>JALDQA010000002.1:0-2539149 GCA_023634325.1 Cladosporium cucumerinum
TAACCCTAACCCTAACCCTAACCCTAACCCTAACCCTAAACCTATCTCTCTTATATATCTTCTCCTTCCTTCTTTTTCTCTTATTCCCTTTCTTTTCTTTATCCTTACTACTCTTTAATTCTCCTTTCTTTTTTAATTCTTTCTTCTCTTTTTCTTTTCCTCTTTCTACTACTTATCTCTCTAAAATTCTACTCCTCTATATAACTATCCTTACTCTTTAATCCTACTCTCTTCTCTTATATTCTTAAAATTAAATCTACTATCTATCTCTTCTAATCTTTCTTTCCTCTCTCCTAAATTCTTTCTTTTTCTTATCTCTATCTTAATCCTCTATCTTAATCCTCTTTCTTTTTCTTATCTCTATCTTAATCCTCTATCTTAATCCTCTTTCTTTTTCTTATCTCTATCTTAATCCTCTATCTTAATCCTCTTTCTTTTTCTTATCTCTATCTTAATCCTCTATCTTAATCCTCTATCTTAATCCTCTATCTTAATCCTCTATCTTCTATCTAATATCTAACTATCTCTTCTTCTCTTATTTCTTTCTTTCTCCTATATTTCCTTCTACTATTACTATTCTATATCTCTCTCTTTCTCTCTATTATCTTAAATTATATCTTTCTTTCTACTATTACCTTTATTATCTTATCTAATTCTACTATTATCTATTCTCTTCTATTAATTCTCTTCTTATTCTATTTTTTCTTCTTTTTTACTTAATATTACTCTTATCATCCTATTCTTCCTAATCTTACTATCTTTATCTACTTACTTTCTAATTCCTATCTTTCTTTCTCTCTATTATTAATACTTCCTTTTTAATCCTATATTTCTTATTTTTCTTTCTAATCTTTAACTATCTTATTAACTTTAATACCTCTATCCTTCTACTCTTCTTACTTTCTATAAATCCTTATTCTCTTTTCTCTCTATCTCTATTCTCCTATCTATCTTCTTTATCTTCTATCTATTTATTTTTAATCTAACTACTCTTTTTTCTTTTTTTATATTATTACCTTTACTATCTTTACTCCTAATTTACTCTTTTATATATATCCTTTTTCCTTTCTTCTTCTTTTTATCAATTATTTTCTACTATCCTTAACCTCTAATCTCTTTTTTTTTCTTTTCTTTTTAACTCTATTCTATATCTATTACTCCTTACTCTTCTATTATATTCTATACCTTCTATTTTCTAATCTTTTTATCTATTTTAAAAATCTTAATATACTATCTAAATTCTAACTTTAATCTTCTTTTACTTCTCTCTCTATCTCTCTCTACTTTTCTCTCTATCTTTCTTTTTCTACTTCTCTTTCTATCTCTCTCTACTTTTCTCTCTACCTTCCTTTTTATTACTACTACTAAATTCTTATATTTTAATCTTCTCTTTCTTTCTAAAATACTCTAACTAAATCTAACTCTTATAAATTTTATTCTATATTATATCTATATAAAACTTTCCTAACTCTATACTATAATATCTTAATCCTATTACTATTTTACTCTTACTATATAATATAAACTCTAATCTATTTATCTTCTTTACTAAATTCTAAATATTATCTAAATCTTTAATACGCCTATAATCTCTTTACTATATTTCTATCTCCTTCTCTTATACTTTTCTTTTTATATACCTTTAATAATTCTTAATATATCTTTCCTTATATCTATTTAATTATCTATTTAATTATCTATTTAATTATCTATCTTTAATACGATTATTATATTATCTTCTGCTTTACTCTCCTTTTATTCCTAATCTTACTTCTACTATTCTATACCTTATATATACCTGTTTACTAACTTACTAAACTATAAATCTATACTCGCTTTCAATTCGATTAATTAATTCTTAATCTATATCTTTCTTGCCTCCTATTACTTAATATTGTTTAACGTTATACTAATGCGTTGAATCCGACCTAAATCGGTTTCCCTGATTTCTTTTGTTTCTGTTATCTCGATCCTAATACTGACACTCGATAACTTTACTACCTACCTGTCTTCTTGTTGTTTGCATAATCTCTATACTATCATTATCCCTCCTCTACCCTACCTGTTAACCATATGAATGCATGTACTAACTCGCTACCACCCTCCCGTCCTACCGCCTCCGATCCTAAAACCTTTATCGTCCCTTCTACTTGCTCGATGTTTGCTCCGCGTCGCACCATTCGCCTCTGCCATTCTTCCCATACTCCTGGGTATCCATGCTTAATGCCAACCACGACCCCTATCAATACTCCGAAATACTGGCAATCCGTGTGCTCTCCTGCTGGCACTCGTCCGTCTGCGCTCCATCGCTGACATACGACCTTCGGTACGCCGCACTTGTAACAAACCACGTTCGCCGCGTACCTGATCCATCTCTGCATCTTACGACGCTCCTCCTCTGCCTGCTGACTGTGTTCTTGCCTGCATCGACTGATGCTATGTGTACTCGTCTGATTTCGGCTTCGACACATCACACAAATCCCTTTCCATCTTTCTAATCGCTGCAACAATTCCTCATGCCATGTCGCTTGCCTTTGCACTTGCCCAATGCGCCGGGCCTGCGGCACTGATCTTTGTCGTGCCTGCTCTGCCACCTCCCTCCTGATACGTCTCTCTTCCTCATCTATTGCCCCTGCCTCTACTACTGCTTGCACCGCTTCATACGATCCCGGTCGCTGACTTTTCCCCTGTTCTTGACACCAATCGCACCACGACTCGTCTGCTCTGCAACGCTGCCGTGTGCGATCGCCGTCCAAATATCCGTCGATGTCGATCCTTCTACACTGTCGGCGCTCGCGATCGACGTACCGCTTCACCCTGTCGTCTCCTAATCCTAAACCACCTCGGATGATGATCGCACGGCTCATTAATCCATCCCTTCCCGCCCTCCCGCTACCTTGACCGTAATCCCTCATATTGCGCGGCTCGTCCATATGCACGATCAACCGAATGCCTGCGATGTCGATCCCCATATTGAACGACCCACTCGCAACGACCACCTGGATCTGCCCTGTCCGGAACTCCTCCAACACCTCTTCCTTCCTCTCCTCTGTCATGTCTGCGTGAAACGGCTCGCATGGGAATAATCCGGCTTCGACGATCGCACTGATCTCGGGCTTGCTCTCACACATCACGACCACCTTACCATCCGGCTGGGTCTCGTCCCGTAGCGTGCTCGCCACTAACCCGGCCAAACACTCTATCCGTTTTGACATTTCTGCTGGTCCGTCGACAACGCTATACTCGATATTTTTCCGCACCGTCGACGCACGTATCAATCGCACTTCCGCTCGGCGCCAGTACATCCTATCGAACAACGTCTGCTCTTCGGTCGGCGGCAATGTCGCCGTCAATAACAACATCTGCGTCTCTGCGAACGCCAATTTGCCCAATTGTTGCAACTCTTGTCGGAAATCCCATCGGTCGTTCAAAATGACATGGCACTCATCGATAACGACTCGATCCAATCGTTGCGTCTGTCTCACGCGACTGATGAACGTACCAAATGCCGGCGACACTGCCTTCTCTGGTGTCACCAACACGATCGATGCCCCGTCTACCGCATGTCCGTGTTCCCACACCGCGCAACGGATGTTCACCTCGCGGCACCGAACCACCATATCTGCACGCAACGCTTTCAACGGCACGACCACGATTGTCACCCCTCCTACTTGTACGAACGCCGGTAACATAAACAACACGCTCTTGCCCGATCCCGTCGGCATAACGACGACGATCGGGCTCTCGCCTTGCTGGATCGCATGCATTGCGTCGCCCTGTACGCTACGCATCGTCACTTTCTTACGCATCATCCACTGTAATTCGGCTACGGCATCCATGCGCCGTAATGCTACTTGTCGTTCCGTCCTTGCTTCTTCGGCTTCGTCCTCGAACGGGCAACGCTTACGCTTTAATCCTTCTTTCTTCGCCTGCTCGGTCGACTGGAACCCCAAAAAACGGTGCCAATCCACACTGATTGCTCGAAATTGCTGTCTTCGGCTTGCTGTCGCACCTGCCAACTCCTGCGCATCTCTTGCGTATACGGCTCCGGCGACGTGTGGGGAATGCGTTGCCTGCTCGTCCGCTATCTCACCTGACGCGTCGTCCTGCAACCAATCGCCGTCGTCGTGCTGCTCGTCTGTTGTACTCTCCACCCCCTTACGAATCCATCGCCGGCTGATCGCAATGGCGATCTGGCGGTATCCTGCTACGTTGATCGACTGCCCTAAACCTGCCTCGCTCACCCGCTGTAACTCGTGCTTCATGCGTTCCGTCGTCCATTTTCGACCATCGGCGTCCGCCGGCCACAAATGATCGGATATTGTTTCCTGCTGCCACACCATCGCTTGCATCCGCTGGACGAACGGCAAAACCAACCACAAATACCACACCACCAACTCGCCCACCTCTCGCGGCAAATATCGATGGATGATCTTGACGTCACCTTTGACCTCGTAACCTTTATGGTATCTGGTCACAAACACTACCATCCCGTCTTCGATGAACAAATTGCGATGGCCACCTTGAACGGTATTACGGTGCCGGACGCTCAATATCTCCGGGCCACGCGCCGGCTGGCCTCCCGTCATGTGCATCAATACTAACAACTTGCCGCGGAATGCTGCAACCTGCCGTAACCAATTCCGCATCCGTTCACGATCGATCCCACTCGCCGTCCCTGCTCGAACGAACCGCTGGCGTAAATCCGGCCGACTTCCGATTCTCTCGTGCAACCAACTCTGCCCGTCGACCGGCAACCGGGACCGTTGATCGCGGATGAAACTCCAACCTGCCTCGTCGTTGCTTGGGTCGTCGTACAAATGCTGCCATGGCACGGCCGGGATGCCTCCTTCATCGGTCGCGAACATCAAATCTTCTAATAATGCTCGACGGGTGGCTTGGTGCAATCCCCCGACCATGCCACGAAACTCCGCCATGTTGAACTTCACCGCTTTGTACTCTAACGTGTCGCCGTCTCGCCAATTGACGTGACCTGCCGATGTCGTGTTGAAATCGATCTTCATCCCATAACCCCGTAAATCCAACATCCACTGCATCGGGCTACCGCACCCTCGTACCATAAATCCGTCCATCATCTTCCGTACCCATTCAAAACTGCTCTTACCAACTTTCCGTCTGCCTTCGCCTCTATCGGTTTGCGTCCCTTCACTCTCGTACCCGCTGTCTTCGAACTCACACGGGCTGCGACCCGGGCTGAACTCATCGCACTCGCCTGTTGTTGGCTGCGTTAATCGTTCGGCTTGCTGCACGATCATGAAATGGGCTACCTTGGTCACCGCCGACAAAATCGATGGATACGTATCGGCACCTCGAAACCCTCGACCGCTCGGGTTGACACCCAACGCTGCCAACCCGCAAACCAACGCCATGTCGTACTCGCGATTGTGAATCGTCTGGTTCAATAACTCGATGCAAAACGACAAACACGCCTGCTGTATCTCGGTCATCGCTGGTTTCCCCTCCTCACCTTCTGCTTCGCTATCGGTGTTCGTACTGTCGCTCTCGGTGTCACTCGATTCATCTGCTTCTTTCACCGTCGATCTTGCAACTGCCATCATCTGCGCAAACGCCCGGTCCTGCCTACGGTTGAACTTGTACGACGGGCTCTTCCACGAATGGACTCGTCTCGTGCGTACGAAAAACGTCACGATCTGCTGCCAATATCGACCTTGCCTCCTGATCTCGTCCCGATTTTGGTATGGTTCCAACGGACGGTAAACGTTCTGGTGCGCTTCCGTACGGATCGCCTCGAACCGTAACATGACTCCGCTGCGGGATACCGCGTCCTGGCTGGCCGACGCCAACTCGCCTATCGCCTCCCAAATCGCTGCTGCTGCTCGCTCATTATCGTTCGCTTCGTTTTCGCCTTCGGCTATCTCTTCATCGACGGTGGGTTCTCTTAAACATCGTAAAATGTCTTTGCGGTCGCAACCCTCTAAATACGGGATCCATCCTGTCCGTCTCAACCACGGATTGACCTCGTCTGTCTGGCCCGGCCGTATCGTTTCGTCTGATCGGATCTTGTCGTAATGCTGCGATGCCTGCTCCCACGCCTGCGACCAAACATCTTCTTCCTTACTTTGTCTGATGCTTCCTTCCCTTCGCTCTTCGCTGGATCGTACCTCGAAATATTGCGAATGCTCTTTTTGTACGAAAAATCGCTGGCATTGTACCTGTCGGCAATTCTGCAATATTTGACGGTCGATGTCTTCTTTCTTCAACATGCCTGACCCGCCTCGCTTTTGACCGACCGAATGTCCATGCGTCTTCCGCCAATGTTCTTTGATGACATCCATGTTGCGGCAAACGTACGCACATTGCCCTTCATCCAACTCGCATTTTACACCGTCCGTGTACACGGGCAAACCTTCCACGGCTTCTTCGACATATTCGGGTATTTTAAATTCGCCGGAAAATTGTGCGATACCATGCCATTGCTCGATCTCGTCCGAAATCCCTACGGCTTGCTTTCTGGGCATCCTATGTTGCCTATTTGTTAAATGACCCACTACTTGCCTCGGCCATACCGCATATCGACATTCCTTGCATACGACTACCTCCCACTCGGTCAAATGCTGAAAATGGCTGCTTGCCATTTCTTTCGTTCCGGGCGCGGTGTATGTACGGTTCGACTGTTTGGTGTCGCCTTGCTGATTGCGGGTATGAAACGAATGGGTGACGATTTTTTGCGCTCTCACTTGACGCCCTTCTCTCTAACATATATATTTTCACATTTTTCATCCTGTCCTTGGGAAAATTGTTTGTTTGTAACAATACTAATCTCCACTGCTGCGCCTCGGGTGGTGTGACACTTCTCATTGGTACGCTCGTCTGATCCCTGCATTCTACGACTGTGTTTACCTCGATTCCGACGACGATAACTCGACGATTATACAACTTATGGCGGTGCTTGCAACACAAAACTTACTTACATTGATGTGTACTACAACATATCAAAATTTGGGCGAAATTGGTGTTACTCCAAATGAATCCAACGGGCCTGAATCCAATGGGCCCTCTGCTGGCGTAACCCTAACGAAATTTGTATGCGGGCTGAATCCAATGCGTACGCGTTGGATTCGACATTTTTGGATTGGGTTCGACAGATATATGAACAAGGCACACCCTGAGAGTCTATGCTGCTACATCTGAGACCATCGAAGTACACAGGCAGATTTGTAACAGGTGGATCGTTTGGTGAAGGGTAGATAACATCCGAAGGCACTCTGGCGAGAATGGAGAGTTCATCTACTACTAAAATGATAGCGCGACGCTGTTGTAATGTTAGGCGTTTATGATGTGTCCGAAGATGCTTGCTTAGATGCGTAGGAACCACAGCATACTGACAACTCGTACAGATCAAGATACGGGATCGTGAATCGACTATAAAAAGATGATAAAATTCATCCATCACGAAGCAGAACATAAAAATGCAGACAAAGCCTTTAGGACTGCGAAAAAATCGTACTAGCATACTACTTTATAAAATTAATGATAGGCCTGCATAACTAGGTTTGTTTCGCTTTTATTATGGTTACGCCTGCTGCTTAGATCAATTGGTGAAGTGTTCTGTAGCCCTGACGCTAGATCAGTGTGCTTTGTGGGGAATAACCCTTGTATAAGCAGCGCCTCACTGCCCCTGACACCAAGATGTCGCGACTAATAAAGACAGCTATATAGGATTAATATAGCTGTAAATTGGCATGCAAAGTGTTCTGATTTTTCTGTAGTCACCTACGGGATTTCAAGGAATTTAATAGACATTAAAGCAAAGGAATCATGGTCAACGTGAGCAAAGGAATCATGGTCATTTCCGAAATTCTTAGGGTTACGTCTCACCTAAATTCAAAGGAATCATGGTCATTCCTTTGTCTTCTAGTGGTAGCCCTTGCTATTTGTTTCTTTTTCGACTTTCTCTTCGACACCTCCGCTTCTGCTTCTTCGACGAGTTCGAGGATTTCCTTCGTATTAAAGACAAATTTACCCTTAACTGTAATGCGCTTCCCCTTCTTACGTTCCTTACGTACCTGTAGTAGCTCCCTAGCCTTAGTAAGCTCTTTCCGTAAAAGAGTATTCCCTGAGGTCGTCCTTTCGAAAGCTACCCCTGCTCGCTCGATATACCGCTTTACAGGAGTCTCGAGAGTAGAAGAACGAACGATCGAGTTAACTAGCGAAGTCGCCTCCCGTAACTCTATACCTGCTGGTAGCGAACTATCTAGTAGGGAGCGGTCTAGGTCGTTCGGGGTCGTAATTGGCAGCGGGGTTACCTAGGGGGTAGGTGTAGGCATTCGGAGAGTCGAGAGGATAGTAATCGGACTAAGCAGGTAGATACCGGACGCCCGAAACGACGATTCGATATTCCTAGTTATAAAGGCCTTAGTACGAGCCATTATATAGGCCTCTATCCACTCGATTCGGGGTATTCGTCGGGTATCTAAGCAGAAGAGTTTCTCAATTTCGACTGATAAAGCCCGCTTTAGAGGGCTAAATACGCCGACGTCGAGAGGCTGTAAGATATGCGAAGTATGCAGCAGTAGTACTACAAGATCGATATCCTTATTAAGGCAAAAGGCGATAAACCTCGCTATAAGGTGAGATCTATGTCCGTCGAGAAGTAATAGCCTCCGTTTTCTATCGTTTCGGTGCGTTTCGGGCTCGAATAAAGTAGTT
Organism: Cladosporium cucumerinum; assembly: GCA_023634325.1. Lineage (NCBI taxonomy): Eukaryota > Fungi > Ascomycota > Dothideomycetes > Cladosporiales > Cladosporiaceae > Cladosporium > Cladosporium cucumerinum. The sequence continues at coordinate 8,692 of JALDQA010000002.1, forward strand.
AACTACTCGTAGGCATGATTATCGGATGTCTACCCGCTAGTAGACGTCGAGAACCTCTACTTCTCAGGCGTAGAAGCTGGTATCCATGCTGTATTTGTATATTTCGCCTTAAAGATAAGAAGCGGAGGTAAAGCGATCCCCGAAGCTCCGATGCACTCGATCGCTGTTATCCACTCTTGCCTTCTGCTTATTCTCTCAAACGCCTTATTATCCCCTCTTCTTATAAGTACTTTCGAAGATAAGGTAGTACTGAGGGCGAAGCCGGTCTCGTCGATGTTAAAGATTGCATCGGAAGGGTAGGAGTTCTTAAGGAAAAGGTCGGTAAGGGCGTCGAAATAGGCATTTACAATCGGATAAGTAACTCCCTTAAAGCAACTTGCATCTAAGGATCGAGAGTAGACTGTCTTTAGTTCGGGATATCGTTTCCGGAACCTATCGATCCACTATACGCTTATAGGAGGATAGGAAGTCGGAGTCGAGCTTAGGCGGAAGCAGGAAAGGCGGATTTCTTTAGTAAGCTCTCGCGTTAATGTAAGAGTAATTAGGCAACCCGACTTTTCGAGCCGTATAATAGCCTTTAGGAGAGTCTCCTCTTCAGTAGTCGAGAGTATTTGTTGTGATTCATGCGATTTAGAGCGAGAAGTTCGAGTTGTAAGCCAGGAAGTAAGTGTAGTATACGGGATATTAAACGCGTACGCACATATCCGAATCGAGGTATATTTACCATTACGGTACGCCGATATAGCGCTAAGAAGGTCTTCCTCAGAATAGGTAGGCATAATTAAGGATTAGAGAGGAGTATCGCGTAAAAATCTGATATTAACGCGAAACTAGCGCGCGGGAGTGACCCGCTTCCCCTACTGACCCGCTTTCCCTACGATGACGTTATACTATAAGCTAGGAGAGCGTATTTTCGAGATACTCGAGATTTGCCTATTTGCGGAGGTCTTAGAGGTCTCGAAGTCATGTGTATGTAGCGAAATCGCGCGCTGATTAGCTCGGAGTAGTCTCCGCGAAAGTAGGGTCAGGGTTGGGGTCATCGTCAGTATCACAAGAACTACTCACTCACACCAAAAATTTACCTATACCACTAGATCAAACAAACCAAACAAACCAAACAAACAGACCCTCAAGATTGAACTGTTTGATCCACTCTGGAACTCAGGTTTGAACTGTTTCTTGGCAAACTGGTTTGGCTGTTGCACACCCTGCGCACTACGAGCATAGGCACTATACCACCTCTGCTAATTATTGTTGTGTGTGAGGTTGTTGTTCATTTACAACATTGCCTGCAAATAAAAAAAGACGCTCTACTGCTACTATAGATGCTAGTGCTGCAAGCAGCATGAACGCGAGATGCTTCAACACAGAGTAGTCGCCTTTCCGTCACTGTAGGGGAGTCGGGTCAGTAGGGGAGTCGGGTCACCCTAGGTATATCTGATCATGCTCGAGGTTTAGATCAGTATGCACTGCGTAGTTGTGATCTTGCCTGCGTACTGACCCAACTCCCCTACTGACCCGACTCCCCTACAGTGACGTTAGTGCTAGATCCATCAATCGAGGGGATCTTGTTACTCTAATAGATCTGCAATGTTCTTGTATTTGATGAGTTTATCCCTTAACATCTGACAAGAGCGCTTTTTGGTATTGTAGGCAGCAAAGCTAGTGAGCTCCTTTTTGTGAGTTGCTTGTAGTGAGATTGAAGATCGCTCTAGAGCATCTGTATTATAGGTCCTCATCTCAGAGGCATACTGCGCATCCACTACTGCCATAGCGATGTCAGTGAATGTCTTATCCTAGTGCTCCTTAAACCAGATGTTGCAGTAGTGAGGATTAAGGAATACAGCTATAATATACGCCGGATTGAGGTCGGTGATCTGGTAGTACTTTCTTAACTTCAGCTAGCCGACATTGATACATACATTATAGTAAGCAGTGCTGCTATGCGCTCTAGCAATCTCAAGGTGGTGTAGTAGATAATCCATCAATATAAGAGTGTTATGAAGTGCTCTAGCCGTTGTGCCAACTAACTAGATGTGCATCGAGACCTTATGGATCGGCTCGAGCAGGTCTTGCAATTGTTATAACTCCTCTCAATCCTTATGCTCTAATAGGTCGTCCTTATTCATGTTCTTGCCTTTATCAATCTGATAGAGCATAAGGGCATCTCGTAAGTAGATTGCTCATTTGATCATTAGGTAGGTACTATTCCACTAGATGCTGCTATTAGTGATAAGGCGTAAGATCTGTTGTATAGAGGAATCCTTGCTATTATAATCTCGCGGAGCCTGCTTCTGTTTGCTCTCGAATATGGGAATCCATACATTGCTCGATTTTATGTAGGTGATGAGGTTATAGAGCTTGCCTATAGGCCCCTTACAGAGCTAAGCAAGGTGCTGCTCTTATTTATTGCTATAAGATAGTATAGCCTCGAAGTTGGTAATAGTCTGTATGCTAGAGTTGTCTATTTGTTATTATTGTGAGAAGTCGTATTGCGCATCCTTAACTGCAGCCTTGTCTACTCCGAAGAGGATAGCAGTGCATACTAGATTGAAAATATGGCCAGCACAGCACAGTCTCGATTATAGGGGATATAGCATAACATGCTCTGCAAGATGCTCAAGGGCTATATCATTTTTAGTAGCATTATTGGCTGCAAAGAAGGCAATTTAACTTCTGTTGATTTGGTAATCTTTTAGGACATTAAATAGCAAATCTGTAATATTAGTGCCTGTGTAGCTCTCTAAGGTATTGCGCATCGCAAGGACTACATTATGGACCTTATAGTCATCTCTAATGTAGTGTGCAATAACCCCAAGAAGGTCTAGTACATCGTTGTTAGCCTTCTATCCGTCAAAGGAGATAGCGACTTTGCTATGTGCAGAAGCAATTGAATTTATAATCTGCTGTTTGTACTTTGCAAACTCAGCTATTATCCAAGTACGTGTAGTGATGTGAGATTGAGGTACTAGCTTCTTCAAACGAGGGTTCTAAAAGCATAGAAGCACCCTTAGATTGTCCGATGAGGCCTAGCAAAGGGATATACTGCTACTAGCAATCTAATAGCAGTAGGCGGATTTCTATCCTTCTTTATCAAAAACCGTATAACGTCATCGTAGGGGAAGCTGGACAGTAGGGGAAGCTGGACAGTCCGTGTAAATACAAGGGATGCCGTGGAGAGTATACTCAAGCATAGTGTCGGAACTTTTCACCACGTGACCCGCCCATGTGATCCCCCACATGTGCTTCTAGATATCACTCTTTCTTTAAGTCAGAATCAATAGTAGTAATTATGCTACAAAGTACAATAGAGGCCTTCGGAAAAGAACTTGAAATATCAATAGCACTCACAATAGGACATAATAAGTAATGCATACCTCTAGGAGCTCTAAACGGTAGTTGAAAGTGACCAATATTAGGTAGCGAGGTATTAAAAGAGAAGCTAGTAAAAATTTACATAAGTAATAGTAGTCAGATAAGACTCTAGACAGCGCTAATGAACATTGCTAGATCACTATATTATTAATTTACGAAGAGTAATACCACTTTAGGAAAAGAATGTGCGAGTGAGTAGGTGAATAATTGTCAAGAGCAATAATAGTAGAGTCATCACATAATAGAGACATAATACGAAAGTAAGGAAGGGAGCGCAGTAAGCATAATAACAATAGGCCTCTTAATAGCATATGATATTTTAGTTACGAAGGTGAGCTGGCTCTTCGTAACTGAATAGTCAGCTATTGTTAAGAGTATGATAATGAGCCTAAGGTAATATATCACTCTCTTCCTTCCTACTTCGACTCTCTCTCGCTCTTTCAAACATCACTACCACCACCACCACCACCACCATGTCGATCCCTGGCGGACGCGCAGTGAGGTTGCTGTTGTTTGTCGAGGTCAGCGCATACAGAGCTGAGCACCTAGCTAGGCATATTGCGCGCAGCAAGAGTAAGAGTAGTTTGAACTGTAGTGCTCTCTATGACTCGCAGATGTACATACTTAAAGCTGACAATTCGAGTTCTTTTACGAAGCTTGTGCTCTTCTTTCGTGACAGAAAGCTGATATTCTATATAGTGATATCCTGCTCGTTCGCTGCTTTAATTACGACCTCTTGCGCGCTATTGCTCTTAGCAGAGCATCGTTTGCTACTACTGCTGCTACTACTGCTATACTACTGCCTACTACTACTAGAGAAGAAGAAGAAGAAGAAGAAGAAGACGACAACGATAATGCTAGCAGGTTCATGCTGTAGTTCTATAATAACAATGACAATGACAACAATAATAAGATGGGTGCGCCTGCTGCTGCTGCTGCTGCTGCTACTACTCCTGCTGCTGCTACTGCTACGCCTATAGCACTGTAAGGCCCTTGCCGCCCTAGCTGCCCAAAAGGGACTGGCACATTTGTCTACCAGCAGTAAGTTTTTCGAGCTTATTTGAGCGAGCATAGCTAACGTTTTTATAGCCTAGAGGCACAGAATGAGTGATAGTCTGTCCGCAAAGCGTAATAGGCGTCTGCCTCCTAGGGAGACCTTTATAGGTTCTTAAATATTGCTTGCGCGCAAGAGCAGGAACAGTTGCGCGCTCTAGTATACCGGCATTGTATATCCTTAGGGCACTGTGATTGCTGTGTGTTTAAGATTAGAGATCATTACAGGCATTGCCTTTAGGATAAGGCCATTAAGGGGCCCCCCTAATATGTGCTATTTGTATGCTAATATAGATAGGCGCAATCATAAGCTGCTTAATGTTAGATAATATAGCAAGCACAGGGACTCTGCTAGGATCTATATGATTCTAGTAGGAATATAGGGCAATATTGTTTGTCTTATCCTTAAAGCAACACTAATAAAAACCATTAATCAGCTTAAGATTAAACCAAAGCTCTTTATACTATTCGTAGTAGTATATCTGCTGCTTGTTAAGTTGATAATGCTATTACTAGACGAGCTGCTAATAGGCATCCGCAATTACAGAGAGCTGTATCGATGCGCTATTAACCAGCAAATGATGCGCCCCTTTGTAAAGGGCATAGAAGAGGGACGAAGAGTGATTAGGCTCGGAGCTTAGTAGCCTAGTAGACTATCAGGAGGCATAGTGGCTTTGTGATAATAGGCAGCATGCGCTTAGGGCTAGGATGAGATCGCATTGTTGCTAGATGTGTAGATATCTCTCCTCACGAATAAGTGCTGCAGCCTATTAAGTATGAGGGATCTTTTCCGAATAGTGGAAACAGCTTCGTAAAAGAATTAGCTTATTTGATAGTTAGTAGCCTGCTATTAAGCACTGCTTAGTATTCGATAATAGTAGTGAAACTCGGGATCGGAGTCACTATAATGTTCTTGGGATAAATAGGGTGCTATTATATGCTGTAGAGTAAATAGATCGAGATAGATACTATAGCGAGCATCCTATAGTTGAAGTTTAGAGTTATATTACGATGCTAGTAAAGGGACTTCGGAAAACAACTAATATACTTCAGATTAAGGACGAGATTCAGATGCAGCTATAATAGACACTACAGCTCTCGGTAGTGCATAGTTGCTATAGTTATAAATAGGGCAGTTAGGAGGTGCAGACTGTTCTGTAGGGAGCAGCAGAGGCAGAAGAGCATTACTCTAGGAACGATAGTAAGAATTCATTTCCGAAGTTAGAATACTCCTTCGGAGAAGAATTATAGTTATGAAGGTAGGGAACTTACCTAGTTATGATGAAGCTCATCTGCCTTCCTCTTACAGGATTTACAGATTCGCTAAGCAGTCCTTTCGCAGTATGTGAGGTAGTTCTTAATCTGCCTACTATTCTTCGTAAAGTTATTAATTAGGAGGGTTTAAAAGCATAGAGAACAAACTACTAATGCTATGGTTATTTACTTACGAAGGGTAGCTTATAGTTGTTAGTTGTTATATAAGAGAGAGAGGGTTGTTTTACAGTTAGCCCTGCTACTTAGTTTACGAAGGGGGATAGGCATTAATTTACGAAGGCTGCTAGTAGTTATTTTACGAAGAGCTAGGTAAAAAGTAAAGATATGATAGCAGGAGTTCTTTTACGAAATGCTATATATACTTTAGAGAAGAATGAAGAGATTTCAGATTGTGGGGTAGGGAACACGTATTAGGATCACGTGTTGTTACATTTTCAACTTCCAATCAGCGTGCGACTTTGAGGAACCAATCAGAACCTAGTATTGGGCTGGACCCTGTAAATTTTCGTAGTAGTGTAGTCGGAACAAGTTCCGACAATGATACTGCCCTGAGGATATTCAATCATACACTTGGTATATTTGGTCCTGCCTGCGTACTGTCCAGCTTCCCCTACTGTCCAGCTTCCCCTACAGTAACGTTAGTGTACTTCGTGCTATAGGGCCTATCCCTTAAGACTCTTGCTCTTTCGCTTCTTAGACCTAATTTGGTGTAATTTGTTACTATCCTTATCGAATTGGTGAAATCTTTGAAGGTGCCTAAGCAGTCTGTTAGTGTTTTTCTCAGCTCTGAGAAGGTAGGATGATATTAGTAGTAGAGTCACTTTATTATAGCAGATCTTGCAGAGCTAGTGTCTTATCACTTCCTTATTATCATCTATAAAGCCTATTGCATAGCTATGAGCCCAAACCCACGATCTATTAGCAGTCTTAGTGGCAGGTAGTGGTACGCAATTTGCAAGTCGACTTCTTCAGATCACAAATCCGGATTCGGTGGTTCTGCTCTCGTGCACAGTAGGTAACGTCATCGTAGGTGAAGTCGGTCAGTAGGTGAAGTCGGTCAGAATTTCAACCTTTCCTTCTCGGATTTGATCTACTACTAGCTATGATAATACAATCACTCTCACTCTCGTATATACTCTCCTCTATATATTCTTCTTCCTCGTCCTCGATTATAGGAGTCGTAGCCCGAGTCATTCGTCTCCTTTTCGACTTTCCCTTCGACGCCTCTACCTCTGCTTCCTTAATAACTTCGAGGATTTCCTTCGTATTAAAGACGAACTTCCCTTTAATCGCTACGCGCTTCTCTTTCTTACGTTCTTTACGTACTCGTAATAGCTCCTTAGCTTTAGTAAGCTCTTTCTATAAAAGAGCATTCTCTGAAGTTATTCTTTCGAAAGCTACTCTCGATCGCTCGATATACTACTTTACAGGAGTCTCAATAATAGAAGAACGAACGATCGAGTTAACTAGCGAAGTCGCCTCCTGTAGCTCTGTACCCTCTGGCAGCGAACTATCTAGTAAAGAGCGGTCTAGATCGTTCGGAGTCGTAATAGGCGGCGGGGTTACTCTAGGAGTAGGCATAGGCATTCGGAGAGTTGAGAGGATAGTAATCGGGCTAAGAGGATAGATACTAGACGCCCGAAACGACGATTCGATACTCTGAGGTCTAAAGGCTCGATCTCTAGCTATTATATAGGCTTCTGTCTACTCAATTCGGGGTATTCGTCGAGTATCTAAGCGGAAGAGTTTCTCGATTTCGGCTGATAAAGCCCGCTTTAAAGGGTTAAAAACGCTGACGTCGAGGGGTTATAAGATATATGAAGTATGCGGAGGTAGTACTACGAGGTCGATATTCTTATCGAGGCAAAAGGCTATAAACCTCGCTATAAGGTGAGATCCGTGTCCGTCTAGAAGTAATAGCCTCCGTTTTCCGTCGTTTCGGCGCATTTCGGGCTCGAATAAAGTAGTTAATCACTCGTATGCGTGATTATTAGAAGTCTATCCGCTAGTAGACGTCGAGAACCTCTACTTCTCAGGCGTAGAAGCTGGTATCTATACAGTATTCGTGTATTTCGCCTTAAAAATAAGAAGCAGAGGTAGGGCTACTCCTGAGGCCCCGATACACTCGATCGCTGTTATCTACTCTTGTCTTCTGCTTATCTTCTTAAACGCCCTAGTATCTCTTCCTCTTATAAGTACTTTAGAAGGTAAAGTAGTATCTAGGGCGAAGCTGGTCTCGTCGATGTTAAAGATTGCGTCGGAGGAGTAGGAATTCTTAAGGAAAAGGTCAGTAAGGGCGTCGAAATAGGCATTTACAATCGGATAAGTAACTCCTTTAAAGCGGCTCGCATCTAAGGATCGAGAATAGACCGTCTTTAGCTCAGGGTATCGTTTTCGGAACCTATTAATCTATTGTACGCTTATAGGAGGGTAAGAAGTCGGAATCGAGCTTAAGCGGAAGCAGGAAAGGCGGATTTCTTTAGCGAGCTCCTGCATTAATGAGAGAGCAATCAGGTAACCTGACTTTGAGAGTCGAGTGATAGCCTTTAAAAGAGTCTTCTCTTCAGGGGTTGAGAGTATCTTTTGTAATTCGCGCGATTTAGAGCGAGAAGTTCGAGTCGAAAGCCGGTCGGTTAGAGTCGTATGTGGAATATTAAACGCGTAAGCGCACTTCCGAATCGAGGTATATTCGCTGTTACAGTAGGCCGCTAAGGCGATCGTAAGGTCTTCTTCAGAATAGGTAGGCATAGTAAAGAAAAAAGAAAGAGCGTCGCGTAAAAATTCGATTATAATGCGAAACTAGCGCGCGGGAGTGACCGACTTCACCTACTGACCGACTTCACCTACGATGACGTTAGGCCAGATAATTGGTGTATCTCTATCAGATTGTTAGGTTCCGATGTCAATACTGAGTTTGTGCAGTCGTCATAGTCTATAGTAGTGTGGTTGGTGGTTAGATAAGATGGTGAAGATGATAATAATAATAGATTAGAGGCGCGTTGCTCGAATTCATGCATGTTATTAGGGATGCGCGAGGCCTTAGAGGTCTCAGGTGCAGCCAGGGGACTCTCTAATTAGCTGATGGTAGCCCGGGGTTTGCTCCGAATGCGTAGGGTCAGGGTTAGAGTTATAGGAAAAATATTAAAATCATATAACGTCAGTGTCCTAGAAGCGGAACAGACCTAGAAGCGGAACACTACGCAGGCAGGACATATTCTACGCAGTACGTGATCAAAACATCGCGCATCAGTATGAGATATACCCAGTGTGTTCCGCTTCTAGGTCTGTTTCGCTTCTAGTACAGTGACGTTAGATGCTAATATATTCACTTACATCACAGTTACTACCAATCTTTCAACCAATTTAACCAATTACTGCCTAAGGATTGGATTGGTTGCTTATGTAAGAGCCTATAGGATTGGATTGGTTGTTCAATCCAATCCAATCAAAAATTGCGATCTTGGTTGGTTGTTGACCACCCTGCTAATGTACGATCCCCTAGCGGTTCTGCTAGTAGAATGTCCCCTAGCAGGTGGGAACTTCAATATAATTGTGGCTAAGATCTTTCTCGGCCTATGGGTTAGGAAAGGCTTCGCTCAAAAAAATTCTGGGATTGATGACTTTAATTTTTTATTTTTCTTTAACTACTTTTAGCATTATAGGACGATACTATAGTTAGTAGGAGAGGAAATGTTGTAGGATATAACATCAGGATAGGATTTGGTATAGGTTCTAAGCATAAGACTCTGAGTTCTTATATAAGCATTCTGTAGTTACATAGTCAATACGTGATAGGGCTCAAAGCGAAGGGTAGGAGATGATTATATTAGCTATCGACTGCTTGAAGGGCGAAGACCAGTGACACCTTGTTTTTTTAGACATAGAGATGAGTTTTGTTTTTTAGAGATAAAATCGGAGTTATATGCTTTGCGTGTAGCAATAATAACAATCAGAGGTCACCAAAAACATGGTCTGCTCTCCTACTTGACTATTGTGACTCTGGTACTGTTGTGGTTGTTCTGAAGTTCAGTGTACTACCTTGAATCTTTCTCGACCCATGGGTCGAGATTGTTTTTCATGGCTGTATGAACTTCAGGCTTCATATTGAATGCTCGACCTACACAACCACACTTGGCAAACTGGTTTGGCTGTTGCACACCCTGATGCACTACAGAGGAGTATTCTTGTTCTGCCTTCTGAATAGATATCTTTCCTGCACAAGATGTCTTAGGGCTTCCTTCTTGAATATAATGAACTCCTTCATAGAGAGTTCTGGAGACTGCTGAAGTATAATAAGCTAATAAGCATATTGCTAGGATTTCTTGCTATATTTAAGAAGGAGAACATTCTCTAGTATAGTAGCTGCAGAGCTGATCTGCATGCTGCCAAATTTGTAGTTAACAAAAGTATCCAAATCATCTTGTCATATATTGACTGTATTATCATCTTACAGTATGTGCAATAATGCATCAGTAATAATATTCTGTTTTCCAAGTATATGCTGAATATCAAAATCTCAGAGTCTTATCTATGCAAGCTAATAACTCATTAGGGCTCTGAGCAAATCAATTGCAATTCTGTTAAGTTGGGCAACTAGCGTATTTGCATCAGTTTCTACAATGAATCAGATCCTATATAGCTACAATCTGCATTTGCATAGTATATATATGAGGGAATGAGATTTAAGCGTAATGATGTGATACCTCTTCTCTGCAGCAGTCCAGAGTCTACTCTTGTACCTGCATAGATGCTTTTTTCTTTATTGATTAAGTTGTATCAAAACTCTGCTGAATCCAGTCATAAAGGAATCTATAGCAAGGATTGCCTTGCTAGTATCAGGCAAGTGATCCAGAGGCATCAATACTAGTGCAGAGGTTAGAGCATCCTTTAGAGATTGCATTGCCTAAGCCTGTTCAATATCCTAGTAGTACTCTATATCCTTCTTGAGCAGGGCAAATAAAAGTAATACAATATTGCTAAAGTGCTTAATTTAGATCTAATAGTATATATAGGCTCTGAGAAATCCTTGTAATATAGTGATATTCTTGCAAGCTAGCCACTATTGGATTGCTTTCACATATCTATCTATAGATCTCTATCCATCTTGGCCACAAATATATCCTACTACTTTAAGAGCAGGAGTGCAGAAGTTTGACTTTCCTTCAGATACAATGTAATCAGATCGCTTAATATTAGCCAGCACCTCATCAATCTATTGCAGGTATTGAAGCACATGCTTTCATACGCCAGATAGTGCAAGTTTAGTGAGATTCCCTGTCCGAGGTGAATGTATAATAATGTTATTTACAAAAGGGCTAGCCTTCTCCGCTAGGTATAGGTGTAGGATATACATAATAGCTCGCACGAACTGAGCTACTGAATTTATTGCTCTCTATAGTAGAGTCATTTGCTGAAGGAGTCTAAGGGGAGTTTGGATAGCAGTTATGTCCCTGCTTGCTAGATAGAGTATAATCTGATCATATCCAGAGAGGAAGTTTAGCAGGATGCATATAGGTCATCTAGCAATGTGCTCTGAGAATTCATCTACATTAGGAGGGAGCATAGCATCCCTGATAGTAATAGTATTAATGTTGGTAGCAGAGTTAATCAGGTAGTGCTTCTTATCCTTCTTCTGTACCAGAAACTAAGAATTGTAGTAAAGCCTATAGCTTTGTTCTAGCACAGAAGCATTAATCTGTTGCTAAAGTATAGATACTACTTTATTCTGAAGTCCCTTTAGTATAGAGAAACTTTTCGCTTGCTAGGCTTTGTATTCTACTATATAAATAACTTGCAGTAGTACTATCTATTCATTGCAGCAATCAATCTCTGTAAAGTCCTATATAAGGGCCTTCTCCCTATTGTATATCATTTCTTTCAATATCTCCTTCTCTTAGAGCCAAATATCTTTATCTATTACTATCTTCTCTCAGTGTGCTGTAGTGGTATAACAATCTCGTAGTTCTTGCTAGTACTTTAGTTTGAACAAGTAGTCATAAGGGCTAAGTGCTCTTATAGGATTGAGAGTGCAGTGCTGTTCTGCTAGGATGTCTTCTCTCTAATTCAGATTTCTATTAGGCATGCTCTCATCCAGAAGTGCAGTATCTAAAGGCCTGATTTTGTCTGCCTTCTTCTTGTATAGTATATTGAGCTCTATAGCTCTGCTTTCTTGCTGCTGGTACAAAATGGTAATAGCCTGTGCATAAATGCACTCATAAGAGAGTTTTGAATAATGTCGACTTATGGATCAGGAAAGATTATCTAGAGTTTCTCTAGCATTAGCTGATAAGGAAAAGGAAGCATAGTAGCATTCATCAAGATATACATTAGCACTGTAAGGAAATTCTGCATCAGCATGCATAGTATTGTTATCATTTAGTGATAGCATTCAGTTAGATGCATTATTGGTTACTACACTACCTTACCTTCCCACTAGCTGTTATCTTCTCTAAGCTCCTTCTTATACCTATTAATAGATCTTATCTCGCAAGTATATATACTATCCTCTATTGTTATCAGAATAGTAATGTAGCTAAATGGAGTCTAGGAAGTTGCTATAGAAGACTGTAGTGCAAAGGATTCTCTAAGGATCACTTCACTTGTATAGTCCTTAGTGATAAGGAAGGGCATCCAGAAAGAGGTCTCTGTCTCTCTAATGAATATACAAGTCTCTGCTATTCCTACAAAGAGGTCACTAATTCCATTTGCTGAGATCAATTTGTCACTCTTTATTGCAGGAGGGAGCAAGTTGATTGGCAGTCTAGTATTGTGGCTGTGTAGGTCGAGAAGTCAATTTGAAGCCTGAAGTTCATACATCCATAAAACAATCTCGACCTATGGGTCGAGAAAGATTCAAGGTAGTATGCTGAACCTCAGAACAACCACAACAGTACCAGAGTCACAATAGTCAAGTGGGAGAGCAGACTGTGTTTTTGGTGACCTCTGATTGTCATTATTGCTACATGCAAAAGCGTGTAACTCCGATTTTATCTCTGAAAAACAAAACTCATCTCTGTATCTGAAAAACAAGGTGTCGCTGGTCTTCGCCCTTCAGGCAGTCAACAGCTAATATAGCTGTCTCCCACCTTTCGCTTTGAACCATGTCACGTGTTGACCACGTGACCGCAGAACGCTCATGCAAGAACCCAGAGTCTTATGTTTAAGACCTGTACCAAATCCCATCCTGATGTCGTACCCCACGACAGTATATAATACAAAGCTCTCCTTTATAATATTGATTTCAGCCCTAGAGTCGACCAGTGCTTATACTGCTTCTCTCCCAATCCATATAGAGATATAAGAATACTTTGCTCAGTATGTCTTTACATTCTTAAGGCGCTTATCAAATTGCTTTGTTATCAGTAGAGCTACAGATATTCTATTAGTACGAAGAATCTTTCTCGATCTATAAGTTAAGAAAGATCTTTGCTAGTAGGATACTTATCTAGAATATCACTATTACTTCTTATAGTATCCTAACTATTCACTAAGTTATTCCTCTGTCCTAGAGCTTTTAGTGCTTCTCCTATCTCTAAATGAAAGAGCTATGTAAACAATTTGCAAACTCTAGGTATCAAATTGATAGCATCTCAAACAGGAATGCTGATAGGCATATTCGAGATATAATTCATTATCTGGATCTCTGCAGGAGCAGCATCCTCTTTGCTAAGTATGTTATCTAGTTGCTAAGCTTAAGGAGCCTATCTTGCATTATCAGGCTTCATTAGTGGAATGCCTGTCAGATGATCCTTATCAATATTCATAGAGTTCTGAGTAATCCTTATATCCTAGAGAGGGAGAGTCTGGCCTTATATTTGTAAGTCTTATACTTTAGGAATGTACTGCTTAGATCGATTTGCATAGACAGTTGGTATGCAATTGCACTAAGGTAGTTTAGCAACCTTGCCTTTCCTTCTGCTAATTTGTAGTGTGCAGATGGCTCTAATGCAAGTACTATAGTATACTTCTCAATCAGAATCATCTTTACTATTAAAAGGATACAATAGAGTAATAGCTCTGCCTGATGGCCCTGCAGTCGATTGTGCAGTAGTATTTACCTGATCTGCACTTAAGCTAAGGATATCAAGCAAAGCATTATATCTATTAGTCGGAGGCAATCTAGGCGCCTCTTAGCTAGGATTGGCTGCAATTCTAAACACAATATAGTTGTTCTGGCCAAAATGGATGTATCCTTGCTAACGTAATCCGCGGGGTGACGCGCGCCGCGGGGTAACGCGCGCTCTTCGTCTGGATGTCCAGCTTATTCCTTCTATAACTCTTCACACAACCATCATAGAGCGCACTAGGATGGCTTATTCGGAAGCTGACATACAAAAGGCTATCGATGAGTATCATTCGGGGCTTTACGCATCGAAACAAGCTGCAGCCCGAGCAAATAATGTGCCGCCTGCTACCCTTCGTTACCGACTCGCTGGACGAACTTCGCATGCTCAGTTGCGTGAAACACAGCAGATCCTCTCAAACGCAGAGGAGAAGACACTTGTGCGATAGGTCACTCGATTGACGAGCACAGGTTTCCCTACTTCGCCGGCTTTGGTGGTGGAAATGGCTGATGAAATCCGTTGTAGCTGTCTCTAGCTTTCCCGGTCTATAGCATCTCCGGCACGACCAATCGGCGAACACTAGATAGACCGCTTCAGAGCCCGTCACACTGAGTTGTCGAGTGTATAGACTCGTCAAATAGAGAGTGCACGCTACACAGCTGTCAGCATCGGCACAGTGCAGACGTGGTTCGATGCAGTTGCCGACCTCCGCCTAGCCCACCAGTATGATCCTAGCAGCATTTACAACATGGACGAGTCCGGATTCGCTGTAGGAACCAGCTAGTCCTCGAGAGTGTTGGTTAACGTTCGTGACAAGGTCAGTTAGAAAGTGGTTTCTGGCAGACAAGAGTAGGTGACTGCGATCGAGTGCGTGAGTGCTACTAGGCAAGCTTTACTGCCGCTCGTGATCTTTAAAGCAAAACACCTCAACACAGCCTAGATCCCAGCGCAAGCGCCTCCAGAGTGGCGCTTTTCGACAAGTAAAAGCGGCTAGACGTCCGATAGCTACGCTTATGAGTGGCTAACCACGGTTTTCGAACCACAGACCCGCCTATCACAGGCTGGCGCACGACGACTACTCGTGCTAGATAGCCATGGAAGCCATATGACGGCGAACATGATAGCCTACTGTATAGAGAATGAGATAGACTTACTCGTTCTCCTACCTCATTGCTCTCATGTCCTCTAGCCACTCGATGTGAGCGTCTTTGCGCCGCTGAAACGTGCCTTAGCCGTCGAGACGGACTCGGTGGCACAGCTCGATCCTGGCCGTGTCGCACGCACTGAGTGGACGCAGATGTACATCCGAGCAAGAGAGAAGGCTTTTACATCGAGCAACATCGTAAATGGGTAGAAAGCTATAGGTCTTCAACCACTAAGCCCGATAGAGGTCTTGAGCAAGCTGCTAGAAACACTCAGTCGCGCGACGAGTATACCTCGCACACTAACGAGAACACCAGACCTTGACACTGCCCTACTCTATAGCAGTCCACCAGATGGTACAGAGCTGCGTCGCGCAAATACAGTGCTCCGGAACGAGCTAGCGAGGCCTGGTGAGCTTTCTTCGACAACGAAGCGATATATCGAGCGGATGACTCGAGCACTTGAGATGGCTCAGAGCGAGAACGTAATGCTTCGTAAAGAGCTTAAGGCTTAAGAGGAGCTGCTACGTACGCGTCAGAATCGTCGGAAAGGTAAGCGGGTCCCACTGAAGGGCAAGTTTGTGCTCAGCACAGATGAAGTGCTTAAGATTGCACAGGAGGCAGAAGCGAACTCTGCGAGGAAAAAGCGTCGTCAGGGTCAACGGCTGCGTATAGACAATATTGAAGTCTCGGATGTTGAACTTGATATGATTGAGAAAACATTCAGCGATTCGGATTCGGACTGTATCGTGGTTGCGACGAGTACAGTGGTGTGAAAGATGAAGAAGCCGATATTGAGCGCGCGTTACCCCGCGGCGCGCGTCACCCTGCGGATTACGTTATGTGGCTATATAGGTCGAGAAGTTAATATGAAGCCTAAAGTTCATACAGCTGTGAAAAACAATCTTGACCTATAGGTCGAGAAAGATTCAAAGTAGTATACTGAACTTTAGAATAACCACAATAGAACCAGAGTCACAATAGTCAAATAGGAGAGCAGACTGTGTTTTTGGTGACTTCTGATTGTTATTATTGCTACACGCGAAGCGTATAATTCCAATTTTTTTATCTCTGAAAAACAAAACTCATCTCGGTATCTGAAAAACAAGGTGTCGCTGGTCTTCGCCCTTTAGGCAGTCGACAGCTAATATAGCTATCTCCCACCCTTCGCTTTAAACCCTGTCACGTGTTGACTATGTGACTGCAGAACGCTCATACAAGACCCTAGAGCCTTATGCTTGAGGACCTGTACCAAATCCCATCCTAGTGTCGTACCCCACGACATTATCTATCTTTAAAAATCGAAACTTCAAAAAACGGCCGGCTTCCCCTACCAACCGGTTTCCACTACAATGACATTATATCAAGCAATCGGGAGCAGCTTTCGAAAGAATAACATTAAAGATCGGCCTCTTACAGAAGGAGAATACTGAGTATAAGGAGCTATTAAAGGTACGTAAGGAACATAAGAAAGGGAAGCGCATAGCGATTAAAGGGAAGTTCATCTTTAATACGAAGGAAATCCTCGAACTTGTTAAAGAAGCAGAAGCAGAAGCAGAGTCGTCGAAGGGAAAGTCGAAAAAGAGGAGAGTAATAAGAGCTACCACTCCAGAAATTGAGGACAAGGGAGAGGAAGGTATCAATGAGAGTACATACGAAAGTGAGAGTGATTGTATTATTGTAGCTAGC
Source organism: Cladosporium cucumerinum (assembly GCA_023634325.1). NCBI lineage: Eukaryota > Fungi > Ascomycota > Dothideomycetes > Cladosporiales > Cladosporiaceae > Cladosporium > Cladosporium cucumerinum. The sequence goes on from JALDQA010000002.1 coordinate 25,289, forward strand.
AGTAATGTCAACCACCCTGAAGCGGGACACACCTAGAAACGGGACACTCACAGTAGATATCATCACGATCGAGGTATAGTCTATACCAATGCGCGTTCAATCAGTCATGCCTGCGTAGTGTCCTGCTTCCAGGTGTGTCCCGCTTCAGGATGGTTGACATTAGATTGAATCCGAGGTAGAAAGGCCGAAATTGTGTTCTGCTTCCCCTACAATGATGTTATCAAATAGGAGGCGACCAGATGGCTCGGCTTCTGGCTGGATTCGAGGCTGTTATTCAAGACTCACTTCAAGAACAGAATGGCGAGCGCAAGAGGTACTCTACAGCAGGTATTTAGCCTCAGCAGGAGTAATAGTGGCTTATCTGTTGACTTGATGCGGAGGGTAGTAGTAGCTGCAGTGACCTCCGTAGCCATGTATGGATCAGAGATCTGGTAGAAGGGTCAGAAAGACTGCGTGCATAAAGTGCAGTTACTGTTGAATAGCTAAGCAAGAGCCATCACAGGGCTGCTAAGGTCGACTCCTCGAGCTTTCCTACAGACAGCATTGTGCTTGCCTGATGCTTAAGACCTCCTCGACCACTGCCAGACTAAGTTTGCGATGCAGGCGCTTAGTGCGCACAGTACAGCGGACCATCCTTACGAGACGGACAAAGCACGGATTGTGTTACCAAGGTGCAATGCTAACCCCTCTCAGTTCCAGCCTGTAATAGAACCTTTCTGCTGTACAAATTCTATACATAGTAATTGTAGTTTACATAAAGCTTGTGCCGCCCTCTAGGTTCAAACTTGGGTGGGTAATCTCAGGGGCAGACTTCGAGAAATGACGCATTCGAAGTGCACTGATAATGATAGTTCATACCACAGCGACCAGGTGACTCCTCCTGAAACGCTGGGTGATTCGATCTTCCTAAGCTAATATACCCCACAAGACAAAGGATGCAGCATCTGCTGCTCGCATTATCTAGCAGCAATAGGTGTTACACTATATAGGTTATCCCTTGTTTCACTACAGAAAAGCTAAGCTCGTCCCTATAGAGGCGGACCTGTGCTCATATAACTTTTACTAACTATCTTTGATTGAAAGTCTTGAGCCCTATTTTTCTGAGGCCTTATTAAGCAGAATTCTCTGATTGGGACATTGTATGAGATCAAGCAATCTGAGATGTATGCATTGTAGCAAATAGTGCTCAAAGCATTCACTAATAAGTATAATAGGCTGCACGACTGGCTGGACTTATAACCCTCTTGAGTTCTATCTCTATCTCTCTATCAAGACAGAGGCTGATAAGGCCTGCAAGAGCATAATCCATATATAGCTATAGCTTTATGTAGTTGTTTCTAATACAAACCTTCTACTCTGACTCTTTTATTTGTCATTTGTGGCGCAGCAAATTTTCTAAAGTCTTGCCAGCTGTTCACTTATGCAAAGGCGTAAGCCATATCTATTGTACGCCTTATTTAAGCCTCATAATGCTACCTCCTTACGATTCCCTTCTTCATCTCTCCACTCAACTTCCATCTTGATCAGCTTACATACACAATGTACATCACCCAGATCTTCGCAGCAACTCTTCTGCCTTTGATGTAACATTACTTTCCTCGAAAACCCTATGGTTTTGAACTTCATTGACAATTAATAGGGTTATGGCAAACACTCACAGTTCATGCTATTGTAATACCTCCAATGTCGAATGCCAAATAGCTGCCTGCAACGCCTATGGTAACAGTCGTCAATTCTTTGACCTCCCCCCTGGATACAATGAATACAATGCTGGAACAAAATGGACAGGTGATGTATGTTCATCTCTTATCATTTATCTCACAATTCGGATCTAACCATGCTATGTTCTAGAGATGTAAGACAGAGCTTGTTGATAGGCGGCCTTTTAACGGTTTTGGAGGCAGAGAATGGTTAGCAGCATGCCAGACTGCATGCAACACTGGCTCTACATGTGATTAGGGATGAGAATAACAGTATTGCAAGAGAGCAATGTACACACTGAGGCTTAGGGTGGTATTCAACAAGTTCGATATAGGAGTGATGGAGGTACTGAGATGGTAGCCAGAAGAAAAGGGTCGGCTGCTAGTGTCGTGGGGTACGACATTAGGATGGGATTTGGTACAGGTCCTCAAGCATAAGGCTCTAGGTTCTTATATGAGCGTTCTGCAGTCACGTGGTCAATACGTGACAGGGTTCAAAGCGAAGGGTGGGAGACGGCTATATTAGCTGTCGACTGCCTGAAGGGCAAAGACCAGCGACACCTTGTTTTTCAGATACAGAGATGAGTTTTGTTTTTCAGAGATAAAATCGGAGTTACACGCTTTTGCATGTAGCAACAATGACAATCAGAGGTCACCAAAAACACAGTCTGCTCTCCCACTTGACTATTGTGACTCTGGTACTGTTGTGGTTGTTCTGAAGTTCAGTGTACTACCTTGAATCTTTCTCGACCCATGGGTCGAGATTGTTTTTCATGGCTGTATGAACTTCAGGCTTCATATTGACTTCTCGACCTACACAGCCACAGTATCTCCTCCTCTTATAAGTACTTTAGAAGGTAAAGTAGTACTAAGGGCAAAGCTGGTCTTGTTGATGTTAAAAATCGCATTAGAAGGATAAGAATTCTCGAGGAAAAGGTTAGTAAGAGCATTAAAGTAGGTATTTATAATCAGATAAGTTACTCCTTTGAAGCAGCTCATATCTAGGGATCAAGAGTAGACTTTCTTTAGCTTAGGATATCGTTTTTAGAACCTATTGATCCATTATATGCCTATAGGAGAGTAAGAAGTCGGAGTCGAGCTTAAGCAGAAGTAGAAAAGGCGAATTTCTTTAGCAAGCTCTTACATCAATAAGAGACAGGGGTGGGCACAATCAAGTCAAGTCAAGTAATCCAAGGTTTGTGATTGATTGACCAAATACTTGTCAAGTAATCTTAAAGGATGGTTTTGATTGACCAAAATGAGGCTGTTTTGTCAAGTTACTTGATTGAAAAAGCGGGTATAGCCGGTGGTCGATGCGGAGGTCTCGGAGGTCTAATATAAGTGAATTTATCTCGGATTTCATAAGTTATCTATGAATCATCGTGGCTCCCCTTATTGCTGTTATCACTAGTGTAATTTTCAGCTAATTCATCAGCAATTGGAGAGTGGTAAGTAGCCTATATAGCCTGTTCGAATATAGAGAGAGTCTCAAAGTCAATAATACCATATTTGTACCAACTCTATAGGCATAACAGCTTATTCAGTATCTCCTCCTTCATCACACGACGCTGTGGATTAAGTGTATTACCACCAATTGAGAAGATGCGCTCTGGTTCATTACTACATGGTGGCGTGCTATAGAGGTCTAATGCCATCTGAGAGAGATTAGGCCAAACCGTGCGTTTGCTTAACCAATATGGTGATCGGAACACAAAGGAGTTGAAATCTCGTAGCTGTGGATTTGCAAAGGTCTCTAAGGTCGATTGCGTACCATCCTCAATAGGTAATTGGCCATCTTCAGAGACTCGGTGCACTGCTTTTATGTAGTACATTACTCTATTAGTAGCAGTTGCCTTGTATATATAGCTATCTGGCTGTCATCTACTCCGACCATTGTAACAAAGGCGACACAGCTAATATAGTTCGTTGTTGCTCTTCTTGATGATACGCCATCCCTAGGAGTAGATCCATGATGACCGGCCTCATTTGTGGACTCCATTTGGTGGTTGGTAGCCTAATAATCGATCCCAGTCGACTCCTTCATAACCTGAGGAGGGAAAGGTCGAATCCGTGAATTCGCTTATAGCAGTCGAAGGAAAGTCGCCAGGAGTTTGGACCTAGAAGGGCGCAAAGAGTTCAGACGTGGGAGGAACAGATGAGAAAAGCGATGCGATGGTATTTGGCATAGTTATGGTGGTATTGGTAGTTAAGGTGGTTGCTGTCACCAAAATTGAGAGGATTCGAGGGATTTCTGAGGATCTAGCAGTGGCTGGCCGGAGGTGAGCAGAGGCGACCAAATTAGGTAAAGTGGCAGGGTGAGCCGCGCTTCCGCATCTAGGAAGCAAATCACAAGGTAGCGGTATAAGCTCCGGCTCTATAAGGGTTAGAGTTAGGTTGATGACAAGGAAACATCAAAAACTTGACAAGTGATTATTCACTTACATTACTTGATTGATCTAATCAAGGAACTCGAGGATCGTTTCTTGATTGATGACTAATGACTATGATTGCCAAGAAACTTGATTACTTGACTGATTGTGCCCACCTCTGTGCCAATTCAGTGGCAGAGGTAATAGGCGCCATGTTCCTTATCGGTTTAGGTCAGACATTACTAGTATCCATTGGGTCGCTGACATGTTCTGCCCAGGATGTGATGTTTTGCTGAGTCGACATTGGGTTTCGAGAAATCAGGGTTATTCAGGAGTTCTGAGTTGTTATAAGAGGAGTCAAGGTGGAATACTGTCTCTAGCAGTTCTCTAGGTCTTGGAGGTGTTTTGCAAAGTGGCTTAGATCTCTCGATAGGGGAGGGTTATGCATAAGCATACTGCAGAGTTCTCAGGAGATAGTATTATCTAGGATAGTTGAGAGGGCATCATCAGCTAGCTCTCTCTCAGAGGTCGGCACAATCAATCAAGGCAAGATCTTAGCGTCCCTTGCCTTGATTGTTAGTGAAGCCTCCTTGCCTTAATTGCCTTGCCTAAATCTCCTGCCTTGATTGATTGATTGATTGTAGCCAGTAATGCCAAGACTCTGATATAGGAAAAAAAAGGTGTTTTTGCAGAGATCTCGGAAGTCTCGTATAAGTGAAGTTCTATATGATATCTTAATCTATAGGATTATCGTTGCTATTAAGGTATATAATCTCGTCGTTACTATATCTTATGATCTAATCGTCGTCTAAAGAAGTCGCTTCTATCGCCTCTTTAAGCATTGCTTGGTTAGGCGTGATTATCTTGCACTAAGTCTAAGATTATAAACATAGGATCTGCTCTACCAACTAGCCCTTTATCATCCTATAGCATAGAGTGATTAGATTGCCTACTACACTAAAAACACGCTCTAGTTCGTCGCTTATTAGAGGCGTTAAGAAGATATCTAAGGCTATCTGTGCGAGTTGTGGCTATACGGAGATCTTACTGATCTAGTAAGGGATAGGCGAGTCGTGTATAAAGATCTTAGGGCGAGGCTTGTGCTCGTAAAGCTATAGCTGGTCTACTACTATAGCATTAGGAGCATTAAGCCAATCTTCTTCCTCGTCAATCGTTAGTATTAGTGCTTTATAGGTGTCTTTATATTGTTGCTACAAACCATCAACAGGTGCCTTTGCAGCTATGATTTAAAGAGGTTTAGTCTCCTAATGCTTCTTAAACTATAACTACTTTATGCGCAGGTGTAGGAACACTACAGTATAGTAGATTAGAGTCCGATTAGTGAGTTCGCAGTAATACCTAAGCTTCTGCTAACTAGCATTGATATTGGTGCTAAAGTAGTATTCGGTTTTAAGATAAGGAGCATCTATAGCGCTTATAGTATCGACAAAGTAGGCTATCCACTCTATAGCTTGCGTTTGATTAATACTACTAGTAGGGACTTCGGTAGTAGTAGAGCTTCGAGTGTTTACTTATATCTAAGAGCTCTGTGTATTACACTTAGCTATAAGGGAAGGTGTAGTGAGTAGTGAGGTAGGAGGAGTAGCATCTTAAGAAGCATACTGTGACTCCTATAGCTGATACTATGTATACATATCCTTAAATCCCTTTAGGAGATCTTCGAATATTGGTAGGACTTACTAGATACCTGCTTTAACAGCCTTACCATATCGTTTTGTTTTACTAACATTGCCTTAGAGCTTTATTATAGCTATCTTATATAGCTTTAGGATTATTAGATAGGTAGTAATAGTAGACTAATTATCCAAAGATAATTTGTTATAAAGTAAGAATAGCTCCTTTAGTGGTTTTCTAGTCGATTGGTATAAGCGGCTAGTATACCTAGTCAATCTGATATTATAATCGAGCAGCTCTGTATCTACAAACTCGTTAATGTGTCGCTATAACTTCACTATATGCTCTACAGTATTGTACTATGAGTTCCACCTTATGATATTATTATGTACAAGTTCGAGAGGCTTCCTTTAATTATCTAGGAGCTCCTATTAAGACTTAAGATAGGCCTCCTATATCGATCTAAATAGATCCTTATACTTAGATAAGTGCGTAATATAGCTAATAAGATTGTAAAGCTTCCTAATAGGTCCTTTACATTGCTATACTACTAACTCAACAATCTCAACTGTAATATTGCTCTTAAGCTCTAGCTCGAAGGCTTTAATATCAATACTAAATAAGACCTTATAGGCTATAAGGTTAATAATGTGGCTAATACACAAGATATAGCGCTCCTCTAAATTGATACTAAGCCCCTTACTAAGTATAGTGTGGCTGTGTAGGTCGAGCATTCAATATGAAGCCTGAAGTTCATACAGCCATGAAAAACAATCTCGACCCATGGGTCGAGAAAGATTCAAGGTAGTACACTGAACTTCAGAACAACCACAACAGTACCAGAGTCACAATAGTCAAGTGGGAGAGCAGACTGTGTTTTTGGTGACCTCTGATTGTCATTGTTGCTACACGCGAAGCGTGTAACTCCGATTTTATCTCTGAAAAACAAAACTCATCTCTGTATCTGACTCATCTCAGTATCTGAAAAACAAGGTGTTGCTGATCTTTGCTCTTCAAGCAGTCGATAGCTAATATAGCCATCTCTCACTCTTCGCTTTGGACTCTGTTACATATTGATTATGTGACTGCGGAATGCTCATATAAGAATCCAGAGCCTTGTGCTTAAGACCTGTACCAAATCAAATCCTAATATTATACCCTATAACATTTCCTCTCTTGCTAATTATAGTATTGTCTCATGATGCCAAAAATGGTTAAAGAAAATAAGAAATCAAAGTCATTAATCCCAGAACTTCAAGCTGTCACGGGCAAGCCGTGGCATATACAGAAGTCCAGCTGAGATCACGTGGCAGGGTCACCGCCGGGGTGACCCTGCCTCAGGCATCCGGAGTTGATATGAGTAGTGTCACGGGCAAGCTGTGGCATATACAGAAGTCCAGCTGAGATCACGTGACACGGTCACTGCCAGGCTGACTCTGCCTCAGGCATCTGGAATTGATATAACAAGAAGGTAAGGCGAGGCTTCAGCTTACTCCTGACTTCGCACTTTGCAACCGATATATAGCTCCTTGAGCTATGTCCAGGGTGTGCAACAGCCAAACCAGTTTGCCAAGGTTTGTTTGAACTGTTTGCCAAGAAACAGTTCAAACCTGAGTTCTAGAGTGGATCAAACAGTTCAATCTTAAGGGTCTGTTTGTTTGGTTTGTTTGATCTAGTAGTATAGGTAGATTTTTGGTGTGAGTGAGTAGTTCTTGTGATACTAACAATGACCCCAACCCTAACCCTACTTTCGCGGAGACCACTCTAAGCTAATCAGCGCGCGATTTCGCTATATATATATGACTTCGAGACCTCTGAGACCTTTGCAAATAAGCAAATCTCGAGTATCTCGAAAATACGCTCTCCTAGCTTATAGTATACACTAACGCCCCTTTTTTAATATACTACAGCTAATGCAGTATGGCATCAGAGAATGATACTGAGTCATCTTTGACTACTAAACCAGATGATCTGATAGCGCTATAGAAAAAATCTAGCCTACCTATAGAGCATCACTTATGCCGAACTGAAACTGGCTTTTTGATTAGAGCAGACTGACTTCTAGATTGCATATCACTCCCTACTAGTAAGATACCTACTAGATCGTAGATTTAGGACTATAGTTATGTAATTAGACTTCTCACAAAGAAGAACAAAGTTCTTAAGCATTAGCTTTGCTAGATCTGTTACAATAAAGATCCTCTCCTAAGATTATCCTTATACATAATTGATACTGAAGTAATGACTACCAAAGTAATCAACCACCTTAAGGATCTTTACTAGTTCGATAGGCTTAGTAATAAACTATACTAACACGTATCTAAGAAGCGAAAGGGATAGAGCTTTAAGGCCTAGAGCTAATAGCGAGATGCACATAACTCAGTATTTAATAAAGAAGGATAGAAATCGACCTACTGCTGTTGATTCGTAAGCAGTAGTATATCTCTCTATCAGACTATATCTAATAAACTAAGAGACCTCTTATGCTTTTAGAACCCTCGTATATAGGAGCTAATACCCTAGTTGCTAAATACTATGCATATATAGATATTTGTAGAGTATGCGAAATACTATATATTGATTGTCTAATCGATTGCTAATGTAAGAGGCAAAGTCACAATCTCTTTTGACAGATAGAAGGCTAATAACGACATCCTTAACCTTCTTAGTGTTATTATGCACTACCTTAGGAATGACTATAAGCTCTATAATATCGTCCTTGCATTGTATAACACTCTTAGTAATTATACTAGTAAGAATATTGCAGATTACCTATTCGATGTCCTTAAGGATTATCAGATCAGTAGCAGTTAGATTTCCTTCTTTGTAGCTAATAATGTAATTAACAATAATAAGGCCTTAAAGCTACTATTAGACTGTGTTATCCTTAATCTAGTTACCTCGAGGATCTGCTATACTAGCTATATATTCAATTTGGTGTGTAGTGCTATCCTTTTCGGCATTAACATAGAGGCTCTTAAGGATGCGTAATATGACTTCTTACAATCTTAAGATAAGGATGATCATAATAACGACTCTAAGTCATTATTAGGCTTGTAGGCATTATAAAAATACTAACTGATAGACAACTCGATATCAGGTATATAGGCAGTTACTTCCTTCGAATCTATCTTAACACATAGATCCGAGGAGCAGCAATACTATACCTAGCAATGCAAAGGGCCTATTAACAAACTATATAACCTCGTCATTCATATTAAGGCTAACAGCACAAGGATCGGCGTATTCGAGAGTAAATAGGCAGAGGCGATTACTAAAGGAGTCGAGACCTCATACGTAAAGATCCTTCGACTTGTTATAAATAATAATATCCAGTAGAACAGTACTTACCTTATGATCGAGCGCGTAATCCTTCTTTGTAATGCCCTTATACTCTACTAGAGTTATAAAGAAGCTAACATTGATAAGGACAACCTCCTTAATCGTGAGGATTAGGATAAACTCGCAGATCTAAGGGCACTCCTTAAACTAATCTATAAAGTATCTATGTATGTGCAGTCAGTTAAAATAACAGCTAGAGCCCTTTATAACACCCTTATGTTAATAGAATATCTAATGCACTATCTTAAGACTCGCTAGAGTCAGCCTAGGAGCATTCACTTTATAGCATCCCTTAATCTTAGATAGTTGAAGTTATAGGAATACTACCAAATCACTAACCTTAATCCAGCTTACATTATAGCTGTATTCCTTAATCCTCACTACTGCCTAAGTTAGTTCTAAGATCACTAGATACTGTGGCTGTGTAGGTCGAGAAGTCAATATGAAGCCTAAAGTTCATACAGCTATGAAAAACAATCTTGACCCATGGGTCGAGAAAGATTCAAGGTAGTATACTGAACTTCAGAACAACCACAACAGTACCAGAGTCACAATAGTCAAGTGGGAGAGCAGACTGTGTTTTTGGTGACCTCTGATTGTTATTATTACTATACGCGAAGCGTGTACGTCACGAAAAAAGTTCGGCTGTATGGCTCGAGCGTATCAGCCTGCTCAGTCCCACACTGAGTCTCAGCCAGCTCGCATGTCCCCGAGCTACTCAGCTCATACAACCGAGCGCACTAGTGACTCACCGCTATACACTAAAACAGGAATCTCGCGATATTCAGCATTCTTGCTATCGTTGACAATTATATCTACTTCAAGAAACTCGAATTAGCTAGCTACGAGAGTTATGTTATGTAGAATAGCACTCGCAAACAACCTCGCTTTTTAACATTTGATGAATAACGTGTAGTAAATATTATAGGTACGATTTTTAAGGAACATACTAATTATAGGACATAGAGAGAGTGTAGAGCAGTCAGTACTAGTATCTGCTTCGCAGGTTATATTGGTTGTAACAGTTATACGGCATAAACAACATCTGGTATTTATACTACTACTATAATGCCTGTATTATCACTCCTTCTTATACAGTATAAGATACTGCGTAATGCTCACAGTCGCTAGTACAAGCTCCGCATACATCTCGTCCCTCTTCTTCGCGTTTGTAGTAGTGATATCTACAACTAACTCCTTGAATATATCCTCGTCAAAAACACGCTCTTTTAGCTCTATACCACTCTCCGCCCAGACCTGCACCCACTATAGATACCCGCCTTCTGCATACCCAACCGCTAAAGCAACCTTCTCTTCAATTGCTGCCTAAGTAGTGTCACCCTTTAGGTCGCTTTTGTAGAGGAGCGCTTGCCTTGGTTCTAAGGCTTTTAAGGCAGCATTATCGATTTGAGACAGGTCCGAATCTATACAATAGCGTTAGCACTATATCGACGTAGTAGCGGAGCAGTTGGTAAGCCACCTTAGCTAGAACCTTCGCCTGCAGCATTATCCTCAGCCAGTGGTGGTAGGGGTTGAGACTCAAGCTGAGACTCAGTTCGAGTTGCTCGGGTAGCGCATCGGTGTATAGTAACGTCTTTTAGCTGCTTTTTGCGAGCAGCTGCTTTAGTTCTGCCTTTCTTAGTAGGCATACTGCTTTGCTGAGTCTTAGGCTCAGTCTGATATTGCTTGCGAGACTTGTTAGCAACTAGTCGGACCTTAGATTAGACAGTAGTTAGTAGCGGATCAGCTGGTAGGTCATCATAGCTTACTACTCTTTCGCTATTAACAGTCTCAGCCTGAGTCTCAGCATGCTGCACTTGGCTGTCCCTCACCTATAGGTCTGGCCTATCTGCGTTATCGATAATCGCTTGGCTGGTCTGACTCTGAGACTTATGCTAGGACTCAGATATACGATTATGCCTTCTACCAAGTGTACTAATCGCAGAGTCGTTCGACTGGGGAGGGGAGCTGAGTCCATATAGAGCCCTTACAGACTGCACATCCTCCTAGGGCTATTTGCTTATTAATAGGCTGCTAAATAGTAGTTAAAGCTGCATAGCATCTTCCAGCGTATCATCGTCATCCGACTCCAGCCTATTTAATGTATTAGCAAAGATACTTAGATTAGTGTCTAATCCTTATATCGAGTTATCCAGTACATCGTCCAAACCCTTAAAGACTTGCTTCATAACGATCTCTAGAAGTCTCTTCCGCCTCTTAATACTCTGTTGCTCGAACAGCTGTATCTTATGCACAAATATCGCTTTAATGTCACTAGGCTCTACTGCGCGGTATGTTAGTTCGCTAATATTGTTCGTTCCTTTAGAACCTCTTGACCAGCCATCTAGGAAGTAATAGATGCTTACGCACATACTGATTAGCATAAATGCATTCACATCTACGAACAGTTCGGAGGTATCTGCGTTTATACTAATAGCAGTTGCTGTGCCTTTCCTGAAGAATGCCCAGCGGATCGCCTTAATGAACATCTTACCCTGCTAATGAGACGACTAGCATATATTAGTTTTGGCAACTAATGCTCGAGGGCTGCCTACCTATAGTCCTAGTCCCTTCAACTCGAATGTAGAGTTATATAGCTAGTCCATCGCCTAGCATTACTATACCTCCATATCTTCGAATCGTACATCTGCTTTGCCTTTAATTGCTACTTTGATTACATCGTTGGTTTTGTTCTTATAGAATCTTAGTGCCTTATGGAGCTAGCGCAATTAGCTAATATCACATCAAGCATAGTAGTCTTTACCTTCTTTGCAAGCTCCTTCGTTAGCTCTCTAGGAATAGTAAGGCTGATGCGTTTATCTATCCTTATCTAGTCTTCCCTTACTACTGCTGTGGCTGTGTAGGTCGAGAAGTCAATTTGAAGCCTAAAGTTCATACAGCCATGAAAAAAACAATCTCGACCCATAGGTCGAGAAAGATTCAAGGCAGTGTACTGAACCTCAGAACAACCATAACAGTACCAGAGTCATAATATTCAAGTGGGAGAGCAGACTGTGTTTTTGGTGACCTCTGATTGTTATTATTGCTACACGCAAAAGCGTATAACTCCGATTTTATCTCTGAAAAACAAAACTTATGTCTGTCTCTAAAAAACAAGGTGTCGCTGGTCTTCGCCCTCTAGGCAGTTAACAGCTAATATAGCTGTCTCCTACCTTTCGCTTTGAACTATGTCATGTGTTAACTATGTGACTGCAGAATGCTCATACAAGAACCCAAAGCCTTATGCTTAAGACTTATACCAATTTCTATCCTGATGTTATACCCTACGACATTTCCTCCCCTACTAACTATAGCATCGTCCTATAATGCCAAAAGAAGTTAAAGAAAAAGGAAAACAAGAATTCAAAAGTCATTAATCCCAGAATTCCGAGTGGAGCCTTTCTTAACCTATAAGTCGAGAAAGATCTTAGCTACGCCTATTTTAAAGTTCCTATTCCCACCTGCTAGGAGACATGCTACTAGCAGAACCGCTAGGGGACTATACATTAGAGAAGTAGGGACTGCCAGATTAAGAGCGACGAGAACCTAAAGACTGCATCGATCCGCTATAGCCCCGAGTTCCCTGCACTGAGTTGTTGTCATCGTCGGAAGAAGACAAAGATGATAAAGGCTTGTCACTTGCTAATAAAGATGAGGAGCGAGTGCGAATAGTAATGCCAGATTAGACAGGTGACACTAAACCATCACAAGCATTCTTAAAGACATTAAGATACTTAGCCTTCTTGGTTAAGCGCTTCTCTCTATCTAGGGGAAGCTCATAATTATCAAGCTCATATATGTAGTTCTCTTCATTCATCTAGTATAGATCCTGAAGCTCAGATTGAGGGCGAGTGTTGCGATTGTAAGTAGCATCTACAGTATCAGCTCTAAGAGTGATCACCTTCTGCACTGAGTTAAACTAAGGGTAGGCCCTAAAGAAGGATTTGGAACTGTAGGACATCTTCTCTAGCTTAACCATCTTGTCGAACAGTCTATTACTAGCGAACATGCTAGTGCTAACCATCTTAGCTAGAATACGAATTCTGCAGTGAGTGACAAAGTCATAGACTATAGACTAAAAGTCGTCACTGTTATAGGTGCAGTCTTTCTATCCATAGAATACGTTACCTATCTCCAAATGAACAGCTCTATTATCCTAGGGGCGTTAAGCCACTAAGGCATTACAGACTAGACTTATATCCGTGATTCGCACAAAAGCTAGGAAGGGAGTGCTAACTTCGCCATATTTGTATAGGTATCCTAAGGGAGTCTTGGGCGGAGTAATGCTAGTAGTATGAGCGATGCGGAGCTCATCGAAGGTAGGGCCTTCAGGTACCTCTACGGAACCCTTGCCTGCTAGGAAGCCTATATACCATAGATAGATAGTATAGCAAAGCTTCGTGCCACGAGCAATAGAACTATATAGAAGGAGAGGCGAAGTAAGGCGAATCTGAGCAGTAATACAAGGGTAAGGAGCCTAACGAACGTTCAGTGAGCTAACTATAGTAGCATCTAGAATAGTGTTGTTCATTTGCTTAACAAACCTGTCACCCAGCTTACCCTTCTTCTTAAGGAGGTTAGCAAACCTTCTAATCTTTGCTATGTTGTTAAAGCTAGTACAAAGCTTAGTGTAATTGTTATTGTCTCCGTCATCTAGAGAGAGGGATCCCTGCTACTAATCCTTGCCCTTACCTTTAGCAGCGAGTGCACGCAGGTTCTAATGAAGGTGATAGAACCTAGTGCTCTGTCCTTATGTGGTATACTTCATGTAGTAAGGGCTAGTTATAAGTGTAAACAAGTGGTCGCTGCGAGCCACTACATTAAGTAACCAGTACCTAGGATCCTGACGAACAACTTGTTAAGCAAGGCTCCTAAACTGGTTTCGTTGCTATCCTATCCCGATACGTTGCTCATACTGGTGCTAGTGGTACATATAGAACTCCACACGCATAAGTGTAAGCATTCCAGATTGCTTTAGGTAATCTATTATGTTGTTCGATTTGAGGCTCCTATAGCTGCCTCGCAATCTATTTTTGTAGTTGTCCTTAGTTATGCCTATAGCTAGGGCGATCTTAATAGCATAGCTCTCTATAAATCTGAAAGGTCTATCAAAAACCTCTGCACAGAAAGGCACACGCCTTGGGAAGAAGCGGTATACCCCTAGAGTATCACCCTTAATAGTAGGACAGCATCCCTTACGCTACTAGTTGAAATGTCTGTCCTTAGTTTGAAGAGCCTTAAGGCCTCCCTTAGAGTCCTTTCCAGCTATCATAGTCTCAATTCGAGTGAGGAGTTCATCCCAGGTTGCTGAATTAGTCATTATACTAAGACCACCTCTAAGTCGCTGCGTGTGCTTCTAGCAAAGCTTCTTATTGTTCTGTCTACTAAGGCGACCAATTACAGAGACCTGCTTTAGAATAGCACAGCGCTCTGCAGTAGTCTTAGCCTGAATTAGAAGGTTGTTAATGTAGTCGATAATGAACTGTAGTACCTTTGCAAAGCACTTAAGGTCGCTACTGCTATAGGTAGATGTGTTGCAGTGCCTGCTAATAGGCCCTATCATATCAAGTCGCTGCTTACGCTTCTTAGGCGGCTGTAGTGTGCTATGAACACTCATATTGGCAACAAAGTTGCTAAGGCTGCTAATAGAAGGAGAAGGAGAATCACGGAGTCCTATACTGCTAGCAATCCTGCTGCTTAGGAAAATGCCTAGAGAAGCCACTCCTTGAGACGGACTGGCATAAACAGCAAACTCTAGATCAGCATAGATACCATCGTCCTTCCGAATTAAGAGATGTTCCTGCGCGCGTTGGTCTAGGTTGGTAGTGCTCACACTGTTTAATGTGCTATAGGTAGCAGCCTTGTTATAATCACAGATAAGAAGGATACGCTTACTTAACACTCCCTGGTTGCATGTCTGACTAACGCTATCAAGCCTGTCTAGCAGGGCTAGGTTTAAGCGCTTGATCATATCACTAGGAGTGTTCTTGTTGGCGCGTACCTACCTGCAGACTGCCCAAAGGGAACGAGTAGCCTTATCTGATATATATATTGACTTGATAGAGCGATTCCTCGCAATTGAAGGGTACACTGCCTAAATGCTATCCTAGGCCTCTTTCTTGCAGTTGCGCGTACTCTTGCCGAGCTCTGCTAATTAGTGGAATTCTGGAAAGTCCTCAGGGAGGCTGTTTAGGACCCGGCTACTAGGATTGTTGTTCTTTTATGCAGTATCGCGGTCGCAGTAGTCGTAGAAACGCAAGGCAAGATCCGCAATCTCGCTTAAAGCCATATCAGCAAGTTCGAGCAGGCTATACTATATAGCTCTACGAACTGCTAGCGTTTGCTTATTGAGGAAGGAAATGAGGTCTTCTAAAGTCACCTTCGTGCTCTTAGAGCAGAAGTTGCAGAGTTTGTTATAAGAGATGTTGCCTATAGCAACAAGAGCATGCATGCTATTAGCTGCTACATTAGTAGCTTCTAGGTTCGTAGGTCGCTGTGTGATAGCGCGCCGAGGAGGGTTTTAAGGAGTGCAGGGGATTTGCGATGCCATAGTGGCTAAGGGAGGAAGCTGATAACCGCAAAATCGGCCGAGTGAGAAAGGTAGAGGGTGTGCCTTTGTGTTATTGAGTCGAGTAGTGAGTGCGAACAAAGGTAGGGGGGGGGAGAGGATGGTTGTTAGTACAGTTAGAGAGAGGAAGTCGTTAGTGTAGGAGGGCAGCTAGTTAATATGTTTTCCTAAACATTTAAACAGCATTAGCGCCTTTTTTGTAGCAAACAGAAACAGTCGGCTCGTGACCATTAAATGCATTAGCTCGTGACTATCAAATGCGCTTTTTAAGGCTTGTGATTGGCCTGTTAGTGAGTCTATAAGCAACAGTTGCCTCCTTTGAAGTGAAGGAGTTCCTTTATCATAAGTGAAGGATTCAGAGGAAGCATCCCTTCTTTTCACGTGACTTTGCTAACCCTATCTTTCACTACTATTAGCTAAGGTATCAAACACCTCCCCTGCTAACCACAGTGTTCGCAGCATGTGACGTTTCTAGTTCTCAACGCTGTTCTAGTGAAGTTAGGGCTTCTTGTTGAGTTGAGGAGTGCTGAACTCCTTAGAGTGAAGTGTGAAGCACGCGTCGTTGGTTTATCGCAGGTTTATTGCAGGCTGAGGAGTCTCCGATTAATATTGACCTATAGGTCGAGAAAGATTGTTACAGCCGTTTCTTAGTCGATACAACCCTGTGCTCGCTCGTCCGTTCTACTATTGTTACGTTTAGTATAGTAAGGCAGTTCCTTATCCCCTGTTCTCTTCCGAATGCGCTGTGTTCGTTTTGCTCCTATCTCTGCCTGCTATAGCTGGTCCTTACATCCGCTATATATGCCAGTCTAGTGCCAGTTGACTATAACTATGTACCTGTCTCGAAAGGAAAAAAAGAAAAAAAAGAAAGAAGAAGGGAATGTCTAGGAATCTAAGGAGGTTCTTAAGTACCACACAGGTTGGTGCTTAAAAAATGGATGTCGACCTAAGAGTCGAGAAAGTTCTAGTGCTAGTTGCCTAAGAAAAATGCCAGGTAATCAAAATCGGAGATTACTAGGAACCTATAAGGAGATATCTGACACACTCCTATCGTCCATATCGACATCGCTATTCTCCCAGATTATCGGAATGTTCGCTAAGTCAGAGTGAGGCCGAGGAATCTCGACTATAGGATAGCGACTATTATGTATCTAATTCATACGAGTCGAAGGCAGACTTCTCTAATTAGTTGCTTGTCGTTAAGAGTATTGATGCTGCTGAGGTTCTTCTGCTACTCTGTCTTCTTTAGTTCATAAATTTAGAAGCTTTAACTGCTTTCCTGCAAATGTTCTAGTCAGTTTAGTACTATCTAGCTCAGCTAGTCGATAACTGCTAAATGTCTGAACTGTTGTTAGTATATAGTATAAGCCAAGCTAGCGGGGATGAAGTTTTAGGGCTGAAGATTTGTTAACCTCTTAGCGAGAGTCCTAGAGTAACACAAGGTCGCCTCTTTTAAACTCCTCTGTTCGAATGCGATGCGAGTTATTATAGGATTCCTTATTAGCCTCTTACTGCCTGTATACACTGAGCAGCACTTCCTCTAGGGCTTCGTCCCGCCTGTCTAATTAAGTATAGCAAGCAGCGAGAAGATCCGCAGTAGATCTCACAGCATTCTAAGCAATCATCTGCTATAAACTAATGTTGATCTTAATAGGAAGTATGTGCTCAGCTCTATAGATAACCCGAATAGGAGTTATTCTAGTAGTCGACTTAACAGTTGTTCGATCAGCCTACAATATCGCAGGTAAGGCATTAATCCACCTAGCTCCTGTAGTAGCTATGTGCTTAGCCAGCCCATTCACAACAGGCTGATGTCCTTTCTCTATTATGCTATTTGCCTGAGGATGATACACTGATGTCTAGATATACTTGATTCCGTACTGAGCAAGAAGCTTATTAGTAAGTGCTTTGTTTTCTAGACTATTATCGCTTACTAAGCGTAATAGTATTCTATGCCTATAGATGATATCCTCAAATATGAACTTTAAAACATTCTTTAAGTCATTCTCGCGAAGGGCTCTTCTTTTAACCTATCTAGACAGATCCTCCCTTCCTAGTATAAGGTACGAGTATCCTATATATAGCAGTATATAAACAATATCGATAGCCTACTTCTCTTCTATGCAGGAGGACCAGGTTGGGTAGAGAGCCTCATCTGACCGATTATGTGCTTAGGTCTGGTAGGCGAAGCAGGTGTTAATATAATTTTCTATATCCTTAAATAGGCTAGCCTAGTAGAATCGATCAGCAATCCTTTAGTAGGTACCTTCTCTCCCTCAATAGCTACTTTTATTATGTAGTTTATAAATGATATCTCTTCGTTTGTCTAAATCATCTACTATATGCCTTAGGGGAGCATTCTTGTTCTGCCTTCTAAATAGATGCCTTCCCTACACAAGATGTTCTAGGGCTTCCTTCTTAAATATAACAAACTGATTTATAGAGAGTTCTAGAGGCTGCTAAAGTGTAGTGAGCTAAAGAGCATATCGCTAGGACTTCTCACTATACTTAGGAAGGAGAACGTTCTCTGGTGTAGTAGCTACAGAGCTGATCTGCATACTGCTGAATTTGTAGTCGAGAAAAGCATCTAAGTCATCTTGTCGTGCATTGACTGTATTATTGTCCTATAGTATGCGCGACAATGCATTAGCAACGACATTCTGTTTCCTAGGTATGTGCTGCACATCAAAATCCCAGAGTCTTATCCATATAAGCTAACGAGTCACTAAGGCTTTAGGCAAGTCAGTTACAGTTCTGTTAAGCTGGGCGACTAGCGTATTTGTATCAGTTTCTATAGTGAATCGGATCCTGTATAGCTATAGTCTGCATTTGCGTAGTATGTGTAGGAGGGAATAACACTTAAGCTTTATAATGTCGTACTTCTTCTCTGCAGCAGTCTAGAGTCTACTCTTGTACCTGTATGGATGCCTTTTCCCTTGTTGATTGAGTTGCATCAACACTCTACTGAATCCAGTTACAGAGGAATCCACAGTAAGGATCACTTTGCTAGCATTAGGAGAGTAATCTAGAGGCATCAATACTAGTGCAGATGTTAGAGCATCCTTTAGAGATTGCATTGCCTAAGCCTATTCAATGTCCTAACAGTACTCTACATCCTTCTTAAGCAAGGCAAACAAAGGTGATACAATGTCGCTAAAGTGCTCGATCCAGATCCGATAGTACGTATAGGCTCTAAGGAATCCTTGTAATACAGTGATATTCTTGTAAGCAGGCCACTATTAGATTGCTTTCACATGTCTATCTGTAGGTCTCCGCCTATCTTAGCCACAAATGTACCCTACTACTTTAAGGGCAGGAGCGCAGAAGTGTGACTTTCCTCTAGATATAGTGCAACCAGATCGCTCAATATCAGCTAGCACTCTATCAATCCATTATAGGTATTAAAGCACATGCTTTTGTACGCCAGGTAGTACAAGTTTAGCGAGATTCCCTGTCCGAGGTGAATGCACAATAATATTATCTACAAAAGGACTAGCCTTCTCTGCTAGGTATAGGTGTAGGATATGCATAATAGCTCGCACGAACTAAGCTACTAAATTTGTTGCTCCCTATAGTAGAGTCGTTTGCCGAAGGAGTCTAAGGGGAGTTTGGATAGTAGTTATGTCCCTGCTCGCTAGATAGAGTATGATCTGATCGTATCTAGAGAGGAAGTCTAGCAGGGTGCACACAGGTCGTCTAGCAACGTGCTCCGAGAATTTATCTATATTAGGAGGGAGTATAGCGTCTCTGATAGTAACAGCATTAATGTTGGTAGCAGAGTTGATTAGATAGTGCTTCTTATCCTTCTTCTGTACTAGGAACTAAGGATTGTAGTAAGGTCTGTAGCTTCGTTCTAGTATAGAAGCGTCGATCCGCTACTAAAGTATAGATACTACTTCATCCTGAAGTCCCTTTAGTACAAGGAAACTTTTCGCCTACTAGGCCTTATGTTCTACTATGCGGATGACCTATAGTAGTACTACCTATTCGTTATAGCGACTAATCTCTGTGAAATCCTATATAAGGGCCTTCTCCCTATTATATATCATTTCTTTTAATATCTCCTTCTCTTAGGGCTAAATGTCTTTATCTATTACCATCTTCTCTTAGTGCTCTATAGTGATACGACAACCTTATGGTTCTTACTAGTACCTCGGTTCGAACAAGTAGTTGTAAGGGCCAGGTGCTCTAATAGGGTTAAGAGCGCAGTGCTGTTCTGCTAGGAGGTCTTGCCTCTAATTCGGATTTCCATTAGGCATGTTTCCGTCTAGAAGCGCAGTATCTAAAGGCCTGATTTTGTCCGCCTTCTTCTTGTATAGTGTGTTTAGCTCTATAGCTCTGCTTTCTTGCTATTGGTGCGAAATGGTATATAGGCTGTATTCATCTCGTCTTCTTAAGCGTCGCCTAGTGCCTTCTCCTAACGATGCCTAGAAGACGTGCACAAGGTCGACTAGCTCTATCGCACATGTTTTTGAGGTCTGTTTGTCATTTTTCAAGTGTTTTTGTGTTTTGGTAATAGCCTGTGCGCGAATGCGCTCATAAGGAAGTTTCAAACAATGTCGACCTATGGGTCGGGAAAGATTATCTGGAGTTTCCCTAGCGCTAGTCAGTAAGGGAATAGAAGCGCGACAGCATTCATCAAGACACACATTAGCGCTATAAGGAAATTCCACATCAGCATACGTGGTGTTGTTATCGTCTAGCGATGGCGTTCGGTTAGGTGCAGCGCCGGTTACTACACCACCTCGCCTTCCCCCTAGCCGTTATCTTCTTTAAGCTCCTTCTCGTACCTATTAATAGACCTTATCTCGCAAGTACACGTACCGTCCTCTATTGTTATTAGGATAGTAACGCGGCCAGATAGAGTCCGAGAGGTCGCTATAGAAGACCGCAGTACAAAGGGTTCTCTAAGAATCACTTCACTCGTATAGTCCTTAGTAATAAGGAAGAGCATTTAGAAAGAGGTCCCTATCTCTCTAATAAACATGCGAGTCTCCGCCATTCCTATAAAGGAGTCACTAGTTCTATTTGCTAAGATCAATTTGTCGCCCTTTATTATAGGAGGGAGCAAGTTGATTAGCAGTCCTGCGCGTAGTGCGAAGCTCTCCTTTATAACATTGATTTCGGCCCTAGAGTCGACTAGTGCCTATACTGCTTCTCTTCCAACCTGTATAGAGATACAAGGACACTTCGCTCGGTACGTCTTAACATTCCTAAGGCGCTCGTCAAGCTGCTTAGTCGTAAGTAGGGCTACAGACATCGCGTTAGTGGCAGAGAATCTTTCTCGACCTACAGGTCGAGAAAGATTTTCGCTAGTAAGGCGCTTATCTAGAACGCTACTGTCGCTTCCTATAGCATCCTAACTATTTACTAAGACATTCCCTCGTCCTAGAGCCTTTAGTGCTTCTGCTGTCTCTTAGCGAAGAGGCTGCGTAAACAATTTGCGGACTATAGGCATCAAGTTGATAGCATCTCGAATAGGGATGCTAATAGGTATATTTAAGATATGCTTCATCACCTGAATCTCTGCAGGAGCAGCATCCTCTTTGCTAAGTACGTCACCTAGTCGCTGAGCTCGAGGAGCCTGCTTTACATTATTAGGCTTTATAGGCGGAACGCCCATTAGGTGATCCTTATCGACATCTATAGAGTCCTAGGTTCTCCTCACATCCTAAGGAGGGAGAGTCTGGCCTTATGTTTATGAATCTTGTATCTTAGGAATATACTATCTAGATCGATCTGTACGGACAGTTAGAATGCGATCGCACTAAGGTAGTTTAGCAACCTTGCCTTTTCCCCTACTAGTTTGTAGTGCGCAGATAGCTTTAACGCGAGTGCTATAGTACACTTCTTGATCAGAATCCTCTTCACTATCAAAAGGATGCGACAGGGTAATAGCTCTGCCTGATAGTCCTGCAGTTAGTTGTATAGTAGCATCTACCTGATCCGCACTTAAGCTAAGGATATCAAGCAAAGCGTCATATCTGTTAGTCGGAGGCAACCTAGGCACCTCTCGGCTAGGGTTGGCTATAGTCCTAAACAGAATACAGTTGTTCTAGCCAAAATGGATATATCCTTGCTGTACCAGCTTGTCGACCTGCCAGCAGCGCGTCACTATATAACTAGTCTTGCCACAACTATGACATTCAAGAGGTGGCTGCTATTCTGCGCTCCTGCTAGCATACTGCTGTTAAAGCGGAGTCTGTATAGCATTGTTCGTCTAAAATGCCACCCTTTGCATTCTTTACAGGTATCCATCATAATCAGCAATTGGTAGATTCGGCCTTAGTTCTAAACGAAGGTATCGCATTAGTACATCCCCTCTTTGAATTGAGGTGAGGTACGTGAGATCAGGAGATTCAAACATCTTGAGGATCTCTATCTTTGTTAGCTTCATCTTCTTAAACTTCTCGACCATCTTATCGAGAGAGAGGGACTACTAATCCTGCACCCCTCTCTGGAAGTTAGGATACAGAGGTTCCTGGCGCTTTAGCAAGGAAGGCAGTGCAGATGCTATCTTTTCTGTAGGAAGGGCAATGCGTTAGGGGTTGCGCTATCGATTTACAGCCCTCGAGACTGCTCTATCAATGTCCTCTATCTCAATAATACGGCGTGAGGTAGTAGCTTAAGCAATGCTATCTACGAAGCTTACTACTCGTTTAAAGTTAACCAGCTCTATATGCATAGCCTAAATGTGAAGCGAGCTGATTGCCTTTTCTATAATCTTCCTTAGAAGACTACGTAGATATAGCATCATCTTTCGGCTAGTAGAGAGTGTGTTTCTAGCTTCTTTAATGCAGGAGGTAATAATCTAGAACTGCCTGCTATATAATAGGAGGTCATTATTATAAGGACATTCCTTTGCTTACAACACGAACTGCTCTAGAGCGCCTTTAGTTGTCAATATTCGCTCATTATCAATAGCTACGTACTTCGTTCGGAGCAGGCCCTGAAGAGTGCTGAGGCTACTATTCGCTCGGGCGACAATTTGGCGAACCTCAGGTCCCACATCTTTAGTATAGTAGTCTTCGAGGAGGTTATACGCTCTCTTATCAGATACTTAATATCTTTTGCAAAGCCGTATATATTCTCGAAGGAAAGTCGACAAGTTGTAACCATCGAAGGTTAGAGACTTAAGAGACCTCGGAGCAGGAAGTAGCTGAATTGCTATAAAGCTCTACAAGTAAGATGTCGAAAGAATTCTCTCTCTATGTCGTTAGGAAAGCTATGACTCAGTTATTTGGGCTTGCTAAGTCAGGTCGAGAGGGATCCTATTAGATATAATACCCTCTATAGCCTATAGCATAAATCTAGATAGAGCAGAAGGAAGAAAGTCCTAGTCCGCTATGATTGCAGACAGTCCTCTTCCTCCTACCTGTAGTACAATAAAAAGACAAGAATAACAAACAGAAAGAAAGGTAGACTCAGTCTCAGGCACACGCCTTCTCTGAATCCTTAGGTATCGCACTGTATTTGACTGCTAGTTATATAGGCTATTCCTATATGCTAGTTCTCGTGAATGTTTTTATTGGCTCTGTCGTTGTCGTCTCTGTCTCTGTGTTCTTCCTCGAAATACGGACTGTTGTACTGCTATTATATGCCTGTCTCGGAGGCATTTTCTTCTAGTAGCTAACTGCTGAAATAGGTAAGTCACACTGATTAAGATTGTGACTGCTGAGATCTATACAGCTATCATCTGTATAATCTGAAACAGGGAGTAAATCTAGATCGCTATCCAGATTCCTTTTCGAGCTGTTATCGGTAGCTCCTGGTGCTAAGGCTCTTATTGCCTTTTCCTATAGTAACCTATGTTGGTTAGAGCTCTCTTGAAATTTGTGGGGTTTCAAAAGCTCCTACTGTCAGGGTTAAAGGGATGCCCCCCTTTTCTGGCCTCGTCCCTCGCTGTATTGTATCTATGGTTGATATCGTTCTACTTATTCCATATTGTATTGTTCAAGTCGTACTATTCCAGAAGGCAAGGTCGATCTACAGAAGCAGCACCAAATATGTGGCTGTGTAGGTCGAGAAGTCAATTTGAAGCCTGAAGTTTATACAGCTATAAAAAACAATCTCGACCTATAGGTCGAGAAAGATTTAAGACAGTATACTGAACCTCAGAACAACCATAACAGTACCAGAGTCATAATAGTCAAGTAGGAGAGCAGACTATGTTTTTGGTGACCTCTGATTGTCATTATTGCTATACGCAAAAGCGTATAACTCCGATTTTATCTCTGAAAAACAAAACTCATCTCTGTATCTGAAAAACAAGGTGTCGCTGGTCTTCGCCCTTCAGGCAGTCAATAGCTAATATAGCTGTCTCCCACCTTTCGCTTTGAACTATGTCACGTGTTGACCATATAACCGCAGAACGCTCATACAAGAACCCAGAGCCTTATGCTCCAGACTTGTACCAATTCCCATCCTGATGTCGTACCCCACGACAATAGCATACATAAAAGCTAATAATTATAATATTCCTATAAGTAATAAATATAGTAACAATATTATTATAGCTAGAGATTATATAAGGATCAATTACTTTATAAAGCCTATAATTGCTATATAAACTAGAACTCATCTGAATGGCTTAGTTGCACTCAGTATTATAGGCTGAGTCTCATACTGAGTCTCAGCTCAGCTTAGTAATATAGGCTGAGCAACTTAGAGATATGCGAGCTAGCTAAGATTCAGTGTGAGACTGAGCGAGCTGATATGCTCAAGCTATACAGCTGAATATTTTTCGTGACGTAGGCATAATAAAGGGAAAAGAAAGAACATCGCGTAAAAAATCACTTTCAACGCGAAACTAGCGCGGGAAGGTGGCCTGACTCCCCTACTGACCCGACTCCCCTACGGTGACGTTATCGAAAGGAAAGTCGAGAAAGAGGAGAATGATAAGGGCTACGACTCCTAAAATCGAGGACGAGGGAGAGGAAGGTATCGAGGAGAGTATTTACGAGAGCAAGAGTGATTATATTATTATAGCTAGTAGTACATCGAACCAAAGGTTGGGAGTCTAAAATTCTGTCCAAACTCCCCTACAGTGACGTTAGTGGAGAAGCATGCATGCATGCGCAAAGGCCAAAGCTACTGTATACCACTATATGTGCTACTGTTATACTTTCTACCACTTTCGAATTGCCATAGCTCCCGCTCACTGCTTTTCAGCCACGGATGCGGCCCTTGCTTTTGGCAGGGGAGAATCTTCTAGTGGATTGACATCAGATAGACCGTCTACGCAGACCTAAGTAGATCAAGGATTAAACGTTCGCTCTTCAATCAATCAAGTTTACACAACGGGATCCGACGCAGAACACATATTTTCTTTTCGCTTCCTGCCCAGCTCTCCAACTCTGTAGTGCAGCCCATAATAAGCGAGGAATTTGCTGACTTGTGGTGCATGGTTGCATTGTTGCATGGGCATCGAGCCTGTGGGTACCTAGCCCCGCACACTATGCGATCAGATGAAGCTCGTTGCTCAGGCGTGCGAAACTCTTAATTTTGGTACCAAAAAGATTGAGGCACGCAAGCAGGCTGGTTTGGCTTCAGAAAAGATAGAGAAAACAAGGTGGTATAGAGAGCCACTCATTATTCATCGCTTCATAAATCATATGCTCAGAACTGCCATCCTCATTCCCTACCACCTACTATCCAACTTCTTCAGAAACCTCCCAACGCCCTTCTCAACCTTGTCAACTCTCTCATTGACCTTGTACTTGCCACTAAAACTGTCCTTCCGCTCCTGCCCGGGCTGCGGCGGCACATAAGGCATCTTTGACTTCTCCGCAAGCTGCGCAGCGCTCTCCTGCTCCGTGGGTCGGTACGACTGGTTGTGTACGTCGCCTGCGTACGCTCCTTGGGCATTGTATGCGCCAGGCTGCGCTTGCTGCTGTGTTGAGGTGTAGGAGAAACTGCTGTAGCCGGCGATTTGAGCGGCTTGCTGTTGCGGTGGAAGACCGGGAGAGGCGAGAGGGGTGTGATTGCTGTAGGAGGGTGGGGCGGAAGGAGTGGGTGGTTGTTCCTGCTGCTGTTGTTGCTGTGGCTGGTGGTTGAGGAAGCCAGGGGATTGTGGAGGGTAGGAGGCGAACTGCGGGACTGGTTGGCCGAAGGAGGTTTGGCGATTGAAGGAGGTTTGATTTGGCGGTGGTGATGAGGGCTGCGGACTTTGGCCGGTTGATGGTGGGCCGAAAGAGGGTGTGTATTGCGCGGGCGATGGACCTGTCTGTCCTGGTGGTGGAGGTGGTGGAGGGGGGAGGGAGCCTGATTGTGTTCGTTGTATGTTGTTGGGAGGCGTACCTTGCGGTGGTCCTGGTAGACTTCCGTACGAGGACTGTCTTGGCTGAGCTTGGGGTGGCCCTGAGAAGTATGATAGTTGCGGCGTGTTCGGCATACTCGGCTGGAAGCTGGACTGAAAGCCGTGGGGCAAGGTGGCATACTGCGTGCTGCCATAGCCTACTGCGCTCGGCACGCCTGATCCAGATGCGTCGTCAACTGGAGGTGGTGTCTTCTCCCGATGTGCTATCGGCTCTGGGGCGATTGGTGCTGCAGGGTTGTATGCCATTGGCGCGGGTTGACGTAATTGCTGCTGTTGCTGTGCTGGTGGCGGAGAAACGGCTACTCCTCCAGACTGCGATGATCCCGGTGGGCCTGGGAACGAATGCACTGAAGCTGTGCTCTCTGCTCGAGGATGAAAGTGTGTACCGATCGCAGTCTTTTCCAGCTGTTGGACTACAGGACTCATGGAGTCGCGATGCTCGGCCAAGCTTGCCTTGGGAGATGCGGGTGTATTGCGTATGTCCAGCTTTTCCAATGGCAAGATGTTCTGCAGATGACCCAAGGCCGTCGCAGCATCCTTCTCCGTCCACAAGTACATGTCGATGGTGTGAATCTTGTAGAGGTATCTCTGTTGGTTGTGCTCGTCGTATGTACCCAAGTGCCACTCTTCCCGGGTGGCAATCGCGGCTTGATCCAACGCAAAAGTGAAAAGCGTGGGTTGCTTATACGAGTATACTAAGCTCTTGACTGCGCCCAAAGATCCAAAGAACGCATCTTGCTCGGGGGTTCCAGGATGGTTGGCGATTTCAAGCTTCGCTCGGCGCTCGGTGGGGTTGTGATAGAGATATGTATAGCTGCCCCTCAAAAACCTGTGGTGGACTGGTCTCGACGAAGGATCATTGAAGTAGTAGTGGACATCGGCGAAGCTGCCGTTGATTAGTGAGAAGGTTACGAGAGGCACAGTCCGTAGACATACAGCGTAGTCAGCAGGTTCTCGCCCGGTGTGGCGGGCATGATGCTGCTGTCTTTCTAGTCACACTCTTGTAGGGACGATGGCTCCTGAGGCATAGAAAGACTCGGCAATGATGAGACACTCGTTGGCGACCTCGAGCACAGCTTTCATGTATTCCCTGCTCAAGTGTCAAGTGGCAAGCGGCCCAAGATAGCAGCTGTAACGAGACGACGTTGACAAGCAATTCAAAACAGCACTGTGAGGAGAGATGGCATGAGAGGAAGGTCAGAAAGACAGCAAGGAAATAAATACACTCGACCACTTTCTCAGCCGCGGGACTCGTGTGTCTATCTTTCGTGGACTGCCGGCCGGCCGGTGGCCAGCCAGTCAGCCGCGCGCATACAGCTAGCTCTAGGCAGCGCGTAGGCAGCGAATGAGACTTGACAAGCGAGACGACGGAGCTGAGAGAGCTGCATGTGAGGCCTACAGTAACTTACTAGTCCCTAAGTTTACGGAAAACTCCCCGCACTTCACCCCCGAGGTATTTCGACTTCTATCTTTAATCACCCGCAATACCATGACCGAGCAAGATATCCTTATGCCAATAAGCAGAAATCGAAGGCCCAACTGTCAGCTTTCAAATGAGCATAAAACTGCTATTATAGCTAGCCGTACAGCTGGACTACAGTGGTCTGAAGTTGTAAGCCAGAATCAGGTGGCTATCTCAACAGCTCACACTATTTTTCAAAACTACACCAACACTAATAACATCAATCCGAGACCTCGAAGTGGACGTCCTAAGGTGTTTACACATCTACAGGAGCGTAATATACTTTGATGTATTCGAGCGCACTCTAAATAGACCTACTAACAGGTGATAGATGAGACTAGTGTCCCTATTGGGAAGTCCCAATTCAAGAGGCTATTACATAAGCATTCCATATCTCAATAGCGAGCTAAAAAGAGGCCTTATTTGACCGAGGATCACTATCGTAAACGCAAGGCTTTTTGCCTTGCTAATCGCTACACAGACTGGTCGAAAGTCATCTTCTCAGATGAGTGCTCTATTGAGAAGGGAATTAGTAAAAAGAGGTCCTGAATTTAGAGTAATCCTCACTATAAATGGAATCCTAATATGATTAAGACCTTCTCAAAAGGAAAGCAAGCCTATATAATGGTTTGGAGTGCTATTTGCATGCAAGGCCTTGATATGACTTGGTCTCTATTAGTGGTTATGCAAAGGGATCTAATAGCCAAAAAGAATAGCTATTCAGCTTGGTCCTATATGGAGGCTATGAATGAGGGACTCCTTCCTATCTATCATAGGAGCCTTAGATACATGCTGTTACGGGGGAGCGACGCATACGCGGAGACTCAATGTAGTATTCAACAAGTTCGATATCAGAGTAAGAGGGTTCTAAGGCGGAAGCCGATGAAAGAACAGCAGCTTCTAATTCGGAGTACAGGCTATACCTGCACTATAATCTTTAAGGGCTCGCCCTTCATATTGCTCCTCCTCCTCTCTATTTCTTAACTCTAGGGCTTTATGCATTTCCCCTTAGACACTACTTGTTACTATATTGTCTATAGTTTTCGTGACATAGCAGAAGTAAAATGAAGTCGAATATCGTTATATAATATCTTCTCTCTTACTCGAATAAATAACTCTTCTCGCAGATTTTAAGTATAATATATCAGATTTAGCAAAGTTATTAATAGATTCTTTCTTTTTATATTTATGTGAACCTTCACTTAATATAGTTTGTTAGCTAGTGAATCGAAAGTGAATATCCTTATTACAGGTTCTGCTTAAAAACTAGTATATCTTATGTGATTTCTAATAGAAGCTGCATCTTTCGTTCTTTAGAAGCCTTACTTCCTTATCACTTCTCGTTCCTACTAAATATAGTGTACTATCGCCTATAGATAGGAGCTCTCTACTACTATAACATAAGTATTTGCTTCCGCCTCCTTTTCTCCTTTTCTTCTATTACATAAATCGATTATTATAGTAAGTCGCACCCCACCCTATTCCCCTAGCACTCCTCTAGAAAACTAATAGATTCCTTCGAAAAGCTAATAGGTTCTATAGAGAACTAACTAAGTCTTAAAGCAGGACTGTATCTATTATATCTACTACACTTCCTATAGCTAAGACTACAAAAACAATTATAATAAGGTAAGTTGCAGTTCCTGAGCTCTTTTTAGTAAAAAACTAATATTTTTAGCTAGCCTCTTAGAAGGACCTCACTAAAACTGCTCTCAAGAAGAGAGCCTGTCTCGCTTGTGCTAAGGCTAAGACTACCTATATCGAACTATAGGTTATTTCACTTAGCCTCTATCTAAAAACTACTACTAACTATTGTTTTCAGTCTAGAGATAGCCCATATTGCTTATACTGTTTAGACCTATTCTACTAATACTAGCTTGTGAGTAGCAGTCTCTACGCTTTTATTATTAGAAGCCTAACTTTTCTTAGCACTAATGCCCTTACCTTCCTTAAGAAGACTCTAAAGGCCTATAAGCAGCTCTAGCCCTTGGCTAAGGCTGGTATATTAGCTAAGTAATATATTGTAGCTTCTATTTGTTTTTCCTTGCTAACTATTAGAAAACAGTCACTTTCTCCCTACTATTAACAACACTATAGCTAATGCTCTTATGACTAGTAACTAAAAGCGAGTTATTTTCGGATTCTATTGCATTTTCATCATTAACCGCCTTTTTAATTACAGAACTGCTAGTGCTTTAAGGATGGGAAATCATTGCACTAGAGGAGCTATTAAAGGCTCTAAGAAGTCTTGCTGTATAGCTACTGATTCTGATAAAGAAGATAAGGATAAGGGTTAGTTCGACTCTACTAAGGAATAAGTAGCAGGCTTTGTATGGTTTTCTGTAAGAAGAGCTACTTCTTTAATGAGAAATATAATTATATAATAAGATGATTTTTCACTTCAGTTTAACTCTTTTAGTATCTGTGCTAAATGTGATAGGATCTGCATATAATTATGCTATATTAAAGTTAATTAGTCCCTTTATAGCTAGTTAGAGGAATCTTTCCTTTAGTTCTAGTTGTGTTGTCTTTGCTCTCTTTTTATGCTCCTTTATGCAATAAGATTCAATCTTATTTTATAACATACTAGCCAGGATTTGTATCTTTTACTCCAACTCTTGATCTCAATTCTCGATAATTAGGATTTTGTTATTTTCTCTATAGGATCCACTTTTTCTCTTCTTATTCTATAGCTTTTCTTTTGCTGCCTCTTATTCCTATATGTAACCTGCTATTTTCTTTGCAGATCCCTCCTTTCTCTCCTTCTTCGCTCTCCTCTATCCCCTCTCCTTGTATTCTATGCTATTCTCGAAGGTGACTCTTTAATTTGAGCTAGGGACTATTAGTAGCTATCTTCTCCCACCTAGATCTTAGGCTATTGTGCTTATAGGAGTCACTATACTTTTTCTCGAAAGTGTTTATTATAGTGTTGTCTAAAAGTTCGTCTATAGGTTCCTGTGAAGGGCGAGCCCTTAGGGAGTACAGCGCAGGCGTGGCCTGTGTCCGAATTGGAAGCTGCTGTCCTTTTATCGGCTTCCGCCTTAGAACCCTCTTACTCCTGTATCGAACTTGTTGAATACTACATAGAGCCTTAGTGTATGCATCGCTCTCCTATAACATTAAGTTCGATCTAATGAATCTACTACAGTCCAGCGATTATACCCTGGATACTAGATCGTCACAGTCAGGCAATGAGAACGAGGACCTATAGAGTATCTTACAAGAGATGTATACTTGCTAAGGACGTATAGAAGCTGACATAGCCACAACGCTTGCTACGCTTCAGCAAGCTGAAACCGCTCGTCAATAAGTAGAGCAGCTAAGACAAGAAGAGGAAGTATAGCATCAAGCAGAGATAGCTTAGCTTGCAGAATCCTTATATCAATATACAATTTCCCTTACGAACTGAACAGAAGAAACCTTAATAAGCTCCCTTATGCGGACTCTTATCGAGACACTAACTACGAACTTAGCCCTACGACCTGCTAGAGAAGTAATAGGCCCTAGAGAATAGAAGCTACCCTTCTAGAATAGTCGTGCAGAGACTTTTAGGGATTACCTATTAAGAATAAAGAGCTCATTTAAGGTGCGCTCTGCGATGAAACTGATGCTCTCCGAAGAGTACTACTAGGACACTATTTATAATACCCTTCTAGTAAGGGAGTGAGGTCGTATGCATCATTTCTAGGGGAAAGGATACTCTATAAAGGATAAGGAAACTAAAGTATTCTTCGCGCAATTCGAAGAAGTTTTTATAGACTCTAACGAATAGGTAAAGGCCCTAGAGCAGCTTACCCACTTATAATATATAGTAGGACAACCTTAGTACAAACACTAGCTAGAATTCGATAGACCCCTACTAAGTGCAGATAGAGACAGTTAGAACAACGTTACGAAGATCGGATACCTAAAGAATATATTCTCTAATATAGCGAGGGTCTATATAGCTACTATAGCAAAAATGACGGATTACTATGCCTTCTCCGAGGAGGTAGAGAGGATCATAACTAACCTCGAAACTACAGATCAGTTTAAGGCTGCTAATAAGCGATAGTCGAAAGAGAAGAATAAGGATACCTAGCCTATTATAACAGTCTCTGCGCACTCGCATCGCCCTGCTATAGTAGCTAGGATAGATGCAGATAGAGATATTATCATAGCTCCTACACAAGCCTTAGGAGACTATCGATGACTCTGCAGAGACTATAAGCTATTGTCTAGTAAGCAAAGGGCGAAATGGGTCGACTCTACTAAGCGCGAGAGGCATAAGAAGAGAAGGCTCTGCTTCTATTATAGAGGCGACAGACACTACATTTAGGAATGCCTATATGCTATAGCAGTACGACTTATAGGCATCTATATTAGCTCTGTTATACCACTGCTAGAAGATAACAACGAAATAGAGGAACCTACTTATTTTGAGTTAGGAAAAGAGTAGCTCCTGCTCGAAGATAGGAGCTAGAAGGGAAGAAGTTATTAACACAAGATTAGAGTAAGGTGCAGAGCAGAATAAACAGAAATCTGGTATATACTGATATAACCCTTTAAAATAACCTAGGAACCTCTACTCTAATCGACGAAAGCTATCAATATTACACTACAATTAATAGAGACCTTATAAAAGGTCTTAGACTCTGTTTTATAAGTCGCGAAATAAGAGAAGTCAAAGGAGCATCCTTGTTTATAAAGAGCTCTAAGATCGAAAGAGTAGTCGCATTCTATATAAGAATCGCTAGATTCCGCTAGAAAGTCTATGCGTATATAGTGCTAGGACTTACCTTCCTACTTATCTTAAGAAACCTATAGAAAGCGCATAATAAGATGCGAACTATGCCAGAAGAACGATAATTCTACTATAGAAGAGCACAGAAGTAGATCAAAGAAGGTCGTAACTATAAGGATCGATAGGACTGCAGAGATTTAACAATACTAGCTGTAGCTATAGCCTCGGATATCGAGAAGGCCCTCCAGACAAAGGAGTACCCTTCTATTAAGGAACTCTAGAATAAACTCTCCCTAGAGGTTCGCGATATAGTACTACTATTTTATCAACAGGAAGCGGACAAGTTACTACCTCACTAGCCTAGTATCGACCACTATATTAACCTCTGCGAACTCCCAGACGGATCCCTACTAACTCTACTCTAGGGCCTGCTATATAGGATGTCAAAAGAGGAACTGCTAGTCCTGCGTAAATCGCTAGATGACCTCCTTAAGAAAGGTTATATCCGGCTATCTAACTCGGAGGCAGCAGCATCTGTCCTTTTTGTTCGGAAACCTAGAGGAGGACTATAATTCTGCTATGATTACTGTGCATTAAACGCAATCAGCAAGTAGGACTGCTACCCCCTACTACTAATCCTAGAAACCTTAAGAAACCTAATAGGAGCTAAGTACTTAACAAAGATTAATATAGTTGCTGCTTTCAATAAAATCAGAATAGCTATAGGCCACAAAAACAAGACTGTATTCTATATAAGATTCGGCTCTTTCGAATGGTTAGTCTGTCTATTCAGTCTCTTAGGAGCTCTAGCCACATTCTAATGCTATATCAACACTTTGTTACAGAAATACTTCGACGACTTTGCCTCTACATATCTAGATGACATTATTATCTATTCGGACGGAACTAGAGAAGACTATTTCTATAAGGTATGCATTATACTCTAGGCCCTTTAGAATAGAGGCCTCTTCCTTAACCCAAAGAAGAGTGAGTTCGCTTAGAAGAGAATTAAGTACCTATGGTTTATTATCTATGCCGACAGAAAGGGCATAGGTCTAGATGAAGAGAAGGTAGAGGCTATCCGAAACTAGAAGGCCCTAAAGACCCAGAAAGAGGTTTAGTGCTTCTTAGGATTTGCTAACTACTACTGAGTATTCATCCCGAACTATTCGAAGATTGCTGCACTATTAATGTTGCTCACTAGCAAAGGAGTACTGTTCACTTAGAGAGAGAAGGAAGAAAAAGCATTTGAAGCATTACGAGACCAGTATTATTAGGCACTAGTGCTTTCTTACTAGGATCCGGCATTACCTATGTTCCTTAAGACCAATTATAGCAGGTTCGCACTACGAGGTGTACTTATATAAGAAAAGAACGGAATCTGATTATCTATTAGGTTTTTCAGCTAGAAACTAAATAAAGCAGAAATTAACTATGACATTCATAATAAGGAAATACTAGCTGTGATTTGCTGCTTAAAGTTCTAGGAACCTAAGCTTAAAGTATGCAGTTCCTTCACAATTTAGACAGATTATAAGAATCTCGAGTATTTTATAGTGAAAAGGCAGCTATCAGAGCACTAGATCTATTAGTATAAAGTCCTCTCGAAGTTCTAATTCTCTCTAGTATACTGCCTAGGGACTAAAGCGATCCTACTAGATGCCCTATCCTACTAAGAATAAGACACACTAAGAGAAGATAACAAGATCTCCTGATTTCGAAGGTTCCTAAACCCGGATTTCGCCCTAAACTGGCTAGAGGCCAGAGGGAAGAAGGGGATAGAAGTAGCTACTTCGTCAGTCTAGCTCCTTGCTATATAATTTGACTTAGAATCCGCACAGAATAAGCAGGATACTAGAGGTCCCTTCTAGGACTACGAACTCAATAGCCTTTAGAAAGTCACAGCAGAAAAGGACATAATGTATAATACTATATACCATATAATACAGGACAGCGCCCATAGTCTACTAAGCGATATCAAGGTGAAAGTTTAAGCAGGAGACTATACAATTAACAACAGAGGCTACCTCTACTATAGAGGGAAATTATAGGTGCTAAGAGTTCTAGCAGCAATAGATGCTGAGTATAACAGCACAGAATCTAGCATCCGCGAAAATAACATATTGAGAACAAAACTTATATAGTCTATCTATGATTCGTCGGTTTATAGTTACCCAGGACAGGATGCCACCTCTTCGATACTAGCACGCGACTTCTACTAGCCTCTCTAATCCCAATATGTCCGCTAATTCCTAAGGAACTATGACTATTGCGGAAGGAATAAGGTTTAGAGGGAACATAAACACAGCCTCCTATGCCCACTCCTAGTTCCTGATCGATTCTTCTAGGAAATCTCTATAGACTTTATTACTGACCTACTAGACTCTAAACGTAACTAGTACCTTTAGGTAATCAAAGACAGACTAAGCAAATAAGTAGTTCTAGAAGCGATACCTAGCATAAAAGCTAAGAATTGCGCGCGAAAGTTCATAGAATGCTAGGTCAAATACTACAGAATACTAAGAGCGATCACAAGCGACTAAGGAACTAGGTGGACTAGTACCTTCTAGAAGGAGCTCTGCCGACTTCTAGGAGTAACTTAGAGGCTAAGTTCCGCTTACTACCCACAAACAGACGGAGGCCTAGAGCGTATGAACCAGGAAGTCTAAGCTTACCTATGCAATTACATTAACTAAGAACAATCCAATTAGTCGGAATGGCTTCCCGCAGCGCAACTCGCGCTTAACAGTAGATACTAAGCGGGACTCGGGACAAGCCCATTCTTTGCAACTTATAGCTACGAATCTATGTCTCCTATAGCACTAAAACCAGAGTCCAGAGAATTGTCGACTCTTACTGCGACTAAGAGGGCGTCAAATTTTGTTAAGAAACTGAAGGAGATTAACGACCTTTGCCAAACAAGTATAGCAGCTGCTGTACAAAAGCAAGAAGAAAGCGCAAATAAGACCTATACACTAGCGCCGATCTACTAGAAAGGAGATAAGGTGTGGCTAGACCTGCGTAACTACTACACGACTAGGCCAAAGAGGAGCTTAGATGCCAAGCACGCAAAGTACACAGTGTGGCTGTATAGGTCGAGAAGTCAATATGAAGCCTAAAGTTCATACAGCCATGAAAAACAATCTTGACCTATAGGTCGAGAAAGATTCAAGGCAGTATACTGAACTTCAGAATAACCACAATAGTACTAGAGTTACAATAGTCAAGTGAGAGAGCAGACTGTGTTTTTGGTGACCTCTGATTGTCATTATTGCTATATGCAAAGTATATAACTCCGATTTTATCTCTGAAAAACAAAACTCATCTCTATATCTGAAAAACAAGGTGTCGCTGGTCTTCGCCCTTCAGGCAGTCGATAGCTAATATAGCTATCTCCCACCTTTCGCTTTGAACCCTGTTATGTATTAACTATATAACTACAGAATGCTCATACAAGAACTTAGGATCTTATACTTAAGACTTATACCAAAACCCATCCTGATGTTGTACCCTATAACATTTCCTCTCCTGCTAACTATAGCATCGTCCTATAATACCAAAAGAAGTCAAAGAAAAAAAGAAAAACAAGAAATCAAAGTCATCAATCCTAGAATTTCGAGTAGAGCCTTTCCTGACCTATGAGTCGAGAAAGATCTTAGCCACACTTATATTAAAGTTCCTCTCTGCTAGGAGACATACTACTAGTAGAACCATTAGGGGATTGTACATCAGAGAAGTAGGGACTGCTAGATTAAGAGCGACGAGAACCTAAAGACTATATCGATCTGCTATAGCCCTGAGTTCCCTATGCTGGATTGTCGTTATTATCAGAGGATAACAAAGATAACAAAGGCCTATTACTTGCAGATAACAATAAGGAACGAGTTCGAATAGTAATACCAGATTGGACAGGTGATACTAAACTATTACAGGCATTCTTAAAGACATCGAGATGCTTAGCCTTCTTGGTAGAGCACTTCTCTCTATCTAGGGGAAGTTCATAATTATTAAGCTCATATATGTAGTTCTCTTTGTTCATTTAGTATAGATCCTAAAGCTCAGATTAAGGGCGAGTATTACGATTGTAAGTAGTATCTATAGCATCAGTCCTAAGAGCAGTCACCTTCTGCGCTGAGTTAAACTAAGGGTAGGCTCTAAAGAATGATTTAGAACTATAGGACATCTTCTCTAGCTTAACCATCCTGTCGAACAGTCTATTACTAGTAAATATGCTAGTGCTAACTATCTTAGCCAGAATGCGAACTCTGTAGTAAGTAACAAAGTCATAGACTATAGACTAGAAGTTGTTGCTGTTATAGGTATAGTCTTTCTATCTATAGAATACATTGCCTATCTCCAAATGAACAGCTCTATTATCCTAGGGGCATTAGGCTATTAAGGCATTATAGACTAAACTCACATCCGTGATTCGCACAAAAGCTAAGAAGGGAGTGCTAACTTCGCCATATTTGTATAGGTATCCTAAAGGGGTCTTAGGCAGAGTAATACTAGTAGCATAAGTAATATAGAGCTCATCGAAGGTAGGACCTTTAGGTACCTCTATAGAACCCTTGCCTACTAGGAAGCCTATATACTATAGATAGATAGCATAGTGCAGCTTCGTACCATAAGCAGTAGAACTATGTAGAAGGAGAGGCGAAGTGAGGCGAATCTGAGCAGTAACAGAAGGGTGAGGAGCCTAACGAACGTTTAGTGAGCTAATTATAGTAGCATCTAGGATAGTGCTGTTTATTTGCTTAACAAATCCGTCACCTAGCTTACTCTTCTTCTTAAGGAGGTTAGCGAATCTCCTAATCTTTACCATATTGTTAAAGCTAGTACAAAGCTTAGTATAGTTGTTATTGTCTTCGTTATCTAGAGAGAGAGATCCCTACTACTAATCTTTGCCTTTGCCTTTAGCAGTGAGTGTATGCAGGTTCTGATTAAGGTGATAGAACCTAGTACTCTGTCCTTATATAGCATACTTCACATAGTAAGGGCTGGTTATAAGTGCAAACAGGTAGTCGCTGCGAGCCACTACATTAAGCAGCTAGTACCTAGGATCCTAATAGACAACTTGTTAAGCAAGGCTCCTAAACTGGTTTCGTTGCTATCCTATCTCGATACATTGCTCATGCTAGTGCTAGTAGTACATATAGAACTCTACACGCATAAGTGTAAGCATTCCAGATTGCTTTAGGTAGTCTATTATGTTGTTCGATTTAAGGCTACTATAGCTGCCTCGTAATCCATTTTCGTAGTTGTTCTAAATTATGCCTATAGCTAGAGCGATCTTAATAGCATAGGTCTCTATAAATCTGAAAGATCTATCAAAAACCTCTGTATAGAAAGGCACATGCCTTGGGAAGAAGCGGTATACCCCTAGAGTATCACTCTTAATAGTAGGACAGCATCCCTTATACTACTAGTTAAAATGTCTGTCCTTAGTTTAAAGGGCCTTAAGGCCTCCCTCATAGTCCTTTCTAGCTATTATAGTCTCAATTCGAGTGAGGAGTTCATCTCAGGTCGCCGAATTTGTCACGGGGCGACAGCTGGGAGCATTCAGCTGCGTAGCCGCTGAGGTAAAGAAGCTCAAAAGACTAGAATGTAAGACCGGTTGTCTTACATTGCTCGCACATATGTAGCTAGATCGGATGTTCGGACGGATGGACGGATGCTCTCAGCTTCTTGCCTGTGACAGAATTGGTCATTATACTAAGGGCAGCTCTAAGTCGCTATATGTGCTTCTAGCAAAGCTTCTTATTATTCTGACTACTAAGGCGACTGACTACAGAGATCTGCTTCAGAATAGTATAGCGCTCTATAGTAGTCTTAACCTAAATTGGAAGATTGTTAATGTAGTCGATAATGAACTGTAGTACCTTCGCAAAGCACTTAAGGTCGCTACTGCTATAGGTAGATGTGTTGCAGTATCTGATAGTAGGCCCTATTATATCAAGTCGCTGTTTATGCTTCTTAGGCGGCTGTAGTGTGCTGTGAACACTCATATTGGCAACAAAGTCGCTCAGGCTGCTAATAGAAGGAGAAGGAGAATCACGGAGTCCTACACCTCTAGCAATCCTACTGCTTAGGAAAATGCCTAGAGAAGCCACTCCTTAAGACAGACTGGAATGAACAGTAAACTCTGGATCAGCATAGATACTATCGTTATTTTGAATCAAGTGATATTCCTGCGCGCATCGGTTTAGGTTAGTAGTGTTCACACTGTTTAATATGCTATAGCTAGCAGCCTTATTGTAATCACAGGTGAGAAGGATATGCTTGCTCGACACTCTCTAGTTGCATATCTGACTAATGCTATTAAGCCTATCTAGCAGGGCTAGGTTCAAGCATTTGATCACATCACTAGGAGTGTTCTTGTTAGCGCGTACCTATCTACAAACTGCTCAGAGGGAACAAGTAGCCTTATCTGAGGTGCATATTGACTTGATAGAGCGATTGCTCGCAACAGAAGGGTATACTGCCTAAATGCCATTCTAGGCCTCTTTCTTGCGATTACGCGTACTCCTGCTAAGCTCTGCTAATTGGTAGAATTCTAGGAAGTCCTTAGGGAGGCTGTTTAGGACTCGGCTGCTAGGATTATTGTTCTTCTAGGCAGTATCGTAGTCGTAGTAGTTATAAAAGTGCGAGGCAAGATCTGTAATTTCGCTCGAAGCTGTATTAGCAAGTTCGAGTAGGCTATATTGTATAGCTCTGCGGACTGCTAGCATTTGCTTATTAAGGAAGGAAATAAGGTCTTCTAAAGTCACCTTCGTGCTCTTAGAACAGAAGTTGCAGAGTTTGTTATAAGAGATATTGCCTATAGCAATAAGGGCATGTATGCTATTAGCTGCTACATTAGTAGCTTCCAGATTCATAGGTCGCTATGTGATAGCGCACCGAGGAGGGTTCCGAGGGATGTAGGGGGTTTGCGATGCTATAGTGGCTAAGGGAGGAAGCCAATAACTGCAGAATCGGCCCAGTAAGAAAGGTAGAAGGTGTGCCTTTTGTGTTATCGAGTCGAGTCGTGAGTATGAGCAAAGGTAGGGGAGAGAGAGTGGTGGTTAGTACAGTTAGAAGAAGAAGTCGTCAGTATAGGAGGGCAGCTAGTTAATATGTTTTCCTAAACATCTAAACAATATTAGTGCCTTTTTTGTAGCAAACAGAAACAGTCGGCTCGTGACTATTAATGCGCCTTTTAAGGCTTATGATTAGCCTGTTAGTGAGTCTGTAAGCAACAGTCGTATCCTTTAAAGTGAAGGAGTTCCTTTATCACAAGTGAAGGATTCAGAGGAAGTATCCCTTCTTTTCACGTGACTTTGCCAAACCTATCCTTCACTACTATTAACTGAGGTATCAAACACCTCCTCTAGTAACTATAGTGTTCGCAGCATGTGACATTTCCTATTCTTAGCGCTATTCCTGTGAAGTAAGGGCTAAGCAACAGTAAGTAGTTTTGCGCCAGGGCTTCTGTAGGGGCTTCTTATTGAATTAAGGAGTGCTAAGCACCTTAGAGTGAAGTGTGAAGCATGCATTGTTAGTTTATCGCAGGTTTATCGCAGGCTGAGGAGTCTCTAATCAATATCGACCTATAAGTCGAGAAAGATTGTCATAACTGTTTCTTAGCTGTTATAACCCTACACTCGCTCATCTATTCTGTTATCGTTGCATTCAGTATAGTAAGGCGGCTCCTTATCCCCTATTCTCTTCCGACTGCATTGTGTTTGTTTACTCTTGTCTTTGTCTGCTCTGGCTAGTCCTTACATCCGCTACATATGCTAGTTTAGTGCTAGTTGCCTATAACTGTATACCTATCTCGAAAAGGGATAAAAGGAAAAAAAGAAAAGAAAGAAGGAATATCCAGGAAGCCAAAGATGTTCTTAAGTACTACTATAGGTATAAACGACTGCAGATTAGTGCTTAAAAAATAAATGTCGATCTAAGGATCGAGAAAGTTCTAATGCTAGTTGCCTAAGAAAAACGCCAAGTAATCAAAATCGGAGGTTACTAGGAACCTATAAGGAGACATCTAACACACTCCCGTCGTCCATATCGATATTGCTATTCTCCCAGATTATTAGAATGTTTGCTAAATCAGAGTAAGGCTGAGGAATCTCGACTATAGGATGGCGACCATTATGTGTCTAATTCATGCGAGTCGAAGGCAGACTTCTCTAATCAGTTACTTGTCATTAAGAGTATTGATGCTGCTAAGGTTCTTCTGCTACTCTGTCTTCTTTAGTTCATAAATTTAGAAGCTTTAACTGCTTTCCTACAAATGTTCTAGTCAGTTTAGCACCATCTAGCTTAGCCAGTCGATAACTGCTAAATATCTGAACTGTTGTTAGTATATGGTATGAGCTAAGCTAGTAGGGATGAAGTTTTAGGGCCAAAGATTTGTTAACCTCTTAGCAAGAGTCCTAGAGCAATACAAGGTCGCCTACTTTAAACTCCTCTGTCCGAATGCGATGCGAGTTATTATAGGATTCCTTATTAGCCTCTTACTGCCTGTATACACTGAGCAGCACTTCCTCTAGGGCTTCGTCCCGCCTGTCTAATTAAGTATAGCAAGCAGCGAGAAGATCCGCAGTAGATCTCACAGCATTCTAAGCAATCATCTGCTATAAACTAATGTTGATCTTAATAGGAAGTATGTGCTCAGCTCTATAGATAACCCGAATAGGAGTTATTCTAGTAGTCGACTTAACAGTTGTTCGATCAGCCTACAATATCGCAGGTAAGGCATTAATCCACCTAGCTCCTGTAGTAGCTATGTGCTTAGCCAGCCCATTCACAACAGGCTGATGTCCTTTCTCTATTATGCTATTTGCCTGAGGATGATACACTGATGTCTAGATATACTTGATTCCGTACTGAGCAAGAAGCTTATTAGTAAGTGCTTTGTTTTCTAGACTATTATCGCTTACTAAGCGTAATAGTATTCTATGCCTATAGATGATATCCTCAAATATGAACTTTAAAACATTCTTTAAGTCATTCTCGCGAAGGGCTCTTCTTTTAACCTATCTAGACAGATCCTCCCTTCCTAGTATAAGGTACGAGTATCCTATATATAGCAGTATATAAACAATATCGATAGCCTACTTCTCTTCTATGCAGGAGGACCAGGTTGGGTAGAGAGCCTCATCTGACCGATTATGTGCTTAGGTCTGGTAGGCGAAGCAGGTGTTAATATAATTTTCTATATCCTTAAATAGGCTAGCCTAGTAGAATCGATCAGCAATCCTTTAGTAGGTACCTTCTCTCCCTCAATAGCTACTTTTATTATGTAGTTTATAAATGATATCTCTTCGTTTGTCTAAATCATCTACTATATGCCTTAGGGGAGCATTCTTGTTCTGCCTTCTAAATAGATGCCTTCCCTACACAAGATGTTCTAGGGCTTCCTTCTTAAATATAACAAACTGATTTATAGAGAGTTCTAGAGGCTGCTAAAGTGTAGTGAGCTAAAGAGCATATCGCTAGGACTTCTCACTATACTTAGGAAGGAGAACGTTCTCTGGTGTAGTAGCTACAGAGCTGATCTGCATACTGCTGAATTTGTAGTCGAGAAAAGCATCTAAGTCATCTTGTCGTGCATTGACTGTATTATTGTCCTATAGTATGCGCGACAATGCATTAGCAACGACATTCTGTTTCCTAGGTATGTGCTGCACATCAAAATCCCAGAGTCTTATCCATATAAGCTAACGAGTCACTAAGGCTTTAGGCAAGTCAGTTACAGTTCTGTTAAGCTGGGCGACTAGCGTATTTGTATCAGTTTCTATAGTGAATCGGATCCTGTATAGCTATAGTCTGCATTTGCGTAGTATGTGTAGGAGGGAATAACACTTAAGCTTTATAATGTCGTACTTCTTCTCTGCAGCAGTCTAGAGTCTACTCTTGTACCTGTATGGATGCCTTTTCCCTTGTTGATTGAGTTGCATCAACACTCTACTGAATCCAGTTACAGAGGAATCCACAGTAAGGATCACTTTGCTAGCATTAGGAGAGTAATCTAGAGGCATCAATACTAGTGCAGATGTTAGAGCATCCTTTAG
This sequence comes from Cladosporium cucumerinum, assembly GCA_023634325.1. Classification (NCBI taxonomy): domain Eukaryota; kingdom Fungi; phylum Ascomycota; class Dothideomycetes; order Cladosporiales; family Cladosporiaceae; genus Cladosporium; species Cladosporium cucumerinum. The sequence goes on from JALDQA010000002.1 coordinate 67,467, forward strand.
AGATTGCATTGCCTAAGCCTATTCAATGTCCTAACAGTACTCTACATCCTTCTTAAGCAAGGCAAACAAAGGTGATACAATGTCGCTAAAGTGCTCGATCCAGATCCGATAGTACGTATAGGCTCTAAGGAATCCTTGTAATACAGTGATATTCTTGTAAGCAGGCCACTATTAGATTGCTTTCACATGTCTATCTGTAGGTCTCCGCCTATCTTAGCCACAAATGTACCCTACTACTTTAAGGGCAGGAGCGCAGAAGTGTGACTTTCCTCTAGATATAGTGCAACCAGATCGCTCAATATCAGCTAGCACTCTATCAATCTATTGTAGGTATTAAAGTACATGCTTTCGTACGCCAGATAGTGCAAGTTTAGTGAGATTCCCTGTCCGAGGTGAATGCACAATAATGTTATCTACAAAAGGACTAGCCTTCTCTGCCAGGTGTAGGTGTAGGATATACATAACAGCTCGCACGAACTGAGCTACTGAATTTGTTGCTCCCTATAGTAGAGTCGTTTGCTGAAGGAGTCTAAGGGGAGTTTAGATAGCAGTTATATCCCTACTTGCTAGATGGAGCATGATCTGATCGTATCTAGAGAGGAAGTCTAGCAGGGTGCACACAGGTCGTCCAGCAACATGCTCCGAGAATTCATCTATATTAGAAGGGAGCATAGTATCGCTAATAGTAACAGCATTAATATTGGTAGTAGAGTTAATTAGACAGTGCTTCTTATCCTTCTTCTGTACTAGAAACTAAGGATTATAGTAAGGCCTATAGCTTCGTTCTAGCACAGAAGCGTCGATCCGTTACTGAAGTATAGATACTACTTTATCCCGAAGTCCTTTTAGCACAGAGAAACTTTTCGCCTACTAGGCCTTATGTTCTATTATGCAGATAACCTATAGTAGTACTACTTATTTATTATAGCGACTGATCTCTATGAAATCCTATATAAGGGCCTTCTCCCTATTATATATCATTTCTTTTAATATCTCCTTCTCTTAGGGCTAAATATCTTTATCTATCACTATCTTCTCTTAGTATGCTGTAGTGATATAGCAACCTTATAGTTCTTGCTAGTACCTTAGTTCGAACAAGTGGTTATAAGGGCTAGGTGCTCTAATAGGGTTAAGAGCGCAGCACTATTCTGCTAGGAGGTCTTGCCTCTAATTCGGATTTCTGTTAGGTATGCTCCTATCTAGAAGCGCAGTATCCAAAGGCCTGATTTTGTCTGCCTTCTTTTTGTATAGTATGTTTAGCTCTATAGCTCTACTTTCTTACTATTAGTACGAAATAGTAAATAGGCTGTATTTATCTCGTTTCCTTAAGCATTGCCTAGTGCCTTCTCCTAGCGACGCCTAGAAGACATGCACAAAGTCGACTAGCTCTATTGCACATGTTTTTGAGGTCTGTTTATCATTTTCTAAGTGTTTTTGTATTTTGGTAATAGCCTGTACGCAAATGCGCTTATAAGGGAGTTTTAAACAATGTCGACCTATGGGTTAAGAAAGATGATTCGGAGTTTCCCTAGTATTAGTTGGTAAGGGAAGGGAAGTATAGTAGCATTCATCAAGACATACATCAGCGCTATAAGGAAATTCTATATCAGCATGCGTGGTATTGTTATCATCTAGCGATAGCATTCAGTTAGGTATAGTGCTGGTTACTGCACTACCTTGCCTTCCTCCTAGCTGTTATCTTCCTTAAGCTCCTTCTCGTACCTATTAATAGACCTTATCTCGTAAGTATGTATACTGTCCTCTATTGTTATTAGAATAGTAATGCAGCTAGATAGAGTCTGGGAGGTCGCTATAGAAGACTGTAGTATAAAGGGTTCTCTAAGAATCACTTCACTTATACAGTCCTTAGTGATAAGGAAGGGCGTTTAGAAAGAGGTCTCTATCTCTCTAATAAATATGCGAGTCTCTGCTATTCCTATAAAGGAGTTACTAGTTCTATTTGCTAAGATCAATTTGTCGCCCTTTATTATAGGAGGGAGCGAGTTGATTAGCAGTCCTATATATAGTGCGAAGCTCTCCTTTATAACATTGATTTCGGCTCTAGAGTCGACTAGTGCCTATACTGCTTCTCTCCCAATCTGTACAGAGATACAAGGACACTTCACTTAGTACATCTTTGTATTCCTAAGGCGCTTATCAAATTGCTTTGTTATTAGCAGGGCTATAGATATTCTATTAGTAGCAGAGAATCTTTCTCGATCTATAGGTCGAGAAAGATTTTTGCTAGTAAGGCGCTTATCTGGAATGCTACTATTGCTTCCTATAGTATCCTGATTGTTTACTAAGATATTCTCCTATCCTAAAGCTTTTAGTGCCTCTGCTATCTCTTAGCGAAGAGGCTGTATAAACAATTTGCGAACCCTAGGCATTAAGTTGATAGCATCTCGAACAGGGATGCTAATAGGTATATTTAAGATATGGTTTATTATCCGAATCTCTGTAGGAGTAGCATCCTCTTTGCTAAGTATGTCGCCTAGTCGCTAGGCTCGAGGAGCCTGTCTTGCATTATTAGGCTTTATAGGCGGAATGCCTGTTAGGTGATCCTTATCGATATCTATAGAGTCCTAGGTTCTCCTTACATCCTAAGGGAGAGTCTAGCCTTGCATTTGTGAGTCTTGTACTTTAGGAATGTACTGTCTAGATCGATCTGTATAGACAGTTAGGATGCGATCGCACTAAGGTGGTTTAGCAATCTTGCTTTTCCCCCTACTAGATTATAGTGTGCAGATAGCTTTAATGCGAGTGCTATAATACACTTCTTAATCAGAATCATCTTCACTATTAAAAGGATGCGACAGAGTAATAGCTCTGCCTGATAGTCCTATAGTTAGTTGTATAGTAGCATCTACCTGATCCGCACTTGAGCTAAGGATATTAAGCAAAGCATCATATCTGTTAGTCGGAGGCAATCTAGGCACCTCTCAGCTAGGATTGGCTGTAGTTCTAAACACGATGCAGTTGTTCTAGCCAAAATGGATATATCCTTGCTATACTAGCTTGTCGACCTGCTAGCAGCGCATTACTGTATGACTAGTCTTCCTATAACTATAGTATTTAAGAGGCAGCTGCTGTTCTGCGCCCTAGCTGGTATACTGCTGTTAAGGCGGAGTCTACATAGCATTGTTCGTCTGAAAGGCCACCCTTTGCATTCTTTAGAGGTATCTATTATAATCATTAATTGGTGAATTTGGCTTTGGCTCTAAACGAAGGCATCGCATCAGTACATCCCCTCTTTAAATTAAGGTGAGGTATGTGAGGTTAGGAGACTCAAACATCTTAAGGATCTCTATCTTTGTCAGCTTTATCTCCTTAAACTTCTTAACCATTTCATCAAGAGAGAGGGACTGCTAATCCTATACTCCTCTCTACAAATCAGGGTATAGAGGTTCCTAGCGCTTTAGTAAGAAGGGTAGTGCAGATGCTATCTTTTCTATAGGAAGGGTAATGCATTAGGAGTTGCGCTATCGATTTATGGCCCCCGAGACTGCTCTATCAATGTCCTCTATCTTAATAATACAGCATAAGGTAGTAGCTTAAGCAATACTGTCTACGAAGCTTACTACTCGTTTAAAGTTAACTAGCTCTATATGCATAGCCTGAATGTGAAGCGAGCTGATTGCCTTCTCTATAATCTTCCTAAGGAGACTACGTAGATATAGCATTGTCTTTTAGCTAGTAGAGAGCGTGTTTCTAGCTTCTTTAATGCGGGAGGTAATGATCTAGAACTACCTATTATATAATAGGAGGTTATTGTTATAAGGATGTTCCTTCGCTTATAATACGAACTGCTCTAGAGCGCCTTTAGTTGTCAACATTCGCTCATTATTAATAGCTGCGTACTTCATTCGGAGCAGGCCCTAAAGAGTGCTAAGGCTACTATTCGCTCGGGTAACAATTTAGCGAACCTTAAGTTCTATATCTTTAGTATAGTAGTCTTCGAAGAGGTTATACACTCTCTTATCAGATACTTAGTATCTTTTGCAAAGCTGTATATATTCTTAAAGGAAAGTCGACAAGTTATAGCTATCGAAGGTTAGAGACTTAAGAGACCTCAGAGCAGGAAGTGGCTAAATTGCTATAAAGCTCTACAAGTAAGATATCGAAGGAGTTCTATCTCTATATTGTTAGGAAGGCTGTGACTTAGTTGTTTAGGCTTGCTGAGTCGGGTAGAGAGGGATCCTGCTAGGTATAATACTCTCTATAGCTTATAGTATAAATCTAGATAGAGCAGAAGGAAGAAAGTCCTAATCCGCCATGATTGCAGACAGTCCTCTTCCTCCTACCTATAGTATAATAAAAAGACAAGAATAACAAATAGAAAGAAAGGTGAACTTAGTCTCAGGCACACGCCTTCTCTGAATCCTTAGGTATCGCACTGTATTTGACTGCTGGTTATATAGGCTATTCCTATATACTGTTTTTCGTAAATGTTTTTGTCGGCTCTATCGTCGTCCTCTTCTTCCTTGTTTTCGTAATACGGACTGCTATGCTGCTATTATATGCCTGTCTCAGAGGCATTTTCTTCTAGTAGCTAACTGCTAAAATAGGTAAGTCACACTAATTAAGATTGTGACTGCTAGGATCTATGCAGCTATTATCTGCATAATCTGAAATAGGGCGTAAATCTGGATCGCTATCTAGATTCCTTTTCGAGCTGTTATTGGTAGCTCTTAGTGCTAAGGCTCTTATTGCCTTTTCCTATAGTAACTTATATTGGTTAGAGCTCCCTTGAAATTTGTGGGGTTTCAAAAGCTCCTACTGTTAGGGTCAAAGGGATGCTCCCCTTTCCTAGCCTCGTCCCTTGCTATATTGTATCTGTGGTTAATATCGTTCTGCTTATTCTATTTTGTATTGTTTAAGTCGTACTATTCTAGAAGGCAAGGTCGGTCTATAGAAGCAGTACCAAATATGTAGCTATATAGGTCGAGAAGTCAATACGAAGCCTAAAGTTTATATAGCCATAAAAAACAATCTTGACCTATAGGTCGAGAAAGATTCAAGGCAGTATACTGAACTTCAGAACAACCATAATAGTACCAGAGTCACAATAGTTAAGTAGGAGAGCAGACTGTGTTTTTGGTGACCTCTGATTATCATTATTGCTATATGCAAAGCGTATAACTCTAATTTTATCTCTGAAAAACAAAACTCATCTCTATATCTGAAAAACAAGGTGTCGCTGGTCTTCGCCCTTCAGGCAGTCGATAGCTAATATATCTATCTCCCACCTTTCGCTTTGAACCCTGTTACGTATTGACTATGTGACTGCAGAACGCTCATACAAGAACCCAGGGTCTTATGCTTAAGACCTATACCAAATCCCATCCTGATGTCGTACCCCACGACAACAGTTGCCGAGGTTATTTCACTAATATCTGTTCGCTTATCAGGTATACTAAAGAACATTCATCCCGTCTTCCACCCGGATCTCCTAAGGCTAGTAAGCCAGGACCTAACACCTGGCTAGGAATCCGATAACAAACAGCCGGAACTAGTACTAGTAGAGTCGCATAAAGAATACTTTATTAAAGAAATCCTATGCGCGAGAATAAAGAGAAGAGGACGAATCCAGCAAAGAGAAGTCCTTGTGAAATAGGCCGGATACTAGGAACCAACATAGGAACCTGCAGACGAACTTTTGGACAACACTACAATAGACGCTTTCGAGAAAAAGTATAGTAACCCCTACAAGCACGACGGCCCGAGATCTAGGTAGGAGAAGATAGCTACCAACAGTCCCTAGCTCAAATTGAAGGGTCACCTTCGAGAATAGCGCAGAATGTAAGGAGAAGGGATAGAGAGGAGCGAAGAAGGAGGAAAAGGAGGGATCCGCAAAGAAAATAGCAGGTCCTATATAGGAATGAGAGGTAGCGAAAGAAAAGCTATAGAACGAGAAGAGAAAAAGGAGATCCTGTAAAGAAATAACGAAATCCTAATTATCGAGAACTAAGGTCGAGAGTCAGGATAAAAGACGCGAATTCAGGCTAGCATACTATAGGACAAGATTAAATCTCGTCGCATAAAGGAGCATAAAAAGGGAGCAAAGATGATATAACTAAAACTAAGGGAAAGATTCCCTTAACTAGCTATAAGAGGACTAATTAACTTTAATACAGCACGATTATATACAGATCCTGTCACATTCAGCACAGATACTAAAAGAGTCAAACTAAAGTAAAAAATTGTCTTATTGCATAGTCGCATTTCTTATCAAAGAAGTAGCTCTTCCTACAGAAAACCATACAGAGCCTGCTACTTATTCCTCAGCAGAGTCGAACTAACCCTCATCTTCTTTATCAGAGTTAGCAGCTACACAGCGAGACTTCTTAGAGCCTTTAATAGCTCCTCTAGCGCGATGATTTCCTATCCTCAAAGCACTAGCAGTTCTATAACTAAAAAAGCGGTTAGCGATAAAAACGCAACAGAATCCGAAAATAACTCGCCTCTGGTTACTAGTCACAAGAGCATTAGCCATAGTGTTGTTAATAGCAGGGAGAAAGTGATTGTTTTCTAATAGTTAGCGAGGAAAAACAAATAGGAGCCGCGATATATTACCTAGCTAGTATGCCAGCCTTAGCCAAGGGCTAGAGCTGCTTATAGGCCTTTAGAGTCTTCTTAAGGAAGGTAAGGGCATTAGTGCTAAGAAAAGTTAGGCTTCTAATGATAAAAGCGCAGGGACTGCTACTTATAAGCTGGCATTAGTAGAACGAGTCTAAGCAGTATAGGCAATATAGGCCATCTCCGGACTAAAAACAATGGTTAGCAGTAGTTTTTAGATAGAGGCTAAGTGAAATAACCCACAGTTCGACATAGGTGGTCTTAGCCTTAGCATAAGCGAGACAGGCTCTCTTCTTAGGAATAGTTTTAGTGAAGTGCTTCTAGGAAGCCAGCTAGAAATGTTAGTTTTCCGCTGAAAAGAGCTCAAGAACTGCGACTTACCTTATTATAATTATTTTCGCAGTCTTAGCTATAAGAAGCGTAATAGATACAATAGATACAGTCCTGATTTAGGACTTAGTAAGTTCTCTATAGAACCTGTTAGCTTTTCGAAGGAGTCTATTAGTTTTCTAGAGGAGTGCTAGGGGAATAGGGTGGGGTGCGACTTACCATAATAATCTATTTATGTAGTAGAAGAAAAGGAGAAAAGGGGGCAGAAGCAAATACTTATGTTATAGTAGTAGGGAGCTCCTATCCATAGGTAATAGTGCACTACATTTAGTAAGAACAAGAGGTAATAAGGAAGTGAGGCTTCTAAAGAATAAAAGATACAGCTTCTGTTAGAAACTATACAGGATATACTAGTTTTTAAGCAAAACCTATAATAAGGATGTTCACTTTTAGTTCACTAGTTAATAAACTACATCGATTGAAGGTTTATATGAATATAAAAAGAAAGAATCTATTAATGACTTTGCTAAATCCAATACATTATGCTTAAAATCCGTAAGAAGAGTTATTCATTCGAGTGAGAGAGAAGATATCATATAACAATATTCAACTTCACTTTACTTCTGCTATATCACGAAAATTGCAGATAATATAGTGATAAGTAGTATCTGAGGGGAAATGCGTAAAGCCCTAGGGATAAGAAATGGAGAGGAGGAGGAGTAATATGAAGGGCGAGCCCTTAGAGAGTATAGTGCAGGCATAGCCTATACTCCGAATTAGAAGCTGCTGTCCTTTCATCGGCTTCCGCCTTAGAACCCTCTTACTCCTATATCGAACTTGTTGAATACTACATAGAGCCTCAGCGTATGCGTCGCTCTCCCGTAACAGTTCCTATATTGGTTCCTAGTATCTAGCCTATTTTATAAGGACTTCTCTTTATTGGCCTTGCCCTCTTTTCTTTATTCTTGCGCATAGGATTTCTTTAACAAAATATTCTTTATGCGATTCTACTAGAACTGGTTCTAGCTATTTATTATCAGATTCCTAGCTAAGTAGTGGGTCCTAACTTGCTAGCCTTAGTAGGTCTGGGTGGAAGATAGGATGAATGTTCTTTGGTATACTCGACAAGCGAACGGATACTAGTGAAATGACCTTAGCTACTATGTACTTTGCATGCTTAGCGTCTAAGCTCCTCTTTGGCCTAGTTGTATAGTAGTTATGCAGGTCTAGCCACACCTTGTCTCCTTTTTGGTAAATTAGTACTAGCATATAGGTCTTATTTGCGTTTTCCTCTTGCTTTTGTGTAGCAGCTGCTATACTTGTTTAGCAAAGGTCGTTAATCTCCTTCAATTTCTTAACAAAATTAGATGTCCTCTTAGTTATAGTAAGGGTCGACAATTCTCTAGATTCCGGTTTTAGTGCTATAGGAGATATAGATTCGTAGCTGCGAGTTACAAAGAATGGGCTTATCTTAAGTCCTGTTTGATATCTATTATTAAGCGCAAGTTACACTATAGGAAGCCAGTCCGTCTAATCGGATTGTTCTTGATTAATATAATTTTATAGGTAAGCCTAAACTTCCTGATTCATATGCTTTAAGCCTCTATCTGTTTGTGAGTAGTAAGTGGAACTTAGCGTCTAGGTTATTCCTAAAAGTTAGCAGAACTCCTTCTAAAAGGTACTAGTTTAGTTAGTTCCTCAATCGCTTATAATCGCTCTTAGTATTCTGTGGTATTTAATCTAGCATTCTATAAACTTTCGCGCATAGTCCTTAGCTTTTATGCTAGGCATTGCTTCTAGAACTACCTATTTGCTTAGCCTGTCTTTGATCACCTAAAGGTACTAGTTACCTTCGGAATCTGGTAGGTCAGTCATAAAATCTATAGAGATTTCCTAAAAGAATCGATCAGGAACTGGGAATAGGCATAGGAGGCTATGTTTATGTTCCCTCTAAACCTTATTCCTTCTGCAATAGTCATAGTTCCTTAGGAATTAGCAGACATATCGGGATTAGAGAGGCTAGTAGAAGTCGCATACTAGTATCGAGGAGGTAGCATCCCATCCTGGGTAACTGTAAACCGATGAATCATAGATGGACTATATAAGTTTCGTTCTTAATATATCATTTTTGCAGATGCTAGATTCCGTGCTATTATACTCAGCATCTATTGCTGCTAGAACTCCTAGTACCTATAATTTGCCTCTATAGTAGAGGTAGCCTCTGTTGTTAATTGTATAGTCTCCTGCTTAAACTTTTACTTTAATATTACTTAATAGACTACGAGCACTATCCTATATTGTATGGTATATAGTATTATATATTGTGTCCTTTTCTGCTATAACTTTCTAAAGGCTATTAAGTTTGTAGTCCTAGAAGGGACCTCTAGCATCCTACTTATTCTATACAGATTCTAAGTCGAATTATATAGTAAGGAGCTAGACTAACAAAGTAGCTACTTCTACCCCCTTCTTCCCTCTAGCCTCTAGCCAGTTTAGGGCGAAATCCGGATTTAGGAACCTTCGAAATTAGGACAGCTTATCGTCTTCTCCTAGCGTGTCTTATTCTTAGCAGGATAAGGCATTTAGTAGGATCGCTTTAGTCCCTAGGCAGTACACTAGAGAGAACTAGAACTTCGAGAGGATTTCGTACTAATAGATCTAATGCTCTGATAGCTGCCTCTTTACTATAAAATACTTGAGATTCTTATAGTCTATCCAAATTATAAAGGAATTATATACTTTAAGCTTAGGTTCCTAGAACTTTAGGTAGTAAATCATAGCTAGTATCTCCTTATTATAGATATCGTAATTGATTTCCGCTTTATTTAGTTTCTAGCTAAAAAAACCTATAGGTTAACGGATTCTATTCTTTTCTTGTATAAGTGCGCCTCCTAGTACAAACCTGCTATAATTGGTCTCGAGGAATATAGGTTGCGCCAGATTCTAGTGAGAAAGTATTAGTGCCTGACAATACTTGTCTCGCAATACTTCAAATGCTTCCTCTTCCTTCTCTTCCTAAGAGAATAGTACTCCTTTGCTAGTAAGCGATATTAATAGTGTAGCAATCTTCGAATAGTTCAGGATAAATACTTAGTAGTAGTTAGCGAATCCTAAGAAATGCTAAACCTCTTTCTGAGTCTTAGGGGCCTTCTAGTTTCGGACAGCCTCTACCTTCTCTTCATCTAGACCTATGCCCTTTCTATCGGCATAGACAATAAACCCTAGGTACTTAATTCTCTTCTAAGCGAACTCACTCTTCTTTGGGTTAAGGAAGAGGCTTCTATCCTAAAGAGCCTAGAGTATAGTATATACTTTACAGAAATGGTCTTCTCTAGTTCTGTCTAAATAGATAATAACATCATCTATATATGTAGAGGCAAAGTCGTTAAGATATTTCTGTAATAGAGTGTTAATATAGCATTAGAATGTGGCTAGAGCCCTAAAGAGACTGAATAGACAGACTAGCCATTCGAAAGAGCTAAATCTCGTACAGAATACAGTCTTGTTTTCGTAGCCTATAGCTATTCTGATTTTGTTAAAAGCAGCAACCACATCAATCTTTATTAAGTACTTAGCTCCTATGAGGTTTCTTAAGGTTTCTAGGATTAGTAGTAGAGGGTAATAGTCCTGCTTACTAATTACATTTAATGTATAGTAATCACAGCAGAATTATAGTCCTCCTCTAGGTTTCTAAACAAAAAGAATGGGTGCTGCTACTTCCGAGTTAGATGGCTGGATATAACCCTTCTTAAGGAGGTCATCTAGCGATTTATATAGGACTAGTAGTTCCTCTTTTGACATCCTATATAGTGGACTCCAGAGTAGGATTAGCAGGGATCCGTCTGAGAGTTCTCAGAGGTCGATATAGTAGTCGATACTAGGCTAGTGAGGTAGTAATTTGTCCGCTTCCTATTGACAAAATAGCAGTGCTATATTGCGAACTTCTAGAGGGAGTTTATTCTAGAGCTCCTTAATAGAAGGGTACTCCCTTATCTAGAGGGCCTTCTCGATATCTGAGGCTATAGCTGTAGCTAGCATTATTAGATCTCTATAGTCCTATTGATCCTTATGTTTATAACCTTCTTTAATCTACTTCTGCGCTCTTCTATAGTAGAACTATTGTTCTTCTGGTGCAGTTTGCACCTTATTATGCGCCTTCTATAGATTTCCTAAGATAAGTAGGAAGGTAAGTCCTAGTACTATATACATATAGACTTTCTAGCGGAATCTAATAATTCTTATATAGAATACAACTACTCTCTCGATCTTAGAGCTCTTTATAAACGAGGATGCTCCTTTAACTTCTCTTACTTTACAATTCACGAAATAGAGTCTAAGACCTTTTATAAGGTCTCTATTAATTATAGTATAACATTAACAATCTTTATCGATCAGAGTAGAGGTTCCTAGATTGTTTTAAAGGATTATATCAGTATATACCAGGTTTCTGTTTATTCTGCTCTATACCTTATTCCAATCTTGTGTTAATAACTTCCTCCCTCTTAGCTCCTGTCTTTGAGCAGGAGTTACTCTTTTGCTAACTTAAAATAAATAGGTTCCTCTATTTTATCATTGTCTTCTAGCAGTAGTATGACAGAGCTAATATAAATGCTTATAGGTTGGACTGCTATAGTATATAGGCATTCCCGAATATAGTGTCTATCGCCTCTATAATAGAAGTAAAGCCTTCTCTCCTTACACCTCTCACATTTAGCAGAGTCGATCTATTTCGCCCTTTGCTTACCAGACGACAGTTTGTAGTCCCTACAGAGTCGTCGATAGTCTTCTAAGGCTTGTATAGGAGCTATAATAGTATCTCTATCTACATCTATCCTAGCTACTATAGTAGGGCTATGCGAGTGTATAGAGACTGTCATAATAGGCCGGATATCCTTGTTCTTCTCTTTCGACTATTGCTTATTAGCAGCCTTAAACTGGTCTATAGTTTCGAGGTTAGTCATAATCCTCTCTACCTCCTTAGAGAAAGTATAATAATCTATCGTTCTTAGCATAGCAGCTATATAGACCTCTACTACATTAGAGAATGTATTCTTTAAGTATCCGATCTTTGTAGTATTATTCTAATTGTCTCTATCTGCGCTTAGTAGGGGTATATCGAATTCTAGCTAGTATTCGTGCTAGGATTTTCCTACTATGTATTACAAGTAGGTAAGCTGCTCTAGAGCCTTTGCCTATTTGTTAGAGTCTACGAAAACTTCTTTAAATTGCGCAAAGAATGCTCTAGTGTCCTTACTCTTTGTGGAATGTCCTTTCTCCCAGAAATAGTGTATACATCCTCATTCTCTCACTAGAAGGTTATTATAAATGGTGTCCTAGTAGTACTCCTTAGGGAGCATTGGTTTCATTGCAGAGCATACCTTAAATGAGCTCTTTATTCTTAATAGGTAATCCCTAAAAGTCTCTGCACAACTATCCCAAGAGGGTAGCTTCTATTCTCTAGGGCCTATTACTTCTCTAGTAGTTCGTAGGACTGAGTTTATAGTTAGTGTCTCGATAAGAGTCTGTATAAGGGAGCTCATTGAGGTTTCTTCTATTCGGTTTGTAAGGAGAACTATATATTAATATAAGGATTCTGCAAGCTAGATTATCTCTGCTTGATGCTGTACTTCCTCTTCTTATCTCAGCTGCTCTGCTTGTTGATAAGCAGTTTCAGCTTGCTAAAGCATAGTGAGCATTATAGCTATGTCAGCATCCATATGTCCTTAGTAGGTATACATCTCTTGTAAGATACTCTATAGGTCCTTGTTCTTATTGCCTGACTGTGACAATCTAGTATCCGAGGTATAATCGCTGGACTGTAGTAGGTTCATTTGATCGAACTTAATGTTATAAGGGAGTAATATATACATAGAGACTCAATATAGTATTCAACAAGTTCGATACAGGAGTAAGAGGGTTCTAAGGCAGAAGCCGATAAAAGGACAGCAGCTTCCAAATCGGAGCACAGGCCACGCCTGCGCTGTACTCCCTAAGGGCTCGCCCTTCACACATGCAGGATAATGCTAGTATCTATACAGCCAGATTAGTGGATCTTTAGTTAAGGGATCACTTCATCCTAATACTACCAGATTGGCCTCTATATAGCCCTGATCTTAACCCTATCGAATACCTTTAGGCAAGGCTAAAAGAGATAATCTACGAATGGTATCCTGAGCTAGATAGTATTCAAAGTAAGGCTGAATAGGAGAGGATACTTCAGGAGATATTACCTTCGTGTTGGGAAGCCTTGAATCCATCTCTAATCGAAAGTCTGATAAACTCAATGCCTGTAAGGATTGAGGCATGTATTGCTGCTAATAGCTGGCAGACTAAATACTAAATAGACAGTGTTTTTATTAGGATCTAGGCTACAATATAATTCAAAAATTACATGAATCTGTCTGACTCTGGTGAAGTTATGTGAACATGAAGATGATGGTATCATCTTAGTTAGATGCCAAGGAATTCAAATTCCGTAAACTTATAGACTGTCGCTGTATAAGTCAAGCTTGATTTCGAGTCTGTTGGATTACAGGGACTCAGGGTGATAGAATATTGACAATCGCTTGAATTTCTCAGTACTGCAGATTTAGGGGGTATTTATGCCCTAATTCTCCCCCTGAATTCGGCTCATTACCGAACTCTCTCCCTGAATCCCGCTCATGCCCGAGATCTCTCCGTATAACTCCGCTTTCAGGCCGAGAGTCATTTGACAGAGTCTAAAGACTAGGGTTATGGTTAGGGTTAGAGGCGGGCTATCAACCCTAACATCGTCAGGATGCGGCACCTCCGATGTCTCCCCCGAAAGGAAAGTAGAAGGAAGGAACATTGGCCGCTCCAGTAGTAATTAACTAACATACACACGTGAGCTGCCGTTAACGCAAGACGAATTGTCCCAAGGGGAGCCGAACGGACTACGCCATCAACCGCCGCATACCACCGTCAACACCAATCTTCTCCTCCCAAAATTCATACGAGAATCCAAGGAATCTCTTCAGCTTCAGCGCGTGCGCGCACATCGCATCACCCAGGCCATCGCGGCCACACGACCACGACGACCATGTCTCTCGTCAACCTCGCCCACGTCTGCTCACACCTGCAAAACGCATCGCTCGCCCGCCTCGGCTTGACATCCGTCCCCTACACCCGCCTCCATCTCTCTCTCGCCCTCCTGCTGCAGAAGCAAGGCTTCTTCTCGCAAGTCAAGCTCGGCGGCCCGTCACCGCCCGCCTCCTGCTTCCCTGCCGGCCTCCGCGACGATGCCAAAATGACCGGACACCCACACACACGCTCCGTCGGCGTAGAAAAAGACCGCGAGACTGCGCTCAGCCGGATGGTCCTGCAGCGCGCGACTCCTGACCAGCTGATCGCAGAGGGCTTCCACGAGGTGGATGTACAATGGGCAAGCCTCTACGCTACCAGGACACCGAGGCAACTGCAAGAAGAGGGCGTGCCCGTCGAAGCCATGGGCCTCACAATCGAGAACCAGCCTCTCACCCTCACACCAGAACAGTACGCGGACCCCGACGACCTGGAAACCGAGGGCGTAGTCACACAAGCGAACCGCGCTTCAAGACGGCTATGGCTCGGCTTGAAGTACTGGGATGGCTTGCCCGTGCTGCAAAAGGCGCAGATGATCTCAAAGCCCACCAAGCGGATATGGCTGAACTCGAAGGAGCTTGGTATTGTGGTGCGCGGAGGTCGCGCCGGCGAGGTCAAGGGCATGACAAGGGTTGGTGAGATGATTGCGGTGAGCACGGACAAGGGTGTTCTGGAGGCAAGAGAGTGTGTGGAAAGGAAGATTGGTGGCCAGCCGCTTTGTCGCGTGTGGTAAAAAGGTTCTGAGCGTGGTTTGACACTCAGCATGTGGACATTGGTATTTTTTGTCCGAGAGACAACCAGATGAAGTACAACGGAGTTGGGTCGCCGGCGCCAGGCCTCAGGTGGAATGCGCATTGAAGTGCAATGAATTTGCGGCCAAGGGTATTGAGAAGCTGACCCGGGAGAGCAATTTGTGCCACAAAGCACATGTATACCAGCGATCATGGATGAAGGCTGGGAACAAAGATGTACAATATATGTGTAATTACCGCATTTCTCGAAAATATCGTCAATATCAACACATTACTCAATGCTCAATGCAGTATTTCATTCCATAAATGGAAAGGCGGTCGCTCCTCATCTCCCACTTCCCAGACATAAATTGAATTTACTTGTCAATTGCTGACTCGAAAGTTGCCACACACACACATATCTGCTTTCCAGAGCGCCGTGTTAAGACTAAAATATGCATGTCGATGGAGCCCTCACACCGGCTGTGGGGGGGGCCGACTTGCTGACTACATATCAGAACGATCAACAAATGACTCCACATATTCTCCGGACAACACCTAGACAGTCTTTCTGCTACATCGAAGCAGAAAACAGCACCTCTGAACCAAGAAAACTAAACCATGTCGAGCCCTGTCCTAGACAAACTACCTTTCACGCTGCAATGCCTGCCCTACGGCGTCATCTCAACAGCAGACAGCGAGCCCCGATGCGCCGTGGCAATCGGCGACCACGCCATTGATCTTCTCGAATATGCCCATTCAGGCCGTCTGGAGAGTGTCAGCGAAGCATTCGGAGACATCGAATTCGACCACGTATTTGGCCAGGTACGTTCGTCCTCCAATGCTAATTTCCACAAACAAGAATCAAAAAAAAACCAAGCTACCAAAACACCACAATCAAACACCCGACTGACCATCAACTAACCCAGGCAACTCTCAACACCTTCGCCGCCCTCGACCAGCCGCTCCGCAGCGCCGTGCGAGCCCAGATCTGCAAAGATCTCGAGACCAACGCCGTGCCGGAGACGTGTCTCTTGGGCCTACACGAAGTCACGCAACACTTGCCGATGGCGATGCAAGGCTTCTCAGACTTCTACACGAGTCTGGAGCATTGCCAAAATTGCTCTGGAGAGATGGCTGCGGCCAAGATTCCGAAGAACTGGTTTTATGTATGTATCGCCCTAAATCCTTTCTCCTATCCACCTCATACATATCCAACCTTTCGGAACTAACGATCGATCTACAATACCAGGCTCCCTCAGTCTACAACTCGCGCGTCTCCTCCGTGCTACCCACTCCCAGTACCATCCCCAGACCTTCAAATGTCTACTTCTCCAACGGCATCGACTCAGAGCCGACGTACGGCCCCACCAGGCGTCTGGACTTTGAGCTTGAAATGGGCTACTTTGTCTCCAAGCCTGTACCGTGGGGCGAGCGGATGCCGGTCGAGGACGCAAAGCAGCACATTTTCGGTTTCGTGCTGCTGAACGACTGGTCCGCGCGCGATCACCAGCTGTTCGAGATGAGGCCGTTGGTGAGTTTTCCCCCCTCATCAACACAATTGTGTCCGACAGATTGAAGTGCTAATGATTTCTCCACACACAGGGACCATTTCACTCCAAAGGCTTCGGCACCAGCATCAGCAACTGGATCGTCCCGATGGAAGCCCTCTCGCCCTTCGCCTGCGACCCAAACACCCCCCAAGACCCCAAACCCTTCCCCCACCTCGCCTGGAAATCCCCCGGCGACGGCGCCCTAGATGTGAAATTGAAAATCACTCTAGTCCGCAACGGCGCGAAACACGCCCTCAGCACCAGCAACTTGAAGTACATGTACTGGACGCCCTACCAGCAGCTGACGCACCACGCCGGCAGCGGCTGCGGCATGCAGACGGGAGATTTGATCGGCACAGGGACGATCTCGGGGGCGGGGAGGAATGCGAAAGGCGAGAGGGCAGAGCTGGGGTGTTTGTATGAGGTTGAGATGACGAAGACGCCTGTTATGCCGGAGAGTGTGGCAGGGAGTGCGTACCAGCCTGGCTATCTTGAGGATGGCGATGAGATTATTCTGGAAGGATGGTGTGAGGATGAGAACGGGAAAGCAGTGTTTGGGTTTGGTGAGTGCAGGGGTAAGATCGCGCCGCCGAAGTAGGATGTAGAAGCATGATATTATCTTAGCTGCGGGGATTGGGAGGCGTCCTCTGCAGCCGCCAGACATCCATGCCGACACCGCAGACAAGCGCTCCTGTAGAGCCGTCTTCAAGCTGTAGCAGTGCTATAGTAGACACATCTGCAACAGAAGTAAAGACACTCTGCACCTTAAGGACCTGCAAACTCTCCACGCCCGGCAGTGCCACATCGATGCATACATCCCACAGCTTAACGCGCTGATCTATGCTAGCACTAAGCACGTAAAAGCAATCATGACCATATTCGTACAAAGCCAACGCGGTGACAGCAGCTGCATGTGCGCGAGGAATCGACAGCGTCGAGATCTCGCTCTCAGCGTCGATGCGTGAGAGACCGAGTCCATTGTCATCGCCGGCTGTCAGGAGCAGAGTTGATCCGTCGCTCAGTACACTCGCAGTTGAGTCTAAAATGGCGTTCTGGTGGACTTTGCGTCTGTGGAGCCAGGTGAATGTCTTGTTATCCTCCGGACACTGCCACATCGCAGCGTGCCCATCCATAGCTGTCGTCAGCAGCTGGTCATGCTTTGACGGCGGGTCGTGTGAGTGATGAAGGTACCTCACACCAGTCAAGCAAGCACTCAGGTAATCTCCTGACTCTCGCAACGTCCACTCGATGCAATCGTAAGTCCAGAGCTTGACAGTCGAGTCCGAATAAGCCATAGCAATGTCAAAGACAGATTCTCGCCGCTCTGTCGCATCAAAACCCATAATCCTCAAATCGGACATCATACTCCTCGGATGAGCAGACTCGCACACGACTCCAAGTCCCAGCACGGGCACACCATGACATACGCGCCAAACATAGAACTCCTCAGACCCACCACTAGAGAACAGGTGCAGTCCATCCACAGACCACTGCAAGTGCTGAATACCAGTATTATGTTTGCGCAGCGTCTGCGCACACTCGAAGCCATCCCCCGAATCGTACGTGAAAAGCTTGATATCCGTATCCTCCGCTCCCGTCGCGATGATCTGATGCCGCCCAGCAGACACCGCCACCGCTTTAATCTCCCGACCATGGCTTCCGGCACGCACAGCATGCAGCGGACGCTCGGACTGCGTCACGCGCATCAAAGTAGCATTCTGGGTCCAGATGAAAGTCCCACCATTGCAGCTCGGCTCAAAAGCCCAGTTGCGATGGACGCCGCCGCCGCATTCGATCGTGAAGATGTCTTGTTGGGCCAGCACGTCGTGGGAGAGGAAGCTCTTGCCCTTGAAGCCCCAGACGTGGAGACCGCCGTCTTCGGTGAACGTCAGACCTTCGATGTTTGGTCCGAAAGGCAATTCTAGTTGGTGGACTAGCTCGAGGGACGGTGAAGAGTCTTGGGGAGTGAGCTGGTGGATGGCACATGTGCCGTCGCGGCCGGTTGAGAAGAGATAGCCTGAGTTTGCGTTGCCAGCCTCGGCAGCTCTCCATTGTAATGCCGTGATGGATTCTTTGCCATGGCAGTGTTGCAGCAGTCTCGCGCTTGGGATAGCTCCAGCATCAGCATGTTCATCAAGACTGTAGACGGCCAGTGCGCCACCCCGCGACCCCAAAATAGCATATCTGATATCATGATGTTGAATAGTGGCGAAACTCGTCACAACGAAACGAGGCGGAAGGATCAAATGCTGCTCTACAGGATGACAGATCTCAGTGCCGTCATGATGGATGGTCTTGCGGATATCTATCAGCTGCGCAGTAGTCGAGCCAACCGTCGTGACCAGCAAGTCAGAGCTGTCCACTGCGTTGATATCTCCACTTGCCGACGGCGCGCTTAGGAAGAGACCGGCAACTTTGCGAGACATTTCTGCCATCGGGAAACACTTGCCATGCCGCGGTGAAAACATCAACACATCACCTTTGATACCGGCAACGAAAGCCATCCCTTGTCCGCTTGTGGTCATTGAGAAGGTTGACAAGCCCTCATAGGCGCTGTGTCGTGCGACCATTGAACTGCCATCTTGTTTCAGAGCCAGGGTCACGACGTATCCTTCCGTCGTTGTGGCCAATACTGTGCCGGCATCGACAAAAGTATACGATCTGAAGATGTCCTTCTGCTCGGTCGACAGTTGGTCGGATGAACGGTATAGAAGACCCTTGCCGACATCAAACTCCTGTGGGGTTTTCGCGATTGCCGGAAGTAATGCGATCAGTCCGTCGGCACCGCCGGTTGCTCCATACCCGTTACGCACTGTCGATGACCAGATGTTCTTGCCAATATGTACAGGTAACGATCTCAATCGCCGTAGCTCATATGCCAAGCAGTCCGTCTCGTCGATAAGTATCTCCATACTCCACGTGATACAGCTGCCGTCTTCGCCAAATGATGCCACCGCCAGCAACCGTGTTCTTTCTGGTGAGCCCCGTCTTTCATCGTTTGTCTCTTCAGGTATGAACCTGACCATCCAAATCCTAGAGATATGGCCTGTGGCTGTGGCCAACAGCGGGGGCGCGTATGTGTTTGACTGGTTGATCGATCCAAAGCCGGTCTCGCGCTGGATATCAGTCATGCTAGGACTCTCGCAGCTGAGGTCAGAGATGTCCCACAGACGTATCGTACGGTCGTCGCTGCAGCTGGCCAACACTCGCTGTGGTCCTCGCAGGGTATCCCTCTGGAGAAGTGTTGAGATTTGGACGTCAAAGACAGAGCCCTCGTGTGCCTGGAAGATGTAATGCGTCTGGATCTTGGCAGGATCTTGCTTCCCATTCCTAAATGGGGTCGACCAGATAATGACATCTCCGAAGGCTGTGCCCGATGCAATGAGGCAGACCGTGGTACTCAGCCATGAGATGTGTGCACAGTATAGGATACAGTTCGACCCCGCTACCACAGTCACGATTGAGACACGAAAGCTCTGGCCGTCTAATTGAGATACGTCGAGGTTACACTTGATTAGTGCATTATGCGCGGTGACCAGTGCTACCGTCGTGGCTGAGTCATCCTCTGATGGCGGCGAAAATGCTGCATTGAAGATCCAGTCTCCAATGTCTCGTTGTGCCAGGATCACGAAAGTCACCACAGCTCCACCATGGTTGCTGGAGAGTCTGACGAACGCGACGTGGCTGCCACCACAAACAAGGATCTCTTTGGTCGCTTCGTTGATGAGGATTCTGTGGATGGCCTGTGAGCGGAAGACCTGGAGCTTCCCTAAACGGATCTTTCGCGATGTGCTGTAGGCAACAAGATGCGTGCCTTCACCCGCGAGAAGTGTGTCATCGGAATAGAATTCTAGAGAAGTGACGGGCACTTTGTGTTGCTCGTGGTCCAGCTGATATAGTCCATTGCAAGCAGACATGGAGGAAGTGATCCCAGAGTTGAGCTATTCCGGCCTGGTAGTCCGAAAGAATACGTGGTCCATATAAGAGCTGTTTGTCCACGCCGATATTGAGTTGTTGTTGCTGTATGCAGCGAAGGTTCGTGGCAATCAAACGGCCTTAGAAAAAAGGCGGGCTTGCTGGTGGGATTCACGGAACAAGATCATTCACGACAACATCGATTAACCTCGCACACGTCTATTCCTACCGAAGGCGCAAGTACCCTTGTCAGCTGAAGTGCATGGAAGTGATCGAGAAGAAGTATTGATGCTGCCATGGAGAAGGATAGGTTGAAATACAGATATGGCACCATTGCTCTACATATGCGCCATTTATCTGCATACCTGGAAGTCTTGGAAGTGCTTCGCGCGTCCAAAGTCGCGTCCATTGCGGGCGGACAGGCACGAGCTTGCTTCTCGTCAACTTCACGAGCGCCGACAATCATAGCTCGCCCACTAACTACTACTCCCTCACTTGCAACAACTCCACCCACATCTTTGTCGCACGCCAAACTTTTTGTCTCCTTAATACCTCCGAGTAGCCGAATACCTCCAGCACCCGCTCGACAACATCATACACATCGGCACCAAGATCTGAAGCAGGCGCAAGCGGCGCAGACTGTCCATCATGTAAGTCTACCACGAACCCTTCACTTCCCTCACCGTCGCGCGCAGTGTCAGTGGCAAACGCGACACCATGCGCCATCATCGATATGGCAGTCAGGCTCTCACTGGGAACACCGATCTGACACATATCCCAGGGAGTCCTTCGACAACATCTACCTTAACCTCTCAAAGGAGCCCGGAAAATGCAGACTCGCAGAATCCGGCCTGGGTTGGAAGCCTACAGGCGGTCAGACCTTCACTCTCGACAAGGCGGAGCTCATCAGCGCGCAGTGGAGCAGGGCGGCAAAGGCACATGAATTGAAGATCTACGCACGCCATGCAGGCGTTGTGCAGCTAGACGGTTTCAAGCAAGAGGTGAGCGCTGGAATACACATGACTTGTTTTGGAGTCGCGCCGACGTACTGACACGATACAACCAGGACTTCGAGACAATCGCAAAGTGCTTCAAGGTCTGGTACGGAATCGACTTTGTCCACAAGGAACATGCGCTCCGCGGCTGGAACTGGGGAAAGCATGAGTTGACTAGAAACGAGCTCGTGTTCAACGTCCGCAACCAGCCGGCTTTCGAAATCCCCTTCACCGAGATCACAAACACAAACCTAGCAGGAAAGAACGAGGTAGCAGTCGAATTCTCGCTACCTGACGATGGCACGAGCACTGGCACAGAAGGCCTGGGAGGCGCAAGAGCAAAGGGAAAGAAGAGCGGAGCATCGAGCGATCAATTGACGGAGATGCGCTTCTACATTCCTGGAACAGAGAAGAAGACAAGGAAGGGCGGAGACGACGAGGAGGCAAATGGTGAAGAAGATGTCGGAGCCGCAAGTTTGTTCTACGAGCAGCTTATGGAGAAGGCGGACATTGGCGAGGTCGCAGGCGAGACCTTTGCCTCTTTTCTGGAAATCCTGCATCTCACTCCTCGTGGACGCTTCGATGTCGACATGTACGAGAAGTCCTTCCGTCTTCGCGGCAAGACCTACGACTACAAGATCAGCTACGAAAACGCGAAGCGCTTCTTCTTCCTTCAGAAGCCCGACGACATGCACTCCATGCTCTGCATCGGCCTGGATCCTCCTCTCCGTCAAGGCCAGACGCGCTACCCATTCCTTGTCATGCAATTTAAGAAAGACGAGGAGACTAGCATCGAGCTGAACATGACCGACGAGGATCTCAAGAGGTACGACGGCAAGCTTCAATCGACCTATGAAGCACCTGTCGGAAGCGTCATTGCAAAGATCTTCCACGGTTTGACCGGAAAGCGTCTGATCCAACCATCCAAAGAGTTCTCCTCACACCACCAGCAACAGGGTGTCAAGTGCAGCATCAAGGCTTCAGAAGGCCACCTCTACTGCCTGGATCGCGCTTTCCTGTTCGTACCCAAACCCGCAACATACATATCTTTCGAGAACGTCGCCGTCGTTACCATGTCACGAGTGGGGGGGGCTGTTAGTGCCAGCCGTACCTTTGACATTACTGTCACACTCAAGAATGGCCAAGGCGAGCATCAATTCTCCAACATCAACCGTGAAGAGCAATCGCCGCTTGAGAACTTCCTCAACATCAAGGGCATCAAGACCAAGAACGAGATGGACGGCGACAGTGGCATGTTGGCCGCCGCGCTCACAGCTGACCCTGACCTCGCTAGCAGCGATGATGAGGTTGTGGCTGCTGACCGTGGCAGCGCTGACGAGGACAGCGAGTCCGCCGATGAGGACTTCAAGACCGACAGCGAGAGTGATGTTGCCGAGGAGTACGATGAAAACGCTGGATCAAGTGGTAGCGAGGACAGTGACGCCGAAATGGATGATGGAGATGACGCAGGCGGTCAAAGTGACACCGAGGCCATGGTTGAGAGGCCCAAGAAGAAGACCAAGACTGGTTGAGAGATCACTATCTTCGGTTCCCCATTTCTCGGATTGCTCAGATATACTGTTTTTGGAGAACGGGTATGGCGTTCACTGGAGCTGCTACCCTCACGTAGGGAAACGTGCAAGGGCTGGTGGCAATTTGGTATTGGAGGTGCACATAGCTGCGATAGCTACATGAACGTGAGCAAGACACATCATGAAAAATCTGTTGGCTGCTCTAGCGTCTTGAACCCATGTTCAGACATCGGAAATCCAACCGTGTCACTTCCTACGGTTTCGTTGATTAACCCACAATATGCTGCTATACCTCCACTGAGAATCCACTCTCTACCACCACTTCTCACAAAGCACCCTCCCCTCCTCCATCCCCTCCTGCTTCCCAAGAAGCTCCACAACCTCATCCGTCATCCTCTGCGGCCCACAAACATAACATACCGTCCCGTCCCTCCCCTTCGAACCCTTGCCCCTCCTCCACCCATCAAGCGCACCCACCAAATCCCCCTCCTCCATCCTCCGCGCCCACGTCCGATTCGGCAACTTCCCATGCTCAATCTTCTCCCCGCCCTCATACCTCATCGGCCCCGTCAAAAACAGCGACAGCGTCACGTCCAAAGGCTCCGCCGCCGCGCTGACGAGATCCATCAGCCGCGGCAGGAACAGGATGGATTGCGGGTCGGGCTCAGACTCGGATGTTTTGGTGCCGTAGAGGAAGTGGATTTCCTCAGGGCGCCGGGAGGGGTGGAGTTGGATCAGATGGCTGAGGATGGAGATTAGGGGGTTGATGCCGACGCCGCCGGCTATTAGGACCAGGCGGGTGATGTTTCCGGCGGGGATTGGGAGGACTGGGGGCGGGTAGGTGAATGAGCCGCCTACGCGGACGGCCAGAGGCGTGTTGAGAATGGAGTCGATATGACGATGGAAGTATTTGGCGGGAGGGTTCGAGGATTTCTGCACAGCGAGTTCGAGATAGCCGGGTACATCACTCTTGGGGGTGGCGGCGGAGGGGGGCGAGGTTATGGTGAAGCCGCCTGCTTTGGGGATGGTGGGGATGAAGGTATCGAGCCATTGACCGGGGAGGAACTATGTTTCAGTCAGATGCTGGTGATGGATTTTGTGGATGAATCTTGATGGACAACGGACTTTGATGGTGTGATTAGGGTCGGTAGGAGAGAGACGCAGGACACGTGTTGTGGCGTTGATTTCGCGGATGTGGGTTATGGTGGCTGGTTCAATATGATGCTGGCGAGGCTCGGATGCTGTACGGTCCTCGTGAGGAACAGAGTCGTGAACTACTGTGGCCATTCTCCGTTTGATGTTCGCCCTCGCGAAATGATGTGGAAGTGAAAGTAGTCGAGAAGAGAGAGTTTGGAAGTGCTGTGCGAACATGACCATGATCTATGAGATCATTGTAATTCCAGGTATAGTCTGTTAGTCTTCTAATTTTGAAGCAATCGTCCGTGTCTATTGAGGTGTGGCAGAAAGATACCTCCCTGCCATCTCCATATGCCAGCATGATCGACTCCATGGAATGACGTCTTCACAAAAGCAGCATTGAAGGGTTCGGGTACGACCACCTTGAGGTCCGGACAACATTTTCATGTCCAATGTTCTCTGAACCTTGCCAATTGACAGAGCCTACGTCGAATATGGCGATTTCAATTGTTAAAATAGATCATCATCGGGCGAAAATGATTTGGCGCTGCGCTGCTCGGACAATTCTGCTGAGGTACCCGGAACGACAACATTGATCAAAGAGCGCGTTTTTCGTGAGATCTTCATCTTGAAAGATGTAGCGCGTTTACAATAATTATCTTATGTTATTAGAAAGATGCTGCATATATCATCGTGACAGATCTGTATATTTTTGTCTCGTATCAAGAATGGAAACTCTAGCTCGAGCCCGACAACTGCTTGACACCAAAGTTGGTGCCCAGGTCCTGGGTGTTATCACTGGGGTATTCCAGGTGCTGTGCATTGATGCCGAAGCCATGAGTTGTGTCACATACGCCATCGCCCTGTGATGGAGTTAGTCCGATAGTTCGCGATAGTACGATCATGTTGTGAACTTACGTAGTTGCAAACGTCGAGAGTCTTGGTGACCCAGTTCTCGGGGATGCGGCCAAGAGTGGCCGAAAGGCCGTTGACGTTCTTGGTGGTGGTACCGCCGTTGGTGTCAACGTTGCAAGCAAGACCGGCACGATGTTCAGGGTTGCCGATGAGGAAAACACCCTTAACGGCGTCGAAGCTCGCGCCAGTCAACTCAGGCAGGGCATTGGTAGTAGCAGCGGCACCCTGAGAGTAACCCTCAAGGAAGAAGCACTCGTTTTCGTTGGTCTGCAGGGTAGACTGGATCTTGCGGACAATGTCGGCAGTTCCTGCGGCAGAGTTCTGCGTAGCGTCGGCGGCGTAGACGGTGTCGTAGACCTTGCCACCGGGCAGCTGACGCTGAATGTTCGAGTTCATGGTGCGGAAGCCAGCAGAAGGGCCTTGCAGTTCACCGGTACCGCGAGTGCTGATGATTGTGTAGCTCGAGCAGGCGTTCGCCCTCTCGATCACGCCGGCCTGAGTAGTAGCGGCAGCCGCAAAGGCAAGGAGGATGTTCTGAAGCTGCATGGTGAAGATTGTGTGTTGTGATAGCGAACGCTGTATGACTGTGATGGAATGAGAATGAGACTGTGGTTTGCTTCACCCATGTGGAACAACGGATACCGAGACACTTATACCTTTTTGTTTCCTGTCAGTTAGCAGAGGCAAAGGCAATCAGCCACTTGCTGGGCTCCCCTTAGTGGTCCAACAAGGTGACGCCTTGTAAGCTTTGACAGCCCATGTTTCCTGATCGACGTCGACATAGCCGCATGCACGATGTATTACCACCCCGCCAAACCTTGCAAGAAGCTAAGGCTCTAGGAGCATTCTTCAAGTATCCGGGGTGCCGACATCCGGTTCACTTTTGTTCGTTTCTCCTGAAGCTTCTATCCTACATGGTCTGGTGTGGTCCATAGGAGCGGTTTTATGCCCGCGAAGTTCACTGTTCATGGACAAAAAAGCGTTCTTACAGAATGGCTGCTTATCACGACAGTCTCAGGGGAGCGGTTTGATGCAGGTGACACTGGACTCGGGCATTGGACAAGCGTGCTAGTCAGAGCCGTGCACTATACGATCTAGCGTTATCAGACGAAGAAGCAGGGCAGACGCGAGTAACCTTGCCAATCCCTAAGGTCCAGAAGGATCTGAAGGACCTGGAGGACCTGAGTAATGCGCCAATAGCGGGAGCGGGAGATTTGCGTGAATTGGTTATTACAGACTAGAGAATAACTTACAGACCTGGTCAACAGTCGATCCTCCACGGAAAGAATGCAGCCCCGATCACGGCTGTCTAGCCCTATCTGTTTCCCGTCTCCCCACGCCAATTGGTTTTTCTTCGACACAACCCCTCTGCCTCGGCAGGCCCCAAGTGTGCTCTGCGTCGAATGCTTACATGGCTACGAACTGCATGTTTCTCAGTCGTTGCACGTTGCTCAGGTGTCCCGTGACCACATGGTCTCTTGCGCACTCCACATGCACACTTCCGACGTGTCACCGTCGGACGAGGTGCCCTATCTGGCACGTGTGAACGTCACTATGAGAAATGACCGCCGTTTGTCTACAGGGTATGCTTTGAACACCCTACGACTCCATTGACAAATAGCATTTTGCCTGGACACTGAGAATTGCCACTTCCAACGCCACGTACCGACACGCCTTGCTGCAGCTTCCTCCGGAGACGCCTCGGAGACCAGGCTGATAGAATGAAGTGAGACATCCATCAAACCGAGACGACAGGACCACGTTTCCGATGATACGAGCCATCGAGGTCGACGTAGAATTACTCAACGCATCCTGGCGATACCACCTCATGCACATGTGTGATGGACGAGTATCGATATTGCAGGCACGGACTACTGTACTGCACGGGTACAGACAGACGTTAGCAGATGAATGTCCCGCAAACGGCCCCCTGAGGTCGAAACAACCAGTAGCGGATCTCGGCTTTCAGTTTACAATTGTCACATATGTTCACGCGCAACAGCATCAGGCTGGCTGGTCTCGCTTGTAGGGCAAACTGAGCGGGCTCAATAATAGTCGCGCATCATCGTACTAGCATCTAGGTGTTCTAGAGAGGTAGGTTTTCTCAGAGGTGGCGTCACCTCTCTACCTCCAGACTTTCAAAGGTACCAGAGTTTGTACGAGTCATGGATGTGAGCAACATCTAGATGGGCAAAGCATAACGGAGTCTACAAGTTCTCATACGCGACCATACATACATGTAGACTTCCTGCATATCTCTACTTCCAGCCGGCGTACTTGTTGCTCGAGTGCTACTGCACCTACTAAGTCGCAGAATCACTTCTCAAGATTGCGCTGTAGCTCGCATTGTAATATCCCTTACGCTGAATTGCTTTGATTACATCTAGTACATCTTGGTTGCTTTTGGGGTTTGTGTTTGTTATGCCTGCAACGTAAGTATGATATGGGTAGGCGGATTGCCTCAACAATGACAGACGGATCTTGAGAATCCGCCAGTCGCACCAAATATCGTTAGCTGTCTCCCATGTTCAACGACAATATCACGCAAAGAACAGCCATCGTGAATTAGCCTCCCAGCGACATGTCCGGCCAAATGTCCCACCGACAAGGCGTGATGCGAAAACGCCAGCTGATTGAGCGAGATCGCAATCACGAATGTGGGGCCTAATCTTCAATGCTGCGGCTCGCAATCGCAACAGCGAAAATAACATCAACGACCTTACCGACCAAACCTGCAATTCCTAGATCTGGACCACACCGGACATCGCCGTCCCACTGCTTACACACATCTCTGACATCCTGGTCTCGCGAACCCAGTCTTCGGTATACACAACGGATTTAACCGAATCCGCCAAACTTGTAACAGCCTAAGCTCTGAGTCTTACAAAAAGGTAGAGCCAAAGCCTCGACGTTACCTTGTCTCGTACCAGCGCCATGGCAGAGCCTCGAGCGACCGTTGGGATCTTGTCGATCGGCAGTATGGGCGCGGGTGTAGCCCGTCTACTAGCAGCACACAACTACCGCGTCATCACAAACGCCTCTGGTCGAAGGTGAGACTTGTCTCGAAATCAACGAATACCTTGGGAGGAACCCTTGGCTCACATTCCCCAATCATAGTGGAGCAACGCAAAAGCGTGCGCGAGAAAGTAGTGTCGAATTACTGTCAACGGATCTAGAACTATGTAATCAAGCCGACTACATCCTCTCCATCGCTCCACAGCGTGACACAAAAGCCATCGCAGACCGTGTCATCGCCGCTGCTACAAATCCTGATTTCACGAAGCGCAGCAATCCACTTTACTTCCTGGACCTGAATGCCGTGAGTCCACGCACGGCGCGAGAAGCGTACAAGCACTTCACCTCCTCCGCTCCAAACGTGAAAGTCATCGATGGCGGCATTGTCGGTGGTCCTCCCAAGCTCAAAGGCGACGGCTCCTGGTACTGCCCTGGATTCGTAGTCTCTGGCCCTGTGCGACTCCACGAAGCCCTCCCCGACGGAAATTACCTTGCCAAAACGCTGAATGTGCGCCATATCAACGACACTATTGGCTCGGCATCAGGTCTGAAAATGTGCTACGCCGCGATCCACAAAGGTTTCACGGCTCTCGCAACACAGTCGCTGGCTACGGCGCACAACCTTGGAGTCATGTCGGAGCTTCAGGAGTGTTTAGAAGATTCGCCTATGCTGGGCCCGTATCTGAACCAGATGGTGCCGGTCATGCCGCCGAAGGCATACCGGTGGGTGCAGGAGATGGATGAAATTGCTCAGACCTTCGAGGACGATGGAATGTTCTCGCCTGAAGAAAGCATCCTCAGGCCGATTGGCAGGGAGTATGAGTTCATCGCGAACCATACTGAGCTGGGCAAGGAGCAGACGGACGATAGGCAGCGTGGTAAGACGGCGAAGGATGTTGCAGCATTACTGAGCGAAGGGCTTCAGAAGCGGAAACTCAAGGCGGAGTGATAGCTTGTGACTTTTGCACTGCAGGCAAAGGAGTGCCGTGGTGAAGCCAGCCTTCAGCACCAAGGATTCCGCCGTCTTCAACGCGCGGATCCATGGACCACTTGCGGATGGGAGTGATGTCGAAAGTGGACTGGTAGCCAGCTGTGTACATTTCCATACCCGCCCAAGCGATCATCAAGGCGTTGTCTGTGCACAAACTTGGTGGTGGGAAGATTGCTTTGATGTGTGCGTAGCCACGAGCGTCGAGCATCGCTCGCAAGAGATGACGAAGATAGCGGTTTGATGCAACGCCGCCGGATATGACTACCGTGTCGATGTCATTGGCAGCATCGGCTGGGGTAACCTTGGCTTTGCGACCGACGGTATCCTCGAGTCGAATCAATATACGAGACGCCAGATGCTCAAATGATACGCGGAGGACCTCGCGTGCCATATCGCGACGCTCCTCAATTGATATTGAGTCGGCGTCGCGCAGCTCAGCCTTGGCTGTGCCGTCTACTGTGATTTTCTGCCTCATGAAGCGCTGGACAGATGTCAAGAGGCCGGCGAAGGAGAAAGCCATTCTTCTAGATGACTTTTCTCCACTCTTGCTGTCTGCGAGAGGCACACCGATCGACCAGCCCCATTCCGTTGCACGCCTTGTAAGCTCTTCGCCTCTGTTGACGGGAGCAGTGTAGTTGTAGTCAGACGCGCCGTTCGGAAAGGCGAAGTCTTCGAGTGCTTTGCCATAGGGTGGCTTCATCAGATTGGATGGCAATAATGCTCGGGCTGCCTTGTCCAAGCAGTCGCCAATCGCAATGTCACCAGTAGAAGCGAGTATTTGATGGTCAGTCAGTCCGGCAGAATTGACTAGCATCGTATGCCCTCCACTTGCCAACACACTCAGATATGGGAATGACGGATGCAAGCTTGCCGGTTCCCATGGTCCTTGGTACAGGTCGGGCAGGCTTTCGAGTGTGGAACACAGCCTCGGTGTTAGCGAATGTGCCTGCATGTGATGCACGCCGACAAGAGGTACCCCCCATGCCAGGGCCAGTCCCTTTGCAAGCTCTAAGCCAACAGTCAGGTTACTGCGCATACCGGGGCCTCGAGTCACTGATACAAATGTCGGTTTTGCTCCGGCATTTTGTGCAAGCGCATCTTTAACCAGGCTCCCCAGGCTGGTTTGATGGGAATGGAGAGCCACCAGAGGATGGATGCCGTTATAAGCTGCGCTGTTGGCAGTTATTCTCTCGTGATACACTACGTGAGTACGTAGTTGATGAGGGTTTTCCGTGCAAGAGTTGTCTTTCTGCATCTCCAGTAACGCCACCGAGGTATCGTCACAAGATGTCTCGATAGCGAGAGTCGATAGGCCTGGCCGCCAACCTGCAGCATGCACGCGTCGGATGCGTGATGCACACCCGCTCAATGCACGTGTTGCTGGCCATCTTACTCGTTGGCCCTTCAGCATGCCCTTTGATGGTTTTTGATTTATTTTGATGATTGCTATATTTTAACTTACTTTACTTTTCTCCACTCCACACCACTCCCCTTAACCTGAAAGTCCGAGGCCAAGCGGCGCAAACCAGCGCGCTCTGACCATCGGCGTGGAGCAAGCGTGGGCAGTGACGTCTTGTCTTGTTGAATGTGCTCTTTGTTGATGACCTTTGCACATTGCTGAGTCCTGTGATTCGACAACCTACGACACCTGTCTTCACTAGACATCCTCCTCCACGCGGCCGAATGTATATCACCCCTTGCCGGCCTCGGACAGGCTACGAGCGCAACACTCAACATGGCCGATGAGAAGAAAGCAACCGACGGCCCCTCCGTGGCCGACTCAGATGCCTGGGACTACCACACTCTCCCCGACTGGGACGACGATTTCTACAACGAAGACGATATACTGGCCTTTGCTTCCGCACTATCAGCACCTGAGACCTCAACCTCGCCTTCCGAGGAGGACCTGCTCAACCCTAAGCGACAGAATGCCGAGTTCTTTACCGCACTCAACGATTGGAAACCAGTACATCAGCGGGTACGAGGAGAGGGCAGCAGCAGCGCCGAAGGCCATGTCGGAAGATCGAAACAGAACAAGAAGCAGAAGAAGTCGCAGCGCGGAAGAGATGAGACTCGCGAAGGCTGGACCTACTCGCTTGTCAAGTATCCGCTCTTGCTCTTCGTGTTCGGCTGGCTCTTTGCGCTCTTCGTCATCTATCTTATAACACGACTATACATATACGTCTATGAGCAATACGTAACATGGCGAGGCAAGAGGGAGAAGTTGCGCCAGAACCTACGGGTACAAACCAATTATGAGGACTGGGTGAGGGCAGCCAAGGATTTGGACCGTCACCTTGGCAGTGACAAGTGGAAGGAGGACGAAGAGTCTTCTTACTACCAGCCTCGCACAATCAGAAGAGTACTGCTTGAGATGCGAAAGCTGCGCCACCAAGCAGAGCAAGAGGAGCACAAAAATGGTACCCAGCCAGGTCTCCGCGCAATCGACAGCCTACGAGGTCTTGCGGAGGCTTGCGTGAAGAATAACTTTTCAGGCTACGAGGATCCACATCTATACTCGGAGACGTACTACGGAACAAAGGACCTTATCCAAGCATACGTGGACGAGGTGTCAAGGACGTTGAAATTCATGTTCGAGAGCTCTCAGCTCTCTCAAAAAGAGAAGCGCAGCCTGTCCAAGCAACTTGGTACAAATCTTGGCCGAACTGCACTGTGTCTCAGTGGGGGCGCTACTTTCGCCTACTATCACTTTGGCATTGCGAAAGCACTACTGGACGCCGACATCCTCCCCGACATCATCACTGGAACCTCTGGCGGAGCCTTGGTAGCTGCGCTGCTTGCAACACGGACAAATGAAGAGTTGAAGAAGCTCCTGATACCAGCACTTGCGCACAAGATCACTGCCTGTCATGACCCGATATCTGTCTGGCTCCCTCGCTGGTGGCGTACCGGTGCTCGCTTCGAGACTGTCGACTGGGCGAAGCGCTGCTCATGGTTCTGCTACGGTAGTTTGACCTTCCTCGAGGCGTACCAGCGTACTGGGCGTATCCTTAACGTCAGTTGTGTCCCATCAGACCCGCACTCCCCAAGTATCCTTGCAAACTACCTCACAGCTCCGGACTGCGTCATCTGGTCGGCGGTCCTTGCATCGGCTGCCGTACCCGGTATTCTCAACCCGGTGGTTCTTATGCGCAAGACATCGGCTGGCACGCTTGAGCCGTATTCCTTCGGCCACAAGTGGAAAGATGGCTCTCTACGAACTGACATTCCGCTAAAAAGTCTCAACCTACACTTCAACGTCAACTACAGCATTGTCAGTCAAGTCAACCCACACATCAACACATTCTTCTTTTCGTCTCGTGGCAGTGTTGGACGACCAGTGACCCACCGACGAGGCCGCGGATGGCGTGGCGGCTTTGTGGGCAGCGCTCTTGAAATGTACCTCAAGCAGGACCTTACCAAATGGCTCAAATTCCTGCGCCACCTCGAACTCCTGCCTCGGCCTATGGGACAAGACTGGAGTCAGCTCTGGCTTCAGCGCTTCAGCGGCACTGTCACAATCTGGCCACGCTCCATCCTCAGCGACTTCTATTACATCCTCACAGATCCGGACGATAAACGCCTCGCGCGCATGCTACACGTCGGCCAACTCGCCGCCTGGCCAAAGCTCAAATTTATCAGCAACCGCATGGCCATCGAGAAAGTCATCCAAGAAGCTCGCGAAGCCACAAGACCGGCAGAGCAGCCTCTGCCGACACCTATGCCGACCGATAACCACGATAACCCAATGCGCAACGTGCTCTCCACAGAAGACCTCAAATCGCTCCTCGCGCAAGCTAGAAGCTCCGGAGGACGCGTCGAGGTCCCACAGAAGAATGGAACTCCCACACTCGAGATCCCGCAGCCGCAACCCGAGTCAGACTTTCGTTCAGCAAGCCCTTCGCTCAGCAAACGCCTTGGTGGCTGGTTCTCTCGCTCGCCTTCGCGCCACCGCAGTGATCCAAAGGTTTCATCGCTAAGCAGTGCGCATCAGCTTCACCACCACCGTCGCAGCTCTGTGATGGAAGAGCTTAAGCGTCAAAGCGGAGTGTTCTTCGACGATCCGGATATCGAGGAGAGTCCGGAGGAGGTCGATAGTGCTACCGAC
The DNA here is from genome assembly GCA_023634325.1 of Cladosporium cucumerinum. Classification (NCBI taxonomy): domain Eukaryota; kingdom Fungi; phylum Ascomycota; class Dothideomycetes; order Cladosporiales; family Cladosporiaceae; genus Cladosporium; species Cladosporium cucumerinum. Next base: position 100,369 of record JALDQA010000002.1, read on the forward strand.
GGCGAAGAGCAGGAGAGTGGTGGTGATGTAGCTCCTTTGAAGAACGGCAAAGTGAGACGGAGGGTCGATCGCACGTTTGATGGGGCGGGCGATGCTTCTGATGGCGCTGGGGCGAGTGAGGGTGATGTTGTGAAGCGATTGGGGCTCGATGATGATCAGCCTACAAGAGGTAGAGCAGGCAGTTTGCTTTGATAGAATTTTGGTGCGTGTTTGTGATATTCGGTATTCAAGGAGCGTTAGAGCGGCTGTGTTGTTAGATCAGTCATAGATGTATTCTTTGGACTTTTGAGAGCAATGCTTCGCAATTATTCTATTGATCGAAGAGTTTCTGCGTCCCTTGAGAAAGCCCCATTGTAGGATTAAGATCAAATTATATCTGGAACCATGTGACAGATGAATGCTCCAAGAAACTCACGACCTCGTTTCTGGCATCCAATCGTTCTATGTACACCTCCGGTGAACAATCACGTGACACTCAATGCATGCTTTCGGCAACATCCGTGCTGCCTGATGGCTGCCTACCTCCGTTCTCGACGTTGTCGCATTGGACAGACTAGCCCCACAGACGACTCTTATTTGATCTGCTATAACACGATATGAGCACTAATTTCGGTGCTGCCTACATTGCAGCGCGTATTCATCATCAGCTTGTGGATCGTGCCCGAACAGTCATATGCGGCTAACATGCGTGCAGGCATCCTTTGGGGCGCAGCTATTGCTGCTGCTGCTGCTGCTCGTGGCGCAGTCTCTCACTGCCTGCGGTGTCGCCGTGAGGCTCACCGTTCGGTGTCATATATTTTGCTTGTCATGAGTCTTTGTGTATCACACATTTAAACCTTCTCTTCTTCACTTGCTACTCACAGGACTATTATACACAGGCACCTACACTCTCTCGACTACCTTGGCGGAGAAGGCTTGTCTTCACGTGCATTCTTTTCCATGATATCGGCTATATCACGCACGCGGCCCTTGAGACAATCATTAGCTTGTGCTTGACAACTGAACCGACAGATTACCTACAGCAACAGCCAAGCAGACCTTCGCCAACCCAACCATACCGCAGAGATGTCTTCATACCTCTTCAGCGGCCTTCTGCCGCCAAATGTTTTCAGCAACAACCCTGCCTTCACCATGGCGCTGCAAATCGTACCAGCTAGCGGTAGCCTTACTGCCTTAGCAGCGGACCTCACAGGTGGCAAAAGCCTTGTCGATCTGACTTCCGCCATGGTCCTCACCAACATCCTCAACAAGCTGAAGTTCGGCAGCAGTCGCACATACACCATCATCAAAGTTGTCGGGCCTTTCCTCATCTTGGCTGGCGGAGCTTACGAATTCGCGAAACGTCTTACATTCATCCCGGACTTCCTTGGCGCCGTATCCGCCCACATTGCGGGCTATGTCACGGCTTCCATCGTCATTCCCGCCGAGAGCGCCCTGAACCAGGACGTCTGCGACTGGATCGTGGCTCAAAGTTCAGGCAAGAACTCCAAGTCTCTCACACTCACTCCTGCTTTTGGGCAAGACTTTGATGAATCGGACGACGAGGACGTTGAAGGTGAGCTGGCCTCCCGGGCAAAGGCCCCTCTGGCTTACATGCCCAGCTTCGGCATGTCCAAGTTCAAATTCAACGGTCATCGCATGGCCTTGTTGCGTAAAGAGGCTACTCTTATCGAGGACGCCGATGGGAAATTCCAGAAAGTTGAGGCCGGCGAGGCGGATCCAACCAAGAGGCAGAACATCACAATTTCTTGCTTTCCAACATTTCGTGGCACCGAGCCTATTAAGGAATTCTTGGACCACGTTCGCGGCTATTCTACCCCAGTTCGTGAGAAACAGACTGAGGTGTTCCGTCCCGAGAACCACGGCGGAGACTCTCACCCAGCCTGGTATTGGTATAGTTGCTTCCGGCCTGCTCGTGCAATCGAGGGCGTGGTAATGGAAAGTGCGGTGAAAGACAGCCTCATCGCAGACATTGAGTTCTATCTTAGTACCGAGTGCAGGAAATTCTACGAGAACCGCGGAATTCCCTACCGAAGAGGATACCTGCTCTATGGGCCACCTGGCACCGGCAAGACCAGCTTTGCGACTAGTGTAGCATCGCACTTCAACATGCCGATCTACGTTTTGAATCTTTCTGGCCTGGACGATAAATCTCTGGCCGGACTGTTCCATGGGATGCCTCGAAGGTGTATCCTACTCCTCGAGGATGTTGACAGCGCTGGCTTAGACCGAGAGAATGACGAGCACGATGATGCCGCCGATGACAAAAGTACGGATGGCTTCATCGTATCGACCAAAGCCAAGAAGAGAAAAGTCACACTCAGTGGACTCCTCAACGCTCTTGATGGACCGGCATCAGTCGACGGCAGATTGCTCTGCATGACGAGCAATTCTCCCGACAACCTCGACGCTGCGCTTGTTCGACCCGGCCGTTGCGACCGCAAGATCCTCTTCGGCTATGTCTGCCCGGAAGTCAGCGCAAAACTCTTCGTCAACATCTACACCAAACCTTCCGATGAGCTCTGGAAGGACGAAGAGAACTCGGCCGAAGTCCACGACATCCCTGCAATGGCGGCACAGTTCGCAACGAAGATCCCACTCAATGCCGCTATCACACCAGCCGAGTGCCAGGCCTGGCTCTTGGCCAACCGGCTCGACCCGCTCACAGCTCTTGAAGGCGCAGCGCAGTGGGCCAAGGAGATCGTTGAGAACAAGCTGCGTGGCGCCAACGTGGCCAGTTTTACCAATGAGATCAAGAAAAGTGTGCCTGCTATTCGGAGGTTTGATACACCACCAACTTCGCCCGTGCCGTCCTTGGCTTCTCTTAGGTGCGATTGACGCGTTTGTTCTGCTTCTCGCGAGTCTGGGTGAAAGTTCAACCAGATCATTCTGCTTTAGCGTTGCATTCGTGTTTGGAGTTTCTTGCCTGCGTTTTAGCGATACCCATGAATAAAGTCCATTGTCGGCAATTGCCACATGGACTTTTGTATAGATCATTAGATTTGACGAACGTGATGATTCACAATTCCACCCTTTATTTCTATCTTCCTATCTCAAGAGGCCTTAGCCGCCAACGCCTCAAGACTTGATGCCCAAGAGCGACCCACGCCACCACAAACCACACAGGCTCATCAACCTAACCTCTTCTCATAATTTACAAAATGCTCGTTAACCTTATACCCCCCCAAAAATCTCACCCCGCACATACCCGTGCTTCTCATAGAACCTCATCGCCCGCCCCATAGCCTTACTCGTCTGCGCCCTCAACACCCTCCAGCCATTCTCCCTCGCAGCCCCTTCTAACGCCTCCAAAACCAAATCCGCAACCACGACGCCTCCATCCCCGCCCTCGCTTCTCCCCCACCGCTCAGGCACAACATACATCCTCTTCACCTCCGCCTGCCCCGGCAATTCTTGCTCAGCGAGAGGTCGTCGGCCGCCGCAGCCCACGGGTTCTGATCCATCATGGGCTACGAGGAAGACCGGGACGTTGGCAGCGGTCACTGGGACGCCGAAGTCCGTGGGGCGGAGAGTGGCTATTTCGAGCTGTTGAGCGGCGCGGAGGGACGTGGCGTCGGGGTGGGTGTAGGGGAGAGGGTGGAATGTTACTGAGGACATTGTGGGAAGGTACGGGCGGGATTAACCTATTGCGAGGGAGATGCTGCTTGCGATGGCGATTTTGAGCAAACTATTTTTGGTATGTTCTCGAGAGTTGTATCCCTTTTTTTTTGTTTTGCGGTGAGTCTGAAATTTGTAGTTGGATATCAAGGGATCGTGACGTGTTGCGTGCTTTCACATCTTTCCTGTTCCGTACGATAGGATCAAGTTGACTAATTCTCTGCCAATCATGTTGACCAGGGTATCTCTAGGCCACGCAGGTTCATACACCGCAGGGCACAAGCGAGGAGTGAGATCTTGTGAAGTCGTGCAGTGCGACTTTCCATAAGATACCTTGGCTGATCCGGACTACTTCGTTTATCGTTTGAAGGATTCGCGAAGGCTTGCAATTTGTACATCTCATTATATAGCACTTGAGAGACGTCATTCCAACCATTTTGACCGATCATTTAGAGGGCGGGAAACATGTTGAGGGGATTTCGATTCTTACCTTTACATTCTTGTAATTACCTTTTCTGTCTATAGGACCTAAGAGAAGTCGCAAGCGAACCACAGGACCAATGAAAAATACCTACTGGCACTCACCTTGCAAACGTAATCGCATAACTCCAATAAACTCCAAGGCCCAACGATAGAGGGAAGAATTGGGGGATACTTACCTGCGCAAAACTCACCTTGCTGTTTCGATCTCACTCTCACGCCTCAAACCAGACACCGAGGCCAGGCGACATGGATTTCGGACTCCTCGGCTCGCCCTCCGTCGCCCTCGCATGCTCAGTCTGGGGCTGCCACTGGCTAGTGTACGAGAAGCGGGAAAACAAAGGCTCGGTGGTCCTCACCTTGGCAAGTCTCTGCGGCCAAGCAAGAACATGGTCGACGGGGATGGTCTCCTCCGGCTGAAGGGTCCACCAGTCGTTCCGACGCAAGATGGCGCTGATTTCGAAGACGCATTTGCGAGGCGAGGTCGAGATCTCAAACTCGGTCATGAAATTGAGACCGGAGTTGGCGAGGAGGTAGCAGGCGGTGTGGTAGCCCTCGGAGTCCGGTGCGACGTTGCAGGCCACGAGGTGCTGGGCGTGAGAGCCGGCTGGCAGGCCATACGGGTCGATCCAGACATTCGCCATTGGAGGAGCAGGCTCGGCGAACTCGACATCGAAATCAGGCTGCGCGGAAGTGTCAGGGTTGCCTTTTCCGTTAGGCTGGGTCGGGGACAGGAGGTCGGCTAGTCTAGCCACCTTATCGAGGTCCAGCAGGGTGGTCATGTGTCGGTAGCCGCGATAGACCTCGTCCAAGTCGGCATCGTCAGCACCGCCACTCGGGGTCTGTGGAACGGTCGCAACGGGCGAAAAGTCGGGGGAGGCGCCTCTGTACAACACATGCGGGATCATGTGCTGCAGGTTTGCCCTCATGTTGAACAGCGACGAGAAGTGCATCTGACGAATGTTCTGAGCCTGCTGCCAGGTCACACGAGTCCGGTGGGAGGAGCGCAAGGAGACCGAAAACTCGGAATCGCTCTCCCGCTCGGTACCAGAATCTTCGTCGCCGGTCGAATCGAACTCCTCGTTCGCGTCGTAAAACGAGGACGAGGATTCAGAAACGGGAGTGTATCCACCTGGAAAAGAAGAAGGAGACAACGGTCCAGCGGGAGCAGCAAGTTGTGCAGGGAGAACGACGAAGTCGGTTCCTCCGCACGAGATGGCGACGCTCAAGGACTTCACGTTCATCGTGCCGGCACGAGTGAAGGGCATGGTGAACATGTTGAAGAGGGAGATGATCGTGGTGGTGTTGGGGGGTGACTCGATTGCGGATCGCTTGGAAATGAGTGATCAGATGGAGCGCTGCTGCGTCTGGTCAATCAGTTCTGAGCGGCCACGGTGGAGTGACAGGAACCAGACGATACTCTGCAGACGTTCGGTGCTGCATATATGGGACATTGGAACAATGAGACTGATGTGATGAATAGCATTGTGTGATGGTTGACAAAGAACTCATTTGTTGGGTCAGTGTGGTGACTAGCTATAGGAATCGGTGTTGACCTACTCTTTGTCTGTCTTTGTTGACCAATACGTCGTGCCTTGGGACACCACGCACAGGATGTCGTCACAAGGTTCCGACGCTGATGACCGAAGAATTAGGAGGAGATCGATTTGTGTAATACACTGAAGAATGATGAGCACGATTGATACTTGTAACCTTTTATCCAACGCTTCGGATGCTAAGATCCGAACAAGATGGTCATTTCTCTAGAAACAAAACAGCAAAACGCCATGAACTTTTAGACCGCCGCACCAATATCGCACATGGCCACAGCAATGGTGACTACGTAGCCAAGGGCAGATCCTGCCCCGAAAAGAACACGGCATGCCTTCTATGCCTGGCCTCCAGTCGTGCTGCTCTTTTGGGCACTCTTCTCGCCAACCCACTTCCACTCAGCCAGACCACCGAGATCCCACTCCTCGCTGTCATCACTGTCATAGTCATCCTCCCAGCCCTGGAAACCCTTCATAGTTGGAGGGAATTGCACGTCGAGCTGATCCATGATCAAGTCCGGATCAGGGAGAGGGCTCCCGTTGGCAGCGGACGGGCCCTTGCTGTTGACGACATCAAAGCCGTCGTCGACTTCGGCGGTCTTAGCCACGTCAGGCTTGATTCCCAGACCCTTCGTGCTCTGAGCGCTTGGGGTGGTCGGCGTCTTGAGCTGTGCTGGATTGCAAGGCTCATTTCCAAAACCAGGGTTGACACGATCGGTGTCCTGGTTAAGCTTGTGTGCGACAAATGCAGCTGCAAAGGCGTCGTCAAGAGCGCTCATGGCCTCTCCGTAATGGTTCAGAATGGCCTGGGCCTTCTCGTTCACCGCCTGGCTCGGCGTGGTGCCAGTAGTCCCGGTAGTAGCAGTAAGCTTGGTAGAGGTTTCCTTTTCCACATCACATTCCATATGTTCGGCGCCTTGAGTGAGCTTCTGGGCAGCAGCTTCCTGTGCAGGCTCGCTAGAAGACTTGGCCGCGCTTGCGTATCGGTGTGCGTTGGCTTGGGCCTTCTCGCTGACCGATTGGCTCGACGTGGTGGTTGTAGTCGTCGAAGCAGCAGCAGCAGGAGCAAGGTTCGTAGAAGGAGACTTGGGAGCGTGCCCAGGGTCATAGATCGGAAGGTTTCTGGAGATAGATTGCCCAGTGGAACGAGGACCAGCTTCAATTTTGGGCTTCGATCTGCCTGTGGGAGACAGATCAACGACCACATTGTTGCGAACCGGCTGCTTGACTCCGTCGGTGGTGCTAAAGCCTGGCTGGGCGGCGCCAGGGGAAACGCAAGTCTCCATCTTGCGAGTCGGAAGCTTGGAAGGGCCCAGCGTGACACAAGCCTGAGCAGGTCCCGGGCGAACAGGCATGGGTGGAACACCCTTGACAGCATGCGATCCAGAGCTAGACACTTGCTGAGATACAGTAGCCACGAATCTGCCTTTGGCTGCCAGTCTCGCCCTTACAGCGGCAAGGCGATCCTCTTGAGTGACCTCTCTATCGACAGCACGTGCGTCCGCTCTCGGCTCTGCCCCCCTCACAGCGGCAGCAGCAAACTGACCCTCGCTGATGAAACCTCCATCGACGAGTCGCCTGGTCGCGGCAGTGTGTGCACCACCGCGAGCATTGAAGTCGTCCATCAGGGACAATAACCCTCTTGCATGGGTGGGAGCTTGGCTGGCGTTCTGTCCAGCTGAGTTGAGTGAAGGTCCGTTACGAGGGCGGCGAGACGCACTGTGTGGAGTTTTGGATGCATTGCCCTGCCCAGGAACGGCGGTACCGGAGCTGCTGGGCATTCCAGTCGAGACAAGTGACGGGTCGATGGTAGCACGGCGAGGCGCACTGATCGGAGCATTGGTTGTGTCCAAGGTGTCCTGTGCGAGTATGGCGCAGATTGACGTAGGGTGCACAGTAGACTCCTTGTCGCCCTTGGCCGCAGCAGAAGCCATCTTCTTGCCCTCGGCAGCATGTCTCATCTTCAAAGTCTGACGACGAAGCCTCTCATCTTCGGCCTCGGCGGCAGCGCGCCGGAGATTAGCCAGTGCCTCTTTCGCGATGGCTCTGGCTTTGGATCTCGTCGTGTTGGGTTCCGAGGACTCTTCAGGGTTGGGGAAGTCGAGCCAGGCGCCCGGTATGTAGTCATGGTGGACCACGTCGTGGTCGGATGTGATGGAGGCGGAAAGATGGGACCCGAAGTCAACGTACTGGGGAGGCATGTCGGGCGCGTGGTGTTGGTATTGGTGTTGCGGTGTGGTGTAGTGTTGTGTTTTCTAATGTAAAGAGATTGCTGAGTGTGTGTGTATGTGTGGGAGAGGAAAGGAGTGGAGTGGTGAGGCGATGGTGTGTGATGCAGTGCGGTGAGAGGTGTTCTCAACCCGGATTAGAAGCGCTTTTTGATGGCCTGGAGCACGAGCAAAGAGCGAGAGAAAGAGCAGCAGCAAACAACGCGCAAGTGAAAGTTGGTTGTCGGATCGCAGGTCACGCGCGCTTCGACTTCACTTCCACAGGACAGCGGCAAGGCCAATCAGAGGCAAGCCGAGGTTGGCAGAAGTGAGTTCTCCTAGCCATATCCAAACTATGAAGTGAAGGCATGAGCGCAAGGTCACTGTCGTCAAGGTCCCAAGAGGAAGGCGCGCAACTGCACGATATCGGCAAAACTCACAGCGAGAAGGTAATTTTCGTGCCTCTGGAACGTGATTGGCAGGGAAGATGCATGGCCTGGGCCGTCTATGTTTGCAACGCTTTTCTGTGGCGTTTAGACCTTTGCAAGATCGGCCGTAGTCAAGGAACTCCATAGCCTAGATGGTTAGCGGCATACCAGCCAACTTGCATAACAAACAAAGCCTTCATTGACGCTGGTATTCGTCTCACATGTCAACCCACTCACACTCAGGAATGAAGAAATCCATCGCTTGAAATGCTTTACGCTTTCATTATCATTACGGGGTAGGTAAGTGAATTCCGGCTAGTCAGATGTTATTCTTTCTCCCATTTCCAAAAGAGGTAAGGAGAGTGGGAAAGTGTGCAGATCGAGGGGGCGCGTGTGCCTATGTACGTATGTCAACTGTATCTTTTTGTCGTAAATGCTTGCGGTTTGTGGAAGAAGAAAAAGAAAGAGTAGGAAAGGGGTATTTCTCTTCTGTGGCGAATTGCTTCCGTTGCTGGAAGGAGAGTTGTACGGGTTTCGAGCCTAGGAGATGAAAGTGGCCTCGGAGAAGAGGCGGCCTTCCTCTTCCGTGGTCTCGCCGTTGATGGTGACCTTGATGGTCATCTTGGGTGCGTACTGGCCGATGATGTCAGCAAGGTGGAACAGATGGGCCTGATCCCATTCCAACATACCTGGTAAATGTACGGCTTGGTACCTGAGGCACCAGCAACAATGTTCTTCACAAACTTGGGCATCTCGCCCATGACATCGACACGGTCAGTCCTGGGGCCGATGTTGCCCGACAACACAGCGGATGCGGGCTGGCCATCGGCAGTAGTGCCCTCCCATTTCCATGTGACGGCCTTGGGCTCGGGCCATGAGTTGTCAGAATCCGGCGCAGTCTCGTCGTGAGAGACAGGAGTCATGGGACCGGCGATCAGGAGCTTGCCATCGATGACGATGCCACCAACAGGGACAGCGGTCTTGCCGTAGGAAGGAGGGGTAATGTATTCCATGTGGATGGCGGAGTAGGAGGGTGACTGGAAGTTGGCGAAGCTCCATCGGGCGGCTGTGTAGAAACATAAGTCAGTTCGCCGGTCCACAACATACACCTCCAATACGACAATGCAACTCACCAGCGAAATGTGGCTTCATGCCCTGCAGAGCATGAATGAACTGTCCACGGCCGTTGAAGTCCACAGGTCCCTTCTGCGTCAAGAATGATCCCTCAACCGAACACCTAGGCCAGAAAAAGTGCTTCATCCTGCCCCACGGATTCTGAGGATCGGTGCCAAAGTTGCTGGTGCCGTTCTTGCCCGCCGCAAAACCAGGCGCAGCCTGTGTGAAAGTGATGTCGACGATGCAGCTCTTGTTCACGCTGCTCTTGATGTGGTATGACTTGCCATCCTCTGAGATCTCCATGGAGCACTCCTTGGAGCGGAACTGGTGCTTGTCGTCGGAGAAGGTGAAGTTATCGAGGTTGTCGGAGGCCCAGAGCTCGGTGGCATTGGTGTCGGGGTCGATGATCTTGGCGTTGAACTGGGCGGTGGTGCGGATGCCGAGGACGTTGCTGAAGATGATCTGGACGAGGCCGAGCTTGCCATTGTCGGCGGTCATGTAGAAGGTCTTGGTCTCGACGTTGGTGGAGTCCATGACCTCCCAGCGGAGGTCATCCTTGGTGAGCACGGTGTAGGGCACGCCCTGCTGTGTGACGGACTGGATGGCCTCGGGGCCATACTCGCGCTCGGTGATGCCGACGCTGTGGAAGAAGAAGGCGACAAGTTAGTGGAGTAGAGGGTGGTAGGGAGTGAGGCTCGAGTATGTTGTATTGGTTGTGTTTTGGAGGGGTCGGTCAGTCGTCAGTCGGTGGGGGGGTAAACGCAGACAAGGTGATGGTCGACAATGCGAGAAGATATGAGCGACTTATAGCCGCGACTGAGGTAAGAGCAGGAGAGAGGAGACGTACGCGTTCTTTGCCCAGTTAAACATGATTGCAGGAGTGATTTCAAGCAGATGTGGTGGTGTAGTTGGTGTATAGGCAGGCGGGTTGTGCTAACTTATCGCTTGCAGACAACAAGAAATCCAGCGGCCGCCTACCAACATCGCTTACCCTTTCTAGAAGGAAGAATGGTCGGTGACGCACAACTGCCAGCCGCCGCCGCCAACCTTAATTAAACTTTAAATGGGGCTGTGCGAATTAATTCAGACTTTCGGCGGTTCCCAAGCTGAGCACGCTTGATATAACGTCAAACGACAATCTAACTTACACTACGTCTCAAGAGTTGCGGTGATTCATTGTTCTGTTATTTTCAGAAGTATCTTGACTCAAATAACGCCAGAACTGAAACCTACCCTTGCTCGATATCATCTTCAAAGCTCACAATAACATTAAAGGAATGCCATTTTCGAATCACCATAATCATTCTAATCTTCCATCGTATACTATACCATTATCAATATCACCCAAGCCTAAAATCTCGCCTCGCTGACCCGAGGCCCCAGTAGCGCCTCGCTGAGATACTTCATGTACTGATGAAAAGTTCATCCCCATTAGCAAGCCCAGCCCCCATCTCGCGAATAAACTCACTCCACGATGTAGAACAAGCAATCCGCGAGCCGTTCGTTTCCGCCAACCTCACCCCTGACGCCTCATTCTGTCTGCCAGCTCCCTGAACCCGGCCAACCTAGCTTCTACTTGCCTTGCGTCGTGCTGCTGCCTCATCAGCTCCAGCTGGTGCATGTTACGCGCCACGTTGGCCAGATGAGGCGGATCCTGAGCAATAGCGGGGACGTCGTCCTGAAGATCGAAAATGGGGCCCGCTGCAGGTGCGATGGCATTGTCCCGTGCAATTTGGAGGTAGTTCGGCATTGGCGGACCGTCGTTGACGATTGGGGCGGCAAATCCATTGGGTATCGGACCCAACTGGAAGGGCTGCTGCTGCTGCTGCTGCTGCTGCTGTTGGGCGTTGTTGAGGGGTGCTGCTGGTGGCGCCATCATAGGCTGGGGAGGGTTTTGTGGAATTTGTTGCTGAGCGCCAAAAATGCCAGGCATCACAGGGTAGTGAGGGCCGGGCCAGTCGATTGGGTCAACGAAGAAAGGGTTGTACGCGTTCCCTTGAGCTTGCTGCAAGTATTGCTGCTGCAGGGGAGCTTGAGGCACATACAGTGGCCCACCATTCGCTGCCGCAGGACGCACCGCGGCTGGTTGATGTGCTTGGCCGACGTTGAGGAGGTCTCTGACCAGACGAGCGTTCTCGTTTTCCTGTCTGTATTGCTGTGCCTGAAGTCGTTGCTCCACTAGACCCAAATGCATTCTATGCGCGTCCGCGTTCTGTCTTGCTCGGCGGAGACGGGCCGCAACGTTATTTGGCGGCTCAGGTCTCTCACCATCAGGACCGTTCGCGCGTGGCCCCACAAGCCGAGGGCGCACAGGTGCCCTGCGCATTCGTTCGTGAAGGAAACCGATCACCTCTTCGTCAGCTTCGTTGTCATCGCGGCCATCGAACCCGGCGAACACCACAGGCAAAGCACGATGGAAGGCAGCGTGAGCTAGGCCCCTAGCCTGTGGACCACCTCCCAGACCTTCTGGTCCTGCACGGCGGATCCTCTGCTCGGTCGCGTTCTTCACTGCATCGGACACTTTGATCTCAAGATCTTCAGGCACGACGTCCGGATTGTTTGCGATCACTTGCGCTTTGGCGGCTGTTTCCGCGGCCTTGACCTCACGCTCGTGCCGCTCCTCGAGGTTGTCGTAAAGTGGACATTTGCCACCCGGACGAGGGTCGCCTTGTGGAGTCTGATCGAAGTGATCGTACCCTTTCAGAGTCTCGGAGCACACATAGCATTGCAGGTTCCGGCAACTTGGGCAAGTCATCTTGTTGCAGCCAAAGTCCTTGATGAACTGTTTCTTGCATCTGTTGCAAGATCGGATCAGGGCCGCAGTCATTGCTTCCTCGATAGTGTGACGGCTGTTGGCTTTCTTTTCCTTGGCAAACTGCTCGCAGGAGATTGGGATGTGGGATGAGCTTTTACAACGGCGGCAGCTGACTTTCTCGCACTCAGTATTGGCACAGTGGAACTCAAAGTTCTCTTCGATGGGTGGCATGATCGCCTTGTAGTCACAAAACGGACACTCTTCCAAGTCGTCGAGATTGGCTTCGCGGATGTCTTTCTCTTGCTGCAGATCAGCGAGCTTCTGCAAGAGCTGCTTATCAGAGATGAGATTTAGCTGAGCAGGCTCGAAGCCAGCACCACAGCCAGCAGTGCACAGAACACGACATCGAGAGTCGCCGATCTCAGACTTGATATAAGTCTCAATGCAAGAGAAGCAGGTGAAGTGAGGCCCATCTCCGTGGCAGTGGATCTGACGGTTCACGGGCAGGTCGTCGAAACATGCTTGGCATTCGGCTGTGCGACCATCTTTAATGGCACGTCGGAGGTTGTCCTCCTCTACTCGTTTCTTAATTCGCTCTTCTTCGCGCCTTTTGCAGTCTTCCTGTGCCCGTTTGCGCGCAGCAGCCAGTTCTTCACCCAGTGGAGGCCAGCCAGAGTTGGCGATGATAGTGTCCGCGTTTGCGACCATGGATGGCCGTCCACGACGCGGGTTGACGTCAGTATCCCTCAGGCCAGCAAGACGGACGTATGACTTGAAGAGATACTTCTCCTCGGTGACGATCTCGTTGATGGAAGTATGCGTGAACGTAGGAAATTCCGCCTTGAGAATCGAGCGAATAGATCCGGCAAGAAAGCGGGGCATGCCCTCCCTGTCGTCACCCTCCCATCGCTTGTATTCGTCGTCGATACTATCACGACGCTTCCGCTTTAGGTGTTGGGTGTCTTTCTTGCGCTTTGGATAGGGCGCGTCCGTAATCAGCTTCTCGATAATGCGGTCCAGGCGGATGGCGGCTGAGAGATCGAAATCGGCACCTTCGGCGACTTGGTCGTATAGGGCCAGGGTGTGCTCAGGGCAGACATCCGGGAACATCTCATAGACGCGAGCCAGACAGTCGTCTTTGGTGAGGATGTGCTGCTGATCTTCCTCGAGATTACGAGCGATTTTCGTATCCAGTTCCTCCTGATTGGCGCCAGGCAGCTGCTGTGGCTCTTCTTCCAGATAGCCAAAATCGTCGATGACCAGTGGCACATCTCGAAGATCACCCATGGCAGGGAGATGAGGATCGTTGAATTGTCCGGGCACGTTATAGTAATCATCAAAGATCTCGAGAGGATCGGGATCTTCGAGGAAGTCGCGCTGCTCTTCGGGAGCGTTTTCTAGCTGTACATAACCGTCGGCGGCGGCGGCAGCAACAGGTGCGGCCTCATCTTCAGAGTCAAGAGTGAGATCGATGACCTCTTGTGGGGGAGGCATGCTTTAAAGTTGAGCAAAGGTGGAGGGCGATGTTCCGAGGTCCAGTGGGGAAGAGAAAGTAGACAAGCAGGGAAGAAAAGTGGATTGCTTGGTCAGTCTCACTCCAAAGGAGCGCAAGTCAGGCCACGCTGAGACTGCTAGAAAAGAATGTGTAGAGATGGCGACAAGAAAGCCCAGCGTCACAGACTGAGCCGGAGCCGGTTATAAGTGACTGCTCGCTCTGGTTAGCACGTGGGTAGTGAGTTCCGTATATCCTCACTGGCGGTACGATGCCACGCGAGGACGAAAGCGGTAGCAGATACCGGGAATACGGGAATCAGTTGAGAGAGTGACGTGTAGGCGCGGTGGGCAGACTGCGGAATGGTGTGCGTTTGCATGGATGAGGTGGGAGTGGGCAGGCAGGACACATGCAAGCAGGTGGTCAAGGCCGTGAGCGTTTGAGGTTATTCCTGACGCTTTCGCCGCTCAGTCGGGCCTGCGCGACGGTGAGGCGAACGGGGCAGCAAGGTGAGGAGAGGGCATGTGCTTCCTGACGACGACGACGAGGACGCAGGGATCACAGGTCACGACGATGCAACATGGCGCAGAGGAGGTGCAACGCCTTGCGGGAGCGTGAGGACGGCGTAAGGTGGCCCGCGGCGGCTCGGTCTGCGAGCTGTCACTCGTCTTGACTTCACCTGCGGTCGACGAGCTGTAGGTAAGTTAAGGCATAACGTTAACTTACAGCTTGGAGACCGGTCTAGGTCACGCTAGCGCGCGGGGGAACCCGCTGCCTGGTATCTATATATCTGCACTTGTGGATACTCAGCTACATACGCCCTAGCAAGCAATGTCACCTCGGTCTCCGCCGGAGCCTAGTTATATCCGCCCATGTCTTGTTGATGAATCACCGCCACTGAGTCAAAGGTACCGATTGAGTGTATATCCACACGTGTAAAGTTACCACAGTCTTATTCTCAACCCAACCTACTACATCGGAATTGAAAATGGCCGACGCACTACCGGACCGCAATTCCTCCGAGATCTTCTTGGTCGTTGCAACGCCAGAAGAGATCATCGCCCAACAGCACGCCAACAGCGAAGAATGGCGCGGTGCACTTACCCTGCCCGCCTACCTCCGCCGTGAGGAAGTGCTCGTCGATCAAACTCTGACGAGAGATGGCGGCCTCACTGCGTGGGCACTCGTCTATCAACCCGCCGGGAGTGACGAGAAGGACAGACAACTCTTGTGTGGTTGCGAGACGATCAAGAAGAGAGCTCTGGTGGCTTCCGGCAACACGGTCGAGGCCGTCACGGCTCACGGCGTCTGCAGCGTGTTCTGCCCGCCAAAGCATAGAGGCAAAGGCTATGCTGGTAGAATGATGGCCGATCTGGGCGAGAGGCTGAGAACTTGGCAGTCGAACGGCCAGGACAATCTGTTCAGTGTGCTGTATTCCGATATTGGCAAGGTGAGCTATTCGAAATCATTCCACTTCTTCCATCGAACCCTCGCTCATCGCCGTGTAGGACTTCTACGCTGCACGAGGATGGAAGGCCTTCCCGTCGTCCCATATCTCTCTCAATGCTCGGGCTGAAACACCCTCCGGTCTTCCCGCCGTAAAACTACTAGAATCTCCGGACCTCGAATATCTTTGTGAAGCCGATGAGCACTCGTTGCTCTCGCAGATCGCCCAGCTCGACAAGCCCGCGGTAGCTATCGTTCCAGATCTGGCCACCATCAGCTGGCACCACGCGCGCGAAGACTTCGTCGGGAACGAATTGTTTGGCCGCAGCCCCGAGGTCAAAGGTGCTATGGTCACTACCGAGTCAGGTCTTCAAGCCTGGTGTCTCTGGATGTGTATGTGGTCGAAGCCAGGCGATAAGCACGGCAACACACTGCACATTATACGTATTGTGGTTGAGGATGGCGATGGTTCTGCTGCTCATGACTTTAGCCCTGCGACAGAAGAGGGTATTGCTTCTGTCCAGTCTTCGCCTGCTGTCGAAGCAGTTGCAGCACTCTTCGCTGCGGCACAGAAGCATGCGGTGGAGTGGGAAATGCGTACTGTCCAGTTTTGGAATCCTAATAATGTTGCTCTGGCTGCTGCGAAGAAGTTGGACGAAAGTGTCATAGTTCAGGCCAGGGAGAAGGACAGCATTTGCAGCTTGAGATGGTATGGAAAGGGTGATGGCGATATTGACTGGATTTGCAACCAGAAGTATGCCTGGTGCTGAAGAGGCGTTTCTTTCTCTTCTCTAGGAGTGGAGCGTGCAATCCCGAGTATTCGCCATGACTTGGAAATTGGTACATTGCGGTGGTGTTAGACATTGAGGATGATTACTTTGGATTTGATGGAGCATGATTACGTTGATACATTGCATGGCAGCAGCGAGATGTCCAACACAAAATACTGATCAAGATCATGCCAATTCCTGAATTCAGAATATGAAGTGAAGTGAAAAGCACACTGCAAAGCCCCGAGCTGGATGAAGCCGTGAATCTGCCTTTTCATGAGTGTCTCATCGACCTAGTCCAAGTATTCTGTTTTATGCCAGAGCATGCAAAAGCACTTGAAAATGTCAAGATTTTCCTCAGCATTCATTGGCGCAATATTGACCTCGTTCATGGATAAAACCGCTGTTTCGCCGCACCCCAACCCCAACCCTTGACAGCGACCTTCATCTTATCGAATTGAAGGTGAACGTTGACGATACCGTTGCGATACATCATGTGTACGTCCATGTGTGTGTATAGCCTGTTTTCCAAAGCCTCACGTCCTACATGTACCTTTGGACTTGGTGTCATACGGTTGATAAAATATTGTGAGGATTTTAGCCAAGTGGAATTATCGTCACATCACACACGACCCTCCGAAGGACGGGCGAAACACCACGTACCGCATTGGGCCGGGCTGCATCAAACAAATGCACGACAGCCATGCATATATATATATATTGCGATCTGCGCATCACGTTCGAGTGACGTTTCTGGCTGCGCTGCCCGCGCCTGTGTTGCTTGACGGCTATCAAGAATAATGGCCTACAGACTTGGCCGACGCTCTTGTCATAATTAAGGGAGCATGCAGCATTAGCCGGAAACCTCAATTACCCAAAGGTACCGTCTGCCCTGTGATAAAATTAACAGAGATATATGTATATATATGTATAGATATATATTGACAAAACAACAAATACAAGGCCAAGGATTCTGGTGTGGGTCCAAAACAGATCATTTTGATAGGCAAGACGTTGTGAAACGGGCGGTGCTCCGGGTGAAGCTGCAAGTCTCATCACAAGACTGGGCAGGCAGGCAGGCAAACGGAGTCTGTATGTTTCATGATTGAGTCTCACCGATGGTCACAGGAGGTGTTTTACGCACTGCCGTGTGGCTGTCTGTATGAAGAAAGGTAGAATTGCAGACGATTTGGAGACTTTGACTATTGCATGCGTAGGAGCAACGGAAACCCTCGGACGAGGGGTACGCGTAGGGCAGCTGGGGTGATATGTCTGCATGTACATGTACACCTACCTAGGTATGTAGATGCACGTATTTCTTGCGCACTGTAATCTTGCTGGAGCGTGGCGGGTTGTCGAATATCAAGCGGTACCTCGACTTCGATCTCACGAGTCGGTTGATGCAGGTTTTGACACGCCAACCTTCCAAGGTGTTTCCCAGGTGTTTCCCTCTTGTTTCCCAGTTGATTGTTTACTCGACACTTGTGGCTGGAGGAAGGCGGGAAGACAGCATTTACGAAAGTCTGTCCCAGTGAGTGAGTGAGTGCTCCATCATCCACGCCCACGCCCACGTCCACGCCCACGCACCAGCCGAGAGTCAGGCAGCGGCGTCGATAAGCGGGGCTGCTTCGAACGTCCAGCACAACAGACCAACGACATTCCCTGGGCTTCCAACTCCCAACCTCACTTGCTCCGCCCACGTGCCGACTGCAACGAAACACCCTCCGGCGCCCATACCAGCCGGCCCTCCCGCACACTTACTGCAACACCTCCATCCTGCGTTGCCTCCCGCCAACGCCTCCCACCATCGTAATTGCGGGTCCAACACATGCCGCCCGCTCCGCACTAGGCGACAAGCAACATCCTCTCCAAACAACAATAACAACAATAACAACAGCAACAACCATACCAAATCTTGTCCGCCAGTACCCCTGCGATACCCTCCCCGGCAGATCATCCACCAACCACCTTCCGCCACCCTGTGGCTCCGCCCACAACACCCTCCACAATGAGCCACAACGATGACGCCGCCGTCCAGGAGCTCATCCGCAAAATCGACCGCGAAAATGCCATCATCAACGCCGCCCGCCAGATGTCCCAGGCCACCAATAACCCCGCCGTCAGTTCGCGTGTCGACTCACAAATCCGCGAGGCCACCCGCAACATCAACTACTTCGAGCAGACCCTGCGCGACATTCAGACCCGCCAGATGGGAAACTTGAGTGTAGGCGGTGGACCCGCGCCACCTCAACATGGCATGCCACCGAACGGACAAAGTGGGCGAGGCTCGAACAACCAGAGTGGCTATGATACACAACAAGCAGATTATGGAGCGCCAGGCCCCGGAGGATACTCTGCTGGTGCTGGTGGCATGATGCCACCTAGAGCGCCATATGCGCCTCCTGGACCCGAGGAGAGATCTTCAAGGCAGCGTCCAAATTACAGCAAACTTGGTATGGTCAAGCGCGAGGGTGTTCGAGAAGGCGGTGTGCTGACATGTAGTTTCTAGACCTGATTAAAGCCGACACACAGCACCTCGGGCCCCGAATCCAGCTTATGTTGTCGCAGCTTGAATTTAAGCTCAGTGTGGAAAAGCAGTACAAGGAAGGCATTGAGAAGATGGTCAAGCTGTATCAAATGGCGGGCGACCGGAGAAGCAGGGCGGATGCAGAAGGAAAGCGCGTGGAAAGCAACCAGAAAATCCAGCTTTTGAAGCTGGCACTACGAAGATACGAAGACTTGCACGTTGTGGACGAACCCGACGCGCCCGACGACGACAGCACCGATATGCCGACTCAGCGAAAATCGATCAGTGGTCAGATCTCCGTGCGGATCAACGCAGTCGCCGATGTGGACCATGCATCTACTGGTAGATTCCAAAGAGGACCCGAGACCTTTGTGATAATGAAAGTGGAAGACATTTTCAAGGGCCGCACCAAGGCCACTCGCAACGACCGATGGCCCGACGAGGTTCACGACTTTGATGTGGACAAGGCGAACGAAATTGAATTCACCGTATACGATCGCTCAGGCGACAATGCAGTACCCATAGGATTGCTCTGGATTCGACTTCAGGATTTGGTGGACGAACTCAGACGGAAGAGGGTGGAGACAGAGTTTCAACAAGCTGGCTGGACGACTGCTGATAAAATGGCAGACGGCGGACCCAAGCCTGATCTGCAATTCCAGCCTCCACCTGGCTCCCAGGGTGGTGGCCCGAACAGGACCGATACCGCAGCCGGTGGCTTCGGAGGTATGAACCCACAGACTGGCCCCATATTTGTTGACGCTTGGTTTACACTGGAGCCCGTTGGCCGCATTCAGCTTACGATCAGCTTTACGAGGCAAGCCCATGCGAAGACTAAATTCGACGTTGGTCTTGGACGTAAAGGTGCCGTCCGCCAGAAGAAGGAGGATGTTGTCGAGCAATATGGCCACAAGTTCTCTGTGCAAACATTCTACAACATCATGCGCTGCGCTTACTGTGGCGACTTCCTCAAATACACTGCTGGCATGCAGTGCGCGGACTGCAAATACACCTGTCACAAGAACTGTTTCTCCAAGGTCGTCACCAAGTGTATCAGCAAATCAAACGCAGAGACGGATCCCGATGAGGAGAGAATCAACCACCGCATTCCTCATCGCTTCGACGCTTTCAACAACATGGGTGCGAACTGGTGTTGCCACTGTGGTTACATGCTTCCTCTGGGTAGGAGTAAGGCAAGGCGATGCACCGAGTGCAAGGAGACATGCCACTCTGGCTGCGTTCACTTGGTTCCTGACTTCTGTGGCATGACTATGGTCAACGCCAACCAGATTCTGGCTGAATTGAAGGGCATGAAGGGCAGGATGATCAACAACAGTGCTAAGCTGAGACCACAATCAACGCCCAGCACTAGACCCACACCTCCTCAACAAAGCCAGAGTTTCGCACCTGCACCAGGTCACCAAGAGAAGCTGCAGGCGGAAGACCGCACCAACGACAGATTCTCATACGGTAGCGGTGGCGGCAAGGACCGCAACTCAGACCAATACGAGCAGCCTCCTCGAACAAGCTCATATGGCCCATCGAGCGGAGCTTCACTGGATGCAGCGAAGGCTTCAATGTCTGCTGGAAGCGTTCCATCATCACCCGAGATGCAACAGCAAGCCCGGCCTCCTCCTGCGAGAGTACAATCTTCACAGTCAGCTGCTGCAGCGGCTGCCGCTTCTGCTGCGCTGTCTGGAAAGCGCACATCTGCACAAGACTCACGAAACGATCCTCGCACGAATTACGGCCGCATGTCTCCTGCCGACTACCAGCAAGGACACCAGTCCAGGCAGTCTGGATCTTCCTATGCAGATGGCTACAAGGAGAGTAAACAGATGCCGACCCCACAACCACAGCAACCAGCCTACGATCCCTCCGCATACGCTGCTGTCAGTGGATACCCTCAACATCAGCAACAGCAGCAGCAGCAGCAGCAGCAATACGCGCCACCAACACCGGCGAAGTCACCGTACCAGCAACAGGTGCCTCCTCCGCCACAAGTTCAAGCTCCTCCGCACCAGCCCCAGATTCAGCAGCAACCACCCGTACAACAAAGTCAGCCTTCAGTGACAATGCCCATCGTCGAGAAGCGCATCGCCGCGCCTCCCGCAAACACACAAGGAACAGGCAAGCGTATTGGCCTCGACCACTTCAACTTCCTTGCTGTGCTCGGTAAGGGTAATTTCGGTAAGGTCATGCTGGCTGAAACCAAGACTGCCAAGTCACTGTACGCCATCAAGGTTCTGAAGAAGGAGTTCATCATCGAGAACGACGAAGTCGAGTCTACCCGCTCCGAGAAGCGTGTCTTCCTCATCGCCAACAAGGAGAAGCACCCGTTCCTGACAAACCTGCACGCCTGTTTCCAGACTGAGACTCGTGTATACTTCGTCATGGAGTACGTGTCAGGTGGTGATTTGATGCTGCACATTCAGCGTGGCCAGTTCGGTACCAAGCGTGCCCAATTCTACGCCGCTGAAGTCTGCCTTGCGCTCAAGTACTTCCACGAGAATGGTGTCATCTACCGTGATTTGAAGCTTGACAACATCCTTCTCACTCTCGATGGTCACATCAAGATCGCCGATTACGGTCTCTGCAAAGAAGACATGTGGTATGGCAGCACCACCGGCACTTTCTGTGGTACGCCCGAATTCATGGCGCCCGAAATTTTGTTGGACAAGAAATACGGCCGTGCCGTCGACTGGTGGGCATTCGGTGTGCTCATCTACCAAATGCTGCTCCAGCAATCGCCCTTCCGCGGCGAAGACGAGGACGAAATTTATGATGCCATTCTTGCAGACGAGCCTTTGTACCCGATTCACATGCCGCGCGATAGCGTCTCTATCCTACAGAAGCTGCTCACGCGTGAGCCGGAGCTTAGATTGGGCAGCGGTCCTACTGATGCTCAGGAGATCATGAGTCACGCCTTCTTCCGAGGAGTCGACTGGGACGATGTCTACCACAAGCGTGTCCCTGCACCTTTCATGCCGACGATCAAGAACAGAGCCGACACAAGCAACTTCGACAGCGAGTTCACGAGCGTAACGCCGGTATTGACACCAGTGCAATCAGTTCTTTCGCAGGCCATGCAGGAGGAGTTCCGTGGATTCTCGTATAGTTGTGACTTCTCGTAGAGAAGCAAAAGCGAGCGGCTGTTTTCTTACGAATATTGGTCGGCGCAGACAGGAAAGGGAGGACGCAACGTCCGGCGATCCGCTCGTTTTCTCGAGCGAACAATGTGTACGCGGAAAAGGTATACGCTAAGACGGGCTGCTACGATAAGATGAAGCTGATGAACGACGATAGGCGATAAGGATAGGGATCAGAGGCACATAAGCATGGCGAATGAATGGCGGACGGAGCATGAAGTACACGACGACGACGACGAGGTGTGGCATTATTATTACTGGTGGCGGGGACTGCTCGTTGCTCCTCCGGTGAGATTAGCAAAGACGATCCGCTTCTGACAGGATAGTTAGTGGGGTGGCTCTAATAAGGGGGCGAAATAGACGACGATCTTTGACTTTGGACCATTTTTTTTTTCTTTATTTGGGAGATATGGTTTGTGCATGACGTGTTTCCATCCGGTTCTTGTGGATCATGCTGCGTACGACCTCGCAGCCTAGCTCTGAATGTCCATATCGGCATCTGAGCGGCAAGGCAAGTGCCATCGACTGTCTGCGCGTGACGATAGCGGCACAATAAATTCCTAATGAAGGCACGATTGAGACAGCACCTCAATGGTAAGAGTTGCGCGTATCATTATTCTACACAGAATGACAGTAGTACAATGAATGCTAAGAAAAAATGTGTAGTTTAATTGGTACCTCGAGCGAGACGACGTCGCAGCTTGTCGGCGTTATATGGAGATTGTACGACAGATTCTTGCAATTGGTCACATCGTGCACTTGGCACATGCATGCGCACACCGGTTCCTGCGTGGCGCTTGCAGACATTCCAAGGTATACTGGCCTAGCCTGGAGCCCTGGGAGGTATGGGCTCTGACCTTTGGAGCTTGCAATAATGCGACGCGCGCAGAAATCATATACTGGCCTGACCCTCTGAACTTTGGAAATTGTGTAATGCGAGGTTTAG
The DNA here is from genome assembly GCA_023634325.1 of Cladosporium cucumerinum. Classification (NCBI taxonomy): domain Eukaryota; kingdom Fungi; phylum Ascomycota; class Dothideomycetes; order Cladosporiales; family Cladosporiaceae; genus Cladosporium; species Cladosporium cucumerinum. Next base: position 122,853 of record JALDQA010000002.1, read on the forward strand.
AAAACCGTGAAACACGACATTGGTTGCGAAGCGCTGTTATGACTCACTATACAACGCTGCGACTTGCCACGGTCGATGTTCAACTTGGGGATGATCGAGGCAATGTGTTACAAGAAACTACCATGGAGATTACAACTGTGGACGAAACTCTAGGGTCAGTGACAGTCACTCAACATGCCCTCAACCAAGGTCTTGGTAATAATGAAGGCCGCTTTGACACGAGGTGCACGAGCTTCGCAGTGGTCCCACAAACCATCCGGACCGTAGCGACCACGGTATCAAGGTGTTCGTGTATCGGTTCGTCAATCTGATGCAAGACTTCGAATGGCTGGTCTGTGTTGGTCAGAACAGCAACGAAGCACGCCTGAATTTAGACTCCAAAGACAGCCTTGCTGCCAACAGAGCCTTCATGCTGCTGGTGCATGGCCGGCAGGGAACTTTTCATGACGGATGACGATGACGGCCGCATAGGTCTTTGTCCTGCTGCGTCACCACGTTTCCCTATAACAGCGGCTATCGAGGCTCATGGGGCATGGATCCTGGCGCTCGCCGTTGCTTCTACGATGATGCTCGTTGCTAACTTCGTGTCTACCATTTTCAGAAGCTGTCTCGCTCACAGCCCGGATGTTATGCTTAATCCCTAGAGTCTGGCGATTTGCGATGATTCCTTCGTGGAAGTGCATCTCGGTAGAACTTCCAAGGATGCGGCAGAAAAAACATTACTTGTGAAAGACTGCAAAGTGCGCTTAGTTCGGAGAAGGCGCTTGTACATTTGAGCTCGAGACTCTCACCGGAACCAACCGCGCGAGTTGGGCGATGTAACACCGCACTCCCACAACTACCCGTGGGATGGGAGAAGTGATCGAGTACTTTGCCGATGTGAGCGAGGGGAAAGATGCACCGATGGGCGATCGACTCTGCAGATCGTCACTGAGATATGGTTTTGCTCTCCGCTGCACATAAATTGGTCTAAGTTCAGTCACGAGTAGTATTGAGGGACAGATGAGGAGACCTTTCGATCTCTAGCTCTTTGATGCGGTTGCAAGCCACTTCATAGCACTTTGGAGTACCAGTCGACCATTGAGATGAGCCTCATGCTACATCAATCCAATGAATGCGACATTTGATGGTCTGCTCTTACCGAGCGTATATTCCAAACATCTGCTTATTGGAGAGACTTGTTTGAATACATGGTTTCATAACCTTTGACTTTGCTGGTAAGAATTGTGAGCATTCCGAGCGTGTGGTCTACTGGTTATACTTGTGCACTTGGACTTGGCTCTCATTCTTCAACGGCATGAAGTTTCGATTAACTCACAATCTGCTAGCTATGACGTTGTACTCACTACAAAAGCCAACTTCTCCAGTACCAGAAGCTATGAGCGAATGAAGAAACCCGAAGACGCGATCCCTACCCTGACACTGCGGTGCGAATACTCGAGGATCGCCATGAGTGGACTTGCGAGATAGACCTGCGCCGCTGACCATGAGCTCAAGCCAATGTCTCATTTGGACCATCATCAACCTCTCTGACAACGGCCGCGCTTGCATCCTTCGCACAGCTCTTTTTCATGCGGAGGACCCCGTTTCTTCAAGAAAGGAGGCGGTGGCTTGTGCAGCCCAAGCCACTTGCCCAGTCGATACACAACTCTGTCAGTGTAGGTTTCTACGTCTAGCTCCAAGTTGCCAATGCTATTGCACTTCCGACATCTCTGGTGCCAGACAATTGCGTTGTACTGCTCGTCGTTGTACAGCTGTATGCTAATCGCAATGATTCTGCTCGTCCACCTCTGTGTGCGGCAGGACTGTTTGGGGCAGGTGAAAGCACCCATTACGTTCGTATCATAGTTCTGGTCGGAATCTTCAAGCTCGCCTTCTTCGTAGAACTCAAGCGAGAGCCCGTTTGCCTCGAGACGCTGCGAAACTTCTTCGTGCAGGTCAGGGTGCATGGACCATGGGCTGTTCTCAGGTTGTACATGCGAGCTGTTAGTGTGGCTCTGTAAAGCGTCTTCGCTATGGAAAGAGCGGTTGCACCGAGGGCAATGGAAGGTAGTAGATCCTTCGATCGGCTTGTGCTGTTGAAGAGTTGATTGATCTGGCTGGACTGCCGGATGCCCCACCGGAACTTTCACCGGAATGGCATGCAAAGGCACCTCGAGCACATTTACTGACGACGAACTACTTGCATGAGCAGGTGAGTCTCGTTTGTGTTGTCTCAGAGCTTCCATGCTGGCAAATTGGCGGCCGCAAGGTGCACATTTCGTCGTCTGCAGCCCACTTGTAGTGCCACCTGGCGATGACCCAATCACGTGGCCAGGCAAGTCCCTTTGATGCTGGAGTAGCGCAGTGTCACTGCTGAAGTATCGTTTACAAATACCACACTCTAGTCTCACTGCCATACTAGAAGTTTCTCTAGCCGGGCGTCCCAAAGCCTCTGCTGCGCTGTGAAGGGTATCCTTGCTGTGCTGTCGTAGAGCATTGGCGGTGCGAAAACGGCGATTGCATGCTTTGCATTCAAAGTTGTCCATAGGCGCACTGCGGTCTTCTTCCTTCTGTCCTTGTTGCTGTTGCTGTTGCACTTTCTTAAGATGTTTGGGTGAGTCTCGTTCGTGCTGCTGCAAAGCGCTGGTGCTTCCGAAGCCGACACTGCAGACGACACATGTGCTCATTATTCCGTTTTTTTTATTATTTGGGAGAGAAGTAGATATTGGATAGTATGATGATTGTTGCGCCTCAGTTTGGTTCGGGTCATGGGGGTATTTATGATGGAAGCGACCTTCAAGCATGGCGTTACACAGCAAACGCCTCGCTACAGGGCTCGTATCGCCAGCAGCATACTCTTCGCTTCGCGCTGAGAAGGAGTAGCTGCATTGGTGCGGCAGAAGGAGGCGCTCACCAGGCGACGTACCTATGAGGCGTTGATCCAACGAACGAGAAGTGGACACGCCTACCTTGGCTGTGCTGTGCCGCTTTAGTCCTGTATGCGGCGATGTCGTCGGCTGGCGGCAAGGTACACTTGCAGCGGCTGCATTTGGGCGGCAAAGCCAACCATAGCCATAGCCTTCAAAGGTGATGACTCTCGTCAGGCCCTCTGTAACACTCTAACTTGTAAGCGAAGGCAATCTTTATCACTCGTCAAGTTCCTATGTACAAGCAACAGACTAAGGCTCAAGTGTGGTGATGTGTCGATGCGAGTGGTGGGTCGTGTATCCTAGCCTGCATGTAGACACGAGGGTTTTCCCGACATCGACCCGTTAGGAGAAGATGGCCGGCCGTGATATCTACATGGGAAGATCTGATATGGCTCACGTTCTGAGTTCAACTCTGTACTAGCCTCTCGGCGGCATGGCGAGCAATGCGGACTCGGAAGCTAGACCGCGAGTGCGGGTTGTTGGTATGAAATACGCCCCTCGCGACGCCTGCCCCACCTGCGCCACCCCTCGTATCGAGGAAACGATATCATTAGGCGTCAAGCAAGAGGATGCATTTTGTACAATTTCTCCTGAACTAGATGAACACCGACAGGAAGAATGAATCCAAGAAAGATATCTAGCAGGGCAGTACCCTATCGATGTGAAAAACGCCACAGGCATCGACGCTCTCATTGGGAAAGGCTGGACCTCGGGATACGAAGAGATGAGTGAGTTGCTTGATGGCATGGAGAGTCTCAGACAGTAGGAGCTACAGGCGACACTGTGAGCTCCATTGTGGACATTATTTGAGCGCACAGCGATTGGGTTTCTCAGGACCTGGTGATGAATCATGATCGTATCTTTTTCGTGGAATGGCTCCAGTTAGGCGAATCCGTGGCTTCTGCACACGAGAGTTGGGAGCTGCATCTGAGGAGTTTGGAAGCTCATTCTGTTGGCTCTACCACATTGGCAGATCGGATTCTCAGAAACTCAAGGGTCGTACACAGTCTTCCCCTTCCTCACCATCATCTCAGCCTTTTCGACCTCGCTTGCAATCCAATCGCGCAAGCTGTGCCAGATGTCATCACCGCCACTCCAGTTGGCCCAGTGCCAATATGGATATTCTCCAGGGCCAAACGGCGGATGACCGTCAACGAGACCTCGCCAGTTTGCTGGTGAGATCATGAAATGGACAAACTCGTCACACTCTACCGCTGTCGGCAACGAGATGACTTTGGAGTAGATGTCCGGATCGAGGTCGCCAAAGTCGAACATGTACCGGTTGACTTCGTCCTCGTCGGCAAGGCAGATCTCTTCGATGCCAGCTAGACCGCCGGCGAGGAAGTGCCAGCCTCCCTTCAAACTAGGATGAGTCAGGATCGCCGCCACAATCTGTACAAGCAGAGAGAATGTCTTACCCATTGGAAACTCGCACCATCTCCTTATACTCCACTGGGAGTTCACCAACTCTAGACTCAGCTTCTGTCATCGCCTCTTCAGTCGCCGGAGGGTACAGAATGTCATCAGCGCAAGTTAGTCCTTTTCTCTCATACTCTGCACGGTTCATCACCCAAGCGGCTTTTGCAAGCCTCTCCATCAACTCTTTCCAACCAACCTTATCCGCTGCCAATGACCATTGGCGACCCTCGCATGCACGTAGGTCCAGGGCCGCCGTTATCTGTTCGACAATCGCAGCGGCATCATCTTCTTCGATGAAGAAAGGATTGCCTTCTTTTCCTCTCTTGGCTAGAAGAGGCAATACGCTATATATCCCTGGGATGAACAAGAACCGGTCTAGTTGGCCTCCGTCCATCATGTTAAAGCCGTCAAGCCTCAATCCAAGAGATAGGACCCCAGTAGCTGTTTCGAGGTCACCAACCCGGATGGCAAGCTCTACTATCAGTCTTCGATAAAGCAAGTACGAGTGTCTCCTGATGGTCTGGCTGCCGTTCCTTTCGAATTTCCACTCCGTGATTGGTACCTGGGGTTGCGCGTAGAGCTTCTTTCCTGCGGCGAGGGCTTCTCGCATAGTATCGAGATTGGGATATCTCCCTGGCGTCTTATCCTTGGCCAACAGGCGTGCACACATTGCGATCATAGATGCATCTTCGGTATCTCGCCACACGTGTGGATTGTCTGGTTCAGGCAAGCTGCAGTGCTGTAACATCCAGCCAGTCCTGGTGGTCTCTCGGTACTCATGCCACTGCTCCATTGCGAGTCGTGCTTGTCGAGTAGTCGTTCCATCTGATCCTGTTCTTTGGTTTGTGTTTGGCTGTTCCTCAGATGAGGCATAATTTGGAAACGATGCCCAGAAGTTGGCGAAAGGCCGAGTTGACAACTGAAAGGGTTGAGCGTCGTTTGAAGAGGTCGATACCAGTCTCTGATGTTCACATAAAGCACATATGAGCTTGTATGCTTGTTCGATCTGGTTGGACAGAAGGAGAAGTTGTGCAACACGTTCTGCCTGGCGTAGTCCGTCATAATGATCTATCGGCTCTAACAACGAAAACACCAACTCGGAAACGTGGTGTTCGACGAAGTACCCTACATCATCTGATCCTGCTTGATCAATGTACGTAAGCGAAGCCATTTTGACGGAAAGTTGGACTCAAGATGAAGAGTCGGAATTGAGATGGAGATGACTACATTAGCGAGACCATGTTAATAAAGGTTCGTGATGATGTTGAGGTGGTTGCCTGCCGCAACACTCAGCCGCATTTAATCACGTGATGTGGGAGCTCATAGAAGTGAGGCAGCATCCGAGCCAACGGATGAAAAATTAACCCTACTCATGTGATAATCTCCATGATTAGAGCCTTTCTCGGGCCTTGTTATACCTCATAACAATAGCTTCACTCGTACTTTACCATGTACAGCAGGTATTAAGTCATAGTTGCCGTACTCCGTAGCATGGAGTCCCAATCTCACGATTGATCTCCGAATCAACTCCGGCCAGACCCTTGCCCAAATCTTTTGATGCTTGCGATCTCTAATCTCTAACAATTACTAAACGCAAAGATGTCGATACGAAAGCGCAACGAGTTCCTGGACCTGGATGAGAGTGACAATGAGGCTTCTGATGTCTACCAGTCGGATGCGCTCAAGGAGAGCAAAGGCGCACGAACAACAAAGCGGCGCAAAGTCGATCGCAGCGACGATGAGGACTCGGACGAGGATCTAGACGAACCTGCTAAGGCGCCTGCGACAAAAGCATCACAAGCCGATGCGCGCTTTGCGAAGTTGCAGGAATTTGAGGAGGACGGCGACGACGACGCGCCAGAAGCACAAGACGAAGAAGATGGCGCAGAAGATGCAGAGAACCAAGATCTTGCCAAGTCCGCAGCAACCACTGGACGAAATGCGCCCAAGAGCGTTCTCAGAGCCGAAAAGGCCGCACGGAAAAGCGGTGTCGTGTACATATCGCGAGTACCGCCATTCATGAAACCTCACACCCTCAAACATTACCTCGAAGAGCATGCGCCCAAAGGACTAGGCCGAATTTTCCTCACGCCGGAAGAACACACGCGCTATCTACAACGCAAGAAGTCGGGAGGCAACAAGAAGAAGAGCTTCACGGACGGCTGGGTGGAGTTTGTGTCCAAGAACGATGCGAAAGCTGCGGCTGCGGTTCTGAACGGCAACATCATGGGTGGAAAGAAGGGAAATTACTACCACGATGATCTGTGGAACTTGAAGTATCTCAAGGGCTTCAAGTGGAGTCACCTGACGGAACAAATTGCGGCGGAGAATGCAGAGCGCGAAGCTAGGCTGAGGGAGGAGATCAGACGGACGAGGAAGGAGAACAAGGCGTTCGTGGAGGATATTGAGCGTGGTAAGGCTCTTGAGGGTATGGAGAACAAGAGGAAGGCCAAGGGCAGTGCCGCGACGACGAAGAGGCCTGAGAGGGAGTTCAAGCAGGCGAAGGCGCATGGTTCAGGATCACGAAGCAAAGAGGCGCAGCAGCCGGATGTGAAGAAGACGCTGAGCATGATCTTCTAAATGTGTATGATCAATAACTTCCGGTCCGCATGGCTTGGATGTCTTAATATTGCGTTTCAGCCTGTTTGTTCTATATCAAGAATACTGATGTTAAAATTCATGCTCGAGCTATTAACGTGCTGATCATCTAGCGTTCTATCTTTGGGCCCATATTTTTCAAGACCAAGAACGCTAAGCTTTTGAGCATTGGAATTGTCATTGCTTGTCTGATCATTGGACTCAGTATCTTCCTGGGCTAACCCTTTGACAAGCTATCGACCTGATAACGGGTGATGGTCTTCATCCCGCGTCACGCCAGCCGCCGACGATCACCAATGAGATGCTCCGCCACCAACCTCTCCTTTTGCCTCCGAAACAAGGTCTAAGTCAACATCTTCTCAAAACCGTTAATCAGAACATATAGTCACTTATGATGACGCGGTGACCAGCCAGTCAGCAGACGTTATCGTCATGTCACACGTGAATGCCTCCCCTAGCAGTGCGTCGTACGAAACGATTGGATCGGCGTTCTTTGCGTAATGGTGAACACAATGCGTTGTCTCCGGTTCACCATCCCTTTCTTTTCCAAGCATGACTGCATGATCTTTGCTTATGTAGACCAGAACTGCTCAAATATTCCAAAGGTTCTGAGGTCAGACGCAATCGGCGCAACACAACCAAACTCACCACCATCTCTCAACATGCTAATCGCAACTCTCCTCCAAGCCGTGACGCTGGTCAGCATGGTATCAGCCATACCTCTAATCCGCAAGAAAGCAACATGCATCTCGCCCAGCGACCTTATCGGCATCGCACCAGACACCGCGTCCTGTGATGGCGCTCCATTCCCCGAAGAATGCGCCCCAGCCAGCGTAGCCGCTCCAAACATCGCTCAGTCCTTCGGCCTGTTCAATATCGACTCGTTCGGCGCGCAAGCAGCTCTCGTGGCTATCATGCTCTTCGAATCAGGCGAATTCAAGTACAAGATCAACCACTTCCCTGGCGTTGCTGGACAGGGCACGCGAAACATGCAATCCCCTTCGTTCAACACCAAGTATGCTGCCTGGATCGTGGCGAACGGCCAGGATACAAGCATCACTCAAAGTAGTGTTGCCGCTGTGTCGAGTGACTCTGCAGCCCTCCTTGACCTGATCAACACGGACAGGTGGAGCTTCGCCAGCGCTGCTTGGTTCGCGTCGACACAGTGTGACGCGAGCCAGATCCAGGCGCTGGGAGATGGAAGCCAGGCTAGCTTTGAAGCGTATCTTACTGGTTGTGTTGGAACGACGGTCACTGAGGATCGCATCGAGGGGTGGAAGAAGGTCATCGGTCTGGGAGGGTGGTCATCATGAAGGACTACAAATCAGTATTTCGTACAGCGTTACCGTCCAACTCTCAGCATGTATAATATATGCAAATAGTAGCCATATCTCACGACGAGCCGCTGCTTGCTACCCAATGTCCAAAGGACACCCAAGCTAATGTACAATGCAACTCATGTCTATACATCAAAAGTGCCTGGCAAACCAGAAAGAAAGGCCAATCGCAGCCCACGCAATGCAATGCGCATACGGCGATTCGGCGTGCCTGTCCGCAACATGCCAAAAAGCATACCAAGTCAACACCGTAGTAATGACCCAGAACCAGTCCCTGTCGTACCTTAGATCTCCAGCTTTCACGCCTTCGACCAGTCTCGTGAATTCGTGCACGTCCATTCCTGTATCACGTCCCTGCTCCTGCTGCTGCGGTCTAGCCGCTTCGTCGAAACTTGATGGGGATGTTGGCCTCGACAATGGGCATGCGGTCCATCCGTTCTTGCCTCTCTTGCTGCGCTTCCATCTGCTCGTGTTTGCGGAAGTGCTCGATGTCTTCCGGATGTGTCAAGTCTTCCTCACGAGTGTTCTCGTCGTGGTATTTCTCCCAGTGGTGGATTTCATACTCGTACTCGTCGTCGCCGTGGTGGCCGGGGCCGTAGCCGAAGTCAGGCAGCGTAAGGCCTTTTGCGACACCAACGGTGTACTCTGCGTATGAGATTGTACCGCTGCGATCCGAATCGAAGAGCTCGAGGACTCTGTTCACGGCATCCTCTTTCGCTTTAGGGGAGATGTTACGTGTCGACTCGTCTTTCAGGCCGTAGGTTTTGAGGATGTCATCGCGCGACCACTGGTTGCTGCTGTCGTAGTCGTGCAGGTCGAAGAACGAGCCGGCGTCGAAAGAGCTGATGTGGTGCTCCTCTGGAATGCTATGTCAGCCTAATCTGTCTCTGCGACATCACTACGCCATTAAGGTTGTCTGCTCTCCTCACCTGCCATGTGTCGGGTTGCCCAGTCTGCATCGGGCGCCACGGAAGGCTGCTCGTGCCCGCCGTGCGCCTGAGTGTAGGCGACGAAGGCCAGGACCAGTATACTTGATATCGCGTGCATTGCTGATTGTCTTGACTATCCTGCCTCTCGTCCTCACTGGCGCATTCGTTGTTGAGCCTCCTGGTGAAGGGTCCGTGCATCCTCCGGTTCGACGGCCGAGAACGTGGAGGCGATTGAAGCTCTTCGATGTTTACAACCTTGATACTGTACTGCAAGATAGCGACCGACGTCAAGGGCCGGCCAGATTGGCTTTACTGGGAAAATAGCGTCTCGAGAGGATCACGAGAAGGTACGAAATCCGATAGATTGCGACTCGCCGGCAATCATCACCGCGTCACTGTCCAGGGCGCAACATGATCCGGACTTCGTCGCGTCGCTCTTGTGGAACTTACTGGGAAGGAAGCCAATGGATGAGATTCCAAACAATATGCTGTAGGATCTGCTTTCCGAAATAAGAAGACAATATCCCGACCATCATGGCGATAGACACGAATGGTGGGAGACTATGCACTGTCGTCCTCCATGATGACCGTGTCTCTCAAGAAGATGTGCTTTGCAGCACCGACATCTTACCTGAAGGCAAAGTTGGCATCTTGAAAGCCAAAAACGCGATTCCAATACATGTGCTGTCATCGAAACGTGCTACGGTATCCCGAGAAATCTCCCTCCACGTCACTCTGGGTGAGCGATTCTTGTACGAGAACCGCATGTCTGCAACGCTCACGATCGTCGGCGACATACACGATGCCACAGCCAATCATGTCGAATTTTTCTTCCGCGACATTTGTCTCTCGCGAGCGGACATGTGGCAAATGATTCGGTCCATGGACGGTGGTATCATCTACAGAGACCAAGAGATCAAATTCCTCGGATCAGACACTGCAATTGCTCGCACGATCTACATCAATGGACAGGAATCGGACTCTGCTTTCGTGAGGCAGCCGATCACGAAGCCCATCTTTCGAAGCGGAAGTGCCAGGTTCACACTGCTCATCCAGGTTTCCCGAGAGATGCTTGAGCGATGGATTGATGGTCACTTGATGTACGAAAGTCTCATCGAGGGGTACTTGACTGAGCTCTTCAGAAGATGGGACTCTTTGAAGATGCGACACCACTTCTCGGTCATCCTCTTTGGTAAAGGCGTCAACAGCACAGGAAGCTCCGACGCGAACGGAGAAGAGTCTTATGGCGAAGAAGACTTCTTTCACGTCATATGCGAGGACGTACCAGGCTCGGACTGGTGTGCGGTCCTGCAAAAGCTTAAACAAGCATTTCACAGCTCGCGCTTGCCGAGACAAGTGTCGCTCGCACGACATGGCAACCTACTCGAAGCAATCTACTCGGCCGCTTTCGATGTCGTGAATGACAGCATGGATCCGCATTTGTCGAATACTGGAATCTCCATCATCGCAGTCACGGCAGGAACAGGCTATTTCGATAGCGACCATAGTTTGCTTAAACAGACCACGAATCTATTACTGGGAAATAGCATTGGTGTGGACGTCGTGGCATTGTCGCCTAAGCCTCTGCATCCTGTGCCACTGTTCAAATATCAAATTGGGCAGAATGTGGAATACGCCTTACCACACTGGGCCGATGTCTCGTATTGGCAGGAATCAGATGAAGACTGCAAATGGCTTTTCGGAGAAGCAGACAAGGTCCTGGATGTTTCTATAGCACCACTCACTGCACCTTCCAGGAGTTCGCCATATACGTCGAGTACGAGCTTGATGACTGCCTTTGACAGCAGCCAGTTCTTTGGAGATGAGCCCCCATCGAAACAAGATGGCGATGCAGAATTAGAAGAAGAATTCGCTCCTGAGACTCTGAAAGCACTGAACATCAACAACACGCGAAGCAAGACAGTGGCATGTGATCGGCCTACGAGCAATGGAAGTGCAAGATCTGTCGTGTCCAAAGCCAGCAGCACGTTCACCAAGCCTAAGAAAGAGAGCCCTGTGCACCCGCTCTTGAAGCCTGGCAGGAAGATCAGCCTTGGTCCGCGCGGACTTGCACCTGTCAGTGCTGTGGCCAGTACAACTCTCTCTACAGAGTACGCTAGCCACGGCAAGGACATCACATCCACACCTTTCACACCGAATGAGGCCTCCAGTGGCCTTGCGAAGCAGATCAGGCAATCCTTAGCGAGGAAAAGCTCTCAGCAGAGTCTTGTTTCACAAGCTGGAACAGAGCCCAGTAGATCTACAAAGCCCATCACCATAAATAATGGATCGATGTCCTCGATCCATGAGCCAGATCAGTTAAGCGAGGACACAAGCATTGAGCTTCCAAAAGAGAGCTCGGCTCCAGCGGATCCACCGTCTGATCAGTTATCCAAGACTCCCCGGCCATTCGCTTCGCGGACCTTTTTGCCGGAGATGGAAGCTAAGGAAGTGGCACAACAAGCTCTTACTCCTTGGCTTACTCTCGTCAATCCATGCAATCCCAGACGAGACAACATGCGTATCGCAAGTCAGTATCGAAAGTGGCATCACGTTTTTCCGAAAGCTATCGACTCAGGCGCTTTCAAGTGGGACTCGATGGGCTCACCTGCTTCGCTACCACTATCTACTGACTTCGCACCCACTGCAAGAGAGTTGGACAAATACTACGAGCAAAAGCTGCGCCGCCTGATCTTATCAGGACTTACTGACAGCCCTGAAGAGTCCGCTGGTCTCATACATAAGCTGATCTCGTTGCGGCTGGCACGCGGCTTCCAGCTGGTGGCCAAATCTAGCAAAGCAAATGCCGCCAACTTAAAGACTTTGCAAGGTCCGATATTGCTGTCTGTTGGTACTCTCTATCACGAGATTGAGATTGTGTCGAACCTTGAACTTCAAGTCATTGAGTATCATCCGAAGACCCACGATGAGCTTGTCCCAGATACAGCAGATGGCGTCAAGCGGAAGTACAGCCCACGCTTGAGTGCTTCCAGGACTACCATTGACGTCCAACGAGGCCTCGAGAATCTGGATTGGGCATCACTCGATGAGGCTCTGGTCAGCGACACTGCAAACATGCCTGTACCCGGTGCCTCGCAGATGAGGTTTGTGCTTTTGCCTGCCGACATCACCACACGCGCAGATACTGGCAGTAATACCATCAGATCTCGCGATCTATCCGAAGAAGAAAAGCGGATAGATGGCATCCAGAAATTGACTCAGCTCTGGCAACGACATCGCTTGGTTACTTCCGAAGACAAGAGCCATCAGGCGTCGCTGGCCAAACCAACAGCTCTGAAGAGTGTCAGCGACCGCGATCCCAACCCTTTGGCGATTGAATACCAGACGCGAGACACCAGCGCCGTGCTCAACACACAAGACACAAGTCTCACTGGCCATCTGGCGGATACAGAAGCTCCGATACCACTGTTCGCGGAGTCGGAGATGTACCACAGCAGTAACTTCGACATTGTGAAGCTCGTCAAGCAAATGCAAGAACCGCCACCGCTTGGTGTTGAGGTGAAAGATCGGAGATGGTTCACTCGATTGCATTACAAATGTTTCCGTGGCGATGAGATGACCAACTGGTTGCTGGGGGTGTTCAAAAACATCACTACTCGCGAAGGAGCCGTCGAGATGGGAAACGAGCTCATGAATCGTGGCATCTTCACACACGTGCGACACAAGCACGAATTCCGTGACGGCAACTACTTCTATCAGATTGCGGGTATACACAGGACGACAGAATATCCTGACACTGCCGGCTTCTTCATGAAGTCGCTCGGCAGATCCGTACCTGCAACACCCATGTCAGAGTCCCGTGGCTCGCCACTTTCGAGACCCATGACATTTGAATCGGACTCTTCCTCTAGGGGGACGCCGCTAGTTTTACCGACGGAGAAGAAACAAATTGCACTCAGCCAGATGTTACAGTACAATGTCGATCCTGCATATAAGTCCATCCGCCCGGAGATCATCAATCTACACTACGGTATGTATCGAGAGCCTCGGTATTCGTGCGCCGCTAACATCTCGCAGATCGCATTCACAACCCCGAAAACTGCTACCACGTATACCTCGATTGGTTAGCTACGACTCCTAAACTCATCCGCGAAGCACTCAACCGATGGTCTTCTCTGGCGGAGAGCCACGGCATGAAGCTCGTTCAAGTGCCCATTGCAGAAGCTAGCAAACAGTATCTCTCACACCCATTCGACAAGCCTCAACAAGTTCGACTTGCGTCCAGACCACCAGACAGAGCTCCCGTCACTCCCTACCTCTCAGCACATTCTCCAGTCTCACGTAACTCACGCAACAATGAAGATCCGGCACACTACCACAAAGCACTCTTGCGCAAAGCCGGTTTTGTGTTGGATCTGGAATCTGCATCGAGCTTCTCATCCAAGCTCGACATCACCTACTCTTGGGGACGACCCGACTACGAAATGACCCAATTCGTCCACAAATCCGGCCTCGCTCTCGCCCAAATCTCAAATGATCCAGAGTATGACTTCCTCATTCTACCGAACCGATTGGCAGTATTGCGATCAAGTTTGGCTGGGAAGCAAGCGGAGAACCAGTCAGCAGACGATGTCATCAAGGCCTTCAAGTTGTTCTGCAGAGACGAGAAGGGAATTAAGATGGTGTACGACGAGGCGCGGAAGCCGAAGGCGCCGGCACCCAGTCCTTTCGCGAGTGCTGCGATGTCTGCTCACTCTGATGTGGATGTGCCGCCGATGCAGCTCCCCCCTCATGTCCTTCATAGAATTCAGACGCTGGAAGACTGAAAATATCAGTGTATTTAATGTTTTTATTGTATCAATCATCAAGATGCGGTGAGAAATCCGGACATAAGGTAGTCGGTATTCTCTCCGCTTAGGCCATTGACTGTGATTATTGAGCCTCTGCTGTGTAATTCTTGTAAATTTGTATTTAGCACGAGGGCGTTGACTGATTGATGAATGACAAACTATCGAAGACGACTGAAGCCCCAAAAGTTGACAGAAATACAGCACAAATTAGCCATGATAAATTCTTAGTCATGGCTTACAGCGGAATGAGATCATGAGCTGTAGCTCAAGGAAGCTAAGTGCGGGCATTATTGGGCGTGTTATATATACACCTGCACCATTGGTCGTCCCTGCCATTGTAGCCTGCAAGTCAACCCACCATACATATGTTACGGTCATTGCCTCGCCTCAATCTACTCCAGACACAGTTTATCTCCAAAATCAACTCTCGATCTATCGCAACATCGCCACCTACAGCAGCAATGGACAAAGCTTCCGGAATCCTCTCTTGGGCCGACAAGAAGACTGGCACCTTCAACCGCCAGACATCGGTCTTCAGGAACTTTATCTCAAATGAGCCCAATGCCCAGTTCCCGGCAGAGAAGGGCCGCTATCACCTTTACGTCTCATACGCGTGCCCTTGGGGTACGACTGCCTTTAGTCTGCTGGACCCCGAGATACCCAGCTAACGACATAACAGCACACCGAGCACTGATCGTGCGTAAGCTCAAGGGCCTCGAAGACATCATTTCGTACACCGCAGTCCACTGGGAGATGCTCGAGAAGGGATGGCGATTTGCCACTTCCGAGGACAACGAGCCTGGCGAGCACGTCGAGCCAGACCCCATCCACAAGGGCTTCACCCACTTGCGCGATGTCTACTTCGACGTGAACAAGGATTACGAGGGCAGATTCACGGTCCCCACTCTTTACGATACCAAGCAGAAGACCATCGTCAGCAACGAGTCCAGCGAGATCATTCGCATGTTCTACACTGAATTCGACCACCTGCTGGACGACAAGTACAAGAACGTGGTTCTTCTCCCCGAGGACTTGAAACCCAAGATCGAGGAGACGAACGAGTGGACTTACCACGACATCAACAACGGTGTCTACAAGTCTGGTTTTGCCAGGTACGCCGTATTGATATCATCACATCGCAAGTCTGTACTAACATGCCACCAGTACCCAAGAAGCCTACGAGAAGGCCGTCACCCAGCTCTTCAAGTCCCTGGATCGTGCGGAGGCAGATCTCGCCAAGTCCAACGGTCCTTTCTACTTCGGCGACCGCCTCACAGAGCAAGACGTTCGCCTCTTCACAACCATCATTCGCTTCGATGCCGTCTATGTGCAGCACTTCAAGTGCAACATCCGCGACATCCGCAGCGGCTACCCCAACCTCCACAAGTAAGGCAAACCATAAGTGGCCCACATATCACCAATACTGACTTTCCCTTCCAGATGGTTGCGCAACCTTTACTGGAACCACGAGGCCTTCGGCAGCACGACTGAATTCACTCACATCAAGAAGCACTACACCAAGAGCCACGGCCAGATCAACCCATTCGCTATCACGCCTGTGGGTCCTGTGCCTGACGTCTTGCCGTTGGACGAGGAGGTTCCTGCTGTCAAGGCAGCGGCGAAGGCATAAGTGTGTACTTGAAACAATGACGCAAACGTTCAAACCACATTTGATGAAGGTTGACTGCGTACATAATTAATTTTACAAGCTGATATTCCAGTATCAAACAGTGAAACCCACAGTTTTCACCCCCGAGGCTACACAATCTCATTCCATCCGGGTCCTTGACGGCCGCACATCACAGCCGAAGAAAGCGATACCTCAGCCTGTCCTCTCTCGTGGCCATCTCAGGCGCAATAGTATGCTGCGTATGACCCTCAGATATTTCGTTCAATCTCCCCATGACCCGTACCCGTACCGCGTCTGCAGCAGGTAGCTGTTCGAACTTATGCGTCTTGCGTCGACACTGATAGGAACCCACACATTAGCCTCCCCTTGTGAACTCTGCCCTTGGGAATATAGTACTCACCGCCCAATCACAACACATCCTATTCACAACCAGCCACACCAGCACCGGATCCGAAGACCACACGTTGAAAATCTCACCAACCTGCGTCCCAGACCTCAAAACATCCTGCCCGCCGGACCCAAGACCCAAAATTTCCAGCCGGCACGCCATCCTTCTCAACACTCCGTGGCACGTGACGTTTTCCGTCGGGTCGTCAGGCAGAGCCATATCAGCACCACACCAGATCTCGGCGATGAGGTTTCTCCTGCGCGGTGGGAGCTGCTTCAACCATCGTAGCAGAGTTTCCTAGTCTTCAACGTAGTACGCGGTGGAGGCGTAGATTAGATCGATGCATTCGCCGTAGATTTGTTTGCAGGCGGGAGGGAGACCGGGGGTGTCGGCTGCGACTTTGATGACGGAGGACGTGTAGATGTGTTGGTAGATCTGGTTGCGGAGTTCGGGAGAGAGGCTTAGGAAGAAGTAGGATGATGGTGGCTCGGGGTTAGTGTTCGATGGTGCTGGAGATATGAGCAGAGGTGGGTCTGGGTCTTCGGGCGAGCTTTTGTCGATGTGCTGAGAGGTGTCAGACATCTCCGTTAAGTGCTATACTTGCGTTCGGGGGTCAAGATATGATATACGCCAATGAGACATGCGTGGGTTGACTGTCAATATATGAAGTGCATAGCAAACTTGGGCATCATTGTGCAGCTATTCACTGTCGTGGCACGGCACCACAGTACACTGAGGTATTCCAATTAATACGTCTTAGTGCTTCGCAAGTGTCGGAGTTTCAATTCAGAGATGCATTGGTTGGCTACCAAGAAATGATGGCATAGAAATACATTTCTGGAACAAGGAAGTAGTCATAAGCGGCAGTTGGAACTCCCGGCCATTTTCGTTCAGTGCTACTGATGGAGCATTCTGGAAGCCCGTCATCGGAGCACAAACTACGTACACTCAATCATCCCTCAAGTCACTAAATCCGCCACTGGCTCCGGCAAACTGCCCCATACCAACGCCCGGTCACCCCATATATGCGGATGAGGACCCAAGAAAGTCACGCGTTTCTTCGTCTCATCCACATCCGCCACGTATAAAAAGCCCATCACGGCGCTGTCTCTGATCTCCTTCTCGTCAACGTGCGTGCCAGGGCAGAACTTGATGGCGACCAGGGATGCCATCAGTGCCGTGCTGGGTGTCACTTTCTCGAACATGGCGTCGGAATTTTCTGTCGCGTTATCGGGCTCGTAATCGTCATCTTCGTCCGCGGCGCCTGATTTGAAGGACTGCTCTTCGGATGCTGTGGCTGATTTGGCGCGGTAGATGTCCAACTTGCTGAAGGGCACAACGTGGCGATGAGGCACGAGAGGTGTGTGAGTTAGCCCGTCAAAGTATTGCCGCACCTGTTGTGCGCGTGATTGTTTGAGGAATGTAGCGTCGCTCTCGACCGCACCTCCGGGTTTTGTTAGACGGAGGACTGGGATGGCGGTTTCCTCGCCTCTGCGCTGGCTGAAGCGGCGGTTGAGGTCGTTGTAGAGGCGTTCTGAGCCTACGGTCAGAATAAGCGTGATGCTGAATTCGCTGATGATGTGGCTGAGGATGTCATAATTGCTCTTAGGATCGTTGAGCGAGCCTGGCGTGTCGATGAGCAGACCACTGCGCTTCGCATCTTGGTTTGATTCAAGCTTGCCGGTCACATGTAGAGCAGCATGAGTGAGGAGAGCTTTGAAAGCATCTGGTTTCTCTGTAGGAGATGTATATGGCCAGCTGTATACGAGAGGCGTCTTGACAGGCGCCGCGGTGGGCCCAGACACAGGCGCCATACCATAGCCTGTCTCGACTTCGGTCTGGATGCCCAAAGTCACAGCAGACAGACTACCAGAAGGCGCGAGCAGCCCAGCCCTTGGGTCCAAGTTCAATAATGTCGGTGTGCGTCCCACTCTCACTCCCCATGCTGCCAGGCTTCGTACCATGCTACTTTTACCCACTGAATCTGGTCCGACGACCAGAACTCGCGGTCCTTCACCCTGTGTCCCAGCTACCGCTGCCTGATCGCGCAATGTCTCCAGCATGCCATGCACGTTCAGCCATTCCACCGCGTACTCCGTCTCTTGTCCCAAGTACTCGCTCTCCGCCTCGCCCAGCACTTCAAGCGTACAGCCCTGCCATGTGAAGATTGCGCCTTTGTATCCAGAGAAGGTGTATGTTTGGTGGGGCGCTAGTTCAGTACCCCATAGTTCAGCATCGCCGCCTGTCAGTTTTATGGTGTACTGCTTTCCGAACGCGACTTCGAAGCGCCATTCTGTGCGCTCTCCGAGCTTCTCGGTGCGCGCGACCTGCGCTGCAACTGAAGGAGTGTCTGCTGAAGGCGCAGCGAAGGAAGTGTTGTTCGAAAGGCCAAGGCCTGGGAGTGCGAAGGCCATGTTTGTCGTTTGGTCGCAAGGTCGCAAGTGAGCCCGTCTGCGAAGTTGTGAAGCGCTTAAGCCGAGGCCTCGATCATAAAAGCATAAAAGCAGTGAAAACAACAACATTAAATTTCTCTCATCAGCCGTCGCTCCAATTTGTTTCATCAAGTAATATTTCACGCTTGTCTGAAATAAGGGTGTACGTCTACGAGCCTTGGGAAGATGCAATCTTGCAGTCGAGATAGAACTACCATACCGATGAAACATTACATGAAGGCGTCTGCCATTCACAAATATCTGCTTGTTCTAACATTATCGTGCTGGCGTCTCCATTCCTAGATGCCTGTCACTCTGAAACGAAGCCAAAGGTTTGCTCATCTTTAGTCCGACCATAGTTGTCTGGTGGTTGTGTTCTACCTTGACGAAGCCTGACCTGGATATGTTGACAAGCATATACTTAGGTAGAGTCTCGGGACCTTTCTTTGTTGCGACCCATCGCATCTTTGAGTGCATTTTTGTGTTAGTGAATACCTACATTGCCCCGGTTTGCTAAGGTATCCACAGGTGCTACTATTACTATGTGCATTGCTCCACTAGATTGTGTTAGTGAGACATCCGAACATCTGAACAAGGAACATAGGTCCATCAACAACTCTGCAAACATGCAGTTGTGTTGCGCTAGGCGTAAAGGTCTATCGAAATCGATATCATATAAGGCCTCCTTAACCTAACTGTTCTCAAGAATACCCAATATAACAACACAACGTCTAATTCACACAACAAACTCTCAACAAAAACAATCATGCCTTCCAAACTAGACGACAGCTCCAACCTGCAATTCCTGTACGTCTGTATTGAGTCAGGCCCTCAAAAGCGCATCGACTTCCAGGAAGTGGCGAAGGAGTTCGGCCTATCGGTGCCGGCTGCTCGTATGAGATGGCGCCGCTTGCAGATTTCTCTGGGCGGCGACAAGCAAGATGACAAGGTGACCAAGTCCAAGTCTGCCGCGCTGAACCGCAAGACCAAACGAGTTGGGAAGAAGAGTGGTGTGAAGGAAGGACTGGAGATGAACTGGAAAGGCGCGAGGAATGGCGACAACGACGACGATGACGAGGTCACTGGTGGCAAAGTGGAGAGACGTGGTGATGGCAACCTGAAGAAAGAGGAGAGCGACGACGACCAGGCGTGGAAGTCACTTCCTGAGGCTGTTCACCCGAGCAATTCTGGCGAGAAGCACTCCCAAGCAACAATACTGTCACCACCGCCGGTTGCAGCACTGTACCAGAACCCTCTGGAAGCCCAGCCGCAGACACTTCTTCATCGCCCGTCGCTCCCGGTACCAAACACCGTCTCCTTTGAGGAGAACAGCAATTGCTTGCTCTTGCCGGAGGGCAGCACGTACTCTTCCGCGCACGTGGCTTTGCCTCAGACGCAAGACGGCCGGGCTTTTACGGAGGGTTTATACTACCTTCAGCAGGAGCCACACCAGCACTTCTACTGAGGCCGAGTGCCTGTCTATAGTGGATTAATGATGAAAAGCCCAAGGTTTTGTTGTTGTCCTCGGCGCAGGGCTTGGAGGCGTATTCGAAAATGGATGGAGGGACGATTTCGTGGGAAGCAGATCCCTCTGTTGCGCTTGCCTCGGTGCAGTCTGTTGCTCCTTGGCCTACTACCGTCTGGATATTGGTACACGTGGCGGTCCAGTTTCTTTCTCTGTACTTACAGTCCTCGGGATTTGATGACCTAGATCTTCGCGCGTCATCAGCATGGAAAGCCCAATGCGTACCAGAAGCATACAAGTCTGTCAGCCGTGCAATGGAATCATTGTAGCATATTGAGAGATAAGCAGACGATGCATCCAGGAAGCATAGATTCTTAGAGAATGCTTTCTCTCACCGGGCCACTGCCACCAGATCCTGTACGAGAGTTAATTCATCTTTTTGAAGCAACCATACTATAAGAAAGCGGTATGTTCTTCTGTGCTGATACTGTCTACAGATCATAAGACAAGTTCGGCCGCGGTCTCTCCACTGTCTTGATGTGCGTTGCCATAATGGTCAGCCACACGTCCTCGCCCTTACAAGTTACGTTCCTCTGGCCCATGAACAAGAAGTTCAAAGGAAAGCCGATGTCAAAAGGGTATGCATCATCGATCTTCTCGATGTCTTCGCTGGAGCGCTTGAGCGACAGAGCAGCAATGTTGCCGTCCAAGTGCGACTTCTTGCGGCCTCCGACGATCGGGAAGACGTTGGGAGTCTTGTGAAGGACATAAGCGAGTCTAGTTCCGGGTCAGTCAAATGAATATCCTCCTGCATGTTTCAAGGCTGACTTACGCAACCAAGGTGATCAGAGTATCCTTCTCTTCGGCGATCGACTCCAATGCTTTGCTCACTACAATGTCGGTTTCAGGAACTCCTGGCAGATTCCTACCTTCGCCGCTTTGCCTCTGCTCCTCAGAGGGTGCTTTATGGTTGCTTTTATGTTTCAGTGTCCTGCACGGACCATTCGGTGTTCATCCAGGCCTCCACTTTCCCTAACTCCATAGACTATCTCCATACCATGCATATTTGCATTCATAATGCGGTCTTTCATCATCCCCAGACTCAATTCCATGATGATCCGCCTCGCATCCGCATCAGTTATCCGGTGCAAGTGGTGACGGCGAAGAGTTCGGCCGTCATCTGCATACACCCCCTTGCGTGAGGGCCAGCCTTCAGCTTATCTATATCCGGTGCACGTGACGATAAAACGACACATTCCAAATATCCAGACATCAGTCGTTGGTCCGTCCACTCCGCAAGTCTGTGCTCGGATCGTGGTGCAGGATCAATCCGACGAGATGGAAGTCATGTCAGGGCTGGAGAGCGACCCAAGACATCGGGAGGTGATGTGCTTGCAAAACGGCACGTACTTTCATTGGCAGAACCTCTCAACGATGGCATAAACTCCGTAGAATGTTTTGATGGTCTTCCTTGGTCCGCAATGCCGCAAAGGTCAATTGTCACATGATCACCACCCAGATCCTCCGCTGCAAGGTAGCACAGGAACCCATTTGATCTTCAGAAGTCCTCCCAGGATCTCTTCTTTGTGCGCCTCCATCTCCTCCAGATCCCAATTGACACTGACCAGAGATCCCTTCAGATAGTCACCGCGGGTGGAAGCCAGATACAGACCTAGGACACCGCTCAACTCGCCCTCGTCTTTGGCGAATGGGATGAACGAATCATTGTCTGACAGATCAGAAGGGACGATACCTGGAAGTATGGTGAATGTTCGCAGTGTCGGATGTTCTGGAGGAAAGTCAGTCATATCTTCAGCATCGTTGTAGAAACCGAATACGCCAAGCTCACCGAGATCCAGGAACTCCATGTATCTATGAGCCGCAATCTTGGAAGAGCCGTAGGCAGAATTCCCAGGCATCAGGTACCCAGCCAGACCCGAATTGACATTAAGGAAAGTTCCTATCGGCTTTCCAGGCTCAGGCTGGCTGTTGATCCAAGATCTTGCGGTGTTATAAACACCCAAGACGTTGACTTCCTGCTTTATGTTAGCCTTCATGGCTCAAGCATCAGTAGGGTGAGATCCGGATCTACATAGACGCTCCACCATGTCTTCACACTCTCCTCCGCAGATGGCTTGAGTTCTGAGACCCAGCCAGCGTTGGCATATACAACATCTGCTGGGCGTCCGAAGGTCATCTTGACATGCTCGAAGAGATTGTCCGTGTCTGTATCGATTTTGACATCTGTCTTGATGCCAATGACCTTGGTCGATATTTTGCTATACTGCTTGGTGCTGGCGACAACCTCGTCAAGCTTCTCTTGTCTACGCCCGGCGATGACAACTCCTTCGGCTCCAGCCATGACCCATACACGGGCGACCGCCTGACAGAAAACCCAAAGTCAGTCTCATTCTGGTAGATCATACAGGAGAACTGACCGCTCCAATTCCCGAACCGCCTCCGGTGATCACAACGATCTTGCCGCTGGCATCCAAGTCTGGGCTTTCGGGACGCAAGTTGTCTGGCACGGTTCGATGTATCTTTTCGGTAAGCTGGAATGGTAGAGTGTATGTCAAAGCTGGATCAGATCTATCGAAAGACATTCTGATGGCTTGTGGATTTTTGCGTCCGTTGGAGGATTGATTTAACGAAGTATGCGTTGGAAGGATGAGAGGTTTCAACGAGAAAACCAAACACTAGCATCCGGTCTTGGTCCTTTATACCTATAAGAATCTAGATTGATAACTAAGATCCAGATCTCGTCCATTGCTAATGGCAGTCTGGCTGTAATCTCGCGCTTTACAGCCTGTATGGCCGAAGTAGTGCTATTACAAAGAGGATACTTGGCATGCCGGAGCTCCGAAGGATGCCCGCACAATGGAATGACGCGACTTTAGATCTCTACGTTATTGACAACCGATCAATCGATCGGTTGATTCTGAACGACGAATACTGGCCAACTTTGTCAGCTAAAACGAAAATCCGATATCACTTGGATCTTTTCGTGGTCTCTCTCCCGCTCAAAAGAGGTTGATTTGCTACAGACGTCATCGTGGATAAAGACACCATGCCAAACATGCTTTTCTTTCCTTCGCAGTATATGTGGTGGGAAGAGTTTTTGGTCGTCCTGCATCATGATGTTGGGCATTTCCGTGTTTCCGACGGAGCTCCCAAGGCTATGATCTCATATAGATTACTCGAGAAGTCTCCTCATTATCTCAAAATCGCTACATCCCAAAGCAGGAGAGCCAATCTTATATACATGCCCATACACGCTCTCTACCCTTTCAGTGCCCTTCAACATTTTGAGTCGAGTACCACCTGAGCGCCGCATTGTCAAACAGCTCTCGACAATATTGTACCGAGAGCTTCAAGTCAAGATCCTCCACTTGCTGAGCAGTAAGCTCCAGAGTGCGAAGAGCAGGTTCGTGCGACACTATCTCCGCCAGTTGTCCAACATCTCGGTCTTCGTCACCTGTTAGTTCTGCGAGATGGCTGATCACTGTGAACAGAGCTGCTAGCCATGCCCTGTTGATAGATCTGTAGCGAGGAGGTGTCAGCCGAAGATGTACCAGAATTCAGCAAAATCGGGGACTCTCACCGGTTCAGGCTCAAAAATGCGATGGGAGGCGAAGCAAGCAGAGACAGCAGCCTCACAGCGTCCTCGTAGGAAGTTGACCACTGCGAATATCTTTGGAGTCTGAGCGCGACGTGAGAGAACAAGTCGTATCGGAAATTAATGACTCCGATTTGCTGAGCAGAGACCAGTTCGTACATTGTCCGAAAGTATGACGCCTCAAGCATCGCGAGATGAAGCAATTCAGGGTGCGGCAAGCCTTCTGCTGAGTCTATATAATGATTCCTACGCCAAGCTTCCAGCTTTGTTATCACAGTGTGAAGTGCGAAGTCGTACTGAATGGGCTGCAGGTTCGCTTTTGGGGAAAACACTTCCTCAAGCGCTTGGGCCTGGATTATCGCAAGGCTACAATTGAGGAAGAAGAAGTTGGTTTTCATAGGACCATTGATTCTCATTCTATCGCTGTCTGGCCGCATGTCCCACCAGTCGTCATCGTCGGCGTCTGGGAAGTTGATTGATATTTCCGCATACTTTTGGGTATTTGGTCTCAACGCGCACATGCTGAGATTGGCGTCCATTGAGAAGGCGATCCAGAAGAGATAGCTTGTAACTTTTTGATCGCTTCCCGAGATACTAGCTTCGTTATAGCCGAGCTCTTGCGCCATTCGCAACGCTATAGCGACGAACGATGCTACACGATGAGACTTTGGCGAGTCTTGCAACATAACAGCGATTCCAAGGAGGCACTGGACGATCCTTTCGTTCGGTTCTTCTAGCAACACCTTCGAGAAGCTATCAAGGCATTTCTCCAAGTATTGCTCAGCTTTGAAGGTTTCATCAGACATTATGGAAGGATTCAACGCCCGGAGCCGATGTGCGATGCCGAACACAAGGTAGGTTAACACCCAGGAGGAAGACACGCCTTTCGCTGCGCCGGAGTAGCAATCACGCATGTGAGATACAATTGCTTCAGGGACTAGCAAAGGTACTTTGCTGTTGAAGTCGCGTAGATAGTCAGTCAAGAGGGCTTGACCTTCCTCCATCGGAGGAAGGGAGCAGCGTGTTGGAAGGCCACTCATGGAATCCGACCTCAAAGACTGCTCAGTTCGTGGGTCGGAATTTGGTAGTCTAGAATCCGCTGGCTTGTCCACTGGACGATTCTCATCGTTGGCTTTGCGTGCTGACAGTGGTAAGGCATTCTTAAGCTCTACCAGTAATTCCTCGATTTTGCCGATGCGTTGATTCAATGCAGCTGTCTGTAGTTGTGGCTGATCAGTACCTCCTGTTCCCAGCCCTTGCATGGAGCGAGTGCGCCCAGCTGGGGGTTCACAGACTACCTGTCGTTGTATACATCGTGTACAGCCATAGTTTGCGGTGAGATAGGAACATTTTGCCTTATCCGCACGGCATCGAAGACAAGAGACGCGTGGAGTTGGCATATGTCCAGGCCTAGTCTGGAATATAGTTGATCGAAATTACCGGCGTCTTTGAAACGCGATAGCCACACGAAGCTTCTTTGTCGCAAGAAGTAGAGGATGACAAATGCAAGCCGGATTACCAATCCGACATGCGTCCCCACCATGAGCTTGATGCTTGCAAGCGCGCATGTTGTCGTCGAACCTGGAAGGATTTGGGGCAAGATTGTGAAGATTCCCTTCCAGACAAGTCCAGATCTTTTTGCCGCGTGTATATAAGGTTGTCAAAGTATCAGGAAAGCCTGCTGTCAAAGCCTCGCATTGGCGAGGCTCAATTGTTCTTATTGCAAACGATTCGAGTTTCTCCGCTTTCGTTTCAAAATTGGAATGATTTTGCAATCGACATGTAGTCCTGCGTTCAGAGCAAGAGTAGTTATCCAGGCATCACTTGCCAGGATGCCCAATGATGTAACGCAATGCCCTTGAAAGCTGAATGGTGCCTCAATGTCTGCACCATGGCCTCCATGCCCCGCGTCACCACCGCCTTCGAGTTCGTGCTGGCAGTATCAGCGTACGGAACGTTCACGCCCACACCAGCACTCACTTCCATCGAGCCAGGCACGCGCGGCCGCGACTCAACAGGTAGTGTGGACGCATACGCTGCCTGTACAGCGACACGACCGGCGGCATTTGAAACAGTAGTGTTGTGACTCATGATCACGTACTCATCGACCAGCGGCATCATGTATCTCATAACACTTTGGCGATTATCTGTGCTCTCCGGGAAACTCACCTTCACTTCTTCGCCACAGTAATGCCGCGCCTGAGTTCGTCGGCCGTAATTGGCGTGAGCAGTCTTGGGATGGGCAAGATAAGTTTTTGTATAGTCTGGCATATTTTTGGAAGCTGGCATAAGAGCGTCGTGTTCGTTGTGTTTCCGATGATGATGTTCGTGGAGCGGCAGTCGCAAGTGGCAACTTCTGAGTGGGTCCAAGGTCGTCGTCGACGTCTGAACGTCAACCGCATCACTTCCTGTCTATCAATACCACAAGCCACATCCTCAACTATCCATTTCTTTTTGAAACAAAAGTTTCATAGACGAATCGGCATCCCGATCCCCGCCTTTGATCAACATCCTCGAAAAGACCGAACGCTAGGCCCCACTGTCTCTGGCTTCGCCACAACGAACGCTTCATTCACCAAGCAACCAACACCCACAACCACAAATGCCAACAATCCTCATAACAGGCGCAGCCTCCGGCCTAGGAGCCGCCTTCGTCGAAGCCTACCGCACCCAACCCTCCACAAAGATCCTCGCCCTCGACATCTGCCCCATCAAAACCTCCCATCCCAACATCCACCCCCGCACCCTCGACCTCACCTCCGAACCCGCCGTCCTCTCCCTCGCCGCCCACCTCTCCACCCAACCAATAGACCTCTTAGTCCACAGCGCCGGCATCCGCGGCCTCGTCCCCGCCCTCGAAGACCAAAACCCCAACGACGTCGCCGCGTGCGAAACGCTCGCAGCAATGGATCTCGAGACGATGACACGGACGTTCCAGATCAACACCGTCGCCACGTTCTCTCTTCTCCGCGCTCTGCTGCCAAATCTCCAGATGGCTGAGCAGCCAAAAGTCATCGTTATGTCGTCCCGGATGGGGAGTCTGGCTAATAATGCTCTGCCTAATGCAGCGGCGGGGTCGGCGTATGCGTATCGGGCTAGTAAGGCTGCATTGAATATGATTGTGCGGTCGTTTGCGGTGGATGTTCCTGGGGTGGTGTGGGTGTTGTGTCATCCGGGGCGAGTGGAGACTAAATTGGTCAAGGGGACAGAGGAGGGCGCTATAGAAGCTGAAGAGAGTGTGGAGGGGATCTTGCCGTTGATCGAGCGGTGGGGGGTGAGCGATAGTGGGAAGTTTTACGATCGGTTTGGGTTAGTGATTCCTTGGTGAGTCACAGGGGACCTTATCGTTGAGAAGGAAGAAAAGGTCTATAACATGTATTTGTATGTATGCATTATATAAGAAAAATATATGGGACGTCTCGTCCAATAGCCAGAATTCTAGCGAATGCAAAATGGAATCATTAGGGTTAAAGGAGTGATCAGAAGCGAAATACTTCATCGCAAGCCTTTGTTCTGTTTTGCCCGGATTCTGCCTGTTTTCGAAGATCACCACCCTCTTGTTCAAGACAAGTTCGTGGTGTACACGATGATGCGGGATGAGCCACCACAGCTCTCGCTGCTATTGCCCTTGCAAGGGTAGTTGCAACCAGCAGCCAAGGGCTCTGAGCCCGCCAGAGTTGTCGCGGGAGCAGTGTTGCTACCGTAGCACTCCGAGTAGTACTCAGCACCGCAGTAGGCGAAGCCTCTAGCCTTGCAAGCCGACATACAGTTTGCAATGGTAGCGTTGGCACCGCCGCCGTAAGCAGCCAACGAAACAGAACTGGGGAGACTACGCTTGGCTGTGGAGTCAGTGTAGCAGCCGAGCAGGTTGTAATCACCAGATTTCTGCGTCGCGAAGAACGTCTGCTTCCAGCTATCGTCCGAGACAACGGACAAACGACTTCCAGCACCACACTTTTGCGTGCTGTCGCCCTTGCAGACCATGTTGCACTGCGTCTCCGGAGCTTGGGAAGTGGGAGCTGAGTTGCCGCACCAGCACTCGTTGGCATACTCTGTACCAGAGTATTTGTAGCCCTTGGCTTGACAGCTCATGGCACACTGTTGCTGTGTCTGAGTAGTGGAAGTGCCAATCTGAACAGGGAGTGCACGCTTGGAGGAGCTGTCGATGAAGCAGCCAGCGTATGAGAAGCCTGGCGGAAGAGAGGCTGCGGAGCTGCTGGCTGAGGAGGATGAGACTGTAGTCGAGCTGCTGACTGCGGTAGAAAGAGTTGTAGCGGAAGAAGTGCTGACAGCCGCGGAGGAGCTGCTTGATGACGAAGAAGAGGTCGGCGTGCTTGAGACTGATGAAGTCGGCTCAGGAGTGCTAAGAGCCGATGAGGAGCTGCTTGATGATGACGAGTTGCTTGTGCTTGAAGTTGAAATAGTAGACTCAGCACTGCTGCTGCTGGACGAAGAAGAGGAATCAGAGCTGCTGCTGGACGACACGGACGATGTTGACTGAGAAGTTGTCGACGAGAGACTGCTAGAAGAAGTTGATGAGCTGGAATCCTGACTCTGGGCATCGCTAGTGGGGGTAGATTTTGTCGTCGATGATGAGGCTGAAGACTCAGACGATGTTGTAGTCGATGAAGAAAGCGAGGCCTCGGACGATGAGACTGAAGACGAGACCGAAGACTCAGATGATGTCGTGGTCGACTGGCTAGCGCTTGACAAAGAGCTTGACGTCGTAGTCGTCTCAGCAGAAGCCGCCGACGAAGATGAGCTCAGGCTAGTCGAAGTCGTCATATCGCTGCTCGAAGAAGAAGAGACACCGCTTGTCGAAGACGAAGCCAAAGCGCTAGCCGAGCTCGAAGAAGACGACGCGGAAATCAGCTTCGCGCCCGAGATCCAGCTGGCCTTGATGGCAGCTCCGACGGCATTCTTCATGTAGCACATATCTCCGGACAGAGACACATCAACACATGAGGCGGTAGTGTCGCAAGCAGCGATGCACTCCGCGAAGGACTTCACGGGCTTGCTTGTCAGGTCGCCTCCCTGGTGATCTATACCGCACTCAATAAGGAATGAAGCGCCGGAAGCCAAAGTGTAAGTGATAGCATCATCGGACGGGCAGGAAACGGCAGTCGCGCTGGCGGAGGCGCTCGAGCTGGCGCTTGTTGACGACTGGGAAACGGTCGATGAAGCCGAAGATGGGCTGCTCGACGCGGAGCTGGAGCTGGTGGAGGAAGCTGAGCTACCAGCTGACGAGCTCGATGAGACATCAAGTCTGGCACCCCAGACGTAGGAAGCGCTGACAGCAGGTCCCAGGGCGCTCTTCATGTAGCAAGCAGATCCGGAAAGGCTGACATCGACACAACCATTGGTCTGGTCGCAAGCATCAATGCATGCCTGGAAGGTGTCGACGTACTTGTTTCCCATGTCACCTCCCTGGTGGTCAATTCCGCACTCGATGACAAACTTGCGACCGCTGGTGCCGATATAAGTGGTGGCGTCGGAGCCTGGGCAAGCGATGTTTGAAGGCGTAGACGTGGCACTGCTGGACGAAACGGTGGAGCTTCCTGATGAGCTCACGGAAGAACTGGTGGTGCCAGAGGAGGACTGCGACGTCGAAGAGACCGTTGTCGAGCTGACGGTCGAAGAAGAAGCACCACCAGTCATGAGTCTGGCACCCCAAATCGCCGAAGCCTTGTTTGCAGCGCCGAGAGTCTTCTTCAAGTAACAGGCTGTGCCCGACAAGCTGACATCAACGCACTGGGTGTTTGTTGCACAGGCGTCAATGCATTCCTGGAAGCTCGAAACGTACTGAGAAGTCAGGTCGCCGCCTGCATGATCAATGCCACACTCGACAGTGAAATCGAGCCCCTTGGACGTGACCACAGTGCCATCAGATGCAGGGCACGACGGGCCTGTGCCGGCGGTAGCACCAGGAGTGCTCGAGGAGCTGGTGGTGCTGCTTGCGGGTACATCAGCTGCGTCAGGGTTGACGTACAAGGTGAGTCTGTTGCCAGCGCCACAGTACTGCAGATTGTTGTTTGCGCACGTGAAGCTGCAATCGCTTGCGGTCGCAATCTTGGCGGCTGGGTTGATGGTGTTGCTGCAGTAGCATTCAGAGGAGTACTCAGTGCCGAAGTACTTGTAACCAGAGCAGAAGTCGGCACAGTAGTCCAGAGTCATGAAAGCACCAGACGTGTACTTACCCTGAAGAGTACGGGGGCTCGTGTCGGTATAGCAGTTGGAGTAAGAGAATTTGCCGATCGTGTCAGGAGAGCTTGCAGGAGCCAGGACGTACGGCGCACCATTGGAGAAAATCGAAAGACGTTGGTTGTTGCCACAGATCTCGGAGCTGTTGCCAGAGCATGCCGTGGTGCAAGAGTTCTCGATGACCTTTGTGGTTCCGTACTTCATCTCATTACCACAGAAGCACTGTGATCCGAACTCGAGACCAGCAATCTTGTAGCCCTTCGACACGCAAGTATCGGTGCACAGCTCGATGGTGTTAGCACTGTTGTCGTAAGCCATGATAGCGAGTGCGCGAGTGGATTCGGTGTCGGACCAGCAGCCACCATAAGTCAAGTTGCCAGCATAGGTGTTGTTGTTCACCGAAGAGGTTGTCGAGTTGAGGCTGGGGTCTGGGAAAGGATCATCACCAGCCTCGAGTCTAGGGTATCCGAAATCGTAAGAGCGGTTGCCATTGCCGTAGAAGTTGTCTGTGAACAGGCGGGCAAGACCAGCGGGAGCGGCCATCATTCCACCAGCATCGTGGCCCATGTTGACAAAGTCCACAGTGTCGCAATTGCGGCCTGCAGGTTCGGAGCAAGATGCAGGGAAGGCCTTGATGAAGTTGAAGAAGCGCTCATGACGGTTGCCACCGGTTGTGAAAGGCGCACAGGTAGACGAGTCATCGCCCTTGTCTTGTGTACCACGAGCGTAGGCAATTTGCTTGCTCTGGTAGTTGGCGATGATAGCTTGACGTCCTGAAGAGACAAGGCTCTGGCCGTAGGTCACTAGTTTGCAAAATTAGTGTGCAGTCTCGATCATTACTATGAAGCGACTTACTAGGGTACTCGGTGAAGTTGGTGTAGCCATCACGGTAGAAATCATATTCAGGGCAAGAAGTCGTGGACAAGGGACGGTTGGCGTTCAGCCATACGTAGGAGTTGGGGTTTCCGACCCAGTAAGTGACTGGTGACTTCGTACCGAGCTGCTCGCCAATGGCGGCATAACTAAACTGAATCAGTACTTGTGGTTCAAAACCGGTGGTCCGCAGAACTCAAGAAGAATTGCAGTGTCTGCTCCATCGAATTACTCACCGCTGAACCGTCTGCGCACCAAGAGAGTGTCCAGCGACCACGATTTGCTTCATGTTCGGGAAGAGAGTCCTGTCGTCGAAGTACTGCACAAGGGTATCCAGCACGGTGTAAGACGAGGTGCTCTGGGAGTAGTACGGGTACTGGTTGTTGGCGCCAGCAGACCATTGCGAGGATTTCCAGACCAGGGCGCTGGTAGTTGAGCCACGCTGTGGCTTGAGACCTTCAGTCCATGGGTAGCCTTTGCCCTTGTCGTCGCCTGTGAAGGTGTTAGCATTCGAAGCAACGGAGTATCGAAGCGTACACATGCCATTGGGGAAGTACGGTGCCATCACAGCAACAGAGTCTCTGTGAATGTTGGAGTCGCTCTTGACCTTAGCCAGGGCGCTCAGCATGTTCGATTCGTAAGTGCCCGGATCTCTGTTCAGGCCGTGGACGATGATCACGGCTCTCTGGACATTGCTTTCGACCAAACGCTTGCCATTGGATCCGTAGGACATGTAGTTGATGAGAGTCAAGTTCGCGGCCTTCTTGCTGTTGCTGTCCTGAACACCCGGGATTTTGAAGTAGGCGATCTCGGCGCCGGGAACGTTGGGCAAGTTGGTGTCGATGACTTCACCGGCATACTGCTGGGCCGATGCGGCAGCTGCAAACAGCGCACCAAGTGTCGTGAGGACACTGGTGAACTGCATGATGGCGACCTGATGTCAAGGATAGAAAGGCGTGTCGATATGTGTATGATAGGTGAGGTGGGCAAAAGATCGGATTTAAAGAAAGTGGATCATGGAGAGATGGAAATCGGAAACTCTGTTCAGCGAAGACAGCAAGAACAGAGAAACGAACATACACCTGTGGAGTGTGCGCTAATGTATGCGAGGGTGGAAGACGCGTGGTATCCCGAAGCAGCGTGTATGCGGTGCTGAGTCCATGTTCCAATGCATTCGCTTAATGGTATGCTTTGTGGCTGACGTCCATGAATCTCAAGGCCAGCCCAGAACACCTCAACAGCCCTTTGATGGAATCTGAAGCATGGAAAAGACCGTCGGCCCAGGTGGCGGTTCCGCTGCGACCGAATGTGTTGACTTGTGGTGCGGTGATAAGACGCTGAAGTGCATATTTTTGGACACTACTTGCGGTCGAGATCATCCGCTTTGGGAAGATCAAACGTTCGTTAAGGCGAAGAGTGGATCAAAAACGTCCATTCTGGCGCTGTGTTTTTGTGTATTAGTGAACGCCATCAGGGGAAAGTGCAGCTGGCAGTAGGTAGCGTGCATCTTATCGTGCTTAGTAGTGCCACCATCTTCATACACTTTGAGTAGACAGACGGCACATGCCCCGACAACGTCTGCTCTCTGCCGGACCGCGTCGATTGCTTTGAGCACGATTACCTTTGGCGCTGCAGAGATCTGCGACGCTGCTTGTACTGTATTGCTTATCTGGGCGGATGTACAGTCGTGAGTACCTGCTTGACACTCGCATTTCCACGCAAGTCATCATCTGCATCGTGCCATGGGCATCGGGCACGCACGACACGTGATGATTTTTTCTTCCAATGTGTGAGAAGGATGTGGTGAAGTCTGGACAGCCGACAGACGCCACGATGCTGCTGCCCGACCGACCTGACTAAGTCCCGGCCCAAGGTGCGAGGCGCTTATTTAGTGGCGGTGTCGCCGATGCCTGGCCAATAAGAAAAAGGTCGCAAAAAGGCAAAGGTTGACTGGACGGCGAGGAGGAACAGAGCAGCCTCTCTCGTCAGGCAGCGAGACGCTTCTTCGATGGGCTCTCTCACAGCCCCGTCGGAGGATGATGATTGGAAATGCCCATGTCCGCGGCGTGTCTTTGTAGGCGGCTCAGACGATCGAGGCTACTCGTATTGATGACCAGCTAAGCGCAGAAATCAAGGAACGGCAGTCTCAGCTATGGAGGAGGCAGGGCCAAGACATGCCATGTGCCACTCTCAGCGGGAGGAGGCAAGAGCCGCGAGACGAAACAGCGCGATGCCGCGTCTTGCAGTGCATGAACATCGAGCTATGTGGTTTGCTACCGGCAGTCTTGCAGTGCATAAACATCGAGCTATGTGGCTTGCTACCGGCAGTCTTGCAGTGCATAAACATCGAGCTATGTGGCTTGCTACCAGCAGTCTTGCAGTGCATAAACATCGGGCTATGTGGCTTGCTACCGGCAGTCTTGCAGTGCATGAACATCGGGCTATGTGGTTTGCTACCGGCAGTCTTGCAGTGCATAAACATCGAGCTATGTGGCTTGCTACCAGCAGTCTTGCAGTGCATGAACATCGGGCTCTGCGGCTCGCTAATATCCGACGCAAGCAAAAATACAGGGAAGCCGGGTGTTGGTCTACGCCTAGAAGCACCTTTGATGCGCTCGCCCTATTATTGCAGCCCGTCCAATTTCCCGGGTAAGGCTGCCCCGATCGCGGGCCCCATACGCACCGAAACCACCACGGTCCCAGAGGGGCGGCCTCTGTTTCGTCTCCCAATAATGATAATAATAATGATAATGATAATAATAATGATAATAATAATATCAATAATAATAATAATAATAATAATAATAATAATAATAATAATAATAATAATAATAATAATAATGATAATAATAATAATAATAATAACAATAATAATAATAATAGCGAGTGAGCGAGTGAGCGAGCCTGGCAGCACCGCCTGACACGCCCTCCTGTCCTCTCGGGCGGCCTCTGTCTGCCCTTGCATCAATCAACCTACTGGGATGCCTCGGACGCGCGCGCGACGAGCACTGCGGCCCGTCCAAACACACGCCCAATGACGCTGGGCCACACTCCTCGGGGGCCTTGCTTGGGCGTGCGTCGGCAGCAGGAACGCAAAACGCAGGTAAATTAACGTTAATGCAGTCCAGCAGCGACGTGCGTCTGGTGGTGGTATTCTTCTTTTCCTTCGGCGTCGCATCGACTTTTGCTCGAGCCTCCCGCTTGCGTTGCCATCCAACAACACTCAATCGCCCGCCGTGAGTCACTGATCTCCATGTGCCAGTTGCCCGTCCCTTCGCCCTCCTACTGGACGTTTGCCTTGCGCTTTGGGCGTCGCTCAGCCTCCTCGTTGCCTGGAAAACGAGCGTGCCCAGCGGGACTACGTAGTCCTTGCCCATGCACTCAGGCAAAGCATTCGCCGCCCCGGTGTTGGGCATTCGTGGGCGGTGCAAGAGCCTTACCTTACTACAAGGTAGAAGTGACCTCATGTCCCCTGGCGTCCTCATTCGTAACCAGTACATAATAATCCCTCACCTCCCTGCTGTGAACCTCCGTACCCACATATCAGTATCATCTATCCCAGCACCAACCCATCACCAAACACAATTCACTCCACACACATCATACATACCCTAGCGCCAAGCCCTGACCAGCATTCTACCACTCGAGCTCCGCCTACTGTCTTGTGCACACTATAAGAACGATCGAAACTCGTTGTCATAAAACGAACCATCTCAGCAATACCATATCACACCTGATCAATACTACTCTTTATCGCCTCGGAGCCGGCCTCTGAATCACTTCATCACAACAATCTCTCATCACTCTACCTCGACCTATCAATAAAAGTCGCGCTGGCCAACCAACCCGACCACCAATCCAGCCCGCAACCCAACTCCTCTAAGAAGAAACCCTCTCCACCACCCACGACCGAGTCAGACAACCAACTCACCACCACCACCACCACTCAGCAAATCCATCTCGACTCTCCTCCCCCCAACACCCCTCTCACCAACATCATGGGCAACACCAGAGAATCCCGCGCCGACTCCGGCGTCTCCGTCAACGGCAACAACGCTCCTCAAATGACCAGGCCAAAGCCCAAAGTGCACAACGACGGCGGCCCAATGCCGAAGGAAGACGTCTCTACCTCTGTCATGAACAAGGACAAGACTCGCTAATCCTGACGGGTGCTCAGTCAGTGCTGCTCACCCAAGCATTCATTGCACTACGATTACTCGCTGTCATCTTCCCCTCTCGAACAGACGAGCGAGAGGAGAAACCATTTCTTTTGTCAAACCCTCGAGAGAGAGAGAAAGTCAAGGGCTCCACAGACCGGACCTTGACCACCAAACAAAAAAAACCCCAAAACAAACAGTACTGTCGCTTACACATCCTTGGACTGGTTCCTTTTGGTGTTGAGAATGCGTTCAGGGATATAGAAATAGGGTGATCTTGATCATTTTTTGACTTTTGACTTTTCTTCTGTTGGATGGAGTTTTCGGAAGATGGGGAGACGGAAAGATACCACAGACTGGGCCGCAAGGCCGATCGCGCGTTTTCTTTTTTCTCTTTTTTCTTTGTTGTTGTTGTTGTTGTTGTTGTAAGATCCTTCATTTAGATTGTACCAATAAAAGACTATTGTTTCTTTTGTAAATTGTCAATGGCTGGTTGGTGATGAGGGTCTATTCGTGCTCGATGCTCCATTGTGTCCAGTGCTGTGCAATGATTCACTAGATCCTGTGCTCTGCAGAAATAGATTCGACAGACTTTCCGCTGCTATCTTGCTATATTTTAGATGTATACGTGCAACATGAATGCGCACTACGACCATGTCGTGTTGAGCCACTTGGACTCCTGTACCACCGAGCGGTTCTTAGGGTTGGGGTTGGGGCCGACCTGCAAAGACAAACATGTTCAACATTTGCGCTGTACATGCTATAATTTTTCTTCTGGGAGAGAGAGAGAGAGAGAAATAGCACAGGCGATCGGACCTGTCCAGGTTTTGGTATTCATAGCGGTATATACCGGTCGGACAAGGGGCAGGTGTGTTTTCGCGTCCTCCAAGGAGTATGCCGATATCGTCGAATGGGATTGCAAAAGGACGACTGATTTACCGTGAAGACGTCGATAAATCGTTGAAACGAGCCGGTAGAAGCCGATAACCACGAATTTTCTCTCGTCAATTTAAATTTGTTCTCACGGTATCAGCAATAAATGCAAGACGACTGTTGCTTCGATGAGATGACATAGATGTACGTCCGTGCGCGGGCAGCGGCAGTCGCGATCACATGCAATCTCAAGAGAGCAGTGACATAGCTTCACTCCGCGACTCTTCACAGCCTGCCACCACAATCTAACAAAACCACACTCAAATACCCGCGACAGCTCCTCCAAACCTCCAAACCTCCAAACCACAGGGCCCGCAACGGAATCCACCACGACCTCTCCAACCAGCAGCTCCAGCACTCTGATCACACACCTCCCACTACCATGGGCTCCGTCGTCATCCCCCACCTCGTCACCGGCTGGCACGTCGACCAAGCCATCATGTCCGAAGAAGACCGGCTCGTGGTAATCCGCTTCGGCCGCGACTGGGACCCGGACTGCATGCGCCAAGACGAAGTCCTGTACAAGATCGCCGACCGCGTGAAGAACTTCGCGGTGATCTACGTCTGCGACCTGGACCAAGTGCCGGACTTCAAGCAGATGTACGAGCTCTACGACACCGTCACGATGATGTTCTTCTTCCGCAACAAGCACATGATGTGCGACTTCGGAACCGGAAACAACAACAAGCTGAATTGGGTGCTGGAGGACAAGCAGGAGCTTATCGATATCATCGAGACGATTTACAAGGGTGCTAAGAAGGGGAGGGGTTTGGTGGTGAGTCCGAAGGATTACTCTACGCGCTACCGCTACTGAGCGTAGCGTCTGGGCGAGGAGAAGAGCTGCCAGGGAAGGTCGGATGGCTTTTTACGTTGCCTGTCGCTGTTAGGCTTGCACAAGGCGGTGGCACGGCTGTAAGAAGAAATCGATGTCTGCGGCGGAAATAATGCGATTACGAAAACGGCGTTCTGTGCGACGCGATACAGCTGGCTGGGCGGCGGCATGAAGCCCACTGCGAGACGACGAGGTTGGTCCTTCCCAGAAAGTGTACTGAGATTGGAAATTGCAATTGGATTTTTTTTTTTTTTTGGCTAATCATACATTTCTCGATCCCGAAGCCTGCGCCTCCATCTACACTACCATGAACGGTCGCTGATGATGTCGTGTGACTTACTGTCCAGACTCATTGCTGATGTGACATTCCCTCGTCGGCGAGCTCTCATTCTGCGTGTTTGGTTGTGATGTCTTGCCTCCCTCGGCCCTGTGGCGTATAGTGAGCGTTGCCGTGACTGCAACGCGTTTGAAAGTGCCAGCAGGCCTAACAAAGTACCGCCTGCGCGCAAGCGAAAGGTAACAAGAGCGTCACTTGCAGAATCTATATCTTGTGTAACAGTGAATCGGCTCTGAGTAAGCCCCAGTAGAAGCCGAACATGCTGCAGCACACGGATCTCTCAGAGCACATCGGGCAGACAGCATGCATTTCTTCTGCGCGCTCTCCGCCACACAAAACCGCTAAAGTTACATAAGATTATACAAGACTCGACCCTTTCTCTTTTTATCCTTTTGAACAGTAAAAAGTCGTTAACCTCAATAAACCTTGCCGCCGTAGTAGACCTTCCTGACGTCTACCATCTTCTTGCCGCGAGCCTTTGCCACTTCCTCGGGCAAGCGCTGTGACATGAGGGCCTCGAAAGCGGCTTTGACGACGTTCATCTTGTTTCTTGAGCGCGGGGTGCGCGCGGCGAGATCTGAAATGCCGGCTGCGCGGGCCAGCTCGTAGATGAGGTGTTGGCAGCGGTTGCCGAAGCCTGATAGGGTGGGTTGTTAGTAAATCTCGTCTTTCGCTTGCTGATGATGGGTGGGCGTCATGGTCATGATTATTGAGACATACCTGGTGAGCGAGCAGAGAGCTGCACGACACTCGCGCCGACCTTTGCCTCGACATCGCCGTAGATTGTGCGCTCCTCGTACCTAGGCACAGGCCTCATGTTCCTGATGGCGTTCATCATCGCCTGCCTCCTGCCGTCTTCGTCCTCCGCCGCCTTGCCCTCGCCAATCCCAAGCATGCCATTCTCGTTTCCGGCAATCGTCAAAAAGTACAAGCTCTGGATCTTGCCCATGCGGGTCTGGTTGACGACGCGGTGGTTCACCAGGTTCTTCACGCGCAATCTCAGAATCTCCTTGGGGCTCATGCCAGTCTGCTGGCTGAGACGCAGAATGCGCGGGTCCAGATCCTCCGCTTCTCGCTCTCGCGCTGGATCTCTGGGGGCGTTCCTGCTTGTTGTGGAGGGTGCAATCTTAGGCGCGGTCTTGAGCAGCGTTGCTACGTCCTCTTCCTGCGCGCCTCCTTCCACGGGGAAATCAATCATGGGCCGCACTTTGCTGAAGTCGTCGAAGTAGCTGATGCGCATGGGGTCTGTCCTCGGCCTTCCTTGGATCCGCAAGTCCTCGTCGCCGATCGAGGCCTCGCCGACTTCGATCGCTTCCATTTGGTCCGGGGTGTATTTCATGGCGAGCAGCTGCTTCTCGCGCTCTGTGTAGGGACGCACGCGTGCATATGAGTGTTCGACGGCGGGCTCGGTCAGGCCGAGCTTGTCGGCCTTGACATTGGGGAAGGCAGATTTGCGAGCGGGCTTAGGGATGGTTGCGTGGAATTGGCGGCGGGCGATTTTGGGGGCGGCGACGGAGAGGTCCTTGAAACGGCATGAGAGGCATTGGTAGGAGCGTGAGGCAGCACTCATGTTGGCGGTGGGTGGGCGCGGAGCTATAATGGCGCCTCCTCTTGTCTCTGGGGCCTGTAGCAGGAGTCTCTTGATGTTCCGTAGTTGGGATGTTCGGAGGTGGTCTGCGGCGAAAGCAACGCTCACCTCCATCGGGAAGCCAGAGACTTGGCGTCGATGAATGGATGAATGGCTGGATGGATCGGGAGTAACTTATAGATGCATTGTTCGTTGCGAAGATAGATAGTATATTAATACACCCGGAATATCTATTTCTTCAATCATGGCTCTGGCAAATGCAGCGACACGAGGACTGGCATGTCATAATTGCCGGTCATGGGTGCTACGATCCTTCATCACAAGCATGGTTGGTGGCAAAGTGCAGCCCATGGCCCAGAGGCGACCATTCTCCAGGCCCGCTAGAAACTACAATGAAGCAAGAGACGCCTTCCGACTGAAAGACGAGCATGCTCTCAACGAGATCAATGCACATGCCAGACCGGGACGCGATGCCTTCGACACAGCCAGCACGCAGGACACTGAAATATCAGGCGAAGAAGCAGAGAAGCTGTTAGAAACAGAGATACTGGCAGAGGAGAAGGAAGAGTTGGAGTTGCAAGAAGAAGGCGCCACAGACACACACACACCCTGGTATCTACAAGAGCAGCCGCAGGAAGCAGTGGAACCGAGTCCAATGGCGCACCGACAACGACTGCCCGATCTTCCAGAATACTCACCAGAGCTATTGCAACCGCTACTACAGCATGTATCCGTCGAGCTCGGACTGGATGATCTCACATTACTGGACCTTCGCGCTCTAGACCCTCCACCAGCGCTTGGATCAAACCTCCTCATGATCATTGGCACCGCGCGTTCAGAGAAGCATTTGCACGTCAGCGCAGACAGGCTGTGCAGGTGGTTGCGCACAGAGTACAAGATGAGCCCATACGCGGACGGACTGCTGGGAAGGAATGAGCTGAAGTTGAAGATCCGGAGAAAGGTCAAGAGGGCGCGTCTGATGAGTGCGGTTGGTTCAAAGGGAACAGGCAGCGGAGAGCTCGACGATGGCATCAGAACTGGATGGGTGTGCGTCAACGTCGGCAGGGTCGAGGGTGGTGAGCTGCCGGAGGACCAAACCAAGCTGCAGCGTGTGGAGGGCATGGTTGGATTCGGAGCGCACTCGAAGGGATCGAACATTGTTGTGCAGATGTTGACGGAGGAGAAGCGAGGAGAGGTCGATTTGGAGAAGCTGTGGACGGGTATCATGAATCGCGCCAGGACACAGAAGGAGAAGGAGATTGAGGAAGCACGCATTGCTGCTTCGCCAGAGGAGAGTGCTCTCCGTGATGCAATGCCCAAAACCACGACCTACCGTCCTTAGATGGCATTGCCATTCGTGTTGCCATCGACAATGATCTTTGGCACCCTTGGCCTGAGATCATGCGTGAAACACAGTTCGACGTCCAGTAACACGACTCTGGCTTCTCAGACCCAAGGTAGTCACCTCATTCGGACGATCAGCGCCAACAGCACTTGAGATTCCCCGGAGCATATTCCGGGCATGCTCGATATCATTCTGTGGATGCAGAGCCGGCGACATGTCGACAAGCACCGTTTCGAAGCCCTGCGGAAAGACCCTCCACAGGCTTCGAGTGAGGCGAGGCACGCTGTCTGAACCATGACTGTGGACGGCGGGTGCACTCTTTGCACGGCCATACCGACTTTGGCGGCATCAGCGCTTTTCGAAGACTACGGCGAACACTTCCTCTGGAACGATACGTCGATGTGTACCTCACCGGTCCGCACACAATACCATCAACTCTATGTAAAATTATCTGTACAATAGTACGAAGCCAACCTCAAGACTGTGAGGATACATACTTGTTGTCCAGTGGGGTAAACCAAACTGAGAGCCCCTGAACACACTGTCTTCAGAACACGTACTACTACATGACCCTCCGCTGGTGCCCGTTGAGACGTCTTCACGGCTTGTGGACATGTCAACGAACTACTATCGCGTAGGTATGATCGCCCATGCACCGACGCTGAGATTCTCATGCCATTGAGATCCATCCCCAAATTCCATATATCTCAGCAACTTGCCACACCCGTACTATTCACAACAGTCCGAGTCTAGACCGCTTTTACCATCGAGAGCCACTTGCTGAACACATCGAGTATCATTCCGGCTCTAACAGATCAGACTGCAGAGGTATACGCCGATGCAAACTTACGCTGAGGCAGACGATACACTCAAGTATGCAAAGAAGCCACAACACTAGCAGCACAGCACGGCACGGCAAGCCGCGTGACCAAGACAATAAAATCATGATTTATTTATTTATTTATTTATTGTTTATTTATTCTAACAACTGTAGTCTGGAAAACCCCGCGGAACGCATCATCGCAACTTTTTTTTTTTTAAAAAAAAAAAACTCACATATCAAGCCTTTTGACCTGAAACAAGTTCGACCATGTCACTCGCTGTGATCCTCTGGTCAGATCCCACTGGCACCTGTGGCTGCTTGTGAAGGAGTCTACTCCACTTGCATCGGATGCAATGTTTGTTTGTAACGTCCGAACGCCCGCCGAGTAGAGAGAAGAAAAAAAAACAAACAAAGAAAAACCCATCGCGAACGTCGACCATGTCACTCGTTGTAAATGTCTGGTCCAAGTCCAGTCCAGTCTCACTCGCAAATGTATTTCGCTAGTGAAGACGTCATCGTCGCTCGCAGTCGGAGCTGTGGTTTATCGTGACATGCGCACATGTGCACGAAGAGAATTGGAAGAAGCATAACTTGAGAGTGTTGTGCTTCTCTAGTCCTCCTTTCCATCATCGACGGCCTCGCCACCGTCGTG
This sequence comes from Cladosporium cucumerinum, assembly GCA_023634325.1. Lineage (NCBI taxonomy): Eukaryota > Fungi > Ascomycota > Dothideomycetes > Cladosporiales > Cladosporiaceae > Cladosporium > Cladosporium cucumerinum. Next base: position 164,131 of record JALDQA010000002.1, read on the forward strand.
CTTGACGTCGTCGCCAGACGGGCCCTTGACGGCAGCAGGACGCTTGCTCGGGGTAGACTCCTTGTCGTCCGAGTCCGGAGTGAGCGCAGAGCGCGAGTGCTTGATGCTGGTCTCGCCGTCGGTCTTGCCGTCGTCATTCGCCTCTCCACCCGTATCATCGCCAGCGAGAGACTTGCGAGCCTTCTTGCCCTTGCCCGAAGTCTGGCTCTCACCCTCCTCGTCAGCATCGCGAGCCGCACGCTTCGCACCCGCCACCTTGCCACCCTTGGCCTTCTCAGCCCTGTGCCCGTTGTTCCAGCAGTTGACCAGCTTGCGCTTAATGAACGCCTCCGGATTCGCCGCAATCTCGTCGACGTGCCACGCACGCAGGACGTCGAGACGGACGAGAGCGTACTTCTCCATGATCGACACGATGTAAGCCAGACGCTCCGAGCACTTTAGCTTCGAAGGGACCAAGTTCCCCGCAGCGTCGACGACGCCGAGCTCGTGGGCCTCGATGACAGTCTTGAGGAGGTACCAGCAGGCCTTCTCGAGGTGATTGTCGTCCTTGGCGTTGACGAGGGTGATGAGGGTGGCGTGGGCTTGCTTCTGCCAGCGCGTGAACCACTCTTGCTGGGCGGAGGTGTTCTTGCTGGGGTCTTCGGGGGTGGGGAGGTAGTCGGTGGTGTAAGATGTGATGAGTTGAGTGACCCAGGCGGCCTGGGAGTCGGCGTCGTTCTTGACGGCCGCGACATCATCGTCTCTGATGGTCATGGGCTCACGGCCCATGAGGCCGTCGCCGAGAGCGTCATCGACGGTAGTGTAGCGGAGGGTCATGTTGGGGATGATGAGACGTCTGGCGTCAGCGTTGTCGGTGGTGGGAGCGGTGGCGGCAGTGGCTGACCTTAGAGGTCTTCTGTAGACGGTGATGGTGGTAGTAGTAGTAGTAGGAACATTCACGGTCTGGACTTCGGACGGTGAAAGGATGACCGCGTCGCCCGACTCGATAGAGGTCGTGGACTTGTTGTCTGAGGACGAATCCTTGTGGGCAGTGGAGCTGGTGATGTCGCCTGGCTCAGCGGACGAATCATTGTGGGCGATGGAGCTGGTGATGTCGCCTGGCTCAGCGAACGAATCCTTGTGGGCGATGGAGTTGGTGACCTTGTCCGGCTCTTCGGCCTTGATCTTGCTGTTCTCCGACTTGGGAGACATGGCGGTGTGGTTGATGATAGGTATCCTTGTGAAGGTCTTTGGAACTGGTGGCGACAATTCGCTTGTTGTTTCAAGGCAGGTCAACTGGCGCCTCTGTGTTCTCTGTCGAATGTAGATGTAGCAAGCCTTTTTCTGATATCTGGATGTGCGATCGATTGCGGTAAAGAGTTCTAACTCTCCTTGTTGAATGCAGCAATTTGTGATCTCGAAAGAAGTCCCGTCGTGCCGCGAAGAAGAATAGATTTATGTTGACAAAGGAAAGCGACTCTCCTCGTCACTGGACCAGGTTACCGGGACAGACCAGAGGCAGCGGACGGGCTGTACCGAGGGGAGCAACTACGTGATTGCCAAGATGTTGGTTGCGCCGAAGTGAAGGTGGTGTCGGCTTTCATGTAGGGCACAAAGTTGTTCGGGATTGTGTGTTAATTGGGCCGATTGGCAGTCCTTCTGTCCGCCATGCGTGCGTGTGCTCTGCTGCAGCAGTATTGGAGTGATCACGGTATCATGTCTGAGTATCTAAGAAGTTGAGCTACTCTAGGCCTATCAGCGCTTCTTACCACCACCAGTCGCCATCTATGCTCATGCCTTCGATCTTGAAGGCCGCCGCTTGTAACCGAAACCTCAATCAAGGTACCAACCGCCTACTGCAGGACAGCAAACGCGCTAGCATAGCTGACACTGCTGTCGGCCACTTTGCTCACCTCACTACTTCTTTGATACCTGACAAACTTGAAGAGCCCTTCACTGCCACCCTCTCGCAGACTCTCCAATCCCGCCATCACAACACCAATGGGATGGCGTCCACAAACGGTATTGCCCGTGTCACGCAGCACGTCCAGCCAGCCTTGATGGCTGCCACTCTCGCAGGCGCCCATGCACTCAAAATCGACGGCCTTGATCGACTCGTGGATCTCAGGGTCTGTGGGAGCCTTCGAGCTCGTACGAAGTGATGTAGCAGCACCTGCGCGAGGCTGGTAGTATGTATAGCGGAATCGAAGTCCCCAGTGTGCGAAATCAGAGCTCACGACAAATGCATTGGCTGGATCTGCGAGATAGGGCGCAAGGACCTTGCCGAGAGACCGCTCGGTGGCAGCAGATGTGTTGCCGACCATTATAGGGACCAGAGGTGGGATGTTGTCGCCATGTGCCCTGAAAAAACGTCAGGATGCTATTTTGTGGCGACCCAGGACTCAACAACTCACTTTGAGAGCATCTTGTAGATATAAGGAATGTGCATCTCTAGGCTGTGTTCATCCTCGTCGACATCTTGGGACATCCAGTCGAATTGTCCAGTCTCGTGCAGGTCTGCTGTCGTAGCGGCGTCGATTGGAAGGTTGCCCAGTGGTGTACCGTAGTGTGTGCACTTTGTCAGAGCTGCTTTCTCGAGGTAGAAATGGTGCGATGGGCCCAGAAGAAAGACACGCTTGCTGTACTGAGTGTCAGCACAAGCGGACTGGCTATCACTGGTATGCCGCAAACAGACAGGACCTCTAGCTGAGGCCATATTAGGGAAAAAGACAACGACGTCAAACCACTCACGCCTTGCTTACATCCCAGGACTTGTATGCGTATGCTGCGGCCGGACCAGAGTACGAGAAGCCAGCATGTCTGAGGGTGTACATGTATCAGCACGACCGATAGCATCGTTGATCACACACAAGTCTTACGGTCCGATGATGATCCTGGCACCTGGGACAGGTAGGCAGTCCACTTGCTGGCCTTCAGTGTGTGGTCCGATACATGTCACCGGTGTCTTCACGTCGTCGAGCCAGCCGTCGAGCTGAGAGTTCAAGTTCGCCTTGGAGGATGTATACCATGAGCCGGCGTGGGAGGGATTACGAGTGATTTGCTTACTCGACATTTTGCTTGTGACTGAGGTGAGATGAGGTGAGGTATGTTCAAGGTTGAAGGTGGGAGCGAGAGAGTGTTGTAGTTGATTGAGCAGGCCCCACTGGCGGCGGGGTTCGGTTTATCATGTCTTTTGATATCGCCGTCGTCATACTTTCACATGTTATTGCACTTTGGCAACGCGTCCACGCAAACGCGCGCGCGTCTTGCATATCACTTACTCAATCGACAAGTATATCTCGATACAACAAAACACAACATATCATACTAGGCACATCTCCGCAATCGACTCTTCTTCCGCCCACAATGCTCCACAAACGCAAACGCTCCTCAACAACAATCCTCTCCTCCCCAACAACAGACCTCACCAGCACCAGCACCGTCCAATCCTTCTACCCACACACAAAACCCATCCTCTCACCCTTCCACTCGCCCTCGAAACTCTCCTCCTTCGAAACCGACACAACTTCACACCTCAACGCCCGCACGCGAAAACGCCACCGCGACAACCGTCCCGATGCCGAAGCCGTCCACGGTACGTCTTCCCCTCTCACTCCCTGGCTCGGCGCCGTGATCCAAATGCGCGCTCTCGCTGACGTGTGTCGAATCGTAGCATCCACAATCCAGCGCCTGTACCAAGCGCAGCGCGAATACACCGCGGCGGAACCGGGCGTAGCGCCGAGACAGCAGCAGCAGCAGCAGCAACAGCAACAGCAACCCCATCACCAAGAGCAAGACCAGGGAAAAGAGCTGCAGCTAGCGCCGCAACCGCAGAAGAGCACGCTGCATAGCTTTTGGCGGATCGAACAGCCTGTGCCGATCATGGTACCGCAGATGCAACGGGTTGCTGTCGTGCAGGAGCCTCGATGTGAGGATTGCGATGGCGCATTGAGGGACGAGGAAGCAATGGATGTTGACGAGGATTCCGCCGAGGACAAAGCTTGTGGGTCTTGCCGTAGGCCCGTTTGCAATAGCTGCGCGGTGTATGGTCGCGAGCGAGTATGTGCTGGGTGCGCGGGTTGTGAACGGGGATGGTGAGTTGTGTGTCTTGGATACATGTACGGGACAAGTGCTTTTGGGCAGATGGTGGGATATATTTGCGTTTCTAGCGTGGCGTTTGGGAAATGGTGATCATTGTTTGGTCTTTGCATACGTGCATTCGCAGTTTTGGGGATAATCTAATCTTGTATAGCAATGCGGGAGTCCCAGACGGACGCCCGACTGTACAAAAAGAAGCGACGGAGATGTTGAGATCCACTCCCCAACTCTTGTTGACGAAAACCATCCTCATTCATCATCCAACAAACTCCGCAAACCTCCTAAACTCCCCATCCTCCCTCAACGCCAGCATATCCCCCTCGCTCAAACACGCCACAAGTCCAACCTCCCCCTCCCGCGATTTCGGCATCAAATACATCAACCCCTCCGTAACATGACTCCTGCTCCTCCTCACTGCCTCCGCCCTTCCCAAGCCACCCCCAAAATCATACCCATAAGCCCCCATCTTCACCCAGGAACTGAAAAATACATCACTCGTGCTCCTCAACGACGCCGCAAAGCTAACGCATGACCGATCTTCCGATCGTGCCAGAAGGGTAGCGAGAGCGCGCGTGTCGTGGGCGAGAGATGAGGTTTTGGGATCGACTTTGGAGCGTAGATTGGCGGCGAGGACGCCGAGGGGCTGCGAGAGCAGGTCGTGGAAGGTGAAGGTGTTGTAGGTCATGTTCTGCACGAAGCCGGGGTGCATAGTCGAGATTCCCAGGACCTGTCTGACGTCTACGGCTCGCGCGAATGTCGAAAGCGTGGCGGCGCTTAGGCGCGCACGGCGGACGGATGTCACGGTTTTCCAGACGAAAGCGCCGAGGGCGTCGTCGGTGGATACGAAGCTTGTTGGTGGACAAGTCTGGGCGGCGGTCGATTTCAGCGCTTCCAGCGATGCTTTGCTAAAAGAGAAATACGCCCATGAGCAAGCTGGAGGGTTGCGGCCGAACGAAGTCTGATCATTGACGATTTGGTAGTCGGACACGGTTGGGGGAAGCTTGTGGGAAGCGTCTAGCAGAGGGATTGCGTTGTTGCTTGTAGTGGTCAGATTGCAGACCGCTCGCTCTTCGTCTGTGAAATCTTCGCCTCGACATGCCTTTGAGAACAGACGAATGACATGGTCTTGTCCAATGCCGTCCATAGCTTGGTGCTGACCGAGGAACGTCAAAAGAAGTCCGCCCTTGATGAGAGTCGCCTGGGCCAGAAGTACCTCAGGCCCCACTAGGTCGCCAGTCCCTATTTGTGTCTTCCGCGGCGCGACGATATCCTCGTCCAGCGCGTTGATCGGAAACCGTGCCAGCCGAAGAGCTTCCATGGACGGGAACGACGAGTCATCGCGGAGATCTTTCACCGCTAGACGAGGTATTCCTCCCACAGCCTTGATCTTGAAGACTCCAGTGCTACTCAACGTAGCTCCCTCATTGACGACCCTTCCAGCTAACCACGGAAACTCTGAATGAAGTGTCTCCAGAGCATTTTCCAGCGTTTTGATCACACGCGGATATGCTTGTAGATTGTCGATTGGAAAGCAGAAGCAGATCTGAGTGTAGATGGGTAGTATCTGTTGTCCAAAACTGTCGAGAGTGACACTCTCATCTTGCGCGGTCGGTGTTTTGTCCATGATCGACCGCTAGGTCGGTACGTACTGTACTAAAGAAGAAGTCGCCGATGATACTTGAAAAGTATAGTCCTGGTATTCATTGGAGATCAAGTCATTGATCTGTATATACCTGATAGGATATTGGAGTTTATAGCCAAGAGATGATTGAGACTGGAGTCACTCCTTGGACTTGGACGCCAGTAAGCGTCTTGCAACTCTCGTGAGTCTTTCAAAGTAAACGAGTATGTGAGCACTAGGCTGCCGCCACATCCTCAACTGGACTAATCTGCGGGGTACATGCACCTGGCAAATTACTTGTAACGAGCACGAGCATGCCAAGGCCCATCAAGCTGGGCATTGTTGATTAGCCAGGCAGCAAGACCCACATGTCACGTGTTAGACATAGTGGGAAGTACAAGACTATCGCAAGAGGGTTAAAATGATTAGTCCAGATGTTTCAGACGAGCAAGAACTCAGCTTCAACTACTACTCCCCGCACTAGTCTGACTCGTCCACATCTTATGGTATCTTCCCCCTCGCCTCAATAGTTCGTCGTGCGTACCCTGCTCCAGTATACTACCATCGTGTATCACGAGAATTTGATCCGACTTCACAATGGTTGAAAGACGATGTGCGATCACAAGCGTAGTGCGGCCTCTCCTCAGCCTGTCCAGAGCAGTCTGCACGGCAGCTTCTGTCAGAGAGTCCACGGCGCTAGTAGCTTCGTCAAGTACGAGAATGGGAGGGTCTTTCAAGAAGACGCGAGCGATCGCTAGGCGCTGGATCTCGCCACCTGAGAGTTTGACGCCTTGTTCTCCAACTTTAGTTTCGTAGCCGTCGGCGAAAGTGGTGATTTTGTCGTGGATGGCTGCTGCTCGACAGGCTGCTTCGATCTCGGCGTCTGTTGCGGAGAGTCTGGCGTATCGGAGGTTTTCGTGAATGGTTCCGTTGAAGAGTAGGGGGGCTTGGGGAACTACGCCAATAGCTGTGCGAAGCGAGTCGAGCGTGATGTCGCGGATGTCGTGGCCGTCAACCATGATGCGACCCTCGTTGATATCGTAAAGGCGCAAGAGAAGCTTCATAATTGAAGACTTGCCGGCGCCGGTCTCGCCGACCAAAGCCATGGTTTGTCCTGGCGACACTGCAAGGGAGAGATCGTGGATGGTGGTTTGTTTCGACTCGTATGCGAAGCGCACATTCTCAAACTCGACACGGCCTTTGACGCGAATGTCGATCGCGGTGTCCTTGTCCTTGATGCTTGGCTGGACTTGCAAAAGGTGGAGAAGTCGTTCGGCGTCTACAAGGTCTGACATTAAGAACCGACAATTGTGAGAAAGCATGGAGATCGGCCAGGTAAGGTTTTCCCAGTATTGCATCAAGAAGACAAAATCTCCAGGAGTGGCACGACCCGTGTAGATCTCATGTATGACCAAACAAGCGAGGACGAAGAAGGTGGCTGGGAAGAGTGATTCGACCACAGCCTGCACCAAAGCGTCTCCTATGCTCCACTTCTGTTTGGCGGTAAGTTGATCCTGTACTGCTTGACCGAAACGGTGTCGCTCGTATCGGAACATGTTGAAGAATGAGACTGTCTGCCACCCTTGAACAGCCTGAAGAATGACCTTTGCTTCTTGACGACTTGCCTTGGCCATTGCGCGTCTGTTGTTGAGGTTCCATGAAGTTGCAAGGACCTCGGCTGCGGTGAAAACTATCGTGGCTGCCAGCAATGCAATAGCAACAAAGTGATTAAACCTGTGCGAGAGATAGATCAATGCGATTACCAAGTCCAAAGAAGTAGGTATGATATCAAGAACGAGCGTGCTGAGAAGGCTTGTGATGGCGTGTCCTTGCTCGATTGCCCTGATGACCTCTGCTGAGTCGCGTTCGGAGTGAAAGTCCATAGACAGGTCCATGACGTGGCCGAAAGCAGCATTGGTCAGTCCCCGATAGGAGAAATTCTCAATAGGAATCTTTGCCAATGTCTCAACGAGCTGAATTCCTGGTTGATGGGCAGCAAGAGCCAGTATAAGCCAGATTGCCAGGTCACGATAGGGAGGTTCACCGCCCGTAAGGTTGTCGGCAACTTTTCCAAGTTGAGCAGGCATCAGAACGTTCAGCGCTCTGCCTGCGATAAGGCATAGGATGCAGGCGAAGTAACAAAGCTGGACCTTGTAATCATTCTTAGGCACAATGTAAGGTGTGAAGACCTTGAAGTCTCGCAAGTAACTCAGCCATCCGCCACGTTCCTTGAGGAGCTCTGCGCGGCGTTGTTTGATCAGAGCGACTTCCTCGTCATCATCGTCTTCGTCCGACCCATCGCTGTCGGAACCCATTCCGTCGGAAACAGAGCTACGTTTGGCCTTTGCTACTTCTGTAGTACCACCGTAGCTATCGTTCGTGTGAGCTTGATCGTCGAAAAGAGGTTGAGTCTCGCTGCGGTCGGAAGAATTCGAGCTCACTCGTCTTGATGCAAGCAGTAAAGCCACCACGGCCAAGATGTCGCGTATGATCTGCGTCACAAACGCCGCTATGTCAGATGATGTCCAGGCCTTAGAGATGCCAAACAAGACGGTCAGCGGAAGCTCGAGGCACAGCGATGTGCCGCCCATGGCAATGAGCGAGACAGACGTCGTGATGCTCAGGCCGTACATAGTCGACCACGTCAAGGCTGAAAGTAGGAGATGGACCAAATGTGCATTTTCCGCGCCGAATGCATCCCCGTTGCCTAGGACCACGATGATCGTCTCAAAAATGTATGTGGCAATGACCAGAACCTGAACTGGATTCGAGACAATTTTCCGGTGAGCTGAGCGTTCACCTGAGGCCTGTGAGGCATTGATGGTGATGATGGTCGAAAGTGAGGCCGCGAGAGGGACAGTTCCGGCACAAGCATAATGGAGCCCAGAGAGGGCGGAGTGTATGGCTGTATGCATGATCAATTGATAGCAGCAAAGAACATAACCTTCGGGTCAAGAGGAGATATACTGTATTGTATCTATGCAAGTTTTCAGCTCTTCGGAGTATTGAAGAACACTCGGGTTGCCGACGGCTCTCGTAAACTTGACCAATAAGAGGGCGAGCAAACTTAACACAAACAGTCGCCGCCGCCGCCACCAGCAGCAGCATGAGGGTGTGCGAAGGGACGGAACGATGGGAATGACATTTTAATTTTTTTTTCATTTGTGCAGCGGTGTCCCTATACAGCTGGGATGTTGATGTGAGTGGAGTCAGATCGACTGATGTATAGTTTGTGTTCCGTAATTGTCAAGCGTCGTCACTCAGTCTGAAGAAGTGTCCTGTGACTCGAAGGGTGGACGGCCTGAGGGTGCAGGTACAGTATGTTGGTGCGTGTCATCAGCATGAGCAACCATGAGTATGTACGACTCGGCCACTCCGGACCAGCCAATATACTGCTACGCATGTTGAAGGCGTTTTTGGAAGTGAAGTGCAAAAAAAATAAAAAAAAATAAAAAATAACGTGGCTCAGGGGACCTTGGAGTGATTTCTTGAGGCAAACTTGAGCTTAACGCGATGATTGGTCAAACTTCCATCCACCCCCCAAGCCAGCCAGCCTTATTGTATGTAGTAGCGCAAGCAAGTCGCATAAGTTACTCAATTCAAGATACCAATACCACGCGCGATCACCTGAGCGCATACATTCTTGTATAATCCACCACCACCACCACCACCACCACCATCACCACCCTTCTTTCCACATCCCCCCAGTAGAGCACCGCCGTCATGCGTTTGACCGCTGAGCTCATTGGCAACTCGCTGTCCTTCCTCAACCCTCTCAAAGAGCGCGAACTTGATCTACGAGGTATGCCCTACACCCAGACGATTTCCTGAAAGGGACAGAATCGCTACACTTGCATCCAAAAGAAGAGCCAGTTGATACATAGCCTCTCGCGACTCCCACAGGCCACAAGATCCCCGCCATCGAGAACCTCGGCGCCGCACGCGACCAAGAGTGCATCGACTTCACCGACAACGACATTTCCGTCCTTACAAACTTCCCTCAGAGCCCGAGACTCCAGACACTACTATGCGCAAGGAACAGGATCCAGCGCATCGAGGCGAACGTGGTCAAGAGCGTGCCCGCGCTGAACACCCTCGTCTTGACCCAGAACAATGTCGCTGAGCTTGCCGACCTGGAGGTGCTGAGAGGCTTCAAAAAGTTGACTTTCCTGTCACTAGTGGATAACCCTGTGACGAACAAGGAGGTGCGCATACCAGTACTGGACAATAGGGAAATGTAGGCTGACGAGGTATAGAACTACCGGTATTGGCTCCTGTACCTTGCGCCTCAAATCCGCTTCCTCGATTACCAAAAAGTCAAGGACGCCGAGCGGACAAAGGCAAAGGAGATCTTCGGCACACACGAAAAGCCCACAGAACTGGCACAGAGCATCCTTGCCGCAAGCGCAAACAAATCGCTCACCTACACCGCACCACTCGCAAACGGAACTGCTAAGCAGTCGCGCGTCAAACTGAACGAAAAGGAAAGAGCCAGGGTTGAAGAGCTCATTCGCAACGCTAAGAGCCTGGCAGAAGTTGCCCGTCTGGAGAAGGAGATCAGCGAAGGCAGGATTCCGGCTGGCGTGCTTGACGAGGATGTCATGGACGAGACTTGAACGCTGGACATAGGACATAGGACATTGGATTCATGTTGGGAACGAAGAATGAATAAGCCTGCGAAATGGCTACGAATGCGGACAAGCTGGATTCATGCGGCAGCTACATTGTGTTGCTGCGCAGTGTGGGCGGTGGTCGCCAAAAGTCAGCATACCGTCCATAAATTGGGAGAAGGCACAAGGTAGCTTGACATGACCTCAAAATTTGGTCTGGTCTGGCACCCACTGATACAGCGGCAGATCAGAGACGTCAAAGCAAAGCGCAGTCGTATATGCGAGCCTCAAAAGTGCCACACGCGATCTATCAGTACGAGGCTAGTATCACAAAAGAAAATGACCCAAACCGCGCGCGCTCTCCAAATCTCGCCGCTCAAAGTCCGTTCGCAGTACTCCTACACAGCCCTTCACATGCAACAAGCACACCATCGCCATCACTCAGATCAGATCTTCGTAACCATAGCTCCCCTCCCCATCGCTTTGCCACTATCCCTCTCCCCCACAACGTTCTCCCCATCACTCCCATCAACACTGAAGCTATCCGCACTCATCTTCCCCTCCACCTGCGCCGCCCCTCCAACCACAGTCCGACTCGGATCCATCAGCGCCCTCATCTCATACGGACTCCCCTCCCTCGAAGCCCTCCCCACCTTCTCATACCCCAACGGCTTGCTCAACGCATCCGAAATCTTCCTCGAATGCGCGCGAATGCTATCACCCCAATTGTGGCTTCCCCGTCTACCAGATTCCAGCGACGGGCTGCTTCCACTTTCCTTCGAGGTGGGCACGGGCGCCGGACGAGGCGTCACGAACTGCTCGTACGTCGGCAGCGGGCGCTCGGTGAACTGCGTGGAAGGAGAAGAGGCAAGGGGTTGCAGGTTGTGCCACATCCTGGCGGCGTCGGCGCGGGCTTTTTCGCGGATCTCGGCTTGCTGGGTGGACGAGAGGCCGGGCATGGAGATGTCTTCGCGGCGGAAATTGGTTGGGCCGGACTGTGAGTGAGGTTTGTTAGTTCTTTGTAGGGAGGGAGGCGAAATGGATTGGGATGGGGTCGTGGTGTTGACTGACGATATGGATAGCGCGTGGTTCTTCGTCGTCGTCGTCTGCGGACCCGCCGCAGCACTTGAAGTAGCTGAAGAAAGAGCTCATTTTGGATCCGAGGGATGGAGGATGGTGGGTCATTTGCACTTCGATGGTGGAGTGGTTGCTGAGGTAAAGCTGTTGGAGGAGCTCTGGAGGGCACTCCTGATATGGACGAAGAAGCCAGAATGGTTTTTTTTTTCTTTCGTTTCGCCGGCCCGTCGAGCAGGTGTCTGAGACGGCCTACAGTGAGACGGTGTCAAGCATAGACGGGCAGTCCGGCGGAGAGTCTTCAGAGACAAGATAAAGAAGCAGCTATCCGAGACGACTGCACATGCAAGCTAGCATGCAAGCTATGCTACTAGCAAGCTCGCTTCGACGTGTGAAAGAGACAGAGACAGAGAGATCAGAAGCAACAATAACAGCGAACAAGAACAATAGTGTTCCCGATATAAGCAGGCAGGCAAGCAAGCAGGCAGACAGCCGGAGTATATGAACGAGTGTGCAAGGCAGACGATAAGCAAGATTGGCAGGTCGTCTGAAAAGAGTCGACGTGTGAGATGTCACAAAGGAGCTCGACCTTGCTAGATGGGAGATGAGCAAGCTTGCTGGCCGGCCTACGATCGCGTGGCCAACCTGTCCTTGCGTGCGTTGCTCTGCTTCATGAGTAAAGGTGGAGTTCACATTCCTTGCCACACCCGCTGGGCTGGAATGCGTTTGGAATTGGGATGCTAAGCAGCGTTTTACAAGGGTTTCGATGTCTTGGTTATCAGACGGAGTGTTTGAGGTAGTGGGAAAGTTTGATCAGAACAATTCATACGGTAACTTCATCAATCTCGTATTCAATTCCTGTATCTTTCATCATCACATCATCCAGTCCTGCAAAGTTCAGTGGCATGCCGCACAAAAAAGGTCAGCTCGGCAGATGCTGTGCTACATGCCTTGCATACGCACAACTTTCCCCCCCGTGCACGAACGCGACGCGATCCGTCTGGCTTCACCTCAATACAGCGGAAAGTGCACCTCTGCTTCAAGAGCCACAGTCGCACACTGAGACCAGTTCATACGTTTTCTCGGGACATGACCAATCGCCACATTCCACGCCCCTCCCACGCAACGCCCGCTTAGACTGCAATAGTCGGTACCTGCATATCATCGTTTGCGCCATGCTCCACATCTGAAGTAAGTCTTATCTAGTTGGGGTATGCCTTCACGTGGTAGCTCTTCAGGCGGCTGAACTGCTCGAAGCCCAAGATACTGAGCGTCTGGCCCTTGCCGCTGTTCTTCCAGCCGACCCACGCGAGATCTGGCGCTGGGTAGTCGCAGCGGTTGACGAAGACGGTGCCGGCTTCGATTTCGTCGGCGAGCTCGTCGCCCTTGGCGGCGTCTGCGGTCCAGATGGAGGCTGTGAGGCCGAACTGGCAGTCGTTCATCTTCTCGATGGCTTCTTCGTCGGAGGCGACGGACATGATGGGGATGACGGGGCCGAAGGTCTCTTCGGTCATGACTGTCATGTCGTGGGTTACGTGAGTGAGGACAGTGGGAGCGAGGTAGTTGCCCTCCTTGGGCGGGTTGGCGAAGGTCTCGTTGTCGGGGGTGACGTTCTTTGCGCCCTGCTTGACGGCCTCGTCGACGTGCTCCTGGATCCTCTTCGCTGCGGCTTTGCTAATGACGGGGCCCACGTTGGTGGACTTGTCGAAAGGATCGCCGAGCTTGTAGCCCGAGAGCTCCTTCTGCACAGCCTTGACGAAGTCGTCATGTACGCTCTCGTGAACGTAAATACGCTCAAGCGAACAGCATGACTGACCAGAGTTGAAGACAGCGCCGTCGACAATCTCACCTGCTGCCCATGCGAGGTCAACGTCAGGACGAACGTATGCAGGGTCCTTGCCGCCGAGCTCGAGACCGACTTTGCAGTCGACACGACCTGCTGCAGCCTTTTGTACAGCGAGACCACCAGGCACGGAGCCGGTAAAGCAGACGAGGTTGATCTCAGGTGCTTGGACAAGCTTCTCGACCTTTGTGAAGTCGCCGCAGTGGAAGACTTGGAAGATGTCCTTGTCCAGACCAGCGTCGATGAAGGCCTTCTGCATTTGCTCGACAACGAGAGGAGTCTGAGGTGATGGCTTGACGATAACGCTGTTGCCGGCAAGAAGAGCTGGGACTAAGGAGTTGACGAAGGTGAGGTAAGGGTACTGTTGCTTAGTTAGTCATGCAGTTCTTCATAGATTCAAAACAGCACGAAAAATCGCAACACTTACGTTCCATGGCACAATAATAAGGATAGGACCCAACGGCACCTTCTTGATGTACCTTTTGAAACCTTCCTCAGGCTCACCAGGAGTATCCTCGAAAGCCTTCTCGGCAATCTTCAACAAGTAGTGTCCTCTAGCGACAGCAGTCGAGACCTCTTTGCCGGTATACGCAATGGGCCTGCCCATCTGCTCCGTGATCTCCTTAGCCAAAACATCCTGTCTCTCAGAAATCAAATCAAGAGCCTTCTTGACAATGTTCTTGCGCTCATCGAGCGAAGTCTTGCGGTACTTGAGGAATGCCTTTTGCGCGGTCTTGGGCAATTCAGCGAGCTCGGCGTCTGTAGGGCCTTGTCTTTCGACGACGGGCTTGTTGGTGACGGGGGAGATGGTGGTGATCGTTTCGACGGACATGATTGCGGTTTGATGCGGTGGATGGAAGGAGTGTGTGAGTGAGGCAATGGTGGCCAGATGGCTCATATAGATAGATAATGGTTATCCGACCTTGAACCGCCGTTTATCTTAGTCAATTCGCCCCTCCGCTCGGCGATTGCTTATTACGTCGTTTTTGAGGGTCCATGCGGACGCCGAATGCGGACATCGTATGCGAAGCTGGGGAAAAAGATTTTGTCAAAAGAATATGTATAGACAATACTTCCAATCATACAAGAAATAGGTCGGCTGGCCCAATGGCAAGGCGCTTGACTACGAATCAAGAGATTGCAGGTTCGATCCCTGCGTCGATCAACACGTTCTTTTGACCTTTCAAAGTCCCATACTTATCTTTTTCATCGCGGCCAGTCATGTACACTCTTTCTTGGTCAACACACTGAGCTCGTTATCTGGTGTATCTCCCAAAAATTGCGGAGATGCATGGTCGACAACGAGTCACCGCGCCCACGTCTCTGATAAGAATGCACGAGGATCCGAAGATAAGACACATGGCCACCGATTGTCAAGATGTAATCATCATGGAGATGTAACTGTCACAGCAAGTAACCACTCATCCACGGTTTCCTTTGCCTCTCCATCAATGGCAAAGGCGGCTCAAAAGGCCTTGAGGTGGTCTACTCCCCGGTTGCTGAACCACGAGTAGCGAGTCTTGCCCGCCATGTACGCTCTCCTTCCTCTGCCCGCATTCGTCGCTCTGGGCATTGAACCGGCCCCTCTTGCTTAGGCATCGCAAATCGTGCCGCTCCCCTAGCGGTAGCGACACTGAAAAACGCTTGCTCCTCTTCCTGAACTTCAAGGCTATCATTACGATGTCCGAGACTGGCCAGCACACTTTCGTCAACACCAAGATCTTGGAAAGCGGCACGTATAGCACCGTAGGAAAGCTTGTTCGCAGAATACGGACCAGAGAATAGAAGCTCAGTCACATGCAGCATGTAGACTCGCTGCAAAGACTTGACAAGCTCCCGAATCCGGTTTGAGACAGCAGTCCAGTACTGTTCGCTACTATCATCATCTTCGTTAGCCATGGCGAGTCGGGCCTCCTCGGTCTGAAGCCAAGTTCTGAGTCTACAAGAATAGCGTCTACCGAGCCATTGTAGGCACTTCGGAGGGTCTTCAGGATGCCACTCAGGGTTGCCGAATTGAGGTCCAGATGTAGCACACGTTGGCCTGGAAGTTCAGACTCTTCGCGCTCGCAAGCATATGCCTCGATGTAAGTGCGACACAAGCCTTTACCGTAGCTCGCGTATGTAGCTGAGGCTGCGTAGAGCCGGTAAAGCGATCTTGGACTATATATCAGATTCTGGAGCTTCAGGTAGCCGAGAATGTCGCCAACTTCTTCGTCTGTCTGTCCGAAACGGCCAGGGGAGCTTAGCACAGCAGCGATGATAGCCTGCTCGTCGCCTAGCCATATCTAGGTCGTGTTTACCAGCTTCGATACCATCGTGGCAAGTATGGCGGTCTCTGGTCTTGCGGGTCGGCCGGCAAGCTTGTTCGCCAGCCTGCTCGCGCGTGACTTAAGATATCGTAGTTTGCCCCAATTCGAGTCAAAACGATCAGGCTTGCGGTTCACTGGCCCGGTCGCTAGCTGACGCATGAGGGTGGTATAAGAGGTATCACCTTCGATCAAAGCAGTATGATGAAAATTACCATCGTGAAGCCTCACCACCGCAGTGCTGCATCTGCCTCAATAGCCTTGTCCTGGATATGGCAATTTGCGGTCTCTTACCCGTGCGCTATTTCCTGTGCAAGTCCAATCGCTGGAGCACGTAGCCCACCCGTGCTTGGGCATGTCTTGCATTTAGGTAGAGGACACATACGATGACATTTTTGCGACTGAACACTTGCTAGCGCATAATCAACCGCTTAGACGATCTGCTGAGTTAGGAAGCGGAAGAGAAAGGTCAATATAATTAACGACCTTGTTAACATATTGAGAAACAATTATATTTCGTCTGCGTAGTATTCAGGAAATTTCCGATAGACCGTCAGGCAGGTTGAGACTCGCTGAAATGGTTGCCGACTCGGCTGTAAAACAGGCACCCATGTCTGGATCACGTGCCCTGTGGATGTTTACGACATCTCCTCGACTGGCGCGCACTTAGGGATACGCCGAAGACTTATGGTTCAGTCTGTGGGTGTTGCACTTCGATATTGTGACGACTTCAAACTCCATACGAAGACATGCTATCGACTAGGGTTCCATGCGAGGGCGCGATAAGAAGAACAGCTGGCCCAGCCAGTCTAGAATTGAAGAGCAGGAATCCCACTCGCCGATATTGCTATCCTCCTTGTGTTGGAGGAACCCATGGTGCAAGGATATGGTCGCTGTACTTCGAATCATCCCCGTACCAACCACATGCTACCTCATCTCTGAACCCTTAGAGGGTACGCTTTGACCGCAGACCCGGCGCCTGCACCAAACTCCAAGGTTGGATGCGCTCACTTAACAAGGGCGCCCCATACTGGTCAGGAGCTATCCAGAGATTGAATCCGCTCCTCGTTGCCTCAGTGTCTGCGACGAAGATGTGAGGTGGCAAGTGCGCCCGACGATCTTCTTCGGGCAAGCTGTCCACAGAGTGGGCTGCGAAAAGCGCATTCTGGACTTCATCTAAGTCGAAGGGGTAGATGTCCTCAAGATAGTGAATATACTGTGCTTCCATCGAAGCAGGGAAAAAAGCAAGCAGGGCGCCATGAGGATACCATTCCACTGGAGCTGTGCGGGAGCCCTTGCAGAAGCTCTTGGAAACGCCCATCTGTACCGGGTCCATGATCTGTTCGAATCCAGATGACATTGGGTGAGTAATCAGGATCGCGGGTATGTCGTTCGATCGGGTTCAATAGATTCTTGGGTACGTCAGAGGCTTTCGAAGACATAGAGACATCAGGGTCTGGGCTTCCAACTCGCCATTCGCATGCGTTTTAAACGCAAGGCTAAGAATAGCAACAAGATCAGCGACGTATCAAAAAAGACAGAGGTATTCGAGCAATTACCCTGCGCCCTTCATGGCCCAATGTAGCATACAAGACACCAAGACGAAGGTGCTCTTGCCGTCGCTCTAAGCTCTCCTCTAAGGGATCAGTCTTGCGCCAATTCTCCTGCAAAAGTCACATTAGTGTTGGCTGGGTGGAAATGATTGATCGAAAATGCATCGAATGAACCAGTCAAAGGGAAGTGAAAGAAATCCCGGTGCATTTTCAGTGCCCGCCATACTAACTCATGTACAGAAACCAGAGGCTAGGATGCCAGTCTGTAGCAGGGGACAAGGGGTAAATTGGGACGCTGTTGCGGCTAGCCGAAAGGCAAAGAAAGCAAAGTACTCTTTGTGTTTGAACATATGAGTCAAAGAGCTTTACAGAACACTGAGAATTCCATCTACATACTCGGAACATAAATCTGCCCGGTAGCCATGGTAGGCGGGGCCCTATATCCGGACGGCGCGTTATACCCAGGCGGTGCTCTCTATTTCCCATGACTCAACGCCATTTCCAGATCGTCGTCGTTGTCTGGAGCGACCTCTCCTCGGTTTCGGGCGATGTCCCTCGTGTGCTTTTCGATGATCGTAAGACCAGCACTCGCTCAGATGTGAGCACGTGGTCCTCGAGAAGAACCAGAGTCATCGTGTCGTTCGCAGTAGTGTATAGTAACCCGCCGACCCGGACAAGGCTCGAGGCTGACGGGCCTATCTCAAATCAAGCTAAAATGCGGCCACGCTCGATACCTTTTAGCATCCTTCGAGCGTCCTTTGGATGGGGACTACATTCGCATGAGCATCCAAGTCTACCGGGGCCAAGAGTAAGAAGATCTCGGGTACACCAAAGAATCAACATGCTGTGTGGCAACCCGAGCTACGAGTTTTAGGGATATGTGTACCCTTCGAGGCCAGGAGCGCTAAAGGAAGAGCGATTCCCTCGCGAGCTAGTACAGCACGTAATTAAAAGTATATGTTCGATTTCCAAGCCGTGGATCCCATGACTTGCGACGTTACCCGACGACCAATCAAAAACGGTTCTATAGTGTAGCGGTTATCACTTCCGGTTCTGATCGACATTACTTGTTTGATGTAGGACATCCGGGCGACCCCGGTTCGATTCCGGGTAGGACCTTTTCTTTTGCCTTTTGATCGAGCATTCCAAGGATTGGCATCAGTCTACGACGACGGCAATAGCAAGCATTACAATTCCCTCAACCATGAGCGCGGTAACACTACTGTCATAAGCAGAGGATCGGTCCGAACAGAATGCTAAGGCAAGTTATCAATGTTGCACATAGGCTTCAAACTGCACGCACGGTGTAACAATACATGAAGAAGTAGCATAATCGGGTTACTTGAGTAAGAAATGATCGCCCACTATTTCTCCAGAATGTCCAGTAACTCGTTTATAAGCTTTACACCATCGGAGTGCACACTCAAGTCTTCTCGTCGTCCCTTCCGCGACTCGTCTGCACCGAGTCGACCGAAGAGACATCAGGTGTGTGCTCGGCGATCTCTTCAGTCATGAATTCGTCGTCATCATACTTTCTGTACTTGGTCCAGAACACGACCGTCTGGACAGCCAGTACGATGGCAGGTGCTGCCCAGATCCAGACGAGATTCGGATCCTTGATAGCCGGCGTCAGAATCTCGCCCAATGCTGAAGACAAAGCTGTAGTAAAGAGGAAGAGGGATCTGGTATGTATGTCAGATCGTGCGACAAGTCATGGGTTGATCGGTAACTTACGTGACAAGAGCTTTCATGCCAGGCGGAGACCTTGCATATGCCAGCTCATACGCCGTGACATTGCAGAAACACTCGCTCAGAGCTCCGAGGGAGATGTTAGGAATCTGCCACCAGATGCTGATATTGGCGACAGCATCGCAGGTCGTTGCATACTTTCCACATGGGGAAAGTTGATAGATCTTCCACTGGACCAAAGCGCCGAGAACACCGGAGAAAGCGGCGATCGAAAAGCCAAACGTGATGCGTGAGACACGGCCAAACTTGATGTTGAATCTGCGTAGGAGCGGATAGATGACGTAAGACAGCAGAGGGACAGCAAATACGATAGTCAAGGCGTTGAAGTGGCCGAGTAGATCGTTGGGCGTTCCTTTGGTGATCATAGTGGCGCCTTGACTCGTCTGCACGGACCCGATGCCGTTATCGTTCAGGTTGTAAATCGGATAGTAGAGGAAAATGCCACAGGCAACAAATGTTCGCTTGACATCATCCACGTCGTTGTCGGTCCAATTGATTGCATTCTTTTCGCGGAGAGCGACTCCGTTCTGTTCGAGCACCGAGGGCTTCGCGCCATCCAAAAACGCTTTCTTCCATACTTTGCCTTTGCTTTGAACAATAGCAGTCTTGACGATCTTGTACACCCTTGTCAAAGCACTGCCGTCAGGAGGATATTTGACGAGCTTGTTGTTAAGGTACCAGAGAAGTGTTGGCAGCAGGAAGAAGATGATTCCTGGCAAGAGAAAGGCGAGCCAGAATCCGACGAGTTTCTCGCAGTAGACTGTCGCAACTGGGAAGAATGCGCCAACATTGATGAGACCGTAGAATATCAACATGGTACGCTGCACTGTGACCTCCGGGTCCACTATGACATGCTCGCCAGTACCTAGTGTCTTGACGTACGGCTTCTGGACCTGGTACTGGTCCAGTATAGCTGGAGCGACGTTTGGCTTGAATAGACCAGCACCGACAGCCAACAAGATAAGGGAAATCATGAATGGCGCCATGCCATTACCTGCCTGGAGCACAGAAGGTATCGCGCCAACGATCATGATAGCGTGTGAGATGCCGCAGATCAGCACGCCCAGCAAGATGGTCTTGAAGCGGCCAAGCTTTGCATCTGCGAGCCAACCGCCAGGAATTGGAATCACGAAGGCGAGGAAGCTTCGAAAATGTTAGCGTTCTTCCGCAGTTGCAACGCGATGCCCATACTCACGTGAAAAGCAGACCTATCGCAACAGAAAACTGAATGCCTCGACCCAGGGCTCCAGCGGTGAGCTCGGTGCCTTTGGGCGGTGCTCCTGCTCCGTTGCCTCCTTTTGGCAGAGGGAACTGCATGAAGTTCGAGAAGACGGTCTTCACGCCATAGTAAGATGCACGCTCCGCAAACTCAACCACGCAAAGCAAGTAAGCCTTGGTAGGAATGCGGTCGGCGACCTTGCGTAGCGATCGCGCTTCCTCTTCCGTCGGAGCTGGGTTTTGCTCTAGTGCGACTGCCGATGCTGTCTTTCCTCCAAAAGCTTCGACGTCGGCCGTGGATGTGCTTACACGACCAGGTTGGAGTCCGCCATGCATATGAATCACAGGATCAGAGGTACTGACGCGAGGACGAGCCGCTGTTCCAGGAATTCCAGTAGCGACCACGTCGACAACGATATCACCACTGGTCTGGGCTGCTGTTCATCGAGGTAAGCGAGTATTACATCCGAGCAAGTATTAGAAACATCGTACCCATCGTAGTCGTCCGTACTGGGTGAGCAGGACTAGCGGAAGAATGCCAGGTTATAAAGATGGAGGTAGGACACTTTCTTATAAGATGTAGTGTTATAGACTTTCAATTTACATCCATTGGCCATGCATACACCCAGGACACTCAACAAAACTACGAAGCAATGCCGTTACGTTACAAGGTGGACCGCTGTGCAACTAGTCATCGAAAGTGTCGTTGCTCCGAGGCCAAGTACTCCTGATAAACGCCAGCCGTGTGGCCATGGTGCAGCCCTGGA
The DNA here is from genome assembly GCA_023634325.1 of Cladosporium cucumerinum. Classification (NCBI taxonomy): domain Eukaryota; kingdom Fungi; phylum Ascomycota; class Dothideomycetes; order Cladosporiales; family Cladosporiaceae; genus Cladosporium; species Cladosporium cucumerinum. The sequence continues at coordinate 184,949 of JALDQA010000002.1, forward strand.
TTGCGTGAGCGACACAGTGGCGGCAACAAGCATCACTTTAGCGAAGTTGAGGATCCTTGATTCGAGGTTGGCTCGTGGCAATGCATGACACCATAGCCAACAATCAACTCCTCGAAGGGGGGCCGACTTTTAGTATGGAAGGAAATGTCCAGAAGAGTCCGTTTGGTGGGGGTTGAATCGAACTAAATCTTGCACCTTAGCACGCAAGCAGAAATGAGTGGGTCCTCACGCCAGCAACAACTGCGTCGGGAGCGACATGTAAACGAATGGAATGTTACAGATTCGCGATGAAGATGCCATATCAGTGTATGCCCAAAACGCATCCCTGCAACATGCGATGTCAGACTGCTGGGTGGCGGTTGAAGAAACTCACAGTCCTCCAAGATCTCCAGCTATCATGGCCTCAAGCGTTATCTCAGCGGACATGCGAATCTCCTTGCGCTCTTTGAAGTACAACGGAGATAGAAGAGTGAGAATTTCAGCGGCAGGGTTTCAGATCAGCGGCGTGCATAAGAAGGCTTAGGCGAGCTTGTCGTCTTCAATTGTGCCACTCATGCGTGCGATGAGGTGATGACAAGCTTTCGGGCCGTTCACAAGAAGACACGCCGAGGAGCTCCAGTCGCCACAGAGTCCTGTTCACACTGATCTAGTGTTTGCTCCTCTGGCCTGATGAAAGCAGGTCTAGCAGCTCAGAGAAGCCGTCGCAAAATCATCCGCAGGCCTCATTACTTTATATCTAAAAAAAGATCATCCGGTGAAACGTCAAGGCAGAAATACCTTGCTTGATTGTTTGTAAGAGAATGCAAGACGCTCGCTTGCAGCAACAACAGACCGAATTTCTAGTATTCCAGGGAATAAAACGAAAATCCCAAACTCCGCCGCTATGCCAATCTGTGTCATCACTCGTGTTCCACCCATGCAGAAAAATCGCTGGCGAAAGTGTGTGTGTAAATCGCGACAACAACGCCACCCACGCTCGCCCTCTATACTCTCAACGATTCTTCTCTCACCTCGCACCCTCCTCAGCCTCAACCCCATCTGCAGCATAATAATCCTCCCTCTCCCTCAACGTCTTCGGCGGCGCCATCTGCGCCTGGAACTGATGCCAGCAATTCGGCGCCTGCAGCACATACTGCATCATGCTGACCCTGAACCTATTGCGGTAGTCCTTCGGACTGGTGATAGTCGGCTTGTTCTTCCCGCGATCCTTGATCCAGCTCTCGAGTTTCTTGTCCCAGGTGTACGTGCGGATGCAGTCGATGATGCCGACGACGAGCTGCTTGGCGTCGTCGTCGAAGCCGGCCATCAGGCTGTAGTCCATGACATTCTGCTTGCAGAGCCAGAGGGTGTCGTTCCATACGCTGGCTTGCAGGAGTTTGCGGTGGTGTTCGCGGACGAATAAGGGGGATTCGAAGATGGTTTCTACGAGGTTCTCGTCGAGGAGGACTTCGTCGGATTGGCCTGTGGGCTCGATCTTGCGGTTCCGCATGCTGCCCTTCAGGTCGAAGCGGCGGTTTGGCTTGTGTTCGTAGAAGAGGTTCTCCATGACTAGTAGATAGTAGCTGAAGTCCATGCCCGTGACTGGGTTCTTGATGATAACCTGGAAAAGACCAAACATCTTCGCGATGACTGAAGGAACGCCGTGGAACAGTGTGTGCGACATGAAATTGAAGTAGTCCGGCGCAAACTTGGTGAAGGCTTTGAGCTCCACCTCCTGCAGAGACTTGATGATGAAGCGGTCATCCAAGGTCTTGAGGAAGATTGACTTTGTCTTGCCGCCCTTCGAGTCAAACTTCAAGCATCGAGACATGGACTCAACAAAGCGGTCGGCAACACCGCATCGACGTCGCAGCGCATCGAATGACTCTGCGTAGAAGATCTTGCATGATGCCTTCACAGAGCCATGGGCGAATGAGTACTTCATGTGTGTGCCAGTATCACTAAGCAGCGATGCTTCCACAATATTGTTCAGATCGGCCTCCTCTGTAAAGCTAGCACTAGCCATCGAGGTCGTATGTCGGTGACGCGCCCGTGGGTTGATCTTGGGGTTGTTGCGGAACTCCTCCAGTTTTTTCATATAGTCTGAAGATGAGAGCGAGATAGCAACAACGCTCGACGGCTCGTCTTCTCGCACGATGATATCCGAGTCTTCGAAAACATGCTCAGTGCTGTGCAGAGGGTACTCGAGGTTCGACCAGCCGGAAGCCGAGCGTTTGGACCAAAAGTCCGCGAGCATCTTGAACCAGACATTCTTCTTGTGCTCTGCGATGGAGAGTTCTGGGTGAAGCTCCAGATCATGTGGGGACGGGGAGATGTGCGTTGTGGACGAGATATGTGACAAGGGGTCGGAAGCCTCTCGAGGTCTAGTCTTTGGCGGGGCGGCTTCGGTATCGCTGGTCTCGCCATCGGTCTCGACGTCAGAGCTAGGCAGCTGCTCCTCTTGCGCGACAGGGACATCACTATCGACAGAGCTTTGAGCTTGGTCTTGGAATACGAGTCCTTCCGCCTCACTCAGCGACTGGTCGACCACATGATCAACGCGGGCGACAGGCTCGAGCGGACGTGGAGAAGCCGAGCCACCAACACTGAGATGCTCAGGAGTCTTCTCACCAACCGCATCGGTAGCGTTGCGGTATACTTCGACCACAGGTTGACTGCTGCCAAGAGGATTGGCTCGCGCCTGCCTGCTCTTCGCAGCTCTTTGCCGCCGCTCTCTCAATCTCTCCTTCTCGAACTCGCGAGACATTTGCTCAAAGTGTTTGGCCAATGCCGAGACGCTACTAGGATGTCCGCTGTCCGCCTTTGCAGGAATCGACCTAGGGATAAGCGATGGTGGGAGTTTTCCGATCTTGTTGGACAGCTGTGTAAGCCTGTCGCTTACTCGAGGACGATCGTTTGGCTGAGGCTCGGTGATCTGCACATGCGGGCCATTGCCAGCATCCGCGCCTTCAAGTCTCAAGTCCGCACTACGGCGAGGAACATGCGTAGGCTGTGTTTGCGAGCGATGGAGTGGAGGTGGAGTCGGCTGCGGGCTTTGACCCCTGTTCTTTGCAGCGAGCCTTGGGATACGAGACTCTGGCATCTCTCCGTCTTCAATGCCCGCTGCCCGATTGTTACGAATCTGCTCAATACGCTCCAAGAGCCCTGAACTCAAAGGCTTTGGCTGAAGGGCAAAAGGTTCGTTTGACGAGCCCTCTGCGGCCGTGGTCTGTTCATTCTGTTCGACTGATTCCGTGGGTTCAGCTCCCTCCTCGAGAATGCGATTGTCCTCGGGAGAGCGTGCGGCAATAGCGAGGTCAAGATGTTTGACTTCCTCGCGCTCCGCTACGATTTCCTGCTCTTCCCTCGGCGAGATAGTTTTCGTCAGCTCAGTTCCCAGGGGTGCGGGAATGTCTACGGCGCCAACGTTCTCATGACTATTCCCATCCCGCGAAGCCCTGTGCTCTTGAGCCACCGTGGTGAGCACGTTGTTGGCCTTCTCAGATGAGTAGTCCTCGTCTGCAATACGCTGGCCGATTGACTTATGCGGCAAGGGCAGCAGATCATTAGCGCCTTCGTTGTCACTGGTCTCGGTCGAGACACTCTCTGCAGTCGAATGAGCGCCATAGAACATTTCTTTTAGCTGCGCCGCGGCCAACTTTCGGATGTCTGTCTCGGAGGGGAAGTAGTCACGTTCGAAGTTGTTGAACGCTTCATCCCACGCTAACGCTTTCTCATCCATGAACCGGAAGGCACGGTTCAGCGGGATAATCTCGTAGTATCTCGAGGATCCGTACTTCACTTGCAGCTTAGCCAAGAGCTCGGCGCGGTCATCCTCGGCACGCTGACGTAGACTCTCGATCATGTCCTGGGCCTCGATCATCTGCTTCTCGTCGAGCGTGTCCACGTTGATCGAAGTCAGACGTTTCTTGACAGAGTCAATGAACGCAGTCAAGCGCCCAACAATATGAGAGTATTGCTCGTTCTTGACGGTCAGATCGGCCTCTACTTTCCAGGTGATGATCGGCTTCGGGACAACAATGTCGTATATATCGACGGGATCGTATTGCACCCTCACGACTAGATCCTGGAAGCCGAAGCAGCGCAAAAAGTCCTTGTGAATGTCATGCTCGCACACACCGGCTCGGGGGTGGAGAGGAGAGCTCCAGAACGTGAGTTCCAGATACTTTGCAAATGAATATTTCCAAGTGTTGTCAGACATTGGTATCACTGTGGTCTCCGCGTGACATAGACGGCAAGACGCCCACATCAATATGGTGTTGCTGAGTCCCGGCACGCGAGTCGGCTGCCTTTGGACGGAGATAGACATTTGACCGTAGCCATGAACGTACTGGCGGTGGTGATCGTACATCCGGCGGGTACACTCTTTACAGGTGCTGCCGGCACTCAGGCAAAGGTCTTCAATGTATTGACCCAAAGTGCAGTCTTCTTCGAATTGCGGCTCGACATGGTTGTAGCCAGCGTAGAAGCCAATGCCTAAGACTTCTGGTCCAACACAAGGTGCAGATGTAATGCTGGACACAGTAGAGTGGAGCACAACGATCGATTGATGTGAGTAAGGGTCGAAAGGATCGGCGTTGGTCGCAACGAAGGACTCCCATAGCTTCCGCTGGCTGTCGTAGGAAGCTAGAGCACGTTCAAACTGGGCACTGTGAACGGCATGCAGGTATTCTCGCACAGCTTTGGGCTGATCTTTGGATGCCGGTGCGTGTACCATTTCCGGTCGCACTAGCTCAAATCGGTCCTTTGTATCGTTCTCTCCGTCGTCACCCTCAACGTCCGCAGCGGCGTATTGGTCTCGCAGTCGCTTGAACAGTGCCAGCTTCTGTTCTTGGTCGCACAATTGAGTGAGCATGTGAGGTTGCATGAATATGACGAAGGGTGATGCAGAGAGAATTCTTCTACGGGTTTCATCTTCAACCCGCCCGTACTTTGAAGGGGCTTCTCCCTCAGGATCAACGAGCAGCGGATCTCTACTGCCGTTGGTCCTCAATCCCGTTCTTGTCGAACGGCCGTGCGCTTCCATAGGGTCAGGTCTGGCGCCAGGCATCGACACGAACTCGTCGCGCATCAGATTGGTCTCCAGCTTCAGGTTGTACACGACATAGCACATGAATTCAGTGATTCGTTTGATAGTGCGCAATAGTCTCGTGTCGCCACCTCGCAATACAATTGTACAGCCAAGATCAGGCATACAGCCGGAGAGCACAATATACGTTTTGCGGTGGCCCTGATGTACATATGTCTTGACGTCGAAACTGCTGCACTGGCCGAGATGCGAAGGATCGATAGCGAGCTTGTCGACGGACTTGATCATGGTGGTTTGTGTAACGCGGGCCACTGCAGCCAACACAGACTCCTTGATGTTGAAGGCTACAGTGATACCGGCTTCTTCCAGTAATCGCAATGCGACCCCAGAAACGTTCCGCTGCACCAGCAAGACATGTGGTCGTAAGGTTGCGATCCGACCCACAAGGTTGCGCAGGTATTCGCGTTCCTGTGCAATCACAGGCTCCAGACTCATGAAGTGTGATTGATGCCTAGCGTATTCAATGGCAAATGTGACGATTGCTATGCGAGGCTGGTTTATCGACCGCGCCATGCTCTTCAGCGCAACGTTCTTGCTGAAAACAATACCTGAAACGTAGCTCGTATCGCCTGGTCGACCTCCAGGGATTTTCTTCAACTTGATGTAATGGCGGATATCCATGTCATCGCCCCGTTGGACGTCTGGCTCGACGTCATTGGTGCATTGCAGGAGAACTGGAACCAGCGCTTTCTCCCACGACGATACATGTTCAATGCCGGCGTCTACTAGTAGCTGCTGCAGCAACTTTCGAACATGGTCCAGACTTGCTCTGTTGAGCTCGATAGGGGGCGCATCTAACCCGCGCATTGCCGAACTGCGCACCAATTTCGATCCGGTCTGACGAGGGAACACAAAGGGCGTAGCTGGCCGCTGGTCGAAGTCCTCGGTCTCGGCTGTTTTCAGCAGGACGTGACTCCGGCTGCGTCGTGGTGACGGTCTCACCATATTGATACTGTTCAGGCTTGGGTTACGCTTTCTTGAGAGCCTCGGCATATATCTGCTAGTCATGACTGCTGCATCGTCTTCTCTCACGCCTCTGACACTGGACGCAGCAGTGGCGCGATCACCGAGCTTTGAACGGCCTTTCTTCATTGCAGACGCAATAAGGCTGCCAACACCCAAGCGCTCACGATCTGCTGGTGAGGAAGTAGGACCTTCTGGGGCGATGGCAGAGAAAATGCTGTGTGGCTCTTCATAGTCAGAACCATCGTCTGACAGATATGGTGCAAGGTCGGGATCGATGATGTTATCATTGTGAAATGCTGGAAGCGCATGCTTCGCCTCAGGCTCGCCAAGAGCCTCCTGATGGAACGGCGCCCTCTCGTCTATTCCTCGCACAATAGATTGGCGTGATTGATAACGCTTATGGCTGGAGGAGCGTGGCCTGGCGCTGATAGACACGAGCGAGCGTGACGAACTAGGCCGTGCAAGCGTGTGACCAGCATCAAACTCAATAACCGCTGATCTTCGTTTAGCTTCCCTATTGCGACGTGAGGCGGGTATACCTATGAAAGGTGTCATGACCTCTCCAGCGCTCGGTAGCGTGCTAGAAACTTCATCTATTGTGCCTGAAAAGTGCACATGCTCTGGTGTGGGTCTGCGTGCGTGAGGTGTCCGGAGCGACTCGGCGCCATCTTCCGAGTACACAGACGAATCATCGTCATTGCTATAAAGAATTATCTCTTCGCATGGCTTGCAAAGCCGAAGCGTTCCAGGCTGTCCAAATGGTCGCGCAGGTACCAGTGACGTACACTTGGCGTCAAAGATCTGACCGCACGTGCGGCAGTGGTGTTTGCGGCGGAATGTTGAAAAGCTCTGGCCACAGTTGAAACAGTCTTTGGCATTCTCGTCTTTCATCCAAAACTCTTTGCTAATGACACGTCTTTTGAAATGTGACGGAACAGAGTGCACTCCTGGCGTAGGGGCGGTCTGCTGTTTCAACCCCGTTCTTTTCCTTTGGAGTCCGCCATTGAAGTTGGGGGAAGGATCGAGGTCATGTGTTCGCATGCCTACCTGGGAGCTACCGGAAGAGGCCGGCTCTTGGGGTGCAGGAGATCCAGGTCTTGACGGATCGAACCCAGGCAGATGTGAAACTCCAATCCGAACCATAGGCGGTCTACGCTCAGTCCTGTTGGGTTCGTTGCTGCTATCCAACGTGCCGGTGGACTTGGCTCTGTGGGATGTAGCGAAAGTAGACGTGGGAATGCTGGGCTCAATGGGTGGCATTTTATCATCTTCATCTTCTTCATCATCATCATCATCGGCGATGGCATGGTCCATTTCTTCATTGTTGCGAAACTTTGATGGCGACTTTGCTCGATCGTCAATATTTACTTCATGGCTTGACAGTACTCTTGCAAGAGCCAGTGTTGCGCTTTCACTATAGTCCTCGTCACGGAGAGCGCTGCGAGCGCGATCGATCTCTGCTTTCGAAGGAAGGTCTACTGAAGGGCGGTGTGATGCTGGCTGGGAGCCATGGTCCTTTGCAGAGATTCCAGACACCTCCCGCAAGCTATGTGGATCAGTCGATACCGAGGCCGTCTCGTGGAGGTCAGACCTAGAGCTGGCAAGTTGCGGGTCGTATCGATCGCCACTGCTTGCAAAGCTAGGTCCCAAAGGCGATGCTGGCGCTGCAGTATTTGTTGCTCCTTCGGACGTGATGGCTTTCCCAAATCCGGGTTTCATCGGTCCAGGCGATCCGCTTTGAAGCGAGCTACTTCTCTTGGAGTAGCTTGATGCCGAGCTCCCAGGTACAGCCTTGCCATCCCGTGTCGGTGGACTGCCTCCCACGCTTTGTCGCAGTCTGTTGTATAGTCCACTCACACCACTGCTGACCAGCTCTTTCGTCCCCGCCCTCGCAGCGCCGGCGCCTCCATCGAAGTCGTGGAATGAGGTCAAGGTGTCGGATTTGGAAGCGGATGTGTGGATGTTATCCAGTACCTGTTGCAGAGCATCTTTGTCGATCTCTTTGCGGGATGTGATAGACGCGAGAGATCCTCGTCGCGACCTGTTTGCGCCGATCAGTGGAAGCAAGACCGAGGATGCGGATGGTGAGGATGGTTCCGGTGCCATATCTCCATGCGGATGTTCGTTGTGTTGTTGGTAGCTGGCATATCTGGTCGCGGTAAAGTGTGATGGATAGTCGGCCTATGTGCCGAGATGTCTATGGTCTTCCGGAACCATTCCAGCTCGTGTCCAGGCGGGTTGTTGTTGTTGTTGTTTGTTCGAGCGGACGAAGAACATAAGGCAAGGCACGCGGCAGCGGCAGCATGCAGCGATTCGTGGGCAAGGTCCCAAGCTCCTCTGGTTCTAGTTCTAGTTCTAGTTCTAGACCTAGACGTCGACTTATGACGTGAAACCCGAAGCTTCAAGGTTGAGCACAAGCCGAGTCGCTCAAACAAATCGCACGTGACAAAACAGACGCCGACGCCGAACTCGACGCGTGTGTGCGTGCGTGCGTGCGTGCGTGCGCCAAACAACTCGACGCGTGCACAGCAGCACAAAGAACACTCCAAAAACACGTGACTACCATCGCTTTACACTCTACTGGTGCGACTCGAGTCCACTGGTCGACAGCCTCTACACACCACCGCTTCTTGCTGCTGACCAAAGCAAGGAATTGTAGGCGGCGAGCTACACTCTGGGGCTAAATGCTCGTCGACTTCTTCAACTGAGTCGCGACTTGTCGGGCATGTGTGTCTTGGCCTCGCGCATAGCCTACGATGGCACCTATCACTCCCTGGCTCGCAACACTAATCGAGACTGAATTGGAAAATGTCATTGCGTGGAAGAGCATCGTGAAGCCAGACCCTGATGCGGGTGGCGAGCAAAGATCTCGTTATAGTGATGACGGCAGTAACCTGAGGAGTGTTGTGCGTGCGCCACAGCTAGACTCGGACTCAACCATACAATTGCTTGAGGTGGGCTCGAATCCCAAGCCTACTCATGCGCTATCCATCGCTGACAGTTCCACAGAAACCAGGCTCAAACGCTCGGGCTAAGATCCCGATTTCCGACGGTGAAGTTTCAGTGCTGGCGATTCTCAGCGACACCGCATGGGATGCATACGACAAAGGTCTGGAAGAGGGAGAGGAGGCCCGAAAGGGCGACCTGCTGCTTTGCAAGAAACTCACGGTCGTGAGCACGACTTATGGGCCGAGCGGAGAGCGTATCAAACTACGCATCGAGGATCTCGAGCTCTCCGGCAATTTCCGCAAGATCATTGGGCAACCTTTGCCTTTACTTGAAAGACCATCAATAATTGCCTTGCGTGAGAAAATCGAAGCTCTTCGTCTGAACCAACTCCAAAGCGAAATTCCAGCTGTAGGCGATCCGGAGGATGCCTCGACGGAAGAAGATGAAGAAATGGAGAATGAATCTGAAGAACAGGATGAAGAAGGTGTTGATGACAACGGCCAGGCTGGCAACAACGCCGCGAGTATGCCTGTAAATCCTGCAAATGCTCCTCATCAGCCTGTGCCGGCTGATGTCGCACTCCCCGAAAAGCTTCCGACTACGTCGTCTCGCGTGTCGCCACCCAAACTCCCTTCGCCAGCCACGTACAACACAGCTTCAACACAACTTGAGAGTCAGCTCTCACTCAATATCACGCCGACACAGGCAATACCGTCACCACGGAACCCTGTTCGCAGAACTCGGGGCGGATTCTCAATAGGACGAGAAGGATTTGAGCCAACGCGAGGAGATAACCTTACTGGACCGCAAGCGCCCACATTACATGCACGGCATGCTCGCCTATCGGAGTCATCACCAAGGCCTAAATTGCTGGACGTTATCTCGAAGCTACCAGGTCAAGTACCCAAAAAGCGATCGCCAGAGCCTTCTGTTCCCATTCCAGCGCAAGTGGTGAACGAAGACGTTGTTGTTGAGACACCAACCAAAGCTAAGAGGAGCCCAGCGCCTTCGATGGCTTACGACGAATTGACACCGATTGCCCGAAAGCGCTACCGTATACCGCGCGATCAAAAGGCCCTCCTCGAGGATCCATCATCTTGGATCCCATCGGCACCAGGTCATCAATTCCCTCATCCGAATGTTCCCATTGGCCTTCTGGTCGCTTGGAATGCCAAAGCTATAGGCGTTGCCAAACCACCTTCACAATCCTCGCCGATCCCAGAGATCGAACAAAGCTCGGAAGTGAAGAGCCTTCAGCCAGTGCAAACAGAGCCACAGGCGACGACAGCAGCTGAGCTCGAGGACGAGTCAGATGGGTCCGAAGATTCCGATACGTCTGACGACAGGCCTCTCAGTGGATGGTCTGCAAGTCCGTCTAGGAGTCAAGTGTTACCTCCTGATAGCAGTGCCGGGCACGTCTCACCGCGTGTATCTCGGCCAGTCTCTAGAGACACCGCTCTGTTTGGAACTGAACGTATGCCAATCTCGATAGCGGACGATGGAGCCAGCACTTCGTCCGCCGGAAACAAGAGTATCGCAGGGAGTATCAATAGACACGGAGAGCTGCCCCGCTGGAAACAGTCAGTGGCTTCGCAGGGTCTTGCTGCTGGTGAGCGGGTGAGCAGCACACCTGATACAAACAAGACACCACGCAGCGACCACACGGCCCAAAACCAGTCGCCAAGAGCGCCGAATACCACTCAGCGCCCCACTGGAAACATCGTCAGACCATATCCTGAGCGAGCACATGTGCCTTCCAGCTCGCTGCGGTCGCCAGCGTTATTCGTCGCGGCACAAAGTCCAGCGACACCACTTGACCCTTCAGACCCACTGACCAGAGGCGCAATAGCACCCCCAGGAGGACATTCTGGCAGAAGACAGCCTCCAGGGGCATCGCAACCAATGTCAGCGGGAACCAAGAGATCGCAGCCTTTAGCCGACAATCATTATGGTCCTGTTCGCGCATCCACTCAGCAGAAGCCAGAGTATCGGCGCAGAACCTTCGATTCGAATGAACGTGTCCCTGCATCCACGAGCCCCGCGACGCCATCAGGGCCACCGACTGGTCCAAGAGCATTAACAGGTCCTCGATCTAGCACGTACGACCGTCGCAACCCTACTTGGATCCCATTAGAGGCGCGAACAGATCCACGGCCATCGCGAGGGTCTCAGTACGGCACCTCTGACCGTCGCAGCACTTGCTCGACCTCAGGACGAGAGCGCGCAACATCTGGGGACTCTTATCGCCCTTCGCCATCTGAGACGAGACACGACCGGATGTCTTCCGGTGGTAACGCTACAGACAAGCGGCCACCAGGAGGAACTCAAACGCCTAACAGCACCAACGAGATGGAAACGGCGGTACCGCGTGCTCTGCCAACAAGCGAATATCACCAAAAACGAAGCCAGTTCTACAGGATTGAGCAGCAGCGACAATGGTGAGTCTTGCGGCACCCTTTCTTGTTGTCTGTTTGGGAGATAATTATTCCACTTGTCTCGTCTGTCAATGCTCCATTGCGAGTGCTGACATCTCTTCCGAACCTCCGAGCGACCCGCACAATAACAGAAGGACACCATGAAGATCTGCAGGTCTGCTATGGTGCAGTATCTGAGCGAACAAGTCATGACGAGCACATACAAGAGGCGACAGGACTGACTGTCAACGCATAGGCTTGGACTCAACCTTCCCGCCAATGGCATGGTCGAGGTTTCTGTTCCACTGCTACTCCAGTCGTATCGAGAGAAATATCCTGCGGATCCAGTGACAGAGCAGGATTTTAGCGAGCTTGTCGACAGATTGCGTCGCAAGAGCGGCGAGGCCGATCACCAGAATACAACAAACACCACAACCGCACATGTAAACTCACAGTGCCGCCCTGTGCCCATGCAAGTGTCCCTCACGAACGACAATGACGAGCATGAGACGATGGACGAAAGAGACGGCAACTCTGAACCACACCCGACCGATGTCTTTGCGGAATTCGTGAACGGCTGGAGGAATTTGATGTCGAACAACGACACATTGAGCAGACGACCGCAGCGCAAGTTCGATGTGCTTTCTTGGGGATTTGGTGAATAAGAGAGGGTCACGTGACAATAGTTAATGGTGCGGTATTCCCAAACAAGAAGCATTTCTTGCATTGGTATTCACACGATGCTATACTTTGAACCTCTCCGCCGTTCATAAATCATCCAGCGGTTCCATCTTCACCCACAGCCCACCAATCAACCTGCTCTGTGCCCGTCCACATTCACCCGTGCCCGCCCAAGTAAACCTGTAGCTCCCGACAAGCGCAGCCAACAAGTGTTTGAACTCCGCTCGCACAAACCTTTGACCAATGTAGATGCGCGCACCATGAAAGCATTTCTGTTCTTTGCGCCACCGAGGGCAAGGTCTTCCAACCACCGCTCTGGATCGAAACGAAGTGGATCCGATTTCCGGAGCGTCGGCGACATGTTGAACGTTTGGACGGGGATCATGAATGACGACGTGCCTCTAGGGAACATCCGACCGTCCACCATAACATTGTCGATGCTTCGGCGATGCATCAGCTGGCCTTCATCAAATCTTGCGATAGCGTGTAGCTCAGCTCTTGTGGGTGCGCTTCTTCCTAGAGTGCTCCTTCTCCCAATGCTGCTCGACCAGCTCCGTAGCCGACACGCCCTGAGCCTCATGCACGAGCTCAAGTGCAGCACGCTCCTTGCGACCCATGGCAGCCGCCTGCTTTCTCTCATCATTCCTTCCTATATGCCGCATGCTCCTGAAGCCTTTCTTCGTTTTGCCATAAAACTCCATACTTCGCAGCACCTTGTAAGCGCCGGAGACTTTCAGAGCAGACAGATCTACGCCTTCGTCTTCCAAGCTCTTGACAAATGTTTTGAACGACTTCGTCGTGGGTCGGTAGTGGCCGCTCAACGGGGACAGATATGTCAAGTAACCATCTTGGACTCCAATCGATCCAGCACTACGGATACGAGCGCCAGAAAGGAAAGAGGCGTGTTGGAACGTGCCGCTATTTTTCATGCCGACGTAGAGGCGGTTCAAGGTGTCTGTCACGTAGATCCAAGTGCCAGGCTTGACGGACGAGCGCAAAAGGTGGTTCAACAATGTTGCTGGTGAGACGTGAACGCGGCGTGAGCGTTTGGGTTCACGTGGAGGTGCATTCTCTTTTGGTGGTGAGGATGATTCAGACACCTGCTCTGCGCTGGAGCTAGAACCGGAATCCGAATCGATTTCGAGATGGCTCAACTTCGCAAGATCGTGATTTATGTCGGAATCGCCAATTGAATCTGGTGCTTCTCGAATGGCAGTATCGGCAGCGCCCGGCCCAGCTGTACCTTTGGGTACAATGCCGTGCACGGTGTCTTCGAAGTCATCCGCACTTGTCGTGACGAGCTCGCCATTCTTGGCCCACCGCAAGCGACCTTCTTCGTCTATTTCGACGAGGTAGGCCTTCCGCTCCTCTCTGCTCAGGTACCGAATGCGTTCACGATCAAGCTTCTCACGGCTGCAAAGTGATAAATCCAGATTGAGTCCCGGGCCGTGATCGAGCCAGTAGAAGAAATTCTGTGTGGTATTTTGTCGTCGCCAGAATTCATGATACACCTGTAAATTGGCACCATATCTGTGCTTGACATCGACCATTTCCAAGAAATAACGAAGATCCATCAACATTGTGCTGACTTCATCTTGCTCGACACTCGAAGTGGTGCTGGCATTGCCTGAGCTCATGTCTGATGCCTTTCGCTGGTGGCTTGACGCATTCTCGCCACGTCCGGCATGCTCTGCAATCCAACCAGCTCGCCTCCAGTGCATCTTTGCGATTTCAGAAGACGACGGCGTGCGATTTTTGGTCTTGTCGCCCGATATCGAAGGCCGCTTGTGATGTGGAGCAATGACACTTCTGTATTTCATTTCGGCGATAAGATCCGACCAGCGAGATGACGGGTCGAGGACCAGACCTTGCTGCTCACGACGCTCACGATGGCCGCGGTAAGCTGCTTGGATCTTCGTCGCAGCATTGTGTTCCTGTGCGCTGTGCTTATGGTACTTCCGGTAAATTTCAACTTCCTTCAGACGCTGAATCTCCGAGATGCGTCTTACTTCGGCAGGATCTGGAGTGTGAAGTGAGTTCAGGTATTGCTGATGCAAGGCAAGTGCTTGGGCGTGTTTGTCAAGGACAGTCTCCATAATGCATGAATGATAGGAATGCTGGATCGGGTCCGAAAGGTTCAGTGGTGTGCTCTGTGATCATACGAAGCAAGAACGTTAAGTGAGGAAGATGGCAGTAATTTAATATACAATGCACTGCTCGTAATCAGGCGGCCCGCCGTCGTTCAGAGATGACAAGAAAAGGCATCAGCTGCTGCTGTGGGTATTGGCATTGGCCTGCTCGCTAAGTGCACAGAGATGATTGATGGTGGATACGTGGTGAACGAGGCGGTGCGAGCGGCTGTGTCGGAAGCTTTGCAGCTGCGTAAAATGCTCTGATTGGATTACTATACGGCTCTTCACGAGTCTGACTTACGTCCGTGTTCCAAACGGCCAGGCATCACTTTTTTGTATCCCATCAAGGGCTGTATAAAGGATGCGATATCATTCTTGAACGGAATCTTAAGTCTCATTAAGAGCTAGACTGCTATCACGCGCGAAAGACTATATAGCGTGCATCAGGACCGGATAGTTACTTTGAGTGAGCAGCATGGCTATTGGCTTGACAAGGGGGAGCCGCCTAAGGGCGCAGGTATATTTAATGAAGGGAGTTAATCCCATCAAAGATGTGAAGTGGAGTGAAGTGAAGTGATCCTGGTCAATGCCAATCTGTCTGTTTATTCCTGAAGGGGACTGTCACGTGCCAAAGAGAGCCGATCGCTCTTTCCCTGTCACCCCCACATTCGGTTCGGCGATAGAAGCTTCCCCTTGTCCAGCTTCACGACGCGCGCGACATCATTGCGACGCGCGACTAGACACTCACATTCCACAATACAGCGCGCATGTTAGCGCAATATATTATATCGCCAACATGCCGCCAAAGAAGGCAAAGGTCGCGGCCAAGGCCAGAGCCGCCGCAAGAAGATCAAATTCCACTGCTGCACCTGCGACCGTCGTCACCAGTGGCGGTAAAGAGTACGACACTACTGCTGCTGCTGCTACGCGTGCTCGTCGCGCAAATACCCAGACGTCCTCCGCACCTGTCGATGCAACCGCGAAGAGTAAGCTCAATCGTCGCAGTGTGCCATTGCCATTGTACTCGTCGCTAACTCGCGATCACAGAACCCGGAAACACAACTACACCAACAAAAAAGCGCGGTAGACCCGCTCACGTCGCCGACGAAGATCTCGAGCCGCCGAAAAAGCGCGGCAGGCCCGCGAAATCAGCGATCGTGGAAGAGGAAGTAGACGAGGTTGAAGAGGGAGAGGAGGCCGCTGTCGAGCCGCCCAAGAAGCGCGGCAGGCCTGCAAAATCCACCACCACAAACAGCCAGCCAGCTAAGAAGCCAGGTAGACCTGCCAAAGCTACAGTCGCTGCTGCTGACCCACCGAAGAAGCGAGGCAGGCCGGCAAAGATCAGCGCTGAAGTTGCTGCTGAAGAGAACGACGAACTTGAGGAGGCCGAAGACGACACGGCTAAGGCTGAACCAGCTAAGAAGCGTGGTCGTCCGGCTAAGAAGCAGGCTGTTCCTGCTCCGGTCAAGCAGACTGCAACTACACCATCCGCAAAGAAGAGAGACCGTCCCTCGAAGGCCACAACCGACCCCGCGGAACACCCAGCAGAGCCAGATACACCTGCTCCTCGTAAACGCCACAGCGGGCGCACTGGAGGTCCAACCACCAAAATCTCAACTGATGCCGCGGACGCCGCCGATCAGCTTGAAGATGAGCTAATTGACGATGTGCAAAGATCTGTCAGAGAAGGCGGCAAAAGCAAGCGCGCTTCGAGCGCAGAGAAGCAAGATGTCAACGAGACTGGCAAGAACTACTGGCTTATGAAAGCCGAGCAAGTTGATCGCATGGAAACCTTGAAGGACGGTACTAAGTTCAACACCAAGTTCACTATCGACGATCTCAAGGCTAAAGGCGCGCCTGAGCCGTGGGAGGGTGTTCGTAATTTTGTCGCTCGTAATCATATGCGCGCCATGAAGCAAGGCGACCTTGCATTCTTCTACGCCTCACAGGGAAAGCCGGGTATCACTGGTATCATTGAGATCGTGCAGGAGCACGAACCGGACTTCACCGTGGATGACGAGAGTTCCATTGGCTACGTCGAGCCCGCTAAAAGGGGCAAGGAAAATCAATGGAGTCTCGTCCACGTTGGGTTCCTCAAGAAGCTCAGCAAGCCAGTGACGCTCAAAGAGATGCAGAAGTACTCGGGTGCAAACGGCATCCTGCAGGACATGCAACTCATCAAACAGGCCAGATTGAGTGTTGCCAAGGTTTCGCAGAAGGAATGGAACTTCATCGTCGACGAGCTCATCGAGGGTTATGAGGAAGACAATACCAACGATGAGGGCGGCGATGACGATGGTCTTACTGGTGTCAAAGTTGGTGCTGGCGCTCCCCTTGATCCAGACCTCAGCGGTGGCCAAGCGGTCGCAGGCAGTGGCTCCATTAGCCCGTCCCCAAGCGGTGTTCAGGCGACTGCCGGTGTAAAAATGGAAGAGCCCGAAGATGTGCTTCCGGGTGCACCAGCAGTCAACGGTGGTGACGATTCTGATGGATTGTTAATGTCCGGCGCCGTGGCTCCTCCATTCACGAGTACCACAGCTCGTCCAACCTCGCAGCACAGCTCACGCCCAGCATCTCGTGCAGGCTATCACGACGCTGCATCGCGCCAGCAATCTCTGGCTCCGCCGGTATTGCAGACCACGGAGGCCGTCATGGACGTCACCATGACAGAAAACGACTTGACGGAGCCCGTTGTCGTGGAGGCTGTCAGGCCTGTTTCCCGCAATGGCTCTGTGAAGCCCGGTGTCTCTTCACGCGCGTCTTCTCGTGCGCCGTCCGTTCCGCGGTCCCGCGCATCCTCTCGCGCTCCATCTCAAGCCCCGCCCTTGAAATCGGTCGACCGTGGCAACAGCATTGCACCGTCAGCGCGACCCGGCTCACGTGGTACTACGAGCTTGATGCCGTCACTCCTGGAGTCGCCTGTCGATGCTTGAGCGGAGAGGCTATACATATAACACGATGACCCTCTCCTCTTCCCCTCGAGATGTTTTGATTCTTCCGACAGTCGATACCCACGCTGAGAGGCATACACACCACCCACAAGTTTCTTTTTCTCTTCTTTCCGGTTACTTTTGCTTTTTTTTCCTCCAAACAGCCAGCAAACAGCATGGCTTACGGAGGCCGTTAATCCCGGCCTTGGGTCACGAGTAGTTGACTACGTGACTTGCAGGTCGAGCTAGATACCCATGATGAGCGATTTGCTTTCCTGCATGACGAAGAGAGGAGTCCTTCGTATAGCTTACTTAGGTGAATACGATCCTTTCAACTTAAAGGTGTCGGTACACCTTGATTCTTCCGTGTAACGAATGTTGCTCTTCGTTACTTGTCGAGTAGTCCGTTTGGACTGCACGTTATCACGGGTTGAGCAAATACATGTGTTAAATCACGAACCCGTCTGTAATACGTCTTCGCCCATAGTCGCCCGCCTCGCCTCGATCCTGGGGCTGTGCATCTCAAGATACCCAGGCTTCAAAGCCCTCGTCTTCAAGACTACTTGATTCGCTTGTACTTAATTTATTGCAATGCTTCACGACGCATGGCAGCGGCGTGGCCGGCGGCGCGAAGGATTGTCAGCTAGGGCTCACAAGCGATCAAGCCGTGCAAGCCTCTCGAAGCTTTTGCTCTTAACCCAATTTAGCCAGCTCCGCGACGCAGAGGGTGCTCAGCCTCAGCCTTCGGTGTTTCCCACTGGTGCTGTGCTGATACAGTGGCCTTTTGATGGCACTAAGAATCCTTCTTGCTACCTTATCGTATACTTGCATGGATGGCTGCGCAGATGTAGCGAAAGCCTAGGCACGGCGCCCAGTCTGGCTGTTTTGGGCATGCTTGGAGCTCATGCTTGGGTATGGAGGAGGATGTTAGTATATAGCTGTGCTCGTATCCAATGCTTGGAATGCTTGGATACCTCACATTTATTATTCTATCACTTGCTACCAGTCTCTTGTGCTTCTACTGGGCCAATCCATACACTTATCACTATTCACAAAGGCTAGCTTCGATATGTCTTCTCCCGGACAGGAACAACCGCAACGTCGCAAAGGCCCAATCAGTGGCATCATCAAGCTCATTGGAACTGGCGTGGGCGCTGCGTCGGAATACCGTGGCCATCGCAAGGAGCGCAAGGCCGCACATGATTCAGCACAGGCTTCGCCAGAGGAACACCCAGCAACCGCAGGACCATCGAGCCAGCCAGCTTACCAGCGTTCAACCTTGGATAGCTTACCACCAACCTACGATCAATCAACAAACCATGCCTCAGATCGTCAACTCGCCGCCGGGCTTCCAGTAGCCCACGACAAAAAGATCAATCCAGACGAATCTTCTAGCGACTACTCAGACTACTCCTCCGACGAACTCG
The DNA here is from genome assembly GCA_023634325.1 of Cladosporium cucumerinum. Taxonomy (NCBI): domain Eukaryota; kingdom Fungi; phylum Ascomycota; class Dothideomycetes; order Cladosporiales; family Cladosporiaceae; genus Cladosporium; species Cladosporium cucumerinum. Next base: position 203,537 of record JALDQA010000002.1, read on the forward strand.
AAGACGACGAAGAAGCATGGCAACTCGACGAAGTCGCCGCCTCAACAGAACCCCCCGGCTACGACGCCGCCATCCGCGAAGACACAGACGCTTTCGAGCGCGACCTCGCCATCGCCCGCCAACAACGCACCACCCCCATCGTCACACTTCCCCTCCCCGTCATCCTCCCCCAACGCCGACCCAGGAACAGATCTCGCGGCTTCGTCCGCGCCTACAGCCCCGTGCTGCAAGACGTCGGCATCGACCAGGCGACTTTCCTGCGCTTCCTGGAGAACTTCCACGCTTCCAGCCAGGCGAACCCGTGGTTCAATGCTGTCCTGGTAGCTGCCACGATTGCCGGTTTCGTCCCGGAGCCAATCACCATGGCGGTCACGACGGCGGTGCAAGTCGCCGCGGGCGCGGGCAAGGAGTTCGACTCGCGCCGCAAGACGAACAATTTCCTCGACCGCATGAATGAAGCTCTCTTCAAGCCCGCGGGCTGCTATGCTTTCATCATGAAGTACAAGCCTGATTCGGAGATCAAGCAGGGCGGCGGGTTATTGGCGAAGCTGGGTGTTGGGATCGAGGATGTGGACTTCTCTGCTTCGAGGGCTGTGGCGAAGTACGACGCGCCAGAAGATGGCAAGGCGTCGAAATCTGCGAAGTTCCGTCTCACATCCGGCGCGACTAAGGGCTCTGCGAAGATGGTTGAGGCGGCGCCTTTGATTTATCCTGAGATCGACGCGGTTGTGTACAGCGGCAAGGACGGGCAGGAGACGTTCAAGGACAAGGCGAAGGATGCTGGGAGTTTCCTGGCGAGCTATGTCGATCGTCGGGCGCAGATGACTTATGTAAGTTTTCGCCATCCTCCGTGATGCTATCCGAATCTATCAACTAACATTGACCGCACAGGCTAGAAATGACCCCAACTCTACTCTGGTCATCCCCGAGAGCCAACGCAAGTCAGAGTCTACATCCAAATGGGCCGACCCCAACCACCCAATGTTCAACGGCGGTCTCGTCGGCCTTGTATCCGGCGGCTATATCGACGCAGGAAAACGCCGCGCCGACAAACGCGAGCGCAGACTCGAACGCAAAGAGGCCCGCTGGGAGAGGCGATACGGCTCGCGGCCGCAACACCCAAGCCAAAGACTCGAGAATCTGTCCTTGCAGGAGACAGACCAGCAACGTCCAGACTACTCCAGGCGTGGTTCTAAGCGACGCATGCATCCTCGGGACAGAGCGGCGCGGAGGGGACGTGGAAATGGTGGCATTATTGGCTCGGTCAGGAAGATCATGCAGGAGGATGTGCTGTATTTGATGATTGTGCCGATGCCTTCGGAGGCGGAGATCGCGGAGGCGAGGGAGATGATTAGGTTGGAGAAGGAGAAGAAGTAATTGGGGAATCAAAGCGAAGTAATGAGCTCATGGGAATTTACGAACGGCCGATTTCCTGTTAGCAAGCGTAGTATTGGCCAACAGCTGTATATGATGATCATTGCACATTGTCAGCCGAAAGTCACGCGCTCAAGTCTTATCAACAGCACATGAGATTTCGAAAAGTAACCAATAGGTAATAACAATACTACGAAGCGAAATCAGCTACAGATCGCAAAACAACTCAACCTCTCCGCCTCGCACTAGGGCTAGCCTTCTTCTCGGCGCCCGTTGCTTGTGCCTTGGCCTTCTCCGCCGCATTTCCCACAGACTGCTTGATCTCGCGCTGAGCGGCAGGCGTAAGCTTGTGCTCGGTCGTCTTCTTGCTGGCAGGCGCCTTCCAGTAAAGGACCATCTGCAGCGCGAGGATGGCGTTGAGAGCGAAGCCGGCGATGAAGCTGTAGAGGATGACTTTGTCGGGGACTTCTTGCAGGGTGGTGAAGATGCGGGAGAGGGAGCCGAAGAGGTAGGAGAAGACCTGTGTTTGGGGTGAGATCGTTAGCTTTGTGTTCCGTACATGGCTATGGCTTCGGCCAGAGTGAATCTGAATGGTATGACTTACAGTGAAAGCAGAGAGTTGTCCAGTGCCTCCCTCGCGGAAGATAGCAATGATCTGAGGCAGCTTAGACAAAGCCGCAACAGCACCAGCGCCCATCTGCAAATACTGCAGCAGCTCCGCGGTTACAATATCGCTGTTAAACAGCAAGAACCCAGTTCCAGCCAGCGCAGCAATAAGCAAAGATCCCATGTTTCCCTTGCCCGAGTACTCCAGCACCAAGAAGCAAATCGCTACATTCTGAATCACAATGAACGCCGTCTCGCCGAACGATGAGAACGGGAACTTGTTGCGCACGTTGTACACCAGCGTGACCATCAGACTGGCCGTCTCTAACAAGTATCCGATGAAGCTGACGCCCTCGGCGGAGCCCGAGTTGATCAGCTTGATCATCTGCGGGACTTTGACGACGGAGGAGGCAGCGACGATGGCGAGACTGAGCACTTTGGAGACGGCAAGTTTCATGCAGACCGAGTCGCTGATTGTGAGGTTGTGGACCAGGCTGCGATAGCAGCTGTCGCCGAGGAGCATGGTTGCGAGCTCTTGCACTGGAGCTGGGAGGCGGTGGGTTATGGGTGTGAGAACCGCACGGAGGGTCTGTTCGAGGGACTCCATGGTGGGCGATCGATCGCTGGGTGGTGGTGATTTGCGTGGATGGCGTTTCGGGAAGTAGTTTGGGAGGAAGGGTCGCGCTGGTGTATAGGTGTTTATTATTATGGTCGAGGAATGGGCTAGCCGCAAAGGGAAGGAATTGAATTTAGACCGAGAGATCAGGCTATTTGCGAGCAGAGTATTGGCACGATTGGTTAATTAAGGAGAAATTGATGATGGATGTTCGATCTCAAGGTATATGGAGGAGGTTTATTGAATTCACACAAGTTGGTAGATTTCTGGGTTGCGCTTTGGGAGTCGTTCAATTGCGACAAACTCCCAAAACAAGCTATCCACGAGGCATGGCCATCACACTCATGAACTTTAGCCATGCATCTATGGGCAACGCAGGCTTGCTCTTGTCGATGCCCTTGATATCTCCGAATGGGTTGTTCGGTGGCTTTGCAGCAGGCATGACATCCTCGTTCACGCCATCCTCCATTTCCTCGTCCTCATCTTCGTCCTCGTCGTCTTCCTCGTCCTCGTCCTCGTCCTCGTCCATGTACTTGTTCAGCTTTCTCCTCAGCCCTGTGATAACTTTCTCCACGCCAGCCGCCTTTTCTGCCAGAGTGTACTCGTAGTCAAAGGCACCGCTGGAGTACATGTAGCCCGCAGACTGAGTGCTTGTCGGTTTCGCAAACGCCCATAGCTCCGCCTGTTCATCGTCGCCCAGACCCGTACCGCTTCCGTCATCCCATTTTGCGACCTTGCTCGGGTGAGTGTTGTCGTCCACCCAGTCTTCCACTGTAGGCTCGGCTTTCTTGCGCAACAGCTGCTGGAGGACGATCTCATGCGAATGGCCAGGAAAAGAAGCGTGCGGGTATGGGTGTGCGGCTGTGAGAAATCCACGATTCGCGTCGAAGATGGTTTGCAGCTGTTGGAGGTCGGCCGCAAGAAGGCCTGCGCGAGTCTGGAGCGAATCCCTGCCGATGCGCTTAGCAACTCGGAACAGGAAAACGCGGTTGTATACCACACTACACGAGAAAGACGCAAGTGCTGGGGGGAAAAAAAAGGAAACGCGATCTTGACCTACCATGTCGGAAGTGTTTCTTGTCTGCTGAGATCAGTTTTGAGAATGTTAAGAGAGGTCGACAACTGTTGTAGACGCTGTCGCAATTGGTCGAGCGCACGAATATTCTCCTGTGAAAGTGCCATTGTCTCGACCAGATGTTTCCCGGGCGTTGGTGAGGACAGTCTAGTAGGCAACGTGTTTGGGTATTGTTATACACAAGAGCTGGAAGCTGGAAGCGAGATACCGCGGATGGTCCGTGCGTGGCTGCTTCACGTCAATGAAAGGCAGGCATTGGATTTTATACCTGGAAACACCACAACTTTGTATCATCAAGAGCTATCCGTTGACTTGATTCCATTGACGCCCCATGGGTACCAGCATTGTGGATGAAGCCCAGTAGGGCTCCCTACGCCATGCCCGCCCGTCACGTGACAGTTCTACTCCGTCAACTCAGACTCGATGCTCTGACTACAGGTGATAGCTGCAGGTGACTCTCTTGATCAGACTCACCCTAGTATAGGCATGCTTCTTTCAATGGCCGTCACCTTCATCCCATGTGCCGTCATTTCTGTTACTAGAATCATGTCTCGACTCACTCACACGTGGTAAGAGGCTGATTGTCAATGCGAATGCCATCACAAGCCGCCATGGTGCGCTGCCTTCTAAATGGAACCGGTGTCTCCTGTATCTATCTATGAATATCTCATTGTCTCACGATCTAGCTCGATACCTCACAATGACAACACATTAACCTAAGCAGGATCTCCCCGACAATAGCAGCCCTGGTCCTGACCACATTGTTCTTGACTGACAATAGGAAACATTTACTTATTGTGAGGAACAGTCACTGCTGTGTCACTCTATTTGTGACAATAGCACCCAGGCGCCTATTGTCCCTCGGTCGAATACATAATCTCCTTGCGAGTCCACCCTTACACTGTGCTCACGACACAACATCCACATCATCTACTCAACACAAACCTCTTCTCCAAAAACAATGTTCCTCAAAGAAACGACGGCAGGACCGCACGGTCTTTTCCAAAGACTACCTTCCAACATGACTCCCAAAATAAATTCGGAGCAGTTGTCGAGCGTCCGCGATCTTCTCCGCGACAAGATGGGCATGAGCGATTCTGCTGCTGCGACCATTGCACTTCGTGCACAAAGACACGATCCGCCCTCGGCTCCCATGCGCAAGTTCCTCCAAAAAGCCATCCAGGACCAAATCGATCAGTACAGAACGCAGAGCTTCGCCAAAGACGGCCTCGACATCGAAGTCTCGGCTACACCTAATGCAAAGCGCATGCGACTTGTTGTGAAACACTTCGGCAAAGTTACTGTTGGCTACCATCACTACGACTTTCAGCCCAAACACAATGCAGAGCCGACAAAGACCCTGCGTGTTCGCCTCTACCAAGGCAGCATCCAAGTCCACTTCTGTGGTTACTGGCACCCAATCTCCGCATACCTTGATGAGGTCGGTACCGAGTGGACTTATCCAGCCGCTCCGCCTCTAGAAACGAGCCGCCAGTCTCGCTGGTGGGCATCTAACGGCAAGTACTTCGAAATCACGAAGCTTCCGGGCGAGATCCGGAACATGATCTTCGACTTCGCATTCCCGGCTGAAGCACGCCCCTTCCATCTCAGCGAATGTGCGGAACGAAATCGGCTCGTGCCAACTTTTGGGCGCTCGTACACCGCTTTGATGCGCACGAACAAGCAGCTGTATGAAGAAGCCAGCGATCGGTTTTACAAAACGACAACCTTCACGATCGAACGCTGCCACCTTTTCTCCAAGGCTCTGGGCAATCACTTACTTCAAGACCGTCTGCGCCACGTACGACTTTCTCTCACTCACAGTGAATATCTGGACTTGTTCAGCGCGAAGGCATGGGACCTCTCCACTAAGCCCTACATCAAATACCCGCTCCGCAAAATGTCCAACCTCACGAGCCTCGAGATTCATATCGGTCCCCCCTCGCGAATTCCAACGAAGACATGGCTCGAGGGTGCGTGTCAAAAAACCGCTGTCAATATGATCATGGACGCTGCTTGGCCTTCGATCAGAGGCTTGCCTGTCACCATCACCGGATACGTTAAAGACAGCCAGAAAAAAGCCATCGAGGCTCATGTACAGTCTGAACGAAACATGTACGCATTGTTCGAGGCATGGTGCCGCGATATCGGCAAGCGTTGCTCGTTGCGCGCTTTTGACTCCTGGCTGAAGTGGATGATGGCGGAGAAGCAGGGCGGCGTACGTCTCGATGGCAAGCCGTGGGTTGAGGTTGAACATGAGGAGAGCGAGAGACTGCAGTGGAATAGCATGTCTACTACCGATCTACGGATGCTCATGTGGTGCTCCTGCGAGAAGCGGTGCAGCCTGGAAACATGGGATCCGGCGGGTTGAAGTGACAAGCGATGAGAGCTTGTACATTTGGCGAGTCAGCAAAGGGAAGCACAAGCAAAGAGGGCCCGCTTATCGAGTCCTTTTAGCATAATTCCCTTTACGGAGACGGCAATCGTGACTTTTGTAAATGCCACTGATATTTCGAGGTCTTTGTCCCACTCTCCGCGCGAATACTCATGTGCAAAAGTCTGCGCATCTTTCTACAGCTTTGATGCTCAACCAACGTGAGACCAACTATCGAAGTGTATGCGTGCGATTGGGGTCACGATACAGTTATCTTTTTTTTCCTTGGTGTAACTATGTCACTGTTCAAAGTATGAATCATATTGCTAGATCAGAGGTAGTAAATCCGTCCATCGTATCGTTGGACGTTGCATCGAGTGCAGACTTATGTCCTTGGCGCGGACTTGGAAGACCAAGTCTTGGCAGGGAAGCATGACCAAGAAACAAAGTCGCAAAGATACATGGAGCAGCCGTATCGACGCTCACAATATCTCAGTCGTTTCATAGACGCAATGCAGATGTGTGGCTGAAGTGGCGGCCGTGGCGATGGCGCTCTCGCTGGAAACGAGACGCGACCATGCGGCCATGAGAGCAGAGAAGAGTTTGAAAAGCACCGAGTCTCGTGAGGAGGACAGTTGCCACACCTGCAGGTGACCGCGACAAAAGCACAGAACGTACACGACGCATCTGATTGTGGTATCAAAGTATCCTGGTTATACCAACTTAATCAGTGTGCTATCTGGACTCATAAACCGCCACCATGTCACAAGCCTCGCAGCAGGTGTCACGATACCGTCCTGCCGTTATCGCCATCACTGGAGTCGCCGCCGCGGTCGGCATATGGACGCTATACTCGACATTCTCGGATCAGTCCTCCAAAATACCGTTGCATAGGAGCAATGCTGTACGTCGAGTACGCCGTGTCTCTGCCGAAGAGCCCCTCGTTGAGACTACCGGCCCAACACATGATGAACCTTTCGGAGCGGCGGTGGTCAAGAGAGACAATCTCCCTATCGGACGCATCGTGTTCGGGCGAGACAAGATTCCTTCTCCAGAGGAATGGCAAACACTGTATGGCGACGACGCTGAGCACGCCCGGGCTCGCATCATAGGAATTGCTGTGGCGTCTGTCATAAGTGCACCGCAGGAAACGCCTTCTTACTTGACCGGAGAGGCGGGAGAACTACTCTCTACCTTTGGACTGAAATTTATGGGTAGCGACATCATGAACGACCCGGTGGAAGCCGCACAGAGGTATCGCCCTTTGTTGGTCAACATGCTTGGCTCAGTCGGAAACCTCGATCTCGAACATCTCTTCCAAAACTACTCGAACAATCTCGCCGACGAAGTAGCCGAGACGGAAATAGGAATCATGGAGGAAAGCCAAGCGGTAGAGCCCGCACAAGGACTAAAAGGTCTGCTGTATTACATCGCGGAGGAAAAAGCGAAGCGCGAAGCATACGAGCACCGTGGTATACGATGCGATTCCTGCAACGAGTCACCGATTCGTGGCATTCGCTGGCACTGTCTTAACTGTCCTGACGTCGATCTTTGCTCCACCTGCGAAATGACATTCCCCCATCAGCAGACGCACGTCTTCGTTAAGGTCAAGATCCCGTTGCCAGCTGTTGCGCAACCAGGCCGAGCACTGAACTTTCCAGTGTGGTATCCTGGAAGCCCTCACATATTGCACGAACCCATTCAGCCTGCGCTCAGAAAACGCCTGGCCGAAGAATACCATCACGAAGAGCCTCAAATCGATGCTCTGTACGACCAGTTCATTACTACAGCCAATGTCTCCTTCGAGCAAGATCCTTCGCAAATCAAGATCGGCATCGACCGAAGAGCATTCGACAGCGCGTTGACTATTGAGGCCTGGACGGATCATTCTGCCCCGAACGCACTGTACGATCGCATGTTTGCATTCTACGACCGCGGCAACAAGGGTGCAATTCTCTTCGAGGACTTTATCAACGGCATGGCATACCTTCGCGGCCCCAACAGGTTCCAACCGCTGAGCCGAGCTTTGCAGGGCTTCGATATTGATGCCGACGGTTTCGTTGATCGTCGGGATTTTCTTCTCCTGCTTCGTGCGAAATACGAAGTGCAGAAAGAGCTGATAGCTGGTGCTTCGAGCATACGCGCGGATAAGATCTCACAAGAAGGCATCGATGTGCTCAAGTCAAGTCAGCCAATTAGTGCCATTTTCTGCGAACAGGATATGCCGCAGGGCGAGCTGCGCTCCAGTGGTGGGAAGCCGAGAAATGTCTATGGCGATCTCGAACCTGCTGATGGAACGAAGACTGTTCTTGACGACGGTGAGGTACCGGCAGGCGCAAGCGCACTTCCGAATAATGTCTTCAGAGTACGCTCACTTCCGCAATTACAACGCCAGCTCGCACGTCTTGATAGACGGCTTCACCAGCAGGAGACAGAAATCTTGAGCGCTGAAGGAGAAGCGACGGTGGAAGAACACACAGACTCCTTGCCCAACACACTCTCTGCGGAGGATGCTGCTGCGCTCGGCGTTGCGCCTACCCCTGCCACTGAGCAGGCCACGACAAGTACACAACAAGATGCACTCTGGAAGTTTACGGAGATGAGCATTAATGAAGCTCTCGACCCTATCTTCATCTCGAGGGAAAGGCTCGATCGCGACGTTGAAGCAACTTCGCAGGAACGTCGTCGCTGGCGCAAGGATATCGATGATGTCTTGGAGCAAAAAAAGGCTTTCGAAGATTACTTGCGCGTCGGCGCAGGACTTGACCCGCTGATTGCTGCTGCTGCTAATTCACACGACCAAACATCGCGGTCCTGGATTACCAACCAAGACACACCGGAGCAACGCGCTGCGGAAGTCCAACGCGAAATTGACGTCCAGATGCGCGACAGTATCCTACCAACAGACACGGCAAGTCTCGACCAATTCGAAGCCGAGATCCAAGAACAGTCCCTGGAGGAGTTGCTCGCTGCCGCAGGCTATAGCATAGCTGAGGACGATGATGACAAGCGACCCGCGAGTCCTGTTGCCACGCAAAACCCTCCCGAGCAGCAAAATGGCTCGACAATTTCCACCGACGAGGTTCGACCGGAGCAGGATCGCCTAGAGTACTTGGCCACTCTCGATCACGAAGAGAGGTTGATTGAAACCCGAGGCGGCGTGGGCCGCTTATCCTACAACGAGATCGAGAGCATGGCGAAGACGAATAGAGAGGTACGAGGGCTAGTCGTGAGTTGGTTGGAGCTCGCTAGCTTCTGATCGTCGTGTTTGCTGGGCGCGTAATTGTGTGTGTATGGGGTGGAACTGTTCGCATGTATGATCTTGTATATAGACAGACCTGTAATTAGCGTTCGCTAAAAAATTTACGAGTATCGCAGAATCGCCTCGTTCTTGGCGTCGTACAGGGGATGCGATCCTGCGACTCCTAGTGGAGATAAGGGCAGATATTTGTATTTGTGTTTCCGATTTGGCAAATCCTTCTGGTGTCAAAGAACTTGTAGGTGGCGTTTGTGGCGAAGTGTCTGGGCTTTTCAATGGACACGATCGAACTTGATAGATTTTGCCACAAACCACGTATTCGAGCCTGAAAACGTGCTGGCATATCTTCATAGGCTCTATTGATTGGCTATATAGATGATCCATATTTTAATTTGCACTCGTTGTGCCATTAGAAGGAGTTTTGTCGATGGATATGCAACCCTTGTTACCCCAACATAGGGTTCGCGATATGAGGTCTTTGCGCATAAGTTTGGATTCACTTTCGGGACCGCTAGTGCTTTCGTTAACCAAAGTATATCCTTAGCATCCATACTTGTACACCTTCCACTGGCGACCACGTTCTAAGCGCCACACTCTTTGAATTTCGCAGACGAGGTGATTTCCATGCGCAGTCTGTTTGCCTGAATTGTTGCTATATTAGTACTGACGATCGACACAGCAAGCACAAATTCACATGCGATCATGACTCGAGATCCTGCAGAGGCGACAAACCCTATGCACGCATATCATGTTGGTCTGCAGGCGTTAATTAACTTTACGAGTGAGCTCGAGCGTGCACGTCGCGCTATCGAATAGATGGGGATGCTATCTCTGGACTTGTCCCCTGTCATTTCAGCCGCAGCGGGTCTTCGACGTGGCATCCTAGCGAAATGAGCCCAGCCACTGACTCACCATTGGCGGAAACATGCTATAACGCCTTCCTTCGCGTCTGGTCCGAAACGCATTGCGTCGGCCCGCCCTTCTCATTGGCCCACCGAGACCCTAGCCACAAGAGATGCTCTGTTGCTTGAGCGAACCATGTCGGTAGCCAAAGCGATCTCTGCTCTGTACTGGCGAGAGCCTTCGCTATTAGAGCCTCGTGGGTCTCTGGCTTGCAGGATGAAGGACTCTAAAGTAATTGCTTGGGGTCCCCTCAAGCCACTAGACGTTTTCCCTGGCCTTTTCTCTGTCCCATCTGTTGTGTCTGTTTAACAACAGCGACCACACGCTCATGGCCATGGGCGTCCCATACCGTGGACTCGGAAGGTCTCTAGTCCAACTACTTTCATTATCAGTCTTGGGGCTGGCAAATGCGGCAGTCAACAATGATGCCTCACCTTACGAAATTAAATTTAATGACACAGCATCTGTCGGACCCGATGGTGAGTGTCGCGTGGATGCTGTGTAACCAGTCCTGCAGCTGACCACCGCCAATCAAAGGCCCATGGAATTACATACTTATCGCCGACCCGGACAATGGCCAGTACATCGCAGCCTTACCGTCTGTCGCCAGGACGCCGCTATACGTGAATGCGACCGCATGTGAAATGCAGGGATCGACTTGCCCACCACCGGCGGATCAGACGTGGCATGAATACGACGCGTGGGAGAATGCCAACGGCGCCGACACAAAGAGCTTTTTGATGCCGCCAAAGGACTGGGACGCAGACTACGCCGCTCTTCTTAATCTCACTGGTGCTGGAGGCTATTTTGTCGACCAAATTGTACTGCAAAACGATGGCAACCACGACTCCCAGGCGCACCTGGAAAACCAAGTCTTGGCTGTTAGTAAGGACTGGACAGTGAACCTGGGAGTGGAGATGCAATACACCAGGAGTGTTTCGCTGGTGAGTGATCCTATAGCCGTGCTCGTGTCCGGTCGCAGTAACACAGTATTGACAATTCCAGCTTTCTTTGAATGCGAGTGTCAGCAATATCACATACTACAAGACACAAGACGACACCGTTACCGCGAACACCAGCTTGTACAGTGCTTATGACGCAGGCTACATTCCATCGCTTTCTTACGGTCTTCACATCGGCTCAGCCGAGCCCAATATTTCGGGAAGCTTGGTGCTTGGAGGCTACGACAAATCCCGTATCCTGTCCGACGCCATCGTTGCTGGGAATGACAACCTTTTCCGCCTGACTGATATTGTACTCAATGTCTCAAGTGGCGGTTCAGCATTCATGAAACCGTCGTCGTCAGGAGCTATCGAAGGCCTTCTGAAAGCACCCACCGATTTCGGTGACTATATTGAGGTCCATCCCAGACCTGGAGCGCCGTACCTATACCTTCCGCTGGAAACCTGCGACGCAATCGCTGCACACCTCCCGGTCACATATAGTCCTTATTACAACCTCTACATCTGGGATACTGATAAACCTGCCACGAAGGATATTATCTCCTCACCACATTATCTTTCATTTGTATTCACCGACGACACCAAGACGAGCGCTCACATTAAAGTTCCATTCGCTCTTCTGAACCTCACACTCGACACGCCCGTCTCGAAGAAGCCTATGCAGTACTTCCCCTGCAGTCCCTGGGACGCGGACGCAGCAACAGGCTACACGCTGGGCAATGCTTTCCTGCAGGCCGCATTCCTCAGCCAACACTGGCAAATGAACACGACGGTTCTTGCCCAAGCACCCGGCCCTGATTACCACGAGAAGAACATCCAAGCGATACCCTACGACTCCGACATCACTGTGGGCGCCGCAACCGACGCCGCCGACTGGGCGAAAACGTGGGCCAGTACACTCAAAGACCTATCCGGAGGAACATCAGGTACAACTTCAAGCTTGACCCCAAGCTCAACTTCAACCTCAAATTCTGACTCCTCTGGTACTGCAGCAGCTTCGGGCAACGAAGACGACCCTAAATCAGAAGACAAGACATCAGCCGTCTCAGGAGGCGCAATAGCCGGTATAGTCGTCGGCGTCATAGGCGGCCTGGCTTTAATCGGAGCAGCAGTGTTCTTTTTCCTGCGCCGCAAGAAGGGCAAGACCAAGCAACATCGCTTGTCATCGACTGGCGTCTCGCTGCAGAACCATTCGCCTATGTCGCCCCACGCTGAACTGGAAGCTTACTCGGTCGCTGGCGAGGCCAAGCCTGCGTACGAAGTAGAGTCGCGACCTTTGACGCATGAAGCAGAATCGAGACCTCTGACCGAGCTGCCGACGCAGCAGCGGAGGTTCGAACTGCCTGGCGACTCGCTGCTTGCTGAGAAGCCGGCAAATTGATGTTTCATTTATTAAGTATGTAGACTGAATAATGTAAATAGACTGTCCATAATGTATGATGTACGATGCACCTACAGTTCGCTGAGCCAGAAGATCGGAACATGCATTCACAAGCCTCGAACTTTTCGATGACATGTCGGAACGGTTGACTGGGGTTCAATGAAAGCTGCTGACGCTGTGTGTTGCAGGCGAGGAGATGAACGACCAGAAATTTTTGGAATCTTTACACCAAAGTGGAGAATCTGCATTTGTTGATGCGGGCAAGATGCTAAGAAAGATGTGTGGAAGAGATCATGGCACGGTGAAAAAGAAGAGGTAGTGTTTTGCAAATGCCCACAAAAAAGTGTGCGCAGATTTATTGCATGAAAGTATGTAAGTCGAAGGTACAACCCTTTTAAAATAACCAAGACATGCCCGAAGTGAAAGAATCGAAAGGGCAGAGGCCTACAAACAATCCCAAAAGGCCCAAAGATCTCTCGACAAGGTGTTGAAAGAGGACTGGCTGATGGAGACCGTCATGCCGCTCATGGTGTGAGCGCTTAGAGGGGAACGGCCAAGCAGTTGAGCTCGAGGTTGATGAGGTTGCCGGAGGCGTCGCCGGTGGAGCAGCATGCGGCGACGTTGGAGCCGCAAGCCTGCTGGATGGGAACAGCGACTGTGGGCGAGTTGATTAGTTGTGATGGTCTTGTTTGGTGGAGGTGGATGGAGCTTACGGATAGGGATGCTCAAGCAGTTGAGGCCGATGAGGTCCTCACCGCTGTTGCAGCAGGAGAGCTTCTGGCCGTTACCGCAGACAGCCTTGGACTCCTTGTTGTCGATGCCGACCTTGGTGTTGCCATCGGAAGCACCACCCTGGGGAGCGGCGTAGGCGAAGGCGGCCACGGAGGCGATGAGGAGAGTCTTGAAGAAGGCCATTTTGTTGATTGGGTTGGTTGAAAAGGGTTGTAAGAAGCGAATGTGGTTGTTTGAAGTGAAGTTGTTTGTTGGATGAGGAAAGAAAGTTGATTTGGGCAGGTCGAGATGGTGTATCTTATACCATTCTGAGGGCGGGTTTGTTTGGGTTGTCGGTGTGCCACCGCCGTTTGGACACCTCAATTGTAGGAGTGCTATAGGGATGATTATGCCGATCTCAATCCGCCTGTGCTCTCCCTGTCTCTTACTAGTTGAACAGCAATGCAATGCGGGACTTGCCGCGCATCTTGCAGGCCAAGACTATACGGTCTGAGAAAATTGAGATCGTGCATGCACTTCGGTAGCATCCTGCTGGTAGCACTTATGCGAATGATTTCAGTTCACCATCGTGCCTCGTGGTATCATTCTTGCTTTACTGAACAAATCATCGCTACCCAGATTCTTCGACATCACTATACTGGGAGGTCCCATCAGCAAGGATGTTGTGGATCACGGGTTCTAAGACAAAATAAAACCTGGATTGTCTGATACTAAGACAGTGCATACGTGGGCACGGGCTGAAGAGCACCCGTGGGGTCACGGCTAGCAGGTTGGAAACGAGCTAAGAAGAACGGTCAGTCCAGAATGAGATTGATCGTAAACTAGATACCACGTGGGCGTCACCTTCCTGTGTTGCGTACCATCCGAGACTCCGCAGCGTCGGTGGAGCTCAGAATATTCGATCGTCTCTAGATGGGTCCGTACGCCGTGGCGTGTAGATCTCGTGATGAATCGTCATATCCAGCCTGGAATAATCTGCTTGCTCCGCAGCATACGTTGTACATGAGTATTGCACAGACAGAGGCAACATAATCTCTGCAACGGCCGGGATTCTAAAAGTGCCAGGGCTACCGCGCAGCCGGATGTTGAGAGACAACAAACGTGGTGGGTATTGCTGTCCCCGCAAGTGCGACACGGGATCAAACGTTCTTAGACCATAGATCTGATAGCCTTATAGGTTCCCAAGGGAGTATGCGGGGCTGATACTTCCAAGGAGGATCGGTCGCGACGCCGGATCCTGACCCATATCACCCCTGTTATACCCCAGGCCCGCTGAAACTTGATTCCAGATGCCAATGCGGGAACACGCGGGGGCCTTGAGGTTGGGTCCGGAAGAATACAGTGGCGGTAGGCCTCACCGTACCTTCGAGTAAATGCAAGTAAACATTCACCGACTCGCGACTGTTGTTGTAGAAGCGCCTCGGACATTGTTGGCTTCAATTCCCATCGGCGATGATGTTGCAGTAATGAACGTTTGAGATTTGAAAGCAACGAGGAATTGTTACCAAGAACAACACGGACGATTGAGATTGTGAGCTGCTTTCATCAAACGACATATCTGTCGCGATGAGAAGGGTTACAACAGACAAGCGAACTTTAAAGGCGAGAGCTTCGCTGAGCCCATGCAGCCGTCACTGAAAGCTATGGCGCTCTTGTTCCTCTTAGGCAAAGACGATGGCGCGAAAGGAGCAGAGTATTTCGACCGAGCAGCACTTCGGTGCGCCAGCTGGCAGAAGCGATGCGGTTGATGCCTCACAATGTGCCTAGCAAGCAGAAAAGCACACGCGACGCCAACGACAGTATCTAAGAGAAGTTTGCACCCAGCGCTGCCAGAGGTTTAGCTGATCATCATGATGGTAGAGGATATTTCAGTCTTGTGTTGAGTCCACTATCGCTGACAGAAAATCCTGACTTTGGTGACTCCCACTTTGACATGCCGTGAGTGGTGACAATGCCTCCACGAAAGAGCATTCGATCAACTAGGCGATTTCAGCATTTGCGAGCATGGCAGCATCAAGAAGTCGAGTAAGACCAGGAAGAGCACAAGGACAAATGAGTTGCCGCAGGCCGGGTCAGAAATAGGCACATCTCCGGACGCACAAGAGTTGGAAATTCTCTCAAATGACACCTCGACGAGCAGATTCCCAGCAGGCAGCTGTTCTAAATGACTGTGTCTACTGGGCGGAGGTAGCGGTCTGTTCTTCGATTTGTGGTGCAAAGTGCTGATGGTCGGATGCTGGGTGCTTCTTGAATCTGTCAGGGCAAGTCCGAGTATGGCCCTTTGTATCTTGAGCTACTTTATGCTTTGTTTGCAAAAGGTAATATAATATAGCATGCTTCTGGTTAAAATCGCAATGTACAAACCTGCCCAGCATTGAGATTGCAGGAGTTGAAGCCCGCGCGCCTGGCTGTGATGTCTCTCGTGTGGGCAATGAATAGTGCTATTTTTAACATTGTAGAGGCTTGAAAATGCGCCGCAACCAGTTTTCAAAGCTCTGCAAAGAGGTAGTCGATGGTATCAAGTGAAAAGGCCATGTGATATGAGGCAAGCGTGTTCGACAGTTGCATCCTTCGAAGGACTCGTGAAGCAGCCTCCCAATTGCCCCGAAGTTGAGCCGGGAGAAAGCGCTGCGTCATTTTCAAAGTCACCAAACTCGAGGTGTGAAAGACCCCGCTAGCAAAGCAAAGTGCTCATATCTTGCGACACAAAGTATTCTTACCAGTTGATATCCAATACAACAACGCCAGAATGTCTGTCCAAACTCCCAACGGCACGATCAGTGCTGAGAATGCCGACAACTTCGAGGACATCGAGAAGCAGTTCGCTGTCAAAGGTGAGTCTGGCGAAAGCACCATCCTAAAGACTTGTCCTGACATTTTTCGTTGCGCAGTCGTCCAGCACATGACCACATACTGGTCGATCCTTGAGAAGATTCCTGGCTCCAAGTTGCGCCTGACCAAGATCGACGACGATATCCACGAGCACTTTCTCAAGGAGTTCCCCGACTTCGACCTCAAGTCCACGATCAACGAAGATGACATGAAGAGCAAGGCCGGCAAAGAGAAGTGGCGCACATTCATCGCCTCCTACGAGAACAAAGTAGACGACTACAACTTCGGCACAATGCTCCGCGCGAATGCTGCCGAGGAGTACGACCAGGAGGGAACCATCTTTGGTAGGTTGGGAGAAATTTTGTTGATTTAGAGTCGAGGCACTGACTAAGATGTCGTAAAGCCGTTCGCATGCAGTTCTATGCTATTGAGATTGCGAGGTATGTTCACAGCCCACAGGACCAGTGCTGTACGGCCCAATACTCATTATGACACAGGAATCGCGCAGGTCTTAATGACTGGATCTACGAGAAGGCGCAGAAGGAGGCCTCGGCTTGAAGACTTTCAAGGTCAAGTCCGACATGATTTTGTGACGAAGCAACGAGGTCTAGAAATGACCGAAATCCGATTTTCTGCGATAGTTGTCAGCTGGGTGAGAAGCATCAGCTCAGGCGACCTATAAACCACCGGACTCGATGCGATTCTCTGGTGGAAAGCGCACGCGACAAAAGCGTATTGATATCACAGAGCAATCTTACCCAAGGATTAATTCGACGGTGTCGCGGGTTATGATGACTGTGGGTGGACAAATTGAGGTACTCGGAAAGGAATGTAAAAGCTGAGTTCAGTGTCCAAATGTTGGCCTGGTCGCGTTTATGAAGTCTAGTATGTGTGAGAACAATACTAACGAGTACTGTGCCACCAACGCGGGAGCTGCCGTAAAACAATGCATCACACGCTCTCACTGACCAATCGTAGCGTCCACTACTGACAAAATTGCATCTTCCAGCTTGGTTTCGGCGCCTAATCCTCTTATCCCAACCGTAAAACCTATGGCAGCTGCGAGATTTTCCTCATGCCACCTGCTGTAGAGCAGCATCGCCAGCAAAGCAAAAGACCCATCTCTGGGGCCAGTCATACGGATACAGCAAAGAACTCAGAGCCTGCCAACGAAATCACCGCATCTGAAGACTCAAAGAAAGCTCCATGGCGCGCCCTCTTCTTCTTTACCACAAAGTCAAACCTGCCGATCTTGATCTCGGGAATCGTCTTCTCAATCATAGCAGGTGCTTCTGCGCCCATCAGCGCTTGGCTACAGGGAAAGATATTCGAGAGCTTTTCGCTACTGGGCGCCGGCCAGCTTACAACAGAACAAATCTATGATGCAAACCGGAAGTATGTGCTCTACTTTGTTGCACTCGCCGGCGCCACATGGCTTGTCAATACTGGAGAATTTGCTTGCTGGATGTCGTTTGGAGAGCTGCAAGCAAAAAGTGCACGGGATCGCCTATTTCATGGCCTATTGAAGAAAGAGATCGAATGGTACGACATGCGCAAACACGGCATCGGCGCTATGCTTCCTCGGTTGCAGGTTCAGATTCGAGAGCTTCAGCTAGCCACCTCACAGCCGCTTGGCGGAGTCTTCCAACAGATGTCAACATTCGTGCTCTCGATGGCGCAGGCCTTCTACTTCTCATGGGACCTGACACTTGTGACCATTTCCAGCGTACCGCTCATCATGGGCATCGTCGCTTTGATCGGGCGGCCGATGCAAATGTCTCTTACTAATCAGCAAGGAAAGCTCACAGAAGCGCAAAAATATGTGACAAGCGCTTTCTCAGCAATCGAGACGGTGAAATGCTTCAACGGCCAGGAGATCGAACTCGGAAAGTATGTCAAGAAGGTTGGAGAGGCAGCGCTCTGGTACTACCGCGTCGCCAACGCCCACTCCATGCAAGTGGGATTCCTGACATTCCTAGCATCTACCGTTTTTGTCCAAGGGTTCTTCTACGGCGGCGTTCTGATCAACAAGCAGACGAATACGGCGGCGGATGTCATGACTTGCTTCCTTTCAGCTATCGCTGCTTTCCAAGCTGCGCAAGGCATACTGCCCAACATCGTTGTTCTGGAGAAGGGTAGAAGTGCAGGCTCGACACTGCGAATGGTCATGGCGGAAGTCCATGGCGGTGCAGAAGATGAGAAGTCGCCCAACATGCTGCGCCCAGAATACTGCAAAGGTGAAATCGACGTGACAAATGTGTCGTTCGCATACCCTGCTCGGCCCGACCGACTTGCTCTGGATGATGTGAGCATGCGAATCCCATCGGGAGAGATTACCTACCTGATTGGCAAGAGCGGGTCCGGCAAGAGCACACTCAGTCAGCTTCTCATGCGCTTCTACACCTCAGCGTATGGCTCGATAAGCGTCGATGGCATACCGCTCGAGTGTCTAGATGTAGAATGGCTGCGCAGCAATTTCACTCTGGTGGAGCAGACGAGTTTGCTGTTCAACGACACTGTGTTCAACAACATCGCTTTCGGACGACATGACGTGGAAAATGTCACGAAGACGAACGTCATGGAAGCGGCCGAGTTCGCCTTATTGCAGATGATGATCACCGACATGCCGGACGGTCTCGACACGGTCGTGGGGTACAAAGGCGGCACAATGTCTGGTGGGCAGCGACAACGCATGGCGTTGGCAAGAGCAAGACTGAGAGATACTCCTATTCTCATGCTGGACGAGTCAACGAGCGCGCTCGACCACATCAGTAGAGCGCTGATGATGGACGCCATTCGCCACTGGAGACGAGGCAAGACCACCATCATCATCACGCATGACATTTCACAAATTCACGCAGATGACTACGTTTTCGTGCTTGAACAGGGGAAGATGGTACAAGAAGGGTTCAGGAAGCATATGGAACGGTTGAAAGACACCCCGTTCCAGGCTTTCCTACCACCAGAGAAGCGCGCGACAGAGTCGCCGTACGATGCACGGAAGAATACGACGTTCGAGTCCATATACACGCGTGGCTCCTCGATCGACTATGCTTCTATTACAACGCGCGAGACAAGCACTGTCTTCGATCCACTCGAAGCTCAGCTCACTGCCACGGAGACAAAGAGGATATCATTTGTGCCTCAAGTCTTCACTAACGGAGGGCCAGTACCTGGAATGCGTGCGGCAGGCACCACTGGGTTGACATCGGCACTCGCCTCACCCTTCCTGCGTATGGCAGTCAACCCGCCTACCCTGCCAGCAATTTTGACCCAATGGGAGCCTTCAATCCCGGGCAAAAGAGATTCAACTCCATTTACGTCTCCGAGCGGCGATCGGTCACCTACGAAACCACGTATGTCGGTGTTACTAGAGAACCTCGTGGAAAGAGCTGGCAAGCAAGCTGCAAATGCTAGGGCTGTACCAGGGAATACCGGAGTGCGTCGTCGCAGGCCTCTGCAAGATGATACGTCTTCCGTCACGACCGGACCGAAATCCAAGCACACCGACAAAGAAGATGAGCTAAACTCGCCTGAAAATGTCAGACAGCAGTCTTTCAAAGAGATACTGAAGACAATCTGGCCGAATCTAACTTGGTTCGATCGGGTTGTCATGATAGCTGGCTTCTACTGTGCCACGATACATGCTGCCGCTACACCCGTGTTCGCATGGGTATTCTCAATGCTCATCACAGCCTACTCTGTCAAGGAGGGCCGCGCCCAAAAGACCCTGACCTACGCCATGGCTATGCTTGGCATCGCGGCCATAGATGGCTTCCACACGTATTTGTTCCGCTACTTTCTCGAGTATGCGGGACAACGTTGGGTAGACAGCATTAGGGAGAAAGCCATGATCCGCATTCTGGACCAACCCCGAGAATTCTTTGACAAAGAGATCAACTCAGTATCGCGCATGACTGAAGGTCTTGACCGGAACGCCGAGGAGATGAAGAACATACTGGGTCGCTTCATCGGCATGATCTTCGCAGCCGCCCTGATGTCAACTATCGCTGTTGTGTGGTCCATCGCCGGACAGTGGAAGTTTGCGCTCATATGCTTGTCGGCTGGCCCGTACGTGTATCTTGTCACGAATGCTTACGCCGTGGTCAGTGGACGATGGGAAACCATTTGCACGGATGCATCGGAATCTGCCAGTGCCATCATGAACGAGACGTTCATCAACATTCGTACTGTTATGGCGTTGACGTTAGAAGACCACTTCTTGCAAAAGTTTACCGTGGCAACTGATTACACCCTCAAAGTCGGCTTTATTCGCGCATTGCTGTCAGGATTCTTCTACGGCTTGTCCGACTCGGCTGGTGTATTCGTCACTGCACTGATCTTCTACGTGGGAACTCTGTACGCAAGAGATAGCGGCCCAGCATCCGTGCCAGGATTGCTCCACGTATGCTCTACGCTGGTCCTCACGATCAACAATGTCAGTGCGCTCTTGTCCTACGTTCCGCAGATCGGTCAAGCGAAAGATACAGCGTCTCGATTGCTTCGCTTGGCACAGCTCCCGAAAGAATCTCACGAGCATCTTGGAGATACGAAGGTCAATACCATCGGAGACATCGTGTTCAACAATTTGAACTTCTCTTACCCGTCACGGCCCGACGCTATCACCCTCAGAAATATTAATCTCTGCATCAAACCTGGCACTTCCACTGCCATCGTGGGCGGCTCTGGAAGTGGTAAATCGACCATCGCAAATTTGCTGCTCAACCTCTACACTTCTCAGCCACAAAATGCGTTCGACACGAACAAGCTTGGCGACCTCACGCTCGCTGGTCGGGAAATCAAGAACGTAGACACCACTTCTCTTCGTGCTTTGATTGTGGTCGTCCCACAAACGCCTGTCATCTTTGCCGCGACAGCCGCAGAAAACATCACCTATGGCCTGTCAGCAGACTCTCCACTCAACAACCCAGACCAAACCGCCGAAGCCGCACGTGCAGCGGGTATTCATACGTTCATCGAAAGTCTCCCATCCGGGTACGCAACGCTCATCGGAGATGGTGGTCTTGGACTTTCGGGTGGACAGGCTCAACGTGTCGCTATCGCCCGCGCTCTCGTCCGCAAACCTTCGGTTCTGATCCTCGACGAAGCCACATCTGCCCTCGACGTCGAGTCCGCCAACCTGATCCGCGATACGCTTAAAGCACTCTTGGAGGAGCCAGATCGTGAGATGACGGTCATCATCATCACGCACAGTCGCGAGCAAATGAAAATTGCGGAGCGGATCGTGGTGCTGGACCAGGGACGAGTGGCGGAGGAGGGTACCTTTGATGAATTACTGGCAGCTAATGGTGCTCTGACGAATCTGCTAAGCGGTGGCGAATGGGACGGCGGTACGGAGATGGGAAACGAGCAAAGGGCGGCAAGGGTCAGAGGTGGATTGAGGATGAGGGACGTTGAGTGGAGGGGCCGAAGGACGAGAAATAGGATGAGACTGTGAGGCATGCGACGGCTGACCGTGCTTGGATCATAGAAAGGAATCGTTTGTCTAATGTCTATAAGCAAAACACGTCGATCATGGCTTCCAGGCACTGGTTGCCCTTTCCCCGCTCAGTACGTCCGGCAAGCCATTATCTCTTACTAACAAGACATCCTCATGGCGTACCCCAAATTTATCGACCAAGTATATGCCGGGCTCGCTAGTAAAAGTCATCCCAGCGCGGAGAGGCGTGTCCACGTTGCCTTTGTTCAGGTAAGGACTTTCGTGCGCTTTGATGCCAATGCCATGACCGACACGATGGGTAAAGGCATCGCCATAGCCTGCATTCTCAATAAAAGTGCGAGCTGCGATATCCACATCCGCTGCGGAGTGGTTCAGTGTGAGAGCTGAGAGAGACTGAGTCTGTGCTTCGAAGACAGTCTGCCAGACGGCGAGCTTGTGTTTGATGTCCGCAGTCCATGTGGATTCGTCGGTTGACGTGAATGGCGAGAAGAAGGAGCGGCATACGTCTGAGCTGTAGCCATAGAAGTGCGCTCCGACGTCGATTAACACCATGGTCGTGTTGGTGAGTGCTTTGGTACCGGCAGTCCCGCCGTGTGGGTTGCTTGCATCTTCGTCAAACAAGACAATATCGAAGAAAGGCTCCAGAGATGCCGCACGGAGTGTGTCGTCCAGCACTTCAGCCACGTCGTTCTCGGTGAGTCCAGATACAAGACAGGGTCGCATTGCTCGAATGGCCTCAACTGTGCCGGTGTTGACAGCGCGGAGGATAGCAGCTTCCGCCGGTGCTTTAATTTGACGCACGCGCTCAACATCGCCACCAAGACCGGCGACTGAGAATGAAGATTGCGCGGACAGACCACGGGCGATGAAGTCGCGCATCTCCTCGTCGACGATGATCTTGATGGTTGCATCCTCGCTGCTGTGATTTTTCGACCGAGATAGCGTTTTGGAAGATGCGAGTGTCGCATAAGGATCCCAATGCTCCTCATAGGTCACCCAATTGACCTCCTCCGTGTCAGTAAACGGCATTCCTAGCAGGCGGGCACGCTCTGCTTCGAAGCTTGGGACGAGAAATGTCGTCCTCGCTTCTCCCTTTGCTCCAGGTTGGATGACCATGAGGAAAGGACGTTCTTCAGGCTCCCATACTTCCCATTGCTGCTGTGTGATGTTCGCATAGTATGAGAAAGTGTAGCCTGTGCGAAAAGAGTATACATCAGTAAGTTGTCGCATCATGTCGAACAATTCTCATCTTACCAGGCTCTACAGCAAATGCATCTGCGCCATCGGAGAGGAGAGCCTGTGCAAGGCGCTGTCGACGTGCGACAAACTCATCGCGTGCAATTGGCTGGACTCCATCTAGAAATGGGAAGCGAGTTGCTTGGAAATTCTCAATAGAGCAGGTTCGGAAATTATCGAGGCGGGATGAGGATGTCGACTTGTGTAGGACGGTGTATCCTTCCCGGAGAGATACCCGACCATTCTGTTGCAAGCAGACTGGCAAAACATTTGAGAGAAATATCAAAAAGCAAGAGATAGCTGCTGCTATCAACATGAAATATTTCCTCAGCGTTCGCGTCTGTTTGGATGCTGGACCCGGTGTTTCCAGCACCGGAAGCAATGCTTCTGAGCTTGATTTCTCAAACCTTGAAGATTGATACATGATAGCCGCTTCTTGATGTTTGATCCAATTAGGTATGTGTTAACAAATGTCAAGTGTAGGGACTGTCCGGTTGAGATCATTGCCAATGGCATGGATAAGCGGCATTTGATCGGCAATTGGTTATCTCAGTTGGGAGTCGACTTGGCAATCAAGAGTGGACTCCTGCTTTGCTGCGACTCCGCAGTTCCCAACCACATTTGGCAGCCTGTCAGGCATATCATACATCCGACCACGTGTGAAAGACGCTAGGTAACAGCAGATGTAACCTCGCAGCCGGCCAAGATGCTGCCCGTCGAATCAACACAGCTCGCATGCCTCCGCGAACCCGCACACATGAGATATCACACGCAGGGCACTGGCAATAAGTAAGGAGTCGGACAGTCCGATACCCCACCAGGTATCCCGGGAATCTCAATGGATGTATCTTTCCTCTGAGCTTGAAATATCTATGCAGCCCCATTAGGATGGTGATTGGGACCTCTCCATCGACGCTTGCGCAATTATGGGCGCTTTAGACAATGGACCTGGGCCGATCGCCTCTGCCAGCAGGAACCAAGACGAGAACGCCGACAAGATCTCGGCCGACAAATCGGCTGAGTCCAAAAGTACGGCTATAGAGGTCAGCGAGCATGGCCAGGTCGAAGAAGCGCCCAAAACGTACTACAGCAAGCTCTCCATATGGCTTGTGATTATCTACTCGGGCCTTGCAATTGGCAGCGATGGCTAGTGAGAAGCCCGTCAATCTCAATGCATTGAACGCATATCTAACATGGTCAATAGCAACGCAGCTGTAATTGCCAACGCGCAACTGCTCATGGCTGTCATCTATCCTGAGTCCCTCACGAGTGCCATCTACTCACGCCTCAGTAATGCTTTCATGATTGGGATGATCATCGGTATGCTACTGTTTGGCGGTGTTGTGGACCAGCTAGGACGCAAGACAGGCGCGGTCGCAACGACTGTGCTGCTAGTGCTTGGTATTGCGCTCTCTGCGGGCTCCTCTGGCCGCACTGAGACCGGCATGTTTTGGATGCTCATTATATCCCGTGGCATTGCAGGAGTGGGAGCCGGGGGCGAGTATCCTGTGTCAGGAGCTGGCGCGGCAGAGGCTACGGACGAGAATCAAGTATATCGCAAGCATCGAGGCTTCTACTTCGCCATGTTGGCAGATCTCTCGGCATCACTTGGCTACATCTGGGCAGCACTTGTTCCACTCCTGTTGTTGCTCTGCGTCGGCCAGGAAGTCTCCAAGTATGAGATTGTCTGGCGAACCTCTCTCGCTCTGGGTCTAATACCACCGTTGTCGATATTCTGGTTCCGCATTCGCATGGCCATCTCTACTGCCTACCGTAAATCGGCCATGCGCAAGCAACGCGTACCCTACAAGCTTGCCTTCAAGCGCTATTGGCGTGCACTTCTCGGATGCTCGGCAACGTGGTTCACCTACAACTACGTGAGCGTGCCATTTGGAATCTTCGCAGGTACCATTACGTCTAGAGTCAATCCTTCTGATTCCCTGATCAAGAGCCTCGGCTGGGGCGTCGTCATCAACTGCTTCTACATTCCTGGGCCTTTCGTGGGTGGCTACCTGTCAGACAAAATCGGGAGAAGAAAGACTATGGCACTGGGATTCACTTTACAAGCATTGCTGGGATTCATCATCGGTGGCGCCAACGAACAGATTCAGAAGGTGTTCCCACTCTTCATAGTGTTATACGGACTCTTCCTCACTCTTGGAGAAGTGGGACCCGGCTCGACAGTAGTCATCACCGCCACTGAGAGTTTCCCAACTTCAATCCGCGGGCAGATGATGGGATTCGTCTCAGCATGGAGTAAGGCGGGCGCGGCAATCGGAACGCAGGTGTTCAGTGCTATCATGAGCTCGTGGGTTGACTCAGCCAAGGCTGATCAAGCTGCGTTCCTTATAGGATCAAGCTTTGCTCTCGTTGGCGCGCTGATTGCGTGGTTTGTGCTCCCTGATATGAGCACAAAGCTTGAGGATGAAGATGAAGCCTGGAAGGAGTACTTGGCCCAACACGGATGGGAGGCTGACTGGGGCGACAAAGTGTCGCAGGATCCGAGCGGCGTTAAGATGGACCGTATAGTTTCATAGAGATATAACGCGTGATCTGATGCTTGCAAGTTAGGACTGACGGGAATTCGTGCTCGCTGATGGAGACTTCGTACTTACGATGGATGAGATAGCTTTCAATAAGCTCTACTAAGCTGTGAGTGTGCTGATGGCTGATGCCCTGCATGTCTGAATGAGGACTCGGAGCGATGATCTCCGCGTGCAGATCACAGCCTTAATTTCATCAAAGTCCCTGTAGAATATTGCATCTCCGGATTGCTCAACTGTCCTATCTTGTGATATCGCAAAGAACAGACATCAGAGCGAACCCATTGACCATTGGGAGATCAGACAGTTTGAAAGCCGTTGTTCGCCCCAAAACAAGCCTTCACCAGGAAAGGTGAGTGGATACTTGAAGCTTCGCATCTTACTGGACTAGCTGCAGTGAGGATCATAGCCCCTCTCTCAGCCGCAGGCCCGGTCTTGAACATTCTGTCGTTCTCCGCCTAGGATCAAGGCGATCGAGGAAACGGAATAGCTCCGGAGGTACCATCACTCAGCTTACGAACGCGATAGATTTAAAAGACCACATCCACGCCGCTATCAAGCGCTGAAATAACGAATTTCTCCCTCTACTGTATCAATCAAGCACTGCAAGGTCTACGACTATGGCTAAAAAGTCAGAGTTGTACGGAGGAGACATTCCTCCTTATGAAGAGTCCCTCTTTGCATTCCTCCAGCAAGGAATGCTCAAAAGTCCGGACAATCTCGCTGTGGTATCTCGATCTCAACCAGGACATCATCTTGCAGAGATAGTACAAATATCTACCGGATCACAACCGGAAAAAGTCAACGGTTCCTGCTTGCGATGGACTTACGCAGAATTCTTTAATGTCACAGTTAACTTGGCAACGGGGTTTTCGATCCAGAAATTGAACGCAAATTCTATCACGGTGACGTTCATACCGAACTCTGTTGAATGGCTTCTCCTCTTCTCGGCATCCATCGCAGCTAAGACAGGTATCGCATTTCTGGATATCGACATGCTGCAAAAGCCTCGTCGTGCGGAGCTGGAGGCCAAGTTGTTGCAGTTGCGACCGTCTTGCATTGTCGTGGCAGACAGCGAAGGAGCTCTTGCGGTAGAAGATGCTCTCACGATGGTGTCCATTGCGGACACGATCAAGGTCATCCTAAAACACAGCGCAGTTGAAGCCACTGGTAGTGCAGGCAACTGGAGATCTCTTGTCAGCTTGTGCGAACCGCATTCCACATCAACGATTACGAGTACAATCGAGAGCGCTCATGATGACGACCCGGATCGCACTGCTCTGATTATCTACACCAGCGGCACCTCTGGAGGAATGCCTAAAGGCTGTATCAAGCACGCTGGAAGCCTTCTGGGCAACGCCAAGACACAACGATTCTCACGGTATGGAGACATTGACCATAATGTCAAAATACTGCAGACAGCAAACTTCCGCGCTATCGCACCGATCATTGCACTTATGTGCTGGCGCGACGGCGCGACGGTAGTCTTGAGCACCTATCCTTTCCACCCGAAGACCTTTCTGGACGACATTGAACAGGAGAGGGTGAGCGACATTGCACTGATCCCAGCCCAAGCACACGCAATCGCCGCAGAGCCGACGCTGAAATCGAGGGACCTCAGCTGCTTACGGATGGTAGCATCAGGAGGTGACATAGTGACATCGTCGTTGGTGCATCTGATCGAGCAATGCTTTCCTTCAGCTAGCTTCATGACCGTACACGGCATGAGTGAGTGCGGCGGGATCTTCCAGTGGGCTTATCACGGCGGGTCGAACTCGATCCCTTTCTATCAGGACATATCACCTTTAGGCCACGTTACGCCTGGAGCCCGGATACGAATAGTGTCTCCAGACGATAAAGTAGTGCCGCGTGGACAGGTGGGCGAGTTGCATGTCAGCCATTCTTCCATTTTCAAGACGTATCTGCGAGAGCAGACGGAAACACCAGAACTGTACACTGATGAGATAGGCCGATGGTTTAATACTGGCGACATTGGCCTCATTAGTGATGTTGGTGATGTGTACGTTATTGGCAGGGTTAAGTCAGTGATTAAGCGGGCAGCTGTCTCCATAGCACCGGCTGCAATTGAGTCCTGTTTGCAGGCATATATCGGATCACAGGTAAGTGGTCTTCGATACTGTTTGAAACACGGTATACTAACAAAACTTGTAGACGGCCGTCATTGGAACGCCTCACGCAGTTCTTGGACAAGAACCATTTGCTATCGTGGAGGACTTCAAAGGCAGATCACTTGAAGAGATCAAGTCTCATGTGATCGCGATGTGTGGTCCGGACTGGCAGCTTGGTGGTGCAGTCGAGCTGAAAGACCTTGGCTTCGATGCTTTTCCTATCAACCCCTCCGGCAAGATCCAAAAGACGGAGCTACTGCGTCCTGTTATCGAGTATGTAGCAGTACACTAATGCGATGTTATCAAGGACACAAATTGCCTTCGCGTTGAACCGATAATTGTAGCGAGATCCTGAGAGCATGCAGATTTCGTGGGTTGTATCTCATTGGCAATAGCCTTTTTGCTGGAGATAGCGAACAAGGTAGTAGTGTGAACATTTGATCTGACCCCGAGCTTGACCTGGCTTCAAATTCACAATTGGTAAGGTTCGTTTGCTTGTTTCGATATCAAGTCCTAATACATCGATATGTGGACCTGGACTTGAAATTTCTAGCCAGTCAAAGCATGTCCCGGCCGCATTAGAACTCCGGCATGCTGTTATCCAATCTCACAGTGCAATCCGTTGTCATCGAAACTGGACCTATACGCAACAAACCTGTCAGAATAAGGAGGTTCTTGACGTAGACTACTTGCAGATGGTATCTCAGAGACTGCTTTCGAACCGGCAGTACGACGTTCTGAAACATATAAGTCGAAGAAGCTCATCTTCTTACGCCTCAACATTTCTACTCAAATTCAGGCCTTCAGCAAACCAAGCAGATCCTGGTTGCACTTCAGGGAACTCGACTGAGGCTCCGATTGGCCGGAACATATAGAAGCGAGAGTTTCGTTAGGACTTCCCATTGGTTAAACTTTCCGTACACTCTGATGCCAACATGTGCTACCACCAGGCGCTGCGAGCTCCAAACCGTTTGGGTACCAGCCAGATACCAGATTACAATGACAAGAAGTCAACATTCGATACTGGATGGACCTAAATGCCTAAGTATACTGTGTTACTGGCCCCCGGAGTTCTGCATTCACATGTCTTGGCAGGAAAGCTTAGCTCCGATCACGCTATACAGCTTGCATATTGTCAATCGAAAGGTACAACTCAACGGCTAGCGACAAATCCACTACCCCGGCAAACTCCATGATATTTGTCTGTACAGGTTTCGACAGGAGTGCGGGTTATTGCTCTAGTTCCTTGACATTGTACTGCTTTATCGCTGGGCATTGCGTGCTTCTCAACGGCGGTCCATACAAATGGCCATACTTCGCTTTTCGTGACCAGATAGGCTAAGATGGGTCCGCAGAACCCCAATGTAAATACGATAGATCAACAGATGTTGATAGCCATGCACTATCGTTAAGATACCCGGGGTTCGCTTATAAGCGCTAGTCCTACCCTCTTCTTGCCCTCTAAGGCAGGCAGCAAAGCGGCATTCCTTGCTACATTCACATCGCAGGATGACAAGGATATCATGCGCAAGGTCGACCACCGATTCCTCCTGCTCATTGGCATACTCTACATGACGAAGAATGTGAGTGTAATCCCTAGGTCCGTGAAGTATAAATGCTGACAAAGTAACAGATCGACTACCTCAATGCATCCGTAATCAAGGTCCTCCAAGTTGGGGAAGGCAGAAACATCTTGACCGAACTCAACACGACCTCGAACGAGTACAATTGGGTTCAATCGATCTACTTCGTCAGTCACAACCCTCCAAGATCACCTCGTTTTGTTGCTAATGATTAATATTCAGATCGCATACATTATCTTCGAGGTACCAAGCAACATGCTACTAAAGAAGATGACGCCTCGACTGTGGTGTCTCGTATCATTGTTTCGTGGAACATTGTACTAGCGTGCCACGCCGCGATCCAGAACCGAGACACTTACTACGCATTGCGTTTTCTCTTGAGCATGATGGAAGCAGGTTTGTTTCCAGGCCTGGCTGCACAACTATGCTCGTGGTACCGCAGCGACGAAATGGGCAAGCCGATCATGTGGATGTTCGGCTGGCAAAATTGCGCTGGTATCTTCGGCTCGCTTATCGCTTACGGCATCTCGCACATGAACGGCCTCGTTGGTCTCAGTGCTTGGAGATGGGTGTACCTTCTCCAAGGACTCGCTACGTTCCTGCTTGGTGTAGTGGTATGGTTCGTCCTACCGGACTATCCCAAACTGCCGAGATCTTCTGCGTGGTTATCTCAGCGGGAGCAGGAGTATCTGGAAGCTCGGCTGAGTGAGAATGCACCACGCACGAATGAGCATGCCTTCAGCAAAGAGGAGGTGATCACATCACTCAAAGACCCCCGTACCTACGGATTCATGTTCAGTCAGCTTTTGTCGAACCTTGGAGGATATGGTCTCAACTAACTGGTGGTTGCCAACAATCACCACGAACTTGGGTTTTGCCGGCTTGCCTCGTAATCAGTTGCTCAATATCCCACATGTGGCAGCAGCGGTGATAGCTATCGTGATTGGTGGTTTGCTACTACAGCGAGCATATCTGACACGTCCCGCTTTCTTGCAGCCGTTCTTAGCAGTCGTCACTGTCTGCTTCATATTATTGCTCACTCTCACCGACCGGATTGGCATCTACATGGCTTGTATCTTTGGCGTAAGTTCTTCTATGCCCATCATCAAATCATATAGTGTCTAACATGCAACAGAATATGGCTTATTCCGCGTACTTAGTGGCGTTCTGGCCTTGTAAGTTACTCTATTCTTTGTTAGAAACCGCTAAGGACTGACATGTCGACAGGGCGATCTTCCACTTTGGCCGGTACGACAGAAAC
This sequence comes from Cladosporium cucumerinum, assembly GCA_023634325.1. Taxonomy (NCBI): domain Eukaryota; kingdom Fungi; phylum Ascomycota; class Dothideomycetes; order Cladosporiales; family Cladosporiaceae; genus Cladosporium; species Cladosporium cucumerinum. The sequence goes on from JALDQA010000002.1 coordinate 233,864, forward strand.
CGCGTTCACATTGGCTTTCCAGTCCAGCGTGGGTCAGGTCGGTGGCGTCATCGGTCCTCAGCTCTTCCAAGAAAAGTGGGCATACAACGGCTACAAAACGTCGGTTGGCATCTGCGCTGCGGCTATCATAGCGAGTTGGGCGTGCAATCTGTGGACTTGGTGGCTGACCCGCAATATCGAATGGGACGTCCTTCGCGTGCGTCGACTGCGTATCCAAGCTGAGAAGGCTGGAGAGGTGCTTAGCAATGACGACGTGAGGTACTTTGGTGAGAGGCAATTCTACGGCGGGCTGCATAAGGAGGATGGCGATGGTGTCACCAGGTGATTCAGCTGCTGTCCATGAGTCTGCGTACGGCGGTATATCAGCAATAGGCAGGTCTTCATCGGTACACTGGAAAAATTCCAGTGTCTCTTTAGCATCATCTCAATGGTAAGGACGGCTTTTTTGGTTCCTGGGTCGGTCAGTAGATCCTGTCATCTGTGGTCTTTCCCGACTCGTATGCAAACTCATGCACCAACGATGCCGCGGGCTGTGTTCAGGCGTCCAGGCTCCCTGCTTTGGCCCCCATGATATAAAACATTCGCAGTCACCAACATCGGTGCGTAGTGGGGTTGGTGACGATACAAAGTACTGGTCGACGCCGCATCGGCGCTTGAATGGTAATAGATGATGATTGCGGTGCGAAGCGAGTAAAAGAACGATTTACAATGCATTCCTGGCTCTTGCTTCACCGACAGTCCGACCAGTCCGGCCAGTCCAACGATGTCATGCATTGAATTTATATTAGGCGGGCTGGCCAGCCCCAGATCTACTTCCGAATCTGGGACTTGCTTTGCTTGTCTAGGGCTGTGCAGGTCACACTAACCCCCCAAGGGCTCAAGATAGTTGTTCAGCTGTGTAAATTTGCTCTGGCCAACCCTAACTATACCTCCAAACAACCTCAGCTATGGAAAGTGTTAGATCCATATGGCATGTCTGCACTGTATGTAATGCGCGCCTATTTCTATGCAGGTCTTGATCCTCCTTGATGGACGATGCGTCCTGATTTCACCAACCCATTGGGACCATATAAAAGATGACCAGCACTCAAGGAAACCTCCTTTGGATTGAATACGATGGCTCCGCCAGAAACCAATCCCATGAGACACGATCTGCTCTGAAACAACACGTCATGCTTAATTTTCTCGACAAAAAGGCACCGGTTGCGCAGGACAAGGCTCTGGCTCGCCGGAAGTCTCCGTTGCATGAAGGACGTATCGCCAACGCCCGACGCGTCCTACTCCAGCCACTCGTATGCCCACAGCCAAGACCGGCTCTGGTCTGTCACGAGGATCAGCTTGTCTATCGAGCGGCGTGGTGGCATACTTATGTTCATCCGGACTATGCGACCGCACCATCGCATGTGCCCACCTGGCAGCATGACTGCAAGCAAATATTCAATGCAGAGTTTTGGGCAACTGCACGGGTGGACGAATCTCTCCTGGAGGTGTTCATGGCATTTGCGGCTGCAAAAGAAGCAGCTGCAAAGCGTCTGCCTGATGCTCTAGCGTTTTACCGCCATAGAGGCAAAGCTCTTACTCTACTTGCCGAGGACGTTGATGGTAAGTACTTCTGGAGAGGGACCGTAATTATGCAAATTGACTGACACGTATTAGATGAAGGCCATGACCTACGCCTGGGGGCGATTCTCGCGATTGCTTTCCTCTGCTATACCTACATCTCTGAGGGGGACTACCAAAGTGCGGAGCTTCACTGTCAAGCACTGGCAAAATTGGCCCCTTCACGCCTCCATGAGATTCCTCATACTGTCTGGCCACTAATCGTCTCAACGGACATGTTTCTCGCCGCTGTACGTATGCGAGCGCCTTCGATGCCATACCACATGCACGAGGACTTCCGTACGTTATACTTCTACAACCCCAACGAGACGATCGTCAAAGCTACTCGAGATAACCTTACGACCTTTCCCATTGGACCGGTTTTCTCTGAGGAACAGGCGCCAAGGACAAAGCGACTCATTCAAGGGATACATGGGATAGCCCACGCTCAAACCAGATTCGACATAAGCTGGAATGCTCCCTGGCCCAATATTTACGACGTCTCGTACGTGCTAGCACAGCTCCAGATGGAATTTGAGCAGCATGGATCTTTGGAAGAGCACATCATCGTTGTCGGATGTCAAATGCAGCTATTTGGGATGATGACCGTCTTTTGCGAACCGGTTGACCTCCAGAATCATCTATTACATCGCCTTGAGCAAGTCATGGCCTCCATGGACCCGAGTGATCTTTGTAACCGCTGGCTGGAGCACACAGGCAGTCTAGATTGGCTCTTGTGGGCTCTGTGCAACGCGGGAGTCTCAGTCCTGCAATTGACAGGTTGCCACAGCCTTGCAACGGAACCCTTACCTGAATGGCTACAACCCGCAGTCGAATTTATTCTCAACCATCTCCAACTTACCCAGCCTCACGACTTGAGAGCTCGTCTACAGAAGATGCCGTATACAGATATCTGGAACGGCAGAGCATGCCAGTCTGCGCCAGTGTGGTCAAACACGGGGATCGCAACTCCACCTCTGGGATCAAGAGAGTCTAGTCCGTCGTACAGTCATACGAGACCAAGCAAATTCGAGCGGTTGCGCAAACATGCCGATTATTGGCTCGCGACATGATCATGGCGGGTGGGACAAGAGGATTGAGAACACTGATTGGCGATCAAAAGGGATTATGATCCAGAAGTGCTGAAGTTTTTCGCTTACGTAGTATATATACAATCTTTAGCTTCTATCTGCAGTCAAAGTATCATTAGCAAAACCAAGAGGCGCATGACGTCTCACAGGCCATCGTCGTTATACGTTTCCAGGCTTCACAGTAGCGGCATGAGTAATGTTACTGTAGGGGAAACCGGACAGTACGCAGGCAGGACCAAACATACGCAGTGTATGATTAAATATCCCAAGGGCAGTATCATACTTACACGGACTGTCCGGCTTCCCCTACTGTCCGGTTTCCCCTACAATGACGTTACTGCTGGCATAGAAACACAGTATCCTGATGCTACATTCGGTGGTAATGATAGGGAGCTCCAGGGACAGCTGCCGCAGACCTAGGAGCACGAGCTGTTCATCGAAATAAGCTGTTCGACACTATAAGTCTGAGTTGATAGGTCATCTAACACTGAAATCCTCGTGCTCCAGAGGCGCTCGCAAACGAATCGTTCGTCCAGCTCTCCGTCTTGTTGGTTTGCCTTCATCAAGTGCAAAGCGACCATTAACCAGCACCGTGCGGATACCCGCTGCAGGTCTCTCTGGCACTGCGAACGTGGCAACGTCGAGAATGGTGTTCGCATCGAACAGTACCAAGTCCGCGCGGTATCCTACTTTGACCAATCCGCGATCTTGAAGGCGAATTACAGCAGCCGGCCGCCCAGTGAGATGGGCAACAACCTCCTCCAATCCACCCTTGAAGATGACATCAGGCTCCACAGCTTCGTATTCTCCGGTAGTGTCCTTGGAGCCGAGAATGTTGCGCGACTTCCCTTGACTCAGATCGCGATGATAATGACCGACATATCTTGGGAACGTGCCCCATCCTCTTGGGTGAGGCTTAGTTGAAGTCAAAATGCCATCTGAGCCTCCAGTATGGATCCTGTGACGCATGATCTTGCGTACATTGTCTTCATGACCTGCATGCTGCATAATGGTAGTGCCGAAATCATCAGCCTTGAGCAGCTCGATCCACGTGTCAAAGGGATCTTGGTCTTGCTCGCGTGCTACCTCACCAAGCGTTTTGCCGACGTACTTGTCAGCAAGCGAAGCATTCTGCACACCGCCAATCTCGATGATTTTCCAATTCAATGTGCAGCCGTAACATCCGTCGGTGCCTTCGACCAGTGCTTGATGTCTAATTCTCTCAAGTTGCTCTGGGTCGCTCAGAATGCCAACCTTGTTGTCGGCAGAGGAGACCCAGCTAGGGAGCAAGGCTGAGAGAGTAGTAGAGCCAGGAAGGTATGGATAAGTGTCCAATGTGATATCCAGACCTTCTGCCAGAGCATCGTCAATCATAGTAATAAGCTCATCTGCACGGCCGGCGTTCTCTGGGAAGTTGAGCGTGGCATGCGTGAAGTGCAGCCGAACACCCGTCTTGCGCGCGAGGCCCAGCATCTCCGCGTAAGCTTGAATCGCGCCCTTGCCGTAGGAGCGGTGGTGTGGGCAGAAGTAACCGTTGTACAGCTTCACGACTCGGCAAAGCTGGGTGAGCTCCGCATCATCGGCGAACATGCCAGGTACATATGTCAGGCCAGAAGACATACCGACGGCGCCATCTTTGAATGCTACGTGTAGATGTTTCACCATCAAGTCGATCTCGGCCTGCGAACAAGCCGACGAGTCCCAGCCTTTCACCAAGATTCGAAGATTGCCTTGCGGCACCAGGTAAGCGGCATTGGTGGCTATTGCCGAATCGTCAAGGACATCGAGATATTCTTTAACGCTGCGCCATCTCTCGAAGAAGTCTGATGGCTTTGTGGGGTTCCCGTTCCACCCGGCAATTTGTTTCCTGATGCATGCCAATGAAGAGTCTGTGACCGGACTGTAGGAGATGCCGTCTTGGCCTATGACTTCTGTAGTCACGCCCTGAGTTATCTTAGCCAGATGGTCGGGCGTATGAAGTAGATATAAGTCCGAATGGGCGTGCATGTCGATAAATCCTGGGCTGAGCGTCCATTTGCCATCGTCGCAGTCGATGATTCGGACCGCTTCATCCATCTTCGGACTATCAGATCCATCGCTGCCGTATGACTGAATGGAGTGTATATAGCCATCTCTTACCAGAACATCGGCTTTATAGGTAGGGGTGTGCTCTGAGCCATCAACTACAGAAGCAGCCTTGAACAATATATCGGTCTCATGTGCATTCACCATCTTCTCTGACTATGTTCATCAGCATGATCAATAATGCCATCAAGACATACTTATCCTTATTGTGTACTCGGACTAAATAATCCTGCTTCTCCCACTCATCGTCATGATGCCCTTGATAGGCCAGATACAATCATTTGTGTTGGCCGATGCATATTCGGCGCCGAGATAGTTTAGACTAGCTTTGGCCGACACGGCGAGCCACGGTAAGAACCCCGTGACGGCGGCAAATGGATTGTAACATCATCGTTACATTGGTAAGATAATCGCAGGGTCACTTTGCAGTAGGGCGTGAAGTATGTCGAAGGGGAAGAGCAAGATAGTGCGGAAGATGTCGGCTTCCTACATTGGAGCTTGGCTTGGAGTCTCAAAGTGGGGTTCGTAAGCATAGCGATACAGCCACGTACTCGCTCTCGATCGATGTATTGATGTTTTGCTCGAACATACAGACAGCTGGAATTACTCCTTTTCGCACACACACACAAATCAGCCTCTATCTACAAGACAAAATGGTGCTCACCAAGCAAGTCATCTTGACCGACAAGGCTCCCAAGCCATTGTCCGTCCTTAACCAGGGTCTCGTTGTTGGAGATATGGTATACTGTTCCGGACAAGTTGGCACCGACCCTACCACAGGAAAGCTAGTGGAAGGTACTGTGGCAGACAGAGCAGTAAGTTTGCATACCAATCCGCCGCAGAAAACGGCTTCTAACACCTCAACCTAGGAGCAATATGCTCGGAACAAACCAATACAATATCGTCCTTTCCGTTTTTTTCGTGCCGTACGTGCTGACAGCACCGTTCCTGGCAATTGTCGGCAAGAAGTACGGCCCAAACCGAGTGCTGCCTGCGATGATGTTCACCTTCGGAAGCTTGACAGTGCTTGTCGTCGCAGTACAGAACTTCTCGGGACTCTTCGCGCTGCGCTGGTTTCTGGGAATGGCAGAGAGTAAGCAATTTCCAAATGCTGATTCCGCCAGTGGGCTAATCGTACGACGAATGACAGGTGCCTTCTTCCCGCTGGTCATATATTACCAGACCCAATTTTACCGCCGCGGTGAACTGGGCCGCCGCCTCGCCATATTCTACGCTGCTTCGAACATTGCCTACGCTTTCGGTGGTTTGCTCGCCTTCGGTACTTTCCAAATCAAAGGCGGCTCTATAGCAAATTGGCGCTACCTTTTCGCCCTTGAGGGCAGTCTGACAATATGCATGGCCATAATCTCTTTTATATTCTTGCCCTACTCGGCTGCTCACGCCAAATTCTTGACCGAGGATGAGAAGAAGCTAGCCTTCCACCGCATGCAAGTAGACTCTTCTTCGGTGGTGAACGAACCTTTCGTATTCCGGGATGCAATCGCCATTCTTCGAGAGCCAACAAGCTGGGTCATCCTGGGAATTGAGATCTGTCTGGGTGTCCCGCTGCAGAGTGTCGGACTGTTCTTGCCGCAGATTGTCGCAAGGCTCGGATATGATACTATCAAAACCAATCTGTACACGGTCGCGCCAAACATTAGTGGTGCAGTCATGCTACTGATACTTGGATTCGCCTCGGACTACACTCGCTGGAGATTCCCGTTCGTAGCACTCGGCTTCTTCTTAACCTTCTTGGGTTTCGTGATCTATGCTGCTATAGACGTTGTGAATTCGCTGCAAGTCTCGTACTTCGCATGCTTCATGATGACTTGGGGCACCTCCGCGCCTTCCGTGCTACTCGACGTATTGTACAACAACAACATCGCGCACGAAGGTCGCCGCGTACTTCTTACATCCATCGGCATTCCCTTGGCCAACCTCATGGGCCTTGTGTCTTCCAACATCTTTCGCAACGAGGAAGCCCCTGACTACGTTCCAGCATTGGCGACCACAGCGGCATTCGGCGCTGCCGGAATTGTCTTGACTCTCGGGCTCGGTGCTTTTATGATTTTTGACAACAAGCGTCGCGACGGGAAGCAAGGGCTGGGTGTTCGAGTGCGTGGACCTGATGTGTCGACCGCCCTTATGAGGGATGGCCCTAAGAGCCCTGGGTTTCGCTGGTACTACTAGGCGTCGGGGTGCGACATCCCTGATACAGTCGCACTATCGCGAGATTCAAGCTTTCAAAAAAGTGGGGATTCAGAATATAATCGAAAGTTTGTGTGGTTTGTCGCCGGAACGGGAATATAATGAAAGTATATTACCTATTTGATGACCATATCAGCCTAGATGCTCGTTAAAGAAGTCAATTATGACCAAAAAGACCTCATTGGTCTACATATCCTTTTCATCAGCTACAATGCACTATAATGGCTCATGGGAGATACGACGGAATGCTACTGTATCCACATTTCTGGCGAGACCTGCATGTAGACATTGCCGCTTTGATTGCTCTTGCTCGGAGGCTCCGGCATTAGCCTTGTGAGAATACAAAGAAACAGGATGTGTTGGTGCAAAAATATGATGCCCTAGGTTAGTGCCATACGCCAAAACGGCCGAACGTCTTCTGTCCGGAAGTGCCAACTCCTTCCTAGCCTTGTTCCCTTCTCCGCCTATTACACGACAATTCCCCGAACGGCCAAGGCCTATATAGGATATAGTGCCATGTGCGCACGATCTTGCAGACGTTTCGGGTCTGAATTCGATGCCTAAGCTTCTTCTGTCTACCTATTCAATAGCGGTTTCAGTTTGACGAAGGCGAGCTCAGCGCCTTAGCGACATTTGATCCGCCTGCCCTAGCCCTCTACCAGACAACTAGCCTGGTAACACCACCTGCACCACGCTGTTTATAAGATGTCTCGTCGTTGTCACGGTAAGGTCTCGTCAATACCATCGCTCTCCTCGTCTTTTATTCATACCTTAAATTTTCACGCTCACTCTTTAACATGAAGTTCGCACTCTTCGCCACAACAGTGGCAGCTTGGGCCTCCAATGTCGCCGCCATTGGAGTTGTCGGTGCCGCCGAAGGATTCGCCAAGGGTGTCACTGGTGGAGGCAGTGCCTCTCCTGTTTACCCCAAGACCAACGCCGAGCTGGTCTCGTACTTGGGCGACTCCTCCGCTCGTGTTATCGTTCTGTCGAAGACCTTCGACTTCACCAACACCGAAGGAACTACTTCAGGATCTGGCTGTGCCGCCTGGGGAACTGGATCCTCGTGTCAGCTCGCTATCAACAAGGACAACTGGTGCAAGAACTACCAGCCCAATGCCCCATCCGCCAGCGTCAAATACGACAATGCCGGTATGCTTGGCATCACTGTTGCGTCCAAGAAGACCCTCATCGGTCAGGGCAGCAGCGGTGTGATCAAGGGCAAGGGTCTCCGTATCGTTTCCGGCGCCAGCAACATCATCATCCAAAACATCAAGATCACCCAGCTGAACCCCCAATACGTTTGGGGTGGTGATGCTATCACTATCGATGGCGCCGACATGGTGTAAGTCCAAACAAGACATCCGAGCCCAACGAAACACACTGACTGAAACAAACAGCTGGATCGACCACGTTACTACTTCCCAGATCGGCCGTCAGCACATCGTTCTCGGCAACAAGGCCTCCAACCGCGTCACCATCTCCAACAACGAAATCGACGGCTCCTCCTCCTGGTCCGCTACCTGCGACGGCCACCACTACTGGGCCATGTACTTCACCGGCTCCAACGATATGGTCACCCTCAAGGGCAATTACATCCACCACACCAGCGGACGCAGCCCCAAGGTCTCCGGCAACACCCTCCTCCACGCCGTCAACAACTACTTCTACGCCAACAGCGGCCACGCCTTCGAGGTCGGCACCGGCGCCTCCATCATCGCCGAAGGCAACGTCTTCCAGAACGTCCCCTCTCCCATCGACCCCGGCACCTCTGGCGGACAGATCTTCACCGCCCCCAGCACCTCCGCTAACGCCGCTTGCTCTGCCTCGCTCGGCCGTGCTTGCCAGATGAACGCTTTCGGCAGCTCTGGCGCTTTCACCAGCATGGGCTCCACTGGTTTCCTTTCCAACTTCCAGGGCAAGAACATTGCTTCTGCTGCTGCTGCTTCCGGTGTTGCCGCCAGCGTCACCAAGAACTCTGGTTTCGGCAAGATCTAAATATGAGCTTGATACTCTTTTCCTTTCCTTTCGATTCTTTGGGGAGACGTTGGAGATGAAGAATTCATCTGGGACTTGGTTGTTGTAGCTCAAAACCAAGCATAGTCAGCCACAATTTTTACTTCATGCCAAATCGATCTAGTCTATCGAGCCAGCAACTGCTCTTAGCCTCTGTGATTGTCCTTCAAGATGCAAGACTCGTTCGATGGATAGATGTTCCCATGCAAGCTGTAGCGTCACGTTCCAGGTCCCGGAGTCGAGTCTTGTGAGACACTATATTGGAGATATGGATGGGTACAAGAATGTATCCTTCGACCAGAGACGCCCTCATATCCGAATGCAGCTCCCCCCCCCCTCCCACAGTCTGCGAAAGTGACGTGGAAGAGTTTACATTCCGGTGCGGAACTAATGTCAAACGGTAATCATCTCGCCGCCTCACCCAACTTACAGTCGCACTTGACCCTGATCGTTGTCACTACCACACGATAAAAGCTGCTAGATCCGCTGTTCAATATTTACCAATCCCCTCCTCAAGCGCAACAAACTCACTTCGTAGCACCAACAGCCGCACCATTCTTCCCACCATGCGTACGCCAAAACACCTCACAAATCCCAGCAACGTCCGCAAAGCCATCGGCGCACCAGCCAAAGACTCCACCGCGAGCTCCCACCGAACGCACCGTCTTCCTCGGACGCAGCATTTCACTCTGGGGCTGGCCATCACAAGGCAGCTTAATCGTGCTCGAAAGCGCAGGGCCCGTAGACTTCGACTATCTCGGACTGGACAGATTCCAACCTCTAGCAGAGCGATCAAGCGACCAAAACGACGAAGACGCCTTCTGCCAAAAACTACTGCATCTCGGTGCTCGCTGGTTCGCCAGCCGCGAGCGATACGGCTTCGTGGCGAATGTTGCCGATGAATTCGAGTGTGACATTCGGGCTATTGAGGAAGGAGAGCAGCCTGCCCCGTCTGATGCGGAGAGGAGGTGGGTTAGTGTTGGTGTTGAGGAGGGTGATGGGATTGGGGTTTTTGAGTATGATCGTATTGTGTGCTATGCACAGGAGACGCGGAATCTTATCCCGTCGCATGCGAGTCGTGTAAAGTTAGCAGTGACGATGGAAGAAAGGTGTGAGATTTTGAGGGATGTGGGCGCGAGGTTCTATCGGGGAGTAGGTGAGTACAGCGGACTTGCATGTATTAGTGCGTGGGAGACCAGATTAGGTGGCGAACACGGGTCACTTGAGAGGTCGTTAGTAGAAGACTGATCGTTCGCATGCTCCACTTTGAGACATATCGGTGTGTTTGGAGGACATCTGGAGAAAAAAAAAGAGCAATGAGTCATATCGCGCTTCAGATTATCAGCATCTAAAGAGCATCTCAAGCCTTCGCAGCTCTCCTCTTAATCTGGATCTTCGCTTTCATAGGAGGCACAATAGCAGTGCCAAGCCATTGGTTCGGTGGGCGCTCAGGCAAAGCCTTGACATCATAGTACATGACAATATGCGCCAACATCATCTGTTCATAAAGTCAGCCTTGCATCCTTAAGAGAACAAGTATCTAAAAACATGCACATACCTTCAACTCATGCTGTACCAAGAAGCGACCCGGACAAGCGTGCCTGCCATGTCCGAAAGCAAGGAAGTTCTCGCCCGTGCTAACCATGCTCAGGTTTTTCATGTCGACGTACTTCTGCAGATCCTCGGGACTGCTCGTGCGCGAAGCCTCGTACTCTTCTCTCGGACGGGAAAAGCGGAAAGCGTCATACGAGTCTGCATCGGAGTAGACTTTGGAGTCGTGGTGGCGGCTGTGTTCGTCGATGCTGATCATGGAGCCGAAAGGAGCGGTCCAGCCTTCCTCTTCATTGCGTAGGCCTTCTTTGGCAACGACCTTACGAGTGATGCCACGGGTGACGAAGTTGGAGACACGCATGCTTTCGCGAATGGCAGAGTCGGCGCGGACAAGCTTGGTGAGGATCTTCTTACTCCAGCAACCATCAGTCTCTGCGAAAACACGTTCGGCTTCCTCGCGCAAGCCTTCCATGTAGCCTTTGGATGGGTCCGCGCTCAAGAGGTCGAACAGGCACATTGAGAGGGTCAACGTGGTGGTGTGAATGGCGGCGAATTCGATGGGCATGATGAAGCGTGAGATCATAACGGGGTCGAGTTCCTTGGTAAGACCATCGGCTTTGGCAACTTGGATATGCCAGGTGATGTAGTCATCAGGAATCTCGATCTTGGAGTCAGGATTCTTCTCTTTCTCCTCGAAGTCCGCGAGACGTTGATTGATCACAGGTAGAGTGTGCTTGCGAGTCATCCAGTAGTGATAGTGGTTGGGGAGACACATCAGATGTCCAACGATCGGGTGGAGGAATTTGGGAACGAATGGCATCAGCGCAGTGGCTGTGATGACATCAATGGCAAAAGCACTGTTGTGCTTCAAGAAGTTCTCGTTGCGGCATAACGGCAGACCAACGAACATGCGGTTGGAAATACGAGAGATCATGTCCATAGTGTTGTCCCAGACGGGAATGTCCTTGTAGTTCTCGGTGTCAAACCCCCATGTCGTGTCGAAGCAATGGATAATTTCGTCGTGAATATTCGGAATGATGTTGTCGACTCTGCGTGCCAGACTCTTGTGAATCACTCTTTCGTGGAACACGGTCTCCAGTAAGTCTGGATGATCAGTCAGTCAGCATTGCTGGTCCGGTCCAAGGTATAAAAGAAAAAAAGTATAAAAGACAAAGTGCCACTCACAAGGTGTCGTAAAAGCATAGTCTCCTTGCATGATATCGTAATGCGCCGCGCGAACGCTTGCAACATCGTCTGGCTGCTCCGTAAGCCAGTTCAGCTTATTGTTAGGCATGACAATCTCATGACGTCCAGAAAAGTCCGGGAAGATATATGATTTGCCTTGTTGCGAATACTATCGAGCAAATCAGTCAGTTTGCACTTCTGTCCACAAATTGCGACACCATCTCTCACCCTACCTTTTGATAGCCCTCAGCCAGCCAATTCTTGGCATTGCTGATACTAGAAAACGTCGCCCTCGTGCCAGCAAACGACTTGGAATCGTCCTTGCCGACCCACGGCAAGCTGGGATACTCCTGATTCGAGGAAGCGGCTTTGGCGACGACGAGAAGTAGCACAGATACGACGGCGAACGCGAAGACCGGACGGTCCTCCGCCGCTTGGACAAGAGCTTGTACCAATGTCATGATGTTTGGTGGTGCGCAAGAAGGAAATCCTGTCTGAGGAAGATGGCAAACACATCGGCGGAGGGCTGAGAGCTGGAGACCCTTGGCCCTGCCCGCCCCCAAACGTCAGCAGTGCAGTGAGCACAATTAGACTTCGCTCACAGTGAGGGTGCGCGCGCGGATGTGGGATGATCCGCTCGTTGATGGTTCAGAAGTGTGGATCCGGCGTTGCGATGCGCCAGCCAATGAACGTCTCTGGGGATCCCGCGACCCGGGCTCTCTTTGCTGATCGTCCCAAGCATGCATGCATGCATGCAAGCGAGATCCTCCCAAGGAAATTTTTCTCCACTGTCACCCACTCTGTAACCCGATGTCACGGTAGCGAGGGTACAGTCCCGCAACATTGAAGACGCCATTTGCATATGTGAGGCTGCAAAACACTTCACTGGGAATAAGACAGAGAGCAAGCCAACAGGCATACAGCTGACATTCACCATCAAGGTAGAAAATCAGAGAGCTCATAGAACTGGCGAATCAAAAATGCTATCGACGTAATCATAATTCTGCGGGTACATAAGATTCAGGTGTCATGTGTTTTGATTGGTCCATCAGAGGATCAATGTACATTGTATTCCCCAGTCGAGATATAGTCCTGATGAGCTAGGCGCAAGGATACTTACTGGACGCCTGAAACCACATCCAATAGCTGTCATAGCCACTTGACATACTTCACATACAGAGGTAGATTCCAGAAATCTGCTCAAGTTCGTACACGGAGTCTCAATGGAAAGCAAGGTCTTCCAGTCCCTTGGATCTGATGACATTGGCACACTGACTTTTATGTGCGTACACAGGTATTGCAGCGAATGTTTTTCGGCTCGGAGATTACATACTCCGCCTATATCCATCGGGATTTTTTGATGACTTTGCCATTTGCTATATCTCCGGGCCGGTAAACCAATACACCGTGTACGCATTCCCTGACAGCACGTCTCCAACACACAGGGCGGAACGAAATGGACCGCGAAACATGTAGCAGGCAGCCAATCTTTTTTTGCCTCCGATTTTAAATCTCATTCCATGGGTAATCGCCTAGAAACGCAGCCCACAATACCCATGCCGTCATATACCAATCACCAATAACCCGTAGAACGCCCACGCTGATGTAAAAAGTATGCACAATTCTGCCCTAGCCTCAATTAGATCCCTGAGTAGGCCCATCAACGCCCAAATCGCCATTACGCGCAAGGCTGAGGTTCTTGAGCAAGAAGCTGCGCTTAAAGTATTCGTTGGGGTGCAGAATGGTGTCGAGCTCGCTCGCGTTCCACAGGTTTTCGTCTTTGACCTGTTCGAGTTGTTAGCATCAGTTTTGAGGCTGCGGCACTTGACGGTTGGGACATACCTTTTTGATCTCGTTTTTGTGCGTGGACTCGAAGACGCGGTTGCAAGCAATGTGATAGCGCTGGCGTCCAACGTCTTCACGGACCTGGCGAAGTAAGTCGCGGTCGGACACGCCCACGTTTGTAAGGAGAGAGATGAGGTTGTCTGGAGAGTAAGTTCGGTAAGGGCAGCCGTGATTGAGGCCGGCGGAAGGCAAGGGTTCTGTGAGCAGCTTTTGGCAGCTGAATGGCGAGTAGCCACGTCCGCGCTTGTTCGCATCGCCGCCAACGTCTCCGTAGCTGTGTCGGATGTTGTAGAGGTATTCAGACTTGAATTTCTCTGTTCAGTTGTTAGCGGAAGTTTCCACGTCTTGGGCTGAGGGATACACACCATCTGTGATAAGTTTGAAGGCTTTGCGCCAGAAGACAATACACTCTTGCATGTTCAACCCGATCCCCTTCAGGAAAAGTGTGTACTGCAATCTGCTCTGGTGCTTCAAATGGCTGTTCTTGCGCAGCTCGCGGTGCAGGTTCTGCATACAAAGAGGGAAGTGCGAGGCCAAGCCGTCGATGCTGCCGGCATGAATGTTGGCAATGTCGCTGACTCCGCTGTTCTCGTTGTATGATGCGTCGGGCGCGACGAAAGATTGTGAGAGATGGTGCAGGATGGGCGCCAGGCGGTTGTCCTCATCCATTCGTGGTAGAAAGCGTGCCGCAAGCTCGAGACCAGATTCCAATGAGCGGGTGAACTCGCTGAGGACCATTGTCGTCTGTTCTCGCACGTGAACGTATGCTTTGCCCTTCTTGAGCAGAACTTGTCGCCGCTCGACCAATTCGGGTACTTTCTCCCAGTCCACCTTGAACCAGTTTTCTTCATCGTCTTTCTTGACGGCCGTCGCTGCTCGCAGCTCACTCAGCCATGTGTTCTTCTCTTCTGCATCCAAGATCTCCCAGCTCATGGGCAAGCTTTTAATGAAGGCTCGTCTCTCCTCGGCGTTGTCTGCTTGCAATCTCAACTTGAACAGCTGGGTCTCAAGTCTCATGAACCGTTGTCGCAAGTCTGCGGTACTCGCAAAAGCAAGTCTCAGCGTCCAGTGTGAGTAGTGGTCCTTCTTCCTCTGCATCTGCACATCGGTACTGCGACTCTTGTTGCTGTCGAGCCGTAACCACTTCTCAAGCACAGGTCGCATGTATTCTTCTGTTTCGGCAGGCGATCTGTTCCTGAACTGACACGCTTCAAGCTCAGCAAGAACCTTCAGACGCGCAATACCCCACTCTTCGAACTCCTCGAGCTGGATGTCATCTGTGGGTGGGATTGTGTAGAAGTTCATGCGATGGTCGTAATCTTGAGTCGCCCATTGTGATTTGACGAATTGCTGTTTTCTGGGATCGAGGACTGCGCGCTTCTTCGGGTCTATACGTGAGGCTGTCGATGCTGCCAACATGATTGCGAGCTCGTTGTAGGTGTTTCGTGTTCGGGTGGAGTCCTGAGTGGTATCGTAAAGTAGATGCGTGGGGGATCAAAGACGCGCGAGGAAGACGCGACGCGCGCACGGCAACACTTTAGCTTGTGGCGGTGGCGTGAAGTCAAGCCACACTTTGCTAGCACGCAGCCGCAGTCGGGATGCTCGCTAACAACTTCCGCTCACAGGATTTCGCCGCATGAGATGCTGGATTGCTGGACAAATAATCCAAGAAATCAATTCCATCTTCGGCAACATTCTGGCCAATTGCACAAGCAACAGGCCCGAAAATGGCATCACGACCAATAATGAGGCTGCTGCATAGCCGGGCATCGCAGATGAGGTCTTTCACTCAAGCATCTCCTTTCCTAGCAGCCAGATCCACTCCATCACGACCACTTCCGCCTTTGCCATCTTTCAGAGCACCGACAAAGACCACTCCAACCAAAGCGAAAGCTCCTGCTCCACCTTCGCCGCCGCCGCCACCACCACAACAACGTCCTCCTCCCGTTACGCTGTCGCGACCGGAGAGTTATGCACTCAAATTGCTAGGAACCTCGGACTCCTTGCTACTCTACAAGTCGCCTAGGAACGTCGCATTGTTCACGTCGTGTTTTATCACTGGTGGTTCGCTTTTCTACTGGGTTGCAACCATGGCGAACGGTGCGTTCATGGACTACACCGCGCCATGGTACGCCAAGCTTGTCGTGCTGGCTGGATGTCTGGCCAGCTCGGCCATTGCGACTGCAATTGTCATGACCCCTCACCGTCTGATCAAGTCGATTTCCATCGTGAAAGTGGCCGAAAAGCAGGCCATGCTCCGCGTCAAGGGAACGAGATTTTTCCCTTTCACGAAACAAGCAGTCTTCGACGTTGCGCCTGGCAAGCTGATTGTTGATAGCGACATTGCCATGAGTCTCGATAACGGACGCCGAGGGTGGTGGTACGTCCCTATGGACAACGCCAGAGTATGGACGGAGGGCAATCTCAAGCGCCCTGACGCGATCGAAGGCAATGCTTTCCAGAGGCTGAACCGACGAATGCTCAACATCGGGCCGGCGATGTTCAGTCAGGTGAAGAAGATGTTCCAACGCACCGGTTTCCTGTATGTGCAGGTCAAGGGAAACAACTGGAAAATGGATCTAGAAGGTTCCGAGATCTTGGAGAATGGCGAGGTTCTGATGAAATTGGCTCGCGAGGCCCGGATTAGGAATGACTTGATGGCCATTGTGGCACAGAAGGTGGCTGGCAAGAGTGGTGGGCTATGAAAGCGAAAATCGTTTGTGTATTATATGTAGCATAGCAGAGGCATTTGTAGAATTGGACAGCATTGGTTGGCCCTGTGTTGTGAGGGTCAAAGCGTACATTCGATACAGCTCTTTTTCAGAAGGTTGCCTGTGTCTCGTGCGAACAATCTCGTTAGAATACAAGAAGGAGTTGGTCCCCCATTGGTATTTTGAAGCCCTGAGTAGCATGTTTACTACGGTTCTCAGGTATTTATATATATATATATATATATTGAAATACATGTGTACTACCACTTGATGCAAAGCGGGTGAGGTCGGGAGAGAGTGACGGGCGAGTGTCAAGGTCCGGTCCCAACAACGCCGACGCCGCCAGGGCCAAAGGCAAAAGCACGGCTACCGGAGATCGGCCATTTTCACAGCAAGCTCCCAATAATCCAATTGCGACCCGCTGAGGACTGACAGTAGGCGCAGTAGTTGTGAGGCAGTCCACCACCACCATCACCACCATATACACTCGTTCTCATATACCACCACCATAGCAATGGCCGGTCTCGTCAACACTGCGCGTCTGTCCGCCCGCGCGGCAGGCCGCTACGCCAACAATCATGTTGCGCGCAGAGGTGAGTTGCCCTCAACGCCCACTCGCGACCACGGACTAAATAATCACTCTACTAACATAACATGCTCAAGGCTTCATGGCCTCGGCCGCCGACCGCGCCGCGCAGAACTTTACCATGCCCGCTCTTTCGCCCACCATGACCGAGGGCAACATCGCCAACTGGAGGATCAAGGAGGGCGAGACCTTCACAGCTGGAGATGTGCTTCTGGAGATCGAGACCGACAAGGCGACCATGGACGTTGAGGCACAGGACGATGGTATCATGTTCAAGATCATCAAGGGCAGCGAGACCAAAGGCGTCAAGGTCGGCGAGAGAATTGCTGTCACTGCGGAGGAGGGCGACGACATCAACAGCCTCGAGATCCCGGCTGAGAAGAGCGCACCTGCAAAGGCTGAGGCTCCGAAGCCTCAGCAGGAAGATCAGAAGAAGCCAGAGCCTAGCCAGCCCAAGGCTGACACCGGCGCACAGAAGACACAGGGCGGCAAGGCACAGAAGCAGAAGTACCCTCTGTACCCAGCTGTTCAGCACCTGCTCAAGGCAAGCGGCCTCTCGGTCGCGGACGCAGACAACATTCCTGCCTCTGGACCCAACGGCCGTCTCCTCAAGGGTGACGTCCTCGCCTACATTGGAAAGGTCTCGAAGAACTACCCCTCCGAGATCACCGCCCGCCTCAACAAGCTCTCACACCTCGACCTGTCGAACATCCAGCTCGCAGTGGCCGCTCCACCACCAAAGGCTGAGAAGTCCGCCGCCGCAGAGCCCGTCGTCGAGCTACCCAAGGAGACCGAGGTCGCCCTCCCCATCAGCCTCACCGCCGTGATCGCGACCCAGCAGCGCGTCCAGGAAGCCCTCGGAATCACCCTCCCTCTCTCCACCTTTGTCGCCCGCGCCACCGAGCTCGCAAACGAGAGCCTCCCCGCTTCCAAAAACGCGAAGCCCACAGCCGAAGACCTCTTCAACTCCGTGCTCGGTCTCGACACCGTGCCTCGCTCGTCCCGCGGCAGCTTCCTCCCCAATATCACCTCTCTCGGCCCTGCGCCTTTCGCAGCTGCATCCCGCTCCGCCTCCAAGCCCGACACCATCGACCTCCTCTCCTCCGCCCCAGCCAAGCCCGCCCGCAAGGCCGCGAAGCCTACCACAGCAACCGCCGGCCCCAGCGTGTTCAGCGTTTCCGCTCAGAGCGGTGAGGAGAAGCGCGCGATGGAGTTCTTAGAGCGCATGAAGCTGGTGCTCGAGCAGGAGCCCGGCCGTCTCGTTTTGTAGAAGGACTCGAATTGCGAAACCATTTTGTGTCTTCATTTGCAAAACAACGGGGAAAAGGGAAATCATATGTGTAAATCTGGATAGTAGGTATTGAAGCGCCGGCGTTGAGGACTCTTTAGTTCCTTTTTTTTTTGATAGATGGGGTGTTGAAACGAGGAGAGAGGGGGGGAAGATGTGGAGAGCTTAGATGCTGCTCATCGCTTCTACTCAGGTATTCATATCATCTCAACTGTACGAGGATATCGTTCAAAATCAGCCATGTGCATGTTGCTGAGTTCATAAGGGCGGCGTGTTTACTGAAAAGGACAGCCGCGGAACAACCATGCGAAACAGCGGTATCATGCGATTTCACAGCTGCAAACCGACGTGAATCTCGAATCTCGAAGACTTAGCTGGTGCCCAGGCTACATGCCCGTCGGTCAGCCTCCGGTTCGTAACAGTAGGCAGCAGTCGCATGAATATGAGGGAATTCAATGAAATGGCACATCGCTTAATCCTCCAGCGAAAGACTAGACCTAGTAGGGAAAAGCCTCTAGCTGCTGCCTGTTTATCGACATTATACTTCACCGAAACAAGCGTAGCAAAGGCTAAAAGCCTAACAAGACAACGGCAGAAGGCTGTTGAATCTGATCATGGGGCTGCAATTCAGCTCTCTCGTGGAAGGGAAGCAATTTCGCTAACATGTCTTCCGAGAGCACCCAGATTTGTATTGTCTATATCTTTTACAAAAGGACCTCAACGAACAGACAAGATCTAAGTTTCCCAACAGTCACGACCGCGTCTAGATCAATTTGTTATGCCATCACTTCTCGACCTTTCTGCTGAGTTACAAGTGGCTATAATCGAATATGTCAATACTCCAGCGACCAGATGCGATCCACCCGCAGCGTACTTTGTTCCCAGAACGAGTCGGGACATTGCCAACCTCAGCTCCTGCTGCCAGACCCTCCGCAGGCTGGCTGCGCCGGCACTGTACCGCAACATCTGTCTCAGAACCGACGAGAAGCATGGAATGACATTGCAAGCAGTCGGCAACTCCCCAGGGATAGCAAGTCTCGTGAGAGAGCTAAACGTCGAGGCGATCATCACCGTCGAGGAGGATTATGACGAGCTCATGCCGCTTTCCGAAGAAGATTTCCCAACCTCTGTGGAAAAAGTCCTGTCCCATCTGGATCGATTTCCAACCCTGGAGTTTCTGAGTGTACAATTCAAGCTTGATGAAAGTATGGAGTGGGACTAGCAGGAGGCCGAGAGGTCTTGTGAAGTCTAGCAGGGCCTAGGCAATCCGTATCGCGATTTCGACCAGCTCAAGTGGAAGGAAGAAAGGACTGAGTTCAGAGCCATCATGGCAAGGACGTACGATGCAATCGCGAGCAGCGCGCGCGCCAGTGCTCTGACAACCCTCGAGCTACGCAACGTGCTTCTGGCCGGTGTGTCTTCGTTCAATACAGAACCGTGGCAAGCTTTTCTCGGGACTCTTGAAACTTTCCGGCTGTCTATACACGCGCACGCAGGCGGAGGCGAATCGTCCCTCAGCACAGCCTGGGGCTACACCGACTTCATCCAGAATATCGACCTCTTGTTCTCGCAGCTCACCAGCATCACCAAGTTTCGCTTCACGGCCAGTGCATCAGGTCCACCAGGGCTACCAGGCCAGTATCACGCTGCGTTTCCTTTGAACCCTGAGGACATGCCCTTATCGGAAGTGTTAGAGCTGCAGTTCTGCTTCATCAGTGAGAGGACCGCACGTTTCATTGTCAGCCACATCAAGACGCTGAAGCGAGTCCGACTGGAGGACTGCTATTCCGCTGCTACTGATTACAACGCCGAAGAGCACACCGCCTGGGCGAGATTCTTCAGCATCGTCGCCGACTCGCTTGATGCGGCCGAGAACCCGCCACCGAAGGACTTCTTTATCACGCCGCGCAGGCTGGAAAAAAGCCCTGAATTGGGTGGATACGGCGAATCTAGCGTGGTCATCAAGGGAGATGACACACAGGTTGAGCTTGCGTTGTCTATGTCAAGGACTGATCCTCACTGCAGACCGTTTGACTACGCGAGGATAGATGACAAGTATGACTTTTTATCTAATGAGGAAGAAGATAACTCGAACGCTTACCTGTTAGGTCATGATCAATCTATTTACGATAGAGTGATGGCTTTTGTTGGACGCCGGTCAGCAGGCAGAAAATAGATATCTGTGCGATTATTATCTAGTGGTGCACACAACGAGAACAAAAAGCGAAAGCAAAACCAAAAACATACAACAGGCGGGATTCCCAGATGGTCACCCACTCTAGTACTAGTCGCCCGGTTCAGTGCTTATGTATGGCAGAGCGGACGGGATGCCCAGTTTTCACTGACCTATGGTCGTATGTACTTTACATCAAGCATTTTTGAATCATATTGTGACAACATTTCGCATCTAAGAAAGTTCACAATCCCACTGATCATTTTTCGCAGGTATGCGATCCCGGCAAAGTGACCACCAGGTGATGGCTACACTAGGAGGCCTTCCTGGGGCAGTGCCCAGGCGACTGCTTTTACTCGCCAGCGCAAGGTCCAAGGCCAGCCGTCGATGGCTCCAGATTGCCATTCCTAGGTCGCTATAATATATCCAGTCCGTTTGCAACATGAAAGTTCTACCAGCGAAGGATCGCAGTGCACAACGGGCATGAAATGTCCGCCAACCTGTCGTATGCTTCATGATTTCTGAATCGTTGGAGAAATTCTCCAGAGGATCATCATACCATGCTGCTGGGGCTTGCCAACAAGAGTGAGGTTCGGGGATCGATGTCTGGGTGATCTCGGGTAAGTGGTCTTCGCACAAGCGATAGCACTCATACACAACTGAGAATCGCCATATGCAATGATCTATAGGCGGTGGCTGATGCATGTGTTTTCCCAGCAGTGCGTGGATGCGGATGTGGAAGAGGCTCTTGAGTATCCTTTGCTCTTCGGTCCAGTCGAGAGGCGAAGGGGTAGTCACGTCGTAGGATATTCCGACTGCCCTATTGAATTGCGAAATGTGCACTAAACCCCCCTTTGATTTGGACATGCGGCAGCGAATACAGCTCTTGTAGTTTCACAGTAGCCACTCAACCTCCAAGCGAGTGTAAGAATGGGAATGTTCAAAGCATCAGGGACACCGCTTGAACGGGCACATTTCTGCGCAGCGGGTTCCTCGTATCCTCGTGCAGTCTTTCTACGGCCATATCTGTGTGCCGCAATCTGTCGAAGTCCGCCATAAGAAGCACATGTGCGCGTATCTCAAGAATTGTCTCCTCGTGCAGCGTTGCGAGCATCAGATGCTCGAGTAGCTCTACCGCATGCCTGGCGAACACGGCGAAAAAAAGAGCAGAGCTCTGCCGGAAAGCATCGAGGGCTTCGATATCCGGTCAGTCTTTGGCTATCAATAGTGGCAGTGGCGCTGGCAAAGACTCGAGAGATGCCATCCTGGTATGTCCTGGAATATATAGGAGGGATTACCAGGTTGCCACTGCCACAAGGTGCGCGAAGTCACGTCATGTACGCCTTCACTCGCTTAGTCACTTTGCCGCAATCACGAGATCACATGATTTCACGGTATATTGTATGTAACAAGTGGGGATTTCCCGGCATGATCCTTGAGTCTTCATTGACCGACAACAATCGGTGTTCATCTTTCAAAAGCAAGGTAAACCCTGAACCACATGAAATCGTCACTTAGGACACATCGTTGGGTACGTGACAGCAGATGATTAAACCGAGTGACAGGTGTGATGGGATCAGGTTGACTCGTCTTGTTCGTAAATGCTTCAAAGTTGCTCAACCTTTCTTCGCAACTGAATATACACAAATCTACCCAAATGCTCCTAATGTTCCCTTTCGTGCCAAAACTTCAGTGTGTAAGGACCATATCACCAACGCTGGGCTAGACGCCCGAGCTCCTCTTCCAGCCTATCGACAAAGGTCGAGGATTCTCTTGCCCATGCTTCTAATGACCTGCGTGAATACAACTTCCGATGCTGTGCCAGACACCATGCTATCCACTCGCGATAGACGTCCACATCCAGCCGAAGCACAGGCGGGATGTCAATCTTCACGACTGTCACATGTTCGTAGTAATCGTGAAAGGTATCTACAATTAGCCCTGCGGACCGCTGCTCTTTTCTATCGACACGATCTCGCTTGGCTCCCTTTGCTAGCGCCGCATCATGCTGTGCCTGTGACCTGCGTTGGAGTAGATCGTAAAGACGAGCAAGCTGGAAAGGTAGTCCGCCGATTGAATTGTTTCCAGCCGGATTGGCGAGTCGCGGATGAGTCCTTGCGTTCGGCGAGGTCGCACAGTCACTGCATGGTGGCCAGAGGCCAGATCGCACGCGGTGCCGAGCGCAACAAGTGTGCAGCTCACCGGTCTCGAGGAAGTCGACAAAAATCTTAACGGTATCGGCCGTTTGCTGTGGATCGCCATCTGTACATGTCTGTAGGGCGATTGCAAGGTCCAAAGGTATTCTGCTGATGCTTGTTGATGCCTCATATACCCCGATACTTTCGATGGCCCGATGGAGTACTATACTCAGTGCTGAGCAGCCATGTGGCGAGCAAGGGCAGTGGCATGAATCAGTTAGTGTTGAACTGGCACCACGTAGTAGCAGCGTGTTCAAACAGCCTATTGCAGAGGCCCACTGCAAATGCGACTCTTCCTTGGGCTGGTGACGGCTTCCTCCGTTCATGCATTGAGTGATGTGCATCAGTACAGACCATCCCGAGACATCTTGACGGTCGATAGATACGTCCGCACTCACTTCGATATCAAGCATCTTGCGTAGCAAGCGAGTATCGGGGAATCGTGAGACTCGCATAAGAGCTGTCTCTCCTTCCTTATCCACAACATCAACTGCGGTAAATCCGTTTCTAAGCACTACACGCGCATCCTTGGCATCTCTTGCCAGATGCATGCTCGTTCTGGAACCTAGATCGATGTCGGAATCTCCGCACAGGCGAAACAAGCAGTCTAGTGTGTCCGAATCCGACCAGAGGGAGCTTTGAGCGAACGTCACCTGTATACACCGGCCAAGTAGGGTGAGCGCAAGCTCAGGAGCACCCTGCTCCCGTATCCATCGTACCAACTCGGTGATGAGGTTCAAATGTCTATGCACCAGAGCATAGTCGATAAAGCAGCGCCCGTTCAGAGTGTCCAGGGACTCGATATCAGAGCCGTATTCGATCAAGGCGAGTATAGAGTCCAACCGGCCGTAGGCGGCTGCGTACATCAACGGGGTAGTTTTCTCGAGGTCAGACACGTTGGGAGATTTCTTAAGCTCAAGCAATCTCTCAAGCAGCCTCTCTAGTCGCTTTGGAACAATGACTGCCAAGTGAAGAGCCGATTGTCCAAAAGCATTTTTGTGAAGATCTGAGTCATTTGCCGCCCAGTGCTGAAGCTGCTTTCTCAAACTCCTGATGAGAGCCGGTGAGAAGATGGGTCATCAGTAGATCGCAACCGGCAAATTCTGGTTGAATGTTAGCATTCGGATCCATAAGATAAGCGACATAGCTTGCTTCACTTGGCTCTATCTGAAGACATTGACGGAGGAATTTTAGGCCGAAAGGGTCGGGGGTGATGGCCTCGGCCTGCCAGTTTGAAGTCGAAAAGGATGGCCATTGACGGAACAGCGCAGGATCAAGCTTGCCAGGATCTAGACCGAGCCCAAGAAGAGTAGTAAGCATATCGAGATGAGGTCCTTCGCCGATCCAGCACGCGATTTTGAAGAGCAGACTTGGTAACGTCAGTGTTTTGATACCGCTGGAAGCTTGAGGTAACACTGACCGTGGATTTTCTTGAATGTCTTTCTTTGATCGAAGAACAAGGTATTCGAGAAGATCGTACTGTGCCCATATAAGACCAACTCCCCACGGGACACGTAAAAGTTTCTGTTGGGTGTTAGAAACTGTCATCTACGATGGAGCGTGTGAGGCATTGGATACCTCCAGCCAGGTTGCCCCAGAAGGGTCCACATCCAAGTGCGAGACTTTCCCTTCATGGAACAGCTGTTTGATCTCAGCCAACCGATCCTGCTTGTATGTCACCCACCTGGCAGAGATCTGCTCGTCGCTCGCCTTCGAGTCAAAGGTGCCATGTCCGTGCTCCAACAAATATAATGCGCGAAACCCCTGACTGGTGTAATTGCACGTACGTTGCATTTGCAGGCTCGGAAGTATTTGAATCCCATAATCCGGATTGATGATGAATTGCAGCGACGGTATCAATGCCACCGATAGCCCAAGGCGGCTGAGTGCGACTCTTAGGCTCAACATATAGCGACGACTATTGCATTTATCCGTGTTGCAGGTTTCGAATGGATTTGCGAACCCGTTGAGAATCCAGGAAAAGATCGATCCGGAGTGTTCGCTCGTGTAGTGACAGCGACATCTGCAGCCTCCTCGACCTTGCCAGCAGAGCTGCTTAATTGCATCATTGTCAGCCCGAGCGACTGAGCCTGGCTGCAAGGCGTCGGTTGGTGCTGCATTTTCGCCGTCTGCGGTGGACGTGTCGAGTGCCTCTGGGACACTGGCATTGATACGGGCACTTGCTGACATTAGAACACGCATGCATCGATCGCAGGGTTCGGCTCACCTGAGCTGCGAGATCATGGCAAACTGGCAATATCCCAGAGCAGATTGCACAGCACCTTGGAGCTTGTCCACTTTCTCATCGAGCTGATCGGTCGTCCACCGCACTCTTGCAGCCACACTAGTAACGCTGACTGGAGGTCGTCTCTGCCGGTCAAGGTGGTTCCGGAACTGACAGAGATACTCATCGAGATCTTTGTATGCATTATTCGCCAGCTCCAGATGCAATGCCAATCCATTCAATGTCTCATCAACTCTGCCATTGCCGACGGAAATCTCATCCAGTAATACACGAGTGCGATTCGCCAAGTTTCTAGCCGAAACTGTAACGTTCTGGTGCGCTCTTCGCTGCTTTGTAAATCCGGAACGAGAATGTGCAAAAGCCAACAATATCAGACGGAGAGAATCCAAACCCTGCCATGACTTCAGCGTAGTTTTATCCACGTAAATTGAAAATTGACAATACCTCCGAACATTCTGGGAATACACGGCAATGCTTGAGATTATAATACACCTCATGAACGGACGATTAGTGAAGCTGCGACTCGCTTCCGGGCAAGGCTGTGCAGCGGCTACAGCACCAATGGCGCAAAACAATGGGCGCAGCACGACGCCGCTTGCATTTGTTCTCTACAACGACCAATCGTGTGGTTCCGAAGACTTGTCCTCGTTAACGCAAGTGGAGGATTGCAATGCATCTAGAATTGGTTGTAGATCATGATACATCTCTGCATAAAATCGTGCATACTTTCGTTTCGGCCACATTATGAGCTCTCTCAAGCACAGCCCTCTAGTTCTTCAGACCGATCTCGTTAGCAGTAAGAATGAACTCCATGAACCCAGCATTGGTATCAAGGATGTTCTGGACAAACTCCTCCGCAGTAGGGTAGAAGTTCGTTGGGTATCCAAACTCAAGCGTGTAACCGTACACCTTGTTGACGCTCTTGTCTCCGTGCCAGCGGCTAGACGCCCAGTCGTCTGAGGCACCGCTCGTAGGGTACAGGCCAACAGCCTGCTGAGGGATGTATTCGCTGCCGCCGACTGCCTGCATGGCGGCTGTTGTGCGGTTAGCCTGCAGTTCGATGTTGTACCAGTCCTGCGCTTCGATGTATTCGCGGTATAGAGTGTCGTTGACAACGCCGCGCTTGCCGTCGTACTCGGGGTTGAAGAGGTTCTGTTCGGGGTCTTCGCTCTGGTTGTTATCGTCGCCCCAAGAGTAGAGGAGTGTGCCGGCGGCGGAGTGGACATCGATGAAGTACTTGATGTTGACGAACTCATCGTAGACCCATGCCATGTTGGTGGTCTCTGGCTCGGAGAAAGGTCCAGTTCCGTAGAAGGCTTGCGAGGAGGGGTCGTTCGATGCGGGTGTGATGGAAGGGTCGAAGTGAAGAGTGTAGTTCCACATGAAGTCAAAGTTCCTGTTGAGATCGACACCAATACTGAGGTTTTGGCCGGGGATGGCGCTCTCTGGATTGCGGTTCTTGCGCCACAGGTTGCTGTTGGCCTGGTCGAAGCGCACACCATCGGGGTTGGTGAGAGGGATGAAGACGATACCGGAACCAAGCACCTTTTTGACTTGGGAGTTGGTGTATGTCTTCTTGCCGTAGGTCAAGCCCTTGCGGTGCTTGTTGGCCCAAAGAAGATCGGAGATGAAATAGATCAAGTTGTCAGGGCCACCACGCTCGCGAGCGTGAATACCAGAGGTCAGGTAGATGTACTGTTTCTCCTTCCTGATTTTCTGTGCCTTGTTCGCCACACCGCCAACGACAACGTTGCCCTCATATGTCTCGTGAGGTGCAGTGAATAACTGCAGGCCATACTCCTTCTCCAGACCCTTCATTGCCGTGTAGACTTCATCCGCATTGAGGATACCCGCTGTCTCAAAAGCAGAGTACTCTTCTGGCTTACGAGAGCCCAGCCCGCGAGGAGCAACTTTGCCACCCTCGAAACGATCTCCCTTGCCAATGGGAGCAGTCGCTTCTTGTCGCTTGTTGATATGATCCAGGGTTTCGACACGGATAGCACTGGTCTCCAGGTTCCTCTTGAAGTGGCTCAATTGCTCCTCAGAGAGCATGGCATGGAGTTTGTGCTCGCCTTGGGCAGGCACAACCACTGGGCGACATCCATAGTCAATGTCTGCGTTCAGCGAGACGAAGTCCAGGAGCTGTGCCTTTTCTTTCGCGAAGAATGCAACGCTGGAGAGCTCGGCCGCGAGAGCAGCCGTAGGGATAAGGCCAAGGAATATAGATACCTTCATGGTGAAATGATAATGTCAAAACTCAACAATGTATGTTTCTTGCATATGCCGCAATCCATGCGGGGCATTTGCAGCATTTGTATTCACTATACGGCACAGAGCGGCCGACATATTTCTTGATCGCAGGCATGTCCGCCTTCCTGATCGGGGTTCGCTGGCCAAGACCCAAGAGAAGCAATCGCCTTGGCTGGCGTCGATAGCAGGTTACATTTGTTATCGGGGAGGAGGCGGAACGAATAGCATGAATCAGGCTGTAAAGCGATATGATAGATCCTCCGCGATAACATTGTTCCTTGCAGTGGAAGAGCAGACAGCATCGCTTGGAGCTGAGGGGATTGAAGTCGGCTTCTGCCGCATCAAACCTTGCAGCTTCTGCATCTGGTCAAGGTCGCGATCGCGAGGCGTGAAGCGGGACGGTTAGGAATTCCATTATATACGAAAAGGTGTACTGGGTTACGAAACGCTGACGCTTCTAGAATGTGGTAATCGTACGCTCAGATTTCCAATACAGCCAACTCTTGGTGTAGATTCCTTATCTGATGCGTTACCATAGCAACTGCGATGTCAAAGAGAGATAGTGTACGGGGATCCCTGGAAGACATCATTAGCCCTCAACGCAGCGACTGACAACACGCGTATATAGGTCACATGTGCATCACTCCAGTTTGAATGTGCACGTTCTACACGTACTTATCTTCTCCGGAGGCGGAGCATGATCCAGGTTCATATGGTAGGGTGGGGTTGGAGTTATGTCAGATTGCAATATTTGTCTTTGGAAGGCGATCACAGTGCGCACATCGATATTCAATGCAGGTGATACGTATATGCGAGACCAATTATAAGCTGTGGTGAGCATGACAATAGTATGTTGGCTGTATCTGCGGTGATTCCATGTTTTGTCTGATTCGTTGAGGTGAACTGCAATTGCAAGTTTGTGTCGTCGCGAACGTTGGTCACTTTCCTCTCACAAAACCAAGATACTCCCAGATTTGATGGACTCGAGAGTGAGAACACAGATGTGCCATGTTTCCATGATCCATCACATTTGGGCTGTAGTCTCTCGAAGAATGGGTCAATTAGTCATATCGATAGACCCCAAAACGCAAGACCTTCATCTGACGCATCGATCGCTCACGCGGTCCACATAACGCGCAAGGCCTGAACATCAAATCGATTTCATGTCTACTCAAAGCCATTCTAGACCGATTCGCACCCATACACCAGAATTTATGACGCAGGACTCGGCGGTAGCCTCCCATTAGCCCACCTCAACGGCTCCTCCCCCAGCACAAAATCCAACCTCCCTCCTCGCGCAAACACATCATCCCACTCCACCCACGCCCTATCCCACACCTCCCCATTAACCCTCAAACTCTGCACATAATACCCATCCTCCTGATTACCTCCCGTACTAGTAACCAAAAGAGTCTTACCCTCACCCAGGTCGATCTCCAGCCTCTCGAACCACGGCGACCCGATGAGGAAAATCGTCTGGCCTGTGAGCGGGTACAAGCCGATCATGTTCCAGAGAATCCAGGTCTGCATGGCGCCGGCGTCGCTGTTGCCCGGGATTCCCGCGCTGTCGGTGCCGTAGTAGGTTTTGGCGGCGTGGCGGGAGTATTTGACAGTGAGGTCTTGGCGGTTGACGAAGTTGAAGAGGTAGGGAGTGTTGTAGCTGGGTTGGAGGATTAGTCTGTGTTCGCTTGGTTTGAGCAATGGATTTGGAGGAGGTGGACTTACGCAGGCTGATTTCCCGGGTTGTAGATGGTGTTGCCAAAGGCTGCGTTGCCATCGAAGACACCAGGCTCGAAGAACTTTTCGAGACGGTCGGAGAAGGTTTCAGGACCACCTGCTAGTTCGATCATGTGGTAAATGTCATGGTGGGCATTGAATGAGTAAGACCAGGGGACGTCTTGATAGAGTGGATCTGCAGAAGTCATTAGCCAGGGATGTTGTCAAGTTGATTGCGGAGACAACTCACCACCCCAATAGCAGTCACCGCACTGTAGCGGATCGTAAGGCTCCTGGAAACTTCCGTTCTCAAATCTGGGAGCAACGAACCCAGTAAAGCCCAAACTTTCCTGCCTAGGGTTCCAGTGGTTTCGCCAGTTGCGGGAGCGATTCAGATACTTCTGTGCATCCTTTTCTTTACCAAGTCCAGAAGCAACTTGATATAGTCCGAAGTCATTGCCAGCGTACTCGACGGCCCGAGACACCGCACGAGAGAAACGAGGAGTGATGTAGCCCAAGGAGAGCCAGTCTCGTAATGCACCGCGCCCTTCCTTTGTTGAAGAGTCCGGAGCAATGGGATCGTTGTTGTTGGGCGGCACGACTTCCGCATCAGTTTTCATGGCTTCGTACGCGTCTTCCCAATTTACCTGGCCGCGCACACCTTTGACGTAGGCGTCTGCAAGAATGTTCTCAACGTTAGACCCACCCTGTGTACGGCCAGTGAACTCAGAAGATCGAGCGTCCGGAAGGAAGCCTTCGTGTCTCCAGATATTGATTAAGCTACGAATGATCTCTTCGTAGGGCTTTGGCTGCAATATTTGCCAAAGCGGCGTAGAGCAGCGAAATAGATCCCACAGAGTGAAGAAGTCATCGTAACTTGGCTCTGAGGAATTCCACAAGCTGTTCTCGCCAGTACGGTTGGAGGGAATGAGATACATGCCGTATAGATACGAATAGAGTTGCGTCAGGATGGTTTCGTTCTTCTCGGTGGTACTGACCTTGGAGAAGACTTCTGTTGTCCAGCGATCTTGCGCACGCGTCACTAGATCATTGATGGTTGTTCCTGCAGGGATTTGGTCATCGACGTTGCTGCAGGCTTGAGAGGTAGAGACGAAAGAGATTCCCACACGAGACGACACGGAAGTGGTGTTGAACGTGAAGACACCACCTTGCCTATACGTTCCACCAGTGGAAGTAACATTGCCGTAAGTGTAGAGCTCCGTGTCATTGCCAGTGAAAGTTCTCACGGCAGAGATAGGCTGGTCAAAATGTCCACAAAAGTATATCGACCAGTCTGGTGACAAGTTCCAGCCATTGTTGTAAGTGCCATGACCGATGTAGCCACCCGTTGTGAGTTCAAAACTGCCACCAGAGTATTGCTGGCCCCAGCCAAATCCGCGGAATGATGGCAGCACATGGCTGACGTCAACGACGACCGATTTATGAACCTCTCCTGGAAATGTGTATTGGTAAAAGCCAGCCCTGTCACTCGCAGACAGTTCAACAGTGATGCTGCCTTCCAGTTCACTTCGATAGTACCCGACCTCAGCATAATCTTCGGCAGTCCCGTTCCTTCCAAGATCCACGAGAGGGTTGGTTAGACCACCAACGACCGGCATCTGACTGACAACGCCGTACTTTGGCGCTCCTCCGGTTCCATGCTCGTGTGTCATTGAGGAGCCAAAGATCTGACCATCCGGAAGATAGCCAGAGTAGGCATCTGTCGTGCCACTACGAACATCAGGGCCCAGCTTGACCATTGCGAAAGGTGCCGCAACGGCTCCAGGAAAGCCATTGCCGCCGCCTGTGCTGCCCAAGAAGGTGTTCGTGTATCGGGAATAGTCGATGGTCTCATTTGAGCGAGCGGCTGTGAGGCCTGCGATAGGCAGGACAGAAGATAAGAAGGGTCGCTGCTTGAATTCTGTCATTGCGCAAGGAGTGTGTGAATAAAGTAAGGATAGCGAGAGACAGCAGCGAAGCATGGAAATAAGCACCTACCTTCAGATAGGCATCATGGGCATATCTACTCATTCGGCACTACAAGCCGTGAACGACGTGACTGTGCGAAGCAAGTATTGAAGGTCAGTTAGTTTGAGGTCCCAAGAACGAGTCCACGGCGGAGCAAGCCAGTGTCGCGTGGCTTGAGGGAGGCTTCTGATTCGTCGAAAGTCAATCAACATGCCTGTTGATTACTTCTTCTCGATAGATTGGGATGTTCAAAACATCACGTGCGCCGCAGCGCTCTACTGTCGGAAGGTTGAGTTTCAGACTGCTTCTTGAACAGGCGTAGCATCATTATGGCCAAGCAGGGGCATGCCGCCGGTTGTCCATAAGGTTATTCGCCGAGGCTGATGAGCCACGCTGTGGCTATTTTAAATATTCAGAGGACGAGAGGGACTGCTGGTGCCTTAGCCTTCCAACTATTCAGTCGCAGGCAGTGGCAAACTGTATAACTTGATGCTGCATGGCTGGTGCTGTGGACACGTTCGCTCTGCGGTGAGCGTGGTGGGTGTCTTCGCAATGAGGGAAAGTGCTAGGAGGTACCAGCACGGAGGTCTTCTGGCCATCAGAGGCAGCACAACTGATCGGTCAAAATGTATGACTAGTATTCGAATGGACCTCTTCATCAGCGGTGCCAACCGAAGCGCGCCGGACGAATGGTCAAGTCCTGGGAGAATATGTCTCCGATAGCTGGCCGCATGAGCAGAACGCCAGGAAGAGATAGTGCACGCTGGTATATAATTAGTAGTATGGCAATGTGATGGGAAGCGTGTGTACGGCGACGGCGACGGCGACGGCGGCACGAGACGAGAGAGTGCACCCCAAGTGCATCATCATGCGAGTCGATAAGCGAGATGTGCACGCGTGCGTGGAGCAGGAGGATGAAGCGATGGACGTTCGGCCGGCTAGACACCTTCCACATCGGATCACGGCCAAGAATCTACCGAATCTGCCACTGCCGCTACCTTCTCCTAGAGCCTGTACCGCCGACCTTGGAACCTGCTCCATTTTCCCTGCCCGAGCAGCGAAGGAGAGACCATGTCGCTGGTGAAGCTCTCACTCGACCGCCGCCGCCGCCGCCGCCGCCGCAAGGCTGGCAGCATGATGGGAGCAGCCGTCCAAAGCTAACTGTAGCTTCCTCCTCCGATGACGGCCTCTCACCTCGCAAACGGTCAACGGCGCGCCTAAGCCTAGATCCAAACAAGAAAGTCGCATCGTTACCTGCGAGAGCTGTACTGTAGTATCGACCTATGGACTAGTTAGACTGTGCTGGTGTGCAAGCACGGCACGCCATTGTCAAAAGAGACCACTCGCCCGTGCCGCCATCGCCGACACGCACTCCCAGCATCGCCCATATCTGTCGCTGTGCCCGCCACCAGCAGCAGCAGCAGCAGCAGTAGCAAGACACCTCTACCCGGCAATGATGTCGCTGTTCCTCTCGCAAGGCTGACTCTCCTTACGACGCCATCTTGCTCCACCCGTCCATCGATCGGGCTCTTGTCTCTCGCTTTTTCACTGCCGGCATGGTTGCATGATAGACCTGCTGATAGCCATTGCAAAGCTCGCGTACGCCGCTGCCAGCTTCTTCTCCCCAGCACTCCAAACGGAACTTCGTCTGCCATGGACGACACCCAGCAAGCATCCCCGTTGCTCGAGCTGCCTGCTGAGCTCATCTACCACATTCTCAGCTTTCTCTCGCCAGTACACCTCGCCCGTATCGCACCCACCTGCCACCACTTGAAGACTTTGTCCTACGACGATCGCATCTGGAAAGACATCATTTCGAAAAACCTCCCCGAGCCAATCACCGAGTGCACACCATTGAGGCGCTTCCGCGACCTCTATGTTGTTCACCATCCACACTGGTTCCTCCCTAGACATAGAATCTGGTTCTCTGATTCCGAGCCCAATGGAAAGTTGCTGGTCGCGAGATACGACCAACGAAGAGGATGTATAGAAGCATATGCGGTGACAGCTGTGCGAGGCGGACACGAGATAGAGTTTTGGGAGAAGAACACCAATGTCGTCATACACAGCTTCAACCCACGGGTCTCGCTTGACTTGAACCAGCCGGTACTGAAGCTCGACGTCGACAGCTTTCGCACTGCTGACCAGACCAACACATACACAAGTGAAGGCGCATATGCGCCAGGTTCGCGCTACAGCAAGGAGACGCTGATGGAAACATTTGCGGAACCTGGTCTATACGGTTCGTTTATGCTAACTCGACGACTGGCTCCTGAGGCTGTCGGCCCGAGTACTGCTGTCTGGCCACCACTGCGCTTCCCAGCACATTCACGCGTGCGCAACAACAGTTCAGACGGCTATAACTCCGCAGGCCATAGACCTTCAACCTTGAAAGATGTCAGCGAGCACAACTTCCGCCTACGAAAGTGGGTGGAGTATACTGGTCGCCGCTCGAGTCCGCGAATCATGTCGTTCACCTCACCAAATGGCCTGTCAGCTGCTATGGGTCTCGGTGGCAACTACTTCGCTTCCTTGCACGGTGGCGGTATGAGTGTGCGCATGCCGGAAGACATCACCACCTACGCCACCCTGCCACCGGAGTGCTACACGCCTACAAAGACAGAGCCATGGCGAGGAATTTGGTGTGGCGACTACAGCGGGCATGGCTGCGAGTTCCTTGTCGTCCTGCAGCCAGACAAAGATGAGGAAAGGCCTCTGCCTAGCGGCATGGACTATTTGCGCGACTGGTTCAGAGGGGAACCCCGCCGAGGCAGTGATAGCTCTGAAGCTAGCTTCGCCAGCGCGCAAGAGGAGCAGATGTCCACAGGAGCCGAGTCCGATGTCGCAGTGGCAGATGACGCCTTCGAAGTCCTGAGCACCCACGATGAGATTATGCCTGATATGGCGGATGTTTCAGACCCGCCGACGGGACGTATTGAAGCCATCAAGCTGACTGGTGATATGAACATACCGCGCGGCGAGTATTCGTTCATCGCGCCAGACATCGGAACTGGCGGTTTCGTGCGAGTTGCGGATGAGGAGATCTTCCGAGGTGCGAGGATAGTGAGGAGCGCGGGGCACCTTGCGCAGAGAGGCTTCAGAGATGGTGAGTGTGGCTGTTGCAGCTCTGTAGCTCCTTTGTTTGGCCGGATTACTAACTTCTTATCTACAGACCGATACACTCCATCGCAACTCATCATGATCTCCGAAAACCGATTAGCGCAATTTTGGGAAGGCTTTGGGCATGTTTCGTACTATCAGCGAGTAGATTTGAGTGCGTTGATGAAGGTTTGAGAGCAGTTGGATGCCGTACTGGGAAGATCAAGACATTGCGGATGGTCGTTTGCGAAGCAGAAACAAGTAAGTTTCGGTTTCTCACAAGCTCTATAGCTTACTTGCGATAGAATATTCCGCAATACATTGTGGCAATGTTCCGATGATACTCGTGCAGTGCTCTAGTCATGACCACATTTCAAGGCGACGCAGTGTACTTGTCTCCATGTGTAGACGCCCACACGAGATCTCCACACTCAATCGAAATCAGATATTAGAAGTCCTAAATATGAAGAGACCCAGAAATTATATCTGCCGTTCGCCTTTAGTACGCGCAATTGAGCCATCTCGGCAAGCGGCATCATCTACATTCCAATCCCAAACGACGCGCAACCCTTGCGGCTTCCCGAGCAACATGGTATTTCGGCCAACCCGCCACCACTCCACCATCCTCCCGTCTGCGACGCAAAAGGTCACGCCATCTATTAACTCGTTACCTTAGTTAGCGTGCGTGTCGTTTCTTGTCGCTCAAAGCTGTCCGGTCAAGTTTTGGAAGCGCTTTGCTCACAAGGATCTGACTTTATTACGCCAAGAGCACTCTTACTGTACGCGACGCTCTTCCGATGCAACGCTTCGGCGTTGCGGCCTTCGTGGCCGCAGCCTTCGTGGCTACTGTCCAGGCTCAATCTCAATACACCACGCCAGCGCTTACGACGTCCGCTACTCTCTCTGCTTCGACAACATACATGCCAACCAACGTTTGGACACCAGCCCCTACATGTTCGGCTGGTAGCAATTCGGATGCGTGGTGGCCAGGAGGAGTTTACCGCGATGACTTCGGCAGCTACTGGGAGGTGGGCTGTGGCTACGACTGGAGTGGAAAAATCTGGTATGACAATCCGAACGGGCCGAAGTAAGTTTGTAGAATCCTCGCGCTGGATATCTGACAGCGATCTGACACGAAGGACTCCACAGCAATGGATCCGTCGGTACGAATGGACAGGGCATCTGGTCTTGTTTCCGAGGATGTGCCTCGAAAATCAATTGCGTGGCTTTTACCTATACCGGAACACAAAACGCTGCCGTGAACAGTGGTTCCGGCCGGTGCTAGTAAGTGCAGTGCCACAATTGTAGTCTTGAACAATGTTAACATCGTGGACTATAGCCATCGTTACAGAGATACTCAAGGGACTTTCTTCTCTAACGCCGCGGCGACGCTGAATGGTCAGCCTATATACGCTGCGGCATACATGATCCAGAGCAGTCCCAGTATGATTTGTCCTTACTTCAATGACACCATCTCGTACAGATCCAGCACTGGTCTAGCATACTACGTCGTCTGTGGAGGACAATATTCTGGTTCAATCGATATCAATGGTGGCGGGACTACAACGAGTAAGTTGTCTGGGCTCACGTGTCACCACAGATTGCCGTATCTCGAAGACCGCGCTGACTCAAGCTAGACTTTGCGGCTTGCATTGCCGTGTGGTAAGCTTGGACATACCGCGAAGCCCACGAGTATCGCCACTAACGATGTTGCCATAGCGAACAAAGCACTCTGAACTGTACTGGAGTCGTATGGTCCTATCCTAGTGGATCCGAGGGAACCAACGGTGGACAACTATTGGGAAACTGCTACCTGAAAAAAGATAGTACCAACAACCCAAATCGAGCCGCGTTCGGCGCTCCAGGCAGTCAGAACACATTCGCGGCAGCGTTCCGATCGACGGTGACTAGTAATACCGTAAGTAGTCTTGCGACAGAGGCGATAAGACAAAAGAAAAGATCCCTGCTAAAACCTCGCAGGTGTCCTCCACAACAGCATCATCCACTGCCACACGATCAGCAACTGCTACACCTTCTGGCTTCCCTGCCGCTTGCCCGACTGACGATCTCAAAATCATCACAGACACCAACGGCGTGTCATATCAAGTCCGTTGCCAATCAGACCCCCTAGCCGTCAACGGTGGCATAGGCAGTGGGACGGCGTCAAGTAGCTTCAACGATTGCTTCCTATTGTGCGATACCACGACCATGAGCGACGGCGGCCGATGCACCGGTTTCACATATGTGGGAGGCGCCAACGGCATGGGTGCCGGCAATTGCTACATGAAAGGTAGCACGAGCTATAATACCGGCGCCACCGCATTGAACACCTTCGTTGGCGGTCTTCGGGTGGTGGACGGCGTGTCTAGCTCGAGGACCATCTCGTCCGCTACAGCTTCTGCCAGTCCAACGCGCATAGGCACGGGAACACCCTCCGGCTTCCCTGCCACTTGTCCAAACGATAATACCAAGAACATCACCGACAGCTCCGGCGTGTCATATCAAATTCGGTGCCAGAGCGATTTGACGCCCGTTGGCGGCAGCGGCGGCACAGCCCAGCAAAACGTGGCCAACAGCTTCAACGATTGCTTCTTGGTCTGCGATACCACGCCGCTGAACAACGGCGGCCAATGCACGGGTTTCACTTTTGTGGGAGGATTCAATGGCACGGGCACGGGCACTTGCTACTTGAAAGGAGGGGCGAGCTATACTGTTACTCCTGCAAACGACAATAATATCCTTTCTGGTATTCGATTGGTGGATGCCGGGGCTATTTCGTCGAGTTCGAATGCTCTGGCCATAACTACGACAACCACAAGCTCGACTACGACTACGACTACGACAACTACATCCTCTTCTGCGGCCTCCACGGCTCTGAACACATACGGCTGTCCAGGAAATGATAATTCGATCATAACCGATGCTGGGGTCCAATATCAAATAAGATGCGGCTTCCAAGCCCAGCCAGTCAGTGGCGCTGGAACCTATCAGACCACAACCGGCCAGAGCTCGCTCAACGTGTGCTTACGAGCTTGTACCACCAATTCGATTGAGGACAGAAACAATCGCGGAACCTTCCCCATTTGCGCAGGCTTTACCTTCGTGGTTACCAATACAGGAGATGGAAGTGGCAATTGCGCGTATCGATCGCAAACACCTTTGCAGTTCGGAAGTCCCAGTGCTGCATTTATTGGTCTCGTCAAAGTCCAATATTATCAAGCCGCTGCAGTAACGACAACAACAACTTCAACAACCACGACATCCTCGGTCCAGACTTTGACCCTGACAACAGTCTCTTATGCTACTGTGACCACTACCAGTTCTTATGCAATCACCACGACAGCAATTTCGACGCAGGTCCAGACTGTGACAACAAGCTATCCCGTTACGCAAACGCAAGTATCTACTGCTCTAGGTAGGTATTGATTTTCTGCCTCGGAGAGATGCATTGAGACATAGGGTCCACAGCTTACTGACTGTTTCTCAGGCTCAACGGTGACCACGACCGCAATATCGATCTCGCAAACAACTTTCATTACCAGCTATCCCGTCACCATCACCGCAACGCAGCAAATTACCACGACGGCTATTTCCTTGCAGCCTACAACGATAATTTCCACACAGCTTGTATCGACGTACACAGCAACTCTCACTCAGACTCAAACGGCTCCAACCACGATCGTCTCGACGATTGTGTCCACACAGTTGGCATCGACAGATACGGCGACTTTGACACAAACTCAAACAGCTCCGACAACGATTATCTCCACCTTTGTATCTACTCAGTTGGCATCGACAAATACAGCGACCCTAACACTAACAGCTCCAATGACGACCTTAATTTCTACCCAGCTTGCCTCGACGAATACTGCAACTCAAACTCTCACGGCTCCGACCACGATTGTCTCAACCTTGGTCAGCACGCAGCAGGCCTCTACAATTACAACGACACAGGCTGCTTCGACCATAATTTCGACACAACTTGCATCTACAATTACTCAGCAAATAACGACCACGCAAATTTCAACTGCAACTTTCACGACAATCTCTCAAGTCACGCAAACATTGACAAGCTCCTATGCGATCACATCGACGCTGATATCTACTGCACCAGGTATGTTTTGCCCACTTCCCTCAATGAGAGCGAAATCAGATTGCCAGGAAGTCGTGCCTGGAGTGCTTCAGATGAAATGTTTTTTCTTATATAACTTGCTTCCAAATCATGCCTCGGGGGGTTTATCCGCTGGACCCCAAGGAGAAGAGTCTTTGTTCTATAGGAAGTCCTGTCTGAAGGGCTTGTCAAAAGCCCAATTTCTCTCACATATTTTGCTCTGGTACTTTGCTCTGAAGATCTTGCTAACACTTCGCCCAGGAACCACTTACACCTCATATGTGACTGGAACGCAGACCACGACATTGCTCTCCAGCTATCCTGTTACGGAAACTGAGACAAAAATCCAGACATACACATCGAGCTATGCTATCACTACCACTGCTCCGGGTAAGTTCCGCCAGCCTATCTTGTCCGCAAATCCCTCAATCGATCGTTCGATGCTCTTATTTGGGAGCAGTGAAGCATATAGACTTCTTCTCTGGAATATTTAGGGGAGATCCATATACTGACGTTTTGAAGGCACCACAATTTCCACGACCTATATTTCAACAGTCTCGCTTGCCCAGCAGACAACGACCTTGGCCGCTGGAACTATCACTACGACAATGGCCGGAGCTACTCTCACACAGGCTGGAGCTACACAGACGCAAACTCTGGTTTCGACGGCGCCTGGAACCACGCTCCCGGCTTCGACAATCCTTATTACGACTACCCAAGGTGCTAGCACAATTATTTTGACTTCCACATCACCAAGAGAGACGACCACAGCTTTGGCTTCGACAATTACCCAGTCAGTCACAATCGCCACGACCGCGCCGGCTTCCACGATTTTGATAACAACCACACAAGGTGCCAGTACGCTTATTTTGACAAGCATAATTCGAGAGACATCCACAGAAGCGGCATCCACGGTTTTGATCACATCCACGCAAGGCGCTAGCACTCTCGTGCTAATAAGCACAATTCGCGAGACTTCTACGCAAGCCGCTTCCACGATTCTGATCACCACGACGCAGGGTGCAAGTACGCTTGTTTTGACGAGTACTATCTCCCTCGATCGGGAGACAACTACTCAGCAAAGCACGATCATTTCCACACAATTGGCCTCGACAATCACGCAAACACAAACTCCTTTCACTCAGACTCAAACCCTCGCGGCCTCGACGATTATTTCCACAGCACAGACAACTTTACCCGGTTCTACGATTATTCTTACCAGCACTTTGCAAGGCAGCACAGTTTTGATCACAACTACAGCCCAGGCTTCGACCGTCACCGCCCCTGCAAGCACTCTGATTCGGACCACAACCCAGGATGGCTCCACTATCATTTTGACAAGCGTAATCCAGCAGACGACCACTGCTGCTGGTCCAACAAATACAGTCACGGCGGACGGCACAACTGTGATTTTGACCACCACGGCTGGCGGCTCTACCGTTTTGCTTACAACAACTTTTGCTCAAACATTCACCGCAGCCGGTCCAACGATCACGTACACAAGCTCTGCAGCGGCTGTCACTTATACCACGATCAGCAAAGGCTCGACCATTGTTGTTACAAGCACGCTTCAAGGAAATACCATCACGCAGACCGCAGCAGCGCAGACCGTTGTGCAAACCTACACCAGCATTTTGCCAGCAAGTACGCAGACAACGACAATCCAGCAAGTTGTCACCCAGTATTCCACCATTGCCGGAAGCGCACAGATGATTACCCAGACCACAGTCCGCGACGGAACTACAGCAGTCATCGAACAGACCACTACCGCGCCGGCTCAAACGTCGACGATTCTTGTGACTCAGAATGGAGGAACCGTGACACAGGCCAACGATGCGCGGACCTTGTACGTAACAGCGACGACGACAATGCCCGCTCCTTCAGTCTACTACGTGAACGACGCGATACGCACTGTTACGCAAAGCGGGCAGACCGTGACAGTCGCGTACTGCCCATGCTACCCCGGTATGAAGTTTGCAAGGCAAGAGAATGGCACCCAGATCTACCAGCACTGCGATTGTTAGATTTCGTCTTGATTGGAGATAGAGACTTCCTATACGCGCTGGGTATGCTGCTGTAGCGGGCGGCTCTCATCAAGAATAGCAGGAAAATCAATTGATTAGCGTTCACGCGGACGGGCAAATATTTCAGAATTTCCCAAGTCACAGTAGGCGGGATAAACACTCGATAGCCAACCATGCGGATATATTCCAGTACACCACTTATCTCATCTTGACTGTTTTGGAGAGCGCTTTTGATATCTCGTTCTTCTCAATGGTACATAGCTTCGTCTGTGCAGAGAAATGATACGGAAGTAACTTACTGATTCGTGGGACACGCGCGAAAATGGCACAAGATCTGGTTGAAAGTTATCTATAGCTGCCTAGGTATCAGAATAGCATAATGGGATACATGATCGGCCCAAAACTCGTGTGAGTCCAGCGCTCTCTATAGTCAACTCTTTCCGCTATTGATAGTGGAAAGATATGCCCTTGCTCTGATGGTTCGGAGACGAAATCGCGCTCCCACTCCACTGGTGAGCAGCTCAATTCTTAGGGACAAGACTCTGGTCACTGGTTCACATGATCGCGAGATGAATGCACGCTCTCAGTGGTAAACAGCCTCGCCCAATAAGAACGAAATCCCAGATACTCACTTGTAAGCTATAAAGACAGGATCGCGCCCCCGGGGGTCCAAGCATTTTTTTTAGTAAAAAATAACAAGTTTACAAGCGTCAGCTTATACAGTTTGGAAACATGATAATGTTAATGAAAAGCGGCGAAACGCACCAGAACGGGCGTGGTGGACACTAGCTCCGATTGTCTCGAGATACTACTGCGCTCTCAGTGGCAAGCGACCCACAACTATGAGAGCGGCATTTCAGACACCAGCTCAGATATTTGAGACACCAATATTGCTACGGTCTCATTGGTAACTTG
This sequence comes from Cladosporium cucumerinum, assembly GCA_023634325.1. Taxonomy (NCBI): domain Eukaryota; kingdom Fungi; phylum Ascomycota; class Dothideomycetes; order Cladosporiales; family Cladosporiaceae; genus Cladosporium; species Cladosporium cucumerinum. The sequence continues at coordinate 274,728 of JALDQA010000002.1, forward strand.
AATGATCTTGTTCGCGAGTAGGGTCTCCCAAAACACTAGCTCAAATGCTCCGGAGATGATAGCACACTCCCAGCGGCGCATATCCTCATCGTCAAGCACACGGTCGCATACACCGCCTTTGATACCTCACCATGCCTCGAAGACGATCCGAAGCTCTCTATGACTGGATTACTCCTCAGACAAGAGGACAACTCCGTAAGCAGCGGATCACCCACCCCGGAGAGCAATGATCGCTAAGAGCTCTCAATGACTCGAAACTTCATTCATTAATACCAGATTCACAGACGGCAGCTCACACGCCTCTGCGAAGCGCTGGCATCTCTAGTAATACACCCTCACTGGCATTCGGTTTAGATGTTTTTGGCACAACATCTTCGATATCACGTCAAAAGCAGACAGTATTGGGACTTACGAGTACTCTTTTCTTGCCTGTACACATATTCGAAATGTCATTTGGAAATGGCACGGCGCTCATGGGGTTCACTTTCGAGGGGCATGAAGTCGCAGGCGTTCGCACCGATCGCAACTCGCATCTCGGAGGAGAGCAAATGCTGCTGATGTCTGCACGCTGTCACTGAACAGCACTCTCTTGCCACAAGCAATGGTGCCGGAATCAGCACGATGGTCCAGTAGAGTACTCGCTCTCAAAAGCAGTTCTCAGGATCCATGGCAATGATATTGCCTACTGTTCACGTCGATGCAATGCACGGAGAAAGTGGAAAAAGTAAACACGACTTGCAGCCATGTCCATACCGGATCTTGGAAACATTCCAAAAGTTGAACATTAGCAAGAAGAAGAAGAAGAAGAAGAAGAAAAAATGAACAATCCCAACCCTGTAGGAGATATAACAACTCGCTAATTCTCCACAAACAAACAAAACAGCCAACCAGCAGTCATTAGGTATACATTTCATCAAAGCTTGGCCTGTCCAGACACCAGTGCCTGCCAATCCTTCTTCCCAAACGGCTCGTAGCTATCCTGCGTAGGCAGCCACAACACCTCATCTTCGCCGACTTGCTCGGGATCAACGCCCTCGTTCCTCAACTGCACCTTGGTCTGCTTGACAGTGCCTGTGATCTCCAGCTCGCCCTTCACCATGCGCAAGAACAACGGGACGGCATACTTGGGCAGTTGCTTTCGCACATGCGCTGCAAGGTCGCGCCGTAAGTTCTCATCCAAGTTTGACCGTCTCGGAGGAGGAGGGCGGCACAGCCTGCTCTGCCGTCGTGGCCTGGGAGTGTTACGCCATACACGTTGGCTTCTCTGACTGCTGGGTGCGAGCCAAGGGCTTCCGAGACTTCGGCTGTGGAGACGTTCTCGCCTTTCCAGCGGAAGGTATCGCCGATGCGGTCGACGAACCATAGTCTTCCTTCGCTGTCTTGGCGGAGTAAGTCGCCGGTGCGGTACCAGGCGTCGCCTTTTTGGAAGACGTCGCGCAAGATTTTGCTGTTGGTGGCCTTTTCATTGCCTAGGTACCCCAAGAATTTGTCTTTGATGGCTTTGGCGTCGAGCTTGGCGACAAACTCGCCTGGCTCGTTGTATGCGCTGCGAGTGCACAAGCCAGTCTTTGGGTCTCGCAGAGGCTCATCTGCTTCATGGTCGAATTTAAGAAGGGCCTGGCCCATGTTGTTGATAATACCAGAAATCAGAGCTGTGCGGCCAATGGCACCACGGGAGAAGGTATTGCGGCTGACGTTGACGGTCGCTCCGATGCCTTCAGTGGCGCCATACAGTTCGATGATAGTGTCCAGAGCGAAACGATCCTTGAATGGCTGCCAAACGTCTTGGCGAAGACCGTTGCCGAATGCAAGCCGTAGTTTGTGAGCACGATCGTATGGTGTTGGTGGTGAAACGGTGAGATAGCGGCACATCTCGCCGATGTACTGCATGACCGTTGCTTCTGTCTCGACAGCCTGGCGCATGAACGTGCGTGGCGAGAAACGTGGGCTCATCACGTATGTGCAGCCGACACCGATCACGGTACAGACGCACAGTAAGGAGGCAGCTGTGTGGTAAAGAGGCATCGCAGAGAAGAACCGATCGGAAGAAGTGAGCTGCAAGATTTTGCTAATACCCTTTCCGGTACTACGAGGTTTATCCCAAGGTACGTGAGCTGCCTTGGGAAGGCCAGTGGTGCCGGACGTGTAGATCAGCAGAGCAGAGTCCTTCATTTTCTTGCCGGATCGTACTTCATTGGGCGCTCTGTAAGGTGTCCGTTGATGGATGTTTTGTTCAGTTGTCTCTTCCAATATCACAGTCTCGATGCCTCGTCCTTCATTGCTCGCTGCAAGCTCTGATGTAGCGTGTTTACTCAGCACTTCGCGAATGCTTGGGTCGACGAAAAGGATCCTTCCAGTCGATACACGCACGCTGTGTATGAATGCCTTGTCTCTCAAATTTGTGTTGATGAAAGCGGGTGTAGCGCCCAAGCTCCAAATGGCAAACCACATCCACAAGAATTGTGGTTTGTTCGTGAAATCCATGGCAACCACCTCATCCTTTTGAATGTTGTGCTCCTCTTTCAGCCATGCTGCATATCGCAGGACCATCTCGTAGGCCTCGGCATAAGTCCAGGCGGTTTGTTGATTTGGGTTCGAGGCATCGGGAGGAAGTAGGAGGAATGTGCGATTGGCGACTTTTGGGTCTTTGGCTTGCGCCTCGAACATGTAGAAGAGGTTCACTTGATCTTGTTTCTCAATGTTTGCCAAGGACCTGGCAAGGCCCCAGAAGCGGCCGATAAAGGTAAGATCGCTCCATATGCCAAACTTCGCATTGGCGTATGCGCCGACAGATGCGACGGCTGGTGCGAGGAGGGATACAGGGAGGCCTACAGGTGCATGGTCAGGACAAGATTGGTGTAGCGTGCCACGGGTAGATCAGTATACATACCAGCCATGGTGTGAGTGTTGCTGCCACCGCCTGAGGGGACAGATTTGTGATTAGAGTAGGTGGCGTGGTAGGGGAAGAGACAGGTTGAGTATTAGCAGACAATCGCACGAAGGGAGCTTTGTAAACGGTCCATGAGTGAGTTGCAGTGCTGGCCTGGGGCAACAGGAGCAGCAGCTATTACAGGGCATGGGCTCGCCTCGGAGGTGTAGAGGCTTGAGGCCTAGCTCGACGCTTGAGTGAGGACTAGAGGAGGAAACCTGCCGAGGCTCGTCTGCCAGGGCACGTCATTCCTCACTCAACCCCCGTTTCATCATTCTCCCCTGACTGGCTGGTGAGGGAGACTGCACGACTAGAGTGACACAATCACAAATATTGAGGGACGAGAGGAGTTTGCTGACTTGTGTTACAGATGAGCCGAGCAAGTACATCGAATGCACCGATTTCGTTGCAGCTTGTTGGTAGGCGGCATGAGGAGGAGGAGAAGCTGATTGAGGCGCTGGAGGTTATTACTGGAGTGGCGTCTCTACCGTTTGCGAGAATATAGACGCTGCTGGAGAGATCATGATGAAGACTTTTTGGTATATCGATACGGATAGCCAATGCTCAACAGTCAAGTTACTCGCCAACATTACCTATAACTTTTCATGGCCACCGAGAATAAGATCGAACTATGCAACAGTTCATATTCGTCCCGTGACACTAGTCCTCCCTCTGGCTGCCAGCCACCAAGAACGCCAGCTCAAGCGCCTGCTTCTCGTTCAATCTCGGGTCGCAGAAAGTCTCGTACCTCTCTCCTAGATCCTCGTCCTGCAAACCCACACTACCACCCGTGCACTCCGTGACAGCATCACCGGTAAGCTCCAAGTGCACACCACCCAGAATCGAGCCGCACTGCTTGTGAATCTTGAGCGCAGAGCTCAACTCCGCCAAGATAGAAGCGAAAGAGCGGGTCTTGATACCCGAAGATGTCGAGCGTGTGTTGCCGTGCATGGGATCGCATTGCCAGACGACGACGTGGCCGGTCTTGCGCACGGCTTCGATATGGATGGGGAGCAGCTCTTCGACTTTGCCGTGGCCGTAGCGGGTGATCAAGGTGACTTTGCCGACTTCCTTGCGGGGGTTGACGATGTCGAGAAGCTCGGTGAGGTCGGAGGTGGAGGTGGAGGGACCAACTTTGATGCCGATGGGGTTCTCGATGCCGCGGAAGTACTCGATGTGGGCGTGGTCGGGCTGGCGAGTGCGGTCGCCGACCCAGATGAAGTGGGCAGATGTGTTGTAGTGGCCGCTGGTCTCTTCTTCTCCCTGGATGGATGGGTTGATGAGGGCACCGCCGGTCAAAGGGGAGACCTTGGGTGTAGTTGCAGGCTTGTGAGTGGCGGGGACGTTGCGGTTAGAGGGGTGTTTAAGTTTCCTTGTCAGAGCCTCCTCGTACTCGAGGAGCAGACCTTCGTGGGAGGTGAAGAGATCAATTGCTTGGAGCTGGCCAGAAGTGTCGGCGCCGATAGTCTTCATGAAGCGTAGTGATTCGCGAATGCTGTTAACAATCGTGCTGTACTTTGCCTGCAATTCTTGGTCGGCGACGTGGCCAAGACCCCAGTCCAGAGGGTTGTGCAAGTCGGCGATGCCAGATGAGATCTGCGCACGCACGTAGTTGAGGGTCGCCGCTGAATGGAAGTAAGCCCGGACTAGACGCTCAGGATCAAGATCTCTCTCATTGGGATCAAAGCCGTTGAGGATATCGCCACGGAAGCTGGGTACCTGCTTGCCATCGACAGTCTCCATAGGTGAGCTCCTAGGCTTAGCATACTGTCCCGCCATTCTTGCGATACGGACAACAGGCTTGTTGCCTCCCCAGATGAGCACAAGGGACATCTGCAACAGCAGCTTGATCTTGGAGTCGATGGCATCCTCATTGCAGTAGTCGAAGAGCTCGGCGCAGTCGCCACCCTGGAGGAGGAAAGCCTTGCCTTCTGCCACCTCAGCGAGAGAGCGGCGAAGGCGCCAAATCTCAGTGGGAGTGACTATGGGTGGAAGGCGGTTGAGCTTTGTGCGTGATTTCTGGACGGCATCTTGGTCCTTGTACTCGACAGCTTGCTTGATAGGGCGCTCTCTCCAGGAAGAAGGCGACCATTCGCCATTGCTTGTGCCGTTCATGTTGGACATTTGTGTGTTGTTGGACTAAAAGTCCAATGGCTTGATGGAACGGGGAATTTGTTTTGAAGGTGAGCTCACTGAGTCACGACGGGTGGCGGACGGAGAGGGTGCTTCCGTGGTATACGAGAGAACCACTCGAGGATACACGTTGCAACTGACCGCGATGAGGCCGCAGACACGATATCGGACAAATAGAGGCGGTTAGGGTCTATTGAATTCAACGAGCCTTCGAGCGGTCAATCCCACTTCACTCCACGCACCAAATTTAGAAATTCGAAGGGTGGAAGGAAGGAAGCGAGCAAGGAGCGAGATCCACATAAATGACCCCACGATCCGCATCCACTTGGAGCCACACGCAGAGGAGGAAATTACTGTGCATATAGTACAACGTTACAGACCGATCCTCATGAACAAGCAAAAGGCCAAATAATAGTTGATTTCAACACCGAGTTGCTTCACCTTTATCGGAGCTTCTCTAAGCTCGATATGCTACGTCGGACGGACGGCATGATGCAAGACACCGATGATCTTCGGGATCCCAAAGTACGATGGTATAGGGAGCGCTGGTTCCACTTCATTTCCCCTACGTGTCGATCCTCCCTCCGTCCATCTTTCCATGTCCACGTTTACTCTGTAGCAATTGCCCAAACACTTCGGCAGTGCAGCATACTGTAGCTTCCTGACGTTGACTTCTTCCGTGAGGAATCACACTCATGTCATGCTCCGTCATTGCGATGCAAAGGGAGCCGACGGACGAGAATGCAGTACTCCCCGTCGGTAGTGGCTTTTGATGACGGACTCACCTTGTGTGCCTCGTCGGCTTCCTTCCAAGAAGCGCCGAGTGTTCGCTTGCCGACCATGGTATCTGGGTGCATTGCCTGCGTATGTGGCGAGGAGTGAAGGACAAGAGGGTTTGGCTCGTCAATAACGTTTTCCAATATATACTCATCACGACTGTAATATATGTCTGATGCCTAGCAATCGGTTTGCTACAGCATGCTTCGATGGGATTCTTCTGTGAACGTGTGAACAAGACCAAATTGAGACAAAAGCCGTGTGTACGTGCTAGGTCCCGCATGTTGTCTGGGAATTAGTGAATGGCGACAGATAATCCCCTGAAACCTACAGTATCTATTCCGAAGTCTGAGAATCGTTCAACGTCTTCCATCCGCTTGACCGTAGATGTGCCACGGATTGCAGACAGTGCCCCCGGTCTCCAACGCGTGGATCTTTCACAGCGGGTCATCGACCTCCAGGTCACAAGCGGGCACAATAATCCCAAATACAGATCCTAGTCATCCTGCTGTGTACTTTGTGGGGAACCAGATGACCACACAGGCTTCCTCGCGATCCGGAAGATCTACAGGAAAGCCATTGCGGACTTTGTGAGCGATAGCCAAGCAAGACTGCACCAGGAGTCAAACCTCCCGAGTCTCGCACGGAGACACAAACCCCATTGCGCTTTGGACTCGAGTCCCGCCTCGGCTGCTGGATGTGCAAGTGCGCAATCGTGATGCGCGGCTCTGTCAAGTGCATGTCGAGCCATGTGGGTCGCGTGGTGTCCGATGACGCTCCGGGTATGGCAAGTAACGCCCTACGATATTTGGCATCGGGGTCTTTCCTGTCAATGGTGCTATGGCGGTGACCAGCAGCCGTTGCGGTACGCGCAGGGTTGTTCGTAACATTGCCGGAATACATCGGCATTCAAGAAGGCAGATACAATGTCGGCGGATATCGAGTGGATTGTGTTGCTAGCCAGTCGACCGGCGAAGCCACCTCCTCGGTTGAAGATCTGAGCCATTGTTTCCTCTAGATTGTCGGCGACTGAGCGATAGCGTTCTTCCAGGTTCGGGAATCTGTTTGCGCATCTGCAAATATGTCGCGAGTGGGCAGACAGGATATAATCGCTTCCAGTAGCTCCGCAGTGTTCGCGACTTTGTCGCGTACGTCCGCGGACAAGCTTGATGATTTGGACACAAAATTGTCGGTCGTGTTGGTTGTCACCACTGGGTCATGCTCTGAATCTGTCAAGTCTTCGGCATTGCCTTCGCGCATCTACTCAATCGTCAGCATCTGGCTCGACAGAAGGCGTTAAAAGAACAGGCCATACCTGGAGTGTGGTAGTGCCATCCATTGAGGCGACCTCGCCAGCCACCAGATCCCCGCGTGAGCTGTCCGGGTTCTACTCTCACAGGAAGTATCGTGTGAGGAAAGTGGTACTCGTGGGTTGCGTTGTGTTTACCTTGTGAGCTGTGAAGTTTTTCGCAACAGCAATCTTGTTATCGACCACCATCTCGCAGAGCAAGGCGGCGTCTGGAACCCGAATCGGAACGGCGGGAAAGGATAGGTGAGATTCTGGCCTGCGTGTCTGTGGAAGGTCGGAGGGAGCGCGGTGTTGACATTGCGCTGCAAAACATCTGCGCAGCTTTGACGCGCCTCCGAGCTAGTTCACGTGGTCAAAGATCAGTCCTCACTGCAACTCTAAGAGGCGAAACATGTGCATCACTTCACTTCAGACCTGTCGAGGCCTTCACATCCTGATATTGGCTCAGCGGTAACGTAAAAATACAGCCCATTCGGCCTTTCATGCAAGCTTACATGTACAAGATCATCTACTCATCCTCTTCCCACTCGTCATCCTCCTCTTCTCCAAAGATACCCCGCCACACCCTTTCCCAAAGTCCCTTCTTGTGCACCATACCCAGAACGAGCACAATCGGCAGCTGCCAAACGCTCGCCCAGAAGAGTGCCCTGGCACTACCTTTCTCGCCATTGAGCTGCCAGAACCTCACCGCCTCTTTCAGCATCCAGCCGTTGATGACGCTGCTCGTGAGAAGGAACGCGGGATCTGTGACGTCGTAGTAGCTCAAGCCCGCGCAGATGGGGAACATGGCCACACTGTAGCGTAGTGAGACACGAGCAGCCATGGGGATGTTGGTGGATGTAAGCATGCGGTATCCTGCGCCGGCATACTCTTTTCGCACTGCGTGAGAGAGTGCGAAGAAGTGTGGGAACTGCCAGGCGAAAAGCAAAGCAGCAAGTAGCCAGCCGCCTGTCGCTTGCTGGGTGAACAGCAACTCTTGTGATTCGGCCCAGATGGAGGCTGGGTCGGTGAGGGAGGTGTTCGTTGTGCTGTACTGGCTTGCGGCGGCACACCAGCCCATCAGTGGTGGAATGGCCCCGACAATGGCACCAACCCAGGTGTTGACTGGATGTATGCGCTTGAGCGGTGTGTATGCAAAAGCGTAGAGGGCGAGGTTACCCGCGCCCAGGATTGCAGTGGTCGGGTTGACACCATACCACAGAATGCTTGTGCCCAGAACGCCTGTTGCTATCGCGAAAAGGAAGGCCGCTCGCTTGCTGATGAGACCACGCACCAGAGGTCTGTTCTTTGTGCGACTCATCTTCGCGTCGAATGCAGGCTCAAACAGCATGTTGAGGGTATTTGCGGATGCAATGGTCAAGAACGTGCCGCTGGTGAGGAAGCCCAGGGTGAGGGTGCTGAGAGATGGTGCTGCCGTGACAGATGTGCTGAGTAGGCCTGGCACCGGGTATATGGAATATGAAGCAGTTGTTGTGAGTACAATAAGGAAAGCCAGCCGTGGCTTGGTGAGGGCAAGGTATGTGTTGATGGTGCGCTTGAGCGACTTCGAGGGTGCTTCGGAGGCGGCTCGTGATAGCGTTGAAGATGCATCTGGAGGTAATTGTTGTTCCACATCGGGTGTCTCTGCTTCTGCAGCCTCCTCCTTCAGGCGCTTCCGTCTTCTGTGAGGCAGTTCTTGCGCTGCCGCTGAATGTGACTCTGTGGGCGCATGTGTCGCGGAGAAGGCCGCGGTTGATTGTGCCCGCCTCTTGTCCGGCGCATATGATCTTGTCCAGAAGGCTCCTCCTGCCTTGCCCAACTCTGTCCTACTCTTCACAATATTGGCCCAGAAGTACGTCCGCTCCAGAGGGTGACTTTGGCCAGCCGCCAATTGTTTCGCTTTGGATGTCCCAGAGAAATATCGCGGACTGTACGCTGGCTTCTGCAGCAACCGGCCTGCGCAGCTTGTGCAAACATCGTCGAGCCAGATGGCATGCGCCCGGGCGACATATGGCGGGCGAAACATCTATGGTGCTGGGCAGAGCCTCCAATGGATGCGCGCATGGAATACACCAGGCGATGTCGAAGTTAGATCGGAGGTACGACAGCCAAGAAGCCAATGGTGGTCAATGCTCAGGGAGTAAGGTATTATTATCTGCACCCTGTCATTGATTATTACGACCATTTGACTCCAGCGATATGATACGCCAACTTAAGTGCCTGGTACAAAACCAGATTAAGGTCAATTCTTTTCGAGCATCTATCCATATGGGAAGCCAAACCTCAACATTGAGCGCTGGCATTGCAGCCACGCCACCACATCCACCGCACACCCAGACTCATCCGATCGACATAAGAACATAGCATTGAGTGTAGGATCGCAGTCTCCACTTCTTGCCGTCGTATCACTGGTACTAGTGCTCGATGTGCATAATCAGCGTGGATTCAGCAGCTATAGCGTCTACGATTTCTGCCGCCTACAGCACAGTTGCTGTGTCAACCTAGGCGTCAGAATTCTGACTTCTTTCCACTCGCTATATCCGGATCTGTCAATGGATATAAGTACGATTGCGATCTCGTTGTAGTAGAGAAAGTATCAATCAGCAATATATCCTCAGCATTCGCATTGACTCCCTTCACAATCGTTCTCAAGCCGTTTCTCTCACAATGAAACTCTCTGAAATCTTCCAGACACTCGCAATTGCGAGCTTCTCAACGCTTGGCTACGCAGCAATCTTCTTCGAAAGACTCCCGTCAAACTTAACCATTGGTGAGACAGTCAAGCTGAAATGGTCCGCCGACCATGATTACGTGAGCACAATCCTTCGTTTGAAACAATAACGGAAATCATTGATGATGCTAACACCTGACGGAATAGACGTTGACTATGTCCCTTCTCGCGTCGAACCCCGTGGGAGTAATGAGCGGTTCTTTGTCTACTGTCTTTTATGATTTCCCTATGTCAAGTGGAAACATGTCCTACGACTGGGTCGTTCCCAACATTACTGTCAACACTGGCGAGTAAGTCAAAATGCTTGCTAACACGGCCCAACTCGATACGTCAATCAGCACTGACAAATATCCCTAATAGTCGCTTCAAACTCGAGCTCACCGGAAAAGGTCCCATGGACACCGCCGGCACCACGAATACGACGAATCTGTTCCAGCTGCCAGTGAATGCCATTGAGCAAACATTTGCAGACACGTCATCGGCGTACTGCGATGACTCTATGCCTTGGAAATACATTGTTGCAATCACTGTTGGATGCGTGGGAGCCTTCTTGCTGGGTGCTTTCACTGCGTGGCTGGCGATGCGACTCTGGCAGAAGAAGAGGACAGCGGGCGCTGGTTTTGAACAAGTCGAAGAGCGAACTTCGAGCTCGAAAACAACTGGGAAAGAGCCGATGAGGGAGGTGTAGAGATGATCCTTTGAACTGAAGGCTGATACGTTGACATAGATGGATATGACTTACGAATAGACAAGAATGCTCTTGAATGATCAACTCTGACTACACGAATTTTTACGTTCACGGTCTGCACTTTCACCGACAAGCACAACATGACCATCAACCACGCGAACGTGAAGACCAGTGACTGGCTCCTGGCGTCGGATTGTCATCAGAGCAAACAGGGACCTCTTTGACGGTCTTTCACTTCACGACGGCCAAGAACGCTCGGACCCACTCGTACTATTACAAAAGCCACTGTCAAGCCACTCTCCTAACCAGCAACCAGACACACTCTTTCCTTCAAACCAAAAACCTAGTATATACAAAGAGAAGCATTTCACACCACCGGCACGTCTTCGTTGAACGACATCATCACTATGTCTTCCGACAAAATCACCGCCACGTCCACTCGGAACACCAACACCATGTCTACTGAAGATATCCACACCGCGTCTGCCGACAGAGTTGTCGACTTCCCCTTCAACGATGTTGTCGCCACGCCTTCCTCCACTACCACCACATCTCCAGACAACATATCTCGCAACGACATCGCCCCCGCTCATGCTCCTACATCCACCACCTCCACCAAGCGCAAGCAGGCATCCCCCGACGCGCAAGAAGAGACACAGGCCGCCCTCAAAAAAAAGGCCCGCACCCTCAACGCCTTCGAGTACATCCGCGACACTTTCGGCTACGCCTTCAAGGACCTGGGCCTCCTCGACGAGGCCCTCAACACAACCGGTGTTGGCCGCCGCCCACAGTCCAACCAAAGCCTTGCTCTGATCGGCGATTCCATACTCCAGCTCACCATCTACCGCGACTGGTACCCGAGCAAGCAACTCAAAGGTATATATAGCATGTTGAACCTAAAGGTGGATGTTCATAGCTAACGTGAACAACACAGGCACCGGCAACCAGCTCGTCCAGACCATTGGCTGCAACGCCAACCTGGCCAGGGTGGCTCTCAGGATCGGGCTCGACCAGTACATCGTCACCGCGCAGGACATTGTTCCCCCGCAGAGCCTGCTCGCTACAACCATGGAGGCGATTCTGGGCGCCATCGACTGCGACTCCGACGAGGACGCCAACGCGGTCAGGAAGGCGATGCGCATGGCCGGACTCACTCCTGGTGCTACCTCTTGAACCGTGGTGGAAAACTGAGGTCACGACGGTCGGAGATCGTCTGGGGTTCTCGATGGCAAGTATGTACGTATGATGGGCCTCGAGTCTTGGGTATGAGCTTGCCAGGGAGACGCTACAGCGGCACATCGGTCTTTATTCGTAGTCATCGTTTCTGATGGCGAAAAAGTCGAGAGCCCTGGTAGAGTTTTGTCATTAGAGGACAGACAACTCCGTTGGCATTGTGTGATTGAGATCTAGCTCGACCAATGGCTTCTGATCGGTCCAGACAGCTCAGTCTCTAGCATCAAGTTCAATTCTAAAAGCGCGAAGTACAGCCCAATTTTACGAGGGTGTGACTGATTTCCCATGATACTTCAAATCATCCAGACCCTGGCTCGAATCTCATCAGCTTTTGGGAGTTTTAAGATGGTTGGCCATTACAGTCCAGAGTATATTTCCTGTTCCTCGCGAGAGGCGCACCGCGGCATCTCCGTGCGCCTTGTCTATGGAGGATTTGCTTCGTCCGCCGCGATCGCGAGTGAGACATGCACAGCGGGTGGAGCTATATTGAACGTGATCTTGCATACCAGGTCTGTTTGCGTTGGCTTCATGTGGGCATTGCGCGCGACCTATCGGTTCGCGCTACGTATAGCTCCTCTACTCTGCAAACTTCAGTGGTCATCTACCACGGCAGTCAGCAGTCTCTGACCCTTTAGTCTGTCTCGCTTGCCTGTTACATAATTCTTGGTTGACTCGTTCCGCTACTTGCCCTTCTCATCCTCACAATCTTCTTCGTTCGTCACCTTCAAAACCTCTCCACGTCGATCTGAACATTACCTTCGTGACCATGTCGGCCAAACAAGACGTCACCATTACTGCTCCATCGGGCCTTCATACCCGCCCACAAATCCAATTCGTCAAAGAAGCCAAAGGCTTCACATCCGCCATCACCATCACCAGTAATGGTAAAAGCGCCAGCGCCGAAGATCAATTCAAGCTGAGTACTTTGGATTTGGCGCAGGAAACTGTACTTACAGTCTCGGCCGAAGGAGAAGATGCCGAGCAGGCTGTCAAACATCTGGTGAAATTACTGGAGGAGCTCGAGTAATGAGAACGTCAGGGTTAGTCGGCTTCATCATAGGCGGTGTAGTGGTAAAAGGTCAGTGCCGACTTGAACATTGCACACAACGATCTGTCAAATGTGTCTGCTGATATAATTGGTAGTGGGAGAACCGAATGGAAAAGGCTGTGGCGCTCCGGTCTTCGTTGCGTTCGCTTGTAGGTGCTGGTGTTGTTGACAACGATATTCGTTTGACATGTACGATGCCAGACTACTCTCGATATGACAGACCAGCCAGAAAAAAGGCTACACAGAGGGTCTTCTTAGATGCGTCTCAGCTCAGCTGTTGCTTGCTTCAGAAACTGTCTGGAGGCCTGCAGACTTCGACTTACTATCATACACTAAGTGCATTCATTCATGATGAGCAGGCCATGGCAATGATTCGGTCTCAACAATTGGCAGCAGCATTCACCTGACGAAGAAGTTTGACGGGATATGACGGAAGGATAGATTGGACGAAAATGGGAACTGATGATTGAAGTTGCTGATTTACGATTTTGATTCAGAGCTGTCACCCTTTTCCCTCTGCTTGAGGTTTTTGATAAGGGCAGCTAGCGTTCTATAGCATTATTGCAATCCAACATTGCCACACATCCAAATCTGAAATGTTACCAAACGCAGTATGCGACTGCTTCCATGACTAGGATTGCCGTTGAATACTGCCTTTTTGGCCGATTAGCTACTTCCTTCTACACCTGGCGGCCGATTGCCACTGCAAGCTTGGATACCGTATCAATATTCTGTAGAGATGCTTCGCTCTCAATGAAGGCTGTGTCGAACATGACTGCCAATAAGCTTATTGCAATTCGAAAACAGTCTGGAATTGGCAGCGCGAGTGTTCTCATTCTCAGGACGCCCTCAAGTGTAGTCGCCGTTTCCACCGAGAGCATTCGTTGCTGCCTGTGCATCAGCTTGCTACTGCCATCAGTAATGCTCTGTGCCTACCAAGTGCCAGCGAGAGCACGTTGTCGAGCAGCGATACCAGGCGACAGACAACAAATACTTAAGCCTCGCCTTTCCTCTTCTCTTCTCCTTTCTTCTCTTCCTCCAACATCTCCATCCATCAATTTGCAGCACATTCCATACTTGTATCAGTTACCACCGCCACTTCACATCCACTCAACTCAATCACCAGTCCGCACCGCCATCATGCATCACACCCTCGGCCTCGTCGCCCTGGCCGCCATGGCTCAGGCTGCCTGCCCCACCAAGCCTCTTTGGTGAGTCCTCTCTTCACTTGCCCACGGTGAACTCTCACTGACCCAACATAGCGAGTTTTCCCTCACCGCCTACGGTGCTTCCGCCAAGGAAGCCAGCGGCGTCGTCGGCGAGCTCTCTGACGGCCAGAACCGCATCGGGCAGTGCAATCTCCCCATCCCGAAGGCCAAGTACTCGCTTGACAGCCATGGCCGTGAGTTCATTCAACATCTGCTGCCGTCGATTTACTCACTGACTGATCTCTCAGGCATCTGGGACAGCAAGGACCGCGGCTGCATCCTGACTCCTCCGACCACGCAGTAGCAATGCGATGTTGGCGCCAAACCCGACAGTGGCTTCTACGTCCAGGGCGGTGACCTCGCCTACAACGGCACCACCACCTTCTGGACCTGCCCCACCGGCGACCACGGCGGCTGGAACATCTACTCCAAGCCTGTGGAGCACCAGGACAAGTGCGTCGAGGTCTGGCTCAAGATTCACACTGAATCTGGCAACTGCGGCGACCGCGGCCACGGCAAACCCAAGCACTGCGGCTGCAAGCAGGACCACTGCCAGCACGACAAGCCCAAGGAGCACGAACACCACGAACACCACGAGGAGCACAAGCACCCGAAGACCTGCGACAAGCCCAAGGAGCCCGAGCACCCCAAGAACTGCGACAAGCCCAAGTGTGATCACCCCAAGCACTGCGACAAGCCCAAGGAGCCTGAACATCCCAAGAAGTGCGACGAGCCCAAAAAGTGCCCCGGCTACCTCACCAAGGACTTCCAGTTCCCGCACCTGATCCTCCCCACCGACTCCTCCAAGCCCCACAAGACCTACACCACCTCCTTCAACGGCACGGCCACGCACGACATCAGCACCATCTTCAACTTCGACATCCCCGCCTCCTGGAAGAACAAGCGCTGCTCGGCCGACTTCCTCTTCCCCGAGCAGTCCCAGCTCGAGACCTCTGCCTTTACTCTCACAGGCTCCGGCGAGGTGGAGTTCAGCGACTTGTACAAGCCTGCCGTGCAAGGCACCACCACCTTCTCCAACAAGCCCATGACCCACGGAACTTTCCCCACCGTCAAGCTGGTTCCTGGCAATTCTTACCGCGTCTGGGAAGGGCCTTGCATGTCTCAGGGCGCGACCTACACCATCGAGATGAAGGCCAAGGGTGACACATGCTTCAACTACTTCCAAGACTTCAACCCTTGTCCCATCGGCCTTTACATCAACACCATGGCTCTCTGAACCGAGAGGTGGATGGCAGCTCCAAGGCTTGAGCCTTTGATGTGAGGCGGCGTTTTGAGATTGGGTGGCTTCTCTCCTTGTTTCATGTTCGCAGTGGCTTTCTGGTTGTTTTGGGGGTGAAGGTGAAGTTGCTGCGTTCTTGGGTTTCCATAGCATTGAATCGATTCTGTTGTTGCGTTCACGCTGTTCCCACCTCTCGATTGTCTCCACCGTTCTCGCTTATCAAGGCATCGTCTGATGACACCTCGTCATCGGAACAAACTTCATGGATCATGGCCGCTGTCCCGTCGCCGCATATCTGAATGTCAAAACTCTATCGCATCACCCATCAGATCGCTTGACAGCAGAGCATCCTGATCGTGCGCGTCTCTTTCGTACGGCAGCACAGCTGGGAAAAGCGAGCCAACTTCCTTGCCGTCATTTTGTTTGCATCTTCACCAGCACAATGCTGACATTCTTTTCTCAGCGCATGAAGCGAGACAGCACGAACAAGCATTCACATTGGTCCCCGCCCGCCGACATCAGCAGCCCAACTGCGGCGATAAGCAGCTACTATCGCGGGGACATTGTGGCATGATTTACGCATCAAAAATCCTGCTGGAGGTGCGATCCAATGTATGAAACCGAAGGCCAGGTACCCAGTCGGCAAACACGGTGTCCAGGCCTTGGAGCGTTCCCAGTGGCAGAGAATTCGCGCGCGAGAGCATACAGGCAAAATCAGTGAAGGCGATAACGACATTGAGACCAGAGCAGAAGGTCGCAAGACCGGTGAAAGATTGTGTAGGCGCGCATAAGAAGTCGTTCAATATATCCGGGGTATCATAGCAAGTTTTACTGATCAACAATCTCAAAAAGCTCAAGCCTTTGCCTCATCGACAAGGCTGACGCCACCTTCGCCGTCATCGAAACCGGCGAATTCTTCATCAGAACTGCTATCGTCGCCTTCGTTGGCGACGGTCTCATCCTCGGCCTCAGCCTCCTCTTCAGCTTTCCTCTTCTTGCCGGTCAGACCCAGCTTGGCGTCACGACCCTTGGCCTTCTCTTCCTCTTCTGCCTCAGCACCCTCGGTCTTGGGTGGTGGGACGTACCAAGGGATCTTGCCACGAAGGAAATCGTTGATGACTTGCTTGGCGATACCATCAATGTCGGCCTCACCACCCTTGATGAGTCTACCACTCTTCCTGGCGATCATCTCGAGGAAGCGAAGGGACTCCTCAGTGCGGACCTTATCGGTCTTTGCTGGTCGGTTCTCTTCTTCTTCAGCTGTGGATGTGGGCTTCTCTTCCCAGCCCTTGATCTCGTATGTGCGCTCAAGATGACGGGTTGCACAACGTTTTAGCACTGCAGGGATATATTGTGCAGGGTGCTCGACGTTTTCTGTGCGGACAACACCACGGAGAAGAATGTCTTCGGGTGTGTCGGTCATGCTGGGAGGCACACAACCAGGGCAATCGATGAGGTAAATGCGCTTCATGAGTGTGATGTATTGCCACACCTTGGTCTCACCAGGAATAGGCGCAACTGTGCAAACCTTCTTGTTGCGAAGGGTGTTGATGATGGAGGATTTGCCGGTGTTCGGGTAGCCGATGAAACCAACGGAGATCTGCTTGCGGGCAGAGTGGAGGGCAGAGAATTGGCGGAGTAATGAGATGAGCGAACCCTTGCCGAAGGAATTTGTGATGGAGGCGTGGAAGGCAAGGGTGGGGTATTCGCGAGAGAGGAGCTTGACCCAACGAGCCTACGTCAAAGTCAGTAAGAGAATCGACGTAGAGGTTTGCAAAAGGTGCGTGCAAAGCAGTTGAAGAAGAAAAGAAGAGATGTTTGTCCCAAGACTAAGCAGTCCTTCACGTTGGCTCGCGCGAAACGCATGCTCAAGATCGCTACTCAAAACAGGGACAGGCTCTCGACCCTAAGGCGGCCAGGTAACAAAACGCTACCTGACCTGGGCGGGCGAGATATTAATCTGCCACTGCTGTAACAGATTCCAACCATTTAAAGGTGGCCTGAAGCGGCGCTGGCATGGTACCCTGACAAAAGCTGTGGCAATGCGTGCAAGTGCACAAAAAAAAGGGGGGAGCAAGGGATGTGAAGTGATGATGTAGGAAGGTTAGAACATACCGCGACGTTTGTGGGCACAAGATCGCACTTGTTGAGCAAGAACAGAAGATGCTTGTGCGGGGCCTCTTCCTTGATGTATTTTTCGACGCTGCGACAGCGTGTACCCAGGGGATCTCTGGCGTCGAGGACGTGGATGACCACATCTGACGAGTCGATGACCTTGTAGAGCTCGTTCCAGATACGTTTTGACTGACCCTTGGTGAAAATGGCCTCTCTTGCGGTTGTGAGGGCACCAGCATCGGGCAGGAAGTATGCCTGATCGTTCGCAGGCTCGTTGTCCAGTACTTCACCTGCCAGTATGGCTGCCTCTCTCCTCTTCTCGTCGTACGTGTCAAGATCGTTGCCAGTTGAGGTGGCCAAGTCCTCGATGGAGCTGACAGCCAACTTTGGCCTCTTTCTTTGTGCGTTGGGCCCGAATGTGTCGCCAAACTTTTCGCCCTCGATCTTGATCTTAGCAGCGTGCTGCAGAAGACCATCGACCCTCTCCTTGCCCTTATTGTCGTTGATCAAGCTCATGGGCAGCTTGTTCTGCTTGAGCAAGAACGAGTAGGGATCCTTGCTCTGCTCCTCAACGGCTCCTCTGAACTTGGCCAAGGCATCCTGACTGATCACACGAGTGTTGGTGAACCATTTCCTGTTCGGCTCGATGCGGGCGACGGGAGTCTCTTTGCTCTGGTAGCTGGCAGCCTTGGTGACCTCGCCAGCAGCATTGTGCTCGGCTTTGCCCTCCTTCCAGATGTTAAGCTGCTTTACGCGCTTGCCAGACCGGTAGAAGTTCTCGCCCTTGACCCTGATGTTGCCCATGCCATCTTTGCCATCCTTGCCCTGTCGCACGCGACGGGTGGCTTCCTTCTTTCCGGTACCCATGGCGAAGGCTGTGTGATGCCTGTGGCCTGTGGAGGGAAAAATAAAAGAAGGTGGTGTTTCGTGGAGAAGAAAAGGCAAAAATTGCCTGATGTCCCTCGAGAGAAAGGAAGATTTGAAGGGTCGAAGCCGCGGCTGGAATATTTCTTTCGCCCGCCGCCTCACTAAGCAGAAATCTTGGCTTTGGGGGCCCAAGCGCTCTTCCGACGGCTTGCCCGCAACGCATCCCGACTTGGACGCAGCCAGCCAGCAGCGTCTTGCGAGTGAGTGAGCCGGGGGGAATAATTGATTGGAATTGTTGTCGCATCCACATACACGCAATGCCTCCTCACACCGCCCTATCGACGCCTCTGCGCGCATTGCAATGCTCCTCGTGCATCCAGCGCACTTTTTCTACCAGCGCTGCGCGTGCGGCAGTCGGCCCTGAACACCCTCAATACATCTCCTTCCCCGAGCCGCCGCAACAAGATGCTCCTCAGACCAAGTGGATGAAGGGTATTCTTCCCGTTCCCCGCGATGTCTTCAGTGGAAAGGGTACAAGGGGTCTGGACAACGATGAGGTCCTGGAAAAGTCGACCAAGACCGCAGAGAGGCACGGCGAGGCGAAGGCGGGAAGCAGAGAGGCATGGAAGATCAAGCTGGCTGAGCAGCGAAAGCGCAACTTGAAGGAGGGTGTACAGGAGCTCAAGAGCCGGCAATTGAAGACAAAGCGGAGAATGGAAGCACAACAAGCACAGAAGTACCGCGAGCACGAGGATCTCGTTTCTCGCCCCGAGCGCGAAGACGAGCGCTTGACAGCACCCTCCAACGGTCTGGATCTCGATGCTCTCTACCACGGAAGTGTACCCGATCCATCACGAGGCCTCCGCCTGGCAACCAAACGCGAACGTACGGCAGCCTTTGAGGCCTCTCGCGTGGCCGACCGTCTCGACTCTGTGCACACTCTTTACTCCCACGCACGCAAATTCATCGTCACACCGCAACAGCTTGATGCGGCTGTTGAGGAGGCTTTCGGCACCAACGAAAACCCTGCTACATTTGGCCCTGGTCACGGAGAGGAGGGCACTAGCATCTGGCACGACGGCAAGCCGCACAGCGTGCAGGACATGCTCAACAGCGCAAACAGGGCGCGCAGCCAGAAGGCGATGCAGAACACCGGCGGCTACATTGCCATCAACCAGGAGAGAATCCAGAGGATCGCCGAGGCGCTTACTGGTGGCAAGATGGACAAGGACTCATAGGGTGGGCAAGGTTGACGCTTGGAGGGCGTCGCCAAGAGTGTGGTTCACTGGCGGAAATGTGTTAATATGTCTGAAGTACCTGTACAACAACCCTTGCGGCCTTCACCTCGATTCTATGCTGCATTATCGGAACGTCTTCATTCGCATCTCGCACCTCATTACTTGGCGTTACTCATTGTCAAGCTTATTCACATGCTACAGATCCCCGATTCAGCTAGTCCGCCTAACGCTGTTACTGCCCTGGCATGTGATCGAGGCTCGCTCACCACATATAGTAACCGCTTTTCTTCCATTCTAAACAACTCGTCCTAGCTCTAAACACCAGTATTTTTCCACGACCATTTCCACCACGACGTTAACAAATTCACTCGTAACTCAACACACTACACCACATCACATGATGGAACCTATTGAACCAATCGACATGGACGAGGTGCAATTAGTCGCTGCTGTTGCTCGTGTCGTACAGCCACCTCACATCATCATCAACCTCAGGGCAGAAGTCGACGCTGCCGCCAAGCCGTACGCCAACAGCACTGCCATCCCACCGTTCTCCGTCGCAGAGATCATGACCATGGCTTGGGTCTGTCGCAAAGATCAGTTCTCACTGAGAATCACCGACGAGGGGATCTCTGACTGGACAATAACGACGTTTGGTTACTACCGAATGATGGCGCTGAAGGAGCTGCATGCGCATAGCTTCCGATTGTGCAGGACAAATCTTACTTTCAAAAGCGCCTTCCTCCACTTTACCCACCAGCGCTTGTTGGAGTGCGAACGATTGGAGTGCCCACTTCAAGCCTCGCGACCAGCCAGGGCCACACACCCATCCGACAGGATCTACACCTCAAAGCTGGCGAGCTCACGTAGAGTCTTGCGACGCGCGCTTGGCAATGAAACGTCCAACTTCGACCGCCTTT
The DNA here is from genome assembly GCA_023634325.1 of Cladosporium cucumerinum. Taxonomy (NCBI): domain Eukaryota; kingdom Fungi; phylum Ascomycota; class Dothideomycetes; order Cladosporiales; family Cladosporiaceae; genus Cladosporium; species Cladosporium cucumerinum. The sequence continues at coordinate 295,143 of JALDQA010000002.1, forward strand.
TCTAATTACCTGCTGAAGCGCGTCTGATGATTTACGAGGAGGTTCTTCGGGTGCCTGCTCGAGAACTACAATACGATGACCACGACTTTGATCCAAAGAGAAAGCCCTCCAGTTGAAATTGTCCAGTCGAGGCGAACGCCCTGAAGGCAGCTATCATACAAACTGGTTGAACATACTTGCCATGGGGCGAGCAGATTCCATGCGTGGCTACAAACCGAATTGTTGGGCAACAGAGCCAACTCCGGATATCATGGCTCTACTGCGCGTCAACCGCCAGATCTTCGAGGAAGCCATGCCTGTCTTCTACAGCGTCAACAGATTCCACGCCAACAGTCTTCAAGAGTTGACTCACATGCTTCAGCATTGCGGAGCAAGACAACGAGCATGCTCCAGTAACATCTCATTCGACTATGGTGAAAAGACCGGCCCAAGGACCGCACTCAAAGCATTCCGCCTCCTGATGAAAACCAACTACTTACACAGTCTGCGGTTATCCATCGAGGACAAGCCGTACCTCGAATCGGGGCTCAACGCCAGTGCTCCCCCGTACAAGTCTCCAGGCCTGATGCCAGGCATTTAATTGCTCGGCATCATACGCGTCCGGGAGCTTGAGTGTCCTCTCGCTTGCCCCAGAATCGAGGGCTACCTGAGACCGAGGGTGTTGATGGAAGAGGACGAGACCGAGAAGTTCAAAGCCAAGTTCGCAAAACGATTCCGCAAGAGTGTGAAGAAGGTCGCCAACCCTTGACGCCGATCAATACAGAGCCGGTCAAATCTCTCTTTTGTCAAGAAGTGATATCTGACGTGGATTGGGCCAATACCACATTGTTGTTTTTCAAGTCTCTGAAAAGCGCTGCTAATCTGGTCGGCATCAAGCTTGATCTTTCTCGATCGAAGGGTTCCAGCCACCTACCGATCCACGTGCATTAAATTTGGTATTCTGGTGCAAATGAAACACTGAGAGAATTGGATGTGAAGGGCCCTATCTCTAACGGTGGAAGGCCTCCGTGCCAAACATTTCTTGATCGGGAGCCCATACTCCCTCATATGTAGAATCAAGCACCTTTCCTGTGACAATAACAGCTGCTCCGACCATGATGCGTACAGTCTTTGAGTTCACAATCAAGCTCCCATCCCTGCTCCACAATAATGTTTGCTCGCTCCCAAAAGGCAACGCGGGGTTGTTGTCTTTGATGATCCCTCCAAAAACCTTCCACCTTCCCACAACGACTTAGCCATTCTTGGCTCTACTATCAACCGCCTGCCGTTTGCCGCCTGTCGAGCTTCGCATCACCATGATCGCTACTCATGAAGGTTACACTGCATCTGCGCGATCGACAGGCACTGGGCTCGCTTGAGTGCGGTACAATCAGTCAGTCACGCTGACGACACAGCTGTTGCATGGTCGACTCCGCAGATAATGTAGGAATCAAGATTTGCGTAGGATTGTCTTGTTGCCGCCTCTTGTCTTATATGTGAGGCTTGGTTCCCCTCTTGTTTGTCCTTCCTTCACAACTCTCGTTTCGTATTGATTGCAGATATGCGGTTTTCCAGCGTGGCTAACGCGGCTTCGCTGCTTGCATTGACTGGCTTCGGGTATTCTCAATTCCCTCCTACTCCTGAGGGAGTCACTGTGCGGGAGTCTAAGTTTGGCGATGGCGTGCAACTGAGTTGGAAAGAGGTGTGCTTACCTTGAGAGAGGCTGCTGGTGTCAATTGCTGACGATCATAGAACGACATCTGTGAAACGACCGAGGGCGTCCGCAGCTACACTGGTTATGTCCACCTTCCGCCTGGCAGTCTTGATGATCTGGGCGAAGAGCAGGATTATCCGATCAACACATTCTTTTGGTTTGTGAGTTAGATAAACATCTGGACTGGTCTGTCAGAAGACACATGCTGATTTGTTCTTTTTGCTTTGTCCAGTTTGAGGCCCGTAAGGTATACTCGTCTCAGTAAGCTCTGACCTTCGAGGAACCTGACTGACTTGCATTCAGAACCCAGAGAATGCTCCTCTTGCGATCTGGATGAACGGCGGCCCCGGCAGCTCGTCCATGCTAGGTCTCTTCGTCGAGAACGGGCCGTGCTACGTCCACTCCGACTCCAACTCTACATACCTCAGCGAGTTCTCTTGGAACAACGAGGTGAATATGCTGTTCTTGGATCAGCCCGTGCAAGTGGGCTTGAGTTACGATACGCTTCAGAATATCACCAACAATCTGGTGACTGGTGATGTCGAGGTGCTAAACGACACAACCCAGGCGCCTGAGCAGAACACTACTTTCCTGCTTGGTACATACCCGAGCCAGGACGGCAACCAGACTGCTCTTGGTTCCGTCAATGCTGCAAAGGCTGCATGGCACTTCTTGCAGACGTTCACTCAAGAGTTCCCAGCTTACCACCCGAACGACTCTCGCATCTCGATCGCCACAGAGTCCTATGTAGGTCAAACCTCCATGAACCCTACAACCAGAATCTAACACCATTCCAGGGCGGCCGCTACGGCCCCGCCTTCGCCGCCTACTTCGAAGAGCAAAACCAACGCATCGAAAACGGCTCCTTCGTCGACGACGACGGCGAGAACGCCATCCTGCACATCGACACCCTGATGATCATCAACGGCTGCATCGACCGCCTAGTCCAATGGCCCGCCTACCCAACAATGGCCTACAACAACACCTACGACATCCAAGCCGTCAACGAGTCGCAGTACCTCAACATGACCGACTCCTTCGAGAGACCAGGCGCCTGCAAAGACCAAATCACCGAGTGTCGCGAACTCGCTGCCGTTGGCGATCCGCGGAATCTCGGCGTGAATGAAACTGTCAATGAAGTGTGCGAGGCAGCTGAGAGCTTCTGCCGCAGCTATGTGCTCAACCCATATATTCTGTACAGCGGACGCAACTACTACGATATTGCCACACTGGATCCGGCTCCTACTCCGCCTTCGTTCTACGAGGGTTTCCTCAACCAGGAGCATGTGCAACAGGCTATGGGCGTGCCATTGAACTGGACGCAGAGCTCCAGCACCGTCAGCACGGCTTTCAGAAGTATCGGCGATTACCCTCGTGATGGCTGGCTCGAGGATCTGGCTTACCTGCTCGACAACGGTATCAAAGTAGCCCTCGTATATGGCGACAGAGACTACGCGTGCAACTGGTAAGTGTCGCGATTGCCATCCAACCTTCTCCAACGCACGTACTAACTCCCCCGACCCAGGTACGGCGGCGAACTCGTCTCCCTCGCAATCCCGCACACCGCCTCACACGCTTTCTCCAGCGCCGGCTATACCGGCATCGAGACCAACGCCTCCTACACCGGCGGCCAAGTCCGCCAACACGGCAACCTCTCCTTCTCCCGCGTCTACCAAGCCGGCCACGAAGTCCCCGCCTACCAGCCCGAGACCGCCTACCAAATCTTCATGCGCGCGCTATTCAACAAAGACATCGCCACGGGCCTCGAGCACACTGGCGAAGGGTCGAACTACAGCTCTGAGGGCCCGAGTGATACTTTGCAGTTCAAGAACGAGCAGTTCGAGCAGCCGTTGCAATTTTGCTATGCACTTGATCCGGGGTCGACGTGTACGGAGGAGCAGATTGGGGCGCTGTTGAATGGGAGTGCGACGGTCTGTAGGTATATTGTTAAGGATAGGAATTCGACGGTGTTGTTCCCGGAGTTGATGGGAGCGCTGGAAGATGAGGGGTGTGGGAGTGGGGTTGGAAGTGGGAATGGGAATGGGAATGGGACGGTAGGAGGTGGCAATGGAACGGTGGGAGGTGGTTCGCCTGTGCCTTATGAGGGTGGTGCTGAGAGGTTTGCGGTGTCAGTCGTTATGATTGTTGTGGGCTTGGCGGCGTTTGTGGTCATGTGAGAGGGAGAGAATGATGTTAGTAAAAGGGAGTATGGGAAAAGATAATTCTCGAGGTCATCTTCATGTCTTCAGTCCGAATTGTCAAAGATGAGGGTCTGATAGATTAAACAATCCGACAAAATGTTGCCGTAGTGAAGGAAGCGCCTCGCTGTCCGGAAGGTTCAATTCACTCATGATGTAGGGCGCGACAGCCGTCGACGGGCGTCTAAAAATCGATGGTATTGAGTGATTTGTCCTTGCCTTGGTCTGATCAAGTATGATTAAATGCATTGACATCTCCCGAGTTAGTTTTACAAGAACAAGCATTGAGAAACGCGTCACATCCTACTCGCTCTTATGGATCAGGTTCTCCGCCGGCTTCACCCTCTGTGCCCACTCCGTCCAACTACCGTCGTACACCCTCCTGACACCATCACCATATCCAGCTTCTGTCAGCGCAGCATCGATGATCGTCGCCGTAACACCAGTACCACAGCTAGAAATGATAGGCTTCTCAGGATCCACGCCACGCTTCTTGAACACCTCCCTCAGCTTCTCCGGCGAGAGGAAAGTCTTGGTCTGCGGGTCTAGCAAGTCTGGCACAGGCACTGGCTGAGAACCAGGAATGTGACCGCTGGAAAGACCAGGTCGTGGCTCCGGGTCGACGCCTTTCCACCTACCTTCCGAGCGCGCGTCGAGGATCTGCACTTCCTCGTGGCCTTCCTTGTTCCAGTCGAGAGCAAGCTCGCGCACTTTTTTGAAATCGACGACTTTGCTCGCGTCGAGCTGCGGGAGAGGGTATTCTGTTTGCTCTACGGGTGCCTGCTCGCCAACTTCTACTTCATGACCTTGCTCGACCCAGAGCTTGTAGTTGTTCAGGATGTGCACGGATGGGTGGCCAAAGACACGCAGCGTCCAGGCGACGCGAGGCGCGGAGAAGATGCCCAGCTCGGCGCTGTCGTATACCACAAGCGTATCGTCTCTCTTCACGCCCAATTCGCTCAGGGCATCACGGAAGACCTCAGGCGAAGGCAGCATGTGCGGGTATGGCGAGGAAGTGTCGGCGACCTTGTCGAGGTCGAAGAAGCGCGCTGAGGGGATGTGGCCGGCTTTGAAGACCTGCTGGCCGGTACGCTTTTCGGGGTCATTGGGCAGGAACCACGAGCCGCAGATTGGGATTGTCTTGGGAGAGGTTGAGAGCTTGGAGGGAGCGTTTGCGCGAAGGGCGGCGGCCAGCTCGTTAGGACTGACGAGGTATGAGCGGAGGGTGCTTTGGGCGCGAGACATTGTGAGTGGTGTGAGGGTGAATCGTTTGGAGGGGTTGATCGATGTTGTTGCTGGTCGGCGGAGGAAAGCGATGGTCGCCATGACTGATATCTATCGGAGTGAAGGGTGTGGCAGCGATAGTGGAGACTGCGTTAGCTTGATTGATTGATGTAGGATGTCGTGATTGAGCTTCGAGGGGATGGATTCCCTTGCTTGAGATGTCAATTGATGAGAGGGAGAGAGAGAGAGAGAGAGAGAGAGGGGAGGCTGTTTGGATACTTGATACTTTATCTATGGTAGACTACAAGGCCGTGTCACCTGACCTGTGTATGCTTGCTTATCTTTTGCTTTTTTTTCTCTCGCGGGTCAGTGATCAACATTTCTGGCGCTGCTTTCTTTGGCTGAGAGAGAGAGCTGTTGGACCTAAGTTATGTACCCTACCCTACCCCTACCCCTACCTAGCTGGAGCTCCAACCTCCTCCGCTCTCTCACAGCACGTCAATGGCAGCAGCCAACAAGACGACGACAGAACCCCGCTTTGCATCCTGCGCGCCGTCTTGCGGGAGGGCCGGTCGCCGCCTCCGTTAGGGCACAATGTAAACAAACATTGAGAGTAGAGATGGAAAGTGTTAGCGATACAACACAACACAACACAACAAACAACCTATTTAAGCCGCCATCACTTACAAGTAATCCAGGGAAAAAGAAGAAAAGAAACAAAAAGAAACAAAAAAAAGGACAGAGCCCAAAAAGTCTTCACAATCACCACCATGAAAGTCACCATCAACGCCTTCCGCGCCGTCGCCACCTGGAAGTGGGATCTGCCTGAAGAGTCTGACGACACATGCGGTATCTGCCGTGTAAACTTCGAAGGCACCTGTAGCAAATGCAAGTTCCCTGGCGATGACTGCCCCATCATCGTCGGCGAGTGCAGGCACTGCTTTCACATGGTACCTATTATCACAAGCAACCGAGGTGAAAAGAAAGTCGGCTGACCATATTCACTATAATAGCACTGCATCAGTGATTGGATCTCTTCCGATGCTAGTCAGGGCAAATGTCCCATGTGTCGCCAGCGTATGTTTATCTTGTTGGTATTGTCGAGCACAGCTGGTTGACGACCTTGTAGCTTTCCGTGAGAAGATGGCCGATCACCCGCCCAGAACTCCTGCTGCCGCCGGAACACCTCGCACTCCTGCTGCAGCAGCCACCTGAGTGCCTCGCTTGAATTGCAGCTGGACACGAATTACAGGATTGCGATCCCGGCCTGCTGATAGTCTTCATCTGCATCCAGTTATGCGCGGCAGCATTTGTTGAGAGGAGACATGTCTATCTTCCTCCACCACTACCGCCACAACACACCGGCCACTTGGCACAGCAGATAATTGCAGCTTATGCACCCGAGGCCTCTGCCATTTGGAGCTAAAAACTTACAGCGAGACAAGCTCACGCTCCTAGCACCCGGCAGCACTTGCAATATGCGGTACAAGGATAGCCATCGGCTCTGACATTGAGAGCATTGTTTCACACAGGCAGAGTCCGTCCATCTCACCTGGGCTGCTTCTAATCATATCCAAGAGGTATCGAGATCAGAAGCCTTCTGAGGTTGACAAGAGGTCGCTCATCATTATATCATGATCTACACTCAGTCCTCACACCCACCCTCCGATGTCATCCAGAAAGCTGCAAATGTTGCCATTGGCGTGCTATCTCGGCAGGAAACAATAATCTTTGTCCTCCACTCGTCATGAGAAATCCGGCACTTCGACTCTTACCAACCGTCCATTCGCCACTGAGATCATGTCAGTTCCAGCCCTACTACCACCCGATCGCGCAGACATGCCTCCATGCCTTGCATACATCATACTAGGTCTTTGCGAATAACCGGACCGAGGATATTGATCTCTCGCAGACCCCATTTCACTGAATCCCGACCTCCTTGAGGAATATCTGGAAGGCTGGAACGAGACCTGCGAAATCGAGTCTGCGGGTGATACCGTCTCATCGTCTGAGCCATCCTCTTCAGCCTCGGCAAAGCCTCGATATCCAGGAACTCGACGCGATTCGCCGTCACCAATGCTCGGCACCGGCGACACATAGGTGTCCTGACCAGGCCACTCGCTTCCTCGCTTTCGAACCCGCGTCTGCCTCAGCCGCCTTCCATCAGGGCCCATGGGCGCGTTGTCCCACTCCTCGCGCACATCTTCGTTGTAGAAGTAGTCGTGCGGCGCTTGCCCGGGGACATATCCGGGGCGCGAGCTGACGCCGAAGGTCTGTGTGGAAATTCGCGTGTACGAGCTTCCGATGCTGCTGGCGCTGCTGGAGGAGCTGGAGCGGCTGCTGCTGTGGCGACTTGGTGCTGACGGTAGAGATCGATGGGAGGAGGAGCTGTGGCGGGTGTTGCAAGAGGAGTGTGTTGAGGGGCGAGAGAGTTCGGATGGGGTGTATACGTTGTTAGGGACCATGGCCATGGTTGATTGGAGTTTGCGACTTGTAGAATATGGGGACTCGGAGCTTTGCGACAGCTATGATGTCTGGACAATGGTAATTCCAGGCGGGATTAAGAGCTCTAAAGCTTTGGTGTCGGTAGTGTGCTTGGTGCCAGAGTGTGTGTCAAGCAGGTTGTCGATAGCGTTATAATTTGTAACAAACAGTCTCGACTTCTTGATCACAAAAAACGAGCAACATCAAACACCCTCCCTCCCACCCGATATTTGTATCACCCACACCGTCGCACCAACACAGCTCCCCTAGCAAGCCTACTACACACCCACCCGTCCACCCCTCTCCAATGCACACCCCAGCAAGCGAACAAAACAGGGCGCTCCACAACAAACAGCTAGCTACACGTGAGTAGCGCTCCATCACCACATGCCGCACGCGCCACCACATCCTAGAAGTAAGATACGGCACTGCCGGTACTGCAGAAGGTTGCAACGAGAGCCTATAGTAACAATCGCCTTGCCGCCGCCCTATAGTGAATGCCCTCTATCTACCTCCCACTGCCGCGAGCACAGAGCAGAGCAAAGCAAAGAAAAGAGGCAGCCTAGAGACACAGTGGGCTGATCTGCACAAGCAGACGCAGAGGTTAACATGTCCGTCACATCACATTCAAGTGGCGGCCCTACAACACGCATATGTGCGCGCACAAAGGTCAAAAAAAAACCAAATGGAAAAAAAAAAAACCAGAGCGTCCGTCCAATCGTCTTTCTAAAACAACTTACAAGCAGCAACAGGAACCAGGGCTGTGCAACCCACAAGCCAAAGGCGACGAATCGGAAGCCTAGAGCCGCTCTTCCCTTCCCAAGGCGGACTGCAGACTTGCATGGGCTCCGCGTTTGCGAGGCGTCACCTGATGGGCTGGTGGTGTGGCCGCTTCGCATGCATGCATGGCGAAGGCGTCCAGGGCGAGTATGACTGCCACTGTACAGACATGCGGTGCACGTACGGGGGCGGTGCATGACGGCAGACGGACGGGAGAGGCTTGCATGTTGCATGTTGCATGTTGCATGCTGCATCTACAGAGAGGCCGCCGCAGACACATCCGCGCAGATATGCCGACGAATTGAACTGAAGGCGTTCCTTGCAAACATGCGACCAAGATCCAAGGCTTGGGCAATCAAGACGATAACACGGCGTCGAGTCAAAGGCGCGCGGCCAGAGCCAGGTCAATCAAACGTGGCACAGCACAACACCACACAACATGCACGTAACAATTCAAATATCTACATCACGGGTATGTCCGCCTCCCATCCAATCCGCCTTCTCCAGCAAGCTCCCCCCAAAAAGGGAAGCCCGGGCAGAGGCGCGAGTGGCGAAATGAACTTTGTTCAAAAAAGGAGGCGATGTTGCTATAAGCATCTCTTCGGCACAACAAGAAGCCATTGGAATGGATTTTGGCAGTAGTTGCAATTTGACATGAGTGCTAAAAGACTCTCGAAATCTCACAGCTCGCGATAGGCGAGAGTGGGTCGAGGCTGTTGGGTTGGCATGTAGGGTGGGGCTGAGAAAGAAAGGCGTATGCGGGCTTTGCCTTGTTTGGTGGCAAGGCAAAGTGCATGCGGTAGCTGGATCTGGGACGTGGGAAATGTGAGGCGTGTAAGAGTGTCAGTGGCGCGATCGTCCTTGATGACAAGAACGACCATGTTTGAAGAAAGGTTTTGCCTTGCCGGGGTTATGGCAGGGCGAGAAGATGAAGAAGAATTACAACGCTGTACATTCGTAACATACCAGAGAGTGGCCGTGTCCCAAGTGGGATTACAGCTCATCTCGGGCACTCGTGATTGCGCTCGTGGCTGCCGCGACAGCACGACTTGCGGTGTCCTGGGCCAGGACTTCTTTGCTGGGGTTGAAGTTGCCCGATAGCAGAGACTTGAAGGCGAGATCGAAGCGTGCACCGAAGTACCATGCCACGCCGAGCTGTGAGGGTGTTAGCGAGGTTCAAGAGATGGAAAGATAATGTTGACTCACCATAACGAAAGAGACCAGAAGCAGCGAGGCACCGACAGCGCCGAAGACGATGAGCATGTCCATCTTGTTGGCGGAGTCTTCCTTCCTCTTGGCTTCTTGCTCCTCTGGTGTGAGAGTCGTAGGAGCAGCAGCCTGGGCAGCAGCAGCCGCGGGAGGGTTCTCGCCGGCCAATGTCCTCGCCGTCTGGGTCGGGAAAATGGTCTCGATGAAGCGCTCGATCTTGCCACAAGCAATGCTGATGTCCATGAATGAAGGATCCGTGGGCTTGCTCTTGGCGTGAATCTTGCGGGCGTACTTGCGGAAGACCTCGCAGACAAGCTGCAAGTTCTGGGTGCTCTGCCACATGAGCGAACACGCGTCACCCTTGGTAATCTTGATGTTGCGCTCGAACATCGAGTAGTTCTGGAAGCAGAGTTCGAGGGTAGCGATGGCCATGCTTTGGGGAATGGCGACGAAGTTGAACACAGATTGCTCCTTCACGCCAGCCATGTAGAACAGGCAGTCCTCAGCACGTTGAAGTGCGAGGAGGACCATCTCGCTCTGACATTGGAGAGCCTTCTCCTTGTTCTCTGGCAGGAAGATCTCAGGAAGGGTGTTGACATACTTGCTCCAGACCTCGCGAGGCCAGAAGTACCGCTTGTCGTCGTGATCCTCTCTGATGTCGCGGATGATGTTGGTCTGTTGCAGGAACTGACCCATACTCTCCATGAGTTCAGGCCTCTTAAGCAGCACTGGGTTCGCCAGGCCAGCCTCAACGAACAGTCGTGTGAGACCCTCTCCGACAAGACCTGCGACATAATGGCAGTACAGCTCGTAGTCCTTGATCGTGTTCACGCCCTTTTCAAGGTGCTCAGCGTTCTTGGCATAGTCAGCCATGCCGTTGCCCATCCTCTTGGTGATGTCCCTGATGATGTCCTTGTAAGTATCCTTGACGGTGCTGAATTCCCTGCCGACCACATCAAACTTGACCAACAACTCGCGATCCTTCTCGTTGGGACCATTCTCAGTGAAATTCCACGTGGGATCGTCAATGACCTGATCGAACGAGCGCAGCAATGGCTCCTTCTTTGATAGGGGAATGGTCATATCATCCTCGATAGTGTCCAGTCCTCTGAGGATCAGGTAGAACAGAGCAACGGGGATCAGCAGCTCAGGGTGCAGCTCCTGAATGACAGCGGCGAAGGAGCGCGATGTGAGGGTGAGGAGACGGAAGCATTCTTTAACATTTTCAGACTCCTTTGACTCATCGCGCTCATGGACAGCCTCGTGCCAGACCTTCCATTGCACGATAGCGCGCAGCTGGCTGGGGTGTGTGAGGTAGTACGCAACAGAGGAGATTGAAGGCATATTGGCGGGTGTGTGTGGGTGTGAGGTGAGGAGAGGAGGGTGTTGGCGCGGTCGAGGACCGTCCTGGTGTTGAGAGAAAAGAAGCAGACAGACTCAGCTGCGAAGGCCAGATGCTCTCCTGTATATGTATGCGTGTATGGAGCGACCAATGGCAAAGGTAGAGGTGGCAGATATTTGGGTTTGTGAGTGGGAGAAGCAGCAAGAAAGTGGGCTGTCAAACTCAGGGAGAGGTGAAGACAGCAACAGCAGAATTCGGAGCGCGGGAGATTGGCTTGCGCTTGTGCGGGGACGCTTGTGTGGATCGTTCCACTCTGCCCGCCACCAAAGACTCCACTCCACTTGGACTTGAACTTGAACTTGGACGAGACGGACGGAGACGGGAGTCGAGGATGTTTATGTCCTGCTCATGGCCCTTTTCTAGTACTACATCGGACTATTTGGCGGTATTGCGGTGTACTCCCATCGAGAAGCACATCGTACGATATATCGTGCTACCAAAGAGCATGCCACTCGCTATGGACGGACACGGGATTGAGGAACGTACGATATTGCCCTTCGCACTGTGTGAAGATGGAATAGCCACTATGGATCATTCGATGACCCTGGTGCAGATACATCATGCGAGGCTACCAACAGACGGGCATTTTTCAACGGACAAGTACGGCTGCGGTAATCATCCGTCTTACTATCGTTGTAATGTCTTTTGAAGAAGCACGATCGCACACATACGATGTCGAACGAATGGCCTGGAGAGTAGTCTGGATAGCCACGCTCAATGACTGCTGAATGAGCATGTGGATTTGCTTCTCGTCAGGATGATTTGTGCCAGCCAAGTACTAATCAACACATATCAATTGTCCAAGTATACGTTCGACCGAGACAACTCATATGATCGTTAGCCGAAATGCACATCTATGGAAACAAAAGGTGCCGTTGCATGAGACTTACTGCATCTTTTCCGACGCCATCAAGCGCTTTTGCCAAATCTGGATTTTCCTCAGAAGAAATCTCAAGGAGTAGCGATACCGCATTCTCTCGAACATTTACTGCTTGCTTGCGCCTCGGACGCTCATGTCTGCGACATAGCATACAAAGAGACTTTACAAGTGGACACGACTGAGAAGGTATGGTGAAAGTACACATGCAAGTGTGCAGAATTACTATAGAAGAAAGGACCTTCTCCAAAAAGACCAAAGGACGGTCTAGACCCTCCCACTAATCCCATACCACACCCCAGGTCCAACCCAGGGCGAATACAAATGAAACCCATTCCCGTCCAGGGTGCCATCTAACAATCAGAAAGAATTAAAAACAGAGGAAAAGAAACTTAATCCCCACTTCTCGGCCTCAATCTCCTCGTCGTAGGCGCAGGGATATTCTCCCTGCCCTCAATCGGCAGCCCGGCAACCGTCCTCCTCTTCGTCGGCAACTTGCTCTCTCCGCCGAAGGCTTGTGATGGGATCGGGTGCGTGAGCTGCCTCTTGAGCGGTGGGATTTCACTCACGACCGGCTTGCTGCCGAGACCGTCGTCCTGCTCGTCTTCCATGTTGTTGTTGTTGTTGTTGTTGTTGCTGTTGCTAGCAGCCACACCGGCGTTGGCCACATTGATATCGACTTCGCGCAGCGTGCCAGAGTTGGAGTGAGAGCTCTGCGGACGTGTCGCCGGGGCCGAAGCAGGCTGGGGTTGCTGTGTGAATTTGAGCGCGGGCGGCGTGTCTGCGAAGACATGATGTTTTGTCGGGCTGCTGCTTGCGGCGGGCGCTTTGGTCGGGCTGGTGCGCATCATCTTCCTAGGAGAGCGCTTGTTGGGCGACTTGGCAGGCGAGGCCGGACGTTTGACCGCCCCGGTGCCGCCGCGGAAGCGGTCGAGGAGGGTATCGCGGTCTTCAGTGCGTGGGAGCTGGTTGGGATATGCGTAGTGGGTCTTTGCGGGAGTCTCGCCTGTGGCTTGATACTCGGCGATTTGAGCGGCGCTGAGCTCTTCGCGCATGAGGCGGAGGGGCTCGCGGATGTTGCCGTCTGCTTCGAGGATGGGGAGGGTTGCTTGGATAGATGCGGTGTGCTCTTGCATGTCGACGTCGAGATTCTTGGTGCGATCGTAGGATGTCTCGAAGTGCTTGCCGATGCTCTCATAGCTTTCTTGTACGTTGCCAGCAAGCTGAGCAAGACTGGATGTGTGTGCCTTGTGGTGCTCTTCGTTCTGTGCCTTCACGCGAGCGACGATCTCATCAAGTGCCATAAGCTGATTGTCCATCTGTGCCATCTGATCATCAACAATGCGCACCGTCTCGCCGTGCACAGCGTTCGTCGTCTCCGCGATCTTGCCAGTGTGGTCGTTGGCCGATGCCCAGTCACCCTTGAGCCTGGTTTTGATGCTCTCTCGTGATTGGACAGACTGTTCGATGAGTGATTGTGAGCTCCCATTCCAAGCATTCATGCCTTCTCCATAAACTTGCTGCGCGGTAATGTATTCTTCTTCCGAAGTCTTTACGCGCTTGTTTGCAGATTCAAGGTGTTCGGCCATGCGAGCTTCCTGTGCGGCCGCAGAGTCGTTGATCAAACCTGTAATGCTCGCGAGAAGAGTCGCTCGTTCTGTGGCTGCAGTTTGGCGCTCAGCCTCGACAGCCTGTTGGAGCTGATTTTGTGACTCCTGGTTGGCTTCGACGAATTGCGTATTGGCCGATGCGATCTGGGCTCTCAGGCGTTGAGCCTCTTGTTGCTGCTCGTTCATCCTCCTGATCAGATCCTCGAAGATGGTCTTGAATTCACGTCCCAGAATAACATATGAGTCCTGCAATTGGCTGTGGAAGGCGTCTAGCTCTGTGCTGATGCCAGCGCTAATTCTGCTAGCAGCCGCCGAAAGATCGTTCAATCCAGATCCGACTTTTTCCTTCACGTCCTCACGCAGAGTCTGAATCTCTTCAAGTACCTTGTTCAAGTCCTCTTTGGAACCAGCGGTTTGCGCGTTAACTTCGGCCTCCGAGCGCTCAAATGCGTCCGCCTTTTCTTGCAAGAATGCCTTGGAAGATTGCAGCTCTTCAAGCTCGTCCGAAACAAAAGACTGCATGCGTCCATAAAGTCCAGAAAGAAGATCCTCTTGTTGGGTCCGGAGAGCCTCGATGCGCTCCTCCACGGAGAGAGTTGTCCCTGAGACCATGGTGCGAGACTCGGCCCACTTCGACCTGTTCGATGAGTGGAGGTCCGATCGTCGTCTCAGTTTCGAATGGAGACGATCGACGTGATCCGTTGTGATTCCAATTGTTCCCAAGAGATCCTGTCCAATCCCAGCAAGCTTTCCCTCAGTCGCCTCGTGAGCTTCACGGATGTAGGCCTCTTCTGCCAAAGAGGTTTTGGTGTGTTCCAATACTATCTCCGTCTTGCCCAAAATGCTCTTTGTGCCCTCCAGCATCATCCTCGTCTGCTCGTGGCTTTTCTTTGCGCTCTGGAAGTTTGTTGTAAGTGCGAAAAGCTCTTGAACCTTGTTGCGCAAGTTCGTCTCCATGGTCTCGATCTTGTCGCGTTGCTCCTCCGACAAGATCTTGCGGCTTTCCGACTCAGTAGTGATCTCTTCGAATCGCTCCGCAGTGAGGTAAACGCCATTACGCTGGCGAGTCGCAATAAGCTCAGACTTGAGCTTTTCAATCTCAGATGTGAACTCCCGGAACAGTGTCTTCTTCGATACGGTTTGGTTGACCTGCGGCTTGTTCCTAATGTTCTTCGCGCGGAATGCATAGTCGAGGGTTGAGATGGTTTCCTCCAAATTGCTCTTCGCAGGTGAAAGTGTCGCAATGATGCATGTTTTCGTCCTACCACCAAGCGAATCTTGTAGCAGTCGAGTGAGCTTGGACTCTCGGTACGGAATATGACTACTTTTTTCCACCAAAGCATTGATGACACGACCGAGGGTCAGGAGTGACTTGTTGATCAAACCAGCTTCCGCCGCACGCTTGTTCTCTGCTCCAGACCTCTGAATGTTCTCCGAGCCAGCCAAATCCACAAGGTTCAGTTTTCCAGCTGAGACGTAGTCTTCACCTGTATCCGAAGTGCGCTTCATGTAGACCGTGATCGTGAAGACGGTGTGTGATCGAGAAGAGAGGTCGTTGCACTTTGTGGCCGCAACCTGTCTCTTGTAGCTGCCGTCGCGAAGGAGCTTGATACCGTTGGACGCGCTCTTAATATGCGTCTCTTCCATACCCTGCACCATCGTCGACGCCCGCCCGCTCTTGTTGGCCTCGTCGTAAATTTTCAGTTTTGTCGCATCGTCGGCCGAAAGTAGATCGCGAAGTTCTTCGTTGTACAGTTCAATGAATGAGCATTTCACACTGTGTTCGCTCTTTACTTCGTCGTCGCCTCCAATCTTGGCGAACAGTGTGTGCAGCACGCGAGGAACGATACCTGCAGCGTCGGGTGTGGGTTGGACGTCTGTGATGTCGCCGGTCATGGTGTATGTTTTGCCTGTGCCAGTTTGCCCGTATGCGAAGATTGTGCAGTTGAAGCCATCGAGGACCTTTGCGCGTGTCAGTAATGTATTGAAGCAATACCAAGCAAGATCTGCCTCACCTCGTCCAAGATCGGCGCAACGACCTCTTCGAAGACCATGTTCTGGTCCGCCGCAGGCGAGAAGACCTTGTCGAATTGATAGGTCTTGTTGCTCAAGGCACTGGGTCCCATGGACAGCTCAACTTGAGTTCCCTTGACGCCGTTTGTCGAAACCACAACACCACTGTTCTCGCGGACTTCACGGTCGTTGCGTCCTCTGCATCTGACGACGACATTGATGTTGGTCTCTTCGCCTCCATGGCTGGCAAGGTCGACATCGGAATGCGCGACACGCTTTGGTGTTCGCTCTCTTGACGACGCTCTTGAAGAGGCTCTGGCGCCGAATGTGGGAGTTGCAGTCTGCGCTCTGGAAGCGGCGCCTGGCCGTCCAGTAGTAGGAGGCCTCATTGTAGGAACTCTTTTGGTGGTCGTCCCCGCGAGCACGCGCTGGTTCTGAGCGCTCATGCTAGGTGGTGGCGGTGGTGGTGGTGGTGGTGGTAGTTGTGGTGGTCGAAGGTCAACTGCTCTTCGTGTCGCAGTGACCGGGATATGTGGCTGCGCGATATGCACTCACTCTACTTCATGCAAAGAGAGCACGGCAATTCCGCGCTAGCAAGGACAGCAGACAGCAGTAAACAGTAAACACACGGAAAGCACGAGCCAGGTAACCGTGCGGGAAGCTGCCCGAAGCCGGAGCCGAAGCCGAAGCCGAGCAAGCGAGAGTGGGAACAGGGGGGAGAGAGTGAGAGTGGGAAAGAGAGAGTCACGTGCGAGTGCTGCTACTGACGTACTGTACTGTACTGTACTGTACTGTACTGTACTGTACTTTACTGTACTTTACTTTATGCTATGGTGGGGAAGACGGGAGCTTCATCAGGTAGTGCGGTGCGGTGCGGTGATATGATGACATGACAACATGACAACATGATAACAACCAAGATCCCTTACATATTACCTTGTCCGACATCCTGATAAGCTACATACATCCTGTCAAAGCGTATACACTCCCAACCATCACTCATATTCTTACCCCCATACCCACATTACTGCCAAACTCAAACACACACCAGCAAACACTCGCCCTTTCATCACGTCCCAGACAATGTGCACATGATCGTTTCCACCATGAGGGTGGAGGAAGACATCCTCCCACTACGTCCCCCGTGACCTGATCCCAACACTGCCTACTGCCTACTGCCTACTGCCTACTGCCCTCCCTACGATATCGCTACCACACAAGTCGCACCCTAACTTCCTCCCAACATGGCCGCAGACTCATGGTCCATCCAGCCCGGCCATGCCCTGGGCTTCATGAGTACGCGCATCCCTCCATACACACGCCCACCCCAATACTAACCTCGACATAGCCCTGGGTGCCGCCCTGCAAGACATCCTCTCCACTATTTCAGCCGACAAGGGCCTCTTTACCACCATCGACATCAACTTCTCCCAGTCTGAGCCGCTCACAGCACCCGTCGTAATCACCCTGCCCGATAATGGCCTGCGTCTCCGCTTCGATGGCGCTGACCAGCGCTTGCGACTGATCGAGGTCACCGACCTGACAAAGAGTATCTTAGTCTACAAGGGCATGGAACTCGTACGGTCGCAGGAGATCACTTTGACCGCGGTTGGTCCCGCATTCAAGAGAGTGTACCAGATGTTTGGAGCTTCATACCCAGGAGAATACATGCCACCTGCTCCCGGGAAGGTTGAAGGAACATACGTGCTGAGCTGGCCGGGTGTTGCTTTCAACTTCCCTCTACAACATTCTGCTTGGTCGCCGGAGAAGGACCACGTCTCGCTTCTCGGATCGCAAGCCGCTGGACCGGCCGCTCACATGGCCATCTTCGAAGGCAAGACATGGTCGGACTCAAGAAGAGACCTCTTCGTAAGAGAGCCCACAGGACCTAGATCGACTGCTCTGGCTACTCGACCACGCGACAGTCTGCCAGCTGAGATTGAATCTGCTATTATCGAGCCTGGCAAGCGAATCATCTTTGAACGCCGCCAACCTGCTGCTCCGTTCACAATCTACCTGAACGAGACCACTCCCCAAGATCTCATTGCAGAGTTAGGCGCGCCAGATGCCACTTTCAAGCCTACCGTCAAGGAAACCACGCCCGTACAGCCTAATCACAAGCGTACTGGGAGTTCCACGCGCCCACGATCAGGCACTCGTCTGCATTCAGGCTCACAGCCTTCAAGCTACTCGTCGACAAATACTGACAGCTTCGAGACCGACTTCGATTCTGAAGACGCAGATGAAGATCCTGCCGAACGTGCAAACCGCGCTGCCTACTGGTGCTATTTCGGCCATGGCATGGACATCCTAGTCGGCCCACCTAGCGAGCCAGAAGGCAGCCGCGGCAGCAACGCTCATCTCGGCGCAAACCCAGATCTGGTGGTCAAACGCGTAGTCATCCAAGGCAACGTCCCCGGCAGCGCAGCTTTCAACCGCCACCGTCGCCTGCGCTGGACGCTTGAACTGCCTTCTACATCTGACGACTTCATCTTACACTCCGAGTGCAATTTCGAACACGAACTCAAGCCAACATTGCTTCAAACTTACAAGGAAGCAGCAAAAGATGCGCAGACAGCTATGGGACGGGTTATCAACCGCTGCTGGGACGATCCAATGGACAGCGGCTTCTTTTTGCCAGATCAAGACAGAGATGAGGCTGACGACGGCAGTGCGAGAGGGAGCGAAGCTTGGCTGGGGAATGTCAGGCTGTTTCAGTTCCCAGGCGTCATGTTTGAGGTGCTACAGAATGGGGCGGTGGCCGGGGTGTATGTCACAACGTGATTCGATTCGAGAGTGGGAGTTGAGTGGGCTTGGCAGCTATGGCTTCTTCTTGAAACATCAATCAACTTTCAATGACATATGCTACTCACGACTTGCCGGTCCGTTCTGCCGCTTGCAATGCTGGTGGGTTGGAGCTGTTGGGCTCGCTGCAAGCGATGCTTGTGTGCGGGGCGGGCTGTATCATGTTACTGTGCCTCAGCTGACTGTATTTGGAGGGAACCATAATGCTTCTACGGGTCGCCGATCGTTGTTACCCAGATCGCGCTGACTGACGTTCCGCTGTTGCAAGCATACTTTCGTAAGGATAGTCTTTTTGGCGGTTCGTGGCTGGATGCCTACTGATTGAGTGATAATCAGCAGCCGAGCGTAGATCTTACATGACAACTTGCATCTTTTGTCTGTTGATTGGTTCTTCGAGTGTTCTACGTAACTGCGTGTGCATGTTTGGTCAAGGTATTGTAGTTGAGGCTAAAGATGCCATGAGTAAGTTGTGTGGATGGGTCAGCTTACTGACTTGGGAGCATTGAAAACGGATCTATTATGTAGTTTCACGAAGCCTTCGTTTTACATCTACCAAAAGGGGGAGTATAACACCATAGAACCTACGAGAGTCTCCAGACCGAATTTTAGTGCTCTGGATGTGGTAGTGGGCGAGTTTTTACTTCGAGGGAGATATGGTGGCGCTAACCCTACTAACACCGAGCAGAACTGTATATACGTTACGTAGAAAGAAGGATGGCATATGCAAACTTGGTAGCAAGCTGCGACCTCCCTTCAGCCAGGGCTCCAGACCAACGCGCTACTTCTATCGTGCATCCTTCCTCCTAACTACGAAACATCCTCAGCGCACTATTACACCCGAACAATGCCCGCCTGCCGTTCTCAGCACGATGGATGTAGTAAAGACGCCGCGATAGCACAGCCGAGCAGTTAATGCAGCCCGATGCGTTGCCTGCGCTTAGTGTGACGATGGGTTGCCGACCTCGCTCACGAAAGACTCCACGGCGCTTGCTCTTCAAAGGCGGGGCTTTTCGCTTCTAGGCGGCATACTCTCTCACACTGGGTGCCGCAGACTCTCGTGGGTCGACCTGGACACGTCTTTGCCAATAATGTACATTGATACGCCAGACACGAGGTCTCCCCCACCCACGTTTGTCCACGAATGCGGCGGGGGCTTCTTCGAGACGAGCCGGCGGAGGCTGTGAGAGTCTATTTCACCTCACGCGACAGTAAAGCATTACACGCAACATGTGCTCGCTCTGTTATCTGTTGCTCGGGCACGAGGGACATCGCCACTCTGCATTCTTCGGTGAAGCCTACCTTCTCTTCGGCGAGTCTAACATGTTCAATTAAGCCTAAAGGAGCGGAAGATCGCCGGAAGGATCTGGATCCTTGACCGGACACTGTGGAAACCCTACTGTATGCCACCCAACGCATTTGATCTTGTTATGCGGACCCGCGATGTGGGGTGACCGTAGCCGCGCACGCCGCACGGCAGGAGGTACAGTAAGATGGTCAGACTTGAAACCGTATAAGTTAGGTAGGGAGCTCTCGCTTGGGTTTGATTTCAGCACATCACCGTTCGGCTCTAACAACATCTTCTTGCTTCGAACAACATGTCTACTAACGGCGTCGATGGCGATGCCAGTGCGAATGTACTACCTGCTTTGTCACTGACCGCAGACGACTTCCTCAAACATGAATACGATTTTGTCATCGTTGGCGGAGGCACAGCTGGCCTGGCAGTCGCCGCTCGCTTGACCGAGAACCCAGATGTGACCGTGGGAGTACTCGAGGCCGGCAAGAACAAATTGGACGACTTCTTGGTCAACACCCCGGGTGTCTTCACGCAGCTTCTGGGTAATGAGGAGTACGACTGGAAGTTCATGACTGTGCCGCAACCCAATGGCAAGCAATACCACATTCCCCGCGGCAAGCTTCTCGGCGGCAGCAGTGGCATCAATTACATGATGTACGTCCGCGGTTCGACGCAAGACTACGACGACTGGGCGATCCTTGCGGATGACCCTTCCTGGGGCAGCGACACAATAAACCAGTACATGCGAAAGCACCAGACTTTGGATCCCGTTGACGAAGCTGTCGTACATCGATCTGCTATCCCGTACGTTGACAAGAACCATGGTACCTCGGGACCGGTGCACACCTCATTCAACGACTTCTTTTTGCCAATCGAAGACGACTTCCAAAAGGCTTTCGATGAAGTGACAGGCATCGACAAGAAGCCAGTTGATCCGTACGTATGGACCTATTCGCCGTGCTGCAAGATTGTCTGCTGATGTAGTACGTCGTAGCTGGTCTGGTGACCACATCGGTATCTTCAACACACTGGGCACGGTTGCTCGTGCAGGTCCCAACAAGGGAAAGCGAAGCTACGCTGCTCGAGGCTACTTTGCCCCCAACGCACAAAGACCAAACCTTCATGTTCTGTGCGAAGCTTCCGTAACCTCGGTGAAGCTGGAAGGTGATAAGGCTGTTGGTGTCAATTTCACACACCAGTCCAAAGCTCACACCGTCGATGTGAAGCGCGAAGTCGTGGTATCTTGCGGTGCCATTCAGACCCCACAGATCCTTGAATTGTCCGGTATTGGAGATCCCCAGGTTCTAAAAGCTGCCGGAGTCGAGTGCAAGATTGAGAATCAAGCCGTTGGCAACAATCTTCAAGATCATTCGCTCACGCTTGTCACTTGGGAATTGACGCCTGGCAACCCGACACTCGAAGTCATTCATGACGCTGATGTCATGCAAGGCGCCATGCAACAACTCATGGAAAAACAAGCTGGCCCTCTTACCTCGATATCGAGTACACAAGGTTTCTTTCC
Source organism: Cladosporium cucumerinum (assembly GCA_023634325.1). Taxonomy (NCBI): domain Eukaryota; kingdom Fungi; phylum Ascomycota; class Dothideomycetes; order Cladosporiales; family Cladosporiaceae; genus Cladosporium; species Cladosporium cucumerinum. The sequence continues at coordinate 316,257 of JALDQA010000002.1, forward strand.
CTACAAGGTATGTGCATCCTTGACATGGTAGATCCAACAAATCTCAAAACTTCTCACTGACGTATTCTAGCTTTTTGCTTCTGAGGAAGAGCAAGCCAGCATCCTCAAGTCAGTCGAGGACAGCCTGTCCGACGTCACGCCCTTCCAGAAGAAGCAGTACGAGCGCACCATGGCGCACCTGAAAGACGACAAGTCAGCCAACCTCCAGCTCGTATTCATCGCCCACAAGCTCGGAGTGGATGGCTTCGTGGATCAATCGAAGCTGTTCCCGCCCCTCGAGCCAGGCAAGCCAATGTCAATCACCGTAGCCCTATGCTTGCAATACCCGCTCAGCCGTGGCTCGGTGCACATCAAGACTGCGGACGTGAACGACCATCCATCTCTCGATCCTGCCATGCTGAAACACCCGGCCGACACGGCCGTCATCGCCATTGGCTTGCGCCTGCTGGAGAAGATCACCAATTCCAAAGCCATGGAAGGCAAGATCGCAAATCGCTCTTATCCCGCAGAGGCGGATAGCGATTTCAACAACACGGAACAAGCTCAAGCCCATGTCCGCGATTCGGTCATCAGCGAATACCACCCTGTCGGCTCTTGCGCTGTGGGAGACGCTGTCGATGCGAAGCTGCGCGTGAAGGGAGTGAGGAATTTGCGTGTTGCGGATGCAAGTGTCTTCCCGAACCATGTTTCGGGCAATTGCCTTTCGTCGGTGTATGCTGTGGCAGAGAAGGCGGCGGATTTGATTAAGGAGGATTGGGAGTATGCTCCGTTGAAAAAGGCGGGTGATGGACAGTGAGGAGGATGGAGAGGCGGGTATGTTCGAAATGGATGATGGATGATGGATGATCAATGTTTACAGCTGCTCGATAATTCTGTATCGATAGTGATTGCTGAGTAATGCTGATATTGCTTTAGTCTGGTTCGGAAACCCTTTTTTAGGCCTCATGGTCATGCGAGCGAGCTTGACTTCTGATTGGTGGCTTGTAGTATTATACACACCAACTAATTAGCCGTCGGGGTGTCGAGGACGTTCTCAGTCAACGGGTCGAACCTCCGGTCGTTCAAATCTCTTTGTCTGGCTCGAAGAAGCTCTGGTATTCTCTGCTGACAAAGTACAAAGAAGCTCACGTATGGACCGACAAACATTGTCCTTTGTCCCGTTGTATGGTGAATACAATGACGATGTTCAAACAATAGATCGGAGGACAGCCGAAGCTGTTCTTCTGTTAAGAACATTGTTCCGTCGCTCGTTTCCAGTATGTTATCGCCTTATACGAAATACTGCGACCATACCGGCTATGGCTTCACAGATGAGAGTCGGCGACCTCCGCAACAAGATTCATGCTATCTTTCGCAGGCAGAATTTCAAGAACGTCGCGGATTTCGAGTATGATGCTCTCAGACCATCTCTCCAGTTCGCGAGTCTTCTTTTGACGACGCCGGAACTTGCTGGCTTCCCGCACGCTATTCTTGTTGCACCATACAAGCATGTCCCGCATCCGGATAATGAGGAGCTTGACGAGTGGGCGTTCCAGGAAAAAGTACCTAAGTTGACGAATAGGGATATAGCGATGTACAATCTCGCACTGACTACTTTGGCAGACATGGTAGTCTTCGTCGCCAGCTCGAAGACTCACAACAAGACTGAAGACCTCACTCTCCACTCTGGAGAGTGCGGCAGAGAGCACAAGATCTGCGGGCAGAACACGCATCTGTACCATGGATCTACGATTCTTTTCAGCAGAGAAGAGATCGACGCCCATACCAATCCGGAAGAATGCTACCCCTTGTATCAAGGCGATTCCGGCATCAAGTGGCGGACCTTCATGACGGCTAAGATCTTGCTGCATGAACTCATGCACGCAATGGCACATGCCCGGCTAGGCAACTTCAAGAATATCCCATTCGGATCGAACAAAGCCGTCGAGACAGGCTATGAATGGGAGAACTACGTCTTTGGTGGAGTGATCTGCTCGAGCAAGCTCAGGTGGTCCGGTGTCAAAGACGATGAGAGTCTTATGATCAGAGACTGGCCTGCAGCAAGCGTCACGCGCAGATACCAGCACTTGGGCTGGGCTATCGAAGTCCTGGAAGAGCCTTCGTCAATTGAGGTGTGGTGGTGGCTCCTGCCAGTCATGCACGACTGGTTCGATAAGTTGTTCACGACTGAGTTCTGGGAGAAGACAGTTCCCGAGCAAGGCGTGAGCGCTTTGAGAGCTCCTCGTAAAAGAGGATATAGGATTAAAGTCGCTGAGGACGGAAGTCCCGATTTGTTTGAATGGGACTCTAACGATGCTGCTTCGTACGGCTGTACTATTCCGGCTGGATACGAGGAGGATTACGACGGGGAAGTGGTGCCAGAAGGGACATCGGAGTGAATGGTGAGGGATGCTCTAAAAAAGCTTTTCCGAACACCTCAATAGAATGTAATGCCCATTAATATTGTTTTCCACTGCTCGTCTCGTATGTCGTGACAACGAAAAAACTGATGTGAAGAAGTGGTCATGTCGGAGATAAGCATGTCGCCATGCCGTCCCGTGTCCAAAAGTAGCTGCCTAATATGGTCTAGCACGGATTTCTTCTCCTCTCTTGTACCTCGGACAAAGTTGAATCCGAGTTGTAGTTGACAATACTCATCATCATCACCATCGTTGGAAATCTCCTATCATGACGAAATTCGAGTATGTACGAAATACTGCGCCATCGACGAGATTCCTGACAGTATTAGACCCGTCGCGATGCTATCGACAATGCCACGTGCTGGATCCTAATGATCAACATACGATCGCGCTAATGGATACCGGCACGTATGACAAGGTTGACTGACAAGGTTGATTGCGTCTCGAGCTTCCCATATGGGACACGATCCTCTTTGTACACTCAGTACCTCGATGCCGAAGCTGGGTAGCATGCGGTATCTTATCGAATCGCCAGAGGAGCTTGAAACCATGCAAGACATACAAGTAGATGCCCGATCTTCGTTACTCGGGAAAGAACGTACACCGGCGTCCATCGCAGTTCGTGCCATTTCCGTTACGCGGCGTGAGAGTTGTCGAGTAAACAAAATGCGTTTCTTCACTCTCGCCGCGGTACTGTCAAGCATATCCCTTGCTTTCGCCCTGGTGGTTGCTCCATATGCCACTACCTCTGTCAACCACACCAGCTTTCCTTTACTATTGGAAGCAACCCTAGACGACCTTACTGCTGGCTTGGAAAGTAATCTCTTTACGTCTGCCGACCTTGTCAAAGCGTACAGTTTACGCATCCTCGAAGTCAACAGTACCCTGCATGTGGTTACGGAACTCAACCCAGATGCTCTTGCGATTGCCACGCACGCGGATGAGCTTCGCAAGAATGGCACGGTACTCGGTCCTCTGCATGGAATCCCGATCCTGATCAAGAATAATATCGCTACTGGAGATGCTATGAACAACACCGCCGGATCGTTCGCTCTACTAGGCGCAAAGCAGGGAGACAGCACCATTGCCGCGAAGTTGAGGAAAGCCGGTGCCATTATCTTGGGAAAGACCAATCTCAGCCAGTGGGCAAATTTCCGCTCGAACAACAGTACCAACGGCTGGTCTGCCTACGGCGGACAGACGACAGCAGCCTATTATCCCGAGCAAGACCCCAGCGGCAGCTCATCTGGTTCTGGAGTGGCGAGCTCAATAGGTCTGGCTTTGGGGGCACTTGGAACGGAGACCAGTGGATCGATCCTCAGTCCTGCTGATGTGAGCAATTTGGTTGGCATCAAGCCTTCTGTTGGATTGACGAGTAGGCATCTAGTCATCCCAGTGAGTTATAATCCGACCATGTATCGATGTATGAGGTTTCATACTGACAATTTCCTCATCTACAGATTTCCGAGCACCAAGACACTGTTGGACCCATGACAAGGACTGTAAAGGACGCCGCCTACATTCTACAAGCCATTGCCGGACCTGATCCCAGCGACAACTACACATCCGCGATTCCCAACAATGGCTCCAACCCAGACTACGTATCCGCATGCAAGGTTGATGCTCTTCGAGGCGTACGCATTGGAGTTGCGCGCAATGTTCTAGACATCTACAGCGCCTACCTTGATGCTCCTGTGCTTGATGCTTTCAACACAGCTGTGTCGGAGATCGAAGCCGCCGGCGCCATCATAGTTGATGCCAACTTCACTGGCTTCGAAGCCTACCAGTCTGACAGCAATGGTACTTTAGTACTCAACGCCGACTTCCTTGCGAACTTGAGGTCTTATTTCGCCGAGCTGACATACAACCCACACAACATTACCGATCTCGCACAGCTTACTGCATTCACACAAGCCTTCCCCGCGGAAGACTACCCTGATCGTGACACTGCTGTATGGGATGGCCCAGACGGCGCGCTCACTCAAGGCTGGGATAATACTGACGCTCGTTTCTGGAAGGCTTACCAAGCCAACCTGTACTACGGCGCCGAAGGTGGTATCCTTGGTGCACTCAGGCGAACCAACACCTCCGCGGTCTTGTTACCGACACAAGTCAGTCCTGGAATCCCAGCGATCGTGGGCAGCCCTGTCATCACAGTCCCAATGGGCTTCTATCCGGCTAATTGGAACGTGACAAGGAACAGAAGAGACACGCTTGTCACCAGTGGGCCCAATGTACCGTTCGGTCTGTCATTCATGGGCGATATGTGGTCGGAGAGGGACCTGATTGGATACGCGTATGCTTACGAGCAACAGTCGAAGCACAGAGGGGATGTCCTGCCATATATCGTGCCTAACATTGAGTTACTAGATGTATTGTAGATCTGGTCGGTGGAAACATATGACGACAATGCACATATGGATATATGAAGATACTGAATGGGAATGCTATACATTAAACTACAACACAAGCATCACAAGTCCGTCTGCTTTTCTCCAAATCTTCCCACAGAGCTCCTCGTATTTCATAGACAAAGTCATGGACCGATGGTCTGCCGACTTCCATCTTCGCGGGTGATGATCCATGGACTGCCAACTTTCGTCTCCGTGGTCTACTTGCGGATTTCGTGCTCCCTGCTCGCGAGTTCTGGGGATTTGGCCCATGGGTAGATGATACCCTCGCTAGCCATCCACAGCTGTTTAACGCTAGTGGGAAGGGCAATGTAAGCCTTAGTCTTGCTGCTGAATCTTTGTTGACAGATGTCGATGACTGGAGGCGGGAGTAGAGCGACACCTCCGCGCTTCGCGTAATCTCCATCCCAGAACCTTTCGTCGAACAGTTTCAGGAGGAAGTTGTTGTCGACATCCCAATAGAAACTTCTCTCGATCAATCTGCCTGGCTCGCAACAGATCTGTGACATGTTATATCCAGCTTCGCAAAGCCATGATGTCTGCCAGTCATACCAGGCCAGGACACTATCGGAGTCCCAGCACAAACCGAAGATTCGAGACTCGAGCTCGAAGCCAGCCTCAGCGACGAATGACTCCTCAAAACAGTCCTCCAAGTCGTCACCAGCCACGTCGTTGAGCGCGGCGTGAGCTAACTCATGGAGCACGGTGTTAGCTATCTGGAAGTCGACCTTTGCGTTGTATGCATCATCGCAGCCTTTGTTCTGCGCCGCTGAATACAGATCTGTGCTCAACAGGATCACACTCTTGCATCCGATCACATCACGGACGGGCGTGAAGCAGTAACATTGACCATGCGCGTCCCCGGTGTCAAAGAACTCAAATTCCACCTTATCCGCCAGGAGAATCAACTCTTCGCGTGTCGCCTCGATGTCTTTCGATGCCAGAGTATTGATCTTTTTGTCGCTCCCATAGCGCTCGTACCGCGCGCCAGGGACCTCGATGTTCTCCCCAAAGTACGTAGCGTGGAAGTAGTGTAGTGCTTGAGGACTCTCCAGAAGCCTACTCGCAAGTATAGCTGCACGTCGGACAACCTTGTCGTAGATCTTTACATCCATCTTGTTTTTACCTCCGTTGATTCGGAATTTGTTTCTGCGGAAGAGGCGATGGATGAAAGGGACGCCGTCGTCTGTTTCTCCTGAGGATGGCGGCATCGCTGCGGGTGGTTGGAGTGTTTGCGACTGTGCCGATCGATCAGAGTTGGGTGGGTCAGCAGATGGCTTCTATACTTGCCAAAGGTATGGACAAGAGACGCGTCATTTTACAAACGATGCGGTATCAGCGCGTCTTGGTTGGATGCTGCTCTTCACTGCTAGGTCATTGACGGGGGAAAGTGACGGGGCGTAGCTTGAAGTGAAGTGAATGAGCTATGTGCAGCCATAATTTGCGATTGCTCGCCTACCGATACTAATACCTCTAGCAATATCACCTTGCCTTCTCAACTGCTGAGCAGCGCCGTATTGACGAAGCCATTGATAGAGAACTCGTTAGGATTATGGACAAAAGACTGCTGATTCATGGAACATCGACGGGAGGACAACGATGAGGGATTCGAAAAGAACCTTGAAGCATCTACAGCGATTGATGTTTCATTACGGTTCGGCTAATGCAAGGTCTTTTAGTCGGACTCGCACAAAATGTAAGATGGCATGGAATATTTCGTAATCTACCAACGACAATCAATCAGGACTCGAGGATTCAAACGTTCTCCAACTCTCACCCACATGAACCGGACTACCGACGCTCATATCACTCCGAAAACTCCATTTCTCTGAACCTGTAGTCGACGTCTGGACGCGTCCTCAACTGTCTCTCGGGGTTTGCGAAGCGGGCATACTTCTTCTTCGCATAACTCGGGCCTTCAGTCCTGAATGGATCTCTGATGCTCAACGGAATGGCTTTGTAATACCTGGTGGTATGGTTCTCGGGCCGACACGCCATAGGAACAATGTGCGGTATCAAAGCATGCGCTCCCAGCTGAACATACTCTCCTGTCCAGAAATCTTTGTCTGAGAGTTTCATCACGATCTCAGGCCGCATCCCAGACACCGTCTTCTTGGCTGGGGGCTGCCAAATCTTGATGCATGTTCGCGCGGTCGGGGAGCATCAAGTTGGGGTGTTCTCCTGCGGGAACGGACATGATTGAGGTGCGATGGACTTGTCCTGTGTGCTGTCGTGGAATGGAAGAAATTTACTTTTACCAAAGCCCTACACGCCATGATATACAGCGTTGTGTAACAAAGACATGTAAGGCACGGATGTGCGTACTACATAATCACGTTGTCAGGCGCTGGCTGTGAAAAGTGAACCAGTGTAGAGCGGGCTTTGGTAGCCTTGCAGTCTACCGACCCCGTAGGATCACACTATCAACAGTTAAGGTTTTGGGACGTGAACGATTGAACCTTCCGTCGTCACGTTGTCAAGCATCGGCGGTCGAAAGTGACTCGAATCGGTAAAGACTACGGAGTGACTCGATGGTCTTTGTTCCTGCTGGATAAGCTGGTCACAACATCAATGATTTATGATCTGCAATGTATGATTATGAGCAGCTCTGGCTTGTTTAGGGACAATTGGAAGCGCTTCCCAAACTCATGGATGAGGGCTGTCTGTAGGCAGTTCGTTGCTTAGGGGTATCGATTGCGTGTTTCGCACCACTCGTGAACGACCAGACTGGCGGCCACGGCGACCTGCAGGCCAGAAGGAATTTGGCGCGGATGATGTCTTAGGGGTTCTGGCCGGGAGCGAGGATTCTGTTGTAGATTAACGTCCTGCTGATGTCGATGACAGTTTTGGTTCCGCGGATGCCTTCTTCGGGGTAGCACGAGTAACGGGCTTCGACATTAAGAGCTCCTAGGTCGAGCCCTGTCATCAACCAACCATTTTTTTAGTGTTGAATGGTATGGTTAAAGCAAAAGCTCTTTAACTAACTTTAACTAACTAATTGTCAACTATCAGCTAATTAGAGTCAACCGACTATGAAGATGCCCTTAACCAACTAATGGTTAGTTGATGACAGGGCTGCCTAGGTCGGTGACTCTGAATCTGACACGGTTGGCGAGGAGGAGGCGCTGTTGTTTGACGTGGCGGATGTCAGTATGGTCCAGCTCTCCGATTGCTTTGTCGCAAGCGTATCTTGAGGGAGCCCTCTTGTACTTACTATAGTCGTAGTCCTTCGGAGCGTTGGCGGGGGCGTTTTTTCCGTGGTAGAAGCAGTATTCGTGCTGCAATGCTTGGGGAGTGTTCATCAGACGGGACGCAAGGAGCGCGGAATCGTAGATCGCACCGTAGTAGTCGATGTCAGATGTGAACCTGCTGGGATCGAGCATTGGATGCACGTTCTCACGGTGAGGGTCGAATGCTCTGGCAGCTGCTGGAATCGCCATGGCAGCGGCGTTGTCAGTTGTCTGCATGGTTTGTTGACGAGACCGGATGACGGCGATCCATCTGCCGCCTACGCGCCATAATGTCTGCTCTTCTTCTACAAAGAAAGGCAATCTCCGTCCCTAGATGTTCTCGGAGCACTAGGTCACGTTAGTACCATCAAAGAATAGAAGGTAGGTGACATATATTTCAATTGTGAGAATCACGACAACACAGATCTACGACACTGCCATGATCGCGAGAAGATTCACACTGGCATATTCTCTTGAGCTTTGAGATGGCCCAAGCCTCAACATCGAGGCGTTCAGATCATCATATGTTACGATCACAGCGAAGAACAAAAAAAAGAATGGAATCATATAGCTGATGACAAACTGTGTTTCAAATTACTAATTTCAAAACGCATACTTCCTTTCTTTGCGCTCTCGCATCTCGCGGAGCTCTTGTATGATTCGCGTCGCGTTAGCCTTTCGCATCTTTAACCTTGACAGTAGGGGCCTCGACGACCGGTTTAGGAGCTTTAGACACCTACTCCTCGACCTTAGTCATCCTATCGTCAGAAGCGCGGATAGTAGCGTTATCGTTAGAGTAGCTGATCATGTCCTCAGTGTTATAGCCGGAGGCATCTGCGCCTTCGCTTTCGGTCCATTCGACTTCGGTATCGGCGTCAGAATCATTAGCTTCGCTGAAGAAATTCTTCGCCGGCCTTAGACTGAGGGTGCTCATGCACTTGATCACAGGGAGAGATGCACATATTATTTTTTTCGATCATGTCATTCTGATTGCAAGTAAACTAAAAGCAGACGAGGCCTGGTATGCCGGCCGTGGGTATAATATCCTGCTCATATGCAAGAGCGATGTTCGCTGATAAATGCCGGTGTGACTCCTGCCACATATGTATGCTTCGCTAAAAGAACTTTCAATGCCAAAGGAAAATATCTCAAACGCCGGTTGTGCATGTCGTCATCTCATTGTACCAAAAGGAAAAGTCATCCTGAGACTCAAAAAGTAGTAACTGTTCAGTGGCGCTTGGTACGCTTGGTGGGCTGCACAAACTCCTCGTCGCTCTCACCCATCTCAACATCGATTCCCTCACTCTCCTCATCGCTGGTTGAAGGCGATGGCTCCTTGCGCTTTCTCTTGCCCTGGGCTTCGGCCTTGGGCGCAGCCCGCGAGACCTTCTCCTCGTTTTCAGTCTTCACAGGACCCACGGCCTTCTTCTTCTTGTAGTTCACGTAGCAATTTTCGATTTTGCGCGCGGCAAACCCAGCAGGGTTCGCAAGCAAGGCCTCCAGACGGTCCTGCCTGAGGAAGTCGTACTTGACAATTGAGTATTCCTCTATGGCGGTGATGGCAGCATTGATGCGGTCAGAGCACTTCGATTTGAGATCAGCACCGCCGTTGGCGATGGTCTTGCCAACGTCCTCGACTCCCAGTTGGTGGAGCTCCAAGGCCTTGCCATAGAGGATCCATGCACAAGACTGAGCGAAAGCAGCGATGTTCTTCTTGTCGGAAAGGACGACCCAGGCCTTGTTCTCGTGCTCCTTCTGCCAACGGGTGAACTCGGTGCGGCCTTCTTCGGTCAGCCTGTCATGTTCCTCTGCCTGTGTCCTGAAGTTGACGTCGAGGGCCTTAGCAATCTTAAGGACCCAGACCTTAGGGTGAGCAGCAACATCGTCACGGTCGTCGCCAACAACTTCCAGTGCAATGCGTGTGATGGCGATCGTCTTGGCCTCGTCAAGCGTCGAGACGAGAAGCTCGCTGTTGTCGATGGGCTCTTTGACGGCAGTCTGCTTTGCCTTAGAAGTCGTCGGCTTCTTCGGCTTCGTCTTCGGGGCAGGCTGCTGTGTCTTGGTCTCCTTCTTCACAGGAACGACCGGTGGAGGCACGGGCTTGACGTCGTCAGCGGAGTCGTGGGTCATCGGGGTTGTGGCCCCAACATCAAGTGTTGGCTTGGGAGCGAGCTCACTCAGCGCTGGAGATGCAGCCAGGTGTGAAAGATCAGCAGGGTAGCTACCGCCAACGATGTTGGAGGCAGTCAGCGAGCCACCCTGGAATTGAGGGACGAAAGAGTGATTCCCAGCGATGTGCACCTGGAAGTTGCTGCGAGAATCGATCGCACCAGCACCAGCCATAGCTTGGCCACCCTGGAACAGAGTACGCTCCAGGACTGGCCACTCCTCTTTTTGGATCGGAACAGGGTATTGGCCTGGGGGAGCTGTGATGTTCGGCATAGGTGTGGGTATGATCGGGTATTGCAACGAGTCGTACAACGGGTATGGCTTTGGCCAGATGTGCTGGTCCGCCGAAGCAGTGTTGTGGATCGGATCCAGGTTGCCGTTGTTGTTTACGTCGAGACCGAAGTCGATTGGGGAGAAACCGCCCGCATTTGGATTGGCCAGGAGCGTGTTGGACATTGACTGAGCATCGATGGCCTGGGCTGGCGGCGTTGTGTGGATTGGGTGGTCATCTGCCTGGTTTGCGTTGACCAACGGCGGCGAGGCAAACATCGGTAGGTCCAAAAATTGGGACGGGTTGATATCGCCACTCACAGATCCAGCACCGAAGACTTCCTGAACGGGAACAGTGGGGAGAGTGTTGTTATGATCCTGCAAATCAACGTCTTGCATGTATTCGTAGCCCTCAGTGTGCTCAGGCGAAATCTCGAAAAACTCATCCCAGCTTGTGAAAGGATCAGGGCCGAACTGCTGGTCGAATCCGGAGTCGGAGTTGTCCTGCCCAGACATGATGGTACGATGTGGTCGGGTCGTGATGTGTATGGTGTAGATTTTATTGCATGTGGTGCTCTTTGGTTGTAACAAAAGGGAGGCGATGAACCTTTCTGCGTGGTGAGAGAGCGGTGGTGGTGGTGCGTGACGAGCCAGAAGGACTGGTAGATCTGGTATGAGGAATGGTATTTACGTGGTACCATGTGAATCGCGAGCGCGAGTCGCGTCCGCCGACACCAAGGTGTTGTCCCGCGCGTCGCGAGAGGCAACAATGACTCCCTTCACATTGAGGACGAAGCTTGAATGGCATAGTAACTTTTGACAACCTCATTGTGAACAGTGAAGCGGTATTGTAAAGACGCCGGACGCAGGACGCAATCAGCACGGTGCAAAAGGAGAGTGAAGTTGTTGTGAAAGCCATGGCTGCCCGACACCCTTTGTCCTTGGTAATTGGAGAACTTCCAGTACAGTGGCAGACAAAGGCCCACGGTGGACAGAGGCCCATTGTGGGCTGACTTACGGTCTGCCGAAGATCGTGAAGCGGCTGCGAGGTCCCTATAGCCATCAGAAGTGGTTATCGAGACCAGACGGTATGCATTGTTATTGACATCGTGTGTAGCTGTATCGGGTCCTGGATATATAACCGTCGCAGTATGTTAAGGCACATAGAGTCACCCGAGCGGATGTGAATCCATGGGCAACAGGTTCCAGGCTCCAGGAAGTTATGAACCTTAGTATATATGTCGCAAGGAGGGAGCCTGCGAGAGGACTATGGGAAGAGTCTCTGAGACGACTCCTGGAATGGTTTTTGCTGTCGACGATGGCGTTATCTTATAAGGCTCTGTCAAGCGAATAGTTTTGCCTGCGGAGCACGAGACAACTGTATGACAATCGAACCGTGGTATGCAGTATCGCGATATTGCAGCACCTACATCAACGCGAGAGGTTTACTGTATGCGCGAGGGCAAGATTACTGTCAACATATACCCTACCTCGATTCAGAGTTTCGGCTCGTATGGGATCTACGGCGACCACGTCCTGGTCCCATTCAGCGAAGGATATACCAACAGGGCTGTTCATTGATTTCCCAATGGCATCGCGAAGGATCAGGACCTCCCAGCTATGAATACGTCTTGTTGACGCATGATGCGTTATCTCAGTCCTGCTAGCGAAGTCACAAGTTGCTTTTGTGGGAGTATGTCGGCCTTGCACATCTTTGTCGCAATCTGCAGACTCTCGGTTCTCGACATGTACAGCAACGCGTGTTCGCTTTCCCGTATGTCGTGCTGCACGGCGCGTATACAGCGCTGACGGTTGCCGCGCATGAATTTAGAAGCTCTCCAGGGGGCTTCAATATTGTCCGCGGATTCCAGATATTGTGACATGGTAACATAAGGTTTTCTGAATGTCACTTTTGCCTGCATGGGAGTATCCACTACATGGATGTTGATAAATGCAGTGACGTCGCGAGTACGAAGTCAGTTCAGTTACGGAGGAAGAGAAAGGACATGTCGTCGCTGTCACTGCGGGCAAGTGTGAACTCTTTCTTCCACGCCGCCAAGATCCTTCACAAGCCACACGCATCCTTCACCCCCTTCGCGCCACCATCATTCGCTCGCTTCGCCCATTACACAGAGTCCATCGATTCGGTACCTGCATACAGATTGACCATTGATAGGGCGGCTGCCGTTTGCAAACAATGGACGATCCGGATGTCGACCACGAGTTGATCGCTCTCCTGAGAGAAAGTTTGGGCTTCTCGAACAAAGCCCAGGACGGTGTATCTAGCAACACAGGTAAGGCACATATTTCTTTGTCAAACAACCACCCTGCATCTCGATCTACTACGCTACTGTAATGTCAGATCAACGTGTCATTTCTACAATCCTTGAGCTCCATGTCGTCGTCGCAGTCTTACTGACACGTTTCTAGGCGTCCTCAAAGATGCCGAGCACGTCGCTTACAACGCAATTGACGTGGCAATCTCGATGTACGGCACGCGTGATGCGGCCAGTCACCTGTACAAAGCCATGCGTGAGCGGAAATACTCCACGCAAACATGGAGCGAGCACGAATTGCATCCCAAGATCGGCGTCGACGTTGACGAGATCGGCTTGGTGAACTTCGTTTTCACTATGGATCTCTTGAACTTCTCATTCTGGTCGGAGAAGTCAGCCAAAGACCGTTACCAGGTTGAGTATCGGGGCAAACGATGGACAGGCTACAACAGCTTGGTGGCTTGTTTGAGGCGCGCACTTGATGAAGGTATCCCTATTACTACGCCACGGTTCTGGAGCAATGATTATTTCAGTGAGGAGGCGGAGCACGTTTTCAGGAGTGCGACGGACGAAGTGGCCCCGCTATTAGCACAAAGGATTGCGGTGTTACAGGAAGCATCCCAAGTGCTCCGAAGAGTACGATTCCAAGTTGTCAACAGGACAAGGTGCATGGCGAGCTGACTGAGACAGGACTTCGGTGACAATGACGATGCAGATGACGAGAACAGCGATGAAGACCACAGCGACGATCATATGGAGACGACAGGTGATGACACAGGAGAGCAGGGTGCTGGTCAGGTGTCGCCCGATGCAAGTCTTGACACACCTGTGGAAAGCGACCTCACGAGCTCCAACTCGCTGGTCGGGAGCTCTCTCGGCGGAGCACTAACGCCGGCGTCTTCCAGCATGGATGATACTAGCACATGTCCGCCAGATGCTATAGACATCAAAGACACAATAACATACACGCAGGATGCCACCGAACCCCTTACAGAGCAGCTTGATGTGAAACCGGCCGAGGCCCAAACGCGGCCCGATATGAGCGTCGTGCGCCTCATAGAGGAAGCAGACCACTCAGCCGGGAAGCTGGTGAACCTTCTAGCCAAACACTTCCCTTGCTTCCAAGACGAAGGACGATTTGAGGGCCGCAAGGTACGCTTCTTGAAGCGTGCACAAATCTTCGTGGCCGACTTGTGGGCCTCTTTCAATGGCACAGGCTATGGAGAGTTCTACGACATCGAGCACATCACTATGTTCGCAGGTTAGTCCTCCCTTGTTGAACCGAATTTCTGCACGTCGGGTAATAGTGACACCTGTGTTTGTTTAGATTACCGGGTTCCCCAGATGTTGTACAACCTCGGCGTTATCACGTTCTCTCCGCCACTGGAGAGCCGTCTCCGCAGGATGGAAGAGTTGAACGCTGGCGACAGCTGGGAACTGCAACTCCGTGGCTGTAGCATCTGGGCGGTGGAGATGATCCGACGGCAGATCGTCCAAGACCACCCTGAGGCCGAATCAGAGGTGAACGCGGTACTTCTGGACTTCTTGCTGTACGATCTAGCCAAAGAGTTTGAGTCGACAGGTACGTTTCGCGCATGTGGCGTTCTTCCTGCACTTTCCCGCTCGATATATTTCAAAACCGGCGTCCAATCGATGTGGAGAACTGTATGTTACACAAAGACGTCAAACGGACGGCGCACTCAAGTGTATCCTCAAACTGATCCGGTCACGCAGGTACAGAAAGCATACCCCATCATAGGACGCGAAGCATATGGTACTAGTGATGTGCTAAAAACGGGATATATAAGGGTGGACGCCTTTCGTTGATACAGACGTTATTTTCATCGCTCCTTCCTTCTCTTGACACAACTTGCTGTCACCGTTTGTCCTGTTTGTGTGTGGGTGGGTCCGCACATGCAACCTTGCTTTCACTCACCAACTTTTGCACTCTTTCGATCCTCTGTGCCCGCTCAGTGACTAGATCGGCATTCCACTCATTCAATCGTTGCCGTTACCAATCGACCACCACTACTTTACCCACTACAACAGTCACCAACCTCTCACGCTTTCCTATAAAGCACTCACGGTTCTTCAACACTGTCAATTCCTCCACACAAACCAGTCCTTACAAACCACGGAGAAATCGAAAAGTCAACAAAATGCGTTCTCTTCTGGTGAGTAGCCCGACCATTTCTGCTGATCGGCTTTGCTGACATTGATCAGATCTCCATCCTTGTGCTCGTAGCGCTTGCTGCAGCGGTTCCTCACGTGCTTCGCGATCATGCTCACGGTCGCCGAGGCCATGGGGCTCGTCTTGGCTCCCTCTCCGGGCGCTGGGACTCCTACGACGGGTCTTGCGGAACTTGGAGCGGCGCAACCTGCAGAGCTGGATTCTGCTGCGGGTAAGTGGAGCGGATTGCAGCTCGGGACCACGAAAAGCTTGCTGATATGTTTTGGCGTACAGTTCCAATGGTTGGTGCGGCAATGCCGAGGAGCACTGCGGCGCTGGCTGCCAGTCTGGTTTCGGTAAATGCGGTCCCAGATCTTCTCCCGAGGCCGTTCCGGCATCTCCGTCACCTATGGACATTCCTGGAAGGTATGGGCCGCCTTCCTCGCCGACTAGCTCCACGACGTCGCCTCAGCCCTCTCCATCTGACATCACGATCTCTGCTTCATCCGTGCAATCTGGCACTCAGGCTTCAACAACTACATCTTCAAGCACTATTGTGGAGACCACTCCACTTGAGCCATCGCAGTCGACATATCCTGTATACTCACCGCCGGTCTCGTCTTCGTCTTCTAGCGATCTAGCCGCGTCTTCTTCTTCAACATCAGGCGCTCCTTCCTCGCCTCCTACGCCCACCGAGAGCACATCTTCGACCACTTCTTACGGCAGTGCTACACCGACTGCGACCTCGGGTGGTGGCGGCGCTCAAAGCCAAGGTGGACCATACATCAAAACATTCACGGGCGATGGTTCCGAGGGCGCCGGCTGGCCAAGTCAGGATCAATGGCTCCCCTTCGAGACTTTGTGGGAGATCAACCAAGATATCATGACCCACTCGTGCTCTAATGCATGGAGCCTTGGTAGCAACACTGACAACACCGAGCAGGAGCTTGCTGACGTTAAAGCTGCCATCGAAGACCTTTCTGCCCAAACTCAGGTGGACAAGGCTTTCATCTACGTGGTGATGCAGCAGGAGTCTCTTGGCTGTGTCCGAGTCCGTACCACGAGCAACGCACATGCCAACCCTGGACTATTCCAGTCGAACCAGGGTGCCGGCTCCTGCAATAACGGTACGGGCCTGCAGATTCCTTGCCCACAGAGTGAGATACACCAGATGGTCGAGGACGGCGTTGCGGGCACCCGAGGTGGCGAGGGCGAGGGCCTGCAGCAGCTCCTGGCGAAGGCTACCGGAGGGGTAGCTCAGAAATACTACCGCGCTGCCCGCATTTACAACTCTGGCTCTCTGGACGCGAGTGGCAGCCTAGGCCATGGAGGTGCCACTGCTTGCTATTGCAGCGACATCGCCAACAGGTTGTTGGGATGGTCCCAGGGAACCAGCCAGTGCAGCGTAGCTGAGGTCAGCGCCTGATCCGGGCCATTCCCTTTTGATGAGTACTACTATTTGCACTCTTCATTTCTCCAAGCAATGGTCCTGACGGCCATGCAATGCCAGCTTTCTTGTATGTCTAAATCGGTCTCCTTCTCGATGAAAGAAGAGAGAAGTTGATACTTTTGCTACGTGGAATTCGGAAAGACTGAGAGATAACCAGAATGAAACCACCTCAAATTGAAACTGTGAGCGTCTACTGCCCTTTCTAGTTGAGTCTTCGTTGCCATCGTGCCTTGCTAGTCAGAAAACTTACGTTGAAAGACCACGTTCCAGTCTGGGTCTTGGCAATAGTATTTAGCTGCATCTCTTAGTAAGCAAGTTCCTCGCCTGTCAGTCTAGAGTTGAATGATAGAACCCTAGCGATTTGCTAATCAACAGCACTCAAGTGGCAGGGCAGGGAAAGCATGTGAAGCTGCAACCCCGAAACTCGGCCGATGTCCTCTTCCATGGGATTTCGGCAGTGATCAAGCACTGCCGAACAGGCTGGGCGCTCCAAGACGTTTCCATCATCCTAAACGTCATCTTCATCGAACATTGGCGGGTGCATCAAAAGGCCAGTGGTCTACGGTCATACCCGAGGTCGCGCGGTCTCTTGCGAATTGTCAGCGTCTGGCTTATTAATCCTGTGGGAGGGCAGGCCAGGGCTAAACGTCACATCCTTGGAGCCGTGATGGCCTTCATAAATGACGGGAAAGGTATTATGTTTACGCTGTTCTAGATTATACTTTGCTCTTTCTGTTACTTGCTATAGACTTTAATATTCATATCCATTTTATCCTGTCAAGCATTTACATCGCTTCTCTTGCTAACAGACAGCATGCCCTCGACTCAGAAGCAGTGGACCGTCGCTGAGCTCACTGGCTTTGATGGCCTGAAACTTGCCACTGATGCACCTGTGCCCCAGGTCGGTGAGAACGACGTTCTTGTCAAGTGTATGTTCCTGGATATTACCAAAGACTGCTATCCTCCCGATTGACTTCAGCTAACGACACTTGTCAGTCCACGGCGCTTCGCTCAACTACCGTGATCTCGCCATCGTCAAGGGATTCTACCCATTTGCTCTTCGTACTGGCGTTGTCCCTGCGTCTGACGGAGCCGGTGTCGTCGAGGCTGTTGGCTCTGGCGTGACCCGCTTCAAGAAGGGTGACAAGGTGCTCACTCTGTTCAACCAAGGCCATCTCGCCGGCTCGCTGGACTATCAGACCGTTGGAACTGGTGTTGGCGGCACCATTGACGGTGCTCTCCAGCAGTATGGTGCCTACAGCGAGCAAGGTCTCGTCGCCATGCCGTCCAACCTCGACTTCTTGCAGGGCAGCACCTTGACTTGCGCCGGCCTCACTGCATGGAACGGCTTGTACGGTCTCGAGGGCCGCAGTCTGAAGCCTGGTGACTGGGTCCTGACCCAGGGTACTGGCGGTGTCAGCATGTTCGCTGTCCAGTTCGCCAAAGCCGCTGGCGCAAAGGTCATTGCCACCACCTCCTCTGCCGAGAAGGGCGAGAAGCTCAAGGCCCTTGGTGCCGACCACGTCATCAACTACAAGGAAGTGTCGAACTGGGGCGAGGAAGCCAAGAAGCTCACACCCGGCGGCCGCGGCGTGCAACACATTCTCGAAGTCGGCGGACCTAACACTATGACCCAGTCCCTCAAAGCCATTTCTTTCGACGGCGTGATCTCCATTATTGGTTTCCTCGGTGGTGCTAAGGGAGAGCAGCAGCCCACTTTCCTCGAGTGCCTCAACAACATCTGCACCGTGCGTGGCGTGCTGGTGGGAAGCAGGCAGCAGTTCGAGGAGATGAACCGTGCCATTGAGGCGAACGACATCAAGCCCGTAGTTGACGAGAAGGTTTTCACTCTCGATGAGACCAAGGAGGCCTATCAGTATATGTGGGACCAGAAGCACTTCGGCAAGCTGTGCATTCAGATCAACTAAACCTTGAACGCTTGTATGATGATAGAGCCAAGGGCACCAAGTTTGCGTGTATACAGATAATGCAAAGAGTCACGAACAATTGTCATTGTACAAATCACTCCATGCCACCACAGTGAAAGCATGCCTACTTAGAGTACTATACCGCCAGATGACATGTCGATCTGATACGGACATCAGAATGCAAAGCACTGACAGATCCCGAAGTTTACTCCCATTCTAACCAGGGTTCTCCAATGTGTCTGAGTTTGCTTCGTGGCGGCAATCCGTGCTAATAACTACGTTACTAGAAAAGGCGTGGTGACCCCTTGCCGCGCTTCTTGAGCCACAAGCTCCGCATGGACAGCACATGAAATGAATATCATCTGTATGCTAGGTGTGAACTTTATTGTCATCAACGAGGCCTGCGCAGAGGTGATGTCAACGATACGCGGCTTAAGCCATCCATTGAGCCATTCCTCAGCCTTGCGATAATATCACTCAGGTATTATACATTTCTCTCATGGCGGTCTGCAGATTGGCATGGTCAGAAGTTGGAAGGACTGGGACGGGGTCTACAGGGCAATCAAGTTGGCACAACGGTCGTGGCGCAGGCAGTCTATCTTTAGTTTGGCGCGGGCGGCAAGCTTCATGTTGATGCTTGAGCCACACGATCGCCCACCGTCGCCCATGTCTCGACTCAGGACCTATTGCTTTCCCCCAGAGTTGCCTCAACCGCTGGAACCGTCGTTGTCTTGCATTCTTTGTCGATGCTATAGGGAAAAACCCTGCCAGTATTCTTTGCCTTTACCCTAGATCTGTCTGGAGCTACCATTAGAGGATACAGTAATACTACGATTCGTTCCGTCAGCATCCTGCCGCGGGCAACCTACCTACACAGCCGCGTCAGCTGCTAGCATAGCCCTCGCCGACTCGTCAACACCAATCCTACCTGTCAGAACATCAGCTTGGGTCCTCGTCGCACGAAGACGCTCCTATCCACCTGCTTGGACCGTCTGTGCTTGCGGTTTGCAGCAAATGAATCACTTCCAAATACACGGCGCATAGCGGTCGTTGCAATGCTGTTGCCCGCCGAGGCATCTCATGGTATCCTCGTTGCGCGTCAGAGTCAGAGCGGCGGTAGTGGGAACCTTACCACGGTCACAGCTGTAAGGAACCCGCTGAACATGTGTACCTAACTCGTGGCTGACTTGGTAACAGGTCGTTGTGTCCATAGCAATCGCTATCTCTGTCATATTCCTATCATACCTAGTGCTCAAATCGATCCGCGTACGTCAAGACAACCCTAGATTCATTCCCACTCAATACTTGAAGAACAAGTGGAGGAACTGGCACCCTATCGGTCTCACTGGAAGCAAGGGAAGCTACTCATCACGACTGCAAGAAGATACCAGCTATGCGCCCACTCTACACAATCGAAGCGCTAGGCAGAGCGCAAATCTTGGGGATGTGGAGCAGAATGGAGGTGCAAACGAGGGAACCGTCGAACGTAACACCAGTGTGCGCTCGGTCATGACGCTACCTGCATACTCTAAATCTGTGAGGGATAATGAGCGCATCTTGGCGCGGGAAGGCGAGCGCGGAGGGATCGATACCGTGGTGGAAGCGTCTGAGACTGCTGAGGAGGAAGAGAACAGGAGAGAAGAAGAGATGGAGAGCTTGTATCAGATCAGAGTACAACGACGGAGGGAGATTGAGGAGCGTGAGCAGAGACGTGAGGCTAGGAGAGACGCCAGACGACGGGAGGACTACACCACACTTGCGACCATGCGACAGGAGAGCATCTGGAGAGCGCAACAGCGCGCTTCGTCCGGTGCAGCTGCTATGATTGCGCAACACCGCGCAGCATCTCGAGAGCGTAGAGTCAGTGCAGTCGCATACGGCGATTTGGGTGTTGCACGACACGATGGTACCAGGATCCGCGCAAACTCTACAGACTCAGACAACCGGCCGCTACTAGACTCTGCAGCAAGCATGTCAGAGAGCACCAGGCCCATCACTGGCGATTCATTGAGCGTCCACAGAAGAGGCCGATCTGGCAGCTCAGCCACGTCAGCCATGTCCGATGTGTCCGACAACGAAGGCGACCTGCCACCATTTGGACGCTCCGGTAGCGATTTCGAGGTGGTCAACATGAACCAGACCCACTCGCGAAGCCCATCAGCTACACGCGAGTCTGCCGAGAACCACGGTCGATCAGGAAGCAGTGCTGGGCCTCTAAGCCTAGACACAGCCGATCTGGGAGAGTCGAGGATACCAATGTATCAACCGCCAGCATACGAGGAAGGCTTCGAAGAAGCGCCGCCGTATACCTCACCTGTTGACCGACAAATTCCTGGCTTCCAGCGGGAGCGATTACAACAAGCTGATACACTTCGCCCACTATCGGCCACAGGTGCCCCTCTGCTACCAGAAATTGGGCGGCTACCCAGCATTCGCATTGCAGAGGCGACACCCATAGAGCCCAGAGCGCCAGTCCCCGAATTCCCTCCGACAGTAAACGAGGGCAATGAATCCCGGGAGCGATGATGGAGTGTTGTTGACCAGTCTTTTGGCGTTTATTCTCTATATATCAAGCGTTTTGGCGCAGCGTTCCTTTCGTACTCATTCGAGCTTCCCATATATAGTATTACGTTATTACTAAGAAGCATGCTATTATCGCATTGTCAAGACAAGGAAAATGTTGCGCCATCTTTAGATCTGCCTGTGCTTGGTTGATCATCTTCACTGCACCTCCAGTATGCTTGGCTTTATACCGCCTTAGCCTTCCAAGCTCTTTGCTTCTGCTTCTAGCGCATGTAATAGATACTTAGTGGCAGTCAGGGCTGCATGTGTGGACCTGGTGAATACAGTTGTGGTGCAAGCACGTGGCCCGACTCATTGGCGTTCATCTCTCCACGGCCCAAATCGCAATCCCTGCGACTCCTCAACTTCAACTCGACCTGCTTAGCCGAAAGGATCAAATAACCAACCCTACCGTGTATGAAATATACACGAGGCGATCAGTGGGGCTAGTCTAGCATGTTATCGATCCCGACACTTGCCCACGTGTTCTTTGAATGAATGCGATCTTCCGTCGCCTGCGAGGGCAGCAGCGGCATAAATATGCCCCCATCGGCCAACCCCATCACGTTGGCGATGCTCCAGAGACACCGCGGAGCACGAATATTTGGACAAAGAAGCACATTGCTCTGCTCATGTTGATTGGAACCTTGGCTGCGCTTGTGGGAATTGTGGGTGTTGGGTAAGTGGCTGCTCGACTACTCGTGCATGGAAAGTTCATTGGAGAACTGATACAGATCACACGCAGCTCAGCTTCTCATCCTAAGCATTCAAAATCATGCGACTCTACTTTCAAAGGGTATCAGTGCGAGCCTGAGATTTCGCATTACTGGGGCCAGTACTCTCCGTTCTACTCTGTGCCTTCCGAGATTTCTGCAGACATTCCACGCGGTTGCAGCGTCACGTTTGCTCAAGTCTTGTCCAGACATGGAGCGCGTGATCCTACTGTGAGTCTCTTCTGAACATATCTCAAGTCAATTGTGGATTTCTAATCTGCCGACACAGGAATCCAAAACCAAGCTATACAAAGCCGTGGTCCAACAGCTCAAATCTAACGTCAAGACATTTACCGGCGACTATGCTTTCCTCTCCGACTATGAGTACACTCTAGGTGCCGATGAACTCACACTTTTCGGTCAACAGCAGATGGTCAACTCTGGTGTCAAATTCTACGAGCGCTATGAAGCCCTTGCTTCAAAGTACACTCCATTCCTACGATCTTCAGGCCAGTCTCGCGTGGTCGAGTCTGGAAAGAACTGGACGCAGGGCTACCATGCTGCGAAGTTGGTTGACAGGCACGCCAGACCTCGCGGAGACAGTGTGTACCCGTACGAAATCCTGGAAATACCCGAGGCTGCGGGCGTGAACAACACCCTCAACCACGAGATATGCACTGACTTCGAAGAGGGCTGGTACGGCGAGATTGCAGATGCGGCTCAGAAAGAATGGGCAAACATCTTTGCAGCTCCTATCCGTGATCGTATCAACGGCGAGCTTCCTGGAGCGAACTTGACAACCATACAGACTGTTTATCTGATGGATCTCTGCCCTTTTAACACAGTCGCTTCAGACACAGGAGCTGTCAGTCCTTTCTGCTCACTCTTCAGCGAAGAGGAGTGGCACCAGTACAATTATTATGAGGTAATTCCATCCGATCTGAGCCTGCACCGTGCATTTCTAACCATTAGCAGACTCTTAATAAGTACTACGGCTATTCCCATGGAAATCCGCTCGGCCCAAGCCAGGGTATAGGTTTCACCAACGAGCTCATTGCTCGCTTGACAAACCAGCCTGTCAACGATCACACTTCCACAAACAGCACGCTCGACAACAGCAATGTGACATTCCCGCTCGGCCGCAAGCTGTACGCCGACTTCACACACGATAACGACATGACCGCCATCTTCTCCGCAATGGGTCTGTACAACAACACAGCGCCTCTCCCCAACAACACGATTGTCGAAGCCGAAGACGCAGGTGGCTACAGCGCGGCGTGGACGGCATCGTTCGCTTCAAGAGCATACTTCGAGAAGCTGCAGTGTCGCGGGGAGCCCGAAGAGCTTGTCCGCGTCATCGTGAACGACCGTGTGCAAGACTTGAAGCAGTGCGGTGGAGATAGACTGGGCCGGTGCAAACTGAGTGCGTTCGTCAAAAGTTTGGGCTTCGCGCGTTCTGGTGGGCTGTGGGATCAATGCTACGTGTGATAGATGATAGCCAGCTTGGCTTGCAGATGATTAGACTGCAGTCAGCGCGGCTATGAAAGATCTTTGTCTGCTGATTGAACGGCTTATCGTCTGGCCTTCCTGTGTTCAGTATCACTAAAGTCATGCCTTGCATATACTGTGGGCCTTGCAGATTGCATGGTTGCATGGAGCTCGGCTTTCCCAGCTACCTCCATGGACAAATGTTCACTCCGCGGGTGGCAGGATGTCTTCTGCTAGCATGTCTGTGTTTAATCCGGTCCGTCCGTTTCAGATTCTAGCTTACAGTACACTATCCAAGGTGGGCAGCAGGTCATGAACTCAAATGGGTGGAAGGAGTTGATTGATGCGGGGTTCGATGATCTAACATCCGAATGAGAGGTGGGGCTGGAAGCGAGAGCTCGAGGGAGCTGCGGAGCTATATGCGCGTACAAGTATGATAAATAGGCGATGCTACATGTGGTGTTGAACTGCCCTTTTGTCAGGAAGGTGAGGACTTTGATAAGTCACAATCTACGCTGATACGTTCTACATAACTTCAACCCTAACTTCTGAACGTCTTTCGCAGCAGTAATGGTCAACGCTAAGGCGCAAGAAGCTGTCCAGAAGTCGCTGGACAGCGTAACCGGCGACAAGTCTACTGGTGTTGCCGGTCTGGTATTCGTCGCCGTCGACAAGAATGGAGACGAAATCGCCGCTCATGCTTCTGGAAAGACTGGACTCAAGTCCAAGGAAGACATGACGCTCGACTCGATATTCTGGATCGCATCTTGCACCAAAATCCTCGCCACCATCGCGTGTCTGCAAGCAGTTGAGCAAGGCAAATTGAGTCTGGACGACCATGAACAGGTCTACAAGCTGTGCCCTGAGTTGAAGAAGGTTCAGGTGTTGCAGGATGATGGCTCGTTGGTCGACAAGAAGAAGCACATTACTTTGAGGATGTTGCTGTCTCATACGGCAGGCTTTAGTTACGAATTGTAAGTCGCACGAACCTTGCCAAAGACCACTCACTAATCAGAACAATGCAGCTTCAACCCGAAGTTGAGAGACTATGGCCGTCCTGTTGGTTTCGACGTCTTCCACTCTGATATACGCGATATCATCAAACAACCTCTGGTCAACCAGCCTGGTGAGAAGTGGGAGTACGGCATCAACATCGACTGGGCTGGCATTGTGCTGGAGCGCGCCACCGGAGAGAGATTGAATACTCTGATCCAGAAAGGCATTGTTCAGCCACTCGGTCTCAAGAACATCACCATGCTCCCCACCCCGGAGATGAAGAAGAAGCTTGCCAGCATGCACCAGCGCTGGCCTAATGACCCCAGCAAGTGCGAGGAGCGTGACCACATCCTCCGCGAGCCGCTGTACGCGGAGACGAAGGAAGAGCAGGAGAAGTTGTTCAACAGTGGTGGCGCAGGCGGCTACGCCCAGCCGTCACAGTACGTGCAAGTACTTGCAGCGCTACTCAACGACGGCAAGAGTCCTAAGAACGGAGCCCAAATCCTCAAGCCGGAGACCGTGAACCTCATGTGGGAGAACCAGATTCCACAGCATCCTGACTTTGCACGAGAGGGTCTGAACCCAGCCAAAGTCGAGATATCCAATGTTATTCCGGAATTCTACCCACAGGAAGGTAAGCTGATTGACTGACTACATTGAGGAAATGCAGTGGCGAGAAGCAAAACTGACAACGAGGCTCTTAGGCAACCCACCTCAAGGATGGGGCCTCAGTATGTTCATCACACACGAGCCCGGAGTTACCGGTCGCGGTAGGAACACAGGCTGGTGGGCTGGTATTGCCAACTTGTTCTGGTGGTGCGATCGCGAGAAGGGCGTTGCGGGCATGATCGCCAGTCAGATCATGCCGTTTGGCGACCCGCAAGTCATGGGGCAGTGGTTCGCCTGTGAGGGAGCTGTGTATGCTGCGGTAGGAGAGTCGTCGACGTTGCCGGTGAGATAGATGTGATCTGCTGTAGCATCTTAATCTGTAGTGAATGGAGTTTGCGTTGCTTCAGAATTGTCCTTTGGCACAAGCAACCTCGCGGTCTAGCTTCAAAGTCCGTACCGCTTGCGGAGCCGCTGGGATGTCAGCACAGAGTTTGAACCTACCGTGAGATACTGAAGCACGTGACACTGGAAGCGGCCGTCGTCCCGTGCGCGTTCATTCCTACCTGAGGACAAGCTCCGTTCAATGCCAACAATACATCATCCCTTTCACTTTAACCTTTTGACTCTACACCTCACATCATAATCCACTTGTCCCGCCTCGACACAGCCGCTGCGCATACTTAAGCCCCATTTTCGCGCGCCGACTGGCACAACCACCACCCACACTCCACAGCCATGTCTACTGCAGACTTCCTGAACCAGGATTTTGGCGAGGACTCTGAGGAGGATTTCAACCCGGAGCCCGAGAGAGACTCGGATGACGAGCGCGATGCCAAGCCAAGAGCGAACGCGGACGACGACGACGACGACGATGACGAGCCTCCACAACGCTCAAGACCCGCGGCTGTGAACGAGGATGCCGAGGAGGAGGGCGAGGATGATGAGGAGGGCGGCGAGGAGCAAGATGAAGAAGACGACGAGGATGAAGATGACGAAGAGGACGAGGACGATGATGTGGAGGTGAGAAAACGCGCATCCGGGCTAATGCAACGGGGATACTAACGTACAATAGGGTCAGCCCTCGCGTAAGCGCAGGCGCAAGCAGAGGCGCAACCAATTCATCGATGTCGAAGCCGAAGTTGACGAGGAGGACGAAGAAGAGCCCGAAGAGGACGATGACCTTCCTGGCGACGAGATGCACCCTGATGACCTTCAAGAACTACCAGCCGGCGCTGATCGCGATGACCGCAAACACCGTGAGCTCGATCGCCAACGCGACATGCAAATGCACATGGATGCAGAAGAGGAGGCTGCCAGACTGAAGGAGAGATACGGTCGTCAGGGTCGCGCAGGCGGCGGAGGAACCGCTATTACAGACCAGAGGCTACTCATGCCTACGATCGAGGACCCGCGTATCTGGCGCTTGAAGTGCAGACCTGGAAAGGAGCGCGAAATCGTGGTCAACATCACACACCGTATTTTCGAGCGAGCCAACACACGCGATCCCGTCAGAATCATCTCAGCATTCTTCAGAGAGGGCGCCATGAGCGGTAACCTGTACGTGGAGGCACGACGCCAGGAGGACATCATTCCAGCACTGGAGAACATCACACATATCTTCTTCGGCACCAAGCCAATGATGCTGCCCCTCGAGGAAATGCCCGACTTGCTTCGCATCAAGAAGACGCGCCAGCTGGAGCCTGGCATGTATGTGCGCATGAAGCGCGGTCTTTACGCTGGAGATCTGGGACAAATTGATGATGTTGAGGCCAACAACGTCAACATGACTGTCAAGCTTGTCCCGCGTCTGGATTATGGTTTGACCGAAGATGCCAACGCTGCACCTGAAATGGACAACAAGCGCAAGCGCCCTGTAGCGCAGTCTCGCCCGCCCCCAAGGCTCTTCAGTGAGACCGAGGCCAGAAAGAGACAGGGTCGCTACCTGCAAAGACACCAAGGCCTGAGTAATAATGCCTATACCTTCCAGGGAAAGGAGTACATCAATGGCTTCCTGATTTCGACTGAGAAGATCAACAACCTGGTCACAGAAGGCGTGAACCCTACCCTAGAGGAAGTCACCAAATTCACAGCAAGCACCGATGAAGGCGGTGAGGGCTTGGATCTTACCGCTCTTGCAGCAACCCTCAAGTCCAACGCTGGTGCAGTCTTCCAACCTGGCGACCACGTCGAGCTGTTCCGTGGTGAGCAGAAGGGTGTCGGGGGACGCGCAGTCAACGTTTACAGCGATCTGGTAACGATTCGTGTCATGGAAGGTCCTCTACGCGGCCAGCAGATCGAAGCGCCAGTACAAGATCTGCGGAAGAAGTTCCAGGAGGGTGATCACGTCAAGGTCATCGGTGGCAGCAAATTCCAGGATGAAGTCGGAATGGTCGTTCGGATTAGGGATGACAAGGTGACCATTTTGACCGACTCGAATCAGCAAGAAATCATCGTCTTCAGCAAGGATCTTCGCGAGGCATCAGACTCCGGCGGAACCATTGGCACCACACCTTACTCGCTCTTCGATCTGGTGCAAATCGACGCATCTACCGTTGGTTGCGTTGTCAAAGTCGATCGTGAGAGCGTTCGTGTTCTCGATCAAAACGGCTCAGTGCGACAGATGCTTCCCAGCAACATTTCAACCAAGATTGAACGCCGCCAGAATGCTATTGCCACCGACCGTGACGGCAACGAGATCAAGCACGACGACCAGATCAAGGAACTCGGTGGTGAACAGAAGGTTGGCCATGTGATGCACTTGCACCGCAACTTTGTCTTCTCCCGCAACCGCGAGCGTCAAGACAACGCTGGTGTCTGGGTCGCTCGCAGCGCCAACATCATGACAGTCGCTGCCAAGGGTGGACGATCCAACCAGCCTGGCGGAGACCTCACTGGTATGAACCCGGCAATGAAGAAGAGCATGCCAGGAGCAGGTGCACCAGCCATGCCTCCGCCTGTGCAGAAGGGACGCGACAGATTGATTGGCAAGACTGTTCGTGTCAAGCTCGGCCCATCGAAGGGTATGATTGGCATTGTCAAAGATTGCACTGCTGACACCGCTACTGTCGAGTTGCACGCAAAGAAGAACAAAGCCTTCATCTCAAGAGACAAGCTAAACATTGTCGATCCCAATACCGGTGTCACCATTGGAGACGGCAAGGCTACTGGTGGTGGCGGATCACGTCCACCTGGAATGCCGCCTGGCGCGATGCGTACAGGTGGTGGACAAACTCCTGGTCGTGGTTTTGGCGGAGCTCCTGGCGGTGGTCGCACTCCTTCGTACGCGATGGGAGGCGGCAGCAGGACGCCTGCGTGGAAGCAGGATGCTGGTGCTCGCACTCCGGCTTACGGTGGAGGTACTTCTTACGGTGGCTCCGGCGGTTTCGGCGGTGCCACATCATACGGAGGCCAGACAAGCTATGGTGGCGGCACCAGCTACGGCGGCGGCACCAGTTATGGCGGTGGAGGAAGCGCATGGGGTGGTGGCGTAAGTTTACATGTTCTGCTCATTTTCAACGCACACGAACTAACATTCTTCACAGCAATCAACCTGGAATCCCAGTGGCGGCCGCACACCTGCCCACCAGCCTAGCGGTAGCAGAACACCCGGATACGGGGGCGGTCTCGACGCTCCTACTCCCGGTTTCAACTCTGCGCCTACTCCTGGCGCATACGTTGACCAGCCTACGCCTGGTGCGTACAAGGGCAGTGGCTTCCCAGAAACACCCGCGCCGTATTCCGCCGAGACACCAGGCGGTGATGATGGCCCAAGGTACGATTAGTTGGGAAACACGAATGTGTACTACTTCCATTTTGAGGCGTTGGGTATCTGTTTGATAAAGTTGCAGAGGCATGCTCCGGAGCCCGGGGGGAACAGCGAATGATTTGAATTACATTGGGAGTCACGAAAACCTAGAGGCTGGTTTTGAAGCAGATACTTAGCCAGCGAAAGTCAAAACATTTGTATCAGTAAGTCTTGATTCGCGTTTGCGGTCCTTCCACTTTGTGTGCCAAGATCGAACTATCTATTCTAATAGTGGTCAACGTGGAATGAGGACACTCGCTCTCTGTCTTCACTTTACATAAGCACAACTCTTCTAAAGCAAGCGTGCAAGTGCACTTGGGATTTGTTGGTCTGGAGGACGGAAGCTTGGAGGATATCATAGGCTTCTTGGGCAGATTGCGAGATGGTCCGAGGATCGAGCGCCTCAGTATCATTGACTTGCGCCTCAACGGAGATCTGATCGGTTTCAACTTGCCATGTCAAGCTGTCGGAATAGATATCGAGGATGAAGAAGAAAACGTTTGGGTAAGCCAGACCGCAAGTGAGTATATGGTGTTGGAAGGCACGAACGAGGTTCGAGATGGACTCATGATTAAGGAGGACTACATCCAGATTATTCACACCTATTCAGGTCCTCGGCAAGGTATCAGCGGTTCGTAGAGGTGTTTGCAACAGTGTAGGTGTAAGTCTGTGACTCGCGACCGCACCGGTGGTTGATAGAGACAAAACTGCGAGAGGTGTGCTTATGCACGACGTTGTCATGGCATTCAAGGCGAGTATACTTAAACCTCATAACGAATTAACCACTGCATATTTAGTTGGGTGAAGATACGATGTTGGTGACCCCCAAGGCCGCTGTTGTTGGCATTCTGAAACCAGCTGAAGTGCGGCGGGATTCGTCAGCATCCCATCCCATACAACCACAGCTTTTGCTGATCACGCGCCTTTGTGTCGCATCTACAACACATTCTTCTTCCTACCACGCATTGGAATAGAAAGGAGCCACGCGGTCTTACATCGAGCGTCCGCATGTACTGAGCCTCACTGGCATATGCTGAAAAGATGACAACGCATGACCATTTTGCGACAGCGTGGCGTGATGGAACAATATCCCGTGAACAATCAGGGCGCGATTCACGGGGTGACTTGCAACGAGAAGGATGCTTGAATCATGTTTTACACAGCTTGAGTCTTCGAAGATGTCTACCAGTCGAGCATGGCGAGCAGCCGAATGAGTTCTGAGACCAATTGAGTCTTCCTGAACTCTTGCAGGGTTTCATAATCGGTGTAGCTCATACACCACGCGCCTCTATTTCTCTCAATAGAAGCATTATGGGTTTGAAACCGCCCCAATTCCTTCCATGCTTACAGTCAGCTACAGCCGGCCGTCAAGAAAGTAGACTCCTGTCTGAGATTCCTAGCTAACATGGCAAACAATCATCATGTTGGAGTGTGCGTGTTCAAACACCAACAGCCAACCCGTCTTGACCATGTGTATTTTGGTACATCAAGTTGGTAGGTCTATGAGCGACATGACTCTATAAGTATTTTCAGACATCACAGGCAAGTCGTAAGACCAGGCCATCGAACCATTCCAACATCCACCTAGAGAACGAGGGCTCTTTCTTCACTGCCTTCATCGTTTCTTAGTCACCAGATTCTTCGGATCCTGAGCTTTCTGTGCTACAGTAGCTCAAATGCCCCACCAGCTCCTTCGAGCAGCAGTTGCAGCTGTACTGCTTTTCAGCTTTGTCTACGGACAGGACATAGCTATCTCAGCAAATTCTCTCGACCAGGTCGCAGCCGACGACTTCCTCAACGCAACTTGCCTGACGGACGCAAACCCTGGCGTTGATACACTCTCGGTAGGGGATAAATTTGCGGTACCATTGGACTGCTGCGGTACAGAATCGTTTGTCTGCGGTGGTGCCTTTTGTACACTTCTTGCGGAGTGCACCAATCTGCAGACCGGAGGCGGAACTATCTCTATGACTTTCGTCGCTAGCACGGTGACGGCATCTGTTACTGGCACCATGGTCACTCAAAGCTCCGATGAAACCATCACATCGACCGCTCAACTTTCTGGAACTGATACTGAAGCTACAGCTACGACTACGTCGACTTCTTCCGATGATGGTGGTTGGTGCAGCGGGAGGCGCTGGCGGTGTTGGCGGTTCCGGCGGCGGTGCGACTGCAACAACAAAAGCTGAAGATACGACAAATGCAGAGACCACGACCGCTCCAACGAAAGCAACACAGGCCTCAAGCACACCCCAGTCAACGACATCGTCCTCTGCGTCAAGCGGTATCCCCACCCCTACTGCATGGCTGATCAGTACAAAGCGCAACACTGCTCGTGCCGACTTTGACGCATTCATCAAAACCTTGCCCGACCAAGGCCAAGGCGATGTCATCGCCTACGACAACATACCGTGGCAGTCGTATGTCACAAAGAATTTGACATCGGACCAAGTAGATATGATCAAGATGAATAAAATAGTCGATCTCGTTGGCCAGGTCACTGAAGAGGATGGCGAAGCAGGCATTGCTGCCACCAGAAAGTCTCGCGTCACGAAGCGTGAGAACTCGTCCAGAGCCGGAAGTGATTACCACTTAGGAATACTCTCTGCACCGAGAGCTTTGATGGACACCGAGATGTGGCCGGACTATGAGTTCGACACCCAGCTCGGTCTAGGGCATACAATATATATCATCGATACAGGTTACAGGTCAACACACGAGGTAAGAACCATCATGTCTGAGCCATCCAATTTAATTCACTGACTGCATACCAGGAATTTGCAGCAATAGGCCGCACTGTGGACGACTATGTGGTTCCTAACGCTTTCACCCTCTCAGCTTCCCCATTTGTCAGTGATCAAGACACTCTCTCGCCGGAAGACATGACAGATTACAACGGACATGGTACTGCAGTTGCTTCTGTGGCTGGAGGCATTTCTCAGGGTATCGCTTCTCAAGCCAACATGGTCATCATCAAGTTCAGGAATGCCGCTGCTCAAGCTGGCGTAGGCATAAATCAGATTCGAGGTGTGACCTCGGCAGCGCTGCGCGACGCTTGGGACTATGCTATCAACGATATTATCTCGCGGAGAAACAATGGAGATACTGGCAAATCCGTGATTAACATGAGTTATGGTATAGTGCATGGTCAGAAAATGGTATCTGTTGAGCAGTACTGACTCCGACTACAGGGTTCGCCCGTGGCGGTCCACTGCCAACTCTTCATGAGCTGATCATGGACAGGATCATTCCCTTTGCTGCAGAGAACGACATCGTGGTTACCATACCCACCGGCAACGATGCCCCTACCAGTCTCGCCATGGTCACGCCACAGAACCTTGGCACGACCGACAATGCCCTGATCACTGTCGCTGGCGTGGAGCGCGATGGTTCTCTGTTCACAAACAGTAATCCAGATCTCGGTACCGGAGGTTCAATCACTGTCTACGCAGCTGCCCGATTGGTATTGGCTGCGAGCACTGGCAGCGATACTTCGACGGCAATGCTCAACGGAACGTCACTGGCTGCGCCTGCGGTAGCCGGGATGGTAGCTCACTTCTTTTCACTTCCTGAGCTTGACGCAAATTGGCCACAAGGCAGTGTCGCCCGTGCAATGAAGCAGTTCTTCGTCCTTAGCGCGAGGATACAGCGTAACAACAATCCAGTACCACCCAACCTTGGCTATGCTGGGCCTGCACCGGCATCAGTTGTGGTCGCTTGTAAGTCTTCTGGTGCCTAACATAGAGAATGATAATCGAAACTCGTGCTTTGTCTCAATTGAATCAATAAGCACTGACAGATATGCAGGGAATAGGCATCCGGGCAATGCTCTCGCCGGCTGCGGCGCACCAGCAAAAGTGAAGCGCCAGGACGACTTGCCCGATCTCTCATGCCCGTCGCCATCGTCGGAAACCTCGATGACGACCATGACACTGGAACCTACGACCACAGAAACATCGCAAACAACCTCAGAGTCCACTTCGAGCGAGACACCGACTACGACTGAGCTGGCAACGACAACGAGCTCATTCTGCACCGTCGTTTATGGAGACGGCTCTTCTTGCGTGCAAGTACCCAACAACACATGCGGGTTCGGTAGCCAAGTTATCTGTCCCCTGGCAAAGCGAGGCTTGCACGCGGCTACTGCTACTACCTACTACGCTACAGGCTCGTTCATCAGGGCCATCCCCACACAGGCATGAAGATTGTTTCCATGGATTTCGCGGAGATCACCTCGATCCTTGAGAAGCTACGACGATAATCATTATTTGCAGGCCTTGGCCTTTATCTCAGGAGTAGTTTCATTGAAATACGGTCGAGGACTGTCGTTCGAAAGTGCTGGATTTGGTGGCAGATCGGGTCGCTCTTTACAATTTCACGGACTTGTGATATATTAGAACGCATTTCCTTTTGTGAGCGATTGCAGCTCTTTGACTCCTCAATTAGAACATTCCCTTGCCAGATATGACAGTTTCTAATGACCCTGAGTTTGTATCAAAAACAGCTGCAATGTCTTCATTCTTGCGCACTATTGATGTCTTCATAGAGCTTGGTATTGAACCTCGAACAAGTATTTAATACCAGCAACAGCCGCGCCAGTTCCAATGCAGACCAGAGACCAAGGGTTGACAATCTCGGAGAAGTCTAGCCAGGAGCTGTTCTTCTGTCTGCGGTACTCTTGGAATCCGAGGTACTTGTTGGGGTCATCCTTTGAGTAACGCTCGTTTTGGGATTCTTCGTTTTGCCTGCTATCTTTCAGTGAATGAGGAAAGCAGCTCATTGAATCAGATTTTGAGCTTACCTGTCGCCTCCAATGCCGCGAAGGAATAGATAGTTTGCAATCGGTCCTAGCATCTGCCACGGGCTGAACAATCCAGAGCCGAGATTCCATAATGGGAATGCAAGGTGGCAGAGTGCATCACCGAGATGATTTGGGTGACGGACGATCGACCATACGCCAGAACGGAGAATCTTGCTCTTGCCACGTTCTCCAACCTGACGCTTGTGGTTCTCGATTTGGTTGTCGGCAAGAGTTTCCGTCGTCAGCCCTGTTGCGAAGATCCCAGCCGCATCAAGGCGGAACCAAGCAGCCCAGTCTGCAGAGGCACCATACAAGCCGGCGATGTGATCATCACTCAACGGCATGACCAGTGGTAGTGTTATCAAGGCCTGAAAGACAGCTTCCGGCTGAAAAATGGCAAATGGTGCATTGCTCCAGAATCCGGGCTCCATCTTAACGTCCTTGTAGCGCGGGTCATCTGTTTGTCTTCGGAGACTACGGCTGATGATTCGGTAAGTCAGACGGCCGGACCATGCTGGTGCGGCGCCTAGAAGAGCGATTTGCTGATAGTTGAGTCTGGACCATGCTTGTCCGAAGCTGATGTGTGGAAGAGAGAACATGTGCCGACCGATTGCCACCCACCAGGCGTTGAGCACAATGCCCGTTGGCCAGAGGTAGTCCTTGAGCTCGACTCTGTTGGAGGCCCTCGCTACTCTACATGCAATGATACTGAGCCCTCCGTGCACTCCCAGTGAAGGCAAAAGTGTACTCCTTGCAAGTCCCGTAGCGTCCGAGCGCAATACGTTTTTGTCGAATAGCTGGCTCGCTGTGTGCAGCTGTATATCGCAGTCTTGTCCGGACATGTTGCTGTCGTATCAGTTTATGGACACGGAGAGTGGTCACGCTGAGTGCGTGAACTCCCATTTCCAATCGTAAGGTACGTGCCGACTAATATGAACATCATGACGTCCAATCGATATCACCATATCACATCAGCAAAGCTATCTTGTTGTTGCTGCCACGCGCAGCCGTCGCCATCGTGTAGGTGTCTTTGCAGGACATGTTCGCATGCCCAGATATTATGTTGCTCGGGTTATGTATCGTATATCGTTCTGTTCATCGATCAAGTGACTGGATTGGATAAGTTAGATGTACGAAAGCCTTTGTTGAGCAAGATTACCCTAACCCTCGCAACCCCCTGTGAAATCGACTAGATTGATATCACATATGGGGTGTGTCGTCCGTTCAGACGCGTAAACTCGTAGAGCTGTACCGCTTATAAGGGTAATTAACGGAGAATTGGCTGTCTCGTCATGCGCCGTCGAGACGTTGTCCGAAGGCGAAGTGTGGACGTGACGCTCTCTCAATTACGTGAACTTGACGAGACGATGTCAAGAACGTCAACAACTGTCGCACTTGCTTTGTTTCATGTTAGATTCACAATAGGACTAGGTAGAAACGCGGCATATGAGGGAGACTTATGGGCGCAAGACATGATCCGCCAATCCCGTCTCATGACTTGTGTCCAAGTGGAGGGCGATCACTTGAAAATCTGCCACGCATGTGACTGAACCTCGGCTCGAGCTTTGATCAGTATCAAAATCATGCCTATCAGACCACACCTGAGTCTTTCATCGTGCTCGTGAAAATTATAATACGTGTTCTGTAGCAGTCAAAAACGAGCCCTGCCCGCGCCTCCCTGTCCAAGCACCGGAAAGCGGAAAGGAAAATGCTCACGGCTTGGTATCGCTGGTCCATATTGTAAAAACAAAGAAAATCGGGCGCTTCTGTCGCCGCTAAGCCCTCTACTGCAGACTCGAACATTAGGTCGAGGATGTTCATAGATCGTCTAACACTGGCATCCACCAGCGCCGCCTGCGGTGCCTGCATCCTCTCTCCTGCCAAGATCGACACCGCCTGGTCTGCCTCCGGCGCCACGCATGCCCCTCTGGCTGGCCTGCTCGATCGGCAGCTTCTTGGCGATCGCGGTGAACAACTCCTTCACATTCTCTGAGGTCTTTGCAGAGGTCTCGAAGAAGAGCAGGTTGGCTTCTCTGGCGTATGCCTCGGCATCGGCAACAGGTACGGCGCGCTTGTCTGGTTGTTCAGCGACGAGATCGGCTTTGTTTCCTGCGAGGGCGATGACAATATTCTCGTTGGCTTGACGTTGAAGCTCTTTCACCCAGGCCTTCGCCTTGTCTAGTGAGGCCTATGTTATCTCGTCAGCGTGTGTCCCGCGTTGCGTATTGTATGTGCTTCTTACGGCCTGTGTGATATCGTATACGACTACAGCGCAGTTCGCATTTCTGTAGTACATAGGTGCCAGTGACTTGTAGCGCTCTTGTCCAGCTGTGTCCCAGATCTCGAACTTGACGGTCGTTTGGTCGTCCAGGGCAAGAGTTTGTGTGAGGAAGGCGGCGCCGATAGTGGACTCTCTGTAATCATCGAATTGATCCTACCCAGCTGGTCAGTATGGCGGCCCCGATATACGCAAGTTGGTCTTTATCGCACCTTCACAAAGCGGAGCACGAGCGAACTCTTTCCCACGGCGGATTCACCTTCAACCTGTCAGTATACCGTGCCGTCTAGATCCGACATGGGGTTGCAACTAACCCAGAAGTACGAGCTTGAACTGTGCGAACCGCGCGCCGCCGGGGCGACCACCTTGCTGCATACGTTGGGCCATGGTTGGGCCTGGAGGCGGATGTCGGCGTTTGCTCTGTGGAGGCGAGGAATGCGTGTATTATGATCGAAGTGAGATCGCGCGTGGTGGTGGACTTGACGAATGATGTACAAGTAGGGTCCGCGAAGGGTGGCTGTCGTGGTTGGTATCTTGGTATGTAGTAATGCCGCCGCCTTGAATGATAGCGCTGTCCATCGCAGGGCCACCAGGCAAGCAAGCCAGCCCCCGGGATGAACCGCCTGACCTCGAGACCTCAAGCTTGGCACAGTGACGCAACCTGATCAGTCCCTTGGTCGACTTCACGTGCGCCGCCTGCAGGCCCGCCTCAGCCACCGCGATACGTAGCGCATCATTCATTTTCTCCTGGAAGCCTAATTGGCGTGAGATTGGAAACGTCTCTTTGTCGAGTAGAGGACGAAAATACAAGCACAGTGTCACTTCTTCAGCCAAGATGAGTGCGACACTTCCCTTCAGGGATATCAACGTGCACGCCTCGCCGTCGTACTATGCTTTCTCATCGCCTTCTTCACCGGACGCGCCGACACTGGTGGTTGACCGCCCGACTGGAGACATCAGACTCAGCGAAAGCAAGATCACTGGTGGGCACCGAGTGTCCAATATTCCCGGCATCTTGGGAATTATCCATCTCAAGCTTGGTATGATTGAAAGTCAGGGAAAGATTTTGTTTATGGGCTGACGAAGATGACAGACAGCTACATCATTACAATTGCAAAGGCCTCGCCTGTAGGACGAATCAAGGGCCACCAAATCTACCAAGTGACCGCCACAGAATTCTTGCCACTTCGCGAGCGCCAAATGCACGACCCGGATGAGGACACTTACCTGACCTATCTCAAGACCCTTCTCAAGAATGGACCAATGTATTTCTCGTACACATTCGATCTCACCAACAGCTTCCAAAGGCAAACTGAGGTCAACCCGAGTGTGCCCATGTGGGAGAGGGCTGATGACCGTTTCTACTGGAACAAGTTCATCAACGCGTCGATGATCGACTTCAGGTCAGGCAAGGCTTCGGGCAGGATCACCTCTGGCGCACAGCCAGCGATCGACCCGTACATCCTCCCTGTGATGTACGGAATGCTTCGTATTACCAACACATCAATCAAAGGAAATGGCCTGACCTTCATCCTCATTACCAGGAGGTCAAGGCACAGGACTGGCACTAGATACATGACCCGGGGTATCGACGAAGAGGGTCATGTCGCTAATTTCAACGAAACGGAGCAGACCATCATCCTGAATGACGCTGCCTCGGGCGGTTTGGGAAGCTCTGCCAGCGGCCAAGGATTTGGCGGCAAGCCAGTGGGAGGATCTGAGACCCAGGTCTTGTCGTACGTGCAGACGCGAGGCAGCGTGCCTTTGTACTGGGCAGAGATCAACACATTGAAGTACACGCCTAAGTTGCAGATCCGTAGTGTGGAGACTGCACTGCCTGCGGCTAAGAAGCATTTCGATGAGCAGATCAAATTGTACGGCGAGAACTACATGGTCAACCTTGTCAACCAAAAAGGCCGCGAGCAACCTGTGAAGGAAGCATACGAGCAGATGGTCAAGCTATTGCAAACAGACTCTGATATTGAGCAAGAGTCTGACCGCAGAACTTCCGAGAAAGCAAAGGTCATCGAGCCCGAGCAACCCAGGGGCTGGTACGATCACCTGCACTACGTCTACTTCGACTTCCACAATGAGACGAAGGGCCTGAAGTGGCATCGTGCGCAGCTTCTACTCGATCACTTGAAGGATGGTCTGGTGGCCGGTGGCTATTTCCACGGCATTGACATGCCTACAGGTGGTGTTGACGTGCGCTCGAAGCAGACAGCTGTTGTACGAACCAACTGCATGGACTGTCTTGACCGTACCAACGTCGTGCAGTCAATGCTCGGTCGATGGACCTTGACCCGCATGCTCGTCGATTTGGGCATGCTTCGTCCGGGTGAGACTGCTCAAGATGATGCTTCCTTCGAGAACCTCTTCCGCAACAAGTGGGCCGACAACGCAGATATTGTGTCAAAGACATACTCTGGCACTGGTGCGCTGAAGACTGACTTCACCCGCACTGGCAACAGGACCAAGGCTGGTGCACTTCAGGACTTCAATCGCAGTGTAACTCGCTACTTCTCGAACAACTTTGCCGATGGCCCACGTCAGGATAGCTTCGATCTGTTCCTTGGAGCTTACAAGCCAGACACTGCACCGATGGGAGTGCAACACTTTGCAGACCGTCGTCCCATCGCAGTGCAGTCAATGCCATACATCTTGGGCATGTGCGTCTTCTTCGTTGCTGTCAGCTTGGGCACCCACCGTCTGCCCGATGCAACAGTGTGGCCGCTCAGAATCTTCACTCTGGCCTGCCTCGGTGTTGCTAGCTACTCCGCCAAGTTCATTCTGGGACATGGTTCATTATACGTAAGGTCTCTGCTTTTGCTATATTAATGTGTGAGATCGCTAATGCTTTTTAGGTCAACTGGCCGAAGCTCAACACCCCACCATGGGCGATCGAGGTGTACGATGATGTTCTTAACAAGGCACACAAGGACCCCGTAGTTGGCCCATTCCTCGGCAACGGTCGCACAGATACCGGCTACCTTGAAGAGGGCAAGAAGAGACGCGAGTAGTCTCAAAAAATTGCCAAAACTGTTTCTTGAAATCTATAGATAGCATATTCAATAGCAGGCTGCCAATAGCCAGGAGCATTTCCTTGCGTCCACTCGTACTTTACAAGTCTTCACTACCAGCCCGATGTCCTTCGCCGAGCCACCATGAAAACAATTTCCCATACAGCTCTGCTACTGGTAGCACGGTGACGAAGTACCCAAAGTCCTCCGACGCATCCATCGGTTCGCCTCCATTTCCCACGTAGTCCAAAAGGCGCTGGATGATGTAGACCTCGTACGCACATGTCGACTGGAAGAGCGATCGTAGTTGCCACTTCTCATCAGGGATGTCATCTATCGGCCTGTACGATCC
This sequence comes from Cladosporium cucumerinum, assembly GCA_023634325.1. Lineage (NCBI taxonomy): Eukaryota > Fungi > Ascomycota > Dothideomycetes > Cladosporiales > Cladosporiaceae > Cladosporium > Cladosporium cucumerinum. Next base: position 355,184 of record JALDQA010000002.1, read on the forward strand.
CAGCATACGTGCTAGTCCTTTGTTGGTGGGCAGAGGAATGTAACGAGAGCCGTAAGGACATCTCAGACGCGGCATAGGGTCGCTGACAATTTTGCAATGGGGGAACCCAAGACTCTCCATACGAATCAAGGCAGGCGGGGTGACAGCCCACGCTTTGCAGAGGAAAGGTGACATGTCGCAGTCCAAAGTGTAAATCGAGGCGTTGGCAGCGGGTGGGTTCACATAGTAGGCTGGGGTCACTTCGTCGAAAGCGGTATTGAAGCGCTCGCAGTCAACGCTTGATTCGCATGTTTTGTTGCCAGTGACGTATATCCAAGCGTGGCGTAGGTCTTTACGCATCCAATCGAGGTCGTCGCTGAGGCGTAGCAATGATTTGTAGTTGTAGCTTGTGAGTTGGTAGACATTAAATTGGTCAGGTCGGAGTATGCGATCGAGAGTGGCTTGGACTGAAGGTGATGCTGGGTTCCATGGTGAGTCGAGCTTGTATTCTTTGTAGAGGGTTGGTCCGATGTACAGGGAAAATGATAGCACCGCAGCTAAGGTGCAGAAGATGGAGAAGTAGGTGCAATATTTTATGGTAGATCGGATTTTGCCCCAGAAAGTCATGGTGTAATATTTCCTGACGGAGCGCTCTGAAGTGATTGGCTCCTCCTTTTCTCTGTGTGTTGTCTCCTTCAAATTTATGGCATAGCACAGGTGTTCAATGGAGTGAAACATTGAAGCTGCTGAAGAGACGTGCGTGCATGTCCGAATCTCAGCCGAAGTATAAGTTTACGTACTTCCTATGGCAACGTATTCCTGATCAATCACATCTTGGGTGCACACATATGTATCACGAATTGAACTGAATGAGTGCACTCCATCTGCAAGCTCCCCGTCCGCTCACACAATCCTCAGGAAGCAGGCTTATCAATTTCAAAAACGACCTATCCATAGTATGATGGTAATTACAGTTCTTGCGCTCAAGTTTGTGTGCAGCTGTAGTATAGAAGCTAGTGTATCTATAGGCAATATGGAGTTTTCCAGGTGTGCCGACCACTGAGAGACTATTTGTTCTGCCTATCAAGATAGTTAGCAAGTGTGCTAGTATCGATGATCTTAGACACTTAGTAACCTTGCTTGCCACCGAGGGTCCGTACACAAACTTGAGCGCAAAAGCTGTATCGACCATACCAAGAGATTCCGTGCAGAAGCTCCTTGGATTTATACGAGCGATCTGCACCAGGGACATCTTCTCCACGTTTTCCCCCAGGTCGAACAACTGCCGACGACACGCGTGGCGTTTGTCACGAAGCGCCATAGCACGTCTCGCACGGCTGGTCGAGTCTCAGCCCCTCCGTTTGGGCGTGCGAACGTGATGTTGCCGATGGACGTTGCGGCCCTCCTGAAGGCATTCCGTCACTGGAGCCGACTGATGGGCACCGGCAGTTGATACACTTATAAGAAACCGTGTATCATCAATTATTGATGTGCCCAATGGTAACACTGTTTCCCTTTTGTGCTCTGTCCGTTTTGTCCAAGTACTAATCTGGCGCGCGAGATGGCTGGTATTGCTGTTGAAGTCCAAGACGGACCTGTCGTTCAGGCTGTCAAGTTCATACGGGCGTATTGGTTGCTGCTCTTACCTGCATTTCTTGTCTGCCGCTTCGTCTACTACCGTTACGCTTCACCGCTGAGACAATATCCTGGCCCGTTGTTGGCTTCTGGGAGTCGGACGTGGAAGGTGTGGAGCACTTATAATGGGAAGACTGAGACAGATCACATTGAGCTTCACGAGAGATATGGTTTGCATCTCCAAGGCGTTCCTTACTGCATACCACTGATGATTACGTACTAGGCCCAATTGTCCGCATTGCACCAAACGAGCTGTCGTTTTCTTCGCCATACGCTGCTCGCGAGGTGCTAGCCGCCGGCAAAAGATTCCACAAGACGGATTTCTACAGCGTATTTCCGCCAGCGGAGAACCCAGACATCTTCACCGAGACGAATGAGCATGCGCATGGATTGAAGAAGCGTTATGCTTCCAATGCGTACTCCATGGCGGCGATGCAAGGGTTGAGTGGATATATCGAAGACACCCAGAAATTGCTCGTAAGTAAATTGGATCAGAAGTGCAGGTCACCGGAGCAGACTTGCGATCTGGGTGACTGGCTGGTAGGTCCTTCGAACTTGAAAGATGGATTGACAGCAAGTATCTTTTACTGACAGCCGATTTACAGCACTACTTCGCATTCGATGTACTTGGAGAGGTTGCCTTCTCAAGAAAATTCGGTTTCTTGGAGAGTGGTAGCGATCTTGAAGGCGCAATAAAGACCATCGACAATGTGCAATGGTATGATGGCATCATCGGCCAAATTCCAGAGTGGGACTTCGCTTTTAGAAGAAACCCAGTCACAAAGTTTCTGCCTGGCATGGACCCGAGCAAGTCGTTGATCACCCGTATGGCGCTCGAAGAACTGGAGAATAGGAAGAAATCCGGCGAGAAAGTCATCGATCGGAAAGATCTCCTGAGCCAGCTCATGGCCACGAATGAGAAGACGCCGGAGAAGTTCAAAGAGGGCGATGTTTTCGCTATTGCTCACGGTGCCATGTGAGTATTCCGGACAAACGCAATTCCATGCATATGCTGACCTCGATTCAGCTTTGCCGGTTCAGACTCCACGGCTTCAACTATGCAATCGTTCTGCCACCACGTTCTGCGCGAGCCGTCGATCTACACACACCTCAAAGATGAGATAGACCGTGCAACAGCTTCCGGAAGCCTGAGTCGGTTCCCTCAGTGGAATGAGGCACAGGCATTGCCCTATTTCCATGCTTGTCTCAAAGAAGCAATGCGCATCAGGCCGGCGGTAGGTTTGAACATAACCCGCCTGGTACCACCTGAGGGAGCCGAGATAGGCGGCAAGAAATTCCCAGGAGGCACCAGAGTCGCTTTCAATGGGTGGGTGTTGCACCGGAGCGAGGAGGTTTTCGGCGCGGATCCGAAGGTGTTCAGACCGGAAAGGTGGCTGGAAGGTGACGCGAAGAACATGGAGCGCTACATGTTTCAATTTGGCGGAGGGAGCCATGTCTGTGAGTCAAGTCAATTTGCTGTGATATTTTTACTATCGGGGCTCCCATGCTAACACGGCTTACTCTCAGGCATTGGAAAAAATCTGGCTTTGCTTGAGATGAACAAGACTCTGCCGCTCCTGTTCCGAGACTACGATCTCGAATTGCTCAAGCCGCAAGAGGATCTGAAGTATCATTCTACCTTCTTCGTGGTACAGCATGGCTTGGAAGTCAAGATTTCGAAGCGAAGCGAGGCGTGAATGGAGTTGAATCCTTATGATTTCAGGTAGATAATGTACAGTCTATTCAGTTGACTCTCCCTCGCTCTCCAAAACTTCGATCACACCACCAACAAGGTGCAAGCTGCCAGTAACGAGTACCTCAACTTGACCCTCGGTTGCCAGCTCTCGTGCTTTCGAGATAGCCTCTTCGATCGTAGATAGGACGTGGACGCTTGCGTCGGGATCGATGCTGTCCCAGGACCCTGCCAGCTCCTTTTGAACTTTCAGCGTATCGACATCGCTCTTATTCGTGTTGATGGAAACAAGGTCAGCCTTGAAGCCAGCATCCTTGTAAGTTGTGTTGGTGCAGAAAATTGCATGCTTGAAGGGATGTTTGTCGTTGAGGGCTGTTGCGAGTGTGTCATGAAGTTTTCGCGCCAACGAGGCGGCATCGCGTGTTTGTTGGTTGAAGACGAGGATGCGAGTCTTCCTCTGCGTGTCGCTCTGAGATTGAGCTGCTGTGCTTGCGAACCAAGTCGCAGCCATCTCAATGCTTTCGAGCGTGTGGCCGCCGTCGACATACCATGTCAAGCCTTGTCGAAGTGCATCTGGTCTGACCTCGCAACGACCTCCAAGGTGAACTTGTTCAAGACCAGCAATGAACTCAGCTGGTAGAACGGCCTCCTTATCACGAGGATCAGGCAGACCAGAGTAGCCGAGTTTGTGTAGGTGCGACGCACAAATAGCGATAGCAACTGAGGCGTTGATCTTCTGGAACTCACCGTGCAGACCAAGCTTGATTTGGTTGAGTGCAGTGTACTGAGGCACCTCCACAAGTTCTGTCTTCCTCTCCTGGGCGCGTTCGTGCAACACTTTGAGAGCAGATTCCGGCTGCGGTGCGGTAAAAGCCGGAACTCCTTCTTTGAAGACACCAGCCTTGTGCCAGGCGATGCTTTCAATAGTGTCGCCAAGCATTGCGGTGTGATCAATGCCCAAGCTTGTCACACCCGTGGCAGATGGCTTGACCAAGATATTAGTGCTGTCATATTCGCCACCAATGCCGCATTCAAGCACCGCGGTTCCGACCTTCTCCTGCATGTAGGCGTGGAGGGCCATCAGGGTCAAGAAGCGGAAGTACACGGGCTTCGTATCGGTGCTCTTCGGGTCCTGGTGACCAGCCTTGGCAGCAGCTTCTTCCAGACGATCCCATACCTCGAAGAAGTACTTGGCAAATACCTCTTCTGACAAGGGCTGATTGTTGATCTGAATGCGCTCTCTGACGAAACGAAGGTGTGGGCTGGTGTACAGACCAACACTAGATGGTAAGCGCTCGGCATGTATGCTAGCCTTTGCGGGCAAGTACTGGGCCAATATAGAGGAGACAAAGGACGAAGTACTACCTTTGCCCTTGGTTCCAGCTATGTGGATCGGGTTTAGTTGATCGAACTCCGCAGGCTGGCAAGGCATTAGTGATGGGATAGCGATGAAAGCAGCACAACTCACACCTCATATCCTGTTTTCTTGACCCATTCAATCATCTCTGGGATGGCATTCTGGTTCATTCCTTTGCCCGATTTCCTTATCGCATCCACGATGGAGAAATTACTCTGCAACGTGTTGAGCGCGGCGACCGCAGCATTGTAGTCGCGAGCCATGTTACTATACCGGGCGATGTGCTTGTGTAGAGGTGAGGTCGCGCGTCGAAAAGTGCGCGATATCAACATTGACACATCACAAGGTCATGTCTGTTCTTACCGAGCTGCAGTCGTGTGGGCCAGATGACTGCACCTCGAAAGCAAGCCCGCGATTTCGCCGAGATCGGACCATGCCATTAGGGTTGATGACCCTAGAGTGTCCTAGCTTGCAAACCCTGGTTTCAATGATAAGGTATCATCGTCAATGCACTAAGCATCGAACGCGACGCGCTCGCGTCTCCTCGACTTTCCACTTAAGCCGAGTGAGACATTCGTCTCGCCATCCATCTCGCATTGTCATTGTTGTCGTCGTTGGTCACCAAACCACATTCATCCATACACAATGGCTCGTGGTATAGAGGGCAATGAGATTGCTACACCTCGCACGGCACCCAAAAAGACTGGAGGGTCCACACAAAAGTCAGGCGGCAAACAACAGAGCATCGCCGGCTTCTTCAAGAGGACGCCAGGCCCAGCTCCGTCGAGTCTTGCTGCACAAATCAAAACACCTTCGTTCAACACTGCTCTCAAGGAGCAAGAGTCAAGCACCAACTCCACGCCTGTTCCAAGCAGTCTGCCAGCACCGTCTTCCAGTCCACATCCAGCACTAGATTCATCGCAACCAGAGTCCGCGAGTAACGGCCGGAACAAGGAAAATGGTGAGAGCTGAAGAGGATGTATTGACTGGGTTTTAGCTGACATGCTGAACAGAAACTCCAGATGCGTTGCAATCCAGCCCGACCCGCAAAGCCAAGAAGAAGGTGAACTACGTTGAGTCGGACGATGACGAGGATGATGTTTTCAAACCGCTCTCTGGTAATGGCAGAGCAGCTAAGAGGAGGCGAATCGCTGTCAAGGAAGATTCAGACGATGAGTTTGGCATGGATGCGGCCACTCAAGCTGCGCTGGAGGAAGATGACGGTATGTTACACTCCTCTCCCCCTACAGCTGAGGAACAGTTACGATTTTGTAGCAGTGCTTTCTAGCGTACACTCATCTACGCAGCAACGCACCACCCACGCGCCGCAGGCTGACCCGACCACGCTAATAGATATGGACGACTTCATCGCTCCAGACGACGACGACGAAGAAGCGACGCCCCGTCCAACCAAGAAGTCTTCAGCCTCATCCTCTCGCAAGGCGTCGGTCAAACCGCCATCACCCATGAGAGAGGACAGTGAAGAGATACCTGCAACATCTACCGCCCAGCAGTGGAAGTTCGATCCCAATGCGCCGCCGTCGGACGAGTCAAGGAAACTTGTCACAGCGAAGAAAAACACCTCATCGGTTCCTCCGAAGAAACAGAAGGCGCATGTCACCGAGCCAGAGAATCGTTATCCATGGCTGGCGCATATCCTTGATGCGGACCGCAATCCGACCGACCATCCCGATTACGATCCTAGGACCCTCTTCATCCCACCACTCGCCTGGAACAAGTTCTCACCATTCGAGAAGCAATATTGGGAGATCAAGCAGAAGTTCTGGGATACCATCGTTTTCTTCAAGAAGGGCAAGTTCTACGAGTTGTACGAGAAAGATGCGACCATCGGACACCAGCTCTTTGATCTCAAGCTCACAGATCGTGTCAACATGCGTATGGTCGGTGTGCCAGAAGCCAGTCTTGACCACTGGGCAAACCAGTTCGTTGCAAAAGGATACAAGATCGCACGTGTCGACCAGATGGAGACCGCCCTGGGCAAAGACATGCGCGAGCGGGGCGACGCGAAGGGCAAGAAAGAGGAAAAAATCATTCGCAGAGAGCTGTCCACAGTACTCACTTCTGGCACTTTGGTCGATGGCGGAATGTTGCAAGACGACATGGCGACTTACTGTGCAGCCATCAAAGAAACAGAAAAAGACGGCAAGCCGTGCTTCGGCATCGCGTTTGTGGACACTGCGACGGCGCAGTTCCATCTCACAGACTTTGTTGACGACGCCGATATGACTCGATTTGAGACATTCGTGGCGCAGACGAGGCCCGGCGAGATCTTGCTGGAGAAGAGTTGTGTGTCGGCGAAGGCGCTTCGAATCCTGAAAAACAACACACCCCCGACGACCCTCTGGAACTACCTCAAGCATGACAAGGAGTTCTTGACAGCTGACAGGACCCGGATGACCATCGATGGTGAAGGCTACTTTGACAAGTCTGTTGAGGATAGCATCGACTCCTGGCCTGTTGTCTTACGAGAGGCAAAAGACAAGGAAGCTGTGTTCTCTGCTCTGGGAGCTTTGATCTGGTATTTGAAAACTCTCATGATCGAACGCGATCTCATCACCCTTGGCAACTTCAACTGGTACGATCCTATTCGAAAGGCCTCAAGTCTGGTGCTCGATGGGCAGAGCTTGATCAACCTCGAAATCTTCGCAAATACCTTCGATGGTAGCACTGATGGTACCCTGTTCACTATGCTGAACCGCTGCATCAGTCCATTCGGCAAGCGTATGCTTCGCCAATGGGTCTGCCACCCACTCGCTGATCCGAAGAAGATCAACCAACGCTTCGATGCAATCGATGCATTGAACGCCGACGGCACGATCATGGACCGTTTCACAGCATCGCTAGCACGGTTGCCTGATCTTGAGCGTCTCATCTCTCGTGTACATGCCGGCCGATGTAAGCCACAGGACTTTGTCAAGATTCTTGAAGGATTTGAGCAAATCGAGTACACCATGTCCATGCTTGGATCTTTTGGCTCAGGCGAGGGTGTCTTGGGACAGCTCATCTCTGCAATGCCGGATTTGGCAGGTGCTCTACACCACTGGACCGATGCTTTCGACAGAACTAAGGCCAAGGAGGAAGGATTGTTCATACCACAGCCTGGTGTGGAAGAAGACTTTGATGAGAGTCAGGAACGTATCGACAACATCCTGAAGTCCATGGACAAGCTGCTCAACCAGTACCGCAAAGAGCTTGGTTCTTCCGCGATCAAATATACTGACAACGGAAAAGAAATCTACCAGCTCGAGGTACCGATCAAGGTGAAGGGGACTATCCCGAAGAATTGGAAGCAGGTGTCGGCCACCAAACAGTGCAAGCGCTGGTACTCGCCTGAGCTCGAGAGTCTGGTGCAGGACCTCAAGGAGGCACATGAAATGCATGCTCAGACTGTGAAGCAACTTTCGGGTCGCTTTTTCGCACGCTTTGATACCGACTATGCTGTGTGGCTGGCTGCGGTGAAGATTGTCGCTCAACTCGATTGCCTGATTTCACTAGCCAAGGCGTCTACAGCTCTTGGTGTGCCATCGTGCAGACCAGAATTCATCGAGGACGAGAATGCCCGCAGCGTGCTAGAATTCACGGAGCTTCGTCATCCGTGTATTGAGACTACCACGAGTTTCATCCCGAACAACATCGTGCTCGGAGGAGAGTCGCCGTCTATGGATCTGCTCACGGGTGCCAACGCCGCTGGCAAAAGTACCATCTTGCGCATGACTTGCGTCGCGGTTATCCTTGCGCAAGTTGGCTGCTATGTTCCCTGCGAAGTGGCACGCATGACCCCAGTCGATCGCATCATGTCGCGTCTCGGTGCTCACGACAACATCTTCGCTGGTCAGAGTACCTTCATGGTTGAGCTGTCCGAGACGAAGAAGATTCTCGCCGAAGCCACACCACGCTCGCTCGTGATTCTGGACGAATTGGGCCGTGGCACAAGCAGCTACGATGGTGTCGCCGTCGCGCAAGCTGTTCTGCATCACGTCGCCACGCATATTGGCGCATTGGGCTACTTTGCCACACACTATCACTCCCTTGCGACCGAGTTCATGCACCATCCGGAGGTTGCCACGAAGCGCATGGCTGTCCGCGTTGAGCCCGATGTCCGAGAAGTGACCTTCTTATACAAGCTCGAGCCCGGTGTTGCCGAGGGAAGTTACGGCATGCATTGTGCGGCCATGTGTGGCATTCCAGACAAGGTCATCGCGAGGGCCGAGGAGGCCGCGAAAAGCTGGGAGCACACTGGTCGCATCAAGGAAAGCCTGGAACGCGCCAAAGAAAGCACTTGGCTGCCGCTTGGCATGCTGAGCGATATCAGCTGGCTGTTGAAGGGCGGCGATGGCAATGAAGATGAAGATTCGAATATCACGGAGAGCAGCTTGGAGGTGCTGAGGAAGGGAATCGCGGCGTTGTAGACGTGTTCGGTTTGGTGTTTTGACATAATTAGCTTTGTTAGCGAGCGAGCGATGGAGTCGACAATGGCGTTTACGAATGTACTACTAGCAAGATATACATTTTCGATCCTTACTTGGGAGCTTGTACCTGATTTCTCCCTTCGGTGTGCCTGTTCGGCCGTCGTCAGAGCGAGCACTGTTTGAAGGGCGCGGAAGAAGACTATGATTAAATGGAACTGTAATAATGACCAGCGCAATGAAAGGCAAACCGGACTCTACATGCCCGAATCGATACCCGTCAAAAGCGACTTTTGCGTCTTCGTGAAAGAATTCCAAGCACGACACGTCTGCGCCATGGGCCCACTTGCTGTCAGTCCCATGACCTTAGAGATGACACTCGGTGTCTCCAGCACGTTGATTGCGAGACCGAGGGATGAGTGCCACGAAAAGTGGCAATGCAGAGGCCTTGATTAAAAATTAGTATTGCTTGCGATCAAGACAATGAGATCTAGGACCATCAGGCTTACCAAACACCAGGGTTATCAGCGTCCCACTGGATGACGAGGTAGCTGGGCCGATCCTCGGTACCTGGAGGCATGATCATAACATCGCGCCTCTGCGGATTCTCAGGTCGGACAATGGTGTTTACATCGGCCTTACCAAAACCACTGTTGAGTATCTGCATGTTGTGGCCGTGTAAATGGATCTATAGAGCGGTCAGCCTAGGTCTTACAGCGCCCTCGCATGCGAATATGCCACTTTGGGAGTCCCTGTCGACCTATTTGCTTGCGAGGAGAACAAGGCCAGTAATGAAGTGCTTACTGGATGCGGTGCATTGTCGTAGTTGGAGATGACCGCTCTCATCGTCTTTGCGGGCCCAACGTTCCACACGTTTCTCTGTTTTTCGTAGTTGCTGTTGATTCCAACAAGCGCCCGTTGGAGAATTGGGTCGTTGAAGTTCGCACGGAAAGAGTTGTCACCAAAGTTCAGGAGCATGTGAGTTCCGTTGTTCTTCATCCTGATATCGAGATCTTTAGTGATGCCGGGGGTGCTGGCCTTCAATGGGAAATCAGGAACGGTGACAGTGAGGGGATCGTTGCCACAGAATCGAGGACTGGTTTCAGCAGCTGGTCCTTGATTGGGAGCAGCAGTCGGTAAGGTGTTGATGTCAGCATCTTGGTAGTAGATTGCTCCGAGAGCTTCCGTCAGCAGACCGTCGTTTACAGAGCACCCAACGATGTTTGACCGCATCCAGACCTTGTCTCCAGAGTTTCCTGAGCCGTAGACGATGATATCCGCTCTCTGTCCGACGCCCAATGCGATCATGCTAGTGTTGTACGGCACCACGGGCATGAAGTCGTTTGCTATCACCTGCATCGTGTGTCCATCGATGGCGAACTTCTGCACAGCATTGGAGCCGGTGTTGATCAGTCGTAGGAGATGGTTCTTGCCCGAGGTGAACTTGAACACACTGTAATCTGCAGTCGTACATGATAGAGTTGTCTTTTCACATGGGAAGCGCATCTTGCCGTTGATGAGGTTGCTGTTGGTCAGAGGGTTGATTGGTCCACCTTGCGAGACTGGTCTCATCAGCCCGCGAATGTTGGTCATATAGTCGTTGCGGTACCAATCGCTCAGCATCACGGGCCCAACATCGATGTCGTAGGCTTTCTTGGTAGGCCCGTAAATCACCATGGGACCAACCGCACCTCCGGCGTATTGAGCGGAATAGTGAGTGTGATACCTAAATCTTCTGTTAGGAAAGCGAAGCTGGGAAGGAAACGTTCTGAACTTGCCACGCGCTTCCGTAAAGCTCAGCTCTAAACTCGTATGTCATGGTATCGCCCGGGGCAATTGGACATTGTGTTACTCCTGGAACGCCGTCCATCTGGTTCATACCTGTTTGAAGGAAGCCATGCCAGTGCATAGACGTCCCTTCGTCGTGGAGCTTGTTGGTGACTTTGACCCGAATCATGTCTCCGTAGTTTGCTTCGATGAGTGGCCCAGGGAATTGTCCGTTGATGCAGACAGCCTTCTTGGTCTCGACACCATCAGGTCGGATATCGCACTCAGCTACCGTGAAGTCGTAGGACCTGGTAGCTCCTGTTAACGGGCATGACTTGTAAGGGTTGGCATTGGTTGTGGTAATGCCGCCCCAAGGAGTCTGGCTGCCACCACCGTAGTATTTTGGCAAAGTCTCCATCTCAGCGGTACCATATTTTGAGGGGCCATTCTGCTGGTATGGGGTCAAGCCGCCCGAGCTGGAGCTTGTGGGAATAGTCGGGCTTTTGCCTGTCCACTTATTGATGACATTGCCAATGAAGCCGCTTGTCCAGATGTTTGCGCGACGGCCGAGCTTCGTCTCAGAGGGTCGAGTTTTCGGAGGCGTCGAGATGACATCGAAGTGCTCGAGTGTTGTGTTGCGAGCGCTGATTGCTGCATCGTCTGCAGCGGTCTTAGGGGGTGGCGAAACCGCCACGAAGCCATCTTTGCGAGCATGGACGGTTGGCAGTTTACCATCCTTCGACAACGCAACTTTGGGAGGCAGCAAGACTCCACTCATTGAAAATTCTCCATCATCTGAGCGCGGTGGCAGCACCTTTGGTGGTGGTGATACAGTGTCAAACCTGCGCTCGATGTTACCATTCATAGAGAGTTCAGCATCGCGATCCGAGCAAGGCGAGGCTACTTTCGGCGAAGGAGAAACCGAGTGGAACTCCTCATGAGCAGATTGCGGTGCTTTCCCAGAGTCCCCGACGACTTGAGGGTGTTTTGTTGCGCCATGCTCGTTTTTTCGAATAGGGGAAGCTGAAGCGCCAATGGCCGTGGAAGCCAAGGCGACACATAGTATGCTCAACAGTTGCATGTTGTGCGAAGGCTCGCTGTTACGCAAGATGAGCACGTTTGAGCAAGCCAGGAACGATTGACAGGGTGGCAGTTGTGTTGACAACACTGCTCGTCAAAGGCCCACGTTTGCGGTGGTGTAGCGCCACGGATGCGATGGACGCGACGCCTTGTCTTTGTTGTGGTGCCTGAACATGTTGGCCAAGATGGCTGACGGGATGCAACAAAGACCTCGTATCGAGTTCTGGTGCGAAGTCGCCGGAAACGTCCTTTCTAAGAAGCACGCGAACTCTTTGGGCTCGCTAAGAGACTCCGATCAACGATGTTAGATCACGGGAATGAATTGCTTCAGCATTGCGAGACACAAAGCAGATATTCGAATGTCTGCGCGTGACTTCTCAATGGTAATGAGCATCATCATGCATTTGTGCATGAGTGTTGAATGTATATACCACTGGGAGGTCTGCATACAATCTTCATCAGTGTCTCGGTGGCATCTGTTGCCTTGCAACACTCATATACGATGGTAAAAGCCAAATGGCTGTACAGACAGACGCCAATTGGTGAGTAAGAACTGTATACATACATTTGATTCGTTTCGTAGTCATAATAACGCCGCGCTAACCGTCAGACCGCCATGCTCCAATACACATGTCGTGTGAAACCCAACCGTGCCAGATGTCTGAATGCTCATCGATTCGACTTATTTCGCCGCCTTGCCCTTGGCTTCGTTCTCGGAAAGTTCCCTCACAACCACCTTGACCATAGATTGGTCGGTCTCACTGTCTTCGCTACCATCCTCGAATCCAGGGCTGACACCAATCGCCAGGTATTTTCCATTACCAGAGAAGTCTAACGCCGCGACCGAGGCTGCCAGCTTTTGGTACTGCCTGACACGCCTCTTGGTCTGCGCGTCCCAGAAAGCGATGACGCCGTCACCTCCACCAGTCGCAAAGGTACCATGCACCTTGTTGAATGCCAGCGCATTGACTGGATAGACAATATCCACCTCAAATTCCGTGCCATCTTCTCCAGGCTGCATAGCTGTTTGTCTGTGGCATTTGAATGCGTAGGTGTCCGCTGCTTTGTCTGCTTCGAACCATTCCACCGCAACGCGACCCTCAATACTGCTTGTTGCAAAACCTGTTCCATCTGGCATAGCGGCAACAGCTCTTGTCATGAACTTGAGATTGCTTTCACGCGTCTGCCATGGTGTCATTTCGTGTACTTCGACCTCTCCAAGCTCGCTGTCTCCGCCTGTGCGGGCGTCTGATGTCTGGTCTGTGACCGTTTTCAGGGCCAGCAGATCGTAGACTGACATCTTTCTTTCAGCCATGGCGACTATGGCGCGGTCTTCTGTCAAAGACATGGCAAACGGCTTCGAGGCCAGGCGCACACGTACGAATGACTTTCCTTCAGCGATCGCGGCGTTGTGTATGTGGAGAACGTCATCCCAGCCGGTACTCAGCAGAAGACCATGTTTTCGGTTGAACGCCACTTTGTTGCTCGGTTTCTCATGTGTGCTGAGCACTGTCTGCTCGTTCTCGTCGTTGCTGAAATCCACTCGTCGCACGTCGTGATCCAGGCCGACGAAGTATGCGATTGATTCATCGGCACCCCAGCAGACATCCAGTACAGGCGCGCGACATTTCACCCTCCTCTCCAATACAAAGGGCGCTGAGCCATCCTCACTGCGCTGGTAGACTGAGAGTGTCCGATCCCACGATCCAACGAGTAGCTTTGTGCCTTCTGGAGAGAATTGGAGGCTCGAAATCGCGTCGGAAGGTGGAAAATCCAGCTCGTATTGGGCGCTCATGTTTGCGATCGATTTTGTGTAATGTGGTGATTTGGCTCAGTGTTTCATTGTTGCTGTCGCATTGTATCTCTTGTTGTGAAGGTAGAGCATTGAAAAGTCAAGTCGTGGGACGCGCAGATGACAGAAGTCGCGGCAGGGATTGCTGCCTGAGGGCGAGTGGTAAAGGCTGGCTGAAGAAGGTCACAGAAATCAATTGAAGGCGGCGAACAAGACACCAACACATCAAAACTGCATCCAGTCAGATCGGACGATCTTTCCGATATAATTAGTAGGGGTTTGCTGATCGACGGTTGGGCCAAATAGTTATCCTACTCTGCGACGTGACTCGACGAATACCACGAAGTCTTCACTCCAAGCAAGATGCGTGTAATTCTCATGCCCGTTGGCCCACCCGGCAGTGGAAAGAGCACATTATGTAACGGTCTCAAGCAGGTATGCAGATCTCAGTATAAACTAGAGGTGCACTCGCTGATTAATATGTCAGTTCATGAATGCGATCAACAGACCATGCAGCGTGGCGAACCTTGACCCAGCAAACGACAACGTACCTTACCAGGATGAGGCCGCCTTCGACGTGAGAGATCTAGTCGACGTTGACGAAGTCATGGAGCGCGAGCAACTCGGTCCCAATGGGGGTGTCTTGTGGGCTATGGAAGAAGTCGAGGCGAACTTCGACTGGCTAGAACAACACCTCGAGCAATGCGGTAGGCATTTAACAATCGAAGGCTACCAAGGTTTCACACTGACCCAAGATGACAGAGGATACCATCGTGCTAGACCCTCCAGGCCAGCCAGAACTAACTACTCATCACATGTCACTACCTCGCATCCTGCAACGGCTTGAGAAACTTGGCTATCGGGTGAGTTAAATGCTTGAATCTTTGCGCTGGCGTGTGCTGACAACTTTGGTAGATCACGATTATTCAATGTCTGGATTCAGTAGTTGTCACTCGACCATCACTGTACTTGAGCAGTCTGATTCTCTGTGTCAGAGGGATGCTGCATCTGCCCTACCCCATCAGTATGACATTCTTACTACTCCTCCATCTCTATTTAGCTAACGAACGCCAGTCAATGTGTTAACAAAGCTCGACAACCTCAAAGCAGTTGGTGGCGATGACCTGCCTTTCAACCTAGACTTCTACACCGAAGTCCAAGATCTAAATTACCTCATACCAGCACTTGCAATGGAACAGGGCGCCAGCGCAAACGCCAAATTCGACAAGCTCAACGATGCACTCATCCAGCTTGTTGAAGACTTCGGTCTCGTCGGATTTGAAACGCTCGCAGTCGAGGATCGCGCCAGCATGGCTAGCTTCGTTCGAGCCATCGACAGAGCCAACGGTTGGGTGCTTGCAGGTGCTCGCGGAACAGACGAAACTGGTCGCACTCTCGACGACGAGGCCAGCGTTTGGGCACAAGCGATGAGTGACCATTGGGCTGGAAAGATGGAAGTCCGAGATGTGCAGGAGCGGTGGATTGATCGGAGAGAGGAGTACGACGAGCTTGAGAAGAAAGCTTGGGAAGAAGAGGCGAAACTGGCTACTGAGATGCCGAGCAGTGCTGCAGTGGAGCGTGCGGCGGAGAAAGCCACTGCTACTGGCGGAGTATCAACAGGGGATGCGGAGGAAGACGAGGAGCTGGCCGAGCAGAGGAAGTGGCAAGAAAAGCAGCAGGCAGGCGGTGTCTCAGGGACAAAAGTAGAACGGAGAGGGTAGACATCCCATGTCATCGTCCAAGATGCTTCATCAAGTACGCTCGCGTTTTATTGTTCACCACAGCACCGAAGCCGTACGCTGGGATGACCCTGCACATGCGCGCGGTTGAGGAAGATGGCCATAGTCGAGCCACAGTCTTTACCCGCTCCTTTGTGGGTAGACGGGCACGACGGGCATGCAAATCTAGTGCCAGGAGATGCAAAGGCGTAGCGACCCATTGACTCAACGCAGGCGCTGTCAGCTGCGCCAGGGTAGTGCGACTCGTGTATCTCTCCCACGCTTCAGGTAGTGAAGGAGCCAACTTTGTTGGGACATAGAATGAAGCTGACAGCGTGACACAGTCTCGAATAACGAAAGGTATGTAGCTGATGAGCGGGATTGCCAGCGCAGAAGGAGGTCCAAAGTTCTTCGCAAACTGGGCATCTTTGTACAGTGATAAGCCCAAGTTGACGACTGTGACGGTGCAAAGTTTCGTTACGTTGCTGTCCGTGTGCTGCGCCGGAAGGTCTTTTGTGACCGAGTGGAACGTATCGGAGGCGTTCGCGGCGAGATAGGTTCCACCGTACAACATCAGCATCGGTCGAAACGCTGGAATGGTAAAGAACTGATAAGGACGCCCCAGTATTGACACGAAAGACGATCGCATTGCCTTGATCAGAGGCTCATGTCTTGTGGCACTCTCCACGACAGCTCTTTTGATTCAGATGTCAGCGTTAATGCACTTGTCGCAATTAATGCTATCAACTCACTTGTCCACCGTGGCCACGATTGGTGACACGGTCACAGCGGCAGTCATAGCAGTTGCAGCATCGACTGCTACTCTGGTCGCCACATTCTGCCATTTTGTGTCTGGAAAGGTACACTCAGCAGCGATTGAGCTCGAAGTAGACGTATGGGCACTCATGATTCCGGCGAGTAACCAGGAAATATAGTACGTACGCCGTGTCGACACCAACATCAATAGTATCTAGGATGTCACTCATAATGCAAGCATTCCGCAAACCACACACAATCATGTGCTTCCGAGCATATTGATGGTCGGCTCGAGGCTATTCCGTTCATCAGCTCGGGGTATGTCAGCTTATCAGATAATTTCGGATACTGTTCCGGGCGGCAGATGCATGGTAGTATTCACGCGTAAGGTAACATTCCCTGTCACCGGTTCAGAATCCGACTCATGCCGGATGTCCCGAGATTTGATTTACCTGCACGTTATCTCTGATCGGAAGACATCACTTCCCCTCAACGTTGTGGAGCCTCCGTGAAAGTCGGAAGTGTAGCACGCCAGGGGCTGTGATGAGCGGACCTAATCATCTGCATAAATCCATCACATGGAGAGGCCAGTGGCGTTAATACCCTGTTCGGCCCTTTCCCGGTCATGGCCCAGACTCCCATGTTGGCATATTGATTGCAGGCACCGGAGAACACGTTGTGAAGGCTCAAAGGACGCAGCCGAGATGGCTTGCAGCACCGGCGGCATGGCTCCACTGTCTTTAATGGGCCGTGCTGCGCTGCACGCCACATAAACTCTGTCTCCGCAAACCCCAGGCGGAGTCGAACTCTGTGCATTGAAGTCGCGCGGATGTGCTCATCCGCTCCACTGCTCACATGGCAAGGTTCCTTCTTCTACGCGGCTTGGAACCATGCACGAGGGAAGTCAGCTTAGCATAGGTGTTCACGGCAAGGACGGTCAATACTAGAACGGCACCGAAGGCACACTCGAGCACCTGGAGGAGTAGGACCAGCATAATGGTGCCAGCTTTGTCCGTACAGTGCCACAGTCATCGATGGAGAGAAGCTGGCGTGACGGTGATCTAGTCTTCGTGCTTGCTGAGCAGTGAGCTATCGTGGAATGGATATCATTGATAGGCATAAACAGGCGACCAGTGTTCTCGGTACGAATTTGCATGATATCAATGAGCTTGTGTATTCGACTCTAGTGAAGATCCCATATCTATTGCAGCTCTTCAGAGAATGCCAATTTTTTAACATCAGAGATCTTAGCCAGCAGCCACCGAGTTCGAGTTGTCCGCGCACGACCATGCCGCTGACCCCCCAGATTCCTTGTACGCTGACATGATTTCCACGACGGAGCCATATGTACCACCAATCATGAGGAAGGTGCCGATGACAATGACGAACACACTCCAGGCCACCATCAGCTGCCACTTGATGCCCTTTTCTGGGCGGCTCCAGTTGTCGTACAGCCACATGAAACCCATTGGCTGGAAGGACATGAGGGTTCCCAAGAGTGCACCAATAAGGGATACAAGCCCTCCAAAGACTGGGATTGCGCTCGCGATGACATAAGAGGTTATGATACATCCACCAGTACAGCTAAGCCAGATAGCCCAGTGGGTGAAAGAGTTGTTCGTAAGGTGTTGTGAGCCTCGCAAAAGTCTAATGAAGATGTATTTCGCTGGGAGCTGTGAAGAGTTAGTCCTGGTCGTTGATTCTGCATGCCTAAGTTACTTACATGTGAGACGATGGTCACGGTGACGAGAAGCCCAGGTAGTGCCAGACCATAGCAAATTTTTTTCATGGTCACACCGGCAGATCCCAGAGCTGGTGAAGCTACAAACGAGCCACAGAAGTAGTAGACCACAATACCAATCACGATATAGGTAATCGTGACTGTAGATTGGCAGACGATCAGGGAGCGAGTATATTTTTTGGGATCACGCATCTCCGAAACGATAGAGAAGAACTATTGGCAGTAAGCACTGGATCGATCAGTACTCGCAAAGATACCAACTTACAGCGGGGGTTCCAGCGAATGCAAATACCAGCGAAGAGCAAGCCGAGATCGATGCCGAGAAGCCAGAGTTGTTAACGATATGGTAATCGCTCACGAAGGGACCGTCCTTCGGCGCAGAAGCAGGGCGGTCTTGCACACCAACCGCAATCGTGAGGGTGAAGATTGCGGAGAGAATGCCTGTAAGTCCGATCCACGCGAGCCAACTAATTTTACCGAGTGTCTGAATGCTGGCGAGAGCAAAGCCTGCGATAGCAGCGACCGCGACGAAGACGGCAGTGCATGTCCCATGGGTTGAGAGGGAGTTCAGAGCGATCGAGATGCCTAGCATACCAGCTCCTGCCACAAAAATCCAGTATAGAACGAAGGCGGTTCCGCTGTAGACATATCAGAATGAGTCCAAGTCGCTAAGATCAAGCACGAGACTTACAATATGATCTGCCCAGGCTTGCCGAAGATCATTTTTCCGACATCGTCAATACCGTATACTTCTGGGTGGTTAAGCTTGAACACACCAACGATGTAGTCCGACTTTCCAAAGCAGCATTAGCATGGCTAGAAGATTTGTACAATGTGCCTGTCTCCACGTACCCAGGTTGTGATGCTAGCAATCGCTAGCAGAATGATAATTCCCGGTATCATTCCCAAGGTGTCAAAGACCAACGGAATCGAGAGCACGCCGAGTCCGATTTGTGTTTTCATCATGAGAATCGATGTTCCCATCCAGCCAACCCACGTTCGGTATAAGGATTTGGTGCTTAATGGGCAATAGGGAGTGTAACTTGCATCACGGTACTATCAAAACGGACTTGTCAGCATGCCATCTAGTGTATCACGCAACGCTTCGCCGTGCGACTCACATTTGGACCACCTTCTTGGATATCACCAAAGACGGCATCAGTGATACTAATGCGTCTGCCACTTGCGCTGAAGCGGCGCTCTATGATTTCGCCGTCTTGTTGTGTATGTGTCTGGGTGAGGTGGTCCAGCCACTTATCGTCTTTTTCCGCCATTGTGACAAGATCGATCGAGAGCAGGGAGAATTCGGCAAACAAGAGGTAAATCAACTGTAAGAGCGAACGAGTTCGACCTGTGGAGCGGACACAACTCCAACGGGCGAGCCATGGAAGTCTTTATGTAGTAGCAAACGGCGTAGCACTCGGGCCTTCACACACGTGCCTCGTCTCCAATCTGCGTCCATACGTAACGATCAACCTTTCCTGCAGCGGAAGGGTGTAAGTTCAGAGCCGTTGACACACGCCCCATCATACCCCGGATGATCGCCCGCCTTTTGGCTGTCGAAGGTACGCGCTAAGAGTTGTCGATCTAGACCTTAGCCTGCTTGAGGTTGAAACCTTGATCATCGTGCTTGGTACGGGACCAGGGTGCGTAGACGTAGAGATAGAGAGGCGATAGCTATGATAGCCTTCCGAGCGTGCATCTCGCCGTGTAGCCTTCCGATGCTGGTAAGCGATGGGTATTGCCATCCGAGAATCCGTGTAGTCGTACGTGATAACCCGGTACGAACAGCAATGCTTCTTCGCTGAAGGTGCACAGAAATGCACAAAGTTGTTCCTCGAATACGGACAATCCCGGACAGAAGTCTGCCGTGGATAAAAGACCTAAAGACCTTGCACAATCTAACATAAGGATATCATCGGCTCAAAGACCATCAGATACCGCAAACCTTAAGTGAAATCCAAACCACATTTGCCGTTGATCTGGACTACAGACCAGGATACACACACCCAACGATACCAGACCATTCGAGGACAACGTTGACTAAATTGGCGGCTAGATGCTTTGTTGGAATACGCCACACATGGCCAGCCATGCTGTTAAGCGATGATTGGAAAGCACCAAAGAGTCGAGTGTCAGGCTTCAGAAACTATCCGATGATCTCACACTTCTGTACACGTGAGCCTTGACGTGGAAACGAGAGCAAATCAGTTCTGTGTTTGTGACATCCTGCACCTTGGAAAATCAAACTCATCGGCTGCCTTCGTCGCCAACGCCGCTTTACCTGAATGCTACGACCAAGGGATAGAGTTGGGCTATGTAAATACAAAGAACAAGCATATGGCCGATAAACCAGTGCCAATGTGCAGCATCGCTGAAGGAAGCAATCAACCTGCCAAAGAGATTTGTGCAAGGACCAACACCATTGCATGAAGCGTGTACATATGTGGGTGGCCAAACGTGTGACCTGGCTCTTTGACAAGGTCGAAACGTGCTTTCGCCAAGATCCTCGTCACCCTCCATGTCTGGCATTCTAAATGTCAGCACATGTCGAACACTGACTGGCTACCAACGCTGGAAGAAAGTCTCACGCGTGCTCGAAATTACGAAAGTCATAAAAGTCGTCGGTGTGATTGTGGTGTTGGCGGTGTAGCTTCCGACATGGCTCTGCCATACGAACATATCCCCCATACAGCGCCGTTTAATCTGTAGGCAGGAAAGCCCATTGGTCGGTAGAGGCACGAGAATGTCGCACGATCAGAAATCGAGGCGTTTGAAGCACAAATCGCCCCAGCGATTGAGTGCGATGTCCAAGTCACTCATACCAGCAAGCGATGAGCTCTCCCAACACATCATATAGAGTAAATAAGATCGGGAGTAGACCGAAGTAGGTAACGTCGTAGACCGAAGTAGGTAACGTCGTAATTCTCTGGTCCTTGTCCCAGCTGCCTCATCAGCAAAAACACCGCAGACTCCCAGCAGAGTAACACCAAGTGGGACGCCATGTTGACATCATACTGATCAAATAGCCAGCAGAGGATAGTGCTCATCCAGCATGTACTCGTGAAGCAATCGAGATCGAGATATACTGTGAATGTGCGGTAGGGCTCGGTAAGATTCGCCACCAGGAGGTATAGTATGATGGCGGCGTGCCTGATGTCCATCGAGTGCAAGTAGTATGCCGAGATCCCCATAAAGAGGAGCGCGTTAGACATGGTCCGGGCAATTCGGGTGTGATTGATCGATTCGTGTCTTATAGTGATGCGCGACTTGTGGTTCGTATGCGGTTCCGCCTGGTCAAGAACGGGTTGTTTTGCAAGTGGAGATTCATCAGGACGGCGTGAGAGCTGCAATACGAGATGATGAGATGTAGCAAGAGCACTTCTCAGTGGCCTGTTGTCTGCCTGCCTCGATCCTGAAAGCACATCCGGCGCAAGTGCTCCCCGGCTTGCAGCAGCATTGTGTGCTGACGATTCAGAAATTGTCATCTCATGCTTGGTCGAAGCGAGGAAGGTGTATACACGAAATATTGTTAAGTACAATTGGGTAAAAATGTTACAGGACAAGCGTCTTCTTTTGCGGTGTACCGGTACCCTTCGAAACTGAACTCCCCTGCCGACTGCGCGCCTGAGTTTATGCCTGGTATAACATCGCGTTCTTTTATATCGTACAATTCTTTCCCACCATCTTACTCGTTGATCTTGGCCAGGAGCCTGCGGTGCATTGTTAGCTTTTCCATCCAGTCCAATGGTTGTTTGATGGCTGCGCGCAACTTACTCGTGGTCCCTGAAAAGCGTGTACTCCTCCTCGCCGACCTTGATGGGGCTACCGCCGAACTGAGGAATCAGGACCTTGTCGCCGGCCTGGACGCCGAGAGGAATGCGCTTGCCATCCTTATCGTGGAGGCCGGGGCCGACGGCGAGGACCTTGCCCTCGTTGAGCTCCTTGACGGCGCTATCAGGGAGGAAGATGCCAGTGGAGGTCTTGGTCTCGGCCTTCATGCGCTGCACGAGGACGCGGTCGAGGAGAGGTGCAAGGGACTTGATGTTCTTGAGGAGGGACTGGTAGAAAGGATTGTTGTTAGACTAGAGGCTGGCGGTCGATGCGGGTATGTATAGGCGTACCATGATTGCGGATGTGTTGAGGGTTTGTTGATGAAGAATTGGTGGATTATTATTGGATTGGTATAGACGAGATGGAGATGTATCGAATGATGGGACTCCTTAACCCGCGGAATTTCTTACAGCAGTCTCGAAGCCCGCGATGCCGCTCAGACCACTGGTGCTTGAGCTTCCGAGGTTTGCAGAGCAGCTTTCTTCTACCATCTTCTAGCCAAGCTAACTTAGTTACACCCGAACCCGCCTCACCTCACCTTATATTGCATTGCACCTTACTGCTCACTGTCGTCGCTACCATAATACTGCTCATGACCGAGCACCTGATCCCGTCTCCATCAGATCAGCATGAGCCGGCAGGCAACGGCGGGCCACCAGAATTGACACCTTTGTGCATAGGCAGTACTGGGTCGTCATTCTCTGATGGCTCAATAGATCACAATTCGCCACAAGAAGCCAAAAGCAGCAAGTATACGAACAATTTCTTCAAAGAGGCGCAGTTCAGTCCAGATGGAACAACCATTGTGACCCACAACAGCGATGGCTGTCTTCGCACATTTGTGCTACCTCAAGATCTTCTGGATGAGAGCAAATATCCTCATCACCTTGCTTCTTACTCAGTGCTTACATCGCCCACTAATGTGCAGAGCTACGCATTGTATCCAGGCTTCAGCCTACAAGACCTCTCAACCACACTTGTGCTGTCTGCACCTGTTGATCAGCCACTCCGCTTGACCAACGCCGTGGACCCGTCTTTCACACATGCGACGTACCCATACATCCACACAAAGACAGAAGCATACATTGCCCCCAACAGTCTAGCGTTTCACTCAGACGGAAGCCACTTCGTTGCGGGCTCACACGGTGCCGTCTCCATCTTCGACACATTACGCATAAGCGAAGGTCCTATCGCTAAGCACATCACGAAGCCCAAAGATCCAAAGATGGCAACTACCAGCATGCGTGATGGCGGCTTGATCATGTCTCTCGACATCTCCAGTGACGGGCTGCTCGCGGCAGGCAGTGCAAATCGCACAGTTGGGCTTTTCTCGTCCTCTGGACACGGCCCTTGCGAGACTGCTTTCTCAGTGGCACCCACACCGGACGACCCAGAGGCTTCGACGTACACTGGCACTGGCATCACTTCCCTCGCATGGACGCCCGACGGTTCCTACCTTTTAATCGGCGAGAGACAAAGCGACGGCATTCATGTGTACGATGTTCGAAATAAGCTGAAACGCCTTGCCTGGCTAGCTGGTCGCAAAGCTCTCACGACACAGCGATTGGGCATCTCGACCGTACCAACCCAGTCGGGCCTGGAGGTTTGGGCTGGAGGTGTAGACGGCGTTGTACGCATGTGGCAGAATCCCGGATCGCTCGAGGGTGTGCAACAGCCGAACGGCGAACTGGAGGGAATGCATGGTGATTCAGTCACAAGCGCTATTTGGCACCCTGGTGGTGCTGTCATGGCTACTTGCTCTGGTCAAAGACGATTCGATGGTGAAGAGGATGATACGACACGTCCCGACAACAGCTTGAGAGTCTGGACGGTCTGATTTTGTCGCCTTTGTACCGCATATCAAGGCCTGGGAAGTCCGCTACTCGTCTCACCAATTAGTGTAAATCATGAACAATGAATGTAACTTTGATAGATGGTGCCCGCCTGACAAGCATGGATGTTCCACCGCATGTGCTTCATGTATGGATTAATCGAGTGAATCCGCGAGTACCTCCAATCGGGAACATCATACTTTCTGCCTCCTGCGGGGCGGTATACTATGCAGGGCATGACGGACTTGTTTCACATAGATAAAGCAGCGGGCTGCTGATATAGCGTTCATTCGTAATCACCCAAGCACGTGCTCGGACTCTGAACGCCCAAGAAACGTGACAAGAAGCTCTTCCATGCAGGAAGCAAACCTTGCTCATGCGCATAAATAACATTGTGGCGCGGCGATCTTTGGCTCTGATGGCCGTGTTTCTCGCGTGAGGCACAATTCAAGCAATCCTGCCTGGTGTGTATCCATATTTGTTCTGTGTCGCTGAACACAGGATACGGTGCCGAGGCAAGTGAAGAGTGACAAATTCGAGATAAAAGGTATAGGCAGAAGAGCAGTGAACCAGGGGATTGCTAGCACATAAAGCGGTCTGGGTCGAAAGTTGATGGTGGACCTTGGGGTTACCGTTGCTTGTGGGCGCGCGGAAGTGGGGACCGTCCGTCCATACCTAGACCAGCGGCCGCCGGCACGGCCACTCAGCAAGCAAGCGAGCGAACAGAGCAGAGCAGAGCAGAGCAGAGCAGAAGCCCTCGTCGCCCATCATTACCAACCACCTGCCCGATTGTTTCCCTCCCCTCACGTCTTCGTATCTTCTCGTCCTCTATTCTCCACCGCTTCCTCCATCGCCAAATAGACCTTCTCCGCCCTCGCCACCTCCACCGCTGCACCTCATCCGCCCGGTCTACGCCGCTGCGTTTCGCCCGCGGAAAGTGTGTTTGGGAGCGATGACATCGGCCCTCTGAGCGGCCAGGCCAACCCCGAACTTGCGTGCACTCGCTCAGCCATACATCGCCCGCGGCTCTCATCAGTGAGCACCGCCCACGCCGCAGCCCGCAGCCAGGAAGATCGTCCACGACTGTCTCTACGCCGCCGCCGCCGCCTCCGGGCATTACTCAGCAACAACACACCATACCATACCATACAATACAATACAATACAATACCCACTGAACCCGTCAAACGCTACCCATGACGGGCCTCACGGCCACCCACGACGCCAGCATGCCGCACTCCAGCGAGAAGCAGCGCAGCTTCTCTGGCCAGACATTGAGCCCCAACACCAAAGTCAACAACACCGCCGGCCAGAAGATCAAGAACTTCTTTCGCATCAACAGCCTGTCAAGAGACGCCAGCGCCGCCAATTCCGAGACCGCAAGCATTGAGCGAGGCCACGATGGCACTAGCACCCCGCAGTCGCAGCACAACAAGAGCAGCTTGCGGCACAGCAGGTTTATCCCACACCTCACTCGCGGCAGGAGTACCACTGTCGCCTCCGAGGGCAACCCACTGGATGAGAGCATGAGCCCGACTGCACAAGCGAATCCTTATTTTCAGCATCAAGGCCCGCCGGCATTACGACATCACAATGATAGCAGCGTTCCGCCTTCACCGCCCGATACGCCCAACAACCCACACAAGACAGGGGAGTCCAATCTAGGAGCCCCGGCCGCTGTCACTGGAAAGGAGGAACTGGCCAGGAAATTGCGAAGGGTTGCAAGTGCACCTAACGCGCAAGGACTGTTCAGCAGCAAATCCAAAAAGAAGAGCGGTGGAAGTGATGATAGCCGGCCACCTACTTCGGATTTGGAGAAGCCAAAGATGAACGGCCTTGGTGTACACGGCAACAGCAGTGCGCTCTCCATGGTCGAAACAATGCCAGGTGATCTGGTCCCCATTCCTGGAATCGACGGCGTTCCTAGCCCTGGCAAAATCCGCGAAAACGTCGCATTCCGCCGCACGTACAGCAGCAACAGCATCAAGGTGCGGAGTGTAGAGGTTGGACCATCAAGTTTCGACAAGATAAAACTCATTGGAAAGGGTGATGTCGGAAAGGTTTATCTGGTGCGAGAAAAAAAGAGCAGCAGGCTGTACGCCATGAAGGGTAAGCTTCGTTGGAAATCGCCAGTGACGAAATCTGTTAACATCTACTAGTGCTCTCCAAGAAGGAAATGATCAAGCGAAACAAAATTAAGAGAGCTCTCGCTGAACAGGAAATTCTCGCCACAAGCAACCATCCGTTCATCGTCACTCTTTACCATTCGTTCCAGTCCGACGACTCGCTGTATCTCTGTATGGAGTACTGCAGTGGTGGCGAATTCTTCCGCGCTCTACAGACCAGACCGAACAAGTGCGTCGACGAAGATGCGGCACGATTTTATGCTGCTGAAGTGACGGCTGCGTTGGAATATCTGCATTTGATGGGGTTCATCTACCGAGACTTGAAGCCAGAGAGTATGTTGCTGCTACTGCGTGCCTCGGACTGAAGTCCTCACTAACAACTTCACCCAGACATTCTCCTCCACCAGTCCGGTCACATCATGCTTTCTGACTTCGATTTGTCAAAACAATCCGATCCCGGTGGAGCCCCGACAATGATGTATGCGAACTCCCGCTCATCCGGCGGTATCAGCTCGAATCCGAACAACAACAACCTGCCCACGATTGACACCAAATCCTGCATCAACAACTTCCGTACAAACTCGTTCGTCGGAACTGAAGAATACATTGCACCCGAAGTGATCAAGGGTTGCGGGCACACAAGCGCAGTGGATTGGTGGACATTAGGTATCTTGATCTACGAGATGCTTTTCGGAACTACGCCTTTCAAGGGTAAGAACCGTAACGCGACATTCGCGAACATCTTGAGGGACGAGGTGCCCTTCTCAGAAGGAAACGGATCACCCAACATTTCCAAGTAAGGTTTCTCATTACCCCTCTCACTGCATATGGCCCACGCTAACAGAACTATCACTAGCCTTTGCAAGTCTCTCATCCGCAAACTTCTCATCAAAGATGAGCTACGCCGTCTCGGATCACGCGCTGGAGCTTCAGATGTGAAGAACCACCCCTTCTTCCGCAGCACCTCATGGGCTCTCTTGCGTCACTCTAAGCCGCCAATCATCCCCAACCAGGGCCGTGGCATCGACACTCTCAACTTCCGCAACGTCAAGGAGTCACATAGTGTCGACATTGGTGGCAGTGGCGCGAACAAGGGCTTCGGTATCAACGCGAGCAAGATGAAGGGCGTGCCACTGGATTCCGGGCTGGCCACGCCTGGTGGAGAAATCGCAGATCCGTTCGAAGAGTTCAACAGCGTGACGCTGCACCACGACGGGGACGAAGCGCATCACCAGCAACAAGGCAACGTGGGAGAAGCCAGATGACGAGAAGCAAAGACTACGTGTGGAACCAGCGTGAGCGCGTAAATTGCACGCTCGCCATTTGGTGGGCTATGGATGAGGGCTGGTAGTGGAGATTGTACGAGCTGCGCAGCCCTCCACTCCTGGCGTTGATTGTCTTTTCTTGAAATTTGCGACTGCGATGCATTCTGGCGAATTTGGGGAGGCTATACGACTGAACGACACAATCCTTTCATTGAGCAGCAGCAGTAGCGATGCGATTGGCAGTGGGCCCGCAGAGGATGTTGATGGACGGGCGCAGAGACGAGCCCGAACAAAAGTGTATATACATCTCTTTGAACGAGAGCTTGGTGGTCTTTGGGGTTTGAAGAATGCAGGATATTATCGTGAAACACTGGCAAATATCGGGCCATCGCCCTGTGCAACCGTGGCCTTCGTCTTTGAGTGCAGCTCACGAGTGATGAAGACTTTCTTACAACTGGCCATTGATGCGTTTGTGTAGTTACCCGCTGCTTTACAAAGACTATGCAGCGACCAAATGCTCATGCTGCTTCAGGAAGTCACGCACGGCATCCACAAACTTGACCGGATCATCATCTGTCAAGGCAAGGCTAAGCGCGATGAAGCCACGCCTCGCGATGTAGAAGCCTTGTTCGAGTAGGTATAAGTGCAGTAGATCTCCGAGTTCAGTGGACGGTTTCCCAAAGTCTTCGGGACATTTGATCGCTTCGGCCGGCGTCGACGTGAACGTGACGGTTCAGGATGGATCCAAGCCCAGTCCACTTCATCAACGAGCCCTCACTGACAGCCTGGAGTTCTGCTCGCAGCTTCTCGCCTCTCTCGTGCAGTTGTCGCGCACGCTCGGGCGTGAATACCTTCTCCATGCCTACGCGTCCAGCCGCCATGGTGAGGACATTGTTGTTAAACGTGCCGGCATGAGCGAGGAAACCCTTCTTCCGTGGATCGAACAGTTCCATGATTTCCCTTCTTCCCCCGAAAGCACCAAACGACATGCCGCCGCCGATCCACTTCCCCAGCGTCGTGAGATCGGGCCTGTATTTCTCTGACATCTGCGATTGGACTCCGCTGCCACCGTACAGTCGGGAAGTCATCACTTCGTCGTATATCAGCACGGCGCCTCGCTCGTTGGCAATATCCCTCAAACCCTCTAAAAACGAGTGGTCTCCGGGTATAGCGCCTCCAGATCCAATCATCGGCTCGACGATAATGGCAGCCAAATCATCTCGGTTCTCAGCACCTTCCACCAGCTCACGCACTGATTCCAGCGAGTTGTACCTCGCAATCAGGTACTCGTGCGGAGCATTGACAGGA
The DNA here is from genome assembly GCA_023634325.1 of Cladosporium cucumerinum. Taxonomy (NCBI): domain Eukaryota; kingdom Fungi; phylum Ascomycota; class Dothideomycetes; order Cladosporiales; family Cladosporiaceae; genus Cladosporium; species Cladosporium cucumerinum. The sequence continues at coordinate 383,493 of JALDQA010000002.1, forward strand.
CTGCTCTCGCCGCCTTTGAAACCGAAAGCTCCGCCATGGTAGCCACCGCTAAAGACCAAGATCTTCTTGCGGCCGGTGAAGACTTTCGCGGCAGACAGCGCCATGAGAGTTGCTTCTGTACCGGAGTTGGTGAAGCGCAGGAGATCGATGGCGGGGAAGCGGGTTTTGACTGCTTCTGCGAGACGGACTTCGTCTTCGTGCTGAGAGCCGAAACTGAGGCCTCTGTCGACTGCTGTTTTGATGGCGGCGGTGATTGAGGGCTCTGAGTGGCCGTAGAGGCCTGCTGTGTACTCGCCCAATAGATCGAGGTAGGTATGGCCGTCTGCATCGTGTAGCAGGGCGCCGTGGGCGTGAGTGATTGATAGTGGGAATGGGGCGTAGTAGAGGACCGTTCGGGTGTTGCCACCTGGGAGGCATTCGGTTGCAGACTTATAGACTGCTTGAGAAGCTGGGTTGCGGGAGATGTAGGCTTCTTCTGCTGATGCGTACGCCCGGGTGATGGAGTCGATGGAACCCATGATGGATGGTGTCGGGGATGCCTGATGGAGATCTTTCTTGATGAAGATGTCCCGATGGATGAAGTTAAGTGTTCACGATGAAGGATACGCGGGTAGAATATACTGCGCCGCCGAAAGTAATGTAAGTCACAATGCCAATCGTAACGGGGTAGCTCGACAATGTTGTGTTGCTGTACTTTCGTAGGGCGTACGTAGGGCAAGGTCACAATCAGGGTGCACAACGAGACCCCGCAATCTTACCACGACTGGCATATGAGATAAGGTATCGTAGTAAACTCACTAGTGAGTTGTTCTTGAAAGTACATATATTCATCAAAAGCTCAGACATACGAAAAATTGCGGAACACCCCTTCACAAGACCAAAGAGAGATATAGCGAAATTCTGCCCAATTGATGCCTTTCGTGTGCCATCATCACTTTCTGTCCCTGCTCTGGATCCTTCGAAGTGTGCATAATCTGTGATACAGGTGCTGTGGTCCATGTAACATTTTTGTCTTCGGAAAGCGCTTGCGCTGCAGATAAGGCGCATCGAGAACATATGTTCATGCGGGATCGGTGCACTTGCGGGAACGAAGCAGTAATGTAGTTCTCCCTTGTCGTATTCCTCGTTTCTTCAATGCATCGTGTGTAACATTGAAAATCGTTACTCGGTATCCGAAATCGTGTCGGCTATGACCATGTTGATGGACGAGTGACGCGAAGCTGCCGCGCGTTACACCTTTCCCCAAGGTGACTTGGAGCTGAAGTGGTCACAATACCACGCGCGGAGGTCTTTCCATCGCCATGAGGTGGGCATGATCTGGCCTTCTGAAACACGAGGCATGATTGCAGATGAGGTTGTGTTTATGTTGGTAGCCGGTGGCAAGGTCGTATGATGTGGCCAAGGCTGAGCCGGTCGTAGTTCTGGTCTGGTCGTCAGTATAATGTCACAACGATCCGAGCAGGGCACGTGTGCGTGCTTACAAGACTGAAGATGCAAGATCTAGGCCTGGTCCGGTACTGAATGCTCGGATACGGCAGTGGAAAGGTACTAGCAAGATACACTGCACAGACGAGCGGAAGAATCGCGACAATATACAAGGCAGAACCTAACTTCAAACCTTCGCAGCCTTGCAAGGCCAAGCAATGAATAAACATACATCAGACTCGATCCCGTCCCACCAAGACACAGACTCAGGGTAATCTTCAGCCCACTCCGGACGTCTCAGCATCTATCGTGGACTCGTCTGCCAACAGGAATATCGCGTCTGCCGTTACACCAATAGCAGAGGTCGCCGGCAAAGTAGCATCATGCCGTGCAATTCTCGACCTGGGTCGAACCGGGGACATTGTCAGCGGTTGTGAGGAAAGTGGGCGAGCGGAGGTCCGAAGATGTGATGAGTTCATCGCCCCAAGTCTCTGTGCCTCATGTGCGACCCAAGTCTGCAAGGAGGCAGATCCATGCAGGGAATAGACGGCATTCTGCAGATGCAAGGAGGCCCCAGCTGTGAGCCATCGAGCAGATGACGCTGTGAACAAATGAGTTATAAAAAGTATCCTCTCCTCTTGGAAGAAGATGGTAAATGCATGCGGGTTTGCAGAAGTCTGGTTCGCCCGGGAATTGACGACGTTGGTGTTCTGCGTTGTCTTCGGAAGGCCTACTGGAGGGTACCCCGATCTACGACGGATGCGTTAGAGACGCTGGAGGAACGGCAGACATGCATGAGTCTCTGAAAACGTCAAGATAAACCTCCCTCATCTGGTTTCTGTCGCGCAATTTGAACTCGATATCTGTGGTTTTGGTCGGACGAAATGCTGTATCTTGCTGACTTCAAGCTCGCCAGCCTCCAGGGGTACGCGAAAGGAGTCTTTCAGGCGCTCTTAGGGGAAGGTTTGCACATCTTGTAGAGGTGGCACCAATGCGGTACACACAAGTGCCTGGGCTTCTGTGCGCTGTGACCATGATCGGCCTGCTGGCATTGTGAGACAGCGTTTAGGATGGCGTGCAGAGGCTGGCACTGTGGCAGGCGAGACACGCAGGCTGGCAACAATAAAACGATAACAACGAATCTTAGAGCATTGCTCTCGTCAAGCAGGCAATCTTGGAGTGGTATATCGCACCATTGTGGTGAGAAGGTGAGATTGCACTGGTTTGCCGTATAGATGATAGGATGCCGTGAACGCAGAATGAAAACGCCGTCCGCCGACACGGCAGAGATCCTTCGTGCTTGTTTATGGTGAATCCTCGTCATTGACTCTGGTGATCTGCTACCATACGCCGAGAGCAGGCTATTTTGGGTTTAGTGGAAGATTCTTGTGGACAATTCGCAGCGGCTCCCCAACGGCCAGCTGGATCTGAGTTTGGGTATACTCCACTGCTGCTATATCAACCGTGAACCATTGCGCCACCACACGCTTACCACGCCTGCGTACTGCAGGAATCGTGCTGAGCTCGGATGGGGCCATGCGAGCCATGCTATGCTGCGTCCACGCTGGTCGTGTCCTAAACCAGGTCGCATCACGGACACCCCTACCACCGATTCATACCTGCCGTGTGTGTTAGACTGCGCGTTCTTTGCTCATCTGTGACATCGTTTTGCTTTACATACCCGTGAGGCCTGCTCTGTTTTGCTTGGCCTACTGCATCGCCTTCTTCCCGTCTGTTGTTCGACCTTCATCCCATTCGGCGTGTGCTGCCTACTACCCATCAACTAACCTTCTAGGCCTTGCATAATAATGTCTTCTGTACCATCTGGAGGGGTATGTTCACACATCTTTACATGCCTGAGAGAATACATCAAGCTGACATGACCTCTGTGATCTAGCAAGGACCTCCACAGCCAGAAGCCCCACCCTATAGACCGACCTCACAAGCTCTGGGCCAAGTGCCTTCGATCACTCCAGATGTCCCAATCAACGCGATCTTCTTGTTGTTTTTCCTCTTGGGCGGTGCTGGACACATGTTTCTTCTCAAATACAATGGACGCCATGGCAAAAAGTTTGGAATCAATGGCATGATATTTGGTATGGTGGTACACCTCCCGATAGTCGAAGTAACTGATACTGACATCGACCAGGTTTCTGTGTGACCCGCGTACTTGCGACATCTCTACGAATGGCGTGGGCGGCTCACCCGCACAACATCCGTGTTGGCATGGCTGCGATGATCTTCGTATACGCTGGTGTCATCCTCTTGTTCATCGCCAACTTGTTCTTCACACAGCGTCTTGTACGCGCACAACACCCTCACTTTGGATGGTCGAAACCTTTCAGCATTGCACTGCCGGCTCTACTGGGCATCATGATCGCCACCGTTCTCGCCTTGATCGCTGGTGTGATCATGGAGTTCTACTCTCTAGATTATACTATTGGAGTAGCAGTACGCGACATTCAGATTTACGGCGCGACATTCTATGCAATCATCGCATTCCTGCCTATCCCAGTCGTCATCACCTCGATACTGGTTCGCCAACACCCTAAGATCAAGATGACACAGACTCTCGACAAGTTCGGTCAAGGCTCCATGACGGCCAAGATCATCATAATCCTCTTCTCAGCATGTATCTTGACCACCGGAGCCGCCTACCGCGCAGGCACGACATGGCTTCCGCCTATCCCGAACATGCTCAACGGCGCCCCTGTCGATGGTCCCTGGTACTTCTCTCGCGGATCCTTCTACGCCTTCAATTTCAGCCTGGAGCTCTTCATGGTCTGGTTCTGGCTAGCAGTACGCATCGACAAACGCTTCATCATCCCCAACGGCGCCAAGGGTCCTTACTCTTACGGCAGTGGCTTTGTCTTTGCTGGCGAGGCCGGCAACGAGAAGCCTCAGCTCGGCAACCGCGACTCCACACGCCATCTCACTGGCTCGCAGACCTCAGGCTTCAACTCGGTGCGTGGCTCGCGCGTCTCGTGGGCAACCGGTGGCAACAGCCGCCGCAGCAGCATGGGAGCCGCCAGCCGTGTCTCCTGGGGTGGTATCTCGCGTGAGGACGTCACAGCAGGTCTCGGAGAAGACGGCATCGAAGTCATGCCTTACTATCAAGACGAAGAAATGGGCAACACCGCGGGCGACGTCGGAGTCGCTGGTGTCGATCAAGAAATGGGCTGGGACCCCAAGAGCGGCAAATGGGCTCTTCGTCCTATTTCGCTCACTCAACCGTCGCCAGTAATGATCTCGCCAGCAACGATGTCTCCTGGGAGAAGCCCGAACAGCTCAAGCAGGAATGCCTCATAATTTTTGCATTCAATACTTTGGCATCTCTTCGCCCGAAGCAAGCAACAGTCCGGGTGGAATATAGAATTTTCTTATCCTCGTTCACTTTCTGTCATGATTGGCGTGGAGTCTCGGTCTTATTGGGAAAACATATGCCAGCTCACACGAATTTACTTTTTATTGCACACAGACATGTATGACTCGGGTCTGGTAATTCTATCATTGGCAATGTAGCACAAAAAAGTCCAAAGGACAAACACAGATACGATTCGCTCTGGTGATCAAGAGTGCCTCATGTCAGCGAACTCTGATGCGTATTGTGTCTAGAGTGGTCTAAAATAAATCCCTCTCTATGAGTCCTCTTTCTCCTTCTTTTTCAAGCGCAGCTTTGTAGCCCACTTGTTCTTGCTCTTAATCGCAGCACGCTTAGTGCGGCCCCACGGATAGTTGATGGGTGATTCTGCAGGTACATGTTAGCAAGGTTCTTGGATCAACAGCTCGGACTGACTACTCGGCACTTACCTCCACCAGTAAAGATCGCAAAGTCGTAGATTCCTGCTCCGACAAACGCACCGCATAGAGACGCAGCGAATGGCCCATAGAACCAAAAAGGGTCGGTGAACAGCTGGCCGCCGTATCCCAGGCAGAGAAGGGCGAGGCGAGGGCCGAAGTCTCGGACTGGATTGAGAGCCATGCCGGTGTTGAAAGAGAAGGCGAAAGTCAAAGCAGTGATGACCAGGCCGACAATGAAGGAGTTCATACCAGCGCCAGGGGGTGCGTTCTGGTCGTCACCCAGTGCCATAATTGTGATGACGAGGAAGACAGTACCAACAAACTCGTTGAAGAAAGCGGTGGCTGTTCCGACGTAATCTTGTCCTGGGTTGGTGACAAAGCTGCTGATAACACCAGCCTCACCGTTAGCCGCAATGTAATTCTGGATCGCAGCGTAATAGACACCGTATGCGATGAAAGGAGCGATAAAAGCACCGAGGAACTGCCCAGCCCAGAATTCCGGCATCTTACGTTTGGGGAAGCCACGATAGAACCATAGCGTTACAGTGAGCGTTGGGTTGAGATGAGCACCAGAGATACCACCAGAGACGTAGATGGCAATCATTGTTGCAAAGCCCCAGGCCCAGTTCAGAGTGTTCGGATTGCCATTACCTGCAGCCAGAACAGACAGGTTGGCAGAACATCCGAGGGTTAGTTGGACAATGACACCGAGCATCTCAGCTAAGCCCTCACGGTACTCGGTACGCCAAACGGACCAAGATGTGTGGTTGTTGAACACCTCGTCTTCCATCAACCCCTCTAGCAGCGGCTCCACTTCCTCGGGGAACTTCTCATCTGCCTCAAACTCGCCTTCTTCGGGGTCGACTGTGGTGACAGACGCGTGGTCGTCGTGGCCAGAAGGTCCGGTAGTAGCACTGTACTGAGGGAGCCCGTCGTTCGGACGGGTCTTGTTGTGTCGATGGCCGTCATCTTCCTCCTCTGATTCGGGTTCTTCTTCTTCGAATGTTGTCGGCAAATGTTCCGGTGCTGGTGCCTGGGATTGCCGTCTCTCCTCGCGAACTTGCTCTGCCCACCTCTCTCTGCGCGAAGAGGACCTTGATACCCTTGAAGATGACCTTGCAATCTTCGATGAAACAGTCTTAGTCCTAACGCCCGTTTTAACGTAATTGAGAAAGTTGTTCTCCCTCTGTTTCCGTGCATCTTTCACTTGCGCTGCGACGTGTATAGGATTCAAGCTTGCATCCATCCTGCCGGCTTCGAGCTCATTGGGATCAACATCCGCTCCGACCTTTTGGCTGTTCTCCGCCGGCAGTTCAGGATTTAGAGCTGCTTCAACAACTTCATCGCGAGTTGGTATCATGCCCGGTCTCACGATACGAGGCATCGCTTTGGCCAAACCCCAGACTGGCTTTGCGTGATGCGGTTGATCATACTCGGGATTGAGGTCTGCGTATCCAGGCGAGACGAATGGCTCATGTGCTGTCCTCAGTTGAGCAGTATCACCCGGCCCAGCTAGACTGAACTTGGTCTGGCGAGCTGTGCTGCGACCGACTGTGCGACCATCGCTGAGGTGGCTTCTGCGAGACCTTACAGTGTGTTGTGTGCTCCTACGTCTTATACCGGCGAGCGGCGCTTCGGATCCGGTGTCTACGACAATTTCAGGAGGGGGAGCATTTTCACGGGCGGCTGGCCCATGGGCATTTTGATCTGGAGTTGGATGTCCTTCCGCTCTGGCTTCTTCCTGTGCAGATTGTCAGTCGATTGCTCCGTATTTGATCTGAGACTTTGTCTTACTGTGGCTTGTGGCCGAGTTGCGTTCGGTCCTTCCATGATCGCGTTTTTTTTAGCAGTTGTCCCTAGGACTGACAGATGGAAGAGCACAACACGAACAGATGAAAGAGGAAGCAAAGTGCATTATGATCTCAGAAATCGACACCAGGGGCTGTTACAAACCTCGGACAGCCAATGCACCGAGGATGTGCCATGTCATGTCCACGCAACTACATCTTAGCAAAGGGTTTTAGATCCACGTTACGGTCGTATCCGTTCGCGCTATGTGTACACCAGCGGAGAGGTTCAGCGGAGGACGTGAGCATCCGGTGTCTCGATTCCACTCATATCACCTCAAGTAGTTAACCAGCAGCCGTAGAGACGGCACATGCTGATATTTTTGGCTGGAGAGACCCATTACTTCTCGCGTCGACAGGAAACGGTCTGTTTTAAAAAGCCGTAACAACGTTGAGAGGCGCGTCCCATAATCACGATCTTCAGGCACAAGCCTCTCGATTGCTTAGCAAGGTACGCCAATGGGAGCACCGTCGAACGAACGGTACGTCAAGTCGCTCCACTCTTGGACGGCACGGCAAAAAATCATCCGGATGTGATGTCAGAGATGGCTGAAATTCATGATTGCCTCGAAATCACGAAATAGGGTGTGTGAAGTCCATTGAATCGAGGACTTCCTTCGGTATGATGGAAAATAGGTGGAAGAGATTTGTCGTAGATTGCTGGTAATGCCAATGCGGAAAGTGATATCAGGGATGTCGTTGACTTTGCCATCATGAAGCTCTGAGTGCCCGCGCAGATCACGATCCGAGGCCGGGGGCACGGAGCAACAAGGAGGACGGTGAGTGACGATTTATGCAGGGATCGCGATCAGGCACCGCGCTTTGGCCACCCCTCATTTTCCTCGTCTAGTCAGCTTGTGATAACACTTGATAATGTACTTAGCCACTTAATGCATAAAATCACCAAATGCATAGCGCCTTAGTACTAATATTAGACCCTAATCCTTCAACTTTTTATTTCTATCTTAAGTTTGATTATTAGTATAATTCTTACACAAAGTTAATAATATAGGAGAAAGGTATATTATTAGCTATGTTAAATATTATACTACTTAAGAGTCTAATAGTAGCTAATTAAAGTCCTAAGATACCTTATATAAGTAAATATTATTCTCTCCTATCCAAGGTATCTAATCCTCTTTATTAGTAATATACTATAAGTCTAGTACTTTATAGCTATAAACTAGGTATTAATATCTATTCAATAGGCTCGAAGGAGGACTATTATACTTAGATTTGCTATTATCGTTCTCTTTAATACTCTTAGAGTACCTATTATCTAAAGTACTACTACTAATACTCAAATTATAAAAGTTGAGAATATAAGAGAAAAAGTTAGATAATACGAGAGAACATATAATAGGTAGAGTCTAAAGCCTACGTATAGCCCTTATTACGTGCTAATAATTTACTACGTATCTCTAAGATGCTAATGCCCTATACATTTGCTGGTCTCTCCCCGGACTTATGCATTTGGTGGTCGAGTACGTTATCTGATGAATCGTGTCAGAAAGCATACTTTACTTGCCAGACTGCCAGGAGACAACCATGCGACAATACCTTTAAGTGGCGTGTAATATGGCAACCCGCTCGGCTGTCTGTTTGAAAGTGCTCTCAGGGAAAAGACTTTTTTGTTGGAACGGCGAAGCTGATCGCAAATATTGAGTGTGTCGATGGCATTCCATACGTTATACTTGATGTAGATGGCGAATCTATCTTCGTTTGTATTTTCGACAGAGACTCAGCAGGCTGTCCTGCGGACCAGCGCGACTTGCGGCTCTACAAGGCGTCCAAAAGATCTTCACAACTCACGGAAGGCTGTCCAAGTGGCGACTTAATAATGCCTCACTCCATGCGGCCGAGTGGTCGAGTGTTTCTCGGACACTCTCCATGGTCAAAACTTTTCTAGAGCGTCGAGGGAGCAAAGCATCTAGACCCTGAGCAAATGGCCATTCCACCGAACAAAGAGACTGGACAGTCGTTCCGCCGCGGACATACGACAAAGACACTAAGTGCAACATGTTTCAGAGTGCGAATGTTCTTGTGGGATCTCGCATTGCTCTCGGTGATCATTCTTCTCCTGCATTATAGAGCTTGGTTCTGATGCTACATCTTCACATGCTTACGCTGACAACGTCGCCATGTCTCAGTGCCTCAATTCACACGGCACACAAGTCGGATCTGTCTCTGTGGCACCAAACACCTACTTCATCATCGCAGCGCTCTATTGAAGCCATCTCATTCGACTACGGTCACGACATCGCTATAGCTGGAGCTGCCTCACGTGGCGATTACGGCGCACTCTCCTCAGACGTGTGTTGTTTGGTTGGAGAGACACACGAACCGGAGATGTATCAACATCCTGCTGGTCAACATCATTCCCGTTACGTTTCGAACACAGATCGTCCATTGCCCTTTACTCCGTAGTAAGTCACTTTTCCCCAGTCATGATGCGCCGATTTGCATCGTGTCGCTCCGTGAAACATGGTGATAGATCATTGTAAGAGTACGCTGTACGCGTAACACTGCTCAACGAGAATTCGACCATTTTCGTCGCCGTCTGAGCGGTCAGGAATCATTCTGAAGATATCCACAATGGCGTCGACTGGGAAACTTAAAGACAACATGTTCGAAGCACATGGCAACAACTCCAATAAATCTTTCGGCTGCAAGTACAGTATTTTTGCAGGCGCTCTCGTTTCTGTTTCCAAGGAAAGCATTCTTTTTTGTTTTGTCTTTCATCACCTATTCTGCTTCTTCAGCCAGTTGCAACCATGTTTCAAGCGTTCCAGAAGGAAGGCGAGGCTGTCTCCTTCCATTCGTTCGAGGCAGGAGACCGTAGCACCGCCACTTTGCAAAGCGACAAACCTATGAACATCTCCGAGACCTACAGCCGCGATTCGATACCCGACTCTGTACTCAAGGTTCTGGGAGACCAATACCTGACAATCAACGACAATGGCCTGGTCACCTTCGCACCTTCCAGTCCTGTTCATCCGCGCGAATGGCTACAGCGACGAAAGCTCTACGACAGCGCCATCATATCTCCGCTCGAGTTTGTGACGACAGTCATCAGCAATATCGGCTCAAACGTCGCCATGCCAGCCGCCGCTCACGTAGGCGTCTCCCTGGATGTCTCGATATTTTGTCTGGCAACACTCTACATGCTTGGACAAGCGCTTGGCGGGTTAATCTTCCCTCCGACTACTGAAGTCTTTGGGAGCAAATTCATCTACGCCTCTTCCACGGCACTATACCCGGGCTTGTGCTTGCTGATCGGCTTCGCTCCTCATCTCAGCACTATCATCATTGGCCGGTTCCTTTGTGGAATGCTGTCCGCAATGCCTACATGTGTCGCTATTGGCAGTCTGGAAAACATTTGCGATTCCCGAGCCCGAATCTGGGCGATCTCTGTACGGGCGGCTGCAGGCATCTTCGCCATGGCAGTCGGACTTATGTTTGCTGTTTTCGTGAGCGAATCTAGTCTTGGTTGGTATGCGCTGCCCGAACCACTTCTCGCATACCAAGTGAACATGTGCCGATAACAACAACAGGAGATGGGTCTTCGTAATAGCAGGCATCGCGTGTGGCGTACTTTCCCTGCTGTGTCTCACTATGCGTGAGTCCAGGCCTTTGCAAGTGCTCCGCCAGAAAGTAAAGAAGATCGAAAAGCAAACGGGCTTCACCGACTTCCAGATCGAAGCACCCTCCCTGCCGACCGTAAAGGAGTTCACACAAACATCCCTCAGATTGCCGGTTCGATCGCTCTTCACGGAACCTATCATCGCTTCTGCCTCTGTTCTCGGCGCAGTAGTCGTCAGCCTCATCAACCTGTTCGGCAAAGCCATCCCCGTCGTCTACAGCGAAAAAAATTCCACCTCAGCCGTAGCACGTCCGCCCTCGTCTTCCTCATCACCGGCGCCGGAGTCTTCTTCTCTCTCCTCCCACGCTTCTACGGAGTTCGCAAACCCAAGCAGCGCGGGCTCCACAGGCAGATCGCAGAGCCCGAAGATAAGCTCTTCGGCTTCCTCGTCGCCGCACCTCTACTGGCCATCGGTCTCTGGTGCTTCGGTGCCACGATCCCGCCTGTTACCACCGATATTCCGCCCTATGCCTCGATGCCACCCGTGTTGTTCGTCGGTTTCGCTTCCGTCGACTTCGACACCGTGCTCTCCGGCTACCTCACGGATGTCTACGGCTCACACGCAGCCTCGGCAAACGCACCGATGTGCTTCCTGCGTGCGCTGATATCGGGCGTCTTCCCCATAGTCGGACGGCGAATGTTCAAGAAGCTCGGATCAAGTCAAGCGAGTTTCCTGCTTGCCGGTGCCGCAACAGCCTTGGTGGCAGTTGGCGGTGGTATTCCGGAAGATTGGCGGTGCACTCCGAAAGAGAAGCCATTTCGCTCAGAGTGGAATAGTGGATACCGAGGTGCCCGCAGATGTTGGAGACGCTTAGATGCTGGGACGGCCACGACTTCATGCCCTTGCATGCGGTCTCGCCCATTGGATATGAAGATAGCTGATTGTCTCGCCCTAGCATTGGAATTGGGCGGATCGGTATCGACGGACATGATTGCCCATAAATTACTGTACGCCTAGAAGTTCTACCAGCATTAGCACACCTATAATTACTACATTCCCCCGTCTAGACGACAATTCCTTTGACTCCAGACTGCATCGGCTTAGAAAAGGGAACCAGATGATATATTTATAGGGTTAGGGTTGGGTACCAAGCACATCCTTCAGAAACGATCTTGCCCTCCGATATAAGGCAATATTAGCTCAGATACTTGCAAGGGATGTTTTATACTGTCATTATTACTTACTCTCATAAAATTTGACCGTTTGGTTGGATGTCTGGCGGTAGAAGGTCAACATTTCAGAATTCGACGCCGCATATCTCTGAAACTTGGTGAGACTCACGATGACACACGTGTTGTGGCGACATAATATACGTATCAAGTTTGAGGCAATCATAAAAGAGCGACACAAGCTATCCTATACACACGACCTGTTTCGAGCCCCCCCCCCGCTGCGCGATGAACAGACATAATGAGAACCAGCAAGGTACACACATTCACACGTACGCTTTTCAAGCCCTTGATTGCCACTGCTTAACAGTCCATCCTCCATCGATCGCCTCACCGACTCTACGCAGCACTCTCTCCCCGCCCAGTACAGCGCCAAACCGCTCCGTCCGCTCCTCGGCAGTCATCGAGACAAAAGCCGCAACTCCGAACCGCTTTTGCATCTCCGTTGGGCAGATTCCATGCGAGTCAACATCTGGTATCTTGAGCTGAACCAGCACCGCCTGTGCAGCATAAGCGTTCATACCCGCAACTCGAAGCCAGCGCTCCCACATCGTTTCGTCCTGGAGCAAGCGTATGCTGCCATCGCTGTTGCCATGTTGAGTAAAAGCTGCTACGAGCCAGCTCGCCAGCTCTTGCTCGCCGCCCGGGACGTAGGAGATTTGCACATCAGAGTCCAAGGTGTGTGCCCAGGTAGTCAGATCGACTAGAGCTTCGCAGTCAAGCTGGTCGAGAGTCCTCGGTACTGCGCCTTCGTCCTTTGGGATGCTGTTGCCCTCGCTCACGAAGACGAGAAGACGCTCGTAACGAATTGTTGTCGATGCGATAATGTTCCGTATGCCCGAGGTCGATGTTTGGCCAGGCAACGGCTTTTGCTTCAACTTCTGCAAAGTCGTGGTTACAACGCCCGTTGAAGCAGAAACAGTGAAGTCTGCTTCTACGTGAGCCTTGCCGCTGTGCTGCATGGTTGGAGGTATCGCAGCATCTCGCTCGCAGATCTCAAGATTCGGTAGCGCCGTTTGAATGCGGCGAAGAAGTTGACGATTGCCCATCGTGGTCGAGGACACTACGATAGGAATCGCAGCGTTGCTCTTGCCAATTGTCTGAGGTATTGGGATTGTTGTAGGCGACCTTGCCTGGTCCGGATGACTTTCTGCTTCCGGGACCATGCCTGCAGCTGGTGCCTGGTTCTGGGCAGCTGGCTGGGCGTTATTTTTATTCACCATGTTACTCGCTTTTCCGGTGGCGCCCTGTACGCCCGTTGCCTTCCCTTGTAGCTGCATGAACTGTGCGATGCCATCATTCTGCATCAGAATAGTCATTCCACCCGAGTTGATCCCGGAGGTGGCTGGTGGCTGAAGTGCAGCCTTCTGTGAATGAGGGTTGGTAGGCCTTGCAAGATCATGCTGCTTCGCCCGTAACACTTCCAAGAGGTCGGACTTCACAATTGGCGGCGCTCCGGTCGATAATTCCTTTGTTCGTTCGTTCCCAGTTGTTTCCTCGTCGATAGCTTCGTCCTGTACTGTAATGACCGTCTCGACGTCCTCATCGTCACTCTCATGACCAGGAAGCACATTCGATCCAGAGCTCCTCGCAATCATCGCATGAACGTCGAAATCGGCCATACCATCATCAAGACACAACTCGGCCGAGTACCGCTCCAGTGAACCATCGTCAAATTGTTCCACCAAATCAACTTTGGCCAAGTATGCGGCGAAAGGTGCCCACGGGAGGAAACGCTCGATCTTTGCAACACCACCCCACTTGCGTACGTCTTGGTTAAGCTCCTTGCCGATGTCGCGAATCATCTTCTGTCGGGTCTGCACACGAGTCTCATCGCTTTTTGAGCTTGAACACAGATCCCATAGCGCTTGTATCTGTACAGCCTCAAGATTCGGCACCTTGACTCTCATGGTAGTGTCGATTTCGATGAGTTGCTCGTTCTGTAAATCCTGCTGGACTGACTCGGCTCCACGCTTCACAATATCCTGAAGATCATTCATTTGTTGTTGAGCAAGCCCAGATGGAATGTCTGAGCTATCAAACTGCAAGTCTGGAAGCAGAGACGTCAATTCTAGATCGAACTGCACCTTCTTCGCCTTTTTGGAAGTTGGTTCTTCTTCTTCCGATGCTGACCCTGTGTGGTATTGAGGCGTAAGAGGCGTTTCGAAACGAAGGTTTCGAAGCCGTTTCCGGGCGAGTGGGGAGCTCGACAAAGGCACGGCAGTGTATGATTCAATCGCGGCAGCGACCTCTTGGGCATCAAACGAAGGTTTATCCGTTGGTGTGGTGGTGGAATTAGCATGGTTCAATAGCTCCTTCTCAAGGGCAGCAGCATCTTTTGCAATGAGGTCCTCCGGTGTGGAAGTCAGGTCGATTTGCATAGTTTCCGGTGCAGGCGCTGGTGGGCTGTATGGAGGCGTCACAGGCAATAGAGGAGGTGACAAGCGAATTGCCCTCCTCTTCTGGATCACGTCAGCTATGGATACTACAATCCAAACTTGAAACTTACCTTGTATGAATCGTACGCTTCGTTTACATAGCCCACCTCATCGCTGCTCGTGAGGTCTCTGAGCTCACGGAAAAGCTCCACTGTCTCCTTGCCAACATCGAGTTTCTCATTCTGCAGCTCAGCATCCAGCCGCTGCTTGTCGTTGATCTCAGCCGAAGAGAATACAAGACTTTCGCCTTTCTCCTTATCAAGCTGAAAAGGCTCGACGCCTTTGCTTGTCAGCTTGACCTCATGCCTGCGTCGCAAATTAACCATATCGACGTCATGGTCATTCGCGAGAACCGGAAGCTCTAGCTTCAGCCGCTTAGGGCTGAGGATTGTCGGGTCTATCTTGAGCTGATCGATCTCGTCTTGCTTGCAAGTCCTCAACACAGAAACGAGGAGACTCGCGGCGTCCTTGTCGACGTCCAAACGCTCATTGAGACTGCCATGCACTTCAGCCAAAAAGGCTTCAGGGAAGGCTGCGCCTTCAGGTTCGTCCGCGATGTGAGATTGGTCTTCTTGTGCGAGAGGGATCAGATTGCTGGACAGTGGATGATCCATTTCGTAGTCGCGACACAACCCATGGTAGCGCGCGTACTCTAGCGGTGTATCCAAGTCGGGACCATCATCTTCATCGTCTGAGCTAGTAACAGAACCAAAGTCATCGCCCCTGGAGAAAGATCCCGGACTTGGAATACCAGAGTCCTCCAGCGACGTGCTCACAAGGTCTTCGTGGATTGCTTCGTTTGATGTCGAGGTCTCGTAGCTTTCCGCCAGCCTCCAGCGCCCGAGATCCAAGGCTCTCAACGCGACTGTCTGTTGTGATAGCTCAGTGCGCGTCGAGTTTTCCTCACTGAAAGGAGTGGATTGCGCGGACCACTCCATACGGGCTGCAAGCTGCTTTGGTGATTTATGTCGAGTAGGATAACAAACGCCGGTGCACTGTGCCTTGAGACTAGCTGGTCGAGGAGCGCCGGATGTCTGCGAGAGATGAGATGAGGTCGCGATAAGCCCAAGTGTTTCTACTCAGCAATCCCACGGCAGGTGCGACCGGTCATGGCTTCTAAAGCATATCTCTGCGCCTCGCTGTCCACGAAAGTCTAGTAGAAAAAAAAAGAAATCCCCGCCGTATCGGTCTGACCGTTCTCGTACATTTGCGAATGAAGCCGGCCCTTGTACGAAAGAAACCGAGCACAAATCCCATCGCTTAGCAAGACTTTCATTTATTCCTTTCAATTCCTTCATAATAAGAGCTACTGACCTATGGCCGCACGTACGCTCTTCCCGTTGTTCTATAGCAACCAGCGCCAGAAACGCCACGCTCTTTTGCAGCCATCGCCGCATTCTCAGTTGCAAAATTGTGAGAGGCCCAGCTTGCAAGACCTCAGCCTCGTCCACTGTACGTTTTGTCCATGCGCCTCGAAATCGCCCCGCCATGTGTCGGGGGGGTATATCCTGTAGCATCCGCCCTCCCTGCATCCTCTCAAGCCCACACGAAGCTCTTCCCCTCCGCGCGCCCATTGTCCAGCAAAAAACAATTCCACCGCCTCTTCATCGCTCAACCAGCCATCTCCGCATCCCCATTGCTCCCTTCCTTATTCGCCGAGATCCACAGCACATTGTTACACCTGATCAACACCTGTCCGAGCTGGCCCTGGTTCTTGCCCTCGATGTACTCGACAGCGCCGCTGAGCTGGATGTTCATGTAGCTGTCAACGCTGACGAGGCGGCCCGTGTACTCGGTCTGGCCCCACTTCAGGCGGATGCGCACGTCGTTGTCGACGAGGGATTGCAGCATGGGCCGCGGGTTCATGGGGACGAACTGTCGCAGAGAGAAAGAAGAAGGTGTTAGTTTGAGGGTGGTTTTGGTGGCTTGGGATTTGGGATTTGGGAGGTGCGCTTACGCTCATGGTTGTGGTAAGTTTTGTGTGTTGATGCGTAGGCGCCGGTGGATATGTTTCGTTTTTGAGTGTAGCTGGCGAGTGTTGTTTGTAGCTGGTATGTTGCGCAAGTTGATTAGTTGTCGCCGTTCGAAGTGCTATGCGCTTCAATGTACGGCTGGTGCTCTCGCGACGCTCGCTAGCGTCAAGCCTGAGGCATCCAAAGCATTTTGCTCTATTGGCGAATGGTAAGGGATCACAGATAATAATAATGATCGAGTATTATATTGTTGTACATCCACACCGCTACGGATTTGTTCAACAGATTGAATACTGTACGCATGTGATACTCAATACCACTAGAATCGTTATGAGGCTCAGCAATTGCCATATTAGAGCTGCACAAGGGACTCTAGATTTAGTAAAAGTTCTACACGAATTATTTAAGAGACGATAGATGGAAGCAGCAAGATCATGATAGAATCCTCGACAAACGTTTCTATTTCTTAAAACATGATTAACATAATTCCTGTGCCGAGCTTTCTAATAACGGAAAAATAGAAGAAAAGTGCAATGGGCACGCGGTCTTTTCTCCCGTCGCGTATCCCCCGCGCCATGCGTAATGCTGCTGAAAGGAAAGCCATGGGCGCCGGAAATTCCGACATTCTTCATCAGCCACTGCATGTCAAATGCATGGCCACTTTATAGTGCAACGTGAAAACATCCTCGTTCCTCTAGCCCTCGAACTCCTTGATGCCCTCGTGGTACTTGCCGGGGACAAGCGCAAGAGGGACGATACCAGAGACGTGCATCTCAGGACCGAAAACGTGCATGTTGAGGCCGAGCTCGACGCTGACGGCCTTGATGTTCTTGAGACCCTCCTGGTAGTTAGGACCGGCGCGGCGGACCCAGATCTGGACGTTGTGCTCGATGAGGAGGGGAGCGACCTCGCGAAGAGCGCGGATGACACCCTTGAAAGTGGAGGCAACCTGGATAAATTTGTTAGCTGTTGGTTGTGCAGAATCATCTGGCAAATGACTTACGTTGGTGAAGTTGGCAATACCGCCACCAATGAAGAGGACCTTGCCCTCAGCGTGCATAGGTGCGCGGAGCATGAGGTCGAGGACAGTGCGGGCGTAGTGGAAGGTCTGGGTCTCGGTGGGAGCACCGGAGTACTCGCCGTAGTTGGCAAGCTCGGAGGCGAAACCAGCAGAGGCGATAGCGTCGGCGTAGACGACGGAAGCACCACCACCAGCAACGAGAGTCCAGACGCGACCAGTGCTGTTGAGGATGGTGAGCTTGAGGGAAGCACCAGTCTTTGCGTCCATCTCAGCAATGTATGCCTCCTCCTTGCTCATCTCACGACCGAAAGGCGCGGGGAAGTCCATGGGAGGGCCAGCGTCAACGTTGACCTTGCCATCCTTGGAAGCACCGCCAGCGGGGATGCCGAGGGCGGCAGGAGAGCGGGCAATGGCCCACTTGACACCGCACTCGAACTCGGCGGTCTGGTCGATCTTGGCGGCAAGGTCGAGGAAGTGGACGTCGGCAGAGGTGACGTCCTTGTTGGGAATGACGACGAGAGGGTTGATCTCGAGGTAAGTGAACTGGCAGTCGACGTAGACGGCGTAAAGACGGGAAATGAAGTCAACAAGGACGTTGTGAACACCGGCGGGCACCTTGCTGAGGAGGCCCTTGGCGATCTGCTCGTTGCTGGGGTACTCCTTGAGGTCGACGGGGATCAAGAGCTTCTCAGCCTTAGCGTCAACATCACCGACCTCGACACCACCCTCGTGGTAGAAGAGAATCCAATCGCCCTGAAATTTGAATTAGCTGGGTTCGGATGTTTTGCTTGGTGTACTGCCATGGAAATTCCAAAATTGCATTCATGACTCTTCGATTGCGACTCACCTCACGGACGGAGTTGATGTTGATGTAGTACTCAGTCTCCTGGGGGTGGGGCACGAAAGGCTCAACGAGGAAAGTTCTCAGGTAACCCTCAACGTGCTCGACCTTCTGGAGCTTGTTTGCGCGCTCTGCAACCCAGGCCTTGGCTTCGGGCCAGGTAGCGTTCAGCTTGAGCAGACCAGACTTGCCTCTCCTCTTGATGAGCTGATCGGGCTTTGCGACGAACTTGGCACCGGGAGCAAGAAGGAAGGGGAATGTGGCTTCGGCAGCGTCAAGGACGCCCTGGATGTTGTCACCATCCTTGAAGGTGATGGAAGCGAGCTTCGCGGGAGGGTTGTGGGTTGCTTGTGCGGGAAGAGGAGTGGGCTTGATCACAGGCGCGCGGGTGAGGTGGTAGTTGAGGATGGCCTTGCCGTCGGCCTCGAGGATTGACTTTGCGGACATTGTGTGTAATGTGGAGGTGGGGGTTCAGAGGACTGCGGAGGAGGAGGTTGTAAGCAGATGCAATGGCAGAGAGAGAGAGAGAGAGAGAGAGAGTGAGTGAATTGCAAAGAAAAGGCGAGATGTACAGATGGAAGGGTTGGTTGTGAGAAGAAAGTGATGGTCGAAGAAGGGGAGCAGGAGGAGGGGAGCAGCTGGCGGGCGGTGAGAAAGCTAGCTGAGGTTGGATTGCTGACAGCTCGCAAGTCCGTAGGTGTGCCTGAGACTCAGGGAGGTGGTGCGGCGGGAATGATTGGGGGAGCAGCGCTTTTTCGCGGACTTTGTCAAGAATCGTACTATTTTGCCCTGCGCTGGTGGCACGTTGGAGGCAAGCAGGGGCCACGCAAATTGGTCGCGTGGGTCGATATAGACGTGTTCTCGAGTGTCAAAGTCCGAGGCCGGTGCTGGCGTGCCTGGCGGGCTGCGGCAACTTTTTTTTTTGGCAGGGCAAGGCAGCGTGTGTGTGGGTGGGCAGGATGCGGCTTAGGCAGCGCGCGCGGAGAGTAAATCGTGAAGTGGTGAAGCTGATGATGACAGTGGGGTTGTCGATGAAGAAAATAAAGCTTACCTCAAGGATGAATTGTTTTTGTTGTTGTTGCTGGTGGTGGTGGTGGTGGTGGTGGTGGTGGTGATGGTGGTGTTACAATTGGTGTAGAGAGTGAATGTGTGTGTATTGGAAGAAGAGGAGGACGAGGACGAGGGCGAGGACGAGGAGTGGATGTTGGTGAGCTGGTGCTGGCGGGTTGCGTGGTCGATCGTTGGTGTTTGAGCTCGTTCCCCAGCGCTTCTCGACAAGCCTCCCCTGGTACCTTAGCTTCTGCGGGTGGCCGGTGTTGGGAGTCGGCGATTTCGGGCGGATTGATCTTACCGCGCCGGGAAGGACGACTCGCGGGCGAAACAATTGGCCGACAGTCTAATAATAATGGCAGGATTAGCGCATCAGCATCACACATTCGCGAGACAGCCGCATCAATACTAAGGCGGACCCGGCGATTATGTGATGTATAGAGTGACAGGTACACACAGGCTAGCAGGGACTTGAGTCGGCGAGTGCGGGAAATAGCAGTGATGAGGCTGCAAAACAGCGGCGTGGGCACACCGCAAAACACTCCTCGAAGCCAATGGTTGGCATTAGTGTGGGTGGCATTAGTGTGGGGTGGTGGTGGTGGTGGTGGTGGTAGATAGAAATCATTACCCCTCGATCAGCGTCGGCGAGTGTCCCAGCAGTTTTGGGCGCGAGTATGGGCACGCGAGCAGGCAGCACAGCACAGCACAGTATAGTACAGCACAGTATAGTACAGCACAGCACAACACAGCACAATACAGCCAGCACAGCACAGCACACCCGATACAGCATATACCATACCACCCACTCAATCGCAGCGTTGAAAGATAACAGCATCGTCAACACACGCAACAACAGAGTGATGAGGACCCAGCAGCATGGCGCAGCTGTCGTTGGTGCTCCGTTGCACAGGGAAGGCGCGGCGGGTCGGGTCTCATCGCGGGTCTCCTCACAGCATTGTGAGCATTCGGCGGGCACTTCGCTAGCGCCGGGAGTGCGTTTATTGGGGAGCAAGCCCGCAGGTCAACCAGTCGTGCCGGCGTCCAGGGATCGTAAGATGCAGGTCCAGTAGTAGCCCAGTAGTAGTCCAGGTGGCAGCAGCACGCCGAACATTGGAATTGCCAGACCGACACCACGGACTCTCAAGTCTCTCTTTTGCTCTCTCACTCTTCCATCTTCTTTCCCATCCTCACTCTCCTCCATACACACACACACACACATTCTCCTCTTCCTTCCCCTCCTCCTCCTCCTCTTTCATCCGCCCACACTCACTCACTCAACCCTCTCTGTAAGTGTCCATCTCCGCTTTTTGCACGCCGCTGCAGCCCTGCCCCTCGCCGCGAGAAATTCTGTCGGGCTGAGAGAGAGAGAGAGAGAGAGAGAGCTCTCTCTCACTCATCAACCCTCGAGGAAGCTCCAAAATTAGCCCGCTCGTCAGCACTTGCAATTCCTCAACACCCAATAAAACAAATTCTCGCCCAATCTCATTCTCCGCGAGCCTGTTGAAGGCATTCGCGACGGCTCGAAGCATCTTTCTCCCTCACAGCCACTGACCGCGATCTTCTCCTCCAGAAGCACTCCCATCTACCGACTGTAAACTCCTCCCCTCATAGACACAGCAACAATGGCTCCCGCTGCTGTGCCCAACGGCGAGGCCTCCTCTGCCAACGACAACATAACACGCTTCGCTCCTCCCAGCAGAGCTTTCACTCCCCAGCCCGACCACAAGCTCTTCCACCCCAAGACAAGATGTTTCGTCTAGTAAGTTTCCTTCAGACGAAGCTCGGAACATGCACAGCTCCAGCTTCGTCCTGCGAGATCCTCAACCAGAACAAGCCTAACAGCCTCGTAGCGGAATGCAGACCAAGGCCGTCCAGGGTATGCTTGACTTCGACTTCATCTGCAAGCGCAAGCAGCCTTCCGTCGCCGGTATCATCTACACTTTCGGTGGTCAGTTCGTCAGCAAGATGTAAGCACAAAACTCACCCAGTCAATCCACTGAAACAGCCAATTGACAATCATCCAGGTACTGGGGCACCACCGAGACCCTCCTCCCGGTCTACCAGTCCACTGCCAACGCCATGGCCAAGCACCCCGACGTCGACACCGTTGTCAACTTCGCTTCTTCCCGTTCCGTTTACCAGTCCACCATGGAGCTCATGGAGTTCCCCCAGATCAAGTCGATTGCCATCATCGCTGAGGGTGTCCCCGAGAGGCGCGCACGTGAGATCCTCCACGTTGCCCAGAAGAAGGGTGTCACCATCATTGGCCCTGCCACTGTCGGTGGCATCAAGCCCGGTGCTTACAAGATCGGTAACACTGGTGGCATGATGGACAACATCGTTGCCTCCAAGCTTTACCGCAAGGGTTCCGTCGGTTACGTCTCCAAGTCCGGCGGTATGTCCAACGAGCTCAACAACATCATTGCCCAGACCACCGACGGTGTGTACGAGGGTGTCGCCATTGGTGGCGACAGGTACCCCGGTACCACTTTCATCGACCACATGCTCCGCTACCAGGCCGACCCTGAGTGCAAGGTTCTCGTCCTCCTCGGCGAGGTCGGTGGTGTTGAGGAATACCGTGTGATCGAGGCTGTCAAGGCCGGTACCATCACCAAGCCCATTGTTGCCTGGGCTATCGGCACTGTCGCTGGTATGCTCACCACTGAGGTTCAGTTCGGTCACGCCGGTTCTTTCGCCAACTCTCAGCTCGAAACCGCCGCTGTCAAGAACCAGACCATGCGTGAGGCCGGTTTCCACGTTCCCGAGACTTTCGAGGACCTGCCCGCCGTCCTCTCCAAGGTCTACCAGGACCTCGTTTCCCAGGGCAGCATCAAGCCCCAGGCCGAGCCCGCTGTGCCCAAGATCCCCATTGACTACTCCTGGGCCCAGGAGCTTGGTCTCATCCGTAAGCCTGCTGCCTTCATTTCCACCATCTCCGACGACCGTGGTCAGGAGCTTCTTTACGCTGGCATGCCCATCTCCGACGTCTTCAAGGACAACATTGGTATCGGTGGTGTCATGTCTCTCCTCTGGTTCCGCCGCCGTCTTCCCGACTACGCTGCCAAGTTCCTCGAGATGGTCCTCATGCTTACTGCCGACCACGGTCCCGCCGTCTCTGGTGCCATGAACACCATCATTACCACCCGTGCCGGCAAGGACTTGATCTCCGCTCTCGTCTCTGGTCTTCTGACCATCGGCTCCCGTTTCGGTGGTGCTCTTGACGGCGCCGCTGAGGAGTTCACCCGTGCCTACGACAAGGGTCTTTCTCCCCGTGACTTTGTTGACACCATGAGGAAGGAGAACAAGCTCAGTAAGTTCCTTTTCACCTTTTTTGCCAGTTGTCGTGCTTCCGCTAACCTCGATTCCAGTCCCCGGTATTGGTCACCGTGTCAAGTCCCGCAACAACCCCGATCTCCGTGTCTCTCTCGTCAAGGAGTTCTGCCAGGCCAACTTCCCCTCCACCAAGCTCCTCGACTACGCCATTGCCGTCGAGACCGTCACCACCAGCAAGAAGGACAACCTCATTCTCAACGTCGACGGTGCCGTCGCCGTCTGCTTCGTTGACCTCATGCGCAACTGCGGTGCCTTCTCTCCCGAGGAGGCCGAGGACTACCTCAAGATGGGTGTGCTCAACGGTCTCTTCGTCCTTGGTCGCTCCATTGGTCTGATTGCCCACTTCCTCGACCAGAAGAGACTCCGCACTGGTCTCTACCGTCACCCCTGGGACGACATCACCTACCTCCTACCCGAGCTCAGCCAGGGCACCGCCCCCGGCCAGGCCTCGCGTGTCGAGGTCTCTGCCAACTCTGTCAAATAGATTACTCGCCAGAGTCGTTGAGACGGTGCTGTCGGTCTTTATTCCAGGTTGTCTCTAATGTCATTGCAATGGCGTTTGGGAAAACATCCGGAAATTTCCAGGAAGTACATTATGTTTCGTTCATTCTCTGATTTTATAGATTAAAGTGCGGTCCAATGTCGATCGTTGTACGAAGGGCGAGCGGCTCGCGTAGCAAAAATTGCGTCGATAACGAAACACTTCGCCTTTGCAAACGCGCGGGTTTCGCCCAGATACGAAATGTTATAATTTTTTTTCCCACGTTCATATTTGTTGTCCTGTCCTGTCCACACGGTTCCGACGTGTCAATGTCCACTTTTCCGATGAAAGGTCCAAGTTCCGAGGTCCAGAGCGCGGTCCAGATGAGTAGTGTAGTAATGTTCATCCGTCCATCTCTCCGGGCAAGAAAATGGACTCAAGTCGTTCTTTATTTATTGGCAAATCATCCATACAGCGGGCAGCGTTGATCAAATGTCGAATTCGTATCTCCAGTCGGCTGGCTGTGGACGTTTCGAAAAGAAAAAAAAAGATGTTATGGAGTTCCTTATTCCTTAAGAGATTCCAACAAAACACTCCTCCTCCCCCGCCTGTCAAAAAGAAGTAGATAGTATCCCAACCCCTCCTCCAAAGTCCCAGTATTCCAGAATGCCACAATCCAGGAAGGAAGGTGAGTAAATTAAAAGTCACAAGGGTATAGTGTCGTTTTTCGTCCAGGTACTTTCCAGTCCTCGTGTCAATTCATATGGTGCAAAAAGAAAAAGTCGGCCTCCTTCGAAAAATGTAGACCATCCAGGGGAGAGAGAGAGAGAACGGTTGAAAAGGCAGGCAGCATCGTGTCGTTTCCGGGTATGTTTCCAGTTGCCGTGTCTCGTCGTCTGGTGGTGCTGCTAAAGGTCGCGCCCTCACATGAAATCCAGAAACGCTTCATCCGACCTCTCACATCGAAAAAAAAAAAGACTTCCACCACCTTGATCAAAACCCCAAAAGGGAAAAAGTGAAGACTGGCTGGGGCGCTTTTCCCTTTTATATATGAGTACCGGGTTACCTCGGGGGAACACTACTACATGTGCGCACCCGCGATGCATCCGGGCTGTTGGGCGTGGAAGTTCCGCCCGACCGAGTCGCGACTTCTGATAAGGCAAAAAAATATTGGTGCGTTTGGCTGGAATAGCCCCCAGCCCCCCCCAATGGATAAATTAAGGGAAGGGGACTGGGTTTCTTGACATGTGAAAGTGGTCTGTTCGCGGTCAATTTTGGTCATGCCATTTTTGTCTTGCATTTCTTTGGCTGGGGCCAGCTGGGCTGGGCTGGCTTTTGTCCCTGGGACTTCTTCTACCTGGGTGGGGAAAAGATTGATAAGATTCTACATGATCGCGAGGATTTTTGAGTTCCTCGAGAGTTCTGGACAGACTGAATGTTCTGCAGACGGTCCAGCTTCTGCTCTGCAGCGTGTCGTTCGCCTTGATTACATGGATCCGCACGGTCTGGGATGTGGAGCCGCAACAAGCACCCGGCGGTTTTTCATTGGAGCCCGGACGATGGCCACCGTCGGGTAAGTGACGTTATGGGTTTTTTGTGTTCACACCGATTCAATTACCACTCAAGGGCCATTAGCCAGAACATCACACGCATCCACTGTCGAATATTTTGCCGGAATCATAGAACTAACGTCACTGCACTAGAAGCGGAACACTACGCAGGCAGGACATATTCTACGCAGTGCGTGATTAAAACACCGCGCATCAGTATGAGATATACCCAGAGTGTTCCGCTTCTAGTACGGTTCCGCTTCCGGTACAGTGACGTTAGGAAATTAAGCTTGATCAGCTTGCTTGCTTTCCAGGCGTGACCAGGAGAACTGCAGACCCGGGGTGGTTGTTGTTGTTATTGTCGATACTACGCCTTGGGGGGAGTGTTCCGCACGTAGGTGACGGGAAGCATAAGCTTGTAGTCAAGTAAAAATTCCATTAGATCTGCCTTTGTACATACGTGCTAAAATGAAAATCACGTTCATCGTATGCTTCCTTGCATTCTGCAACAGCATGTCATCCAATCCCAGCCCTCAGAGTTCCTTGGGCCTGACTGGATCAGCGAACGGATCAATCGCCCTCCTGTAATCCTCATCGCCATCGTTCTCAAAACTGAATCTCATCCTATCACTCCCAGACGGCAAGTGACTCGGAGGCTCTTTCATCTCCCAGCTTCCAACTCTCTCATTGCCGCCCACAACAGAGCCTCCCACCTCTTGCTCAGCAGGAGCTTCGCGCCCAACAACCACAGCGCCATTCTTTCCTGCGCTGCTGACCTCAACATCACGATCTGGCGTGACGTTCGCCGCGCCACGGAACCCACCGGCCTGCAGCGTTTGCTTCCTGTGCAGCCGCACGCCACCCACTAGCATAGCAAACGCGAAGATCAGTCCTGCTGCGATCAGCGCGACAACGGCTCCGAGAACACCGCTGACGCCTGGGCTGATAGGGTGTTTCTGCGACGACGACGCGGCAGAACCATTTGTATTGCCATCAGCGGCCGCGAACAGCGTTGCGTTGAAAGCTGGACAAAAGACACTGTTGGCAGCGCATGCTTCGCACCAGTCGCCTACTCTGGTCATCGCAATCGCCGAGGCTTCTGCTTGGAAATCGCGCCAGCGCATGTCAGTTTCGCTGGGGCCGTGGGAGAAGAGCGGATAGGACTGGAAGTCTAGCTGATCAGTCTGCTCTCCGGTGCCGTTGCGGAAGTAGAAGCGAACCCAGAGGTCGTCTGACGATACTGGAAAAGAGATGCTTGATGAGTAGGTGAAGAGCTCAAATACAGCCGTAGATGCAAAATCAGGGATGCCCTGAAATTTGTTGCTGTTCAGATCGGCCAGACCGGTGACAGCGAAGAGCGAGAGGAGGGACTGGAAGTCACCAGAAAGGAGGGAGAGCTTATAATAGCGGCCGGCCGTTTCGATGGAGAGTTGCAGTTGCGTCAGGATCTTTGCGAGCAGCGTGTTGCCCGCTATCGTGGAAATAGACCCTTCGGCGCCGTCTGCGAGACCTGGAAGACCCGTCGAAGGTGTGCTGACATTGTTGCGCGCCGTCAAGTTCCCCAGAAGCGCAAATTGCTGCGCATCGGCGAGGAATCGAAGCCGGTCGAGATCCGTAATGTTGTTCTCTCGGTTTCTCGGGTCGTCAAGAGTTGCAGCTACACTAGCGTTGTGTGTGGCCTGGTAATTCAAATATTCGTAGATTGCATAGGCGTTCACGTAATCTTTGCTCTCGTCCGGGATCAGATCGTCAAGTAAGCCTCCATTCATAGACTCGTAGAAAGACTTGCTGCTGGCCTGAAGGTCCCTGAAGTGAGGCGACCTTGTATATTCGAACGTGGCAGCTCGGTAGGCTGGACACCCGTAAGAACCAGCAAGGAAAACGTACTCCGGGTCGAACTCATCAGCCGTCCGGATCTGCGCATACTGGTATCCGCCAAGAGGGCTTTCGATCTACGATGCCGTTAGCTTCTGTTCGAAGTTTAGCATGCTGGGTGATCATTACATAGGACTCATTAGCAAGAACGCTCGAAGGATCTACCACTGATGCCAGGCTCTCATTGAGCACATAAGGCGGATAAAAGCCTTGCATGAAAGCCTGAGCCGTTGCTGCAGTCGCCTGTGTATCCTGAGCCAAGATGTATATCTGCATCGGATCGTACGAGTTGGGGCTCAATCTTCTTATCGGCGCTTTTTTGGCATTCGATGCCGGTGTTGCGGTAGAGACATAGCGGTCGCGGAAGAAGGATCCAGCGGAGTGTGCCTGCTGAGCTCCAAGCGAAGTGAGGACTGATGGGGTGAAGCCTAGATTCGTGGGAGTACGTTCGCCGGATCGGATGAAGACGACAGAGGAAAGTACAGTGTAGGTATCAGTCTGGCCGTAGGAGAAGGCTGCGAACAGGATGGCTGCCGGCAAGGCGATGCTGGAAGCGGACATGGCTGTGGTCGCACGAGCTCGAAAGTGCCGGCTCGCAATCGCTGATGGAGATAGGATCGCCTTGCGACAGGACAAGTGATTATCGTTGCAGCCAACAACGGCGCGTGGGTCACCGGGAAGGAGAGAGATGAGAAGGAAGCGATAGCAGGACAAGCAGAGCCTGCCCCCAACCTACATGTACATATAAGGCATGCCATGCAGCTAGGCGATGAAAACCTTGGAGCTCTCGCCATCAGGTCTGCCAACTCAATCGCTCAGCCGCGTGAGAAGGATGCAAGTCTGCATGCTGGACCAGTGGAAAGAGCTGCGTCCAAGCATCCAAGAATGTCTGTGATTGGTGTGGCGTGCGCGGGGCTGCTGGCGAGATCAATCGGGTGGCTTGAGTCTGGTTCGTGGATTGGAAGGGAAATCCTGGTAGATCGCACGTGCAGCACGCTTACTCTACCGCGTGCATGGTCTTTATGTGGCAAGACATTGATAACTTGTACGGTCTTCTAGAAGCACCACAAGGAATGTAGAAGACCAGATCCGGTATGCGATACGAAGAAGGAAAGTAGTGAAGTTGCACATATTTGTACTGTAACGGAAGGAGCACTCTCCGAGCAAGCTAAAAAGTGTTCAAGCCTCGGCACACTGGCGCAAAGGCGACATCATAGCGTTGCACCATTGAGAGCCAATTTATATGACGTTGATAAGTATCAGTCGTCCTCACGACTGAAACCTGCTGCAGCTCCTCAACCCCCAAGCATTGCACCAACAACGAATAGCACCTCCTTGAACCTCCCTTGACAGCAACCAAACCCTGTGACCTCAACCACGACAGCCACAATGCCCATCAACTTTCCCCTCCTCTCGATTCCGATTTACTATGTCCTCGCGCTCTGGCCTCACGGGCGCGCCATCTCCATCGCCACCAAAGGCGACCTGAGCAAGCACGACAACCGCAACCCAAAGTCCACCACCCTGATCGAGAAGACCAAGCAGCGTCTCAGTCCTGAGGATTTTGCAGCCTACGAACGCGGCGAGTCCTGCCACCGCAACGCCCTCGAGAATATGCCATTGTTCGTCGCCGCCGTCTTCGCAGGCCTCCTGGCAGAAAGAGACGCCGGTCGCGATCTCGGAACAAGCTTCTTCGCTGCGAGCTGGCTCATCGTGCGCACGCTATACACCATCAACTACATCAACACGACTTCCATGAAGTGGACCTATGCTCGCAGCGGATTGTGGTTCGTCGGTATGCTCTTGTGCTTTGGAATGATTGGACGCGCGGCGTTGCAGCTGGCATAAGGTGGACTTGAAGACATCTGTGCATAGTTAGCGATCTTCAGTTGTGGTAACACGCCAAGGGGGAAGACTTATAAAAAAATGGGCCGCCCTCTTCACTCTTGCGAGCTTGGAGGACGGCTGCGCGCCACGCGCGCTCTGCAGCCCCATTTCCACTGTCCGCAACCTTTCCACAATCCGAGAGCTTCCACAATCCATAGAAGACCAGTCTGGGTGCGCATGGGCTCGAACCTGCGCACTTCCGTCCTCATCTCCATCTCGAGCTGCACTCAGACCAATTGAACGAGCCAGGAAGTTTCTACAAAGCAGCCCAAACGGCCGGCGAACGGCAGTGCAGACAAGCCAAAGCTTTGAGCCTCACACGAGAGAGGTCCTGCAACCGCAGCGATCGTTTACCCAGCTGTTTGCGTGTGCTCCATATCGCGCCTTGATCGTTTAATCAGCACCCTGAGGCTTGCAATATTAGATAGAAGACTCGAGAAATGCACGTCCGTGACTTGTATTGCGCACTTCCACCAGAACCTAAAAAGTCGTGTCTGCCTTCAGTGTAGAGAAGACCGTTTCCAGATTCCACAGAACCGTCGTAGGCCAGTAGACCATGTTGTCTCATCACACTTGCCGAGCAGTCCCGATCGGCATCCCTGACGAACTGATTGCATCTCACTGCAGTTGACCACAACACTTCGTAAGACTCTTCGTCCATGCTGGCATCCAGACATCCGACTCCAATCTGTGTGTAGAAAGCACTCTCCTCTGAGACAAGTCTTTGATTCCATCTCTCCGCTATGCGTGCGCCGCATCGCTTTGAGCGGCATTATTCGAACGGCCAAAGTACATCAGCAAAAACCGCTTCTCATCTCGCTAGGTGGCGAGGTGGCTCTGCGTATCCGGGCATTGCGGGCGCAGGCCTTTTGGTTGCGTGTTCGGCGCTCATCAATCAACACCCACTCCGATCAACTGCTTGTTAAAACGGACGATCCATGTAGGCGGAGATGATTAACGCGGCTGGTCGGATAAGGGAACTTGTAGGTCCCAACCGAATCTGTGTTGATACTATGACACGGGCTTCGAGAAGTGGCAAACGGAGAAGCGAGGTGGACAATGGCTGGCTTTCTGTTGACGGACAGCGTAGCGGGTGTGAGAGATGCGCTGGACACCTTCGCTACCTGGGTTACGTGGAGGTGATGATAAGGCGATTACGATGGCCTTGACGCGTACCGTATCCTAATGCTGTAGACGAAATGGGCAGGCGCGCAGTGTTATTGACACCTGGTCCAACGAATGGCGTCGGTGGCAGAGCTGGATCTGGCACGGAATACAAGTTCGCAGGAGCGTATGATATGCCAATATTTATACGACGCCGACGGACAGTCTACTTCTGTGTGTAAGCCCTGTCGTCTCGCTAGATGCGCAGCACCCTTCAGACGAGTACGGCGAGGGCCATTCGTGAAGAAGACTGCCCGGAGCTGTCTGTGTGTAGGCTCGAGGTTGGCCGATTATCATGCTCTTCTTGCATCTGCTTCAGACCAGTCTTTCACCGTAGCCATC
This sequence comes from Cladosporium cucumerinum, assembly GCA_023634325.1. NCBI lineage: Eukaryota > Fungi > Ascomycota > Dothideomycetes > Cladosporiales > Cladosporiaceae > Cladosporium > Cladosporium cucumerinum. The sequence continues at coordinate 413,334 of JALDQA010000002.1, forward strand.
ACCGTTATCCCAGACACTACTTAAAGTGCTGATGTCGCTGCCAAAGCGGCCCTCTCAGATCACATTGGGTATCCGACATAGCAGGCTCCAAGTGTCTCGCCGAACCTTTCCGAGTTCTCCAGGCAGTATCGAAGATCCAAAATGACAGACTCCAACATGGTAGTCGCCCGGCATCACTCGTCCATTGTCTCTCACTCTTTCCATTGCCCGTCATCCTCCTGAGCTATCCATTCCAGACCAGAGCTAGTGTCCAGCCAGCAAGCCTCGACGCGCGCCTCTGAGAGGTCTTACCAAGCCGACGCATGAAGCTGCTGATTGACTGCCGTTGATCGGCACCGGACAGAATCCAGCAAGCCTTTCACTTCATCTCTGGAAAAACCGTCTGATGCATCCTTGCGGACAAGCAACATCCAGTAACCAGAATCCGAGAGCTAGTCAGAAAGCCAGCAGCTTGCCATTTCTTGTGGTATAGAAAGAGGGCACCGCGATACTTGTTGTTAAACCGAGAAAATTGCTTAGGGTTAAGTTCCGGACCTGCATCCCTCGCGCACACCGAGAGCTGCCCATGGGTGATCACATATGCTTGTTGAGACCGTGCTATGAGGCTTGCAGAGTGATTCCATGTCGCGTGCAAACGGCTTGTAACGTGCTCGAGGCAGCGTGAGCTGGATCCAGCGGAGGCCAGACGATCGGTACCCGGAGGACTATGGGAAGGATATGTGCTTTTGGTGTGTACGTGATTGGAGCGGATTGCCGAGATGCAAGCGCGTTCAAAGGCCCGACTAGATGTTGCTTGACGGTCGCTTGCGTGGTGTCAATTGAGATTCGTAGGTCAGATGAGAACCAAGACTGCCTGCGTGGTGTGTTGGGTGTGTAGCTTGGTAGCTGAGGCGTTCGTTTATCAATCGATGTTGATGTTTCCCCAAATTCTCGATCACGTCGCGTGAGCACGTGCCTAGGTCCGACTGTGTTGGCAAACGTCTCCGGCGTAGAGACCATACCAGTATCACATGAACGCAGCAACTTGTCCGCCAGACCGCAGACCAGGCCATCTTCGAGGCCACAACACACTCCACGGGTGATGGCTCGATAGTATCATGGCTTTGACGTCGGTATGGTATTCTCCATATCAGTTGATGACACAAGCTAACTCTCACAGTGGAAAGCTTTCCGCTTCTTCGATGTCTCTCAAGTCCGCCTGCCCGGTGGAGAGGGCTCAGTGGCGCTCGATGTTCGTACAAGACACATGCTCTCTTGCTGAAATGCGTACTGACAGGAACAGCAAGGAAGCGTAAGCTGCATAGCTGCTGGGTCCGATAACATCTTTACAGGCACACCGGACGGAACCATTCACAGCCTTGACAAATCGTTCAAGTCAGCCAGATCGTGGAAAGCACACGATGCCAATGTCTCACACATCAAACATATCGAGGATACCTCATATTTGCTCTCAATTGCCGAGGACCTGGTCCACGAGTCAGAGCTAAAAGTCTGGACACTCGATCAAACTGAGAAAAGGACTGGCCACCCAAAGTGTCTTTGCACGGTGACTGTCCAGAATGGCCGCAAGAACTTTCCCGTATCGGCTCTCGCTGTCACTAGTGATCTCGCCCAGCTTGCTGTAGGCTTTGCAAATGGAGCTGTGACGGTCGTCCGTGGTGATCTCATCCACGATCGAGGCACAAAGCAAAGGATCGTCTTCGAATCGGAAGAGCCCATTACAGGACTTGAGTTCCGTGAGGCAAATACGACTGCGCTTTACATTGCAACAACTTCTAGGATCTCTGTTCTCTCGGTATCTGGTAAAGGCCAAGGGACACCTGCACGCACACTTGATGAGCATGGTTGCGCCGTCGGCTGCATGACACTGGATATTCAGACGAACGAGATCATTGTGGCCAGAGATGATGCAATCTACACGTATGGACCCCGAGGGAAAGCGGCCTCATACGCCTACGAGGGAACCAAAAAGTTTGTTGGTGTGAGCAAAGATTACGTCCTAGTAGTTTCACCTCCAAACACTGGACGCTCTATGTCTCTGAGGGCGTTCGGCGGCACCCAAGCCAACGAGATCCTGAACCAAACTTCGTTCACAATTCTCGACACTGACCTGAAGTTCATCGCTCACTCGGAATCCTTGTCCAACCAAGTCAGCAGCATCTTCAATGTCTGGGGCGACATCTTCCTCCTCACGGTTGATGGAAAGCTGTATCGCTACCATGAGAAGACTTTCCAGCAAAAGCTAGAAATTCTTTATTCTCGCGATTTGTACTTCCTCGCAATCAGTATGGCGCAAAAGTACAAGACCGCCGAAGTCCAGCAGAACGTCATTTTCAGGAAATTCGGCGATCATCTGTACCAGAAAGGAGACTATGATACTGCGATGCAACAGTATCTTCGCGCAATCGACAATACGGAGCCTTCACAAATCATCCGCAAGTTCCTTGACAACCAACGGATCAAGAATCTGATAGATTACCTTGAGGAATTACATGAGCACCACAAAGCGACGTCTGACCACACCACGTTGCTGCTGAACTGCTACGCCAAACTGAAAGATGTTGAGAAGCTCGAGAATTTCATCAAACAGCCTGGTGAGCTGCGTTTCGATTTGGACACTGCCATCGTAATGTGCAGACAAGCCGGCTACTACGATCAAGCTGCCGTATTGGCAAGGCGACACAATGAGCACAGCCTAGTCGTGGATATCCTCATCGAGGACTTGAAGAAGTACGCCGAGGCTGTGGCTTACATCCAGCGGTTGGAGCCTACCGATGCGTACAGCAATTTCATGAAATATGGCACTGTCTTATTGGAACACTGCCCTAAGGAGATGACACAGCTGTTCATTGATTATTTCAACGGCACCTTCAGACCCAAGCAAGATGCCGTCATCGTACAGGAAACACCAGTAGAGCAAGAAGGCGGCCGGTTGGGCACAATGGCAACAAGTGCAGTGCAGAATCTTGCTGCCCTACTCCCATTGCCATACATGAACCCTAGCGCTGTGCAAACACCTTCTTCGGGATCTAACGGGCAGGTTCCGACCCGCAGTCAGTCCCAGGTTGTGGAAACTCTCACAGAAGACGACTACATTGAATACGAGCCGCCAAAACCTCGCGTCGCATTCTCGGCATTCATCGACCACCCGGAACAATTTATTACCTTCCTCGAAGCATGCATAGCCAACGAAGACGTAACGTCTGCAAACAAAACCGATCTAAACACCACTCTGTTCGAGATCTACTTGCACAAAGCTTCCAACTCAGGCGCAGGCGACAAAGATGAGTACGAGAAGAAGGCAAAGGCACTGATCGAGTCCAAAGACACGCATATCGACACTAGCAATGTCCTTCTGCTGTCAGACCTCGAGAAATTCCGCGACGGTACCATTCTCGTGAGCGAGAAACAAGGCCTTCGCTTCGATGTATTCCGCTCTTACACCACCGCTCGTGACACTCGTGGCGCCATAAAAGCTCTGCGCAAGTACGGCCCAGAAGAACCTGGCTTGTATCCAGCCGCTCTCGCCTACTTTACTTCTTCGCCCGAGATCCTCATAGAAGCCGGCGATGAAGTCGCCGCAGTGCTGCAAAAGATCGACACCGATAACCTCATGGCACCTCTCCAGGTCGTCCAGACTCTCTCACAGAATGCCGTCGCGACCATGGGCCTGGTGAAGCAGTACCTGTCCGCAACAGTCGAGCGTGAGCGCGCCGAGATAGCCTCCAACCAGCGCCTAATCAGCTCGTACCGCAAAGACACAACGCAGAAACAGGCCGAGATCACCGCTCTGAACTCTCAACCTGTGTCTTTCAGTGCTACCAGATGCTCCAGCTGTAGCATGCCGCTTGACCTGCCGACTGTGCATTTCATGTGCAAGCACTCTTTCCATCAGCGTTGTCTGAACGTTAGCCCTGGCGAGGAGGAAGAGATCGAATGTCCGATGTGCGCGCAGCAGAACCAGACAGTGAGGGCTATCAAGAGAGCGCAGGAAGAAAGCGCGACTCGGAATGATCTGTTCGCCGATGCGCTTGGCAGAAGCGGTGAGAGGTTTGGGACTATCAGCGAGTGGTTCGGCAGAGGTGTGATGGACGTGAAGCCTCAGTCTGCTAGTTGAAAATACAGGGGGTGAGCATGCGGGGAGACGAGCGCAGTAATCAATTTCGCATAACACAATTATGTAAAGTTCTATTAACAAATGGTCTTCTGGGTATAATGCATTCCCAATCCGCATAAAGCGACAAAAAAGTTGCGTCGTCATGATCATTCCCTCCAAGAATGCGTCCGCACTGCCCAACAGCTCAAGCACGAGCAAGCTTATTCTTCACAGCTCTCATCCCGACCAAGGTGCCTTTCTTGCCGGGCACCCTTCCCGCCTCAACAACGATGAATCGCACAAAGTCTCTCAAAGTCCAATAGCTACTGTGTGCGCCGAGCATGGTGAGGTATTGAATCTCCAATGGACCTCCACCGTACTTAACAAAAAAGTCTATTTGTGCATTGTCATTCAGCAACAGCATTCTCTTCTCCGCCACTTCTTCGCGCGTGAAATTGTGCGTCTCCAGCTCGACGTTTGAGGGCAGCCGGACGACTGGCGGTGCTTGCGCGGCATGGCGATTGCCCGAATCGGTGCTCCCACCAAATAGCGAAAACCAGCCCGTGTTGGCAGAGTGGATGGTGACTTTCTTGAGAGAAGCAGCGTATGACGCGTCGACTGTGGCATTCAAACGGTAGGCTACCGGGTCGTATCCGTTGATGACATTGTAAACATTCTCAACCGCAATGCAGCCATACTCGCCTCGGCGGCCGCAAATGGTGTCTGTCAGAGCTGTGGGATCTTCCTGGGCCACGGCAGACTCTGAATCGATGCGTGGAAGGAGCTGAGCTTTGCGAAGTAGTAAGAAGAAACCGGCTGGAGAGCCACACAGGGTTAAGTTGTGAGTATTGAAGAGAAGATGGTCCAGGTTTGCGACATCAAGGTCGACCTTTGTAGGGTCAGACAAATGGTCCGGAACGCGAGTTGGTTGTTTCGATAGGATATCAACAGCCATGACCGATCCCAGTGAATGCGCGATAATGTGCACCCGGCCTTCCTGTGAGAATCCAGGGTTGTTGGAGCACCACAACTTGTATACGCGATTCGCTTCTCGGATGACAGCCGCGATCATCCTGGGCTGGTGGTGGGACATGTAGTATGGAATATCCAGCATGACGTCTGACACAATTCCTCGTACACTTGGCAGTGTGTCAGGAGTTATGTCGAGTAGATTGAACTCGTTGTGTGCAGGATCCTCTTCCGTTTCCCGATAACCGCCATCCTCAAAGGACAAAGCATGTCTCCAGTTGATCGGCAGCACCATGATGCCACCCATGTTGTCACGCAGTTTCGATTTGCAATCTTTACTGCCTATCTCAACGTTGACTTCGCGTCTGAATGCGTTGATCGCATGTGTAAAATGGAACGACTCCATTCTTTGGCTGAGCTTTTGACCGATGCCATGTATGACAAACACTAGGTCCGTGACCTTTGCTCTTTCAGGGTTCCCCAACTCTGGATCTGTCTTACGTCGTGGAATTGGCGGGGCACCTGATCCTGAAGCGGATGTACCTTGCTGTGCAGCTTGAACTGGCTGACCTGTAATTTTGGATGGGTGCAATCTGTCCCAGATCGCCTGATCAAATCCCCGTACAACATGAACGCCAAGTTTGTGACCTTTGCGAATGTAGTTATGTAATGGTCTACGTCCATAGTATGTCGACGGCAGCAAAGTAGATTTCAGAATCCGGGCTTCGTTTGCATTGGCATAGATGACTCCATGGCCATCGAAGGATCGGGCAGTCCCAAGACTTCCCCATGTGTTGGTGCCAGATGCTTTATTATCAGCGCCAGCGGGTCCGGATGATATATCAATAATATCACAGGCCGCATCCACAGCTTTAGCCCTCTGCTGATCGGGCGTCTCAGGCTCCTGTTCGGCCAGGTTCGCTGCAACTATTCGCGAGAGATTTTCACCTCCCGCAGGGTCAGGTCTGTTCGTACTGTCTCTCCTCGTTGACGCGGATCTTGCTCGGCTGACCAGTTTATCAGGCCATAGTTTGTGCACGATTTTCATCTCCCCAGCCGCACCAACTTCCATTGCAGATTCCAGCTCATCCTTCCAGGTCTCGGTCCAGCACTGCAAGTCAAGATAGCCGACCTCCAACATGTTCGCCACGGGTGTTTCCACGGGAAGCATCGTATCCTTGTAGAACCATGTACCCCTGACTACGTCGGCAATATCGCCAACCGGCGCCCAATATATGGGCTCCATCTTCAGATCCGGCATCGCAACCTGGTGTAGGCGTGAGGCCCCTACAGCAACTCTGTCAATTGGGCCGGTTTCCTGTTTCCGCTCACTGGGTGGGGCAGGGCTACGTTCCAGCAAATGTGTAGGGTCGTCCCATTGATATGTATCATGCTGTCGTATTCTTGGCCTTCCTAGATGGTCAACGCTTGTAGGACTTCCATCGTGCACCGCTATATCATGCAAATTCTTCCTCGAAGGCGCTCTAATAAAAGGCGTTCCTGTTGTTGTGTTCTCGGCCAATTGGGCAACTTCGGGCACCGAAGAGGGCCCCTCAAAGGCATCCAAGTCGTTACCCCTGTCCGGGAGTGTATCCACCTGGCTTAGGCTTGTCCTCGGGAATCTTGCACGCGGTGTGGCAGGTTTACCCACAGAAGGCCTCTTACCTTCCCTTGAATCCTGGCTGCTTTTCCTAGCCCGCTCTTCACTTTTGTGCGCACTCTTTTCGCCACGCTGCTCTTGGTACTTCAATATCTTCTTCCGCAGTTCCAGCCATGCTTCCTCCAGAGCTGCGTTGTCATGCTGAGAGAAAGGTTTCGGTGGTAGCCTAAGTGGCACGTTTGTCGCGTTCGCTGGTGGAGGCAGCGGAGACAGAGGATCGTCTATGGGAACAGGACTTGTGTAGAAGAACCTCGCGTTTACGGGAGGTGGTGGCTCGGCATGATGAAGGATCTGGCGGGTGTACTGGTTGACAGCCTGTTGGGAAGCCATAGCGACCCAGCAAGGTGCTATTCGAATGTACCTGCTTCGCGGTCACGAGATGGATAGTGATAGTGCTGAGGTTGGGTATCAAGGCATTGCGGTTGACCAGTGGCTTGGACGTGTCTCAGATGTCGAGAGCGATGTGCTGGCGGGCAAAGCGGATGCCTACTGCAAGGTTGGGGTGGCGCGGAGGCAAACGGAGCGTATCCAGCGTCTGCTCTACAGAACTGCAGAAGACCTAGCAGTGACAACTTCTGGACTTGCAAGGTGCAGTATCGTCGTGTCCATAATAAAAGTCAGAGTGGAGGTTGTATTGTACGACAGATATGTGGCTGGACAGCCGAAAGCAGAAGGACGGCACCAAGCAGATGACGTTCTGCGATCTTCATGTGACAGTCGCTCGGAGCACCCAAAGCCCCCACACCAGTGTTATCTCGCGTAATGACACTTTGATATCTCCATCATCTGCTTACGACATACCCTTGGAAAACATTCCATCTTCTCCATTATCACCAGACGGAAAGGAAAAGATTTCGAGCATTCCGCAACCTGCTATACGCCACTTACTGGAGACTGGACAGTACCTTCGACATCACCTCTTATCATCACGATTTTAGCAAGAAATTGCACCTATTAGACGCTTCCCACCGCAACGAGAAAGCAACCATGGCTGTCAACGGCGTCCGAATGTTCCGCTATGCCCTCATCACTCAGGCGACTATCAACCTCGCATCTGTCTTCCCCATGCTTGTTGATCCTGGCTATATCCTCAGCTGGCTAGTCGAAACGCCCAAACACATTACACCTGCAGCCTGCTCTCTAGTCCAATGGGTCGCCTGCATTGTCGCTGGTCTCACTGTACCGCTGATTCTGGCTGTGCCTCACACACCTGAGGCGCCGGTCATTCGAAAGGTCACGTACCAAATGTACGCGGCCGCTGAGATGGCGCTCGGTACGGCTATTGGATTGCAGTATCTCAAAGGAGATAGCGGCTTGAAGTCAGAGGCGCTGTGGTCTTCAATGACCACAATGGCGGCGTTGGTAGCAGTGCGGGTGTACTTCCTAGTCATCAAGCCATCCTACATGGAGGGCCAGGCGAATGCGAAGAAAGTGCAGTAATGCACATGCGTGGGTATTACGATTTGTGGGTCTGGCGGGATTTGAATTAGCAGAGATAGTCAGGTCTCACGCTGGCCTATGTTTTCTTGCGAATACGGATGCTTTGCCGCCAATTGTACAATACTTTGTCGTGGTATGTAGGATTTGCCATATGAAGCTAATGGTCAGTGACTCTGGCTTTTGGTTTGGATGTCCGCGTGAGGTCCATGAGCTCATGTCCCGTTGCTGCGATTATGACGCAGGTGCGATGTCGAGCATTTAGTTGACTTTCAATTCGACCATCAAGGTACAGCACCATCCTACATTTATCCTCGGGGGTTTTACCAGAACATACCATCCATCCAAGCTCTTCTTATTCTTTCCCACTTCGCAGTACATCCCTGTTTTTTTTTACCAAAGACGATGCCTTGACGCTCCGATTCCGAGTTGTCGCCTGTGGGTGCGTTTGGGAGGACCAAGGAGACTCCACGGATACGAACTCGAAGGACAGGTCATTCGCACTTGCTCGCCTTCCCAGTCGACACAAACTGGCTGTGGGAAACTGAATCGAACCGGCGACACCAACAAATCCAGACGACCGAAGGATGCTCAACCAATGCAAATCGCGATCAGTTGGGAATAGTGCTTGAGGCTGCAGAATGACAAACAGAAGAAAGCCTTCCGCTCGTCCCAAGGAGATGTATGCCAATTGAACACCTCAAGGTCGCATACAGCACGACAAGCACGGTTGTAAGACGCAGAACCCAGGTGTCCACAGAGGTTCCTTTCGACCGTGAGGACGGCACCATGTCGGCATGCTACAGCACAGTGTGGTATGTGGCGTTTCGCGGCCTCATGCGGTTGAGCAGCTGAGCTACGGGCTCCTCTCAGCAACAGACACGGATCTCGCCTCTGCCCATACCATAGCAACTGACCACTCGAGGCGGGCCAGAGCCCCATGGAGATCAACAAGTACTACAGTATACGACCACGCAGGTCCAGGCGAAGGATTAACGATTCGCGGCACAGCTGCATGGCCCTGGAATCTGCGCTCGACCGCAACCAATGGCACCTCAGCCTCCACACAGCCACTGGCGCCTGGGGTCCGGGTGAGATGGCCCGGACAATTATTCAAGGCCTATAGATGGGAGAGATGAGTTCGGGTGCTATACATGAAGGGCCACAACGCATCGGCACGGCCGCGTGTAAAGAACAGAGCTGTGGAGGCTTGTCAGCTGTTCAGCTATTGCTCAAGAAATGGGGAAGGTGGAGCTTTGGGTGTGCAACGGCGCGCGCGGGGAAACCCTCAAAGCACAGAAAGCAAGAATCGGAACCGATCCGAGCCTATAACGCTGTTTTGGCTTTTGTTGACAGTACACTTCGAAACAGCTCACGGAGTCCGGGGAACTTAATGAGCTCACGGTGCACACTCCGTTGAAAGAAGTCTGCTGTGTGACCAATCTGTGAACCTGAGCACGAAGACGATACATTATCTCAATGGTAACAGGGTTGAGGGGTCAATCGAGTACTGAACACACGGACACGTCAAGCACTCCAGCTTCCGACATAACGACAGCACGGCTGCAGGATCCGATTCTTACCGCAGCTACCAGGATGCGGGAGCTCCTGCATTGGATCTGAAGCTTGCATCAGTCCAAGATGGTAAGGCGGTTCCTTAGAGCCGGACGATTGCGTTGCCAGGCTCTGTGAATTGTGGCTACAGGGCGAGACCAAAGGACCCATTGGCCGATTTACAGACATTCCCCTCCTTTCAAACGAGGGACAGTGTGGGGTCGTATTGGGCCTGAGATCAAAGCATTCAGGGTCTCAAACATTATAAAGTCAACATGACATCGTTCGGAGAATCACCTTCACGTCACCCACCAGTTCTTGCAAGTCCATCATCGAAGAAACTCAGTAGAAACCAACCACCTACCACACATCAGTAATTCATCACCCAATATGGCTCCCTCCATTCCCTCGAAGCAGATGGCCATGGTCATCGAGAAGACCGGCGGCCCAGTCGAGTACAAGGAAATCCCTGTCCAGCAGCCAGGTCCAGACGAGGTCCTCGTCAACATCAAATACTCTGGTGTCTGTCACACTGATCTTCACGCCGTGAACGGAGATTGGCCCCTACCAACCAAGCTTCCTCTTGTGGGTGGCCACGAGGGCGCCGGTGTTGTTGTGGCGAAGGGTGACCAGGTCACTGACATCGAGATTGGCGACCACGCTGGTGTGAAGTGGATCAACGGCAGCTGTCTGGCTTGCGATTTCTGCCAGCAATCCGGTACGCTTCCATAATTCCGTGCTTCCTTTCAAATGCCAACCACAGACGAACTAACCAACAACCCAGACGAACCTCTCTGCGGCAAAGCCCTTCTCTCCGGCTACACAGTCGATGGCACCTTCCAGCAATACTGCATCGCCAAGGCTGCTCACGTCGCCCGCCTCCACAAAGATATCCCCCTCGACGCAGTCGCACCCGTCCTCTGCGCCGGCATCACAGTCTACAAGGGTCTGAAGGAATCAAACGCTAAGCCTGGCCAGACCGTCGCCATTGTCGGTGCCGGTGGCGGTCTCGGATCTCTCGCCCAGCAGTACGCCAAAGCCATGGGACTACACGTGATTGCCATTGACTCTGGTGAGGAGAAGAGAAAGATGTGCTTGGAGCAGATGGGCGCGCAAGCATTCGTCGATTTTGCCACTAGCAAGAACGTGATCAAGGAGGTGCAACAAGCGACCGAAGACGGACAGGGCCCTCACGCCGTCATCCTCGTTGCTGTGAACGAGAAGCCCTTCCAGCAGGCTGCAGAGGTAAGACCACCAACTTGCATCCGCATCGTGGGAACGCCGAATACTAACATCGACATAACAGTACGTCCGGCCCCGCGGCACAGTCGTCTGCATTGGTTTGCCCGCCGGTGCCTACCTCAGGGCCCCCGTCTTCGAGTCCGTCATCAAGATGGTCACCATCAAGGGCAGCTACGTCGGCAACCGCAAGGACACGGCCGAAGCGCTCGACTTCTACCGCCGTGGTCTGATTAAGTGCCCGTACAAGACCGTCGGCCTCTCCGAACTCCAGAAGGTCTACGACTTGATGCACGAGGGCAAGATTGCGGGCCGCTACGTTGTTGATACCTCGAGGTAGACGTTGCGTAGCACTCGCCGTTGGGACTGCCGGTGTGGGTTTTGCCTTTGTAATTAAAACTGGATAGCTTCGCTTAATGACCGTATGATGAATCTTTTTGCCTATCTTTGTTTGGTTCTTAGGCTTGCCTTGAGGGTGACAATCTTCTCTCACTTAAGTTCTTGTTGGTCCATGACGCATCTGTGATCGAATCCTGATAGAGTGAGGTGAAATTGGCACTATCGCTAGGGTGTACCGTTGTGCAGCAACTGAATTGTTGGCACTAAACTAGGCGGAATGTATGATGCTTCTAAGCTTTTAGCTAACCAAAGCTTCACCAACGTCAGAGGAGCCAATATCATAAAATCTCACAAAACCTATTACCAATGCACAAAAAGGCTCACACGGAAGGCTCATGCACTTGTAGAATCTTTATGTGAAAAGCTTGATCTCATTGATTGCTCACCATGTGAGCATCTACGCTAGTCTGTTGCAACCTCGAGTGAAGAGAGAAGAGCTATCTGCAACGCAAGAGAAAGAGGTTTCATCATCGACCCTTCAGCATCAATAGACCACTCGTGTCTTTCCTAGCTCCATCTAGTTCTTCTGGGCCAAGCCGAACGTCAGGTCCCCGAAATTGAAGACCGCGAAGTACTGCTTGAGCAGGACGGCGCCGTAGATCTGGATACCTTGGCCACCGTTGCCCTGGATTCCTCCGAAGCATTTGTTGCCACCAACTCTCGCGTACTCGATGTCGGAGCCGTTGATGTGAGCCATGTAGTTATCTCCAATAGCCACGCCAAAGGAAGGCACGTCGGCATCACAGGGGTAGACGTAGCCGCCGGCCTCGGAGTTCATCTCCGCGCCTTGGATTTGGCCGTAGAAAGCTTTGGCGACTTCATCGTCGACCATGACGAGCGAAGTGCCGGTGTCGGCGATGGCAGGACTGCCGGTGGAGCTCTGCACATCCTTGCCGCCGATGCTGTAGGAGTTGGACGGGAATTCCCAGAAGCCGCGGCTGTTGTCAATAGGGGTCGTGTGTAGCTCACCCTGGTACTTGCTCTTGTCAAGCTTGCCGAATTCGTAGGTTCCAGATGCATCGACGTCGAGGTCGGCGGTGAAAAGCTGCTCCTCAAGCTGGTCGGCGATGTTCTCAAAGAAACACTTCTGCTTGGTTGGTGTGACGGTGTTGATCTTGCCGAAAGCGAGTCCAAGCAGGCCATCGTTATTTTCATCAGCGACGAAAGCCTTCGAGATTGTGGTGGCGAGTTCGACGGCTTGGTTGGTAGCAGTAGCTCCACCAACATCGACAGTGTCGTAGCCAACGGTGCCAGAAGCGCCACTGCCATCACCGTAGGAGATGTCCCACGAGGCTCCATCCAGCTTCTTCCAGGTGCTGCTCTTGCTGGGATCGAAAGCAGAGTGTTCACCAAGTTGACTAGCTGGGAGAGAAGTGCTGAAAACCCATCTGAAGAAAGTCAGCTTTGTAAGCATTGCATTTGGACGTTGGTCACTCACAGATCGGCAGAGCCAGTGTCGAAGTTAAGGTTGAGCTTTTGGCCACCAATGGTGACGGGCGACAGATATTCGGATTCGTTCTCCTCAGGCGTTGCAGTGACCTCGCCACTACCATCCTCATCGCTTGAAGCAGAAGCAGTGGCGGAGGCTGCAGCCGTATCGGAGGCTCTGGTAACCAAGGCAACTGAGGTAGTGTCGACAGCAGCACTGGACGGCACGACGGATGCATAGCTTTCGGTGGCGAAGGTGTCAGGAGCTGCAGCGCTGGTTTGAGCTGGCTCGGGAACAACGGAAGGAGAGCTACCAACCGAGCCATCAGGAGAACCGTCAGACGAGCCGTCAGAGGAATTGCCATCTGAAGCGCCGTATGAGCCATCCGATGAACCGCTTGAGGAACCAGCGTCCGGAAGGGCGTAGCTCTGGTCAGAGCCGCCTGCCGAAGGGAAGTCAAAGTCCCAGACGGTGTTGGACCAGGGCAATTCGATGCTCCAGTGGAACTTGCTGTAGACACGGGAGAGCTCAGTACGCGGGTCTCTGTGGCCGCGGTGTCCGCGAGTCGAGGATTTGAAGCTGTGTCTAGTGCTAGCACCAGCGCCGAAGCTGGAACCGAAGTTCCAGCGCTTTGCGGCATGCTGGGACGTCGGAGTTGGCGCGGCCAGCGCGACGACAGCCAAAGTGGCCGCGAGCAGGATGAGTGTGCGAAGCATTGTGATGGTTGATGGGTTTGGGTTGTGGGTGAAAGAAGTGAAGAGTAAAGTAGCCGGTGGGTGAAGTGAAGAGTGAAAGCAGCTGGTGCTTTTCAAGTAGTGAGCGTATGGGTTGAGTGAGTGTGAGGTAAGAGGAGCATGTGACCGGCCTGTCAAAGGCGGCTGCTACGAAGAAAACAACGCACGAAAGAGCGAGTTTGCTGGAAGGGTGGACGACTGCTACACGAACGAAGGGCTGGTCGCGAGCTTAATGAAGGCGAACGAGGGAACGGATAAAAAGATTCGGAGGGTGGAGGTGGATTGAGGAAACGGTCTGAAACGTGAAGCCTGTCGGCGGAGCCCAGGCCAGAAACAAGGCGCGGCTGGGCACTATACACACTCATCTTGACTGCAGCTAGTAGGGGATGTATGCGGGTGAAGCACAGGACGAGCGAAGATTGGCTTTGCGCCTCTTGCTAACAAGCAATCATTCTCGACTCTGTCGACTCCCCGTACTCTTCAGATCTGGACTCTCGAACCTACTCGACTCTCGGCGGTATGTGAATCTGGACTGCTGTCAGTCGACGACACTGGCTGTGCCACCTTGATCCTGGACAGTGAACACAAACCACGCCCAATCCTCTGAAGCTGACGCCGCCGCCAACTGGCTCCTCTTTGTAAATTGGCCATCATCGTTGAGCGTATCACCCTAGCATCAACGCGTGGCCCACCTGTCAATCTGCCGTGCTATAGTGGCACCTGGCCGCAGGGAGCCTCCGAGCAGACTGTGAAACGTCGATCCGCGTTCGTGCCCGTTGGACAACACCCACAAGGCTACACAGCAGGACACTCCGCTCACAACGGCGAAGCACCATGCAGCAAACGCTGGATGAGTGTGCGAATACTTTTCCAAAGCAGACCTTCGACTGGCCACGGCTATACAGTGAAGTGCGAGGTTCGAGACGCGCGTGTGCGGCCCGCTGCAGGAGCCAACGAATCACCAGCGCTTAGACTGTTTCAGCATGCGCTAGCGATCACGCATGGTCTGGAGCCGAATATTGGACTGTAAGCGAGTGTTCTGGGCTGGAAAAATGTAGCCTTATGATCGTGGTTGGGCCAAGCCCCACGCGATTTCCAGACTCCAGGATGACCAACTAACTTCAAACACGATGGACCAGAACACGATATTGCGCTTAGAAGCGGACTTTTGTTCTCGCCATATACCAGCGAAGGAGGTCATTGCCTCTTTTGGGACAAGCACGCTAAACAGCAATCAAAATTAATCAAAACCTGACGCCGCCAGCTTCGGCAAGAAAACATCTCTCCTCGGCGAGATGGCCGCTTTTACATGATTGATGACGCACACTTGCAAGCGTCGCTTACACTACCTTACAACCTCAAGACCCTCATGTGCTCGTGTCGCCAGTAAAGGCTTTTAGCACAGTCTTCGAAGCTAACGAAACCCGGGATCGTCTCTACTGCTAATACTTTCGGCAGAGATGTTAGAGGAGCTCCAACTGCCGCCAAGCTGCCGCGTGCAGCTTTATGCGCATTTGCTGTTTAGGGGACTCGAGACAAGCGCAACCACGGGTCATGGAACTTCAGGATGGCGCAACAGCTCGATCGCAGGTCGTTTCAACGATGTCTGGTACTTGATACAGCTTGTGCTGGATCCATGTATGAGTTCACAAGCCGTGACCCAGTGATTACCAGGTTCGTCAAACCTGGTTTGTTGAACAACGCAATCTGCAAGTATATTCAACTCACATTCAAGATGCAATTGTATGATGGTATGGAGGTATCATTGATTCGTTCTGCTCGTCTATATAGTAACTTTTCTCCCAAAAGACGTCCGCGCGATTATGCGTCTTGCGCGTAGTTCTCGGTCTTGATGTCCTTTAGTCCCAAGTCTTCCATCTCCTCCTCGGTCCTCTCGTACTCCTCAACGTGGATTTGAGGATCGGGCTCGGGCGCGGTGAAACTTTGCACGTAGCTAGCAGCAAGCGGGTCCTCAAGTACCAGAGTGAATTGCCTCTTGCCAGCGATGGCCTCACCCACGCTAGCGAAGAATTCTTCCCATGTTTGCTGCGACTCGGAGGTCATGCTGTCACCGCCCTTGTCTTCTGAAACAGGCTGGTCGTTGTCGTCCAGGCCGAACACCTGCGAGCGCAGGTCACGCTTGATGTTCTCAAGGATACCCTCGACGGTCGTGAAGCGACCACCCATGGTACCGGGCTCAACACGGAGTTGCAGCTCAGGGCATGAGAGGGCCGCGGACTCGCTCTTGAGCACGTCACGAGAGAGATCCTCGGGCGTCTTGACGTCGAGGGTGATACGGGAGCCCTTCTCGGGAACGGCGCCACCGGTCTTGACTTCGTTCGATCGGTAGCCGCAGTCGTCACAGACAGTGCTCATGACAATGACTTGCTTGAAGTAGGGAATGTTGACCATCTTCATGTTGGTGGCACAAGGGCGCGTGCAACCAGGGCAGGACGCAGGGAATGTGTAGACCTGGTTCTCGACAATGTCCTCGTCATCGACGTTGTTGCCCTGCTTCTCGCCGCCATTTGGTAATGACTCGCCGCCAACGAGGCCTTCGGCGTGGTATTCGGGTCTGATTTCGGTCTCGGGCGCAGTGACGCCGTCCTGCTGGTGTCCAGGCGCAGGGACCTCGTCGCCCAAGCCGAGGGCGGCATTCTGTGCTGGCGAACGGTTGTATTCGGCCTTAGCCCACTTGCCGGGCGCATCACCAGGCCTGGGCTCGAACCACGAGTTTCCTGAAGGGTCGTCCACAGAGATCATGAACGGGAATCTGTTTCCTGCCAACATGTCCGCGACGCCTCGAATGACCTCAGCCACCTTTGCGGCGACCTCGGGCATCTGCTCCATGCGCGCATCCTGATGTTGCGCCAAATCGTCTCTTATACTGGAGAGTACGCCCTCAACGTTGGTGTAACGGCCCTTTCCGGGAGGGATCTCGAGGTCCAGCTCTTCGATCCTGAAAGTGCACAAATCGGTCTTGACGACCTGGCGCTGGAGATCGTTCTCGTTCTCAACCTTGAAGGCGTACTTGGCCGCCTTTTGCTGGATCTCGCCAGCAGATTGAATCTCGTTGTTTTGCAGTCCGCAGTGCTCGCAAGCAAAGGACATGATGACAATCTCTTTGAAGAAGGGAATCTTGGTGAGAAGCAGTCTTGTGATGCCGTTCTCGTGGCAGTTCATGCACAGTGACTCAACCTCGTCGGTAACCTTTGATTCGTTGTCCTCCTCTCCTTCGGCGCCTGCGTCCATGCTGGCGACCTGGGCGCCCATGTCCTTGAAGAGGTCCTTCGCCAGTGAGTTGCCCGTAAGGCGGGTGTTCTGCTGTGGTGCCGCCATGGTTGTATGGTTGTGTGTTGTTGGTCCAGAATAGAAGGCGTATATTTGAAACCAATCCAGATATATGTATGTTACGCTCGAGCAATATGCCTTAGTAATGACTCGAAATCTTCACATGAAATCTGCCGTCTTCTAAATCTTTCTGGCGCCCGCCCGCTCTTGACGTACATGGGGTAGAAAATGAGGGAGGCGAAAGATTATCGTTATCTTATCGAAGCTTCATCTTATCGACTAGCTCGAGGAGCGGACCGAGTGAGCTAGGGTCCACTTCCCGCACGCGAAGTCAAGGCGGCGCGATAAATGGAAAGCAGGTCGCGCGACTCTTATAGCAGACGGCAGAGTCTGGAAGTCGGTCGCATCACACACCGCGCGGCCACCTCAAATTATGGACGACTTTGAAGAGCTCGAGCGGCTCTCGCTGGTGAGCAAAGTCTCGTCGGAGCTGCAGAATTATCTGGGAGTGGCAGACTCGACCATCGCGGAGTTCGTGATTGCCGAGCATGAGAAGCATCGCGATGCGCCGCAGGCATTTAAGAAGTCGCTGGAGGAGTACGACTTCCCGGAAAGTCTGACGACGTCTATCGATCGTCTGGTCAGGACTCTGCATCCAAAGTACAAGAACGAGGCGAACAAGTTCAACAACGGCGCAAACGGTCATGGCAAGGATGAGAAGAGCAAGAAGTTCACAGGCCTGTCGATGCCTGACAAAGTGCCAACTTTTGAGGATGAAGAGGAGCCCGACGCCGGTGGAGCCGAGCTGGACGATACATTTGCACTGCTGGAGTCGATGGCTGGCGACAAGAAGCCAACAAACACTCGCAAACGCAGCGTGAGCCCAGTCGCACAGGCTGAAACACACGACCGACATGACCGCAAACGCTCGCGACGATCACGTTCGCGTTCACCGAAACGAAACGACGACTACATCTTCCAGGACGAATTCGGACGTTCAAGATCGTACCGACCTGGCGAGAGGGAGCGTCGCGACGAACACCGTGAAGAGCGCCGTGAAGGCCACCGGGGAGAAAGAGATAGAGAGCATCGCAGGGAACGCTCACGACACCGGGAGAGGCGCAGTAGAAGAGACAGGACACCAGAGCCGGAGCTGGACGACGAACCGATACAATACAAAGTCTACGATGGCAGGGTCACCGGCGTCAAAGACTTCGGCGCTTTCGTGACCATATTAGGTGTGAAGGGCAAGGTAGATGGGCTGGTACATGTCTCTGCGATTGCAGACTACAAAGTAAACCATCCATCCGATCTTCTTTCTCGGGATCAGTATGTGAAGGTGAAAGTTATGAAGGTTCAAGACAAGCGCATCAGTTTGAGCATGGCAGAGGTGGATCAACAGACAGGTCAAGATTTGAACCCTGGCAGAAGAATTGCAGGCACGGGTGCAAACGCGGTCGGCTTGAATGGCGAAGGCACTTTCGACCCTATTGCCGGCGTGCCTGTCATAGAAGGGCAAAATGTTGTAAGACGACCGAAGAAGCGCATGACAAGCCCGGAGCGGTGGGAAATCCGCCAGCTCATTGCTTCTGGTGTACTCAAATCTGCGGACTACCCTGATCTGCAAGACGATGACTATAACGCAGCTCTCAACGGCGAGACAATCGAGGAAGAGGAAGATGTCGATATCGAGGTCCGTGAGGAAGAGCCACCCTTCTTGGCTGGCCAGACCAAACAGTCGTTGGAACTCAGTCCGATTCGAGTCATCAAGGCGCCTGATGGCAGTATGAACCGAGCAGCTATGCAGGGTGATGTGCTAGCTAAGGAGCGCAGAGACATGCGTCAACAAGAAGCGCAAGACAAGGCTGCGAAAGAAGCAGCAAAGACAGACTTGGGTCAAGAATGGAACGACCCAATGGTCAATCCCAGTGAGCGGAGATTCGCTTCCGATTTACGCCAACCGCAAGACGGACAGCGCGCTGCGATTGATCTACCAGAGTGGAAGAAGATCGCCACCGGCAAGGGTGAGCTCGGCAAAAGGACTATGCTGTCTATGAAGGAGCAACGCGAGTCTTTGCCTGCTTTCAAGATGCGCAAGCAATTCCTTGATGCAGTACATCAATATCAGCTGATGGTTGTTGTTGGAGATACAGGCTCTGGCAAGACAACACAGCTCACACAGTACCTTGCGGAGGATGGCTTTGCCAACAACGGTGTCATTGGTTGCACTCAGCCACGTCGTGTCGCTGCAATGAGCGTGGCTGCACGTGTGGCTGATGAAGTTGGCTGCCGCGTGGGAGAAGAAGTCGGCTACACCATCCGTTTCGAAGACAAGACAAGCAGCAGCACCCGCATTAAATACATGACTGACGGTATTATGCAAAGAGAGATTCTCTTGGACCCCGAACTCAGCCGATACAGTGTTATCATGCTTGACGAGGCCCACGAGCGTACAATCGCTACTGACGTTCTTTTCGGTCTGCTCAAGAAGACGCTGAAGAAGAGACCAGACTTGAAGGTCATTATCACATCTGCAACACTAGACGCGGAGAAGTTCAGTTCCTACTTCCTCGAGTGTCCGATCTTGTCCATCCCTGGTCGCACTTTCCCTGTCGAGATCATGTACAGCAGAGAACCCGAATCCGATTACCTCGACGCCGCACTTACGACAATCATGCAAATCCATTTGACGGAAGCGGCCGGAGACATTTTGCTGTTCTTGACAGGCAAAGAAGAAATTGACACCAGCTGCGAGATTCTCCACGAGCGCATGAAAGCACTTGGCCCCAGTGTACCGGAGCTCATGATCCTGCCCATCTACGGTGCGTTGCCCAGTGAGATTGCTTCTCGCATCTTCGACCCAGCGCCAGATGGTACACGGAAAGTTGTCATTGCCACCAACATCGCAGAAACCAGTATCACAATCGATGGTATCTTCTATGTCGTTGATCCTGGCTTTGTCAAGCAGACTGCTTATGACGCGAAGCTGGGCATGGACAGGTTGCAGGTCACGCCTATTTCACAGGCGCAAGCCAAACAGCGTGCCGGCCGTGCTGGACGTACTGGACCAGGCAAATGCTTTAGGCTGTACACCGAAGCCGCTTTCCAGAGTGAGATGTTGCCTACTACCATTCCTGAAATCCAGCGTCAGAATTTGGCAAACACGATTCTGATGCTTAAGGCGATGGGTGTCAACGATCTGATCAATTTCGACTTCATGGACCCACCGCCAACGAACACTATGCTTACAGCGCTCGAGGAGCTCTACGCATTGTCTGCACTCGACGAAGAAGGCCTCCTTACAAGACTCGGCCGCCGCATGGCTGACTTCCCCATGGAGCCCGCTCTTGCCAAATCTCTGATCATGTCCATCGACCTCGGTTGCTCGGATGAGATGTTGTCCATTGTTGCCATGATCTCCGCTGTGCAGACGGTCTTCCACAGACCCAAGGACAAGCAGCAACAAGCCGACCAAAAGAAGGCCAAGTTCCACGACCCTGCAGGCGACCACTTGACGCTGCTCAACGTCTACCAGGGCTGGAAGAGAGCCGGGTCTACCGACCCTTGGTGCTTCGAGAACTTCATCCAGCCCAAGTCCATGCGTCGCGCAGAAGACGTCCGCAAGCAGCTCGTGCAGATTCTTGACCGTCACAAGCTCAAAGTCCTATCCTGCGGCCGCGATACCACTCGTGTACGACAAGCACTCTGCTCAGGCTTCTTCCGCAACTCTGCGCGCAAAGACCCCACCGAAGGTTACAAGACGCTTGTCGAGGGCACGCCTGTGTACCTGCACCCTTCGTCTGCGCTCTTTGGCAAAGCCGCTGAGCACGTCATCTACCATAGCCTGGTCGAGACGACGCGCGAGTACATGCACAACGTCACCGCAATCGAGCCCAAGTGGCTCGTCGAGGCGGCGCCGACGTTCTTCAAGGTTGCCGGCAAGGAAGGCGGTTTGAGCAAGCGGAAGAAGGCGGAGAGAATCCAGCCTCTGCACAACAGATTCGCGGGCGAGGACGATTGGCGATTGAGCGCCCAGCGCAAGGGTGGAAGAGCGGGTGGTGGTACATGGGGATGAGATGGTTTAGATTGTAGACCTTTGCATACAGAGCTCCAGGCGACGATCTGTAAAAACATTTCTACGTTCAAAGTTCGAATCTGTAGAAGCTCTCGCATTGATGTTTGCACACGAATCGTCAGTGCACTTGAGCTGATGTCCCAAAGCGACCACTAGCATTACATATGCCAGAGAAAAACGCCCTACAATACTCTTCTCGATTGAACCGAAGCATTGTACACGCGATAAACGGTGGCCAGCCTCGAATGCACGCGTTTTCCAAGCTAAACCTATAGGTATACATACATTTATCTATATATACACAGAATCGCTATAACAACCCTAACCCTCCTAACACCCGTGCATGGAGTCAGGCATGACATGACGGGATATAATAGCATCCTATACTCATGTTCTGGCACTGGTCTCGTGAGTTCTTGGTAACAGAGCCCGTTCGTTAATCTGATTCATCGGTAGAGGAAAGCGTTGCTCATCTAGATCAGGCGAGTCGATTTCCACCCCGATCCACTCATATCCAATCGAACTTACTCATCAACTCGCCTGAGATATGCGATGTAAGATACCGTGGGTGCCCAAATCGACACCACCCCACGACAAAAATTGGTCATGAGAGCGTAGCTGCCACAGGAGCCGAGGCGTACCCCAACCCGCCGCACATACATGTTCACACGACTTGTGAATGACGCGAAGAGCCTGTTGAACAAGACCAGTGTAGTGACACTAGGAAGAAAGCCAGAGCTGAGTCGCCCTGCTCTTCCCAGCCTTGCTTTGCTTGGAAGGAAGTATCTGTTTGCTCGCACGCTGGCTATATGCATCATGACCCCGCCCAATCCATGAGCCAAAGTAAACACCCACCAGGGCCCCAAAGGAAAAAAGAAAGAGAGATGTAAAACCACGAGACCAAGCACCAGCCCGCCGTCCTGTTACGCCATGCCAATCCCAACCATGCGAACACAGCTCAAGGATGCAGAAACATGTCAGTTTTCATCGAATCACCTCCCACTCCTTCACAATTCCGCTCTTTCCCAGGCCGCTACCAATGTGACCGCTTTTCCCCTTCTGCGAGAAGACGTCCCAGAACCGAAGCGTTTCATCACCGGCACCTGTGACGATTGTGCCGCCGTCAGGGCTCATGCTGAGATACAAGACACGGTAAGTGTGTCCCGTGAGAGAGACGACTTGCGACATGCTTGGGTACTTCCAGATGTTGATGGCATGCTGGGAGTAACCGTGAGTGCTCACAAGCTCAGAAGTGGTGGTGCTGAAGAGAAGGTTGCAGACTTGGCTGCCTGTGTCGTGAGAGCGGAGGAGATGTGGATTTAGAGGCGGGGTGAGGTTTGATGGCGAGGGAGTGTTAGAAGTGAGGAGATTCGGGGTAGCGGAGAGGTCGAGATCGTGATTTAAGCCGGGAGTTGTGAGGGAAGCATTGGCTGAGTTCTGTGCGGTGGAAATGGTATTCCAGAATTTGATGCAACGGTCTGCGGTTCCGCCACCACTGGCAAGGAGGCCACGTTGGTGAGGACTCCAGGCGATGGCTTTGACAGCGGCTTTATGGCCGCCTTCTTGTTCGCCCCAGCGGTGCTGCCACCGCTCATCCATCTTATCCCAGACGAAGATCTTGTTATCGTTGCCTCCAGATGCCAATTGTTCTGTCTCCTGATTCCATTTCAAACCGCACACCTCCTGTTTATGTCCGGTAAGGCGGCGAAGGTACTGGTTCGCTTGGCGAACATCGCGATGCAGAATTGTGCGATCGCGCGAGCCGGTCGAAAGAATGTGAGCGTTCCATGCAAGGGAAGAAATTCGTGCTGTGTGCCCGGTCATGGTTCGTAATTTTCGGTTCGTGACAGTGTCGTAAATCATTAAGAGGCCTTTCGAGGTGCCGATAGCAAGATGGGAGCCACGTTGTATCCAGCCAACACTTGTCACGCTATCGCCGTCGAGTTTGCAAAGCTGGTCGACTTGGCCTGATTCTCGACTCCAGAGGTAGACACAATCTCCAAGACCGACCGCTAGAACATCGTTAGGGCCCCAGTCAACCAAGTTAAGGTAGAAATCGTCTGCCAGTTCAGGTGCGTCGAGAACTTTATAAGGAACCTTGCTGACCGCTCGAGGCGTCTTTCGTGGTGATAAAAGCATGTTTTGTGAAGAGTGTTTGACTGGAGAGAGACTGTAAAGCTCTGACCTGGCATTGATGTTTGGCCCTCGGTCACTTCTCGATGTTGACCGTGGTGTGAGTGAATTCGGCGCGTTTGGTCCATACGAGAAGAGGTTCTTGTGTGGCGTTGACGGTGTCAGATTCGGTCCAGCAAGCTTCGAGCCATTTGTAGGCGGTGTCTTAGCTCGTGAAATCGACCCCTCGTGCAATTGAGATATGCTTTGCGGTATCTCACTGTCAAACATCTCAGACCTCAAGAGCGAGGAGTAAGTCCTGTTCGCATCCCTCTTCTGGAAATGCAGCTCCGTCGACGCCGCCTTCTTATGTGAGCGCGAGGGAGTTGCAGGCGACCCTTCATCGTCCAACAGACTGTAGCTCGCCTGAAGGTCCTGTCCAGAGCGATTAGGGATGAATCGGTGGTCGCCAGCGAATGTCTTTTGGCGCTTCCGTTGTGGGCTCCCAGCTGGTGTGATATCCCTTCGTCTTCCCAAATCATCCACTTGCTTCAAGAGAGCTTTGTTGAGCGCAGTCGGATTCACCGGAGCGTTACCACTTCGATGTATGGCATTTGTACTTGTGCTCTGGCCCCGGCTGTGTACTCGTTTGCCTGTGATCGTAGGCGGCGTCTTACTCCTGGGCGGTGACAGCGGTGTAGGCGTGTGTACATCATCTTCTTCAGCGAGGTGGTTCGAAGATCCTGACAAAGGTGCGGATTTGGCATCGGGTGATCCCATCGTGTGTGTGTGGATCCGTGATCGTCGCGGTCAACAAGCGAATGTCGCAGTTCAGCTCATGCGTGTGAGAGTTCAGTCGCGATCGTTGAGAATGGGAAACGATTGTCTCTAGCCCACCAACTCCAAGGAAGTAATTGCGCGCGCTCCTGAAATGCCGTTGCTATGCCCAAGCGCTTCAGTTATCGCGCAATCCAACCACCGTTTATGGGGCTCCGGTAACGCCTCGGGTGTGATGGGGACAATTGCGCAAGGCAGGCGACGATAACAATGGCGAGGCCGTAGCGAATATCCTCGTAGCGAATGTCGGCGGTATGATTGTCGAATGTAGTAGTGATGGTGTTGGTCGTGGTGTTTGCGGCGGGAAGGGAGGGCGCAACCGGGCGGGCCTCGATGAAGCGCGTGGCTGGAGCGCAGCAGGGACAAACTCTCGCTTGGCGACCCTGATGTGTTGTTCTGGTGTTATTGTCGTGATTTTGGCACGTGCCATAAGCAGTATACAATGGATAAGTCACACTCGGCAGTTCAGACGAGTCCTCGATACACGTGAAGTCGAGATGGAATAGCAACAGTAACAACATCACCCACCCTCGGCCTCATACGCGACCAGCAGCCGCCAGCGAGGTGCTGAACGCGTCTCGACGACTAGCGGCGGCAAATGCAGCCGCGCCCAAACAGAAGGAAGATCAAAGGACCCCATCGCCTCCAGACAACCTCACTGCCACCGCAGACCAAATGACCAAAGCAAAGCCAAGCTAGCATCTCAATCACCAACTCCCCATCACTCGCCACTTGCCCCTGTCCATTGCTCTATATAATGTAAGGTGTTTTTGCGTTACAGCCACAACACCATTAACAACAAGCCACCCGCCACTAAGCGATTGGCTTTTGACAGAAGCCGCTCCGCGCGTGGTAACGCAGGGACTCACTTTAAGCAAACGACGAAAAAGCCGGCCCCCGAGGCGGTCAAAGTAAGGCACGGGTTCGTTTCAGATGCAAACAGAGCACGCGCCGAGAACCATGGGCGTGCCTCGCTGACCTCACTTCTGCTGCTGCTGCAGGAGGAGTAAAGTGAACCACAGGACTCGGTAGACATGCATGTTCCATTTGGTCAGTGCCCGGTGCCCGGTGAAGTCACTTTTCACAAAAGCTGTAGAATTGTGTGAAACAGTTATCATCAGATGTCACAAACCACATCAAAACACATCATCATAATGACAGTACGCACGTAGTCAGTGAAGTCACGAAGGAACGACAAATTGGGGGGGAAAAACAAAGCATCAAATGAACACCTAACAAAATCGTACACAAAACCCCAGCTCACTCTCTCGCCCCATCTCGCGCCCTAAACGCATGCACACACACATGCCATCCCTTGCCCCAAGCCATAGAGGAGAATGGAAAGGGAAGAAGAACGTGCAAATGTGTGAAAAGAAGGGCACCCTTGCATTTTGGGGAAAAAGGGCTCCGTCATAGAGTCGTTTCTGGCAACGTCACTTCCTCTCTGGCCATTGCCCAGGTCATATGTTTCCGCGCGCAAAAGGCTCAGTACAATTGTTCGCAAAGTTCGTGGTTGTTTCGGCTTTTCTCTTTTCATCGGCTATCGCCATCATTACCCTCCTATATCGATGTCGTATGAAGCGATGCTCTTTGGTTGAACCAGGAAAGCGCATGCGCCAACGTGTGGGTGAAGGGTTGTGCATGAGCCGATATTACACGCCATGAGGAGCGGATAATTGAATCGTTTAACGACGGCCGAATCTGCTGCATACGTGTTAGGTTGGGTTCTTTTGTTGTAATTTGGGACGTGTAGTGTTATAGAGACCTACTTCTGCTTCTTCTCTGCAGGCTTCAGGATCTGGAACGAGCACAACAAGCTTTCGTCGACGCTCATCATCGCACCAGCGTTGTCGAACTCGCCGCAGTAGTTAGGCGCTGAGAAGAGGGTGACGAGCTGGCGTTTGCTGAAGAACTCGTAGCCGTCTTCGACGACCTGGTGGGCACGACAGATGAGATCCATGTCGTGTTTTTGAAGGAAGCGGGAGACGACGTCGGGGCCGAAGGTGAAGGAAACACCGCGATCGTTCTCGCTCCAGCCTGTGATGTCCTTGTCGGGGTCAGACCAGAGAAGATCGCAAAGCAGACCGCAGTCGGGAATCTATGGAGCTGTCAGTTGAGTTCATTTCGAGCAATTTTTGAAGATCAAAACGTACGTCGGTGGGGCGCATGACACGTCTGATCTGCTCCATGGAGTTGAGGTCGGGGCTCAGGCCACCGTGCATGGTGAAGATCTTCTCGTCGATGATGGCGGCAATGGGCAGGCAGTTGAAGCAGTCGGTAAATGTCTTCCACAGCTTGATGTTGTAACGTCTCTTGCACTCATCGTAGAAACCGTAGATGCGGTTGATGGAGGCACACTCGTGATTGCCACGGAGGATGAAGAAGTTCTCGGGGTACTTGATCTTGTAGGCCAAGAGAAGGCAGATGGTCTCGAGGGACTGCTTGCCACGGTCGACGTAGTCACCAAGGAAGAGGTAGTTGGCCTCCGGTGGGAAGCCACCGTACTCGAAGAGACGGAGGAGGTCGTAGTACTGGCCGTGAATATCACCGCAGATCTAGAATTCAAGTCAATAGGCTGTCAAATTTTGGGTGTGCTTTGTAATGCTTACCTTGATGGGCGCCTCAAGCTCAAGAAGGATAGGCTGTGAGATGAAAATCTCGCGACTCTTAGTGCAAAGGTAGCGAATCTCAGTCTCGAGGAGCTGGACTTGCTTGCCGGGGCGGCTGCCGCGGACTTCGAGGAGGCGGTCTATGATAGAGTCGAGATCGACATCGTTCTGGTCGGCCATGTTTGGCGGTAGTGTTGTGGGGTAGTAAGAGGTTGAAGCAAAGCTGTCGTTAATCTATGCGTCCGACAATTGAACCTCTAGGCAAGCCGTTAAAGAACTATTTCAGAGTCAGTGAGTATTGCTTACGAAATGAATATTTGTCATCACTTAGCAGCTCGAGAATGGCCGAGTCTGTTGGTGTGGCGTTTTCGTAGCCGAGCGTGCTGTTTTCTCCAGACTGTACTTGACCTGACGCCCGACTGCCCAAATTGCCAAACTACTGCTGCTGCTGCCGCCTGCTCGCTCACTCCGAAAAGCGCCCGCTTCACTCGTGCCCGATTCCCAGATAGCTCGCAATGTGAAACAAACAGAAAGAAAATTCCGTACGTACCGAAATTGCAAGGAAACGAGCGCAAAGGCTCCTGAAGCGCGGACTGCTCTTGTCGCAGTCGTGTGCTGTCCCCGACGAGCTGAAGCGTCTCAGTATACTCTCTCTGTGCTCCTTCACGGTGAGATCTCAGCGCGCTGAGTCTGTCTTGCCGAAGGTGTGATGTCGTCCGTTTGTCCCTGAGGTGTCCTGGAGCTCTGGTGGGTGCGCTGTGAAGGCTCGGGCGGCGGCGACGGCGGCGACGAGAGACGGTGCGAGGCGCGGGAAAGCGGTGCGATGGGAAGCTTGCGGTGCGAAAGGGTTGTCGCGAGGCTGTTATTGATGTTTTCACCGCTCGAGGGCGATAGGGCGGGGCACGCGCGTTGAGGGCTTGTCAGCTTGACCGGTGCGGACGGTGATGTGCGGGCAGGTTGACGATGTCAGACGAGTGGTGGTGTCTGAGACGGGGAGGCAGTAACGGTGTCTTGGGTGCAGACTGCGCTTGGGCGATGAGCTGGGTGCGGCGGATGGGTGGTGTGTGGCGGGCTCGGATCTGAGGTGATGGTTGAAGTTGCAGTTTGTTTCCTTTCAGCGAGCGAGGAAGCTACGCTAATGAACGGTGCGGCGGCTAGCGTGGGCTTCCACCTCTCGGCCCTGCGATGCGCTCTGTTTTGCCCGACCTTATGCTTCACCCATGCCATTGCTAAGGTATCGATGGCCCTTCATCCTAGAGCATAAATACACAGTCTTTCTGACCACAATTACCTCCCACAAGAAAATCAAACCACCACCAAAACAGCACATCCTCACAACCTCTCAATCCCTTCGTGTCCACAGAGTCCCACCGCACAGCAGCCGTACGATCCCGCCCCTGTGGCGCTAGCCAACCACAGCCTCTCAAAAAGAAGCAAAGGTTCACATTCCATCCCCTGATTGCGTACACGCCCTTCGATATTGTATTTTTTTGGAGGGGCTCCCATGTGATCCGAGTCCTCAATATCTGAGAATACCGTTTTGCATCGGGGCGCATCATTTGTTTCCATTCATGCCCAACCATCCACTTTTGCCCACCTTCGCCTCCATCATCTCTCCAAGTGGAGACCCGCGTTGAAGAGCGAGGCAATTCGTCAGCACGGCTTTGGTAGTCTGTTTAAATGGGTGGCAGAATCGTGTTCACAACAGTCAATTGTCACAATCCCAGCGAAGGATTGTAAATCAGAAGCATTCAGTCAGTCGATGAGGCATCCCAATGCTGCGGCACATGTCTCACCAGCAAACCCTGTTTTCGCTTAGACTGACGATGCCCAAGTTAAAGGCGCGCAATGAACCGGGCGGCCAAATAAATTGGTTGCACATGTAAGCATATATATTTCATACACTCGAGAAATATTCGTCCAAAAAAATGTATGTGTATCGCCAAGTGTAAGATAAAGTGTAATGAAATATAAAGAGAAGAAACTCTCAACAAGATCTTTCGCATGTAAAGAAACAAGAGTGCGCTGTGAACAAAACAGAGAATAAACAACAGACTCATAAGAGCAAACGACAAACGACAAAACCAAAAAAGTATATACCGTTTCGTAAACGCCTCGCTATAATCCCAGACATCAGAGCGCTCCCAAATATATAGCAATAACTTCGACAGAAAACACATGTCTCCCCCAGACAAGTGATCTTTCTTCTACGCTCGTCGAACACGTGACGAGCCCAATGCTCAAGCCTCCAATCCGCGCAAAAGATTTAGAAGAAGAGAAGTAGAAGCCGCGATTTGAACGATAAATCCAAATGCCCGGCCTAGAGTGGAGGGGGTGCGAGAGTGGTATCCAAAAAAAAAACATATAAACGCCCTCGCTATGCATGCAACATAGCAAGCTCTCTTGAAAAATGAAAAAGTAAAATGGCTCCGGTCCGCCGATTTTTTGGGGTGTGCGCACACATCAACAACAATACCTTCCATGCGCCTTTTTATCCCAGAGTCCGTCCGCCTACGCTGACGCCTCTCTGGGCGCCAGCGGGCTTCACAGTCGAACTCCGACTCGCAGGGCTGAAACTCCTATTCCTCGACCTGTCTTCGCTGAAGCGGTCGTCATTAAGAGCTGTCAGCCAGTTGGGCCCGAGTTCGGTCTTTAGTGACTCGATTTTTTGTTTGTACAAATCGGTTGTGCCTGCGGCGCCACTGGTGCTGCCTGTGACATCTTGTGGGGAGGGTGGTACGGAGCTTCCATCGTCATCATCGGATGGGTCGTGGATTCGTGGGGTAGCGGTTGGGGTACTAAAAGAGGTTTCAAGATGGGGTCTGATTGGCGCGGTGGCCGGGTTGCGGATCTGTGTTGTTGGCGCTGTGGTGTAAGGGACTGTACCAGGTGCCGTGTCGGGCGTCGTGGGCTCTTCAGGCTCACTTTCGGGTAGCGGTGCAATCTCTGTAAGACTTGGAGCTGGTTCGGGTCCCAGATGATCCAGCTGGGGCATTGGTGGAATTTCCGCCTGTGAAAGCTCGACTATGCGCCTGCGCGGTGCTTTCTTCTTGCGCTGAGAATGTCTGGGACCGAGGTCGCTCTGGTGACGACGATGGCCATATCCGGCTGGGGGTGAGTTCGGTGGTGGCAGCGGCGTTGTATCTTCAGTAGGGATGAACGCGTCATGTGTGGCACCTGGAACGGGACGGTCTTCTTCCGGCTCAGGCTTGACAACAGGCGTGTCAAACTTTTCAGGGACCCTATCCACGAGTTGTTTCTTTTCTTGGGACGTTGGACCTTGCGAGTCGATGGTCACATCCTGGGAGTGTCCTGGCGTCGAACGGAAAAGATTGAATATCGTGACTCTATAGTTCGGATGCGTGCGAGTGAAGTGGTTCTTAGCCACGTACACGTCAATGATGTTAGGAATGCCAGTGAGTCGCGCTAGCTCTGTAGGATCCTTGATGTTGTTGTCACGAACATCGATCCGTTCCAGAGAGTACAGCTTCTCAATGCCGGAAAGTGTTTGGAGGCGGTTCGAACGGAGGTTGAGTGTGGTTATGGCCGGCAGTGGGCTCAGGGTGAGCGTGTTCAATCTTTCAATCATACAGTTGCTCAAGTTCAGAGCTCGTAGATGTGTGAGGGATGCAAGTGCTTCAGGGACTGTGTTGAAAAGATTGCCGGAAAGGTCAAGAGACTGCAGTGTTCCGGCGACAGGCGCGAGGCTTGCAACACTGATATCAGTTAGGCTGTTCTCTGCCAGGCTGAGGTGACGCAAGAACCTCCATTTCGAAGAAGGCAAATAGCTTGTTCCTAGGAGGTCGGTAGTGCTGTGCCTGGGACTCATGTCATGTGTACTTGAGCTGTCGCTTCCGGATGAACGTCGCAATTTTGGCGTCCCGCTACGATGAGGACGCTGCAATGAACCATGTCGCGAGCTGACAGGTCTAGATGGCGACGTGCTCCGCTGCCTTGGCTTCGAGGTGGGTGTTTTCCTACCATCACTTGTTCCCGCCTTGGCCAAGCTGACGCTTTGCGGGCTGCCTGCGAGGGATACTCTTCTCTGATCGACGAGCGGAGAGTTGGGAGTGGAAAATGAGCGAGCAAGTTCCGCATATTTGGCCTTGGGACTTGCCGCAGGCCAAGGAACTCCAGTAGTGGATGGCGTCGACGGCATGGGTGCCCTGGACGACCGTCTCCGGCGTCTGTCCATGTCATCTAACACAATGTTGCACAATAGGTCAAAGGGATCGTCCACGTTGGCACGGCGGACTGTCAAACTGCGGACCTGCTCAGCGAGCCTGTCCCACCCATAGAAGGATCTAAAGTCCAGGTCACAAATCTCAAGTGCGCCGAGGTTCTTGAATGCGAACAGTGGAACGGCAGCATCAAAAGGGAATTCTTCGAAACCGGCGATTAAGTGCGCTCTGTGGTCCGGCGAGAGCCGAAGCGCGGGTATCTTCGTGAAACACGAGTAGAGATACTTGATATCATCGCGGAATTGTGCCATTTGCTTCTCTTGCTTTGCCACGCTATGTGACAGCGTAAAAGATGACCACATGGAGGACATGCTCGACATGACACTGCGCACGCTAGATACTGATTTGAGGGAGTCGGAGTCGGCTTGTCGGCCTTTCGTTTTCGGCGCGTTTCCAAGGAAAGACACATAGTTGGAAGGCGGGGCATCTGCGTGGATGTTCTCGAGTCGCACATTCATGGGGCCAACGTCGACTCCCAAGTCTTCGAACTTGGTGAGCAGATAGTATAGGTGGTGGGGTGTGAGTGTAAGCTTCGCTGGCTTGACATTTTGCGCGGTAAAGGAGAGATATGGGCGTGAGAGTGCGTCCGCGAGGGTGATGGTAGAGGAGGCAGCTGCTGCCTTTTGAGACTGGGCCTGGCCATTCTTGTTACGTTGTCGCTGCAATTGCAAAGCGTTTGCGAGGTTTCTTTCGTGGGTTCGTACAAAGTAGGCGAGATTCTATAGAGCGGGCAGAGGTTAGCCTGTGTTTGAAGAGCGTAGGAACAAGGTGACGATGGTACATGCCTTTACGAATACTTGCCCATCCTCCGAGTCCATGGTAATGCGGAGGACTCGCAACCATACATGAGCGCAGGACGCAGATCGAAGATGCTGCGTTGAAAGGGAGATGGAGCAGAGTCGGCGAGTCGAAAAGCGCTGTGAGACACCAGTGCCTGTGACAGCCTGATGCAAGCAAGCTGCCTGTTGTGTGACTACGAGGGGCGAATCGAGGCGGCTAAGCCATCAGATGATGCCTGGGAGGCCGCGCGCGCGCAGTTTGCAAGTGTTCCTGGAACTAGAAATGCACAAAGTCAGGACGGGCTCTGCTTTTGCCTTTGCTCGTGCCTCGCACTCGCCCCGATCCGAGCGATAAGGCTGTAGGAAGCACGCAGGGCAAGGACACCCTCTTGTTGTGCCTGGCCAACGAGACCTGGAAAAGGCTTACCAGAACGGATGCAACGGACAGTCGCCGGTGGTCACGTTGTCGAGGTCTCCGGTCAGGGCGCTTGGCTCCAACGTCAGCCACCCCTACAATACCAAACACTGCACCTCGATCGGTCGTTGGATGTCGCAAATGATGGATGATACAGCCGAAGCTGAGAAGTGGCAGAAGGGGCCGCGGGTCAAGCGCGCCTGTGGATGGCCGGCGCCGACGATATATATCACGACAGGCCTCTCGCAGGATGGCCGGGGGTGGCACGTTGGATATGGGCCAATAATGGATGGTATCGGCGGCTTCATGCAAAGAATCGGAGGTGCAGCAAGTAGCACGCCGAAGCTAGACTAGGCCCATGCCCTCATGCCCTCAGTTTGGCGTGGGTGGGGGGACCCTTGCCGTTGGCACTACGGCCACGACTGCTGCTACTGTACTACTGGGGGATCAGACAGACGATGGTGGCATGGAGAGGGCTGCCTGCAATGCTGCTGCTTGAAAGGGTGGGTGGCGATGGAGATGGCGATGGCGACGCACGAGAGCGGTGAGGCAGCTCGTGCTAGCACTCTGCGTAGTATGGACGCTGGTATGCGAGTATGTATATGCGGCTGCTGAAGGGAGTTTCTGTCTCACCGTGATGACAGGCTGGGAAGTCCTTGCACCGGGCCTCTTCGCAAAACTGGAGGGGTCAGAGAGATTAGACTCGCTAGCGCCTCCTCCTCCTCCACCCAGCCGGTGCTGTGTGATTCCACCGAACCCACCTCCAGTCGCCTCCAGCCCAATCACGCCGCTGGCAGCCCGCCGCTGTGACCATCGCGATATGATAGAGAGAAGGCAGCTCGGTGGTGCACGCATTCGTGCGGCACTCCTGATTGCGGACGACCCTCCGATGAGCCCCCTATATGGATGTACAGTCTTGTATGATCTGTATCGCAATCGCCGACATGGCAAAGTCAGCGTGCCGACATGCGCAATCGGGCGAGCGTGCGATTGCGATGGCCAAGCCGGCCGTCTCAAGAGCCTGAGCCGTTGCTGCAGCGTGCGTGTGAATGGCAGTAGTGTATGTAGTAGGGGATGTGTCGTGGTGGTGCCGAAAGGGCTCATACTCTGTGCGCCTCATGCACACCCCCACGCCGCTCGCCCTTGGCGTGCTAGTCGTCGCTCTCTACCGTATCACGGCCTCGTCGTGCAGATGGTATGACGCAAAGTCTCACCATCGTTCGACGACTTCACATCGTGCGTGTTTGTCGACTCGCTCGTCGAAGGAACCACCCCGCCCCACCCCTCCATGATGAGGAACAGTACCCCACAACCGCTGCAACCGAGAAGAAAGAAGCGTACGGTGCAGGCAGAGGCCATGCAAGTCATGAGGTCGGTGGCCACGGCTGAGGCTCTGGCAGATCGTACACTGTCGCTTATCTGCAGCGAGCGCACGCCCCGGTGCACACAAGGGACACCTGCGAGGCCGGACGGCGTTGCGAGATGACGCCTTCAGGGCCCTGTTCACATGCTACAGTAGCTAGTATACTTAGGTTTACAACAGCACATCGATCCTCGCCAAGTCCAAGTCCTACCGACCTTGAACCCTTTGTTTGACCCTTGACGTGCAGATCTTCTCTGCCAGAGACACATCAGACAACACCAAAATTATTTTACCCGATGAGCCCGTCACCGCTGGCTCTCCTCCAGCTTCTCGCGTGCATGCAGCTGTAGCTCGAACGCTAGCGGTAGACGCGCTCTCCAAGCCTCCTTCAGCCAATCCAAATGACAACCTGCCGGACGACACGCTGTTCCACGCGCGGCTACTGACAGTCGGCATTATTGTCTGTGCGCACACCGCTCGCATCTCGGATGTCATACATGTGCTCGATCGGACTTATTACGGGCGCATTAAGGCCATTTTTCATGCGCATGTCTAACTCTCGACACATATCATACTGTATGTACTCCATGCTGAGGAAGAAGGTTGACGGGGCTGGTGAGGTCACGCGAGGCCCATCATGCAAGCTGCCATCGGCATGCCTGTACAAGTCTTGCGATACATGACTCGATACCGCCCAGTGGCATCTTGCCTCGAGCTTGCCAATCCGAAGATCGAGCGCATGCGCCCGCCATGTCGAGCGATTGGGCATCGCGAGCAAGGCTGATGCTATAGCTGTTTACCACATGTCAACTTCACCACCACTTGCTTGTATGCGACGACACATGGCGTCCACAGCCGACTCTAGCGCATTCCTGTCAACTTCATCGCCGATGGCATTCTCCAGTGTGGAAAGTCATGCCTTCAGTCTACATGCGGTGGTACGAAATGCCTCAGAATTTGAGCCGCACACTAACCAGTCAATGCCGCACCGCGTTTTTCACGCATCTCTGCTGATCGTTGAGGCTCAAACTTGCAACGTTACATGAACATGGCCATCGCGATACGACAGCAGAGCCGCAACCACCGAGCGCGTGGCTGTCCAGTCGGATCGCGAGACACCGTGGGACGTAGCTCACGCTGCACAATGATCGGAGATATTGATAAAAGCCGCAGGTGAGGTGATCACGATCTCAGCTTGACCATCGATGCTGTCTACCAGTGCACTGCGAGCTTCTATTGTTGATCGCGATTATTATCACCACGCGGCATAACACCAGCATGCACCATCGCGCGATGCGCTACCATGGAATTGTTACATGCAAGTATGGACTCATATGCATTGACTAGCCGGTACAGGTTTCTAGATCGCCGCATCTCGATGGCCGTCAGGATTCTCACAATGAACACGATTGCCATGACCTGCCACAGGGATTTCTCGATGTCAATTTACATTCTCTCGGTGGCAGGCAAGGTCTGCGCGACGCCACACGCAATCAACACATTTTGTTAGTCACTGCATGATCCAGTGCCGCGAACAAGCTTCTGGCCAAAATCCTGCATCAGCCTGCGCGAATAACACTTCTTTGAGCAAGCCTAGAATTTCGGGCGTTTCATTGCGCCATTTCCTACGCGGGATGGACAGCTCTTGCTGTTTGCAACATTCTGTGGTCCCGTTCTTCAGACGCCTCGGATGATGATGGATGTCTACATTGGCCACCCTTCCTGGCACAAACGACCTCAAGCCCCAGCGGATCAAACTATGTTGCTCGTCACTTGACCTACGACCTACGTCTCAGGGACCCAGACTCCACTGCGCCGCCTGTGAACCTGGATTCAAGGATTGTGCATAAACAAGCTGTCTGAAACACATCACTTTCTTTAGACGTGATCATCTGATTCTTTACACTGAACGTCTCACATTTGCTTTGTTAGCATGTTCGAAAACCTTGGCACAAGCTGAATCTGGGCAGAATGTCATTGTTGAGTCTCAGTCTGACGAATTGAGATGGGAATGACCTTTACAATTGTAGACCAGGAACGCTGATAATGTTCTCAGACAGCGGTGTTTGGAAATTCGACTGTCAAGCCCTCGTAGCTCGGTGTCAGGGTGTCGGAATGCTGGATCACTATAATGCCATACTTGGTCGGTTGAAGTGCGAGACAAAAGAACAAGGACAGGCTGAAGTTTGAGACGAAAGAGTGAGAACAAACAACTTCTCAACAAAGCCTTTTGCCAAGAAAGTTACTTACAGCACATGACTCCTGACGACAAGTCCTTGCAATAACATGTGAAGCGCTCCCACGCTCATCTCAAGCTGAAGATCAGTACCACTGACCAAGATGTCTCGCTACACCTTTCAATGCCAACTATGTCTCGAAGACAGAAGGGAATCGCGCTCTCAAGTCCGCATCATCGACGGATGCGAAATTTGCAGGAGGTGCCTTGCCGACGAGGTGGCGCCGCGCTTCGCGGCAGCACTGCAAAGCGAACTGGACTATCCTGTAAAATGGGGCTGTGCCATCCTCAACATAGACGACTTCAGACAATTTGTGCCCGCAGCAGTCCAAGAAACATGGCCCGCTCGCGTGAGAGAATACGGGACTCCGGTGCACAACAGAGTCTACTGCAGCCACTTGACACTCGGGCCAATAGATCGAGCAGGTCGAAGACGCCTTGAGGTCTGCGGCAATTTCCTCGGCTCAACAGAAATGTCAGACCAATTTCAGTGCCCGAAATGCAAGACTTGGAGTAAGGATCACCATCTCCATTGCCCTTGCACTGGTGGCGCCGGCAACCAGCAAGCCAATGCCGGACAACCCGAGCTTGACGAGCGTACCAGAGGCGTGGAATGGCAGAAGTGTCCGAACTCGGCGTGTGGAGTTGTGATCGAGAGGTCGACGGGGTGCAATCACTTTGAATGCGCGTACTGCAAGGTGAGCTTCTGTTACATTTGTGGCTATTTCGCCTCGGCGGATTCCGACCACTGGCTCAAGATTTGTCCTCGTTTTGGCCAGCCGGGCGATAAGGATGCCGAGTTTGATGAGGAATATGATTCTGATTCGCACGAGGAGGAAGAGCAAGACTGGAATGACAGATCTTACCAGGGCAATGATGACTTCGACTCCGAAGGTCAAAGTAGAATATTCTTCGGATCGCCACTGACCGAGCCCGGTCCAAACCCGAGCTCGCTAGATCAGCTGGAGTACGATCTTGAGATAGCCACCTTACTTCAGTACGACTTCCTCATCGAGACAGAATTCATCTTCAGCTCACTAGAAGACGCTCCGAAAAAAGTGGTAGTTTTCTTCGAGTTACTACAAGCCTTCGAGGACAATGTCAACTGGGCCTTGTTGCAGTTGAGGGAACGCGAGCCAACAACCGCCGTCGATGCGGTGAGCGACGCTGTAGAGTTTTCGAACTTCCGACTCCGTCACGATCGACTGAGGAGGTATATGCTCGCAACGCGCGATGAAGCACTCATATGGTTCGCCCAAGATTCCGTAGTGATCACAAACATACCGGCCAGGGCTTTCGTCGATGTGTTCGAGCGCTATTCTGTACTGCATGCACCACGGTACATTTGGAATGCCCAGGCTCATCATCGTGCCCCCGGTCGCCGCCAGAAGATACGATATGACGTTGGCAGCATTTTTGGGCGCGAAAGGCGCGAAAGGCGTGATGACGGCTCGGAGGACGAGCTGCTTCTTCACACGAGGAGGGTCGACTTCGAGGACACGTATGTGTATGCATGAACATTAGATGGTTGTTGTTAGATGTCGTAGCTGGACCAAATGAATTGGTATGTTCAAGAGCCTGTGACTGAAGGGTCAGATTGTAAGTATCATATGCTAGCACTAATGTAGCGCCGTCATGAGAACATATAGTCACTACCGAGAAATTGGTATGGACAAAGAAGTTGCTGTTTTGTCTCAGCTGCTGATATGAGAACACCGTTAGGCATAGATCTCGGAAACGCGAGCTTACCATTGAGAGTGCATATAACGCCATGTTAACGGGCCGTAGTCTAAACTACACTCTATCTTCACGCGATTCCAGTGAGATGGCCCGCTGGTAGAACACGACAACCGTCATTCATGGATCTTACCTATACGATCCAGATGTCACGAACCATACAGCCATTGGCAGTTCACTTCAGAGAGGTCTCTGCTCACCCAATGATCCGCCGCGCACACAATCTTACTACTACATGGAATTCGGAGCAATTCGCCAAAGGCGAAGGCCGTGTTCTGCCATGTACCCCGATCGAACCCTCTTGGAATTGAGTTCCTAGATACTGGGAAACCGTTGCAGACGAGTGAGTTTCTTTGCTGTAGCTTACAGAGCTATGACAACCTGGAAGCGAACAGCAATTCCGGACATGCCCGGTCTCGATTCACCTGAAACGGAAACAGGAACTCAAACTCTTTCAGAGAAGAATCATATAAAGACAGAAGAACCGCAAGAGACCGGTAAGTATCTTCGCTTGGACATGCGCTCCACTTGGACAAGGCTAGCTGCACACAGGTTTCTCCGGTAGCTCTGGATTGAGACATCCAGAAAGGAATCAACCACGGCAGCCGTGTATTGGAGCGGGATTCAAAGGATCACCAAATCTGCTGTGTTTGCCATTGATCTCACCGACGATCAGCTTGGTGTGGTTCTCCAAATCAACGAATCTCTGGGCCTAGACATTTCTGCCACAATCCCGCTGCTCGAGCAGCATACATGGAATCCAACTGCAGCCGCCAACCGCTTCCTCAACCTTGCCGAGACTCGCAATCCCGTCTATCCAACGCCTACAAAGACACAACAAGCTTCTAGCACCCTCACGCCACCAATCTATCCTACTTCGAAAGGTTGGGTTCCAGCAAGGAAGTGACAGGCACGTGCGATCCATGCTCCTGCTGGCGCTGCTACACCAATTGGAAGAGACCGACTGCTGTCTACCGTTGATGCGTCCACGCTGTTCACCAACCAAGAGTCAGCGTCTCTGCCATCTGCCGAAGAAGGAGAATTTCACATAGCGGGTTTTTCACGCCATGGGTTGACCCCAATCCAGCATGCCCAGCGTCGGTCAGGGATCAGCAATTACTTATTGGTCGCGCCGCCCCAGCGCTATCCAAGTCCTGAAAGCAAAACGCAATGAGCGCCCGCAAACGATGTCACTTCTTCAATCAAGGCGTCACGAATCACTCGGCAGGCAGTAGTTCAGATCCGAGAAGTCTCTTTGTACCCGATGATTTTGCGTGCGCACGACCCAACCACGACATGAGATCTCACGCAATTCGCCAACGGTAAGGCCTCGCGCTGTCGTACACTCTAAACCCGTATACTAATGTTTTACATAGACTTGAACCCAGGCACGCGTGTGCGTCGATTCTTTCCCATACGCGCCAGTGATCTGGCGCAGGCCATCTGGAAGTTGCCAGCATAGGAACAGCTCCATGGATTGAGCTTCGTTTGCAATGATCTCGACTTATTGGTTCGATACCCGGTTGATGTGGAAGAGTTCACTCTCCCCGGCGGAAAAACTTCAAAGGCACCACGCTCTAGAGAATTGCTAGTCCGCGCATCAACAAATACAGCAACCGCTCATGGCTTCTGGGTTTCATGCCGAGACGCAATGAGGACAAAATATCGGTTCATTGTCCAGCGAGTCTGACATGGGACTCGGGTTGGGAGCATTCGCCGACTGTTTTTTCTGGTTTCGAACTTTATCCCATGCTGGGGTCGCGGAGATTTGTTCGTGTTACATGTCGACAATAGCTTTCATGTCTCTAGGGGTAAAGTCCTTTGTTCTTTTCACAATATAGCCTTCCTTGTAGAGATGTCTCCTTACACGATAGTAAGCTCCGCCTTCACTTTTACGAAGTCATTGTGAAATGCGGCTGCTAAGTGTTATATGAACAAAGACACCCACAGTTCACAATGGCTCTCAAGTGTCGGGTTTAGTATTCCTACATTAATCCAGCTCGAGATGGCCAGTGACGGTCTATCCAAGCAGCGAGCATTCTGATCCCAATCAAATCAGACTAACACACACACACTCTCTCTTTTTACACAACTACCCCCCAATCGACAACACGATTGTTCTAACTATGCCGTTCACGTCGTACGAGTGCGCTGTCTGCCTCGAGGACCGGACCGAACAGCATGACGCCGTTCGTACTATTGACGGCGACTCCATTTGCTCCGACTGTGTCCCAGGAATCCTCGGTCTCTTTAAAGACGCCCTGAAGTGCGAGATCAACTTCCCGCCGAGATGGGGTCCGATAGAGATTCCCTTCGAATCCTTCGAGGACCTGTTCTCAGATGAGTTCCGTCTTGCCTACCGCAAGAAGGCTAGAGAGTACACGACTCCGATCCCGAAGCGTGTTTACTGTCAACACAAGATCCCAATCAGCAAGGACAAGTCCGAAGGCCAAGCAGAGGCTGACTTCTGCAACACCTTCATGGGTAGGGTGGAGGCCAAGTGTGTATCTCGGTGCCTTGGCTGCACCAACTGGATGTGCATGGAGTGCCGGGAGACCGCATTGGCACCTCCCGCGATCCACACGTGCGATACCCTCGAGGCTGCCAGCAAATCTGAGACCGAGTCGAAGGCTTTCGACCCAGCGACGAAGGGCAAGGAGTGGCAAGATTGTCCCAACCCCGCCTGCAAGATCAAGATCGGGCTGAAGGACGGCTGCAACGCCATGACCTGCACATGCAACACCTTCTTCTGCTTCATCTGCGGCAAAGAGGCAGACCATGACAGCCAACACTGGCAGGAGGGCGCACGGTGCCCGCGCTGGGGAGCACTCGACGGGTCGAATCCCATGTACGACAGGCCAGCCATAGTCGCCCAACCCGGCTTCCCTTTGATTCTCATCCCAATGGAGGGTCCACAAGCAGTACCGAATCCGCAGCACGCCTTCATCGCATTTGCACCCAACGATCGGCTCTACATGGACGCAGAGGAGTCTCGAACACTCCTAGAAGAAATCGCATCTGAGCAATTCTGGGCGGAGGATGCTTCCGGCCAGATCGCACAGCCCATACTGGACATGAAAGAGCTCTTTCGTTCGTGGCACCAGAACTTCGAGTGGTTGAAGTTAGATGCAGCCTTGGCAGGTGCTGATCCGCGCGTCGGGCGATTGATTATAGATCCAGTAGACCAGGCGGTCGAGACGACGAACTTCTTCATCCGCGACGAGATCCTTCAGGTGAAGCTGCGCGAGACCCATGCTGCGGCGTTGGAGATCTCCGGAGAGGACTCTGTGCTGTTCACGGTGCCTGTGATGGAGATCTTTGAGCGCTACAACACTGTGCACAAGCCCAGGTTGATTGAGCATGTGCGGCAGTTCGAGGCTGCACGGGATGTAGGTCGTGCTGTCTGGGCGGAGCAGGAGCACCGATTTGCCATGGGTATGTTCCGGCGTCACAGGCAGGAGGACAGAGATGATCTTCCTCATAGAAGAGCTTCATTCTAGAAAAAGTGTCAGTGAGATTGAGCAGAGTCAGCAGGAAGCATATTGCAAGGCGTTCTGGTTGCTTTTTTGGTCAGTCAATTCATGGAAGATCATTTGTAACACCAGGTAGAGATCATTGAGGCTATAGTAGACTGCATCAAGAATTTATGTTGTTCACCTTGGAATATCATCCCACATTGTCCATAAGTTGCGTATACTGACATTATGTTCCGGGCTATATCTGAGCGAGATTAATTGAGAATTGCACGCGCAGACTCGGTGGTATCGTAGCGCAGCATTAAATGGTGAGGTGTAAATCGCTGCGCCTTTATTTGCTTAATGCATCACGATTAACACTAGGGTATATAATTGTAAATATATGAGCCCTAACAACTGTAATGGTTTCCTTAGTGAAGTGGACCCACGTATCGCTAGCTCCCTTTCCATTCCGGCGGGACGTGCCTGGTTCGATTCTCATGTCGGTCGCCCACTCGTTTCGGTAACGGACGATTGCTGTGCGCGGCTCTAAGCTGCTGGCACATTCTTCAGCCGAGCAATCGGGCAGAGAGTGTCAGGTCATGAGGAGGCGGTGCCAGACTACATGTCTTGTCGGCGGGATCTATGTGTACGATGATGGGTGTTGCAACACTTTTTGTCTTTTCATCTGTCTCTCTTTTGGAGGTCAATCAAATCAATCCACTACGACTGCTGCCATGGCTACTACTACTACTACTACTACTACTACTACTACTACTACTACTACTACTACTACTACTACTACTACTACTACTACCACCCAACTGGCGCATTGTACTGCGCAAGCTCTTGTGGTTTGTCGCCGATCTACAGATTGGACGCCAATGCCGTGTTACCTACATGTATACTTGTATGTTTTCTGGAAGACTTGTACGACATCTCATAGGAAAAAAAATGCTCTTGTGTACAAGCAACCGAATCCAACAGTCTTTCATGTCCACCTAAAAGCTCTCCAACTATTCTATCCATACACGCTACGAGCTACGTAACATTCGTTCCCATGACCTCAATGCGATTTGCAAAATGCCGATTCCCACTCATTCATGTTCTTGATACAAAAAGTGCTTTCCACCCAACTTGCGCGCCTTTCACACCACCTGTATGCAGCTCCGCATACCAGAGGATTGTCGCAGCGCTCATCCTACATCGCGCCTGCACCGCTGCGATGTGGCGATGAATGCAATATCTGCTTAGACCTGCTCGGCGCCCCAACCTGCATCCGCGTCCCTGGGATCTGTCAGTGTCCATTCGAAACCCTCATGT
The DNA here is from genome assembly GCA_023634325.1 of Cladosporium cucumerinum. NCBI lineage: Eukaryota > Fungi > Ascomycota > Dothideomycetes > Cladosporiales > Cladosporiaceae > Cladosporium > Cladosporium cucumerinum. The sequence continues at coordinate 455,324 of JALDQA010000002.1, forward strand.
ATCAGAGCAAGAGGGGCATACCTCATGTTGGCAGGCGGCTCGATCGAAGGAACGAACTCGAGCACAATGTAGGCCAGACCGATGAATGCAACGATGGCAGCGGGGATGTAGTTCCAGAACTTGTCGCCGGCAAGAATGCAGCCAACGAAGAAGTAGACTGTAGGCATGCTTGTTAGCTTCTTTATTCTCTCCCAACTCCATCGATTCCAATTGTTCCATCGCGGCATCTTCTTTCCATGTGTGATCCACCTCTTCCTTTCTTGTAGTCGCGCGGGCTGGGAAATGGCTTCACGTACAAACACCACGGCCGACGAAGCTGAAAGCGAAGGAGCCGTATCTTGCAACCTGAGGAGGAATCTGGAACTCTGCAAGGCATTGTTAGTCGTCGAAGTCGGTTTGCCTTTCGAAAGCGCCGGCGCAAAGAAACGAACCAAGCAAAGCGGTAGCTGTGAGTTCACATGTTAGCAAAGTCCCTTTTCCCTCTAGCTGTCCCAATTGCCTCGCAGTACTTACCGAGACCGAAGATGATCGAGTACACGCCGATAATGATTGTGGTGCTGCAACGCGCGCGAAGAAAACCCGTTAGCTACTTCATTCGAGCGAGACACCAGCCAAGTGTGGGCCTTCTGTTCCTGGGAGCGCGCTTCTTACATGTGGATCGGGAAGAAGTGGGCGATTCCACCTAGCACCATGAAAGCACCAGCGACGAGGTTGACGATGCGGCTGCAGGGAAGGGTCAGTATGCGATCGTCCAGTCTAGGACCGGCAAAGCTGTCGGCGCAACGTGTCGCAACGCGCGAGCGGTACTGACAATGCATCGGAGAAGTCCATGATGGGCGATCGAGGTGTGTGAGAGGTGATTAGGGGGTGTGGATTGTTGATGCGACGACGATGCTGTTTAGAAGGAGAGAGAGAGAGAGGATGCGGTTGCTAACTACAGCTGCCTGTCTTGAGCTTGGTCGCGGAGGGAGGCTTGGACTCGCGAGACCCTTGGCAGCGTCGTCATTTCTCCGAGTTCATGTTCGGGTTGAGGTTCTCCCAGCCTTGAGGTTCTCCCAGCCCTGAACTCACCTCGTACTTTGTGCGAGGGATCGCAGGTTTACAGCCTTGGATGTGCGCAGGCGGTGTTACAAAATGGTATGCCTACGATACAAAGCTCGTGTGATAAGCCGTCTAGGCAACGTTTATAGACGCTATTGGCAGATAGACGCCTTGCTACGGCGAAACAACAGGCAGCAACAATTACAGGTACGATCACTATGTCGGCGAAGTAAGACTTTCCCTGGTGAGCCGTCCAATTACACACGCTTGATTATATAGCAGCATTGCCAAATACCGTGTGTTGGCTCTGCGCTGTTGGCTCCTCTCCTTTTACGTCCTCGATCGACTTGAATCGAAAGGATGATACTGCGAGTCCGACCCATGGTACGTTCATGACGTAGCTTTCGATTGACACAGGTATCTGTCTGAATGTAAATCGTCTCTGATGACAGCCCTAAGCCTACAGCTTCGCCTTGGTCTGAAGCGCCTCGTCCACCAATTTCGCGACTGCTTCGGAACAGCCATAAGCAGTCTGGTAGCCGTACCCAGCATGTCCATAGTTGTGCACAACCGAGACGCCCTTCCCATCCGGACCCTTTATCACCTCCCTCTCCACTCTGATACCATCTTTACGCATAGGGCGAAGTCCAACACCATGTCTCACAATATCTAGAGCCTCGATACCTTTACCCTCAGGCACCAATTGCGGGCAAAGAGCAATGGCACGCTTCATGATCCGTGTGGCCAGGTTCGGATCGACCTGACTCTCCCAGTTGCCGACTTGCAGACATCCGCCCAGCACGGTTCCGCCACCGGCAGCCCGGTGCATGATGTACAATGCTTCGTCGCCACCGTCGTCGGTGCCTGAAGTCGAGACCATGAGTCCGGGGTCGTTGCGGACGATGGTGATTTGCCCGCGGGCAGGGTACATGGTGGTGTCTTCGACGCCGCCGAGCTTGAGCGATGAGAGACCGGTGGCGTTGACGACTAGGTCGGCGCGCTTGCCGGAGTGGTGTAGGTCAGCGGCATCGGCGACGTGCTGGACAACGCCTCGGCGGATTTTGGCGCCGTGTTTGAGGCATTGCGATGCGAGCCAGGGGAGGTAGAGGGCGGTGTTGATGCAGACTGTTGTGAAGTTCGTGCCGCCGTCCATGCCAGGTGGGAGTTCGTTTTTGGGCAAGATCCTGAAGTTAGGAAGGACGTCTTTGAACCAGGCGTCTTCTCTGACCAATTCGCGGAACCAGTCTCCGATTGGGCTGTTGGCGTCTTTCTCGCGGCGGTAGATGAAGTTGTTTTGGAAGTGGATGCCGGTTTCTGGTTGGTCGCGGGCGAGACGCTCGAGTTCTCGCCATGTGACGGTCTCGTATGTTTGTTGTGTGGAGTTTGGTTTGCCGACGGGAAGAGAGTTGGCTCCGGCCCATGGACTGGCGTATTCGATGTCGTAGTCGCCTGGCATGTGTTTTGCAATGATGGTGACATTGTGGCCATGATCTCTCGCTAGGAGCATGGCAGTGGTGAGGCCACTGACGCCAGCGCTGGTTCAATGCGTTAGTTGATACTTGCGAAAGCATTGATCTTGAAAGCATACCCACCCAAGGACAACAATGTTTGACGGCATGATTGTAGGAAATTCAAGTGATTTTCGGTGAGCAGATCGTTCAATGCATTGGCTTGGGGCTGTTGGCGTTTATGTAAGTAGAGGGCCAACACGCCCTGTCACCGTGAACGCCTGCCAATGTAGATAAGGTTGGCCGCCCTCGCCCAAGTGGCCTCGCCGATAGCGGGCAAATGCGGAGAGTCGATATGGGGTCGGCGTTGGAGTCAGTGGAGTCAGTCACGTTTACTGTACCTGATAAGAATGTGAAGCGATCTGGCAATTGCAATACTACGCTGTTGAGGAGCGATGACTGCGAAACCAACACGAGTGCAGTGAACAATGATTGGCGGCGCAACGTCAAAATGCCGTGTGAATTGAATCATGCGAGCGCACTTGTTACGCGGAAGCATTAGCATGTGAACGTTTGTGCTATTCACTGATGAGCACTTGCAAACATCACTCCAGATATATCAAGTAGGCAATACTGCTTGCGCAAACCGCTTGCTTTCACGTACATGGAGGAGGCTTTGCTGGTGCGCTTATTGTGAGGCATACAAATAAACGACGAGCTCTCATTGGTCGATGCAGGCCGGCGCAGATGATCGCATGTATGTAGCAAGTAATAGCAGCACGCGAGACGGGGCATGCCCTAGACACTGCAGGTCAATGATCTGCTGCACGCAGTAGTCCGCACATGAGATCGAGTAGCAGACAGCAGGGCGACATCACGTTGGCATTATTATTATTGCTTGCTTGCTTGCTTGCTTGCGCACGAGACAGCAAAGCAGGAGGCGGGAGCAGGAGCTGCAGGACAGATGATGCATTAATCCAGGGAGCTCTACAAAGCTTAATGCCATCCTTTCCAGCAGCACCCATTTTTTTTCTGGTGACTACAAAGAAATCGGGAGCGAGCCAAGCGCTGGACTGAACTGGACTGAACTGGACTGAACTGGAGCAAGTCGAGGAGAGGCAGGCCTGGACATCATCATCATCATCATCATTATCATTATCATCATCCTTCTTGATCTGGCAGTCGCCTTTCACTGCCTGCAAGGACCGCCTTTCCCTCTCAGTCTCTCTCTCTCTCTCAGTCTCTCTCTCTCTCTATCTCTCTCACTCTCTCTCTCACTCACTCTCTCTCTCTCTCTCAGTCAGTCACACACACACACACACATACACACACTTTTACACACACTTGTACACACAAAAATCATCAACTGGCAGTCAAGCTTCAATTTAAACATTTTCAATCAACCAATAAAGCGAGCTTGCGAAAAGGCTTTGCACCGAAAAACAACCCAAGAGACAAATGTACGTACGTTAGCTCCTTCCTACCCACCGCCGATCACTGGCCTCCCTAGCGTCCGGGCACGCGCTTTTCGAGCCCGTCCAGCCCGTTCAGCCCGTCGACGCCCGCCGTCATCAAGGCGAGCGAGCTTGCGAGCTTGCAAACCTACCCCGACTAGCATCCAATTCACTACTGTTTGTTGGATTTTCCCCATTCGCCGCACGCACGCACGCACGCACGCACGCACTGCTGCTGCCCTTCTCTCTCTGTCCTCTGCCTTCCCTCATGGCCTCATTATCCTCCTAGTCGTCGCCACTTTGCAGTCACCGGTGTCTCCCAAATGACTGCTAATAAATTCCTGTTCAGTGCCGCTCCGCAATTCCACACACAGGAGGCTCCCACGCCCACCAAGCCTCTTGTGTGGAACCATGGGCGAGAATGAATTCCCAGGCCTGTCTGCGTTAGGACTCTACGCTTCAGATATCCGCGGCGATGGTATGCTATGCCCGCCCGTCTCCACCACCATATACCATCATCGTCTGCTCGTCCATGTCTTTCCCAGACGCCCCTGTCGTTCACATGCTAACAACTCTTGCCCTCTTCCATAGGCAACTGTCTGTTCAACGCCCTCTCCGATCAAATCTACGGCGATCAATCCTCCCACGCTGCCATCCGTACCCAAGTGATCTGTTACATGCGTGATCATGCCGCCTATTACAAACAATTCATCGATGTCAACCCCGGCGGCGGCACCCGACGCAATCCCAAACGAAAGAACGCCGGCGCCTTCAACAGCCCGGCCAACATAGCCACCCCATCCGAGGCCGACATCGACAAGGTGTTCGAAGGTCACCTCGACGTCATGGCAAGAGGAGGCACCTACGGAGACAACATGGAGATCACCGCCTTTAGCAGTGCATTTGGTGTCGACGTCAAGATCTACCAGCGGGACTTTGCGTACATGGTGTCTGGTGCGGGTAGCTATGGTGACCAGACAGACCGCCCCGTCGCACACATTGCGTATCACATGTGGGAGCACTATTCGTCGATCCGCAACCTGGACGGACCACACATTGGATTGCCAAAAGTGACGCCCAAAGTATTGAGCCCAGAGGAAGAGCTCAAACAGAAGCAAAAGCTAGATGCTGCACCTTACGTACAACCCTGGCAGATCGATGTGGTGTCGAATTGCTTGCCGTTCCTTGCGGACAAGCCTACGATCAAGCGGGCATTGGAAGCTTCGAAAGGCAACATCGATGCAGCAGTGTCCAGCCTGATGGATGCCGAAGAGAACGGCAGTGGATCATCTGCACAAGAGAGCTCAAGCGTCGAGCGTGACCAGGATAGCGATGACGACTCCAATACCGGACCCAACAAGAAACAAGACCGTCGCATAAGTCGAGCGGCCAAGAAGAGCAAGCCACGATCAAATCAAACCAGGCATGCTCTATCACAACTAGAGACCGCAGACGCCTCACAAGACTCCTTCGCCAGCTCAAATGGTGATGACAGTGAAGCATCAACCCTCCCCAGTTGCTCCCAAACCAGCGACACCACCACACAATCCACATCGGCTGCCCCATCAAGACCACCTATACGCCTAAAACTCCGCCCTCCTAAGCCCCCTCCCGATTACCAGCCACCAGAGCAAAGCGGCAAAACGTCCCAGTCCCAGCCTGGACCCTGCATGTCCGCACGCGACAAGAAAGACATCAAAAAGCAAGCGCAGAAAGCTGCAAGGAAAGAGCGTGAACGAGCATACTCCAAGCAAGCGAGTGAGCCGGAAGTTGCAGATGACGCTACTGCCGCTGGACTTGCGCTGCGACAGAACGGAGTCACGCAGACGCCTCCACTGGAGACTCTGCGCACGCTGTACATTTGATTTGAGTGAGTGAAGCGGAGCGTCACTGGTAGGACCCCCCATTCGATCGGGTCTGACCAAACGAGCAAAGATACCCCTTTCTTCTTTCCACGTCGCGTTTTCTTAACATGGATTCGGTTTTTATTGACGAGCGAACATTCCATAGCCAAACTGGCTTGCATTGGGAACGCACAACACGAAGGGAATTATGCATAGCGTCGGGGCGGGGTTGGTACATACAAAAGCGGGTTCGTCCTTCTTCTATCGGCCTGCACACGGCATGGCCGATGAGTTGGACCGTACGGGGTGGTGAGCAGAGGTTGTTTTGTTTGTTTGTTTCTCCCTTTCTTACATCTGATGCAAAAGTGGGGCATTAAGCGATGGCGTTTCGACAGAAAGACTCCTTTTGGGATAACAAAAAGAGGAATAACCCAGCGAGCAAAGAGGGGGCGGGGAGAAAAAAAAAGGCTCGAAACAGGATAATCTTGGTATCGAAAGTCTTTCCTCTCTCTCGCTGGTCGGGCGTTCTGGGTTGTTTTTGTCTTTCTTTGGCTGGTTGTCTGCATGAGATATCACGCCCCTTTTTTGCTTTTTGGTTCTACCTACTTAAGTGGCTACTCTGTTGGGTCTTGATAAACGATCGCCTTGGCTTTTCTAGATTGGTTTAGAGGCCTTTGATTGCGAAAGTCGGGGTTTGGATCTTGAATACACACTTAGATGGGCTTCATCATACCTATCCGCCTACCTTGTCTTGTCTTACTTTGACCGCTTTCCATTGCACAGTTTCCAATCTCCCATGCTCACGTAACATATCCACCTTTACGTTGGATGTGAATACCACGGCTTACAGTTTCCAATCTCCCATGCTCACGTAACATATCCACCTTTACGTTGGATGTGAATACCACGGCTTGACACGCACCCACATCAAATGCAATCTTGGGATTCACTTGCTCTATAGATTCGTGTGCACACTCGACAAAAAAAAACCCCCCACAACTAATTACCGTTGGTCTGCACACTCACCTCACCGTCGGCGGTACCAAAGTAGCACGCCACCGGCTTCTGACCGCCCTTCAGACCCGCCGCCTGCGCCTCGTCGCCGTCCATGCCGTAGAACAAACCGACCTCCAGCACGCCCGTGATCTTCTTTATCCGCTCCGCCAGCACCGAGACTTCCCAGCTGCCGTTCTTGCCGGACCCGTCTTTGCCGCCCGCCACGTCGTCGGGCGTCAGCAGCTTCTCGAACGGCGCGTCGATGATGTAGAAGCTCTGGTCGGTCTGGATGGGGCCGGTCTTCGCGAGCGAGTGCTCTCTGATCTTGGGGCTCTTGGAGCCGAGGATTTCGAGCTCGCGGAGGACGGAAGCGTGGCTGATGGGCGCGACCTCGATCGGGATCGAGGGCCAGTTGGTTAGCAGGCGGGCCTGCTGCTTGCGGTAGTCGGCGATGCAGATGAAGCGCTTGCTGCGGGTGGCCACGAGCTTCTCCTGGAAGAGACAGGCGCCGCCGCCCTTGATGCAGTTGAGCTGGGCGTCGACCTCGTCGGCGCCGTCGAAGCAGACGTCCAGCATGGCGTCGCCGGGCAGGGAGTCGAAGGCGATGGGCACCAGGCCGGCTTCTTCGATGACCTTGCGCGAGTTCCAGCCGGTCGGCACGAACCAGTTCATGTGGCCCTGGGGCGGCGGGTTGGTCTTGAGGAAGTGCTTGATGGCTTCGACGCCGTAGACGATGGTGCTGCCGCTGCCGATGCCGACGAAGCGGTACTCGCTGCGGAAGTGGTCTTGGACGGCGCGGAAGGCGGCTTTGCGCTTTGCGCTCTCGATCGTGTCGAGCTCTTTGGCGGGCGGGGGGATGGAGTCGTTGGAGGACATGGTGGGCGATGTGGAGAGGGCTCTAGTCCAGGGTATGAAGAGGGGTTTGTATGTTTTGAAGGTATGTGGGGTAGTAGTAGTAGTAGTAATAGTAGTAGCTGTTGGGATGCGACGGGCTGGTAGTAGACGAGGGATTAGCATTGGCAGCTTTGTACAGCTTTTGTGTAGGTGTGGGTGTGGGTACTGTTTGCTGTCAGATATCCACTCTTTGACTTGTTACTTACCTGTGAGCAGTTGCAGGCGCATATGGGTTGACTAATAAGATCTGAGTCAGGGTGCTAAGAATTATCAGATGAAGGTTAAGGTGAAGATGTACAGTAGCTTATATCGTCGTCATACAGTACTTGTACAATCTTCAATACCGAAAGCGGCTCCATCTGTGGCTCTCCATCTGTGGCTCTCTCTTTCTGTGGCTCTCTTTCTGTGGCTCTCTTTCTGTGGCTCTCTCCATCTGTGGCTCTCTTTCTATGGCTCTCTTTCTGTGGCTCTCTTTCTGTGGCTCTCCATCTGTGGCTCTCTCCATCTGTGGCTCTCTTTCTGTGGCTCTCCATCTGTGGCTCTCTCCATCTGTGGCTCTCTTTCTGTGGCTCTCTCCATCTGTGGCTCTCTTTCTGTGGCTCTCTTTCTGTGGCTCTCTCTTTGTGGCTTCCCTTTACCCCACCAACATGAACATTCCATAGCCATTTGGCTGTTCGGCTGTTTGGTTTGGTCAAGGGTGTTTGCCCCCCACAGTTCATGCCCCGCCCGCCGTTAGAGGCTGCGAGCTTGCTTCATCAGCCACCCGAGACAGACATCGCTCTGATGACGAGCATGTGAATGAGTAAGCAAACGCCAATCACGAAACACGAAACCCGCCATACACCGAGACCAAGTCCATAATTCTTTTCCTTCTTTTCTCCCTGTTCAACCTTTCAACTCACATCATATATCTCACTCGCAATCATGGCCTCCAACAGAACAGCCACCCCGCCACCGCTCCATCACCTGCCCACCGCCAAAGAGAAGAAGTACGACCGCCAGTTGCGTCTCTGGGGTGCCAGCGGCCAGACAGCACTGGAAGAAACACATGTCCTCTTGGTCAACAATGGCTCTGGCGTGACTGGAATTGAAGCACTGAAGAACCTCGTCCTCCCTGGCATTGGCCGATTTTCCATCCTCGATCCTGCAGTCGTCACAGAGGCCGATTTGGGAGTGAACTTCTTCCTGGAGGACGAGAGCTTGGGCAAGTTCCGTGCTGAAGAGACTGTCCGACTACTGGAAGAGCTGAATCCAGATGCAAAAGGCACTGCTATCAAAGAGGTGAGTGAGAGGGTAGCATGCGCCTTGTGCAATGCAACAAAGTGCTGACAAGCCCCCATCAGCCTCTAGAGACCTTCCTCGCAAAAGACAAGGTCTTCACACCCTACACACTCATCCTTGTCGCTGCGCCCATTCAACCCACCAATCTCGCTCTGATCCAAAAGCACGCCTCCGCTCTGAACATTCCACTAGTCTACCTTCACTCGGTCGGATTCTACGCACACTTCTCCGTCCAGCTTCCCTCAGCTTTCCCGATCGTGGACACACACCCTGATGCGACTGCATTGGATGATCTCCGTGTCCTTAAGCCGTGGCCTGAGCTTGAGGAGTTCGCACAGGCAAAGACGAATGGAGTGGAATCGATGAGTGCACATGACAAGGGCCACATTCCCTACGTCTGTCTGCTGTTGCACTACGTCAACAAGTGGAAGGCAGAAAATGATGGAAAGCTCCCAGAGGCGTACAAGGACAAGACTGCGGTCAGGAACATGATCCGCGCGGACGGCGGAGACGAGGAGAACTTTGAGGAAGCGTACGCCGCAGTGCTCAAATCTCTCAACCCTCCACAGGCGCCTTCGTCTGTCCGTGCAATCTTCGCTGCAGACGAGACACAGAAGCTTTCACCAACGTCAGCCTCATTCTGGTTCATCGCTAGAGCTGTACACATCTTCAACACCAAGCATGGTGTTCTGCCACTCCCGGGAGGGCTTCCTGACATGAAGGCCCATTCCAAAGACTACATCACTCTACAAAAGATCTACAAGGACAAAGCTCGACGAGACTGCGCAGAAGTCCTCGTGTCAGTTCAGCAACTTGAGAAGGCTGCTGGCAGAGACAATTCGCTCATCGAGCCAAGTGAAGTTGAGAACTTCTGCAAGGGTGCTGCACACATTCATCTGGTCCGGGGCAGACCACTGCAGATCATACAAGCGGGTGCAGACGTGAAGTTCAGAGATCGCGCAAAGGCAATGACCAATCAGCTTACCAATCCAGAGAGCTTGCTCGGCTTGTACATCGCCTTCCTCGCCTTTGACGACTTCGTTGCCACCCACTCGACACCCTCAACCAACGCTGATGCCGTGTCGTCGTTGGTCGCTCCTGGCGAGCCAGGCGCAGACTACGAAGCAGATGCTGTCAAGCTCACAGGCATTGCACACAAGATCATGGACAATCTGATCAACGAGGCCGACACCCGCATCGAAGACTCAGAGTACTCCGAGCTGAGGTCAGAAATCGAGCAGATCTGCGTTGAGATGACGAGAGCTGATGGTAAGGAACTGCACAACATTGCTTCGCTAGCAGGCGGCATGGTCGCGCAGGAAATCATCAAGATCCTGACCGCACAGTACGTTCCCATCGACAACTGCTGCCTGTTCGATGGCGTCACGAGTCGTTCGAGTGTTCTGAGGATCTGAGTTTGTTTTTGCAATGGTTGATTGATTTGGCGTGGCGTCTGGAGTTTGAAGATACAAAAGAAGCAATCATTACCATGAACGGATCCATGGTGCCGTCGCATGAATGGCTTGAAGGCGAGCCGCATTACCAAAACACATACATCTAGCACATTTTACCAAAACCAAAAAAAAAGTGATTGTGTGTCCCCGTTAGTATTGCATGGAATCGAACTCTGCAGGACGTCACTCCGAAAAGAGCATGGCAATACACTCGAACGACGATTGCGACTTGATCACCCGCCGACCCGACAATTTCCATGTTGCATCCTCGGCCTGCTTGCTCAATTCGTCAACTCAAATCATTCGCAGTCGTCAACACATCCACCCCGCTTCTTTACCCCACCCACGATTACTGAACATGACGCCCATTTTTGGTCTTGTTGACCTGACGCCATCTCACAGAGCTCAAGCTCCCAGTTCCCCCAAATTGAAATGGATTGTTAAGCAAAGCAAAAGCCAAAAAAAAGAACAGCCCGTAAAACCCGACGTTTTTACTTGATATATCGACTGCAAACCCCAACCCCAACCCCCATTTCCCTTTAATCCCCTCACAAAACCAGCATCTTGACTAAAGACCCACCAAACGGAACAACAACAACAATAACAATAACAACAACAACAATGACCCCTTCCCCCTTCGCCGTAGTCGCAGGCGTCGGCCCAGGCACAGGCGCCGCCGTCGCCCGCCGCTTCGCCAAAGCATACCCCGTCGCTCTGCTCGCGCGCTCACCCGACAACTACGAATCCCTCGTCGAAGAGATCAACAACTCTGGCGGCAAAGCCATCGGTATCAGCGCGGATGTCTCCAGCGAGGAGAGCGTCAAGGGCGCTTTCGCGAAAATCAAAGAGGAGTACGAGGGCGCGGGGTGTGCGGCGGCGGTGTTCAATGCGAGCGGGCCGTTCATGAGGAAGCCGTTGTTGGAGATGGGGGTGGAGGAGTTTGGGCGGAGTTGGGAGGTCAGCGCGTAAGTTATGTTGGGGAGGATTTTCTTCGTCTCTTTTTTTTTCCGTTTCGGTGCTTTTTTTTGGGGGGGGGGAACTCGATTTCGAGTGGCAATGATCGAGACTTTGTTTGCTCAATCGGGGTTGCTAACGATGTTCGAAACAGCAAAGGAGCCCTCATCTTCTCCCAAGCCTCCCTCCCCCTCCTCCTCCAAACCGCTTCCGACCCAGACGCCAAATACCCTCCGACGCTGATCTTCACCGGCGCTACGGCGAGTGTTAAAGCCAACGCGCAAATGTCCGCCTTCGCTAGCGGCAAGTGGGCGCTGCGCGCGCTGAGCAATTCGATTGCGAGAGAGTTTGCGCCGCAGGGCGTGCACGTTGCTCACGCGATCATCGACGGCGTCATCGACATTCCTAGGACCAAGGAGTGGTTGAAAGACATGCCGCCTGAGGGCAAGATTGGCGCGGACGATATCGCGGAGACGTATTGGAGTTTGCATGTGCAGTCGAAGAGGTGCTTTACTAATGAGATCGATATCAGGCCGATGCTGGAGAAGTGGTAGAAAGGTTTCTTTTTCTGGTTGTTCAAGGACTAATGATATTGGACGCCGGCAATGAAAGCAATTCTGGGGGGGGGGTATCAAGTCGTAATAATGGCATGCTGCAAAATGCTGCCAAATGGAGGTATCAAATGATGAAAGTTGGAACCTCGACTGAAGCTTTCTTCTCCTTTGCTTTGCGCTTCTCTTTTTCTTCTTCTTCCTTCCTCTGCCTGCGTTTGAGCAGGTAGGCAGGGGTTTCTTCTTTGGTGCTGGGTTGGAATGGCTCGAAATCGTCGATAGAAGTCGTGAAGGTTTTGCTGCTGGTGCTGCCTCTGACGTTTGAGCGTGATGTGTTGTGGTCTTTTTCGATGAGGTCGTTGGCAGCATGATGATCCGGCTGAGCACGAGTGTGAGGTATCCCCTCGCTTCTAGCTGCAGCCAATTTCGTGAAAACGCTGGTCTCTCGACGCGGATCCGCTTTTGGCGCACTCGGCTTTGAAGTGGTATTGTGGGTGGACGCAGTGCCCTGCTTTCTCGGTCGCGCTACAGGTCCATCAAGGTCGTCGCTATCGGCTTCGGAAAAGTCGTTGCTCACAGTCCGGTCGCCAGCATCCAAGTCTTCCACCACAAAGGTTCTTTTGGCCTTTTCAGGACTTCTGAGGAACCCGTTCGCAGCTCTGCTCTTCGACTTGACTTTCCCGACACCCTCAAGAGCTCTGCCCATGCGTCGGTGATCGTTCATCAAGGCTCCCAGCAGAGGATCTGTCAGAGCTCCTTCGTCATCTTCCTTATCCAGCCCCAGTGCTTTGTGAATGCTTTTCGCTCGCTCCTCTCTTTCAACCGCCATGGCGTCTCTCTCCGTTCGCGCGTCTGTGGGTCTGCCCAAGGTCCTGAGCACCTTCTCTCCACGCGCTTGAGCCCGGCGCTTCTGCTCTGCGTACGCTGCATGGTGAAGGTGCTGCGTGTAGAGCTGTGCGGTCGCTAAGAACTCATCTTCGACCATCATCCAAGCATCATCGGCGCCATATCCTTCGCGCATGTACTCGACAGCAGGCGGAGCGGGAGGAGGCGAAGTTGAGGGTGAGCGGTCTGGATTTAGGAGTCGCTGTTTGGCGCGTCGCTGAGGAGTTGACACACCGGTCGGGTTGAGATCGGGATCTACGACGTCCTGGTCTGATGGCGGTGTTGCAGCGCGCTTGCGCTTGGGCGGTGCAGGTGAAGATGTGGATAGCGGGTCGAGGGTTTTGGGTTTTGGCGCTGTGAGCCATGGGAGGGTTCGAGGAGGCATTGTGGTTGTACTGGAGGAGTCGTACGCGGTTGTCGTGTTGAGTGGCGGTGCCTGGTAGCTCACGTGTTGGAGAGCTTTAGTTTGGTGCGTTGTATGCGCACGCTTCTCGTGCTGGTGGACTTGGATTGAGGTTTAGGCGGCAACATTTCGCGCGACGTTGCTTGTGAGTTGTTCAGTCACTGCAAGGGAATTGCATGTGAAGTAGAAGGAGAGGAGAGATGCGCTCTGGTGGTCATCAAAGGCCGAGTATTCGACGCCCGCATTTGCTGCCCGCCGCAAAGGAAGCTTTTGCGCCGACGTCAGTGAACATCTTCAAGTACATTACACATTTGAGAGTTGATTGAAAACAACAAATATTGTAACGATGCTCGCACTCTCACTCAAAGCTGACCTTGAAGGGTACGTCAATATGTCCGCACATAATGAGTGCCATAGTACTGACATACATAGTGTCACCGACCTCTTGCCCCAGGATACCGAAGACGAGCCTTTCCACTACACATTCAAAGTGCAATGCACCTCATGTCGTGAAGTCCACCCCAACTGGGTCACTGTCAACCGTCATGTATGATCGATATTGTCTTATGTTGTTTGCGACTAGCATCTGACACATATCACAGGAAATGAACGAGCAGCAAGGAAGCCGTGGAGAGGCAAACTTTGTGTGGAAGTGCCAGAACTGCAAGGTCAACATATGGTTGTCTCGTCAAACATTTGAGTAGTACACTGACAATACAAATAGAGACAACACTCCGCCAACGTCATGGAAGCGCCCAAAGCCTACCCTCAGCAGGAGCCTGCAAAGGCACAGAACATCCTGCTCATGGATTGCCGTGGTCTCGAGTTTGTCGAATTCAAGGCAGAGGTATATCCACTCTACCCATGACAATAAAGAGGTTACGTCTGAAGCTAACTTTGATGTCAAGGGTGATTTCAAGGCTACCGGCATCGAGTCCAACACGCCCTTCACCGCCATCGACCTTACCGAAGGCGAGTGGTACGACTATGACGACAATGCTGGTGAGGAAGTGAGCATCAAGGACATCAAGTGGGAGATCCGCCGTGCTTGAGCCCAGATATATGGTTTAATGACGAACGATACAGCCATGACTGTGATGTGAAATTCCTTCGTCGACCGGGATATGTATTGCTGCTATCACATCCGTCCTTTGACCGGTATTGGCTGGTCGGCATCAATTTCCATGAAATTTGATAAAGATGTTACAATATATGTGAGGGAGGAGATCGGATAGCGACTTGTCAAAATGGTTGTGAATGCATGTATTCGTGTGGTTTAAATTGACGGAGTGTGAGGATGCGGGTCGCATATTTATGCTTCGAAGCTGCATCCAACGGACGTGAGAGAGGCATGTTTGCGGACGCCACAACCTTATGAACATGCAGCAAAACCGATACTAATAGCTCAGATCACTTATTTTATAGATACTGTACATGATACACATAGCTATTATCCAAGAAGAGGATCATATACTGACAAAAATATGGAAAACCACATTGTCAACCCTAACCCTCGCAAGCCAGAAGTTCCAAGATTTCACTTCACGTGTGAGTCTTCACCACAACACGGTCGCACTTTCCTCGACTCGAACCTGATATTGGGAGATCCGTGCTGCTACCGTCGCCGCTCGCGCAGCTCACGCTGATTGGCTGCACGAGTGATCACGCTAGTGGATATGCCCGTTTCTCGACCTCACCAGACTCGAGCACGTGACCGTAGCGAGCACGTCATATCAGCAGCACCCAGCAATGACAGACCAGAGGAGAATGTACAAAATGAATTTGATGTTGGTGATACACAATTATCTATACAGCCACGCCGTCGACCTCAACACCAGCCCACTCCTTCAGGCGCACCTTGTCCGCCTTTTCAAGCACAAACTCTTTCAGCTTCTTCTGCACTCCGCCACAGCCAATGGTATCCAACCAAGCCAGACAGCCCGTTCTTGTGACAAGGGTGTTGGCGTCCACCTCCGCTGCTCTGAAGACGAGTTCAAGCACCTTGTTCTTCACCAGCTTGTCCGAAGCAGCTGGTGAACCGTACAACGCCATCACACGCTCGAAAGCGCTGGAACGACGAAGCAGGTCCAAATCACCAGTTGTACGCAGGCCGTCCACCAGCCAGTCAGCAACCCACTGCACTTCTTTCCAGTATGCATCATCCTCCTCAGGCTGGCTGAGGATAGTGTTCTCCATCCAGTAGCCAGGGAGACGTCCTGTGCGCCACTGCGGGCTTCTCATCAGGTAACGGTTGATCTTAGGGTACATGAAGTGGGTGGGATCCGCCAGGACGTGGAGGGTACGGGTAGCAAAAGTGCCGACAAGGTAAGGAAGTGGCAGGCCGGGGTGATCTGCCAAGTGCTGCTCGTATGTCTCGAGGAGTTCTCCAAGCAGAATGCGTAGTTGATCCTTCGTTTCAAGGTCAGATGCTTGGAGCTTCACGACCAGGTTGCTCAGCTGTACGCGCGCCTGGTGACGAATTTCCGTGTGCTCCGAACAGAGACACAGCATCAGCGCATCGATATCGCCATCCTCAATCGCGAGGTCAAGGTCTTTTTGTTGCCACTTGAAAATCTCAGGGTGGTTGGGGGACTCGATCGGTACTGCCTCGAATGGAAGGTTGCCATCCTGATCCTCTGGTGAGAAGTCATCTTCGTCGGTAGGCGCAGACTGCTTGCTGCCCGACAAAGCGATCTCTGCGAGGGTTCTGGACAAATCCACACCTGCATCTTTCTGCGTGACACCATCGAGCTTTGCGACACCCGCAGCGATAGCGTCCAAAAGATGCCCAGCATCACTTGTAAGTGCATACAAAGATAAAACGTGGCCGATCCATGCCATGACTATGGCGCGGGTGGCGCCTGTCAGCTTCTCGGCTGCGAAAAGTGCCTGTTCCCGTATGACCTCAATCAACAAGCTTGGCGTAACAGAATCGCACGATAATTGGCGCTTCTGCTCTTCAAGGCTGTCCAGGTACTTCACGGGCTGGCGGCTGCCTCGCGATAGACAGTCATCAAGGAATGTGTAGATATCGTCGCCCTGCTCGTTGATCAGTGAGAGGCTTGCCACAAGAGCGTCGAGTGGTGAGGCGACAGCCGCATCAGTAGACTTGTTGAGCAAGCCTTGCTCTCCAAGAACATCTCCAAGCATGCTTCGAACGAGGGTGTTGTTGGGGTGCTTGGCATGAAGTCGGAGAAGAGTGACAAACGGCGAGAACTTCAGTCCACCTTGTGTATGGAACCAACGCATGCCCACACTATGTCTGGCAACACTTAGAAGATGCTCCAACTCCAGCGAACGCAAAGCGTTGGCTTCATCTTCACCAGCTGCAGGTGACTCTTCACGAGTCAGAGCGGCGGTAAGAGCCCCCGAAACATCGAACTGCTCTTCCAGAGCCTGTACGGGGGTCACTTCGTAGTACAGACTCAATAATTTGGTGACAGCCTCACGCTGCAGAATATGTTCTTGGGCATCAGGCGTCTGTCTGAAGGTGTTGATTACGTCCTTCATCTTCGGACATTGCTCGACGAAGCGATTCTGCAGTCTATTCGATGCTTCGGTCCAAAGTCTTTCATGCGAAGATGAAGCGGCAGCTTGCTCGAACTGTGCTTGAACCTTTGCAAGCTTCTGGAAAGCTATGACCATCAAACGGAGCGCAAAGAATGTTATGAGCCCGTTGCTTTGGTTCAAGCAGCGCGTCAAGACCTTTTGACTCAGTGGCTTAGGAATGATGTTGTCCAGTACTATCGATGTTTGAGGCGGTACGTCCGCAAATCCGCCCTCCTCAGTGTGACCCAGTGTAGCGGGAACCGCGAGTGCAATAACTTCGAAAACGAACGAAGCGTAGCCGATCCAGGTGTTTGTCAATTTCGGATCCAATTGGAAGCCCTTTTCCTTGAAGTACGCATGTACGAGCTCAGGAGCTGATTTGAAACATGTCAAAACGATCTCGCGCTCCTTAGCGTCCGTTTGGGGACGCAAAGTAAGAATCCAGGAAAGTAGAGTCGTGTTGCGGACCTGGAAATTTCCAGCGTCCTCGTAGAACTCCAGGCTATCGATACCAAGATCGATCGCACCATCAGTAGCACCGAGATTGTGCTCTGCCTTCGTCGTCCCTGGTGGATACCATCCACTCGCTCTGAGCACGCCGTAAGACGAGTTGGTGGAAACGGCTTTTAGCCATTCGAGAGCCGCCTTCGCGACTCCCTCGTCAGTCTCCAAGCGCGAAGCGATCTCAGTAACACGTTCGAGATGTTGCTGGGTCAACAGAGCAGCTTTAGTGGAACGCGGAAGAGTCTTGTCCTTGAACACATTTTGCTCGGTAGTGCGGAGCAATTCCAAGACGAGGTCGGCCGGATCCTCGCGAATGTATTGGAACAGAGCACCACAGAGAGGACGCTGCTTCAAAATATCGATCTTGCCACCCTCTGGTTGGTATTTCAAATGTGTCAGGATGTACCGTACGGTGAGCGTCCGTATCGCAGGCTTGCGCTTGGCCTCTTCCTCGGACACACTGTAATTTGTTAGTTAATGTACTCGTTTTGAAACAGTTCTGATCACGGCATTGGCGATACAACAGGTGATGTTCTGCAGGTGACGGGGAAACCTACTCGGGTTTGAAGTGACCAAGGTTCTTTCTGAGCGCCGTTAAGTCAAAGGTCTGCTCCCTTCGCTTGTAAACTTCTCTCGCAAACACACCACCATCGAAGCTCGTCAGCTCAGTAAGAAGTCGCAAGCTGGGTGAGACCAGAAAATCCTTGTGTTTGGGCGCGTCCAAGCTACGCTTGACAAGACGTAAATGCTGATGCTGCAGAATCGTTCGGCAAAGCAAAGTTCCAAGTTCGCGGAAATCAAGTAGCGAAGAAACCGTTTTCAAGAGGAGTGCGAAGATGGCACAAAGCGACGATGCGAGGTAGTCGTTATTGTTTTGGTTAGCAAAAGACCAAGCCTGCCACAGTTGAGTCAAGAATGGTTTTTCTGTGTCCTGTGGGTCCTTTGGCTTCTGAGAGTCCAAGAAGTCACGAAGTATGCTGAGGTGGCGACCTCTGTTGTCATCATCGCGGTTGTATAAGATGTTGTCGAGGAACACCTTGAGCGATGTCACGCCATGGCGCAGTTCGTGGAGGCCATCCTGTCTGAACGCAAGCAAATCCTGTAGCTGTCGAGACGACCAGATCTCTTCGGCCGGTTTCGAGGGCTGATTTTGTTCGGGTCTCGCACGTTTAGGAGGACGACTAGTGTCCTCTGCTTCATTGATGCGCTTCGACATGCTGCGCGATAACTTTGCTGCGTACTGACTTCCCCAATGCGCAGAGAATGTCCATATTTGATGCTCGATTCGAGATACAAATTTCACCCTAGCGAGCGGTATGCGTTCGTATCGGCACGTGTCGTATATCTGATCACATCTCTCGACGAGCTCACTTCCGACTCGCCCGGCTGCGCCTGCTTCGCGGCCCCGGGACATCCCGAGATGCGTGCCTCAGGTGTCCACGGTATCTGGCAGACTGCCGATTTCCAGGTCCACGGTTCCGAATCTCAAAGTATCAAGAACGAGCCGTGGTGCGTCCGATTAGCGATTAGTTTCCGCAAATGCTTGACCATGCACTTGAGCCTGACGACGCAAGCACTGCTAAGCTTCGTCGTTAAGCCGTTAGTCAGGTGCAACGTCGATCTTCCAACTTCTCGAGATCCGCCCATTAATCGATCGTCGGCGGCCAGATGTCACTCCACTTCAATTACGTCGAGAGCATCAGAGCTGCACCAGGCAGGTACTATATAGTGGCTGCGGCTGACGCACGCCGTCTTCGCGCCACTGTACCAAACGGAGGCTCCCACCCATATCCGTCTGTGTTGCAAGTGAGGATGAAGACAAGCAGTACGCCCAGGAGGAGAGTGTCATAAACACCCAACTTACGATCGGGCCGTTTTGTAAGGACAGTTGCAGAAACTCACCTATGCACGTGGATGTTCAGACGCTATGGCTGCATAACTAGTGTATACTGTCAAGCCTCACGCTCATCGCGTTGTTGGCCTAAAGAGCTTCCAGGACAATCTGAAAATCTTGCTCTTTGCCCACCCTCCTGCCATTCTGTCTCTTCTGAACCGAGGCAGCACACTCGATGATGGTAGACTACGGAGGTGTGCTGCCGTGATAGCCAGTCACGAGATCAAGTATCTCAACTCGAGTCACAGCTCTCGGGAAGGCGTTTCTCTTACGAGCTTGGATGTCCGCGCAGAAAGTCAGAGTTCGCTTCCACTCCATGATCTCTGGACGTTAATGGACTTTCCCAAAGCGACCTGTGTCCGAGAGAGTTTGCGGCTGCAGTTGCAGAAGCTTGATCATCCCACGTCTCGCTTGTTTAGCTTCGGCCACGCGCCACTGCCAAACCATCCTTCCTGAAAGGTTCTTGATGTTTATACTCTCCACGGTAGTTCAACGTTGTCCTCCTGCAAAGGACCAATGAGCCGATCTCTATCTGCAATGAGGCCTGGGACGCGCAACGACAAGTCGACAAAGTTGATCGCGTCTCCTCGGACAGCACAACAGCACGTCCGTCATTGCACATTGTGAGAAAGCCAGAAGCCTCTAGATGAGGGTATGAGACTTTGGTTGTGTTCCTCCCATTAAGTCTATTCCTTCCATAATCCAGTCCAACTTGTCTGTTGCCCAAGATGAAGACCACTTCGATCATCTGCCTTGCACTTTCCGGCTTAGCTTCTGAATACCCAGACATCCTACAGCAACTCGAAAAAGCTGACGCCAGTAGCCCTTGTGAGAAGAGACAAATTCCTTACAGCACTCCGCCCTTTGATGCTCAGGCGCAATACGTTGATACTACCGGCCCGTACTCTTTCGTAGCCCCATGACCCAATGACCAGCGAGGCCCATGTCCTGGTCTGAGTGCCGTGGCTAACCACGGCTACCTGACTCACGATGGCATTGCCACAATCCCTCAATTCATCCAGAGCACTGGAAAGGGTGAGTAATATGACCATTGATACAAAGCGACCGTCATTGACCGACCATCATAGTCTTCGGCATGGGCGTCGATCTATCCACATTCCTCGCGGTGTATGGTTCAGTCTTCGATGGCAACCTTTACAGCTGGTCTACTGGTGGACCTGACGACCGCGTGAGCATCCCACTCATCCTCCTTAGTCAACCTCAGGGCATCTCTGGCTCGCACAACAAGTATGAAGGTGACGCTTCACCCACCCGAGGCGATCTTTACGTCTACGGAAATGACTACGACCTTGTCTTGAGCAGAATCCAGCGACTCTACGATGCCGGCAAAGCAAAGAACGAGTATGACTTGCAGCTGCTTACAGACCTCCGACATGTGTCTTTCCAGGAGAGTCTCAACACCAACCCTTACTTCTTCAACGCACCGTTTGCTGGTGTTATCGCCCAACCCGCTGCGTGGTCGTTCATTTACCGCTTCATGGCAAACAAGAGCGAAGAGTACCCGTCTGGTAGGCTCGAAGGAGAGGTACTGAAATCCTTACTTGCTATCACTGG
Organism: Cladosporium cucumerinum; assembly: GCA_023634325.1. Lineage (NCBI taxonomy): Eukaryota > Fungi > Ascomycota > Dothideomycetes > Cladosporiales > Cladosporiaceae > Cladosporium > Cladosporium cucumerinum. The sequence goes on from JALDQA010000002.1 coordinate 476,051, forward strand.
AGAAGATGGCAAGTTCGTCTACAACCGTGGCCACGAACGTATTCCAGACAACTGGTACACGCGCAAAATCCTTGACGACTACAATATCCCGTACCTCGAGCTAGACAAAATCAAGATGGCAAACCAGTACCCAGAGTTTGCCAGCATCGGCGGAAATACCGGAACTGTCAACTCCTTCGTCGGTCTGGACCCTGCCAACCTCACAGGGGACTTCTTTGACGCTGGTACACTTTTGAAGGGTAACAACCTCTTCTGCTACGCTATGCAGCTCCTCATCCAAGGAACTCCCGACATTATCTCCGGTCTTTACACCGGCAACAACGCTGTCGAGGACAAGCTCGGCTCCGTAATCAACGCTGAGACAGACTCGCTCGAATGCCCAAAGTTGAAAAACATCGACAAGGACCGGTTCAGCAAACATCCCGGCTACACCCAATCGTAAGCCTCATTTTGCCACGTGCCAACCACGGCAATTGACTGACCCTCGTTCAGGTACGACAACTACACACCACCGACGAAGAATGGGCTCCTCAAGTGATTCTACAAGTAGACATACATGTTGATGATGGCGAGAGAGATAGATTATGACTAGCTGAAATATCAATTCTACAATTTGATTCCACCACAAGTGCTCTATCATACATACGCTCTCTTTAACCACAACACAAACGTCCACTCACTTGCATGAAGACTTTACCGCATCGGTCCCTTCAGTGCGGCGACACACCGTCTGGTTTCTGCGAGCTGTCATTTTGATTTGCGCGCCGTACGGGGTGATCTTCGTCAGCCCTGTCGTCGCAAGCTTTCGTGGCCCAACGATCCGATCTGCTTGCACTCGGTTCTTCCTGCCCTCCTCCTACCCGCGGCGAGATAGCGATGAGCAGATCCCTACTCTCGTGGTAGTGGTTTGGCGCTCGTGAAGCTCAAAGCCGAATCAGCTCTACCTGAGCGGATCTTAGAATGATTTTCGGCAGGATTCATAGACGTACGCAAGCGAGGCAAGGTACCTGGGTCAATGTATTTGTTGCCATCTCTAGAGCAAAAACTTTTTGCGCTCAGCCTTGTTGTTCTCGTTCCAAGAAGCTCGGGTCGAGCTCCACCTTCCTTTCGAATTTCGTCCACCAGTCCTGGAAAGCCTTGAGAGGGACCGTATCGCTACCGAAAGACGACAGGAAGTTGAATGCGTTGCCGATGATCCTTTGCGCAAGGACTTTGGTCGTCACTTTGCCGCCAGTAGCAGATTGTTGGCGCACCAAAGCCATTGCTGGGACACCTGTGGGCTCCTTGAGAGACGACATCTGAGCTTCCACCTGAGCTGCAGGTTCAATAGAGACGCCAACGACTATGTCGGCTCCAGCGGGAACAGTGCCGTTGGTGTTGGCAGATGGCTGGACAGCATCGTCAGTCATAGCGTCGCCGTCCAATTCGTTTGAGCCGCCATTTTTCAATCCGCTGACTTTGAAAATTGCGCTCTCTTTGCCAGGGCCAATGCCGCCGAGAAATTTGAATTCTTGGGACGGCGGTATCTGTACGTAGACAGATGCAGCGGTTCCGTCGGGTAGCTGCGTGCCCGGTAAGAGGAACACAACAATGTGGCTGAATGAAGGTACGGGCGGGATCCTGAAGGCGAATTGTGACTCGGTGATGGCTTGTGGTGCAGCGTCAACAGGCCTGCCAGAGATGATGAGGCCGAACATTCTCGTGCTGGTCGTAGAGAAATAAGAAAATATTGGCTTGGATTACTGTCTTGACTTCCCAAAGCTGATATAGCTATACTTTGAATCTGCGTATATTCCGCTTGCGAGACTTGGTCGTTTCTAGAAAGCCCTTCAGGTTTCGGGCGCGATTCAGATCGCCACCCCGCTTCGAGCGAATCTGACTGACAGTAAGCTTCGAGATTGGAGGGATGTCGATGAGAATCTCATGAACCAAGTCAACTTGACACTATTCACGAATAAACTTTCCTCAAGAAACGCGTTCGCGTATCTTCTATTACCTCTATTCAGCTATGGATTCTTTCAATCTCACGCGAGTCCGTGAGCTCCTCCCAAAGCAGCTCCCCAGGATGCCCTCTTGGCCTGCCAGTCAAGACCAGAGTGCGACTTCGGAGCCGTCAGTTGCAGGCAACGACGAGGACTCAAACGACTCGATCGTCCTGCCGGAACCAACTCCCAAAGCAACAGGACCGAAGAGTAATCTCGACTTGATCGGAGAGTGTGACAATTTCCCATACTACCACACCAACCCCAAGCTGTTCCTCGCGCACATCAACACATACTATGCGCTGAAGGTAACCAAGTACCCCGAAGCAGACCTCGGATACATTTTACCCTCTGTTGCTGAGACTTTCCGCGGTCTGCCCGACTGGCATGTGAACGATGACGACCGAACGCTCACCCTCACGACTGGTTCGACTGAGGAAGAGAGATCGAGAGTTGTAGCAGCTACAGCGGAGGCTATGCGTGCTACCGATCATTTCAAGATCCTGAGAGGCTGGAGGAACGAACTGTACCCGGTCTACGGACCAAACCGCGATTTGCTGTTCAGCATCGAAAGAGCTGCATCTGCCTTATTTGGCGTAGTCACATACGGCTGCCACATGATGGCATACACAAAGAAAGACGGCGAGCTTAAGCTCTGGGTGCCTCGGAGGGCGGCTACAAAGCAGACCTACGGCGGAATGCTGGACAACACTGTTGCAGGAGGCATTGCGACGGGCGAAAGTTCGTTCGAATGTATAGTACGCGAGGCTGGCGAGGAGGCCTCTCTGCCAGAGGACCTGGTTCGGAAGGATGTAAAGGCTGTGGGCACAGTAACATACTTCCACATCCGAGACCGTCGCGCCGGAGGAGAGACCAAACTGCTGCAGCCGGAGGTCCAATATATCTACGACCTAGAGCTAGCTGAGGACGTCGAACCAAAACCCAGCGACGACGAGGTTGAAGCATTCGAGCTTATGACTGTCGACGAGGCTAAAGTCGCGCTGCGCGACGGCGAATTCAAGCCGAATTGTGCCGTTGTGTTGTTGGACTTCTTCGTTCGACATGGCATTCTCACCTCAGACGACGAAGGGTACGTGGAGATCGTCGCCAGGCTGCACCGCAGACTGGAGTTCCCAACTTTGTAAACAAGCAAAGCCTTGAGTTCGTAGGCTTGTGTGTGATACCCATTCCGGCATATTTCAAACAAGCGTCTTTCAGCTAAATGCCACCAACGCCGCGCTAAATTGACTTTTTCCTTTCTCTAATCGCCTTCCCACATCGTTAGACCTTTTTACCCGATGTCCAACAAGTCCTACTTCTTGAGCAGCATGTAGACGTGGTCGATGCGGAGCGGCGACAGCTTCTTGTGCGGTCCGTCGAGGCACATGAGAAGTCCACCGAAGGAGACGTAACATTTGCTTTCGGGCTGTCAGCACTTTGCACCCGGGCCAGCTCACAATATTGCGAAACTTACATGGTGTTGCCTTCCTCGCCCTCCTCGAAGCGGTATACCTTTCCGTAGCACACGTAGTCGTACATGTCCGCGAGAGTCGACTCGCCCTTCTTCTCTCTCCAACCGCGCTCGTCCTTGGTACCGTCCAGGTTGAGTGTCGTTGCCAGAACCATGGTGACTGTCTCACCACTGGACAGTGGGTACAGCTCGTGGTTTACGTCGAGTGCGAGCGTAGTCGAGGCATCGTGTGTAGAGCCGAGAACGCGGGTAACGCGGTCGTATTTGTCGGCGATGGTGGACGTGATGTTGAAGGTCTCTTCGTACAAGGTGGCGTCCGACATGATCGCGTTCGTTTGGGGTGTCGCGGAAGATAGTAGAGGTGTATGGAGTGGTCGTGCGCGAGGTGATGGGTAGAGTCGCTTCCAGCCTGCAATTGAGCTGTTGCGACCTTCAAAAAGTGCCTGCGCTTGCGTAGCGCACGGGCCCGCTTGACTTCATGTCTTCACGTGCACTTTCACTTTCAGCATCGCGTCCAGCCAGCCACTCCTTGAACACTTATCAACGGCTGCCGCCGTCCATGAGTGTATCGTCCCATCATGGACGTCACGTCGCACAGCTCGGGACTCTCTTCGTCACCTCGAGGGACGAAACGCAAGGCAGACGAGTCAGATGGTCCTCGTCGTATCCGTGCTCTCCATCAAGATGTCGTCAACAAAATCGCAGCTGGTGAAATCATCGTCGCACCAGTGCATGCACTGAAAGAACTTATTGAGAACGCCGTGGATGCAGGCTCCACCAGTCTTGAGATCCTCGTCAAAGACGGTGGTCTAAAACTTCTTCAGATTTCTGACAATGGATGCGGTATCAACAAAGATGACATGCCAATCCTGTGCGAACGCTTCACTACATCGAAGCTCAAATCGTTTGAAGACCTCCAGTCCATCGGAACATATGGTTTTAGAGGCGAGGCGCTGGCCAGCATCTCTCACATCGCTCACCTCAGCATCACCACCAAAACCGCAGACTCCAGTTGTGCGTGGAAAGCCCACTACGCCGCTGGTAAACTGGCACCACCAAAGTCCGGTCAGAGCGCGGACCCGAAAGCCTGCGCGGGCCGACAAGGGACCCAGATCCAAGTCGAAGACCTCTTCTACAACGTCCCAACGCGTCGTCGAGCTTTTAGGTCCGCCAGCGAGGAGTATGCGAAGATCATGGAACAGGTAGGAAAATACGCTGTTCACTGCCAAGGGGTGGCTTTCACTTGCAAGAAGCACGGCGAATCAGGCGCCGGCATTGCGATACCCATGGCAGCTAGTACCAAAGACAGGATTCGGATCGTTCACAACAGCGCGGTCGCCAATGAGTTGATCGATTTTGAGCTGGCCAACGAGCAATACGGCTTCAAAACGAAAGGACTCGCGAGCAATGCCAACTACAACGGCAAGAGAACGACTCTTTTGCTGTTCATCAACCACCGGTCGGTCGACTCTTCCGTGATCAAGAAAGCTGTAGAGCAGACATACTCTGCCTTCTTGCCGAAAGGTGGCAAACCATTTGTGTATCTTAGCCTCGAGATTGATCCAGCAAGAGTGGATGTCAATGTTCACCCAACCAAACGTGAGGTCAATTTCTTAAACGAGGAAGAGATCGTGGAAATGGTGTGCAACGAGATCAGATCCAAGCTTGGCAAGGTAGACATCAGTCGCACATTCGTGACGCAGAGCCTTCTCAGCGGAGGCAAAACTCCCAGTGTCAGCAGAAATGTCTCAATTCCTGATGCCGAGGCTTCTACGCCTACTGGTTCGAAACGACCTTCGGCCTCACGCCCGACAACTCAGAAAACGTACGAGAACAATATGGTTCGAACCGATGCGAGAAGCAGGAAAATTACGACCATGCTTCAACGGGCCTCATCACCCTCACGTGAGGCAGGTTCTGATGGCCTAGACTACGAGATCACAGACAAGGAAGCGACGATTTGTCGACTTTCCACGATCAAGGAGTTGCGAGCCTCGGTACGCGAATGCATGCATAGTGAGCTCACCGACGTCTTCTCCAACCACACCTTCGTTGGCATCGTCGATGACACGAAACGAATTGCGGCTATTCAAAGTGGCGTGAAGCTGTTCCTGGTAGATTACGGTATGGTGTCGGCGGAGTACTTTTATCAGCTTGGTCTCACCGACTTTGGGAACTTTGGCGCAATCCGGTTCGAACCTCCGTTGAACTTGCACGAGCTACTGCATGTCGGAGTCCAGCAGTTGAAATCACAGGAGCCGGACTCGACAGACTTTGATTGGGACGAAGTGATCCCTGCTGTGGTTGAGCAATTAATCTCTCGACGTGAAATGCTGGCCGAATACTTTGCCTTGGAAATTTCCGAAGAAGGCGAACTCCTCAGCATCCCGTTGTTGGTCAAAGGCTACATGCCGTCGATGGCGAAACTTCCAAACTTCCTCTTGCGCCTCGGTCCCCATATCGATTGGCAAAACGAAGGCGCGTGTTTCCAAAGCTTCTTACGCGAGCTTGCAAGCTACTATGTGCCCGAGGCACTACATGGAATCTCTGGCAGTGACGGAGAAACCATCACACCGAGACGGGACGAGCTGCATCGAGCAATCGAGAACACCTTGTTTCCTGCGTTCAAGGCAAGGTTGGTGGCAACCAAAAGTCTACTCAAGGGTACGGTCGAGGTTGCAAACCTGAGAGGCTTGTATCGGGTCTTCGAGCGATGCTAAGTTAGGCATGTCGTCAAATGTGGCTTGTCTGTCCAAAGGTATTGGACGCCTCCATCGTGGCTTGCACCCTTCACCGGGATATGCGCCTGTCTCGGTTAAAGCGTTTTGTTAGCTTCGTGATACTGTACTGTACCTGCTTGCCGTAGCACCGCGGGGAGAGGAGGCGTCGCTCGTGGACGGGAATTTTGTTCAGTAGTCGGACCGCAGATGTCTATTGTGAACCAGTAAGAGCCCTGCAATTTGTCACTAATGGTGATGCGCTGGAAACCCCACGCTGTTGCTAACGTCCAAAGTGCATAGACTTCGATTTATTGTTGTGAAGTCTCGGTATGCAATTTGGCTTCGCGAAGTTCATTTGCTACGAAAGCAAGCCACGACGGATGATCGACAGGAAATTACGTAAAGACGCCTCGTTCTTTAGGTTCCTTCAGTCCACTTTGGTACATCGTCTATTGATCGGGATAATTTAATCCTGGCATCGTGCATCCTGCCAATGCTGATCCGCCATCATGGTTCGTCTTAATTCTAGAACAAGCAAACGCAAGACGATCCCGCGGTTGAGTACGGACTCCCGCATACAACTTGTGGCAAGCAACACCTCGAGCCTGGAGAAGAACATGCCGAGGCCGCTTTTGATCTTTCTAGCTCGGAGATCCATGGACGAAGCTACTACAGATACAGCCATAGATCGGTTACGCCTACTGGATCACCCAAAGCAACGTGACCATACGTTGTTGCTATTGCGATATGCCAATCAATTTAAGTCTGCTGACCAGCCGCTACTGCTGTCGTCGTCGAAACTTGACGTATGATAGACACACCTCCGCGTTTTAACTAGTTTTGGACCACGATCTGCAGATTCTGGAATAACATTACCTTCGGCATGGTTATGGCTTGATTTTCCATTGTTCCGTGAGCATGTCTAGGACAGACGACATAAAAGAGCCCTGGTTCGCCGCGTGCTTCATTGCGGTTGTGATCTATCATCCATTCTCAACACAACACCCTCTACTATGAAGCAAGCTATCGTTGCAGCTCTTGTCTCTTCCGCCTCGGCCTTCCCATGGGTCGTGGACGTGCCCGGTGTGGATTCTTCCATGCTTGGTTCACGCCACCATCGCCGTCAACAAGTAGGCACAGGTGCTGGCGGTCCTGCGTCATGTCCTTACAACGCCGATCACAAGCCTGCCGCTCCCTACGACTCGAGGTGGCCATACGCCGGAGCGAAGAACGGCGCCCCGGGAACAGGAAAGGGCGGTTACCTTGTTCCTGCACCTGATGATGTGGCGCACCAATACGTGGCGCCTGGCAAGAATGATATCCGCGGACCGTAAGTTTGCTCGATAACCTTACGACACTCTCATCTAATGCGAACTTCAGTTGCCCCGGTCTGAACACTGCGGCCAACCACAACTTCTTGGCGCACGACGGTATCACCACGTACAGCGAATTGGTGGACGCGCAACAGAACGTCTACAACGTCGGCTACGACCTAGCCAACCTGCTTGCCACCCTTGGACTCACTCTTACCGACGGAGACATCGTCACCCAGAAACTCAGCATTGGCTGTGATGCGACCACTCGCACCTCATTCAACCCGATCCTGACCGGCAGCGAACCTGGCCTTGACGGCCACAACAAGTTCGAGGCAGACTCATCGCTCACCCGCAATGACTTCTTTACGCACGGTGGTGACAACTTCAGCTTCAATAGAACTTTGTTCGATATGATGACCCAGACAACTGCGGGTTACTTCAACCGCGAAGGTCTATCCAAGTACCGTCTGCAGCGCTACGAGCAGTCTCGTGTAAGTTCTCATCAATATGGACAGAAGCAAACAAACCTGGCTGACCCGAAATTTGTGCAGGCTGAAAACCCTAACTTCTTCTTCGGCCCCTTGACCCTTTTGCTTTACGGAGCTGCCAGCTTCCTTTACGAACTCATGCCATCTGGCACTAACGGCTACCAACCCGACTATGCAACCATCGAGTCGTTCTTCGTCCATGAGAGGATACCCGACAACTGGACCACTCGCATCAAGCCATACTCGAACATGGATGTCACCAACCAGATTGTGACAATGTACCTCGAGAACCCAGTCCTCTTCGGTGGAAACACTGCTGACGGCACGTTCGATGCTATCAACTTTGGCGCTATCAAGGATGGCAAGATCGAGGCTGGTATCAGTGCTAAGGATACTTCCTGTCTGCTTTACCAGTTGGCGACTGGACAACTTCCCGGCTACTTGAACAGCCTGATCACGCCTACAGTCGAGGCGCTCTCGTTCGTGGCCACTAAGCTTGGCCCAGAGTTTGCCAACTTGGGATGTCCGATTCCGTTGACTTAAGCTCTCGAACTCAGACGATGGTATTGACAAAAGGATGAAAGTGTCCTGCTCGAACGAAAAAAACTGTCTAGAAAACTTACACAGGAATTGTGGATGAGGTCAAGGATTCAGAATTTGGTACATAGCTGTTTTCAACTAGAAAATGTGCGTATACATTTACGAATTATCGAAATCATACTATTGTGCTCGCCAAACGTCGGACGGAACGAAAGAGGCATGTGCAATCGAGTTGACTGCTTAATCTCAGCCGTCTTCGCATCACTCTAGCCTTCAGCCTCAACTGAGGTAAGAGTTTCTTGCAGTAACATTTCGTGTAACTCTACGCGGAGTGGACCCCCGTGAAGCGTACCACCTTGTTGGTCTGTACACTGGCTTCGGGTGCCCGCAACCTAAAAAGAACGTCACCTTTCACATCGCTAAATGCTTATGTCACAACGGCATAGTCTTAGTCAGACAGGCACTTTCTGGTCAAAGTCAATCTCGAGTTGGCGACATAGATGCCAGCCTGGCATCTTATTTAAATCACTCCCAGCTGCGGGTTACAATTGATCGAATTTAGAGGGGAGTTTAAACAGCATTCTGGTCAATATTCGTGGATGGTCTGGATAGCTTCTCTCGCATTCCTTATGTAACGTATGTCACACGGCTGATTGGTAATGAGATGCAGACAGTCAATCCAAAACGGGAGCCATGCTCGCCATGATAGTGCATTTTTGACTTGTACGATCAACACACATCGAGCATATTGGAAAATATGAGGAAACGCTCCTAGCATGTTAGTCTCTGGACAAGATGTCGCTATATACACACAGGACGAGACGTCGTCTCAAATCTGGACTGCAGACTGTTATCGGCATAGGAAGGTATCCGAGCGAGGAAGCAAAATTGGACAGGCTAAGTCTTCGTATAACCGCTCGTATACCTGTGACTCTGCCCTATGTGCAGCCCTCTCATCCGCTTCTGTAATCTTGCAATTGCCGAACGTGGGCTGGGGTGAAATGGGCCGACTTTGTACCGACCACGATCGACAAACTCTTGCCAAGGGTGGGATCATGCGGCACCCTCACTCGCTTCGTTGACAAACTTTACCTTCAGTAGCAACCGAAAATCCTCACGTGCTTCGTCAACCCCGCTGGGTCAACTCAGGCCACTGTCAAGCATCATGGACAGGCTTAACGCTTAGTTATCGGGCAATGCATTTTGATCGGGGTAGCATGCCATGTGTATGCTTTTGCCCGGCGGAGCTGCCGGGAGGATCTGCGCTCATCGTGCTTTATATCTCCTGTGCCACAGGTGCAGATAAGGCACGTGTCAGGTTATGTAGAGATGAAGATGAAAACCCTAATGAGGGTTCGCGGCTGAGAGTCATGGATCCCGTGCTCTGTGCGTTTTGAATATAGTGGCCAACGTGATATGTGGTTGGCTAATGGAAACCCTTTGCACATGTTCAAGAAGGAGTGGCGTACACATTGTGCAGTGCCAACCTCGGGGACTTCTTCAGAATGCTACGTACATTGATTCTGATCGTGCATTGGCTCATTGGCCATGCGCATTGCCCTGATTCGTCTTGGGCCGGTTCCTCGTATTGTGTCGATTCGGTGGTTTTGGTGTACTCGAACCGAACATGAATACAGAGATCACTCCATCGTTGATATGGGAAAATGTGTGGACCACTTCGTGCTGGACGCCTGAAGCTCAACGTGCGACGACTGCTTGAGGATTCACTTCCTATGCGTAAGCGACACATTAATCAAGCCTAATTAATGCTGTATTGCGAGAACAAATATTCGGGGACTTGTCCGTTGCCGACACCCTCAGCAGGTGCACTTTGATCGAGCTCTTGCAGATCCGGCCCTAATCGTACAATCCATCTCGATCGCTACGTCTACCAACGGTATGGACTCCGAAATGCCCACTGTCGGCATCGCGCGTTCGGTTGCGTTTACCGACGGCACATCTTTGACACAGCTCCCGGCTCTTCAGCTCTCCAGTATGTCATATTCTACTCGAATACTGTGATTCTCATCACCACATGATGGTACATTCAATGGAATCAGAGCAGCTATGTCTACTGAATCACTCGGTGACTCGTGTCACATAGTCGTGCGTTCCCACGGCATAGGTTGTCTGCAATGGAGATGCCGTACCAGATGAGAGAACGGCTCCGCAATCTAGTTCAGACACTAGACTAGCGTTACCCACCTCATGTGGCGTCGAGGCTCCACAATGAGCTTGACACCACGAAGCCACTGTCACCACACTAGTTTGCATCTCCCGAAAGGCGGCGAGGCAGCGGTTGGAGCGGCAGTGATCTATTTACATCTGATGGACAGCAATTTACTAACCAAATTTTGAGGTACTCGAGCAGAGTTTTGCTTCTGGTGTGTGCTTGAAAACCTGATACCCGGAGGTACAAACTATTGCCTGGATCATTGGCCGAGTATTCAGATTCGACATCACGCGCACTGAGACACTGCTGCCTGCCAACTCCTCTGAGTTCGGAAGGGGTCCAGGACGAGGGCAAAATTAATGCACGTTTGTTCGGCACGCGGCGAGACGGCCGATGCTGCTCATGATTCATTCCTTGCAATGTGGCGCCGGACAGTACCGAAGCCGTTCTACAAGGCCTCGTGTGTGCAGTCTCGACAGTACTTCCTTCGCTTCCGTATGAATCAATGATGCGACGCACTGGACCAGATAGACGAAATGGCCAAGCGAAGCGTCTCCCGGGGCCAAATCACACAATCGTCGCTTCTGTGCTTCCTCCAAACCTTCGGAAGCACGTGGGTGATCGGGGCACATGGGGGTTATCGGCCAAGCGCCATGATCCTGCAATGGGTCCGTGGTGGACACCGCGGCACCTGGGGACGCATGTAAGCGAGAACAGTAAGAACCTTCTCGTTCATGTACACGTACCCGCAGTCGTCTGCTTTTGATGTTGTGTGAAGAAGGGGACTGAGCCAAAATTGTCACAAGGATGCGGCGTTGACGCAATACGGCGGAGCCAGGTCCTTTCTGCAGCTCTTCCGGCAAGCAGCCAAATCATCTTCTGAGCCCTTCGAGCCCTTCTAGCCGTTCTGACGAGGCCCTGGAAAGCCGCTGGAACTTAAAAAGGATCCGGTAGGCGTCTCCTAGCAAAGGCTGTGGAAGACTGTGGATCGCCGATCAGCTAGCTTGCCTCGTCTTCCCAAGCACAATCGAGCTGCTTCACTCGGTCCATTCGCACGTGTTACTTATACGCCCTACCCCAACCATGAGCGGCGAAAGCAATATGGAGGAGGTCGAAACCGACATTGCCCCCGATGTCGATGGTGATATTGGAACAGACGACGCTGTGTCCAACGGAGACCTTGCAAACAGGCGGAGAAGACAGCAAGTGAGACAGGCTTGCCAGCAGTGTCGTCGTCGAAAGATTAAGGTACATACTTTTCCAGCTCTACCTGTCGAAATGCATTTCAATAATCTCACAGTTTAGTGCGATGAGGTTCGACCCGTTTGCCGACCTTGTGTCAAGGCTAGACTTGCTTGCGCGTACGAGCTTCCCCCTGGACAAACTCGCGCCCAAGCAATGATAGAAAGCCAGCAACGGCTCCGAGAGGAACTGCATTCGCATACGTCACTCATCCACGCCCTACGCTGCACCGATGCCGACTCCTCTGTTCAGATGCTCAATCGCCTACGGCATGGTGAATACGACAGCGTTCTCCTGGGCCCAGAGCTCGCGTCCAGATCAAACTCTCGAGAATCTCGAACTTATCCTTGGGAAGAGTGTATTGACGAGACTCAACGCCAAAGGACGCGAGACACGGAAATGCTCCTCCCACCAATCGAAAACTATCCGCCAGGGCGTCATGACAGTAGACCTCACTACCTGCCACCCCATCCTGCGACCGAGAAACACGAGAGCCCATACGATCGAAGCCAAAGACCCTCGCAACCATTCGCTCAACCCTATCCAGGTCATCCAGGTTCCCAAATAATGCACAGTAGCATCATGCCTCCAAACGTGAACGCCTACGACTCGAGAATGCCCTCATACCCACGACCGGAACTGCAATATCAGCCACGGCCCAATCCCAACTACCAACAACCAGAGATGCCACATCCTTCGCTACCTTCCAACGACCCGAACCGATCCCACCAAGGTTCTCGCTGAAATCTGCGATAAAGGAATACCCAAGCATGATCTCCCCACTGGAAATGCTGGCCGTCGTGGACAGCACGAACATCTCGATGCAGCGGACTTCTCCAAAAAGATTTTCTCAAGCCACAGCAGGCATTCTCTCTCGTAAGACCACACGAACACGATAAAAGAACGAAAATGTACACGACTGTCAAGACGCACAGATTTAATACGACACAACCCTATATCCGCGAAAAGATCGAGGCACCTTGATGCAACGGAGCAACGAGCATTTCAGGGCCGTGAAACATGGCCCTCTTCAGCCCGTTTTCTGACGATATCACATCGAAAAAACGACTCTTTCTTTTCGAACGCGAAGGAGAGTAGCTCGAGACGCTCAAGGTGGCCGATGAAGAGGTGGAATGGATAATGGATGTGGTTAGTTGACACGCCGAAGACGCCCAGGCACTATTCCGCCATCCAAGCAGACTGAATCGAAGTGCATGACGACCCATGAATAACCACTGTCGATATCCAAGGACTGCGGTTGTTCGGCCATGGTGGAAAGGCTAGAGAGAGATACGGAGGTACATGGAGGAACCCCTACGGAGTATGCTCCGGAATAAGAACCCAGACCAAAATGAATGTATAATGGATGCAAAGGGGTTTTATGACACGGGCATATTGGATTGGAACTTGTGAACATTTGATGTATGGTACTCTATCCGCAGTACAATTCTTTGTGCGCATCAGGGCTACGCCCATGTCGCAGCCTCGTTTACGTACACAGACCTGGTCGCGCGTCCAACATACCGTACTATATCCACTTCAGCGGTCCTTGTCCTTGTCCTTCTTGCCAAAGAATCGATGCTTTTTCTTCTCCTTTTCCGGCTCCTTCGTCAGCTTCGCCGAGCTATTCGCCTGCACCAAAGGATGCGGTGCGCGACCCGGCGTTCCGCCCATGTTCATCGCACCCATCTGCTGTGTAGGAGGTGCGACCTGCTGCCTCTGTTGTGCAGGCTGGACTGGTGGCGGCTTAGGCTGTTCGTCTGGCTCGAACAAGTGCGCTGGAGCTTGTGGCTTGGGCTGCTCGGCTGGTATACCAAGTCGTCGCTTATCGGTGCTGAGATCGCCCACCTGACGAGTGAACAGTGCTGGCGTGAGCATATGAGACGTGACAAGGAAGACTTCGCGCGCGGTTTTGCGTCCCATTTCGTAACATGCACGACTCTCGGCGTAGGTTGCGCCACCAGCGATAAACACGATGCATCGTTGCTTGTTCTCCATGGAGACGTTGGTGCGGCCTCGAGCCCAAGTTGGTTTAGCGGTACGTAGTGATGTAGCGGACGCCTGTCCAATATCGTTCCCCATGTCCAAAGGCGGTTTTGTGTAAGGGAAGGTGTCGGATGAAAGGGTATTCGCAGATGCCGCTTCTAGCATTTCTTGCAGAACTGGTTCGTATCTCGAGAGTGCGTACTCGTCTTGCATTGCAGCTGGGGGAGGCTTCTTTGGGAACATCGGTGAAAATCCAGGCCGAGGGTCCTTTAGACCTCTCGATGTTTGCGCTCCCAGAAGCTCCAAGTTGCGAACTATCGTCTCTTCGCTAGCTGGTAGCTGTGCATGGGCGAGCAGTTTTCGCAGGTCGGCTTGCAATATGCCGTCGCGATAAAGGATATAGAGGATCAGCAGTCGCAGGCGATCTGGTGGTGTGATATCATCTTCGTCAAGCATGCGAATCACCTGGTCTGCAAGACCTTTGGGCTTCTTATAGTCCTCGTCTAGGCCAGTTGCGAGCATCTAGTGAGTTGTTAGTAGGTGCCAGTAGCCATTTCTCCAGGAACGATGCACTGTACCTGCTCAACGGACGCCACATCGGGCAATTTGAACTTTTGAAAGCGATTCATACTTTCTTGAGCCATACTCAGATGTAGTGCATAAGCCGCCTTCATCTCTTGGAACTGTGGCATGCCAGCAAGCATGTCTTTGATCGCACCAAGCGACGCAGGATTGTCTCCTTGCTTGGTGAAGTTAGGGTTGTCATCCATGAATCTTTGGAAATCACCCATGAGCTTCTCAATCGTGTCTTTCATGTGGCGATGCCGATTTTCGACCCAGATCTTGTCTGTTTCCTTGATTTCCATGTCTTTCTCCTCTGCGCCTGGCCCAGTGTCGACAGCTGCTCTGTATATGATCTTGTCGCCGTCCTTGATTGGAAGAAGATCATGGGCCATAGCTTGATACGTGAACTCGTGCAACAATGGCGCGAACAGATCCATCGTTCGATCTGTGATGAACAGTGTACCCCTGGGCCTGGATGTCGGAGGAGGAAAGTCTTCGTGATATTTCGCGTACAGGTCAAGCTCGTCTTGCACGAATCTCGCCAGATGCGAACAGAGTATGCTTGCCTCGTGTGTCGCCTGTCGTGGTCGGTAGTAGCGGATCGTAGGATATTCACCGAGAGCCACACACACGCCAACAATCTGTCCAAGTCAGAGCCTGATCTAGGGAAATCGGCCGCGTTTCTTACCTTCTGGGCCACATCCTCTAGATGCTGTTTTACAAGATTGTTGCAAGCAGGGTGGTACAATGTGAAGAAACTCCAAGGATCTCGGAACGTGATCAGGTGAGACTCTCGTGGGAAGAACTCGACGTTCAGAACTTTGAACAGGGCGATCTGCTCGCGCGCAATAGGTGTCTTGTCTATGCGGTCTCGCAACGAGGGTTCCAACACTATTTCAAACAGTCAATCCCCGCCTCGTAGCTTTCCCAGGATTTGTCCACTTACAGGAAGTCCACACCAAGAACGTCTTCCGGTACTTTCTCTTTTGCAGGTCGGCCATGACGCAGTCCACAATGTGGGCCTGTGGTGTAAGGATATAAATGACATCGACATCGCGTTGACTGGGCCGGCGGTGCTCAATCTGTTCAATGTCTGGAATCAGTCAGGCTGTTGCGCTTTGGCCTGACAGGGATCCAATTTATTTGGGAGCAAGCATACTTGTGACGTTCTCGTTCAATATGGCATCTTCTTCAATCACGTTGTCGATCAACCGCCGCGATGCGCTGTCGAGAACCAGCACTTTCCACTAAAGCATCTTGTCAGGCCGAGCTGCGAGGGAGGGAGGGAGGGATGGAGGGAGAGTTTCGAGGTTACGGACGTCGCCATGGGTCACTTGTCGGATGATGGTCAGGATGACTGCACTTTGGTTAGTGTCGTACAAGAAGACCTTAGGTCCGGCATGAACACTCACTATCCCGCTGGGCATCCAAGATCGAGACCATGGTGGGCGGCGGTGGGCTGTGACGATGTTGGCTGAGCGACTATGAAATCGCTTGCAATGATATCCTTATGAGACGGTCATAGCAGCCAGTATGTGTGACACGTGACTGAGCGAGGACATGCGCAGCTCAAGAGGGTTGTAAGTGAACAACAATGCCAGTCTCACTTGTCTCTGGGATGTTATGGCGCAGCAGTCGTTCTAGAGGCGCCCGCGGGGTGTGGATGTGAGCTCACTGTAGGTGTAGTCCACCGTAGCAGCAGCATGCTCCAACGGCTCCTCCTCCGCAACTTTCGCTTTCACGTGCATTCGTCTGAATAACTTTAATACGGGGGGCGATTTATTCTCATTTCAAGACATACCGCTTGATACCCATTCCATCCTCCCATTCTATCCATCAAATCGGTGGCATGCTCTCGCTTGCTCGCGGAAATGCAGCAGGCAGATGCATTCGTTGCGCCATCCGCTCTCAGCGCCTGAGCTTGCAACAGACCCGTCTCGCTTCTTCTTCTTATAGTCCAGGGCGCAAGGATGGAAGAAGCAAAGGCTTCGAAATCAGATACACTGGTGGCCAGCGTACAGATAAGACATCCAGAAGGGATGGCGCATTACGAGAGCGATTCAACAAATCGGGTGATCGCGACAAGGGCGGTGTTGGAAGGTGGAAGAAGAACTTCCCGGAAATGCTGCAGGAGCGTCTGCAGGCGATGAAAGAGGAGTTGAAAAATGCGCCGCTTGTGGAGCATTATCTAAGAGAGCGACACGAGGCGGGCGACAAGAAGCAAGATTTCGGAAAGCTGTGGAATTCATTTACAAAGGATGCTAGAGTGGATGCAGAGAGACTGGACACGCCATATTTCGGAGGCGGCAAGTCTGGCAGTAGCAGGCATGAGAAGTTGGTTGAAGACTGGCGGCTGGCGTTCGCCAAAAGAGGACAACGAGGACTGGATGACAGGATCAAATACTCTTTCTACGGCCATGTTACAGGCGCCCGCTTCACCGAATCCGACATTAAGAACCAGAAGGGTCTTGCTGATCTGCGATATCCCACAGAGTGGTACCCAGGAACACGAGCAATGCATCGCACTGTCCACTTGCATGTCGGCCCGACCAACTCAGGCAAGACTTACCACGCACTACAACGATTGGAGCAAGCCCAGAAAGGTGTCTATGCAGGTCCGCTAAGACTTCTTGCGCACGAAGTCTACACGAGGATGACGGCCAAGGGCAAGAACTGCGCGTTGATCACAGGCGAAGAACGCCGCGTACCGGAGACAGAGTTGCTGGAGAATCCAGAACAGTTCATGACCAGCTGCACTGTCGAGATGGTGCCGCTCAACACTCCGCTCGATGTGGCTGTCATTGATGAAATCCAAATGATCGGTAGTCATGAACGTGGCTGGGCGTGGACACAGGCGCTCTTGGGAGTCCGAGCCAAAGAGGTTCACCTCTGCGGTGAGGAACGAACAGTGCCGCTGATCAAGGAGCTTTGTGCATCCGTCGGCGAGAAACTTGTGATCCACAACTACACGCGTCTCTCTCCCTTGAAAATTGCAGATGAGTCTCTCAACGGCAAGATCGAGGACTTACGCAAAGGTGACTGCGTTGTTAGTTTCTCGGTCATGGGTATTCATGCCTTGAGAAGACAAATTGAGCGCGCCACGGGAAGGAAAGTCGCGACAGTGTACGGTAGCTTGCCACCAGAGACACGAGCTCAGCAGGCTAGGCTCTTTAACGACCCAGACAACGATTACGACTTCCTTGTCGCAAGTGACGCCGTCGGAATGGGTCTCAACCTTGCTATCAAGCGTGTCATCTTCGAGGCTAGTAACAAATTCGACGGCGCTGCACGTCGCACACTTTCGGTGGCAGACATCAAACAGATTGCTGGTCGCGCTGGTCGCTTCCGCACCGCTGCGCAGGCTACAGAGACATCTGACGAGTCCAAGACCGAAGAAGGCAAGGTGCCCGCCAAGACTGAGGCTCCAGATAGCAACAATGGCATAGTCACCACGCTGGAAAAATTCGACTTTCCCGTCGTCAAGGCAGCGTTGGTCAGCGAACCAGAACCAATCCGCACTGCTGGTATCTTCCCGCCTGCCACGGTCTTGGAGCGCTTCAGCTCGTACTTCCCCCCTGGCACACCATTCTCATACATCCTGACTCGCCTCCATGAGCTGAGTTTGATGCACAAACGCTTCCATCTTTGCGGCCTCAAGGATCAAGTCTGGGTTGCAGATCTGATCGAGCCAGTGCAAGGTCTGACCATTGCTGACCGCAACACGATCTGCTCCGCTCCCGCAAGTCAGACTGATGCCGATCTCTGGCGCGAGCTCATGCCCGCTTACGCTCGCATTATTGCAGAGCAGAGCGGTGGCAGTATAGTCGACATTCCCCAGCTGCCACTGGAAGTTCTCGAAGCCGAGGTCAGTCCAAGCAGAGAGTACCTCCGCGAGCTCGAAAGGTTGCACAAGGGTATCGTCACATACTTGTGGCTCAGCTACCGCTTCGCTGGCCTGTTCAACACGCGAGCGCTAGCTTTCCACGTCAAGACCATGGTGGAAGAGAAAATCGAGGAAGTGCTCTCTCAATTCTCGTTTACTGAAGCTCAAAGGCGCAAGATCGCGGCCAAGAGAGAAAAGGACATACTGGCGGGTATCCGCAGCCCTGTCGTTGATGCCGCGGCCTCCAGCTCCGGTGAGAGTGCGTCTGCAATCGAGACCGAGGAGGTTGATGAGCCTCTGAGCGATATCCTCGCCCAGCAGACCATCCTGACGTCCGGCGGCGATCGTTTCGGCGGCGAAGAAGAATTCCCATTCGAGGAGCCCGGAGAACTAGACGCCGAAGTCGAAGCGGAGCTCGAATCTGAACCAGAAAAAATCGAAGCGGCGACCTCTTCATTCGCATCCTGGCGCAGAGAGCACACCAAAGAGGAAAGCCAGGCCGCTCCCGTGGACGCAATCCTCGAAACCGCACACCAGGAAGGCGAAGAAGCAGGCCGCAAGCAAGTGCAGAACAAGACACTGGAAGATCTCAGCGAGTCTGAGCCTACCGCTGAGGACCTTCAGCCCGGCATTGCCGCAGCCACCGAAACCACTTCTGCGTCCGACAAGGCTGCCAGTTCCGAGCAGGGTCCTCTCAATCTGGGCCCGGCGACTACCACTGAAGCCGACCTTCCTTCGAACCAGCCGCCGGTCGCAACGCAGGAGGTTTCGGCTACAGCGACTGCGGAAGAGGGCCAGAACTCTGAGCAGGCAACTCGCAAGGACTGAGGAATGCACATCGTCCTGCACCTCAGTTCAGCTAAAGTAGCTCAGGCGATTTGTACGAGTATATGTTCGCAAAACGTAGGATAGCATGTCGTTCGGGGTTTGTATATTACCATTAGATAGAAGCACTATTAGACCAGATGATAGAGCTCAAAAATTTCGTTTTTCAAACTCCAAGAGAAGAGACTTGAAGGGGCCGCAAAGTGTTCGGAACGTTTCGATTAAGTCTACGTGTCAAGCACCGCAGCGACCTCGCTATACTCGCTCTATCGTTGGGGAGATACATTTTTGCCGCCCAGTATGTGCAATGCCACCCAAATGAGGAGGCAAAAGTCCTCAAGTCTAGAAGTTCATCATGTCTGTAGTCATTCAAGTCAGCGAAACATTCGGGACTGAAATTGTATACAACGAGCTTACCTCTGCCAAACAGAGTCCTCTTGCCCCAATCCATCGCCAGCAGAACACGAGTCCTCAGACTCACGCTCTGCGCAAAGTACACACCACGCCACAAGTACACGGCGAGCAGGCCGCCGCCGAAGTTCAAGCCGTTGAAGTCGAAGATGGCTGCGTTGCCGATGTATGCCAATGAGCCCATGTGCGTGTACGTGAACGCCTTGTACACTGAGGTGTCGATATCACCATCAGAAATGTCGTTCAGGGCCAGACCAGGAGCTGCTTGGGCGAGCTTGTTCAGCTTGCGGCCGAGGTAGACACCCTGTTGGTTGGCGCGCTGAGCAGTTGCGGGCAGGGAAGTGAGTTTGCTGTCAATCTGCTTGAGAAGCTCGGACAGCTCGCCGAAGTCGAGAGTGCCGCTCTGGTCTTTGTCGTATGCTTCGAAGAGCTTGTCGAGGCGGCGAAGGTGGTCTCCAGCCTGGGGGAAGCGGGTACGAACACGCTTTGCAACGTGTCGCCAGTCGGAGTAGGTGATTTGCATGGACTCGGGTTCCTTGCCCTTCTCCCATGCGAGTGTGCGGAGGAAAGTGATGATGTGGTCAGATACATTGTTCTGTACGGTTGAGCAATCGCCGATCGCGTATACGTCACCAAGAGGAGCGCCAGAAAGACGAAGGTGGGTGTCGGTTTCGAGGGCATGTTTGTTGGTCTGTTTATCACCAAGCTTCTTGGCGAGCTTCTGAGAGAACTCTGTCTGAGAGACGCCGGTGGACCAAAGACAGAAACCCATGGGAAGCTCCTTTGTGACAGTCTCGCCTTCAGGAGTCTTCTGGGTGAAGATGATACGATCTTCTTTTACTTCCTTGACCCTGGCGTTCGTCTGAACGTCGACATTGTCGTGCGCAAATCGTGCCTCCGCGAAGCGGCTGAGCGCCTCATCGTAAGTGTTCAGAATGTGTCCGCGGGATTGAATGACGTGCACCGACATTTCGTTGCGAAGCAAACGAGGGTAGTGCCTGCACAAATCCTCATTCAGCATGTCGTAGAGCTCTGCTGCAAATTCGACACCAGTTGGTCCACCACCTGAGACCACGAATGAAAGCAGGCGTTTCCTCTCCGCGTCCGAGGTTGTGGGCAAGCAGGCGAGTTCGAGGTTTGCGATAATCTGGTTCCTGATCTTGCGCGCATCACCAATACCCTTCAAGAAATGGCAGTTCTCGAGGCCCTTAACACCGTGAGGGTTGGTGGTAGAACCGACACCGACTACGAGCTTGTCATATGGCAGATAAAAGTGCTCCTTTTCTCCAGTAGGTCCGATTGATGAAATCTCGACAAGCTTCTCGCTAAAGTCGACATCCTCTGCGTAAGCCTTGATGAAGTGTCCGTTGATTCTCTGAACGATTCGGCGAACGGGCTCTACCAGAGATCGCAGCTCCAGTGTTCCAACGGTAGCGGAGGGCAACATAGGCGTGAAAAGGAAGTGGTTTTCCGGGCTCACGACTGTGACATGGTATTCTCCGGCGTACAATTGCTTGAGCAATGCCACACTTCCCCAACCCGTTCCCAAGATGACAAGTTTTGGCTTGTGCTTTTGAGCAGCCATTTCGGCGGAGTCGTCGTCATCGATGTAGTATTCAGCAATAGGCAAGTTCTTGGGTCCGCCACGGCGCGGGTTGAGCGCATACTCGGACACGGAAATGTCGAAGGACTCAGGGTTGCTTTCGTAGGTGAAGGCGTCGTAGATGAAAAAGGCCACGACCAATCCACCGCTCATAACGATGAAGAAGCCCAATGATGCCAATGCTTTGTATCCATATCTTATGATCCTTGATCGTCGAGGCAGCGTTTTTGGAAGCTTCGAAGGCAGGTCGGAGGCATGTCGAAGCTGCACCCGCGCGCCAGGCGTCTGTAGCGTCCGTCTCAGGGCATTGGGAAGTGTCCTGGGTGGTGCTGTGCTCAACAGTCTCGATTGTGCTGGTGTTGAGGATAGCAGGAAAGCAGGACCGTTGGGCCTAATAGGCCGCCTTATATGCGATGCGATGCTGGCACGCGTCTGGCCAGCGATGGCCCGCGGCATTGAGAGCATTTCCAAGTCGCGATCTCAGCGCATCGGCCGGGGCAAGGAGGTTCGTTCGTAGGGAGGTCAGGTGACGGATGTGCAATTGAGCAAGCGAATGAGTGTGAGGAGAGTTGAAGAATTGTGGTTTTGAGGTGTCCGGATACGGGTGGCTCGGAAGGGCGATTGTGGTGTTGGCTGCTTGTCTTTGATGGAACTAGTGCCACCAAGCTCGCATTGGCCATGATGTAATTAATGCAGCATAGTCGCCGATCGCGCGTGAGCTTGTTTGTTCTCGCAAGATCCGATTCTTCGTCTTCCGCATGGCCCACATGTTTGGGTCGTGGGCTCATCTCGGCAAGATTGTTAGGGTACATCTATATTCTGTCTTCACTTGCAGGTAGCTCATATATATTCCACTACTCTTGCGCACTCTTCCCCGGGCAAATCGAGGTCTCTTTGTAGGAGGCGCCAATGGACTGGACTGCAGCGATTGGCGAGCGAGGACGAGGACTTTGCCGTAGCCAAATGATCCTTCGCCCTCATTAAGGAGGTGCTCTTCGTGTCTGCTCTTCTATAACGACAGTGATTCTGTACCATGAGCGATCCTTTTCATCCTCGCAGCCCAATATACACTTGACATACTTTCTCTCGCAATTCAGCCCTACTCGCCACCATGCCTCGTGAAGTAGCCACGTCTTCCTCAATCACCCCTGCCGTTCCCTCAGGCCTGATATCTGCAGAGTGGTGTATCCAAAACTTCCTCGACTGGGACGACCTCCCAAACAAGTGCGCAGACTCCGGCGAGAACCCGTCCGACTACTCTTCGATATGCTGTGCTGGCTCCATCGTCGACACGGAGAGTAATCTCTTCAGCTCCGGCAGCAGCCTCAACAGAACCATCAACATCGACACCTTGGTCTGTTGTGTCGAGGAGGGACCGCAGCAGGGCGGCATACTGCCCTTCCCCACCGATCCGCTAGGATGCCCAGATGGCAAACCAACACCACTGGCCAGCTTCGCGGCGACCAACACTGCCAATGCTGCCATCTATGAAGTGACCTACACCAGCGCATCCGAAAGCGCGGGATTATCTACAACTGTGACTGGCGATTTCATCCCTCGCAAATCGCCCATGTGCTTGTGGGTGAACACCAAATCCGGCGTGGCTATGAGGAACGTCACGGTTGCAGCGGCCGACATCACGACTCTTCCAGCACCTACGACAGACGAGTTCGGCTGGACCATCACAACCGGATCATTCGCACCTAGCAGTACCGCTGATTCTGAGACGTTCTCGACAGGCGCTGCAGCGTCGACAACCTCTACTTCAGGAGCTGCTTCAATTTATGGTGGTAGTTCGACAGCATGCCTGTTCATCCTAGCACTTGGTCTCTGCCGTGCTGCCAGGGCTTGAAACCTTTTCTAGACACTGCTGTATCGGATACAAAGGTTACACAGATACACAGACATCGGCTTCCAGTTGATGAGTTCAATCTCAACGTGGCGTCGCCTTATCGCACATTCGCAACGACATCCATTTTTTGCAGCATCGAGATCAAAATGCCCACGCCTCATCTCAAGCTCTCAAACAAGAGTATAGCGTATCACAGCATCATCAGTTAGCAAACCACGGTCAGCATCTATCTTGCAAGCACGAATTCCATTCCGTACAATTTTAAAAAGCCTCCCCGCAACAAACCAAAACGATAATTCTGATGACAGCATCGAAAGCCCGAACTATACCTCTCATCATCACTCTGGGTAATCTAACGGACGAAAAAAAAGCAAAAAGATGTGGTTCACCAAGGACTTTAACCTCGAGCTTTGATGTGACTCCCCGTATGAGGGCAGTGAATCAACCAACATGGGACTCGAACCCACAGCCTTCCGCTAATCCCTAAGAATAGGAGGCGGACGCTCTACCATTGAGCCAATCGGCTTTTGAAGCGATTATCATGGCGTTCTCGTCGGGTGTTGCAATCATATCCTCAGCATTGCAATGTCTTGGACTGAAGTGTGAAGTTACAAAGTGAAGTCTGAACTGGTGCCCGATTGTGAGATCAGATTGGTATGAAAAATCGACATCTCTTCGCGAGATACTTCACAGCCTATAGTTGAAACGTGTCAATCTAATGCAAGCTTTCAACAAAGCTCGAATGTTTTTCGTCTCATTATTCATCTATCCGATCGATCAGGAATATAGCCAGCCTGGAGGGGACCGTCGTCTTCAGGATCCTCAAGCAAGCAACTCCCTCGCAACAGCCGGCGAGTTCATATACTCAATCCCTTCCTTGCGGTAAATGTCGTCCTCAAGATGATTCCCTGAAGCATTCAGCACCATATTCACAGGTCGATCGAGATCATACCTCGGCCATATTGGCAACGCCGAACTGTTGCTGGCATTGGCCCTCGGGTTAGGATCCAGATCATACACGAATCTCACATACGCCTCTCCAATCATGCGAGCCAAACGAACATGAGAATCATAAGCCGGCGAGGCGCCCAGCAGGCCCGAGATGTTCTGGAAGCTGAACGCGACATTGTCAAAATGCTGCACGCCGTCGGTGATGTTGCGGTTCCAGAGACGTTGGTCGAAGCGGTAGGAATAGACGGGCTGCGACTTTCCTAAATTGCCAGCGTAGAGCTCGCACATCTTGCGCCGGCCGGAGATCATGACGAGGTCGCCGCCGATGTCAGCGCCCCTTCGCCATTGTGCGCCGCGGTCGAGGGTTGATTCGAAGCGAGAGCAGTTTGTTACGGCGTGGGGTGGTGCGTTGCATGGGTCATCAGGGTATAGCTCTAGCAGTCGACGGATCGTTGGCGGCGATAACGAATATGATCTCCAGCTAGCGAACGCATGTTCCAAGTTTTTGGCTGTGTTGGGCTTGGGAGTTACGGGTCGGAAGTTGATGCCTTCGTCTGTGTTCTCTCCGGTGAGCAGTGGGATCTTGACGAAGTTCCCACTGGGCATCAGCTGGCTAGGGTAGGCCGTCAGGAAATCGCCATCGATCAGTGGGTTCCAGACCTGGCTGGGCTGAGCGGCAAATAGCTTCTCCTGGCTCAGCTCGCGAAGACATGCGAGCTGGTTCGTGGCGTTCCAACAGCCGACCGTGCGCGTGAGGTTCTCTAGCGGACTATTGTAGTACGCCAGATTTTGTACCTGTGCTCCAGTGGGTCCGCCACTCTCCAAAATCGCTGCTCTGTAGAGCCCATCATCACGGCCATCGTAGCTGAAGAGCTGATATGCAATGCTTTGTGCTCCAGCGCTCTCGCCCCAGACCGTGACACGGCCAGGGTCGCCACCGAAAGCTTCAATATTTTCTTGGATCCAACGAAGCGCCATGCGTTGGTCGAGGAGACCGGCGTTGCTCGATCCTTCAGCAAGAAGCTGAGGCGTTTGCATGAAGCCGTACATGTTGAGACGATAGTTCATCGCAACAGCGATAATAGGCTGACCCATGTCCTGACTGACTTTGACGATGCCGGAGAGGTTGTATTGCGGATCAGCCACCGAGCCAGTGTAAAGGCCTCCACCAAAGATCCAGACAAGCACAGGAAGGGGTTCTGTGAAGTTGCCAGTCGGGCGAACGACGTTGAGGTTCAAACAATCCTCGGACATGTTGAAGTTGCCGCGGAATTGCATGCAGCTGTACCCTTGCTGCGTGGCATCGCGGACCTCTGAGAATGATTCGTTAAGGCTTTGTGGCCAACGCCATCGCAGGTCTTTGACTGGTGGTTGGGCGAATGGAATTCCTAAGAAGGCATCTTGGTTCCATGCGGGTAGCTGGGCTCCTTTGTATGTGCCATTAACTGTTGTAACGAGAGGGGCCTGTGCGCTTGCGGTATGTAAAGTACTAACTAGGGCCCAAAGAAGTGGCTGCGAGAGTACAGTAAACTGCATCCTGAAGATTGGCAGCCTTTTTTCCGGAGAATCATAACGACTTACCAGCTTGGGCAACGCAGTATTTATGCTAAGCGAAATCAACCTGACACTCTACCTTCGGTCTACTATATGCCGTGATAATCGGAGTGTGGTGTGTTCTTGCACTGTCCCTCGGCCATGCTATTGGAGGGAAAATACTATCGAATCGACAATTCTCCACGGTTGTTGTTTGCGGGGCCCCGAGCAGATCCCCCATGTCTCCACTACATTAATATGGAAGGACTATATTCTTGCATCTATTGATTCTGACGTCCGGAGACCTTGGCAGAGTGAGCGTGAGCTCGGAAGTTGCAAGTATGAAGCTTTGCATCATTGGTACGACCGCCCTTGCCTTCGGCATCCAGCCAACTCTAGATGCTCACTGACACGATCGAAAGATATCACCATCCCAGCCCCTATGCAATGGGGACGGAAGGCCAGTGTAAACGGCAGGTAGATGCCACGTCAGCAGACGGTTGTCCACAGCCGACTTGACCTCCTCGGTATAGCGATATTGGAGGCGACGTGCAGGCGCACCAGCAATCTATAATGTGTCATCCAGCTTATTGCAGGCATCTCTATCGTCAGCATTGAAAAGCGTGGATGCTGTTGAAAGTGTTGAAAGAAAATCTGTATCTCAATGTCAAACGACTAAGCCAGGGTATCAAGAAACGCCATGCTCGAAACGCAGCAATCGTGAAACCAGGCGCTGAGATGGCGTCCAATCGTAATAGAGAACAAGCTGATGTATGCATCGCTCCCTTATATCAGCCAAGCCTCAGACTGAGTCCGCATCAGCATCCGCATGCCTTTCTTCTTTCGGCAGTGACATGTTTTCGATTGCTTGCGCATCCTTGCTCAAGATCGCATAGTCGACCGCCACGACTTTGCTGCGTGTCTTGCGATCTTCCGGTGAGCATGCATCTTTCCCAAAGCCATGGTCAGCATAGAATCGGTAAGCCTTTTTGTTGCATAGAAAACATGTCAACATGACCTTCGCCAGACCCATGTTCTGCGCCAGCATATCCGCAACGTGCATCAAATGGTTGCCGAGGCCAAGCCCGCGAAGTGTTTCCGCCAGATGGATCTCGTAGATGTACAAGACAGGCACGGACGGCGACGAGTCGTGATCCACCATGAAGCTCAAGAAGCCCAGCACGCTCGTGTCCAAGTCACCGCAATCCTTCCTTCTTTCAATTATAGGTTCTGTGCCTTTGCGCCGTACCAACAGGTACTTCATCTCGGGTTCCAGCATTTCCTTTCTCTTTCTCCGAGGGTGCCAGCCGAACGTGCTGCTTTCGTAGTCGGCTCTGCTCGTTTCCTCAATCAGGCCGAAGGCGGCATTGTATTCGCCCGGCGCAAGCCAGTCTGCAGCGACGAGGGAGATGTTGAACGTGTTGAACGTGTCTGTGC
Source organism: Cladosporium cucumerinum (assembly GCA_023634325.1). Lineage (NCBI taxonomy): Eukaryota > Fungi > Ascomycota > Dothideomycetes > Cladosporiales > Cladosporiaceae > Cladosporium > Cladosporium cucumerinum. The sequence goes on from JALDQA010000002.1 coordinate 503,028, forward strand.
GGTCCGAACGATACTCCAGTACATCCTCGTCAACAAAGCGCGAACGAAAGTCCTGTATACTCAGAGCGTTGATATCTTCGACCAGCTTGTCTTTCTGAACAAGCTTGGGCATCTTCTGGCCTTGTACAGCTTGTACCTTTGCCTTTTTCACGCCAAGGATCGTCTTGGCCTCTGCGAGTGTATCGTCTTTCCGCTTAGGCATGTTGAAAGAACCTAAGATGCCGTGAAGGCTCGAAGGGTGAATCTCCGTCGCGGAAACTGTTGTGTACGCACGAAAGTGCTGGCAACGCCTGAAAGTGGGAAGCTCAATCCGGCAAGCCGAACCCAAGCCCGCCCGCAAGACGGCGCATCTTCTCATCCTTCAAGGGAACCACTCTCCATCAACCTTTCTTTCTATTCTTTTCGCGTGACAGTACTCCCCGATCACGCAGGCGTACATATACCATCCATATGTGGTTTCTGCGCGATGGGATGAAAATTCCTGCCAGGCGCTACGCCACGATAGCGTCGGGCAAGTCGCTGCTTCGTGGCAAAAAAGGCCCTCCGCTCTCGCTAGAACATGTGGGTACCTTGTTCTATACCAAGGTCTGGGCGTTTGCGGTCTTCTGACATGTTTGTAGTTCTTGCAAAGAGGGCGAGTGCTGGCCCTGTGGCGAGATATTGTGCGCGCTACAAACAGTACGTAGTCGATCAGTGACTTGTGATTTCACGTTCTTCAATCTGACGAAAGTAACAGAAGCGCCTTCATCGACCAGGAAAGAGCTACTTGACTTTGCGAGAGGCGAGTTTGAACAGCATCGTCATGTGACTGATCTTGTGAGTTTCAATGATTGATACTGAACAGTGTATGTATGGCTACTGACATCAAGGTAGGGCCACATCCGTTATCTCATCTCGGTAAGCTCTCTTCCACCATCACTTGCAAACGCACTACTGATAACGATCAAGACTGGCAAAACACAATTCGATAGTATGAGTCGATACGTGGAGCAACAATCGATATAATTGTACATATACGATAGACCACCTTGGGTGGTATGATACCTGGCTCTCATCACAAGACTTTCCTATGCCAAGTCTTCGCTTCCGATGGACAATGCCAGACACGCAGCTCGAACGGCCCGAGTCTGTTTACATCATACAATCGCTCAATGGTGTACCTCGATTTGAGCGCTAACAACCCTAGGGAGTTCTTCCATGCGCTGCAGCTATCGCGTTCATGTCCGCGCTTGCCTCTAGGGCGAAAACGAAGTAAGCGTCGAACTCATCATTCAGGTTCGACAATTGCGTTATCATGTCCGTCTGCTTATCTAGATTGGCGCGATTCAGGTCATAATACCTGCGAATGCGCTCATGTCGCGCGTTGAACTCCCTCATTTGGTCTGGAATTCGGTCGACTTCAAACTCAGTATGCATCATCTGAAGCACGACGTTCAGGTTGGTCAACAAGTCATCGAAGAAAGCGACTGGTGGCTCGCTATCGACTCTAATCACACTTGGTGTCAACCTCACTCTGGTGCGCTCGGCTTGCTCGGCGTCGGCGAATATTTCGATCAAGTGCTGTACTCTTCCCACGTCACGCTGGTGCTCGATCAAATCCATTCCGTCGCCGTCGTCATCATAATCGTCGTCGTCATCGGAATTTTCGCTCTCTTCTTCACTGTGTTCGCCAGGATCATCCCAGATATGTCGTGGTCCAGCGACGCCGAAGCGAGGACATCCGCCTGGTTGCCAATGTCCCGAGTGATGAGCAGCGACACGCTCGCCGCAAACGAAGCAGAAATGAGCGCCACAAGGAGGCCGACATGTCATATGATTGCAACCTTCGGCTTGAAAGATAACCTTCTCGCAGCCAGGGCATTGTTGATAGTGCTGCCCTTTTTCAAATTCTTCGAAAACATCAGCCGCCGCGGCTTTCCCGCAAGCATGTGATCTGGCGATGGTAGCATCATCGTTGCTGGTTCCGCAAGCCCTGCAAGTATGGCATTGGCAGCGCGAGCAAAGCATCAACCCTAGACCCCTCTGCCCAAGAAACTCGGCACAAACAGCTCCGCTGGCAGAGTCCCGAAGTTCGCAGTACAAACGCTCTTTGACCGGTGTAGTATACTCAAGCTCCTTCTTCCGCCACGCCTCACGGAACTCATCGTCAAACAGGTCCCAGAACGTCCAGATATCCAGCTTCTCTCTGCCCCACATAGGCGGGTACTTGTATTCGTGTTCAAGAGCAGCATAAAATTGAGGCGCTACGCAGTCGCGGGCGCAAGCATCGCAGATCCGGGAGCCTCCTTCTCCTATCGAACGTGGCAATTCTTCGAATTTGTCCTCGCAGCAAAGAACACATCCGAATTGCTTGAATGGCATGGCGCTGGTGCTTTTTGGTTGAGCGGATGGCGATTTTGAGGCTTTATGTATATGAATGTTTGAGGTGCGGCGTTCGTTGTTGATTGAAGTTGTGCGGATGGCGACTTCGGAAATTCTATAATGTAAATGTTGCGGTGTGGCGTTGTCGCTTGTGATATTGCTTGTAATTGTCTTGCGGTGATGTTGTGGTCGGTGAGGCTGTCTCACTTGGTCTGAGATTTGAAGACGAAGTAGGGACTTGCTTGCATGTGAAGTGAAGTGAAGTGAGGCTTTGACGCAAGTACCTACTAGTGGGGTTATCTGCATGCTGTCGCAGTTCACTGTCTGTAACATGGTCTCACTCTGTTGCTTGTGCGATCATCCTTTGCTCTCGCGTTATCAACTTCTAGCTCATGGCCGAGTGTTCGCTGACATGTCTCACCACCGCAAGCTCACTTCCTTCGGGTGATCGGAAGTATAGCACTTTCGTTGCCATAAGTCAGCTTGTGGGACATAGTAGTCGTCTCGAGGGCAAGGTCCTAGTATGTTTTGTCGACGCCTCACGGTAGTCGTGCATATACTGCCAAGGTGCTGAGAGGTGTCGAGTACGCTGCTAAAGACACACTAGGTGAAGCTAGGGTGGTGTAAAATATAGCACCTCCGTTATCTTAAACCCGCGCCTGGGATGTAGTCATTATCTCAAGGGTAGGGCTCAGTACTTTTTGTCTGTACCTCCGGGTAGTAGTGCGTATGCTGCCAAGGTCCTTGTATAATCTTATCTGTATCTCGATGGTACACCGTTCTTTTGTAGAACATATACCAGATGATGCGCGCAGAGTAAGATTGACAAATACGTTTAAAGTTGTATGACATTTGCACTTCTCACCACCCGAAAATTCAAGAGTGAAGAGAGCTTTTTCGGGTCTGTCAGCGCTAAGCGCCAGTTGTTCTTGATCGACTATCTTGTTCTGCATATCGCTGAAGCAGAACATGTCTTCTCGGTCTTGTACATGATTTAAAAAATAATCTATTCAACTTATGACGGCCTCCAAGACGCAGACGGCATCGGCGCAACCTCAGCTCCTGGTCGCGGTGGCGGCGGCATAGCAGCGGCAGCAGGTGTGTACCGATCTGAAGCATCGGAGCCTGTCACGGACTGCTGCGGCGGTGGAGCATACTGTGGAGTATAGTTGCGCGCGGGCGTCTTCTCTATGTTGTAAGCAGGGAGCGGACCCTGCGGCGGTGGTGAGAATTTCTTGCCAATTGGTGTGAACTCTGACACGGGCACGGCGTGGGACACTTGCCACAAAGTCGATTCGGTCCCTGGGAATGGAGTTGCTGGGCCAGACGGCCTGCGTTGGTTGTTTCCGAGAGGTTCAGTCTGTAGGGAAGGCCTGCTGGGAGGCTGCCACTTGGGAAGCGGAACTGACTGTAGCTTTGGGCGGGGAGTCGGTTTCGAATCTGTGTCGTCTTGCACGGACTGGCTCGATGTCGTCCGCGCGTTCTGGATTTGTTCTGTCGGTGACAACGCCGGAAGATGAACCTTCTCGTTACTTTCATCAGTCCCCTGTGTAGGCTGCTGAACCGCAAGTGATCGGTCGTTACCAGGCACGGAAGACAAGTCGAGAGAACCACGTTTCCCGGTGTTTCGCGGGTCATTGTATTCTGCAATTCTCGCATCTTCACTGTGGACTGTCATAGGCCTTGCAAAGGCGCCGTCTTTCCACAAGGCCATTTGAATGACATCAGGAATACCTGTTATCTCTTGCTCCAAAAGCTGACGTCTTTTCTCCATGAAGAACGCATACTGCTGCTCCATCCGCTCCAGAACGCTTCGAAGTAAATATGTCCTCTTCCGCCACATCTCATTCTCGTTCTGGAGAGCGGCAATTCGTGCCGCATCTTCTTTGGAGTCTTCACTCGATTGTCGGCTCGTCTCGATGGTACCCGCATCCTGGCTGGGAGCAGAAGATGTCTTGTGTGACTGTGATGCGAGTCTCTTTGCGCTCAGCGCAGCTTCATTCTCATAGAACAGAAGTCGTTGTTGTAGGCTTTCCTTTTCCTGAACCAGCTTCTGTCGGTCATCGGCGTTCTTTGCTTGTAGGCGACCACTCATCTCCAGCATCCTTCCCCATTGGTCCTTTTCACGCACAGCGTCCGAGCGCTCCGTCTCGCGCTTCTTCTCACATTCCTCCAACTGCGTCTCTAGTGTTCTTATTTGCTCGGTAAGCTCCTCGTTCCTCGCGGTCAGGTCATTGATCTCCGTCTCTGCGGCCATGGCCTTCTTCTCAAAAGTCTGACTCTTGAGGCGATCACGTTGTGATTTCTGGAGCAAGGACGTATATTCTGATTGCAAAGTCTGCAGGCTAAGAGACTTTAAAGTGACTTGGTGTTGTAGCTCAGCGATATGTTGAGATGCGACTGTCGATGTTGTTGCATTATGTATGGATGTCGAAGCCTGGTTAACGCTAGTGGGCGAACTTGCTGGAGCTGCAGCAGGCGCGTTCCAGGACGGCTTTTGTGAAGCTGTTGCCAGCGATGAAGGTGATGGAAGCGGTCTGAGGGAACGACCGTAGATTCTAGGTGATTGTTGATGAGGTTGCACAGAGCTTGCCCATGAGTCCGAGTGTGAAGGAGAAAAAGTGCGAGAAGGTTCAGTCCTTTGCAGACAGTCGGATGCTCTCCGCTGTTCTTCAAGCCTGCCAGCGGCATGGAATCTATCCAGGTTGCCATCGTGATACGATGCAGTCCGTTGTCGCTTCGTCGAGTCGTGTTCGACGCTTTCAGTGTCATCTGGTCCTCTTTTCGATGCTCCAGTAGGGCTGAGTGATCTAGCCATGGCGGAGTCTACTTGATCTGCTTGACGTTGAGTATTATGGTCTAAAGGACGGGGCGATAGGCTGCGCAGAGTGACTCTAGCATCTTGCACACAGTCCAACACCCATTGTGCAGTTCTCAAGGAGGAGTCTCGAGGTCTTTCGGGTCTCTACGACAGGTATTAGAGATGAAATATTACTGTGAATAGATATATATACGTACTCTCATGGCAGGTCTCGATCCGTACCTGCTGATTAACTCATCAAGACTGGTGACCGCGTGTGCAATGTCGTCGATTATTGATTTTTTTTCAACGCACCCGCGGCACGTTGGGCTTTCCTGCTTCACAGCAAGCTCCAACGCCGGCACTTGCCGATCATCACGATCGGCAGACTCCTTGATGGAAGCGAATGATGGAAGTAGGTTATTGTAAGCTGGCGGCGTCGATCGATCAGAGGCACCAATGCCGGGAAAGTCTATTATTGAAATTCTTGATTAGCTAAGCCAGAGATCGAAACCCCAGAGACAGTGGAGGGAAATCTTTGTCACCGAAGAAAGGGGCACAAAATCACTTACCACTCGATATGCGAGCATCAAAAATCGGCTGAAGCTCAGAAGCGCGACGGCTTTGATCAATGTGGCTTGATGTAGAACCAGTCCTGGTTTCATCGACACCACCGAGACGGGATGTCATCGTCGCTTCCTGCTGTCCATAAGAAGTGTTTTGAGTATAATCTAAAGGGTATCGTGATTCCGGAGGTAATCTGGTATCGTCCAGTCTGTTTACAGGGCCTCTGGTGTACAGGTTTGATAGTGGTGCATGAACTCCGTGTTCGATCCGACGGTAGGGTTCCATCAGTCGAGCGTGTTGCTCTTCACGACCTTCTGCCGTGAAAGTTCTGTTTCCAGCGAGCAGTGTTCGTGTAGCCATGCTTGAGTCGTTTGAAGATGAATTTTCCTGGGGTTCACGCCAACGCACTTCGCCCCATGAAGAGTCGGCAGCCATTGTATTTGGTGATTTGGTAAAGATCGATGCCTGATGTCACCGCTCCGCGGCCATCGTGAGTAAAGGCGTGAGGTCGCACCGGGAGAGCACTGTGAAAGCAGAAGTTCGGAATATCTCATGCGGTCACTGAAGATGCCGATAAGGTAGGACGAAGGAATGGGAGCAGAACGTATAATGTGCTTGGTAGCAGGATGTACCTTGGTACGGGTACAGCGTTGTCAAGCTCGAGATGCAGGTCTGGTGGGTCGCCACAGGATTAGGGTGTGCATGGGACATATGCAACATGAGCAGAAGCGCCGCACAGGCCGACAGGGCGCTCGTCTGCGGTATTATCCTCCAGATAGATGACGAAAGCCGTGCCAATGGATGCAGGATCCTTTGCAGTGGCACAGCAGCGTCTAAAGCTCCACACACAACACGTTACTCGCCGCGGTTGGATGGCACTCTTGGTTCCCGCTTGGTACATGACATATGCGATGAGACGGCGGTGCTCGCGCTGCCCGCCTGGCGCGCCGGTGTTTGATGATCAGATGTCGCAAGCACAGCAAGCGTTAGGCGAAGGATGTCGCGGTGGACACCCCTGAGCTCGTGTGCATGGTGTGGCATTACGTACGGTCCCGGGTGATCCAAGCCAACGACCACCCTTTGTCAGCAGAGGTCGGTGTTGCATGGGCAGTAGTAAGCTCGCGAGCGCGCCTCTGAAATCTCCACTAGCACAACCGTCCGCCGTAGCCGTTGCCCTGCCCTCGGGGTTTCTTGGTACTGGGCCTCGGCAATTGTTGATTACCATGCTTATTGCAGCATGTCGATACGGAGTGCCTGTCTCGACGAGGCAAGGCGTGCGAAGTCGTGTTGGTTAGCACGGTGGGCCAGTAAGCAGCCCACCCGCCAGCCCTATGCCGCTTGTCTACTCTCAACGCTCGTCTGTCTCTCTTTTCCCACGCCTTGCCTCGCCTTGCCATGTGTCCAAGGCTCCCTCTAGCCAATGGCCGTACACCAGCCTTTCCGGGACACCACATGGCAATGGCGAAGTCCGACGATGGCGAACGCGGTGGCAAGACTGGCAGGCATGATGTTACGGCAACTCCTGTATGAGCAGCAATCAACGTTCATCCTTCGCTCAGCCAGCCACAATAGGCATGTCTGTACAGTATGGTGGAATGTCGAGATGAAGTGTATGCTCGACAAGATCACATCACACCACCCACTAGAACCGTTCATCCAGAATTGCGCAGCGGTAGCAATACTTTTCTGCAGAGTAGTCTGTTCGAATTAGGTTATTGCCTTTTCGCCGAGCGTTCGAGCTAATTCGCGGTCGTCTGCCCTGCTTGTGCTACTGTAATCATACGTAATTTGCTGTCCTCGGGAAGACCGCCTCCTCCCGCTTCTGTACACGAGTATTACCATGTCCTAATGCCTGGCTCCCGCGAGTCGTGCCTCGCTGCCCAGGCATCAAGTCACAACCCAAACGACTCGACTGTTCTCCGTAGTAAGCCAAGCGACATGTTCGAGTCTGCGTCGTCTTTGTCCAGTACAGACCAGGATCTCGTATCTCGTCGTGCCCGTGTCAATGCAGCTGATACTCTTGAGTCTCACTGCGTCCTCTGCTGACACGCCTCGCCAATCTTGGCGGCTTTCGAAACAGGCATATGTTCCACCACAGTGAACACTTCAAGCCTGTACAACCCGCTTAGTAAAGGGCGTGGGCGCCAGCTGAGCCCCGAATACGAGCACACGAGTGCTTGCACGCATGGATTAATGCTGACAGTTCATCGGCAGTGTTTACGAAGAATTCGGATACTCGATTCTCACTGGTCGGTTCGTGGGCACTGGATATCGGTCGGTTCGTTTAGACAGCGCACTTGACACCGCTCTCGTTTACGGGTAAGGGTGCTTTCCGCATTCCCTCATCTTAAGTTAAGAAACCGCGAGGTAGTCGAAGTATGCACCACAAAAACCTCACTCTTCCCGTAGATAAGGTTCCAACCATAACCATAATCTTTGACATCCTGCCCAATCTCACCAGAGAATGGATCATCGACCCAAGACCAAGCCCATCCACGCTAACCATACTTGCTTCGTACTCTCTGCATGTTCGCAATGATGCACCGACCACGTTCTCTCCTCTACACTTTCCAGCGTACATCACATCTCAACGTACACATCTGTCACCATCACCACCCTACCCGAGTGCAACATCAAACTTCCCAAACTGCAACCTTACCAGTCGCTAACACTTGCCAATCATCACAAGTCGGCTTCGCCGTGAAACGCGATCGGCGTTCATGCAGCCAGGGTGCAGTAGTTAGTTGCAGGGTCCCGCCTTTGCAGAAACGAGAGAGCAGTCACGCTTGCTTGGTAAGGCGGATATCCCGGATGGCCAGCGGCGTGGGGTGTCTGGGATCGATATTATTAATCTATTGTTTGTGTACATAATCCCACCTTGCCTTGCGCGCGCGCCCCAGGTCATGTATATACATCTCCGTCTTGGCTCGGATAGCGGCAAGTTTGTAATGAATGGGCTCGTTGGGAGTTTTCGAAATGCCGTGTGGACGGTGTTTCGTGGGCCCGCTCAGGAAGGCGCGAGCTTCGGAAGTGCCCGAGGGATGCCTGAAAGGGTACCTAAGAACTACAACAACTGAAATGGTCAAGATGGTGGGAAGATGACACGACAAGTCGCGGCCAACCCCAAACTTGGTATCTCGACTTCCGACACCCGACGTGAGATTGGATATTGACGCTTTTCCTAGTCAGCAAACGACTGTAGACTTTGAGACGCGCAATCATGACTTGCTGACCAGGTTATCTGCCTATGTATTCGTGTCGCGCTCTGGTATATCATAGCAGTGCCCAACGACGCGCATCGAGCGAGTCGCGTACATGTAGCGTTAGTCACAACAACGACTCTCGAAACGATTGTTTGCATACCTGATGGGAAATCCTACAGTCAAACGAATTTCATCATGTCCCCGACTGTCTGGAGATAACACCTGCTTACATGTGAACTGATCCGACGACACGGTACGGACTCTGGCCGAACAACCATTCGAAGACAATGTGTAGTTGATCAGCAACTCGATAAGGTTCCGATATTAATTGAACGCAAAGTGGAGGTACAGAGTATGTATACATGGCCGTGCGCCGTGCGGTACTGTAGTTGTCTCGAGTCATCAACTCAGCCCGAGTATATATGCACGTAATAATAAGGCCAGCCACAGCTCAAACTCGTTGGAACTGGGATCATCCATGACCAGCGCGTCAGATCGTACTGAGGCAGTGGTAAATGAGGCACTCGTAACGAACAAGCTGGTCGCATTGGTTGCAATATCATGCTTTGCCCAGCATCTCGTACAGTTCGTATTCCCAGATACAGTACAGGGCAGGAGTACTCCACAAGTAGTTGGTCTTTGGAAACACACATGTCGGAATAACCCAGTCAGATCAGCAGCCAAGAAAAGCAATTGCCGTTTCTGGTCGTTCCAGCCTTGTTATTGCGAGACATGGACATGGTCGAGGTGTACAAGGTGGATAGATCCTCTCAGACTCCACCCTCACCCCTCACCGTCACATCGACTTCCACCGGGCTCACATCAACCTCGGTCTGTTGATGAGGCGGGCGTTCGAGCGCCATCTGCTGGCCCAGGAGACCAATGCCCGACAGTGCAGCACCCAAATGGCCGTAGTCAGCGAATCGCTTGCGGCCGAAGATCTGGGTGTGTTCTCCATGAGGCCATACCAGCAGGCCACTTTGAATGGCATAGTAGCTGCCAAGGGCAATAGATGCGACAGTACCGAGCATGATAGTTGATAGATGTTCCTTCCAGAGAGAGCGGCGGATAAAGTGCAAGTGCACCACTGTAGGCGGACTCTTGAAGTATGGAATTTGCTCAATGAGCTCCGACGAGATCCTGCGGACCGTCTCCAGAATCGTGGGTTTTGCTGGTGGACTCCAGGGGAGATTCATTGACCTGGCCTTCCTCCTTCCCGTGATATTCTCTTGTGTCACACAGTTGGCGAGATCCATCACGTCCTCCACTTTGGTCGCCAATTGCAGCTTCTTGTGCATCCTCTCTACAAACTTGGCCAGATTGCCATGCTTCTCCCTCATTGTCTTCGCCAGCCACGCCTGCGGCACCTCCGGGAACAGCATGAGCGACAAGAACCCATAAGCCAGGCAGTCCACCTCCGTAGGCTCTTCCGTGCCCAGCAGAAACTCGTACTTCTCACCTAGCATATCCCTGAGCGGCGCAAAGAACTCTTCCGCAACAGCGTGCAGCCTGAAAATCGCCGCGTGCTCAGGGCGCTGCAGCAAGCTCCGCACCGTGTCCTTGCGCGGCAGCAATAAGCTCGCGCGGTCCTTTGCTTGTGCCTCGAAGCCTTGCTGATTGGGGTCCTTGCCTGCTCCTCCCAGGCTCGAATTGTTATCTTCGTGCACGCTGTCTACGTCGATGCTGGAGATGTTGAGATGGTCGGTCATTGCGCGTGCGGCGGCGCGGCGTCGGGGCGGAAGGATGTAGTTCGCATGCCATGGCAGTAGAGCCGTAAAAGCTGGTCGCGTTGAAAGGCGGTAGTTCTCTGAAGAGACGTAGAGGGAGATGGAGAGGAGAATCGGCGCATGTGACGTGATGAAGGAGGTCAGGGCGGTCGAGTCGGCAGCCTGAGTAGCTGTCAATTTGCTGGGTACTGTTGTAAGGACATCCGATACATGCTGGACTATGGCGCTGTAGCCGTGGATTGTCGTGCCATTGTTGCGCAGGTAAGGGAGAGTCGATTCGTGCTCGTGAGTTGGGATGATTTCCCAGGCGTCTTGATTGTCGCTAAAGTGTGATTGCAAGAGTGCCACGGCTGCGTTACACTCTGCATCGATTGAGGGAAGCCCAAAGGCTGGGCCCAGCACAAAGAGTTGTAACATGTCGTTGTCGCAATGTATGATTGGCAATTGAGCGGCGCATTCGAGAAATGTAACCACGCGAGTCAGGTTCGCATGCACGTCTGGAGTCTATACTGCAGGTCTCCTACGCGAATGCACGTGATTTAGCCCATATCCAATTTATTTAGGATTGTACATGCGATTATAGGCCATACAGCGCCCAGTGGCCTCTCTAGATTAGGTACGTAGCCAGTGAACACGACGTGGAGACTTCTTCCAGCAGTTGGGAAGGTCTTGACAAAATGCTTATTGGCCTTCTCAGGGCACATGCAGTACACGATATATTGCGTTCCTACTTCATACTACCTCAGACGTCTGAGATTCCGTCTCACCTTTTATCTTTGGTCCCTCAATCTTCTTCACCTTTCGTCCTTCCCACCATGTCACCAAACCAGCCAACAGACTGACTCCACACCCAAGACCAATAAATGTCCCGGTTCCCCAACTCGGACGGTCAATTCTATTCCAATGCCACATGAAGAACGCCATCCCGACTTGGAACAAAGTATTCAATACCATCATCCACACGACGAAATCCAGCTTCCAAGATGCAGTCGGCGGCGCACGCGCATCGTGGAACGTCTCTTTAGCATCGCAGTCCTCCTCGCGCATTCTGAACCACGCCTCGTTCCTGGCTGCAAGTCGGCGGATGGCGCGTCGAGACGCATCTTGTTTGCCAAAGCGCCATCGCGCTACCCAATATAGATCGCGGAATCGCCATGGTGCGAGACCCCATGCTGTAAGACAGAAGAGAGCGTTCAGAATCTGAGAGTCGATTTCTATCCAGATCTTGCGCGGTGACGAGTCGGCATCGCCACCATCGGGATGGTTCATAGCCGGTGCTGCTTTGAGCAGGAGGAAGAACAGCATTGCGCCCCAGGCGACGACATTCAGGCCGTAAATTGTGATGCAGAATCCAGTAGGAGTGATGAAAAACTTCCAGAACGCGTGAAGGCCGTGGAGGATAGCTCTTGACCAGGGCTCTTTCGCTGGAGGGTCCGTTACTGATATAGTATGTTGCAGCGGATCCGAAAGTTGCTTCGTTGGACTTAGCGATGCTGTAGGTCCAAGAGACATCCTTCGCTCGGTATTCCTTCTCTGTAGTTCTTCAGGACCAGCATCTCGCTTGCTGTGGCCGTGTGCATCGAATTGGATGTTTGCGCCTCCTGTGTCGGGTTCGCGCAGTTCTGTGAGGTTCGGTGCGTGGGCAATGGCGGCGCCACTGGCCACCCACATGGATGGTTGAGGGTCATACTCAAACACCCTTGTGGCCACTGAGACCGAAGCCTTGCGCACGCGATTAGCTGTTTGCATAGTGGGCAATCGTAGAGCCGTGTGACGAGAGGGCAACGGCGACACCAGTTGGAAATGGAGCTGTGAAGGAAAGCATTGTCGACCACAGTAAAATCCCTTTGGCCATCTTGTCAGGTGGTGTCAGGGCACGGTGCTAGGGTTTGACTACAAACGGGCATTTGATAGGCCGGTAGGTCAGGGCGTATGCGGCGTATTCATGTCTGGCGTGGTTGACCCGAAGTTTGCGAGGTCGATTAGTTGAGGGGACGACGAGCTCGCAAGACACCTCGGATGCCTCGTGAAGCTCGGGCAATTTTTTGATGAAAATCAAACCTAGCCCTTGGTCCCAGTATTAATGGCAGAAAAGCGGTGATGATGGATACGGTCGAGACGCGCAGGACATTCCGCAAAGCCTAGGCTCGCATTTCGCCGCCACGGAATAGTTGTTCTGCACAATTGCAGCAGACATGCACGTTCTGACAGCAAGAAGACCTCGGAAAGGAATGAATGGAACGAAGATGCTGTGGCGATCTGGACCGCGGCGTCCGTGAGCCGCTAAACCCTGTTAGTGCGAAAGAGAAAACACCACTTCCATCGCGCACTCGCAGAGTTCACCGTCCCGGCCCTTCCGACACATGCTATTGGAGCGCGCGCAGTGGACGACCAGAAGGTGCGTAGAAACAGCGACGTCAGACTCTGATGGTCATGGCGAGCGAGTCTCTCCGGTATGGCCGTAGCTCGCTCTGAGAGAGAGAGAGCACTTTGCCCATGAGCCTCTGTAACGTAGGAACCCGTGTTTGGGTATTCTTCGGCTCCATTTGCGCGACTATACATCCATGCGCCTGATTCTCACTCTTTCTTGACATATCGTGAGCACAGAAAATAGCAATGGCACCCCGCGTCTCCCACGGGCAGGTTCAGCAGGATGGAAGGATTAACCTTGACTTCTCACGGCTCCACGACCATTACCACATTGTACAATCTAACATCGAGCGAACCTGCAAGAGCAGACGCGCCAACATCACATTCGGCACACATGTCACAAAGTGCGACCGACTCCAGCCGCTCGTAGGTGCGCCGCGCATGAACATTGCAATTCTAATCACTGGATCCCGCGGCGACGTGCAACCTTTCATCGCCCTTGGCAAGAAGCTGCAGGAGAGTGGCCATCGCGTTCGCATTGGCACTCATGGCAATTTCCGCGAGCTCGTACGAGACAATGGGCTCGATTTCTACTCAATTGGTGGCGATCCAGAGCAGTTGATGGCGTACATGGTGAAGAATCCTGGTGTCTTGCCATCAATCGAATCTGTCAGAGCTGGTGATGTCGGTTCGCGCAAAGCAGAGCTGGAAGAAATGCTGGTTGGTGCCTGGCGAGCGTGTACCGAAGCGTGTGATGAACACGACTCAAAGGACAGTCCCGATCTGCATCAGTTGCACCCATTCGTAGCCGATGCAATCATCTCGAATCCGCCAACATACGCCAGTCTCCACATCGCTGAGAGGCTTGCTATTCCTCTACACTACATGTTCACCATGCCTTGGTCGCCGACGACAGCATTCCCACATCCATTGGCACAAATGGACTCAAGCAGGACAGATGCCGGCATGCGGAATTACATGTCATATGCGCAGATCGAGGTGCTCACCTGGCTAGGACTGACTGATATCATTAACCGCTTTCGACGGCGGACGTTGCTTCTGGAGCCAATTGACCCGACCTGGGGGACCAATCTCATCCCACGTCTGAAAGTCCCCTACACATACTGCTGGTCGCCTGCACTCATTCCCAAGCCAAAAGACTGGGGCGCCCACATTGGTGTCAGTGGCTTCTTCTTCCTGCCAAGCGGGACAGGCTATAAGCCAGATGAGAAACTCCAAGGTTTCCTCGATGCTGGCGAACCACCGGTCTACATAGGCTTCGGCTCCATCGTTATCGACGATCCGGACTCGTTCACCAAACTCATCCTCGAAGCCGTTAAGAAGGCGGGCGTACGAGCCTTAGTCTCGAAAGGATGGTCAAATGTCGGAGGCACAGATGTGCCGGACAATGTTTTCCTCCTCGGCAATGTACCTCACGACTGGCTTTTCCAGCACGTGTCCGCAGTTGTTCACCACGGCGGCGCAGGAACCTGTGCGATCGGCCTAAAATTAGGAAAACCGACTGTAATTGTGCCGTTTTTCGGAGATCAATTCTGGTGGGCAGGTATAGTGTACCGCGCCGGTGCAGGGCCGCAAGCTGTGCCATACAAGAAGCTCACTTCCGACAACCTCGCCGACAACATTCGAGAAGCACTGAAGCCAGAGATGAAAGCTAAGGCGCACGAATTATCGGAAAAAATGAAAGAAGAAGATGGTGTGGCGGTTGCGGCAGAGCAATTCCACAACATGCAGTCAACACAGAGATTTGCATGCTTCCTGTGCCCGGATCGTACAGCTGTGTGGCGAGTAAGACGGACGAATGTGCAGCTCAGCGCATATGCTACGGGTGTGCTTTGTAAGAATAGTCGCCTGCGACCACAAGATATTAAGCTGTAAGTTCTTGGCCTAAGTAAGTGAAAAGAGAGCTTGCTGACAATTGACAGGATTCGGCACAAGCGATGGTACGTGGAAGAAGGCGCACCAGGCCCGATATCGGGTGCAGTCGCCTCGATGGCGGATACTGCTGCAAATTGCGTGGGCGACATCCAAGATTGCAAACGCAGCATTTCGTACTCGAGAAAGGCTCGAGAGCAAGCTAAACAAGATGAGAAAGCACCGCTTGTGAAGCCACAGTCTCCTGCGAGTGCTGTTGCCCAACTCAGCCGTGAGCTTGCGGTTGAAGGCGTTACAGCACCCGTCAACTTCTTCTATCAAGTCGCCAATGGATTCCACAACGCGCCTTCAACAATGTTCCACGACCGTACCGTCCGCGTGAGAGATCCGCCCATTACAGGCTTCAAATCGGGTCTACAAGTGGCGGGCAAGGAAGTCCTGTTCGGCCTCTACGACGGCATTACTGGGCTCGCCACGCAGCCCGTCAGCGGCTTCAAAGACGGCAAGACCCGCAAAGGAGGCCCTGCCTGGGGAGCAGCTAAGGGTGTTGGTCGGGGGCTCACTGGACTAGTCTCACGAGCTGGGGCAATCGGCTTTGGTATTCCTGGGTATACAATGAAAGGCATCGAAATGCAGTTCCGGAAACAGGGCACTACCATCGACCAAATTGGTGAGCTAGCCGACGCTCCCGAGCCTAGCCAGAACCAGGCCCGTAACGAGAGGAGTCGGAGGCGGCTGAGGGAGCAGTGGGCGAAAGCTTCTGCGGGTCATCCCATCGTGCAAAGGAGGGTGTTGCAGGCCATCAATGAGTTGCACGAGGCTGAGGAGAAGGAGCCCGATCTTGAGGCTGCTGTTTTGGAGAGGTGGGATGCTTTGGTTAGTGCGAACGGGTTGCAAATGTCGCGGTCGTGAAGGAGTGTCCGTTTCGGCGTGTTAACAGCATGGTTCGGAGTTATGGACAATCGGGTGAGGTGTCAATAAATGGGAGACGATGATCCCTTAGATGGAAGCACGGCTAGGGAGACAAGGCCCGTGGCAATCGGGACCAAGAGCCTCTTACTTATTTAATGTATATATTGTATAATTAGCAAGCCAAGTATCTTTAGGTGACAACGTATGATCACGTCAGGCGGATGCCTTGTACACGTATCTACTGTAATGTCAAGTAGCATTCCTCACAGACCACATGTGCTCAATAATGGAGGCTGAAGAAGATGCGGGGGGGATAAATGGGCGGGACGTGCGCCGCTCTCTCTGGAGGAGGACGTCAATCAAGCTGGAGCGCTCGGTACTAGCCAACAAGCCAAGCAGTGGTTAGCTGGAGCCAAACGTAACAAAGAGCCAGCATGGCCCGCTCTGCTCCCGACACCACCACGAACCCTTGGAGCATTGCCGCCATGGAAGAAGGAGGCTCACCCTGGGACGGTAAGCCATTGCGCATCCAGCCATCCTGTTAGCCTCACTGTCCTCAGCTCACTTCCACTACAGACGTCCCTTCGCGATCCGGCTCCAGCCATAATCTCGCCAAGGCAGCAGCAGACAGCGAACAGCAGGCCGGTACATACATCTGCTACAATGGAAGAGAAGCATGGACAGTGTGTTGACGCACAGTGTAGAACGAGAACAACCTTCCCTTCCCGAGGCCACTGCGCCAGCGCCATCCACCAATGCATCGACCGTCTCAGCGAAGCCCGCGCCGTCCAAGTCGCGTGGCCCTCGACGACATGTCAACCTTACGCAGTCCACCACCCTCGAGAGCCTGGACGATTCAATGGGTCCGCTAGGTCCACTTGGAGCTGAGCCTGTCGAAGAGCCGGCTGCACCCACACCACCCGTGAAAGAGCTGGCTTCCAGGACACGCTCAAGGCCACAAACGGCAAGCACAAACGCCACATCGACATCGGAAGACGATATTACCCACTCACACAATGGTGCAAGGCAGCCTCCGCCTGTTTTGCCTCCTCAATTCGACAACAGGACTAGGTCGCAGCAGCCGTCCATGTCTGTTGAGCAGGCAGCAAAGCCCACCTTCTCGATCACAGTCGGCGACCCGCACACAGTAGGGAACGCTGCCAGCAGCCATACAGTCTACTCGGTCATCACCAAGACGACATCGAAAGCATACGCAAACCCCACCTTCACCGTCACCCGGCGCTACCGCGACTTCCTCTGGCTGTACGAGCAACTGCACACCAACAACCCTGGTGTGGTTGTGCCTCCACCACCGGAGAAGCAGACTGTCGGCCGTTTTGATGCTAACTTCATCGAATCGCGCCGGATGGCTCTTGAGAGACAAGTCAGCAAGACCGCAAACCACCCAATCCTCCAGCATGATGCTGATCTCAAGACTTTCCTCGAAAGCGACGCATTCAATGTTGATATCAAGCACCGCGACCGCAAAGATCCACTACACGGAGCTGGTGAATCCAAGGGATTGATGAGCAGCATTGGGTTGGGTGGCGGAGGAGGAGGCAGATTCGTTGAGCACGACGACTGGTTCCACGATAGGCGCATCTACCTCGATGCGCTGGAGAACCAGCTAAAGGCTCTGCAAAGGTCGACTGACACCGTCATGGCACAGCGCAAAGCTCTCGCCGACTCCTGCGCGGACTTCAGCACCAGCTTACACAATCTTGCCGCAGTCGAACTGTCTCCCTCATTATCTGGTCCACTCGATGCGCTCGGAGACCTCCAGTCCCGCATCTACGAACTGTACTCGCGACAGGCCATGCAGGATATGCTCACTCTTGGTATCGTCATCGATGAGTATATCCGTCTGGTCGGCAGCGTCAAGAAGGCCTTCGAGCAAAGACAGAAGGCTTTCCACGCATGGCACTCGGCAGAGACAAAACTGCAAGATATGAAGAAGCAGCAGGAGAAACTACTGCGTGCAGGCCGAAGTCAGCAAGACCGAATTGCACAGATGAACGCTGATGTCAACGATGCGGAGAGACGGGTACACCAGAGCAGGTTGCTGTTTGAAGACATGGGTCGCCTGATGCGCACCGAGCTCGAGCGATTTGAGAGGGAGAAGGTTGAGGATTTCAAGAGTGGTGTTGAGACCTTCTTGGAGAGCGCAGTGGAGGCACAGAAAGAGGTATGCTTATGGCATCATTGCTTGACTTGTTTGATCGATCGCTAACGATTAACCACAGCTCATCGAACTATGGGAAACCTTCCTCTTCCAGCTCGACAGCGACGAAGATGGCCCACCTTTCCTACCCGCAGGCGTACACGCCGACCAGCCATCATCCAAGACTCCATCCCAACAAGGCGACACAGCTACAAGCGACGACGGCACAGGCGTCCGCAAGGACCCTTCCGCTTCTGACGACATCGACGGCGAGAACGGCACTGAAGCCTCAGCGGAGGCCAGCGTAGACGACTCGCTAGACGACTCTCGCACGATTGAGGTGTGAACTGGCGGTCTTATCTTTGCTCCGCATGTATAGATGGTGCTCGCGACCTTTGTGCTCGGGTTTATAGCGACGTTTGTAAGTACGTAGAATTAAGCAAGGGAGACTCGATGATATCCAGAAAGAACATTCCAACGTATAACCACAAACAAGTATTGCAGGCTTCTCTCTGTCAGTCTCATGCGTCTCGGGCAGGTCATGCTAGTTCAAATCAGCCAGTGTCAATTGATGGAAATCATATACCGACCGCAACCAGAAACGTACAGCCCAACCCAACACCCACATCAATACCAACATCAGCACCCACACGCATCTGATCCCTCAGCAAAAGGATCAGTCAACGACACGAAAAAAGGCGAAAAAATTGGTTGGACGATGCGGGTGAGCCAGCACCGGAAGACGTGTGATATTGAAGAACTGTCATATATCATGAGATGCTCCTCAACAGGGAATCGAACCCTGGTCTCCCGCGACTTGTCGGTGTTAATGACAAGCGGAAATCATAGCCACTAGACCATTGGGGATGTGGTGTACTGTTATACACCAATGGATGGTTAGTTGAGCCGTTAATAGTATTATATCCGCTGCATCATCGATACAGCAGCCAGATCGCTACCCAGCGCTTGCGCTTTTGGGTGTTCCTTGTGCTGAGCTACACAATACTTCGGCCCAAGGCCTGGATGACTGGTACCGATCGGTACGATGTAGATGCTTGTCTATTACAGATGGACGTGAACAGTGCTTGGGAGTTTCCGGGAAAGCTGCACGATTATCACATTCGGTAGTGGTGTATTACTGCTCAAGCTGATCTGTTGAGTGGTGGCAGATGACGAATCGACGACACAGCCCAATTATGCAACAGAACACACCACCATGATGAGTACCACAAGAGCAAAGCTACATATAGCAAGAAACAGCACTACAATATAGGTATAGCGCCCATTATGGTCGCTTTTTGATCGATGTCGGATGATGAGCCCCAACCCTATTTACCCCAAGTGTGGCCCTCTACTACATGTATTGTCACGCATCGCGAGGCTACAGTGATGTGCTGAGAGCATTGAACATAGAGATTGCGATCGTGATTCGAAGGAGCAAGCTGTGATATGATTCTATTCAATAAATGCAAGAAATGTGGCCAAAAGAAAAAAAAATGCATTGACGACTTCATGTACACAAGCAAACACCCAAACTCCGCTTCTTGAGAGTACATGAACATCCCAGATCCGTCCACCGTTCACAAAAGACAGCCGCAAGTGGCTAAGAAATCAACGGATAGTAGATGTGCCCTTAGTTGAACCGAGCAGGCGCGTAACCGTCCAGGTCGCGCAGGTTCGCCTGGGCGCCATCGTTCCCACCGCCCCCCTCGGATGGCAGACCACCATTGAAACCCGACATCCTCAGACCCGAAAAAGAAGGGTGGAATTGAGCCGATGCGCCAGTGTCAGGAAAGAAATTGCCGTGAGCGCTCGATGTATGAGTTGGCAGATTGACACGCTGGCCCAGCGCAGGCTCTGGAGGCGGAACCGGACTCGCGGATGCTGAAGCCGTAGCCTCGAGAATGTGCAGCTGCTTGCCCTTCTCTTGCAAGTCTTGCTTGGTATCGTTGGACTTCTTGTTGTCGCGCTTGCGCCGCTGGTATTTGTTGGGATTGTGTACGAGTGCTGTGACACCGCGGCCCTCGATGACATCCATGGCAATGTCCTTGTCCAAGCGTAAGAGCTGAATGATCCTTTCGATGCGCTCGGAGAACTTCAAGGTTCGGTCTTCGCCGTAGCCAGAGTTGTCGCCACCCGTGTCGTATAGAGATGGGCCGCCAGCATGGTAGCCGATGGCAATGTGGAACAGGAAGCGGATCCGCGCGTTCACTAGGTCGTCACGATACTGCGTGCTGTCGAAAGGCTTCTTGTTCATCTTTGATTGCTGAGCAAGTCGTTGTTGATCTTCCTTCGAGCCGCTGCCATCGCTAGTGTACGGTATCGAAACAGCTTCGATGAGGCGACGGATGTAGTCCAGCTCATTCGCCTTCGCCGCCTCCACGTCGTCGCCTACAGCAGTGAGGGGCTCGATGTTCGGGTATAATCGGCGCCATGCATGATCAATAGTCATCTCTGGGTCGAAGACGTAAGTGGTGTGGCCGGCCGTGTATTTCACATGCTTGTCGTAGCATCGGGTGCAGCGTAGTCCATCAGGATCCTTGGACGAGTAGAAAGCCTTCTCGCAACCAGCGCATTGTTTCTTGATTCGAGATGGCTCCGGGGTGTCGCGAGAACCCATCGAGGCAGCCCTGCGTCGCCGAGTACGTCTGGAAAAGTCCATGACAGGGGATATAGGCGGCAAGGCTGGTTGTGTTGCATCCTCGTCCATGTTCGGAGTTGTGAATGTCCCGCCAATATGCGCTGGCAATGGTGCGGGGCTGGCGGCGAGCGTATGGTTGCTAAAAAGGAATTCAGGGAAGGGGCGATCTGTGAGATTGCCAGATCCGAATTGCGGTAGATCTTGATTAGGATATGGATGGGTGAGGTTGTCTGATGCGCTGAAATCGAAGATTGTTTGCCCTTCATGGGGCACGTCTAGATCGTTGAAGAAGTTATCGTAAGGATGTGGGCCTCCGTAACCATGGACTGTTGCATCATTTAGATCACGATATTCAAAGCCTGGTCCTGAATAAGCATCATTTCGTGATGTGGGATCATTGTATCCCTGTGACATAGGCGGTTCCAGTATATCATGCATTGCTCCTTCCACTCTCGACGGTATGCTGCCGTATGTCATGCCAGTACCGTCGTAGCCGTCAAAGAAACCGGATCGATAGTCGTTTGCGTTCATAAGTTCCGGGAATGACCCGCTGTGACCGGATTGCGGTTGCTCAATTGGCGGCGATCGCCGCTTGGAATCATCACTGTCGTTCACATTGTGCCGAATGTCCATGGAAAGCTTGTTGGTCGATAGTGTAATGGATTGTCCGCCGTCGATACGGTAAAGTGTAGGAGACCAGGGATGAAGCTGGGTGGCGCAAGCTGCAGTGGTGGGGTTGACTGCGAAGAATATCGTAATGGGGTCCTGCAGGCGAACGGTAAATGGTTCGGGAGGGTCAAGGTTTTGTTCTGTAGGCGCAATGGGAAAGTGTGCAAGACAGCGCAGGTAATGTATGAGTGGCAAGCTAGTCGATACAGCGGCTGACCTAGGTCATTGACCACCGCGGTTTGCCAACATGAGGGTGACATGAGACCGGCACGCAGTGTCAACGAGCCCGAAGGAACCCGAGAGCACCTCTGTAATGGCCAACGATATGGTGCCATAAGACTCGCACGAGATGTCCACAAGCCCGATGCAATCCGGGA
Source organism: Cladosporium cucumerinum (assembly GCA_023634325.1). NCBI lineage: Eukaryota > Fungi > Ascomycota > Dothideomycetes > Cladosporiales > Cladosporiaceae > Cladosporium > Cladosporium cucumerinum. The sequence continues at coordinate 524,709 of JALDQA010000002.1, forward strand.
ATGCGTACATGATTGCCTCGTGGCACATGCCTCATGGCTAGTCACACTTCTGCGAGAGCTGCTGACAGATGAGACAAAATGGCAAGGGCGGAAGATTTGACATGTTCATCAGCATTGGATAATGAAGTTTGGCAGTGATATGGACGGAGCTTGAAAGATCTGTCGCTAACATCCAATCCGCAGTATTGGGTGGCTGAGCATGTTGTCGTAGATGTCCAGTTCGCAAAAGGTATCTCAACAGACCTTCGCTCGCCAAGACCTTGAGCTGGATAGCTATAGAGAACCACTATGTTGTGTGGATAGCCATATTGCATGTTGCAGATACTTGCGATTTTTGTCGGCATTGGCTTGTGAGAGTCACGAGATTGTGCACAGGACAGGTGTCTTTGGTCACATTTTCGGTAAGCGACATCAAGAGGTTTGCAACATGCGCAGCAATACGTCTTGCTTAAGTGGTGCGGAATCGGTAGCGTGCACGTGACAGGCAAGTGAGGTGAAAGAGACTGGAAGTGAGGTCTCCACTGAGCGAGCGGGTAACTATGTGGAGGATGTCCCAATGAAGCAGTGACGATGTCAGCCAAGACGCGAGGGCTTTCGGCACCTTCCAGGCGCGACGGAGAGAACTCGCCTCGCTTACGGGCTTCAATGCGATCGTCACTCTACGCGCCTTGACTTCAGTCCGACGAGCCTTGAAACTCGCGCGCAAAAGGGAAAAGTCTCGTGCGCGAAGATCGTCGCCCTCCACTCTCTTATCACCTTGGAATAATATATTATATCTAATCCTCCAACTACCGCCTCCTCCCCACCACCTTTCCTCCCGCGCAATCACCCGCGCATTGCGACAACCACCCTCCGCCCTGCCGCCACTCCGCCACTCCGCCCGCCTCGTCCTCCTCCTCACTCCATTGCTGCACCACCACCGAGTCAGCATCAACTCCACTTATCACGTGCGCCTCTTTGCACCCTCCAAGAATAACTCTCACGAGCCTGCGCATCTGCGCTACTACGTCTTTGCGCATTATATCTGGCCAACCGCCAACGTCAACATCCGCGAAACACCGCGCGTCGACAACATCCAAAATGCAGAGGAGGGACCGTGGTATGATCCAGGCGCTTGGCCTGCCGCTCGCCAAGCGTGTCAAGGACAGTCGAGTGCTGGTTGTCGGTGCAGGTGGCATTGGCTGTGAATTGCTCAAGAATCTGGTTTGCGCCGGCTTTGGATCCGGCTACACTCAGGCCAATCTGGGCGCGGGAGACAACCGGGACGATGAGTCGCTAGTCACAACACTCATGTCTCGCGCGCCAGGCATTGTACTGGTAGACCTGGACACCATCGATTTGAGCAACCTGAACCGCCAATTCCTCTTCCGGAAGCAGCACATCAAGAAACCCAAGGCCACCGTTGCCAAAGAGACGGCCAGTCAATTTAACCCGACCGTCAACATCGACGCTCGTCACGGAGACATCTTCGACAGCGAGTACAACGTGGACTTCTTCCAAGGATTCGACATTGTGTTCAATGCGCTCGACAACCTTAAAGCTAGGCAGCACGTCAACCGCATGTGCATGGCAGCCAACGTGCCCTTGATCGAGAGCGGCACTACTGGCTTCAACGGACAGGTTCAAGCGATACAGAAAGGCATCACCGAATGCTACGACTGCAACCCGAAACCTGTGCAAAAGAGTTTCCCAATCTGCACCATCCGCTCTACACCCTCACAGCCCATCCACTGCATTGTGTGGGCCAAGTCATATCTTTTCCCTGAGCTGTTCGGAACGAGCGAGAGTGAATCAGATGTCGCTGTGACTGACGCAGACGACGCCGAGGAGGTTGTTAAGCTCAGGGAAGAGGCGCAGGCACTGAAGAAGATTCGAAACTTGATGGGTACAAGTGAGTTCGCTCAGGCAGTGTTCGACAAGGTCTTCCATGAAGACATCGAGCGTCTACGGTCTATGAGCGAGATGTGGCAAAGCAGGAACCCACCCGAGTCTCTCAAATTCGACACCTTGAAGGCAGAGACCGATCTCGTCAAGCAAGGTCAAGCTCTCTCGGCACAAGATCAGCGTGTCTGGTCAGTCGGAGAGAATCTTGCCGTCTTCTGTTACTGTCTCGACACTTTGAGCAGTCGTGCACAGGCGGGTGAGCAAGACATGAGCTTCGATAAAGACGACAAGGACACTCTCGACTTTGTCTCATCGGCCGCCAACCTTCGCTCACATATTTTCGGCATTGCAAAGAACAGCGAGTGGGAGATTAAGCAAATGGCGGGAAACATCATTCCAGCCATTGCGACCTCGAACGCGCTGACAGCAAGTCTTTCTGTCATGCTGTCGTACAAGGTGCTGAAGAGCCAAGCAGGAAGAACCGAGAGTATGGCCAAGCCCACAGCAAACAACAGTCTTCCTTCTGTCACGCTATCGCACAAAGATGATGCACCGCTGGGCGGATCAAAGATGGTATTCCTCAACTCAAGAAGCACGGAACGCACCGTTAATTCTCAATCCTTGGGCCAGCCGAACCCACGCTGCCCTGTTTGTTCCCCGGTCTACGCCCGAGTGAGAATACCAAAGGACACTGTGCCGACACTGCAAGACCTCATAGACGAAGTGAAAGCGAAGTTGGACTACGAAGACTTCCAAGTGGGCACTTCTATTGGTGTAGTTTATGAGCCTGACCTCGACGACAATCTGCCTAGGCCTTTGACAGAACTTGGAGTCGACCTGAGGAGCAACAGCTTCATCACTATCACAGACGACAGCGATGAGCCTCGCGTTGATTTGTTACTCAGCACCGGCCCTCACATCGAAGAACACGGCAAACTACAGCTGGATCTTGCCAATCCAGACCTTCCTTACAAGCCCAAGCCAGAAGTGACGGAACACGACCTGAAGAACGGCGACATCAAGATAGACGATGTGATGCCTTACGCGGCATCTGTTCCCACTGGTCTAGCCACGCAGATTGCAAACGGCCCAGGAACCGACGTCCTTAGCGATCAGACTCAAGCAGTGCTCGACGCCGCAGCACAAGGTTCCAAGCGTAAGCGCGACCTGGCCGAGGGCATGCAGCTTGCGCAAAAGCGCGCCAAACCGGACACCGTTGACCTCGATGCCGACATCAACGTCCTAGCCAGCGCTGCCGACGGCGATGGTGCAATCCTGGTTGATGACTGAACAAGGTCACGCACGGCGAATCACCGTCAATTTCCGGATGTATGAAGGTGTGGCGTTTTGCGACTTGGGAAAGATGGTCTGGATCTCGACGACGCCTCACAACAAGCGCGACGATGTGAAGAAAGACGAGAGCAGACACAGGCATACGAAGAAGATGAAGGAGTTTCCATGCATACCAAAGCGGGCACAAAGGCGCGACGAGGACGCAGTGCAAACTGTACGATGTAGATACCCATTCAAACTGTTAAAATTACGCTTAAAACCATCACAGCCTCATGCCCGAATCCTATAAAGCCGATAACCCCCACTGTGGAGAGCATTTTTTGTCCACTCTCGTCCTCCTGAACGCCGGAATGTCACATTCCACCCCACGGTGAACTAACTCACCACACACGCCGATGCCCGATGCCCGTAACCACAGGCCCACAAGTCACTTCCCATCACGCATTCAAACCAAGCTCCCCACATCCTTCCTATCAACCAACCCTTCCCTCGCCTCACCTCTAAAAGTCTCCTCGCTATGCCTCAAAGTCTCCTCGCTCTGCCTGGGAGTATTAAACCCCGAAGTCTGGAACTCGCTCGACTCCCTCGCATCGGCATCATAACCTTGCAAGAAAGGCTGCTGCGCGTAAATCTCCTTGCTGCTGTGCGAGTGGTCTGGCCCAGCACTCTGAGACCTCGCTGGGTGCTGACGAGTCGCGGGACCAGAGTCTGCGGGCAGTGCGACACGGCGCTGCCAGCGCGGCAGAGCGGGAGGCGGCACGTGGTTGCAGTTTGGGCAGGGCGCGCGTTGGAAGAGGCTGGCGGGCGAGCGCAGGGCGAGGTAGGTGTGGATGCAGAAGTTAAGCATCAGTGGGATGAGGCCGTAGGCGCCGAGGATGGCGTTGCTGGCGCTGAGCCAGTGGTTGTTGGACATTGTGACCCAGCTGTGATTCCGCAAGCGAAGTAAGTCAGCTTTTTGTCCACGTACGCAGGAGTGAGAGCTATGTATGTATGTATTTATGTATGTATGTATGTACACACCTGAGCACCATCATAACCATGAGGAAGGTCGCCGTGGCAAAATCAGCGCCGGGTAGCGCGTACTTGACATAGGAGTCTTCCTTTTTGCTGCCGAGCGCTGTCAAGCCGACCAGGCACGACATGCCCATGGGGATGAGACCAACGGCAGGCAATGGGTCGCCTGATACGACGCCAGAGGCGATGAGGAGGGCGAGAGCTGGTATCATACTCATGATGGTGACGATGCGAAGCGCGCGGTCTTGCTCCCGTCGACCATTGTGAGCGTGCATGTTCGGTGAGGCATCCATTGTGGAAGCCGGTCGCTGTCTGAGGACGAATGGATGCTTATGGTTGTAAGTTGTGATGATGATAGTCGCTGGGAACAGATGGACTGCAATGGAGGTGGAGACAAGTTCAATGGCGTCCAATGCAATGGTACTTCCAGACTCCGTACAGTTTGAATGAATGAATTACCAATCTTATACATGGACACTTTTACTGCAGCCTAGGAAGGAATAGACGGCAACTCCACTCTGCAACGAAGTGCAGTTGTTTAGCGCTCAGACTCCGTAGTGACAGGCGTCAGGATTCATGTAGCCGTGATTGGCCGAAAAGCTCGTATTTTGGGTGAAACTGGGTCACTAGTGCTAGCTTGGAACGCTATTCGGAGGAAGAGCTGAAACCATACCTCTTAGTAAACTTGTAGTATTCTTATGAACAGTTGCCTACGACTATTTTTCGACGGTGAGTTGCAACTAGACGTTTGTTAGGGTTTGGATTGGTGCCGGCGTTGCGATTGACATCTCGGAATTCTCGAGGACGATTGGCATGCGGGTGAGCTTGAATTCATATGTATCCGAACGATTAATGCAGGAAACATTTTGAAAGAGAGTTTCAATGCCTGTAAAGGATAGCTACTCCGCAGCCGCAATGCTGATCGTAAAGACCGTCCCTGCTGAGAACTTCCATCCCGCCATTCAATCGTCCACCAAATCAATCTCCATCGTCTGTATCCGACTGATCAAGACTTCCCTCGCTACTCTCACTGCTCGACGAGTCAATCACCCGATCGCTTCCTTCGCCATCGCTCAAACCATGATCGATAAGCCGGCAGTGCTCATCTTGCCGCCTCTCCCGCTGTGCAGTCAGAAGTGGGGCAACAGGAACAGCCGTATTGCCTGGTACACGCACTGCGATCGGTGGTATGGTCCTCACCGGACTTTTCCCGTTCCTCTCTAGTTGTGCCCACGGAGGTGGCGTGTGGTAAAACCAGTAAGGCCTTGGCGCATCTTCCACTGGTGAGCGTGAAGCGGGCGACACAGGAGTATCTTCATTGCGATTTCTGGCATTCGGCCAGTTACTTGGTCCGGCTTCTCCTAACAATGGCGAGCGTGAGCGAGGAGATACAAGTTCGCCTTCTTCACCGCGCGGGTCAGGCCAGAGGGGTAGACTCGAGCCGGCCTCGCTATCTGTCAAGCGGCGTGGGCGGAGACCTGCAGGGTTGCCGTTGAAGGCAGGTACCCATATGGATACATCCGGTAGAGGGTCTCGTGCACGCTGCTCAGGCGTTCTGCCGTCAGCAATCACGGGGACAGGTGTGTAACCAGTGTCAGGCACGACTGGACTCGACAGCTCGGAACGTCTCCGCATCGCAAGCACTCTTTCGCCATTCAACATAGGTGAACGGCCGGGCGTGACATGACCGTTGGTTGAAGGAGGACCGAAAGGCGTCGAGGAAGCCGGCGAACGTCCCTCCAGGTAACCCGGCGTAGCAACGGGCAGGTCGATCTCACCAAATTCGATGGACAAGCGCCGCTGAAGCTCTCTGGCGTGTTGAGCCGACGCGTTCTGCGCGTACTGAGCAAGTAGTCGTCGCCGAGCTTCTCGGAAATGCGAACGCAAGCGAGCTTCAAGTTCAACCGACTGCCATGTAAACAACTCCATTTGTTCAGGGCGCGTACGAGTGGAACGTGCAAGCCTAGACCGCGTGTCTATCTTTGCCGAATCCACAGAGTGACGTCGCCCAAGTTCACAGTTGCCTTCCATTGCAAACCATTGTCGTTTTATCTGTATCGAATTGGGCGTCGGAGGCCGGAAGAATATCCTCAGACGCTGATCAAGGTAAACCTGCTCCCGCCGCAGATATTCCGTATACAGATGACGGGCACTGCGGCTTTGCTCCGGAGTGACATACGACAGCTGTGATGGGGCAGGCGATGTACTGGCCGGCAGTCGATGTATGTGGGATTGTCTGTGGAGCGGGCGAGGTCTGCGCTCATCCTGTGCGTACACACTTGGTCTATTCGGTATTGCCTGCAGTGTGTGTTGCAGCTGTGTATCTGTGTAGACAGGCTGTTGGTCAGGCGTCGGAGCCACAGAAGTAGGCGAATCGCTAGGCAAGAAGAATCGTGCGGGCTGTGGCACACGCAACATGCTTGTACCAGAATCACTACTGGCAATGCTGCGTGCTTGCGGGTCTAGTAACGGCTCGTTGGGAGGTGAGACCGAGGAGCGATCGACCGGTACTGGATCCGTAGCGAAGTCTCTGCTAGATACTCCTTGTGCTCCCAAGCTCAAGTCGACTTCGGCGAGCATCATCAGAGCGCGAGCGGCGTCCGTCGTACTTTGGTGCTGGTCTTGAGCAGTCTGAGAAATGCTTGGTAGCTTCTGTTGCGGGATCGACATGGACGAGCCTATGACAGATTGAGCCTCCGTATTCACTACGGCCGGCATTTGTGCAGGAGTCCTCGTCAGCGGCATTCCACGCTCGTCTCGCGGTTCCCGAATTGAAGTCGGCGAGATCGGAGTTTCGTCGATACTGCCGCGAGCTGCAGATCCGGCGACGAGGATTGGGGACTGCTGCAGGTAGGCTGGCGCGCCAGCAACAAATTCAGTAGCAGCGGGACTGAGTTGGGAGCCTTGCCTGGGACGTTCTGGAGTTTGGGAATTGGTATTGCCGTTTGAGCGTGTGATTACATTGTTTGAGGGGCCAGTAGAGTCCCCATTTGTGTCATTATCTGCGCTTTCCTTCCCAACAGCATCCACTGTCGGAAGTGTGGAATCCATCCTCATATCCCGCCCTCCTCCATCGCCGCCGCCAGACATTGACATGACCACAAAGTCTGTTTGTGGAGAGATCGTGATACAACCTGTGAGATCTTTGATCACGATTGTATTCGTCACCTGGTGCTGCGCTCGAGCTGGGATAGCAAACACGAAATCTCGTGTCACCACGAAGATCTGGGTGGCAAGGCGCAGCCACTCAAGGCTATTCTAGCGCCTCTGTCCGTCGAAGTTTTCGAAACCACGGCCAGCACCCCTGAAGCCAGCGCCAGCAGGCACACCATCTGGAGGAGAGCGCATGCCCATGAGGCCTGGCGGCATAGGTGCACCGAATCCTGGAGGTGGGACTGGCGGAGACATCGGGTTCTGCATCATGCTGGCGAATCCAGGCGGCTCACGCTGCTGCTGTGCTTGGAAAATGTTAGGGACATTCGCAAAGCCCTGTGGGTGGCGCATGTTGGGCGCAAAACCGGGAGGTGGGCCTCCTTGAGGGGGTCCCTGGTGCTGGTGGGGTGGCGACTGCATGAAGGGGAAGTCGGGAGGGAATTGAGGCTGCTGTTGCTGTTGCTGCGGAGGCATCATGCCAGACATGCTGGGGTGGCCGGCAATGCGACGGTTTGGAGGAGGCTGCTGCGGTTGCTGGGGGCCTTCGGGAAAGTTACGGCGCTGCTGCATTTGTTGCTGCATGAACATGGCGTGCTCGTCAAATCCTGGCGGCGCGCCAGTGGGCGCACGTTGTGAAGTTCTGCGGCCAAGATCTTGGCCTTGCATCGATTGTTGTTCAGGTCTTGACATCTCTGGTGGCGCGTTACGCAGCAGCTGGTCATCAATCAGACCAGGGGGTGGAGGTGCACGCGGTTTGGGGGCATGAGGCTCGGGTGGCTGACCAACCCACAAGTTGAAGTCTTGGTAAGGGCGAGCCTGTTGGGATGCCGGACGGGGTCCCTGGCCTTGAAGAAGCCCCAGCAAGAACTCGCTATCCTTGTTTGATGCGTGAGGTCTTTGAGCTCGCTGAGCTGCGAGAAGGTTCTGAATGCCGACATCAGGAGTAGCAGGACCGCGAGAAGGTGGACCACGAGAAGGCGGAGCACTTGCGTTAGGCTCGCTAGGACGATGTTGTGGTGGGTAAGAGTCGCGTTGACCATTGGAAGGCTGCGTAGGTTCGGGAGAAACAACATTGCTGGGCGGGAACGGCAGCGCAGACGATTCTTGCGGCGCCTTCTGGGACATGGGAAGACCAAAGAAACCATTGGGATCGTCGACCATGTTGCGATTGGCGGGTGGGAGGTTGTTGCCAGGCTGAATACGAGGTGACTGGAATCGCGATTGCGGCGAGTTCACGTCAGGGCTTTTGGGAACTGAGTCGAAGAAGCGGCTCTTCTGTTTCGCGCCGCCAGCAGGGCCGCGGATTTGTGGCGATGCCGGTTCACTTGGGCCACCGGGAGCAGCTGCTTCTTGAGGCGATCCAATGTTTGCGCCGCCAAGCATTTGCAGGATACGCTGAAAGCCAGCCTTGTCCTCATTAAGGCCTTGGCCTGCCTCTAGAATAGGCTGTTGCGGTGCTGGAGACTGTTGCACAGGCGCTAGAGGAGCCTCGTCTTTCTTGAACACAGAAGCGAATCGGCTCGACTTGGCCTTGGATGGTGTTGGTGCTGCCTTCGTGGTGTTGGCAACGCCTTCCAAAGGAGCTTCGCCGGACTTGCTGCCAAATCCTCCAAACATGGGCTCCGAGAATCCATCGAGTTTCATCGCAGCACTTTGTTTTGCTGGCGTGGATTGCACAGGCGGTGGTTGTGAAGGGGCGACTTCCTCTGCCGGGGTCGCCTTGTTGCCCTTCATCATCTCTTTCCACTTTTGGAAATCTGCTTGAGTGTGCGCGGTGCCAACACCCAAGTCCTCCTCTTGTTTCTTCATCGGCTCATCGAACCATTCGGGCTCCTTCTCAGCCTGGTCACGGTCCCAGCCTCTGTTGTTCTGACGATTGCTTTCGCGATCGCGCCAGCCGCCTTGTCGCTCGCCGTTCTGTCGGCGTTCATCTCTCTGACCTCTCTCCTCTCTCTGTCCCCATCGGCTGTCTTGCTTGTCGCCGTTGCGACGTTCGCCGTCTTGCTCGCGCTCACGATCGCGCCTTCCAAACTTCGCAAGACGATCGTTGGAGTCTTTCTGCTCGTCAGCCTCGCCCGGTCCACGAGGCTGGCGCAAAGCGGTCCAGTCACGGCCGCCTTCTTTTTCGTTGGTTGTTTTGGAGTTGCGAGTCTGCTGGCGGTCGCCAAAGGTGCGGGCACGCGCGCCCTCAGTATCTTCGCTGCCAGCAGTTGCTTCGGCGGATGCATTGGTGCGAGCGAATCTGCTGCTGGAGGAGAACGCTGTCTTTGGAGGTCCGAGCACGACGTCGTCTGTGGATGTTGTCAGTTTCTTGCTTTTCGAAGTCGGCCAAAGTATACATACCACCGCTCTTTGAAACGTTGGTTCTTGTCTGCATCAGACTCGGCCTCTGACCCGTGCTGAAGTTGCCCATGGGTGAAGCGTCGCCATTGTTGCTCGGTCTCGTGACTCGGGACTTTGCGTCTTTGGTGACGTTGTCCTTCTGGGACGGCGGCTGCTGTGGCTGCGCCTGGGGTTGCGAGCTCGACTCACTGTGAGGGATCCTTAGCTTTTCCCTTGAGTCTTTGTCGAGGTAGAGATACTCTAGCCACTGCTCAATGGCAGGCAAGTCCTCCGGCTTCTTCACCAGCGGCGACTCGCGCAGCTTGACCAGCTGGTCGATGGTGTAGCGGCGGACAGACATGTTGTATGCAGATGGGATGTGTGGTGTTGGTGATATGTAGCGAGATGATGTATGGTGGTGTGGCAAAGTGAGAGGTGTTAAGCGAGGCTGTCTCGCAAGGTGTTCGTCCGAACCCTGTCAGGCTGGCGGTGGACGTGTGTCGCCAGCCAGCCTAATCGGCTGCTGTGAGCTCGTCGTGGGTATTCGGAGTGAGTGAGCGGAGGGCTGTGGCAATTGGCTGATGGTGAAGAGGAAAGCAGGTGAAGGTGATATATGGGTTGAGCGACGGAGGGGTACACTGAGTGCGGATGAATATCGAAATTCTGCGGACAAAAGGCTGATGCTGTGATGTTGAGGTAGATGGGAGAGTTGGACGAGCGCGGTGGGAAGAGGTGAAGTCGGGCTTAGCGGCGCGGTCGGACGAGGCAGGTGCGGGTGTTGTTGTTGTTGTTGTTGTTGTTGTTGTTGTGGTGGTGGTGGTGGTGGTGGTGGTGGTGGTGGTGTTGTCGTTACTGCTTCAGGCTGCTGGAAAGTCGGGCTTGATGAAGCGAGAGCGAGAGCTTGAGCGCGCGCCTTCTGTTTCGGGACACACTGCCGCGGGAACAGCAGCCACAGGGAGGGAAGTTGGGCGTCATTGGCTAAGGAAGCAGAAGCGCGATCAAGGGACCAAACACACGTGGACGATACTTTCCAAGCCAGCAACATCAGTAGCCGAGTCAATTGTTTATTCAATTGCTTGTAGCCATCTATATCTACAGACTACATCTACAGACTACATCTACAGACTACATCTACAGACTACATCTACAGACTACATCTACAGACTACATCTACAGACTACATCTACATCTACAAACTGTCATGCATTGAGCCGTCGTCATAAACGTCCAACCGTGTTGGCGCGGACAACGCTCACTTGTTGGTATTTGTGCCACAAGAAGAAAGTCTACTTATACATCAGGATCATCGTGCCCTGCAAGACCGTCACAAATGTGAAAATCGCTGCACCAATCTCAGCACCAAGTCCAGCATCTTCCTTCGCAACGCCAATGCTGACACCCACCACTATCCCGAAAAGCGCAATGATGAAGACGAACAGCGAGACTCGATACCGGTCCACCTCCAATGCTACTACCAACGCATGTCGCTCACTTGAGGTCGCGACGCCCTTGTCTGGCCTCTCGCGAAACGATGGTAGAACACGGACGAACATATCTGCAGAGTCGACCAGTGCGCTCGGTCTGGCATAGCCTCGGGTCAGAGCCTCGTTTCTCACGAGCTCTTCGAAGACCGTCTCATGTAAGGACTGGGTCTCCAAGTCATTCGGTGGCTGTCTGCCAGTCAGTGATGCACTCTGCCGTTGCATGTTTCTTGAGGCGACACTCACTCCGAGCGTCCCTACAGCAATGTATGCTGTCTTGCATAGCAAGTACATAGCAATAGCCTGTCGCCTCCCGATATGGCTGACACGCCACTTCTTCAACCCGACCATATTTTCTGCAGGAGGTCCGTCCAGGATGCATGTCCCTATGAGATAGGTGTGGTCACATCTCTCAAAGGCGACGAGTAGAGGATGGCCAGGGGAAGACTGAATGTGGAACTCCGAGCTCTTAACCTCCTGACAGGTGACCTTGGGAGCCGGGTGAAGCTTTCGATTGTCGTTGCAATTGTATGGCAGCATGTTTGAGGTTATGAGCTACCACCGACGGACTACTACACACCACTTGATGTTATCACTCGCGGCATAACACTCCATCTAGTGATGCTGTTCACAAAATATTCGCAGAGATCCAACCCGTGTAAAATCGTAGCATGGACCATTTGACAATTTGTTTTCGCCTCGTCGAATGATAAATTGCGGCACGATGCAGCGGAGTGGCGCAGGAGTGCAGCTCAGCTCGGGCATCAAGCTGCGATGAAGTTGTTTCAACGATTTGTTGAAAGCTGGTGGCGTACTCCTCAGCCATTGAGCGACGACATGGCACACTGAATTTGCAGCGTATCCATTATTCTGACTGCTTGTCCCAGATAGTCAACTTTCAATGCTGAGAGACTTACATGGACATTTTGAAATACATTGAACCATTCCCACGCGCACGATTCAGGCCCCCAAGCAGATAAAAGCACTTGACACCGCCCAAAGAGCCCAGCTACTGTTGTCCACAATGGAGTCAACAGCCATGATTCGCTTTGGGGGAGTGAGGTTGAACAAAACGCCCGCCCACAGCGACCACGATTTACCTCCGACACAAGCGCCAGCAGACGTGGACCAGCCACCTGCTAATGGTAAACAGCGTCACGCTGCGAGCTCGCTCACGAGAGATGCAAGCGACGTGCCCTCGAAAGCAGTTCTACCTTCGACTCAGCTGACGATCGCACCGAAGCAGGATTCCTTCCGCTTTCTGGTCACGACCAATCCTACTCAGATCAAGAACAAGGCGACGACTCGGAAGAACAGAGAATATGCGATGAACTATTTCCTCCGTCAAGAAAAACGCAAGGCAGGAGGAACCCGAGATGTGAGAGCAGAAGGGCCTGTAGAAGTAGATAAGCGCAGACGTCTTGATCATGCACACAGACAATTAGCCACCACGCCGAAAAACTTTGCCACGGCAGTTCGCGGGCGTGACACAGTTGAAGTCCCGGCAAGTTGGTTGCATTTTGGGACAAAGGCTTGGACAAAGGAATCCACAGGTGAATGGCCAGAAGAATCGGTAGGGGCAGACAGGAGTATGACCGAATGGAATTTGTGGAATCGTGAGGCACGAAGCGACAGACCTGGCGAATCAGCCGAATCGCCTAAGCGTCCACTGAACAAGGCGACCGGCTTGGTATCACTCAACGACAAAGCCGATCTATCCGGAAATTCGACAAGCACAGAAGCCGCGGAAGATTTGAAACCAGTGATCAAACCAGGATTTTCATCTTCCGGTTCGTCGATTGGCATCGAAGACTTGGAGGCACGCGTACATCATCAGAACGAGAAACCATACCATGTCGCACCGCCAGAGGTGTCGGTCAAATGTGCTGACCAGCCAGTGGACGATACTGCCCCCGCTTGTGACTCGATACTCGGGCAGAGCCTGGATACGGTAGAAAGCCCCTTGGATCTGCCTCGACTTGACTTTGAGACTCTCAGTGCTGCGCCGAAGCCAGAGAGCCAAGACCGTGTACGACACAACCCCTTTCGACCCAGGTTCATCTAACGACTCTAGTTTGAATGGAAAGCATGCCTCTGGAAGCACCAGCCAGACATCCTGCGACCGACCCAATGATAGCCCACGCACTGGTCATGGTCCCGATTTGACACAAGGGCATGGGGACAACAAATGTGTACAAACCAGCACCCGTCAAACCCAGGTCGACCAAGAGAACGGAAAAGTCATACCATGCCCTCTCAGACTCGAACTCAAGTGCGCAGGTACGGATGATAACATGTCCAGCCTCTTGTGAGCGTACACCATTGCACGTCTAGCAATAGAAACACCGATACTCTCGATCAGGCACGAGCTTTCCAACAGTACCCACAACATATCCTATTGTAACAGGTGTAAAAGCCTGCTATCGAGGATCACACTCACCCACGATGCAGAACGCCTCCGTAGGCTCCGCGAAGAAGCTAAAGAGCGCTGACAAGTCCACCTCAAATCATGCCATGATGATCACTGCGTTATGCCTGCATGTGCGCCCCAGCCTGATGGCGGAGTTTGCCACAAGCACAATGAAAACTGCAAGACGAATCGCGAAGATGAAAAGGAAGCTGATGCCAAGTATTTGTATCGCACGCTTGGTGTTGCTGAGCAAGGTATGTCCGCTTCGCCTATTGCCTTGATATCACTAACAAGTCCCAGGCGTTGAGATTGGTAGTAAAACCGATCACAAAGGCAAACGAAAATCAACCGCCAGAAAAATAGTGAGGGTTGCCGAGGACGCTACTCAACGCAACATGGAACTCGAAAGTGAACTTCGAGACCGCAACCAGAAGCTTGAGATGCTCAAGCAAGTCAACCGTGAGCGCTGCTTTAAAATCTACAAACTCGAGTCGTCTAATGACGAGCTCTGTAGCATCATTAGACATGCACTGGAGGACATGAAGAGGGAGAGGATCGGCTTGACTAATGCACTGCATGATCGGATCAAGCGTCATGCAACGAGTGCACCGAGTAGCAATTTAACCGACACGGGACCACATGTGTCACCTGTCCCTTTCTCTCAAGGTCCGTCATACGCTGACAACCCGCCCTGTCATGCACCTATGGATACGCCATACGAACGAAACAACGCCGAGCATGCTGTGTCGAGCATTGTCTATGGCAACAACCGCCAAGATGGTTCTGCGATGGACACATTCTCACCCCCAGGCCCTGCAACTAAGCGCCGGCGAGGGGAAATAGCTACACATGACGACCTCCTCTGGGATTACTCGAACTCAAGAACATACTTGCCCGGATCTGAGAGGTCTGGACCAGTCCAAGATGACTATAACACGGACCCCACAGGTCCAGTGACCGGCGCATCAGCCTCTATAGAGACCGGCTGTCAAGCCGCGTTCGCTGCTGGAGCTTCGTCACATCAGTTTCCACGATTGGACAGCATTGCTTCGCAGGAATATCACAAGCAAGCATCTGCAGAAGCTTACAACAATACCAACCAATCCATCGGCCGCACGGTCTCTTGCGGGAATCCAAGACCTGACAGTCCGGTGCTTGGGTTCGAGTCTTCTACAAGACACAACGTGGCAAGTCTGTCACTTCCACAACTGACATCCGGTGAACATGGTCACCCGACGCCGAGTCAGTTTCCCTGGATGAATTCTGATCAGGAAATGATGGAATCCGATTTCTTTGATACTGTCTCTGAGTCCCAGTTCTGGGAGGACTTATTCAATCCTTTCCTTGATCGATGATCACTGCTGGAAAGTAAGCTTGTTGTCACTATGCACAAGCAAACGTCGATGTATTCATATCATATAAATAAACTCTTTTGACTGCGCATCTCCGCCCATAAGACCCTCACCCTCCACCTCTTTGGCCCTCCTCTTTGCATTCTCCCTGCTTAAGACCACTCTCAATGCAAAGGCCAAAACCACGACCATACCCATGGCAACCGCACAGACCGTCATGCCTTTCACATAGTATGGCCCTTCCATATCGGGATACAGCCTCGTGCCGACCAGCGGGCCCATCTGCCCTACTACGTTCAGCACCGCCATGCCAGTTACCTTTCCCTCATCTGAAGATTGATTATTCACAGTCCAGGTGATAATGATTGTCACAGCGGAGAAGAAGCCCGCACAGATCGGGTATACTGCCATGTAGCGGACTGCGTGGCTCTGCATGCGTGTGGTACCGGCGATCACCAATATTATATAGCCACTCATGGCCATCAACGCGTGAAAGATCATGGGTACGCTCCGGCTCTTGTACTTGTCTGACAGCCATGCAGTAAGCAAGACCACCACAAACGCAAAGAGGAACGGCGGTGCGCTGAGCCCTTGCGAGGAGAGACGATCGAAGCCCATGGCGTTGATGATCGTGGGAAGGAACACAGGCATGCTGCTGAACGCGACGTTGCAGAAGAAGAAGATGAAAGCTGCTAGCCAGGACTTCAGGTCGAGCATTGTCTTGAGCACTTCGCGCCATTGGAACTTCTTCTTGTGTCGAGGAATTGAAGACTGTTTGCCAGCCGAGCTACCAGCAGCATCTAGCTCTTTCCTGAGTCGTAAAGTTGCAATCTTGCGTTGGCGGCGATTCAGCCAGCGTGCAGTTGACGGGGAGTCGGGTAGCCAGTACCAGCATAGCACTGCGACCAATACAGCAGGAAATCCCTCGATCAGGAACAACAGCCTCCAGCTAGCGATTCCAGTCTTGTCTCCCATCTTCACGATAGCCCAGGCTAGACTGCTCGCAAAGCTCGTCGCCAGAGGTGCCGCGGAAATAAACAGTCCCGCCCTGAACGCAAGTTCCTCGCGGCGGAAGAAGAAAGTCAAGTAGAATGGGATACCGACGAAGGCAGCTTCTCCAATGCCCAGAAGCGCCCGCAGAACGAGCAAGTATGCGTAGCTGGTTGCCAATGACTGCAAGGAGGCCAGAACACCCCAGGCGCAAACACAGATGGAGATGTAAATGTGCGGGGGGACGATTTGGTACATTATTGTCATCCATTCGGAGAGGATGTACATGATGTAGAAGGCGGTGAGCAGCCACTCGTACTGGCTGTCGGAAAGCTTGAGATCATCTGTGAGGCCAGCGATTTTTGCGTTGCCGATGTTCGATCTGTCCAGGAAGCTTAGGAGATACAGTCTGGATCCATTGATTAGCTCGATTCTTAGTCTTCTGGCAGTTAACGGATTACACTTACAGTGCTACGAATAGCACGAGGTGCGTATCCAGTTTCAGGCGCACCGCACGCTCCTCATCAGGTGTATACAGCTCGAAAGACTGCACGCTGGTCCGTCGAGAAGCAGTCCTGTCTACCCAGGTCCCGTCTTCGTCATCAGATTCCAATCCATCTTCGGCGTCATGCGCAGTCTCGGAATTTCCCGCTTTCCCACGCGTGTTCAACTCTGTCATCTCATAACCATTCCCGTCCCCTGCTCCTGCCAAAATGTATGGTTCTTCCTCATCTTCCGAGTCCAATTCAGGGGTATATCTTGTCGGAGGGCTCGTTGAGGATCCTTGACTGGAGGCTTGAGGCGATGTTGGATGCGAAGTGGTGCCTCCGTTGCCGACGTTTGTGTGTGTCGTTGCGGAGGCCATCAGTGTTGCTGTGGAGGCTGGTGCCTCTCAATTTGTAGCTCCTAGCTCATAGCGAAGTGACAATGGGAGTGTGCACGATCAAGATAGTTGTGTTGAGCACTGATGATTGTCCAGTAGTTGCCGGTGCCTATGACGGTCCAATGTGTCGGTCTAGCAGTGCCGAGGCGTGTACGGGGGCGTTGGCTGGCTCGCGGGGTGCAACAGCCAGCCAACAAGGGCAGTCAGTTGTTCACGCTATAGTATTCGACAGAAACATATCACAGCGCGCAGACAAAACAGAAGAACCCATCGTACAGATGACCACCAGTGTGATCCTGATGTATCTCGTGTTGACGATCAGGGTCGCTGTGTACCATTTTCTCGAGCATCGACCGAGCCGCATCACGAATAGAGAGCTTCGTACATCTATTGATACCACGTGCGATTCGCCCAAAACTTTCAGCTCCTGTTACAGGCACACGATTGGCGAGCTTATTTCCAACCCAAAGTAACGAGGTGTGCAGCAAAGAAAGGCAAACTCCGGAGGTGATCAAGCCATCATCAGATCTCGCGAGCGCAAGGACTTTCTTCTGTTCATCAGTCTAGAAATAGCATCTTCCGAACCTGTGGGTCTGCGAAGGCCCCAAATGCGAGTATACTGTACAGTACAACCAACCGCTTATAGGACACAACCTTGCCCGGACACGAGGTTTCGGCATAAAGCTCGTCGTCTAAGAGCGTGCACTAAGTGTTTCACCGAGGGCTTGATCGGACAAGCGCGTTGCTTGGCAGCATCTCCGTGGGGGGGGGGGGGAGGGGGGGCCAAGGCATCTGACAACTCCAGTCTTCGCCCAAGATAACGTTACCATTTGACAGCCACTGCCGCTTTCGCGAAGGATGTCACCACGCTAACGAAGACTGCTCACAAAACAAGTATCTCGGGCTGTGCTGACAGAACCTGCTGTAGGCTAGGGAGTTCGAGCAAAGGTTACCAATCCTTCGGTCACATCCCGACAGCCAGGTTACGCAGAGCCGCGCGTCTTACATTCAGACTTACGATCAATGGTTGGGCAATGTTGCGTGGAGGCGCCTGCCGGAGGCTCATTGCATCGCAACACGTAAACGCATGTATGTGCAGTGCTTGCCACAAAAGGTTATCAATCAACGAGAAACGATTGTTAGGGAGTCCTTGAGTCGCGTGCGAAGTTAATCCTTGCGATCTACGAGAACCACTGGCAGCGAGATGACCCACTCACTCTATTAGGCGCAGAGTTACCGTCGTTCTACAGGTGCTAGAAAGCTACGCATGGGGCTCAGACGCAGTGTCAGTGCAAGCGTTCGGAAGCAACCGTGAAGCATGCTCATGCATGTGGCTCAGAACTGACGGCGCTGTGATTGATCGCCCAGTGCCTACCGATGCATCGTCTTCTGTATGGGTTGCTCCCCATCATCTGATTCTTTACGCTCGACATACTAATGCTAGGTTCCTTTCGTCCTGTCATCGCTGATGAAGCTTCTTGCTAGTTCCGTTCGTCCCTACACGGCTTCACCACAGATCAAACTCTTTGTGGTGTTCGCGATCGCATACTGCATTGCTACACAATACCTCCGAGTGATCTCATCACGAGATCCTTCCTCGTTCTTCTACGATGCCAGGCGCGCATATCAACGACGATACTCTTTAACCCGTATTAAAGAGGCCAGCGATTTCATCGCGACGTCAGGATACGACGGAGATCATGTCAAAGCCTCGTCATATCCCAGCATCTGTGTAGGCATCGCAACAGTTCAAAGAAATGATGCCGAATACTTCGGCCTTCTCGTTGGCTCTCTCCTCGACGGGCTTTCCGACGCTGAGCGTAGCGACATCCTCCTTCTGCCTTTCATCGCCAACATCAATCCGTACAAGCACTACGCATACAACGAAACGTGGCTCTCCAACCTCTCAGATGATGTCATAACATACGAGAACGTCTCAGCACGGGATACCGCTCGGATGCGCTTACAGGAGACACCCAACGGCCACATGAAGAAAGCTTTGTTCGACTACTCGTTCATGCTTCAGAAATGTCTTGATTCGAAGGCACCATACATTCTTATGCTTGAGGACGACGTGATCGCAGCAGACGGCTGGTATCGTCGCACGAAGGCAGCTCTTGCAGATATGGAGAGTCGCTCTGAGTACACCAGTAGCGTCTACCTGCGCTTGTTCTACAACACCAGAATCCAAGGCTGGAACAGCGAGTTCTGGCCGCACTACTTGTTCTGGTCGGTTGTCTTCGAGACCCTCCTTGTCGGCGTATTATGGTTCCTTCGCCGTAGTAATGCAGCGGCAGCGAAGTTCCTGACCACTCGCACCATTTTCGCAATCCTCTTCGTCTGCTCGCCGGCTTGCGTAGCACTCTATTTCGCCGCCGGACGGCTGACAGTACACCCAAACCCAACTGGCATTCACCGTATGAACAGTTACGGCTGCTGCTCACAAGCTTTGCTGTTTCCACGGGATCAAACCCCGCCGCTACTAGACTATTTCAAGAAGAAAAAGAGTGGCCTTCGCGATGAGCTCATCGAGATGTATGCCAACCAGAACGGGCTCACGAGGTGGGCGCTTACGCCAAGTGTATTCCAACACATCGGATCAAGGAGCTCCAAATGGAGGGGCAAGGGCTCTGACGTCTTTGATGAGTACGGATTGATTTCGACTGAGAGGATCTGGAATTATCACTTCGAGGCTTGGGACGCTGACCGGTTACGGAACGAACATAGAGACGAATAATGGGCAATGTCACTTGTATTATACACATCAACCTCCACAGGCTCCATGACCAAATTTGCATGCCCTTGACACACGGCAGCCTCGTCAGCATCAGTAACAATCGTTCGAGCAGTCAAAAGTTCACTGGTCTGTTTACACCCGAAGTCTTGAACCTCCACGTCGCCGCCGGCACCAAGCCATATGAAGCGAGTGTATGTGATGGGCTAGCAAAGATGCAAAAATGTAGCAAGGCTACCGCGGCTAAAAAGAAACTCTTTGGTCAATATGGGGGTCGAACCCACGGCCTTGGCGTTATTAGCACCACGCTCTAACCAACTGAGCTAATCGACCTGTTTGTTGTGATTGGTTGACCACCATTGACTTGATAATGATTCGATTCAAGACCGGCAATATCCTCCAGGACGCGCAGCACATTGCCCTTCGGGTGCTATGGCAATAGATACAAGTACCTATCGGAGCAGATAGCATCAGCACGATCCGGGATGACCTGTACGATTGGCAAACAAGAGTCGACATACTATCGAGCCAAACTATTGCGCAATAATCAGTGTAGTCGCATACATAATACACACGTCTATCCAATAGCCCTCTCAACGGATGACACGTGACAAAAGAAAACATCTAAAGCTAGCAAATGAAACACCTTTGCCATCTATGAGCGCGTCGCTGACCTACCCTTTCGGTAGAGAATTGACTCAATTCGGCCGTTAGTCGAGCTTGTCGTTCAATAGATCGGCATGACCGTTGTGCGTCTCACACAGACGCTTCCAGAGACCGATCCATAACGTGTCGACAGAGAAGTGTCGTCGTGATGACACCCTGTTGAGTGTTTGCAAATACGCTTGGTGGTCGTCACAGCGGGAGGCGGATTGTGATGGCAGCTTGCTGAGTCCGAGCACACGTTTTTCGTCGTGGTCTGTGTCACGGTGGGTATAACGGAGCTAGTTATCGGAGGCGCACTTGGTGTCGAACTCTGCTGGGGAGTAGGACTACTCGGCAGAGGTGTGCTGAAACTAGGGCTTGGACTGCTCGATGAAAAACTCGAACCTGAGCTTGAGATCGTGCCGCTTCGTGGAGCCTGCGAACTCGACAACGAGGAGCTTGGAAGGGCAGAGCTCGATGGTGTCGAAGTCGTGCTGAAAATTGGGCTGCTTGACTCTGAGCTAATGCTGGGACTGTAGCTCAAGGATGGGCTTGGGCTGGGCGACGGACTGGGCGACGGACTAGGCGATGAACTTGAGCTGGGTAACGGGCTCGGGCTGGATGATGGAGTTGGACTTGGGCTCGAGGAAGAGCTGGCACTTGACGAGGAGCTCGAACTCGACGTCACAGTGGTTGAGAACTGGACCTGACTGATCGGCGAAGAGAAAGACGAAGTCGTCGTAGTGACTGTAGTAGAAGTTGTCGTCGTCGTTGGGAATGGAATTGAAGAAGACGGAATCGCGGGGCTTGAAGGGGAAGAACTTGGCGAACTCGAGGTTGAAGTAGTAGTCGTACTTGTGGTTGTCGTGGTGGTACTCGTTGTTACGTCGTAAGCCGGAGGTATCTCGGGGCTAGAAGATGAGGTCTGTGTGGTTGTGGTCGTTCTGTATCAAGTCAGCAGATGTTCTCTTTGACCATGTCTGAGAATCATACGTTGACGTGGTAGTGGTCTGGGTCGTCGATGTTGTAGTCCTGTGAGAGATTCGTCAGCCATGTCATGAGATAATGGCCATGCAGTCCTAAGCACACAATCTCTTATGTCTCTGTGATAGTCCGGTGGCTTACAAGCTATCTCCCATAGCAATGAATGATGAACCTGCAATACCGACCAGCGAGAGCTTTAGGTAGTCTCACAGATCTCTCAATGGCTGGTATGCTAGTATCTTCAACCGCAAGTTACCACAAATTTATGCTGCCACTGAAGCACAGATGTACTGGAATGATGCGTGAGACTGGTAAATTTTTGACACTTACGTTGTTGGCGTTGGCGTTGGCGTGGTTGTAGTTGCGGTTGTACTAGTAGTAGTATCGAAGTACGGCGGGGGCAACACAATGCTACTTGTACTAGAGGTCGGGCTGCTTGAAGTCGTCGTTCTAAAGTAAAGTCAGTATGTTTCGATTCACGGATCCGGCTGACCTACGTGGTGGTGCTAGTGGTACTGCTGGTGGTTGTCGTGTCAAAATACTGTGGTGGAACTTCTATGCTGCTCGAAGAGGAGGTCTGAGTCGCTGTGGTGGTTCTCGGAGTTCGTCAGTACAGGTTTGGTATGTTTCTTTTGCGATGTCTGACTTACGTGGTGACATCAGGGTAGATCGGTGGCACTTCCGTACTACTGGAGCTTAATGTCGAGCTTTCAGTGTTTGAGGACGATGAAACATCCGGGTAAGGGTCAGGAGACGATGCTCGGATCGCAAGAATCATTTCTGGGTCGTCCGCTGCTTCGTAGCTCTGGGGTGTCTCGCTGTAGTAGCAAATCTCATTGAGGAGATAGGCCGCTCCGCAATCAGGATCCAAGTCACAGCTTGACAGACAGTTGAGGATGCTTGCGTCGCCGGATCTGGCATTGTAGAATATAGGTAGCGGTACGATACCGCAGTAGAGCTGATATGCAACCCCGTTGGCGGTCACATAAGTTGCTCCGTCACCTCCGAGAGCCGCAAGTCCAGCGCAGCCTGTGGGAGATGGGTACGGTAGCAGGCTCTCAGTGCTGGAACTTGAGGTCGTCGTAGTACTCGTAGTCCTGTGGTGTCGCACTGTCAGACTTGTCTTCGCGGCAGTGTTCCCGTGCTCTCAGCTCCGAACATAACTCACGTTGTCATTGTTGTCTCGAAGGCAGAGGAAGATCTGTAAGATTTCATTAGAAAGGTGTAGCCTCACAGAGTTTCAAAGCTCTGGACTTACGTCGAAGTAGTCGTAGTTGTTGTAAAAGTCTGTCCAAGATGTCAGCGGTCGATTCTACCAACGCTAATTGCTCAGGTGAACGATGGCTATTGGAAATCTGAGCGCAATTCGCACGAGCGCAAGTGTTCAATTGACTTCTTCAAAGCAATCAGTACGTACCGTCGTCGTGACAGGATTGTTAGCCGGGCAAGAATAAATGCCAATCGCAGCAAACCCACCACACATCTGCGCCCTGTTTCCCCGACAAGAGAATTCCGGGTTCGAGCAGGTAATGATGATGTTCGACGTAGACGTATTTCCATAAGCTAGTGCGTGCGCTGGCGAAATTTCAGGGCCGCAATAGCACTCGGATCCATACTCCAGCCCAGCGTAGATATAGCCCAGCCGGAGACATTCGCCCACGCAGAGCTCGATGGTCATCGAATCGCGAGAGTCACCGAGGACTCGAGGGTCCAGAGCTTTGCCGGGACCATCGTCATCGTAGCATCCTTGCCAGTTGCAGCCGCTGACGACGAGGGGTGTCTCGAGTGCTTGAGAGTAAGTCGCCATATGTGTCGTTGTGACTGAGCCTCCGGGAGTGTGTTGGTTGGCGTTGCAGTTTCCGCCATAGCAGACCGGTGACGTTGATTCGATTACTGTGGTCAAGCCAGCAGAATCGGTAGTTGTGATCGGAATGACAGTGCTGCCGGTGGTGATCGGACCTGAGGGCGAAATTTACAGATCAGCAAAGTGTCTCCGGCGCAATTCTTGGTTCTAGTCTTGAAACACATACCATAATAGGTCGGACCAGTGCTACTATATTCGGTGATTGCTCCAGTCGAGTCTGTTGTGACAACTTGCGTGACAGGAGCACGGGCTATTCCATTGTATGTGCAGGCGGACTGCTGAGGCTTTGGACTGTATTGAGGTCCATCGAGCTGATACATGCTAATTCGGAAGAAGCCGCCGCAGCGTTCTGTGATATCGTCTGCACAACAGGCGAAGCAATCTAACAAATTCAGAGTGATCAGCTAGTGTCTCATCACGGCATCACTTGTACTTCAATACACGGCTCCGTTGGGACTGGTCGTCAGTCGTCTCTCTTAGCAATGGACATGGCTCACTACATGACATCAGCACAACGCTCACGTCCTAGTCCAGTCTCGATGCTCACCCATTCTGACAGTCCGCTTGCTGAGCTCCGTTCGAAATTTCGTTTCCGCAGTAGCCTGTCTCCAATCAGCACTGAGGAGACGTACGTAGGATCTCGCTGCTTACATTCGTTACCGTTCTCCAAACCAAAGTAATTGAAACCGTCGCAGAAGGCTGCACACTTTTCTATCGATCCGACACCATAATTCGCGGACTTGTTGTTAAGAGCTCGGTCTGCCAGCACTACACCATACGTGTCGAGATAGCATCCGATGTATATGTAGTCGCCATACTTTGGGGCGATGAAGGAATCAATGATGTATTGGAATCCGGTGGCATACGGATCGTAGGCCGTGGATGTCTGACCGGCTTTGGCGTACTGTAGCAATTAGCGTCAGCTTCTACGTGCTCGAATACGTATCAGGAACATACGAAACCAAGGGTTCCAAAGCCACCGCATTGTTCGGTGTTGTCTCCAGCACAGGCATAGATTGGGTCGTCACATCGGAGGGCAGACTCCGTGTTGACTTGTCTGGAGTTACCGTTCAATTTGTTACCACAATAGCCTGGAAACCCACGGTTGTCAGTATTGTATGATCATCGGTGCGCAAAGACATCTAGAAGGCTCACACTCTCGACCAAACTCAACGCCAAAGAAATTGTAACCTGCGCACTGAAGAACAATACGGGTCAGTAAGCAGGAATCGACTCAGTTCGCATGATGACTATGCGCAACTCGAGGGCTGCTGCAAAACGCTGTGGAGGTTCCACGTGATGCTGAAATTGAAGACCTCGAAGGGATACATACTAGAGTCGCGTTAGCTCGCTCATTGTTGGTAGACGATGAGTGTGGACGAACCAAACTCTGCACATAGTTCGACTGTGACATTGTACTCGTTGCTTGGGTACACTTTGTCAGAGAGGGCCCGCTCGGGGAGTGTGAGATCTCTGTAGCACCCGATCCTGCATACGGATGGTGTGTCAGTGTGATCGGTCAATCATGAACACGTTCTGTTCCACTTGAGTCGTACCACGAGAATCCTGTGATATTTACTATGTTAGGAAACGTAATTTTTGTGATATTATGTGCTCATCACGATGCATACCAAAGCCAGCATTGATAACAGTCCTGGGGCCGTTTGAATTAGGCGGATTTTGACGCCTCACGATATCTCTGGGCATATCACCCGGGGATAGCATCTCCCATCCTGCTTGAGCCTGCGATATGAATAAACTCACGTAAGCGAGCCGCGCGAAAACGAATGTTGCGCCTGCCATGATGCCGGCTGATGGAGAACGAACGACTGTGATGATGGCAAATAGAGGCGAGGAGCAAGGTAAGAGAAGGCAGGGGTTCATTGATTGATGTTGTTGCTGGGCGCAACGTGCATGGGACGGGATGATATTGCATTCCTGATACCGAAGAGGTGGACGAGGGATGGATCGTCGTCCACGTTGTCGGGAGCATTCTGCACACTGAATAGTTCCAATCGAGAAGGCCTACAGGTGCTTCAGCCGTTTATCCGGACTTATACAACATATAATTGCGACTCAGTCTGGCTGGTTGATTGCGTCTGGACAGAGGGCTTCAACCGAGCGTGTGAGTTCGCTCAAGCCCAGACTCCAGGTCAGCACCACAGCGAGCATAATTTATTGACTTCAGTTACGCACCGAGTTATGTATCGGTGGCACTGTTGGTCCGAGACGGCTGGCCGAGTCTTCCTCAAAATTTGAGTCGCATGCTTGAAGTCGTGTGGATGCCCTAAAGAGCAAGGAGGACATTGCAGTCAGGCAGGCACGCCGAGGGTTGCTGCTTCGGCGAGCCAGACGGTCCCAAATTTACGCAATGCAGAGCAATCTCAACCTCGAAGTCTACATATGACAGCTGGCCGTCTTTCCACGCTTTTTTGCTGGTGACATGGTACATTGCACAATCAAACGATTAACAACTTTACAATATGTCTCATGTTCGGCCCAGAACTACATATATACGACTTCTTAAAAGCGTTTTCCTGGAAACATCAAGTCTGTGGACTCCAGTCGTAGAGATATACCGCAAGGGTTGGGGTTGGGGCTCGTCAACATCGACAGAGAAGCAGATATCGCGATGCCTTGCAGTAATGCAATTGATAGGCCATGCATAAGAAAGCCGATCTTAACAATCCCACGCAGAACGTGATGCGTGTTGATCTACAATGCATGTGTTGTCGACTGCGGACGTCGTCGTAACAAAATACAGGCAACAGCATATCGACATCCACATTTTTCGAGCCGCGCGTATGTTATCGATGATGTACGATACATGGCGAATGTACATCGATAACACTCAAACATATACCCACGCAACCACCAATGTAGTCACGCAGCGACGAGTGCAGAAGCAGATCGCAGGCTTCACATACTTTCTTCTAGTCGATTGGCACCCTTCGGGCTTGCGCAATATGGTCTGCGCCTTGAAGGTACAGACAAATCTAAGCTCGAGTCGACGTACATACAGACTTCACACGAATGCAATAACGTCATGACCGCGGAGACTCTCACGTCGAGAAGCTTCCAGTCCATTGCACGACAGATGGAAAGCGGGTTCGAACATGCTTTGCCAGAACCCCATGGACAACATGGACTCTCTCGCGGTGTAAGGCGTGCCAAATGGCACTCCCAAGGCTGGGCCGTTGTCGTTGCGTACAGTAGTATCACACATGCACGAAACCCCCATGATTTCCCCGCCAGTAGCGGTTGTTTGAGACGCACGACGATATGGGGGACATGGGGAAAAACAGAGTGTCGTGGGGGTTGTTACAGGCCGCGGCTGTTGTGTGTTGCATCTGCACTACTGTCTCATCAGAGGGTATATTCAGCGCGGCTGCAGCGCTGTTCAATACCTCGCGTTTCGCGGGGGGTCTGCTGCGAACACCTGACTTGTGAGGAGCTTGTTGCGACGGTGTGTGTCTGACCAGTCTGACCTTGGACAGCTCCCTCCCTCAGCTTGAGAGGGTGCTGCAGGCAAGCTGCTTGCTGTGTGCTGTCCTTCGTGCAGCAGGGTCTCTGGAGATTGTTCGGCATACCGCTTGCAGCGCAGCGCGGATGTGAGGCGCTCATGATTTGCCGTCGACCTGCATGAATTCATGCGATTGGTGCCGGTCGGCAAGATGACGAGCATGTGCAGGCTGCAGGAAGAATACGGAGGCAGGGGTGCGTTACTCCTCGCTGCTGGTGGTACTCTGTACCTTTGTAACCGGCCCTCCGCTCGTGCGCCGTTTGGGGGGGGGGGTTGCAGTCGCGACACCGCTACGACGGAGGCGAGATCGATGGACAGCGATCGCTTTGCAGAGAGTAAATCGACAGCACACCAGTAGTGACACGTCTACCGGGTCTGTCAAATCCTTGCGAGTGCTACCCCGAGACTACTGAGGGATCCATCGCCACGCTGTCAAGTTGGGAATTCCATGAATAATTTCTGCAGCCCAACGACAAGACGATACCGGCGATACCCACAACAGCGCATGTTACAGCACCACTCAGTACCTTGGACTACGCGCGTGTGGCTGCTGCTACGGCGGTGGAGCCGGCGAAGTCAGCTGTCGCCTGTCGGTGTGAAGCTCAGACGAGCTCGCACTTGCAGGACGGTGAGCACAGTACAGGGGGGTTTGCAGCGGAGTTCTCCCTCCTTCGCAGCGGGTTGCGGGATTTTTGACTCGGGGAGCCAACGCCTGCACTGAACCTGCATCTGCGCGGTGCAGTAGCGGCGGGCACGACGCGTGCGGCAGATCTCAGAGCAGTCCGTGGGAAATGGAGGTGAATTGCCTTGCGAGGGCGGATGGAGCCAGGAGAGGGAGATGCTTGCTGGCGGGCTGGAGAGGAGAGCGGTGTCATCACTACATGTATGGTTTCTATTGGCTTCGAGGAGGCTTGAGAGATGACGGGCGGTTCGGCGGATTGTCACGGTACAACTCGCAGGGCCTGGCAGCGCGGCCATCGCGATCACATCAGGTTTCCACCGCAGGGCATGCATGACGTAAACCAATGCCGACATGCGCGCGCATGCAAAGGCTGGCAGACACAAGAGCACAAGAAACAGCCCAGCCTATTGCTAACGACATGAGGGATGGTGGTGAGAGCCAAGCATGAAGGCTACCACGGGAACAGTAGAATTGATAGAAACAGGTGGTGAAACGGGGGTGCAACACCAGCGAGTGATCCCGAGAGCGTATCAGGGTAGTCGTGTAGCTCATTATTCATTAACCATTAACCATCAACCATCAACTATCAACCATTATTCACACCGGCCGTGAATCGCCCGGGAGCAGCAGCGCATGTACAAGCCTTTTCCAAGCGACTAGCGGCATGAATTTGCACATGCCGCCGGATTTGAGCTGGCACCAGCGTCCCAAGCGCTCATCTCCCAACTGCCCTCCACGCTCGCGCTACAGCTGCCACGGCCTGCTGCCGCCCACCGCACACCCCACGCTGGGCCCAAACTGTGTGTGCGCGCGCGCACGCAAAGAGGCACTCTGCTCCTCCTCCTCATCATCATCATCATCATCATTATCATCATCAGCAGCAGCCTTGTGGCCGACCGCTTCTCATACCCATCTTCACTTCACTTCACTGCTGTTGCCTGCAGGCTACATATCTCGCCTCCTCCACTCCCTGTCGCCAGGGTCCTTACGCGCGCTTGCTCGCCTGCCACGCCTGCTTACTGAATCAACTGCCAGACAGCCAAGAAGCAACGCCACCGACTTAGCCACGCTGATCGCCAGCGCCCCGGACAACCTGTGTCTTGTAGGTCAAGTCCAAGCAGTACAGCCCCGACCACTCTCTGCTATTCCTGTACCCACCCGTTTGCCTGACCTGACATTGCCCATCCTGCGCTACGCTCCCTCTCGTGTCTTCTGGCTGACCCTTTTACCACCGCAGTCCAGCGACTTGGACCGCACAGCTTGACCGATCGCATCCACACCAGCGTTCTTATATCACACAACATGTCCCTGCTCTTATAGCAATAGTAGGCCCTCGGGTCACGATATCACGACTGCACTCTTCAGTGAAGACCGTGGTATCCGACAGACACTCCGCCTGTCAACCACCACAGCACGCTCAAAACACCAAAAACTTTGCAAAATTCTTCAACCGGAACCAAACACATAACAATGGATGTCCGACACGACTCGCAGAAGGTCCGCATGAGTGCGGGCCTCGATCACAGTGAAGAGATGCTTGCAGAGATGGACGAACCACCTGATGATCAGAGCTATTTCAGCAAAACTATGAAACACACTTCACACGCACCCATATACACGAGAGCACAGCTGCTACAAGCGTCGCGCCGCGAATCTCTCCTGACCCGCCAACTGAATTCGGAGAATGACAATTCTACGGAAGAAGACGAACACGTTCAACCTACTCGTGGCCTTAGCGCTGCCTCGGCCTGGAGCACTCAAAGCACGACCTCGACTGCTGAACTTACAAGCGATGATGGCCGTAGTGTGGCAAGCCCAACTACCAGCCCACCACTGCGTCCGATCCACAACGGCCTACCAGTTTCCGAGAAGTCACTTACCAACGAGCCCCGCATAGTTGGACTGGACACCCTTGCTACTCAGGATAAGACCAAGGGTGGACTACCAGAAAAGACGGTGGAAGCAGGCCTAGGTCGCAAGCGTTGTATTACATTCGCTTGTGGCAACAAGGCTGCAGTGAAGCCTACCTCGCCACCCACTCCACCACCTTTGACCGAAGAAGATAAGCCGGCCTCACCACCCAAGCGCAAGTGCATGATCAAGTTTGCCTGTCCAGCACGAGCTGGCGGTGAGAAGAAATCTGCGGAGCCAGCACCAGGCAAGCGTCCCATCAGCCCACCGCCGCCACAGCGCCGTATCCCCCAGCAGACCAGGCCTACTGCCGAGAAATCTCACCGCGGATCCGACAGCACGGTCACTCACGTTTCACCAAAGAATCTCCGAATTTCGAGCACTGCAATCACGACTAAGGACGACACACCACCGAAACTAGTTCGCAAGCTTTCCAACGGATCCGACTCTGGTGGCGAAGGCACTCGCTTCCATGAATTCGCCACCAGCGACGATGAGCCCGAGGAGTGGATTCAAGAATCCACATGTTGGCGTTCGAGATTGACAGTTAGTGACACGCTTAAGAAGGAAAACATCATTCGTCAGCTTGGCGAGGAGGTCGATGAAGAAGCTCTTCAAGAAGAAGACGAGGATGATTTGGACGACACCGACGACTTAGGTGATGATGATGAGGATGAAGATGACGAGGATGATGATCTGGATGCCGACGAGCTGGAGGACGATTCTGATGATGGGTTCCACTCTGACAACGAAGAAGGCTTCGCCGTGTCCGACTCTGATGAAGAAGACAGCGACAATGAGTGGTGGACGCCCGCTGGTCGCTCGACTGCAGCAACTTCCATGGATCACTTCGACCATCTCACGACAAACCAATTCAAAGTCAACAGGACTGGCTCTACTTCTTCAATCGACTCTTCTGGATCAGATGGAATCTCGCCTGAAACGAAACGCAGATACCCTCGCCATCATAAATCTTCGAGGTCAGAGGCAGTGAACATCCAACGACCTGGCACTCCCGACCTGCCCGACTCGACCGATTTTGTTTGTGGTACTCTTGATGAGGACAGACCACTCGAGCAAGCTTATATTACGCGGATGAAGGAGCGTGAGGCAGCCAAGCACAGACCAATGCCCCAGGATATTGACCCAACTTTCCCGACATCTGACCCCGATATGGACGAAGAGGACGATGAAGACATCGAGGATCCTGAGGAGAGCGAGTCCGAGGCTATCATGCATGGTGATATGGATCCGGTCAATGAGCGTGGTAACGAGAGGAGGGCCTCCTTCAACCCGCGTCGCAAGAGTGTGCAACGTTCGCCACCAGCGACCACCAGGATGCGATCTCCTCCCCCGAAGCGTATCACACGCCGTTCACCACCACCGCGTGCTGGCTCTCCTGCTCCCAGACGTCCTTCGCCAGCTCCTGTGAGGCGATCGGCCCGCGCAGGATCACCCGCACCAAGGCGTCCTTCGCCGGCTCCTGCCAGGGTTTCTGCACGTGCAAGATCACCAGCACCGCGACGTGCCTCTCCCGCACCCCCAAGACGCTCAACTTGTCGGTCGCCACCTCCGCCAGTCAAGCGTAGCGCCACCGCGCCTACTCACAAGCTCTTCGGCCAATCACCACAGAGGTTGCGTTCATACGGTCAAGGTGCAGGCATGTCTTCTCCACCCAACACTCGTCGTGTCTCGCCTACGGCAATTCCACCTACCGTCCGTCCCTTCGGAATCGGTCTAGGTGCTCGTCCAGCGCCGCTCACACATACTGCGTCATTGCCTCGTACCGGTGGCTTCCAGATCAGTCGCATGGACCGCTTGGAAGCTCACGATCTTGACGATGAATCCGACACGGCTGGTGAAACCCCTTTGAAGAAGCGTGGTGCCATCGACATCGTGAAGGGCCTCGAGAAGAAGAGGCTTCGTCGCAGGGAGAAGATGCATCAAAAAGCCTGCGCCAAGGCTGCTACAAAGGGCGAGAAGCAATACAAGGTCAAACCCGGTAAAGGCTGCGAGAGGATGCGCGAGGTTGGCCTCGAGCTGCAGAGATACAAAGGCAAGGGAGAGCACATTCTCTCTGTCTAGACATATCCAACGAATATTGAGATGGGTAGTGCGCAGCGCCGCCGCGGTTTGCGGCATTTGGTGACAAGGAATATTCCATGTGGCCCTGGTCGCTGCGCTCACCCGATACGAAACTAGAGGCAAAGTCCAAAGACCCCTCGACACGACTCTGGGAAATAAACCAGACGAAATTCAACAATCTTACTTGCATACACTTTTCAAGCAATATCGACGGCTTCTCCGCGGAAGATGAAGCCGTCTCTCTCTTTTCTCCCTGTTATGCAGCGTTTAAGCGCCTGTGGTTTACAGCATTGGGGATCTGGGTGGTTTCCGCGGATGGACTTTACTGTGAGGAGCATTTTCAACTCGAGATATCCCGGTGGTCACTACTGGTTTCCTTTTCATCTTCCTAGCATTGCGAGCCGACGTTTGTCGCGGACTGAGCGCGACGGCTCATTCTTTTCTTCCTTTTCTTATCACCACCTTTGTTGCCTACTATTGGCCTTCGAGGATTCTTTTGAGGGTGTAGATATTGAACTTAGTATATGAAATGACAAGGATTACTTCCTTCATATTTGAAACTTTTGTTTTGTGGTACCATCTGGTTTTGTCGATGAATGCGCATGTCGTGAGTGGGTGGCCGCCCCTTGATTTGGCACTGCTGTTGGCTCCGCTCGACTGACGCTTTGGAAATGCACTATGGGGTTGAATGCCTCGACTCAGGTTCCACTTTGTTCTGTGCCACGGGCTTACGAAAATGCCGCCCGGTGCTCTGGTCTATGTCTGGTTTGGTTAAATTGCAAGTTGTGTTAGCCTGCAGTCGTCACGTGCCCACGCGACGCCTACAGCCAATCAGCTACGCGGAGCTAGAACGCGCCTTCTTATTCCACTTCTACCGTGAAAAGCACTCACGACAAAATACCAGCAACGACTTTAAACTCGCAATGCATGATGCCGCCTCCGATACTGAACGATTCGGAGGACGAAGAGGATGATGTGGTGTACGATGACTCGGTAGACAGTCGCTCCCGCTCGAGTGGCGAGTCCGTTCCGGGGATTCCAGCTTTAGACGGCACGCGCGATACGCTCAATCAGAGCACGGGATCGACAGGTGAGCACCCTCAATAAAAGTTTCCATTTGTCTGAATTGCTATTGACGATCTGCAAGAACGCCTCAAGAGACAGATAGATGATGCCCAGCGGAATCTTTGCGGAGACTCCAGCGAACAGCGGCAGACCACCGAGAGGAATCCAGCACATCCTGGCACCATCTCGCCATCATTGAGACGTGACAAACGTAGAAGCTCAGCTAGTGGACATATTGAGCCCGCCATGTCTACCGTCAAGCGAGCCAAAATCACCGAAAATACCTATGGTGGAGCTTCGTCGAAAAGGCTTTCAGCAGACACCCGTGACCGAGAGCATTTCTCGAACAGTTTCGGACAGGACGCTACAGCACCCAATACTTCGCCGTCCATTCGCTTCTCGGACCATTCTGGAATTAAGAACTCCAGCGCACTACCTGCGGGCTCGTTCCACACTGACTCCGCTCACCACGAGCCTGCAATGTTCAAGGAGAGCGGCAGCACTATCCCGGACAACGAATCCTCACACGAACGAATGGTTGAGCAAGCATTACGAAGCAAGAGCGTCAGAGCTCCGAGTTCACCTGGCATCAAGCTTGTAGAGTCGGACGAAATGCCGAAGAGCTCTTCATTTCCGTGGTCTGCATCCGAGCAGACGGAGGTGGCGAGAAGTAATATTGCCAGAGATGAGCATACGACAATGCCAGAACCAGACGTTGAGAGCGAGACGACCATGCTTCCACAGCCCGAGGACTATGGACAGTATCCCGTCTCCATGCCGGCCACCGGTGAGGATGGTCCCATTCCAGGCCCAGCTGTTGCAGTGATGGTCGCGCCAAGCAAGCACAATGAACCACATCGATCTAGTCCGACAGTGCATATCAACCCTGTCGAGATCAGCGCTGCATCCATGGCTCAACCAGAAGCGGTATTTGGCGACAAAATACAAAAGGCAGGCGGGGGACACAAACGCAAGGTGCAGGAAGAATCTAGTGAACCACTCAACTCGGACGATATCGCAGTGGGACTGCCGAAAGAGCGATACGTTCCAAGACCCAGCAGGAGAAGGGCGACTTCAGTTATAGAAGAGTCGATCGACTACTCACTGATACCCGAGAAGGCAGCAAAGAGCAAGCGGTCGAAAACGATGGGAAGCAGCGCGAATCTGCCGGACACGCAGCCACATCTGGCCAACAAAGAATCCCCTGAATCAGAAAGAAAGACAAGTCCGGGCAAGAATCTGGACGTAGCGGAACCCACGATCGCGAAAGCTAGCAAATCTGTCGCAAACGACATACTCGGCCAAACACCTGCTCAGATCTCCAAGTCTTCTCCTGTCGTCGAAGTGCCAGCAACAATTGAGACTCCCTCAGCTGGGTTGGTAGAAGCGGAACCGCACAGCGCAACCAAAGCTGCCTCGGAAGACAAAAAGGCCGTCATTCTTGACGACGATCTTGCTTTTGCAAAACCAGCTCCGAAGAAAAAACTTTCGTCAAAATCGAAACGCAGCGCAACTACTATATTCGAGGACCACGTCGAATTTGCAGGCAAGTCGAGGTCACCAAGTCTGAGCCAACAGCAAGCCATGAGAAAATCCGCCCTCAAGGATTTCAAAAACGACGCCTCTCCTACAAAGCGCAAGCGCAGTGGCAAAGCTGTCATCCCAGACGAGGAAGATGAGGACGAGGAAGAGAACTTACCCGTGAAAAGAAAACCTTCTCGTCAAGTTGCACTGCCTGATGATGATGAAGACGAACTCGCCTTTGATCCTCAATCGCAGGATGACCAAGCAGACGAGCCGCCCGATGAACCGCCAAAGAAGCGAGGCAGAGGCCGCCCGCCCAAATCGGCATCGAAAGCGGACGCAGAAGCAACTGCTAAGTCTGCGAAGCAGGACGACCACGCAGAGGCTGATGGAAATGCCCAGCCTGCTCCAGAGAAACCTACTAAGAAGCGAGGCAGAGGACGTCCGCCGAAGTCTGCCGCCTCTGTGCCCGTCGAAGACGACAGTAAGGGCGCAGACGGTGCCAGCAAAGATCAGTTGGAGCATCTCGAAGATGAAGACAAACCGCCCGCAGAGAAGCCAGTCGAGACTTCGACCGCAGACAGCACACAAGCAAAGCAGAACAGTGCTACGGTTATTCCCACACCATCTCCTGAGAAACAGCCATCTGTAGAGACCAAGGCGGCTCCTGAGAAAACCAAAGCCAGCCCAGCTGCGCACTCGCCCATCAAAAGTTCGTCGCCAGCTCCATTCCGAGTTGGCTTGAGTAAGAAACATCGTATTCCTTCTCTGCTGCGGGTGATGAGACCACCGCCGGCGAAGTTCCCGTCGAAGCGATGATGATCATCCGATGCGGAACGAACGAGAAAGATGAAGAAAAGCGGCTTGACCTGAGACGAATGTATTGATACCCTTTTGCACGTGCCATTTGTCGCTAAGATGGCTGTAGACTGTAGAGGCAGTCAGAAGAGCGCATTGTTTTTCGTATCAGCGACCGGCGGTGATGGAGGTCTACAGTCGCATCATCGCGATACTGTACTCGAGGGAAATGAAGAAACCATGCTTGCGGACACGAGAACACGCCCTCTTTTTCGTCTCATTGCGCAACGCAAATCCACAACATCTTATATAATATGCTAATCGCTCTATCTCAAGTGGTCGTGACCCGCCCGTGAAGCGCAAGCACGCACTCGCAATCGCGGGCACGGCAATATATGTTTAAAAAGCAAATGCATCCCAGCCCAGCCCAGCCCAGTTTACTTGTCGTTTCCACGTTTTGCTCTCTCTCTATACATCTCGAATCTTCTCACTCCGTTACTTTCAACTCCATCACGCCATTGCCCAGGGTCGAGATACCATTGCCATGTTGCGCTCTCATGGTCTCCGCATCCGTCAACCCTTTGCGCACCTTGAGCACGCTGTCCACAATCACCGCGTCGATGCCCTCCTGCGCTTGCAACTTGCTGTTGTGGATGTCGTTGTTCAGCGAGCCGTATGACACGCACACGAGCCCGCTCTCCTTCACCACGCGGATCAGCCTGGGACACAGCACGAGCGGGTCCGCGGCAGCGACGATGCCGAGGAGTTTCCAGCGACTGGCGAAGCGCACGGCTTCTTGGACAGAGGATGCGCGGATATCGCCCACTTCGGAGGCGCCCGCGTCTGTGAGGAACAAGACGGGGATGGAAGGCTGTTTGAACGAGAGCAAGAGGCAGACGTCCGGGTTGAAAGACGAGAAGATGATATTGCGCTTCTGGTTCATGTCGTAGACCAGGCGCAGGATGGTGTCGACGTAGCTGTTGAGTTCGACGGCATAGCTGTCCATGCCTTCGGCTTCGGTCTCGAAGAGCATGGGGTACTTCATTTCGATGTTGAAGCCGACGTCAAGGGGAATCTTGTGGAACATCTCCTCGAGCGTGGCGAAAGGCGACTGGATGAATTCGCCGCGGACGTTGCCCTTGAACCCTTTCGCTTTGAAGTCTCGCGTGTGCTTCATGCGCTCGCGCATGTCGGTTCGGCGATCTTTGTCTGCGCCGCCCAAGGAGTATGAGCGTTGAGGGCGGTGTTTTACCTCGTCGCCGCTGCTGCTGTTGCTGTCACCGCCAGGTGCGGGTGATTGGGTGCGTGAAGTAGCGCGAGGCGTTCCTTCGTTGACGTGGAGGAATTGTTCGAGCGTCAAGCTGTGGACAGGAACATCTGCTCCAGTCTCGCTCACCAGGAAGTCGTGATAGATAACAGGAACGTGGTCTTTTGTGAGCTGGACATCGAACTCGACATATGACGCTCCCAAATTGGCGGCAGTGATAAAGGACTGGATGGTGTTTTCTCCAAGCTGCAGTGACGTCTTAGATGCCATGTTCTTGCCGAGTCCACGGTGACCGATCACCATAGTAGATGTACTTCTCCAATACGTCTGGTCCTCCGAGATCGCCATGTTAGGGTGCTGGAACGGTGTGATGACGAGGAAGTTGAAGTTGATGGTTCCGATCAGGTCGAGGGTGTCTGCTGCGACCATGGGTACGCTGAGATCACCTTGCAAAAGCATACGGTCGGAGCCAACAGTCTGTTTGATGGAAGACAGCAGCGCTACGCCACGGCCGATGACCTTTTTGGTAGAGCCTGAATAGGTTGGGACAAGGTCGAAGTACAGCTTGACCTTGGACGGGTCTTTTGTGCTGAAGGTAACAGGAGAAGTGCTGATGTTCTCCTGGATGGGCAAATCAATGACCGAGGGCTCGCCTGTGGCGCCTTGCGCAGAGACGACGACTGATAGCGCCGTATCAAGTTGCGTCGAGTGAACATCAGTCAGGGCAATGCTTTCCAGGCTCACTGGTGGGAGACTCTTCCTAGTGTCCATGGTGCCCAAGCTGACAAGAACCATAGATTCGTCCTTCAGGTAACGATGACCAAACTCTTTCAAGGGCCCAGGAACCCTTTGAGTACCATTGCCATCCTTGGACACGCCGTTCGAGCGTCGATCTTCAAGAGGTGTCGCATCGGCTGGCTGGCTTGGTTTGGTCGCGGACTCAGGACCTTCGTGCAGTCGAGGCGCTGGGATGACCTGTGCTAATCTCCTGGCAATATCGATGTGTCCTCGCAGAGCAGCGTGTTCCTGAGGCGTCCAGCCAGAGGCATCGGATTTGCTGGGGTTGGCCCCTGCGGCCAGCAAGAGCTCAACGACCGGCAGGTGGCCATCGACACATGCTATGAATAGTGGCGTCCAGCCGAAAGTCTTCTCTGCTATTTCGGGGTTGACGCCGGGCGCGTTTAGCAAGATTTCAGCACACTCGGTATAACCGAAGCGCGCAGCGATGTGGAGCGCAGTCTCGTTTTGTTGATCACAGTAGTTCACGTCTACACCAGCGTCGACCAGAAGTTCGATGATCTTATGGTAGCGTCTGTGGGTAGCCAATTCCAGAGAAGCGCCACTCTTCTCGACCTGCTTACGGGCTTTGGTGATCTCTTCGTGCTCGCCGTATTCGTCCTCAGCGAGTAGCAGTGCCTTTGTGGTCCTATAATGTCCGCCAATGACAGCAAGGTGAAGTGGCGCATTGCCCTCAACGTCTTGCCATCCCACGGAATCGATGCCACCAGTCACGTCAAAAAGATTCCAGTCTTGCATGTGTTTCATGAGCTGCTGAGTAGCCGCGACCAGGCCGTATTGCGCAGCGTAGTGTAGTGGAATACGACCGTAGACATCTTTTGCATGAGTAGCCAGCCTCTGCTCGGGTGACAGATGATCCAGGACAAATGTCAAAACCTTGACCGCAGGGTCGTCCTTGCCGAGGGATGTTGCAGGATCACGTTCAATGACCTGGAACGTATCGGGTCCGCGGATTGGTGCTTCTGCAGCGTTGATGTAAACTGGCGCCCTAGCCATGTCAGTGATGCCATTTGATGGGTTGGAATCCTCCATAGCACGCGAGCGGCCGATCGCAATGAGAAGTCGGTGCAAGCAGTTGCGCTTGTTAATCTCATCATCCTGGTCAATTGACGGAAGCTGCTTAAGGAGTGCTGCGATGCACTTCCAAGCACGGAAAGAAATCGCTCGTTGGAGTAGATCCAGTAGGAATTTCCTGCGAGCGGCAGGAGTGGCGTTTGCCAACGCGCTGTCGACCAATCCAGACATGCTGAGAGTGTCGTCGCCACGAATCGCGACATCGAGGTTCTCGATGGTTGCCGGATGTACTTTAAGCGCATTGCGCGACGCGACTCTGTGCAATGAACCCGATGCGCCCGAAGCGATCGAACTGTTGTCGTCCTTTGGTCTTGCCTCATTGAGAGCCGAGAGCCAGTCGTTGATAGCTCGCATGTCCTGCGTCAACTTGTTGTTCGTCGCAAAGGGCTTGGGATCGACTTTCGAGCTGAGGTACCGACTCTGAGCCGACGAAGTCTCTATCTTCTTGTCCAGCTTTTTCGTGATCTTTACGAAGCCTCTCCGGTTGACCTCACCGTACCATTGCAGCTTGCGATATTGTCCTCTCAACTCCAACAGTGTGCCCATCAAATCCTGCATCTCATCTTTGTCCATCGCATCCGGCAGCTTGGACGACATGCCATAGCGCTCGAAAAGCAACCGTAGTCGTCGGGAGAATTCGGCATATTTGCGGTTGTAGAAGGTCTCGACGTCCTCTAGCTGGCGATCGAGAGTGTAGAAGAAGCCTGTATGGTGGTTAGGTTTTCCGCCTCAATGGTGGTGCCAGTCTCACCGTACTGGCCAAGTCCGCATCCTCCCCGGCGCGCGTCTCGTTTTTGGCTGACTTGATGATCTTTTTCAAGGCCTTGTAGTCGATATACGATGATGCCCATTCCGGGACTTGGTTGTGTGGAAGGTTCTGTCCAAACTTCATCGTGCCTTCTCGTCGCGAATACGAGGCAGAGCGAAGACACGAGAGATATACGTGAGGATCCCCAGAGTTATACGCAAAGCGTACTGCGAATGAGCGAGCAAAGCAAAGAGCGACGGCTGGAAACCCGGTTGCGGAGTTATTAGATGTGCGTGAGCGCTGTATGGGCGGACGCGACGGTGTTGAACGGCTTTGCCTGCAGTGCCATTGAGCAGCAGCGAGAGACTGCAGCCAGAGATGTGTTGCGCGAAGACTCGCACACGTTCCAATTGATGAAGATGGTTGGCTGGCGGACGATAACAAGCTCTTAAAGAAAGACGAAGTTAAGGTTGACGAGATCCAATCGGCGCCGGCACGTGGGGTAGGTATCTGAGTCGGTCTCTTCTTGGCTCGCAAGCCTTTTCACGGTCACGCTCACCGCAGTTTGTGCACTTGATACGCATGTGACCGGATATCACGAGTAATGGCATGGTCGCTGAGTAAGACAGGCGACTTGTTTATGGTATGGAGTAAAGTCGAGGCTTTGTGCTGGTACGCCTTGGCTGCCTCGCCACGACCGGATAGCCGGTGAACAAGCCTGGTGGATGCTTCGACAAACGCTAACGTTGGTCACATTGGCATGTTGGTGGCACACGACAGGTCGCACCAGCGAGCGTAGTACACCGCTAGCTGTCTCTGTCTCTGAGTGCAAGTGTCTGCTATGCCTCGACGACCACTCCCACCAGCCGAGTCACCGTCATGAGACGGACATGATAGAGAAGAGATAAGATGGGATGAGCACTCTTCAAGCTCTCCAATATGCATGCTTTCGTCGATCCCAGCGCCGATCTATTGCACACTTGAGTATAGCATGGCCATGATGACCAA
This sequence comes from Cladosporium cucumerinum, assembly GCA_023634325.1. Taxonomy (NCBI): domain Eukaryota; kingdom Fungi; phylum Ascomycota; class Dothideomycetes; order Cladosporiales; family Cladosporiaceae; genus Cladosporium; species Cladosporium cucumerinum. The sequence goes on from JALDQA010000002.1 coordinate 564,201, forward strand.
GCTCTGTCCAGCAATAGTACTGTACAGTTAGGGATGCAGGATTTGCGTGTCAGGAGGTAAGTGACACGGTGTCAGTGTCATTAACACCGTGTTAGTCGTGTCATCATCTGTATCATATAAGGCTTTAGCAATTATCTATATATAGCTAACGGTCATTAAAGGGATCTACTATAATGGCTTAAGGCTGTGCTGGCTCTGGTTCAAATACTATGTTAAGATTAGGGTGTTCAAGGTCCTCCTCAATCTTATCCATCTCAGCCATCTCATCTATATAATTAGGCACTAAATAAGACTCCCTACTAATCAATAGGTTCTAGTAGATATACAATAGCTTGTTTATAGTCTTTTAGCTTGGCCCATTCCTTCTTAGGCTATAGATAAATGAATAAGATGACCAATTTCTCTCTATAGCACTAGTAGTAGGAGCGATTGCTTAGATTTTGCCATTTTGCCTAAGTCCACACGACTCCTTAATAATGCTAATACTAATAGGGGCTAGCGTCATTTCGATGACACTGTATCATGAGAATAATAACACAAAAACACTGTCACCAACGGTGTCAGTGTCAGCCGTGACACTGTGTCGCTGCATCCCTATGTACAGTACGTCGTACTGAGAGCAAAAGTGTAGCATGCTTCGGCAGCCATGCGAGGAGGATGAGGCAACGTGCCGCATCACGCACCGGTCATAACAATCTTATCCTGCTGACGACGAGAGACCGTCACAGCAGTCTGCACGCACGTGTAACCATCAACGACATGATGAACGGCGTACTCCCATTGAACTAAAACTCCGGACAGAGCACCGATACTTTTGACGTATGCATAGCGGGTTTCGAGTTGATGATAAACGTTACAATCCACGGCGACCAGTGCCTTTTCCGTAGCCTTATCCGCCGAGATCAGGGAGGTGGAAACTGTGGAAACCTTCCAGATGCTATCGGCTTCGTGCATGCGCGGAGCAGAGCATGTCCTGGCTGAACGGCCTATAGCTCATGCTGTGGCACGTTACACCTAGAGCATATCAGTCCCATCTCGTCATCCAGAGACAGTGGGCCGACCTTGCATACTGGAATTAACAGACATTAAGGGCCGAGACGGCAGACGGTGCAACGCATGTCCCATCCGGGTAGGCAGGCATTGAGCGCGAGCCCAACAAACAGAGGCCCGAGAACCTACAATCAAACCATAATCTCACGCGCCATCGTCATAGCCAAAAAGCCACATCAATAATATCAAAGGGCATGTTAATTGCCTCGCCCGTGGCCCACGGGCCAAAGAGCACGAGACATTCTCCCAACTGCGTCGCGCCACACGCCTCAGCACAATAATGCCACAGTTCCGCCTACCCACAGCCCAGCCTGCAGTAGCACAAACCCCTCTCTCCCCTTCCTCAGCATCCACGTGTCACCCACGCGTCCAAGCCCAGCCCAGCCCCCTTCACAAAATCCATACCACGGGTGCTGTGCATGCTGATAATGCAGCCGCCCCAGCGATAACTAGATTCCCGACAGTCGGGGAACGGGGACCGTCGCAACGCCCTCCGAGCCGGCTAAACTTCCACAAACAGCAAAGTCATGTCGACATCGAAACGCATCGGCCGCAATCCAATAGCGTCATCGCCGGAAGAGAAAGCGCCTACCATGCCTACTGCCTACTAATCTCTCCCTGAACCGCGCGGAGCTTTTCTCGATGGACGGGAGAAGGGGCAGCATGGACCCTCAGCTGTCTCGCTCGCGTGGGAACGTTTGCGGCGGCAGGAGATAGCGTGGCAGGGCTTCCGTTTTGGATTTTTTTTTTGTCTTTGCATGCGCATATATTACCATGCACATGGAGACGTGCGAGTGTTTCTACGCACGGTACAGTATCTCAATGGTCTGGCAGTCGCGTCAAAGTCTGTATGCGAGCAGGCAAGCCAGCCGGCTGTCTGCGGAACGGTAACGGTGAGGAGCGTGGCCGTCGTGGCATGCCGCTTGCATGCATGCCGTCTTCGACTCGAGTTGCCGGTGCGTCTGACATGCTGTTAAGCGAGGAGAGGGGAAGCAGAGGCAGGATTCAGGAACACACGCGCCGTACGCCAGGTTCAGTTTCGGGGGCGGGCACTTGTGGCGGACGTTGAGAAACTGTGGCTCGGATGGTTTTGGTTTGAATAATGAATAATAGAATTAGGGATCGATTGTGCGCGTGAATTTTCCTTTTACAACTGGGCGAGCACATACGTTGCAGTAGACAGGGAGGTAAGGCACAGGTATCTGAGTTGAGAAGTAGTTTTTGATTGAGATCATCCCACAGGACTACCAACTGTGAGGGTTCGTGATGAATAAAATGGTGTTGGAACAACCGTCGGAAAAGGATCATACATCCTCGCCAATCAAAGAATGCTCCAAACATTACAATCTAGCAGTGTTTCGTTTTTGAAAAGGATGATCTCCGTCGTCGTACAAATCCCACTACTTTCGCGCATAGAAATGCCATCCGCCATCGCTCAAAGTTTCGTAAAAATCGTAATGGTTGCTGAATGGTCAGAGAAAGACCGGGAGTAGAATGTATAGATCAAGTAGGCAAGTAAAAGCTGTGTGCCTTTGCTGCTGCTGATGATGATGTTGATCGTGGTTTCGCTTATGAATTGGTGGCATGCAAGCATGGTAGTATCATCGAGAAAGAAGGGTGGGCGATAAACACCAATGTGCATAAGTTTTCTGAGCTATTGCTCGTGTGACGCTAGCCACCTCATACGGTGACAAGAGGTGCTTGGTATGTAGCGGAGTGTCCAGCGAGTCTTGCCTTGACAGAATGGAGCACTGATGCGTCAATCGATTTGTCCTTTTTGGTCCTACGTGTTGTTGTCAGCAGAGGCCTAGTATTAGTTACTGATGAACGTGGTACATACGGGCTTCTGATGCAGTCCGCGCACTTTTCGTGCTGGCAATTCGAACATCTGTCTCGGCGGGTGAAGATCGAATTGCAAAGGTCGCACGTCCAGCGCACTCGTTGTCGTGGCTGCTTGAAGACACGTTGAACGGCGGGTCTCGGGCCATCCCGATTGAAATCGTGTTTCGCCAAGTGGTAAAGCTCCATACCGTCGGTACATCCAAGTGAGTTCGAACGAATAGTGTAAATGAACCTCAGGGGCTCTGTCGAGATCTTTGACTCCCGGACGTGCGGAAGTGGGGGTGCAGGTGTCTCTTCAGCAGGCGCCCGTTCTGCCAGCATTATTATCGATGCTCCTGACAATGCATCGTCCTCAGGTGATGCACAGGCTGCTCTTGCGAGGATCTCATCTGATTCCTTCTCACGTTTCGTCTTCTCAAGCAGCCTCAAGACTCGTTGTGGTGGCGAACGGGTACAATCACAACATCTTTCGTGCCCACAAGAAGTGCACACTTTGTCGTGAGCAAAGGGAGTCTTGCATTGATGACAACTCCAGTGTAGTCGTATGCGGACTGGTTTCTCGACTCGTCTGATTTTATTGGGAGGGTCCTGTTGTGGTCTCTTGGCTGCCGGGTATCGAAGGCCGTATTTCTCGAACAGGACTTTCGCCCTCGCCTCTGAAATGCCTGGGCGGCTTGTAGTGGCATCGACCGGAATGATGGGCTCCTCGGTATCGTCGAAATCATCTATCGCAAGTTCGTCCTCGTCGACGTCCAGTGCATTTTCATGTGTGGCCGCGGTCGATGGGGTGGGTGGTGCTGGAGCGACGCCAGCATCCTCGACAGCAGGTGTGGGCACCCGTGGTTGTATTGTGAGTGTGTTCGTCTGAGCAGCAACGGGCGCTGCCTGATTGGAGCCTCTGCGTGTGAAGACGGTCTTGAATCTGTCTAGGGCGCGCCCGAAGCTGGTCCGCCTACCAGCAGCGCTCTCGGCAGCCGGCTGCTGCGGCGAGTCGTCCTGCGCTCCCGAGGGCATGGTTGTTATAGCATGCCAGGTCCTTTCACTCTAAGCGGATCTAGCAGTCGCGAGGGTGGGAAGAGTCTGGTAGTAGTACAGTAGTTGTAGTCTGGGATGATGAAGGCCCAAATTCCAGGAAACAGGTAATGGGGCGCAACAATGCAATAAAGCCCGACAAACGGTGCAGAGAACCGGCGCTCTGGGCGACGCAAGCTAGGCCTGTGAGGCTGCTGAAGGGCGGCAAAGCAGACTTGCTTGTGCTTAGGTGCTGGTAGCTGCACGGGCAATCAAGGGCCCCAATGATCACCGAGTGGAGCTGGCGTGCATGTCCAATCGGAGGCGCCTCGTGGATAGACTCCACGCCAGGGTGATGTGGGCAACGGACGGCTCGCCCGAGCCGTTGGGTTATCTACTGAGATTGACGACTTGATTGGGAAACTTGACCTCCCAGCTGGCGGACAGCGTTGATGGTGCGATGATCAGGTATAAGCGAGATGCCAACGGCGTCTCCAATTGCAGCCGGGAAGCGGTACATTCCACGATTTGCCCACGGCTTGCTTGTGCTAACGAGGGTGGCTACTGTGGACCTATCAGCCTGCCTTATCTAGCCATCAGCTGTGCGCGCATGTGTGTGTGTGCACCGCCCGGCCGGGTCAGCACGCTCGTATGCACGCAGGCTCGCGAGCAGCCCCGACTTGCTCGTGAAATTCGTCGTCACAGCACGCAGAGCACACTGAGCTGCTCGGGGAATTCTCTATGCCTTCCGAAGGCAGGCCGTAAGCGAGACGACGTGGCTCGCGTCGACCTACTCCCACACTACTGTCATGTCCACTGTAGGGACTGAGGCAGGAGGTGCGCCAGGGAGAGCGCTGGCGGGAAATTGCCTGGTGTTGTCGGACCCCTATCGCAGTGCATGAACAGGAATGGAATGGGCGCCGTAGGGAGCCTTTGAGGAAGATTCCAGCGAAACAGCCGCCGCCAGCAGTCGCGCACTCGCGTGTTTCAGTAGAGAAGCAGCCAGAGTCCCGATCCTACGGTGCCCACCGCGAGACTCAGACTCCGGACGGATGCGTGCCAGCGCCCTGGTGTCGCGTGAGGGAGCGCCAAGGACGTGACCCATTCGATTGCCGGCAGGGGCGTGGTGTTCACATCCGGATCCGAATCTGTGGTAAACCCATGGCCCTTGATTATAAGAATCACGTAGAAAGGGCAGGGAACAAGGGCTTAAGGAAAAGGTGGAGCTGTAATCCTTTCACCTTGGATGCCTTGACATCTAATCTCCGACGACGACGACGACGATGACGACGACGTGGAATGAGCATGGAAATCACTTGACGCGTCTCCAAGTGAGGAAAGGATTGCATCCACCGCCTTTCTCACAAAAAGCACACGCCTACACGCCGCCGGAGCTCTACGCGTCTCGCACAAAGTTCACCTGCAACCACTATACGTGGAAGCGGTCAAATGGGTCCCGCGGGCTTGTCCAGCTCGCAAAGACACGAGTCAAACAGAGTTATGCTTGCTCACACCGACCCACAGCTACGGTACGGTACCTCAATATTACCAGAACATGACGCCTTCTCGCAATCGTTCCCCGAAGAGTGGAAACGACCCACGCCACGTTGTACCCTAAGTCTGTCACGGATGCGTAGCGGAACCATAGAATTGGGCAAACACTGAACTTGCAAACGAAAAAAATGTGAGAGTCAGCCCTAGCATATCTCTTGTTCGGAGTTTTGCACAGCCGAAGACACAACGAATATCCTGCATATGAAGGCATATTTTACACGGCTACAGATGGTCGGTTGGTAATATGTTTAGGACAGGTTGAGACTCCTGCATACACGTGCATCTGACCTGGTGATTCTTAGGAGCAGACGTGAGCTGATGCAGTCTGGCGTGTACTGTATACTATATGCGCTACTGCTAAGGTGCTGGGTCTATATTACAATTGTGAAACTGCTTCGCCTCGCCTCCCGGTACCAGCAGGCCGTAACAGGGGAGACGAAAGACTTCGCTGCAATAGCTGTAGGAATGTCGGTGATCTGCCCTGAGCAGCTACAGCAGTCTTAATGCTGCAACGTACCGATAGCCTCCCACGACGGTTGCGGTATTATCGTGGTGGCCTGATATGCGTTTTGCATGGCTGGCGTCAATCGGCGATGACAGCAAACATAGCTGCTCGTCCTAGCTTCCCGCACGTGGAGACAAAACTCCAAAGTTGCTGCAGGCCCCCAGGCAAAGTCATTCGGCCAGATGTCGGAGACGGCCATGTGCGACGAACACATATCGACTTTTGTGCAAGCTTGCCCTCCTTGCCCTGCTTGTACACACAAAAGTGACAGCTCCTTCTATACGGCAAGTGGATCTCGTACGATAGCGTTCGGTTCTCACTTGCCTCTTCCCCGACCAGCACCGCCTCCTCGTCCTCCCCGACCACCTCTGCCACCGCCTCTGCCTCCTCGCTTGGCGCCGGGACCTTTGCTCGCTCGTTCATAAATCCTTTCCTTGCCGAAGACTGTGTCCGCGACTCGCAAGTAGCTCGTCACGCCCTGGTCGACAATGGCAAGAATGACGTTCTTGTAACCCCACCTGAGCTTGCCGTACAACTGCACGTTTTCGAGCGGCGGGTCGTACGGTGTTGTCTCGAGCAGCGAGCTGAGTTGCTCCAACGTGGGCACCGGGTTCTCGCGTCCGTTCACAACAGCAATGCGGAAGTCAGGAGGTCCAGGGTCAGACTTCTTGTATGTGGTTGAGCCGGGCTTGTAGACGTGATACGTGATGCGGAATGCAGGGTCGGTCTCTGGAGTCACGGGCGAAGAAGGCTGTCGTGCAACAGAGCTGTCGTGGAAGTCGATGACGGCCAGACGGCGGTAGATATCGTTGTAGTTGCGATACAAACCTGGTGATACTAGTGAGTCTTCATCAGAAGACACACCTGCCTCGATGGACGGAGAGAACATAGCTCTCCAAAGTCGACCGGGATGTAAGAAGCCCAGGTCAGATGTCCTGCCCGGGTAGTGCTTCTCGGTGAGCGGTAGACCGGGCCCGTTGTAGCTTGGTGCTCGCAGGACAGTATAGCCTTGTCTTTTCAATGCAGAAAAGACCGAGTAGCGCTCATATGTGAGTGCGCCACCGTGAGACGGTTCGTCCCCGATAAACACAGCGTGCCCGCCCTGCAAACTCATGGGGAGGCCCATCTCACCAGCATCAACTTCTTCATCAGTTGCCGGCCACCTGATGTCGAGCGTGCCTCTCTCGAGCAGATAAAGTGCCTCCTCGGGCAAAAGCCATAGTCGCTGCCCTCGCCTCTCATTCCCAAGTGGGTCCTCGTTCAAAGGTAGCGTCTGGCCCATCTTCGTAAACAAAGGTCCTTTGGGATTATAAGCATACGCCATATTTGACTCTGGGTGATATGTCGCAATCGTGTGGTGCTTCGGCTGATGTATCCGCTGGAACGCTAGCGCATTGTGCATTGCTTGTCGCGAAGCAGATAATGTGTTGGATTGGAGCGCGGTGGCATGTGGTTCGAAGTCCTTCTCACCGCGCTTGGGGATCTTTGCATCTTCGGCGCTATGGGTAGGTCAGTCGCTGTTGTTTTCAATCGGTAGGCTCCATCAGTCATTTCTTACGACAAGGCGGCGAGAAAACGAAAATCTTGAGTTTCATCGGAGAGGTCGATGTCGTCCGCAGACGGGCCCGTCCTGGGTATCACATCTTCGTCTACGTCGGCCATGGCTGTGCAAGACCTGTGAAATGTGTGCTGATTTACAAAACGTTGTTCGAGTGGCGCTTTGCATGCACTTGAAGCTGCGAGGTGCAGCAGACTGGGAGGGCAAATGAAATTTCGAGGCACGTGCTCGAACCGCAACGCAACAGCTCACCACCAAGCACCGACATGTCCTTTGCTAAACAGTCATAGTTTGAGTTACTAGACCAACAGTTCACGAGAAGATACCAATATATCAAATTCTCAAAAGCAGTCACCTATTCCTGTATTAAGGTGTCGATCTCTCATAAGTTGCACAAAATGGCCACTTCACAAGACGACGAGCTCCTGTCAATAGTAGGTCTCAACGAACAGCAGCATCCTATAACAACTCTTCAACTAACCAGATTCCTCCTAGCTCCTCGTCTCTCTGCGTAACGCAGCAGCGACCTTCGGCGAAGGCTCAGCTCAGTACGAAAGCATCCGTGAAAGCGTAGAGCAGCACGTACAATCCATGAAGACCAAGGGCCAAACGACAAACATCACACAAGCGAGACAAGCACCTCAGCCGGTAGCACCGTCAGCGTTGTCCTTTGGGAATCTTGCGCATAGGCCGAAGCCGGGGTCAAATTGAGATGTGACGACTTCAAAGCATAAGTCGTTGCAAATGGGGTATCTCAAAACTAGCAACGCCGGATTGTGAGAGATTGCTGCAAACCCATCACTGCCACCTGTCATCGATGGCTTTTGAGGTTAACCGCAACGCCCATTGAGATATTCGTGCAATGTAAAAAGCAGCCTTGGGCGATGGTTCGCTCCAAAATCCCAGCAACCGTCGCAACAAAAGCAAAAGCAAAAGCAAAGACTCCCAAACTCCGTCTCCGGCGATTCCAGCTGGCATCATGTGCTGCAGGTCCTCAGCAAAGCCAGTAATCGCCCGTTATTGTCAACGCCACAAACAAATTCGACGCTCATCACCCACCTTCAATGCTCACAGTTGAGATGACGCGTTGCTGCAGAGCTACCTCTCTAGCGCTTGCGCTTCGTGATACCGGTTTTCTCGGAGGTAAGCGGCGTCGGTATGGCTGCATGCTCAGTCAAGGAAGGGACTGGGATGGGTTGAGGAGTTGGAGTGTTGCCTTCAGGGGCGCCACTCGAGGGAATGTCGTTCGTGGTAGCGTTGAACACGCTGAACATTCCGTCGGGCCCTGGCTGCGGTGTCGGCGACTGCTGGGTACGGTGCGTGCATCTCTTGTGGGACTTGACACATTTTGCACAGCGAGGGCCTTGCTTCAACGCGCCTGGTGTTCCTTCGCGTTCGGTCTTCATAGCCTTCTTCGGCTTCTCTTTCTTTCCTGGCTTTGCCACGTTGTCCGTCGTTTCGATCGTAGGTATAGCCTGCTGCTCAGCCTTGTTATCTTGTAACGTCTGGCCAACATGTTTCATCTCGTGTCCAGTGGTCTGTGTGTTTGGGGCTGGGGTTGAGTTCTGCATGATAGGTGTGGTCACCTGCGCCGCTGGTAGGATTGCACGCGGGACGCGTGGGGCCTTCGAAGGAGTGTCGATCATGGGCATTGTGTCCATCGGTCGCTCCAGCTCGATGGACTTGGCAAGATCGCCTTGGTGGAATAGCTGATGCATTTTGGCATATCGTCCGTGGTCAATTTTGTGCACATGTTGGCCGGTACTGGTGTGTGCGATCTGTTGAGCAGTTGGCTGAGCAGGGTGGTTCAGTGGCAGTTGCTCCACATGAGCCAAAAGAACCGGTTGACCCACGACAGGGAGCTGTCCGAGCACTGTGCCTTCGTTTCCAGGAAGCATGAGTACCGGCTCCCTAGGAAGAGGCGGCCCGACCATGAACGCAAGCACCTGTTTTGGAGTACAGCCATCACCTAACAAGTCAAACGCCTTTTTGACAGCATCGAGCTTGATCTTGGTGATGGTTTCTGTACGTTGTCAGCTAATTTGCAGACGCTCATTACTTCGAGATGGCACTCACCTTGCGGGATGGCACCCTGGAAGGTCAGTCGAAGGTCATGATTCACAGGTCGCTGACCAGGTGCTTCAAGTCTGCGTTGCTCGCGTAGATAAGCAATCCTGTCGGTCGGTGCGACAGGGCAAAAGAACTCCAGGTGCCCATTGTGACCACATTGACCGCACAAGTGGTCGGGCTTCGAACATGGGTTGGGAAGGTGCCACTCATCGCAGTTGTGGCACAGCGCTGCAAAAGAGGAATTAGCGGAATGTCTTCGTCATCGCTTCGGTAGACTCGTGCGACACTTACCCCAGTATCGATAGCTTCTATCCTTGATGGTGACACTCCTTGGGCAAAAGATGTAGAGGTGGCCCCAGGAGTAGCAGATCTCGCACTGAACGAGATCGCGGAGACAGGGTCCGGCCGTGAGGTGACAGGTAGAACAGTTGTAGCAGAGGTCGGACATGATGGCGCACCTAAGCGGGGTCTTGGTGAGGTGTTGCAATCTTTGTCGAAGGTTGTTGTTATAGCTCGGAGAGGAAAGGGCGATACGATGGAGTAGGGTGATGCTGGAGAATCTTGTTTTTGGGTGCTGGTGGAAAGATGCAAGCCGACAGTTGTTGTGTCGAGGTGTTGTTAGTGGTTGACGCGTCGGGCGGGATGTTTTTGTGTCGCGCAGGTTGGTGAGTGACTGGTTGTTCAGAGATGGAAGGTGCGAAGGTGATGCCGTCCTGCTGACACACGCACGCTGAAGTGAAAGAAACAGCTCAGGTGAGTCATATGGCAATAAAGAGGAAGTGAATGTAGATGAGGTCAAATGCAATGTTCAGTGAATTGCCAGTATTATACACTACCGCAGACCTACCCTGCTTTGTGCCCAAGGCAGCTCGTTCAAGGCGGCTCACCATGGGCATACCTAAGCCTTCCCTGGCTGTCTGCAAGCGTCTTCGACACGTTGCTGCCTTCACGTGTACTTGAACCTGCCTTGAGGTCGGCTGGCAACATCGTCCTTACGCCTTATGAGTGACACATTGTCCTCGCGGAGGTGGCGAGTCATTGGCTCGCTGTGAGCTTTCCTCCTTCTACAATAACAGGAAGCGAAAATTCACATCTTGCTCGCCATTGTGGCATTGCCGAGCAGCGCCATGCAGTGAAGAGTCTCCTCGCAAGCAATTTGGACAGTGAAAGTTGATTCATCAAGTCCACTTGTGCGTGTTCATCTCTCATCTGCCAGTGGATTGGCGTGAATTTGCACCCTCTCAATCTTGACAGGTTGTTGTGGTCTGCTCTTTTTGTCCACCGGGATGGCCTCAATCGCATCCAGAGTATCCCAGCCCTCCAAAACTCTTCCAAAAACTGTGTTCTTTCCATCCAGATGCGGCGCAGGCGCGTATGTTATGTAGAATTGGCTGCCGTTCGTTCCAGGGCCTTTGTTTGCCATGCTCAGGATGCCACGCGCGTGGTGTCTGAGCGAGACCTTAATCTCGTCTTCAAACATCTCTCCATACACCGAATTGCTTTCTTTTGTGCTGCCTGAGGCGGGAGAGCCTGCCTGGACCATGAAGTTGGCGATACTCCTGTGGAAGGGCGAGGCATCATAGCCACCGCTCGCGCACAGGGCCAGAAAATTGTAGGTGGTCTTGGGACAGGCCTGGCAGAACAGCTCCAGCTTGATGTCGCCGGAGGTGGTCTTGAGTGTCACAGACATTGTCGGGGTCACGCAACGGGAGCCGGAGGTTTGGGTGATGGAGCGGAGTGTATGATCGGGAAATGAGGGGAGATGCACAGTCTAGAGCAGATCTGCCAGGTACATGATGGTGATGGTGGATATATCCGGGCGATCGAGGGTCCTTGGTCCGCTTGGCCAACGGCGGCGGGTGGGCGAGCTGGTTGCAGGTTGTGGCTGGCGCTTGGATGGGGGATTTGAGAGAGAGGTGTGAGCTGCTGACGCACGGCGCTGTGACCCGCAAGCAGGCAAGCAAGCAAGCAGGCAAGCAGGCAAGCAGTGAGGGTAATAGTGCAATAGTGAGTGCTAGTGAGAGCAGCAGCAGCAGCAGCAGCAGCAAGGCAGACCCGCAGGTACACGCATTAGATCACGAAGACGCAACGCAACGCAGCGCAACGCGTCAGGCCGCCGTCGCCAGCCCTGCTACCCTACCCTACCCTACCCTACCCTGCCTTGCCCTGCCCTGCCCTGCCCTGCCCTGCCCTGCCCTGCCATGCCATGCCATGCCCTGTCTCTGCTGAGGAGGACATCACATCTTACATCCACTACGACGCCGCTCCGACCGATCACACGGCTGCCACTTATCCATACCCGTGCGCTGAGCACCCCGCGACCTATTTCTGCGACTCTTTGACCACTGCAGTCAATGCTCACTGCCCTTCTGCGACTACTCGACTCCACGACATCTTCCAGCTGAGCGAGCTGTGTTCTTGGATAGCCCTACATCAGCTCCAGCCCGCGCTTGACGCCTTCACACCTTATACCGCATACCGCATCGCGCTTGGACAGCGCTGCGTCGCATACTCGGACTCGACCACAAGCGCCAGCGCGCATCCATACCCACGTCATTGTTTGGTTTCAAGAGCACAAAGCATAAAGCACAAAGCACAAAGCACAAATCACCGCATTCAAAATACGCCAAGTGGAACGGGCCTGCGTCGGCCACAGCTCCTGACCAGTCGCCCTCGTACCGCCGGGCAATACCAGCCGGACTGGTGGTCAACGATAGCTGCAGCGCCCAATGCGGGCTGAGGATCTGAGAGCAAATGGCATCAGCCAATGTGAGGGTATCGGGAAACCCGAACAGCAATTTCCTAGTTGGATACCCCGGCATATCGGCGACACTGGTATGTTGATTGTCCAGACATTGGGAGGATAGATACTTGTCTATGTCTCACTTGGCGGTCCTGTACTGACTTTCGCTCAGCCTCGACTAGAAGGAAAGGTTGAGATTCGCCCTGGCGTGGGCGTGACTGCGCCTGTCCATGTCTCCATGGTCACCATCCACCTCCAGCGTCGCGAGATGATCAACCCGACAGCCGACTCGCTAATACGATCGCAAGTCAGCTCACAACGTAGGGAGATCACCGACATGGTAGGGCGGCAAATGTGCTTGTACAAAGTCCCTCCTGGTCGAGACGCAGAAGCCGTGTTAGTGATGGACCTTCCATTCATGGTGTTCATACCATTTGGTAGAGGTGGCGAGGAGGTGGCTAGAAGAGTCCCTCCTGCAAGCTTACAATTGGACAAGCGAACGGCAGAGACGTTCTACGAACTTGTCGTGGAACTTCGCAATGGATCCGATATCCGGAAATTCGCTTTCCCTGTGCCTATTGCACGATACGACACACTATCGACTTTTGGCATGTACAACCGGCCGGAGAGTGCAGAGCGTACTACCGATCACATAGTCACACTAGGCATCAGCTTACCACGATGGAGTTATGGACCTTTGGATCCAGTATCTGTCTACATCAAGCTATCACCAAATGCCGATTGGATGAGCAAAGCGAAGCGAGTTACCATTCAGTCGATCACTGTTGGTATAGAGGAGGAGATTATTTACAATCACGAGGGTGATGAGCCTTCGCGCAAGACAAAGGTTCTTGCGAAACACAACCAGACGGTTGGTGTGAGGATGCCTGAAGCAGGCTACTTTACCAATCTTGGGCTCGTGTTCCCGGCGCGCGAGCTGAGAGATAGCGATGGCATTCTACCGCGTGGAAAGAAAGAGTTCCCAACGTACGCCGTCTCTGGCTTCACAACAACTGGCACACTGTACAAGATTGAGTACTATCTCACAGTGAAGGTATGTGGTGTGGTTTTCTCTTGCTAAGTCAAATCTAACGATGCTCTCAGGCCAAGTTGTCATCTGCTCGCGACATCCTTCTTCGACAGCCCATTGTTGTGTGTCCATTTGACCACGCTGGGTGCAAGGAGGAAATGGAAGCCATCGAACAAGCCGCCAAAGATGCGGCACACGTCAGCCCGGATAACCCTCTGCTACCACCTGTCAAAATCATCAAGGCGAATGACCCAGCAGGGTTGAGAGCACTCGGAATTGGTATAGTTGGCGGCAATCGCAAGCCCTACATTGAGTGAGATGAAGATGGCATCTCAGAAAGCACATTACTATTGACATGATCGACACCAAGCATGAGCTACGGCGTCAACGGCGCGAAGACGCTGCGGCTTCGAAAGCTCAACCATGATCTCCACCATAAATCGACTCTTACCAGCTGGTCGAAAAGCAAAGAACCAGCTCATCGAAGAAACTGTCCCAGACACTACCACACCACACCCACGATTCAGCGCAATACGGAGTTTGGAGAACATTTTATGCGGACTGTCCAGCTTGAATACCCATCTGCGCTCATCTTCAGAACAACTTTTGGAAAAAGGAGGCGGCCTGGTGAACGCCGCGGAGTTGAGCGCTTGCTGACATTTGACCAAACGTGATTGAGGGGCCTCTCCCGGGTTTGAGGCCCTGCGAGGTATTTGCAAGGCGCTAGGGAACAGACGATGGATGTTAATGTCCTGTATGATAGAGTCGTAGGTTATGAACGAATGCGAGTATGAATGTGAGAGGGATTGTTTCATTTCGCCGTTGTTACCTTACTTCATTGTTGCTGGGTGCCTACGAATGAATCAATGGTTGGCTAACACTGTATTTGACCTCATGCTGTGTGAGACTGGAGCACAACGGAAGCGTTACGCTTCCGTTGTGCTCCAATCTCGTTTGAGTTGCGGGTTGGACCTCTCTGTTTGAGCACCCTGTGATGGCTTTCAGCTTATGATCAGTACGTGAGGTGCGGGATCCTAGATCAATGACGACTCCATATTCACAGTGAGGGTTTTAATTTGACTTCCGAAGCTACAAGTCTTTTTATTCATTCATTCAATTGGATGTAGTCCACTGAACTGGACTGAACTGAACTGACGTAGCTAAATTCAATTCATCAACGAGTCCGCGGCTGCCGCATGCGTGATTCCTCTACTTTAGGGACGCCTTGTATCAGTGTTCATCTTAAAGTATCAGCGTGTGAGGTTTCGAGATTCGCTAGATTGATAGAGAGTCTTCAAGGCAGTGATCATTGTTTCAATAAGACTTCCGAGCCTGCAATGGCTTCGTTCTTCCAATCGGATGCAGTTCATTGATCCGATATCGTTCAGATAACTTCTTGGGAGACAAAGAGGATTTGAGTGATTCAATATGACTTTCGGACATGGTTTGCATCAAATGAGGATCTGTTCATAAGGGTGCAGCTCACTCACTTCGTTTACCTGCTTTACTTACACATTGAAGCCTCAGGCCAGATCAGGCACTCCATCAGTGACGCTGAGTGCCAAGAGATGGCTCGTGCGAGAGCTTCTCGCTGGTATAAGTATTATCTCAATCTTTCGATCTTCTTCACCAAAATCAGCTCTCTTTGCCTTTTGGCTTGTAAGTGACCCTTTTTCGCCTCTCCAATCCTCAACAACTGCTAATATTCCATCACAGAGATCAAGTGTAGTATCTGTTCTTTTCAGTTTAATCTCTGAAACGTTCCTACGGGAACTTTTAAGATTATCTACTTTTTGGATCCATCGAGGGCCGCTCAGCTTGCTGATGCCCTCGGTTAGTGTCGCCAGTATTGCACTACCTCTGGCTGACGCGAACCACAACACTTTTCATCAGACTTGTTTGCTTTAGGCAAACAACTGGAGAAGAGGCGAAAAAGGATCACTCGCAAGCTAAAAGTCAAAGAGAGCTCATCGTTGTAGTCATGATGTTGGATCTTTGGTGTGTAGCGCTGGGTAATGTGGCTGTTGTTGTATTGACGGCTGTAGACCAAACATGGCACGCCCTCCCCAGAGACGGTCGCGAAACTGAGCCTGTCAACAACTAATAAGCTGATAAACACCGGCAAGAAGGGGTTCGGCATGCGCGATTTGTACTCAATGATCGATTGCTCAAAGGACTACGACATATCGCACAGCCTCGACATTCTTTAAGACTGATACTGCTTCTCATACCCTTCGACTGCCGACCTACACCACATAGCGATATAGCGGCGACTTGTCACCCATCACAAGCAGTTCCTCCTCACTGTGTTGCTCCCTCACCTCCGCCTCGGTCATTTGATCCCTCTTCTTGTTGAGCGAGCTGTAAGCCCACCGCAGCAAGAGCGTCGCGACAATACCCGCCAATAGAATGCCCAAACAAAAGCCATACCCGAGCCAGTACTTCGGCGCCTGCGCTTCCAGAAAGATGTTGGACCCGATAGCACCGCCGAGGTTGCCGATTGAGATGAGCAGAGCCATGCCGACGGAGCGCTTCCATGTTGGTGCAAGGTTGTTGCCGACCCAGCTCAAGATGCCGATTATGGGAGGATACACACCTGCTGGGATTGCAAAGAGGAAAGCATAGGTAAGACCGGGATACCGTGGGTGAGGGATCGCAAGCAGAGCAATAAAAGCGCAGGAGGCCATCATGAACGGCCCTACAATATACGGCCAGCGAGTCTGGTGTCTGTCCGACAGCCATGCGAATAGCACCGTAGCACAGGCGCCGACAAAGTACACCGGGACCGTCAACAGCTGCGCCTCAACACTCGTGTATCCAAGTCCAAGAATGATGCTCGGCGCGCTGTACGTGAAGCCATATAGCGGGATTGAGTTGCCCCAATAGACGATCACAGCGAGCCAGATCTTCCAGTCAGTCAGTGCGGAAATGATGTAGCTCCATTGGAAACTCTCAGAGGTTTGTACCCTGCCTCCTTTGGTTCCAGAGTCCTGCGCAAGACGGTTGATCAGGTACTGCTGCTCCCATGGTTCCAGCCAGCTTGCCGCCTGGGGCGAATCGGGCAAGATCCAGTACAGCACAGCACCAACGACAACAGTCACGATGCCTTCTAGGATGAAGATCCAGCGCCAGCCTCCTAAGCCTGCGATTCCGTCCATGTTGACAATTGCCGCAGCCAGCAATCCAGAGAATGCAGATGCCAGGGAAGCGGCGGAGAAAAATACGGCCATGCGCGTCTGGACTTCAAAGCGACAATACCAGGTCGTGAGCAGGTAGGTCGCTGCCGGGAAGAACCCTGATTCAAATAGCCCGAGAAGCACCCTGGTGACAATGAGATGTTCATCTGGAAAGAGCATGGTTAGTTCTGCTTCATAGCGGAGTCCGTGATGGAGCAGCAGCAGCAGCAGCAGCAAACATACAAGTCTCGACAATGCCTTGCAAAGTCATGACCTAATAACTCTGGTGTCAGCCACAATTATCCTCTGCATATGGTATACATCAACACTTACTATGCCCCAAGTCACCATCAATATCGAGATCCATACGCTTGGTTTCATGAGTTTGAGAACGACGTTCGAAGGCACTTCAAATATTGCGTAGGGGAAGAAGAATCTTTTAAGGTTGTTGTCAGCTTCGGTATAACATCGCATATAACGATACGTACACAGTCAACGCCATGTTATACTGAGGCCCAGTCAACCCCAGCTCTGCATTCATCCCTGCCACGCGTGCATTTGCAATATTGCTGCCTGCCTTATGGTCAGTGATCGGTCGACGCACATCGTCTGAATCGCAGATAAGACCCACGGTCCAGGAATGCAAGCAGGTACAACACTGCCAATACAGGGATCAAGCGAAAGTCAACCTTGCGGAGAATCCGCTTCGTCTCCTTCGGGTCAAAGACATGCTCTTGCTGCGCCTGTGGGAGGTCAATATCCGTCCGCCATCCGGGAACTACTCTGGAACACCGACATTATTCTCTTGCGTGTTTAGGACACGCTCTTTCTGAGTCTCAATGTCGTCCATATGATCTCCCGAGCTGTCCAGCTTCTCGTCAAGCGAGTATTTGGTGGCCATCGTCTCAAGTGTTTTGCGAAGTGGGTGAAAAGGCTTGAAGAGTACACAATCATGAACGCTCCACCAAACGTAGCATCAAAACTTGAATAAGAAAGGCAAGCATAGTCTACTTCCAGCTCCTTGCAAGCCAAGCAACATTACAACACTGCCACGGACGGTAGATCGTTGCGGCTCTCAACGCATATTGCCGGAGCCATGTGCATATCATGCACTCGGGCATAAAGTTACAGGCCAACAGAGCCAGTTCCTTCGCCGCCGACGTACGAGCACCGTCAGAATCCCCGCATGCACAGCGTTCAAGGGTTCCGCGCTGTCGATCTACACTCGATGCAAGTAATCCGCTGTGGATAGAGTGCGGAGGGCGTGGAGAGCCAAGATGGGGCCGGGTCTTACCAGGTCTTGGTAAAGCGTCACTTTTTACTTTCGAACGAAGAGTCAGACTGGGGATGATGTGGTGACGGAAAGCGGGTGATAGTAAGTGCGGAATATCGCTTGGCTTGTTGTGGGTACATGAGTATGAAGCCGCGGCTCTAGCTGCCTGGATGGGCATTCTGGTGGAATGATTCCGGCAATAATATGCATAGCTATTCGAAGTATCGCTCTCTCAAAGGCTCAGGTCCAGCACATACGCTGCGCCCATGGCGAATAAGCTCGTAAGAGCAGCCATGGCAAGGTTTACACCATTGTTCGTGAGGATGTCCCTACCCAGCTGGACACGGCTTCCACCGTCAAGTACTTTCACTCGCTGCCCACCAGGTCCCTCCACGACCTTGCCGCTTCCTCTGTCGGTCACGGTCGCTTGCACGGTGGCGCCCAGGAACGAGTCCAAGACACTGCCGAACACACCCATGCCACAAACCAGAGCTGCAGTGCGAACATCCATCGACTTGTATGGTGGCATGGCAGAAGTACCGAAGTAAGCAATGCAAGTAATCAGGAAGCTGGCAAGTAGTCCGTAGCTTAGACCCTCGATGGTGATGCCGCCATTGGTACCACGTGGGACTTTCTTCCAAGGTGCTGTAACCAGCACAGGCGTTGACTTTGCCAGAATGCCCAACTCAGATCCAAAGGTATCTGCTGCTACCGCTCCGTAGTGCGCCATGATGCCGATAGGCAACAGCCTTTGCAGGGCAGGAGCATGAACACCCGGCCACACGCCTGCACGCGGAGACATGAATGGAGAGCTCGCGCTCAAGAAAGTGTGCAAGGCAATGAGAACCGACGCAACTCCCCCGTTGGCAACAACTTGCATCCAGCCGCGTGGGCCTTCGCCTCCGGCAGATCCGTCCGCAGATTTGGTGAGGCGTGCTTTTTCAGCGTGTCCAATCTTGGTGACCAGTACACCCAAAAGGAAGAACGGGACCAGGAGCCAGAAGAACACCGGGTAAGGATCCAGCATGTGAACAGTTGCGACCGC
Organism: Cladosporium cucumerinum; assembly: GCA_023634325.1. Taxonomy (NCBI): domain Eukaryota; kingdom Fungi; phylum Ascomycota; class Dothideomycetes; order Cladosporiales; family Cladosporiaceae; genus Cladosporium; species Cladosporium cucumerinum. The sequence goes on from JALDQA010000002.1 coordinate 583,058, forward strand.
AATGGCGACAGCGATGCCGCCAGGTGTAAGCTTATTTTTAGCGAGCGCGAAAGTGACCATGCCGATAGTCGCTACAATTTGAGCTGTATGCTCGCGAGCGAACGAGTTAAGACTCATCTCGACTGTCCGTAATGGAATATGGTAGATTTCCAACGTATGGCTCGGAGGTAGAAAGCTATGTTTCCAGATCTGTCCATTTCGGGTTCAGTATTGATCCTCAATATTGTTTACAGGTTGCAATGTAGGCGAGTAGCTATACGTGGCCACACGAACTGCTGTATGCGACCAAACTTACCGAAATGGAGACTGAAGTGGCCTGAATGACCAAGGGCGTCCTCAAGTGTATATGCGTATGTACGACGTACTTGTTGTGTCGTGTTCTCTCAAGAAGTCCTGTTGTGGCTGATTGGTGCCAACATCGTCATCGGAGGATGCGTTCCTATTGTCTACATACGTATGTGCTTCTTGGCAGTCGCCGCCGCTCGCCATCACCTGTCCACGATAACAGTACATGTAATGCAGGGCGACAAGAATGAAAATGAGAACGCACGTGAATGATTGGAGCTGAGATTTGTTCAATTGCTTCGTTAGCGTACTGGGGAGATGTACAGTCCTGGCACGAAAGGCATATTGTAGTCTCGTGTTCTACTTCAACCGCCGACGCACGTTCAATCGTACGCAAAGAGGGCATGTTTTGTGGTTTTGCCGGTGCATGTGGTGTGCAGAAGATTGCAAAACGACTCCTTCATCAACCATCCGCAATCATGCGTTTCTCGTTTTCACATCTCTCCCAGGTACTTTTGCACATCGTCGCTCATGTAGAAAGAGTTGCGCAGCCTCTCAGCTTTCTTCTTCCCTTCCTGTTCCAAGCGTCTTACTTTGCCAGCATCGAGTTTCACTGGCTTCTCTCTGACTTTCGCTGGCGCCAGTCTGGCTCCCACGCCCGCCTTGTCTGGATTGTCCACGGCTTTGATGGGTTGTAGTATGCCCTCGCCCTTAGCACCAAGACCTAGCCTGCTGTCCGGGTCCCAGCCGTGACCTTGTAGCACAGCAAGACCCTTGCGTTCACGATCCACATGTGAGGGTGGGTATGAGTGTTGTAGCGAGATCTGATGGGCTATGCTGCTCTCATGTGCTGCCCTAAAGATGTTGGCTGCTATGTTGCGGCGGCATAGGTCGCAGTAAAGAGTGCTGGAATTGTCTGGTGACTGTACTGCTTCCGAACTGGTATCCTCGCTCAGCTTAACCGCCTCTTTCGCTTGAGATGGCTCAGCTGTTAGCTGCTCTCCGACAGGTGCTGAGGATGCCCGCTCGGCAGTGTTGGACTGGCCGAGCACAATGGCGAGGTACCTATCTGCAGCCGACGATGCCTTCGGTGTCGTTGGCAGGTTCACACTGCCAGTTTGTTCGGTTCGTTCGGTGGATGGCACAAAACGGACGCGCTTTCGCTTCAAGCCGGCGCCGAAGTATCTCTGGTCGCGCAAAGGGATCTCATACTCATCCTCGTCGTCGTCTACCACTGTCATCGCGGCGGCGACAGAGTCGACAGACTGTCGTTCATCGGCCAGTGAGATTCAGGTGTGACTGTCAATGACTTGAGAGGAAGTGTGTACGGCGCGCGCGTTCGCATTGGTGAAGGAAGAATGCCCCACGTTGGGCACGAGTCATGGTACAAACTCTCTGCTTAGACATCGAGGGGATACATGTGAAAGTCATCGTCTTTAGCCTTCAGCACCAGACGACTTCGCCTTCTTGATAAGAGCTGCCTCTGCAGCTACAAGATACAGGATGGCCGTCTATATCCTTCGCACGGCTTTCAACGATGGCATTTCCTCCGTGCCATTTCTGTGGCCACTCCTTAAGGCACTCCCATGGCTGTTCCTGCTATGGGCCGCCAAGTTCTTCTTCTCGGGCGTCAGTAACAAGAGCGAACGCACAATGCATGGAAAAGTGGCTTTGGTGACAGTATGTATGATGAGTACATGTAGAATGATCAAAGGCTGAGTATCTCCAGGGAGGCACCAGTGGCGTAGGTGAAGCAACTGTCCGCGATTTGGCCAGCAAGGGAACTCAAATCGTGCTGCTTACCCAACACGCACTCAATGATCCGTTCCTGGTTGACTTTATCGAGGACATGCGGCAGGAGACGCAAAATGAGCTCATCACTGCCGAGCAAGTCGATTTGGAGTCTCTTCACAGCATCCGGACTTTCGCAACGAAGTGGATCGACAATGCGCCTCCTAGGAGACTTGACATGATCGTCCTATCTGCCAATACCCTCACGCCGTCAAGCAAAGGACTCCAAAGTACAAGCGAAGGCGTAGAGCTCAATTGGCAGGTCAATTACCTCGCCAACTTCCACTTCCTTAGCATAATGTCACCTGCACTCCGCGCTCAGCCACCCGACAGAGACGTTCGAGTCTTGTTCGGCAACTGTAGCAGCTACATGGGCGGCGATCTTCTTCAGGTCACTCAGCAAGCTCAATCTGCTGCAGGAAAAGCAAAGCCCAAGAAGGCAGCAGCGACTGACGCCGTCGCTCCCACCAAGTTCTCGCCCGGTAATGCATATGCTACGTCCAAGCTTGCGCTCGTTACTTTTGCCCTCGCCTTCCAGAAACACCTGGTCACCTACAAGCGACCCGATGGCTTCCCAGCCAACATCAAGGTCCTGCTTGTGGATCCCGGTTATTGCCGGACCCCAGGCATGAGGCGCTGGCTTACTGGCGGCTCTCTCTTTGGTCTCTTTGTGTACCTCATTACATACCCACTTTGGTGGCTGATACTGAAGAGCCCTGACATGGGCGCCCAATCTTTCCTATACGCCGCAATGGAGGAGAAGTTCAGCCGCGCAGACGGTGGACTGCTCATCAAGGAGTGCAAGCAGCGTGACTTCATCAGAACAGATGTGTTGGATGAATCGAAGCAAAAGATGCTCTGGGAATACAGCGAACAGATGGTGCAAGAAGCAGAGAAGCGAGGTGCGGTGGATAGAGCGAAAGCGAAGAAAGAGAAGGAGGACAAAAAGGAAAAAGTGCAGGCAGAGGAAGAGATCAAGAAGTACAAGGATAATATTGGCAAGAAGGATGGGAGTCGACGAAGCAAAAAGACAGGATGAGCCAGTATCGACATATCTGTGCACCATCGGTCCTCGAGGCCAACAGCTACGCCGAGCCGTGGAACGAGCATGCCTGGAGTACAACAAAGCACACTTCTGACGGCGAAACAAAGAGCAAGTAAGCATGCGCTGTGCTTAGCACTAGAGTCGAAGGCGCTGGAATCATATGCTTCCTGACATCCTTTGGCAAAGACTGGTCAGGAGTCGCTCCCACGATGCCACGCAGCAATTGTGCATTGGCCTCTGCCGTCAATGCTAGTCGATCTATCAGCATGAGATTGGTTCCTCTCGGTTTAATTTACCGTAGTGCTTTGTATGCTTTATTGGCACGTGGTCGTTCTTTGTTCTCAACTTCGTCAACTTAACGCCGTACTCGACACTGCACTTGTTCGGGCTATGAACTCATATGGCGAACAAAGAGATGTCTTCTCAGTCGTACAGTCCCGGTGTGATTGCCGTAGATTGTACCATTGCAAGACCAGCTTTTCCCACCCGAATGATAGCCACTGACACGTCTGTTTGCTGACACGCATTTACGCAGTTCGCATTCACTACCGACGCAAGAGGCAGGTCCTCGGATTTCCTAAATATACACTTTCGACACTCGTTTAAGGAAAGATTTTATACAATGGCTGACCAGAGAGAAAACGACATATCCCCAACTGGACTGGGACTGGCCCTCGGCAACGAGCCGAACGCCTCTGAACTGCAGCATGATGTCTCTGCAAGGCCGAGAGAAGTTGAAAATCTGACGGATGAGAACTTTGATAATTTCGATCGGGACTTTACTAACGATGCAGAGCGTCGTGCCGAACCACTCCGTGTCATCGTCGACCACGCCCCGGTAGATGCTCATGAAGTCGACTCTCAGCCAGGATCGGCCTTCTCGTCCTCTTCCAGCGAAAGAGACGAGGATGCTGAGGACGGAAATGAGGTTGTAGAACAAGACGAAGACGACAATGGTTTGGAACACGCCGAAGAGTGGTACGACGCTGATACTCGCGGCCCAGCCCCTCCGCTACCACTTGAACCGCAGCCAATCTATCGAGCAATCTCTGGTAGCACATGGGACGACATAGACCATATATGGCGAGTGGATCCACGCAACGGTCAACCCTCTCTGTTGCACCCAGGTACTGGACTAGACAGAGAACAATTCAAGGTAAAAATGCAGGGATATTCTCCTCAGGCTAGTAAAAGGCGGAAGGTACTTACTTCTCCTCCTGTGTCCCCTGATTACAACACAGGGTTACCAGCCGGCATGGGTGTCATACCAGAGCCGAGTCCAGGAGTTGAGGAAGACGATCATATTGTGTCTCCTTCGTCGGAACATCAAGCCTCGGAACCGGCTCTTGAACAGCACGCTTCTTCCCCCAAACGTGTTTGGTCCGAAGAGGACGAAGAGGGCACGTCATGGGTCTCAGGTGCGATTGCTGAGGTTACAGGATCTCTTAGAGGCTCTATGGAGAGCTCCACTGCAGACTTGCCGGAGAACAATACTGGAGATGCGGTCGTTCCTGAATCATCCGACGATACCATCAGCCCCCTCAGCCCTATCAGTCCCCTTGATAAAGCCGGAGCTCTTGACGCCTTGAGAGACGATACAGACTCAGGTGTGGAAGACGATGTGGCGACATCGCTGGAAACAACAGACCAGCAACAGGAAAACTCTCACGAAAGCGCCGTAGCGCCAATTGCAGTTGATCCTGTCTCCGACCCCCTGCCTTCGCATATGCGTGATCCAAATTCTCCTGAATTCGCAGGACCGGAGCTTTTAACAGGCCTCACACCCGAAGAAGGCATAAAACTCTGGTGGCAATGGCATGATCAATTGGACAATCCGTCGTTCAGCACCAACCGCAATCCGTACAACCAGGACAAATCTGGCGACTTCAAGTACACCATCGACAGTAGTGGCAAAGACGAGGCAGCAGCCGTGCTTAGCAAGCAACGTTTCCTCCTGAACAGAATAACCAGCAGGGAGGTCAGAAGCATCTCTAACTCTATGAGCGATGTCGAGCGCACGCTGGAATACATGAGGCTTCAGATGCTCAAGTATCGCCATCAACGCAATGAGTATCGACTTGACGCAGAATATCTCGAGGCGAAGGTTGGCAGACGCGACGTCACAATCAAGGAGCTAGATGACAGGATTGTAAGACGCGACAGTATAATACAGGAGAATCAGGAGGAGATTAACTTCGCTAAGAATGGTTTCTTTAAGGTTGTGGAAGATGCGAGGGTATTGGGCGTTGAGAAAGAGAAAGCCTATAAAGCTGCGAATGCCATGTACATTCAGAAACAGGTAGCCGAGGAAGCAGTGGATGCTATGCGTGCTGAGAAGGAGAAGCTTGCGAAGATGCTCGAGCAGAAGATCAACGAAGCTCAGCTTGAGCTGGACAGTCGAAAGCAACCTTTGCAGTTGGCATCGATCATGACTGTCATCTCGCAGGAACCAGTTTCAGGCGATGAAGAACTTGCCGACAGAGCCAATAAGAACCTAGATGACAACACCAAAATTCAACTACAGGCTGAGGCCAACGAGCTCCAAACGCAATTGCACAAGCTGACCGACCTCGAGAGCGAACTTGCTGCTTGCAAATCGGACAGTGCGCAGCTACAAGCCCGTAAGGACGAGCTTGAAGTTGAGCTCAGAACTTTGGCCATGACCCGGAGAGGAAACACTGGTTCGGACTCAGATCTCACGAATGGTATAGAAACAGCAGAGGCGCTCGCACAGGACATGCGAGCGGAAATTGAGAGACTCCAGGGCGAGAGTGTTGCATGGCAAAGATACGCCGACGGCTCTATTGCAGACATCCAGGCTGAGCTAGATGCAGCGCGTGAAGAAGCCAGCGCGCTCAAAGACGCATTGTTGGAGCATGGCTGGAGTGCATATGCTCCTTCCCGAAAGAACACTAGGCCTCCAACGATTGATCAAGGCACTCAGACGGAAACAAGAGCCGTCCCTACTCTGCTTCGATCCCCTGTCGAGGCAGTCCCGGCACCTTTGAGGACTACCCAAAAGCAGCAAATACACAAGCAGGCTCCCAATCAGCCTTCAAATTGGGCGAGTCGCAGGAAAGCCATCATGCAGAGCACACGTGCTGTGGAAGAGCTCGAGTCTCGGCGTGCAGCGAGAGCGAAGCGTCAAGCGGAGGAGTTGGAAAGGCTATACCAGATCCGACAGAGTATGGCAGCGTTTTTGAACTTGGACGAGCTACCGTATGTTACAATGGAGGCGAGACAAATTGGGGTAGCAGCAGCGTAGGGTGGTCAGATATGGGGGTTTTTTGCGTTTGCTTTGTATCGCTTTCTGTACATATAGTCTTTCTTGGTTCATCAAATTTCCATTCTGTACCTTAGTGTTGTGGAAGCTTCGTCGATGGGCATCTTTAGGTGATTGGGTTCTCGTTTCTATGTTATCCCCCGTTGTATTCACGGTTTCCAAAGGGTCACAACCTCTATCGACATCACTGCATACTGGTCGCTGCATACTTGTGCACTCCACATCGGGCTTTGGGCGATCGAGAGGCCTGCATCAGCTCAACACATCATCCACGCTGATCGGGATACAAGTAGTGGGTCCAATATATCTATCGAATCAATATCATCTATTGCATTTGCTCAGGCTCAATAGGAACATGCAATCACCGAGGAGGGTGCTCGTTGCCACGCATGAATATAACCCTAACAGCCCCAAATCCTACACCCGCCGCCAGCTGACAGATCACTACCACTTCAACAACATTGCACCCAACACTTTGACTCCATCTATTTTGAACCCGCCTTTGCGATTTACGAAAAGACTGACACGAGTCTCACCATTGAACAGAAAGTCCACTTATGAGGACCACATCACTCTTTCGGAATGGTCTAGCGTGCCAACTCTTTTTCACCCGCACGTCCGCCACCACGACAATGCCTCAGCCTCTATCATCCTTCGTGCTCGACAAAAACATATTCAACGAGGCTCTCTACTCGCGGATACGCTCGTTCTGGTTCGCCGATTTGCCTTCTGATTTCACCGCCGCCAATCCTGCAAGCCTGAAGAGATGGTGGAGTCTCGACGCAACCAAGGCCGAGAAACAGCAGGTCGATACGTTTTGTCGTGACGAGTTCATGCATGCCCTGAAAGCTATAGGACCAGAGCAATTGAAGCTCCCACCATTCGAGTCACACAAAACGGAGATCGAATCAGCATCTGCTATAGCTAGACCTCTCCTTGCCCAAATTGCAGAGGCGAATCGCCACTCCACCCAGCAAGCAGCCGATACACTAATATCGTTGGTACTTCTGCTCGACCAGGTCACGCGAAACTCCTTCCGTACGCAAGCCACGCTTTCACTCGTCTACAATCACTATGACCGTCTAGCCCACGCTCTCGTGCGGAGCTCCCTGAAGCTTGATCCCAGCCCGCTTACGTTTCCTGCTTACATGAAGCGCCCGGCTTTACAGTCGTGGCTCTACATGCCGCTGGTGCATTCCGAAGACTTGAGTAGTCATGAACTTTGGTACTCGATGACAGCGAAGATGGAAGCAGAGATTCCAGCGGACGATACTGGTGCACATGCGTATCTGGAAAGTGGCCGGAAAGCAGAGGATTCGCATGTTGATGCTATTAGGAAGTTTGGAAGATATCCTCATCGTAATGCTTGCTTGGGCCGAGAGAGTACTCCGGAGGAGAAGGAGTGGCTGAAGACGGGAGATACTTTTGGCGTATCGCAAGGGAAGGATGAGTTGTGAAAGGGTTAGAACTGATTCGTGTACGAGGCGAGCCTGTACACTCAATCAGTCTACATAGTAATGGAATGTCTCCACTCTAAGTATAGAGCTGAAGGGTCGCTGGTGTTGTACTATCGGCGTACAAAGCATCGATGCATGTTAGTTGGTGACTTGGGTGTTGATAGACTGCCTCTGAGGAAAGTGTGCAGCCTTTCAACAACGGAACCGCAAACATAAATCAGCGACTAGCTGGTTTCACTTGAATCCTTTGAATTTCGCAGTGCCACTAGAGGTAAGTGATCTCAATAAGGAAATGCCAATGAGAGAGTGTGTTCAATGTTCCAGGGGTTGACCGGTCTAGCCACGTGATGACTCAGCGGCCCGCACGCACAGGCCGCAGCCGCAGCTGCAAGCGGCTGCGCCAGCCTGTCTCATCTCCTTTGTCGCGCCTTTCGCGTCCACGTCTCCTCCCACCACCAGCATCACTCAAACAACAACAACATTACCCACCGCGCTGCCACCATCAACACCCTTTCTCCAACTGCCACTTTCTTGCGCGCGTCAACTCCTCGACCGTGCCACCTCTGATCTGACTACTGATCACTGCCACTGCCACCTCACTGCCGCATCACTCAACAGGCAGCTCACAGCCGTATATCTGCTTCCACACAGCAAATCACCAGCTTCACTCAGCGATCGCATTCGCCTCGCACGAAAAGCATCAACTAGCCACCTGAATTACCAACACAAACCACCATGTCTGGACAAGGAAAACTCGACCAGTCTCTCGACGAGATCATGAAGGACACCAAGCCCACCCGCGCCGGTCGCGGCCGTGGCCCACGTCGCGCTGCCGCCGTCAAGGCCGCCGCGGCCACCGCCGCCCCAGCTGGCGGTGTCGCCAAGAAGACCAAGGCTCCGAGGGGACCCAAGGCTGCTGCGCCCGCCGCTGCAGCTATCCCTACAACTGGCGAGAGCAAGATCATCGTCAGCGGTCTTGTAAGTTTCTCATTGCTACGTTACAATCCGAACACCGCTCATGAATTTCTAGCCCGAAGACGTGAACGAGTCGCAGATCAAGGTATGTTAATCGGACCGGATGAGCAACATGCGATTTTCCAACGACATTTTTCGATCGTACCCACCATCTTGCGCGACATTACGCGTAGCCTTTGTGGGCATGGACTCATTTACGCAATTCTGCTGCCCTTTGTGGCCAGAACAAGGACCCCTGCTCAATGCGATACATAGCCGCTTGCCATAGCGTGCTTATCGCGAGCAGCGAGCGTTCCTGAATACCTCCTGCAAGAGACCAGAGCCGCCTGTGGCTGGCAACCACTTGCGCGCGTTCTTGGTGCAGTGAGAATTGAAGAGCAAGCACGACAAGTGAGCAGACCAGCACATGAGCACCATCTCGGAACACTGAGTAAATTGGCTATACCCCTTGGCGCGGGACCAATGGCAGACCGGCTGTCGCGCTATACACCTCCACGTTGCAGGCTCTGGATGCCCTACGGCCAAAGCTGAAGGCGAAGAGTCTCACGAGGCGATGGACTTGCGGTGATACGCAAGCAACTCGGCCTCGACTTCGAATGCAAAAGGAGTCTGGACATGGTACTTGATTTAGAACGTGAACCTAACAGAGTGTGTTCACTTCGACTCGGAATCATATGACCGCTTGTGCTGCTGCTGTCTGCTCACTAACCACTGCCTCTGCCTTCCTCTTGCAAGCCGTACTTCTGGAGACGACTGGTCGGACGAATGAGAAAATTATCTTGATGCGGCTACGCGGGGCGTTGATGGAAGCGATCGGGCTTAAGGCCATACCACGATACATTTGGACTAACATGGAACTTCGTTCAGGACTACTTCAGCAAATCTGTGGGAGCCGTCAAGAAGGTCATGCTCACCTACGGTCCGACTGGCCGCAGCCGTGGCACTGCCACTATCGTCTTCGCCAAGCCTGGAAGTGCTGCTCAAGCCGCGCACGAGCTGAACGGTGTCAAGGTTGACAACCGTGCGATGAAGGTATGTACTCCGATATGCCCAAATTCGAGACATTTACTGACCAGGTCTAGATCGAGGTTGTCGTGGGTGCCAAGAGCGTTCCTGCTGCTGCAGTTGCAAAGAGCCTCAGCGACCGCATTGCGTAAGTATCCCGCGTTGCGCCAGAAACCACTCGGGAGCCTACTGACATCTTTTGCAGCAAGCCCAAGACCGCCGCCCAGGAGAAGACCAAGGGCGCCGCCAAAGGACAGAAGGGTGCCGCCAACGGTGCCGCTGGTACTGCTAAGGCAGGTGCCAACAAGAAGAAGGCTGGTCGTGCTGGCAAGCCGAAGGCGAAGACTGCCGAAGAGCTCGATGCTGAGATGCAGGACTACTTCGGTGGTAACGAGACCAACGGCGCTGCTGCCCCTGCTGCCCCGCAGGCTGCCCCGGCCGTCAACGACGACGCCAACATGGACGAGATCGCTTAGATGGTAAATTGAGACGGGGTGTGAAAGAATACTGTTCTAAAGTGGCTCAAAGTATGAGAGCCGTGGGACGGAAACACGACGGCGACAGGCCGGCACGACAGGCTGCTTTTTTTTTCTTTTTCTTTCTTTGGGTTGGCTTGTAAGAATACCACAGCAGACTTCGATGAACTGGGAGCCGAGACAACGGCGTTGGCTGGGTAGGGTTCAAGGAGTTGTTGCTGTGCGCGGAAGCGAGAGAGTTGTGATGAAATGAGATACTCAATCTAAGCATAACACCCATGTATCGTGTTTCACTTGCCTCCAGTTGAACAGCCCCGCTGCAGCGGTACCGATAGATAGTACATCGTGCTCGCACTTCACGGCTGAGCAGCGAACGCCACGCCCTGCTTATCCCTAGCGTCTGACAGAGAAGCATCCTTATGCTGCTGCAGCTTACGCTCCAGTGCAGCTCATGAGACGACGCCAGAGCGGCTCCGACCCTGACCCCATCCCCATCTTCCGGTCGACCAGATGCTCTCGAGCCCAAGGGAAGGCGCTCGTTATACATACAGTATGCAGATGAAGGAACGCCACCAGTTCGAAGGACCCGGAAGCGCCCTCGAACCAAATATCTGCATAACGTCCAAGCTCCACGAAGAAGCGAAGCAGCCTTGCAGATGCGCGACCCTTGGAGGTGAAGACAGCAGTGCAGTACGAAGACTCGCAGCCACGCGGCAGGAGTCGGGGCAGGTACACTCGTACATCACGACTCGACAGAGCGCAACCGCAGTCCTGCGTCGCATTTGTCATTCGGTTAGTGATCTTCGGCATGGAGTGTGTTCCAGAATCGCTGGGCGGTGGGAGGAGTTGCCCTGGGCCAACCTACCCAAGCCGCTGCCCGCACTATACCGAGTATGCCCTACAGTACAGTACTGTCGATGCTTGTTTGGCGGGGACTGGTAGCGCCAGGGTCGGGCCCTCTCGCTTCGTTTTGTGGAGAGTAAAACGGCGAGCGAGAAATACACATACGAGACACAGACCGTCACCCCCACTGTTTGTTATTTTGTTTGTCTCTCGGTGTGCTCGCGTCAAAGCAGGCCGAGTCACGTCATAACTTTAGGCAGTGTGGATGGCTGTGAGAGATATCGCGTTGATACAGAGCGAACACAGTAACCAACACACAGTCATGTCAGCTCAGCAGCAACAGGGAAACCGTGAGCTGCGTAAGAGTAAGCGCCTCTGGACCAAAGGCAACGGGCGGGACAGCTATATAGCGAGACACATGGATGGCCGTCTCCTCACTCAAATTACCAGATTGGGTCGCAGCTCCCCCGCACCAACTTGACGACAACAGCACTAAACTTCATTCCCCATAGCCGAGGGCCCCCTCCGGACCATTCACGACCGCACGGCTTTAGCTCAGCCGGCGCACACTTCTCGACTCCACCACCATCTGAGTGGAGTAAGAGTCATTGAGCACATTGAGTAGCGAGCTGTCCGAGCCAGCCCTCTCGCAACCCGGTGGGCCGTGACATCGAGGTGGATTGCACCTGCGCGGTAGCCTTCACGCCTACTTATTAACCCCGCGCCTCCTCGCGTCAACTAGATCCTTCTTCCTCCTCTCCCACTGTAAAACACGCTCCGTTGTGCCATTGCTTCCTGTTTGCTCCTCCCAACAAACAAGACACATCACTTCAATATGACTTCCGTCCAGCTTGAGACGCCGCACTCCGGCAAGTACGAGCAGCCGACTGGCCTGTAAGCAAAACTCCCGAGGGGCGAAGGCGAAAAAAACGCCGCCGATATCCCTCAACCCAGTCCACGCAACCACTGGAAATCCTCGCTGACTGCCCATCCAGGTTCATCAACAACGAGTTCGTCAAGGGCCAAGAAGGCAAGACCTTCGATGTCATCAACCCCTCCGACGAGAGCGTGATCACCCAGGTCCACGAGGCCACCGAGAAGGATGTCGACATCGCCGTAGCCGCCGCCCGCAAGGCCTTCGAGGGCCCATGGAGACAGGAGACACCCGAGAACCGTGGCAAGATGCTCACAAACCTCGCCAACCTGTTTGAGAAGAACATTGACCTCCTCGCTGCCGTCGAGTCGCTCGACAACGGCAAGGCCATCTCCATGGCCAAGGTTGATATCAGCATGTCCGTTGGCTGCCTCAGATACTACGGTGGTTGGGCAGACAAGATCACCGGCAAGGTCATTGACACTACTCCCGACACCTTCAACTACGTTAAGAAGGAGCCCATTGGTGGTATGTATCGACTCTCCGCACTCTCGAGCTGAATTCTGAGCTTGAGAATGCTGAATCTCTTGCGTTGAATCAACGCTGACAATTCATCCAGTTTGCGCTCAGATCATTCCCTGGAACTTCCCACTCCTTATGTGGGCATGGAAGATTGGCCCGGCCATTGCTTGCGGTAACACTGTCGTCCTGAAGACCGCCGAGCAGACCCCTCTTGGTGGTCTCGTTGCTGCCAGTCTCGTCAAGGAGGCTGGTTTCCCTCCTGGTGTCATCAACGTCATTTCCGGCTTCGGTAAGGTCGCTGGTGCCGCTCTCTCTTCCCACATGGATGTCGACAAGGTCGCCTTCACCGGTTCCACCGTTGTCGGCCGCACAATTCTCAAGGCTGCTGCCGATTCCAACTTGAAGAAGGTCACCCTCGAGCTTGGTGGCAAGTCACCCAACATCGTCTTCGAGGACGCCGACATTGACAACGCCATCTCGTGGGTCAACTTCGGTATCTTCTTCAACCACGGCCAGTGCTGCTGTGCTGGTTCCCGTGTGTACGTCCAGGAGAGCATCTACGACAACTTCGTCCAGAAGTTCAAGGAGCGCGCACAGAAGAACGTCGTTGGCGACCCCTTCGCTGCCGACACCTTCCAGGGTCCTCAGGTTTCCAAGGTCCAATTCGACCGTATTATGGAGTAAGTCTGTTCCTAGGAGTTGCAATTGTCAGCATAGCAGCTAACATTATTCTGCAGGTACATCCAGGCTGGCAAGGACGCCGGTGCCACCGTTGAGACTGGTGGCAAGCGCAAGGGTGACAAGGGCTACTTCATCGAGCCCACGATCTTCTCCAACGTCACAGAGGACATGAAGATCGTGAAAGAGGAGATCTTCGGCCCCGTCTGCTCGATCGCCAAGTTCAAGACCAAGGAGGATGCCATCAAGCTCGGCAACGCCAGCACATACGGTCTCGCCGCCGCCGTCCACACCAAGAACCTCAACACCGCCATTGAGGTTTCCAACGCCCTGAAGGCGGGTACCGTCTGGGTCAACACCTACAACACCCTCCACCACCAGATGCCCTTCGGTGGCTACAAGGAGTCCGGTATCGGCCGTGAGCTCGGCGAGGATGCGTTGGCCAACTACACTCAGACCAAGACTGTCAGCATTCGTCTCGGTGATGCCCTCTTCGGTTAAGCGAGTTGAGAGATGGATTAGTGGGTTGTTGAAGCGGCTGAAGATCGTTTCGATGTAATTACGTATGACGTTACGAAATGAATAACAATGTGTACTGTATGAGTCTTGAGTTTTGTTGCATGTGACCTGTGACATGCCCTCTGAGATGAATATCGAAAAGAACAGTCATTCGATAGGACGTGAAATTGAAATATCATGACCATCGCTGCTCGCCTCACTTCACCCTTTCGTCGCACCTTCCCAAAGTCCGTCTCCACCCCACGCTCGGCAACAAGCGCTCCCACACCTTCTCCAACAAACACTCGACTCACACCGTCACACGACTAGAAACACATCAACTTTCTCTCCCACCAGGGCATCCCGCCACAATGCCCCCCAAAGTCCTCCAAAAGAACCCCGACCGTGGCGGCGGCTCCGGCGTACTCCCAATCCCAGCCTCCGCCCGCGCCCCTCCAGCGCCCAAACCGCCCGCCACCCGCCTCAAGCTCGAAATCCGCCGTCTCCCGGCGGGCCTGACCCTCTCCGAGTTTGAAGAAACCCTCGGCGATGAATGGAGGCTCGGCAAAGGCCGCGTCGACTGGCGCGAGTACCGCCAGGGCAAGGCCAAGAACGTCAGCAAAATGCCCGAGCTGAGCCGCTGCTACGTGCACCTCGCCAAAGAGGAGTTTGTGCGGGAGTTCGAAGCAAGATTTTTGGCGGTGGCGTTCAGGGACAAGGCAGGTACGTGGAAGAACGGCGCTGGCGGAGCGCCGATGCTGGGGTTTGCGATGAATCAGCGTGTGCCGTTGCAGCAGGGCAAGCAGCGCGCGAGAGCGGATAATCGTCAGGGCACGATCGATCAGGACGCGGAGTATATGGCGTTTTTGGAAGCGGAGACGCAGCCTATTCCGAAGGCGTCGGCGATTGATAGTGCGGGTGCGGAGAAGAAGGAGGAGGAGAGTGTGAAGGCGAAGGTGAAGAGCACACCGTTGATTGAAGATTTGAGGGAGAGGAAGGCCAACAAGGCTAAGGCGGCGGCGAGCAAGGCTGAGAAGGCTGACAGGAAGGGCAAAGGCGATTCGAAGGGCGAGGAGAACACTCCTGCTGCGTCTTCGGGAGGCAAGAAGGGCGATAAAGGAAAGGCGGAGCAGGCTGCGAAGGAGGTCGCAAAGGTGGCGAACAAGCAAGCCTCGGGAAAGCAAGGACAGAACAAGTCGGCGGCAAATGCGAACGTCAACGTCAATGCTACGTCTCAGAAAGCTGCGCAAACGCCTGCTAAGGGCAGACGTGGAGCGGCTCAACAGACTGCGAAGGCAGAGGCGGCGGCAGCTGCTCAACCACAGCCACAGCAACAGACCAACACGCCGGCCGGTCCGGCGGCGCAACGTGGACAGAGACAGAGAGGCAACAACACCGAAGGCATCAAGAAGATGCTACAGAAAGACCTCGGAATCAAGCCCAAAGCAGCGGCTGCCGATCCACCTGCTCAGACAGGCAACGCAGCAACGGGCAGAAATGCAAACAACAACCAGCAAACACCAGCACAGTCGAAGAACGTAGCGCAAACGCCTAAGCAGCAACAGCAACAGCAGTCTTCAAACTCCGGTGGTCCACACAAAGCATACCTCAAACACGCCAACCCAAGCCAGGGCATGACCGAGATTCTCATTCAACAAGCGCTCGCGCAGTTTGGCGAGATGAACAATGTGACTATCGACCCGAGGAAGGGTACTGCTATCGCGGTCTTTAAAACACATGATGGTTTGAAGAAGGCTGTGCAAGCGAAGAAGGTCCCGGTGGCCAAGGGTGCGGTTGAAGTTATTGAATTCAAGGATAGAGGTGGAGGCGGTGGTAGTGGCGGTGGTGGTGGAGGAGGAGGAGGAGGCGGCGGTGGCAATAACAGCAACAACAGCAACAACCAGAGCAATAACAACAATAACAATAACAACAGTGGGAATGCAGGAAATGGTGGCGGCGGCGGAGGAGGAGGTGGTGGTGGACGAGGTGGATTCAGGAACAGAGGCGGACGGAGCGGCAAAGGTGGTAACAACAACTCGGGTGCTTCCAATGCGAACAGTGGGAAGGGTGGCGGAAAAGCTGCTGCCGCTGCTGCTGCTGCTGCTCCTGCTGCTGGCTGAAAATCTCGATGACTTCGCAAGGCGAATACTCTGCACATCCTAATGACATGGCTTCCTCCAGGGTTGCCAAACCAGCAAAGACTCATGCGAACTCGCTAGGCGGTCATGAAGATGGATTGCCTGCTGAAAGAGAGACTGTTGCATGTGTCACAGTAGGATCAAGCAACATATCACACTTCATTCATTTGAAGCAATGCAGCGCACACGCGCCCTCCAAGATTGCTTTGCGCGACCTTCGCTATGATCGTGAGTTGACAGAAGCGACCAGCAGCATGATAGTGGCAGCAGGTTGTCATTCAAAGGGCGGCAAGGCAGCATCCTCGGTAGCGTCGAGCTACATTGTAAATGTACCCGACCTGCTGTGGTGTAGTAGCTACTAGTACATATCGATTGTGAAATGCCACAGCGTTGCGGGCCATATAAGCAAAATGCGTCAAAACGAGATTCTGTATTGCTCTATGTCTATATGTAGTATGAGGGGTATCATGAACGTTACTTCCTATCGACCCACGTCTCCATCCGAATGCCGTACTTTGCAGTGATAAGACACACGCCTCCGGCCATGAGAGCCATTATAACTCCAATAGTACACTGCCACCCAACTCCCATGGCATCCACCAACGGAATTGTAGCTCCACTAGCCGCCGCCGAGAAAGCATATTGGATCACGTACTTGCTGGCGATCGCTTGCTGTCTCGCCTTCGGCATGACTTCCGCGCAGTATGTGTTCAGGCCGGCGAACGCGGCGAGTACAGCGCCTGCTATGATGAATGAGAGAACGATTGCCAGTGGCAGGCCGCCGACTCTCTGGTCTAGACACCAGCCGTAGATGAGTGATGAGGCTGGGAGGACGAGGAACAAGCTGACGAATCCGCTCCGCAAGCGATCTTGTGGTAGGCGGAGTCCATCGCGCCTGGAGATCCATTTGCGTACTGTTCGATCTGAGAATCGTCCCCCGATGATAGTCCCCGCGAGGAAACCCGCTGCTGGGGCGAGATAGAACAATCCGGACGTCAGCGGTGAGTCGAGGCCGTACTGCGACTCCAAAATGTGCCTTGGGCTCGCGAGCAGGGAGTATTGCGACCAGCTGAGCAGACCGGCGGCGAAATCGGCCAGCATCACGTTGGGATAGCGGAACATTCTCAGCACCCTCCATGGGTTGTAGACGTGGGCGATATCGCCGAGTCGCGGGTTCTTGATCGTTGCGTCTTTGCCGCCTTTGCCTAGACACAGTAACGAGAGTCCTAGAGCGCAGCCTATCATGCCGCATTGAACCCATAGAATCACCCGCCAGGTTGTGAATGTCGTGATCACACCTGCGACTAGCGGTCCAAGAGGAGGACCTATTACTGTGCCGCATAGAAACATTCCAGTCGCGTTACCTCTCCTCACTGGAGGGAAAAATTCGGCGATGATTGCTTGTCCCGTGATGTGGAAGAACGTTCCTTGGAGGCCGGAGAGCAATCGGAACGCTATGAAATAGCTAAGATTCGAAGAGAACGAAGCCGCAAGCGTCCAGGCAAGACACGCTACGAGGCAGCTGTTCCATGTATAAAGTCGTCCGCAAAGAGGTATCAACGGGCCCCAGAAGAAATTCGAAACGCCCATGGTGACCAGCACACCAGCGCTGGAGGCATTGATGATCTCGGGAGTGGTGTCGAATTCTTCTGCAATTTCTCTCGCCGCTGAGAACATAGAAGTACTCGAGAAACTCGCCGTCAAAGCAGCAAAACTGGTCGCGAGGACGACGAGCCATTTGATCAGAGCCGGGGCGCTGTAGCCGGGCGCTGTGGCTTCGGGATCGACTATCGCTGAAGTTGATGTTGGTGGCGTCTGCTTTTCTGCATCTTGTGGCGTCTCCATGATCGATTGCTTGCTCCCTCTTGCTTCGAGTCCGAGGTAAAGATAGTGTAATGAGATTTACATTCTATGTGAATGAAGGGTAGGAGAGAGGCTAGTAGTGTATATATGGAAACGAAACCTTCGGCAGCGATGTTTCTCTTTCGCCATGTGTGTGGGTCTTGCGCTCGGCAGGAGTGGCCGGACGGCACAAACCTGCCGTGGCCTACAGTATGCCGGAAGCTGCATGATAGGCCAAGACCTGAGTATTCTGCGATTGATAGTTGGTTGTGGGCATTTAAATATTGTGTACTTTGATGCAACATCATGACCGTACTTGTGTTAACTTTCACGCAGACTAGCCCATCTGTAGACCTTCCGGCGGCATTGTGGATCCGTAGAGAGAAGTAGGATCGTGTTTGATTGATGGGTGTAATTGATAGCTCGCCAAACGGCCACTCAGGTAGAGTGTGCTAGTACCGCTGATCTGATGCATGGCATGTCGTAGTGCAAGAGTCAGATGTTGACGGGAGCCATGAGACTGTAGTGCGGTGTGTGGCGAGGTCTGCCGCTGCGAAGTCGCTCGGTGTTTTGTGAAGCTCGCCGAAGCAACGTGCTCGGCCAAGAGCGCCATTTCTCCCGGATCCTGTCGACTCTTCGACATCTTGCCGTGGTTCGTTCAGAAAACAGCCACTAAAGCGATGTCTGCAACACCTTCGAAACGTCCGATTGCGTGAGTAACAATGAACGTAGATGATGGATCGAGTCGAAAGACTCTAATTTCTTCTCTCACTCAAGGTGTCGAGAGTGTCACAAACGCAAGGTCAAATGCTCAGGCAATGGCCCACCGTGTACATCATGTTCCCAAGCCGGTCTACAAACCCAATGCTGTTATCCAGCACGGGACAAGCAAGTCAAAGTAGGCCAGAGATATCTGGAAAACATGCTTGAGGAGAATAAACGTCTCTCAGCTCTGGTGTCTGCAGGCAACACACCTGCTGCTCCACCACCCTCTGGTGCCGCATCCGCGCATGCTACCCCGAGAGCAGACAATGCCGATCGCAATCCTGTGCTCGAGGACCATCCATGGTTTATGGTTCACGAGGCAGTGGACCTGCCAATCTATATCAACGAGACCGCTGATGCGGCTTTCGCTACTCGTCTACGCCAGACTGCATCGTCGGAACCAGTGAGCCATATCGCTCGCGTCCAATATATGAGCGATGATACCTTGCGATCACTGTCCGAGTCTGCGCCTGAGTGGCCCAGCTCATCCCGTCTTCGATTTCTCGTCCACACCGCTCTAGAGACGGCTTGTAAGACATGGCACATTGTGCGCAGAAGCCGTATTGATAAAGATGTGGACGAGTTGCTGCGAGATCCAGACAACTGCCACTGGCTGACAGCAAGTCGTATCTGGGCGCTGATGGCGATTGGCGATGCTTTTTCATCTAGATGCACATTGCCTGGTCAGCCTTTCCCTGGATCCAGGTATTGGGCCCGCGCGATGCAGCTTGTACATATGGTGATGGAACGACCGCGGCTGTGCTTGGTGGAAGTTTATCTTTTGTTGGTAAGTGGCAGTTTGATGAGCAGCACTCTTTGTATAGCTTGAACGTATATTTGCTGGAACACACTGCTAACGGAAGATACAGGCTTTCTATGCTGCGTTGATGAACCGTAGACACACTGCTGTTCTTCTGTCTGGCCAGTCACTCAGACTGTGTCTTGTGCTTGGTCTACACATCGAGATCAGCGATGCACAATTGAAAGATCCTGCCTTGCGAGAACACCGATGCAGACTCTGGTGGACTGCCTATCGCTTCGATCGCCTCTGGTGCGGCCGCGTCGGAGTGCCACCTTCAATACCCGACGAGAGTGTCGAGATACGACTTCCTTCCGCTGCGGATCTCCCTGCTGGCTCTGAGCTCGACTTCAGAGATGCCGAACATCTAGCCATGGGTGTCCGCCTCTCAAGAATACTGTCTCGTGCTGTCAACACGCTTTACGTGTGGAAGCGTCAACAGACGTCTTTTTCAGAGAGGGTACAAGGTGCGGTGCGTTCGCTGAGAGACTGGGCGGAGCAGCTACCCGAGCATCTCCATCTGCGGTTCGATAAGGCTTTGCCTCCTCACGTGCAATATATGCATCTGGCCTTCATACAGTCCGTGATTGTAGTTACCCGGCCTGTGCTGCTCCATCTGTACCGACAAAGCTTGCCGCGACAGACACAGAGCTCAGAGGCAGTACAAACATTCTCCGATCCAGCTCTCTCATTGACGACGGCCTGTGTGCGGTATGCGCGCCAGTCTATGGACCTTCTGAAGAGGTCGTGGGCTGATGGCACATTCTTGACCTTTGACTACTTCCACGTCCAATTCCTGTTTTCGTCGGCAACCATTCTCGCCCTCTCTGCTCTGCTCCAAGGGACTGGCTGGGCCAACGACCGGGAGGACTTTTTGCTCGCTTGCTCATTCCTGCATCAGCTGGAACGGAATGGCAATTTCGTTGCGAAGGAATTCACGACTCACATCGATGCATTGAAGGCCATGCTTTTGCAAGATGCAGGCGGGGATGCGACGATTGGACAACCTGCTAGTATCGAACACCTGCCTCTGCAGGATTTCCTGAACTTCCCTGATATCGACCTTGATTTCATGGAGACGGATCCGCAGTGGTTGGAGTTCCAGGATGTGTGTTGGCCGGAGATGCAGAGCGCACTAGGAGTGTGACGCGGGATTTGATCCTCATGATCAAAGTGCTGCAAAAGTATCCTTAGTCGCTTATGTCTTGTAATTTGTATGCCTAAACCCCCAGAAAGGCTTTCGATAAATCTTCAAAATGCTCTCCTGTCTCTCCAAAAGAAAACGCCGTAACACCATGCTGTTCAAACCAAAAGCACAAATGCCGCCATAATCAGCCACCTTAGCTCTTCAGTGCCTCCAGACGTCCCCTCATCTGCGCCATCATCTCCTCTGAATCCATCTCGTCTTCCTCGACCGCTGGCTCCGTAGGCTGATTCATAGGAACAGCAGGTGCCTGCACCTTATCCTTCAGCACCTCTCCAAGCACCTTGTCAACCTCCGACTCTGCCTCTTCGTCTTCGCCTTCCAAAAGCTCGTTATTGGGCAACGAATCCTCCATCATCTCCTCGATAATGCCAGCTTTCACCAGCTCCTGGCTCAATTCTTGCATCGTCCCAGTCAACTCCGGCAGCTTCACCAGCATATTCACGTCCTTCATGATCCCAACAGAATTCTTGATCGATCCCTCGATCTTGCGCATGGCGAACGCCTCGTTGACCTGCATGCCCACGCTCTGCAGCGTGGCTCTCGACGTCGCCAGCCGTTGCTCCTGCTTGCGCACGCGGAGCAATTCCCTGGCGAAGATGCGTGTCTCGGACGAAGCCTGCTTGGCTTGTGACGGATTGCGCTGGGCTCGTTTCGAGGCTTGCACGATTAGATTGCGGGTTTTGACTTCGAGGGCTTTGAGGTTTTGAATGTCGCGGTCTAGACGGCGGGTGTTGGAGCGGAGGAGCTGGTTGCATTTGCGCTTCTGTTTGGTGTTGTCAGTGGTGGGGCCTTTTGGTGGTGAGAGTGAGGTAGGCTGACTTGCTCCTCGGGCGAGGGCCCGTAGAAAAAGCGGCGGACGGTGTCGGCCATGGTGTATGTGAGGGAGTGGTATGTTGGTTTTCAAGGCGGTATGTCCATAGGATTGCTACAGTGGTCGGTGTCGCATGTAGGCTGTTCTAGAGCGATGCCTGAGTCGGAGAATGACATGTGGCTTGGCTTACTACTGACGTACCGACGTGGGGCTGCTGCGGTTCATCGTCTCTCACTTTCAAGAAGTGCAGTATCAGTAGAAAGCGATAGTCGTACACAGGAAGACGGTATACACGAAATGCTGACCAGAGGTAAGCAGTCTCTGACTTCGTAATACTTTAATGTATATCAATCTGCCCAAAGAGGAAATTGCCGACTCCCCTCGCCTCACAGCTACGCATTGAACGCACGGATTCCACCACGTTCTCATCGCTTCCACTAGCAAACAGCCAGCCTGATACTTAACCGCGAGCTGCGACGCCATCACCAACATCCCCCAGCAACATCACATATATCACACATCATGGAGCAACCCAAGAACACCACCGACGCAATCGCCGCCGGCGCTGGCACTGCCGCCCTGATCCCCGAGGGTACGTTTGCGTCCTACCTCGCCCAAGAGGCCACCTAGAGACATGCCCCAAAAAGATGCTAACATTGAACTCTGCAGTCACCTGGGCCCAGCGCTCCTCCGCCACCGAGGCCGAGAAGAACCACGTCTTCCTCGCAATCATGGTTCCCGACGTCTCACCCCAGAAGATCAAGCTCGACGTGCAGCCCACCTACCTCGACTTCACCGGCTACTCGGAGTCCAAGAAGGCCAACTACCACGTGCGCCTCGACCTCTACAAGGAGATCGACCCCAGCGCCAGCAAGACCAACCACACTTCCCGCGCCGTCGAGTTTGTGCTGCAGAAGAAGGACCTCGAGGTTGAGTTCTGGCCGCGCCTGCTCAAGGATTCCAAGAAGGTGCACTTCCTCAAGACCGACTTCGACAAGGTGAGTTTTTGTGGAATGTTTCCTGGAATAAAGGCGATGTATTAACGCAAACACAGTGGGTGGATGAGGACGAGCAGGACGAGGTTGCCGATGATGACGACTACATGTCGCGCATGGGCGGCATGCAGGGAATGGGCGAGGGTATGGGCGGTATGGGAGGCGACGGCGGCTTCGGCGGCATCGACTTCTCCAAGCTCGGCGGTATGGGCGGCATGTCCGACATGAGCGGCATGGGTGGCATGGGTGACGAGGGTGATGATGACGAGGACGACGACGAGATGCCCGAGCTCGAGGACGAGGAGGCCAAGGGTGGCGCCGCCGACAAGCCCAAGATCGAGGAGGTCGCGTAAGCTTATCGCCGCGGAATAATGAGACGATTCAACGACGGCTGGCTCTGCTTCGAAAGCATTGTGCGGAGCGCGTGGCGACATAAAAAACCTGCGGTCGCTTCGACGGTTGGGTAACGCCTGTTGGAAGACTTCTGTGATATATGGAAGCTTTCCAGCTCTGTGAAGCACGACACGAGTACGAGGCGAGCCACATAAAACTTGCAGCATAATGAAAGAAACGCAATTTCTCAACATGGATTTCAAGCATGTAATACTTGTTGAAATAGTTTCAGATTACTCCTCCGTCTAATTTACTACCGGTACCGCGCCGTAGTTATCACTATGAGACCAATTCTATTGATTGAATGTCGCGATTTGAACCATGCCAGCTGGGCCAAGCTGCTCATTGACTGAGCTGTATCGATCCCTGTTCCAGCATCATCTAAGCGACTTTACGCAACACTACATGAACAAAAAGCGCCTCTGTTATATAACAAGCAGGTTTATATGTTCCATGATTTTTATAGGTGTAATATCACAAAGAGATGTTTGATCCGGTGCGTTTCGTCTAGAGTCGGGTGAGATGGATGCCGGAGTTGGGAATCTCGTTATTGATATATTGAGATTACCTTATCTCCACCCAACAAAAAGGTTGTATAGTGTAGTGGTGAGCACATTGGTTTTTGAGAATAACACTCCGTCTACCGGTGACCTGGGTTCGAACCCCAGTACGACCTTGAAGTTTTTGCCCTTTTTGCCGGTCATCATGACATCAAAGTAGATACCACCTATACCAAATGAAAGCCCTATACCTAAACTTCATAATGACGCACTGTTTATCCCAATCACACCGGTATTGGCTGAGTTATGTAATCTTGAACTGGACCAAAACTTTCTCACATGTATGCCAAGACCCTTTGCACGCGCGAGCCTTTGAACGGTGCAGTGGGTAGGACTAGCACAAACGATGATGGACAATCGATGTGTACGAGCTTCCGATGCATCGCCGGGAACGATCAATGGCTATCCTGTTTCAGTGAGAAGGTACATAGGCTTCGATAGACGTAGAAGTACAGGTGAGTACAATTCCAACTTCGCGGCAGATAAGTGGAGGTTTGAGGTATAAGCATTAACCGACATATTACACTTTTAGGGAAGACGTATTGTGAGCGTTGCAGTGTTGGAGATTTAGTTGAATCTTTCTACATGACGTCGTCCTGTGTCCCATTCTAGTCCATATCCAATCCCAACCATTTAGCTGGGTATACCAATTTCCAAACCGTCCAGAGGCAAGTACCCTGGCTTCTCGCATACCAATGTTCACAACCGCAGCCACATGAAGATCACAATTTCCACAGCATCCTCCTGATCACTCCCACTGAGTACCCTTCAGCCTCTGCATCAGGTAATCAACCTCGACAATCTTGGTCAATGGGATGACATGGTCCTTGTACATTGCCACCACGGCATCAGCGTCGACTTTGTGCTCGCCACCTTCGCCTGAGAAGTTGGGATCCTGGCCATAGGCGTTGGCCTTCAGTCGTAGTCTCTCCAGCACTTGCTTTTCGACCGCTGCATTGGTAATGGCATCGTCAATGCCCTTTGTGTCGTGCGCCTTGATCAGAGCAATAAACTTTTCCGGGTCCGACTTGAACTTCGACTCAGCGACGAACTTGCCGAAGTGAATACGACGGCTCAGCGCTTGAAGGCAGTTCACATCGGCTGTCGCTGCACTGCCGTAGTTCTCTTGAGCTTCAGCACGCTCTTCGCGGCCAAACTTGGCGCAAGCAGCGGGCAAGATGTCGTTCACGTAGCGTCGCTTCAACTCAGCGTTGACGTTGACGTCGTTGTCCCAGAGAATTTTGGGGTATTTCAGCTCCTTGAGGATCGGCGTTTGCATCACATCCGGGAAGAAAGGGTACTCGTCTGGGCTTTGGTAGCGGCGGATCTTGGACTGCATGGCTTCTTGCTCGCGAAGCACCCATTCCGAGAAGCTCAGGTCTGAGCCGGGGATTTCGATCGCTCCCGGCACGTAGATTGTCTTGTTGTAAGGGAACTGCACGCGCTCGATGATGTGGAACAGAACAGTATCCTCCAATCTGATCAATTGGAAGCGGATATTGGCCAGGTCCAGTGCCTTGCTGGGGTCGTTGATGTCGATGGCAGTATCCATGGTGGGATTCCTGATTTTGGCAATTGATGAGTCCTTCCGAGATTGTTCTGTTGTAGCTTTGAAGTTAGGTTGTAGTATGGCGGTTGAATGGCGACGTCGGCGATAGTGACTGTACTCGCCTTGGCGGCAGTTGTGGGGGCTCCTCGGGAGGCTTAAGCTTATGATCCAGACGTTTGATGAACGCACGTCCACGCGACACATCCGCGAGCAACTTGCCTGTTGTGTACTATCGCCGCCTGCTTGATCTCGCAGCAAACATACCCGACTATGCCACAATAATCCTCTCGAATCGATTCCACCGCAGTCATGTCAGATCGCCGCGGACGGAGCACTTCGCCTCGCCGGCGGGTGAACGCTCAGAAAGCGGCTGCCAACGAGGACGAGTCCTTTGTGAATGTGAGCATCCCGGATCTACAGCTATCGCGCTTCGCATGCTAATACAATCCAAAAGACCCGCCAACTCGAAGCCCTCGGCCGCACTGTGCATGCGACGGCAAGTCAACTCATATCCTCCAGCTTCACGAATACCGACCCGGGCCACCATGATTCTTACCACTCCGCCCTCGGTCACATGCACCGAACCATGCAAAGGCCAGCTATTCAGCGCTCCGTCTTTAACCTCGCCAAAGCAAACCCTCGAGAGCTCATCCGATCGCATTTCAACAGCAGCGAAATCGAACACCGCGCAATCACATACATCCCGGACGACCTATTGAAGAACGTCAAGGAGACTTCGAGCCCTTTCAGCTTGTTCGAGGGCTTCCAGGCGAGCTTGCCGGACGATGACACCCCAATCGTTGACAAGGGAAAGAAGCATGGAAAGCATGGATCGAAGAGCCAAAAGCTATTGGATGCGCCAGAGGAGGAGAAGGGACCGCCACAGCTATTGAAGCTCAAGAAGCGGAAGCAAAAATCGGACCACAAGCTGGAAATGATGGGAATACGAAAGACGATGTGTTCAAGTGAGATCAAAGAAATCGACACCAAGATCTCGAATTTGAACACTATGCGAAAAGTAGTGTTGGAGAGGCTTGCTGGACTCGAGCAGGAAGAACATGATTTGGAGCAAGAGGTTGGCGAACTGGCAGAGAAGTTGGAAGTCATGCAGGAAGAGTACGAAGACACAATTGCGCTGGAATCGAAAACACCTGTGCCTGGAGAAACCGCTCCGGAGCGCGCTGAGGGAGATGCACAGAGTGGAAATGCTATGGACGCTTCTTTCATGTCAGAGTCAATATACGAGAAGCTACCGAAAGCAGAGACACCCAAGGCGAAACGCAAAAAGGCGCCCCGGACCCCACGAAAGGTTTCGATGCCAATCTTGCACGAACACATGGAGCCAGGCTCAAAGATTCGCGAAATTCCCGCTCACAACGATATGATCACTGCTTTGGATTTCGATGCGCCATTTGGAACTATGGTTACCGCGGCTCTGGACGACACCGTTCGGGTCTGGGACTTGAGTGCAGGCAGATGCATGGGCATGTTGGAAGGCCACCTCAGTAGCGTGCGCTGTCTGCAGGTCGACAACAACTGGGTTGCCACAGGATCGATGGATGCTTCAATCAAACTTTGGGATCTCAGCCAAGCGGACTATATCCCACCGCCACCGGTGTCTAGACCATCAACTGCCGACGACGAGGAAGAATCTGCTACTGGCGAGCACCTCTTCGGTATCCAAGAGGACGAGCCATTAGATCACACTCCCGCACACGGCAACGCTATGCAAGATTGTCAAGTCCTGTCCCTCTCATCGCACATCGGAGAAGTCACGGCTCTCAACTTCAGAGGCAACACGCTCGTCAGTGGCAGTGCTGACAAGACACTCCGACAATGGGACCTGGAAACCGGCCGCTGTGTGCAAACTTTAGACGTCCTGTGGGCAGCTGCACAACCCACCAACGTCGTTTCTGCTGGATCAGGAAGTGGCAGTGCCGATAGCTGGTGGCGACCGTCGGCTGGCAGAATGCCAGCGGCAGAAGCAGACTTTGTCGGAGCACTGCAGGTATTCGAGACTGCACTTGCTTGTGGTACAGCAGACGGCATGGTACGGCTGTGGGATTTGCGTAGCGGCATGGTGCACCGAAGTCTTGTTGGACACACTGGGCCCATCACTGCGCTGCAATTCGACGATGTCTACCTTGTCACTGGTAGCCAGGATCGCAGCATTCGCGTAAGTTATCTCCTGCATTTTCAATCGATCTTGCAACTAACCCTTCTATTTAGATTTGGGATCTCCGCACTGGTGGTATCCACGACGCTTTCGCATATGACCAGCCTATTACCTCTATGATGTTTGATGCTCGCCGCATTGTAAGCGCCACCGGCGAAGATATAGTCAAGGTGTACGATAAGGCCGAGGGCCGACAGTGGGATTGCGGACCAGGTGTAGATATCGAAGAGGGCTCACCAAGAGCCTCCGCGATTGAAAGGGTCAAGATAAAGGACGGCTACATGATCGAAGGACGAAGAGATGGTGTTGTCGGTGTATGGTCTTGCTGATGTAGGAATCTTTGGGGAACGAACGGCTCCAGCAGTGATGGAGTCTTGTAAAACTGGGTGGCGCAGGCTTGTGATTAAAATTGTACCATCAACAGCATGTGAATATACGATATAAACTTTTCACGTGTCAGGGAGCAGCAAGCGATACTGCTGATCACTTTGCCTTTTAGTGCCGACCTCTTACTTTCTCCTTTCTTCTCACAAGCAAACTGCACTCGCTCCAACCAATACACTTTTCCACTACTTACAACTCTAACTCCAACTCCAATCCCAATCGCTCTTCATCAAATCCAACTCAAAACAAACCCAACAACATCATGACCAGCAAAGCCACCAACGCCGCCGGCCTGACCGCCCGCGAGGTCGACATCCTCTGCGCCATGTGCCAGAGTCTCAAGTCGAAGCCAGAGGTATCTCCGACCAACCAGTCTTCGCTACCATCATTTTACCATAACTACTCACTAACACTAAAAACAAGACCGACATGGAGAAGTTCGCCACCCTCGCCGGCTTCACCACGAAGGGCAGTGCCGACACCAACCTCCGCAAGGTCCTGAAGAAAGTCCTGAGCAAGGACGCTGCCGCCTCGCCAGAGGCTGGCAAGAAAGCCGGTGGGCGCAAGCGTAAGGCTGGTATGTACTCTGGTCAAATTTTGCGATGCATGACTCTTTGCTGACGATTGATTAAATAACTGCCATGGACAGTGACGGGGAGGATGGCCCTGAGGACACTCCGTCGAAGCAGAGGCAGACAAAGAAGAGCGCTGGCACGGAGACTGAAAGCGTCGACGGCAGCGATGACATGTCTACTGTCAAGGGGGAGGCTCTGGGTGACGATGATGATGGTACTGCTTGAGGGCTGGCGCTCAGAAATGGTGGCCAGCTTCTTGTTACGAAGATTAAGCCTCAATGCTAGCTACTCTGTGGTACCAGTGCGATAGAGTGATTGGGATAGCGGTAATCAATTAGCGAGAGCAGTAATGCGACTGCAGAACAAATAATCGGAGCCATGGGCATATCGGTTCCTTTGCCTTCTGTATAATTCATGTTGTCCAATGAGCGTGATGTGTCCAGTCGGTGCAGTATTTGAACGCATTAATTACCTTAACAAACACTTCCTAAACACGTTTGGTCTTACTTCAAAAGGGTGCTGCGACGAGACATCTCTGCAACCTTCAAAAGCCCGCACACGAACACCGTCTTAATCGACTGACCAGCCCACCCACGAGAGTCTACTCTCTCGCCAACTTTCGCCTCGAATCTTATCCTCTACAATATTTACTTCTACCGCTCTATCCGTTTTTTTGCTCAGTCATCCGCAGCTGCTCTGCGGACCAACACACAGTCTGCCCAACATACTGCCAAAACATGGCAGCAAACAACATTTCAATCACGCTCTCGAGCCAAGAGGCCGAACAACTTCACAAGAGCATTCAGGATGCCCACAATCACATCCGAAGCGCTCAAAGTGAGATACATCATGCTCAGGGCTGCTTGAACCAAATCTACAACTTGCTGGGCTTAAGCTCTGTGAGCGACACGGCTCCAGGCCTTACGTCTCCCAACAGCACGATCAAAGTTGCTCCCAAGCTTTCTACCATCACGCCGCAAGAACACAACACCAGAGCCAGAAACACTAACCAAGAGGAGACCAGAGCCGTATCTCACCTCGATGGTGCTAAAGCTCAGGACTCGTCCAACATCACAGACAACGCGCAGACCTCAGAGGTAATCAAACGGCCGCGCAAAGCAAGATGGAGCACCGACGCCATGACCGAATCGCAAAACGCCTTCCTTCGCACGCAAATTGGCTACACAAAAAAGAAAAAGGACGCTGCTTACTTTCTCCGTCCTGTCAACCATGAGGCTCTGAAACTCACTACCTACCCGGACATCATCAAGCGGCCCATGGATCTCGGCACCGTCGAATCGAAACTCAGGAACAACGAATACGCCTCCGTCCAGTCGTGCGTCGACGACTTGCAATTGATCGTGGATAATGCCCGCAAGTTCAACGGCCCGGATCATGCGATCACGCACGCGGCCTACGGCATGATAGAGTACGTCTACGAGAGGTTGGAAACGATGGCGCAGCCAGCTCAGCGTCGCAAGCGGAGGGGAAGTCTTGATGGTTGATTGCAGGCTTGGAGCAGCGTGCTGGAATGGTTGCGGGCGCTGATTACGATATGCTTCACAATTTGTAGATTGTATGGTCATGCAAGATCAATGCGATTAGTCAAAGGCAGAGGGACGGCAGGTGCAGTATGGAGGGAGACAAGATGTGCTTTCGAAGGCAAGATCAGCGATGGAGGCGTCCGGCCATAGCTTACATCACTGATACTTGGAGGAACTTATGGAATTAACGCTTCAGCGACGTGGGTCACATGGGAGTCGATTCAAAGTGGGAGGAGGACGTTGATAGTCTTCAGAGCAAGAATCCAGAATGAGATCGAGCTTGCAATCTGACGCCATGACCCAAGGTCGGCACTTTTGACTCTATGAAAGAGTAATTGAAGTTCCCATTCAACATCAAGCTACATCCGCACGTGCTATTGCAAAGTTGAATAGGATCCACAGTGCACTAGCATGTGATTGCCGAGACTCTCACATGCAAAGTCGAAGTGAGGCTTGGGGACCAGCGTTTCTTGTGACACAGTTTGGTTCTCTCGGTCACTTGACCTCACTCAACCTTGCTTCAACCCTGCTTGAATCTTGAACTCTGCCACCCCACCTTTTCTTCAACAACTACCGAGATCCATTCCTTCCTACACACACACACACACCACAACCAATACTGAGTCCAAACAAAGGCAGTCCTGCACCACTCAGATCAACCAAGCACACTCCTGACCAACATGCCGCCGAAAGCCTCCTCTTCCGCGCTCTCCGACCGTGAGATGCAGCTGCTCTGCGACTACTGCCGCTGCATGAAGTCGAAGCCCGAGGTATGGATTGAACACCCAGTGTATGCCTGACCATGAAACACAGAACAACACTGACCTGCACGCTTAGATGGACATGGAGAAGTTCGCCTCCATCTCTGGGTTCGGCAACGTTCAAAGCGCCAGAGCTAACATCAACCGCCTCCTGGCGAAGATCCTTGCCGAACAGGAGGCCTCGGGCGACGCCTCTCCTGCGAAGGATGTCGAAGATGGAGATGCTGTTCCCGTCACTCCAGGCAGCAAGAAGAAGACTGGTGGTCGCAAGCGCAAGACTGGTGATTCCCACATCTAGAGAGAAGTGAATTCCAGAACTGACGCAGGCATAGATGCTGCTACGGCCGACAACGCCGAAGATGAGAGCCCGACCAAGAAGAAGGCTAGTCCAACCAAGCGCAAGATCAAGGCCACGGCCAAGGCCACGAGCGAGGAGGAAGATGCTCCGGTCAAGAATGAGGCCGGCGAGAGCGCTGGTGATGATGCTTGAGCATCGTGTGGCTCTCCTATCATGGTCCAGCACTCAATATGTGGGCCCAAGGCTGAACTTGTGATGTGAACGAAAACCAAAGATCCAGGGACTTGAGACAAGCGTACTTGATAACGATGACTTGCCGCAGACAGTATGAACCATTCTTAGCCTTATCACTTCATAAAGTCCATGAAATCCAGTCCATAGCCCGAGGGTTTTGGTGCTTCTGGCTTCTTGCTGGCCAGTAGAGCCTGTAGACTGGCATTCTTACCTCGAGCTTTCCTTCGCGCGGTTGGTTTCGCTTGCGTGACTTCGGGCGTCGGCTCCTTTGACGGCAAGGGTGATGGAACTGGTGTCTGCTCTGGGAGGATCGCGGGTTCAGGTTGCTTTACTGCCATGATAGTCTCGGACTTCACTTCCTTGGCCGGTTCGGGTACCTTCGAATTGTTCTTCTTGTGTCTCTTTTGATGCTGGATCGTGTTCTCGGTGCCGCAAGCAGAACATTGTACGCATTTGGTGGTCAAAGCCTTGCCACTGATGCGTTGCTGTCGAGTCTGCCTGTGTTCGCCAGATCTGGCAACCTCGCATGACCACCCAACTAGAAGCAGCTGACCGCAGGCATTGCAGATATTCTCTGGAGTGGACTTTTCTGCCTCATATAGGGCAGCTGCCTCTCTCTTAGAAGCTCGTATAAACGAAGAGACGGTTGGAGCGCTGACAGCAAGCGTCTCGGATGCTCGCTCGAGGAAGCGCAGGCGAGCTTCAACGTTGGCTGATAACATTCTGGCTGCTTATTGGGTGATTTCAGTACATGTTTTTGTTTTTGCACTCGAGCAACAGGCCGTTCAAGATATTCACTTCGAAAATTGAACAAACAGCACGTGAGCGCGCGACGCGGGCTCAAGAAGTTCTCCGCTTGGCGCGACACGCTCACCTTCAAACCCATTGCGCTTTCCTCTAGACTCGTCCTCCAACAATGTAACACCCCGACATTTGCGCGTCCTTCTCGGACACGCTACGACACCCAATCAATCAAAACAACCATGGCGACAAACATCGAGCTCAAAGAAGAAAACGGCGTGCGCCTCGCGATCGAAGGCTGCGGCCACGGCACCCTACACGCAATCTACGCCTCGATCGCCCAAGCCTGCAAGATCAAAGGTTGGCCGGGCGTCGACCTCCTGATCATCGGCGGCGACTTCCAATCCGTGCGCAATGCCTACGACCTCAACTGCGTCGCCATGCCGGCCAAGTACCGCGAGATGTGCGATTTCCACGAATACTACTCCGGGGCCCGCGAGGCGCCGTACCTCACTGTGTTCGTGGGCGGGAACCACGAGGCGAGCAATTACTTGTTTGAGTTGTACTATGGAGGCTGGGTTGCGAAGAACATCTATTACATGGGTGCCGCGAGTGTTGTGCGCTTGGGACCTCTGCGGATTGCTGGGTTGAGTGGGATTTGGAAGGCGTATAATTACCGGAAGCCGCACTACGAGAAGCTTCCGTATAATGAGAGCGATATGAAGAGCATCTACCATGTGAGGGAGATTGATGTGCGGAAGCTGCAACAGGTGCGGACACAGGTGGACATTGGTATTAGCCATGACTGGCCTCGTGGGGTTGAGTGGAAAGGCGATTGGAAGAAGCTGTTCAGACAAAAGGCTCACTTGGAAGAGGATGCGAGGAACAATCAGCTTGGAAGCGTCGCTGCGAAAGTGGTCGTGGATCGATTGAAGCCAAAGTGGTGGTTTAGTGCGCATTTGCACTGCAAGTTTGCCGGTATCATCGATCACAGTGAGGGTGGATTGGACTCGCAGCAAGGATTGCCTCGAGTCTCACCGGCGAAACCTGCTGCTATTGCACCAGTGGTAACGAAGAATGAAGACGAGATCGACCTTGATCTTGACGACGTCGATGAGAAGCCAGCATCTACCAACGGCAATGCCGCACCTGTGGCACCTGTCAATGCAGATGAAATCGACCTTGAGCTTGAAGATGACACAGACGGCGTAGCACCGATCGCTCCCGGCCAGGGACTCGATGGCGTACAAATACCGGTGCCAGGCGATCAGAAGCCACAAGCAAGTTCACAACAGCCCATCGACACAAATGCTGCGCGAGCAGCACTTCCAGCAGCATTCCAACGTTCACGAGAAGAAGCTAAGTCCGTCGAAATCCCACTGGGCATCACAAACCGAACAACGCATTTCCTCGCGCTCGACAAGTGCATCCCGAACCGTGACTTCCTCCAGCTCATGACCATTCCGTGCCGTGAAGAAACTCCACTCTCCCGACCTCTCCGTCTCGAACACGACAAAGAGTGGCTAGCAATCACCCGCGCCTTCGCCATCCACGAGCCCCTCCTCCTCGGCGATCCCAAGTTCAACACTCCTCGCGCAAAGTCAGCAAGCGAGTACGCGACTTTGATCGACGAGTCACTATCCTGGATCGAAGGCAGCGACATCGACTTGCAGATCAAAGACGACTTCGAGCAGACTGCGCCAGTCTACGACGGGCAGAACTTCCGTTTGCCGCAGTACGAACGCGATGCGGGCGGCTTGAAAGAGTACTCGAACCCGCAGACTACGAAATTCTGTCAGATGCTTGAAATCCCTAATCCTTTCGACGTCTCGGAAGACGAGAGGCAGGCTAGAATGCAAGCTGGGCCGAGACCTGATGAGAACGAGCGGCCTGCTATGGGTGGCAATAGAGGACGTGGTGGCTTTGGTGGCGGACGCGGTCGAGGCCGTGGCGGTGGTGGTGGAAGGGGCAGAGGACGCGGTGGACGGGGGAGCTTCAGAGGCCATTGATGTAGCAGACTATTGTGCTGACTGGCTCTTCTTATATCCCTAGATGAGCTGACAGACGCCGATTCCTCAAGTATCGCAGAATGCACTGGTGCAGCAAGGAGCAGCTAATACCGTAAAACAGAAGGGGTATCTGACGAAAGTTCTCAGCAGGGCTTTGCCGATGTCAAGACATTCACTTGGAACACCATTGCAGTGTGGTGTCACTCGCTTGAGGTCAGACGTCTAAGTGACCACCGGCCAACATCATGAGCCGGTTAAAGCGTCAAATTGCTCACCATGCGTGGCAATAGGGCCTCGCAAATTCAAACGCCCAATGTATCTGTTCTGATGAACCAACCGTATCCCGGAGCGAACATAAACTCGCACGAGCCCAAACGTCCGATCCACATTGAAGATTGAAATCTATTTGCTATGTGCAATTCTATACAGTATCATTTTCCTCGTACTCTCATCTCTCTTTTTTTTAAAGGGAAAAGAAAAATTGGAAAGAAAAAAAAACTATGCCTCAATACCAAACCTCTCATAAGGGAATCCCTCCAAACTCTTCAACAACACCGCCCATCCATCACCAACCTCCCCAGGTGTCTTGCCCTTCTGCACCTCTCCACCCTGCGTCGCAGTACCCAACGCCGCCTCGTCCTCAACCTCCTTGTGCTCGCCCATCAGTCCCGCAAGAACCAGCTCTTCCCGTCCAGCATACTCGTTCAGCAGCTCCGGGTGCGGACACCACACGACCTGCATGCCCGCGCGCCGCCCAGACTCCACGCCCGGCACAGAGTCCTCGAACACCAGGCACTCCTGCGGCAGGATGTCGTGCTTCTCGCCCTGCAGTCTCCGGCGCGCATTCAGCGTCTCGAGCGCCAGCAGGTAGATGTCTGGCGCGGGCTTGCCGCGGCCCTTGGGGATGCGCGGGTCATCTCCAAGAACACGGTTCTCGGGCCTGAAGGGCGCGAACAGCGGCTGCAGGTGGTTCGTCTTGAGCTCGAAGTTGGCGCGGTGCGAGGAGGTGGCGAGCGCGATTTCGACTTTGCCGGCTTCTTGCGCGGCGCCGAGGCGCGCGAGCAGGTCTGCGACGCCGGGCAGGGGCTGGGTGGAGGGGAAGTGCTTGCGCTGCAGGGCGGCGTTTTTGGCGTTGTACTCTTCGGGGGTGCAGGGCAGTTGGGCCCAGTCGTGGAAGATTTTGGAGGCGCTGGGGCCGGGGCGGCCTTGCAGTTGGGCTTTGATGGACCAGGGGAGGGCGGGACGGTTGTATTCGGCGAGCAGGATGTTGGTGCAGAGGGTGTAGAGGTCTTCGGAGTCGAGGAGGAGGCCGTCCATGTCGAAGAGACAGGCGCGGATGGGGGTTGGAGGGGCCATTGTGTGTATGTTTGTGGTGTGGTGTGGTGTGTTGGTATTGAAGGGATTGGTGGGTGGTGTTGTTGTTGTTGTTGTTGTTGTTGTTGTTGTATGTTGTATGTTGTATGTTGTATGTTGTATGTTGTATGTTGTATGTTGTATGTTGTATGTTGTGATCGAGGATTACAACATTTCCTTCGATCTTGAGTCAGAACATTTCTCTCCGACGTCAGGTGGGCTGTATAGTTTGGTGGGGTCTGGAGATGCAGATGGTGGAGGCGGAGGCGGAGCCAGCGCCGTGCACGAGATGGGTGTTGGTGATTCCCATGTTGGTGATTCCCATGTTAGTGATTGCCGTGCAAAGTGTAAGTGGTTCGGAATGGTACATGTATTTTCATTCGGTGAGTACGATAGGTAGATGTTGGGGTTCTTCGAGGCGACATGCAGTACAGAACATCTCATAGTGAATCGGTATATCAATTCCATCTTTCACAAAACAACAGATACACACAGACAAGAAATATAGATGTAAGTGCAGATTACGTACCGAACCCCACGATGGTCAGAGGTCGATAACTGCCTAGCACTCAAATCCCTCTGAGCCCCTACTGTTGCGTGTCACCGTATCTTCCTGACCATGCCGACATCAGGAGCAAAATCGTTCAATGAATGAGAGATATGCGATGTGAGGCATGGGCGCAGCAAAAAGGAGAAGGAGAAGGAGAAGGAGAAGGAGAAGAAGAAGAAGAAGAAGAAGAAGAAGAAGAAGGAGAAGAAGAAGGAGAAGAAGAAGAAGAGTGAAGTGGGAAGATCAAGCCAAGTCACGGCGGGACTATGCTCGTATGCTCGTATGTCTCGCACATGCGTTTGCCCCTCACTGGTCACTTGCTTCCGTGCGTGTGTGCTGGCTGACCAAGGGAATCGCAGTCGTGTCTTCGTTACGTTAACACACCCATGGGCCGTGCATCATCATCATCATCACTGATTGGTAGAAGTCGTCTCGACTTGCGCAGCCAATCATGCAACAGCATTCAATGGCATGTCCGCTGTGAGCCCCCTCAGCTGCAGATAGCCCCCGACCTTTCTCTTCACAACTATTGAGCAGTATCCGCGTGACGACTTGTCAGTTCTCATACAATGTGTGACTGTTCGGTCTTTGCACCGGAGTGGTGCGGCATCGGGGAGAGTGGTTTGGTGGGGAAAAATGGTGCTGTGTTGGGATCGCAGTCTACCATGTCTTTCTTATATAGACGTGGGGTAGTACATTTTCTTCATTCCTGCAGACGAATACGGACGTCTCGTTGCTTTCAGTCGTTTCGACCAGCATTAACCAATTATCCAACCTGACCACTGCAGCAATTCGAATCGACTCAGTCAACATGAACACCACCTCTCTGTTTCTCACTGGTCGTCCGGCAGCCACCCTTTCCATCCTCTCCTCGCCCGTCAAATCAAACCAAACACTCACACGCACCCCTTCAACAACACCGACAAGTACACCTTCCTCTTCGCCTCGCATCCGACCTCGCCAGCTGCGCCGAGTTTCCTCAGATTCCACAGTCTGGTACCTCGACGCCGACACACCATCGCTCAAAGACTTCCAAGTCCGAGCGCAGACTTACGCCAAACGACTCGAGCGCTTCGCAAGCCGATGTGCCACAAACGTCGTCATGGGGCTCATGAGCCCGGCGGCCGTGGTGCTGTTCGTCTTCAATCCGGCCATGCTGGTCCTGATGGTCTTGGTGTTGATCGCTGCTCTCAGCGGTCAAGTCTGAGCTAAGTCGGGATAAAAGATGATACACTATCTTGCTTCTTGCAAATCACCTGGAAGAAAAGAAAAAGGCGTTTCCTTCACGGTCTTTCTTGCCTCCTTCGGAATAGTCCTTCGCTGGGT
Organism: Cladosporium cucumerinum; assembly: GCA_023634325.1. Lineage (NCBI taxonomy): Eukaryota > Fungi > Ascomycota > Dothideomycetes > Cladosporiales > Cladosporiaceae > Cladosporium > Cladosporium cucumerinum. Next base: position 619,800 of record JALDQA010000002.1, read on the forward strand.
CGAAGTCCTCCCACACGCTCATGGGGTAGATGTGTTTGTTCTTCTCGTACCACCGACGATCCACCACTCTGAGCAAAGTCGGATCGCGGTCGAATCCTTCCAAGTCGGCGTCTGGGATTGCAGCGGGTTGGTCTTTGAGCTGGTCGGTGGTGAGGAGGCCACTTTCAGGTTCTGGTGGTGGCGGCGGCAGAGAGCCATCGGCTGCTGGAACCAGGTGTGCAGGCGTTGCTGCCGTCGGCTCCGAGGAGAATGGGAAGAGAATGCCATTGTAGCCGGCGAATTTGTTGAGGATGAGTGTGTGGAAGTCGAGGTGCTGTAGACACTGTCGTTAGCTTGTTGCACATATTACAAGAATTGGCTTCGACGCCGGAGAATAAGACACTCACATGAGGCACCATCATCTCCCCAACCACAAGCATCAAGTCATCCACGCCAATTCGCGCCCACTCCCTTCTCCTTCCACCAAGTCCCATCGGTCCATCCCCCCATTCTCCCAACTCAATGCCGACCTTCCGCGCGCGCTCAAGGAAGAGCCACACGAAATCGCCCTTCTTCAGTCTCACCTTCCCTCCAGCCATATCCTTCGCCTCGAAAAACACAAAAGGCAAGATGAATTCAGTACTACGCACAGCCTCATTATTAGCCAAGTATTGCTTCCGCAGCGCCTCTTTCAGCAGAGCTTCCTTCGCGAGTGCGGATTTCGTCTGCGCTTTCGCTTGCACTGCGACGGAGCTGGAGGGTTTGAAACGCTTTTTCACGATCGTGGCGGGCTCGGAGGAGGTCTCGTCTTCGTCGTTCCGGGCTGTTGTTGTCGATACGCCGCCTCCGGCGCGAGCTTTAGGCTTCACGCCCTGCTCTGGTGTCTGCGCATTTTCGTCCGCTTCGTTGTCGTTGTCGTCGTCTCCGAACGATAGGCCGATCTTCTTCACGCCCTTTTTGCGCTTCTTGAAGCCGGCTGGTTTGGGCGTCTGCTCACTGTGCTTGGTCCGTCAGTCTCCGTTCCCGTGATTTCCTCCCTCGATCACAAGTCGCAGCCGCGCCGCCCCGATTGCGCGTTCTTCACACAGAAAACATACCGGCTCTCGTTTCCCGTCGGCGTGCTCGCGCCGCTGCCACCGCTTTGCTCGAGGGCTTCGGCGCGTCGCTTGCGAAAATCAGAGTAGTGCACGAGGCCGACGGTTTGCTCTTTGAGCAGGTCTTCGGCGGTGTGCGTGGAGGAGGCGAAGCGCGATTCGGAAGGGTCTGGCATTGTTGCTAGAGAATGACAACGTGGAAGTGATTGTGAGAAGATGAGATTATCGCCAGGAACGAAAGTCGTGAATGGCTTCCTGCTGAGCACGGAGCTTCTTCTTGAGGATCCCCGCAAGACGTCACTCACCTTTCTTGCATGTGATTATTGCATGTGAGTGAACATTAATTCTGGACGTTTGTACACCTTGGCTTCTGTCTCGAAACACATACAAACACAAACATCATGGCTCCCAATCGAGGCGGAGACGTCGGCGACGACGACTATCCTTCTTCAGACAACGACTCGTTCAAGTCCTTCGAATCGGACTCACCCACCTCGACAAAAGACCAAAACCCTACACCTCCATCCCAGCCTTCCAGCACACCAGCACCCTCCAGACCAACAGCAGAGGTAAAAGACACAGAACCCACCAACAAATCCTCAACACCGCCCAAACCAACACCCACACCCTCAACCTCAGTCCTCCTCCCTCAATCGGAACGCTTCCCCCCCGAAGAAGAAGCCTCCCTCCTCGCGCAATCCAACGCCGAGAAGACTACTGCAAACACCCTCTTCGGCACCGGCTCCTACGAAAACGCCGTGCAAACCTACGACCGTGCCCTCGCCCTCTGCCCAAACTACCTCGACTACGAAATCGCCGTGTTGCGCTCCAACATCGCCGCTTGCCACCTCAAGCTTAGCGAGTGGAAACAGAGCGCCGACGCTGCCAGTAAAGGCCTCGATTGCTTGGAGAGATTGGAGCGGTTGCCTGTGGCTAGGGCGCCGGAGCGAAAGGGAAAGGAGAGCAAAGATGGCGTAGTGGCGGAAGAGAAAGAGGCGGAGGTCGTGGAAGAAGTCGACGACGAACTCGAAGCACGAATCGAGAACCTCCGCCTATCAGGCCACACGATCGCGCAAGTCCGCAAGCTGCAAGTCAAAATGCTCATGCGCCGCGCCAAGGCAAAGACCGAGCTAGACGGCTGGGCGAACTTGCAGGCTGCGGACGAGGATTACCGCGTGCTGCTGTCGCCGCTCATGGAGGCTGCGCTGGCGCCTACGGATAAGAGGAGCGTGTTGGAGAGCGCGAGGGCGTTGGGCCCGAGGTTGAATAAGGCGAAGGAGCAGGAGATGGCGGAGATGATGAGTAAGTTGAAGGGGTTAGGGAATAGCTTTTTGAAGCCTTTTGGGCTGAGCACGGAGAACTTCAAGTTTGAGCAGGATGCGAAGACAGGAGGATATAGTATGAATTTCGATCAGAATGCGGGACGGAAGTGAGGATGAGTCTTTTGAGGTGGGTTTGCATAGGAGGAGGGCGTTGGTGAAATAAGATCGTCGAGAAGCCACGAGACAGCTCTGAAGCGGGACTGTCTCGTTGGCCGCTGAGAGGCTATGGGTAGGGCTACTTGATGTCTAATGTTAATACTTACAAGCATGAACATGCGTTGATAGCCGAACCACTGATCATGGCAGGTAGACCATCGAGATTATTAGACAGCAACAACGACAAAATGACATCGACGACTGAAATGGCCGCCTCGAGTGGACAGGATTCACTCTTTCAAGCATGCTGAAACGATTGCTTTCGAACCAGTGCTTGCTATCCTACAGAACAGTGACCCCAGCCCGGACTACGGCTACACAAGCCGTTGCTGATGTGCCCATCTGCACTACGCCCTACTTCAATCATGCTTCAATCGTGCACCGCCCTCACCTCTCCCCGACATCTTAAAGTACAGGGTTTTCTCACCAGGTCATGAACTAAACCTTAAACCCATGTGGAACATCTCGGCCTCGAAGAAAGACTCCTCCGGCTCGAGCTTGTCGACATCGTGAGCATGTGTTTGCTGCTCTTGCACAGCGGGCGCCACAGGCTCTTCGCCCCCTTCGTCCTCAGCTTCGCTGCCTTCGCCCTCGGCTTCGGTCTCCTCGACCTTGACCTTGCGGGTCTTCTTGTTCTTCTTCGCTTTCGGCGTAGGTGCCTCGTCTGTGCTGGCGGAGGGCTGGCTGGCGCCATCATCATCATCTGTTTGTTTCGATCTGTTAGTATGGTTGTGAGTATGATGGTGGCCAGGGGACAGCTCACCTTCGCGCTTCTTTCGCTTGCGAGGCTGGGTCGCCTTGGCAGCCTTGGGTTTGGTCGGAGTCTTGCTGGGTGAAGCAGTATCGCTTTTGGCTTTGCCGCCTCCACAGAGCTTGTTCCTGATGATAGCGAACTGGTCTCTGGCGTACTTGGAGGTCTTGACGTTGGCAACGCTCGCGATCTTCTCCCAATCGGTCTGCGCGATATCAGTAAGTAAGGTGCTATCGAGAGCGCAATAATTGTGCGCGGGAAATTCACCTCAGTCTTCATGACTTCGATGGTCGCTTTCAGCAGAGCGATCTGACGATCGGCGAGGTGGATCGCGGTGCCATTGTCTGTGGCGAGCAGCTTGCTCTTCACGAGGGCCCATTGGTCGCGAGCGTACTTGGAGGTCGGGTAGTCTGCTTTGGTGGCGATGGTGGTCCAGTCTGCGCCGCTGGTCTTGGAGACTTGGATGTAGGCTTTGAGGAGGTCTTGGTGTTTGGTCCCGAGGGCGATGGGAGCCATGTTGTCGGCGGTGGGGTGTTTGGGGAGTTAGACGGAGTCGATGTTAGTGGGAGGGATGTTGAGGAAGAGCAAAGCTGGGTGATACTAGAAGGAAATCAGGCGAGAGGGGAGCGGATCATGGGATAGCCCTGGCTATTCTCCACCGGTGAGCATATCTGAGAGGTCCCAGTCAGTCATTTGTGCTTCAGTAAAAGTGGCGTGCATGTGAAAGGCGCCTTGCCCCGGCATAATTCACTTGACCTCACTCAGCCTCCCCCTCCGACACTTCTTCCTCCACTCGAGAACAAACAGATATCTGCACTCTTACTCCTATTCCAAACACTCCATCCACGAGTTCACACTACAACCCACAATCACCACCATGGCAACCAAACAGTCCACCGCCTTCACGGCCCGCGATACCGAGCTCCTGACCATCGCCTTCCAGTGCATCAAAGAAAGGCCCGTCGTAAGTCTTGCCCACATCGTTTGTCCTGCCTTTCCACCCGCTGTTCATCCTACCCAGATTGACTACGATCTCATGGCTGCCAAAGCCGGCCTCAAAGGCGCCAAGTCCGCTCGCGACAGTTTCAACCAACTCTACAACAAGATTCTCAGCGGCCAGAAGATCCCCGCCGCTGCTCATGGAGAGGAGAAGGAGCAGATTGGCGAGCCGTCGCCGAAGAAGAAGGCGACTCCGAGCAAGCGTAAGGCTGGTACTTCAAGCGTTTCTTTGCATGGATGAATGCGAAAACTGACTTCTCTCTAGTCAATGAAGGAAATGGGGATGGCGGTGATGGTGACTCCTCTCCGACCAAGAAGAAGAAGGCTACCACGGGAAAGACCAAGGGTAAGAAGAAATCGGTCGCTGACGCTGACGCTGAGGACGAATATGGCACGACTGCTGTCAAGTCAGAGCTTGTCAAGCAGGCCGCCGGTGATGACAATTGATTCCAAGGGCGATCTCAGTGGGCATGATATTCGAGGAGCGAAGGTAGCTCGTTCGAACTTGGCCCTGTCGTGGATACAGAAGCACTGTTGGATCGAAGGTGGTATACAACATACCAATAGCAATTGATGGACTGTTTCCAGTCGAAATGACATAAGGATAATCGAAACTTTACCCGCCAAACGCCCCTTGCCTGAACTCCGGTCAAATCAAACCTCCCTTATGCTTATGCTTCCTGGTGCATTGCAGAATGCTTCCGATAGCAACGACACCATCTACTCCGCGTTTCGTCCATATCAAGCTGGCACCCTCTGGCTCCAAGCTTCCGAATCGATCGAGCTCTTCCTGCTCATCTTGTGCGATGCGGCTGCCTTCTTGGGCTTGGGCGCTTTAACACCATTGCTAGAATTGACCATGCCCTTCATCAAGAATGGCCAACCGACTATGACCTCGTCAGCACAGTCTCGTTGTCGCTTCCCTTCAACTTGATACTTACAGAATCCAATCATCAGCGGCACAAACATCGAGCTCGTGCGCCCCAATCGTCGGAGGTAGTACACCGCGCCCGGAAGGTCGTGCGCTTTGAGGTACCTGGGCACACGCCCGATGGGGTGCGCTTCGCGGAACACGCTGGCGAATCGTTGCCAAGAGGAGAGGACTTTGACGGGCGCTTTCGCGGCGGAAGACTAGCAGGCCATACGGCGTCAGTATGGCGGAGATCTTGCCAGTTGGGAGCGGTGGAGCGCAGGGCGAGGAGGGAAGAGGAGGAGCGACGTACTGCTGCTGCTACTGCTGGGATGGAAGCCATTGGTGGTTTGCTTGCTGTTGTTGTTGGTTTGCGGTTGAGGGATTTGCAGCTTTTGTTGGTGCAAGTGGTGCACTTTGTTTTGAGGAGTGGTTGTGATTGGGTCGTGGGTGGATTCATGTGCAGGTGATTGTTTGGATGATGATAGAGGATTACATTTAGTCCTGCATGGCTCTTGAGAATATATACGAACGACATGGAACGCATTGTTGCCGTCGATGACTACCGTTGGTCGTGGTCACATGGCTAACCAACGAACAAGATCCGTATCGAGCTCCTCGACAGGAGACCCTCGGAGTCGACGGTAGGCGGGCTGCGACAATCGTATGACAGCCATCCTACAGAGCGTCGACAACAGCAAGGGGAGCGGACCTAGGGCGGCACTTGGTAGGAGAAGAGCGTGGGAGTAACTGTGGCTCGCCAGGAACAAGCCGGGACCAAGCAGCTGTCAATCGTCAGGCTGCGGATGGTTTTCGAGGCATTGGAGCCGGAGGATCGAGACCCTTGTCGCAAGATCAGGACCGATGTCAGCAAAAATGATGTCCGTCTAGTGGTAGCGTGCATTTCTCCAGGTTGATGTACGTTCGGCGCCGGCCGTTGGGAGCAGCGTCGGAAGAGTCGGGATGGTCCCCCGATGCTTCGATGGTTTGACTGTGACGGTAGAATGTCGTAAGCTTTCTGGTACATTTTGCCTTCTTGTTTTGAATGTGAATGTAACTGAAAAACGCCAAACTCTGAATTGTAATTGCATGATTGATTGCGAGATCTCTGACGTTCGCGGTCGTGACCCAGATCGACATGCAAGCCGGTCGGGATTGAGGGTAAGGGTTGGGGTTGTCTCTTCAAATGATCATCTTGATTTTGTGGAAATGTAGTCGCCTGCATAGCACTTTTTCTCACATGGCCGCGGGGATAGGTTGTTTCGATCTTTCTGAGAGTCACGAGGCACCGAATCTGTCTTTGAACGATGGCCAACGAATTCAACACTTCACTTATAGCTGGGTCATGCTTTCGTTGTCCAGATTCTCACATACAGAGCGGCCTTGTTGATGTGGCCGACTGCAATAGAAAACACAGCCAATGGTTAAGCTCACCTACACTGATTAGATAGACACTAAAACGAGTGGTTATTTTCAGTATCGTGCGATTCAAGTGCCCTGTTTGACATATACTACCGCAAAAACGGGAGATGGTAGAGACGATAGGCTTTCTTCTCTTGCTGTCTGAGGATACACCCATTGTCGATAGGCAATTGTGCATTGCACAGTCGATCTCTATTGTGCGGTACAGATGTTTGCCAGTTCTTCTTAGTGAGGTCCCGAGGACCAGGGTGTATTATTCAATATCGGACTGACTTCTTAGTGAGCAATGTAGCTTCAAGGAAGGAGCGCCAATCTTGTGTACTTCTTATTCGCTGTGAGATGCGTCTTTCTCATCGAACTAGCAATAATTCGGTACAACATCCGAATTGGTCTAGTGGCTAGGATTTGTCGCTCTCATTCATCGAAAGATGATCAGCTCCGACAAGGCCGGGGTTCAATTCCCCGATTCGGAATTATTCTTTTGCTTTTTGTCTGCCAATCGTGTCATACGTGTTAGGGGGTTGAGGGCTTTGTTGGTTTCGCTGTGGATCATCTACTGTAATACCAGCCGCATTTGTGGAGAGACTGCTGCATCTGTTGGTCTTAAGAATTATATAGTCCTCCACAACAAGGACGTGTTGGGATGCGCGATGTACAATGCCATATGAAACAGGTCAGAAGTACATGAAAGTTCTATGTTTGTCATTCTTACCACTACTCTTAAGTTTCAACGTTATTGATAGGTGGGCGCGTGGCACTTCACCTGCCTCGCTACGAGATATGAAACCAAACTCTGTTTGACAGCTCTCAGCGGCACTGATACTTAATTTTGGAATGCCGCAACCGCTGAACGCTGGACCAAAGTTCACCACTCAGTGGGAGATAGGGTTCAAGGGTTTGAAACCAGAAGAGCGCTCACGTCTAGGATCTTGAAGAGTGTTGTTCTAAATCTTGATACTGCAGAGATGATGACGAGTGCGGTTACAAAGTGATGCGCACGCCAATCGTTCGTGTCCCGTCCACTAGGGCTGTGGCAGGGATTCAGCATTGGCACTGTGTTGTAATGATATCACACAAGGAGAATCAAGCCTTTGGCTGGAGGTAACTTAGCTCCAGCAATCACATGCAACGCGTTGAGGCGCGCGCAACCGTCCTCGGTAAACTGCAATCGCAAGCTAGACTCTCTCTTTCAGTATCGGCGTCGCGGATCGTACTGCACCTCAGCCACCATCACTGCTGTGTGTCGTCGTTTATCATACTTTGGCCAGGCGGAAGCTCCGTCGCAAACAGCGCAGGCGTGTTTGCAGACAAACAAATGTCGCAAGTACAGCAAAGGCGCCGCCCTGTCGCGCTGGCCGACGAGTTCTCGACCGATCGATGCAGGGTGGCGTGTGCCTCCGCCACGATGGCGGCTCGCTCAGCTCACAGTGCGACGCGCTACGCCAGGTTTTTGGCCGAGCAGCAGGCCAGCGAGAGCGTGTCAGGGACTTTTTGTTTTTGGAGTGGCTGGTGCGATGATGCCCCCCCTCCCCCCCCGTTTGAACGATCCTCCACAGCGCAGGTCCCCTGCAGGCTAGATTGTGCGATCGCGAGCACTGGCGGGCGGCTACACCTTGGTGGCGGTGGCGGTGGCATGACCATGTTGCTGCGCACTGTGGCACATGTTAGTGTGAGTAGTGGTGGTGGCCATTATGGTCGTGAAGAGGCGTCGCGCCTACCTGTATTTGATCTTCTGCGTATAATATGTATGATATGTAGTATATCGATGCCAGATTCGACCCTCCGCCAGCATTGCGATCCACAACAAAGTCTGGTATCCATCGCCAATTTCCCTGAACGAGTAAAGCAAACGCTACCAGCGGCTCGTCAACGACCCTTGCAACCGTCGATCCCGGCGTCACTGCGCAGACCGGAACAGCGCGCTGAGTGGCCGGAGCTGTGTTTAGTCTTTTCCCTTCTTGGGCAGGAGCATTTGGTGCGACTCGCAATCTGCCACCATTTTCTCTGCCCTGCTAGCCCGTTACCTCACCTCTCAGATTAATTAATTGCTCCTCCTCATCCTTCTCCTCCGCGGTAGAGTTGTACTCTTTTGCCCGTTGCAAATAGAATCCTTCCCGCGCATCGCATCGCATCGCATCGCGCATCCATATACTTGCTGTCTGCCGAGCCTGCGGCATACAGTAAACAAACCTTTCAGCAACTTTTCAGGGCCTCGAAGCTAGTATGGCTTCATCCGATCGCCTCCTGTGGGCTCGCCAGGTAAGATACCAATCCTTGCGCATGACTGACCGTCTGCTTAATTACTTGATTGCAAAAAATCACATCCCTCAGCAAGAGCTAACATTAGCATCATCACACAGAATGGCGATGGCTCTGAACAAGCAGAAATGCAGGGCCAGCAAGCAGCATCAGCTTCTTCCGTCGTCACCACCCTCGTCCCGGTCCTGATCTACGCCGTGGTCTTCTTCCTCCTCTTCTGTCTCTTCCGAAAGTGGTTCCCTCGCAACTACCGCCCAAGGGCAATGCTAGGAGCCCTGCGTCCTAGTGAGCGCACTCCGGATCTGCCCAATGGATTCTTCAACTGGATTCCCGCCTTCTACCAGATTCCCGACACCTACGTTCTCCAGCACCACTCTCTGGATGGCTACCTTTTCTTGCGCTTCCTGAAGATCTCCGTCGTGACTTGCCTGGTGGGATGTGTCATCACCTTCCCGGTGCTGTTCCCTATCAACATTACTGGTGGAGGTGTCAAGACGGAATTTGAGATCTTGACCATGGCCAACGTCACCGACAACTACTTCAAGATGTTTGCGCATGCCGGCTGTGCCATGATCTTCTTCGGCTTCGTCATCTACATGATCACCAGGGAGACCATCTTCTTCATCAACCTGCGCCAGGCTTATCTCATGTCGCCTTACTACACCAGCCGCCTCTCCTCCAAGGTGGTCATGTACACTTCCGTCCCCGACGACTACATGAACGAGAGCAAGCTGCGCGATATGCTCGGCTCCAGTGTCCGTCGTGTCTGGCTCGCTACTGATACCAAGGAGCTCGAGGAATTGGTTGGTGAGCGCGACAAGGCGCACATGAAGCTTGAGGCTGCCGAGACCAAGCTTATCAAGACTGCCTACGGAAACAAGTTGAAGGCGGACAAGAAGGCAGCGAAGAGCGGCGACAGATCGAACTCGGAGGAGGCGGCCATGGCCGACACAGAATCTGGATCTGTATCCGCTCGTTACCTCCAGCCCAAGGAACGCCCTGTCCACCGCCTGAAGCCTCTCATTGGAAAGAAGGTCGATACCATTGACTGGTCTCGCGGCGAGCTGCAGAAACTCATCCCCAAGGTCGCACAACTCCAGGCAGCGCAGAAGAAGAGAGACGCGAAGCTCCTCGGCACTGCATTTGTCGAATTCGCATCTGTCCACGATGCCCAGGCCGCTTACCAGAGCTTGACCCACCACCACATCCTTCACATGCAGCCCCGTTTCACTGGAATGACCCCGACAGAAATCATCTGGGGCAACCTGAACATCAAATGGTGGGAGCGCGTCATCCGACAAATCGCGGTCATCACTTTTGTGGTCGCCCTTGTTGTGTTCTGGGCAATTCCTGTTGCATTCGTCGGCAGTATCAGCAAGGTTGACAAGCTCATCGAGCTCATCCCTGCATTGTCTTTCATCAACAACTTGCCCAAGCAGCTGCTCGGTCTCATCACAGGCCTGTTGCCCGTGATTCTGCTTGCGGTTCTCATGGCTCTTCTACCAATCATTCTGCGCCTTGCCGCTAAAATTTCTGGATGCCCGACAAGATCTGCAGTCGAGTTGGCCGTGCAAAACTACTACTTCGCTTTCCAGGTCATCCAAGTATTCCTGGTCGCCACCCTGGGTGCATCTGCTGCTGCTGTCGTCCAGTCTGTCAAGGATGACCCTGCCAGTGCCCCATCTCTTCTGGCGAACAACATCCCCACTGCCAGCACTTTCTACTTGTCGTACTTCCTTCTTCAGGGACTTTCGGTCGTCGCCAACGTTTTGCTTGGCGTTGTTGGCTTGATCGTCTTCAAGCTCCTTGGCAAGTTGCTCGACAATACTCCTCGCAAGATGTACAACCGCTGGATCTCACTCTCTGGTCTTGGTTGGGGCACCCTGTTCCCCATCTACACCAACTTGTTTGTGAGTTGTCTTGCATTATCTATTCCAATATTTCTCGTCACTGATTCCGTCTAGGTTATTGCGATCTGTTACGCTGCTATCGCACCCCTTGTCCTGCTCTTCGCCGCCATCGGCCTGTACTTCTTCTACTGCGCCTACCGATACAACATGCTCTACGTCTACAACATGGATGTCGACACCAAGGGAGCTGTGTACCCTCGCGCGTTGCAGCAGGTCTTCGTCGGACTGTACATTGCTGAGGTCTGCCTTATTGGTCTCTTCGCAATGGCGAGTGGTGGCCCTTCGCAGGCACCTTCCAACGGCGAGTCTGGTCCCGACGTCAACGTTTATGCCCGTGGCGCACTTGGCCCACTTATTCTCATGATCATCACGCTCGTCTTCACAGCATTGTACCACATCAGCCTTAACACCGCCATTGCACCACACCTTGAGGCCCTCCCCAAGTCCATTGCTGCGGAAGAGGAGCGCCTGCTAATCGCTGATGGACACTACGGCGATGCCGCGGCAAAGGAAGCTGCCCAGGAAAGTGCTCAGGAGACATTCGATGCTCAAGGAAACCCTGCTCTCTCGACTCCCGCTCCCCACAAGCGCCCCAACATGTTGACAAAGTTCCTGCGTCCGGACATCTACACTGACTACGCCACCCTTCGTCGCATTGTCCCTCAGGCCGAGCCTGTCGTGTACAGTCGCGAGGTCGAGGAGAACGCCTACTACAACCCGGCCATCACTTCCGAGCTTGACATCATCTGGATTCCCCGCGACCCTCTCGGCGTCAGCAAAGAGGCAGTCCGCGACACCGGCAAGATTCTTCCAATCACCGACGAAGGTGCTCACCTGGACGAGAAGAACAACATCGTCTGGGGCCAGTACGACGAAGAGCAGCCGCCGATCTACCAGGAGAAGATCTACTACTAGTCTGGCACTGCGAGAAGACGAACTGTGAAAGTACTTAGTGACATTGGCTGACGCGCCGATTTTTCTTTTTTGTTTGTTTGTGTTTTTCCTCTTTCCATTATCCAGCTCAGGAGGATGAGGAGCTACGTATAGCGATGATACCACGGGCAGCATGCGGCCTTGAGGGAGTCAGGCAACGGGATTATCCGAATCCGTCGATAGAAAAACCAATTTACCATCTAATGTCTTTCTTGAACAGTTGATCCACGTGAGATGTGATTAAGGTCTCTGAAATGATCGTTAATATTGGCACGTAATGCCATAAGTTAGACAATGAAGTTATAATTCCTGCTCTACTTCGCACTTCACCTCCGCGTCGTTGTCATGGATCTCAAAGTGGAGGACGCTCTGGCACTCGACGAAGCAGTTCCCGCCACTGTCGTCGCCCTCGACGTTGCTGCCGAAGAAGCCCTGACAGAGGTGGTGATTGACGCACTTCGTGTGTTTGAAGCCACTGTGCCGGGCACCGAAGAACCAGACGAGCTTGCAGTCGCTGTACTGGGCAACACTGACGTCGATGAACCAGATACACCCACAGTCCCTGAACTAGACATTCCCAATGTCGATGAGCCCGGGGAACCAGCGCTCGCTGTCTTCCAGTAGGCAGCCAGGCGCGACTGCACGGCCCCGACATTTCGATAGGCGTCGAGACTGTTGAAAAATGCGACTTTCGCCTGGATAGCAGCATCGGAGAAATCACCAGTCCTCGACGTGAAGTCGTTCTTCGCGAACGATTTGGGTCGATACCGCGGCTCCATCGGATCGATGAAGCTGGTCTTCTCGTCGTAGCCCAGATCGGATATGGCGGTGACGTTGAAGGCTGCCATCATGTCCTGCCGATGGGGAGGTCGAGCGTCAGTGGACTCCTTGATTATTAGACCATGACAAATTTGACTCACATGATCTTCGTGAATGACGTTGTGGCAGTGGAACTGGCGTTGGGTTAGAAATGAGTTGTGTTGGCCGCGGAGAGCTGGGAGGCTCGAGGGTTTGTGGCTTACCATGTACAGACCATCCCATGGCGCATAGCGAGCGATGACGTTGACTTCCTCCCCTTTGTTCAGCCACACGACGTCTTTGAGAGCGACCTGATGAGATAGAAAGATAGGAGTCAGTTGTGATCATCGGAAAGATTGTCAGTCTCACGACCCACCTTCTCATAAGGCAGTACTGAGTTGCGCGTTCCACCCCGACGAGATACAATCTGGAAGTCTTCACCGATTGTTAGCAATACACTGACTGAACATAAAGGAAACGATAACTCACCGATTAAATGCATATGAATCGGATGAGTCCATCCACCAGCTCCGTTCTTCAAAAGCCAATTCTCAACGGCACCACGTTTAGGTTTTGCAAGGACGCGTTCTTGAGGTCCATCGGCCCATGTGACTCCATTGATTGTCCACTCGCCACCCTGGCGCTCAAAGTCAAATTGATGGGCAATGGTCTTCTGATCTGGTGGGAAGTCGACCTCGCGGAGCTTAGCTGGTAGTTCGCCGTTGTTGCTTGTGTCTGAAACAGTGTTACCAACGACGAATCTCATGACCTTGTCAGTGTGGAGGTAAGGATCCACATCAGCAATGTCGGCATTACTCCTAAGCGTGACGTTCTGGTTCCGATACGGCGCGAAATCGAAGACGACCTCCCACCGCTCGGCGATCGATGTGTCGAGCTGAGTCGTGTCGACGGGATTTAGGAGGAGACCAGAATCGGAGCCAACCACTTTCATGTTTGCTCTTGTGCCTGTAGCGGTCTGGAAGTATAACTCGAAAGTACGCGAGACCGCCGCATTCAAGAAGCGTAAACGATACTTCCTGGGCTCTACACGCAGGAAGGGCCATGGTTGGCCATTGGCGTGGATGATATCGCCGAACAAGTTCTTGGTTTCGTCATTGGCTAGGGGACTCCAGAGGCTGCCGTCGGGGTTGTATCGTTTTGAGGTCAGAGAGATTGGGATATCATATTTGCCTGGAGATACGAGTCAGTGCAACGTGCAATCGAATTCGACGCTGTAGCGTAGTGCATACCTTGCGGGAGGCCGGGCATGTTTTGCTCTTCGGGATCACGGATCAAATAGAACCCAGCTTGACCGAAATAAGAGTTCTCCGCGGTGACCCCGATCCCGTGATCGTGATACCACAACGTTCTTCCATTCTGAGAGTTCGGGTAGTCTGGTGAGATAATCAGCAGATGTCGACAGGTGTGAAAATTTGGGCAAGGGATCGAACTGGGAAGCGAAAACCCTTCGTACACATACAATAGTCTTTGTATTGGCCAACCAGTGTTGTGTCCTCGGCCCAACCATCAAAAGGTGCCCTGGAATAAGAGCCGTGGAGGTGGACTGAATTCTCGCGATCGGAATGATTGACGAACCGAACGACCGATTCACGGCCGCGCTGCATCATGAACGTTGGACCAGGAGCGCGACCTGTCAAGAACGGTTAGCGTTTGCAGCATCTCAGTGGCAAATATGGCTGATTTGATCTCCAAAGGCAATGATGGGACTTCATCGGCTACTGAGGTGTTTTAGAGATCTTTGTAGTACCTCGATGGACAGCGTGGCTGATTGGGTCTCTCAGGTCGTTGATATAACCACCACAGCAGTCACTCGATACTTCGCAGAATCCAAAAGCGTCCGCGACGAAAGGCGAAAAAAGATGCGAGATGTTTACGTACCGTCATATCCTACCAACCGAGTTTTGACCAGATTGGGATATATCTGCTGCTCGAATGGCTTGATCTCAACTTCAAAGTAGTCGATCGGAGGAGCGTTTGGGAAATTGAATTGCCTCAGAGGCTGTTTGATCGGAGAGATGGGCATCTCGAACTGATACAATTGGCTGTAGACTGGGCTTTCCCAATCCTTTGCCAGCGCCAGATGAACAGCAAGCGCGGCGAGAATGCATGAATAAGTCCGCATGTTGCAGGCCAATATCGGTGCTACCAATAGAGAGCTAAATAAAGATGACGAGAAGCTGTGGTTACCTTTTCGGAACGACGATCTGATACAGCCGCAGTCTTTATACCTTTCATGGCCACAAAGATCCCATCGATCGCATTATCTCGTGCGAGGCACGAAGCGGCAACAATGCTCCACTTACCACGTTCCATAGCGAACGAGGCCATCATGTACCTAAGAACTGTTGCAAAGATAGGTTAATGCGTAGGGCTCGCTATGGCGCGAAATAGAATCCATCATGGCTTGTGTCTGGATGGCGATCCAAAATCATTCTTGCAGATGCCGCTATGCACGTTCAAATCGCGCGGAAAGGTGTACTCTGCTAGCTTCGCTCGCACCAGGCACTATCACTGAGGAGTATGGAGCTTGGAGTCGACAGACACACACAAGGCTACAGGCAAACGATACTGATGCCCAGAACGCCTCAAGCGCCCACTCCATCCAGCCTCTCAGATGGATATCAATAGCCAAGAAAGCATGGGTTTTTAGTACAAATATCATTTATAGGAAGACGAACAGCCGTGTGTGATCACTCAAAACAAAAGTATCTGAACAATGTCTGCTCTTACCTTGCACACGACTTACCACTATAATTGAGACGTAAGCCCAGCACTTCTGCATTATCCACGACATGCAGTCAAAGGAATTCCTGGAAGATCGCCATGGCGATCAGGACGACGGGGCCCAGTGCAGTGGCGCGGGATATGTAAGCAAGGCAGTAGCTCATATCTCCAGTCCTGCCAAGTCGAGGAAGGGCCTTGGAAAAGCATGTTGTTGATCACAGAATTTGTGCGCACGGCAAGCGCAGCTACGAGCTGTATTGCCTTAAACTGGATAGCCGGGCCAAGAGAATAGCTTCATGTATAGATTCCGTTTTCGGACTCGGTTGGTGGTCTCTTTGGAGATGTTCGAAGGAATGAGGTCTTCTGAACATCGTATGATAGCCGATGCCGTTCGTTGACAGGGTATCCCCAGGAGATTGTGGTCATGGTACTCGGCGCTGCAGCTATCTTGTGAGCAATTGGAGCAGTAGTTGCTTATGTATCCGCCAAGTGATCATGCCTGGATCGATCAGCGGCAGCAATCTGAGGTTTATCTTGTCTCGGCTCGAGCATACCGAGACTAAGGGCAACGCCGGGATGTACCTAGTCTGAAATGGATGACGCTTTGTAGCCAGGGAGCCTCTCGTTGAGCCGCAGAAGCGAGGTGCGTGAGACTGAAGCTGACTGCAGGAAGTCTCGACCGCAAAAGGTCTCTAGCTGCACGTGCGCACGAGATCTCTCACCCGCGTGGGGCGTAAAGTCCAACAGAAGAAGACATATTGGGATGATTTGTAAATGCATCTCAATGGCATTTCGTACTAGGCATCAGAGGCGGTGGACCACAGCTCTGCAAGAAGTCTCAGCCGTGAGGAAGCCAGGTGTTAAAGCGCGTAGTTGACTCCTGGTCCAGATTAGAGTCTGTGGTGATGTGCCCGCGTGTACCCGCATCGTATCACCGTGCCGTAACCCTATGTGGCTTGAATCTGGACAACAGAAGCCAACTTTGCGTTCCTTGCTTCCTATATCGATATTTTGAAGGTGCGATAGACACACCGATTCCGCATGTTAAATCCGGCTGTGGAAGCGTGATCATCGCCATTAGCTGAGCCCGCAACAGTGATGGTCAGAATCAAGGTACATCCCTACTGCCGTGGAGATACCACCAAAGCTCAGCTCGTTCATCGATACCTAGTATACTAATACCACCAGTGTCTGTCCTCGAAATAGTCGTACTTGCCACTGAGATGCTGTCTAAGCTCACATAGCCTGTAGTACACTGGTATCGTCAACCCGCAGGCTACGATACGCTCATTCTCACCGTTGAGATACTACATAGGCTGTACGTTTGTTCAGCATCTAGTGCACCACCATCGTTATGCGCAGACACAAAATACGCTCACTCTTACCGCTGAGATACAATTCACGGACATGTCAGAGAATCGATCTCGGAAAGGAATCCGACTACCTGGCACAAGGCGACAGCGGTAGCGGACCTAAACAACATCACGTCATTGATCACATGACGATGATAATCGAGACTGGTGACAAGCACGTGCACGTCTGTCTGGTAGGCCGTGCTGAAAACTGCGCCAGCACGCTTTCGTGATTCTCGTTACGTAGGTTCATTCCTTGGTAGCAAAATTTGGGCAGCCAAAGTTCGACGCGTCGAGCCGTTAGTGGATGCATCTCGTTGACCGTCCTCCGTCATTCTCTCAGCAGCGATGCTGCTTGGCAAAAATGTTTAGGAGCGTCGATAAAAACCGGTTGTTGTAGGAGTCATTAGCAGTGCCGTGATACCAGCCCGCTGAAACTGCTTGAAATCTAGTTCTCGTACATCATCACACGGCACGCAATTGCGTCTATACACTCGAGCCATGAAGTCGCCCATCCCCGACTACCTCAAAGTCGTGCTCGACAATGCGCGTGCCAATGAGGATGGCGCCCCGGCAGGATACATCGAGAAGCTGGCACAGGCAGACACTTCCAAGATGGCGGTAGCTCTTGCCATGGTCGACGGCAAGGTCTACTCTGCTGGCGACGACGAAGTGGAATTCTCCATTCAGGTGAGTCATGGACCATCTTTGGGGGCATTGGACCGCTGAGGCAAGTCGCTCTGCGATCTACACAGGCTGATCATTCATTAGTCGATTTCTAAAGCATTCGTCTATGCCCTTGCGATTGAGGACGCTGGTCTTCCAAAGGTGCTGGAGAAGATCGGTGTGGAACCTTCGGGTGATAGATTCAACCAACTGTCGCTTGATAAGAAGACCAATCGACCCATGAATCCTATGATCAATGCTGGCGCAATCACAGCCCACTCTCTCGTTGGCCGCCCCGGTGCTACTGTCCAGGAGAGGACTGATCGGATCTTGCAATCTTTGTCGAAGCTAGCGGGACGACAATTGCACGTGGACGAAGAGGTGTACCAGTCCGAGCTTCGGGACGCCGACCGCAACATGGCCATTGGCTATATGCTCAAGGCTGCTGGTATGATCCACGATGACCCACAAGAGATTGTGAAAGGCTACATCCGCCAGTGTGCCATCAACGTCAACGTAAAGGACCTCGCGATCATGGCTGCTACACTCTGCAACGCTGGCATTCATCCAATCACGGGCGAAGTGATCATTCCTCAGCTGAGTGTTCGTCAGGTGCTCTCCGTCATGACGACTTGTGGCATGTACGATGCAGCTGGCGATTGGGTGACGACCGTGGGTTTCCCTGCTAAGAGCGGAGTTGCTGGTGGTATCATGGGTGCCATGCCCGGTCAAGTCGGAATCGCTGCGTTCTCTCCCAAACTCGACGAACGCGGTAATAGTGTTCGTGGAGTGGTGATCTGTGAGAAGCTTTCACGCGATATGGGTCTCCACATGATGGACATCAGCCAAATCGCCAGGGCTACAGTACAGACCTCTGTTGCCCGGATCGTTGCAGGCCAACACGAGCCCCACCACAAGCACTGCCAGAAGGATGTAGTCGTCTTCAAGCTGCGTGGTGCAGTACGCTTTGCTGGGTCAGAACGTCTCACGCGAGCTATTGCACGCGAGCTTGGGGAACCAGACTCAAACGACCCTGGATCTGGTCAGCACAAGGACGCGTGTGCTGTCGTCTTCTCTTTCCGGGACGCCTACTCTTTAAGTTCTATTGCTCGAAGAATCGTCCACGAGGATGTGAACCGACTACTCGCTGAGGCTCGTACAGTGGTGATCATAGATCCTTCCAAGGTTTTGGAGTGGGACCTGACGACCAACCCGAAGTATCCCTATGTCTTCGCCAGCGAAAGCGAGGCACTTGACTACATTGGAGGCAAAGGGTGCAGTGCAGTGACTCAGGATGATCCATTGTGAAAGACTGCAGCTTGCACTCTTTCTCCTTCTGAGTGGAGCCGTAGCCCTTTGAGCGTCTGTGTCGATCACACCTTGATCTGGACACGATCACCATGATGCCGACCTAAGTCTACCTACCACCCACGAAAGCAAGGCCAACATGCAGCACGCAACCAGATGTTCAGTATGTCCGAATTGTAGTGCTCGACGTCCATCAAGACTCCCTGCGCCAGATCATATGCTGCTGGCGTTCCCTGGCCACTCGGGGATCTCAGCACCGCCTGCAAGCCAGACTGGACTATCACGACCGCCGAGAAGGGAGACGAACAGAACTCTACGATTCAACGACAACGCACTAACGATGTGCTTGTTTACACGAAATTGTGGAAACAAACGATATCAGCTATAGCATATATGACCTCGACGTCTATCCTAAATAACGAAACACAGCCTCCAAAGTGTACAACAAATTGTCCGAAACATTGATTCAACTTCCTTTCAGTGCTGTAGTCTTACTGCTAGATTAATTCGATGCGTACGAAATGTGCATCTCAATTGCGATTGTGGGTAATGTAAGGACTGTGAAATGTGTTGTGTGTATCCAAAGTGTTGGTGTGGCCAGAAACTCGGCCAAAAGCCCCCGCACTTCGCTTCGTTCGAGCTTCCACCTTCTTCAACCTCGATTCTACTATTTGAGTGAAACTACACGCGACCCAACACCCACCGAATACATAAAAATGGATCCCCCTACTACAACCACCTCAAGCGCCTCCGCGACCGCATCCTCCTATCTCTCAACCTTGCTCAACCGCACCCTCCACCTGTACACCACCGATGGCCGCATGTTCGTGGGGCAGATGAAATGCACCGATCCAGAGCGCAACATCATTCTTTTCATGACGCACGAATACCGCCAGCCCTCTGCGGCCGACATCAAGCTAGCAGCCGAGAGACATGAAAAAGCCGGCAGGAGCGGAAATGTGAAAGTCGACATGAAGAAGCGTTTCGTGGGTCTGGTAGTTGTGCCGGGCAAATACATTACGAAGATCGAGGTTGAGGGATGAGTAGCCGCGACTTGAGGAGAAATTCAGAGCAAGACCAAGGTAATTGAGATACTTTTTCATGGTTATGAAATACCGACGAGGCTACGCTGGAACGCTACAAACGAAAACAATGGCTATCCTCCTCAGTCGCCTAGATAGACGGGCACGCCGTACACCACTGGCGCTGCACCGTTCAGATATCGCAGATAGCAGGCATCTCTGCTCTTCGCCACCGCACCAGCCAAGCTAGTCGGGGCATGCGGACCTCCTGCTGCAGATCGGCTGCGACTTCTTGCTGGAGTCTTCGCTGCCGCTGGCGTCTTCACAACTCTTGGTGTTTTGGGTGTCTTGGGAGCCCTTGGTGGTGTAGAAGGCGCAACAAGCCTCTCGCGCTTCTTCGGTGTCTTGGATGGAGCTTTGGCAGGCCCCGCTGCTGATGACCACAAGCCCCATTCTTCGCCAATGGTGAGCGAGAAGCGGTCGATGTCTTTGTCGGTGACATCCCAAAGGGTTGCGACAATCGACAGACATTTACTACTCTGCGATAGCTCGTCTTCTGTGCAAGAAGAAGGTACCTTCTTCGTACCTGCATTTAGGTACGCCAGAGGCACTGCTTGCGGTTCGAGCTCGCCGTATTCAGTGACGGCGCCTGAAGAGCATCCCATCAGCCAAACGACCTCGCTGCACCTGTCGAGCTTCTTGATAGTCCTAGGTCGGATGTATTGAGATCCAGCACCGTGTCCAAAGTACAGAGTCAACGCCGAAGTTTCAAGCGTAGACTTGAAATCTGCTTCAGACGGCGCACGGTTTACAATGGATGACCAGTTAGCACCTTCCAAGGCAGCAGCTTTCGACAGAGCAGGCTCCAAGGTGGTTTGGGTGCTCGTGAGGTCTGAGGATGGATTTAAGATGAAGGCGCCGGATTTGCGTGATACTGTGTGGCGGCCGTCCGCGTTGCGCTGGGTGTGCATAGCAGCTATGCAGTCACGCAAGGATAGCATACTGCCGACTCTGCTCACGCTGATCTGTTCAAGACATGGCAGGTTCTCCCAGGGAAATGCTTGCAAGCGCTTGTCCAGAACGAGAACAACGTGTCGACCATCATTCCGGTCAGTCTCGATAGCTTCATGGTACGATCTCAATCCATCAAGCACCTCAACTGTCATCTCGTCGAAGTCGATCTCATCGTAAGCGTTGCGTTCACCGTTGAACTGTAGCATGTCCACTACGAAATAGAGGAGATCTGAAATTGATTCGTCCAGGTCGACTGTGCCTCCGTTGTCACTGCCCAAGTTGACGAACAGCTCGAGTACATTATGATCCAGGGCTAGCTTCTCGCCACGTCCTTTCATTACCTGACGAGAGGGTAGGTGTCGGTCCAGAGATGCCTCAAACGAGGCGCGGAAGCGAGCCAATAGCTCAAGTTGCCTGGCGCGAGGCGAGAACACCCCCTTGAAGCCGCCGAACCACATGTCTTCCATGTTGATGAGCAATTCCTGGAGTCTCCGGTCAAGGGCTTCGCGCTCACTCCACCACTTGCTTTTCGCGCCTTTCGCGGACAAGTCACCGTTGTTGTGGCAGCTGGTGTTGGAGAGCTGAATGATGTCTTGCAACTCCTCTTTTCCGGCTGCATAGTCGAAAGTCTCGTCGCCGAGCTCTTCATCTTGATGGCGGGAGAACGGCAAGCGCACGATGAAAGGCGTCTGATCAGCTCGGTACCGCGCAACATACAGAGAAGTACATGACTCGTCCAGAGCTAGGGACACGGCAGTCCACGGCTTAGGAATTTTGTTGATGTATTCCTCTTGGAAGTCGGCAGCACTGAGTTGAGGGTCGCTAGGCTCCGCTACCGTGGATGGCCATTCAAATGCTGTTGTCTTGAGCTCGTGACTTGCGTCTACGAGAGCTGCGCTCTTCTCAAGCTTCAGAGCGTTGATGCGTGGGAAGTCCAGCGTCATACCAGTCTGAACCGAGTTTAGACCTGTACCGGTAGCTGTTGCGTCAACGGATGCGCAGAAGACGGACGCATCGAGAAGGTGGCCTCCTTCGACATATACCTCAGCTGAGGTACAATGCTGAGAGACTGAAGTGTGACCTGCTAATAGACTCCCACGCGCTTCTTGAAGAACGGCCTTGAAATCAGCTTTTGCGGCTGTCTTACGCTGGCCTGTCCTCGAGCTGGCTTTTGTGGAAGAAGGCTTTTTGACTGGAGATGCCGACCGTAAGGCTCCGTCCGTGATAGCAGGTCGGAGCAATGCTGGGATTGAGAGCGTAGAGTCTAACAGGATGTTGTATGCAATATCCGTCTGTAGGATTCCCGTTGCCTTCTCCAGCAATTGGCGGTATTGAACTTGTCGCTGTTGCAGCGTTCCGGTGACGGTTGACTGCAGAGGAGCAAGGGCCACCATCACGGCTTCTTTGTTGCTGTTGGAGTCCACACCCAGCAGTGCCTGCTGAAGCAATATCTGAGCACGAAGCTTTTCCAAAATGTAGAACGTTGCATCCACAATTGCGCCCTTAGCCGAGCGAGAAGATGCCTTGGGTGCAGTAGCCACTACAGGCTTATCTGCAGTCTTGCGTACTCTAGACGTAGACCGAGCAGATCTCGCACTTGAAGCTGGAGCTTTCTCGACAACTTTCACTGCTGTAACTGTATCCTTCTCGAGATCGTCGAATCGACTCAGTCTCAGTGTCCATTCCTCGGTCTGCATGCTGGACACGAGCTGGCCAGCTTCTTTGTAGAATGCGGCTGCCTCATCGATTGCTCCATCTTTGGCACGAAGCACGGCCTGTGCTTGCAACCGCTCAATGGTAGCTAAAGGTGAGCCTGAAAGGTCTGCACTTTCAGTAGCGACCAAGCAAAGTTCTGCATCCTCCATCTTTCCTGCGGAAGACAGAAGCAATGCGCGGTGGCATCGTGCACGAGAAGTAAGAACAGACAAACCCATCGACTCCGCTATGTCGACAGCCTTTTCGCTGTAGTAGTTTGCCTCCGAGAAGAGCCCATGACGAGCATACAGATCGCAGAGATGCATCAATGCTCTGCAAAGCAGCGGTACTAGCGGCCAAAAAGTAGCTCCCTTCGATTCTATACTTGCCGCTTCTTTTCGAATGCCTTTTTTCTTGGGCTGGAGTTGGAGTTTGCTTACGCCAGTGGTAAGATCAACAACAGCTGCTTCTGATGCGGCTGTCTTGTCTTCCTCTGTTTTCGCTGAAGTGTTGGGTTCGCCCTTTTCAAGTCGACTCCAGGTACTGTTAACAAGTTTCATCGCATGCTTTGCCGCAGCAAGAGCATTATGCGGTGCTCCAACTGCTAGGTCATACTTCGATTGCAGTAGCCAACCCTCACCGTGTGCTCTCTCGAAAGCAGCTCGCTGGTCTCTGGAGATTTCTTTGGGTGATAGCGTCTGACGGAGCGCCTGTGCAGCTTCGAGCGAGCATCTGCACTTGTCCAGGCTATCGATGACCAGCAGATACTCTGCATATGCAAGGTACCACAATATCTTGGTCAAGGCAGGAACTTCACTTGATAATATATGCTTCTCAGTACGTGCAAATATCGCGCCTGCCTTTTCTGAGCAGCCGACCCATAGCCATTGCCGGGCTTGTTGAGCAGAACTATCGACTAGGTCTGTCGTGTTGTCTCCTTGGGTGGCGTCCAGCTTGTTAATCATCGCAAGTGTGGACAAGCGGTGTTTATCTTCTCCAAATGCGCCGAAATAGGTTGCCAGAGAATACAGTGAGAGTCTGAGTGCCGCAGGATCGAAGATACGATCTCTTAGTGTGGATGTGCTTGTCACATCATCGAGTAGTTTTTGCCATGTCGAAAGTAGGTGAACGAGGTTTTGACTCGAAGGGCTGCCAGCATGAAATAGCTTGGCCAATTTCAGAGCAAGCGATACGTCGTCCGCATAACTTTGAAGTCCACGATCCTGCAGCAGTGATTCTTTGTCGAGTTGAGTGTCTTCCCATTTCTCGACGACTTGCTGGGTTACGATACTCGGCAGTTCTTCGTGAATTCGAAGTACTTGCACGGCCAAATTTGCGCGTCTTAGCGGATACTGTGAAGCTGAGTAGACAGAATCCAGCCTCTGGAGCAATTGCGGTATGAGTATTTGTGACACAGCATGGTACCTGCTCTTCGCGGCATATTCAACAGCGATGCTCAGTTGCCACTCAAGCAAGGCGCCCCGTTCGACAGGGCCAAGGTGTTCGTCGTTAAAGAATAGGCCCGACTTGGACCCCGAGCCGGCTTTCATCGCACGAACTATCAGCAAGCGCAGTGCTCGACTTAGTGTGATGACAGCTGCAGATGAAGACCAGGCAACGTATGGAGGGTTTGACATGAGTTGCTGTGTGAAATCCTGCAACGATCCACTGTCAACCAAAACTTGAATAGCTTCAAGGCTGATCCAAGCGATCGCAGCGTCAGAAGATGTGGTCTGTCGGAGTGCTTGTTGGATGATGACCCGAGTCGCCGACAGTCCCTTGCCAGGGTATGAGCGAACGAATCGCAGCGCAAAAGCAGCAGAAAGTGACCCAAGATGTTGCAGATCATCGTCGGCCCCGCAACCATTTGGTAACTTTGTAAGCAGCCTTGACAAGTCATTGAGGAGACACTCATAATCCGAAGGACTTCCAGAAATCGTATCCTTCAGACTATTGATCAGTTCGGGGAGCGCTGTAGAAGCTGACTTTGAGTCCAGTGTTGACAGTCGTCTAGTTGTCGCAGAAATTCGTTGTGCGTGATTTGAGTCTAGACTCTGACTTTGCTTATCCAATGCCGCTGACCACTTCTGGGCTTCTTCGGTTTGACCTGATTCTTCGGCCAGGGAAGTAAGGGTACGACCTATTGCCACCAATGCCTTAGAGTCTTTCGATTCGCTGTCAGAGAGAACACTGAGAACAAATTTGGTTGCCGCATCGTAAATTTGCTGTACGCTTCGTCGTTTGCGCGTTCGTCTGACAAAAGCACCGACGCATCGTGATGCTGGATCCAGTAATTCCTTCTCGAGGTCCGGTTGGTGCTGAACTAACTCCCACCATTGCTTGCGAATTTGAAGCCCAATGCCCTGCAACTGGAGCACAGCCTCTGGCGCGGGACTGTGTTCGCGCTCGGTCGCTGTTTGGTCTGCCTTTGAGCTCAAACTCGGGCATAGTCCTAGTATGGTCGTGGAAAGGGTCTCGAGGAGCCTGCCTGCTTTTTCCTTGTCGCCTGACTGATCTCCGTGAATCTTGATGAGATTCGCAGGGCTCAACGGTTCTGACAATTCGAGGTATTCTACGCACGCTTCGATCGTTGCTGACTTTGATGACAGGGCTATCACCCGTAAGACCAGATTTTGATATGTGATGATCAGTGGCAAAGTAGCAGGGTCTTTGACTACATCGGCTTTGACTAGCAACAGGCCCGCCAGTGTCTGCTTCTCCGGAGGACCTGCCGACTTGGCCTTTCCCACAGCTTCAAGCCTTGTTTTGACAATGCGCAATTCCTTGATCGCAGACGACTCTAGTCCATGAGCCAGCAGCTTGCCAGCCAACGCTAACATGCCGTGCTCCAGTTGAAATGCCGGAAGCTCTTTGACGCCAAGTTGTTTCCTATTAGCAGAGCGGAGGAACGAGAACGCAAGCCGAGCACACTCGCCAGTGGCAGCAATGTGTGGTGACGGTCCTTGGGGCAGAGTAGCAACATCCTTGGTGGGTTTATCAGATGATGACTTTGATCCATTGGGCGTCTGTGAGGTGGGTGTCGAGTTTCCAGATCGTGGTTGTAATGCGCCTCGTGATGTAGAAGACGATGTGCGGCTTAGCTTCCTTGGTGTTGCTGGAGCTGATTGTTGCTCGTTCGCACCAGTTGCTGATTTGTTCTGCTGTTTAGGTCGAGACTTGAGGCTCTCTGTAAGAATTTTGAGAGTGATGTTTACGATTTCGGTGGCCAAGGTGTAACGCTCTCGTGGCGCAAGTGATCGAACATTGTCCTGGTGAACACCGACTATATCTCCATTCTGTGATACCTTGGAGCCAGCAGTCTTTGTTGTAGTTGCTTTCTTCGCAGTCGTCGTCTTCTTGGGCTGGCTGGTGGCGGGTTTAACGGTCGTAGGCTTCGTCTCTGAGCTGAGCAGGCTTTGAAGTGTGGTAACCGTCGAAGCTGTCGCGTTGCCGCCAGAAATGGCAGCCTTGACGGCCTGGGACTGCGCATGCGGTGTAGCCATCTCTGATATCCCCCTTGACTAGTAAAATCTCCTATATGCAAGCATGTCGCATACGCGTCGTGAATATGCAAGGGCATGGGCCTATCATCTCGAAGCCTAGAAAGTCAACAAATAAACACAGCCCGGACATCCGAGCCGAAAAGCTTCGACCACCCGATCCTCTAGCCTAGCCTCTGCTAGCCTTGTCTCGATCGCGCGGCTCGTGAATATTGCGACTGCGACATCATACATCACATAAAACATGACGTCTCTGAGGACATTCAGACAATCACTGAGCATCTGCTCACAATGCGTGCGACAACAATCCACACCAAGAAGGACTTTTGCGACATCTAGCTTCAAGCAAAGTGGAACTTCACATCTGCCTCGAGTCGCGAGCCCCTCGTTATGGCGCTCTCTCGTCCCCAAAGCTCTTCGGCGCGACGGCCAGAATGCTTCCGATCCTACACAACCAAAGTCTAAGGCCTGGAACCCCGCGACTATCTTCATCGTGCTTGGCATCCTGGTCGGCTCAAATGCGATCAACATTCTTGCGCTCAGACGGGAAATGCTCAACTTCAGCCGCAAAACGGAAGCGAAGCTGGCCATTCTCCGCGACGTGCTCAAACGTGTGAAGGATGGCGAGGATGTGGATGTCGAAAAGCTGTTGGGTACTGGCAACCCGGATCAGGAGAAGGAATGGGAAGACGTGATGAACGAGATTGAAAAGACAGACATGCTGGCGGAAGCCAAGAAGAAGAGGGAAGCTAAGGTTGCTGCGAGAGAGGCGGCAAAGGCTGCTGAGCAAGACGCGGTGGCTAAGGAGAGAAGCGAAGGCGGTAGTGATGGCAAGGGTGGTAGGCCAAGGTTCATGATGTGAACCCAGATGCAGCATGTTGAAGACAGTGCTTGCATTGCGGTTGCTCTATGACATGACATGGAAGACGTATACGACGAGAGACTCGGAGGAGAAACTCGAAGGAGAGGCTGCTGAAGGAGTGCTGCCTGTCAATGACAAAGGCTTGCACATATCAGTCAAGCCATGCATACTTGCAGCATGCAGAGATGCAACCATTCGTACTTCTGTTCATCAGTGGACTCAGTGAGCGCTATGGCGATCAGACTGAATGACTCTAGTCACTTTGCGCCATTGATCACCCAGCTTTGCGGAGTATGGTACGCTGTAAGCAGACGGAGGAGGGATATCTGTTGCTCACGGAAAGCAAAATATGTACGATATTGTAGATTATATACACTGACGCTGAGAGATTCGGTCGGTACAAGCGCTTCACATGGTGCCCATTACCGATGTATATGTTGCTTTCATATCCGACCGTCTCTCGTATTGCTTCGCTGTCATGATTTACTGGTAAATGAGCTTCTGATCACAATGAATGATTCACGTGCCCTAACTCGATAACTCACAACCAGGCAATCTTGATTCGGTAATGCTCACTGAGTGAGTGAGCGCTTTTACGTGCAACTGAAGCCATTCCCATTCTCACTCGTATGCACTTTCACAAGCCAAATAGGCGTCAGTGCTTGATGCACACGATGTTCCATTATAGCCAATCAGAGAGCACTCTCGTTGCGACGCGGCGCGCGTGTCTCGGAAGCTCCCTCCCTCGCTCCTTCCCTCCTTGCAAACGCCGCACGGTCGCGCGCCGCAACTTTCAGAGAACCAAAGCTCATCAGCCTCGTCCCCATCACCTTCATCACCACATACCACCGCCATCCTCTCTCCCTTCATCCACCCTTGCACGCCCATTACACTCGCCGGTAGCGCGCGTGTCTTTCCTCTCCTTTCCACCACACCCAATACCCACCTCCATCATGGCCGACATGGACACCTACGACAACGAGCCGCGCACCTATGACGGTATGGACTACACCAACACCTACATGCTTTACCACGGCCGTCGCATCCGTTCTTACGGCGATCTTGTCGAATACAACACTTCGAGCTCTGATCAATGGAGCCGCGCAAGTGAGGGTGAATTCAACATCAATCCTCACTACGGCTTCAGCCTGAAAGCGCCGCCCTTCTTGGAGAACATCTACTAACATTCAAGCAGAGTACCCGCGCGGCGGTGACCGTTCCCGCTCTCGGTCTCCGGGCGCTGACCGCGATGGCGACACCCGCATTCGCGACGATTCTTACAGTGGCCGCGGCGAGCGGTAGGTACACCTGACGTCCGAATTAACTCGCTCTGTACTGACAACCTTGCAGTGATGTTCCTCCTCCGCGCCAGAACGGCGGCGGGGGCGAGCGTGACCGCGGTGAGCGCCAAGCTTCCCGCGGCGGTGAGCCCGGCGACGTCAACGAAGGCTCCAACCTCTTCGTTACTGGTATTCACCCGCGCCTGACCGAGGAAGAGATCACTGTCCTCTTCGAGAAGCACGGCAGAGTCGAGAAGTGCAACATCATGCGTGACCCACACACCCGCGAGAGTCGTGGCTTCGGTTTCGTCAAGATGGTCGCTGCTGAGGATGCGGATGCTGCGAAGGACGCCCTTCAAGGCGAGGTCTACGAGGGCAGGACCCTCAGCATCGAGAAGGCGAGGCGTGCCCGCCCGAGAACCCCTACCCCCGGCAAATACTTCGGTCCCCCCAAGCGTGAGGACCGCCCTGCACGTGGTGGATACAGAGACCGCTACGACGTGAGTTCAAGCGACAATGCAACGCCTTGCTGTGAACTGTGCTGAACGAATTTCAGGACCGTGGACCCCCCAGGCGCTACGACGACCGCCGCGGTGGCCCTCGCGACCGCTACGAGGTATATAAATCACATGAATTAGTCGCTGGACATCGCTAACCTTTCTCAGGACCGCGGCTACGGCGGTGGCAGACGCTACGACGACCGTGGCGGCGACCGCTACTCCCGCGACGACCGCTATGGTGGCGAGCGCGGTGGTGACCGTCGTGGCGGCTACGGCGGCTACGACAGGGCTCCTCGCGGTCCCCCTGCTGAGAGGAGCGGCTACGACGCTGCGCCCTCCGGCGGCGCTCCCCCACCTCCTCGCGACTACGACGACCGCCGCCGCTACGACTAGGATTCGTAGCTTTTACGATTGTGGTCTTCCAGCCACCGGCTACTAACAAAACAGGCGTTCCGTGACTTGGCTTGCATATTGAAACCAGACGGCAGACGCTTTCAGATTGCGACACTTGCAGCAGGACGACGGCAGCGACTTATTTTCCTCAGTGTAATACTACAGCTTCCTTGCCCCTGGTGCGACTACATCATGTTTTATTGCAACGGAGACGGCGTACTCGAAGGGCACCCAGAATGACTATCGGTTCGGTTTTTGCAGCTGCGGCTTTCCGGCATCTCCAGTAGAAACGATCACTCAGCCCTTCCTTCCAAACTATCGCGCGCCACACAACTACTTCACCATGCTCAGCCACACCTCAACCTTTGACGTTCGGTCCAAGGCAGCTGACTGGCATTTCCGCTCCGCTTCCTCACCACTATCGATCATCTTGACAGCACTACTATCGTTCACCCATCCCGTATTCGCCATTCCCAGTATTCATCAAGATGCACGTTTTGTGGAATCCGACGACCAGTCTACAGACAAACCTCGTCCGATGCACAATGCGACAGGCCATCGCTACACGACTTCAGTCACGAGCTTCAGGCCCGGCCGAAGCCAGGTTTGTCCATGTCTCGAAGATTGTCTAACATTGGCGCAGGTCTCATCGTGGGTGTTCATCACATACATCACAAATCCTCCATCCCTTGCATGGACACATACCTTCTATCCTGAGGCTGAGCAAGCGCACCACAGATATAATACATGTCAATGACCCTTCCACTGATGGCTGAGTCATTGCCTCGATGAAGTGTGACAACTTTATATGACCGCCCTGGTTGTTTTCGTCCGTGATCCGCGAAACTCTCAAGGGGAAGCCTGTGGTAGGTTTGCACGACGTACTGTTCAACACAGCGTCCACAATGCTTTGTCATCTCTTTATTATACTCTCGTTGCTCGATGGGGCTTTGTTCGTGGGGCGCGACCTGGATTGCATCTCCGCATGCATGAGGCGTTGGGAAGAGCTGGAACTAGCTGGGTATTAAAAATCTATTATCTTATTATGCAAGCAAATCCGGTCACTATGAGCGTTGTAGTTATCCCCAACATGTCGTGAGTTGCAGGCTACAACGCAACTCATGTTGTTGCACATACTTTAGCCAGCCGGCAAGCATCGCGCGATGCAGCCTCGAATCTGCTCTGCTGATCTGCCGGCTGGCGGGGCTTTCCTTCCAACGATTTGGCATAGGTTCTCTTTTATCACCATCCATTCGGACTTGCTGTGTAGTTTCTGTCTCCGCTGCAAGTGCATGGAGCCATTCTGCATTACAGTATCTCATTTGAGTAAACATGTGATCGTTGACGGCGCCGCACAGTGTCATCAATCAATATCGCGTCACCGCCGCTGCTCACGAAGCAACAGGACCTGGGGAGGAGCTGCCAGCTGCGAAGTTGACTTCGACCTCGGTGGAATATAGCGCGAGACAGCACTGTCACGCCAGATGGACAATTTTTCCGCCAGTTGCCCCTCTCTTGCATCTAACACGGACGCTACCTGCTGCCCATGCCGAGATCCTGTCTTGCTACAATCCATAGAGAATGCGGCTATCTATCCCATAGCCCCACTATGGGTGTGTACATAAATGCAAGCCACTCCGGACTGTTGACCATGCTATAGTCAGGATCAGGTCCTCGGAATAGTGAACATAGCAACACGACCGCGAGATGGATTTCTCGAACGCCTCGCTTGCCGCGTGGATGCTGCTCATTGTGAGCGTGCTTGCGCAGAGCCCGCCCAATTCCTCTAGCGACCCGGTTGTCAACCTAGGATATGCTCAGTACAGAGGCAATACGACTCTGAGGTCAAACTTCAGCACCGACGTGTATTACGGCATTCGCTTCGCTCAGCCTCCGGTTGGCCAGCTCCGCTGGCAGCCTCCACAGAACATCGAAGCGCACAACGACTACAACCCAAGCGAGGTTATCGATGCACAAACCCCGAGCACATCCTGCGTCCAAGGCTTTCCTGCATGGCAGCTAGCAGCCAACGAGTCTGGCCAGGTCAACGCCACGGGTCAAGAAGACTGTCTCCTCTTGGACGTCTATGTCCCCGAGAAACCGACGTCGGCGGCTCTCCCGGTACTCGTCAACATCCACGGCGGCGGATACACAAAAGGCGGTGCAGGCGCCAATGCCTGGGCAGCACTGATCAATGCGTCGGGCGGCTCGATTATTTATGTTTCAGTCCAATACCGACTCGGCGCATATGGCTTCCTGTCCAGCGCAGAAGTTCGCGAGAACGGGCAAGCGAATGCTGGGCTTTTGGATCAAAGATCGGCTCTGGATTGGGTTCAGCGAAACATCCGTTCTTTTGGTGGCGATCCTTCCAAGGTTACCATTATTGGATTAAGTGCCGGGGGCGGATCTGGTAAGACGCTCCTTACAAAACCTGCAAGCCTATGCTGACTCGAGTGTGTAGTCATGAATCAAATGATCATGTATGGAGGAGTTTCAAGCCCGCCGTACAGAGCTGTCATTTCTGAATACCCTTGGTGGCAGCCGTGAGTCCGGTCGTATCAATTTCGAAGGTAAGCGCATGCTAAACTTATAGCAGATTTCACAACAACACGATTCTCGAGGGCCAATACCGCAATCTTCTTGCAGCAGCAAATTGCAACAACATACAGTGTCTCCGCAGCTTAGACGAGGAATCACTGAGAGCAGCAACCCAGCAGACATATATCGACGCCTACAGAACCCAAGCACCCGGAGCCTATGGCTATGGCGACTTCTACTACGGCCCAAGCGTAGACGGCGACGTAATCCGCGACCTACCCAGCAACGAGTGGAAGCAAGGCCACTTCACCAAAGTCCCGCTACTTGTAGATCGCAACGGCTATGAAGGCTTCGCCTTCAGCAACCAGAGCCTCTTGACCACCGAGGGCACAACCGCAGACCTCCAGCAGCTGTTCCCCTACGCCAAGCAGCACTTTTTCGACCGCCTGTACCAGCTCTACCCGACCGAAGCCTACAACAGCACTTTCTGGCAGCGCCAAGCGCTCTTCGGCGACTTCATCATCAACTGCCCAACCTACTACATGGCGTCCGCCAGTAGTGACGCCGGCATTCCGACATACAAGCTGATCTTCAACGCCGGCAGCCAGCGCCACGGCGCCACCGGAGCTTTCATATTCGAGCCCAATGACTCGCCCAGTAAGCAGCATCCATGCCCCCCTGACTTCACCTACCTCGCACTAATAATGATCAACACCACAGAAGCGAACAACGTGACCATATCCTCGTACATGAAAGACTGGTTCCTCTCCTTCATCACCGACATGGACCCCAACGCCCACACCTACTTCAACATCACCGACAAACCACACTGGCCGGCCTACAACCCGCGCCTTGGGACCAACGGGAGCGCAGCACCAGAATTTGCGGTCATGGACGTCAATTACACGCAGATTGGCGTGATACCGGATCTTGATGTGTCCGCGCAGTGCGATTTCTTCCATTCGAGCTCGTATGATGTGCGGAATTAGATGGAGAGTGAATGTTGGGAGGAGGTGCTAGGCTTGAAGATTCCATCGCGTGTCCTCCTTAGAAGAGCAATGATGATACCCTAGACAAGCTATTTCCGTTATTTGCTTCACGATACCGTACTTTCCAAACCTTTCAGATACGTTTTGTTGGTAGACTTGCTGGCAGACAAGGAACGAGTAGCACGAGCCAATCTTGGGAGCATCATCATGGCCGAGATATGAATCGCTCAACACCGATCTCTCCATGGTAGCATGAGCACGTGTGTGAATGCAGCAGCCACGTTTCTTGGCTTGGCGTGGTGGTGAGTCTGGGCATGAGCCGGTGGTTCCGTCGTTCGTTCCATGTACGCGTTCGCGTTTGCCTTGGCTGTGGCGCACGTTGTGGCTGCGATAGACGATCGCAGTGGCTGAGGAGTAGTCGACCAAGGTGAAGTGAAGTGTGACATTTCAGGACGGGGCTATAACTGGACCAAAAGAAAAGGCAGCACCTCCCGGGCTGCACAGTGGAAGGTGATGAGCGATATATCGAAAGTGCCGCAACCCACGCTGCCTCTGTCTCTCTTATATCGGTGGTGGTGCGAGGCCGTTTGACGCGTACCAAGCCTGGCGGGTGGGGGCCTAGCGCCGTTTCCTCGCGCCCAGACCTCTGCAGGCGTCATTTGGAAGCTGTGACATGGCGCCTGCCCGAACGACCAGCAGCCTGCGACCACTCCCACGCCATATCAGACACCACCACCCCTCCCACCACTCCACCACCGCTCCACCACCACCACTACCACCACCAAACCACAACCACCATCGTTCCGCCGCAACTCTGTACGTTTGCCTGTCCGCCTATCCATCGCCCCGCCTGGTCACGCCGCCCTCGCCCCAGTCCGCGCGCCAAGGTTTCACGTGCTGGCGAGCAAAGTGCGACAGGCTGCTGACTCCCTCCGGAGCTCCCTCTTCTACCAAACTCCGCCGACTATCTCTATAACCCCGCTCCGCTGAACCCGGCTCTTTCATTACTATCCTCGGATTCGTTTGTTGTTGTCCTCCACCAAACACCTTCAAACGGCTCCGTCACCCACTGCTACAAGTGCCTCGTACCTCCATCCTTATCTCGTCGCTTCTGCAAGCAAGCACGACTCCGCAGTATACACACTAGGAGCAGTCACGACATCACCTGCCACGCCGCAACGGTCCGTCCATCTCGTGACCGTACCACGTGCCAACCAGCTATTCTTGGGCTGCACACGCAACCGTGACCCGTCAAGCGCCACCGAGCTACTCACCACCACTACACCACAAAGAGCTTGGACAGAAAGCTACTACTCGCCGTACAATAACTGCGCTATTCACCGAGAATGGGCAACCAACCGTCAAAGGACGGCAAGAGCACCTCGGGCTCACAAACACCAACTGGTCCCGGCCCAGCGCTCGACTCGTACCCTTCATTCAGCAAATCTGACACCAAAGAATCAATGCGCTCGTTCAGGAACTCACTCCGCACCAAGATTCCTGGCAGCAAGTCTGCTGACAGCCCACGAGGATCAACATCGGGTCTGGGAGATGTGTCGGGAGACGAACGAACAGATACACAGAGCGTCAAGTCGGCAGCTAGCGGGCGATCGAAGAGAAACTCGGCTCTTTCGCTCGACCCGGACAGCCGAAAGGAGAGCGTAGATGTCGATGATGGGCCAAAGCCTCCGCCATCACCCACAACATCTGCGTCTGTCAAGAACCCGCACAGCGACATTGCCGAGGCGCAGCGTAGTGGAGAAGTCGATGCGGTCTCTGATGCGCCGCCTGGAAGTGGCATGCACCACACCCACGGCAGAGAGCCTGGGCCTTCAATTCTCAAAGAGGCTGAGAAGTCAGCCGCTGCACCCTCGCAGGGTGCCACAGGTGCGCTCTCTCTGATGGACCAGCTTGACCAGCCTGCTTCGTCAAACAACCCTGAAATCGGAGCGTTGAAAGACGCCGATGTTGACGACATGATCAAACGCCTAGTCGATGCTGGCTATGCTGGAAAGGTCACCAAGACCGTCTGCCTCAAGAACGCCGAGATTACCGCTGTGTGCAATGCTGCTCGCGAGGTTTTCCTCTCGCAGCCTGCGCTGCTTGAGCTCTCTCCGCCAGTCAAGATCGTCGGTGACGTCCACGGCCAATACACCGATCTTATCCGCATGTTCGAGATGTGCGGTTTCCCACCCAACAGCAACTTCTTGTTCCTCGGCGATTACGTTGACCGCGGCAAGCAGAGTCTCGAGACCATTCTGCTGCTTTTGTGCTACAAGATTCGTTACCCCAAAAACTTCTTCTTACTTCGTGGTAATCACGAATGTGCCAATGTCACCCGTGTGTATGGATTCTACGACGAATGCAAGAGGCGCTGTAATGTAAAGGTCTGGAAGACTTTCGTCGACACTTTCAACACTCTGCCGATTGCAGCTATTGTAGCTGGCAAGATCTTCTGTGTCCATGGCGGTCTCAGCCCGTCTCTCAGCCACATGGACGACATCCGCAACATCGCTCGCCCTACCGACGTTCCCGATTACGGACTCCTCAACGATCTTCTTTGGTCCGATCCGGCAGATATGGAGGCTGATTGGGAAGCCAATGAGCGAGGAGTTAGTTACTGCTTCGGCAAGAAAGTTATAATGGAGTTCTTGCAGAAGCACGACTTTGATCTGGTCTGCAGAGCACACATGGTGGTCGAAGATGGCTACGAGTTCTTTAACGAAAGAATTCTGGTCACAGTGTTCAGCGCGCCCAATTACTGCGGCGAGTTTGATAACTGGGGCGCCGTAATGAGCGTGAGCGCGGAGTTGCTCTGCTCGTTCGAGTTGCTGAAGCCGCTGGACAGCAGTGCGCTCAAGAGTCACATCAAGAAGGGCAGAAACAAGCGCCAGAGCATGCTGAACAGTCCGGTAAGTTTTAGTCCCATGATTGCTCGTCCCAATTCTATGCTAACTTCCACCTCAGCCCGCGAACCAGTTCCCTCAGAGCTACTAGAAGTCTTCTGCTGTATCCACGGAGCCTGGATGTGCTAGATTTTTCAAGCGGAAAGCAAGACGCGTTCGTTCCTCTGACCCAGTGCACGCTCGAGCTTCGAATCCTCGGCGGCGTATGGCAATAGAGGCCTTCAACAAGGAAAGAGAGCTTGAGGTCCCGCGGGGAACTGTGGTGACTCCTTGCCCTGCCACATATTCATCCATCCTAGATACACTCTTGCCGTTTCCGCTTATCGTCGGCAACCCACCAACACAGCTGTTGTGGGTGCCTACACCCTTCAGAGTCGCGAAGAGGAGTGGTGGATCCGTGGCCACTGCACAATCACAACGAAACGCACGACCGAATGGGACGTCGAACACGCTACGGAGAACCAGCTCCGGCTCCGACGGTTCTGAGGACCCCGACGAGCGCACACCTCCACTACGGCCGGATGAGTCGAGGCCAAGCAGTCGGTACGGCACTAGTGTCCAGAGCGAGACAGATCACAGTCCGATATGCGACTGCTTGTGTCTTGGTTGCACCTTGTCCTAATCTCCTTCTGATCGAGCTCGAGCTTGGAGCGCTTCTTGTTTGCATAAAAACACGCATTTTGCCATTGATAGAGGCTGGTAACAAAGGCTTTGGAGTTTTGAATTTCTTTTGCGCTTTGCTCTGCGCTTGGCACTGAGTGTCGTGGGAAACAGGCTTCACTCGCTGGGAGAACAAGAGGGCCCAGGCCAAGGTCCTCGCTCTTATAGATTGCGGGTCATGGTGTGAAGACGAAGACGATTCGCCGTCCACATCAGAGCAGTGCCAATCTCAATATTCCGTCGTTCTTTTTTGGAACGGGGTCAGGCCAGCATGAAGGACTTCAATTTAGTAGCTAGTATGCTAGTACTACGAGACACTGATGAACGAGGATACGTCATTTGATATCAAGAATCTCTTCTCCTGCCACATGCAACGATACATAGGCTAGCGCTGCCGAGACCCTTATATGTAAGACCCCCATAACCACCCACCTAAATTTTCGTCTTCGCAGGCAAATCCGTCCTCCTCCCATAGACATAACTAATCTCCCTAAACCCCCTCCCCGCATCCCCATACAACTCGTTCCTCAGCAGCGCATACACGCCCATCTTCGCTTTCGGCGCCCACTGCTTTGCCACGCCCATCGCCACGTCGAACATCTCGTCCGGCGGCGCCACGAGGTCTACGATGCCGTCTTCGAGCGCTTCGGGACCGGTCCAGCGGTGCGCTTGCAGCAGCATTTTGCGCGCAACTTTGGGAGATAGTTTGAGGCGCAGGAGGGTGCCGATGCCGGGGAAGTGCAGGCCGAGGTTTATGGGCGGCATGCTGAGGTAGCCGCGTTGGGAGTTCATGATGCGGTAGTCGTGGGAGAGGGCGAGGGGGCAGGCGCCGCCCTGGGGGTTGGTCGTTAGTGAAGGTGTTCATTGGGGTAAGAGGGGAAGGGGAAGAGTAGTAGTTTGGTGAGAGTTGTGAGCGGTCGATTATGGCTGGGATATGGAACGTACTACAGATATGGTCAGCTCGTGGCTCTGACCATTGCTATATCTAGTCAATTTCACGTCTTAAGCATTATGCTTACCAAAAGTGTGGCCAGTGATCAACGCAATGGTCGGGAATGGAAAATCGGTAATGGTCGCAAGCAGAGGGAAGAAACCGGAGCTGTTGGCAGCAGGGTTGGAGTCCGACTCGTCCAGTTCCAGGCCCTAACATGGCATGTCAGATCGATCGAAGAAATGAATTCAAGCGGTCGATGTCATCATTGTGTCTTCAATGTATTTCAAGGCCAAACATGTGTAGCGGTATTTATCAGCCATTCGGTGTTATCAACTTACAGTGCACCAAAACTTAGCATCATTACCTCTTGTAATGACAGCCCCCTCGCTATCTTGTCCCAGAGTAGTTCTAACGAGATTGAATGTTCTGATTAGTTTCTGGCAATAGCTGGAGTTCAAACGATTCTCTGGCGCTTTGCGCATGGTGATAATGAAGATGTTGCCATCGTAGCGATCGAGTGCAAGATCAGTGTCGTCAATTATTGAGGTAGGCATGTTTCATCTCCAGACAATCGTTTAATGCTAGTCGTTATAATGAATTTCTGCTTTGTTATCCTGCATGTTACAAGTGGTTGGAGGTCGAGGAGATCTCCAACCTTGCCGAGGTCGTGAGGGGAAGATCTGCGATCCCTGGCGCTGGACGCAACCTCCGGAAGGAAGCTGATGTTTGTCCTACGGGACACACCACTGTACTATTTCGAATATAATTACCCGGTGAGATAAAAACATTTGACACTACCAAATACCTGGATCCTCGCTGTAGGTGGCGGGCTGCCTGTGAATAAGAGGCCGGGTCTCCGTCATGAACCTCGATGGTAAACATCCGCAAAGACTTAGAGGTCATCACAACCATGCCAACAGTGTCTCCCTGCCTTTGGGATGCTCCTGGGAACACGATTCACTTGCTGATAATCGTTGTATGTGGACCAATGCTGTCGTCAGTATGTAAGCCTTTGGTGAGCAACCACTCGAGATTGGACTCTGACAAGATCACCTCGAAACTTAGCACGGCCCCGTCTTTGGTCTCTTGTCTGGTGACGCGTATCTTGTATACTGGTCTTGGCCACGAGAACAATCTGACCGCCCAGTCGCCCAAGCAGGTTTTGTCGAGAGTTCCCAAGAGCGTAACCGAAGGCTCGGGTGCATCGGCTGCTCCAAACTGCATCCGAATTGCTGGCACCCATCTGCCGGCAGTATCACACATTTTAAGTCACATCATTCGGCTGATGAAATGGTGCTGGGCATTGTCTGAGATTAATTGCGATGCAGACGTAAGGCGGTGGTGTGATACATGGAGATTGCAGCTGCAGAAGACTGTTGACAACAACGCACTTATCCTCTGCAGATGTCAACTCTCAACCGCAGACTCCGATCATCAATCACACACACACCGACATGAAAATGACAAGCAAAAGCCGAAGATGCCCCAGAGGCTGCCAACTCACCCTATACTCGCTTAAGTGTGGACTATACGCCAGTGTTGGCGGACCACGTCTGAATGTCACTCCGATGTCAAGTTCGCATGTCAAAATCAGTGGAAGTGGATACCTCCATGATTCTCCTTTAAGAAAGAGGACGGGACCCTACCAGCGGCATCATACGGCGCGGTATGCAATACAGATGGACCTTCGGTCCCTTCCAGATAACACCCACCTTCGTATTGCTCGTAGTTGAGGACAAGGCAGATTTTACTATGCCTACGTATATGCTATTGAACCGAGCTGTTTTGGCTCGATCGCTGTCCTGGCGGCGGTTCGTTGAATATCCGCATACGCTATGTTCACGTTCGACGGAGAGATGTGGGGCCCACGCACGCCACGATAGACAGCATGATGAGGCCTCTCGATGTACAATCAGAGCCAAGAATTTCGAAGTGTGATCTTACCACTTTCAAGATAGCGATTCAACTCACGATTTGCTCTTGAAGTTCATGCCGTGCATGCAATCACCCCATACTGTATCCATGGTACGAGACAGTTGTTCCACGTTGCTGAGGCTTGTGCATCTGCACATGTAAGCCAAGCTTGGTCGCAGTGCATTCTTCTGTAGCATTGTTCCCACAAGTTGGAAACGCAGGGATAGACGGACCACATGTGGTCAATCTGGTATCAAGGCGCCGCCCATACCCGTGGGAAGTATCCCTGCAGGTGCACTCAAAGTCGAGACGCTGTCAAGGAGAGACCTGGGTAGTAGCTCTGATCTTCCGAGCCGTGAAGAATATGGAGTACTAACGATAAACCCAACAGTCGATCATCGATGGCCTGCCGTCTGTGAGCGCTAGGTTATCGGGCTAGTGTTACTAATCAAAAGATAGACGCCTCCCAGCAGGAGGGATGCCCTTGGTCTGCCTGATGGTCTGCACGGTGGTGATCCGGACTGCATGCGACTGCTCCCATCTTCAACGCTCACACCGCTAGGCAGGGAGGCAGGTCGCAAGTCCGGACTGTTTGAGGTCTGTTGCATGCTGGCAATCCGCAGGGTCTTTCCTTGATCGTGTCGTGCATCTTCAGCCGTTGAAGACGCTGCTCATAGTTCTCGTGGCTTGAATGTTATGGAGGCATTCGAACAGGGCATGTCAGGAACGACGGCACGAGACCCAATGCCACGCAACCGTTTCTTTAGCCAGAAGTCAACAATGTACATGGCTTTTTACACAACTCCATGTGGCGGCGGGATCAAACGCCTCTCCGCCCCTGCCGGATCCCCATGATATTTGCCGTAGCGCACGCTTGCGTAAATGGCTGCGAAGTTCGATGTGCGGACCACATGCGGTCCCCTTCTTCTCAGCGGCCCACGATACCGGACGTGCATTGCCGGCTGATCAATCCTGCTCCAGGTTTTGATGCCGGGAAGCTGTCTTTCCTACTCCCTTCCATGCAATCCTACTGGCTGTGGTCATACAGTATCAGCTTGCTTGGCGTCTGCTCATTTCACCTCGACCTTCTGGGCTTGTTGGCAACCACACACACACGCACATGCATTGCCCTCGAACTCTATCGTTCTTCTGGCCGATCGAACGAAGTCGAAAAGCTAAGCCTCCGGACGACCCTTTGATAGCGAGCTCAACACATACCTTTCTGAATGACTCGCTGAATCAAATAGGTTCACTACGGCGTTGCAGGCTGTATAGCGAAGAATACCTCCGTAGTGCCCGTAGTAGTTTACGGGCCATGATCCACTCGCACATGAGGTCTTGCCGTGTAGCAGGCCGCTCGTCTTGAACCGCGTCGCCAAGGCAGTGTGTCCAAGACTCTATCTGCAGTATTCTCTGGGGCATGGACGAACGACCATGGACAGAGAGAGCATAGCATACACATAGCGGAACAGGGGATGTCCTCATTGATTCAACTCGTGGTTGCAGGTCGCGATGCGCGTATACTCTCCCTGGCCACGAAGCCTTCGATCAGTCCACCGCCGAAGTACCGGGCCTGTATAGCGGCTGTCCGAGGGCGAAACGGCTATTGCATCAACCAGTTGACTCCACATCCGCAAATACTACCAGTGGATCTCACATGGAGGTGAACAATGCGCGCTCGTGCAGCTGCTCGCCAGTCTGCCTGATTTAGAAGGCCATCGGCATCTTGCGGACCATACAAGAAACGATCTTCTTCCACAAAGAGTTGGAGGCGTTCTTTAGCCTTGTTCCTTTGGAGTTGACGACATTCCCATGATCACCTTATCCTTCTTGCTAGGCGTCCTGCAGAGCGGCCACATTCCTTGCACTTGCATTATATCTATGTACCATTAAGGCCCACCACTCCAGTGTCCACTCGCAGGTTCCTTCCTACTACTACCTTTTGGTTACAACAAACTCTACCCGATATCACTGCTTCGTTGTTTACCTTCGACAATCTTCCTGCCAACATTCATACCTAATGGCCTTCATATCGTTTCTAGCACTTGCTGTTGTTCTGGGGATATTTGCCATCGCTAGATACATCGAAACTGCACAGAAAAACAGGCTACCAGCTGGCGTTCAGGAACTTCCGGGGCCCAAGGGTGTGTGTTGAACATGGTACATGTGTATCGGTGTGTTAGCTGATGCTAATACGAACACAGGTCTACCTTTCCTTGGCAATGTTCACGAATTACCCGAGAAGAATAGCTGGATGAAGTTCCACGAATGGGCGGAGGAGTTCGGACCCATCTATCAAGTCAACCTTGCTGGAACCAATCATGTCTGGATCTCGCGAGACAGAGTCGCTCACGAACTTCTTTCGAAGCGAAGCGGAAACTACTCGGATCGTCCGTTCATCCCCGCTCTGGAGCATGACAATCGCGACAGCGGACAGTATCTCCCACTGATGAGTAAGAACGAGAAATGGACGAGGCAACGTAAGTTTGCAAAGCAGATCATGGATACCTCCGCGAAGGAGGACTACTATGGTTATCCCGAACTAGAGTCAGTCCGCCTGCTGTTTGAAGTCATGACTGAACCAACTCGCTACAACCATGCCCTGGAGTCCTTCGTCGCTCGCATTACCTGTCGTCTTGGATGGGGCACTGCAACTGCTGCGGAAGAACTGAAGCAAAGAGCACGCGAGCTTTTGATCGGCGTCTCACCGACTGGGTCTTTTGCCAACAAACTCCCACTGATCATGTCGCTCCCGGAGAGCTGGACTAAATCAAAGGCATGGGAGCTGCGACGCGGCCGTACAGAGCGGAAGTTCTTCGAGACATTGCAGGACGATGTCCGCGAACAGATCAAGCACTCTGAGAAGAACCCTGATGCAACCCCCCCTCTCCTACCAAGTCTACAGCCGAAAAGCTCATGGATGCGGACCTTTCTTGAGAACAAGAAGGCCTGGAAGTTCGACTCTGATATCGAGGGGGCCTATGCTGTTGGCATGCATGGTATCGCAGGTGCTTTGACAGTAGCTGCGCCCATGCAAAGCTTCTGTCTCGCGCTTTGTCACTACCCGCAATATCAAGCGATTCTCCATGAGGAAATTGACAGAGTTCTCGGCGATCGCATGATCAGATTCAGTGACATGCCGGAGATGCCTGTCCTCCGTGCCTTCATCCGCGAAACTCTTCGCTGGCGTCCGCCCGTGCCTACTGGTAAGTCTCCTGCCACAACATCTGCGAACCTCTATACTAATTCTCATCAAAGGTATTCCTCACGCATCCGTTAAAGATGATGTATATGAAGGCTTTCACATCCCAGCAGGTTCTGTGATGCACCCTCTTGAATGGTCCATCTCTCGTGATCCCGAGATCTTCCACGAGCCGGATGCTTGGAACCCCATGCGCTGGCTTGAGCCCAGATATCCCACATACCAGGAGCCCTTGGATAAATTTCCTACCATCACAGGCTACAGTCAATTTGGCTACGGCCGCCGCACATGTCAAGGCATGGGTGTGACTGAAGCCGATCTTTTTGTCGGCCTTGGAAGCATGGCATGGATGTTCGCGATGCACGCAGACACAGAAGATGTCGAGGAAGAGACAGAGGCCAACGAGACCTTTACGAAACGTGTTGCTGAGCAAAAGTCTTTGCAAGCCCAAGGTACTGTTATCAGACCAAACACACCACCCAACAAGGAATCGATCTCGCAACAACTGGATGGAAAGAATCGCGATGGCAACATACATCAAAAAAACGATTCAGCTGTCAGTCTGACAAGCTTCCTGCCCAAAATACGCGATGCTCAGAATAAAGACATGCCTGGCGACCCCTTGAAGCTTGCAGGCAGGCCTGGT
Source organism: Cladosporium cucumerinum (assembly GCA_023634325.1). Taxonomy (NCBI): domain Eukaryota; kingdom Fungi; phylum Ascomycota; class Dothideomycetes; order Cladosporiales; family Cladosporiaceae; genus Cladosporium; species Cladosporium cucumerinum. The sequence goes on from JALDQA010000002.1 coordinate 662,459, forward strand.
TTGCCCAGTGTGAACAGTATGTTCGCATGCCCGCCTTCGCCAACCAGTTCGGACCGAAGTTTCGATGCCGGACTGAAAACCCACACTAAGCAGAGAACTCATAATCCGTCCAACAAGGCAGACACAAACACTGGCACCAATGATCCAACAATGGACTTCTCCACCCTCCTCATTGCGAAACCCAAGCCTTTCAAATTCACTTTGAAGATTCGAGACCAGGAAAAGGCAGATCGCGTCGCTCGAAAGTGGATGGAGTTGAAGATGGACGGCGAGTTCGAGGACTCTCGCGTCTATTGGAAGAACGGCAACAAAGGCGACCAGCAGTATGGTTGGGGTGAGGTTTTTGCCTAAGCTTCATCCCCTTATGACTTCCGTTTTATATGCCCTGGAAATGCGCAGACCCGGGACGACGATTTGATGTTTCTTTTCTTTGGCTTCGTGATCGAGACGAACGACTTCCTTTTCCTTTCGTCAAAACGCTTTTTATCTGGCACCACTGTATGAGGCGATGATGCTGTCCAGACATGCTTTTAATTCATTCATATACCATTCGTTACGGCAACTTAGCCATCGCACGTACAGTTCTTGCGCGTCGCTTTATGTACGGCTTAATGATTTCCTTAGCCGTATCTCGATGGCATTCATTGCCATTCCTCTATCCAAATCCTATCTTGTTAGCATATCAGATACCGGGACACAAACTAAACTCTAGCAGTATCTCGATGGTAATCCTGGTCATGAACTGACTATGCCCGCCGATACCGCCCTGGTAGCTGTTGGGATGGATGTACGTAGATTTATGCGCAGTGATTGCAGACAACTCTTACTAAAGTTGAGGATTATTTGATCACTTGTCTGCATGCCGCTGACCATGTTCAAGCTCAGTCTTTAAGACTTGCGCCCAACAGAAGCTCGTGCAAGCACCTAAAGAGGTAAAGTTTGTTGATCGGCCGTTGAGTAGAGAATCGACTTCGACGTTTCGAACAACAGTGATGCTTCCCGTCAAGACCGGCCGGATCGTCGGCACATGCACTGTGGATCAGCCGCCAGCCACCCGTCGTGGAACCCAATTTTCCCAATCCCTAGTTGCCGTTTTCCGCAAGATCACAACATATACGGCGGACCATCCTTACGAGACGGACAAACCCCAAATTCTGATACCAAAATTAGATACTCGGCTAGCCACCAGCATCAGTAGATGCTTCACAGTGGTTAGCATTTTTTATGCATGTTCCAAATTAATAATCATGTACAAATAGAGTAGTAGCTATATCCATTTCGCGGGATTAAAAGGGCAATACTTGGTATGCATAGAATCAAGGTTCTAAAGCATAAATTCAAGTGATATAGCTAGAATTCGTGAGGGATAAATAACTCTGCTAGCAGATATTATTATATTTGCAGGTATTAGTAAGATTGAGAATGTTTTGTATAAATATGGTTTGCTTATCAGAGTAGTGAAAGATGGGTAAGGAAGGGTGAGGTTGGTTAGGAGTTGGGCAGGAATAGGAAGGATTATAGAAAATTGGTAGTAGTGGGAAGGCAATAGCGAGGTTGAGCAGGCTGCGCAAGTAACGACTAGCACGTACAGAGTTACGTATCTATTGCGCGTACTTAAGATCTATAGCACGTGAAGTATACATGACATTCTATATATGCTAGCACCTAAATCAAACTAAGCCAGGTAAAAGTAAGATAAAAGCATATGAACTAGAATTTAAGGGTACGTAAGATTATGAATAACCCTAGAGGGTGGCACGAGCTTTATAAAGATTATAGTTACTATGCGTAGGATTTATATAGCAAAAAGGTCTTATTACAGGCTAGAATTAAGAGGGGTTAGCGTCGTATCTTAGTACCACAATCCGTGCTTTGTCCGTCTCGTAAGGATGGTCCGCTGTAAACATATCATTTGTCTCCGTGCCTCGCGTGCTTGCGATTATGAAAAGCTCGATATCGAAATACCGAGGTTCGATACCTCTGGCCCACTGAGAACTCCTTATCTCAGATATTGATGCGCTGCTTTCTGGTCGTGCATCGCACCGTGCTTTCAACGTTTCTTTCGCGCATGGTGCGCAGATAGACGAGATTGCGTTTTTTGTCTCAGTAGCTCGCGAGCGTCGTGTCAGGGTGGCGCGACCTCCATAACCGCCAGATCTTATGCGTTCACAGGTAGGTGACGTGATGTTCTTCCTCCCTTCGGCCGTTGCAGTTCTATCTTCGTCCTGTGTACCACCTCATCATGGCGTCGGTGTCGTCGAAAGACTCTGCGAAGTCTTCGCTCGAAGGCTCGCTCGACCGTCAACCAGAACCAGAAGTCGAACAGCAGAGACCTGTCGAGGAAAAGGAACCAGAGGAGCGAGCCCGGCCAGTGGACGACTGGGATGGACCTGACGACCCGGAGAACCCCTGGAACTGGCCGTTCTGGAAAAGATGCTATCACACTTTCATCCCATCCGGGATCGCTCTTGTTTGCACGCTGGCATCGAGCATCTACGTGCCCGGCCGGGAAGATGTGATGCGAGATCTGGGCGCCTCTCAAATAGTTGCCATTTTGCCCTACAGTATCTACGTTTTGGCCCTGGCGGTTGGTCCCATGCTTGCTGGCCCCAGTAGCGAGGTTCTTGGAAGGAAAGCAGTGTACCTGGTCTCGATCCCGGTATTTGCGCTATTCATCATCGGCTCTGGATTCTCCCAAAATATAGCGAGTCTGATTGTGTGCCGCTTCTTCGCTGGTGTATTCGGGAGTCCAGGACTGTCGATCGGCAGCGCCACCGTGGCTGACGTCTGGCGGCCCCATGAGAGAGCTATACCGATGTCACTCTATGTGACTACACCTTTTCTAGGTCCCGCCCTCGGACCACTCGTGGGCGGGTATGCCACTGTCGCTTATGGCTGGCGATGGACACAGTGGGTCCTGCTATTTTTCACCGTGGCCTTCTTGACGCCGGCTTTTGGCATGCACGAGACGTACAAAGCAAAGATCTTGAGCCGCAGAGGAAAGCGATTAGGCAGCGCTCTGCCCGAAAACGACAAGTCGTTGCTCGAGTCAACAAAGTTCTTTTTGCGCATACAACTCACGAGGCCAGTACACATGGGACTCACAGAACCAATCGTCGGCCTATTCACGATCTATATTGCGATGAACTTCGCCATGCTATACTCTTTCTTCACAGTCTTCGAAGAGATCATGCGGGAGGTGTACGGATTTGGCCTGGACCAGAGTGGCCTCACCTTTTTAGGCCTAGGTGTAGGATGTCTTGTTGGATGCGCCACGATCATCATCCTGAACAAAACTTTAGTGAAAAAGCAGATTCAGAGATCTAAGGAAAACGGCCAAGGCGGCAAAGTGAATCCGGAGTCTAGGCTATATATTGCCATGGTTGGAAGTGTCCTCATTCCAATCTCGCTCTTCTGGTTCGCATGGACCGCGCGATCTAACATCCATTGGATCTGCCCAGTCGTCGCAGAAGCCTTTTTCGGGTGTGGCAACCTGTTCATCTTCATGGCAGCGACACTGTACCTGACTGATACATATGGCGCACGGTACACAGCTTCCGCAATGGGCGCAAACAATCTGGCCCGTTATACCGTTGGATGCGTATTCCCCTTGTGGGTGACATACATGTACAACGCCCTGGGTATCGGGTGGGCTACTTCACTATTTGGGTTCGTATCTCTCGCGATGATGCCCATCCCGTGGGCTTTTTATATATTTGGCCCAAGACTGAGGGCCAATGTCAAGTACAAGCCCTGAGTCACCATTTGCAAGCCGGCGATTGTACATATCCTCGTTAGTCGACAGTTCCTGTATTGATATATGGTAGTCTTTCAATTGAACATCAAGTTTCATGGAGTGATATGTGAAACAAGTTTCCAGATCTTGAGAAATCGACACGTATGAACAACTTTCCATCTCTAAATAGCATTAATCAACTTGAGAGGTTGGGGTGCCAGCAAGGGTACACCCTCGTTCATGTCGTTACAAATATATATAATCCTCTATAGCGACTCCTCCACTTTAGACAACTCCTCGATCAGAGTTCTGATGCTTGCCTGTTCCGATTCGCCAACAGGGTCATATGGTGCTCTTGGACCCAACTTCTCAACAGCGCCTTCGATGCCCGCCGCCTTAGCGCTCGTCAACGCCGCAGCGTACTTGGTGCCAGCAATCCCACCCTTACAAGCCCTCTCAGCCAATGCAGCCTGCTGATGCAGCTTGAGCGCCTCCTGCGTCTTACCCTGCTGCCAGAGCTCATAAATCCGCATCACAACCTTCGGGAAAACGTTCGCAAACGCAGCAATGCAGCCTGCACTGCCCACGCTTAGACCAGAGATCAGGAAATCCGACTGTCCGCCAAACACTGCGAATTCCTCCTGAGTGACCTGAGCTGCGAGCCTTGTGATCTTGCCCACGCTCGCACATGTCAGTTTCACTCCGGTGACTTTGCCTGGGTGCTTCTTGGCCAGGTTTGCGATGACATCCGAGTCTAGATCCACACCGTTCGTGACTCCAGGGAAATTATACAGCACGATCGGCAGGGGCGACGTCCTCGCTATCTCGTCGTAGAACTTGCCAATAACCTTCGCAGTCGTGGCCTTGCCAAAGTACGCACAAGGCAGCACGAGCACATAGTCCATGCCCGCGTCCGCGGCGTCGGAAATGAATTCCTGCACTTGCTTGGTGCTGTGGCCGCCCACACCGGCCATAAGTGGGAAATCCGGGCCAACTGCTTCACGAGCGCATTTTAGCAGAGAGGCACGCTCTTCGCGAGTTAGGAGAAAGGTCTCGGCGTTGGTGCCGAGGATTACCAGACCGGTGAGGTGCTTGGAGAGGTAGGAGAAGTATTTCGCTTGGGCGGCAAGATCGAGAGTGTCGGTAGAGTGATCAAAGAAGGTCAGAGCTGGTGCCCAGATCCCGGAGGCGGGAATGGCTGATTTGGTCGACATTGTAGTTCTGGGTTTTTGGTTGGATGGTTTGGTGAGGCCTTTTGTTGGAGTTATATCGGTCGACGGAGGTTGATCCGGAAGTCTACTCCGAGCGTCGCAATGGTAGATTCGTTTTGGTATAGGTTTACAGTTGTATCACGCGATGGAAGTACTGTCTAAATTGAAAACAACATGGAGTCACAGTATAAGTGTTGACAGTTGGTAATGAACCGCAGCAGTAACCGATGTCGGCTAGATTGATGTGATCGGCTATTGCGGTGTTCGTTGCGCTCCTCGGATGCTCGCCGACGCTACGGGAGATGTCCCGAATACAATCGACGAGTCCTAGCTGGGGTGTTACATGGCGCACAATACATGACAACACACCACTGTATGACACTTCTTCCATTGGAATCCGTGTACAGCTCTTGTCTTTAATTGCTATAGCTTAGTCCAGATAGCTAGACGGGTACGAAAGCCGGCTGCAACATGAAATGGCCTCTTCACTCCTAACATGTGACTTCCGGTCCACTAGCAAGCTAACACGAGGCAAGATATGCTATTAGGATGATGGTCTGCAGAAGCCTTCGAGGATAGACATATCTAAAAAAAAAATCCCGTTGCTACGTCCATTGAGCGAAAGAATACTAACATGTCTTTCTTGCTCTCAATCAGGCTATATCGCACTTCTCTCGCTCAATGAAGGCGGCTTGCTTTTCCCCTGAAATCTGCTTATTGACGTCGATCAGGTGCACCTTCTGAATATGGTTTTCGGAGATGACTACTATCATCTGTGTCTGTACTATGGCCGAGGCGTGTTTGACCTGGCGTCAACATTAGCAGCGCCATGTGCCTTGTCGGTAGACCGCAGCATATCACAACTCGCTCTAACTGCTCTTCCTAGGAACCACACTCATGCACGTCACAGACCTCTACGACAGTGCAGTTAGATTTCTAAAAGAATACCGGATTCAATGCTAGAGAAGAGTGCTCTAGATATTATGGCCCAGCCGCTAACACTACCCTGTGGCCTCACACTCCCTAACCGCCAGGTCAAATGCCCTATGCAAGAGACTCTAGCGCAAGGCCCCTACTTCGACCTACCGGTTGACACTTCTCAAAACCTCCACACTAAATGGGCCACTTCGAGCCACGGTCTACTCATCGCTAGTCAGGCCCAGGTGGACCGGCGGTGACTTTCCGTCGCTAGTGATGTCTGCACATATAAGCGAAGCTTCGATCCAGACGCCTCGGACAAATGGAAGCAATAGGCGAAGATTGCACAGCAAGACGGTACCCCGTGTGTCGTGCAACTCGCACACCCAGGCCGAATGAGTCCTGCAGGAGCTAGCATTCGCCCTCGCGACACGACTGCGCTATGTCCTAGCTCCGTGCCTGTAGCACTCGGGGATACGTGGCTTGACAAGGTTGCACAGGACAAAATCTTGGGCACGCCTAAAGCGATGACGCTGCAGGACATTGGCGAGGTGTCGAGCATGTTCGTACATGCAGCTATCGTAGCCCGAGACGCAGGCTTCGCGGGATATCAGTTACATGCTGCGCACGGCTTCCTGCTCTTGCAATTTCTTTCGCCGTATACCAACCGTCGCACCGGCGATCACGGTGGTACGGCGAAGAAGCGTCTCAAGCTGCTGCAGCGTATCGTGGTCGAGATTCGCGAGGTGTGCCCGAGGCCATACTGTCTCTCGGTGAAGCCCAACTCAGCCGACTATATGACAAGGGTACTGTGTCAGAGCAGGAAGAGGGCATAGTTCTAGTCCGACTTGCATGGCTCGAGCCCACGGTTCAGTCCTGAGAAAGCACGAAGATCCCGGCGAAACGCTCTTTCCCACCTGAAACGCCTTCGTGATCGCTCCCAGGGCACATAGAAGTAGCAGAAGACACGAGTCTCCGGATTGGTCGAAACCATGTAGCGCGATCCGAGAAACGAGGTCGTGGATTCGCACTTCATCCAAGATGAGGTTCTTCACATGGACATTCTCCCAAAAACTCTCAAGCAGAATATGAGAAGATGTAAGCTCCGCATAGATCTCATGCACAACTGTCTCAACTAGATTTATCCATGTCGGTTTTAATAGCGACACCGCCTCAGCATCGCCATTTCTATCGACAACCCAGGGCCGAATGATGCCGCAACAACATGCTCACGACCACCACCCATTGAACGCAACATATCAAGCACCGCCAGCACTGTAGGGCTTGAAGAGTTCCCGCAGGTACGATAGATCCCGTGTGTTGCCCGAAGATGCCCTTCCGACAGGCACATGGACGATTTTACGCCTTCGATGATCGCAATACCGCCTGGGTGCAATGCCCAATCGAAGTCCGTAGGCTCTAGACGCATGAGGCCGACAGATGACGAATATTCTGGAGCCAGTCTGGTGAACATACGTCCTACTGCCTTGCTTGCGTAGTGTGGTATCGCTCGGTCCAGGACGGCGCGAGGTCCTTTTAGACACAGGTCAGACCGATTCTATCTTACCCACATGAATCCGCCACTTACCGGTTTCATGGACATAGTAGCTCATGTGTCTCATGGTACGTGGTAATACAGCGTTGTCGAAGGCCATCAGCTGGAACTTTGCTTTGCGTCGACCTTTTCCGATGCCGTTTGTCAGTACGAACGCAGCAGCACCATCCGAGAACAATGCACCGGCGACACAGACATCCTCCGCCGAGCTCTTCTCTGCTGCCGCAAGCTCACTCCATACATTCGGCGTACACAGCTCGCAAGCGAATGCCAGCACCCTGGCAGGTTTCCCTCGTGCGGTGGAGGCCAGCGCCATCTGAGCTGCTACACGCATTATCGACAATCCGCCGGCACATCCAACCCCATGCAAGAGTGTGTGGTCGACATCAGGTGGCAGCCCCAGTTTCTCATGTACCAGGAGGTTGTAGCCTGGGCTACCTTGACTCGTACAAGTCACAGCAACCGTGTGAGTGATGTCCTCTGGGACGAGGCCGGCCTCATGGAGCGCTTTTTCACAGGCTCGCGTCGCTAGATCGACGCCAATGCTCCGGAAATGCTCGTCCAAGTCTTCGATCGTCGGCGGGCATGAATTCGTGGTGAAGTCTTGTTTGTAGTCGGAGACGGCCGCGCGGGTTTGGATTCCCGTTTTCTTGTTGATTGCAAGAAGCTTCTTTAGTCTGCGAACATGCGTGAGTCAATTGACCGTCCATTGGGATTGTTCGTCCTCTGAGACCATCGAGTCTCACCCTTCGCTTTGCACGTCATAGTGTCGCGCCGCAAACGCTTCTAGATCTTGGGCGGTAAGACGGTGCTCAGGATACTGTGTACCAAGACCGACAATCCATAGCTGGGGCGAGAAGTGATTTTGACGTGGAAGTCGTGTCATTGTTGAATTTTATCCAGAGAGTGTATCGACGGATTGAAACCATCATCAAGATATTCTCCGCCGCGGAGAACGACGGTAGATACTCATTCATGACTGCCCGCCCAAATAGAAAACCGGCTCAGCCTCACCCGAATATGGGTGCACGGCGTTGCCGAGCCACATATGCATATATGCGACAAGTTCGAAAGAATGTGGTACAGTCCGCGGCCACTAGCGTTGCATGCACGCTGCAGCCTTTCTAGACAATTATCAGCCGCTGTACTATCGGCCACAGGGTTCTTGACCCATACTGTGGAAAGCGGCTAATGCTGCAGCCACCGACGGTACCAACGCTCCCGACCAGAAAATGGGAAGCCACTCAATGGAATGCGCACATACAGGGCTATTGCACCAATGGGGTACCCTAAGGCCTTTTTGGTTGTTTTCGATGGCGTTTCCTCCAATGGTGGACATCCTGAATGGTGATCCATCGTGCGCTGCTATTCCCTGCTCACTGATTGATATGGGCATTTCTCGCGATCTTGTCAGCAGGGAATGTGATCCGTAATTCTTCGATGGTATGAGTCTACAACAGTCTTCCAGTGAGATATTCCAAACCTAGACAACCCAGCCTAGATATAATCATTAGCACATCGTCGTTTTGGTTGTCGACGCCTCGACATTCCCGCCAAGGTCCGGAAGCAAACTCACAAAGAGTACGCACAACAAATAGTTTCGCTACCTAAAACCGTTCATCATCCGCGACCTCACGCAGCGATATTCAATGACGTGCATCTTAGGCTTCCACAGCCACTTCTGCTGGCCAGTCCCGTAGTCTCGAGACCTGCGAAATCTGCGAGTCTTGGCCCTCCGGAAGCTGGCTAAGAAGCCGATGCAGCATAGATCTGTACATCAAAACATTGTCAGTTCCCCACCGATCCCGACCATATCGTCAAGTGTACTCGCACTGCAGTCCCAAGAGAAAGATGATGAGAGAGACCACGCCTCTTTCTTCGTCTCGTGGGTGGGTGTAAAGCTCAATCGTGCACGTCGCTGAGTAAAGCAGTTCCATATTTCTGCCGCGGCAGGCCACCATAGCCCATTCGTCTCCCGCTTTCCACAAAGATACCAAACAGCTCTTTGAGGACGATATCTATGAGGCAACAAGAGGTGCTGACAAGCAGTCTCGCCTGCACAGCGGATCGTCTCGCCATGCAGGATCCTTTGATCCTTCGCCAGAACGTATGTACGTACCGGTACGTCAGTGACATCTGGAGAGAGCCGTCTTGCAAAACAGAAGAATTGTGGTATCTCATTCGAAGCGCTCTTGCCATCTACGTCTGCAATGAAAAGCTTTCCATGACCCGCATATAAAAATCAAAATGAACCCCAAAACCCCGGCATTATGACAACTCTTTCCGCAAACAGGACTCTCGCTCACGATGCGACACAGAATCCCAAATGCTGATTTTCTTTTCTTCGTCATTTCTCATGTCCCTCTATCTTTCGTATGTTGTCCTGTCCTAGCATCTATTTTTCGTTTAGGCGCTCTGGTCTCTATGAGCAACAATTGTTAGCTTCCGTATTCTCTTTGTGTTTTTCAGAGGGAATGGAGCATTCAGGTACTTACAGGCCAAGGTCGAGCTCGGCAGGCACGACGCGAAGAGTGTTGGTGTGGCCGAGACCACCCCTCCAGCCCTGGACGCAAATGACAGCATCGCCCTGCTGGAGCACACCAAGCTTGAGAGCGTTGCTGATACCCCACTTGAGGCGCTTGTCGACATCCTCCTGCCAGGGGACCTGCTTGAAGTCGGGCTTCTGCTCGTCGTAGTGGAAGGGGTAGACACCGCGGTACAGGTGAGAGTAGCGCGAGGCAACGGCGTTGCGGGTGACCATGATGATAGGGCAGACGGGGCGGTACTTGGAGACAAGACGAGCGGTGTTGCCACTGTGAAGAGAATGTTAACTAGGGATATTGTGTTGACGGATCACAAATGTCAACTTACGAGGTGGAAAGAACGAGAATGGCACCGGCGTTCTGCTCGAGGGAAGCAGAGACAGCGGCCATGGCGCAGGTCTCGGTGGTGGGGACGGGGCGAGGAGTCAAGCTCCTGAGCTCGTTGAAGGCGTTGACGTAGGGAATGGCAACCTCGGCGAGAAGGCAGGTCTCGTGCATCATGGTAACAGACTCCCTGGGGTAGTTGCCCTTGGCGGTCTCACCAGACAACATGACACAGTCGGAACCGTCAAGGACGGCGTTGCCAACGTCGGAAACCTCAGCACGGGTGGGGCGAGGGTTGTAGGTCATGCTCTCGAGCATCTGGGTGGCGGTAATGACGGGCTTGCCGGCAATGTTGCACTTGGTGATCATCATCTTCTGGGCGATGAAGACCTGGGCGGGAGGGATTTCGATACCGAGGTCACCACGGGCAACCATGACACCGTCAGTCTCCTTGAGAATGGCGTCGAAGTTGTTGACACCCTGCTGATTCTCGATCTTGGAGATGATCTGGATGTCCTTGCCATCCTCACCAAGGACCTCGCGGATGGCGAGGACGTCCTCGGGACGTCGGATGAAGGAGGCGAAGACCATGTCGACCTTGTTCTTGACACCGAAACGGAGATCGGCCTTGTCCTTCTCGGAGAGAGCGGGAAGGTCAATGTCGGTCTTGGGGAGGTTGACACCCTTCTTGGAAGAGATCTTGCCGTTGTTGACAGCCTTGCAGCGGACGGTCTTGTCGTCAATGACATCGAGGACCTCGAAGGCGAGGACGCCGTCGTCAACGTAGATTGTGCGGCCCTTCTTGATAACCTTGGTGATGTTCTTGTAGTCGACGTACATGTTCTGGGCGTCGGAGGCGGTGGCGTACTTCTCGTCGGTGGTGATGTTGAGCTCGGCGCCGGCGGCGATGGGAATGTCCTCATCGTTGGGAGTGTTGCCAGTGCGGATCTCAGGGCCCTTGGTGTCGAGGGCGATGGCAACGGGACGGCCAGCCTGGGTGCGCTCGGCCTCGCGGGCGTTGTCGATGACGGACTGGTGGTACTCGTAGCTACCGTGGGAGAAGTTCATGCGGACGACGTTCATGCCGGCAGTGCGGAGCATGTTCATCTTCTCGGGAGAGTTGGTCTTGGGACCTGGCGAAGGAGGAGATAAGCATCGTGTTCGTCTGTTTGGCCATGAGGGTTGTTTGGGACATACCAATGGTGCAAATGATGCTGGTGCGTCTGAACTCGCGCGGAGGCTTGTACTCGGTGTTGAGGTTTGAGAGCCATTCGGCACGGGTCTGGCCAAAGGCCTGGTGGTCCAGAGAGCTGGCCATTGTGTGTGCGTGTGTTCTGTGGTGAGAGTGAGTGATTAGCTGGGAATGCCCCTCATTTGGCGGGCGGTCGATGGATTTGGAGACTCACGGTCGCGGAGACGCTGGAGGTGTGATGGGAGAATTGGACGAGCTCTTGCTCTGTGGGTGTATTATTTGGGAGGAAGATGTGTGAGAGAGAGAGTGAGTGAGTGTCTGGAGAGGGTGGTGTTTCCGTGGGGTGAGAGAGGGTTGCGGTGAGGTGTCTCTTTCTTTTTTTATGCTCTGAGGGGCGAAGCCAGCCAGCTTCCACGCAGCGCCGGCCCCGCCTCAAGCTTCTGTCTGCTCAACGAGACTCAAACGCCTCCCTGCTAATCAGCTAATCAGCCAAGCAGCCAGCCAGCCAGCGAGCATCAGCATCAGCATCAGCATCAGCATCATTTCCATGCACGATCGTCCTTGCGGTGGTGCCTTGCTGGGATGTGATAATACATATCGTGCATGATGATGACTGCATTATAGTCGTCTAATTTATTTATTCATATACCACAAATTCGATTTTAATCCATCAATCGGTTTCCCATCGATCCTTCAAACAAATCCACCCCCGCCCCTCAAATTCCCATCAAAACACTCCAATGGTCCCTGAATTATTTATTAATGCAAGCAAGCATCAGCAGAGCCCAGCCCACCTTTTCCCCCGCGCTGTCTCTCTGGCGATACGTAAAGGGTGTGATTGAGGCCAACGATTAACATTATCCGGCATATGCACATCCTGACCATACCCACGCGCATCAACACCGCCCTCGAGCGCGTCGCCCATGCTCACCCACCCATGCTCGTCCATCAGCAAATCTGCAGCGCCCTTTGGTTGGGCCGCCGCAGCAACCGCCGATGCCTGCTCTCGGTCCTCCATCGGCCACACTCTTATTGCTTGAATAAGGAAGGCACAATTCGACAAATCTCAACCAACACGCCCTGCTACCTCGTTTCGGTCTTTGTCCGCTCATTCGCCAATCTTGTTGCTGTTGCTGTTGCTGTTGCTGTTGCTGCTGCTCTGCCTGCTCTGTTGCTGTGTGCACTCTGCCCACATGAAGCACTGACGGTGTGATACACGTGATCATCATCATATTAGAAAACCCCCCCGTCCGCTACTGCAACACCCGGCCCGTCGGGTTCGGCTTCGAGTTCGCATCTCCGTCTCCGGCGGGTGTTGTTTGAGGTGTCTGTGTTGGTCTGGCTGGCTGTCTGTCTGTCTGTGGTGCTCGCCCACCAGCTTGCTTGCCTACCTTGTTTCGTTTCTGCCTCAGGCCCTCCATAGCTTGCAACCGTTGCTCGGCCGGTCTCGTGCTCCACCACCGGCAACAACAGTAGTAGTGATAGCATACCAATCAATAATCGGCCTCATACCGCTACACCAAAACAACTCCCACTCCACACCAAACCAAATCAAATCACATCACATCCATCATGGTGGCATGCAACACACCCAACCGCCCTCTCTTACCAACCTCAACTAACACCACTCCAGCTCGGCCGCCTAACCCACTTCGCCTTCGACGCAGTCCTCGTCTCCGCCTTCCTCGCCGGCGTCAAGCGCAGCACCGGTCTCACGTATGTCCTTCACATTCCCCGTTCTCCCCATCCGATGCGCGCGATCCTCCAACTTCGCCATGCGATTCGTTCTGACCTAACCATTCAGCCCTAGCCTCAAATCAGACACCCTCACCGAGTCGCCCGGTATCCGCAAGTGGATCGACAGCTACTTTTGGGTCGGCGAGACGGTCATGGACCAGAGTGTTGCTGTGATGGGAAGCAGTGGGTACTTTGAGAGGACGAGGTAGTCGAGATGTGGATATGATGCGAGGGAAGTAGGTTGGGGGAGAAGCTATGCCGGAATATGGAATGCGGTACATGATACTTGCGCTCGATCGCCAACGGCTGGTAAAAGGGAAAGGACGATGCGAATCAAGGAGTTGTTTACGCTCGGAACGAGTTATACTGCATGGGCGGGAACCGGACAAAGGGCGTTTTACGGCGTGTACATGTATTCATCTCGACTTCTGATATCTTATTTACAATTGTGTAGGCGGTCAGTCGCCGCTGCTGTTTCTCATCTATATTACACACCGCTTTTCGAAAGTCGCAGACAGATCTTTAATGTGTCAGAAGAGCACTATACTCTCCCACAACTGCATTTGAATAAATGCCTTCCCGCTGATATATGTCGTCTTACACATGGCCACAAGACAACATATCCCCAACCTTCCGTCTGATAACAAGCATAAACTCAATCATGCTCCATAGCCATCTCCTCCATCCTCTTTACCCCCATCTCCAACTCCCTAACCCGATGTCCAATCCTCCTCCTCACCTCCTCCGCCAACTCGCGATCCTCACCTTCAACCGCCGCCCTATACGCCTCCAGCACCTTCTCGAGCTCCTCCCGCGCAGCATCCCGGTCGTCCTGCGCGTACACCGTCTGCTTCTCCGTCTCTTCCATCGCGATTTCGAACTCGTCTTGCGCGGTCGCGTACAGCTCGGTGATTTCCTCGATGCGCGCATCGGCAGCGGACGGGCCGGCGGAGGAGAGGTTGCGGGTGCCGATTATGGAGGGTTGGTGGAGGTGCGAGGCGAAGCGAGCGGAAAGGAGGGTTGTGGGTTTGAGGAGGGCGCTGCTTGGGCGGAGGAGAGATGTGCGGGTTGATGGATGAGAGGCGAGGCGCAGGGCGCGTTGGGCGAGGGTGCGGGGGAGCATGGTTTTATTATGTTGTGGGGGTTTGGTTTGGAAGGTTGTGGTGTTTTTGTTTGGAGCGTGCGTCCAGAGTTTGGTGTTACTGAGTTGTTTTGCGATCTTCGGATGGGTTTTGTTCACATGGGAGAGTCTCGACCCCGAAAGCCATGACGTCGGACGTTTTGTGCGGCGACTGCCATTTTCGGAATCTCGCATGTGAACATTTGAACGAGGGCGACTCCTTGTGCTTGCCACAACAAAACACTAGAGACTTTCCATCCCGGTCAACAATATAACTGACCGGAAGGTATACATATACACCGGAACAGGATTCATGCCCTGGTCTCGGACGAGTCAGGACGTCAAATAGGTTCTTTCCTAGAAACTCGCTCAGCTGTGACACAACGTTTCACTTCACTTGGGATCTGCAAACCGACGAGGCTTTATCAATCTTTGGAGTCGATTTCAAATCGCAACTGCGGGTAAACAAAAAGCATGGGGTACTGGAGCCTCGCCATACTGGTGGTATCGGTATCATTCCTGGCTTACCGTCATCCGGAGGCGACACGAAACGCTTTGCCACTATGGCTGCGTCGCTCCAAGGCACAAGGCATCTCACATGCGAAAGAGCAACTAGAATCAGACTACGATGATGCCAAAACCAGGAATAAAGCGGACGCTCCCTCTCTTCAACTGTCCGAGCCAGAAGAGATCGAACAAGACGAATCCACGCCCAAATCCAACGCAACCCAGCCAAAGGAGGCAGTACCTTCGTTTTCTCTCAGCAATAACGAAGACGCCACATCGAACAGCAATAAAGTAACATCACCCAAGAGGGAAGCCCTCAACACTAAACCCATAACAAGTCTCGCTCCTCCACCAACGCCTAAGCCATCGATGCTACCACCCACAAGACCAGCTTCTTCATCGTTGATGCCGCCTCCAGCTCCCAAGCCAAGCACTCTCATGCCTCCTCCAGGCCGACCAAATCCTCTGCCCAACCGGAATCCAGCCCCTTCTCTCCATGCTCCTGCCAACGGATTAATACCAAATCGCGGCCCGCCAGCCAACAGCCAGCAGCGCGCCGGTGCCTCCAACAATGGACGTGGCAAAATCTTGCTTTCTCCCGGTCACAGCCCGATGGACTGGGCAGCTCTAGCACGTAACGGCAATCTATCGGGTGTCCCGACTTCACAGCGTGTGACCCCTTCCCAGCTCAAGACGATGACGGGGCGCAAAGGAAAGCCTGCTTGGTCGAGTTACATGGGCAAGGTCTACAATATCACTCCCTACCTACCGTTCCACCCTGGTGGTGAACCAGAGTTGATGAGAGCCGCTGGCAGAGACGGAGCAAAGCTGTTCATGGAAGTGCACCCATGGGTCAATTGGGAGGGCATGCTGGGAAGCTGTGTGGTCGGCATCCTTGTCGGCGAACACGAGGCGCAGAGTGAGCTGGATGACATGGACTAGCGGATTGCGATCTATACACTCGTCTTAATAATAAATCGTAGACTATGTGCCCCATTTCATCGAACCATCCATAGGGTAAACAGTGTTAGGACCAACTCGGATCAACAGAGCGATTGCGTCCGGAAATATTAGCACTACAAGCATCTGCAACGATCTCTGTTTCTTTGAGGAACTACAGCGTGGGTCGTCAAGGCTGCAACACGGAACGCCAGGGTGTGTATTCGAGTGCAGTCAATATGTGGGCTGTGCCAGTCCAGACTTCTTCATGGAGCCGCCGAGACAGCGCTACAAGAAGTCCGTGGCGTGTTTAGGATGTCCATGCCGGAATGCCTAGAGATACCAAGACGTGCTGTATCCGAAGTTGTTGGTTCATAGCACATGTGTGCACACTGTGTCGGTTGTGGAGGTCGATCCATAAGTTAGGAGACCATGCAGGTCTGTGGGATCCTTGCTGATGCCTGCCTTGATGGTCGCGTAGAGTTGTCGATTCGCTGATGATTGACCGACTTGTGCCGCTTTCGTGCTGTTTTGATACAACTCTGACACGAACGCACCGCCTCGGGCTACCCGTTCCTGTTCCTGTTCAGGTCGCATCTCGAAGGAATGCGTGAGCTGAGCTTGGAGTCGGCTTGGAAGGGTATCGGTATAGTCGGTATAGGCGTGGACCGAGGCAGACTCCGACATTGATGCATCAGTACGAGATCGCCTAGATGTTGATGCAGACTTGCAAATATCAATTCTGTACCGCGCTTCAGCTTCCCTTCGTCGGCGGCTGAAGCTGATCATCGAGTCTGCATCGTGCATATGTACGCCACCTCAGCCCTGTAAGCTGCAGCTCATAAGGCGGGCTGTGTGCTACCAGCAATAGCACATGGGCAGGACGAGGCATTAAATCTCCGAGAGTTACTCAGCGCACTGCCACAGCTGCCACTCTCCTGGCGATCTATCCTTGTGGCTAATGCTATCACATGTGACATTGGTGTTCGGGGGAGATATTTAGCGTATATGTACCTATTGTAAGTAACTATATGGCACGGGACACCTGGGGCAGTGGCCCGCCGAGATCTAGAGACAAGCCTTTTGCATCCATCTCTGGGCGATTCGTGTGCAGCGCGGAGTTGTTGTAAGTTACCGTTTTCTATGACACCTGCAGCTAGCCGAAGCAAGGTTGATCCTGTCAGCAAGTGCAGCTATGCACGCCACCGCAGCTATGTTACACAGCCCTTGAGAGACCGAGTTTTGAGCATCAGCAAAGCTGGCCCCGTGGGTTTTGCTCGATCTGGCAGCACAGACGGTGAAGTGCACGCGCATATGCATGAACAGGGAGCTATCAACCCTGCAACCATCACTAAGCCGTAGATCCATAGCCAAAAGCACGTGCTGGGGGATGGATGCTAAGGTGAGGGGTTCGACTGAGGTACATCGCATACGGGGTTCAGGCTTTCCATTGAGAGCTGAGTTGCTGAAGAAAGATCATGCGCTGTTCTCCCAAGCGACACCAGAGGAGTCGAAGGTCGCCATGGCCGTTTGTACCGTC
This sequence comes from Cladosporium cucumerinum, assembly GCA_023634325.1. NCBI lineage: Eukaryota > Fungi > Ascomycota > Dothideomycetes > Cladosporiales > Cladosporiaceae > Cladosporium > Cladosporium cucumerinum. The sequence goes on from JALDQA010000002.1 coordinate 679,781, forward strand.
ACGGCAAAATTCCTCTGAGGTGTTTCTACTGCTACCCCGTAACTCGGTACGTTGGGGCGTTTGCCAAAAGTCCGTAGCGCAAAAGCCAAGACAACGCGTGGTTGTTTCAGTCTAAGTGTGGGCGTAGATCTCCCTCTATTCCATGACCTCACCTAAAGAGCATCGACGTTGATTCACCGACGTGGCGGCTTCATCGGGACGAACTGGTTCTGTGCTATACCTACATCGTGCAGGCCAAGAGCAGCATAAGCCTTCGATGATTGTGGGACGCCTGGTTGAGCAGTCTCATGCTGCCCATGGCCGGCTGCAAGCGCCTGCGCCTCAGAGCGCCGAGATGGCATGCTGACAGTTAGGCCATCGATAGTACGAGCCATATCGCCGTTCACGGATGGCGTGGAGACTCAGTTCTGCACCCCAGAATAATAGTTGAGCTGGTCTAACACGAGCCCTGATTGCGAGCACATCACAGCCAAGTATTGGAAGGCTTTCCTTGGGCCTGCCGTGGGTCGCTGCGGAACCCTGCTGCGCTCCTTGGAAACTATGGCGACTACTACTTTTGGATACAGCTAGGGATCGAGTGAGACTTGGTTTCTTTCAGCCCAGACAATAGCTGCCGCGGTGGTGGGCACGTTCAGGTTCACAGTCGTTCTTTTATATCGTTTACTCGCCCGTTTCATCTGCTCATATTGTCTCACTTACCAACCGTTCTTCATCGTTTACAGTCGCTATTTTCATATCGTCATTCATTAGCAAGCACGCACTAGTGCTGATAATACACAATGTTCTACAGTACATTGTTGTCGCTCGCTTTGGCGGCCACGACCGAAGCCGTTGGCCCACACAAGGGAAGGGGCGCGCATGCGAGAGGACAACGGAACAATCTTTTGGGTGGAGCTGGCGGTCACTCCAATGGTCTCCGAAACAAAGGTGTCTTGAACAAGCTACCCATCGTGGGACCTGTCGTGGATCGCATCAACGTCCCAGGGCGACCAAAATGGCCAGGCGAAGGCAACTCAGCAACAACCCCAGAATACCCTTACATCTTCGCCGCTCCTCTCCCCATTCCCGAAATCGCGCAACCGCTCTTTACTGAAACCGTTAACGGCATACCGGTACGTGCCTGAACGATGGAACCCAACATGGTGTCTCAGACACTCCGCTGACTAGTACCCTCAACTATGCAGATTGATTACTATGAGATGACCATTGAGAGCTTCGACACCCAGCTTTTCCCGGACCGTGGACCCACCACACTGACTGGGTATGACCACTCCGCATACTGAAACCATGGCACTGGACTAACACCACTTTAGCTACAATGGAACAGTACCAGGCCCTACCTTCATGGTCGAAGAAGGTCATGAGACAGTTGTGAGGATCCTCAACAATGGTAGCCGCTCAGCCTCCATGCACCTGCACGGTATGTCTACACATGCAGTGTGGGATGGCTGGGCGGAAGACCACCTCGAAGTCAGCCAGTGGAAAGACTACTACTACCCCAACAACGAGGGTGCTCGTAGTATATGGTATCATGATCACCTGCATGGCCAGACCGCTGTTAATGTCTACGAAGGCCAAGCTGGTGTCTATATCGTTTATGACCCCAAGGAGGACGCTCTAGGCTTGCCCAGTGGCAAATACGATGTCCCGCTCGCACTTTCGGACAAGACATACCAGGACAATGGTCAGCTCGTCTCTATCGAAGGTATTGAGCTCAACTTCGTTGGCGAGATGATCCAGGTTAATGAGCAGCCGTGGCCATACCTCGAGGTCGAGCCGCGCAAATACCGCTTCAGGATTTACGACATGTCTGTCAGCCGCCCTTACGACCTGTACATCGTCGACGAGGACGGCAATTGGCTCGAATTCCAAGTCATCGCATCAGACTCTGGCCTCTTCGGCCACCCCGTCACTACCAAAGATCTCACCATCTCGATGGGAGAGAGATACGAGATTGTTGTTGACTTCGCCGGAGTCTGCGGCCAGAACGTCACATTCGCGAACAAGATGCGCAACCCTTCGATTGAAGACTTTGAGAACACCGACAAGGTCATGCGCTTTGTTGTGGGAGACGAGGTCAGCGACAGTAGCAACAACGGTCCCGTCCCAGAAACCCTGAACCCCGACCTTGCATTCCCTAAGAAACAGAATCAAACACAGGTCGACCAAGTCTTCAACTTCCAGATGGGTGGTGATGCAACCTGGACTATCAATGGTGTCGCCTTCAGCGACCCCAATGCGAGGGTACTCGCCAGACCACCTCAGGGTACCGTTGAGCTTTGGGAATTCCGCCATACTGGAGGCCCCGGTGTTCATCCCGTTCATCTTCATCTGGTACGTATTGGCGTTCATCCATCAATTAGACATTGCTGATTTAAAGTGAATAGGTCAACATGCAAATCGTCAGCCGATCCGGAGGTGCTCGAGGACTGCTACCATATGAGACCGCTGGTCTGAAGGACACTGTTTTCCTCACGCCAGGTGAAGTCGTCCACGTTCTCGCATACTATGGTCCCTGGAACGGCGTTTACATGGTAAGTCACCCTTCTGATGTCCCTTGTAATGTCATTGAGACGCTTTGTTAACCCTCTCGCAGTTCCACTGCCACAACCTGATACATGAAGACCATGAAATGATGGGCGCTTTCAACGTCACTCTCCTTGAAGAGCTTGGTTACGATTTCCAATCTACCCAAGGCTATGGCGATCCAGAAAGCGGCGAATTCTCCGCTGTCGACTTCACCGCAGATGCATACGACCTCGACGCTAAGCACTCCGTTGTGCTTTCGCTTGGCAGCCTCAATGCTTACCAGCCAGCCTCATCACTAAAAGCTGCTCAGGCTAGCTACTATGCCGAGAACGCCAACAAGCAAAACCCAGCCACTACCGTAGTCACCCGAACAAGCTCTGCCACGCCCTTGAGTGTCGGAGATGGCTTCAGCTCTTCCGTCACCAGCGAGGCTCTCCCTGGCTTCGAAGCTCTGGAGACAGTCAACCTCCTCGATGACCTTGGAATAAGCAGCTTGCTCCGCAGGGACGCTATCACCACGACAAGCGGCTGGCAAACAATGGCCAGACCAACTCCTTCCCCTGCAACAACCGCCGCTCCTTCGCGGATGTAGAGCCGACTAAGCTCTCGCCGCGTACCGTTTCGTATCTCGTATTCCTCATTCTCTGTCAACAATCTCCTTACCTTACAACTTGAGATTCAGCATACAAGCTGAATCTCGTCAACATTTTCTTTGGATCGTAACTCATGGCTGTTCGCATTCTCAGACCATTTTGTACATACATAGATCGTTCGCGGGAAACCAGGCCTGCACACATTGCTTTCCTTTTATTTGGTCAAGATCATACGAACGGCGTTTGGGTGGAATCAAATTACTCATTTTGGGAAATCTCAAGTTCATCAGTCTTGTCTATGCCATTGTCACCGCGCATGAATCTGTACACAATGGTCACAACATCTGCCAAGGCAGCATCGATATTTATCGTGTCTCCGACTTGCTCGCACACAGTTGAGATATTACTGGAGCTTCGTAAGTATCTCAGTCACTAGTATGCTAGTACCAGCGAACCCATTTCTAGAACTGACTATCTTTGCCATTGAGATGTACACGTCGATGTCTGTACCTTAAACTGGTTTCCGTGGTAATCTCTAAAGCTTTAGCAAAGTAAACCGCAATGCACATCACTGAGATGCTGTTACGTATACCTGTGTATCTCACTAACACCTAAGACATTATCACCAGACGTGAAGAGGAACCTACCCCTCAATACCGCTGAGAGATGATTGTCATCTCACAAGAAGGTAATGTGGTACCAACAAGGCTGAACAGAAAGTACCATCAGGAGACTGCCAATACACGGCCAATAATGAGACCTTCTACATAAATCCGCATGTAAGCCAAGGTCAAGTAAATCTGACAGTCTACACGAAGGCTTGTCTCCGCGTTTCGCCCACTTGCATGGTCTCGCCACACTCACCTGATGTTTTGTAAAGCTTATTGAAGCTTCTCCCACGTCTAGACTGAGCTTTGGGTAGCTACAAGATGCAATGGTCAAGCTTGGGTGTCACAACAAGCACTGGGCTTATTCGGTGCTGAACACAATGTTCTTCTTGAACTCGTTCCCACTATACCCGGTCAAAAACGAGATGCAGATATTGACCATTACGCCAGAGTCATGCCCAAGATCTGGGCAGATATTACTGGAGTACTAACAATTCGCAGGCCACGCTCAATGCATTCGCTGCAATGATGAATGACATTGCGGAGGTGTCTGTCACGAGACATGCCGGCCGCGCGACGCACGCCCATGTACCATACCGCAGCCAGCCACGTTACTCCTCAGCTCGCCAAAGGCGTAGCAAGTATACAAAAGAGCCAATTCACATCTTGTACCTAGACTCTTTGCTGACTTCGAGGCTTTCGCCACTACCATCAATGCAGATGCAAGGCTGAGTGTTTTTACCGCGCGGCTTGCTGCATGCACACAACTCAGTCTCGCCACCACGAGCATCAATTGCGAGACAACTCCTCCGAGAGCATATAGCTTGAGCCCAACTGCCAATGATAGACTCATGTTTTGGATGAAGCAAATGGCCAGACGGCGGCTAGTAAGCATCATGTTAGTGTAGGCCTCGAATCGGACCAAGGCCAATACATTGCACGAGATACCTGCTATCAATGTCAGCAAGTCCGTCTGAGCTGCTCAGTGGTATGAGCCTATCATTCCATCGCACATATGGGCTGAGCTGATATGCAAGCCTCCTGGGCAAGCTGAGCATCTCGCGATCTAGATTCGACGCAATCATGCACAATCCCTACCGCAGAGCTCTCGGATTTGCGATCAATCCGTCTATAAGAACGTGGACTGCTCCTTGATTCCAGTATCAACCCTAGCATTCCGACAACATCACTAAGAGCAGCACAGCAGCAAATTACACCATGTCACAGCTCAAGCTCAATACGAACGATCCTCGATCTGGTCGACTCATCACGACAGACGACCTTAACAGAATGGGATTGGACCTCCAACTCATGCTGAATCTTACCAGTAACAGTACGCTGAAATGTCCCGATGCATGGGCGCAAGGCAACACAGATGCTGCATTCGCTTGCAATAATTTTGTTGGAGTTCAGCGATCACACCGTTCCAATGACTACAATTATGGTTGGGTTGATTTCTCGGCCGAGCATGGTACATACCTCTACACACCAGGAGAAGCGTATTTGATGCAGCAGATCACCCAGCCGGTGACAGACGTCTGTGAGATTGCAACAATTCCCGTCTCGAACACCTCTTCCGACCCGGTGACGGTCACGGAAACCTACCAGGAAGAGACTACAGAATCTGCAAGAATTCTCGACTCGTGGTCATCAACCTTGACCTTCAAGACGCAGTTCAAAATTTTTGACCAAGGATTCGAGTTGGAAGGCAGTCTTCAGAAGGGCAACGAGTCGGAGACGACAAAAGCTACGACAAAGTCTTCTTCCGTGGCCATCCAGATCACTGTGCCACCGAAGTCCAGCTCTTCACTTCATGTCACAAGGATCACGTCGAAGCAGACTGTCATGTACGGCCTCGACCTTCTTATTGGCAGCGACAACCCTGGCGGAAGCATTGGAAAGGCGACTCAGAACCAAAGCACTTGGGACCGATGGTTCAAGTGGGAGGATCTCTTCCCTGATCATGTCAAGCAGACTGCCAAGTTCATGGTCCAAACGACCCATATTGTGACAAATGTCGAGATGCGTCCGAACGTTAGCAAACAGCTCCAGCAATCGGGCACAAAGCAAGCTCAAGCGAGTATCGTCAGCTCGACACGTCCATTCGTAATCCCTGCTAAACTCTAGCACACGAATGAGACTAACGGCCGGAACTATGCGCCATCTTGGTTGGATCATTAATCTTGTGTCGCTTGTGTCGGTCATGCGCATCTTGTCATGTATTTAGTATTTCGGGTCGTTACCAGAATGCCACTCGTCTCACATCCCTTACCAAGACTCTTTCCACAAAGATAGTCACTTCCAAATCTTCTCTAGTAAATGCATCCATCAGATTTCTCATAATGAGCATATATCAAAGATGTACAGCAAGTGCGAGAAGGACAATGACAGACTTATACAACTGTTCCAAAGCCGAGTATCGAGAGATGCCATACACCTGGAACAGTAAGAAGAACAAAGCCGTAAACATAGTACTCTGGTCGCTGCACGACTTCTCATTCTTGACCACGGCGGACAGGTCGGCTTGGCAAACGGTGCCAGAACTCTCGTTGGACGTGACGCAAGACAAATGCCTTGGAAAAGTCGGACAGCCCCTATCCAGCTGCTGCAATAGCCGAAGCCACCGTGTAGAAGGCAGTGTCTGGTTCTAGAGGAATGCCTGTCAAATGTAGTCCATTCTTGGTCGTGACGCCATCGACAGGCCATTCGCCATCGACGTCCCTCCGCTGTCCCCAAGTGTGCTCAACGTGCACATGCGTTGGTACCTGCACGTTTGCACCCTCATCATCTGCAAGTTTCGGAAACTTTGTTATGGTCTTGGGCCATGTCAGACGATCGTTCTGCGGCAACGGCACGTGGCTCGGGGGGAGAAATGTCGCCCGCTTCTCAGGATAGTCGAGTTCCATCCACGAGCCGATCTCAGCTGTGCCCGAGTTGAGTCCGCCACTGCAATCAATTCTGGTTGTAGGTAGAATTGATGTTGGTCATCAAATGTGACGTAGCTCTCACGTCCTGATCCCGGGCATTTCACAAAAGTGTTGAACCCAGCTTCTTCATCGCTCATGTATGCGTAGCCGGCCAACGCCTAGATCAGCAGATCGGGTGTTTGTGCCAAATCGAGCCGCTCACTGCTGTAGGCCCCAGACCGATCGAATATCCACAGCTCTAGCGTAGTGCCACGGACGATGAAACCATGTATAAAGCACCGAGCTGACCGATTCTTGAAGATATGCTATGCCCGCGTGCTGAAGCGCGGGACGTCATTGTCACCATCATCATCAGCCACATTCGGAGCATTGTCTTGATGAAACTCTCCAAAAGTGCGAATGTTGCCAGCGAAAGACTGAGTACGGAACGTCTCGAAGTAGAGGCCGATCGGAGCTGTACTCCCTGCGTTGTTGAGCGGCTGGGTTTGAAAATGGAAGTTGTTTTGGTCGACTGTGAAAAACAGGGCCTGTAAATCTGCAAGCCAATCTGCAAGCACGTCGGAGTGGGCGATTTCCAGGAAGACCGGCAGTCATCTTGCCGACAATCTCGGCCGACTCTGATTCTTGCAATTTGTTCTGAATCACCAATGCCCAGGTCTTCTCTTCGAGATATTTGGCATAGAAGCCATTAACATTTCGGAAGATGTTGCCTTGTAAGTCGTCCTGGAAAGGTTGGACGCCGATCTCAGCTGGCGCAAGAGGAGAGGATACAGTCGACATTGTATTGGGTTTGTATTCTGATCAGCTTACTTGTCAGTATGGTTGTATAATTTTCGTCAGTTTTAAGTGCAAACCTCCAAGGCGCCTGTTAAGAAGTCTTGTTGGCAGTTTCGCGCGTATGGGCATGAGGCCAGGCTGTGACCAATGAGATGCAGGCAGGAAAATCTCCCAATTCACTTTGTGAGGTGGATACAGAGTAGATGCTGATATTGAGCAGCTTCGTTTCCGTCAAACGTGAGAGGAGGAGGTAGCAAATAACCGGTGAACGCAACAGACGGGATACTGCAACCAATTGATGTGGCGTGCATCAACATATGCCTGGACAGCATCCTCCGAATGCCTGTGAAATTACGGGCGTCAATTAGTATGCAGACAGGGCAGACAGACAGAAAAGCAGCAACTTGATAGAGCTCACGTGAAGGCAAACAGAACAGCCCCGACCCGCTTTTCAACTTCTCTTTAAGGAGCTGTACTTCTTCTTATCTATACTTATTCATAAAATCTTATATACAAGTAAACCAACAATTCTAGTTTAGAGTTTGTGTCATAGGGCCCTAAATGATGTTGCTGTTTTGGATTGCATACGGAATGCATTACAGATCAGTCCCACCACATTGGTATGGTATGTCAATGCAATGAATCCCGATCACACAGCTTGCTTGCACTACTGTACATCCCTACATGTATCAAAGTGACTGGCAGACCGTCGTTTGAACATCACGACAACGCATAGCTCACACCACCAGACCTCGCGTCAAGCACTTAAGCGCTTAACAAGTGGGGTCAGCTTGCCCACCGACTGTGACACTGAGGCTAATGGCCCGCAACTTTCCGATTCCCATACGAATTCCAGGGTGTTTCAGCATGAAGCAGTCGTGAAGCTTACCATCATTCCAATGAGAGTTACACATGGGACAATCATCACCTTCAATTTAAGCTGCGTCGAAGCGCCAGCTCCATACAGCAGACAATATATGGACAGATGTACATGTGATTGCCAAGTACTAATTGACCAATTTGGGCCTTCGCTTGTGTCCAAGGCCGCCCAAAAGCTAGCCGTGTAGAACTGAGTCGCAACATTGGCAAGCTGACTGCATGAGACCCCCAGTTGGATCGAAGTGTACAGACTGCCCTAACTTTTGCACTGTCCAAGGAGCCCGCAAGCCGCTGCTATCGATTCCCGCTTTCTAATACGTAGGCTAAAGGCTGCAGATATTGTACGATAAGCAGGCAGCTGAGCTGCGATCGCCCAGAAGACACTAGGTTTTTTGGCACGATAAACCAACATCTCTGGCCCTCACGCCGAGGCCATGTCAATGGTCGTCGCTACCGGTGTCTTCGTGCTCGCTTTCCGCGGGTTGGGAGCTTCGAAGATGGCATCCAGGTCTTCCAAGGTTCTTGCCTTAGTCTCAACATAACTTCGAAGAAATAGATAAAAGCGAATTCGAAAAGATCCCAGAACACGAAGAAGACTTTAAACCAGTAACCGATCTGGCTCGCGTGTCAGTGGTAGACTACATTATGTTGAGAAAGTTGCACGGCGATCGTACGTACCTTGTTCAGTGCGACGAGCGCCAAAAGTGTTCACGAATCCAGCGCATCCAGATGTCAGTTGGAAGACTCCCATTCCCTTGGCCCTCATGTCGTTTGAGAACACTTCTCCGGGGTAAATTGGCTGCATCGAGGTGAAGCCGAGGGCAAAGACTGAGCCAACGATATAGATGAATTTGATCGATGCCACAGAGGCTTACTGGCTTCCGCTCTGAACAAAATCGGCGGCGGTTCCAGCTGCGATCGCCAGACAAACAGCCATGCCAGCTGTAGCACCCATGAGCATCTTCCGACGACCGACGATTTCGTGGAGTCGCGCGCCAATGATTGCTGGGATCCAACCACCTATGGCGTAGATGATGTTCAGTAGCAGCTGTGTGTTGGGGTTGGTGACCCCGACAAAAGCTACTAGCCTCGGTAGGTCTGCATCATTTGGTCAGCACTGGCATCTGTTATAGAATCAACGGTGAGCACATACAGTAAGATACAACGCTGCAAGAGACTGTAGAGCGTGACTCATCTCAGCCATCTCGAGTTCAACAAGTGGATGGTCCGACTCTCCACTGGCATGAAATGCTGCAAGAATCTTCCATGCTTTTTCCGGCTGGTCTTTAGCCATCAGATAACGTGGCGACTCTGGGCAGAGCCAGATGAACATAGTCACGATTCCAGGACAGACAATCTGTAGCCATAGAGAGAGTCTCCAAGCTAGAATGTTTCCGTTTGGATCCCAGTGCCGCTCAGCACTGTAGACTACGCTGGTTGCGATGATGGATCCCTGTGCTTGTCAGTAAGGACTTTGTTCGAATTGCTTGATCCTCGAGGAGGAATAGGTCTTACTAAGTAATACAAAGTGTTGTAAAATCCAGCCACAGTACCGCGGTGCTGAGGCGGTGCGATCTCAATCAATTAAATCAGAGCCGCGACCGTCGCGATCGTCGAGAAGAAAGACAGCATGAACCGGCCTCCGATGAATGCTGGAATGGTCGGGGCGACTGAAGTCACAAAGGCACCAAGGCAAGTGCCTAGACACCCGATGAAAATCGGCCAGCGGCGCCCGTGCCAGTCTGCAACCCAGCAGAATAGAGCTCCAACCATTTGATCGATTTGAAATATGGCAAACACAAGTCCTGTGTCACTGTTAACTTCCGGTGGAAGATTGTAATACGCGGTATAGCTCGGTACAGCATTGATGGAACCCATGAGAGACCCATCGTAGCCTGTCGAAGGTCAGTAAGTACTGTGAAACAATGACTTCAATCTGGGTTTGGCTGACCATTCATGATGGAAACGGAGATATATCAGCAAGCATACCGCATACAGATGCAATAAATTTTTATCACATGTCTTGACGGGTCGCTCTTTCAGTATGGTAGTGAGTACTGCATGATGGTCATCTCCATTGGCGTCGATGGTATCAACAAAAATCTCGTGCTTCTCGACAGACATTTTCTGAACATTGCTGGATTTCTGTTTGGATTTGATGTCCATGATGGAGTACGGTATCGAGATTGATGGACAATGGCGTCGACTCAATCAGATAGTACTGGCCCATATCATATTCTAATGATTGCTGGCCATGGTAGTTTGGTATCCGTAGTACACTAATCCGCGGCGCAATAACCAGGATAGGTACGGCGTAATGGGTTCCGGGTCGCCATTCGACTTACACTCCACTTCACCGGGGTTTGAGCAGAGCGCTGGCGAAATTTTGCCACGGGGCGCCCGAGTATATCCGTTTAGAGAACAATAGAAGCTCATCAAGGCCAAAACCAAGAGAGGTAAATCATCGAAAGACTTCGTTCGCACTTCGGCTCAGCCCGGATGCTGATCGCTTGCACGCGGGCGGGGTATCGAGTAAAGTCTTGCTACGAGGTATCTTGAAACATGGACGAATGCGGTCGCGGAAACGCTGTTCAGGAGACATCTTACGACTGGATTGAGCCAGGATAATGGGCAAGATATTTCGCCTTAATTCGGACGTCCGAGCTATGTATAAATTGGGCTCCGGGGGATGCTGAGTCCATCAGCACCGCCGCTTGACTATATCGCTCTATCAACATTATCATCTATGTATTCGGTCACACTCTTCATAAGAAAAAATAAACAAAACTCATCATGCACGTCTCACGTCTTCCCAAGTCATGTCCGTGCCCCTCGTTAGAGCCAGATACTACCAATCAACAAAACCCAGGTATATATAATCACAAAGGTACCACGCCAGTATCTCCAGCTACCCAGCTTGGTTCTCTGCAGACGATTTGACGAATCCTTGGGATACGCGATACCAGTCTTCAAATCGCGGTCCAGCAATTCTTCTCTGTCAGGGACGGTAGGCGGGCAAATAGCGTATACCTATCGCGAGGCTTAGTAAACATCGCACAAAGCCAACTCGAGAAATAGAACTTACGAATGGTGTCATTGCCGACACAGTAGCTTGTAGCCAGAAAAGCGGTGGCCATCCCAGACGAGTAACAAGATAGATGAGTTTGTCGTGGGTTGTAGTGGCGTTGCCGATGATGTAGGCGCTCCGAATGCGTTCCAGACCATCCGGCAGGAAACATCGCAGTAGCGTGAGAATCACACCAGCCACAATTGCGAGGATAAATAGCAGGTGTACCCACGCCAGTTGGTGGACGACGACGATCCAGAGTCGGCGAGGCAGGGAAGCACGATTCTGCTTGGATCGCTCATTCATGGCTGAAGTAATGCTGCCGGTGGAAGTGAATCCAGTCTTCCTGCCTCCGAGCTTCTCAGGTAGAATGAATGAGCGCACGTATGCGAGAAAGACATCTGTGCTTGGGTCAGTAGCTGCTATCGACGGAAACGCTAGTTGAAATATTTACATGGTGAAATAAACTGCTCCAAGTCCGTGTCATACGATGGGAGACGGACATCGAATTGCTTGTTGATCTGGCGAGCAATCACTGCCAAGAGAATTTGGTGGATCCAGCGACATAGCATGTGTACAGATACCAGTCTGATCAGAATCTTGAGCTGTTGCATATCGGACCACATGATGAAGGGATAACCACAAAGCAGGGTGAATGGCAGAGCAAGATAGACAAGTGCCAGAGGAGCCTGGACCAGATGCTTCAGATCGAAGCTCATGCCGACGGCCCTTTGTCGCCATGTCAGGTGCTTGCCAACAGCGCCAAAGAGACGGAGTTTAAACATGATGGCAGTCTGGACGTGGCCCACAAACTGTAAAAATTATTGTTAGTGTTGCATCGCATGCATTCGGAAGCAATGGCACATACCCATCTCGTACGTTGCTTGACATGGGCGTTGTAAGACTCGGGCACAGAACCATGCTGCAGGGACTCTGGTATAAAGCATGTCCTCCAGCCAGCGCCAAGCATCTTGGCCGAGCAGCAGACGTCCTCGGAAAGGGATTCGATAGGAAAGCCTCCGATCTCTTCCAGAGCCGCACGCCTCATGATATATCCGGAACCTAGGCAGTCCGCGTGGCCAAGAGAATCGTGGATGAGCTCCGTAACACCGCTGAATTGGTGCATGGTCTGGATGAGAGGATCGTTCGGAGGGCAGTCGTAGAAGGTCTGTAGCTGATGTCAGTGATCCGAAACCAACCGCGTATCGTTGCTTGTCCATACCTGAGGAGGGCAAGCCATTGCCATCTTAGGATCGTTAACCATGTGAGGTAAGAGCGCGCGCAGAATGTGTCGTTCAGGGATCATGTCGGCATCTAATCCAACAACGTACTCCGAGGATTTGAAGAACTCCGAGGTATCTTCTAATTCGTAAACCGTAGGCGGCAAAGCTTTCGCGATAGGCATCGGCATTTCGTCTGTGTCAGAGCCAACTAGCGTTGCAGCCGACGACTTCTTCGAGGGAAAAGGAGAAGCTGACATGTCTTCGAAGTAGTTGGTAGCGACTCGCCAAGATTGATTCGGCAGGGACTTAGAGAAACGCAGTCCATGGTTGAGATTTCCTGCTTTGTAGTCCTTGACCAGGGGCTTCTCGCGGGTAGTGTATATCACTTTTGGGCCAGCTGTCTCCAGAGTTTCCACTGCAGCACGCAGCTCTGCCGACCTGCCATCATCGCTCAAGAACACACGATATCGCTCTGCAGGGTAGTCGATGTTGCAAGTTGCTCTCACGGTGTCGAGCAAGACGTCGAGATCCTCGCCGCAGCACGTGATGATAACATCGACTGTAGGAACATCTTCAGGCCGTTCCCATGAGAGGCTAAGCTGTGGTCGCTTCGGCTGACGGAATGCGATGCTTCTGAGGAGCACAGGCAGTTGTGTAGGAGCTACAACGTATACAACGTCAATCTCGATTCTAAGCTGAATTTGGACTTGCATATAGATACGCACCAAATATGAGAAACTCGATAGCCAGAAAGAACCATGCAAGGCCCAAAGCATTGGCGGGTTGGATCGTCTCCTGGGCAATTACAAGGCAGTATATGCGGTAAGCAAAGTATGCAGTAAAGGTCAGAACGCTCAGCATTGCCGTGGGCGGCATGAGCATCCAGGCATGATTGTCAAGCGGCATATTGGTGAAGCTGGACTCTGTAGAGACCAGATGGTTTGTGTCGAGGCCGTCTAGGTGTCATCACGAAGAGGGAGTACGGGTTCCCCTTTGCTGTATACATGAGAGGTGTGGATCGGTATCACTATGTTGCGCAGGCCTACGATGTTTCGCCAAGTGTGTTATGTCTTGCCTACAACGTTCTCCAGGGCATCGCAACGTTTCTTCGGGCTGCCATTGACCGCGCCTCGGCCAATGAGCCGATTACATGGTGGAATCGCTCCGTCGTCATTCGTCTATGGTACAACATTCTTTAGGGCACGTATATAGCATTTCGTGTGTGAGCAATACTTTGAGTATTGGTAGCAAATTTATGCCAGCCTTGCCAGTACGATACCTTTGGCCAAACTGTTGGTTCCATTGTCGATGTTATGTCTGTTGAGATGGTTTCCACGCGGAGACAAAAGCCTTGTGATGGTCTACATCATCGTGCGGAACAGACGAAGGCAAGAGTCCATGCCATAAGCGAGTCATGGCGATGACAAGCAATGTGTCTCCCAAATGGAGTGCCCAGCCGGTTGAGAGGTACGGAAGCCCTGTCTTCTTGGGCAGAAGGAGTCTCAGAAGTGAGACAGCAAGTTTGTTGATGAGATGAGTTGTCGTCCCCATGGTGAAGCGTGGGGGGAAGATCGAAGATCAGGTGGAGGAACGAGCAGTGCGGACGCGGGAGAGATCCCCGGGATTGAGGCGTCGTCAGCCCAGCCCAAGAGGAGGTGGTGAACAACATTTCAGTGTCTCTACTCTTGAATTCGGTGCATAATTATACACATGTTACATGTACAGCTTACATGCACCTTGCGTGTGCAATAGTGACCTTTGCTGGAGGCGTACGGCCATAGCGCTGGTCAGGCTACGCTACAGTGAACCTGCGCGCTTCTCATAGTAAGCTTGGGTGATACGAGCGAGCTGAATTATTTCCAGCATTCAATTGTTTTGTCTGCTCACCATAAACGCACCCGATTTCCCTCTGAACCCTTCACCACGGCGCCCTTTCGCCGCCGTCTGGTAATGCGCCGCCGGCTTCTACCACTCCTTTTAGGAGCCGGCATCAGCTCTCTGCTTGTCTTCTTCGTCTTCTTCCAAGATGTCTCTTGGAGCGCTCTACCGCAGGCGGTAGGTCTTGGAAACAGCGGTCCCTCGAAAGAAGATATTGCGACTGGCAAGAACATCCTACCAGACTTACGCACCGGTACATCAAGCACCAAGAAACCCGATACAGATGAAGACCTCAGCGTGCCAGGCGCACATCTCGATTCACCGTACCCTATAGGAGAGACGAAACCGCCCGGAAGCAACTATACGAGAACGCTAGTACTGGCGAGTACTCAAGAGGAGGATACAACATGGGTTGAGGCGGAGCTGGCAGATATGTTGGCACCACAAGGCCAGTTGAGCCCCGCCATATACGTCGTCGACAACAAATCGGCACCATTGCACACCCCGAAGAACAAAGGTCACGAGGTGATGGTATACCTTACCCATATTATCGACTTCTATGACGAACTCTCCGACATCAACATCTTTATGCACGCCCACCGTTTTGCATGGCACAACAACCAGCTACTTGGTACAGACGCTGCTGAAATGATTCGCCGGCTGAGTCCCGAACATGTTACGCGGTTAGGATACATGAACTTGCGCTGCCATTGGGATCCTGGATGTCCAGATTGGTTACACCCCGGTGCCATCGAGCCCAACACTGCCAAGAAAGAGGAGCATCTGTTGGCGACAGCCTGGACACAACTGTTCCCTCTCGACCCAGTCCCTACCGTTCTTGCGCAGCCATGTTGCGCTCAATTCGCTGTCAGTCGCGAACGCATACGTGCGATACCGAAGCAGCGTTACGTCTATCTTCGTGACTGGGTGCTCCGGAAAGAACTCACCGACTATCTATCCGGACGAGTCTTTGAGTACATCTGGCAATACATATTCAGCTCGGCCGCGAAGCATTGTCCATCTATGAACGCATGCTACTGCGACGGCTACGGCCTCTGCTTCGGCACATACGATGTCTTCAACGACTTCTTCAAATTGAGATACGAGATGAACGAGTTCAAAGACGAATTGCAGGAGTGGTGGCGAAAGTCGGATCGCATCGAGCAGCTGAAGAAGCACACGGTCAGCGGCACGAAGCTGCCAGAAGACGCTGAGGTGGACTTCCCCGAGCACGGCAGGGATGCGTGGCTTGAAGCAAAGATTGCAGAGATACACGCTGAGCTGGTGGGAAGGAAAGCGGCTGCCATCGAGCGTGGGAAGGATCCAGCCAATCGAGCTATGGATGCTGGTCGGCCGTGGAAGGAGGGCGATGGTTTCTAATAATAAGTAAATATGAATGATACAGCTGGACGAACCGCCACTCTTTTCTGGAATGGCAAAACTGCACCATTTGTGGACAAATTTGCAGCTCAGCTTTGCGGTGACAATAGATGTGGGTCCGAGAACAAACATCCTCGCTCTACCTTGAAGCGTACCTCCGATCCACTCGGCCGAGCGTGAATCCGTTCGCACGATGACAATTCTCAAAGCCGTGATCCACTCCAACAAAAGCCCACAGTGGAGACTTGATCGCTACACAAGCCTTCTGGGGATGGTGTTGAGCTATGCGCCCTTGTGCGACAAACACCACCTCACTTGCCATGAGGACATTTGTCGATTGATCATACAAAGCAACGACAACGGTAAAGAAGGCCGCATGTCTGGTGTTTAATCTGTCAGCGCCAATGACGCCATCGATTCACGCGAATACGCGTTACATGTAGAAGGTATCTCGCCTTTGAGTACCTTGGTGAGATTGTCTTACACGAAACACTCCCTGCAGTCGACGACTATCTTCCTGCAGAACGAAACGCGAGAGCGAGTAGTGGGGGACGCAAATTGCGTCTTTCTCAAATCCTCAACCCGTGTTTTGACGAGCTCGCAGATTTCGGTATTCGGCCTATCGAAAGACAGTTGCGTTCGGATTTTACAGTGTCCGAAAACGCGGCTCTAACTCATTTCAATGCATCATTACCAGGCGGCGGCCAGGGGCGGCATATTAAACGGCTTGGCCATTTCCAATACTGTTGGCATCCAATAACTCCCTCGACGCGTGCTGCACGACGCCTTTGTTACACTGACGTGTAACTTTCATTGACTTTGACATTCCCCGAACTGGTATTGCAGCTCTCCACGGATTGCATTCTCGTCAATCTCCTTGGCAGAAGCTTGAACGTCGTCATGGCTGCCGAGCCCCATCATCATCAACAACAACGGGATACTCCCATATCATCGTTCCCAGACGCCAAGTCTTCGGACGACATGTCTTCATCGAACGTGACGGACCGCGAGCCTTACGAGAAGACAGCAGATGCAGAAGCAAACATCCCACAACAACAGAAGCCTGTGAGCGGACCACCGGGTGGCCCGCCACCGAACGGAGGAACGACTGCATGGCTGCAGGTCCTTGGCGGTTTCTTCTTGTTCTTCAATACTTGGGTAAGTACTATAAGTTGTCAGAGAAAGCCGCTGGTTGATTGGCATCATGTCTCTTTGTTGCCTATCAGGCGCAGATCAACGAGCTGAACACTAACGATACTATAGGGCATTCTGAACACCTTCGGTGTATTCCAAACATACTACGAATCGGGCGATCTCTTCCAGGAAACTTCATCAAACATCTCATGGATCGGATCGATACAGTGGGTTGGCACCATTCTATCTTACAATGGACTTGTTATCTGACATCTATCACAGGTCAGTATGCGTGCTCTTAGTCGGCGCTTGCACTGGACCGATCTTTGATCGCGGCTACCTGCGACTGCTCTTACTTATTGGCAGTTTCGGTGTGGTCTTCGGCTTCATGATGCTGAGTCTTTGCAAGGAGTTCTGGCAGGTGATGCTGGCTCAAGGCTTCTGCATCGGACTTGGCGGCGGCATGCTCTTCGTTCCCTCTGTCGCTATCCTACCCACCTATTTCAGCACGAAAATTGGCCTCGCCGTTGGTCTCGCAGCTGCTGGTAGCAGTATGGGAGGTAAGTCTGCGTTGCCGCATGTCGAACACTTTCAACTGCTAAGCCATCGATAGGTATCATCTACCCCATTGTCTTCTACCGCTTGCTACCCCAGATTGGTTTTGGATGGTCTGTCCGCGTTCTGGGCTTCATGGCATTCGCCACCCTGCTCATCCCCATCTCCGTGTTGAAGATGCGCGTGCAGCCACCGAAAGCTCGCTCTCTGTTCGACAGCACAGTGTTGGCCGACGTGTCATTCATGGCATTCGTCCTCGGTGCCATGATCGGCTTCATCGGTCTGTACGTCGAGCTCTTCTACGTGTCGTTCTTCGGCCAAGCGACCGGCATCACCGACTCGTCGATGTCATTCTACCTCGTCCCGATCCTGAACGCTGGATCGGTATTCGGACGAACACTCCCCAACATCCTTTCCGACAAGATTGGCCCAATAAATGTCATCATCCCCGGCGCTTTCATCTGCGCCATCCTCGTTTTCTGCAATATCGCCGTTGAGAGTCTCGGTGGCCTGGTCGTACAAGCATTGCTCTTCGGCTTCTTTTCTGGAATCTTCATCGCACTCCCGCCTGTCTGCTTCTTCAGCCTGACGGCAGATAAGACTAAGCTTGGGACCCGCCTGGGTATGGGCTTCGCTGTTATTGCTCTGGGTGTGCTCGCTGGTGGACCCGGTGGTGGAGGTATCCTGCAGGTTGATCCTGAGAACCTGAACTGGACGGGTATGTGGGCTTACAGTGGTGCGACGTTGCTTGCGGCAGGGGCGATCTTCTTTGTCGTGCGATTCTTGAAGGTCGGCACGAAGCTGATGGTGAAGGTCTAAACAGGGGGCATTTGATTGTCATTTTGCTTTGCATGGCTTGCGTTTATGTGACATATTACATCTCTGCTATTTGTATCGCGCGAGGCTTCTTGAATTTGCAGGACAAGACTGGCTGGATCCCAAGTTTCGTGACATAGTCGCTGTGCATTATCCTATGTAAAGCGATATCCATCAGCACTCGTCCCTTTCCGGGCGACTATCAACATGCTTCGTTTTGAAGCTTAGCGGCGACAGCCACTGAGATAATGTCTAAGCTCCCTCCATATTTTAGCAAGCATCCTGCTCAGACGATAGTATTCATATCTAGAAATGGCTGCGCCTGCCACAGAGATGCGGATGATAAAGAGTGCGGAGCTTCATGTGTAAGAACTGTCGTGCCGCTATGTCATCATTTCACGTGCATGCTTGTTGCACTTTTCATAAACAATATACTCTTAGCCTAGCCAAACTTGTTGTACAACGACTTTGTGCTCAATCACAGGTAGGCTCGTTGCGCGTGCCCTAACTCCAACCCTTACAAGCTACCTGATGACCGGTATGAGCAAAACACAAATGCACATGTGTAACATACATGTATATCGAGAGATGAGTAGCTTGGCATGTTTCTTACATTAATTAGTCTAGATTATATCGCAGACATACCCGAAATACTTCACAAGAGCCTGTGGCAGCCGATATTCGATGGCTCGATGGGATAGAGGAAGCAAAAGCTGGTGTGCTCGATGCGATCGACGAAACTTCACCATTCCGCCAACACAAACACAAACACGAGTACACGATCTCCAGATACGTAGATGCCCTCACGTACGGTATAGATGAACATGTGATCGCAAAATTCGACTCGCTTAGAATTACACGATAGCATCACTCCGACTTGCGATACCACAATCCTGGGCACTCGGCGGCGTATTCCGAGCGGCAAATATGTACTGATCCTTTGACAGGCACGGCACAGGGGTCGAGATATCAAACCATCAGGCTCGTCAGGGATGTTTGCGTAGCACTCTACGACAGCGATATCAAAGCAAGACTGGCATCGAAGCCCTAAGGGGACAACCTGAGACACATGTGGCGTACTCTTCCTCTCCAGTTGCAATGATGGCCTGAGCCATGCACGTCAATCTGACAGCAGAGAGCTCAACCGTGGTGCTGGGAGACAGATGAATCGTATCTCGCATTATGGGTCTCTAAGTTGTGATTTGTTCAGTGCGATCTACAGAGCTGCATCGTCACCTCTATCTCTCTCCTCATACACTAATACCGGTGAGACATTCGCATGTGAACGGGTGGCCCTGGCCGTGATCAGCCAACGGTTCTGTTCGCATGGCATAGGCTCACAGCGCTACACTACTACTGTATACATGTGCCGGAACTACAGACGTTTGCAGATCTCGGGCGTTGGGAGCTCGCATGGGAGTGCTGCTAGTATATGCTAGCATACATGCAGACGAATGGGAAGAGATGGGGGAGTCGGCGACAGTCCAGTAGCTACCGGGGACGGTGGGATGCCTGATAGCGCGGCCATGATTCTCACTGGGGGCCGGGGACTTGGGAAGAGGAAGATGGCAAGACGAAGGATGGCGCAGTGTGCGCTTGGGTCGGCATTGGGCAGGTGCCAGGTTGACAGACGGGTGCATGCGCGCAGGGCTCAGCGCCTTTGACGCCAGATTGAGTCAATACTATTATCATATTGCCAAAGCCCTTTCTGGGCCTCTCGCTTCGAGATAGGAAGAATGCGTGTGTTGCAGGCTGCGACTTGGCCAACGCGGCAGAGTGACACAGGCGGCCTGCTATCAGGTACGCCGGCGTCTTGCTGTAGCAGAGGGATGCGCGTAGTTCCCGTTATTATTGTAGGAGGAGAGGCACAAACAGAACGTGGACTTGTGCAGCAGCAGGGAAGAAGGGCGGCAAGCTGGGCAAGTGCAAAGTGTGGGCGTCTTATCGCATCGCATCGCATCCCATCCCATCCCATCACATCTCTCGCCGCCACGCTCGCGAAGGAACAAGTCGCTCCCTCACTCACTTGCTTGTCCCTACCTATACTCTTCCACCATATTGGGCCATGCTCCGTCGCCTGCTCTGCCCTGCCTTGCCCCTGCGTGCCTGAATTTCCCTTATCTCGCCTAATTGCACAACAGCACAATTCGCACCTCGCACCCTCTCCCCGGATCTCCGTCATGGACGGCGCGCGATATATGCCACGTTGGCCAAAACTCCGGATTTTGAACATTGCCACTTGGCCATTACAATTATCTCCACTTGGCCATTTCATCATTATTTAATCGATTCACTAACAATCGCTAGGTACGGGCATAGTAACTGGTATCCATCATGCGACGGAGGCGCTAAAGAAGCTCCATATCCTTCTTCTAGATAGTAATGCGCTTTGTATAGATAGCAATGAGGTTAGTCACTATTAATTGTTAGTTATATTTATAGAATATGAAAGGATCGATAACATACTCTTAAAGATGCTGACAAGGTACGCCTTAATAGCCTCTTGCAGAGCAAGCAAGGCAGATGCAGTCTAGCGACAATCGTTCTTATGCTAGATAGAGATCTCGCAGCAAAGGCATTAGAAGGGGAGCTTGCGCAGCAGAAGTTCAGTAGTCTTCTGGTAGCAGCAGATCTTATGCAGAGCCTTAGCTAGAGAGGTCGAATTAGTACTGACTACAGTTACTGACCATAGTTTACTTACTGCTAGTGTGCAGCTTATACTTTCTGCTAGAACTATAGGAGGCTTTATTAGCAGCCTTAGTAGTGCTCTTATGCGGAGCCTTGCGCACAGGCTTTTGAGGCGATTTAATAGTGTATGACTTAATGCGGGCCATTATCGTGAAAGATAGCTCAAAGCTCAGTTGGTAGCAGCTTAAGGGTGAAGGTAGTATAGGTATAGGTCGCGGATTGTTTTTAGGTAGTGTTATAAGCGCGTATTATAGGATAATAGAGTTTTGAAGCTGGTATATAGACTGACTACGCTATCTGACCACAGTACGTAGCTTATAGCTCAAAATGAGGTTGTATGAGAGGTAAAGAGGTAAAGGAATGAAGAGGTAGGACTCATTTGAGTGAGCTATTAGCACGCATGTGAAAGTGGTTAGGTGACGCCTCTATACCAGCACACGACCAGGTCAGTCGCTCCTTCCTCATAACTACTACTTAGCATACTACTAAACATACAACAAACATTATAGGCTCATAATAATAACAGTCACGAGGCCTTATTTGGCTGCTTATCAATAAACATACAGCGCAGCTTTGCTTTCTCTGCTTTAGCTATACCTTGACTTATACCATGCATACGACTTTTTCCTATATACTGCCTCCCTAATCGCTATTCTTCACCTATACCATCGCCTGCCTGCGCCGCTTCTACCTCTGCAAATATATACTCCTCTACCTTTTCTAGACGCTCGAATCTATTGCTATACTGCCTAAAAAACCTCTGCATCTACTTTTAACAAATCTAAATACTAAGGCTTTATACAAGCGTAAAGCTGAATTGTAAGGCGAAAAAGCCTTAGACGATTAAGCACGCCTTAATAACAATAAGGCTATCTAGCGCGCTCTTATAACATTAAAGAAAAAGCCTACCTATATTACTGTATCTAAGGAGGAGCAGCAGGCTATAGAGGATTCTGAGAAAGCTCATATCCTAGTGTGGCTGTGTAGGTCGAGAAGTCAATTTGAAGCCTGAAGTTCATACATCCATAAAACAATCTCGACCCATGGGTCGAGAAAGATTCAAGGTAGTATGCTGAACCTCAGAACAACCACAATAGTACCAGAGTCACAATAGTCAAGTGGGAGAGCAGACTGTGTTTTTAGTGACCTCTGATTGTCATTGTTGCTATATGCAATGCATATAACTCCGATTTTATCTCTGAAAAACAAAACTCATCTCTGTATCTGAAAAACAAGGTGTCGCTAGTCTTCGCCCTTTAGGCAGTCAACAGCTAATATAACTGTCTCCCACCTTTCGCTTTGAATCATATCACGTGTTGACTACGTAACTGCAGAACGCTCATACAAGAACCCAGAGCCTTATGCTCAAGACTTGTACCAATTCCCATCCTGATGTCGTACCCCACGACACTAGCTAAATAGTATTTCTCAAATGCGTAGTCAGTTACTATAGTCAGTACTAATATTTTCATAATCAAAAGTCTAGCAAGCATATACTGCAGAACTACATTGATATTGTCGTGGGGTACGACATCAGGATGGGAATTGGTACAAGTCTTGAGCATAAGGCTCTAGGTTCTTGGATGAGCATTCTGCAGTTACGTGGTCAACACATAACATAGTTCAAAGCGAAAGGTGGGAGACAGCTATATTAGCTGTTAACTGCCTGAAGGGCGAAGACGAGCAACACCTTGTTTTTCAGATACAGAGATGAGTTTTGTTTTTTAGAGATAAAATCAGAATTACACGCTTTTTGTATATAGTAATAATAATAATCAGAGGTCACTAAAAACACAGTCTGCTCTCCTACTTAACTATTGTGACTCTAGTACTGTTATAGTTGTTCTGAGGTTTAGTATACTGTCTTGAATCTTTCTCGACCTATAGGTCGAGATTGTTTTTTATAGCTATATAAACTTTAGGCTTCAAATTAACTTCTCGACCTATATAGCCACATATTTGATACTGCTTCTGTAGATCGACCTTGCCTTCTAAAACAGTACAACTTGAACAATACAATATAGAATAAGCAGAACGATATCAACTACAGATACAATATAGTAAGGGACAAGGCTAGAAAAGGGGGGCATCCCTTTGACCCTAACAGCAGGAGCTTTTAGAACCCTACAAATTTTAAGAGAGCTCTAACTAATATAGGTTACTATAGGAAAAGGCGATAAGAGCCTTAGCACTAGGAGCTACTAATAATAGCTCGAAAAGGAATCTAGATAGCGATCCAGATTTACCCCCTATTTCAGATTATACAGATAATAGCTGTATAGATCCTAGCAGTCACAATCTTAATTAGTGTGACTTACCTATTTTAGTAGGCAGCTACTAGAAGAAAATGCCTCCGAGACAGGCATATAACAGCAGCACAACAGTCCGTATTTCGAGGAAGACTACAGAAACAGAAACAGAGATGATAACAGAGCTAACAACAACATTCACGAAAACTAGCATATAGGAACAGCCTATACAACTAGTAGTCAAATACAGTACGATACCTAAGGATTCAGAGAAGTTATATACCTAAGACTAAGTCTACCTTTCTTTCTGTTTGTTATTCTTGTCTTTTTATTATACTATAGGTAGGAGGAAGAGGACTATCTGTAATTATAGCGGATTAGGACTTTCTTCCTTCTACTCTATTTAGATTTATGCTATAGGCTATAGAGGGTATTATACCTAATAGGATCCCTCTCGACCAGACTTAGTAAGCCCAAATAACTGAGTTACAGCCCTCCTAACGATATAGAGATAGAACTCCTTTGATATCTTACTTATAGAGCTTTATAGCAATTTAGCCACTTCCTGCTCTAAGGTCTCTTAAGTCTCTAACCTTCGATAGCTACAATTTGTCGACTTTCCTTCGAGAATATATATAGCTTTACAAAAGATACTAAGTATCTGATAAGAGAGTATATAACCTCCTCGAAGACTACTATACTAAAGATGTAGGATCTGAGATTCACTAAATTATCGCTCGAGCGAATAGTAGCCTTAGCACTCTTTAGAGCCTGCTCCGAACAAAGTATACAGCTGTTAATAATAAGCGAATGTTAATAACTAAAGGCGCTCTAGAGCAGTTCGTGTTGTAAGCGAAGGAATATCCTTATAATAATAATCTCCTATTATATAGCAGGCAGTTCTAGATTATTACCTCCTATATTAAAGAAGCTAGAAATACACTCTCTACTAGCTAAAAGACGATGCTGTATCTCTATAGTCTCCTAAGGAAGATTATAGAAAAGGCAATTAGCTCGCTTCACATTTAGGCTATGTATATAGAGCTGGTTAACTTTGAACAAGTAGTAAGCTTCGTAGATAGTATTGCTTAAGCTGCTACTTTATGCTATATTATTAAGATAGAGGATATTAATAGAGCAGTCTCGAGAGCTATAAATCGATAGCGCAACCCCTAATATATTACTTTTCCTATAGAAAAGATAGCATCTATACTACCTTTTTTACTAAAGCACTAGGAACCTCTATATTCTGACTTGTAGAGAGGAGTATAGGATTAGCAGTCCCTCTCTCTTAATAAGATAGTCGAGAAGTTTAAGGAGATAAAGCTGACAAAGATAGAGATCCTTAAGATGTTTGAATCTCCTGATCTCATGTACCTCACCTCAATTTAAAGAGGGGATATACTGATGCGATGCCTTCATTTAGAGCTAAAGCCGAATCCACCAATTGCTGATTATAATGGATACCTATAAAGAATACAAAGGGTGGCATTTCAGACGGATAATGCTATACAGACTCCGCCTTAATAGCAGTATGCTAGTAGGAGCGCAGAATAGTAGCCATTTCTTAAATATTATAGCTGTAGTAAGACTGGTTATATAGTAATATACTGCTAGTAGGTCGACAAGCTGGTATAGCAAGGATATATCTATTTTGGCTAGAACAACTGTATTTTGTTTAGGACTATAGCTAATCCTGGCTAAGAGGTGCCTAGATTGCCCTCGACTAATAGATATAATGTATTACTTAACATCCTTAGCTTAAGTGCGGATCAGGTAGATACTACTGCGTAACTAACTGCAGGACTATCAGGCAGAGCTATTACTCTGTTACATCCTTTTGATAGTAAAGAGGATTCTGATCAAGAAGTGTACTATAGCACTCGCATTAAAGCTATCTGCGCACTATAAACTAGTAGAAGAAAAGGCAAGGTTACTAAACTATCTTAGCGCGATCGCATTCTAATTATCTGTGCAGATCGATCTAAACAGTATATTCCTAAAGTACAAGATTCACAAATACAAGGCTAGACTCTCCCTCCTTAGGATGTGAGGAGAACCTAGGACTCTATAGATGTCGATAAGGATCACCTAATAGACATTCCACCTATAAAGCCTGATAATGCAAGGCAGGCTCCTCGAGCTTAGCGACTAGGCAATATACTTAGCAAAGAGGATGCTGCTCCTATAGAGATTCAGGTGATAAACCATATCTTGAATATGCCTATTAGTATCCCTGTTCGAGATGCTATTAACTTAATGCCTAGGGTTCGTAAATTGTTTATACAGCCTCTTCGCTAAGAGACAGTAGAAGCACTAAAGGCTCTAGGATAAGGGAATGTCTTAGTGAATAGTTAGGATGCTATAGGAAGCGATAGTAGCATTCCAGATAAGCGCCTTACTAGCGAAAATCTTTCTCGACTTATAGGTCGAGAAAGATTCTCTACTATTAATACAATGTCTATAGCCCTACTTACGACTAAGTAGCTTGATGAGCGCCTTAGGAATGTTAAGATATACTAAGCGAAGTGTCCTCGTATCTCTATATAGATTAGAAGAGAAGCAGTATAGGCACTAGTCGACTCTAGGGCCGAAATCAATATTATAAAGGAAAGCTTCGCACTGTATATAGGACTGCTAATCAACTTGCTCCCTCCTATAATAAAGAGCGACAAATTGATCTTAGCAAATAGAACTAGTAACTCCTTTATAGGAATAGCAGAGACTCGCATGTTTATTAGAGAGATAGGGACCTCTTTCTAAATACCCTTCCTTATTACTAAGGACTATATAAGTGAAGTGATTCTTAGAGAACCCTTTGTATTGCAGTCTTCTATAGCGACTTCTTAGACTCTATCTGGCTGCGTTACTATTCTAATAATAATAGAGGACAGTATATATACTTGCGAGATAAGGTCTATTAATAGGTATAAGAAGGAGCTTAGAGAAGATAACAGCTAGAGGGAAGGCGAGGTAGTGCAGTAACTAGTGCTACACCTAATCGAATGCTATTGCTAGATAATAATAATACTACGCATACTGATATAGAATTTCCTTATAGTACTGATGTATATCTTAATAAATGCTATTGCGCTTCCCTTCCCTTACTAACTAGTGCTAGGGAAACTCTAGATAATCTTTCCCGACCCATAGGTCGATATTATTTAAAACTTCCTTATAAGCGTATTGTCGTAGGGTACGACATCAGGATGGGAATTGGTACAAGTCTGGAGCATAAGGCTCTGGGTTCTTGTATGAGCGTTCTGCAGTCACATAGTCAATACGTGACATAGTTTAAAGCGAAAGGTGGGAGACAGCTATATTAGCTGTTAACTGCCTAAAGGGCGAAGACCAGCGACACCCTTGTTTTTCAGATACAGAGATGAGTTTTGTTTTTTAGAGATAAAATCGGAGTTATATGCGTTGCGTGTAGCAATAATAACAATCAGAGGTCACTAAAAACACAGTCTGCTCTCCCACTTGACTATTGTGACTCTGGTACTGTTATGGTTGTTCTAAGGTTCAGTATACTACCTTGAATCTTTCTCGACCCATAGGTCGAGATTGTTTTTATAGATGTATGAACTTTAGGCTTCAAATTGACTTCTCGACCTACATAGCCACATATTTGGTGCTGCTTCTGTAGATCGACCTTGCCTTCTAGAACAGTACGACTTGAACAATACAATATAGAATAAGCAGAACGACATCAACCACAGATACAATATAGCGAGGGACGAGGCAAAAAAAAGGGGGGCATCCCTTTGACTCTGATAGCAGGAGCTTTTGAAACCCTACAAATTTTAAGAGAGCTCTGACTAATATGGGTTACTATAGGAAAAGGCGATAAGAGCCTTAGCACTAGGAGCTACTAATAATAGCTCGAAAAGGAATCTAGATAGCAATCCAGATTTACCCCCTGTTTCAGATTATACAGATGATAGCTATATAGATCCTAGCAGTCACAATCTTAATTAGTGTGACTTACCTATTTTAGTAGGCAGCTACTAGAAGAAAATGCCTCCGAGACAGGCATATAACAGCAGCGTAACAGTCCGTATTTCTAGGAAGAACGAAGACATAGATATAGAGACGACAACGATAGAGCTGACAAAAACATTCACGAGAACCAGCATATAGGAATAGCCCATATAACTAGTAGTTAAATACAGTGCAATACCTGAGGATTCAGAGAAGGCGTATGCCTGAGACTGAGTCCACCTTTCTTTCTGTTTGTTATTCTTGTCTTTTTATTATACTATAGGTAGGAGGAAGAGGACTGTCTGTAATTATAGCGGACTAGGACTTTCTTCCTTCTACTCTATCTGGATTTATACTACAGGCTATAGAGGGTATTACACCTAATAGGATCCCTCTTGACCCGACTTAGCAAGCCTAAACAACTAAGTTACAGCCTTCCTAACAATATAGAGAGAGAACTCCTTCGACATCTTACTTATAGAGCTTTATAGCAATTTAGCTACTTCCTGCTCCGAGGTCTCTTAAGTCTCTAACCTTCGATAGCTACAATTTGTCGACTTTCCTTCGAGAATATACACAGCTTTACAAAAGATATTAAGTATCTGATAAGAGAGCATATAACCTCCTCGAAGACTACTATACTAAAGATATAGGACCTGAGGTTCGCTAAATTGTCGCCTAAGCGAATAGTAGCCTTAGCACTCTTTAGGGCCTGCTCCGAACAAAGTACGCAGCTATTAATAATAAGCGAATATTGATAACTAAAGGCGCTCTAGAGCAGTTCGTATTATAAGCGAAGGAACGTCCTTATGATAATGACCTCCTATTATATAGCAGGCAGTTCTAGATTATTGCCTCCTACATTAAAGAAGCTAGAAATATACTCTCTACTAGCTGAAAGACGACGCTATACCTCCGTAGTCTCCTAAGGAAGATCATAGAAAAGGCAATTAGCTCGCTTCATATTTAGGCTATGCATATAGAGCTAGTTAACTTTAAACAAGTAGTAAGCTTCGTAGACAGCATTGCTTAAGCTGCTACCTCACGCTATATCATTAAGATAGAGGACATTAATAGAGCAGTCTCGAGGGCTATAAATCGATAGTGCAACCCTTAATGTATTGCCCTTCCTGCAGAAAAGATAGCATCTGTACTACCTTCCTTGCTAAAGCACTAGGAACCTCTATACCCTAACTTGTAGAGAGGAGTGTAGGATCAGTAGTCCCTCTCTCTCGATAAGATGGTCGAGAAGTTTAAGGAGATAAAGCTGACAAAGATAGAGATCCTCAAGATGTTTAAGTCTCCTAATCTCACATACCTCACCTCAATTTAAAGAGGGGATATACTGATGCGATGCCTTCATTTAGAGCTAAAGCCAAATCCACCAGTTGCTGATTATAATAGATACCTGCAAAGAACGCAAAGAGTAGCATTTCAGACGAATAATGCTATATAGACTCCGCCTTAACAGTAGTATACCAGCAGGAGCGCAGAACAGCAGTTACCTCTTAAATGTTATAGTTGTAGCAAGACTGGTTATACAGTAACGCGCTGCTAGTAGGTCGACAAGCTAGTATAGTAAGGATACATCTATTTTAGCTAGAACAACTGTATTTTGTTTGGGACTATAGCTAATCCTAGCTAAGAGGTGCCTAGATTGCCCCTGACTAACAGATATGATGCGCTGCTTAACATCCTTAGCTTAAGTGCAGATCAGGTAGATGCTACTACGCAACTAACTATAGGACTATTAGGCAGAGCTATTACTCTGTTACATCCTTTTGATAGGGAAGAGGATTCTGATCAAGAAGTGTACTATAGCACTTATGTTAAAGCTATCTACGCATTATAAACTGGTAGGGGAAAAGGCAAGGTTGCTAAACTACCTTAGCGCGATTGCATTCTAACTGTCCGTACAGATCGATCTAGACAGTATATTCCTAAAGTACAAGATTCACAAATGTAAGGCCGGACTCTCCCTCCTTAGGATGTGAGGAGAACCTAGGACTCTATAGATGTCGATAAGAATCACCTAATAGGTATTCCGCCTATAAAGCCTGATAATATAAGGCAGGCTCCTCGAGTTTAGCGACTAGGCGATGTACTTAGCAAAGAGGATGCTGCTCCTGCAGAGATTCGGGTGATAAACCATATCTTGAATATACCTGTTAGCATCCCTGTTCGAGATGCTATTAACTTAATGCCTAGGGTTCGCAAATTGTTTATACAGCCTCTTCGCTAAGAGATAGCAGAAGCACTAAAGGCTCTAGGACGAGGGAATATCTTAGTGAATAGTCAGGATGCTGTAGGAAGCGATAGTAGCATTCCAGATGAGCGCCTTACTAGCGAAAATCTTTCTCGACTTATAGGTCGAGAAAGATTCTCTGCTACTAACGCGATGTCTATAGCCCTACTTATAACTAAGCAGCTTAACGAGCGCCTTAGGAACATTAAGACATACCGAGCGAAGTGTCCTTGTATCTCTATACAGATTAGAAGAGAAGCAGTATAGGCACTAGTCGACTCTAGGGCCGAAATCAATGTTATAAAGGAGAGCTTCGCACTACGCATAGGACTGCTAATTAACTCGCTCCCTCCTGCAATAAAGGGCGACAAATTGATCTTAGCAAATAGAACTAGTGACTCCTTTATAGGAATAGTAGAGACTCGTATGTTTATTAGAGAGATAGGGACCTCTTTCTAGACGCCCTTCCTTATTACTAAGGACTATACGAGTGAAGTGATTCTTAGAGAACCCTTTGCACTATAGTCTTCTATAGCGACCTCTCAGACTCTATCTGGCTGTATTACTATTCTAATAACAATAGAGGACAGTATGCGTACTTGCGAGATAAGGTCTATTAATAGGTACAAGAAGGAGCTTAGAGAAGATAACAGCTAGGGGGAAGGCGAGGTAGTATAGTAACTGGCGCTACACCTAACCGAATGCTATTGCCGGACAATAACAACACTACGCATGCTGACGTGGAATTTCCTTATAGCGCTGATGTATGTCTTAATGAATGCTGTCGCGCTTCTATTCCCTTACTAACTAGTGCTAGGGAAACTCCGGATAATCTTTCCCGACCTATAGGTCGATATTGTTTAAAACTTCCTTATAAGCGCATTTGCATATAGGCTATTACCAAAACACAAAAACACTTAAAAAATGACAAACAGACTTCAAAAATATATGCAATAGAGCTAGTCGACCTTATGCACATCTTTTAGGCATTGCTAGGAGAAGGCACTAGGCGATGCTTAAGAAGACGAGATGAATACAGCCTACATACCATTTCGCACTAATAGCAAGAAAGCAGAGCTATAGAGCTAAACACACTATACAAGAAGAAGGCGGATAAAATCAGGCCTTTAGATACTGCGCTTCTAGACAGAAGCATACCTAATAGAAATCCGAATTAGAGGTAAGACCTCCTAGCAGAACAGCGCTACGCTCTTAACCCCATCAGAGCACCTAGCCCTTATGACTACTTGTTCGAACCGAGGTACTAGCAAGAACTATAAGGTTGCTGTATCACTACAGCACGCTAAGAGAAGATAGTGATAGATGAAGACATTTGGCCCTAAGAGAAGGAGATATTGAGAGAAATGATATATAATAGAGAGAAGGCCCTTATATAGGATTTTATAGAGATTAGTCGCTATAACGAATAGGTAGTACTACTACAAGTCATCCGCACAATAGAATATAAGGCCTAGCAGGCGAAAAGTTTCCTTGTACTAAAAGGACTTCGGGATGAAGTAGTATCTATGCTTTAGTAATAGATCGACGCTTCTATACTAGAACGAAGCTATAGACCTTACTACAATCCTTAGTTCCTAGTACAGAAGAAGGATAAGAAGCACTGACTAATCAACTCTGCTACTAACATTAATGCTGTTACTATTAGAGATGCTATACTCCCTCCTAATGTAGATAAATTCTTAGAGCACATTGCTAGACGACCTGTGTATACCCTGCTAGACTTCCTCTCTAGATACAATCAGATTATGCTCTATCTAGCGAGTAGGGATATAACTACTATCCAAACTCCCCTTAGACTCCTTCGGCAAACGACTCTACTATAGGGAGCAATAAATTCAGTAGCTTAGTTCGTGCGAGCTATTATGTATATCCTATACCTGCACCTAGTGGAGAAGGCTAGTCCTTTTGTAGATGACATTATTGTGTATTCACCTCGGACAGGGAATCTCACTAAACTTGTACTACCTAGCGTACGAAAGTATATACTTTAATACCTATAATGGATTGATAGAGTGCTAGCTGACATTAAGTGATCTGGTTGCACTATATCTAGAGGAAAGTCACACTTCTATGCTCCTGCCCTTAAAGTAGTAGAGTACATTTGTAGCTAAGATGGGCAGAGACCTACAGATAGATATGTGAAAGTAATCTAATAGTAGCCTACTTACAAGAACATCACTACATTACGAGGATTCCTTAGAGCCTATACGTACTATTGGATCTGGATCGAGCACTTTAGCGACATTGCATTACCTTTATTTACCTTGCTTAAGAAGGATATAGAGTACTGTTAGGACATTAAACAGGCTTAGGCAATGTAATCTTTAAAGGATGCTCTAACATCTGCACTAGCATTAATGCCTCTAGATTACTCTCCTAATGCTAGCAAAGTGATCCTTGCTATAGATTCCTCTATAACTGGGTTCAGTAGAGTATTGATACAACTTAATTAATAAGGGAAAAGGCATCTATACAGGTACGAGAGTAGACTCTAGACTACTGTAGAGAAGAAGTACGACATTATGAAGCTTAAGTATCGTTCCCTCCTACATATGCTATACAAATACAGACTATAGCTATACGGGATCCGATTCACTATAGAAACTGATATAAATATGCTAGTCGCCTAGCTTAATAGAACTGCAACTGACTTGCCTAGAGCCTTAATAACTCGTTAGCTTATATAGATAAGACTCTAGGATTTTGATATACAGCACATACCTAGGAAACAGAACATCGTTACTAATACATTATCGCGCATACTATAGGACGATAATACAGTTAATGCACAACAAGATAACTTAGATGCTTTTGTCGACTATAAACTTAGTAGTATATAGATCAGCCCTATAGCTACTACACTAGAGAACGTTCTCCTTCCTAAATATAGCGAGAAGTCCTAGCGATACATTCTTTGGCTCACTATACTTTAACAGCCTCCAGAACTCTCTATAAAGGAGTTTGTTACATTTAAGAAGGAAGCCCTAAAACATCTCGTGTAGGGAAGGCACCTATTTAGAAGGCAGAATAAGAATGCTCCCCTAAGGTATGTAGTAAATAACTTAGATAAACGAAGAGATATTATTCGTGAACTGCATAATAAAAGTAGCTATCGAGGGAGAGAAGGTACCTATCGAAGGATTGCTGATCGATTCTACTAGGCTAGCCTATTTAAGGATGTAGAAAAGCACATTAACACTTGTTTCTCCTACTAGACCTGAGCACATAATCAGTCAGACGAGGCTCTCCACCCTACCTAGTCCTCCTATATAGGAGAGAAGTGGGCTATTGATATCGTTTACATACTACTATATATAGGATACTCGTACCTTATACTAGGAAGGGAGGATCTATCTAGATAGATTAAAGGAAGAGCCCTTTGCGAGAATGACTTAAAGAATGTTTTAAAGTTTATATTTGAGGACATTATCTGTAGGCATAGAATACTGTTATGCTTAATAAGCGACAGTGGTCTAGAGAACAAAGCACTTACTGATAAGCTTCTTGCTCAGTACAGAATCAAGCATACCTAGACATCAGTGTATCACCCTCAGGCAAATAGCATAATAGAGAAAGGACATCAGCCTGTTATAAATAGGCTGGCTAAGCACATAGCTACTATAGGAGCTAGGTAGATTGACGCCTTACCTGCAATATTATAAGCTGATCGAACAACTGTTAAGTCGACTATTAGAATGACTCCTATTTGGGTTATCTATAGAGCTGAATACATACTTCCTATTGAGATCGACGTTAGTTTATGGCAGACAATCGCTTAGAAAGCTGTAAGATCTACTACAGATCTTCTCGCTGCTCGCTATGCTTAACTAGATAGGTAGGATAAAGCCCTAGAGGAAGTGCTGCTCTGTGTATACAGGCAGCGAGAGGCTAATAAGGAATCCTATAATAACTCGTATTATATTCGAACAGAGGAGTTTAAAGTAGGTGACCTTGTGTTGCTCTAGGACTCTCGCT
Source organism: Cladosporium cucumerinum (assembly GCA_023634325.1). Classification (NCBI taxonomy): domain Eukaryota; kingdom Fungi; phylum Ascomycota; class Dothideomycetes; order Cladosporiales; family Cladosporiaceae; genus Cladosporium; species Cladosporium cucumerinum. The sequence continues at coordinate 713,306 of JALDQA010000002.1, forward strand.
AAGAGGTTAACAAATCTTCGGCCCTAAAACTTTATCCCTGCTAGCTTAGTCTATACTATATACTAACAACAGTTCAGATATTTGGCAGTTATCGACTGGCTAAGCTAGATAGTACTAAACTGACTCGAACATTTGTAGGAAAGCAGTTAAAGCTTCTAAAGTTACGAACTGAAGAAGACAGAGTAGCAGAAGAACCTCAGCAGTATCAATACTCTTAACAACAAGCAACTGATTAGAGAAGTCTGCCTTCGACTCGCATGAATTAGGCACATAATGGTCGCTATCCTATAGTCGAGATTCCTCAGCCTCACTCTAACTTAGCAAACATTCCGATAATCTGGGAGAATAGCGATGTCGATATGGACGACGAGAGTGTGTCAGATAACTCCTTATAGGTTCCTAGCAACCTCCGATTTTGATTACCTGGCGTTTTTCTTAGGTAACTAGCATTAGAACTTTCTCGACCCTTAGATCGACATTCATTTATTTTCTAAGCACCAGCCTGTGTAGTACTTAAGAACCTCCTTGGATTCCTAGACATTCCCTTCTTCTTTCTTTTTTTTCTTTTTTCCTTTTCGAGATAGGTATATAGTTATTAGCAACTAGCGCTAGACTAGCATATGTGGCAGATATAAGAACCAGCCAGACTAGGCAAAGATAGGAGTAAAATGAATACAGTGCATTCGGAAGAGAACAGGAGATAAGGAACTGCCTTACTGTGCTAAATGTAATAATAACAGAATGGATGAGCGAGCATAGGGTTGTATTAGCTAAGAAACGGCTATAACAATCTTTCTCGACTTATAGGTCGATATTGATTAGAGACTCCTCAGCCTATAATAAACCTGTAGTAAACCAACGACGCATGCTTCACACTTCACTCTAAGGTGCTCAGCACTCCTTAACTCAATAAGAAGCCCCTATGTCACAGGAACAGCGCTAAGAACTAGAAACGTCACATGCTGCGAACACTATAGTTAGCAGGGGAGGTGTTTGATACCTCAGTTAATAGTAGTGAAGGATGGGTTTGGCAAAGTCACGTGAAAAGAAGGGATGCTTCCTCTAAATCCTTCACTTATGAGGAAGGAACTCCTTTATTAGTGATGAAGGAACTCCTTCACTTCTAAGGAGGCAACTGTTGCTTACAGACTCACTAACAGGCTAATCACAAGCCTTAAAAGGCGCATTTAATAGTTACGAGCCGACTGTTTAATGGTCACGAGCCGACTGTTCCTGTTTGCTACAAAAAAGGCGCTAATGCTGTTTAGATGTTTGGGAAAACATATTAACCTACTGCCCTCCTACACTTACGACTTCTTCTTCTAACTGTACCAACAACTACCCTCTCTCCCCTACCTTTACTCGCGCTCATAACTCGACTCGATAATACGACTCGATAACACAAAGGCACACCCTCTACCTTTCTCACTTAGCCGATTTTGCAGTTATCAGCTTCCTCCCTTAGCCACTATAGCATTGTAAACCCCCTGCACTCCTCGGAACCCTCCTCAGCGCACTATTATATAGCGACCTACGAACCTAGAAGCTACTAATATAGCAGCTGATAGTATGCATACTCTTGTTGCTATAGGCAACATCTCTTATAACAAATTCCGCAACTTCTGCTCTAAGAGCACGAAGGTGACTTTAGAAGACCTCATTTCCTTCCTCAACAAGCAAATACTAGCAGTTCGTAGAGCTATATAGTATAGCCTGCTCGAACTTGCTGATATAGCTTTAAGCGAGATTGCGGATCTTGCCTCGCATTTCTATAACTACTACAACTACGATACTATATAGAAGAACAACAATCCTAGTAGCTAGGTCCTAAATAGCCTCCCTAAGGACTTTCTAGAATTCCACTAATTAGCAGAGCTCAGCAAGAGTATATGCAACTGCAAGAAAGAGGCCTAGGATGGCATTTAGGCAGTGTACCCTTCAATTGCGAGTAATCGCTCTATTAAGTCAATATGCACATTAGATAAGGCTACTCGTTCCCTTTAGGCAGTCTATAGGCAGGTACGCGCTAACAAGAATACTCCTAGTGATATGATCAAGCGCTTGAACCTAGCCCTGCTAGACAGGCTTAATAGCGTTAGTCAGATACGCAACTAGGGAGTGTCAAGCAAGTATATCCTTCTCACCTATAATTACAATAAGGCTACTACCTATAGCACATTAAACAGTGTGAACACTACTAATCTAAACCGATGCGCATAGGAACATCTCCTGATTCGAAATGACGATGGTATCTATGCTGCTCTAGAGTTTGCTATTCATGCCAGTCTATCTTAAGGAGTGGCCTCTCTAGGCATTTTCCTAAGCAGCAGGATTGCTAGTAGTGTAGGACTCCGTGATTCTCCTTCTCCTTCTATTAGCAGCCTTAGCGACTTTGTTGCCAACATAAGCATTTAAGGCACACTACAGCCGCCTAAGAAGCGGAAACAGCGACTTGATATAATAGGACCTACTAGCAGACACTACAATACATCTACCTATAGCAGTAGCGACCTTAAGTGCTTTGCAAAGGTACTACAGTTTATTATCGACTATATCAACAATCTTCTAATTCAGGCTAAGACTACTATAGAGCGCTGTGCTATTCTGAAGCAGGTCTCTATAGTTAGTCGCCTTAGTAGTTAGAACAATAAGAAGCTTTGCTAGAAGCATATGCAGCGACTTAGAGCTGCTCTTAGTATAATAACCAATTCGGCGACCTAGGATGAACTCCTCACTCGAATTGAGACTATAATAGCTAGAAAGGACTCTGAGGGAGGCCTTAAGGCTCTTTAAACCAAGGACAGACATTTCAACTAGTAGCATAAGGGATACTGTCCTGCTGTTAAGAGTGATACTCTAGGGGTATACTGCTTCTTCCTAAGGCATATGCCTTTCCGTGTAGAGGTTTTTGATAGACCTTTCAGATTCATAGAGAGCTATGCTATCAAGATCGCTCTAGCTATAGGTATAACTTAGGACAACTACGAGAATAGATTATAAGGTAGCTATAGGAGCCTCAAATCGAACAATATAATAAACTACCTAAAGCAATCTGGAATGCTTACACTTATACATATGGAGTTCTATATATACCACTAGTACTAGCATAAGCAACATATCGAGATAGAATAGTAACGAAACCAGTTTAGGAGCCTTGCTTAACAAGTTATCTATCAGGATCCTGAGTACTAGTTGCTTAATGTAGTAGCTTGTAGCAATCACCTGCTTGCACTTATAACTAGCCCTTACTATATAAAGTATGCCACATAAGGACAGAGCACTAGGTTCTATCACCTTGATCAGAATTTGTATACACTTGCTGCTAAAGGTAAGAGCAAAGATCAATAGTAGGGATCTCTCTCTCTAGATAATAAAGACAATAACAACTGTACTGAGCTTTATACTAGCTTTAACAATATAGCAAAGATTAGGAGGTTTACTGACCTCCTTAAGAAGAAGGAGAAGCTAGATGACGGGTTTGTTAAGCAAATAAACAACACTATTCTAGATGCTACTATAGTTAGCTCACTAAACATTCATTAGGCTCCTTACCCTTATGTTACTGCTCAGATTCGCCTTATTTCGCCTCTCCTTCTATATAGTTCTACTGCTCGCAGCACGAAGCTTTGCTATACTATCTATCTATAGTATATAGGCTTTCTAGTAGGTAAGGGTTCTATAGAGGTACCTAAAGGTCCTACCTTTAATGAGCTCTGCATTGCTTATACTACTAGTATTGCTCCGCCCAAGACTCCTTTAGGATACCTATACAAGTATAGCGAAGTTAGCACTCCCTTCTTAGCTTTTGTGCGAATCATAGATATAAGTCTAATCTATAATGCCTTAGTAGCCTAACGCCCCTAGGATAATAGAGCTGTTCATTTGGAGATAGGTAATGTATTCTATAGATAGAAAGACTGCACTTATAACAGTAACAACTTCTAGCCTATAGTCTGTGACTTTGTTACTTACTATAGAGTTCGCATTTTAGCTAAAATAGTTAGTACTAGCACATTCGCTAGTAATAGACTGTTCGACAAGATAGTTAAGCTAGAGAAGATGTCCTATAGTTCTAAATCCTTCTTTAGGGCCTACCCTTAGTTTAACTTAGCGTAGAAGGTGATTGCTCTTAGGGCTAATGCTATAGATGCTACTTACAATTGTAATACTCGCTCTTAATCTGAGCTTTAGGATCTATACCAGATAAACAAAGAGAACTGTATATATGAGCTTGATAATTATAAGCTTCCCCTAGATGGAGAGAAGCACTTAACCAAGAAGGCTAAGCATCTCGATATCTTTAAGAATGCTTATGATGGTTTAGTATCACTTGTCCAGTCTGGTATCACTATTCGCACTTGCTCCTTATCATTGTCTATAAGTGATAGGCCTTTATTATCTTTGTTATCCTCCGACGATGATAACAATCTAGCGCAGGGAACTTAGGGCTATAGCGGATCGATGTAGTCTTTAGGTTCTCGTCGCTCTCAATCTGGCAGTCCCTACTTCTCTGATGTATAATCCCCTAGCAGTTCTGCTAGTAGCATATCTCCTAGTAGGTGGGAACTTTGACATAAGCGTGGCTAAGATCTTTCTCGACCTATGGGTTAAGAAAGGCTCCGCTCGAAATTCTAGGATTGATGACTTTGAATTCTTGTTTTTCTTTTTTTTCTTTAACTTCTTTTGGCATTATAGGACGATGCTATAATTAGCAAGGGAGGAAATATCGTAGGGTGCAACATTAGGATGGGATTTGGTATAGGTCTTAAGCATAAGGCTCTAGGTTCTTATATAAGCATTCTATAGTTATATAGTCAATACATGATATAGTTCAAAGCGAAAGGTGGGAGATAGCTATATTAGCTATCGACTGCCTAAAGGGCGAAGACCAGTGACACCTTGTTTTTCAGATACAGAGATGAGTTTTGTTTTTTAGAGATAAAATCGGGGTTATACGCTTTGCGTATAGCAATAATGACAATCAGAGGTTACTAAAAACACAATCTGCTCTCCCACTTGACTATTGTGACTCTGGTACTGTTGTGGTTGTTCTGAGGTTCAGTATACTACCTTGAATCTTTCTCGACCTATAGGTCGAGATTGTTTTATGGATGTATGAACTTCAGGCTTCAAATTGACTTCTCGACCTACACAGCCACACTGTATTAGCAAGTTCGAGTAGGCTATACTGCATAGCTCTATAGACTGCTAGCATTTGCTTATTAAGGAAGGAAATAAGGTCTTCTAAAATCATCTTCGTACTCTTAGAACAGAAGTTGCAGAGTTTATTATGAGAGATGTTGCCTATAGCAACAAGAGCATGCATACTATCAGCTGCTGCATTAATAGCTTCTAGGTTCGTAGGTCGCTATGTGATAGCGCGCCGAGGAGGATTCCGAGGAGTGTATAGGGTTTGCGATGCTATGGTGGCTGAGGGAGGAAGCCGATAACTGCAAAATCGGCTGAGTGAGAAAGGTAGAGGGTGTGCCTTTGTGTTATCGAGTCGAGTTATAAGCGCGAGCAAAGGTAGGGGAGAGAGGGTGGTTGTTGGTACAGTTAGCAGAAGAAGTCGTAAGTGTAGGAGGGCAGCAGGTTAATATGTTTTCCTAAACATCCAAACAGCGTTAGTGTCTTTTTTGTAGCAAACAGAAACAGTCGGCTCGTGACTATCAAACAGTCGGCTCGTGACCATCAAATGCATTAGCTCGTGACTATCAAATGCGCCTTTTTAAGGCTTGTGATTAGCCTGTTAGTGAGTCTGTAAGCAACAGTCGCCTCCTTTGAAGTGAAGGAGTTCCTTCATCACAAGTAAAGGAATTCAGAGGAAGCATCCCTTCTTTTCATGTGACTTTGCTAAACCTATCCTTCACTACTATTAACTGAGGTATCAAACACCTCCCCTGCTAACCATAGTGTTCGCAGCATATGAAATTTCTAGTTCTTAGCACTGTTCCTGTGAAGTAGGGGCTCTTGTTGAGTTGAGGAGTGCTGAACACCTTGGAGTGAAGTGTGAAGCACGCATCGTTAGTTTATTGCAGGTTTATTACAGGCTGAGGAGTCTCTAATCAATGTCGACCTATAGGTCGAGAAAGATTGTTATAGCTATTTCTTAGTCGATACAACCCTGTGCTTACTCATCTATTCTGTTATTATTGCGTTTAGTATAGTAAGGCGGTTCCTTATCCCCTATTCTCTTCCGAATGCGCTATGTTCATTTTGCTCCTATCTTTACCTATTATAGCTGGTCCTTATATCCGCCATATATGCTAGTCTAGCGCTAGTTGCTCATAACTGTATACCTATCTCGAAAAGGGATAAAAGGAAAAAAAAGAAAAGAAAGAAGGAATGTCTAGTAAACCAAAGATGTTCTTAAGTACTACATAGGTTAGTGCTTAAAAATGAATGTCGATCTAAGAGTCGAGAAAGTTCTAGTACTAGTTGCTTAAGAAAAACGCTAGGTAATCAAAATTGGAGGTTACTAGGAACCTATAAGGAGACATCTGACACACTCCTATTGTCTATATCGATATCGCTATTCTCTTAGATTATTAGAATGTTCGCTAAGTTAGAGTGAGGCTAAGGAATCTCGACTATAGGATGGCGACTATTATGTATCTAATTTATATAAGTCGAAGGCAGACTTCTCTAATCAGTTGCTTGTTATTAAGAGTATTGATACTACTGAGGTTCTTCTGCTATTCTGTCTTCTTCAGTTTATAACTTTAGAAGCTTTAACTACTTTCCTACAAATGTTCTAGTCAGTTTAGTACTATCTAGCTTAGCTAGTCGATAACTGCTAAATATCTGAACTGTTGTTAGTATACAGTATAGGCTAAGCTAGTAGGGATAAAGTTTTAAGGCCAAAGATTTGTTAACCTCTTAGCGAGAGTCCTAGAGCAATATAAGGTCGCCTACTTTAAACTCTTCTGTCCGAATGCGATATAAGTTATTATAGGATTCCTTATTAGCCTCTTGCTGCCTATATACACAAAGCAGCACTTCCTCTAGGGCTTTGTCCTACCTATCTAGTTAAGCATAGCGAGCAGTAAGAAGATCTGTAATAGATCTTATAGCATTCTAAGCAATTGTCTGCTATAAACTAGCATCGATCTTAATAGGAAGTATATGTTCAGCTCTATAGATAACCCGAATAGGAGTCATTCTAGTAGTCGACTTAATAGTTATTCGATCAGCCTATAGCATTATAGGTAAGGCATCGATCTACCTAGCTCCTATAGTAGCTATATACTTAGCTAACCTATTCACAATAGGCTGATATCCTTTCTCTATTATGCTATTTGCCTGAGGGTGATACGCTGATGTCTAGGTATGCTTGATTCTGTACTGAGCAAGAAGCTCATCAGTAAGTGCTTTGTTCTCTAGACCACTGTCGCTTATTAAGCATAACAGTATTCTATGCCTACAGATAATGTCCTCAAATATAAACTTTAAAACATTCTTTAAGTCATTCTCGCAAAGGGCTCTTCCTTTAATCTATCTAGATAGATCCTCTCTTTCTAGTATAAGGTACGAGTATCCTATATATAGTAGTATGTAAACGATATCAATAGCCCACTTCTCTCCTATATAGGAGGACTAGGTAGGGTGGAGAGCCTCGTCTGACTGATTATATGCTCGAGTCTAGTAGGCAAAGTAGATATTAATATGCTTTTCTATATCCTTAAATAGGCTAGCCTAGTAGAATCAATCAGTAATCCTTTAATAGGTACCTTCTCTTCCTCGATAGCCACTTTTATTATGCAGTTCATAAATGATATCTCTTTATTTATCTAAGTTATCTATTATATGCCTTAGGGGAGCATTCTTGTTCTGCCTTCTAAATAGATGCCTTCCCTATACAAGATGTTTAGGGCTTCCTTCTTAAATGTAATAAACTCCTTTATAGAGAGTTCTAGAGGCTGCTAAAGTGTAGTGAGCTAAAGAGCATATTGCTAAGACTTCTCGCTATATTTAGGAAGGAGAACATTCTCTAGTATAGTAGCTATAGGGCTGATCTATATACTACTAAGCTCGTAGTCGATAGAAGTATCTAAGTTATCTTGTCGTGTATTAACTGTATTATCGTCCTATAGTATGCATAACAATGTATTAGTAATAATGTTCTGTTTCCTAGATATATACTATACATCAAAATCCTAGAGTCTTATCTATACAAGCTAATAAGTCACTAAGGCTCTAAGCAAGTTAGTTACAGTTCTGTTAAGCTAGGCGACTAGTGTATTTATATCAGTTTCTATAGTGAATTAGATCCTGTATAGCTATAGTCTGTATTTGCGTAGTATGTGTAGGAGGGAACAATACTTAAGCTTCACAATATTATACTTCTTCTCTATAGCAGTCTAGAGTCTACTCTCGTACCTGTATAGATGCCTTTTCCCTTATTAATTGAGTTATATCAAAACTCTACTAAACCCAGTTATAGAGGAATCTATAGCAAGGATCACTTTGCTAGCATTAGGAGAGTAATCTAGAGGTATTAATGCTAGTACAGATATTAGAGCATCCTTTAGAGATTATATTGCCTAAGCCTATTCAATATCCTAGCAGTACTCTACATCCTTCTTAAGTAAGGCAAACAAAGGTGATATAATATTGCTAAAGTGCTCGATTCAGATCTAATAGTATATATAGGCTCTAAGGAATCCTTATAATGCAGTGATATTCTTGCAAGTAGGCCACTATTAGATTGCTTTTATATATCTATCTATAGGTCTCCACCTATCTTAGCCACAAATGTACTCTACTACTTTAAGGGCAGGAGTGCAGAAGTGTGACTTTCCTCTAAATACAGTACAACTAGATCGCTTAATGTCAGCTAGTACTCTATCAATCTATTATAGGTATTAAAGTATACGCTTTTATACACCAGGTAGTATAAGTTTAGTGAGATTCCCTATCTAAGGTGAATGCATAATAATGTCATCTACAAAAGGACTAGCCTTCTCTGCTAGGTATAGGTATAGGATATGCATAATAGCTCGCACAAACTAAGCTACTAAATTTATTACTCCCTATAGTAGAGTTGTTTGTTAAAGGAGTCTAAGGGGAGTTTAGATAGCAGTTATGTGCCTACTCGCTAGATAGAGCATAATCTGATTGTATCTAGAGAGGAAGTCTAGTAGGATATATACAGGTCGTCTAGCAATATGCTCTAAGAATTCATCTACATTAGGAGGGAGTATAGCGTCTCTGATAGTAATAGTATTAATGTTAATAGCAGAGTTGATCAGATAGTGCTTCCTATCCTTCTTTTGTACTAGGAACTAAGGATTATAATAAGGTCTATAGCTTTGTTCTAGTATAGAAGCATCGATCTGCTGCTAAAGTATAGATACTACTTTATCCTAAAGTCCTTTTAGCACAAAGAAACTTTTCGCCTACTAGGCCTTATGTTCTATTATATAGATAACTTATAGTAGTACTACCTATTCGTTATAGCGACTAATCTCTGTGAAATCCTATATAAGGGCCTTCTCCCTATTATATATTATTTCTTTTAATATCTCCTTCTCTTAGGGCTAAATATCTTTATCTATCACTATCTTCTCCTAGTGCTCTATAGTGATATAATAACCTTATAGTTCTTACTAGTACCTCAGTTCGAATAAGTGGTTGTAAGGGCTAAGTACTCTAATAGGATTAAGAGTGTAGTGCTGTTCTACTAGGAGGTCTTACCTCTAATTCGGATTTCTATTAGGCATGCTCCTATCTAGAAGCGCAGTATCTAAAGGCCTGATTTTGTCTGCCTTCTTTTTGTATAGTGTGTTTAGCTCTATAGCTCCACTTTCTTGCTATTAGTGCGAAATAGTATATAAGCTGTATTCATCTTATCTCCTTAAGCATCACTTAGTGCCTTCTCCTAGCGATACCTAGAAGACATATATAAGGTCGACTAGCTCTATTGCACATATTTTTGAGGTCTGTTTGTCATTTTTTAAGTATTTTTGTATTTTGATAATAGCCTATATGCGAATGCGCTTATAAGGAAGTTTTAAACAATATTGACCTATAGGTCAGGAAAGATTATCCGAAGTTTCCCTAGTATTAGTTAGTAAGGGAAGGGAAGCATAGTAGCATTTATTAAGACATACATTAGCACTATAAGGAAATCCTATATTAGTATATATAGTATTATTATCGTCTAGTAATAGCATTCAGTTAGGTATAGCACTAGTTACTATACCACCTCGCCTTCCCTCTAGCTATTATCTTCTCTAAGCTCCTTCTTGTACCTATTAATAGACCTTATCTCGCAAGTATACGTACTGTCCTCTGTTATTATCAGGATAGTAATACAGCTAGATAGAGTCTAGGAAGTCGCTATAGAAGACTATAATACAAAGGGTTCTCTAAGAATTACTTCACTTGTATAGTCTTTAGTGATAAGGAAGGGCATCTAGAAAGAGGTCCCTATCTCTCTAATAAATATGCGAGTCTCTGCTATTCCTATAAAGGAGTTACTAGTTCTATTTGCTAAGATCAATTTGTCGCTCTTTATTATAGGAGGGAGCAAGTTGATTAGCAGTCCTATACATAGTGCGAAGCTCTCCTTTATAATATTGATTTCGGCCCTAGAGTCGATCAGTGCCTATACTGCTTCTCTTTTAACCTGTATAGAGATATAAGGACACTTTGCTTAATATATCTTAATATTCCTAAGGCGCTCATTAAGCTACTTAGTCGTGAGTAGGACTATAGACATTGTATTAGTAGTAGAGAATCTTTCTCGACCTATAGGTCGAGAAAGATTTTCGCTAGTAAGGCGCTCATCTAAAATACTATTATTGCTTCCTATAGTATCCTGACTGTTTACTAAGACATTTCCTTGTCCTAGAGCTTTTAGTACCTCTGCTATCTCTTAGCGAAGAGGCTATATAAACAATTTGCGAACTCTAGGCATTAAGTTGATAGCATCTCGAATAGGGATGCTAATAGGTATATTCAAGATATAGTTTATTACTCGAATCTCTATAGGAGTAGCATCCTCTTTGCTAAGTACGTTGCCTAGTCGCTAGGCTTAAGGAGCCTATTGTGGCTGTGTAGGTCGAGAAGTCAATTTGAAGCCTAAAGTTCATACAGCCATAGAAAAACAATCTCGACCCATAGGTCGAGAAAGATTCAAGGCAGTGTACTGAACCTCAGAACAACCACAATAGTACCAGAGTCACAATAGTCAAGTGGGAGAGCAGACTGTGTTTTTAGTGACCTCTGATTGTTATTATTGCTACATGCAAAAGCATGTAACTCTGATTTTATCTCTGAAAAACAAAACTCATCTCTGTATCTGAAAAACAAGGTATCCCTGGTCTTCGCCCTTTAGGCAGTTAACAGCTAATATATCTGTCTCCCACCTTTCGCTTTGAACTATATCACGTGTTGACCACGTGACTACAGAATGCTCATGCAAGAACCTAGAGCCTTATGCTCAAGACTTGTACCAATTCCCATCCTGATGTCGTACCCCACGACACTATCTTGCATTTTTAGGCTTTATAGGCAGAATGCCTATTAGGTGATCCTTATCAACATCTATAGAGTCCTAGGTTCTCCTTATATCCTAAGAAGGGAGAGTCTAGCCTTACATTTGTGAATCTTGTACTTTAGGAATATACTATCTAGATCGATCTGCACAAATAGTTAGAATACGATCGCGCTAAGGTAGTTTAGTAACCTTGCCTTTTCCCTTACTAGTTTGTAGTATATAGATAGCTTTAATGCGAGTACTATAGTACACTTCTTAATTAAAATCCTCTTCTTTATTAAAAGGATGTAATAGGGTAATAGCTCTATCTGATAGTCCTATAGTTAGTTGCATAGTAGTATCTACCTAATCCGCACTTAAGCTAAGGATGTTAAGCAAAGCATTATATCTATTAGTTAGAGGCAATCTAGGCACCTCTCGGCTAGGATTAGCTATAGTCCCAAACAAAATGCAGTTGTTCTAACCAAAATAGATATATCCTTACTATACCAGCTTATCGACCTACTAGTAGCGCATCACTATATAATTAGTCTTGCTATAACTATAATATTTAAGAGATAGCTACTATTCTGCGCTCCTGCTAGCATACTGCTGTTGAGGCAGAGTCTGTATAGCATTGTTCGTCTGAAATGCCACTCTTTATGTTCTTTGCAGGTATCTATCATAATCAGCAATTAGTGGATTCAGCTTTAGCTCTAAATAAAGGCATTATATCAGTACATCCCCTCTTTAAATTGAGGTAAGGTATATGAGATCAGGAGACTTAAACATCTTAAGGATCTCTATCTTTGTTAGCTTTATCTCCTTCAACTTCTTGACTATCTTATTGAGAGAGAGGGACTACTAATCCTGCACTCCTCTCTATAAGTTAAGGTATAGAGGTTCCTAGTACTTTAGTAAGGAAGGCAGTATAGATGCTATCTTTTCTGCAGGAAGGGCAATATATTAGGGATTGTACTATCGATTTATAGCCCTTAAGACTGCTCTATTAATGTCCTCCATCTTAATAATATAGCGTGAGGTAGCAGCTTAAGCAATGCTATCTATAAAGCTCACTACTTATTTAAAGTTAACTAGCTCTATATACATAGCCTAAATGTGAAGCGAGCTAATTGCCTTCTCTATAATCTTCCTTAGGAGACTATATAGATATAGCATTGTCTTTTAGCTAATAGAGAGTGTGTTTCTAGCTTCTTTAATATAGGAAGTAATAATCTAGAACTGCCTGCTATGTAATAGGAGGTTATTGTTATAAGGATATTCCTTTGCTTATAATACGAATTGCTCTAGAGCGCCTTCAGTTATTAATATTCGCTTATTATTAATAGCTGTATACTTCGTTTAGAGCAGGCTCTAAAGAATACTAAGGCTACTATTCGCTCAGGCGACAATTTGGCGAACCTCAGGTCCTACATCTTTAGTATAGTAGTCTTCGAGGAGGTTATATATTCTCTTATCAAATACTTAGTATCTTTTGCAAAGCTGTGTATATTCTTAAAGGAAAGTCGACAAGTTATAGCTATCGAAGGTTAGAGACTTAAGAGACTTTAGAGCAGGAAGTAGCTAAATTGCTATAAAGCTCTATAAGTAAGATATTAAAGGAGTTCTATCTCTATATTGTTAAGAAGGCTATGACTTAATTGTTTAGGCTTGCTAAGTTGGGTCGAGAGGGATCCTATTAGGTGTAATACTCTCTATAGCCTATAGCATAAATCCAGATAGAGCAGAAGGAAGAAAGTCCTAATCTGCTATAATTATAGACAGTCCTCTTCCTCTTACCTATAATATAATAAAAAGACAAGAATAATAAACAGAAAGAAAGGTGGACTTAGTCTTAGGCATATGCCTTCTCTGAATCCTTAGGTATCACACTGTATTTAACTGCTAGTTATATAGGCTATTCCTATATGCTAGTTTTTGTGAATGTTTTTGTTAGTGCTATTATCATCTCTCCTTTCCTCGAAATACAGACTATTGTACTGCTGTTATATGCCTGTCTTAGAGGCATTTTCTTTTAGTAGCTAACTGCTAAAATAGGTAAGTTACACTAATTAAGATTGTAACTGCTAGGATCTATATAGCTATCATCTGTATAATCTAAAACAGGAGGTAAATCTGGATCGCTATTTAGATTCCTTTTCGAGCTGTTATTAGTAGCTCTTAGTGCTAAGGCTCTTATTGCCTTTTCCTATAGTAACTTATATTAGTTAGAGCTCCCTTAAAATTTGTGGAGTTTTAAAAGCTCCTACTGTCAGGATTAAAGGGATGCCCCCCTTTTCTAGCCTCATCCCTCACTATATTGTATCTGTAGTTAATATCGTTCTGCTTATTCTATATTATATTGTTCAAGTTGTACTATTCTAGAAGGCAAGGTCGATCTATAGAAGTAGTACCAAATATATAGCTATATAGGTCGAAAAGTCAATTTGAAGCCTGAAGTTTATATAGCTATAAAAAACAATCTTGACCTATAGATTGAGAAAGATTTAAGGCAGTATACTGAACCTCAGAACAACTATAATAGTACCAGAGTCACAATAGTTAAGTAGGAGAGCAGACTATGTTTTTAGTGACCTCTGATTGTTATTATTGCTATATACAAAAGCGTGTAACTCCGATTTTATCTCTAAAAAACAAAACTCATCTCTGTATCTGAAAAATAAGGTGTCGCTAGTCTTCGCTCTTTAGGCAGTCGATAGCTAATATAGCTATCTCCCACCTTTCGCTTTGAACCATATCACGTGTTAACTATATAACTACAGAACGCTTATACAAGAACCCAGAGCCTTATGCTTAAGACCTGTACCAAATCCCATCCTGATGTCGTACCCCACGACACTATCCTGTCCTAAATAAGGTCTCGTCGAATAAATAAGATTGTATCTCCTCCTCAAACTGCTCTATAGGATGATGCAAAGCAATCAAATCCTTATTTGTAGCTAAGAATGCTTTTCGAAGTGGTTCTGATAGCACCTAATTATCTGACTACTAGCGCGCCTAGTAAGGTTTGGCTGACTCTGATAGGTCAGGAAATGACCTATTATTATAGTGTATCTGTAGCTGGTCACGGAGTGCAAAGTAGGCGACCTTATGAACACGTTCACTATCATCTATTAGCGCTGATCTATCGATAGTTGAAGGTAACTCCTGCTACTCCAGAAAGTCACTACACCATTAAAGTGTTGTAGGTGGAAGGTATTCATCAAGATCAAGTCCTGTAAGCTCTTCTTAGAGCCTTGCTATTATTAAAGAGTCTTTAGGGATTAGTATCCTGCAGTTAAGGCTGCTAGTTCGCTCTAGATAATAATAGAGCACATAAGGAATATCAGAAACAAGGTATGGCTGCTTTGGTTACTTCCGGATGCGATAATTATTCTAAATATTATTCACAAATTCTATAAGGGCATTATATAGGATTAGTATATAGATCGCAAGGAAAGCAATATAGTCGCTATACCAGTCGTAGATATAGTTGTTATTGTGCATATATCTAAGGAAGCAGTCGCGCTATTGTAGTAGAGCACTATATAACATTTGACGCTACTAGCGCTCAATAAAGGAGTTCTGCTTGCTAGTGCTAAATCGGAAGGTATCACAGAACTCAAGTCATCTACCATCTGGCCTATAACGAGTCTCTTCGCTTATAGCAAAGTGAGCATCTGCAGCTATTGGTGTTTCTGCGCTATAGTCAGTACAGAGCTTTTATAGTAGAACGCCTCTAGCAATAAGGGCGCTGATGTATTAGCCAAGTACAGAAACTGCTGTATAGCTAGAGATACCGACATAGATCCAGATAACATAGCATGAGTATGCATCGATAGCAGCATAGATTTGAATCCCCTATGCCTCGAACTTATAGTAGCCATCTATTAACCACATCTCATTAGGTCTAGGAAGTACACTGGCACCACAGTGTTCTTAAGCCTTGCAATAGCAATGTTTAACTGCTTCTAAGTTAAGCTCGCGCATTAGCTTATAGGTATAGTCTCTAGAAGCATAGTCAGCAACTATAGTCAGATATAATTTCCCTTTCTAGCCTCTCTAGCGAAAATCGTGATCAGAACTGTGATTAGAACTGTGATCAGAAGTACGAACCTGCTAATAATGCTATACTTTAAGCGTAGGTATACATAAAGATTGTTCCTACCAAGTTGAGAGATGCTGTTTGTATCAAGCTCTTGTTGTAGTATTGCTCAGATTTGTTACTCAGCTTTATGAAAGTCTGTAGCTCTAGTCCTTTTAAAGAGGCCCATCTCATACTGAATCCGTTAGAGAGTGCAAATAGTGATCTGATAGCTGTCGCATTAAAGGAGATCTACTGAATCTTTATCTGAGAGGCGAAGAATAGAGAAAATATAGTGGATATGCGCTATAAGAGCTGGTATCCTTATTAGACATAGAGTAGTCTGAATACTAAGCTCTACTAGACAGTGCTGTAATGTTCTTAATGCAATTTGTTAGCCTGTTGCTATCTCAATAGCCTTGCGTACTTAGAGGTAGTTTATTCCATCTGCGTGCCATTAGTAGATATGGTTAGTCCAGTCATCAAGATTAAGCTCGAGATAGGGGCAAGGCATCTTAGGGGGTTTATAGAGGGTTATGGTATTGAGAATGGTAGTGTAATAGTAGTATATCTAATATTATTGATGAGATAGTAGTGTTTGTTTTGGCCAAGTGGTAATTTCAAAAATCCCCGAGTTTTGGCCAAGTGGCGCATTTCGGCAACCATCTCATGGAGCATTGCAGGCGCTAAAAGCAACCACGCCTCGCTGTTCTGACAGCTGTAGTACCACCCACAAAAGGTTTGCCCTGCTGTCAAGCCTTGCTGTACCTCGTCCAAATAGGACAACTCCTCGGGACTTGGAGCCAGACTGCTCCACTCTGCACCCATGGCCGTCAGGTAAGCCCTTCGCGCCTCTCTACTCCCATGTTCGCCTGCCCCATAATAGCCCTGCTATACGCGGCGAGCCCCCCAACTCCTCGGGTCGGAATCAACACTTTTTACCTCATGCTGAAATAATGTCGGATCGCAGGACTATCAAGGATGCGACCAAGGCGTTGCAGGCTCATTTTTCCGCCGCCAAGCCGCCGTCGTCTCTACCAGCCGAGGCGAGACGCATGCTCCAGCACTTTGTCGACCAGAACGATGGCGAACTGAGCGACGAAGAGTCACTACGAGCAAACCAAGAACTCAAAACTTTCTGGGAGCATCATGTTGGCGATAGCCCGCACAAGTCTGGAGCCTTCTGCGGCGTCCTCAAGGAACTTAGACCCGCCATCACTGCCGAGGCCGACATCTGGGACTGGTGGCGGACTGCTATCAAGCCTGTCATCAGTGCCACCGGATATCGTAAACAAGCCCTGGATGATGCACAGGATTTCCTCATTGGCTCTATGGTCCACCACGATGATGTGGTTGGTAACGAGACTCCATCCCGCCTGCCCAGCCGACTCTGCGGTGAGCTGTTCGGCATATACATCGCTCGTACGCGTGAAGTCTCCGAAGACGATGCTCTGGTGGCTCCCGAAAATGCACAAATCGCCCAACAAGTCGAGAGCGTACTTATCTCCTTTGGCAAGAAGAGAACTAAGGACTTCTTCGCCAATATTGACGATCTGGTACGGATCGCCAGCTGTCGACTCCAGGCACTCAATTTACTGGGCACATTCTTGAAACACCAGGTTCCCCACACCTATATAGCTGTCGATACACCACTCGTCGAGGATATCCTGAAGTGTCTGATGAACGACACATCTACCACGGTCCTGTCGGTCGCACTGACGAGCTTGGTAATGCTTCTTCCTCATATACCTGGTCCGATCGGCGCACACTTACCTCGATTATGCCTAATCTACAGCCGGCTCCTATGCTGGGAGAAATTCAGCCCACTGAGTACAAACGCACAACGCGATCTGGTCACCGACGATCGTATTGATGCAGATTCCGATGACGAGCACGACCTTGGTGCTGTCGGGAAGGACAAATCCTGGGACGTCCTCCGACCAGATGTAGACGTGATCGAATCCACGGTACCGGAATTGTTGAGCTATTTCACCTACCTCTACGGACTATACCCTCTGAACTTCATGAGCTACATACGCAAGCCACGCAAATTCCTGAAGAACCTCAACTTCCTCGGTGCCGATGATTTCGATTTGGACCAGGCAGTCATCCGCAGCCGCACAGACCAGTACAGGGAGGTCCACTTGATGCACTCGAACTTCTACAACATGACGCCCGAAGAAGAGCTCACTGATCCGAAATGGTCGAAGCTGGAACCCGCAGACGTCGTCGCTGAGTGCAACGCGCTGTTGAACGACAGGCGACTCATGCTGGCGAGCCCTGGCCCACCACCTACTGCCAAGCTCCCGGCGCTACCTCCTTTCCCACCATTGAGTGTCCAGAGCACTCCTCATGCGCCCGACAGCAACCAAATTTCGCCAGTGGCGAGCCAGGCAAGCTTGCGTTCTGGCGTTAGCTGGCGGGAAACCATCATGCCTCCTCTGTCAGCACAAAGCACTGAGCCTGAGAGCCCATTGCTCAGCCCACACGGCATTGACGACGATGGCGGGCTGCGCATTCGTGTCAGATCGACCGGTGCAAACAGGTCTGCTTCGCTTGGCGTCGATGACTTCCCCGAACCAGGCAGTAGTGCATCCAATCGTGTCTCTCGGGGAAAACAGGAGACGCCACAGACCAATCTAATTTACCTTCAACGCGAGATCACACTGCTAAAGAATGACCTTAACTTCGAGAGATGGCACAAAGCTCAGTATTCGCAGCACATCGGTCAATTGTCTAGGAAGAACGTCAAGGATGCTACTGCCGAGGCCGAGACGCTCAACCTCATCAACGCAAACAGAGCGCTGAAGAAGCAGCTTGAGCATATCCGCAATGCACGCGAAGCCACGCTGAAAGACTCTGCATTGACGCGTAAGCAAGCGAACAACATGGAAACCCACATGTTGGATCGTCTTCGCAGCATGAAGAAAGAGCAAGAGACTTGGATGGCAGAGGCCGCCGAGCTCAGAAGGCTCCGGACGGAGGTGAAGCAAATCCGAGAGCTGCTTGTTGCATGCGAGGCACGAGAGCTGAACAAGTCACACGAGCTGGAATTGCTTCAGCGAGATATGAGTCAACTACAGGATGTCCAGGAGCAGCTCAGGGAGGCCGGCCAGCGTATGCGTGAATATGAGCACCGCGAATTCGAGTTTGAGCGCGCGAAGAGGGAGATGGAGATTCTGCAGAACGAAAAGCAGACGCTGCAGATGAAACTTTCCGGTAGGGAGCAGGATTCTGAGCGATTGAAGCATGCTTACACCAGCAGAATAGCTGAGCTCGAAGCACGCGTGGAATCTTCGGACGAATACAGCTCCGGTCTTCGATCAGGTGGTCAAGCACCGTCTCAGGACACACAGGTGCTCATCCAACGAGCCGTAGCAGACAGTCAGGCCAAGCTTGCTCAGCTCAAGAAAGCCCATTCGAGATTGCTCGAGAAGTTCACCGATCTGGAACTCGAATACCAGTCCGTCAAATCTCAGCTCGACGCCATGCAAGGCCACAGCGATGGCCACACCTTCTTCCACGAGACAGATCCCAACGAGCAGTACAACGCAAGCACAGGAGGTGCATACGCAGACCGACCCGGCTCCGGAGGCGCAATGACAGCAGCCGACAGCGGCTACGACACCTACAGCGAGTACCAACATCCTGCCTCAGACCCGCTGAACCGCCGCTTCCAACCACCCGTTAGCATCCCACGAAGCCACACAGCCGGCAGTCTCCCGTCGCCTCAGACCACTGCACCCAATCCGGGGGGACTATCGTGGAAACCCAACGTCAACCGCACAGAGAGCAACCTGTCCCGCACAGGCACCGCGCCCGGCCCTCACACTCCCACCATGCAGAGTTTCAACCAAACGGCGCCGCTGATGGAAGAAGAAGAGCGGACGATGAAGATCGGCTCGAAGAGCGGCTTCAGCGACGCGAGCAGCGAGCTGTCGGGAAATTCATCGAAAAAGAACAAGATCACGCCGAACAGTGAAGTGAGGTATTATGGACGAGGTGAGTTGCCCTACCAAACTGAGGACTTGACGAATGAGATGACAGACTTAATGACTTGACACGAATAGGTGGAGCACAAAACATCAAACTCAAGCCCAAGGAGAAGAAGATTACGGAGGACGGAGCGTCCGATAAGGTGAAAGGGAAAGGCGGATTTCGAGGATTCAGAGGCTTCATGTGAAGGACTCGGGGCGGGCAAGGAGGGAAAGTTGTGATACCCTAACGACATGATGTTGGTTGTTATTATCTGACATGTCGTCTCCCAATAATTAATTGTCATGAACGAGCCGACACGAACACAACAACAACGAAAAAACGAACCAATGCACGCAAAAGCCGCCTTTCACGAACATGGAGTTATTTCCGCCGCAATCAAATTGGAAAGGCAGAAAATGCTGTGTCCGTAGAGTTGAAAATTTGTGTGAGTTTGGTAGGTGGGTTGGGGTTACAGTGAATCAGAAATATTGTACATCGAATGTAACCCGCCCAGACCCAACAACAGAACGCCTCTGGAATAATTTTGCGCCCCGCTGGCCATCCAAAAACAATAATGCGCCCCGCCCATATGTCAAAACACCACCCGCTATGCTCGTACAAGTATTCCATCGTTTCCACCCCCCCCCCCCTCTTCTCTCGTGAGATGCAACAAAAACAAACGCCTTGCCTCCACTTTTTATCGACTTCCCTCTATATCTAACAAATTTTTTCCCTTCTCAAATTCACGCCTGCTTCAAGATTGTACAAAGATTGGGTTCAATCCCTCCATTGAACCCAAGCCTGGCGAAAAGAAAAAGAATCGCCAGATCGATGTGGTGACTTCTCTCTCTAGTGGAAGAAGTACTTGCTCAACTTGAGCCTCTTGACGTCAAAGTCGCCCTTGGCCGGGACGTCGGGGAACTTCATGGGCAGCCAGATGTAGAGCTTCTTCTCGAACTTCTTAGGCTTCGCCTCCGCGGTCTTCGCGCCAGTGGAGTTATCGACAACGTCCTCGGCGGCATCCGGCTCGGCGTCGGCGGTCGCGAAAGCGTCTTCGGCGTCGGGTGAGATGTCTTCGGCAGCGGCTAGGCCGTCGGGAATCTCACCGAGCGTTTGGCCGGTCATCTCGGGCACGCAGGCGAAAGAGGACTCGTCGGCCTCTGCTAGGATGCTGCCTGGAGTGATCATTTCAGCGCCCTTAGCGCGGTCCTCGGGGTTTTCGCTGGCGAGGAGATCGAGGCGACGCTTCTCCCGGGCAAGCTCGGATGCCTGGCCAGGAGTTTCCTTTTGCTCTTTGCGCAAGGCTTCGATCTGCTGGCCGACCTTGCTGCTCGCGATGACGGTGGCCAAATACATGTGGTCCTTGTAGCGGGTCGTGAACTCCTCATTGAGTCTGCCGACGATGTCCTCGCTGTGCATGGTGACGAAGGCATCACGAAGGACCTCGCTCATCTTCTCGATGTCGCATGCGTGCGTCCAGAAAGAGTCGTGGATACTGGCGAACGTGATGCCGATTTCGTTGCACTTGATCGCGGAGAGCATCATGTGGGTGGCATCGAGGGAGTGGATGAAGTTTGGAGGGAAAGCTTGCAGTTGCTTGCGCTTGCTGACGGGGTCCCACACCTGCGGCTCCTGCAGTGCGATCTTCTGGAGGTTCGTGGAGACAATCCGAGAGCTTCCTGAGCGGTAAGGCTGGACAACTGGCATGCGGAGAGGTGTTGTCCACGTTACACTCGATTTGAAAAGCGGCTTTGAGTTTGCCATAGTCTTCGTTGCTGAGGTCCTGGTTTGGACAGAGTTCAACTGTTTGACTGCCTCGTCTTCGGCCGCAGCAGCTTTGTTGGACCTTGTCGATTTTTTTTGTTTCCTCTTAGCCGCCTTTGCCTCTTCCTTGGCCTTCGCGTCTGCATCGACATCAGCTGTCAGCTGCGCGACTTGCTCTGGCGACAAGCAGGTAGAGATGCGATCGGCGCATGCCCCAAGCCAGCCTTGGATAGCTTGTGCACCTGTGAACATGGACCCGAGCGATTTGAAGATCTTGGTGGCGACGTATACTGAGAGGTTGCCATAGTTCACCTCGCCGTGACGGGGCAGGTCAGGGAAAATCTCCATGAGCTGCTTCTTTACCTGAGCTTTGGCGCCAAAGAATGTGACTCCGTACACGTTGGTCATGACTGGCTGCTTTACCACTTTGCGTGTGATCTTTCCTTGCAACATCTTTGCAATGGGGTTGCCAGCTTCTGAGTCGCGGTTGACTTCATCGATCACAGCGTTGGCAACAGCAGTGTAGATGTCCGCTGGGCGATCACTGGGTTCGAGATTGACCTGGGCGGCACCGGCCTTGTCGCCACCAAGAGCAGCGTAATGCTGCAGACCGTTGCAGGTACCGTCCTGATGAGTTGGAAGATGCGAAACGAATTTGGTCGGGTCCGGAGAATCCAAGGCTTTGGTGAGTTCGAAACACGCTGCGAGTGTCTGCCATGAATCCTCGCTTTCCAACCACCATCGGCGGCCGCCGAGGGGGTTACGTACGGAGTCGTAGATATCATCGAGATGGGCCATAGTATAGTCCTCACGCTCCTGCAAGCTTGCCTTGTCATATCCAGCAACGTTAGCTAGGTGGATCTTCAGCCATCGAAGGCCTGCTACACCCAGCTCTTTCCCTTCGCCAAACACCAGCAGACCCCTTGCGTTGTCAGCGCCCATGTGGTTGAGATACGGCGGCACAGGGTATGCACGACCTCTGAAGTCCATGTTGTGAGGGAAATACAAGGTTTCGTTGGCCATAGTCTTTGCAACCTCGAGCTGGAAGTTTTGGAAGCATCGCTGTGAATGGTATCCAACCCTCTTGTTCTCCAGCTCACGGACTTCCTGCAACCAGACGCGTCTTGGGGTGGGGTCTGACGAAGGTTCAGGCTCTGGGGGCGCGTTCAAAGTCGGGTTAAGAGGCGCGAAGTTTGCGATCTTTTCACCAGTATTCCAGGCTTCGAGTTGGACTTTCAAGACGTCGTGGTTGATGTGCCAAGGAACTTGGGACAGAGCGTTAAGGCCGGCGTATACCTGCTTGACATCGCCCTTCATGTCCGCCGCCATGAAGTAGTCCTTACCACTCTTGTCTGAAATTGGCAGTCTCAGGATCGGTGTAGAATATCTGAGATAGCCACCTTCATTCCAGCTGGTCCACGGTCTAGGTTGAACAACCATGGGCATTCGCTTGGCGAGGAGAGCGCCTAGCGGCTGGCTCACGATTTTCTTGATCAATTCCGGGTTCGGCGTGACCATGCCAACTTTCTTGCCCATTGTAAACCTCACACGGTGCATGAACGCCGGTTGCAGCTGCGTAACCTTTTCCTTCGTCCGAGGATGCTCTTTTGTGACTGGAAATTGTGCCGTCTCAATGAGCTTGGATGCAAGCATTGCGCCCATCTTGGCCTTGACTTCCAGCGGCCAAGCGAGACTCTGCTTTATTCTCTTCCTCGAGCTAGCAGATTTGCCCATCTCTGGGTTTATGTTTATGATCTGCGAGAACTCTGTGGGTTCAACTTCTTGGCCCTGTTTCGCCAACGTAGCGCGGCGTTTGCTTGCAGCAGTACGCTTGCGTGTCTGCTCTAGCTTTTCTCGCTTCGTTATCTCAATCGCACATTCCTCCTCGATTTGTTTGCCAAGGCCTGTGATGATTTGGGCGAGTTTGACATCAGTGTCATATCTTCCGTTTTCTCGGTCTTTACCCCTAGTAAAGAGACCCATGAAGTGCAAGACAGTGTTCGCGGCCATCTTGCGAACTGGCAAGAGCTCGAAGTAGGGTGCGTAAACTAGTCGATCGTTGTGGTTCACCATAGGTCTTCCTTTGCTAGGAGTCTGACATTGCTTGCAGAGCGCCAATTCCTCCTCAAGCGCTGGCAACAGGGTCTGATACCACTGCCACATAAGGGCACCGATGGGTTTGGTCTGTAACGCCGAGGAGATTCCGATCTTCTTCAGCCCTTCGTCTTCTTTCCGCCATTTTTCGACCGCAACTTCAACCGATCTATCTTCCATTTGGCGCTGCCTCTCGTATGCACGCTCACGTTGTGCTTCGATGGGAGCATCTGCTGGCAAGGCTGCGAGTTTCGTGAACTGCGAAAATGATGCCTTGATCGAATCCAAGCCGTCTCCCTTTTGTTCTACTCCGATGATTTCCGGGAGAGAATCCATGGATACAGGATCAAGTCTGGTGAACTTGGCCATGTCGAGTTCCGGAATGTCGCTTTGTGCTTCGCTCTCTGTCTCGGCGTCCTGAGGCTCCTCTTTGTATTCCGGGGAAGTGGCCGCGCCGAAGATTGTATATTCGTTGTCGTCGTAATCCTCCGAATAGAGTACCCCTTCGTACTCTGCTTGCCCAAGCTGACTAGCCATCTCCACATAGCGGCGGATTGCTCTGTCGCGTTGCGAACCTTGCAATCCGCGAATGGCAGCCCTGATCATGATAACAAGCATTTTGTCGTCAGGCTGAACGTTGTTCCTGTATACCTCCACCTCGAACCACTTTTGCATCTTCAACTGATACGATGGACGCGCGTCCGAGTCGGCGGCCGCAAGGTGGCGTAGAAGCTCCTCCAAGTATGTAGTGTGTGCATGCAGAACCTCTGGCGAATCAGGCGGACTGAACTCGGCCAGTCTCTGAATGATGGTCTCGGCTCTAGAAATGCGACCAACGCGCAAGGTCGTGTACAGGTGTTGTAACAAGTCCATCGATGTTCCTGTCACGCCGTTGTGCACTTTGATCAACTCGTCGGGTTTCGCAGTGGTGTTGTTGATGATGATAGGATCGGCGTAAGGTCGCAGACTCGCCAAACTTTGCATAGGAGGTTTCGATGGGAAGGCCCACGGGTCGTTCGTATCCCGGGATGCAGTTTGCAATGGCTGGGCGCCATTGGGCGGATATGTGGTTTCATGTCGTACTGCGAATGGCTCTGCAGAGGTGGCAAGCTGCCGGATCTGTGCTCTGGCCTGGGGCGATACTTTCGATTCGCCTATCCTCTGAGGCCGAGGCGCAGACTGTGATGACGCTGTGTGGGAGGTGCTCCATCGGAGTTGTGCTGGGGCGAGCCAGGGGAGGTTGAGCTGTGCGAAGGAGGAGGCGAGGAGTCGGGATGTATGACGCTGATGTCTCCGTCCAGCAGAGCGTGCGAGCATCATCGCAGTCGCGAGCGAGTGGGGGCGGGTGTAGGCGTGGATGTAATTATGATGATGGTATATTAGTACAAGCGATAAGAAGGAGTGTTGTTGTTGTTGTTGTTGTTATTGTAGTTGAGGGAATAAATGCCAATCGCCACGCAAAAGAAGAAACAGGGGATGGGGAGAGGGCGATGAAGGCGGTGGTGGAAGCAGCAGCAGTAGTGGTAGTAGCAGCAGAAGAAGGAAACACAAAACTCTGGCGTCAAGTTGAGTAGCAGCCCAGCCAGCACACGAGCGTTCGCCTCATCTCTCGCGCTTGCTCCTTCGATAGGGGACGGGCCCGCTTTTTTGCCCTTCTAGAAGCTTTTCATGTCACCACCGTTAGGGTTAGGGTTATAACTCTGGCAGCAACAAAAACAATTGCACCATGATCTTGAAGCATGTTTGCATAAATTTACATACCTGTAAGTATGTCAGATATATCGTAATTTGGTTTTTACACGTGTATGACCTAGTCGCTATACAAACCTGATGTTTTACTCCTAGTTCAATATTCATCTGTATCACAACTCTGGTCATACATAACTTATACATCCAGACGACTAGGTCTCATCCTAGTAAGCATGGCAGCAGGAAAGCATCGTACACATCAAAGCACTATGAACAAGCAAAATGGATCGTGATCAAGACATTGATCCAGTGCCATAGCTCAGGCCAAATTACAGTCGACAATCGGCTCAAGATTCTTCGGTGGAAACGGCATTCACCATGCTCGCCTTCGATCCAACGCCACATCAGCTACTCTCGTCTGCTCACCACCTACGCAATCCCACGCAGCCAATTGTCTCCTTTACACGAACAACGCCATCGTTTGAACAAAGACGTAACAAACAAAGAAGACAAACCACGAATTCTATTCTCCTCTCATCCCAATTGTTCACCATGTCGAACAAAGAAGATGATCATCGACTTACTCGATTCGATCATCGTTCCTTTCCATATCCCTGTACCAATCATTCCCACAAGTCAAGACATTGCTGCCGGCCAGCCAGGACAACTTGAGTATATCTCTCTCTTTAGTATAGACCCCCAGAAAAAAAAAGCAGGTGAGCCTATCCACATGCCGTGCATCAGAAGCAGAAAGATTTCCAACGGAGCTTTGCCCTACACAACCAGCAAGCCAAAGCCAGCTCCCGAGAGGCCAACCACCAAAAAGCCGAATGGAAAGGCAAAGACCGCTGCCGCCGCCGCCGCAGCAGCAGCAGCAGTAAGGAAACAGTATAATCTCATCAACGCCATGTTGAAGAGTGAGTTCGTCGCACCCGAAAGCCCACTCCCCCCAACCGCTCTCGGCGACCTCTCCAACCCCATCCTCCGCGTCTTCAAAGCTACTAACTTCGTCAACGTCAAAGACTACAGCGTCATCGAGCCCTCCGTGCGACTGGCCTCGCACCTGCTCAAACACCCGTCCCTGCGGCCGATGCTCAGGACCATTCTCAAGCACGATAGAATGATCCCCGTAGGCGAGAAATCAAGCTCCGGGAAGCCGCTGTATGAGTATCCGGACGACAGTGCCGACGAGATGACTGACGACGACGTCGCGTTGATTGATCGGGCGCTAGATGATCTAGCAGGATTTGTGACCTTCCAGGCGAAAGGCAAATACTGCCCAGCCGACGCCATGACCGAAGCCCTCGTTAAAAGAGCGCCCAATCGAGACCATAGGACAGAGACGCTCGGCGGTCACCGTAGCCGCATCGAGTACAGCCTTGCACTGCTTAGGCTCCTCGAGAAAGCATCCAAATCGCCCCCGTCGAAGCGAGACAAGCCCCTTCTTCTAGTCTGGCGCTTCACCTTGGCCGTGCAACTCGCGCACGAAGTCTGCCACGCCCTGACTACCGCCAAAGACGGGCGCTTGAAAGCGTTTGATGTGGAGCCGTTTTTCCACAATGCCTTGACCGCGGAAGTCGGATTCACTATGGAAGAAGCGCTGTTCGGCGGCTCGCCTTCTCTGCTCTGGGCAGATGAACAGCCGAACGACGAACATGCAACCAGGGTGCATCACAAAAGTGCAGGTAAGTTGAGCGATCTCGTTGGCGTGTTTGTTCTTTGGCCGTGGCCCTGTACGTCGATCGTCCGGGAGTATCATGCCCAAAAATTTGCGTTGCATATGCGCAAGGCTGACAGGGCTGCGCTCGCGCCGAAAGATGTCGCATGGCGGGTTGCGATAAGGGACTTGACTCGGTTTTTTGACACGGCGTTTTGGGCGCAGGAGGACCCTGGCACGATTTTCGATCGCTCGGTAGGTTTTGCTTTCACTAGTGACTACAAAGGTGAGAGGTCTGCTGCTGAGTTCAGCAAGCAAGAGTTGAGAGACTATGCCTTGAGTGCGTACAAGATCTCTAAGAGCAAGGCGATCATCAAGAAGTAGGTATTTCGAGGTAGGTCAGCGATGCTTGCGTGATTGATAGATTGTTCAAATCATAAATTCCAGGAACAAGGAAAGCTCTAACAAGGGTATCTGACCAAAATTCCGCCCACATGAAAAGAAAAAATCTCCATCCGTAATTCGTAATCGTGAAATCATGATTTTGCTTCCGTCTGAGGGCTTGCTAGCGCATCGTGTGTTGTTGTTGTTGTTGTTTTTGACCGAGAAATTCGGTTTCGCAGTGTCGCGAAAATTACATCAGGCTCACGAGAAGTGTTTCTCGACGTGATGGTTGACGGCCGCTTCGTCACCTTCAAAATTGCCACACACCGGGCACTTTGACAACGCCGTGGCGCCAAACTGTGAAGGGTCGACTTGCGACTCTTGCCTCTCGTCGACGCCCAGACCTTGCACACGGGTCGCCAAGCCTTGGTCTGTGGTGCTTGCAGACCGCTGTGATGGATTGCGGCTGTAAAAGCCCTCATCAGGGTTTGTTACAGCATAGTGACTGCTGCCTACGCTTTCACGTTTGGCAGTCTGTTGAGGGGCATCCTTACGCGTGTAGCTCGCATTCGAAGCGCGGTGCGGGTGTTGGTGGGTGCTACCAGTAGGACTGGCAGGGTATGGCGGACCTGCGTTGGGCCGAGGAGAAGTGGTCGTTTGTTGGGAGCTAGGACGGGGTGGAAGAGCTGGGCTTGGTTGTGGAGATGGAACTGGTTGTTGGCTGCTGTTACGGTGTGGTCGGAGCGGCGTTGGCTTCGCTCCCGTGCCGTTGGAAGGCACGCTTGTGTCAGCGAGTTCGGCGGTGAAAGTAGGTACGCTCGGAGTCGCATGCTGGTTGGGTGACTGTTGAGGATGGTAGAACGAGCCTTCGACTTCGACAGGCCCTGGCGCGGCAGTAGGCTGGCTTGGAACGTAGGTCGACTTCTCCGCGCCACCATATGACTGGCTTGTGTGATCTTCAGGTCCCCGATATCCTTCTTGTTGATATGCAGGTAGATAGTGGCTGTTGCGAGTGCTCTCACGTCGGTTGACAAGGTCGCGATAAGTCGTGTACTTGTTTTCCGGGTAGTCAAAGCCATCTTTCGAACTCAGACCGGGACTCAGTGCAGGACTTTTCATGCCAATATCGAGATGTGAAGCGTTGCTCTGACTCTGCCCGTGCACGTTATTGGGGTTGGTTGTCTTCATTCTACCGTCTTCGAACATTGCATGCAGCACTCCTTCGTCCAGTAGCTCA
The DNA here is from genome assembly GCA_023634325.1 of Cladosporium cucumerinum. Taxonomy (NCBI): domain Eukaryota; kingdom Fungi; phylum Ascomycota; class Dothideomycetes; order Cladosporiales; family Cladosporiaceae; genus Cladosporium; species Cladosporium cucumerinum. Next base: position 741,675 of record JALDQA010000002.1, read on the forward strand.
GCCTTGCGCGTCATACGGTCAACCATGACGCCAGCCGCAGCCTTCATTTCTTTCTTGACGAATCCCGACAGCGCAAGATTGCAAACAATCTCAACATCCTCTCGCAGATACAGTCCCTCCAGTGGAGTTTCCACGCCAAGTTCGCGCGGCTCTTTCGGCTCACCGGGCTGATTGCCTCTCACAGTCCATTTGTTCCGTAGGTCGACGCCCATCGGTGCATATGTGTGTGTTTGAAGTCCATTGGGCAGGTCGTAGAAGACTCCCTTGAACGATATCTTCTTCTTCAAGCCGAAGCCCCATGTGATGATTTCGGTGATCTCGTACCATTGCGCGAAGAACTCATCAGCCGCAGCTTCGCGGGGTGCGGGAATCGGTTTGTGGCCGGTGACGAGCGGGTTGAGCGAGATTACTTCGCCATGCGACTTCAGCATGTCCAGAGCGAGCTGGCGCGGGATGTTACCCGGCAAGGGAGTGATCTTGGTGTATACGATGCGTTTGCCCATGGCGTCGTTCATAAGGGTGCTGCTGCTGGAGGTGCAGCGGCAGAGAAGGAGGAGTGGAAGGATGGATGTACACAGAGGTGGGATACGAGGATGCGAATGAGGAAGAGGAAGGAAGCACGGTGGGAGAATGGCGGCAGGAATAATGAGAGAGTAGGCAGCAGACGATACTCGCTGGTAGCACAACAGACGACGACACGAGTGCAAGATTGCGCACCGCCGCCGGATGCTGGAGAGGGCTCCTTCGAATCTTACCGTGGTGCGCTTCCAGCGAAGCTGACAGTACTCGACTGCTGTACCCTGCCAGTTGCCAGCCTGCGCCCTCTAGCTGGGTATTTATGACGTGTTGGTATTAATAGATTGATAGACATCTCATCCCACCAGCCGGGATATGACGAGAGTTGTCATACTCTCAGCAACATTCCTGAGTGTACGCAATCGTCAACTCCTTGACAGTCTCACTCACAATCAGCGTGAGGTCAACGACATTGGCTTTGATGTTGTCTGCGCAAAGGATGCCACTGTCGCCGGCGCACATCTGGTGGAGCCAATCAGATTGCCATACCGCGCCACTACAGAGCTGATGGTCAGCTGTGCCAGCACAGACGCAAGACACGCGTTGATCGGGGCTTGTGGCATCCATGCAGCCCTACCATGCACGTGGAACATCGTGGTGGATCACAACTCTTGCACACTGTTCCCTTCCACTCATCATCCCAGCCACCTGGTACTGGGTGCTAACACCATCAAACTTGGGCTGTGATGCATCGAGGTAGAAGGTGTGTCTTCAAGGTAAATCTGATAGTAGACTCTGCACGCAAACTTGTGAACCACACATCTCCTCCTGCTTCCAGTGCAGCTTTGTCCTCGTGCTTACCTCGGGTGATTTCTGGACGGAAGACCATCACCCACGCTCGAGGGTGCATATATAACTTTTCGTGTGATGGTGTCCTTGGGATTTTACCAATGTAACTGCGCCGCGGAATGTAGGGCTGCATTCGAGGATGAAGACTCCAAGTATTGCGAGTCTTCGGTGCCCCAGATGCGTACAAAGGATTGATTGTTCTCGCGCTGGGCATAAATGAAAGCTGACTGCGGAGTGTTACAGCTACTTTTTTTTTGACTCAACATCTGAGCCTGAACATTGCTCCATGGTGGATCTACACGCCTCGGTGATGGCTTCTCATATAATATATATATTTCCTGCTCCGTGAGAACAAGGTTCTAGGATATGCGGGGGATGAGCCTGCTAATCCACAAGCCCCATGCTCATCGAGTGGGCCAAACCTGACGCGACTCAATTCAAGACCCAATCACTCATGCTCCAAGCTATGTTTTGTGGGCGAAGCTGAATCGCTCACGAGATTGTATGCAGCCCCACGTCGTGTGTACCAAACGCACGTCACCGAGCGACCTTGGTAGTCTACATCAAGCAGCCGTTCTTGCGGCTGGAGTGCAGCTCGGACATGGCAAGCCTTGTCCTCTTGCCGTTGAGTCGGATGAAGACTTCCACGATCCATTCGTACCACACCTTGCGATCGTCGGTTTGACGCCACATGCTGAGCTCAACCTCGGCGTTGTCGGGCATGTTGATAGGAGTCTGTGATTTTGTTAGTGATTAGAAGCGCCTAATGACAGGGGTGCCAACTCACCTTGAGGGGGAAGAAGATCGGGAACCAGCTGATCATGTCGCAACTCTTGGCTTCCATGGTGACCGGGTTGGTGCTGAGCTCGACCTTCTCGCCGCTCTCGCTTGCGTAGAGGACGGATTCGAAGTAGCCCGCAAGACCGTGGCAGATACCACGGTTCTGGACGGTGAAATGGACCTTGCAAGCACGCGAGTTGTGCTCGTTGCTTCCGTCTCCTCCAACAGCACCTCCAGCTCCGCCGTGCTCGGCGCTACCTCCCCTGCGAGCCTCAGCCTGCTCAAGGACAGCAGTCGGGGCAGGGTGCGAGAATACCCAGGCGTCCTGCACGTCTACTTCGGGGGTCTCTCCCTCTCCGCCTGACTTCAGTGAGAGGAAGTCGAACTGTTGGAACATGACGACATATGGGATTTCCCACTTCTCTGAGCCACCACGACCAAGCAGATCGTTGTAAAGGCGAGGCGTAGCGATCGGAGTCATATGAGCGCTGTAGCTTTGCGGGATGTTGACGCCGTGCGCGGGGTCAAGGACGTGCTGCACGCCATCCAGGCATTCAGGCGAGAGCTCATTGTCCGCGAACGAACCAAGAAGCTCAGAAACAAGGATATCGACTTTGTGAACTGCGCCATCGATAATAGGGCCTTTCCAAGCACGCATGTCGGTCTTGACGACAGTGACGCTCTTGTTCCACAGAGGGTCAATGATGTTCCTTCGTTGGAGGTGCACGTATGCGTTCTGGTTCTTCTCGACGGCCCATGCCTTGATCTTGATACCGCTGGTCTTGCTGGCCATGAGCGCTTTCGACACAAGCGGTCCTCTTCCAGCGCCGACCACGGCAACGACAATTTCCCTGCCACCTACCTTGGCGGACAAATCTTTCAGTGCAAGAGCAACAGCACGCTCGTACCAGTCGTACTTGATGGGATCCTTCTCGAAGACTTCGTAGGTCACGCTTTCCAAGTTGTCGGACAAAGGCTGAAGAGGGGACTGCATGTAGTCCTGGTAGCCTTGTCCGAACCTCTCGATAGGTGCGCGTACGGGCTGAGTCTGCTGTAGGTGGCGCAGGTAGCGCAGATGAGACACAGGATCTTGGGATGTCGTTGCGTTTGCGGCTTCCGCGGGAGTAGGCTCGGGCGCAGGAGCCTCGTCTGTGCCCTCGATGGGGTCGACATCGCCGAGCAGAATCCACGGCGTCTGGCGGAGACGCATGAACTGTGTGAGATACTGTTGGTGGCCCTTTGACAAGACCGGGAAGCCCTTTGCGTTACGCAGGAATGTTGTGTGAGGGAACATCAAGCTTCGTACTGGCTCAGAGTACCAGCGGGACTGGAGGGTCTTCTGCGGAAGCTGACGGGGGATTTCAAGTGCTAACAGATCATATCATCAGCTATGTTCGCTACATGTTGTGTAGGCATAGTAGTTTCTACCTTTTCCAAATGCTCATGTAGGTCCTCAAAGCGTTCTGGGTGAAGGTACGTCGACCTATTGGTAGTAGGGATATGTTTGTGAAGAAGAAATTGAGAAACAGCAAGACAATGAAAGACGTGAAATGGAGTGTGGAATCTTGCTTACCAATTGAAAGACGAGAGTCGTAGTTGCACATGGTTCTGAGTGTGTCCCAAGTGTCCCAAGAGCTGAAGACGTCCTCGGAGGGATCATCCTCTTCAGGGAGTGCGATTTCCTGCTCTTTAGCAAGTTCGGCCAGATGGGTGCCATCTCCACTCTCGTGCTCCAGCTCACCAACCATCGGTAGCAGAACATTGAGGTGAATGTAAGGGCCCATACCAAGTGACTCTGATACCGCACGGGCGTACTGCATTACGTTGGAGCCTGGCAATGGACCATGGATCATCACATGCTGGATACCACAGAAAGCAGCATACGCCATCTCCAGGTTGAAGACTTGCAAACTGACGTTGGCAATCAGCGGGTCCAACGAGCCAAGATCAATCCAAGAGCTGATCACCGCGATCAACGCTGAGTTGCTATCATCAGGCGTGAGGGTGGTGTCTTTCGGAGTGAACGGCGAGAGCAAAGGCATGGGCACGTCGCCTGGAGCATCCGAGTTGGAGAGCTTCTCGAGATGCTGCTCGACCTGGGCCACGACCTTCGATTGGAAATCGGGTGTAGAGATAGGCGCCGTCAGCATATCATAGCCAACATCCTGAGCGTCTCTCAAGACCCTGCTTGGACCGTTGGGTGTTGCCCTGCTGGTTTCGTGCTGCCCAATGAACCACAATTCGATGGGCTCAGACGGCGGGAGATTGTTGGTGGCGTCCATCTTGAGTCAGAGTAAGCACCTCAAGTATGCCTTCGGCTGTTAGTCTCAGGTGAAGACGTATGTTGTAACAACACCACAATTCTTCGAGATCGGGCTGTGTGCTCCGAGGCACAAGGCGAAAAAAGTCAGGCACGTTCGACAGCGGCGCTCGCTCGGTTAAAGGTCGGTGAAATCATTTACTCTGACACGAAACAACACGCCTTCGCGCACTTCTGTCCTGCCTGACATTTGCCATCATTTGTATATCACTTTGGCCCTATCGACTGCTAAAGTGAGCCTTGAAATCAAGAATAGATGTTTGCATATGAAGACTCGATCCCTTCTCATCATTATTTGCTCAGCAGTGAGCATATTAACATGTCTCGTGTACACACACGTCTCAGCACAACCTTCGCTAAGTGTACACTACTTCAATCGTCTGTTTCACAATAATGGCTCTCTCAGAGCCGTCACTTGCCACTGATTGTTTATCACTGGCCGCAACGGCACTCGTGAGAGTTTCCCCGATGATCCGATCGTGCAGCTCGATTGTGTCCACACCCGCCCTGTGATGCGCTCTCTTTCTGCCGCTCGTCTGATCTTGCGACTTGAACGAAACTCCAGAATTCCCGGATCGACTCCCTATGTAGCTCGCTTTACTGCGGTCGTCAGCCGAGTTGAATGTTGTCTTGCCCAAGAGACCCGTGTTCGCTGATTGCATGAATATTCGCAGGCACGGTATTGTAGCTGATATGACTGAAAAACACAGTTCCCCTTGTGTGAAGACCTCGGTCGTAGCATAGTCGAAGATCAGCTCATTGCTTGCCAAAGACCCCGACAGGCTGATGAGGCGCAATACCGCAAGTGGTATTGCACTGAAAGTGTCAGCATATCAGTTTACTAATGGAGCAGCAGTTTCACATACATTAGCCGGACTGTAAAGCCCAGGACTACCCAGACTTTATGACTTTGCTTCATCTGGAGACCCCAAACCAGCATGAATGGCATACATGCAATGGCAAGGTCAATCGTGCAAGCGAAGAACTCGACGGCGATCCATCGATGGAGCTGTGATAGGCATTAGCATCAAAGGACCTCACAAAGATATGTGTCCAGTGCTTACTGTACTCGTTGCAGCGATACTACATGGTTCTGCTGCGCGTTCCCGGACACCAACCACGAACAGTGACACGATGCCCAGTCCAGCGGAGGCGCAAGTCAGAACTTTGGCCCGCCTTACGTGTCGACGCGCGATACAAAGTCGTTTGACCAGGAAGCAAACGGCAAGCTTGCTCCAGAAAAGGGCCCACACGTACAGAATGTCGCTGGCAAAGACAATCTATCCATCGTGAGCAAATTTGTAGACCAGAAGAACGATTTCCGCGTACCTTGCGAACAGAAAGCGAGTCCTCAGCAGTCAAGCTTGCAGATTTCCTGCCCAAGCCAGCGGGAACCTCCATCAGAGCAACGATCGAGTACACCATGCCGAATACCTAAGATGTGTCAGAATATTCGAAATACAGCGACCCCACAAGGTTTCTGACCGAAGCAACGGCGACGGCGGCATCGTCACTCCCAAAAAGGCTCTGCCATGGCCATCTTATCAGCAATCTGATGCAGAAAAATATGCCAATGGTCGTCAGAGCAAGCGCCGCAGCAATGGTCGCAAGTGCGCCTTGATCTTGATCGTTCACAACATTGCTTGGCACCACTTCCCTCGCAAGTAGAGACATTTGGAGGAGAATTAGCTGGCAAAGTCTTGCTTGATTGCTTCGCAAACGAAGTCGTTAGCACTGATCAAAAGTGACAATTCCTATCCACTTAAGCCATGACCGCAAGGGTAAGCCCATGACCCAAGCGACACGCGGTAGCCCTGGGTGCTGCAGACTATGCCGAATCTAGTTCGGCTGATTGTTTCGTGCCAACGCGCAAGGCGCAAACAATCAGGGCTCTCCAATGATCACTATAGGCAATTCTCAGGGATCATACTCCGCTGCTCATTCAAAGCATTTTGATCGTTGTATGGCCGCTTATAAGATCAGCAGCTACAACTTGAAACTCTGTGCAATGGGTGTTTGAGATTCGCCGTTCTAGACGATTCATATTTAGTCGTGTGGAAGAACATCACTGAGGTCATTGAATTATACTTCTCATTCTCGTGGGCTGTAAAAGAGTCAAAATAGACGTGTGACGGACGAACATTCGCCGCGGCTATTGAATGCCGTGAACGTACTGTTTGACTTATCAATTGGCCGCAAGCAGGATGTGATCCTAGACTCTTAGCGTATTGTTAGAGCGTTCCATGTGCGCCCATACTCTTGGCGGTTACTGTGGCACAGCAATCGAAGTGGAACCAGCTGCACTTGGTAAGGAAGGAGTTACACGCGAATGCAGGGATCGTGTCATGACATTTCGCATTCAAACACTGCGCTTACATGTGCTAAAAAGGGGATATGCATACTGACATTGTTGAGTGGTTGGAGGTGTTGTCCAGTGTGCCGATCAAGATCACAATGACCTGCTCGACTTGCGACACGCTGTTTGGGGTGTCTGGCTGAGCATAAGGAGATGGGACCATCAAAGCGCAGTAGCATGCAACACCGATAGCACATCAAAAGTGGACCCGAATCCTTCTCTCCTCGCGTGCCGAAGGAGCAACCGGGCCGGAGACGCTAACGGTACCCCCACGCTCCCCCTAAGAAACCAGTCTCCTTAGTTTCCTTTGGTCTCCTCGCCTCAGGTCTCTTCGTTCCTTCAGGAAGCGGCAGTGCCCTCCGGACATTGAGCTCTCACATTAGTTTAAGCAACCGCGCCAATTACATACTGCGTGACAAGCATGGTGGCTGCGAGCCGACCTTTGCCCGTGGTAGTGTAGTTTCCAGGCGGGCGGGCACTTGGTTTGGAGTCGACGGCGAACTCTTCAGAATCAGTGGCATCTCGCTTCGAAGCTCCCTACATCAGGGAGTGTCCCTCTGACATACGAGCTCTTGATACCGGTCCCGACATCCAGCAGATGTTATAATCTGCCAAAATATTCCTAGAGTCTCTCGAGGCGCCTGCACGAAGTCTAGGTTGCCATCGAGACAAGAAAACGAAATGACCCTCGTCGATCTTATGCAACTCGGAGTTACGTCTCGATCGGCATATGCGACCCTGCACTACAGGGGGGGTTAGTACACAGACACGGGTCTGCCCCAAGCCGAGCGCCTTACACGACATCTTACCATTCGTCGCCATCAATCAACGGTTGTCTGGAAGGCGTTTCCCCTGTCACAGTCACGATTGGTCGTAGTCCTGGATCTTGGCCTGTCTGCACAATCTTCAGATATCTTATGTCTCTCACCATTCTTGCCAAGTAGCAACTTGCAACGTCTTGACAGCCACGATCAACGGCCATACCAGATCTCACAGCCAACATGTCGAAGCAACCGGATATCTACGAGCATCGTGAGCCGAGTGACGGTTCTCCAACCTCCCGGCACAAGGAAGATGGCGACGAATCCAACAGTGGAAGTTTTTATGATCAGGCCGATATGCAGCGCCTTGGAAAAGAGCAAGAGCTCAAGGTATGTTGCTCGTACTCCCACAACTTCAGATGGCAGTGCAAGTTTGCTACAACCAACGCGATCAAGCAACAATAAGACAGGTTGATTGGGGCTACATAAGTCGAACTTTATACTGACAGCTGACGACTGTAGCGTACATTCCACTCCGTGTCGATTCTCGGGCTCACATGTGTGATCATGGCAACTTGGGAAGCAATTTTCAGCACAGGCACCTTTTCTTTGATCAACGGAGGCAGATCCGGCACAGTCTGGCTGTACATCTCAACCTGGATGCTCACGATTCCTGTGTCTGCGTCGCTTGCGGAGATGGCCTCTATGTAGGTCCTCAAGTTTTCTGACCGTCTAACATTGGCAAGTCGCTGAGACTGCACTATTTAGGGCACCCAGTTCAGGTGGACAATATCACTGGCAAGTTAATCCAAGATACCACAAGCCACAACCATACTCATAGCTAGTAGGGTCTCAGAATTCGCTCCTCCTAGCATGCAGAAGATACTGAGCTATGCGTCTGGTTATCTTGCGGCTCTGGGCTGGCAGGGCTTCATCGCTACTGCCTCTTACATGACTGGACAGCAAATCTTCATTGCTGCCTCTGTGTACAACCCCGAGTTTGTACCGGAGCGGTGGCAGAGTTGCCTGTTTGTAAGTGCGAAGTCCATCGCTACGAGATGCTGGTTCACTCGCAGCTGACATATGCACTCATTAGACCATTGCCGTCGTACTCTTCGCTGCCGGCTTCAACACATTCTTGGCCAAGCGACTTCCTATGTTCGAAGGAATCGTTCTGTTTGCTCACCTCCTCGGGTTCTTCTGTGTGATGATCCCACTCTGGGTCCTTGCTCCGAAAACACCTCTCCGTGAAGTGTTCGGCGCATCAGGGTTCGCAGACTTTGGCGGCTGGGGGTCTATAGGAGTAGCATGTATTGTTGGGCAGCTCGCAGCATCCTCCGCGTTTGTCGGTGTTGACAGCGCAGCACACATGGCTGAAGAGGTATGTTGAAAGCGAGTCACACAACAAGTGAAAGCAATTGCTCACGAAAGGTCAGGTCAGGAATGCTTCTGTTACAGTGCCACGCATGATGCTGGGTACAACAATTGTCAACGGCTGCTTGGGACTTGTGGCAGTCATCACATATATGCTGGTCATCCAGGACGTTGAGGAACAGATTCTTGGTGCCGGAAATGCCTACCCTTGGATTGGCGTCTTCGAGGCTGCGACAGGAAGCAAGGTTGGTGCGGTCGGCATGACGGTTCCGTTTATCATCATCAGCTTCGGTAGGCTCTTCAACCAATGTCCATGAAGAACAGACATCTGACATTGATATCTGGCAGGCATGGCGATCAATGCGACTGCAGCTGCCTCTCGCCAGGCGTGGTCGTTCGCTCGGGATGGGTAACTGCTGCGAACATGCATTTCTACGAATCCTGCTAACTTTTTGCAGTGGCTTACCCTTCCCAACATGGTTCACAAAATTGGTCATCGTCGATAGCGTACCGCTCCCACTCAACGCCATCATTGCGTCCATGCTTTTTGTCCTCATCCTCGTTCTACTTGTTCTGGGCGGCGACCAAGCTTTCAACTCGATCGTGGGCCTTCTCAATGGTGCCGTTGGTCTGACATATGCCCTGAGCATTGGCTGTGTGCTTTGGCGCAGGACATTCGGCGAGCCTCTGCCTCCTGCTCGTTGGTCCCTCGGCAAACTCGGAATCCCACTCAACCTCATCGCCGTCCTCTATCAGTCTTTTGCAACGATAATCAGTTTCTTCCCGCTTTTCGCGGAAGTCACGGCCGCGAACTTCAATTGGTATGTTTCAATACAAGGTCTGTGTCGACGTATACCTGATAAGTCTTGTCTGCAGGGCAATCGCTATGTTCGCATTGGCGATCGCCATCGCTCTGTCCAACTACTACATTACTGGAAGGAAGATCTATGCGGGACCTGTTGTCACTATCATCAAGGACGCATAGATGTAGAAGAGCTCATCAATCTCACTACAACGATCGAAAGCAGTCGTAGACATTTGCAGAGATTGAGAAGAAACTACATGTATATAATTCATGAACGCTTGGTCAAACATCCAATTAAGACTCCCCACAGTCTCATGCATGATATCGTGAATTTTTGTCTGACAAGGCTCGTTGCGCGCCGGAGCTATCTCTTACGTTCCTTCTTATGCGCTCCTATTTCCCGCTTGTCCGCTTGGGTGAATTTTAGGTAGTTTGGCAATGATATTAGAAATCTGCCCTGAGTCACCAACTAAGTGTCCGCAGTAGAGTCTGACTTGAGATAGCATCGCATCTCTAATCGCCGAGCCGTCTCTCTTTCGGAGATATGACTCGTAACTCCGCCAACTTTGCGAGTATTGACTATTTGGTCGAAGGGAACATTGAACTCAGGGAAAGCGTGTAAGCTCTATTGAGCATTTCCAATAGCTCGAGACTTCCATCCATCGGTGGCCGGCATTGACTTGACACAGCGTTGCCGTTTCTGCTCAGATATAAGTACCCATCGACAAACACAACTCGAACGAAGCGACAATTCCACTGGCAACCAATACCTGAAGACAGTTCAAAGTAGCCACCATGGCTCTATTCATGCAGCTCTTCCAGAGGCTACCTTGGCCTACATCGTCTTTCGTTGGAATGACTGTGATCATCACGGGAAGCAACACCGGCTTGGGCAAAGAGGCAGCTCGCCACATCGCAAGACTTGGAGCCGAGACACTCATACTCGCAGTCCGTAGTCTGGAGAAAGGTGAAACAGCCAAGCATGACATCGAAAACACAACAAAATGCGGCAAAGACGTGATCCAGGTCTGGCACTTGGATCTGGCGAGCTACAGCAGCGTGCTGGAATTTGTCGACAGAGCGGCGAAGCTCCCGAGGATTGACGCTTTGATTGCGAACGCATCCATTGCAGCCATGAATTATGCCGTTGCGGAAGACAATGAGTCTAGTCTGACGGTTAATTTGATCTCGACCTTCCTCTTGGTGCTGGCGATGCTGCCCAAGATGAAGGATACGGCAGAGGACTTCAGGGTGACGCCAGTCATCTCAATCACCTCATCGGGGGCACACAAGAGCGCAAAGTTCCCTGAGAGGCTCGCTCCGGAAGGCCAAATCCTAGCAACGTTGAAAAAAGAGCAGGAGATTGATGCTTTCGAACGTTACCCAACCACCAAGCTGCTACAGACCCTTTGTGTGAAGCACATCGGCGGGCAGTACCCGAAACTGGAAGTCACCATCAATGATGTCAGTCCTGGGTTCTGCAACACGTGAGTCATACCTTTACATCATCAGCAAAAGGCACGTATCCCTTCCCCTTGACAATTGTCGCTTTCCAGGGCACATCTTTCACACTCCCATCGACCAAGCCAGAGATGAAATCGGCGTGTACGTCGGCATTGACACCGTGCCACATCGGAGTGCCATCTTGCTCTCTTTCATCTACAAAGTAGAACCTTTATACTGATGTCAGCCTGACTTCCGCGACGTAACAAACAGTGATAACAAATACTCACCCCATGCCTTTCTCGCGCCAGACGGAGTCAGCGACTTGAATGAAATGTGCGCTAGCGGTTTTGCCCAGTCCGAGAGTCAGAAGCTTAGGAACAGGGTTCCAGAGAAGAAAGTTTCCTGTGTAGAAGAAGTTGCCGTGGCCCAATTTCTTAAAGCCAGTCAGTGCTTCTCGCGCTGCGACGAAGGCGGATATTGTGTTCACGGCAAGATGCCGCTGGAACTCCTCTGTCGAGATGTCGAGAGCTGTCTCTGGGGTCTTGCCACTGGTGATAGCGTATGCTGACACTCAATGTCAGCATGGCCATGACCTCTTGCAGTGCTAGACGCTGCGATGGTTTCGATTTGCGTACCATTGTAGACGACAACACTCGGCTCGCCCCAGGCTCCACGCACCCTTTCAAAGACACTCTCCACAGTTATAGGGTCGGCGAGATCACCTTCGAGCGCTATGGTATTCTCGCCCCTGTTCTCTGCGTCCTTCGAAGATCGAGATACTGTTGCAACTCGGTAACCCTCACTGCGGAGACGACTGGCTACATGGGTGCCAACTCCCGCACCAGAGCCCAGGATCACGGCGATTCGGTTACTCATATTGCTGGGGGATTCCTGGAGAGAGAACTAGTAGTTGGACGTCGCGTTGGAACGCATGGCGGTGATGTTGACCGGCATGATATCTGCTCGGGGCTTGTTGGCACGCCTGCTTACACACGGCAATGCTTCGTCAGCCAGGGATGTAAGGCGTGCGTACATACATATCTCCGTTGCATGTTTCCCGTGGACGGCGGGATCTCAAAGTCGGATTTCTAAGCTGGTTTGTCGCTTGGAGCTCCCGCAGCCAAGGACTTTTACCTGCTAGCGGACAGTGATCTCAGCTCGTAAGTCAGCCCTAAATTCGAACGCGGATGATGATGTTCTCGGGTTCAATCTGGTTGACACCGAGCGACTTATCACGACAAAGCATTGATGCAAGCACTACGCTCTCAGATTAACATTATTCGTTGCGAGCATACTCTAAATTCAATCTCTTGGGGTATAACAATCGCCATCGCCAGTGCTGTCGCCAAACGGCGCGAAAATGTCTTCAAAATCTAATGTCAACCAATGCTTACCACTTGAACCCCCCGAACGAGTCCTTCTAGCTTCAAAAATGACAAAGGACAGTCTCAACTTTCAGCTGCGTCGTTCGTCCACCCTCAATTACCGCTCACTTCGTCTTAGCATCTTCTCCACCCGCAGTTTGCTTGTTGATTGCAGCCGCTACACTTCCTTCTCCGGTAGGCTTGTTACTCGGATCCACTTTTCCGTGCTGATCTTGGCTCGCAGGCGGTCCAAGGTCCAATGCAGTGGTTGTTGCGTCGGCGCTCCCGTCGTTTCCAGACGGTCCTGCTGGAGATCCAACAGGCGAGCCGATATTTGATGTGCCCTCAAGGCTAGGCGATCTTGTCATGCGCTGTACTTCGTTCCTCAGAGCATTCAACTCCTTCTCCATTCGACGGCCAAACACGTCGATGTAGTAGGTCGCTCCGTTCCAGCTCGCCCATGCGAATACAACCATCATGAACGCTGATGAGGCCCAGCGGTACCAGAACCAGATCGGACACGGTACCATTGTCAAGAGGGCGTAAATGTACTGGATGCACATGAAGACTGGCTCCTGGAGGCTGTCCGGGCATGAGAGAACAAATTTGCCGAGAGGGTTCTTGGCATAGCTCTTACGGAGGAACGTGAAGGAGGTCGGGTTGCCTGCAGCAATCTTGCTGCGCTTGCGCACAGTGATGAGGAAGTGGTAGCTGAGTTGCCAGATGGCGTAGGGAAGGGTGACCCAGATTATCATTGCACCCAGAGTGTAGTGTTGCGGATCTCCTGGTTGAGAGAATTTGATCGAAGCGACGGCAGGGAATTGAGATTCAAGCATCTCGCGCGGAAGCAGGTGTACGATGCAATGCAGGGTAGCGCAAGGCATGATGTGGATGAACAGACTATGTAAGGTTAGATCTGTCCATAGGAAGAGTGAGACTGGGAACATACCTAGTGACCTTGTCCAAGCTGTGGAATACCAGACTATTCCGCCACATTACAATAGCAACTGCATTGTTGCCGAAACACAGACAGTACGTGCTGATGAAGAGTCTCTTGGATTGTGGGAAGAACCAAATGCTGAGGACCATGAGCAGGTTGACGAAATAACACAGATCCGCGAGGAAGTAATGGTATCCGATTTTGTGATACTTGTACCACCGGATGGGCATGAAGTATGCCAGTTGAATCGTATACCAGAGGTGGAAGACCTCAGGCCAGGCTCCGATAAGCCAGCCAGAAATGAAGATGTTCAGGACTGCCGTTACAAAGCTGACCTTTTCGCCAAGAGTCACGGTCTTCGCATCGTTGAATCGCTTGCCTAACTTGTCCACTGTAGTGCGCATGCGTCTGCGATACTTATCCAGCTGTTCGTCGGGACTCAAGGGCACGCGTTTCCGCCATTCCTGCACCATGACATCCTTGCTTGACTGCGCGCGACTCGCGAGCTTGCGCCTTTGCGAGCGGACTTTCTCTGCTTGCTGGCTAAGGGTATGTTGCATCTTCTCAAGGCGTTGAGGTAGTGCAAGGTTCTCGAGGACGTCGAACATCGTGAGGCGATCCAAAGGTGGGAAGTTGTCATTTCCATATGAATCGTAATCGCCTGAGTCGGAGTTGCTGCTTGTGCGTGTCAAGCCAGGTGTGCCGGGTGTGTTGTATCCATAGGCAGAATTCGAGCCGGCACTGAGGTAGTCGTTGGATTCTTGAGACGCCGCGCCTCCACCTAGCGGCTTCTCAGACTCATCTTCCGCCGACGCCATCCGATCGAGGCTCTGGAGTTGTTTCGAGATGAGCTCCTGGCTTCTCGGCGACTCGTCTTGTTCGGCCTGTCGCAACTCTTGCTCTTCCTCCAGGATCCAGTCAAGATAAGAAGATCCGTGACCAGAGTAGAATGAACGATGCAGAGTTGGAGAAAACAGCAAAGGTCTTTGTTGTTCTGTCGACGTGATATGCGTTAGTGCCCCTCTACACACTGATAGACATGATTTGGATATAATTCCTGAACGGCGAAGAGAAAGGAAAGTGCGTGCTTACAGCAGCTTGCAGAGGATGCAACGATTAGACGACTCGTGCAGATGACCAGCAGTGCATGTGCCGGCAGACGGCAAGCGAGACAGTAAGGTAGTGTGTGAAGAAGACTGGAGGTTATTCGCAGCACGTACGTGTGGGCAAATGTTGTGGACAGAAGCGCGGTGAGTACTGGGCGTGGCCTGGAACAGCTCTATGAATGGCCGACAATATATACAGTACGTCACACACACCGCCTGCATATCAACACTGCTTCCCTTTGGCTTCGGGCTCGGTTCTCTAGCGTCCTTTAGCGCCACAGTAGCGCCAGTTCGGTCTCTGCCTGTTTCGCGTCGTCGAACGCGTCGTCTTGAATTGATCGCAACGCGGGGCCAATCGCCAAACATCCTCATTTACATCCACATCCACATCCACCGACCTCGAAAGGGCTGCACCTTACACACATCACACACGGTGCCACCCAAGAGAGTCGCCTCCAATATTCCAACAATCGCATCCAGCGCCTGAGAGGCGAACTACCGCCACCATGGGCAAACTCCTGCAGCTGGAGCTGTTCAACTTCAAGTCTTACAAAGGCCACCATGTCATGCAGTTTGGCGACTCGTACTTCACCTCCATCATTGGTCCCAACGGATCTGGCAAGTCAAACTCCATGGACGCCATCTCCTTCGTGCTCGGCATTAAATCTTCACACTTGCGCTCGACACATCTCAGGGACCTGGTGTACCGCGGACGCGTCCTGAAGAACAATAAAATCGATGCGAATGGCGATGTGGTCGAGGACGATGGCGAGGGCCAGGCGAATGGCGCTGCTGAGGTGGATGATGACGATGATGATCAGGACACCCAGACCAGGTCTCAGCGCAACGACCCTCAAACCGCATGGGTCATGGCCGTGTATGAGGACGACGCAGGCGAGGAACAACGCTGGAAGCGCAGCATCACGTCCTCTGGCCAGAGCGAGTACCGCATCAACAACAGATTGGTGCAAGCGAAAGCATACAACGACGCGCTGGAAGCCGAGAACATTCTGATCAAGGCACGCAACTTCCTCGTATTCCAGGGTGATGTTGAGGCCGTCGCCTCGCAGTCGCCTAGAGACCTCACGCGCTTGTTGGAGCAGATCAGTGGTTCGCTTGAATACTCCAAGGAGTACGACCGACTCAAGGCTGTGGCAGAGAAGGCCGAAACTACACAAAGAGAGAAGATGGATCTGCGTCGCGGCATCACCACTGAAATCAAGGCATATCAGCAACAGAAGGATGAGCTGGACTCTTACGAGCAGAAGCGCACAGAAAAGGACCAAGCAGTCGTAACCAGTGTTCTATTCAAGTTGTACCATTTCCAACGCACCATCGAAGACAGTACTGCCGAGATCCAACGCCACCAAGAAGAGCTCAAGGAGTTCAGGCGCAACGTGCAAAAATACGAGAATCAGCTCGCCAAAGCTCAACAAGATCAGGCCAAGGTCGGGCGCGACGTTAGCAGGATTGAGCGCGACGTCAAGCGGAAGGAGAAGAATATCGAAGAGAAGGAGAATGCCCTCGTGCCCATCGATGAGAAGCTCAGCATTTCAAACAAGAAATTGCACACCTACGAGAGACAGATCGAGGAGATCCGCAAAGAGCGCCAGTCTCAGCAAGCTCAAGCGGATAAGCTCAAAAAAGATCTCACTACCACGGAGAAGGCGCAAGCACGTTGGCAGACTGAGTGGACTGCTCAGCAACAGCAGACTGGACGCGCCCTGAGCGCTGAGGATATGGAGGAGTATCAGGGTCTTCGTGGCGAAGTCTACAAGCGCTCGGGTGAAGACCAAGTCAATGCCGACAACACCACACGTGACATCAAGACAAATGAAGAGACCGTCGCTTCTTTGAAGTCGAACGTGGATCGTGCGCAAAACAATATCAACACTCTCCAAGCGGACATCAATTTGCTGCAAGAGAGACGATCAGAACGCAGCCAGCAGGTGAAAGCTACCAAGAAGGAGCTTAGCGCGAAACAAGTCCTCATCAACAACCTGAACAGCGAGCGTACTCGAACCCGCCAAAAGGCCAAAGAACTGGAGGAGAAGCTCCAGCAGGCATTGGTGAAGCTTACAGAGGGCCAGTCTCAGCAACGTGAATCCAAGAAGGAACAACGCCAACGCGAGACTGTTGCCCAGATGAAGCGCATCTTCCCTGGTGTGAAAGGAATGGTTCATCAACTCGTGCGCCCGAAACAGAAGAAGTATGAGACGGCACTACCCATTGTTCTTGGACGTTGGTGGGACGCTGTGGTGACCGATTCTGAGAAAACGGCAAAGGACTGCATCGATTATCTCAAGTCACAGCGCTTTGGTACCATGGCCTTCGTTCCACTAGATACCATCGTGCACAAACAACCAAACGCCAACTACAGAAGTCTGAGTCGTGGGGCGAGACTTGCTGTTGACGCTGTTGAGTTTGACAGCTCGCTTGAGCGTGCTGTGAGCTTTGCTTGCGGCGATGCGCTGATTTGCGAAGAGTGGAATATTGCCCGTGACCTCAAGTGGGGCCGTAATATTGATGTCAAAATGGTCACGCTCGATGGTCGAAGTGTCACCAAAGGCAACCTTATCTCTGGAGGCGACACCGGCGAACGTAAGCGCAGATGGGAGGACGCCGAAATTGAGAACGTCAGGACCTTGGTTGAGAAGCTCAAGTCTGACCTCGATGCACTACCCAACGATCACAAGCGACAGATCGAGGAAGAGGCACTGCAGTCCGAGCTGTCCGGATTGCAGCAGAAACTCCAGTATGCACAAGACGAGCTTACAGCCTTGGATAGTAACATCAGTTCCAAGTCTCGCGAACTGGAACACTTCCAGAAGCAGCTTTCTCAAGACCAGCCAAAGTACCAGCAAGAGGCTCGCGGGCTCGAGGGTCTTCGCCGACAGCTTGAAGGCTATACTGCGTCTATCGCGGAGGTCGAGGATGAGATCTTCGGCGGTTTCTGTCAACGTCTTGGTTATGCCAACATTCGCGACTACGAACGCCAACAAGGTAGTCTGCAGCAGGAGTCGAGTGAGAAAGAGATGTCGTTCAAGACACAGATCTCGAAACTGAGAAATCAACTGAAGTTCGAAGAAGATCGCTTGAGGAGCACAGACGCACGTATCAAGACTATCAGCAGCGCTAGTCAACGCGACCGCGACCTGATCGCACAGCTTGACGAGCAGAAGGAAGAGATTGGTGGCGAGCTTGACGTACTCAATGCTGAGATCGAACAGCTGAGCGAACAGCTAGCGGAGCTGAAAGGCGAATATGATCACCGTGGCGAAAGAGTTAACGAAGCACGCGCCGAGCTCAAGAAGAGGTCGAAGAATGTCAGCAAGACTATTGACGCTGTCAGTGCCTCAGAAGCTGAAGTCACTAGGGCGACAAGTGATAGATACGGCATTCTACGAATGTGCAAAGTCGAGAACATCGAGCTACCGCTCGAGCGCGGAAGTCGCAAGCTTGACAGTCTCCCGCTTGAAGAGGCAATCCTTGAAGATGAAGATCAGGACGCGATGGACGTTGATGGCGAAGACCTCAGCCAGCGTGCTCCCAAGATCAACGACTATGGCATCCACCCTTCGTTTGAGGGCCTTGACGAGGAGCTCACCGAAGCACATTCACACGAGATTGAGGACACGTTGGCAGAGAAGATCACCTCTATCCAGTCAGAGCTTGACAAGATGGCACCCAACATGCGCAGTGCCGACCGCCTGGAACAAACAAGCGAGAAGCTGCAAGCTGTTGATCGCGAATTCAACGATTCTCGCAAATCGTATAAGAAAGCCCAACAAGAATTCCAGAAGGTCCAGCAGCGCCGCATGGAGCTTTTCAACAAGGCCTTCAACCACATCAAAGAGCAGATCGCGCCCGTCTACAAGGACCTCACAAAGTCCAGCTCATGGCCACTCGGTGGACAGGCGTACCTCGACGTGGAGGAAGAAGACGAGCCCTATCTCTCAGGCGTCAAATACCACGCCACGCCGCCTGGCAAGCGTTTCCGTGACATGGAGCACCTGTCTGGTGGCGAGAAGACAATGGCTGCTCTGGCACTGCTCTTCGCCATTCACACGTACGCGCCTAGTCCCTTCTTCGTCCTCGATGAGGTCGACGCAGCGCTTGATGTGGCGAATACAATGAGGCTGGCGAACTACGTGCGCGAGAAGGCAGGGCCTGGTATGCAGTTTGTGGTCATTTCGCTCAAGGCCGGTTTGTTCCAGGAGAGTGAGACGCTGGTGGGTGTCATGAGGGATCAAGGCGTGAACTCTAGTCGCGCGTTGACTTTGGATGTAAGTGACTCTGACTGTGATTTCCAACATTGCTCAAGTTCATGCTTGCTGACTATGCATGCAGTTGCGAAAATACCAGGCCGCTTAAAGGCCTTTCAGACCATGACAATAAGATCTCTGCTTTTCTCGTCTGCAACAAGGTGACTCGATCGCATCGCGAGACCTTGCAAGGAAGACGAGAGTGTATATTCGGCATCCCTGAAGAGATGTTTTCTCACGACGGCGAGATGTGCCATGCGTGAAGCTGGAAGCAGGCTGGTCGCGTCGCTCGTGTATGATATACATAATATGTTCAATATTCTCCGTTCCTGTCACCGCTTCATTTGCTTGCTCATCTATCCGGCTGCAGTCTCGCGGCTTGTGTCATTCTTCCAAAGTACCAGAAAGCTATGGTTACCAGGGTTTGCATAGCCGCGGGAGATGGAGAGGTCGAGCCAAGATGTGAGAGGGCCTGGCAACAGCTAAAGCTTCTCCTCGCCGGCAGCTTGTTCGGGCTAACACCCTGTGCTCGACAGAAGCCTTTTCGAAGCAGAGACGTACTTGCAGCACTATTGGAATGTTCGAGATCCTTGTGGCGTGTGTGGGCATATTTGTCGTCGGCCTTCGAAAATATTTCATTGGAGGTGCTTATCCACAGCACCCACCCTCCGCATCTTGCTATACCACGGCGGAGAAATTTGGTCTACAACTGCCACGCGAGTCAAGAAGACACATAACACAGGTGACTATGAGCAGCTCCATCGAACCAAGAGCCTCTCACAACACCACAAGAATCACACAAACGTTCGCGTGGCGGGCAAACGAGAAGCATGGCACAAGCATGGCGCTGTCATCCAGTAACGCCTCCTGCCTTCAAGACTCCATAAGTCCTCCACGCCATGGCTCTTGGCGATGGTTGTTTGCGGGGCTTGGGTCTTGGTGGTACTCGTTTCTTACTGCATCACCACACCCAGCCGCCGGCAATGCATCACAGTAGGCCCTAATCCCGAGGTAAGCGGTCGACGGCGCCGGCGACAGATTCTCACGAGACCGGCGGAGTATTGCGTCCCTTCGGTGGAGATCTTTGCTGAGTGATGCGTTGCAGGAGAAAGTGGCTTTTCTGTGGGTATGCATTCTGCAGATCAGGTACTTATAGGTCTCGTTGTTCTCCTTCGTGTGCGCTTGTGTTGTCGCACCATTTGCTCTGAGAGCGTGCAAGCCATTGAGATCTTTATCATCAACAATTTCCAGCGTGACACCCACCATGAGGGAAGCTCCTGACACGACCGTGGAAAAACGAGACACCGCGATGATCGAGGATAAGGATCGTGACAGCGTGTCGCTAGACAAAG
Source organism: Cladosporium cucumerinum (assembly GCA_023634325.1). NCBI lineage: Eukaryota > Fungi > Ascomycota > Dothideomycetes > Cladosporiales > Cladosporiaceae > Cladosporium > Cladosporium cucumerinum. Next base: position 761,909 of record JALDQA010000002.1, read on the forward strand.
AGGCCCTGACGACGGTGCACTACATCAAACCGGGCATGACGGCGGAAGATGTCGATTTCTTGAAAAACATGCCAGCGAGAGAACAGGCTCGCATCTATCACAAGGTTGACAGACGTTTGGTTCCTATGCTTGCGCTTTTATATCTGATCGGTATGAAAATCCACCTAAACGGAAGATACAATTCGCTGACTATGGGTTCGCGGCCTGAATAGCCCACCTTGACAGAGCCAACATTGGAAATGCGAAGATTGAGGGTCTGGAGGCCAGCCTTGGAATGGTTGGCACAGATTATAACGTCGTAGTTGGAAGGTAAGGCCAAACTCGCTGTGGTAAATTCGGCATTGTACTGATATGACTATAGTATGTCCGAACCTAAATCACACCTCATCACTCTTGTGGTCTCGGTCTTCCCGGCAGCGCGAACAAGAGCTCTGCAATATCTTGAACTTACCTGAAGGCTGACTTCACCCATTCACAGTCTTTTTTGTGCCTTATGTTTTGTGCGAAGTGCCCAGCAATCTCCTGCTGGCGAAGTTCAACAAGGCTAGCTGGTATATGGGAGTCTTGGTCGTATCTTGGGGGATCGTCATGACTTTGACCGGAGTGGTGCAAAACTTCGGCGGTCTGCTAGCCACGCGATTTCTTCTCGGCGTCTTCGAGTGAGTCCATTGCTAAGACGAGCCGTGGAAAACAAGCTAATGCCAGCGCAGAGCAGGATTCTTTCCCGGTGCTATTTGGGTGAGCAAAGACAGGAGTTCTGCTCTCTCTTTTCGGAATCCCATACTGATTGAAACGTGATGTACAGATCGTATCTCAATGGTATCCACCACACAAAACGCAAAGCCGCATGGCCATGTTCTACCTTTCGTCAGCGCTTTCTGGTGCCTTCTCAGGACTACTTGCTGCTGGTATCGCCCAAATGAGAGGCATTGGTGGCTACGAGGGATGGCGCTGGATCTTCCTGATCGAAGGTATTCTGTCTGTCGTCGTCGGTGTCAGCTGCTTCTTCCTGCTTCCTGACTCTCCTGCCACGGCAAAATGGCTAAAGCCTGACGAGGCCCGTTTCCTCGAGCTCATGCACATATCCTCTCGCGGCGCAAAGACCACCCACGATGGTGAGAAGGATAAGAAGCATCACTGGAAGACTCTCTGGCAGGTCCTTTGTGACAAGCAATTGTATCTTCAGGCACTGGTTTTTGCTTCCAACTCTGTCCCGAACTACGGTTTGAAGTTCACGATGCCCCAGGTATCTTTTGACGGTTCAGCGTGATCGTTACTGCCACTGACATATCAATCTCAGATCATTCGCAACATGGGATACACATCTACAAGAGCTCAGCTTCTCACCGCGCCACCATACACCTGCGGCGCGATCGCAGCCGTACTGAGTGCCTACTTCGCTGATCGCGTCACATGGCGTATGCCCTTCATTGTCGCTTCTCAGAGCATTCTCGTCGTCGCATACTCAGTGCTGTTCGTCTTCGCCCCCAATATCGCGAACAACGTGCCTCTCTGCTACACCATGGTGTTCTTCGCCTGCATCGGAGTATACCCGATATTGCCGGGCTGCAATGCATGGACGATCAACAATCTAGCCAATGCAGAGAAAAGGGCGATGGGCATCGCTTTCATGATTTGCATCGGTAATCTGGGCGGTCTTCCTGGATCTTTCATCTTCTTGCAACGCGAAAGTCCCCAATACCCAACTGGTTTTGGGACCTCGTTGGCGTTCGCCGCGGCCGGAATCGTTTCTGCGCTGGCTTTGGAATACTTCTACTGGTCTCATAATAAGAAGTATGAGAATATCACGGAGGAGGAGGTCAAGGAGAAGTATACTGATGAAGAGTTGGACAAACTGGGCAACAAGTCGCCGTTGTTCAAATATGCTTTGTGAGCGGGACATATGGACCAGTAATTATTGTAGTTAGCCAAATCTTCACAGATTAGTCCTGATTGAATGTTCATTTTTTGGGAGGAAGGGTGATGTGTGCGGCGGAAAGAAAGACTGCCCCCAATTGCGACCTGTTACGCGCAATTGATTGCACCATTGAAATTACAGTTCAGAACCCAGACGCTCGATTTGGACAGCGCGCCCATCAGTGCGACATGATATGCTTCACATCGATGTTGAGTTCGGAATTAATCATACGTGCACTTGCGGTCGATATGCTGTCCAACGATGACGTCGCTACAGAAAGTCTTATTTTGTTTACCCTAGCAACGGCAACAGAAATAGCAGCCGCTTCTACCATGCCATCATCTCGCACGTTTCTTCAACACCCCACTCTATGACCTAGTTCGGATCTTACGCATTATGATATATCACAGCAATGCCATCTGTATATAGCAAAACCCGCCCGCCAACAATCCAGCCCTTCTCTGTGCCGCAGCCCGACTTCGCATTTCCCACCAATAAGCATCTGCTCATCACAACACCCTCCCACATTTTGTCCTGGGATGCATCCGGCATACACGAACTTTTCAAGAGCAGTAAATCTGGAATTGCGGCTGCGACAGAGAGCAAAGATGGCTCAGGTATACTGGCGGTCGCCGACAAGCATGTGGTTGTTCTGCACGATATCCAACATGGCAAGGGAAAGAGCTGGGGCTTGAGCGCGCCTGAAGACGAAGTCAGACATCTGGAGTACACCAAGGACTCAAAGAGCCTTTTCCTCACGACTACTGCCACCAACGTGATCCAGTGCTATTCTACCCAAGCACAGCAGCTGTTGAGCCCGCCGCAGACTCTGGCTTCACCTGCTGTTGCACTTGCGATCTCGGCCACTGGACACTTGATGATCTCGGCTCAAGGATCGCCTTCTGTTGTTCTCCTCAAGGACTTGACGAAGAACTCTACTGCAACGCTTTTGAAGCCACAAGCCTCGACATCAGGAATCACCATCGCAGCTTTCCACCCGGAGAGAGCTAATATCTTCCTCTTGGCCTTCGATGATGGAACTCTAGCGGTGTTTGATGCGAGCCTTCTCAAAAGAGGCAATGCCGAAGGAAAACATAATGATCAGAGTCACGCCGGCAAAGCGGAGATTGGGCGCAAGAAGCAGCTCCATCGGCCAATGCACTTCAAGAATGAAGGCCGATCTCGCGCCATCAGCGGTGCTGCATTCTTACCTGGGAACAATCTCAAGACGATCACTGTGGGCATCGACGGTCGGTGCAAGCTTCTTGACTTCTCGGAAGGCGCCAGTGTTTTGAGAACCTGGCACTGTGAAGCGCCACTCACCTGCGTATCAGTCTCTGGATCACCGCCTCTTGAGCGCGGGATATCTGCCACACGGAAGAACAGATCTTCATTACAGTCTGGTTTCACAGGCCACCTCATCGCAGTCGGAGGTCAAGACGGCAGTGTGCGTTTGTATGATATGCTGGGGTTATTGCAACGTCACAAAGAGCTCGGTACGAATGGAGAAAGAATCATTAGTGTCGAGTGGGTCCATGGCGTATCTCCAAAAGGAGTGTCAAGTGATGTGCCTGTGGACGAACATGTTGTTCCTCTACCGCCATCTATCCCCGAGAGTCCGGCGAAAGCAACACAGGGTTCCATCCACAAGAAGAGCACACCAAAACACCTCAGCGTTCATCCAGCGCTCCGGCCTCCAACAACAAACCCGATCGCATCGACATCGATGCAGACTCGCAGATTTACAGTACACCCAGATGAAGCCATGGGTGATAGGACAATTCGACACACGCCAAGCACACAAAGCAAATATATGGTGTCTGCGGAGGCTGGGGAGTATCTGGATCTGTTCTCCCCTGTCAACCCGTTCATCGCAGAAAAGACTCGAGCAAACCGGGATCAGACCTGCAGTCCAATTCGCATCAGACCGCGCATATCCAGTCAGACCTTCGTCCAAGACATGTCAGGATCAAAGCCTGTATCAGCAAAAAAGGTGTTCGCTCAAATGCCGATCATGAATCCCGCGGTGGACAGCCACGCCACGAGTTCAGGTTCAATACATACAAACACCAAGCGGAACTTGGCTTTGCGGCCTGCTCACAGCACGGTGAGAAGTTCGCCGCTCAAAGTTGAAAGACGTAAATTAAATCTTGTCTCTGTACGTAAACAACCCGCGTATCAGACGGACACTACCGAGACAGTCGATGCGACCGTCATCGCTAATGCAAAGCTGTTGCGTGAGCTACGGCAGATGGGTGCGAGGACAGCAAGCATTCACGCAAGTGGTAAGACGAAGAGTAAGGTATCAAAAGATGCGAGCTCAATAACAGAACCTAAGGAGCTATCTCAAACACCTGTACCTGTGAATGCAACAATAGTCGGTGCGCCACTTCCGGATCCACAAAGCAACGTGCAAGTATACGGATCTGGCGGGCGATGGCCTACAGATTCAGTCGACGAACCCCCATGGAGCGAAGAGCAACAGGACGATATATGGATCACTTCAGACGAAGAGCGCAACAAATCTTCACGGCGATTATACGGAATTGAAAGACCGGCCGCTCGTCAGACCTCACGATCACGAATGGGCTCCAATGGCACCGTGAGCACGACCCAAGCGCCAACACGATCCCCTGCTGCAGTTCCTCAGGTCTCGGGCCTGAAAACCAACGGTCCCCCCATATCAACTGACGGATACACGACAGCGCCTTCCCATGTGTCGCCTGATGGGGCTTTCAGTTTGGCATCGGACGATGTTCAAAGCCTGTTTCCGCGAACTTCATCCAAGTCTCCAAGGAAGGTTGGAGTTGAGTCCAGAAAATCCAGAGAAACACCCAAACGCCGTAAGACAGCATTGCAAGAGATCGCTTTCAATGCTGCAGTGAGCCGACGGACGAGCAATCCGTGGGCCAAGGTTAAGCAGTTGCGGGGCTTATCAACCATTGACTCTATGGTGGTGGCCGAATCTGAAGATCGAGTGGACACCGAGCATGCAGTGAGGTCACATGCACGTGGAGAAGCATGCAGTGGATGTGCAGCCAATGCACGCAAAGTGAGATCTTTGGAAGGCGAGGTTTCACACATGAAGGGCGAGATCTTAGCATTGCGGGCAATGCTGAGGAGGCATGGTATCCCTGCGCTTGCAGTTCCAAGGCATTGAAACGGCTCGAGCATCGAAACCCACGAACAGCAGTGAACAACTCGTTGTTGGCTTGTTCAGGGATCGAACCTAATAATCCCATCTGGATTACGATTACGATTATGAGGAACGACTTACGAGACTCAATTCATCACAATACCATATAGATCAAAACCACTTTCTTCGTGATACGGATATTGCAATCCTACTGACGTGAAGTGCTCTTGGTAGTCGTCATTATACATCCTTCATGGAACTCGGACTTGTTGCCGTCAAACCCCATGTCTCCCCGCAAAGAGGCGTCGTTAAGTCTCGCAAGTCGTGCCGATGGCATTTAAGCTTCCCCTTCTCTCGTCATCCGAAGCTTCGATCAGTGCTTGCGTCTCGTACAGTAAGTCTCTGCTGCGATCGTGATGTGCACGTAGCGATACACACGGTGTGTATCTGCACAACCCATGGGGATAGATTTATACTTCCGTTGGCCACCCTCAAGCACGCATGGTTGCAACTTCAGAGCTAGAAAGATATTTGCCAGCGGCAGTACCGGCGTAACGTGCAGCCGTTGCGCGTCAAGCCCAGGACAAACGCGTCCGATGTCGATGTTACAGCAAGGTGAGACCGAGTCCGCGCATGCCTTTCATATCCCCACCCCGCTAAACCACGCCATGGGGTACCGAATACCAGTATAGCACGTCCCATAGCACAACGCGAAAGGCCTCCACCTGCGTCATTGAACCTCTAAGCATCATAAGCTCATTGGTCTCGGCTGACACTAAGCAACATGTCCTAGCTCGTGGCGAGCATGAAAAGCAAGAGGCTAGAGTTTCCTAATTGCAGATACGCAGCTGAGGCAGCTACAACTCATGACTGGTGCGTGGTTTCGCCGCAGAAATGAGAGATCGGTCGCGTGCATTGGTGATAGACTTCGCTGATCGGAATGCCGATCACTCATGTGCATTGCACGCCGTTTGGCAAGGTCTGATGTCTGACGAGCGAGGGTCCATAAGAGGAGCTCTGCGCCCTGATGTTTGGAAGCCAACGCTGATGCTACACTTTTGCGGTACATCTCTTGTCGAATTCCCGTACCACAGTTGACGACACGATGAAAGGAGAACGATACTTTGGCTTTCGAGGAAAATGGTTAACCTTCTGGGTCACGGTCGCATGTGCGACTGACATGACTCTGGTACAGTACAACCGATGCTTGCGATTCCATCCATTTGCTGACACGGCATGCCTAGTTCGGCTACGATCAAGGCGTATTTGGCGGCGTCATCGTCACCGACGACTTTTTGGATACACTCAACATCCGCAATGATGTGAACATGAAATCGACGGTTACGGTACGAGTTTCTAAGATGCGAAGCACACAAAATTCATTGGACAGAGAGCTGATTCGAACCTTTTGATCCCAGGCCATCTACGACATTGGCTGTTTCTTTGGAGCAATCGCTGCCTTCGTATTTGGGGACTATTTTGGTCGTAAGAAGACCATCCTCATCGGAACGACCATCATGAGTATCGGCGCGATTCTCCAGTGTACAGCATACGGCGTACCCCATATGTTCGTGGGCCGCATCGTGGCGGGCATTGGCAACGGCATAAACACGGCAACTGCTCCACCATGGCAGTCGGAGACATCCCAAGCAGCATGGCGAGGAAAACTCATCGTGATCGAGCTCATCATGAACATCGCCGGCTTCTCGCTCTCCAACTGGGTCACGTTCGGCTTCTCATTCCTCCCGGGAGGAGTGGCATGGCGAGTCCCTCTGGCACTGCAATTCATCTTCATCGTCATCTTGTACGCCACCGTACCATGGCTGCCGGAGAGTCCTCGTTGGCTGGTCATGAAGGGACGCTTCGATGAAGCCGAGCAGATTCTGGCAGATCTGGAGGGCACTGAAAAGGAGGATCCATACATCCAGACACAACTGAGCGAGATCAAGTTTGCCGCGGACTACGAAAGAGACCATGCAGTCCGGATCCGCGATCTTGTCAGAGGCAAGAAGGGCGACCAAGCTGGAACATGCACTATGCGCCGCCTCATTCTTGGAATGGGCGCTCAGTTCATGCAACAGTTCTCAGGTTTGTCTGGATGCGGGGAGGGAAACATCGCATCAGAAAACTGACGGTATCCAGGAATCAACGTTACCTCATACTATCTGCCGACTGTACTGATCGAATCTGTCGGATTCAGCAACACCATGGCTCGCTTGCTAGCTGCCGTCAACAGTGTGAGCTATCTGCTCTTCTCAACCATCGGTATCCCCAATGTTGAGCGCTGGGGCCGACGAAAGATGCTTATGTATGCTGCTGCGGGCCAGTGTTTCTGTTACTTGATCATTACGGTGATGATCAGATATAACGAATTACCTGGCTACGCTCATCAGACCGAAGTGGCGAAGGCCAGTGTGGCATTCTTCTTCTTATACTACGTCTTCTTTGGCATCGGATTCCAGGTATGTTCCTCCCAGCAAGTCTATATCCGTACAGCATCTGACCATAATATTCACAGGGCGTTCCGTGGCTGTATCCCGCTGGTAAGTGCACATCATATAGATGGAAATCAGTGACGTCCGAAGCTAATAACACATGCACAGAAATCAATTCATTGTCAATGAAGAACAAGGGCGCCGCGCTGGGAACTGCGACTAACTGGTTATGTTCGTGTACCAAAAAGCAGCACTGATTGATCTTGATGCTGACGATGTGTTCAGGCAACTTCATCGTGGTGGAAATTACTCCGATTGGCATTAGCTCTCTCGGCTGGAAGTTTTACATCATCTGGACCGTCTTCAATGGAGCGTTCGTACCGCTCGTGTACCTCTTTTATCCCGAAACAGCAGGCCGCACTCTCGAGGACATCGACAGATACTTCATGGACCATGACAACATCTTTGTGTTCAAGGACAAGGTGAGTGGCCCGGCTTTGGCACAATCTTCAGTAGCTGACTTCACTTCTAGGTTGCGACTTCCGCAAAACGTCCTGCCGAGTACATTGAGAATGAGGAGAACCAAGTCCGCCGTCACAGCAGTGTTGACGCACGGGCAGCTTCGATGGCAGTAGCGAGGTACGGAGATCGTATGTCTGTGAACGAACAGGGTGACAACGTCGATATCAAAGAGAAGGAGGCACACAAGGAAGAGGTGTGATTATCGACGGACAATCTCGTGTTCAGTTGCCTTGTGAGCTTAGCGTGTGCTCTTCAATCAAGACTGTAGTGGCATGGAAAAAGCGGGGTGGCGTACAGGCAGACTTGATTCAAGAAGGTTGGCCGTCAGGGCAGATTGCAAACATGGGTGCCAAAGTAGTCATGTATTGAAAACACCAGCCATCTGCGATACTTGCGCTCAATGAATTGTACCATCAAGAACATGTCATGTGATGACGGGATGCCGATAATGATGAGGCGTCATTGTGAGCGCCTCAGAAACCATGGATCGGCAGCCCGCCAAGCATCCAAGGTCCGAGACATTAGACGTCAGCCTTCCACCGCCCGTGGAGCTGATGTGATTGCTACCTTCTTGCTGCCTCGCCAGCGTCGCATTTCATTCGGCTTAACACCACAGAGCTCCCTATATCTGCTCCCATCAACGTTGCTTGATCCCCTCCAAGCCGTGTGAGAAGCTCAACCCGTGTTGCAGCGATGGACGAGACAACCTTCCTGAAAGAGCTTCGCGAGCTTGAGCATTGTGTCACTGACATTTCAAACAGCCCGTCACCGGCACTCAGCGCGGCACAGCTGTCTAATTACATGTCTGCTAATGCCGTCCACAACGATATGTTCGTCGCCCAACTGCGTGACGTCAGGACTAGACTGGACATCATGCAGGCTAGTCTGCTTCAGCATGGGCGTGATCAGACGTCTGGGGCTCTATTACAGCCACAGCTGGAGACTGATGAATCAGACCTCGGCGCGTTCGAGAGTCTTACTATGAAGGTGGCTGCGCTACAAGACGATGTTTTCAGCTCTCATCACGCAACGAACGACAGAATTAGCCGACTGGAGCAGGCCATCTCTGGCCTTAAAGGACCAACAGTCTACACACCCACGTCCAGTGAAACGACAGTCGAAGATCTCGCGGCTTCGCATGAAGCATGTGCCGCTGACACCACCGACTTGCCTGAGCCCAAGTGCGCCACATCCGAGCATGATTTTTCTGCCCGACAGAATGCCCCCGACAGACCAGCAACACTGACCGAGATCATGGAGGGAGCTTGGACAGAGCGCGATGATGCCTCACAGCCTTTTATGGCAATTTGTCCTCCCAAGCTCGACCAAGGCTCGATACCAATCGATTTATGTGACTCTCTCAACGATTCCACGACATTCGGACAGAACCACGGTCTGCATAACGATACTACGACATACCAGTTTGAAGCGACGCCAAAATTCAAAGAGGCATCACAAAATGACTTGCCGCCGTCGCGACTCGATGCAATCAATACCGATCAATCTGAGATGAGCTGGGATCAAGACACGATCTTACAGCAAACTGCGGGCTTCGAAGCCCGGCTGGAAGGCAAGGATGCCGTCATCGCGCACCTCAAAACTTGCCGGGCTGCTGGCGAGGAAGCGTCTCAGATCACCAGAACTAATTTGGAAGATCGCCTTGCTGAGACTGAATCTCAACTGGCGCGCTGGAGGGATGAAGCAGAGGCTGCACAGAAAGGGTTTGAAGCAATGGCCAGGTGCAACCGCGAGCTCCAGGAGGCACGTGATCATGCAATCGGACGTTTGAGGCAAGACCTGAAACACTGTGAGGAATCGCGTCACCACTTCATGACCAAGTACGTTGACGAGAATTATCGCTTCAAATGGCTGGAGCAGCGAAAGATGCAAAGCGAGCAAAGGCTGTATCAGCAATTGGACGAGTGTGAGCGTGCTCTCGAAAGAAGTGAGATGAACCGAGATGCAGATGTTCGTGAGGCGGTCCGCAACAGGGACGACGACTTGGAACAGCTGTATGCCTTTTGCCAGGGGAAAAGCGATGTTGTTTCTCATCAGGAGCAAATCATTGCTCAAGGCACGTCTATCCTTCATGAACGGGATGCTGAGATCGACCGACTGAACGTCGCGCTTGCCGAGTCTCAAAAGGCGAGAGAGGATGGTCGAGAGCACGAAAGCAACCTCAAAAGCGTCATCAGGACGCGGCACGACGAAATCGACGACTTGAAACGCGAAGTCAGGCGCGAAAGAGATCGCAGACACCGGCTCGAAGATTCGATGCAAAGAGATGCCGATGCGAATAGAACCAAGGCAAAGGATGTTCGTTTCGAAGTGGAAGAACGAAGACCACCAAGACAGTCGCAGCTTTCTACCCAATCAGATGAGACAGTCGACAGAAGACAATCTCTCCGCAGACAAGCTTCCTGGACCCCACAGCCCATAACTTCGAGTAGGTTGCCCCAGGAAGAGGACAGGGCTGCGCTTTGGCAAAACGGTGCTCGCTCTGCGCAAGAGCACAAATTCGGGTCTGCGAGTCCGATCTCGCGTAGAAGGAAGACAGATGCTAGAGATGTCATGGTCGGCAACCATTCTGGTCGAGACAACGACGAGGTACATGCGCAGCCTTCAGCCAATTTTGATCAAGTGTCACAGATGACACCTCACAACCAACAAAGCTCCTCAGTAGCCATACCTTTCGACGAGGCAGCCTCACAAATCGCAGCGAGACCATCTGACGGACGTCGTCACAACAGCTCTCAGCAAACATGGCGTCTTCCAGAAGCACGGCTGGCCAGACAGGAAGCACATGTTAATGCATCCGACAGTCGGGTTATAGGTGGACGATTCGACATGGAGGCCCAAAGAACGGCAGAGAACCGCCGACATGCGCTGCCTCTGGACGCGACGTGGTTGCCGGCCTTGCCCGCTCGAACGTCAGCGTCAGCAGTCGAAAAGGTGAGCAGCGTGCCTAATTTGCGCGCTGGCAGTCACCTGTCAAGATTCGACGATGCCGGTGCGATCTCCAAGCCTGCATCGATGCTGGAGCTGAGAGCACAGTCATACGCTCCTCCGTCTGTGGAAACCGAGGCCGAGAGCGCAGAGGACCAAGGCGGGTCAAGTCTTCTTGATTGTTAGGTGACGCCGTGGCGGGTGCGGCGTTTTACGTGCCCCTCTCGCTTCTGCACCCTTCATTTTGATGCAGTTTTCTATACCGCAAAAAGAGACTTTGACATTGCGCGATTCTGGTTCTGCATCGCTCTCTTAGCTCTGCTCCGCGTCAACTCTGTTCGGCGCTTCCTGATCATGCCTGTGACGTGGCACACCAGTTGCACCACGTCTCACTGCGAGCCAAAAGCCTCATTATTGGGTGGTTGGAGCAACAGCTCACATGATGCGCGCTGCACTGCCGGGGCTATGACGTCTGAGTGCAGAAGCTTTTGGAGAGACCAGTTGATGATCGCACCGGGGGTAGATTACATTAGTCGTGAGCAAAACGACGACCGAGAGGCCCGTGTTTCGGACGGGTAAAGATACGGTATGACGGGATGCCTCGACGACGTGCAGGCCAGGTAAGGTGTGTGTAGATTACTTAGTACATATACTGCTCACACCGCTTTTTCCCACCTTGTTCGATATCAATTCCATTCACGGTGTTGTTAGCTCTTACTTTTGCTTTGTGCCTTAACTCCACACCCTGCCTGCTACTGCAAAGCAAAATAAATTGCCCATGTCTGCTTACGAGGATGACCCCTACGACTCTCGTCGCCATCGTGCCCCGCCTCCAAGCAGCTACCGGAGCAAGCCTCGGGCTCCGCGGGACAGAGACAGGTACGATGCAGACGACAGCGACGAAGACGACCATCCCCGACGCAGCCACCACCGCGGCTCCGCGCCTGCGGTAAAGAGTCCCGACACCTCAAGCGTACCGCCGCCTCCAATCGGGAAAAATAGGCACCTACGAGGCGGCGCAGACGACGACGAAAAACCTCCCTCCAGACACAGGCGCCGTCCAGATCCCGAAGACGACGACCGCCCTCGCCGCTCCTCACACAAACACCACGACTCACACGACGATGGCGATCTTCGTCCGCGTAGATCAGGACACGCATACGACGAGCCTCTGCCCTCCCGCCATCGCCGCGACCCGGCTTCACGAGAGAAGAGCCGCGGTGGCGACCCGCGCGACCGCGAACGCAGACACAAACCTAGCCGGTACGATGATGCCGAGGAGGAGTCTGATGCGCCGCCCATGAGACCCCGGCGCTCACATCGCGACCGAGAGCGCGACCGCGACCATGACGACCGCGGCTACAGATCCGAGCACCATAGCAAGAGGCACGGAGACCGTGGGGAGGAGCGTGGGTATAGGACCGATGGTAGGGAGTCGAGACGGGAGCGCGAGCGGAGGAAAGAGAGAGAGCGTGAGAGGGATAGGGAGAGGGAGAGAGAGAAGCCGCGGTCGAGGCGCTATGATGATGACTACGATGATAGCTATGATGATAGAAGAAGATCTTCTAGGAAGGAGAGGGAGAAAGGTGGTGAGGCAGGCGCAGGGAGAGGCATGCTGCCCAAGGTGAAGCCCAAGGAGATGTTGGAGAAGGGTCAGAAGGGCTGGGAGCAAGTGAAGCCTGTCGCTGGACCGCTTCTAGGCACGTTGGCAAAGGCGTACTTGGAGAAAGGCCATTGAGGATCTTCCTAGAAGGGCTTTGGAAGGCCAAGCGTGGTGTTGGAGCGTGGCCAGGGTGTATTTGGCAGCGTGTATGAGTTCAGCATGTGTGTTATGATTTCCTGGTAGGGATTATGGATTTTACGAGATATGATGAATTTATTCAACCACATTCATGACCCTAACATGATTCTCTATCCTTTCAAGTACATGCATTCCACGAGCCAAGATCTTCATCGCCTTCAATGCCGCCTTGATCCCATCTGCTTGGTGCATGCGCCCATGCCGAGTCTTGTCTCGCATCTCGCAGCTGACGAAACCCGATCTCGCATTTGGCGTGAGACATGTGGCACGCACGAGTGTCTGCAAGCATAAAGACGGTCCTCGAGCCTGCATGTGATGAACACGGACCTCGCCGTTGGCGTCTGTCGTTATCATGCCCATGGTACACCTGAATTATATTCACGCACAATGCGGGTCTGATCACGTCGCTTCGCTGCAGTAGTCGACTCAAGTAAGTATGTAGGATGAGCGCACGTACGACACTGCATCGATGTCGTGACTCGTGCAATGGAAACGTGTTGCTGGGAGGCGTTTCAATGATTATGCGAATATTCGCGCATGAGCATTGATAGTACCGGCTAGTCTGATTATCTTCAAAAGTGCCATGCATATGCATTTGCTGACCCTTTCGACTAACACACGTACGTGCCCATCCCCCATGTATATATATATATATATCTTGAGCCAGTGGAGCACAGACTTCCCAACCCAGTCGTGCGGTCACTAGCTCACGCCATCAACCGACCGGACGTGCTCTCCACTATCTCCCGATAGTTCAACTCCCCGGCGCACGTATAGAGAACTCATATCAATGCCATCACTGTGTTCCCGGGGAAACGGTCAGTCGCATTTCATCTCGACTAGCCTGCAGAAGCCGGCAGGGCTCCATCATCTGAAACACGATCGTGCAACAGTTTGGACGAAAGCTGTCCATCAAGCCGTCATATCAAGATTACATATCTCGGCCAAGCGAAAGCTATACCTCCAGAGCTCCACTGCACTGCCGCAGATTGTGGCCACTCGTTCACGCTATCGGATCGAAGCCGGAGTCCCTGCGTTACAAGCAGCTGCAATGCAATGCAACGTGCTTGGAAGTGTCGCCTGTGACTGGCCGTCACCGCTGCAGGGTACGACCTTTGCGAGTCGTGTGAGCATGCTGTGGATGGACAGCATAACTTAATGTACTATCATCAAGTACGTAGCACGTACAGCATGTACAATCGTCGAGGCAAAGGCGCGCGCAGCAGGCAGAGGCAAGACGGGTAATCGCACGAGACGGAGATGAGACAACTTGCCTCAGCAGCGATTAGAGTGGCGTCTGTGCTGCACCGGGTCGCTGTAGCCGATCAGCGATCTAGCAGCTATTTGAATTTCTCCGCGTACCGCCCTCCCCGTTGCTGGTCGAGCACGTCAAGAAAGTCAGAAGCAACCTGGCGGGAAAACGGGCCGCCAGCTCGCATTCTCTGGGTGGGCGGATGGGTGGGCAAGTAGGGTGAAAGGCTCGAAAGGGTGTGCGCAGGCATATGACGGTTGGCATCACACCGAGATTTCACTCTACACGCCATCATCCCGTCGTGCTGCTCTGCCTCTTCTCTCGACATCCACTGGCGAAAGGACCACTCTCGCCATCTCATCACGCGCCAATTGGGGAAGAAGGGCGCAAGAACGATCAGACGTGGCTTTTTGGTTACTACTCTGTCTGGACACTTATCTGTTGCATTGCTTTGCTGCTTCCCCGCGCTCTGTATCTTTCTGGACCTGGGGTTTCTGGATAACAGTAAAATAATTCTTACTACTGGCCATCAATCATGATCTCTCTCAAGGACGACCCGGAGGCGTTTCCCGTCCGCCAACTCACGATTCTTGGTGAGTGGTCTTCAATGGTGGCGAAAAGGATCACGCTTACTGATTGCGATTCCAGCGATATGTCGCTTCTCCGAGCCTATAGCCTTCAATTCTATCCTGGCTTACACATATGCCATGGTCAAGGATCTCCACGATGGCGACGAAACTGATGCTTCTTTCTACGCTGGTCTCTTGGTCTCCGCCTACGCCGTCGCCGAAGCAATGACTGCCATGGGCTGGGGTGCTCTTTCAGATAGGTATGGACGCAAGCCTATTGTTCTGATCGGACTTGGTGGTGTCGCAATCTCCAGCTTGGTATTCGGTCTGGCCAAGAGCTACTGGGTCGCTCTCCTCGCCCGTTTCATTGGAGGCGCTCTGAACGGCAACGTTGCGGTTATGCAGACCATGGTCGCTGAGATGGTCAAGAAACCTGAACACGAACGTAAGTTTTGCCACCATTTATCGAAAGAAAAAGAAATTGGTGGCGTTCGAAGCACTAACAAACTTCACAGCCAAGGCGTATGCAGTACAGCCATTCGTCTGGACCCTTGGTGGCATCTTTGGATCTGCTATGGGTGGTTTCCTCGCGCAACCAACTCGATTCTACCCTGGCCTTTTCGCTCCTGGCAGCTTCTGGGAGGAGTACCCATACCTTCTTCCCAACTTGGTTGCCGTTGTGATCATCATTTTGTCTATCGTCCAAGGAATCTTCTTCCTGGAGGAAACCAACCCTAAGGAGGTTTACAACGACAATGCCATCGATGACAGCGGCAGTGTCATGGACGAGACCGCATCGCTTCTTGGCCCCAGAGCTAGCATCTCTGGATCTCTTCGTCGCCGCTCGCAGGCTAGCCGTGCGCCTAGGCCATCATTCATCGAAGAAGGTCTCCCTGCGTTCGCCGGTCAACATTTCGATATCCGTAAATCATCTTTTGCCACCGTCCACTCGATCAGATTCGCCCCTGAGGAAGCTAGCAAAATCCGTCGTGACATGGGCCGACCTGAGAACACTCGCCGCACTACCGGACGTGCGCCAGTCGAGGAATACACTGGCAAGACTTTCAACTATACTATCATCATGTTGACACTTGCCTTGGTCATTGTGTCCTTCCACTCCATGGCTTACCTCAGCTTGCTCCCTACCTGGATTCTCGACGAGCCTAAGGCCGCTATTGAACATCTTGACTTGCAAGGTGGTCTCGGTATGACTGTCCACGATGTTGGTGTTTACCTTGCCATCAACGGTGCCGTCGGTCTTTTCCTCCAAGCCATCATTTTCCCCATTTTCGTCGAGAAGGTCGGCATCTGGAAGTCTTTCGTCTGGATGGTCATCCTCTTCCCGATTCCTTACTTCATGCTGCCCTTCGTTACCGCTGGGCCTGCAAACATGACCTCGGCACTTATCTACGTTTCCCTCATCCTGCAGAGCTTCGTCGGCATTATCATCTACCCGGCCGCCCTCATCTTGCTCAAAGACGCCACGCCATCACCCCAGGTCCTCGGCAAGGTCAACGGACTCGCCATGTCTGGCTGCTGTCTTGCAAGAACCATCTCGCCTCCCCTCGTCGGCGCTATTTACAGTGCAGGTGGTTCGGGCACCGCCTGGTTCACTATCGCCGGAGCCGCCGTTCTGGGCATTGTCCAGCTGCCTTTCATACCCAGAAAGCACATCGCGCCCGTCGAAATTGACACCCCCTTCTTGCACCGCACGCACTCGCAACAGCAAGCCGGCCCTGCCGACTCGGCGGACGCCGAGCATGGCCACTAGACTTGCCAAATCGCAAGCAGGGCTTCTCACAAATCAATTTTTCGCGTGGAATGCGCATCGTTTCCATGAGTATTCCTTACTAGAGCTTCGCATGCATACAAGACTCTCACGGCGCAACGGCCTATCGTCATCATCAAACATCAACAAACATCAAGATCAAGATTGTAAAGACGCCTGCCTGGTTTGGGCGACACCTACTTCTAGCCCCAAGGCAAACACTCACCATTGGTGTCCTTATCTCTCTTTTCCCGGCCATGTTCTGTAATTAGACATTGGTTCATGCTAGCGTGCAGATTGTTTAGATCTCTCTGTCATTCTCGGACTGCTCCGTGTTCTTGGATGGGGGTTTAATTGTTCTTTCCAGCGAGCATCTTTGGCGATTAGCAAAAGCTTCCTGTTTGTTTTTCCTTTACTGTTTCGCGAGCACTTTTACCAGTAACAAAGTATAGCGAGCGTATTCTGTCCTCATTGAATCTCCTACTGCCTCGTCTCACAAGAGTTCACGCTTTTACTCCTAGCTTCGTTTTCACATTTCACTTCCCGAACACCAGGCAGCGGGATTGAACAAATGGTGAGTATAATGCGACGAGAAAACATCTCCATCAAGCATTGGTGGTTTAGTGGTAAAATTGGCCGTTGCCATTCGAGATCACCAGATCTCATATGATTCGGCCAGCCCCGGGTTCGATTCCCGGCCGATGCATCGAAACAGCTAGAGCGAGCATGTCCTTTTGCCGGTTTCGTTCCTGCGGTCTGCGAAAATCGCAGCTCTTTTTGTTGTCGAATCGCCAAATCAAAGTTCTCGCTCGGAGCCTCAGAAACTGCAGGAGGTAGCAGAAAGGACAAAGGCGGTCAAATGGGGGGTGGGATCAAATTTCATGACATGGCCTACCTTCCTTGGGAGAATGGCAACGAGACTAGATCCAACGCGGTCGATAGCATGCTATTGCTGCCCAACCTTAATGGAACGGGGCCATTTGATTCACTGCACATTTCAAGTACATATATACAAACTCTGTGACGATTAGATACATACCCACACTTCAAATCATCCTACACCTCCTCATGCTTAATGAGATCGTGACTTCGCCTTCGATACAGCCCTTCCTCCTCTTTCCTCGGCGCAAAAGCTGGACTCTGGCCTTCCTCCATCTGCGCCGCCTCGTCTCGCTTTCTGTTCACGTCCAGTCCTGTGGCGCGGATGAAGAGCGAGAGTGAGTTGCGCTTCTTGTTGCGTGGAGATACATTATCAGGCTCAGGTTGCGCATCAGCGTTGTGCACCTGAGGCAATGGCGAAGTAGGCGAGCCAAGAGCTAGTGACTGGGTGCGAGAGTGAGTCTTTTTGGCTGGCGCGAAGTATGAGGATTTCGTGGACGACTGCTGTTTCTTGGAATCTGACAAGTATATCGATGCACCGGGGCTTTCCGACGGAGAGCTTGCGTTCACAATGTGGTATTTCTTTTCGACCATGTAGTCTGGGACTTCAAAGTCAGAGTCCAGCCAGGGCCGACGTGGCCTATATCGCGAAAGAGGCGGTGCAGGCTCCAAAGCGGCGGCGTCGACGAGACCACCGAGGACGTTTTTGGGTATCGGCTTCCCTTCTTCTTCGTCTTCCTCCACAATAAGAGTAATAGGCTCAGGTGACTGCACCAGTTCGAATTGTTGTCCGTTGATGATTACGCCTTTGCCATAGGGAGCATTAGCAGACCATTTGAGGCCATGGAAATCCTGGGTAGTGCTGCTTGTGCCACTTATCGGCGAGGTGGGGGTGTTGTTTGCCGATGATGAAGAAGGCTGGCGCTCTTCTGGTCCTTGCTTCTGGCCCGCGGCAGGATCTCTGCCATTAGAGTACATTCGCCACAAAGGGTTGGGTCGAGGCTTTGGAGCCGAAGGAGATACAGGAGCAGAGGAAGGTTCGTTACTGTTTGATCTTGTGATCATGTTCCAGACTCCGCTGAGGACTTTGTTGCCTGAAGAGAACCAGCTACCTGCGGTGCTTGGGCGCGAGTCCGCATCGATTTTGACACTTGCATAGTGGTTGAGCCATTCTTGTGCCCACTGACCTTCGTGGTGGTCGCCTCCTGAAGCTTCGGTTGCACGTTCAAACCAGGCCACTGCATCTGGAAGTGTTGTGTTGTCATCACGGTCGTAATAAGAGTGAGCGATGTAAAAGCAACAACGGGCTGCGAGTGCAACACTTGCATCGCACTCGTTGGCATATTGCAGCGCTGCTTGGGCGTGTTCTCGTGCTCTGAGGCGATCGGAAGGTGTGAGATCAGACGTCATCAAGAGTTGGACGGCTGGTACAAGCTTGATGTTCATCCTGATCGCCAACAAGGCATCGCTGGTCGTAACAGCGTGACGAGCTCTTGGAGACTGGGAGTTGCCTTGTTCGCCGTTGCTCTTCGTTGAGTCGGTAAGAGCGATCCTGCGCTTGCTCTTCTCGACTTCGGGTCTCCCGAATGCAGCTGATGAGACTGATGGTCCACTAGTGGTGGTTGGGCTCCTCGTGAAGGCGGAAGGGACAATCATTTTCTTGGCTGCTTTGGCTTGTGATCGTTCGAATCCCACCGATGAATCAGAGGCGCCAGATCTGGCGACAGAAGATGGCGCAGAGTCAAGGAGATTTTTGCGTGTCCTCACGACTTCTTCTCTCTGGCCAAATGCCGCCGATGAATTAGTCGAGTTGGTGTTTGTAACGGGGCTGATGTTCTCGTTTTGATCAAATGAGTCGTACGTGTCAAGGTCATCTCGTCCATCGTTGTCGTCTGACAAGGTCGTTGCTTCTTGTGATCTGATCAAGTCTGACTTGGTTTGGAGATATAGTTGACCATATCTTTCGAGGTGCTCGCTCCTGCTACGGCTGATGATATCGAACTTCTCCACCAGTTCAGGTGCCAATCTTTCCAGCTCTTGGCGGAAGGCTGGACTTGTGAATTTTTTGTTTGTTGGCTGAAGTCCAGTGGTGCCAGGTCCTGTGTCGATTGACAACATGATGTGCTTTGGACGTCTTGGTGCTTGGGTCCCAGTAATAGGTTGACATGTGAGACTTACTGGCTGTAGTATGGAATGCATATTCAACGGCAATAGAGCAGGGTACTGGGAAGAAAGGTTCTTTGTCTGAAAGTGTGCTGGAAGACGGATGCGGCGACATTGTCAAGGATGAACAAAGGTGGACGAAGAGATATACAGGTTACTGTGAGTTTGTACGTGAGCTTCGCACGGCGAGACAATGAAAGTGTCTCTGGTGTGTTTGCTGAGACATGTTCGTGTATGCATGCATGGTGCAGCGCAGACAACAGCAAGTGCCAGACATGCAGGATTAGCTTGTCGCTCTTTCAGCATTGCATTGGAGGTATACTGGTCAAGATGATAATGGCTGTGTGTATGGCACTGCAACACGCAGCTCGCTGATGGGCAGTAGATATTGATGTTGGACTCCCAAGTTTCGCCTGGAGCTGTAAGGATGCTGCTAGGAAGTAGATGTTGATATTGGACTCCCAAGTTTCGCTTGGAGCTGTAAGAATACTGCCAGGAAGTAGATGTTGATATTGGACTCCCGAGTTTCGCTTGGAGCTGTAAGGATACTGCCAGGAAGTAGATGTTAATGTTGGACTCCCAAGTTTCGCTTGGAGCTGCAAGGATACTGCCAGGAAGGAAGCTCAGATGGCACGCCCAGGCGTGTATATTGGCCTATGCCAACTTCACTTCATCCAACTGCACAAACACTCCCAGACACCAGTAATGAACAGATAATACAACTCAACATGGCCACCGGTAAGAAACAAGCACGACTTTCATTCCCCAACAACAGTCTTCACTCTCTCTCTCTCTGCCCCTCCCCACACGCATACACACCACCACCACCCCGCCATCCGCGCGCAATCATCATCGGCATGCACAAACAAACTTTCGTTGCATGACTCAATCTTCCTAAAACGTCCCTCCAGACCAGCAACGCCGTCCGAACACCCCACCTCCCAACCCGGGCAATGTGACGACTGCTCTAAATCCCTCCGACATCCCGGACATAGGATCAACAACCCCTCCACCACTCCCCGGACGCCCTCCAAACGCACGCATGTTCACGACAGGCGCTCCGCCGCGCGCTGGCGCTGGCGCATTCGATGTCGCTGAGGCGTACAGACGCCTACTGGCCGAAGACCCCGATCTCACCATGCCCGTGGCCGCCATCGAGGCTCTTATCCTCGGCCTCGCGGACACACCAGCCTCGACCGTCAGCGAGACGCTGGATCTCGTGTCTGACTTGACCGCCAGCCTGAAGCGCAGCGTCGCCAACCCCATTTCCCTGTCTGCCGGCACCGACCTGTTCCAGCAGTACCTGATCAGCATTTTCCAGCGTCCTTCCGCACACGGCGACTTCGACCAGGTGCGCTCGCACCTCGTGCAGAACGGAAGGCTGTTCGTGGAAAGGGCCAAAGCCGCCCGCGAGACCATCGCCGCGTTCGGCAAGCACTTCATCAGAGACGGCAACGTCGTGCTCACAAACGGAGGTTCAAGAGTCGTGGGCTCGCTGCTGCGCAGCGCCGCCGAGTCGAGCAATTCCAGCGGAAGAGGCAGCATCCGCTTCAAGGTCATCTATGTGGTGTCGGGCGACGACGCGGAGGCACAAGAGAACATCGCCGCGCTGCGCGAGCGCGACATCCCGGTGGCTACCATCCCACCTACCGCAATCGCGTACTGCATGGACAGCGTGACACAATGCTTCGTGGGCGCCGAGGGCGTGGTCGAGAACGGCGGCATCGTCAGCCGTATGGGCACGTACCAGATGGGTATGCTCGCGAAAGCGACCGGCAAGCCGTTCTACGTTGTCTCCGAGAGTCACAAGTTCGTGCGCCTATACCCGCTTGGACAGCGCGACCTGGGCATTGAGCAGAACGTGGTGGACTTCCGCACAGCCAAGGGCCAGGAGAGCGAGAGCGGCAGTCCGCCTCCCGGCGACGAGGGCGTAGCAGACATGGAAAGCAGCAGCGCGAAAGCAGGCAGCGCAGCAGTCTCGCGCGTGCAAGATGCCGTAGACTACACGCCGCCGGATCTCATCTCCGGCATCATCACCGAATCAGGCGTGCTCCTGCCCAGTGCTGTGAGTGAGGAGCTCATCAAGATCTGGTTCTGAGGAATCGAAGAGGACGTTCATTGCCCAGGGAATGAAATGATCACAAATTGTACGAGGCAGCGAGGTGGCTGGCCGGCCCTTTATACTGCGACATGGCATCTAGCTTCCATTCCGGCTACAACCGCGCACATTTCACGCGCTGGTACATCGTCCCAGGGGTGGCACATGGGCAGATATGTTGCACGGGTTGGGGCGTCAGCAGCTGTCAGAGCCACAGTCCACCATATCGCCCACCGAGCGTGTGGCCTGGCACACAAAAAAAATAGGTTAGCTTAGAGTGAGCAACACCATTATAAGAGACTATACGAGGAATATGCCACATCAAATAAAGAAAAAAAAAATCTCGAGACAACATGAATTTGACAACGAGTTCCTGCTTGTGAAGTTGCTGCATTTCGGTTGCAGCCTACCGTGGAGAAATGAGCCGTGAAGTCAACAGAAGCCTCCAATGGCCGAGAGGATATCACGATTAAGATACAAATGACACCCATTGGCACCGTTAGAAATCTTTGAGGGTTCTCAATCACCAGCGTGGAATCGATATCTACACTAGCCTTCGAAACGAGAGTACCTCCTTTTGAGATGCACCGGCCTCGCCCAAGCTACCTCTCACCACATAACTCCTCGAATCGATTTTGTGACCGATATTTCTTCGTCACGACTAGCAAAACCGAAAGTGACGAATCCATCTTTCTTGGAAAACACCTTCTCCATAATCGTTACTCCCGTTACTTCTCATACAGAGCGTTATCGTAAACCGTTTCGACGGCGCTTTCTCCTACCTATCTTATCACTCATCGTTCAGCGCCTGCAGTTTCCGTTGGTTCTCCTGCAGCATTTGCAGCATCTTGTCCGCTTCGGCCTGTAGCGCAGCGCGCCTGGCCTCCTTGTCGCTGATGCGGGCACTTTCACTCGAAGGTGCCTGGTTTTGTGCTGGCAGTGACGGATCGATGTTCGCGTCACTTGTCGAGCTGACGTTCTGGGCATGTGCGTAGGGCTCAGATGACTGGTCCTCAGCAGTAGCAGAGAAAGATCGTTTTCGCGGGTTGGCAGGCGAAGGTTGTGAGTCGCCACCAGTCGTGTGTTTTCGCGCGCGGAAAGTGTCGGTGAAGTCGACCGGAATGGGGCCTCCACCAAGGCGAATGTGTTGCTTGTCGTCTGGATTGTGAGAGAAGGGAGGACTGGGAGCCTCGCTGAGTGGCGGGATCGAACGGCGCTCGTCCTCTGCGGTCTCGGCGGTGTAAACGCTACTGTGATCGTCGGCCATCAAGTTGTTGGGCACCACGCGTTTTCGGCGTTTGATCTCTGCCTTTTTCATCTGCACAGGGCGATGGTGGCCGTGCAATTTGTGGTACAAACCTGGAATTTGACGTTAGCTCGACCGCGAACACACAACGTTGCAAAGGTATACATACCACAAGCGTTGCAGATGGTGTTTCCTGCTTCGTCCCTCCTCCACAACGGCGTGATCGTCGTGCCACAATTCTGACACGCTATCATGACACTCTGTTGTACGCCGGCCTGACCTGAACCTTCTCCCTGTGCCTGCTGGCCAGGACCGTGGCTAGCCTGCCGAAGTGCGACTTGCGCTGTCTTGGATATACGGTTGTTGTATGCCGGACATCCACTGCATCCATCGTGGCCACCTGTTCCATTGCAACGTCCGCCTCCAGGGCAAGTTCCGTTGGACGTCTGGTCTGCTGAAACGTAGGTTGCGCCGCCCTGAATCGTGTTCGGTGATGTTGCTCGGTCTTGTGACTGGCCGTCTGCCGAGTATGCGTTTGCTGCCGCGCCTCGTTTTAGGCCGACTGGGCGCATCTGATTGCGCGCTTTGTAGTAGAGACCGCAGGCGTTGCAAATGACGGCACCGGTGGGCGAGCGTCTCCATAGGGGGGTCTTGGTGGTTCCGCAATTGCTGGCGGGGTTAGCGACTGTGGTTTCAAGAGGTTATGAGTTGGCGCATACCTGCAAATCTGCCCATTGTTAGCGGGAGAAGGTTGGGCAGGCCTCTGTTGCTGCGGTGGTAATGGTGTGAATTGAGCCGTGGGTGGGTAAGGACTGGGCGAGGGCTGCTGCTGTTGCGGATCACGCGAGTTTTGATCTGGCTGAAGCTGGGTCTGGCTCTCGCTCAAGATCTGGCTGATGGACTGCGGCGTGGATTGCGTGTTCGCGTCTGGTTTTGGCGCCTCTTGGGCAGGTACGCCTTGTGACTGGAAGCTTTGTAGTTGCCTGGCGATCTCGAGATCCTGCTGCGAAGGCTCGCGGTTCAGGACGGCGGGCATGATGGCAGGCGGGACGGACGAGGGCGCGGGCGTAGGAGTGGGTGAGTGGTCTGCGGCGCGAGACATGTTGGCGGCGGTGTTGGGTGCTTTGGGTTGGTTGTTATTGGCGCATGGAGGTGGTGTGTGGGCCGACGCTGGTGGTGGCAGAGGAGAGAGTGCCGGGTGCTTGGGAGAGCGAGTTGTCGCAAGCGGCGGGAGGGCAAATCGAATCAGGCGGCGCGATGTTAACGGCGATTAACTCGGCGAGGGGAGTGTTCACAGAGATCGCGGTGGGTCGGTGTTTCGTTATCAGATGCTGCAGTGCACGCGATCATGAGATGGATGGAAGAAAATGGGAGGATGCTTGGATTGCAGGCGAGGACGAAAGCGGCGTGAGGCTTTGTGGTATATAGCTAGCAGGCAGGCAGGCAGGCAGGCAGGCAGGCAGGCAGGCAGGCAGGCAGGGTAGCAGGCAGGTTGCAGGACGCGCCGTTTGCTCCTTCCCTTAGGCTACTTGGCAATGCGATGCAAGTGAAGGCAGGCACGGCCAGGCGGCTAGGCAAAGTGACGACGCGGTCGCGAAAGCGGTAAGATCCATCCTGCGCCTTTTGGTCATATTACCTCGCTTCCCATTCGCTGCAGCGCTGATTCTGCAGCTCGATCCGTACGGCCCGGCCTTAGCGCGGCTAGTGTGCCAAATGCTCGGCTGATTTCGTTGTCCTTATCAGATCGAAGCAGAAAGGGCTTCGGTGGTGAACTCGTCAAAGGATTCATCTGTGGGGAGGGCGGAGCAATGTCCTGTCAGCCCTAGCACATCATCTGTCGTTTGAAGGTCTGTCTGATGGAAATCGACCTCGACGTATCGCTGGAATTCGTTTCCTACTCATCTAGCTGGTGTGTCAGACATGGACCTCGAAACGATGACAGCTACCGCCGCCATACTTTTGCCAGAGTACTCCTCGTTTTCTTAGTCCTTTTTTTTTCTTACACCGGTGCTATCGAGCACAGGCAGCCAATCGACCATGGCTCGTTCGATATTGCAGCTAGAAGTATCGTTCGGTTATCGCATACCGTACGCAAACTGACGCACAAACCCGTTACACGACACTGAACCGTACGCACAATTGAACGTACGAAACCATAATATTCAGCGGTGAGCTTGTTCTATCTAACTCTAACCAGGTGTACACTGCTTCTTCAATCGCAGGCGCTTCTATGTCATACAAAAGAAAACATTTCGTTACTGTCTTTCCGGTTCCTTGTTCCAAAACCAAATCATTCCTGCTCAATTCTCATGAAAGAGCTCACATGGCAAAGGAAAATCAAACTTTTTGGGTTTTTCACACTATACTGACAACATTGCCACCTTGGGGCGGGAATATAAATTAACAAGGAAAAACGTGCAATGGACATAGAAAAATAATCAGAAAGGCGTCGTCTTGCTATGCATTCGATGGCGGAAGAGCGTACCATGCTCTTCCGCCGTCGTCTTCGTCTGAACCCGCCTAGGGTGCCATGACGAGGGCGAGGAGAGCCATGCGGACATACATGCCGTAGCGCATCTGTAATCTTAAGTCAGTATATTCGTTCTTGTAGATCTCTCGATGAAGATTTCGTCATGACTTACCTGTCTGAAGTAAGCGGCCCTGGGGTCGTCATCAACCTCCTTGCTGAGCTCAGCATTGCGAGGCAGCGGGTGCATGACGATCATGCTCTCCTTGGCCTGCTTGAGGGTCTTGCCGTCGACGACAAAGGCGTCCTTGACCTCCTCGTAAAGAGCCTGGTCCTCGAAGCGCTCCTTCTGCACGCGAGTGCAGTAAAGCACATCGGTCTTGGCAAGCATCTCAGGAGTGAGAGTGTCCGACTCGATGAGCAGCTGACCGCGAGCCTGCAGGGCTGAGCGGACCTTGGACGGGATGGCGAGAGCAGCAGGCGAGGCGAGCTGGATCTGCACGTTGTAGTGGCGCAGGAGCTCGCAAAGGGAGTGGACGGTGCGACCGTACTTGAGATCACCGGTGAAGGTGATGGTGAGGCCGTTGACAGTGCCAAGCTCCTCACGGATGGTAAAGAGGTCGAGGAAAGCCTGAGTGGGGTGCTCACGCGAACCGTTGCCAGCGTTGATGATAGAGCCATCAGAAGCCTTGGCAGCGATATCAGCGCTCTCGTTGTCGGGGTGGCGGAGCACAATGGCATCGGTGTACTGGTCAAGAGTACGGATGGTGTCGTCAAGATCCTCACCCTTCTTGGTGCTGGAGTGCGACTCGTTGACGATGATAGTCTCACCACCAAGACGCTTCATGGCAGCATCGAAGGAGCACGAAGTGCGGGTAGAAGGCTCAAAGAACAACATACCAAGGACGCGGCCCTTGAGGATGTCAAGGCAGCCCTCACGCTCAACGCCCAGGCGCATCTCGGCCGCAACGGTGAAGAGCAGGTGAAGGTCGTCCCTGGTAAATTGCTTCACCGAGACAATGTCTTTGTTCTTGAAAGGCGATCTGACAAGCATCTCCTTCAAAGAGGGAAGATCCTCAGGCTTAGGTGCGCCAGCGGAGACATCGGTCACCTCAGCGAAAGTCTGGCAATCGTACTTACCAATGGCCAGGTCGTAGTTGCGAGCGATACCTTCGATCAGGATCTTGGCGTTCTTGACGTTGGTTACCAGAGGAGTCTGGTAGTCAACAGCCATACGTCTGGTGCGGTAACCCTTGGACATGTAGTTCGCAGGACGTCTGAACCTGTTGGCGGAAGGCAGGTTGATGTAGAGATCAATTAGGTTGTTGGCCAGAGCGTGGGTCAGAGAGAACTCGTTCCTCTGCTGGTCGTCCTGGAGAGCCTCCAAGAATTGAACCTCGATGTCGTTCTCGGTCAGGAAGTCAGCAGTACCGGCGGTGGCGAAGATCTTGTAGCCAAGCTTGTAAAGGGTCTTGACAGACGGCAACATCTCGATCTTGTCCTTGTAAGAACCGATAGAGAAGAGCACATTCTTCTTGGGCAGCTTGAAGCCAGTCGCGATAAGACCCTTGAGGTACGCCTCGTACTTGTCCTTGCCGAAGCAAGCAACCTCACCAGTGGAGGCCATCTCCACACCCATGACAGGGTCGGCACCAGAAAGACGCGAGAACGAGAACTGAGGAACCTTGACACCAACGTAGTCGGCGGGGATGTTGAGCTTGGGGTAGGGCTGAATCGGGATTCCGGCCATGGCCTTGGTTGCCATCTCAATAAGATCGCAGCCCATGACCTTGGACACGAAGGGAGTAGAACGGGATGCGCGGACGTTGCACTCAATGACCTTGATGTCGTTGTCCTTGGCAATGAACTGGATGTTGTAAGGACCAGTAATGTTGAGAGCATCTCCAATCTTGCGAGTAGCCTCCTCGATTCTGCGGATGGTCTCGGGGTCGAGATCCTGAGGGGGCAGGATGAGAGTGGCATCACCAGAATGGACACCAGCGTTCTCAACGTGCTCGGAGATGAAGTGACCGACCATGGTACCGCCACGGGCAACAGCGTCCATCTCGATCTCCTTGGCGCCCTCGATGTACTTGGTGATCACAACGGGGTGATCCTTGGAAACCTCGACAGCCTGGCCGAGGTAGAGAGCAAGATCGTGCTCGGAATAGACAGTGTTCATGGCAGCACCAGAAAGCACGTAAGAGGGACGAACCAGCACGGGGTACTTGACCCTGTTGCAGAAGCTCCTGGCCTCGTCCATGCTGGTGAGCTCCTTCCACTCGGGCTGATCGACACCGAGACGGTCAAGCATACGAGAAAACTTGTAGCGATTTTCTGCAGTGTCAATCATCTCAGGGGAAGTACCAAGAATCTTGACGTTGGATCGGAACAGCGGCAGAGCGATGTTGTTGGAGGTCTGACCACCCATGGACAGGACAACGCCAGATGAGCGTTCGAGCTGGTAGATGTCGAGGACAGTCTCCAAGCTGATGTTCTCGAAGTAGAGGCGGTCTGCTTCATCGTAGTCTAAAAAGTGTCAGTAGCTGCCAGCGAGGAAAGGAAAGTAAGGATAATGACAAACCAGTGCTAACGGTCTCCGGGTTGTAATTAATCATGACAGTCTTGTGGCCGTTCTCGCGAAGAGTGCGAACAGCGCGAACAGAGCACCAATCGAATTCGACAGAGGAACCGATACGGTAGACACCAGATCCAAGGACCATAGTACCCTTGTCGTTGAAGTCGAGATCGTGCTCGGCAGCGTTGTAGGTGACGTAAAGGTAGTTGGTGTAAGCCGGGAACTCAGCAGCGACAGTGTCGATCTGCTTGACAAAAGGCATGATGTTGAAGTCGAGTCTGGCGCGACGGACGTGGTTCTCGTTGCTGGACCAGAAAGTCGCGAGCTGCTTGTCGGAGAAACCGAGTTCCTTGGCGCGGCGGAAGATGGCGGGAGAGATGTTGTCGACGGTGTAGGAGGACATGTTGTTTCTGAAGTCGCTGAGGGTCTTCAGCTTGGTCAGGAACCACTTGTCGATCTTGGTCAGCTCCCAGATCTTGTCAACGGTGTAGCCCTTGTGCATGGCGTTCGCAATAGCGAACATGCGCTGGTCAGAGGGTGTCTGGAGCTCGGTGTCAAAGTCGATCGACATAAGCGCCTCTGTCTCGTTGAAGCCAAGGTTGCTGGGATCGACAGAGCGGATGGCCTTCTGGATGGCCTCCTCGAAGGTCCTGCCAATTGCCATGACCTCACCAACACTCTTCATGGAGGAGCCGAGGAGGGTAGAGACACGAGTGAACTTCTTCAGATCCCAACGGGGAATCTTGACGACACAGTAGTCAAGGGAAGGCTCGAAGCAAGCGCAAGTAGACTTGGTGACGGAGTTCTTGATCTCGTTCAAGGGGATGTTCAGACCCAACTTAGCGGCAACAAAGGCCAAGGGGTAGCCAGTGGCCTTAGAGGCAAGAGCAGAGGATCTCGAAAGACGTGCGTTGACCTCGATGATGCAGTACTCCCTGCTGACAGGGTTGAGTGCGTACTGAATGTTGCACTCACCGACGACGCCAAGATGTCTGATGACTCGGACGGCAGTCGTACGGAGCATGTTGTAGTCCTCGTCGGAAAGAGTCTGCGAAGGAGCAACCACAATGGAATCACCAGTGTGGATACCAAGAGGATCGAAGTTCTCCATGTTGCACACGGTGATGCAGTTGTCCTGGCAATCGCGAACAACCTCGTACTCGATCTCCTTCCAGCCCTTCATACTGCGCTCGACAAGAATCTGGGGGCTAGCAGCGAATGCCTTCTGGCAAAGCTCGACGTACTGCTCCATGTTCTCGGCGAAACCACTGCCGAGACCACCAAGGGCGTAGGCAGCACGAATAATGACGGGGAAGCCGATCTCGTTGATGGCCTCCATGGCCTCGTCGTAGTTGTTGGCAGACTTGGATTTGGCGCAAGGAGCGCCAATGGAGTCCATGCTCCTGGCGAAGAGCTCACGGTCCTCGGTGGTGATGATGGTGTCAATGGGAGTACCAAGAACTTGGACACCCAGGTCCTCGAACTCATCCTTGAGCTGGATACCAACAGAGAGCGCAGTCTGACCACCAAAAGTGCAGTAGATGGCGTCAGGACGCTCCTGGATGATGACCTTGCGGACAAACTCGGCGTTGACAGGCAGGAAGTAGACCTTGTCTGCAAGACCCTTAGAGGTCTGGATGGTTGCAATGTTGGGGTTGATCAAGATTGTGTAGATGCCCTCCTCTTTCAGTGCCTTGATGGCCTGGCTACCAGAGTAATCGAATTCACCTGCCTGACCAATGGAGAGACCACCACTGCCCAAGACCAGGACCTTCTTGACGTTGACTCTGGGCTTCAGGGCGGCGTTCTCGGCAGCATCGCCACCAGGGAACTTGACTGGCTGTTGCATCTTGCTGGGGTCCTTAATGACATCGGTGATTGTGGAAATGAAGGTGTCGAACAAGAACTCGGTGTCACGAGGACCGGGTGCGCTCTCGGGGTGGAACTGAACACTGAAGTAGGGGCGGTTGGCGTGCCTGATACCCTCGTTGCTGTGATCGTTGGCGTTCACGAAAAGCTCGTCCCAGCCTGTAGGGAGGGTCTCGGCGTTGACGGCGTAACCGTGGTTCTGGGAAGTGATGTAGCACTTTCCGGAGAGCACGTTGGTGCAAGGAATGTTGTGGCCGCGGTTACCAAACTTCATCTTGAGGGTCTCGGCGCCGGCAGCGCGAGCGAGAAGCTGGTGACCAAGACAGATACCGAAGATGGGTGTCCTGGCCTCCTCCATAGCGGCCTGAATGTGCTTGACGGTGTCCTTCATGATCGATGGATCACCAGGACCGTTGGACAAGAAGAGACCGTCGTAGTCCTTTCCAGCCAGCGAGGGGAAGTCATAGTCCCAGGGCACAACCTGGACCTCAACACCGCGCTGAATGAGGCAGCGCAGCTGGTTGAACTTGAGACCGACATCAACACACAGAACACGCACGGGTCTACCTGACGGATGCTTCAACGCAACGGACGGGCTTGGAGAATAAATTTTTGGTGTGGAGGTGGAAACTATGATCCACAATCAGATTCAATGTTCTATGTAGGGAGGGCACATCAAGCTCACCGTCAGCCACCAAGTTCCTGATGTTCGGGTTGTACCAATCAATTTCCTCGAACACCGGGACTTGCTTGGTTGAGTTGCCGAAGTATCCGCTCACAGTACCGGGGACCGAGAGGCTGGACTGTTCGGTGGTAGCTGCAGGAGTGGCCAATCCGTTGGGAGTGATAGCACCGCTGCGAAGGCCGTTGGTGTCGGCCTCTTGGCGAGTGCCGGTCTGAATGAGCATGCGACCCAGCATGCTACCTTCCTCTCTTATCCTCTTGGTCAAGGCACGGGTGTCCACGCCGCAGATGGCGGGCACGTTCTGTTCCTTCAGCCATGTTCCAAGTGACGATTCAGCGAGGTAGTGGGAGTAGTCCTCGCCGCAGTACGAGGCAACGACGAGACCAGCGATGTGGATCTCCGAGGCCTCGAAGTGTGCGGGGAGGTCGGGGAGGATGGGGTCTCTGGTTTCCCTGGAGGGAACACCGTAGTTGCCCACCAGAGGGAATGTGACGACCAAGATTTGGCCACGGTATGAGGGATCAGTGATCGACTCAGGGTAGCCGACCATACCAGTCTGGAAGACCAGTTCTCCAGCAACGCTGCGCTCAGCACCGAAGCTGATGCCCTCGCAGAAGCGGATGGCATTGTCGCCGCTCTTGACCTCAAGGGCCATCATGACCGCGTTCTCCTCCTGGGCAGCCATTTCCAGAAGCTGTAGTAAGTCCCTGCTGTGGCCTGCAGAGTGTCGAATGTGAGTATAAGAGATGTAGTATTATTTTGCTTGCGCTCAGCAAGGATCGGTGAGATAAGAAAGGAAAAGCCTTCAGAGAGGCAGTGACAGAGAATGTAAGGTCGGTCACAAAAATTTAGAGCGCTTGGGCCGTGCGCAGATCAAAGCTTAACCTCAATGGCCATTCCCCGCGCCTCGCCCACTTCTCGTCTAAGCAGAGCAGAGCCGCGCGGATGGAGAATCGACAGACATCAGTCATTACGTTTCTCAGCCGTGCCTGCAGACATGCGGTGAATCCTCTGCTGTACGAGTGCAACGACTTCGACGATACTTGATGTGTTGCCTGCCATTTTGCAACAACGTCACGTGCCTATGAGACGTGCTCAAACGTGCAAACGTCCTGTCCCTGCAGAACATCTGGTGTTGCCCGCCATTCTCTGCCGGTGTCGGGGCATGTGACGTCCGATGAACTGCCATGGTGCAACATCCGGCACGTGCCATTGAAGAACACTGGGACTGACCGCATCGGTGTCAACCGCGCCATCGTAGAAGTCGCACCCTGAGCATGGGATGCCTGAAGATCGTACAGACAGTACCAGTGGATCGCGATGAATATCTGATCATAATCATCATCATCATCATCATCCATCACTTGTATCATCGAGAAACCATAGAGACAGACATGTGAAAATCTTTCACAAACTTCTCAATGGCAGATGCTGCTTGTTTGACATAGCGTTTGACGGGCACAACTTAACGCTGACAGTAACGCCAGTCCAATGGAGAGAACTCATTTCATTTCATTGCTGACAATCAACGTCCGTCTAATGCTCGGGCTTCCTAAAGCCTCTTCCCAAACGCCAGCGCTTAACACTTTCTATCCCCAGAACCCAGGATGCAGTGCGAAAAGAAAAGAAAAGAAGCACGAGATGGAGCAACCCGCCTGGTCCGTATGCTCTAGATGCCGAACACGACTTTCATCCTCTCGTACACGTAGAAGCTCGTCGCAACCATAGGCACGACCTTCACATATCCTATTCCCAGTCCAACGTAAAACCCACGCAGCCCTCTCGTTTTGTAGATATTCTTCGTGACTTCCGTCATCGTCAGTGTGTGGCCGTCGCCGACTACACCACCAACTTGCATCCTTCTCCTGATCACCTCCAGAGGGTAGGAGAGTGTTTGTGATACTAATCCAGCCAGCGCACCTGTGGCAAGCTCAGCCCATGCGCGTAATGGTGCGGGCTTGTTCGGGGCTAGTTGTCGCTGCGAGCGCTCCGAGAGTGGCAGAACGGTGTATGGCGCCAATGATGGTTTCCGCATAAAGTCACCCGCAGCGTCATGAGTTACGAAACTCGAGCCAGCATAAGGTATCATACCCCAGAGAGTAGGTGTGAATCCTCTGAAGAAGTTTACGAGCCCTCGTTGTTGCGTTACTGCGCTCACTGCTTGTGTGGATGCCGCTATCGCCGACGCAGCTTGTTCTGAGACCGCTGCTACGCTCTGAAGAGGAGGTGGCGCACGCGCTGCAGGTGGCTTCTCGTGATATATGGTTCGGCAGATGTCGCGGAGACCGACCTGGTTATGCGATTTTGTTTCGAAGGCTAGCCGCACGCGTATGACTTCCAGTGGGTATGTCGCAAAAACACTGAAGCAGCCAGCTATCGATCCGGCGAGGAAACGCCTGATGTGTGTCTCCTCATCCTTGTTGCGGATAAGCAGAGCGCGCACTTGCTCGTAGGCAAGGAACTTTATGCCACCATAGGGGAAAATTCTCAGTAATGTTGCAGAATGACCGCGATATAATCCTCTTCCACCGTCGCTTCGGTATATGTCCCGCATCGCTCGTAGCGCTCCGGTCCATGATCCAGTGTATTTTGCAAACTCAGGATTGCTGGCCTGGAACAATATCTTCACCCGGTCCAGCGGTCCCACAACCGTTTTCGCAGCGCATGCCGCAAGACCGCCTGCTACGCCACTTCGCATGGCATACTGCCAGCTCTGTTTTGGTATCTTTTTGCTTTCGCCGTCTTTGGATGTTCGTATAGGGTAAGCGGCGGCATGGTCGGATGCGCCTTCGGGGGATATGGGAGGTGGTAACCGGCTGGAGGTCATCTTTGCTGATTCTGTGGTCGACGCGCCATGGCTGACTTGCCTTTCGGCAATTGCGCTCATCTAGTATACGGAACTACGTGGGTGTCGGAAAGGAGGCTGGTCGAGCGGATGTGTGCAGACCATGCGGCAAAAGCGCTCGGTGTGGGTTGTGAGTTGTCTGGGTATTCGGGTAGTCCCGCACACAGTAATATGTTCAGATACGACGTAGATAGTACAAAGATTGGTGTAGCAGTCCTTGTGATCGGCACACGAGCAAGCAATGAGGGCGAGACGAAATATGTTTACCACAGCCGGTACAGCGGGACTTGTCGTCACTAGGAAGTAAGCGTGAACCGAGGTGCTGCTTGGAAACCGCGAACAAGGGAACGACTTAACCCGCCCCGTCGGCTCTTTTCTTATGCCGACGATATCAGCCTCAAATATGCAGAAAGCCGAGAACTCCATACCCTGATTTTTCTCGCACACATCATAGAGCATCTTGAGGACCATTTGCTGTTAAATTTGGCAACTGTCAATTTCATTGAGCACTTGTGTCATTATATCACGCCTTGGGCTAGTTTACACCTTCTCCGGTAATAATCATGAGTTTTTGGCTGTGTTAGAAGTTGCCTGCTCAGTCTTAGTCGGCTTGCAAATTCGGGAGAGACTGATAGTTCAAGCTCACCACCAGATGATGACAAACGTAAAGACAGGCTCGACTTTGTGGCAGTCGGAAGACAGACATATCACGCTCATTGACATTCCTCGTTCAATATCTTCAGCACAGGGCACACAGGATCAACCATGCTATGACCTGCTATCCTCTAACGAGGCCCAAACAGAGCCATACCAGACGAATGAGCCAAAGTCGGCCCAAGCCCGATCGAAGCTAACCAGCAATACGGTGGATGCAGAGTCCCACAGAGTGTATGCAGAGACTCTAAAAGACGCCTTGATTAGAGTCAGGGAGGCGCATCATGGTCCTTGGTGTCTGTCTCGACCGTTCCTTGAGACGTCCACGAAAACAAACTTGAAGCGGAAGCTAGACGCAAGAGATGCAGACGATCTTGCGAGTTCCAGGAAAGTCACCATGGCTACGCTCCAAAGTACTCGCCGTGAGGACAAAATCCCTGATGATTTCCTACAGAAATTATCTAAACAGGCCTTCTCCATAGTCCACGGCGTTGAGTCTACGGAAGACAGCCATCCATACCAATATCACCAGCCTGCGGATGTCAACACTCGAGCAACGTTCTCTGTGGGCGAACCTAGAGATGGCAATGCTTCCTACACCTTTTATATGCCTTCCGAATCCTCCTTCGTACTTGGCCCGTGTTCAGACGCACGCACACTCCACACATACATTCGAGCACAAGCACAAGAGCTCGATGTGCCAAAGAAATTCGATCTTATACTCCTCGATCCACCCTGGCCGAACAGATCTGTCAAACGGACACACAAGACCGCACATTCCACCTACTCTACGGCACAGTCCCTCGAAGATATCTACCAGCTTCTCATGGGAATGGATCTCGACGTCTTAATGGCCGACTCCTGCCTGGCCGCAATCTGGATCACGAACAAGCCTGCTGTCCGAGAACTAGTACTGGGCGAGAACGGCCTCTTTGATTGCTGGGGCGTCGAGCTAATCGAAGAATGGGTCTGGCTCAAAACCACAACATCTGGCGAACCGGTAACACCAGTAGACTCAGTATGGCGCAAGCCTTACGAGATATTGCTACTCGGTCAGAAGAGTAAACAATACTCAGCTTCCTCGGGCCATATATCGAAATTACACCCGCAGATACCAAGAAAAGCCATAATCAGTGTACCTGACTTGCACTCTCGCAAACCCTGTTTGAAGGAGTTGTTAGAGCACTATGTTCCTGACTGCACTCGCTATCGTGCTCTTGAAGTTTTCGCTCGTCACTTGGTTGCAGGGTGGTGGAGCTGGGGTGATGAATGCATCAAGTTCAATGGAAAGCAACACTGGCGGAGTGAGAGGTTACTGCAAGAGGAACGGGCGTCGCAAGTATGACGGGTGGGCTAGATAATTTGGCTATATATATCAAAGTGGCTAGTCAACTATTTGCATTGATTCTCAAGATGCTCCTAGTCCATCAGCATTTTCAGATCCAGATAATTCAGTATCATTCGCTTTAAATGTGTCAAATTACCTTGAGAGCATCTCGATGGCAAGCAGGACCATATCAGTGACAATAGCCGTGGATGCTATCACCAAGTTACTGTGCCATCAGGTGCGCTCCAGAATACTTGCAGTGCAATTCAGTGTGCTCAACACGGAGAATCAACGTCAAAGCCACCGCTGATCTCCATGGCCATGCAACGTTCAGCTTTATACTGAAATGGTCGTGCTCAACAGTTGAGACAGGCGAGACCCTTGGCCAGAGTCGGGATTATCGTCGCCTCCATGGAGGAGTGATTGGAAACTGGCGTCTCGTTCCGCGAAAACACGATTGATGTTGCAGTTATCTAGGACCTCGAATTTCGTTACTCGCTTTCTCACCGTTGACAAATATTCGGTGTTGAAAGTCAGTAAAGGAACCGAACCCGAAGTGCACATGCGCGCCTAAACCTTAAAAACGCCTTGATCTCAAAAGGTCTCGGCAGCGCCGGGACCACCATGACACCCGTCAGCTCTTTCGCATTTCGCATGCATGTGAATGAACATCGGAGAACGTGACTCCTCACTCGGTGTTCCACACATGAGTGATGCTGGAGCCCTGTCGCTGCTGTTACCTGAGCGGGCCACAACGCGACCATGCCCGGAAGCCTGCCGGTTGAGCTAAAGGCGTTGGCGGCTTTTCTTGAGACTGATGACCGACCCACCGCTGTATTCGCCAAAGACTCTGGGGAGGCGACGACATGGGAGGTGATATATGTCAACCAAGCATTGCTTTCACAAGGCGACGCTCTGGTTCGGGAGGCCACTGCTTTCATTTGCGATGCACAAGGATCTTCAACCACAGACGAACATAATAAAGGAAGCTCGGTATGGATAAGCAGAGATGTAGGCGCTGGGTACGTGGCGATCGCGCACAACGCCATCTCCACGCTGGATCAAAGCAAAAATGAACTTTCCCCGCGAAAGGATGACTTGCCGGCTACCAACGGCGATGAGCAGACCCGGAAACTCGATTGGATCAAGTATCCCAGCAACGAGTTGACGAAGTGGCAAAAATTCTTCCTTGAGCACGATTGGAGCAAGACACCCTTGGGTCCTCTTGAAAACTGGACATTCGACCTGAGAAGCGTCGTGATCAGTGCTATGGCGGACCTGGTGCCAAGGACGATCTACTGGGGTCCTCAGAATGCTTTCATCTACAATGAGGCCTTCGTACCCATATTTGGCCTCAGCCACCCTGAATGCTTAGGGCAGCCGGTGGAGAACGTATGGCGACCCGGCATGAAGGAAATCATTTGGCCGCATGTCCAGAGCGCATACCAGGGCGAGACGCAGAAGATCGATCGAATATCACTCCACCTAGATCGCAATGGATTCCTGGAGGAAACATACTGGGATCTGACCATGACACCCACCATAGGCCATGATGGCATGGCGTCGTGCGTCCAAGGCGTCTTGATCGAGTGCACACGCAATGTCCGAGGCGAAAGAAGGAGAGTGGCCATAACCAACCTTGCCAAGCGAATAGCTTCTGCTGGAACATTGGCGGATGTCTGGTCATTGTTCCTTAGCGGCCTATCTTGTGAGGTCGTTGATCTCCCGTACACTGTGTTTTACACCGCTGAGCATGACCTCTCTGAGCTGGTCTCCGAATCTACAGACAGTAATGCTTACACTCCGGAGAACACTACCTGTACACTTGATGGCACCATGGGCGTCTTGTGCCCGGAAGATCTACCTCAATTCTTCTCTCTCGCTCATGATACCGCTGACACGTCCTCAAATGCAGCAACGCCGCTGCAATCTAGCTTCTCCGTCGCATGGAAGCAGCGAAAGCCTGTTGTGTTGAGCTTGGAGGATAGCACCCTTCCTCCCTACCTCTCCTTAAGCAACCCGGACCGTGGCTTTGGCGATATCGTGAAAAAGGCGATGGTAATACCTGTTACTTCAATCACCAGTCGAGATCTCATGGGTGTGTTGATCTTAGGAGTCTGTCCAAGGGTGCCTTTCGACGAAGTCTATGACATGTGGTTAAACGTACTGGGCGATGTTCTCCACAAAACCGCCGCCTTCATATCTTTGCCCATTGAACAGAGAAGGGCGCAGAAGATGTCTGACGACATTAACAACGCTTTGGCAAAGCAGTTGCAGCTCACTACCCTACAAGCCGAACGGAGTGATGCCAAATTCTCGAGGATGGCAAAGCTAGCGCCGATAGGCATGTACATCTTGAGCCCAGAGGGTGTGCCTCTTTACATCAACGATGCTTATCGAAAGCTTGTTCCTACGATGCCAGATGGAACTGCCGTCTCGTTCAACAAACCGTCTGACTGGACCAACTTCATACATCCTGACGACCTTTGTCGCTTCTGGGCAAGCTGGGAGAAAGTGATGGTCCAGAAGATCCCTGACGTTTGCGAATACCGTATCTTGAAGGAGTGGAAATCAATCGATAAAGCCACTGGCGAGCAATTATCGGGCGAGACATGGCTGCTCGCCACATCATTTCCTGAAGTGGAGCCTGATGGCAGAGTTTCGGTCATCATGGGCTGGATCACAGACGTATCCAAGCAGAAGGCAGCAGAGCGATTGCTCTCACAGAGGCTTGAAGACGCACTGGAAACTAAACGCCAGAGTGAGAGGTTCATTGATATGGTTTCTCACGAAATGAGAAACCCTCTGAGTAGCATACTTCTGTCATCAGACTCCATCATATCATCTCTTCAGTCAACAGATCGGACGTTATTCGTGCAAGAACACGAAGAAATCGTGGATGCGGCGCATACGATCATACTGTGCGCCAATTTCCAGAAGAAGATCGTGGACGACATACTCACCTTGTCCAAGTTGGATGCCAGTCTGCTCAAGATCGCACCCGATAAAACGCAGATACCACAACTCGTCGAGAAAGCTCTACGCATGTTTGACACCGAGATATTACGCGCGGACATCCGAACGAAACTTGTCATTGAGCCGACGTACGACGCTCTCGAAGTAGATTGGGTTGTGCTCGATCCCAGCCGGCTACTACAGGTTGTCATCAACTTGCTTACGAACGCCATAAAATTCAGTCAGTCCTCCGAAGTCCGTGATATAACAATATACATCGGTGCATCGTACGAGCGACCTACAGGCAAACACCACGGGATCAAGTTCGTGCCGCCTCGACATGCCAAGAATGCACCTACTCCGACTGGTGAATGGGGCGAAGGAGAAGACATCTATCTCCAACTGGCTGTCACCGATACAGGATCGGGACTGGATGAGGAACAAATACAAGTTCTCTTCCAACGCTTTGCTCAAGCGTCTCCGAAGACGTACAAGCAGTATGGAGGCAGTGGTCTCGGTCTTTTCATCTCGCGCGAACTCTGCGAGCTGCAAGGCGGCCAGATCGGGGTGTGCAGCAGTCCAGACAGGACAACTTTCACATTTTACGTGAAGGCGAAGAGATGGATCGAGACAGACTCAGAGCAACCTGCCCCACTCACACGTTTCGCAAGCGCTTCTTCGAGTCCGATGGTGTTCAATCGAAGAGGTAGCTCCATGCTGGTGCACACGCCAGATCAAGAACAAGCCCCGGAGAACGGCAGAGGACAGAACGGAACAAGTCTCGACGGTATGGTCGAAGTTAGTAGATTGTTGTCGGCCCAGAAAGTACCCAAAATTGATGCGGAGCAATTCAAGCATTTACATGTGCTTCTTGTAGAGGGTGAGTTGCCAATTAGGACTCTGTGGAGATCACTACTAATAATTACTAGACAATCTGATCAACCAAAAAGTGATGGCACAACAGCTCCGCAAAGCCGGATTTACTATACACGTGGCCAACCATGGATTGGAGTGTCTCGACTTCATCTCACAGTCTAGCTATTCTTCGGAACCAACAACGCCCGAACTAGAAGTCCCGGATGATTTTTCTCCGACACCTTTGTCCATTGTACTTCTGGATCTGGAGATGCCAACAATGGATGGTCTGACCTGCATTCGACACATCCGCGAGAAACAGTTGAGCGGCGAAATATTGGGGCATGTTCCAGTCATTGCAGTCACGGCAAATGCGAGAAGCGAGCAGATCAATTCTGCAATTGCCGCGGGGATAGACGAAGTCGTCACGAAGCCCTTTCGTGTTCCGGAGCTGGTACCGCAGATGAGAAAATTGGTCTCTGAGGTTTTGAGCAGGGTATGAATGGTAGGTACCTTGTGTTTACTCTTAATGAAAGCTACTATTCTTAAATACGAGTCCGCGTTTGGCTATCTCGATAACTGATCGGGCTGGTGTTATCAGGTACAGCATTATCACAAATCAGTGCCGCCATTGAGATACCAATACGCAAAGACACACATTCTCGGTAACTTACGTGTTACTATCGTCCCACGTAGACCCCAAACCTTCCATGATGAACGGTGGTACTCTTTCCAGCCGATTTCTGGAAAGATACAACATCTGGAAAAAAAGCATTTGACGTCATTGCAATTGGATTATTCAAGGGTCTCGACGTTAATCAGTCTTGCCGCGTAGCCGTACAACAACCTGATGGACGTTGTATTTGTTGGGAGCAGATGGGCCGTGCCTAACTTTGGTGACGCAACCGCGAGCATGCCAAAGGTGAATCCTTGGGTGATGAAGCCCAGAGAACGGCGGCACTTGGCGAGCATGCCTGTTGGAACTTGGACAACTCCACCACTGACCATCTCACATTCCCACTTTCTGGCCATGGCTTCGTCACGCGCTGGTACAGCGACTGGGGTTTCTAATTACGCGAGAGAACGATGATGAATGATGAGGAATATGTAGTTGTGACGCAACAGCCCTACTGATCCTTGTAGTTATGCTCGCCGTTGTAAAGTCAGTATATATCTGCCTGTACAGATGCTGCTAGATTCGAGCTATTTCACATTCCAAGCAATACACTCCAAACTCCAACCATCTCAATCTCAATACAACCGCAATCATGGGACTTGTGAGCAAGATCCTCCACAAGGACAAGCACCAGGACGAGACTCCCGCGACTGCCACTGCCACCTCTTCCAACACCACCACAGCGTCCCAGGACAAGCCTTACTACACTGGTCCTCAGGGCAATACGTCGTCCACTACTGGCCACACTGGACATGACACAACAACTGGTTCGCATGGCCTAGGCTCGAACACCACTTCAGGCGGCCTCGGATCATCACCTCACGCCAGCAACACCACGGCCGGGCCCCATTCCTACCCCGGAGTCGACTCTGACCCGAGGAACCACGGCCTCAGCCGTGATCCCGCTCACAATGACCACCACCGCTACGGCTCCGCAGACAGCGGAAGACAGACCGGCGGCCTTGTTGGTGGACCTCACGAGCGCCTCGAGAACAGGGGCTCTATTCCCACCGCCGGCGGTCTGCCCGTCGGCGCCGACGGTAAAGGCCCTTACGGTGGCTCACACACTGGACTCACCGGCTCTCACGGCCGTGACCACCAGTACGAGAGCTCCCACGGCGGACTGACTGGATCGCACGGCGGCCTCACCGGCTCACATGGCCGTGACCCGTATGACAACTCTTCCAGCGGACTGACTGGATCGCACGGCGGCCTCACCGGCTCACATGGCCGTGACCCGTACGACAACTCTTCCAGCGGACTGACTGGATCGCACGGCGGCCTCACCGGCTCACATGGCCGTGACCCGTATGACAACTCTTCCAGCGGACTGACTGGCTCGCACGGCCGTACGAACGAGCCCTATGCTTCCACCGACAGGTCTGGTCACGGCATTGGATCAGGCAGCCACCACACTAGCGGCCACGGCCTTTCTGACCTCGAGTACAAGGAGAGAGAAATCGCTCTCCGCCAGAAGGAATTGGACTTGAAGGAGCGCGAATACAGGATCAACGCTGGTCACTAAAGGGGGTGCATGAGTATTTTAATCTAATGAGGATTTAATGTCTTATTAATGTCGTTTCGCTTACGACTTGTCTGTATGAAAATGAATCTTGATCACAAAAGCTGCTTTTCAATTAATTGATTTTTCTTTCTCCCCAAAAGCTAGATTGGGCCATGCCTCAGTGGCGAGCAGGATGGTAATAATCCATATTGCTGATGGTGTTCGCGCGCTAATCTTTTGAAACATTGCAAACGGCGGGAGCGTGTCTCAATGGCAGTCATGGCAGTTTCAATGAAAGCAGCGGAACATGTCAGCATACTCTGTGCTGGGACACCTAGACCATTCGGCATACAATCTCAATGGCGGGCGCTGCCGGGTAATTGACCACAGCTGGAGGTACTAGCAGACTTTACACTAAGATCCTCAAGCCGTAGCGTAAATTCGTTTTATTCATTCTTGCGTTTTTTTGTTCCACTCGGCGATGCATGCTATGTAAGTATTCTATTCACGCATGTGCTATGCATTCTCGATCTAATCCGTTTCAGGAGAGAAACTCCCACTATTTGTACGAGCCAGTTCCAAACGCCTTCCTGCCACTAACGTGACCCGTAAAAGACGCCAGAGAACCGCCGTTTCTTGCGTTCGCGTTGGAGGACCTACTTCTGCAGCTTCAGCATGACGTAAGGGATCTCGACATCCTCCTCTGTCTCATCTTCGGCGGTAATCTCGAAGATGACGTTCTTCTGGTGCTCGGGTATGGGCTTCTTGCTGATAGTCTCAACGAGGGTGGACATCCTGGGACAATTTGTTAGCATTACGTTGTCATTAAATATCCTAGAGAAGACTTACTTCATGGGAAGGCGATCCTTGTTCTTTGAGGCAGGGTAGAACGAAGCATAGAGCAGGCTGACACCAGAGCTGATCATGCTGATGCTAAGACCCTTGGCCTTGAAGTCGTCGATGAACTGCTGCAAAGTAACATCCTCGGTCTCGAAGCGATCCCAAA
Organism: Cladosporium cucumerinum; assembly: GCA_023634325.1. Taxonomy (NCBI): domain Eukaryota; kingdom Fungi; phylum Ascomycota; class Dothideomycetes; order Cladosporiales; family Cladosporiaceae; genus Cladosporium; species Cladosporium cucumerinum. The sequence continues at coordinate 804,063 of JALDQA010000002.1, forward strand.
GCTTGTCGATGGTGACATCGCCGTTGGGTCCCTTGTAGGTGCCCTTAGGACTGGTAATGGGCTCGGAGAAGCCGAAGAAAGGCAGTGCAAGGTTGATGAATCCGTTCTTGTACTGCTCAATGTCATCCTTGCCATCGATGATCTTGTACAGCTCAAGTACAACAAGCCCTGTCACGAGGGCGGTTGTGGTGGCGATGGCCGGAATGATCTTTCCGGCAATGAACTTAGTCTTGTGCTTGTCAGCGGTGGGAATCTTGTAGTTCTCAGCGCGTAGGTTCGAGCAAGCAGTGATGAAAGCGATGTGGTAGTTGGAATCGTCGTCCTTCTCGAAATCCACAGGCTCAAGGCGGAAGTCACCGAGTGACTTGGGGCTTGGCAATTCCTTGACAATTACCTCAAGCGCCTCGTTGTCGTCCATGGGAGCGTTGGCGTTGGGGTCAGGCTCCTTCTCGTCGGCCTGAATCTTCACATTCGAGTCAGGCTTGAATTCAGGAATGACCATGCGGTCGAGAACGGAGGTGATGTGGCTGCGGTCTGAAGTAGGCTTGATCTTGTAGTTAAAGGCGCGCAAGTTTGCGGCAGCCACAATGAAGTCGTAGTGAGTGGCGTTGTTGGCGTCGAATGCCAGGGCATCGGGAGCACGCTTAGGTCCAGACCAGAATGGCTGACCGGATGACGTCTTGGAGTCCTTGGGGAAGTTGTAAAGCAGCTGCGAGATTGCATTGTGGTACTGCTTCTCGAACTGGGTGCGAGCCCACTCAATGCAGTCATCGAAGTTCTCAGGCTTCTCCGTGATGAGGTAGTCACGAAGGGTCTCGAGGGTCTGCTTCTCGTTACCAGACTGCTTCAAAGCAGAGCCGAGGTAGTCCTTCTGTGTGAGGTACATGTTGACGACTTCGGCAGAGCCGGTGAAGTAGGTGTGGAACAGGTCCTTGGCCCAGGCGATGGTGTGCTCGATACGGTTGGGGAAACTGCGAAGCGTGCACATCGGGAACGACTGCTCAGGCGGGTCCTGAGAGCTCGAGTAGGACTCAGTCAGGCGGGGCAAGACAACTTGGATGTTGCCCTTGGTGCCGAGAGTGCCACTGTCAATCAGAGGCTTGTGGAAGAACACGCAGCGTCTGTCGACGTATGTGCGAGCATCGACATTGTCGAGAGCGTTGGTGACACCGTCAAGGCTCTCCCAGAAGTTCTCGTTGAACACCTCCTCGGTCTCTTGAGACACGCGATCCTTCATCATGTTGATCTTGCCCTTCAGGTCGGGGTTCATGGCCTGAACAGCCTCGGCTGCGCACTCGCTCTTAAGCTTGCCAACATCCTTCGCTCTGAACAGGAATTGTCTGTTGAGATTGCTCTTCTCGATCTGATCCATATCGGTGACGCTGATCTTGCCCTTGGGACCAGTAGCAAGACCGATCATAGCCCAGTTCTTGAGCATCTCGCAACCGATAGCTCCAGCGCCGACCAGGAATTGGTTGATGTTGGAAAGCTTCTCCTGATATTCCTTGCCGAAAACAGCGATCTGGCCATCGTAGCGGCTTCCGACAGGCTTGCAGAGCTCCTCGCTGCGTTTGGAGGAGGTTGGCAACGACTCAAGCGAGTCAAAGTATAGCCACTGCTGCACGGGCATGAACTTGCCTGAAACAGACTTGAGAACCTCCTGCGCCGCGAGACCACCAAAGAAGGCAGCCATGGGTGAGAGGTCACCACGAGCCTGGTAGGAAAGCTCCTTGATAAGCTTCTCGTCGAGCTCGACAGGCTCTTCGCTGCTCTTGCTAATCTCCCGGGCCAGGCTGAACACCTCCGCAGCATCCTCGTCGTTGTGAGCGCGCGGGAAGTCGCCGTTGTGCTTCTCAGCAAATGCGTGCAAGGCTTGGAAGCCTACGTGCAACTGGGCGGGACGGTCAAACTTGGCAAAATCCGACATCATGAGCTCCGGCTTCTTCAACTGCTTGCTGAGGGGCTCGAAATCGACAAACTTCGGCATCTTGACTTGTTGGTACAGACCTCCACGCTTGTATTCTCCCAGTCCAGAAACATCGCCAATGGAGAACGTGTAAGGTCCCTTGACTGTGATCTTGCGAGGCGGCGCATCGTTCAGAGCCTCCATTCCCTCGACTTCTGTGAAAGTGACGAAATCGCCATCCTCAAGGCCATGCCTCGTCTCGTCCAGAGCGGACACCATGCCTTCGGAGTCGATGCCCGCAATGATGCCGTTGAGCGGGTTTTCTCCGGTTGCGTCGCCGACAGTGAACTTGTTGCCGAAGTCGGTGAAGACTGAGCCGAACAGGCCGTAGGTGTCCGTGATGACAATGTAGATACCATTCTCGTGGCAGTATTCGGCAATCTTGAGCTGGTCCTTGAGGGGAGTGTCTGTGAGCACGACCACCTGGTAGCTCTTGAGCTGGCTGAGGTCGTCTGTGATGTTGTCTGACGGGTGAAGGTTTACTGGGGTGTATGGGTTGAGCTCAGACACGCGCGGCACAGTGACCTTTGCGCGTGGCTTGCCGACATCTTCGGGGTGGAGGAAGAACTGGGAGGAGAGGTCCTGGATGGCGGCGGGCTTAGGGTCGTACAGAGTCAGGCTCTTGACACCTGCGAGGGCGATGTTCTTTGCAATCTCAACACCGAGACCGCGCAGGCCAACGATGAGCACGTTGGAGGAGCCCATGCGCTTCATGGCCTCGTGGCCAAGCACATACAGCTGCCTGCTGTACAGCGACTCATCGATCTCGCCGTTTGCGTTTTGCAGCTGCTCGACAGCAGCCGCGGGGCTGTCGACCTCCATCTTGCTGTTTGATTGCTATGAGAGCTATGTCAGTTTCACGGCTCGGTGGCAGATGAGTGAGGGTGTGTCTGCGGGACACTTACTGTCATGACTTTCTTAGATGGCGAAGTTGGGTGGGCTTCAGCCTCGGACAGTGACCTTTTGGTCATGTGATACCGCTAGGGTAGTGGTAAGGCAAGGCAAGGCAAGGCGAGAAGGGCAAGGGCAAGGGAGGGGGTGGAAGAGTGGGAACAGAGCAGGGCGTGGCGGATCGTAAGCGTGAGTGCAAGCGTGTTTGGCGGCGAGAGGTGGATGAGAGGTGCGGCAAGCGATGACGAAAGCAACTCTGCCGCGGGCACCGCCGAGCGAGCAAGCTTGAGGCTGCAAGGCTGTATTAATGTGTACTCACCATCTAGCTTCAAAGTCCATACGACTCGCCGTGCCACTAGGGTATCAGTGAGGAGTTTGAATTTAGACTACAAACCACTAAGGTCTGGAGCCTGCTCCACCTGTGAGGGATATATCATGCCCATTTCACTTCTTTCATACACTCTCTAATGTTGAAATATTGATGCCTGAGGCAGGTCAACAGTGAGGTATATAAAACTCCCAGTGACTGGTTAGATAGAATGATGTGAAGATCATCTGTTAATCCCACTACCGAATCTATTACACCTTGACACAAGCCTCAATATCCTATACCATTTACCATCTAATGCTACAGACTACAGCTTTCCCCGGTTCAGGAACTTGTTGGGCAGGTCCACATGTCTGTTTCTTAGATATTCTGCCACATTCTTGCCCAAGAAGTCATATGAGCTTGAGCAGCTCACTCCGCGGTCCAGGTGGTCGTGCAGTAGGAAGTGCACCGCATACATGTTTGGCAGCTCGAATCGATCGATCTTCTTGCCGTTGTACTCATCCGCCAGCAACTTCTTCATGGTCTCAACAGATAGCAGCGAGCGTAGCCAGTCCCATTCATCCTTGTGTCTCACCCACAAGCCAACATTTGCATTCGAGCCCTTGTCACCGCTTCGAGCATGCACTATCCATCCAAGTGGTCCTCGAGTGGTTGGCCCAAAGTCAGTCACATTGTTCTTCGTCACTTGCTGAGATGGCTGCTGGGCAGAGTACGTCTTGTACTGTGGCGGAGGCGGGATGACGAAGCTGCTCTCATCCCACAGGTGCACTCTGTGCTCGACATCGCTCTGTGGTAGCAGCGTGACGTAGTACTCATATATGGGCTTAGGAAATGCCGTCCTGAGGTCAAGGTGGAAAGTAGCTCCTGGGTAGCTCTGCATGATCGGGTCGATGACAGGTCGCAGGAATTTACCTGGTGACAGGTCTTCTTCCTTTGGCGCCTGCGCGAAGACTCGGAGATCTACTGTCGCCGCTCTTTGGTTGCTGGCATTCTCGCCGGGAGTGCCGTTGAGCGTGAATTCGAGCCTGCTGAATCGATGGATGTGAGGCTTCAGTAAGTGCCGCACTTGTTCCTCGAGCATTTGCGCTTTCCTTGGGATGTCGAGTCCGCAAGGGAACCAGTGCACTTCTGCCTGGTAGCCGCCCTTGGCAGTCAGTCCCACCTTTGTGGTTGAAGGCGGCAGCTCGCCTTTGACTCCATGTAAGGCAACCCGATTTGGACCCAGCTGCTCAAACCAGAGTTCATCGAGAACGGCTGTCACGTCACTGTTGTAATACCACGGACCTTGAATCTCATACAAAAGCTGAGAGCTGCAAGTTTGCGTGCTGACTTTGCCACCAGAGCCTTTGCTCTTGGTTATAACGACTTGTCCGTTGGCCGAGATCTCCGCAATGGGGTACCCAATATCGAGCCAGCCCTTCGATTCCAGATCTTTGAAGCCGGTAAAGTTACCGCCTGTAACATAATTGCTGCACTCAATCAGATGGCCGGCGACAAATGCGTTAGCCAGCTCCTGCAACTGCTCTCTCTGCCAGGAATGCCACCATACTGCGGCTCCGATCACTGGACTAGCATCGCTGACTCTTCCACAAACAACAATATCGGCGCCCTTTGCAAAAGCCGCAGCAATGCCTAGTCCACCCAAGTAAGCTTGCGCCGAAAGTGGCTCGAACTTCCAGTCATCAAGAAGTTCACCAGTGCAGATGTTCTCGAACTTGCTCTGTCCTGCACGCTGAGCCTTCTCAATGGCCGGTAACACCTCATCGCCACTGATGTAAGCAACCTTGAGCTTCAAGCCCTTTTTGGCCACAATTGTAGTGACCGCTTGATGAAGGAGTTTCGTGTCTGATGCGCCAGCATTAACAGCGACCCTGATTTTGTGCTTCGCAATACTCTCCATCGCTGGTTCGAGAGCTTCGATAAATGTCGGCTCGTACTGAGCTTCGGCGCTGTTGTCTGACTTGTTCGCCGCGCGAGTCGTCATGTTGAATTCGCTCATCCAGTCTCCAATTATCACATCGACTGGATCGTTAGGATAACTCTTAGCGAGTTGTGCCATTGCTGCTCGGCGATCTGTGGCTGCGCCTGAGCAGCCGGCGATACGGATTGGTCTTCGTGATTGAGGTGCCATGTTTGAATAACGTGGGACAACGTGAATTGGAATCTAACGGTTTCAATTACAATTCGATCAAACGATCGTTTCGAGAGCTCACGCGATACTGTTTGTTAAATAGATGTGCTCGTATATTTGAACCTCGGGAATAAGAGCTCATACTTGTCAGGCTAGAGGCGGGGAGAGAGCGCGGACAATGTTTGCCCGAGGCGCATATGTAGCACTGCATTTCGAAGACAGTATTGTCTAACAGAATGATACAGTGAGATGCCTGTCTGCATGTACACTGTATGGCATGTTATGGGAATTGGTTGAATGGATGAGATCACTTCGTTTGGCGCTTGAAATCCTACCTTCATGGCCATGCAGCCTGCCACCAATCACTCTTGTAGGATTGACCCTACTCCTCACACGATATTCTGGCAACTTCATAGCAGTTCCTATGTGATGGCTCACTGTTGTGCCTTCGTATAAATACGATTTTGTTGTATAGTCGCACAGTTAGGCCCAAGAGTTCAGCAGATTCGCAGACTCTGACTTTGGCCTACGCATGTTTTTTTGCATAACGATATCGTTAGATGTTCGTCCTATAAAAAGCGAACGGCATAGCTAAATGTCCCACATCGACAATGTGTAGCACCAAACGCAGTAGAGCAAGCGCAAACAATGCAGTCATAGCTCCCACAAGCATCGCATCCCACTGTCTGAAGATACGCTTAAGCCAGATCAGTGCGTCTTGCAGATGCACATTCTCTCCCTTGCCGCGTCTCGCCGCTTTCAAACCTCCCAAGCCATCCAGACTCCTTATGTTAGCTTGCTGCTGGTACCGCTCCATCAAGCCTTGGTCGACCGTCTTCTTCGCGAAATGGCCAAGCGTGCCGCGGTCTTTCATGTACGCTTTTGGACCCAGCTTGAGGTCGTCGAGGTTGATACGCTCTTGGATCACAGGCACTGCGAAACCGCAGGATGTTTGGACTAGTACATCAATAAACATATCCTTACATGTAGGACCACAAGGGCGACTTACCTTTAAAGATCTCAAAGTAGAGAATAGCTCTTGCGCCGTCGATTCTGTTCTTCTTCATGCGGTCCAGCACAATATCAAATTCGGGGTTATTCCACTCTATGGCCCTGCCCTTGCAGAACCACCTCATGATTCTCGGACCTTTGTCAAACGAGCAGAACATGACTGTTGCTCTGCCGTTCTCGTGGAGATGGCTGATAGTCTCGATGCCGGAGCCCGTGGCATCCATGTAGGCGAAATGATTGCCATCGAAGACGCTCAGAGTCGAAGACGGCAGTCCTTTGGGCGACAGGTTGATGTGATCCCCGGCCAAGGGCGCAGATGCAATGAAGAAGACTTGTTGTTTGAGTGCCCAATCACGATGGTCATCGGAAAGCGAAGGGTAGAATTTGACCATACCGATAGATGTTGATGTGGAGAAGTGTATGAAGCTGAGAAGCACTCAGGGTGCCCACCACGGAGACAACGTGGCTTCGAGAGGCATCGTTGGGGATACTAGCATATTCCCGGGTATTGCTAATCCTAAGCGAAAGAGCCCACTACTGTGACCAATGAGAGGCATCGTTGACGGAAACTTATCAGATGGCGTGCCAAAGGATCGGATAAGCGCCTTGGCTCACTTTACATGTTCTCAAAAGTGTTGGAGTAAGAATGCAGCATATATCAGTTAACTGATTGTTGGTGACGATTAATTCGATGCTGAAAGATCAGGATGTAGCAATCAATGCACAGTCGTGACAAATATCGGGGAAAATTATTGTTCCGTGCAGATGTTGATCACAGTAATACACGCTCGGCATCTTCCGGCCCAGATGTCGAGATCGATGCATCAAGATGAAATCTCTCCAAGTTCGTCTTTGCCATAGCCTGTATACACTTGATTGACATCAAAAAATCGCTACTCTATAGTGGAATACAGAATGAGAGGCTGTAGATCAGATGAGAGGCTGAATGAAGGGAGCAAGAGTATTTCCTGGCCAAACTTGACAGCCTATGTATACTACGTTGTCGCTATCACACGTTAGAGAAAAGTCTTGTAATAATGCATTTCGTAAAATACAGGAGATTTGCGCTCGTGAGCCGTACAAATATGCACGAACATAGGCACGCTGACGTACAATTTCGGGTATGATTTCTTCTGTTGATATGCAAAGGCAGTACGAACGGCCCTCTTCTGTATCCGAAATCACGCAGAGGCGCTTGACGCAAGACTAGCAGCGCTCTCCGTGGCAGGCTTGACAAATCACTGCGCTTCTGTGGTCTGGTCAGTGTCGAGGGCCCACCACATGACTTTCATCGTGAACGCGATAGCCGGTATCGCGATGGCCAATATCCACAACAAAGCGTACAGCCACTCGGGCATGATCTTTGGGCGCTTCTCGGTGCTCCCGATGACACGTCCGATTTCGTGGTTGAACAGCTCGGTCATCTTCGTTTGACTGAACTCTGCAAGCACCCTCTCCTTGCCACTCTCACCCATCTTTGCCAAGCTGCCAGCACTAGAAGGAATGAGAGGTTTGCGCATGACATCTGTCCACTGGTCTACCTTGCTAGGGCTTCTCAACCAGCCAGTCCGGCCGTCGTAGATAGTCTCCAACGGACCGCCGGTGTTTGTCGCCAACACAGGCACACCAGCAAGCATAGCCTCCAGTGGAACGATGCCAAAGTGCTCGTTGGTTGGAGTATAGACCAGGATACTCGCTGACTGCAGGAGTCGAGCCTTTAGCTCTTGTGGCACGGACAACAGGAACAGTACGTCCACGTCGTCAGTCGACATGTCAGTGACGGCGGTGTCTTGTGGTTTGAAGGTGGCGTGAGTGAGCTGCAAGGAGTCTGCTAGTTCCTGCAGCGCCTCGTGTGTTCGGACATTCTCATGTATCGCCGAATCATAGCCGCCGGCAAGTACCAGTCTAGCGTTGCTTCTCTCCTGCTTAGACAAGCCTGCATATGCTTCAACCGCCAATGAGAGATCCTTCTTACCCTCGAATCTGTTGATGCTGAGTAACAGCTTCTTGTCGGGCCACAAAGAGCTTGGCAAATTCGCTTGTTCGGTTGCTGCTGTGTCAACACACGGGTAGATGACCCGCAGAGAGCGAATGCGAAACCAGGGGAACGTCGATCTGTACACACTTCTGGTGTATTTGCTGTTCACGACGATAGAATCGGCACACCCAGTGCTCCATTCTTCAATCGCATCAAAGGGCATACGGTAGATGTTCTTGATGTGCTTGATCCAACCTTGATCTTGCTTGACGAGAAGTCGATCAGGGTAATGTCCGTAGAAGAGAATCTTGGCTCTTGGGTAGATGATTCTGAAGAGAGGCACGCAGATGCTCAGCTGATCGACGAATATCACGTCTGGAGCGAGCGTCTTCAGCTCAGTTGAGAGCAGACTGGTGCTGACGACTAACGCAATTTGTCGAAGTATTGCGCAGAGGATCATAAGACGTCCACCGACCGACTGCGGAAACAGTTTGTCGCCACGCACACGCACGTCGAGAGTTCCTTGAGTAATACTTAGCCTTTGTTGCCTGAGGCGGCTGTTGCTCCAACGGTCGAGCAGAAATACACCTACCATCTCTGGCTTCGTCGAAGCAATGATTCTTGTCGCGATACGATGTCAATATGGTGACTCTGTGTCCGTTGGACTGCAATCCTACGGCCGCATCAATGACCAAACGCTCTGCGCCTCCGATGCCAAGATCCGGATGGACAAAAACGATGCTTTTCTTGCCTGCAGCAGCCGCCATAACCGCGGGTGTATGCAGTGTAGGTGAGATGGCGGTGTTTCAAGAGACTGCGGTTGTCGTAAGCAGCTGTGCAGTGTACTGGTGTTTCGTTGGCTTAGTTAAACAGCTGGCATGCAACTTATGACAGCCGAGCGCCCCGTTGACACACATTGGGTTAGACTATCCGAATTTCGCCCGCTGATTAGGGCCGCCTACATGTCTTTCCCTTGTCCTTGTACTTTTGTACTATAATATCACTGAACATTTACATTAATTCCGTCTAACAGCGAAAGTGTAAATCTCTCGAGGCTGTCAAACCAACCTCCTCGTCGCGAGGCACCTGTTTTGTTCACCATTCTCTACGCCCTACCATGGCCACAGCTGAAGCGTTAGGCGTGCATCTCTCAACGATCACCCAAAGTTGTAGGTATATATCTATGTGACCGTACACCTCGAAAATGACCTGTCACAGACTTCATCTCCTCGTCTACATCTGCCTCGATTTCGAATCCAGTGTTTCCCATCCCTTGATACCCAGCTCTAAGCATTCTCCCTCTTCCAAGACTCCTCGAGATGGCGATCTACAAGCACAACGACAATCCGAATGTGGCCGTGCACTTTCTTCGCAAAGTGTATAACCCAGTCGGATTCAAGAAAGGCTATAACGCATTACTTGCCTTCATCAGCCTCGGCTACATCTTCGGATTTAGCCTTTCCCAAGTCCAGAAGTTCGATGTCTGGGGCTACTGGACTAGGAACAATGGACCGGGCGAAACCTGGGCAGTCACAACCAAAGGTCAACTATACAAAGTCTGTATGACGATGCACATCGTTGTAGTCATTCCGGCAGGCATTCTGGTAGTTCTGCAATTCATTCCGATCATTCGCTACAAAGCCCTCGTTCTCCACCGAATCAACGGCTACCTTGTCATGCTACTCATGCTCATCTTCTCGGTCACTGGTATCATCATATCTAGGGTCTCTTTTGGTGGCGACTTCGCAACGCAAACATTCGCGGGTGTCTTCGGTGTCGCCGTCATTCTTAGCGGAGCGCTTGCTTATATTAACATAAAGCGCCTGCAGATTGAGCAACATCGCGCCTGGATGATGCGAGCTTGGGCTTATTCTGCCAGCATCATCACTCTCCGCATCATACAAATCGTTGCAGCTGAGATAGTAGGCAGCCTTCCTGATAGATATCATGTGTTGCCCTGCGAACAGATCGATTCGGTTGGTGGAATGTCGGCCGCAACGTACCCAAGTTGCGCAGCGGATCCTTCTGGCTGGACTGCGGCGAAGATGGATCTCAATGGCACCGGAGTGGCAGAGGTCATGGCTGCTTTGCAGGGTACCTTCGGTGGTGCCGGCCTGCTCGCCTTCTTCTTACATGCACTTGGCATCGAGCTTTATCTTCATTTCACACCAGCGGAAGCTCAGCGTTTGCGACAAGTGAGCTTTGAACGACAGCAGGAACGTGGCTTCAGGCGACCCGGGAGTGCAGGACTCACAGCTGACCGTCTCGGCGATGCTGAATGGGTGCCGCTTAAGCAACACGGAGAACAAAATGCGCAAGCGAAGGGAAAGATTGTCACTCATGATTGAGAGCCAGCGAAGCTACCGCCATATATTGGACAATGTCTTGGCGGCAAGTACAGTCGATTCGCCATGCTCGAAACAATCAACCACACGAATCGAAAGCACTTGGCCATGGTGCTCGTGCCCGATATTGATAGCTTGCTTCATCGAGAAAGTACAGCATTCTAAACTGAAGAGGAAGATCTGAAATGAAGTTGCATAGAATGTTTGTTGCTCGTAAATCTCATGATGAACAATTTTTATTCCACAATCCATCATCTCCGTCCGCACTCACAATCACGATCACGGTATAAAATTCTGTGCTGACATTATTCGGGTATACAGTGTTGTGTTTCGATTGGGTTCACTGCGAATGCTGACTTCGGCACATCGGATGCCAAAATTGGCAAGCCGAGGTTCGTGTCACGTCTTCGATTTCGACCAAGTCTAGATTTCTGTGATAACAAACCGACAACGATGTCGTGCTTCTCGCCTGCAATTACTTGATTCCCAGACGATAAGGCACTCCGTCAATTCCATATTACTGCAGTGATAAGCATCAAACCTACTCGCGGACAGCGTGATCGTCCACACGCCACCCAAACATGGTTTCAAACCCATTGGGCGCCCACGCCCTGACCGATAAGCAGGCACTCATCGCCGCAATTGCCACACCAACAATCCTCTATTTCGCATCCAGAGCAGCACTCTCATACTTCAGCAACCCGAAAACACCACATGACAAAATCTACCGCGCTCCTCTCGCGACCGCCACCCAAACCAACCACCTCGCAACCTGCGCTTACCCGCCAACCTCTCTCCCTGGCGCCCGCGACGTCCCAACGCCCTACGGCAGCATACGCACTTACGAATGGGGCCCCACAACAGGCCGTAAAATCCTCTTCATCCACGGCATCAGCACGCCCTGCATCGCGCTCGCAGGCCTCGCCCAAGAACTCGTCGAGCAGCACGGCTGCCGCGTCCTGCTCTTTGACCTGTTCGGCCGGGGATACTCCGACGCACCGGATCCAGCTCTCTACCCTCAGGACGCACGGCTATGGACGACGCAGATCTCGCTCGTGCTGAGCAGCTCCGAGCTGGAGTGGACGAGTTTTGCGGTCGCTGGGTACTCGCTGGGAGGCGGGATCGCGGCGGATTATGCGAGTTGGTTCCCTGAGGCTGTGGAGAGTTTGATCTTGATCGCGCCGGCGGGGTTGTTGCGGAGTGAGAGGGTGGCGTGGTGGTCGAAAATGGTGTATGGTGGGTTTTTGCCGAGGACGCTTGTGGAGAGGATGGTAAAGAAAAGGTTGCTGGGAGGCACGCCGCGGCAGCAGCCTGAGAAGACGAGTGTCGGTATTGTGAAAGGTGCTGAGGCTGAGGCTCCTGCGAACGAAAAGGATGCGGGACTGTTTGCAGGACGACCGCCCTTTTCGGTGAGCACCAGCGTTGCATGGCAGGCTGATGCCCACCCTGGTTTCGTGGCTTCATTCATCTCAAGTATCCAGAACTCACCGATCAGTGCTCAGCAGCCTCGCTGGCAAATCATCGCATCCAGACTAGACGAACAAAGAACGAACCCGAATGATCCTACAGCTGCACGACAGGGATTGAGAGAAGGGAAAGTCCTCCTGCTGCTAGGCGACAAGGACAGCGTCATCGTCGCCGAGGAGGTGGCAGAAGATGCAGAGAAGGCAATGGGCGAGGCCAATCTGAAAATCGAAGTACTCGATGGTGGGCACGACCTGCCCATCGCTAGCGTCGAGAGCTGTGCAACAGTGATCGGAGACTTTCTGCACTGGAGTTGAAATGAACTTTGGTGGATCATCATTACATTAGAGCATGATAGAGATACAGAAGCACAGCTGATCAATCTGGTACATCATATCGCATGCTTGAACAGTGCTTGATCTCTCCCACGAAATTGTGTCATCTCCTTCCAATGCACCTCATGTTCCAGTTCCGGACATCTTGCGCAAATTCCGAGAGAGAGATTAATCGCATGTTGCAATCGAGTAATATTCTGAGAGTGGATGAAAGCTACTACTCAGATTTACGACGCTATAACGCAAATCAGCGACATGAGGGCTGGTATCAGTCCATGAAGCCAGTGCGTAGCCGAATCCGGGCAGCACACGAGCCAACACTAGAGTGAAGACATGTACCAGTGTACTGTAGCAACACGACTAAATACCGATCGTCATTATCACGACATAGGGGGCTTGAACACCTCGGACGGGACTCCGGTCTCATTGGAAGAATGACGCATTTTGTAATGAGCTTTACAACCACATGCGTAACGGGTCTGAGAGAGATAACCGTTCGGGCGTGGGGAAAGGAGTAATTTGTACGAAATTTGAGGCATCGTAGAAGCCATATCGACCTGGCAGGTAGGGCTGTCCATTTCAGGGTCTCCAGGCGCGCGGTATAACAGGAGTGTGATGATACACGGGGTTAAGTGTATCCAGAGCGAGCAGAAGGGCTAGCCTTATTGGTCTCCAGGGCGTCCACGTACAGTATGAGATACCAAACTGGCAAGTATACTTTATCGAGTGAATATGGTCGCTGCAGACGGGAAGTGTACGCATTGTAGATCGCGGTCAGGGCGACCTCACGTGTCTCGTGACATTGGTGCGGTGGTGACGATGTTGCGTGGCTGCACCATGCAGGCGAAGTGGAGAGGTAAGTACGGTTCTGCGCCGAGACGTAATCCAGTGGTAGGACCAAGCGACTCAAATTTGTCCGCAGGCCTTTGCGCGCAGTAGTTTGCCATTGCAAAGTCTCGAAATGGTGAAACTCGAAAGGCCGACGACCTGCCAAAGGGAAACGTAACCCTAATACGTCTCTGATGAGCGTCCAGTGCACGAGTGGGAGCGAACGTCTCACCAGGGATTACGAAGGTATTGAGATATATAAGCTCAGCTGATAGTGTAGAGTTTAGCAAAAAAAAAAGCACAGCACGAACCTACCTACCGATGTGCATGTGCAAATTGAGCCTAACTTATCTGCGGTCCCTCCTCACCTTCTTCACCAGTAGAATCGGAGATCAGACGGGCGAAGCACTGTTCGCAGCAGCCGCATAGCCTCCGCAGCACATGTCAAAAACGTAAGCCGGAGTGGCCGGGAGCGCAAGCTTCGGCGCAAACAAAATCCTCAAGCAAGCGAACGGGGGGAAATGCACAGGATGATTCAAGACCGCGCAGTAGTTTCGCTGGCGACATCCGATACATATTGCGGCACGAGCGCTTGGCGGACGCAACGTGATTTCGTGTAAGCATGCGTGACAAGGTACGGGCAACGAGGGCTTGCGGTGTTGGTTCGATGGAGGCTGCGCCGTCGCTTCTGCGCCGTGGCCTGTGTTCTCTTTCTTTTTGCGCAGCTGATGGCGAGTGGAGTCGGACAGCTGGCGAATTGGCGCGTAGGAACGCGCTTGTGACGCCAAATCTAGATTAATGATTGTCTGTCGAGCACGCGGCTGGCTGGGATGCCGTTGGGCGACATACCAATCTCAGTGGGCCATTGGCTTTTGAGACGTCACCATCGAGGAGTGTTGCGACGAATTAAAGTCTCATCATCTGTGAGCTAGTTGCAGGAGATGTATCAGGTAGGTGTCTCCTGCATCTAAGCAAGCCCTGGCGAAATGTCGATATGCAGTAACCAATCTCCTTGGTGAACAGCGATCTTTGATTAATGCAGATTGCTAGGAGTGCAAGATCGGAAACCGAAAGGAAGCCAATGTTAGGCTAGAAGCGCTCCGCAATGCCGGTTGTGGAGATGGAAGTCTGAAGTCTAGCGCCAACTTTGCGTTGATGGATTTACTCAGGCCCGGCACCAGCGCTGCAAATTGTTCAAAGCAAGCTGGGAAAATCCGAGGGTCAATGAACTGGTCGAGGGCCAGAGTGCCAGAGCTTGAGCTACGGAACGGAGTCGGCGGCAAGCAAGATTTCGGTGCTGGACAATATCATGTAGTGGCCGCCGCCGCTGATCAGACCGTCGTCGCAGTGGTTCAGGAGAAACTTCCTTGGAGGCGAGCTGTCCGACTGCCGTGGGGAGTCCATATGTGCTCGCATACACCTGAATATTGATGGTGTACGCCTTGCTGCTACTTTATGCAGTGCTTACGACTATAAATATAAAGATGACCGTGATATGGGCTCCTTCGGTCGCGGTAGCTTCTTCACATGCAAACACTTTACGCCTGTAAAGAACTTCTCTGCGTACCTGGTGGAGTCGAAACACACCAGTCACGATGCTCCGACGTCACTTACTGGGGCCTATACTCTGGCACGGACAGCTCATCCGCGGTGGCGGCTGATAGTCGTGGCGGGCTTCCTGCTTCCTGGCGAAGCCCCAAATCAGGCGTCGTGTCTCAGTGCAGTGCAGCGACGCCCTATACACAGACCTCTCCTAGGCCTCGCGGACAGCGGCTCGGCGTGTCTAGCAGGGAGTTGGTGCCAAAGCTGGAACGGCTTCAACGGCGTGCCGGACGTACACAGCCTTATTGTATGTAGGATCGACAGCGCAATCGCTGCTGGCTGAGGTGTCGTCTGCGCAAGGAGGCATGCATCATTTCTGCATGCTACCGCAGATAGACAGGCGGGGCGGATGCAAGAGGCAGAAAAGCCAATGTGGTGCGGTGCTAGGTTGTGCTCCGGCGAGCGGAGGCTGCAGCGCAAGAAAAGCAGAATTTGCGTTTGCTGTGCTCGCCGAAGAAAATCCAAATGGCTATAGATGGGGCATGGTGTTACGAATGGCGCTCTGCGGTACGAAGCGGCAAAGACGGTGAGGAGGTGGAGGAAGGAAGGGCAGGCGGTGATGTGCACCCTCGACGCTTGGGAGCAAACAACATGGATGCGTCGAGTCTGCATAACGACGAGTGCTTCACGCTACGATCGAGGCATGTTAATTGTTGCAACACAATTTGTGCTTCACGAGAAATTGCTCCCATTCCCTGTCGCATGGATACACGCCTGCGTATTTGAAAGTCAGATATAGATATGTGGCGCTTAGCCCAGCCCCAGCAGAGGCGTCGGTGGTTACCAGACACGAGGATGTGCTGCTCATGATGATGATGATGATGATGATGATACATGCACATCTCGATCAAACGCTCGCCGCGCATACATCACATGACCAGGCGAATAGACTACGACGGGAATCACCCTTCGAAACCACGGCAGGTCACTCCTCGTCATGTCTAAAACGCGAGGGCAACTCTGTAGCGCTCCGCTTGGGAGGGCGGGTATGCAAGCTATGTGAAAGTCTACGGACACATGAGGCTGTGGCTCTACCGAGCTCCTGGGCGGGTGGTGGAAGCGAGCAGCAGTTAGTGCTACAGACGGCAAGGATATGTTGGAAACAAGGTGGGCGGCGAGATGAGGGGAGCAGCAGGTGAGTGGCCGTGGGATGCTGGTTTGCACTGGGCTAGCGGCGGACGGGTATGCGCGAGGGAAGGGGAAAGCGAAAGTGGAAGGCTGATATGAGGTGATTTCAGTGGGAGATGTGTCGCTCTGGGACGGGCGAGCAGCATGCACTACCGCTAGTAGCTGAGCATCATCCACGAGAGCCAGAGCGCGTTTGTATGGGAGCAACAGCAGCACCAGCAGCACCAGCAGCACAGGCACCCCATGGCAGCGAGACATTTGGCGACGCGTGTGGGTGGGTGTTTGAGGGCGAGATTGCGAGCGTGCGTGCAACGTTCGAGGTGTCTGGAGTTGGTGGTCTCAGCGGCAGCAGTAGCAGTAGCAGTAGCAGTAGCAGTAGCAGTAGCAGTAGCAGTAGCAGTAGCAGTAGCAGTAGCAGTAGCAGTAGCAGTAGCAGTAGCAGTAGCAGCAGCAGCTCATCTGCGCAAACGGACAGGCTGATGCAGGCATCATCATCTCACGGGCGTCGGCGCGCATGGCTGGCGGATATGTAACAGATTGTGTACCTTGGGAGGGCTCGTATGGGTGATACTACTGGAGGTGCATGGCTCGGGTCGCCGAGGGACGCTACGCTACGTACGCTACACGTACAGATACCGATACAGATAGAGGAAGTTAGCAGACGGGACAAGTACCATGTACCAGAGGGACAGACAGAGACCAAGACAGATGGAGACGATGATGGTAGCAGCCCACCAACAGTATCTCGCTGTCCGTGTTCCAAGCATGCCATCCGTGACTAGCATAGAATACAACCAGCCTGCCCTTAGCACTCGTCCGTACCATCTGAACGGGCACACGGCAGCGGCAGCAGCAGCAGGGGCAGGGGACGTGGATGGAGGATGCTCGCTCCCAGTTAGCGTGCGCCGACTTGAGTTTGGATTTGCTTGAGACAGCAGTGCAGCGGGCCAACGCCCAGCCATGATACCGAGTAGCCATCTCCACTCTCGGACGGACCTTGGATGTGTGAGAGAGAGCAGAGCGCCTCAGTGTCGTGAAGCCTGCTGTCGTGCTGTCTTGCTTTTCATCACCTCCTCCTTCTGGACGACGACCTCCTCCTCCTCCTCCTTCCTCCTCCTCCTCCTCCTTCCTCCTCCTCCTCCCCCTGCTGCTCGCCGCGACTCTCTCTCCCTTCATCATCCCCGTGCGTGCAATGGAGCGTTGAATACCCGCCAACCTCCATCTGCCTCACTTCACTCTCCCTCTCCCCCACCGTTGCAGCGCCCGCGCTTCAGCCTCTCTCCCAAAGCCTCCCCTGGCCTCTGCTCCATACTCACTCCTCACACCTCGTCCGTGCCTGCCCTCCCTGGTCTCATAAGGCACCGTCTCCTCGTCCGAGTCCGCTCCTCACACGACTCGCTTGACCTCACACCGCCGTGCACCCTGCCCATCCCGCTGCCGCCGTCCGTCGACCTCTCCTCTTCGTTGACCGCAGAGCTTCTCGACTGGACCACCTTACCTCATCCTCATCCTCCTCCTCCGCCTGCCACCCTCACTCAGCCCCGACTGCTGTATCCACCGTACCACGTACAAAGCATCTCGAGCGTCTGTCTTCACCACCCCAAAAGGTAAGAGTATTTTCCGTGTCTTTCCCGCTGGAGCCTTGCCGAAACACACCTCGGATCCCGGACTCGGACTGGACGTGGACACGCTCAAATTCGGATATGGGAAGAGTAGCAGCAATGCCTACCAACGAGATGTCCGGTTTTGCCAATTTGCTGCTTGTAAAAGAGGAAGATGGAGGGCTATGAAACAACTACATGGGACGAAACAGATTTTGCGTGGGGCACCGACTGAGCATCTGAAGAACTTGCGGAGCCGACCTTTCAAGGTCTTTCACATGCTACATCCGTGTTGGCATGCTGCTGCATGAGGCATGTGGACGGTGTTTGGTTTGGTGAAAAGTGAGCTCTGCAATGGCATTGGTCATGATCAAATCTACTTCACGACACCCACGCTGCTGGGCTGTTGGATAACACTACCAAACCACCACTGAACAGCAACCACAACGTCAAACAATACTATCACCAACCTTGGAGATTGCCGGCCATCAATCATTACGCCGTCATCAGAACACCGCTTTGCATTCCTCGACAGCCCTGGAAGCCCTCGCCAAGGTCCGTGCTCAATTCCAAGCAAAATTACTTGCCTCGTCTGGGAAAGCGCGTCTGCCCTGGATCCATTACCTCGGACCTGACTCTGCTCAACACATCGCCGTGCCTGGACCAGACAGGGAACGTATTTACTGACCATCCTGTTACATAGTCCCGGAGCGTTCTGCTATAGCGTGCTGTACAGCATTCACTGCGACATAGTTACTCGACCTGTCGTTCATCAGATCTAAGCTAGCCTTCCATCGGTACGTCGAGATTGCTGTCAGCTTTGGCACGATTCACCCTTACTCCACTCACCACCCTCACCCACCCAAGCCAACCGCTAACATTCCCAAGACACTCCCAGGTCACCCCTGAGAGAACCGGCCAGATCTTTTCGGAACGTACCGACCTTGACAAGCAATAGCGGAGGCGTTAGTTCGTTGATCTGCAGATTGCATCGGCATACCTGAAGAACCTTCATCTGCCAATCGGGCCTCTCGCTGTGGCTCGCAAGGAAGTCCCGTCGCGATTGAAAGTACGCATCTGCTCCTCTCGATCCGTAATTTAACCCACGAGGTATGTATGAGCGCTTCGAGAAGGCTTACATCTGCACCCTGGCATTGCCAAAACCCGACACGCGACCAATGAGCTAACCCTGGACAGGTGAATCTACTATAACAGCCTCTTCGACATACCAATTCGTCACGGAAGCAGTCGTTCTAGACCATCCATTCTTTTTTGCACTTTACCAACTAATTTCAATCCTTTACAACCGGCCTATACGACAGGCCAGACATTCATTAATACTGTTCGTTTGACGGCCCATCGACTCTTACACAACTCAACGTGTACCTTTCGACTACCGCCAACAACACCGTCAATCCAGGAGAACTGACATCCATTCTTTTCATACCACCTTGATCATGGCTTTCCGACCAGTCCAACGCCAGTACCCGGCTTACGGGTACTGCGAATCGTTCTTCGTCGAAAACGATGATCAAGGACTTTACGCTCGTGCGGCGGCGGAGCGCGACAACGCACGCCAGATTGGCAAGCTCAGGCAAAAGGCGTTGGCTGAGGAACTCTCTCGAGCAACCGCCGAGGAGTACCAGGAGGACGTTCTGGACCACATGGAGCACATGGAGGTATGCAGTAGTCAAGACACCCTTGTCTCGGATTCCAACTAACTTTGACACCAGGCCGAGACAATGCCTGACATCCATTCAATTGAGATTCAGACTGAGATCCAATGGTTCATGCGCCCCTACCTTCTGGACTTCCTCCTCGAGGCTCACCACGCCTTCCAGCTTCTCCCTGAGACCCTCCACCTTGCAGTCAACCTCCTCGACCGCTACTGCTCCCGCCGTGTCGTGTATAAGCGCCACTACCAGCTGGTCGGTTGCGCCTCTCTGTTGATTGCTGCCAAGTATGGCGACAGGAAGGAGCGTGTGCCGACTATCAAGGAGCTTAAGTCAATGTGCTGCTCCCTCTACGATGATGACATGTTCACTCAGATGGAGTGGCACGTGCTACAAACGCTCAACTGGATGATTGGTCACCCCACCGTCACAAGCTTCCAACAGCTTGCCACGAGCGAAATGTCATTTGATCCCGAACTCGAGCACATGTCT
Organism: Cladosporium cucumerinum; assembly: GCA_023634325.1. Taxonomy (NCBI): domain Eukaryota; kingdom Fungi; phylum Ascomycota; class Dothideomycetes; order Cladosporiales; family Cladosporiaceae; genus Cladosporium; species Cladosporium cucumerinum. Next base: position 823,839 of record JALDQA010000002.1, read on the forward strand.
TGGTACCTCACTGAGATCGCTCTTTACCACAAGGAGTTCATTTCAGTCCGTCCTTCAGTTATGGCAAGATCTGCACTCGCGCTTGCACGATGCATTCTTGGTCGTCAACAGCCTCGATACTCAGAATGGGCCTCACGCTACGACCCTCAAGTCGTGCTCAACCTGTCCAACCAGCTCACCCAGCCGTCAGCGGCGCTGGTCAGGAAGTACGGTGCACCTCACCTTTCTTCCGTTGCTACCACCATCGACCAGTTCCTCCAGAGGCAAGCACTCCTGGCTCACCAGGCTGCTCAGCAAGTGGCTACACCCGAGATCCACGTTCAGCAAGTCGCATCACCTGTGAACTCACAATTCATGGGCCCGCAGACCCCTCAGAAGGCTTGCCACATGCAGCAAGTTCCCGCCGGCGTCCTGACACCTCCAATCACCCCGGATAAGGACTTCCACAACGCTGAAGGCTATCGCATGCCCCAGCCTCACATGTCTCGTATGGGAGCTTGCACACCGACACCGCCATCCGGAATGGAGCATTATCAACAGCAGCATTTGCAGCAGCAGCAGCAGTACGTTCACCCGCAATACGCCCAATAGAATGGTCGTCGACGGGGACTACGCAACCTGAGCCCACTCCCAGGCCGGCTGCTGCAATCGTCCACCATCAGCATCGAGCATCGACCCGAGTCACAATTAGCGTCAGCATTCCCATCATCAGATACCAGCATATTTTTTGCAAAGCGTGTTGCCACGGACACATCATCAAAAAGGCCAACACGGCGGTGCTCTTCCACATTTTTCCTTATTTCGTTTTCCTCTGTTCGTCCACTGCTACTACTACTCGCCCTCTATCACGGCAAAGAACCGTCGATAGCATGGGCATGGTTTACCTCAATTTTTGTTTCTTGCTACCAGGCCCCAAAGAATGTACCAACCCTCTTCATCACGTGCCTCCCTCTATTTTTGCTCCCCATTTGAAGCGTTAGCGAATACCCAAGAAGAAAAAAAAAAGCTAGTCCTTTTTTCCACTTTGGACAGCATCGGCTCTCAGCGGGGTCAAAGGGAGGACTGCATGGAAGATCGGGTTTTAAAAATGGAATGTATGAGTATTACAGCTATATTAGAAGAAGAAGAGGAATGGTGTCCCAAGGGCGTCTTGCGAAGATGCCTTGGACACCCTCTCTTACTTTCTTTTCCTTCTGCTCTTTCGAAGAGGAGGGTAATGAAACAAATTAAAAACAATAACAGAAGTTTTGCAGCCAATCCATCTTCTTGTGCTTTTCAATTTTGTGTATGTTGTGACTAATTGGATTGCGTCTGGACCTTTTGGTATTTAGCGCTGCGCTGCGCTACGCTAATGGTGGCGTATCATGATGAGAGCGCTCGTGCACGAGGCTGGGGTCTTTTCTTTTTTCTTTGGCAAGTCTCGATCGGTGTGGCTTGGCCGTGGCGTGCGTGGAAGGAGAACTCGGAAGGCGCATATGCATCTTTTCCATGCTGTGGCACACGCTGCTTGCTTGCTGGCGGGTTTGTGCATGCATGCAGGATGGTGCTGTGCAACGCTTCGAGGGGCGCTTGCGTGCAGCGTGGGAAGCAGGGGTTTCATGTTACAGATGTTGTGTGAGTCTGGTTGACAGAGGAACATACATATGTGCGTGGATGCGAGGGATGGAGAGAAGGGGTGCAGCTAAAGTGGATCGGAGCAAGCATAGCTACTCGGTTGTGTTCGCAGAGGCTGGAAATGCAAAAGAAAAAAAATTATTCATGTGATACTATCCTCTCGATCTACACTAGCATGATATCATGGCGAATGAATGGCTTCCTTTGCTCGACGTTACCACTCAGCTTCCTAACAGCTGCATCCTCATCCACTGCGCCCAAGTTCCTTGCTCGCGGGCAAGCAGCATCTCATGCCCGAAATCCTTCTGCAGCTCTCCGGCATCGGTGAAGAACTCGTCCACCATCGCTCCGATCTCCTGAGGACAGAGCGCCACGGCCGGATCGTTGTATTCTTTCGTAATCAACTTGGCCTCCACATCATCCTCGAAGTTGTCCAGCGCCGAGCTATGCTCTCCGTACGTCGATCGTGGCAGCACGAAGATCGCCGTCCGATTGGCAGTGTAGAAGAGCTGTCTGAGCTCGAGGCGCTGCAAGCGATGCATTCTTGCAATGTGAATGAGAATCTCTCGCCAGCTTTGCAGGTCGGAAGCGTGGACGTTGCGAAGGCATAGTTGGCTGATGGAGGCTGCATGTGAGGTGAGGAATTTCAGCAGGTCGCTGCTTTGCGCGATGCGGACCGAGTGTAGGCGCAGACAGGTCAGCCGGAGGAGCAGCAGTTCTTGCAAGTCGGCACCGTACAAAGCTATTGGACTTTTCCAGGAAGGAGCTGAGAGTGTCAGAGTGGTGACTGTGCCGTTGAGGAGCGGGACTTTGCTGCCTCTGAGGAGTGTTGTCAGGCTGTCTTCGGCGTCGACGCAGGTCCGGTCTGAGGGACAGCGTGCGGCTAGTAGGTGTGTAGTCATTGTTGCGAGGCGCTTGTTGGTTTGGCGAAGACTGCCAAAGTCGTAGTGGTTGAGCTTGCTCACTACCATTTCTAGTATCTCATCGGGTAGGAGGGTGAGTCTTCCTGATTGGTGTGCAGGCTGCTGGTATTCGAGCACATCGATAGATCCGTCTCCCACAAAGCATTGCTGAAACATCATAAGTGCCATTATCGTGCTGCAATTGGGGTCGATTTTGGGGAGTCAGTAATGTACAAACAGCCTATTAAGAGCAAGGTCGCCAGCCTTTTGTATATAATTGGGCGAGCATGTCAACATCGCAACCCCTTGCGTCAACATCTTCGATCAGCAGAGATCGCATCTCATGTCTTTGAGCCCCCTCTTTCCCGTTATCTGTGCTCGATACTCGCGCTATAGCCTTCAGCCTTGTCTTACAAGAGCGATTGACGACTTCCAGGCTCTCTCTCTCTCTCTCTCTCTCATGGGACCGACAGTGGCAATAAAGGCTGGAATAGTGCGAGGCTGACGCCATATCCTCGGCAATCAGACGGGTCATGCCAATGGAGATATGCGAAGAGTGCCTTGTCACACAAAGCGTATCCCACAACACCCACATGTGCCAGTGAGACAGAATCTCATATTGGACAGACGAATAAGGCCGGGAAGGCTGAAGTCAACCCTGGGCACGAGTTCGAGTCCTTAAGCTCAAGCTCTCCACGCCCGCGCCGAACCGCCAGCCCGCGATCGCGTCGCAGAAAGTCGAAGCCGAAAAAAGTTGAAGCGGCCAGAGCTTGGGTTGCTTCGAGGGCCTTTGGCAACAACTGCGTGAAGCCGTCTGCACACTCAACACACCACCACAACATACTGGCAATGGGGGGCCGCTGATCGACTACGCCAAAAATATATCATCCTCACACCTACACCATGGACGTCCACCGCTCCCGTTTTGTCCCGTATCCCTCATCGCCCATCAGCGCAGTCGCCTTCTCGAGAAACAGCGACAGCGGTTATTCTGGCGTCGTTCCGGCGCTCAAGCTCGCCATCGGTCGCGAGAATGGCAGCATAGAGATCTGGGATCCCCAGAAGGGCCTCTGGAACCAAGAGGTTGTCTTCGCTGGTGAGAACCAGAGCGTAGATTCTCTAGTCTGGACCCAGGACCCGGACGAGAAAGACGCCGAAGGAAATGTCATTCTCGGCCAGCAGAGACTTTTCAGCATTGCATCCTCGCCTGCCGTGACTGAGTGGGACCTTGCGACCGGACAGCCCAAGAGGAAGTCGACTGGAAACTTCAGCGAGGTCTGGTGCATTGCCGCGCAGCCCAAGCCGAAGCCTGGAAAGAGTTCGGATGAACAGTCGAAGGCTCAGGATATTGTTGGAGGCTGCGGAGACGGCGCGATTGTTCTACTTTCGACACAAAACGACGACCTGGAGTTCAAGCGCTTCCTGGCACGTGTGAGCGGCAAGCGTGCGCGATGCATGTCTATCGCGTACAAAGACCAGGACATCGTGGTCGCTGGGTTCGCAGACAGCATGATCAGGATCTTCGACACAAGGAATGGATCCCTGCTGCGTAATATGAGCTTGGGAGTTGGCATTCCTGGTGCGCCGAAGAACGCCATGGTCTGGCAGGTCAAGTGCTTGCCCAATGGCGATATTGTCTCTGCCGACTCCAACGGTGAAGTCCGATTCTGGGACGGAAAGTCATACTCGTTGTCTCAACGCCTCACTGGTCACGATGCCGATTGTCTGGACCTCATTGTAAGCAACGACGGCAGGTCGGTGTTCTCCGGCGGTCTTGACGGAAAGATCGCTGTCTACAGACAGACCGTACAGCAAAATGGCCGCAAGAGCTGGGCAAAGGGCAGCCACAGACGTGTGCACCATGGCGAAGTAAAGGCAATGGCCTCCTTCGACAGCAAACACCTGAGTGTTGTGGTGTCTGGCGGAAACGACATCACACCCGTGGTCACTCCTCTCCGCGAGTACGGCAAGGAGAATGTGCGTGGTCTGCCCAGCCTACCTTCGCAGTCTCCTGTGACCAGTGCACCCAAGGCTAGACTCTTGGTCAGTTGGTGGGACCAGGAAATTCACATTTGGCGCATTGCTAGGCAGTACACACTGGAAGCACTGCCTGAACAACAGAGACCCCGAAAGCTTGTTGCAAAGATCACAATCGACTCAAGGGACCCTCTGACAAGTGTCTCGATTTCTCCTGACGGAAAGCTTCTTGCAGCGTCGACAAACTCCGAGGTCAAGGCGTTCCAGCTCCGCAAACGCGTTGACTCGGACGGTCTTGCTGTGCGAAAACTCGAAGTGCCTGAAGATCTCGCAGACTCTGGTGCTCGCCTCGTTAACTTCTCCAACGATGGCAAGTGGCTGGCAGCTGCCACTCCGGAGAACGAGGTGCAAATTGTGCGTTTCACAACGGACGCTGAGAAGCCGAAGCACTTCAAGATAATTGATCGTGTGGTGGACCTTGACCGCCCTCGTCGCAAGACTCAACGCGTGACTGGTTTCAACAAATATGACCACGCCATCACACGCATGGCTTTCAACGATGATGGCTCCGTGCTGGTCACTGGTGATCTTTCGGGATATCTAGATTCGTGGGTTCTGGAAGGTCATGAGGATCCTACAGCTCCTGCTCTGGATCTTGCTAAGCACGATTCTGACAAGGGATCAGACGATGGCGCGTCTGACTCTGATTCGTCATCAGACTCCGACGACGATGATGATGCTGTCGCCGTCTTCTATGGGCAACACTGGACTGACAACCCCAACGGACACCTCCTTCCCAAGCTCGATTCTACACCACTCGTGCTCACTTTCAGACCTCAAGCGGTCAAGGACGCCACAAACGACCTCGTCAACGGCAACCCTGGAGTTCACTCTACCCGATCCAACCCACATGCACATGCCCACACTCTGCCACAAGGGCAACACAGGCTTTTCGCCATTACAGCCAGACACCAAATGTACGAGCTTGACGTGCTTGCTGGCAAGCTCAGCGACTGGAGCCGTCGTAACCCAACCGCTGTGTTGCCTGAAGACTTCACCAAGATTCGTGACCGCGCTGTTGGTGCCGTTTGGGACACTAGCGCACAACACGAGCGTATCTGGCTGTACGGCAGCACTTGGGTGTTCATGTTGAACGTTGGTCAAAATCTTGACGATGGCTTGACCTCGCTTTTGAACAAGAAACGCCGACCTAGCGAGTACGAGGACGACGGAATGGCGAAGCGCATTAAGGGTGCCAGCAGCGGTGCGGGCAGCAGATTACCCGTGTCGCAGCGCGCGCCTGGCTATGCAGGCAGCATCAAGATCACATCTCAGGACGGTCAAAGCGAGGCAGTGGCGCTTAGAAGCGACAATGATGAGGATGGTGACATTGCCATGGAGGACGACAATGACGATGCAGAAGGTCTCCAGCTGACCCGTCTACGGAGTGAAGAAGGTGCAGGTGTTGTGCCAGCACAGTATGAGAGGAAGTTCTGGGGCTCATTCAAGTACAGGCCCATCCTGGGTATGGTGCCTTTGGAGAACGATGGTGGTAATGGCGAGGACGTGCTCGAGGTTGTCATCGTGGAGCGACCGGCGGATGAGGGCCGTGGCCGTGCGGTCGGCAGATGAGCTGAAAGGAAAGTTGGTCAATACCAAGACTGCTGAGTGTAATTCTACATATCTGTATCCAATAGCATCTGATATCCTAAAGACGGGCTGGGCCTTTGTTCATCTGTTCATCTGTTCACCTCTTAGAGTCTTAAACCTTCGTTCTGGACAGACCTGGTCTGGTCTGTCGGTCTACCTCTTCGATCATCTTGTTTGCGATGAATGCTTGCTTTCAACCTCACAGGCGAGACTTTCCTGGTGTAGGACTAACAGACACGACGATCTTGCCGTATACCTTCCTCTCCGCCAGGTCCTTCAACGCACGGCCAATCGACTCTAGCCCTTCATACTGGCCATAAAGCAGAGGCTGGAGAGTCCCCTCAGTAACCATACGCAAGTATCCGTCCCAGATCTCTTCCAGATCATTCGGAAAGCGCCTACCACTTTCTCCAAATCGGTACCCTACCAGCGTGATACCCTTCAGCAGCAGACGGTTCATCTTGACCTCTTCCATCACGCCATGTCGTGCAGCAAACCCAAGAATAACAATCGTGCCGCCATAGGTCACAGCACGTATCGCTTGATTCACCATGCCAGTGTTGTCGAGCACGGCATCAACACCCTTCCCCTCTGTGAACTCAAGCACTTGCTTCGTCCACGCATCGTCCTCGGTTGCAACAACGACACAATCGACGTCCATATCTCGCCGCATGTCCGCAGCTTTCCGCTCATCGCCCGCAAGAGCAATCACTTTCGCTCCAAGCGCTTTGGCGACCATACAACACGCACTCCCCAACCCACCACTCGCACCGCTAACAAGGACCGTCTCGCCACGCTTGACTTTCGCCACGTGCGCCACGGCCGCGTACGAGACTGCTTGCCCGCTGACGGCACAGGCGACTCTACTGCTCACGCCGTCCGGGATCTTGCGAACGTGGTTCGTTTTCGCGGTGACATATTCTGCGAAGGCGCCGATGCCTGCGCCGAAGACGCGGTCGCCTTTCTGCAGGTTCGCATTCTGGGGCGCTTGCTCGATGATGCCGGCGAAGTCATAGCCGGGGACGAAAGGAGGGTGGACGATTCCTTTCTGGGCGTGGACGTTCTGGTGCGTCCCTTGTGCGTGTAGGATGTCTGCGTGCTGGGGGCCGCAATGGGTGACGCGGACGAGGTATTCGTTGGCGTTTGGTTGTGGGATGGGGACTTGGGCTGGTTGGAGGGTTGATGGGTCGGAGACGAAGGATTTGACGAGTATTGCTTGCATTGTGGACATTGTGTAACTGGGTCCTGGCTGGTTGTCTGTCCCTCTGTGTCAGATATATCATCTGCATGTGTGTTGATTCTGTGTTTTCGGGAATATCGGTTGCGGTTGATGTCGCGATCGATTGATTGTCAAAGTTGCCGAGGTGAATTGACGACATGTGTTTTTACCATGCATGGTCTTCCAAACATTACGAAACGAAACCAAAAACCTCAAAAGCACCCCCGAATATAGCATCCATCACGAAGGGAACCCGATAACACACATTTCAACATCAAGTTGCCAAAAATAGCAGATCTGGCGACAAGGAGCTAAACCCAACACGAACCCTAAGATATCACCACATCGCAAGTACCACATCTTTACATGTATATTTGACATGAGATCTCAATTACAATATTACGTTATGCTTCTCGCTCGTAAGAAGTGAGCATCATACATGACTTTGGTATTGGTGTCGGCAAGGGCAGAGAACCCGAAACAGCATCGCAACTACACACAAGCTCAAAGCCACTGGCCGGTCAGACGGATCTGGCAACAGTACGCCCGCTTTCTAGTCACTGATAATCACCTCAGCCTACATTCACTCTAACGCATATATCGTACCCTGGTCCATATAGTGTCGTGAGCATTCGCCCCTACTGCATGCTTTTGTATTGCGTAAACACAACTCCTCGACCATCTATACATCTATACATCGAACTTGGCTGGAGCTCGACCTTCTCTACTTCCACACACCGGCCAGGCAACTCAACGATCGAAACGAACGCTTGGTTCGCAATGGATCCTCTTCCCTTCCTTGACCAAGCAATAGAGTTCCCAGACGGTACTTCATTTGAGCGTCTAGACTCCATCACGGATTTCCGTCAATGTCACGGCGTCGTGCCACCAGAACGCCGCATCCTATACCGCTGCCGACGCCTCCCGTCACCCGCCACACCAAACAATGACCAAGAAGAGCAATACGTCCTTAAGATAAAAGTCCAAATATCCGAGTCCACCGAGGCAAACCAAGCATCTCCAGCACCAACATCACAACCCTCTCACAGCGACGCCACCGCCCACGAACTCTCCGCTCTCCAAATCTTTCGTGACGCCGGCACTAACTACGGACCCCGTCTCGTGGCCTTCAACTCTCAGCGGCAAACACCAGACGGCCTGCTGCCGGGTGGCTACATCAGCTGCACCATCATGGCCGTCATCCCAGGAAAGTCCCTCTTCGACCTAGGATACTGGAGCCTCGGAGCGGACGACAGAGCGGAGATCCAGCAAAGCTTCCTCGAAGCGTTGACGTACGCCCGAGTCGTAGATATCTGTTCCCATGTCAAGTCGGATCAAGCTGACACTAGTTCAACGGCACAGCGCCGTGCGAAAACTAGGCATCGAGCCCGGCGACAAAGGGCTTCGGAACGTGATGTGGGATCCCGAGACGAAACGATGGTGAGTAGCAGACTATCCCTCAAAACGACACACATCTCCCCAAACCCATACATTGTTGGTGGCTGGGTGCTTGTAACAAGCTGACGCAATGCCCTCCTCCCTCGGCAGCGGTCTCGTAGATTTCGAAATGTGGCAGCCGTACACAGGCGAAACAACAGACGAGAGTGCAGAGCAGCGCACGGAAGAGCTGCAGAGATGGGGCCTCGCTCATCGTCCTCCAGCAAAGAACTGGTGGGCGGAGTTTGGGATCAAGACGTGCTGAATGACGGGCACACACCCTGCACTGTGCACATAGAAGCGCGCTGGAATTTAAATCAGACCGAATGTGATGTGGATGAGACAATGTACAGGCTCTATATACGGGGATATGCCGTTGAGCTCAAGGCATCGTGGTATCATCGCTCGTCGTGTCTGAGACATAAAACAAAGCAATAAAAGGAGTCATCTCCCCAACATCCCATTTGCACCCAAACGCCGACGCTATGCTTTCCAATGAACAAATGATGCCCCCTGTTGGCGAGAGATAGAGAAACCATCTACCAACGAGACTGCTGCTGCTGCCTGTAGGGCTCGAAGCCGTTGGACTGCTGGGCGTAGTCACCACCGTACGGCTGTGGCGACTGGTAGGCAGTAGGCTGGGCTGGGTAGTTGTGAAGAGGCACCCTGTCGCCGTGGTGGGGGCTCTCAACACGCGAGTAGCCGGTGCCAGTCTTGCCCAGGCTCATGACCGAGCGGCGGCCACTGTCTTTGGGCTCAGTGTTCCACAGACCCTTGTCTCCCTTGTTCGAGCGGTGGTGGGGGTTGCTGCGACCAGAGCAACAGCAGATGGAGAACAGCCAGAAGAGGGTTGCGCCGATTGAGAGAGCGGTCGCGATCCAGGTGATAGCGAGGGCGCGGGTTCCGATATCGACCTTGATGTGGTAAGGGTTGAATAGACCCTTGAGAGCACCAGCTAATGTGCTGAACATGATCGTAGTCGTAAGACTGGCGAGGAATGTGAAGATGGTGGAGATCTGGTATCAAAAGTTAGCTCTTGTCTTGCGATTGTGTATGTAAAGGTTGGAGAGTAGACTTACGGCCGCCATAATCCATGTGCACAAGCTTCCCCAGCGACTGCAGATGGCCAAGAGACCGACCACGATAGTGGTGACAGTCGTCCAGAACGCGATTTGGTATGCCCAAAAGTTCCACTTTGCGACGCGCTTGTACACGCTCATTGCCTTTGACGCAGTCTCTCCAAGCAACTCGTCCTTGCTGTTCTCATATTTGTCCTTGACATTGTTGATCGCGCTTTGCACCGCGTTGTCCGAACTGCTTGTACTGGTCGGGGTCGCGCCATCGGTGGAGTTCAACTTGAATAGGTCGACGGGGTCGAAGACGAAGCCGGATTGCTTCTTGCTGCACCAGTCCATGTTGCTGTCGGCTTTGTCGCCAGTGCAGTAGCTCCAGAGGTAGACGCGGTACTGATCTTCGAGGATGCCCGCAGTCGAGGCCGCGCTCAAGGCAGTTGTGAGATCGCCGCTGTCGGCACCTGCCGTCGAGAAGTTGCTGAAGTTGATGGACATCATGTAGTTGTTGTTCAATGGCGAGCCCTTGGACCATCCGGAGACCTCGACGAACGCGAGGGCGATCAGGGAGGCGATGGTAAGGACCATGGGCGTGGTTATACACGCGATGCGACCTGCTTTACCCATGCTTGCGGTTTGCTGTTTGTGGGGTTGTTGACGAGATATATGTGAGGCGATGGTATGTATGCGTGAAGGCGGTCGGTGCGCTCGAGTGAGTGAAGTGATATAGTGTGGTGTGTGATTGAGTGTGAGGAAGGAGAGTTGCTTGCCCAATGCGATGCAATGCAATGCAATACAATCAGTCAGTACAGGAATACCAAGGAGAGTGCGGCAAGGAGGCCGGCCATCATATAGAGCTTGTACCCTGACGATCGAGCGTTGTGTTTCATCAGTTGCTCACTTGTGCCGCCGCAGTCAGCTCAGCCTCGCCAAGGCGCCGGGCCTTACGCATGCATCCACAGCATCCCTCGCTCGCTCGCTCGTGACGACGAGAGGGCGGCGCGCTCAGCCTCGTCGTCGCCGCCCGCCCGCCACGCCACGCCACGCCACGCCACGCCACGTCTCACTCGTACTCACTCGTACTCTATGAGAGGAAGTCGTCGTAGCTGAGCCTCGTTGTAGCTGAGTCACGTGGATTGGGTCACTTTTGCATGTCCGCGCGTTGGCAGCTGTTTAGTTAATCCTCTCGTCGCCTTCACCACCAGTAGACAAGTTGAAGGGAGCAGGTCTAGTAGCAGGTCTAGTAGCAGGTCTAGTAGCAGGTCTAGTAGCAGGTCTAGTAGCAGGTCTAGTAGCAGGTCTAGCAACAGGTCTAGTAGCAGGTCTAGCAACAGGTCTAGCAATAGGTCTAGCAGCAGGTCTGGCAGCAGGTCTGGTAGCAAGCAAAAGCAAAGCAACCTTGCGACCCCTGCGTGCCAGCCACCCTCCAGCATCAGCATCATCGAAAGACACGAAACGCCGCACCAACAGCCCTACGTGTATCACGTATGCAGCAGCAGCAGCAGCAGCAGTAGCATCACTCTTCCAGCCTTACCGTCCCGTATTGACGATAGTGCTCATTTACTATCAACACCACTACCGACCAAGCGAGGCACGCGATCACCACCACCAGTGCAAATCTCTCTCCATGCACAATCGCTACACACGCCATGCTGTACGTACATACAGACAACCCGCCATCCACGCATACCGCCCTTCCTTCCACCCACCAGCACACACCTCGCCGCCTATTTGCCCTTAAGCTGCAGCCTGCAACCTGCAACGCGCAATCCTATCCACTCCGATTATGCCACACTACTGTACATGAATACCCACATCATGCAGACGCACAAGCACAAGCACAGATGACGAAGCCTCCCGAGTTCACCCCCCCCCCCTCCCTCAAAAAAAGGCCAAGCATTTCCATTCGCGTCAAAGCTGCGGGGGGTGTGTGCAAGAAAAGCAAAAGGAAATTCGTCCAACGTGAGAGGCGCTAGTATGTGTGGCGTTCCCTTCCCAAAAATAGACCCTTCCCATCCTCCCTTTGCACTGCGGAGCAAACGTTGATTGCCGATTTAGATTGGGGTTTGTCATCCTTTTGCTTGTAGTAATGTACAGTAGTAGTAGTAGTAGTAGTTTTTTTGTTTTTGTTTTTGTTTTTCTTTCCTGCGATTGTGCTATATTCGACTGAATCGACTGACTCGCTCTAACTATTAGAGATAATACTAGCACTTGCATTCTAGGCAGCTACATAAAAAGAAAAAGAGAAAAACCTCCGTCTGACGCGGCAGAGAGGCACATACGTGCACATGTACCGCAGCGGTGTGGGTGGTGGGGGGGGTGGAAAGCTTGGTATATTAATGGATATGAGCAGAACACGAATCAACCCACTACTTTTCAATCATCATGCGTGGTTAGGCTGAACCGGAAACGGTGACACGGCCAACAGAAGGAAAGAGAGAAAGAAAAAGAAAAAGAAAAAGAAAAAAAGACCTTTCGTTGACGGGAAAACGCGTTTGTGGAAAGAAGCGTGTGCACGAAGAGGAAGAAGTACCACCAAAATCGCCTGCTTGCCCGAGTCGCAAGTCTTTCTGGAATGCTGTAGCATGTAACAACAAGCCCTGCCTACCCAGCAGAACTACACAGCTACGTGTGCATATGTATGCAGCTAGTTGTTCTCGAAGATGATGATCACACAGGAAAGGTATCAAGGACACACATATGTAGGGCTGAAAAGGCATAAATTCGTCGTTAAGGGACGCATGAGGCAGCGTATGAATATCAAGATGACGATGATGAGAAGCACATTGTATATATTGTGATCAATAATATCCCAAAGAAAGCTCCATCAGCCAATGGGCACGACGCGAGCATGGGATATCTCTCTGACTAAACCACCAAGAGCGTCCGTCATCCACACTCGGAACATGAAACGAAAAGAACGACATAGAAGTAACAATAATAGTATTTAGTTGTTCTTTCAAACTTTGAGCTCTTGCCCAATTCGTCAACGCAAAACCTGCAAGGCAAGAGAAGAAAAAATTCAAATGCCTTTTCCTCCCATCATCTTACGTATTTATCGTCAAGAAAAGAAAAAGCGAATGAGCTTTGTTTGTTCCCCAACCCATGAGTGGTGCATGATACCCTTTTTGCCCTCGTTCCTGTAGAGAGGCCCCTCCCACCTTGCGACCCTTCGCGGTCATTGATAGTTAAAAACAAAAGAAATTTCCCAAATAGACACTCCGTTTCCTGGAGCGACGGTAAATGAACAAAATGCATAAGGAAAAGAAGAAAGTAAATGATAAATAAGGTCCAGTCCTGAAAGAAGTCCCTGCGTAAAAGTGGTATAATGTAGGACGCATGCCCATAAAGAAGTGAAGAACATCCAGGTATCCAGGAGAAACAAATAAACGCCAGTGCTAGATCGCTTCAAAGATGTAATCAACTCCGAGGTGACCAAGCATGCCATAGTGAAAAGGTGGATTCTTGTCGCCGCAAGAATGCCATATGGAGGCAACCGAAGAGTAGAATGTGAGTGGAGAGCATTATTGACCCTGGCCACGAGGCATGTTGGGTGCGTTGCGTCGTGCTGTTGCACGAAGGATTTCGGCTTCCCGTCGTGCTTCGGCGGCCTTTTGCGCATCAGGGTCCGATCGTGATGAACCCTTGGCGGCGTCGCCTCCAGGAAGTATGCGGCTTATGGTATAAGCTAAGCTTTCGATGACGTTGCGGCGGAACTCCTCGTCTTCGCGGGCGTCCTCAGCCATGAGGTCGAATCTTTCCTTCTTGTCGGTGTCCTTGCGGCGCATAGCCCTGATCTCACGGACAATGTGGATCAGCTCGCCCTCGGAGCATCTGTTGCGCTTGGTTGCAGCGCTTGCGTCGCGGACATAACGACGGGTGACATCAGTGCAGCCATCAGCAGAGAATGCAATGCAGTAGCTCAACTTTTTGCGCCAGCCTATGAGAAGATATTAGATCGGGATCAACAGGAGGGTGCTCTGAAGTAAACATACCATTGGTGTAGAGAAGAGGGGCATCCCATGCCTCTTCACAGCAGTCAACGTGCACCCAGCGCTTGCGGTGCGAACTGTAGACCTCAGTCCAGACGTGATCCTCTGCGTTCCAAACCCACCTGACTCTGCTGCCGATGGCACGGCAGAGCATGGTGAAGCAGTTGGCCCACTCTCCGACACGGCCACGTCGTGTTTGTAGCAAGACGAAAGCGTCGTTGTATCTAGGGAAGCGCTCAAATGACTGACAGTACTGGTTGCTGCACCTGTAAAGCTCGACTCTGCTAGCGCCACGAGCCGACTCGTCGGCCAAAGGTGCAGCCATGCCTTCTGCGACTGTGGGTGCGTGGCAAGCTGTGCATTTTGGGTTGTTGACCCATTGGAAGAACTCGGACCTGAACCACTTCATGAGAGCACGAATGACGCAGTCTTGGAATCCCCACGCAGGCTTCTTGCCTAACGAGGCGGCCTCAGCCTCGAACAAGTCGCACTCCTCCTGTGCCTTTTCGTAAATGCGCTCCAGAGGGATGGCACCGAGCGCTTCGTCCAGAAGTCCAGGGTTCTCCCACTTGCAAGGAGTGTTGGAGAGAGAGACGAGCATGCTGCGGAACCGAAGTGACCTGGTATCTGTGGGCGCTGTGGGTACAATTGGAATGTTCTTGATGCTGGCATTGTAACTTGGCGGAGGTGTCATGGGCACGCCGGGAACGGGCGGTGCCTGTCTTGATGGCGGCGGAGGCGCTTGCGTGTTGTGCTGTGATGTTGGCCTGGGCTCGACAATGAACTCGGTGGGAAGAGCTGATGGTGTTCGGCGCTGCGAGGCGGGCCTCCTGCTGAGTTCGTTCATGCGCTTGGTCGAGAGAGTGCGTCTGAATTGCGCTGTGAGGTCCTGAGCCCAAGTGTCCGACAGCTGCTGCTGTGGCTGCGGCACGGGCTTGCGCCTCGGCATGCCGCTCCTGTTGTCCATGTTTCTCGAGGGTCCACGGTATTAATTGTGTATTTGTTGCTAGGGCGCGTTTGCGCGTGCGGCGGCGGCGGCGGCGGTGGTGGTGGTGGTGGTGGTGAAGTGAGTATTGAAGTCGTGAGTGAGGAGGGAGGGTCTGGCGGGTGAAGGTGGTCGAGTTGCTGCTTGCTTGCACTGCCTCTCACGCCTGCCTGACGATCGTCTGCGCCTCTATGGATCGAGCCTGAGGTGCACCCGCTTTTCGGTCTCCGCTGCTGATATCACGGCGTGGGTTAGCAGTGATATGATAGAAGTGTGTGAGTAGTTGGATAGCAGTTATTAAGGAGTGGCAGGCGGAATGCTCAGTGCAGGCGAGGAGGGTGGTGCGGCGGAAGTTGGATGGAGCACACTCGAACACGCCGGATCGCTCTGACTGAGACGGCGGCGGAGAGGGAGAGGGCGCGCGGGTAGGTAAAGGCAAGGCGCTGGCTGGCAAAGCGCTGGCTGAGCATTCGTGGGCAGAACGCGCGGCAGCAACGACACGCAAGCACTAGCCCGCATGAGGCAGGCGCGGTCTGTGCTTCCTCAGGGCTGGACTGGACTCGCCCGCAAGAGTAGTAGTAGTAGTACAGTAGTAGTAGTAGTAGTAATAGTAGTAGTAGTAGTAGTAGTAGTAGTGAGTGGCCATGAAGCCTCGCAGCCGCTGCCATCGACCCATCCACACATCCCATGCCAGATTATGCGCACCACTTATTATTATTATTATTATTCTTCTTCTTCTTCTTCATTGAACATGTTCGATGCTTCTTCCCTGTCTCTCCAAGATCACGTGTCTTCTCCTCTCTACTTCATCTCTCTATATGTAATCATGCTGTAATCAATCATCCTATGCACCGCACCACCTTCTGCCTGTCTGCGTACCCGCGGCCTATTGCCACTCAGAATATAACAGCGTCTTCCTCTCACCTCGTCATACGCAACTCCCCTACGCATTATTACGCCATCCGCTTTCGCAAGACACACGAATTGCACGCCCCGAGGCCTTGGCAGACCGCGCGACCGAACACGTGCCCACCTGCGCGAGATGAGCAGCGGGTGGGCTGTCTGTTCCTTCGAGTCCACCACACCCACCACCCAACCAACCACACCCAAGCTTTCCCTCCGCCTCTCTTGACCATCCCCGTCAGCAATGGCAACTATCGATTTCCCCTTTAATTACCCTACCCTACCCTACCTTACCCTGCCTTTTCCATCCTTTCTGCAAAAGCCTTTTGGAAACCCTTCCCCAGGCCCACTCGCTGTGCACGACTTCCCCACACTTGATCCCGGTCTGGTCTCGGTTGGCCTTACGCCTTCTATAACGGGATTGTCTCAGTAGCCTGAGTAGAGTGGATCGACTCGCCGCCGCACGGCCCAGCGATCTCCTTGGAACAAGGCCAACATATGTAACATGCCACATACCCCCCTTCCACGCACATCCATCCCACCCAGACACGCCTGATAACCACGCGTTGTGCCCCTCCTTCCTTCTGCCTGCCCGGTGGAGTTTGCCTGCCCAATCCTACCGTTGGTGGCAGTTATCGTCTTTCTTTCTTTACGACTCGTGTCTGCCTGGTCTTTCGCGGAGAAATCCTGCTTTTTCGGTCGACTCGTCGTTTCGCTCTCTCGAAATTCTGCTTTTTTGGCCGACTCGTCGTTTCGCTCTCTCTCACCGAAACACCACTGCTAATTTCCGCATGGTGATCTTCTACTCGTGCAGAGAAAGAATTGAGACACCGCAAAGTCGGAGGTCATACCCATGGTGGTGGTGGTATCTAGTCCCTGAGTTCGCTCGTACAAAACACCCACACGCACGCTTCACGCCTGATCACAAGCACAAGAAGTAACAAGCGTCAAACGTACAACCTCCAACGGTGCTTTGAAGTTGTACGCGCAACCCATCGCGATCCCAACCAGCGATCTTTTCCCCACGTCCCTGGTACCACGTGCGTGCGTGTCTATGCGAATCACACTTCGAGGCCGCCAGAGTGTCTTTTTCCTTTTGACATCATGTTTCTCAAGATTACGAATTTGACGTGTCCAGTGTGAAGGTCGTTCGAAAAAAGTCCATGGTTGAGTTTATGTTTACATGCGACCTGCTGTTTTATCTACGAATCACGGACCTTGACCGAGGAGGGTACGAGGTATGGCCGCGAGTCATTCTGACGTTGATGCTTCGACTGAGGGCCTGCTGATAGGCTTCTTCTCGATGCCCGGCGCAATCAATCTCAATCGTGTGAGTTTATCTATGCTGTCAATCTAGCTCGCGCGAGATGTCACTCATACATCTTGAGTTCATTCTAGCTCAAGCCCGAACGTAACGTGAGGTTGTATCAACAACGCGACCTTTGAACGATATACGACCGTTACCTTGTAGGCAGCTTGTCCACTGCATCGACTCCTTACAACACGACGGGAGTCGAAAGCATGCTATTCGCACTGAAATGAATTGGTGCTTCTCGGGTAACAAAAACGGTATCCATTATTTCCAGCATGTCTATTGGTGGATACTCGTCTCGATGTTGCTCCAAGCGATCTCAATATTACTTCATCTCAAAGTCTGTTATGCTTACCCACCACTGTTAGCACAAATGCACCACATACCGAAAAGGGAACCAGCACGGTACGCAACAACCATATCTACAGTTGCATCTTGCCTATGAAGCTACCGTCATCATCATCGCCATCGAGGCTGTCAGAGAAGAAGCAAAGCTTTGTACCGAAGCCACAGCTTCCCATACAGAGGTACGCCCAGGGAGTCTTCGACACTGTCTATTCGGCGAGAGTGCGTTGAGAAAGAAAGCTGAAGCAAGTCGAGAGGCGAAATTGGGGAGTCCGACGATTTCCAAGCTTTCCAGTCGCGAGTCATATCAGTGAGCCGAATAACTGAGAGTAAACCACACGCCTTGGTGTTTGTGCAGACGTCCTAGAAGGATTTGACGAGAATCACGGATTTTCACTACGATTGTCATCGAGACTCAATCGCAAGATCGACCTTCGAGTACAAGGGGTGGGAAAGGCTCGGATCTTATCAGTGCCAAAGGCATGAATTTGGTACAAACCTCAAAGGCGTTCAACATGAACTCTCTGTCTCGTCTTCCAGTTCCGAGGATCGCCATGTAAAAGGCAAGAAAACACCAATTCCCACCCGATGACAGTTGACCGTCGAGATGCAACCAACTACACGACCACAGCATATCCCTTCCCCACTGACATCGAAAACGATGCTTCGGAGTCTCCATTGTTGAATCAAGCAGCGCGTGCCAGCCTTCGCATAGTCTCTGCCCCGGACTGCTTCACTCCAGGTTGGTGTTTACATGTGCCCGGAAATGGTGATGCTCGCCACAGCGGCTCGAAGGACACGTTCTCGAGTCTGGCTTCAGGGATGCTCCTGGCGAAGATGCCCTAGAACACTACGACATCCATCTAGATGTCATGGACATGGCGCCCGAGTCCCATCACAGATCTATACAGAAGACGATCGGATTCACAGCCGTGTGGCAAGCCCATTCCAACAAGCATAATCCCCGACGAGACGGCCCCATGAGAGCCTTTGTTGCGGAACGTCACCACGGTTCCTGCCTGTCACCCCCAGAAGCGAGACACTTCACCATCTCCTCCGCAAGACTTCACAGCCGACCCACCTCAGCTGCAACAGCCAGCCCTCAGAGCGAGAGCAAGGCGCTCAAGCTCGGACACTATGCGTTCAGTCTCAAGTGACTAGTCGTTTCCACTGTGCTTCTGAAGCCCCGAGCGATTGTACCATCCGTAGTCGGTTAGAGAGGGCTTCCCACCTGAAGGATGCAGAACGTGGGCGTCTAGCGCCTTCTTGCTATAACATAAACACTTTTTGTGGAATCCCCCTCCCCCCCCCCTTCTCAATATGTGTATCCTGGTCCTTTTTCGCTTGCGTAATCTGTTGCATATGTGTGCGCCTGGATCTCGTCCCGGGCGTATGGAACGTGGCGTATTGCGTACTGAGGGGTTTTTTTTCTTTTGTTTTTCCCTTTTCCCTGGGTTGCAAAAACCAATCGTGCTGAAGAAGTTTATGTTCGATCAGTAGGAAGAGGTGGTCTATGGAATCCGGGACACTTCGGGAGTTTCTAGAGCATGATTTGATCCATCTGGAGGCGAAAACAAGGAAGTCTGACATGAGTGCCGGCTGTAGCGTTGGGTTACGAGAATGCGAGCGGCATAGAGGTGAGTATGATCCAAGTCTCGTGCAGGACAGGCGTTGATATAGGTTCCTGTGACAGTGTCTCGATGGTATCGATAGCCAGATGGAAGGTAATAGGCATATCGATCACTGAGATTTTCTTTCCTGTATCGCTGTGTATCGTATCAATCGAGTTGTTACTGTCGCATGAACGAAGACAGGAAAAACACGCATGATCCAATGCCCGAGAAGAGAAACGCAGTCACCATTGTTCGAGGAATCAAGAGTGGGAATAGAAGGTTTCAAGGCAAATGCTTTCATTGTGGCCAGCACTATATCATGCTCCGTAATCTAAGTCGAGCGAGAGAGGACCCAAAGCTGAGTTGGCCGCCAAAGAACAAACAGCTCTATGTCATAAAAAAAAGAGATATCATCATCAAACGATCGTTTCATAATCGTCATGTTTGTGCCCAAGTTCCCGTGGTATCACTGCTCCTCCAACGACAAAAACCAAAAACGCGCATGCAAACAAAACAAGCAAAGGCACGCCCGCTACCGACGACCCAAGGGGTACAAGTACAAAGCGAAGAAGAAATACGAAGCTCACTTCTCAGTGACCACTTCGACGCCGTCTTCGTCCAGCCAGGGTCCCTTCTCTTCCTCGGTGGCGTTCAACACCGCCTCTGCGCGCTGCATAGTGAGGACGTCGAGTTCGGTGGTGTACGAGCGGCCGTCGGCGGAGGTCGGGATGCGGACTTCGTGCGCGTTGTCGAGCATCATGTCGTCCTTCCACAGGCGGCGAGGGCCGTCGAAGACGCAGAGCACGCGCTTCTTCATGTGCATGTTTTCGGGGGCGGCACCCCATGAGAGAGGGTAGTTCCTCTTGCGCTTGGAGCCCTTAACGAGTGCTTGGGGGCCCGAGAGGGAGACGCCATTTTTGGAGTGGGTGAGGCCTTGTTTTCGCGAAACGGTGCTGGAGGGCTTGCCGATTGCACCGTCGCTTGTGACGTGTAAACTCCCGGTGAGCTGGATGGAGTCGCCGTCGCGGGAGTTTGTTAGTTGTCACCTTGAGTTGCCTGTGGCGGACTTGCGAGAGCGTGCTGCGCCCTTGCCGGACCTGCCGGATCGAGCGCCATATGTGCTGTCGTTCGCATCGTCGTCATCCTCTGCTGCCGCGTCTTCCTCCTCATCTTCTTCTTCTTCGTATGTAGCAGGTGCTCCGAGGTCGATTGTGGTTGGAAGGTTGTGCTTCTTCATTGAAGCGTGCACTGCAGGGTCGTCTGCAATTGACATCAACAGCCTCTCGTTGATGGCCTCTGATGGCTCAGCCTCCTGAACAACGCGGAGGACACAGTCGTCAAGGTGCTCGTAGAACTCTTGTGCGTTTGCGAACATGATGCCGCAAGTGGAACACATGCCAGCGACGTCGCGGACGTTGCTGTATGATGAACGCTTGCCGCCTGCTGGGCTCTTTCTACGTGCGTTTGGTGGTGTTTGCTCTACACCGTGGACTGAGGTAAGATGTCTCTTGAATACGTCCGCTCGGTTGAAGCTCTTCTCCGCCGAGCTGCCGGAGCCTGGGCAGAAACCGCAGACCATGGTTCCCTTGTAGTGTGTCAATGTGTGGCGGTTCTTGTCATACTTGCGCGCAAAACCTTTGGTGTGGTATTCACACGTCGGGATAGGACACTTCTCAGGACGCTCATTCTGGTGTGTGAGCATGTGTGCCTTGAGGTCCTTGAAGTGCCTACCACATGTAGGGTATGGGCAAAGGCCTTTGTTGGATTCGTCGGAGGAAGATCCCTGGCTGTGTCGTGAGTGTATGGATGAGACTGATGGTCGCCTGGAGCCAGGGTATGCCGGGTAGGGCTGGTATGAGTTGGCGTGTAGGTGTGGCGAGGTGTGCACTTTTCCGAGCGAGGACCGCGGGCTGCGTACGGATGTTGTGGAGGGTGCTGGAGACGGCATCAAGGGGTATGCCATTACTTGAGGAGAGTGAAGAGCAGGAACCTCGGGATACTGTGCGCCGGTGCTGTGGAGTGGTGAGAATGGTTGAATCAGGGAAGGATCTGTGATCACTTGGTCAGCAAATGGTCGACTTTCCTCCGCCATGATTATGTAGAGAGAAAAGAAAGTTAAAGAAAGGTTACGGACAAGAAGAACCAAGAGGGGGTACAAAATGGCCGCTGGACTGAGAAAAGAAATGGGATTGGGTCGGAGACTGCGGCGCGTACAAGCGCTCCGTAACACCACCATGCACGCTGCCGGAGCGCGCCAAACGACTTGTTCCAAACATGCGCTTTGGTGATGATACGGCAGACGCTTGTCGCCTTCCCTTGACGCGCTCAAAAACTGGTGACCGTGGCGTGAAGGGAAGGCTGGGTGCTGTGGGTGATGATGAGGATGTGAAGACAAAACTATTGTCCGCACCAATTGGCACGTCGCCATACGCCCCAGCGCCTATTTCTATCGACGGGAAGACAGGCGGATTCTGGGACGTGGCGCGCGTTGTCGCGTTGGCTGTATCCGTCTGGACATCTGTCCAAGCCTCTCCCGTTGAACCGTGTGCGCTTGATTGCAAAAAAGAAAAGTCATGAGACGAAGAAACCTTTGATAACTCACCAACACATCCGATCTTTGCTTCTCCTGAGATGGTACCGGATTCAAACATCGAGGTAGGGATCATGTTGTCGGGCTGAAAAATGCTGGGGCAAACGTTGAATTGTTGATTCCAGTCGTTCATTTGTTGAGGCTGGGTGGAGGGCGAGTTCATGTGTGAGGATATGCCACTCTGGATCGATGCACCGGAGTCCGATGTTGATGAGAGGACTGGTGGCTGGTGGTCGAAAGAGTAGTCACCCTTCATCTGGTAGTGCTGGTGAGCCATTTCGTATTTAGAGAGCTGCTCAAGCTGCTCGGGGTTGAAGGGGTATGGCTCGTTCATGTTCTGGGCGAAGCCTTGTGTAGGGTATCCGATGAAGCTGGACTCGTCGCAGGTTGTGGTTGGGAGGTATGATTGCTCGGCGTCGCAGAAGGAAGGGTAGTTCATTTGGTGCTGGTTAAAGCCCATGGGCTGCTGGTATTGTGCACTGAAGGCCATAGTAACAGTCCGCGGTCATTCAGTCCAGTGCTTGGTAATCTCGTGACTGGAGTTGAACGAGTTGGTTGTCTGTAGGTATATTGTCAACGATCACTCTCTCAACGGTGCAAGGCGCGTCAAACCTACGATGGTATTCGCTTGGCTATCTGGATGATCGATACAGACGAAAGGCTTCGTTTGGTCTTTTTCTTTGCGGCGTAGCAGGGTTGAGCGAACCTGATTGTCGGATTCCCAAAGTAGCGAGTCAGGATTGACGGGTACCTGAAGAGCTGGAAACGTTCAGCCTTAAGATGTTGTGAAGATGCTTGGAGTTTAGTTGTAAGGAAGCACGAGGTTGACGTAGGTGCTGACACTTGGATTGACTGGATATAGGAGCATTCGGGGGCGAAGTCCATGAGCTATGTATAAAGATATCACCGAGTGCTGCTGCGCATCACAAAAGCCCACCCTTCAGACCCTGTGCTACCCTATGGCACGGGAAAGGCATTAGCGTCAAGGCGTACCTCTCGCCCACCCCTGCAGACGGCCAAGCCGCAGTGGAGGAGCACGAGGCTAGGGGAGCTATGACAGAGGCAGCAAAGGTCCTGGCTCGCGAACCGGCCTATGGTTGCGCGAGAGGGCAATTGGGGGCCAAACGTGCTCAGCGACATGGATGGCAGGGCATGGCCGGTGCCCGCTCCTTCGCGGCGCCCGAGTATGGGAACAGGGTGCACGCGAGGGACAGGCAGACGGTGAGCATCGCGGGAACCCCCAGGCTGGGAGCTGCGCACAAGGCGACGGGGCAAGTCTCAAGTAGGTGCGAGATAGGTCATCGACACCATTCCTGAGAGCGGCGGGAGCCGTTGTCGGGAGAGGAGGTGGCAGCATGGCCCAAAGCAAGCAGCGGTAGTCGAAAACGTGCGGACGATCGCAGACCGCGATGCCTCTTTGGGCGCTGGTAAGCGGGCAGGCTTGCTCTCGCGGCCGACGAGGTGGGACGCCGTGCGTCCCTCTGTCTTCTAACTTCTGCCTCTGCTTGCGAGCCCGTGAGAGCTCACCGACCGCAGAGCAGGTGGTCTGCACGCCGTCTGCATCGGTCCGCACCCTGCCCGTGTGCCCGGGGCATGTCCGAGAACGCTAATTCGCTCTGTCGGCGCACCCGTCGTTAGCGCAATGCAGATGTACAAACTCCGAGAGGCAGCGCATGGCGGTCTGTC
Organism: Cladosporium cucumerinum; assembly: GCA_023634325.1. Classification (NCBI taxonomy): domain Eukaryota; kingdom Fungi; phylum Ascomycota; class Dothideomycetes; order Cladosporiales; family Cladosporiaceae; genus Cladosporium; species Cladosporium cucumerinum. Next base: position 847,134 of record JALDQA010000002.1, read on the forward strand.
GAGCGCAGAGGGCTGTGTATATTTGGCTCGACGCTAACCTGCTGCGGCCGTCTGTCGTGCACAAGCTCGCATACCACGCCCGGATAGGCAGTCGGTCGTTCACAAGCCTTGTCTCCCACAGACTTATACACCGTCCATGCACGCTGTGACCACATCGTCACCCGCGAGAAGCGCAAATCAGAGTGGTGTAGCGAGTCTTCAATTTCCAGTCTGCAGGCGCAGGCACCGCCTGCATGCCATTGGCCCCACAGCCATGTCTGCCACACCACTGCTACAGACCTTCACCGGTTTCAGGGAGGAGACCATCCGTGGACCACTCCGCGAGACCCATATGAGCAACCTCAACCGTGACTACTGAGCCCACGGTTCCTGAACACGCCTCGTCACGGGTTGAAGGGATCAGAGTGGGGGTTCTGCCAAACTCTCCGTTCATCCCATACCATACCAGCACCAGGGCAAGGCATGCGGAGAATGGCCGTGATTTTTCGCGTGTTTAGTTGACATGTGCGAAGGATGTGAATCTTAATCATTGGTCTCGGTCAATGTGCGTTCTGGCACGCTCACACATGCATGAGGTGTACCTGTGGTTCCGCGAATCCTTGCAGGCCGGCAGGCCCAAAGTCTAAGTGCACTCGCAAACCCACGCATTGACTAGCGATCAATCGACAAGAGATCAGCAGCAGGCATTCCGCAGTGAACTTCCGCGCTTCGGATGTGCGGTTCATGGAGTCGCGGTGTTGGTTCTCCACGCACAACGCACGAATCGTGAAGTCCTGGCTTGCACGCGATCTTGGAGGCGGCTCTTCGCTTGCAGTGCTGCTGACTACTGTACTGACCATCGAGAAAAAAACGGCCAAGGGGACGTCTCCGCTGTAGAAACGTGCCCTCCACGGTTGTCTAACTCCGCGATGTTTGAATGTTGCCTGATTTGAGAGGTCCTCCATGGAGGTGGCACCAACACAAAAGCTAAGATCACATGGAATGCGAGAATGGCCATGTAGTGACGCATAAAAAGAAAGCCACTCGGTGACTTTCTCGCGCCGACGTTGCATCCTGACCATTGGGCCAAAGGATGCGGAGACTTATTTGCCATTGTGCATGTGTGCTGTCAGTAGTCAGCAAGTCCTGATCGCAACGGCCTACCGAGAGTTCAATGGTTGATAGGCTCAGGGCAAGGGTTGCTCTGCCGGGCAACAGATGCTAAGCTTTTGGCTGGCGGCGGCAGACTACGTTCGCCGCGCCCGCTCGGGCACTCCGCCATTCGTAGTAGTAGTAGCACAGGGCCAACGGCGATGTCCAGGTGTACAGTATGCAGGCCTGCCATGTGCACCACCGAATGCGGCGAGCGGGGTCTGCGTGCGAGCCGGCAGTTTGAGGAAACGATGGCGCAGGATGAGACTAGGATAGCACGTGATGACGACGATGGCGACGACGACTGACATCCAGTCATGTGCATGGAATGGTGCTGGCGGTACTGGCAATAGTGTGACGAGTAGGAGCCTTGTATGTGATCGGGCTGATTGTAGTGCCTACTGTAAGTTCGCGATTGTAGGGCCTCGGAAAGACGGCCCCAGGCAGATACAGTAGATGCCTGGTCTGCCTCGACTTGCCTCGACTGGCGCGAAACCGCTGGCGCAAACGTTCTTTGCTTACATGAACGTCTGCATCGGCCGTGCGCTGGCTAGCAGCGCTAGCACATGACCCCAATGAGGCCACGCTAGACGAATCGAGGCATCGCTGGTCTGGGCATATTCGCGTTCGTCATCTCGTTGATCGACACCAACAAACAAGAAGTAACATTACTCACTGACGAACACTTCTATCTGTGAACAATCTCGTGGGTCGCTAGCAAAGGCCTGTGCGCATCGGCTAGACTAGGTGCGCGTTGAAAGTTGAGAGATCAGAGCACGACAGCACGCTACTATCATTCATTTTAGACATGGTGGTGCTGGGCAGGGCGACCACCAAGCGCGACATACTACTTAATCGGGCAAGACGGATGGCCTCTGGCGCACACGCCTAATGATAATAACAAGAACCACCACACGTCGTCGCTTCATCCTCCCGTCGTCACAGAACCCCATCCTATCTATCTATCTATCCACCACATCTATCTATATGTACAGCGCGAGATTGGAATATCAAGCCCTGCGGGGCACTGTTCCGAGATTTCAGGTATCCACGTGGCATGGTGGTGAGAATACCCATACCCATACCCTGGCCACACGGCACACGGCTTGACAAGCTCGCTCGCAAGAAGAGCCTCGACCTCTCTCTTCGGCAACTGCCTTCGAGTTCCACTTCCACTGGCGAGACCAGCCGTCCAGCCATTGAGAAACGCCATCTTTGCTCGCAACAAGCACAAAATGTCTCGCTCCGTATTCCCTCTCATTCTTCGCCATCCTGAGTGATCCATTCATATTCCCCTCTGTTCAACCGTCCCCAATTACCGAATGCCTGCTCATGATTCCTTCAATGCACGCCTGACGCTAAATGGCGTTGGTGTCTCTCAACATCTTCCAATGGGCGCTGGTAATGTGGTACTTTGCTACCTTACCTCCGGAAATAGCCAGCACTGTTCGTTTGGCGCTGAGTGATGCTTTGCTTGCGGCTTCGTGATAGGCTCCCACTACCAACATCACTTTTCATTAAAGCCAGAAACTCTATACAGTGTAAACGCATGGGCGCATGCAGTGTCGCTCTTCATCGACCCAAGCGAGCGGTGCTGGGATCACGAGTGCGTGTGCAGTGTTGCGGCGTTCTGCGGCGGCGGCACACGGGCACGTGGCTATAGCCGAGAAAACAAAGTGATCCAACCCGCGGGATGTGGTCAAAATGGGTATGTCGGAGTTGGAGTGATCCCAGGATCGGAGTTGGGAGAGAGCCTCGAACACTTTGGGTCGGTAGAAATGGGGATGTATAGGCAAAATTGTCACTCCTTTGAGCAAATGCCTACCGCGGTATAGTATAGTGAACCGTGATCTGTTACTTTGCGCCTACTGCAGTACCTATCTATATTCGTCCACGCAATTTTATTGTGTCGAGTGCTGCCAAGGCGATGTTTTTTAGCGATCCCGATGGCTTGCCTGCGTGTTCGATACAGGGCATTGCGCATGAGTTTACGTATGACAATTCCCGCATTTGGAAAAAGAGTCGTCATCTCGCTGGCAGGACCCGGCCAAGGTACTTTGACGCACACATGATAAATGATCTGATAGCGAGACTCGTCTGTTTCAACGTGGCACTAGTCATGTAGCAACTTTTATCATCGCACGCTGACTCTCGCACAAGCGCTTCGTTTCGTTTTCGTTTCCAAATCTCCCCTGCCGACCAACAACAACAGGCCTACACGTACCTGATAAATGTACCTGTACGTGACACGGCAGATACGACACACGCACACAAGAGGCACACCCGACACACGCACACAAGAGGCACACCCGACACACGCACACACACAAATCAAAACCTCGCATAACTCTTCGCGTCTCAACCAAGACATGCAAAGCACAGCAACTCATCGGTCCCGGGCCGCAGTCCCTGCATGCATGCTACCAGCCAGCGAGGCAAGCAAGCGCATAAAATAAGTGTATATTCCAAGTGACATAAGCAACCGCCGCATACCTCTTTGTTCCAATCGGCGTGATTGTTCCCCTTCTTGTCAACATCCGCGCTGACAAAACTAACGCCCTCACCGGAGGTCGATGCATATCTGCAGAAGCTGAAGGATGGAGTAGGACGTACATGCCTCTCCACGGCGCGGCACAGGTGACATCCTCCTGCATGAAATGACGCTCCAGTCCGTAGGCAGCAGCAGCAGCAGCAGCAGCAGCAGCAGCGGCATGCGACAAGTAGTTTGGTAGTCGTAATCATCCAGAAGCACGAAATGGAAAGTCTCGAAGGGTGACAAATCTGCTCGCTCGCTTTCTCGTTAACAACACCGAAACTTCTCCCTCGTCGCTCGTGAGAATTACCAAGCAGAGCGATAGTGGCCTCTCCCCACCGGCCGCCGCCCGCTTGATTGCGTCTCTCAAAGGCAAACACCCACACACACCCCCCAAATCCAGCAGGAAGCGCAGCAGCACACCAGATCTGCCGATAGCGCGCGAAGGAGTGGATGTCCGAGGGCAAGGCAAGGAAGCCAAAATCTCACAGACACATCTTACACAGCCACCTGCATAGCACAGCATGACCCGACCGCAGCCCAAGTGTTTGACGTTCGCCTTGTAGGGCTGTGTGTCTCCAGGCCGCAGGACGCGATGGACGCCTGCGTTGCTACTGTGGCGGTGGTGGAGGATGGGACAGCAGTTTTTGTGGGCTGTTCCCGCGATGGTTCTATGTATGTATGCGCTGCACGGGAAGAAAGGTGTGGTTGAGTAAGCCGGGCGGCGTTGCGGGAGCGTTGGCTTTGTATGTATGTACTGTATGTATCTGTGGCAGGGATGGCCGAAGTTGCGGTGTACCGTGTAGACCGCGTGCGAGGGTGTAGGTTTGGTATTGTATGTATAACTACGTATGTGTGTGCATAAAGTGTCTGTGGTTGTGGGCAGTGTTGGCAGGGCTTGGAACTGGATCGATGATGCTTCGAGTCGGTGAGATCGTTGACGGCACGTTCTCAGCGATGAGGGTTGTGAGCATTGTGTCCAATGTTGAGTAGAGCTGCTTGCATTTCATGGTCGACGATGGAGATCAGCTTCGAGACAGATCAACATCGAAGTCAGCATAGTCTACACTCGGTCTTATCGTACATCGTAAAATAACCAATCCATTGCAGCATAATCGTTCCCAACAGTGAACAATCATTTCTCTAAAACGAAAAGGGCAAGGTATCTAATACAGAACAACCAAAAGGCGCAAAACGAGCCCGCGCAAACAGCTCACAGGCCGAATCTGATCTCCCATACCGTAAGGAAAACCTCGTGTCATGCGTTCCTGGTATCGCGCAAAGTAATAAGAAAATGAAAGGGCCGCAACAAGCCATCGTCCCTGCAATGACAATACACTCAACATCATCACCACCTATTACGCTTGCGCTTCGGCCTCTTCTTCGCTGCCGACATAGCATTGTTGCTCTTCTCAACGTCGCCTGCAGCGCCTGCCACAGTACTGTTTGTAGAGCCCGCAGCGCCAGAGGCAGAATCGTCCATGCCGCTCAGTTCCAGCCCCATCAGCGTGTCTTCGTCCATGTCTGAGAGCTCTTCGCTCATGTCCCTCATCACGTCTCGGCCAGTGTACCGCTCCTCAAAGGCAGTGGTGCCCTCAATGTCGAATGGCGCAAGATACCAGGGCACACCGCCGGACGTAAGAGCATCGTGGTCGCCACCATGAGCAGCACCGTTGGCGGTGCCAGGTCGGTAGGCTGAAGCAGTGGATACTGGAGGCGAGAGGGGCTCAGTCGGTCTTGAGCCGTTGGTCTTGATAGTGTGTGAATGAGTTGACGATACACACGATGCTGCTTTGGAAGCCGGCGTAGGATTGTCCAAGTTGTTGATCTCAGCAGTAGGAACGGCTTCGTGATCATCAGCATCGTGCATTTCGGTATCGACATCGCCATCTGCTTTGACATCAGGAGACGCACCTGCAACAGCTGATGCATTCGAGATGGACCGGTGCTTGGCAGTGGCTTTGCCGTCCTCCATGTCGGGTTCAATCGATTTCGCAACGTCGGCGGAGAATAGAGCAAGTGACTCTATCTTGCGCATCGTCTCCTCATGCTGTAGCCCTCGTAGCTCTGCTTCCTTCTTGACTGCGCCCTCGGTGAGCTCTTTGACTGCCTTGACAATTCGCTTAGCCAGCTTCTTTAGCTCTTTCTGATCGTGAGATAGAGCATGATGCTCTGCTGTGCCGGCCGGGACCTCATGCAACTTCTGGTGAATGGTGTTGATATCAGCACTGGATGCTGGGTCGAGATTGTCACTCTCCGCAAGTTTGGTAAGGAAAACTTGTGACAAATCGCGAGAGAAGTCAGACACCGAGGTGTAGTATCGCTCGCGCAAACGATTTGCGAGCACGTCTGTTCCGGCACGGAATACTCCTTCCTTGTCGTCAAGCCTGAGATGTTTGTCAGTAATGCATCTAGCAAAGAGTTGCGGATCATGAACATACTTTTGCACCCGAAGAAGGATCGGCCAGAGCAGTGAAGGGATGGGCGTGTAAACGGTGTCGATCTGCTCTCTCAGCATGAGGAGCTCCTTCAGCCGCAACTCCTCACGTTCCCTGACCATTGACGCAAGCTGGACTTGATATCCCATGTCTTTCTGCAGAATCTCACCAAATTCAATGCGTCGCAGCAGTCTTGGACGACCGATTGCGCCCATGCCAGCAAAGTTGCGCCTGGTGATCTCCATACTAGAGAAGGTCTCCAATTGCAATTGCAGGCGCTTGAGAAGGGCCGCGCCGCGACGTGCTTCTCGTTTCAGCGTCCAATATCGACAAGCCTTCTCAACGAACTCTTTGCGCTTGCGAATGGTGAATCGAGTCAGACTTGCTTCGACAGTGTTGTAGACCACGGCTGGCACGACAGGTGCACCAGATGGCAGCCTCCAACTCATCTTCGCTGGCTGAGCACGCTTGCGCTTTTGATTTGCGACTGTGATGGTGTCGTCCCCGCCGTCAGCTATGAGACCACCGTCAGGTGCAGTAGGAGCACCGAGCTCAAGGGCAGCGGTTTGACTGTCCGCCCACTTTCGGTCCTTCATTGCGTGTCTGTACCAACGTTTGGCCTCCACAATAGCGTTGTCTGTGTCGTGCGTCCGACGCCAATCCGGCGGTACATGCTTGTCGCAGAAGGCCTTCAGGACAGATGAATCGATACCTCCTTGATGCTGGCTCTTCATCTTCAAGAACAGCTTGGCTTTCCTTGCACATGTGACATGGAAGGCAAGATAGCAGTTCTTGTTGCCACACTGGATGCAAGCACCCATCTTCTGCTGGCAGATGTAACAGTTCAGCTTCCATCTGCTCTTTGGCACCTTGTCCACGTCCGTTATAGGCTCCATGAACGTCATGTTAGCGATGGTGACTTCTGGAATCCATATCGAGCATAGGAGATGTGACCATCTAAGCGTATTCGTCTGCTTGAAGGCGCCATCCACGTTGGGGCAGAAGATACATGTGGGTGTGCCTCGGCCAATTTCTTTGCATTTGCGACAGAACCATTGGCCTTCGGGGATGAACGGCACACCGTAGCATTCTTGATGAACAGCTAGATCGCAGCCGTCGCAGAATATTATAGCATTGGCGTTCTCGCAGTCTCCATCGTCGCATATCGAGCATTTGCTGTCAGGCTCGTCGCCCGGTGGGTTTGGATCACCATTCACGGCCGCTTGAGAACTCGATCGCGGCCTGTGCAATTGAGCGTGTCGCGGCTGGGGTTTGGGTATCCGCTTTTCGAGTGCATGGTATTCCTTTTCGATCTGGGTCATTGTGATTTCAAAGATTGCAGGTTTGATGGCGTCCACTCCTTCGGTCTTGCGTTGGTCATTGATCACCTCCAGCCACTCCTCGTCTTGCTCATCCATGTCATATTCAACTTTGCCAACAGCAGGTGCTGCAAGGTGAGTTGGAGGAGGACCATCACTCTCCAGTCGCAATCCCATCTCGGCTTCTTCCTCTGCTTGTTGTGCTTCAGAAAGTCGAACGAGAAACTTTGCAGGAAGTTCGAATCTATCGCTCTCCTGGTAGCCAACGTTCGACATGGTTCGATCGACGTAGTTGACCTTGATTTCTCGCTGATCCTCTTCAAAGGCGAGGAAGTGACTGAAGAGGCGAAATGATGGCTTGGGAAGATTTAGTCGCTCTGTCTTACTCTGAATCGGAAGTGGCTTGACTGGTACGGGTGATGCTAGGCCGAGCCCGTTCAGCATAGACGTTTGTTGCCGAGGAGGCCTGCCTGGCCGACGTTTGACAGGTGTCTCGACTTCCGTAGTTGGCTTCTGTGGTGTTTGGACGTCGTGTGCCTCCCCATCTCCGTTGATGATGGGCTTTGTACTCCCATTATCATCTTCCAGCCGGGCGATGGCCGCCTTCACATCGTCTTTCCGTACTCTTCCATCCACCTCATCCGCAGAGAAAATCATAAGTTCGGCGTCCAAGTCCATATCCGGGTGGAACTCCTCCCAGCCTCTCTCCTCTCTGGGTTTGTACCCGTCGCTTGCCTGGCTTGCTGCGGCGGCAGATGAAGAGTTGCTGTAGCGTGGTCTAGGCGGGGCAATGGGCGGGACGTATCTTTCCGGGCGCTCCCTCCGTGGTCGTGTCTGCATGGCTGATCTAGTAACTGTGGGTGTCTCCGCTTCGTCCTCCTTGTCCCCAAGCTCCGTGCTCAGTCTCCTCGATCGCGCGCGCGGGGCAGTGAGTGCGCGAGAGCTCCGTGTAGTGATTTCCATGGGTGTAGCATCTCCCTCGCCGCTGTCTTCCCACCGGCCGCCGCCTCCTAGTCCGCCGGGAACGAACTTGCGCCGCTTGTTGGGAGGCTCGGTCGCGAGCTCAGGGCGAGAGTTGACGCGTGATCTGGCGGGAGTACGCGTTGGACGACGTGGTGAAAGCTCAGTCGAAGCCATGGTTGTGGTGAACAGCGCGATGGCCGCGTGTGCAGTAGGATGTCGGAAGTGGTGGTGATTACGAGAGATGTCGTGGGCGGGAAAGGCGAGGCTAGCCTATGGTGGTGTGTCTTGCGGCGCGGGTGCTGTGCAGGTGGTCGCGCATGGCTTTGTGCAGGCGCAGCGATGTAGGTGTGAATGTGTGCTCTACAGCAAACTTGCCATGCGCCGTGGCTCGCGCGTCTTCGGCTATGAACAATCAAGAGTTGGCGTTGATGTGCCGTGATCAGGCCAGCCAGCGGCGACCCTGTTGCGGCTTCGCAGTGGAGAAAGCGCGACCGGTACGGCATGACTAGCTACTGTACGTGCCGGCGCTGTCGAAAAGCCTAATTGTGAGCTAACTTGTCTGCCTTGCGCTCTGCGCTGGTGTACCTGCAGCGAAACACACGAGTCGCCTGTGCGTATGTATGTCTGAGTGACTACCCACGCGCCTAAATCACCTCATCGATAGCTACGTGGACGGCGGACTGGGTGGCGTGCTGTGCTCGGTGTACTTCTAGCACTGCTGTTATCTTTGCCACCCTCGCTTTCTTCCGCCCGCTTTGCATCTACTTCGTCGACATATTCACAACCTGATTCCAATATCACTTACATCGCTGTCATGCTGTCAGATTCTCAGCTGGTCTGGTTCGCCCAGGCGGTCTCAAGGTAGGTTGAGACTTCATCCATAAGCCCTCTAGACAACCCTACTAACGCTCCAGCAAGACTCTGTGGCTGGCTCTATTTCACAGCCTGGTCCCTCTCCTTCTACCCTCAGCCATGGCTTAATTACCAAAGACGCTCGACGAAAGGCTTTCTCCCAGACTTCCCTCTGCTCAACGTCTTTGGTTTCACATGCTACACTGTCAGCACCGGCATCTTCCTTTACTCGCCAGTAGTGCGAGCGCAATACGCCGTTCGCCATCCACTTTCACCGGAACCTACCGTGCGATTCAACGATTTCGCCTTCGGCGTGCATGCTTGGATATTCTGTGTAGTGGTGTACTCACAGTTTTGGCCCAGATTGTGGGGTTGGGAAGAGGCGAAAGGTGTCAAGAGGCATGCTGGACGCATCACGCTGGGCATCTTATCTGGAAGTCTCTTGGGGGTCGCCGCTACTATCCTTATCGTCCTGAGTAGCGAAGGCGGAGGCAAAAACGACGGCAGGGGATGGGCGTGGCTGGATGTTGTGAGTGATGCTTACATTCCTCTATGTTATTGATCGCGACTGCTGACATTTTTTGATCAGGTTTATGCTATCCAATACGTCAAACTGATTTTGACCGTCTGGAAATACGTCCCTCAAGTCTTCGCCAACTTCAAAAGGCAGTCTACAATCGGATGGTCCATCACTCAGCAGCTGCTAGATTTCAGCGGCGGATTTCTGAGCATGATCCAGCTGCTGATCGACAGCTCGCTACAGGCAGACTGGAGTGGACTGACGGGCAACCCAGTCAAATTCGGCCTGGCAAACATCAGTCTGTTGTTCGATATCATTTTCATCACACAGCACTATGTTCTCTATGGTCCCGTTGAAGAGAAGGGTGAGCGGGAGAATGACGAGGCGAGCGTGAATCACGATTCGCGACGTGAGCATGACCCATTGCTTACCCACCGCGATTAACGTTCTGAATCTGCGCCCCACCTTCTTCTTGGTGGCATGCGATCATACATATATAGATAACGGAAGAGCTGAATTACAGCTCGGTCCCGGACAAGCTGGGTTGAGGCGTTGCATCTGCAGATCAGTCCGGCTACCGGTATGGCGCTCTCAAGCTGCGACGTACCTGGAAACTGGGCTGCGTCAGATGCAACACTCAGAACTAAGACCCACAAGAATATATGCACAGATACAGGCTGACTATATTTGGCTTCAACAGCTGTGCACAACTCTAATTTTGCTGACCAGTTCATTACATATCAAACCTTTTATGATCGCAGACAGAATACGCCACGCTCATAGAGTTGTGACCCTTGGGACTCGCGGTGCTGAAAGCACTCTTTCTTGCTGTCTTGCGCCTCGATTCTCAATTGCAATGACACCATGGCGGCGCAAAATCACCCTGCTCGTGCTTGAACTCACGAGGAACGAGTCCGCATACACATACTCTGGGAAGGGCACAGACTTGCTAATAACGGCCGTGCTAAAATCTTCAATGGGATCTTCAAAGATCATGTGGCCGCTGGCGAGACTAAACATATCAGTAGGACGTCCAATTCCGTATCGAAAGAGCGGTCAAAAAGACATGACCACGGGAGTAGCTCATGGAAAGCATGGCAGGCGGTCTACGGCATTCTGAACAACGTTGAAGAACGCTACATGGTTGATCGTATGCGCAGGCGCGTGGGCAGTCTCTTAAAAGCAAACAGTGGTTTCCTCACACCATCACCGTCTGTACCGTCAAACTGATCCGCTCGAGCTACAGCACTATTGTGCGAAGTTGAAAATTTCGCAAATTTCACCGAGTCAGCCGCAAGAAAGCGCAATATTGCAGCGCTATACACGCCACCCTCGACCACTGAGGAACACAGCTATGGCTTCGAGGGTACGACCAGACCCAAGCGAACTCGTCACACGCCACGGGACCAATCACCCACCGTGGCTATACCCAAGACATTGAATTCTCAGAGCCTTCACGGCGCCGTTTACGTAGAAGAGCCACCGACGAACAAATGTGCTTCGGCAAAAAGGCTCAAGACAGCTAGACATGCCACAGCCATAGAGCAGTCGAATTCAATCACCGAATCGCAAGCCGACAGCGATCAACATGCACCCATATTATACCCGAGAATGGAAAACGTGTCTCTCATACTCTAAATCTATGGAGATTTTCGGATACCATCTTGGCCGGGCACTATCAGCAGTCCTCACACTAGACAACGACATCTTCATAGTCTGAAGATGAGATTGTGTACGAGTAGAGTAGCAAACGCTACTCTTGCCCTTTGCTGACAGCAGATGTTTTTCTTAATGTGACAAGTCTTGCCAATGCTGCACTGCATCTCGAGGACACTATTTGCCTCCGCATGTGAGCAGTTGTAATCTCCGGGGAGTTCACAATGGCTAGTTACCTTGATTAGTTCGCTGTTCCGTTGTCGAGCTCTGCCCAAGACAACAGCCCCGCACCACCCATGTCTGCCCATCCCCAACCTGCAGTCTTGCAGTTGCAACGGACAATGAACTTTTTACAATTGGTCTATGCAACTTTTCACTGAAAGGCTTGCGAGTGTACGGCATAGTTGATGCAGTGACTAGTCTCGGACTTTTTTGTCAATATGGAATCTTCTGTCAGCTTCATTGAACGGTGCTCTAAAGCACAAAACCCTTGCAAGCTGTGTACCACCTTCAACACACGAGACCTTGGCCTCACTGCAGGGCTCCATATTATTCACTGGAGTCCCTCAGCAGTAACCGATGTGGTAAAGATCAGCAGCTCTAGAATCCGTGTTGCCCAGGCATGAATTGATGTGGGTATTGAGTTACTTTCTTTCCAGAGCTCTATACCTTGCCACGGCAACAGCAAATGCAAACATGATCACTTTCTGTAGGTCTTTTCTGGCAGTAGTGGTTCTCGTGTGCGGTGTTAGTGCTCGATGTAACGGACCTGTCGACACCAGCGACTGTAAATGCTTTCCCGGAGACGAATGCTGGCCAACTGCTGAAGAGTGGAGCGACTTAATGCTACCATTGATGGCAGATTGATCGTGACTGTGCCTCTAGCTGCGGCCTGTCACGACGATGCTTGGGGTAGCTACGACAATGACAATGCCACTTGCGTGACGTTGCGGACCGGCTGGTTGGATCCGGAGACACAGTAGGTCGACTAACTTCTTCCACAATGCGGCCGGTATGCTGACACTAGATAGCTACGTCGACTCATCGTCCGTGATGGCGCCTTTTTTTGCCAACCGCAGTTGTGATCCATTCACTGAGAGATCAGCTCAGTGCGTTCTCGGAACTTATGTACAGTACTCTATTAACGCCTCGTCTGCTACCGACGTGTCCGCTGGCATCAACTTCGCAAACCATCGCAATATACGGCTTGTGATTCGAAACACTGGACATGATTACAATGGTAAGAGTACCGGTGCCGGTGCTCTGGATCTCTGGATGCGAAACTTGGAAGATATCGAGATTAAGGATTGGTCCGATGAGCACTATACTGGCAAGGCAATCAAGATGAGTACCGGTGTGCTCGGTGGCGAGGCCTACATAGCCGCAGATGCAGAAGGTCTACAGATCGTCAGCGGAGAATGTAGATCAGTAGGGATCGCAGGCGGCTACACCCAAGGAGGAGGTCACTCGGCCTTGAGCTCGCGTCACGGAATGGCTGCCGATCAGACGCTGGGTCGGGAGGTCGTGACTGGTACTGGCGAATACCTCATTGCGAACCGCGAGATCAATACCGATCTTTACTGGGCTCTCTCCGGCGGCGGCGGTGGCACCTATGCTACGGTGCTCAGTCTGACATCCAAAGCTCACACAGATACGCCCACCGCGGGTGCTAATCTCACCTTCACCAGCGAGGGTGTATCTCAGGATGCTTACTACGAGGCCTTCACCACCTGGCACTTATCTCTGGCAGAGGCTGTCGATGCGGGGACGATGAGTGTGTGGTTCTTCACTAACGAGTCGTTTGTTCTCTCGCCTATGATGGGCCCAGATGTGACCGTCGAACAGCTGAAAGCTCTCCTTAAACCTCTTATGGACAAACTCGACGAGCTGGAGATCAAGTACACCAGTTATTTTGGACACGTCGAATCATATTTGGAGCACTTCAACACCATGTTCGCACCTATTCAGGTTGGTACGTATCAAGCATGTATACCTTGCTGCAAACTGCTCCTTACTAATGATGATTTTAGGAATCGCCCAATATAGCGGACGTTTGATTCCGCGTCCAGTTGTCCAGCGCAATGCCACAGAGCTAACGAACGCATACCGCTTCATTAACGAGCAAGGGGCACTGTAAGCCTACCAAAGACTTCATGAAAATAAATTGACTCGAGCCTAATTCGCTGACCGTCCTCTTCCGAAGATTCATCGGCGTAGGATTATCAGCCTCCCTCGAAGTCTCTGGACACCCCGACAACGCCGTCAATCCAGGCTGGCGTGACGCTCTCATCGACACAATAACCACCACCCCCTGGAACTTCACCGCTCCGTGGGAGGATATGCTGGCGAGCCAGAATCTGATGATAGAAGTGCTCATGCCGAGATTGACGGCGCCGACTCCCAATGGCTCAGCCTACCTCAATGAGGCTGACTTCAGACAGCCAGACTTCAAGGAAGTCTTCTACGGCCAGAATTATGACAAGCTTGAGTCGATCAAGGCGAAATACGATCCTTTGAATTGTTCTATGCGGTTCGGTTACGGCGGTCGGGTCTGATTTCTGGGAGCCACAGGAAGATGGGAGGCCTTGCAAAGCAAAGCGCTCGGAAACGGCGGTTCCTACAGCCGAGGATCTTTGAACTCCGTTTTTCCAGAGCTGATAAAACAGTATTGAGGACATCGAATGATAAGCGCTTCATGCGTTCTCTCTGACCCAGTCCACAATTCCTTTCGTCATGAGTTTCATCACTCCCTGCTCTCGCCAGAAATGCCCCGTGCCCTCGAAATCAAGCCACTTGAATGCAGCCGGATTCGCTTTGGACAACCGCTCCGCCCAAGCTTTAAGGCGGCGGTTTGATGTGAAGCTGTCTATTGAGCCCCAAACAGCCAGAGTGGGACACGTCAAAGATCCAACACCAGTGCTTTTATCGATGGCTCCCCTAATTTCAGTCCACGATGCAGGAGGTACCAGCGTATGCGCTAAGGGCGGCAGAACCGGCGATATGAGCAGATACATAACTCTCGCACTCGGCACTGGCGTTGTGGTGCCTGTGGCGATACTCTCCTCAGATCTCATGGGGCCATGCCCAGTACCAGGACGAACGCCGCTGCTCCTGCGCCGCATACGATTCGCTATCCGAAGCGGCACTTCAACGCCGCGGTGCACTATGTTTGCCCCTCGACTGGTTTCTCGGCTGTGACGGCGTTCTTGTGGCGGAGTTTCTTCGCCGCCTACGATGACTGGCGATGCGTGTAGGCGCGGTTTTGTAGCGTCTGATAGTGTGAGTCTTCGACCTCGTGATTGAGGCAAGGCCTGTTTCAATTCCAGAGTAGAGCGAGACTCTTTGGCCAGTCGATAGGCGCGAAGGATTATCTCTGCTGCTGAGGTACCGCGTGGAGCAGCTCCAAACCGTCCGAGCATGTCCGCGACAGGTGGTAGCCGGGAGAGAATTAAAAATCCGTATGAGTAGCCTGAGAGCAGAAGTGTGACATTACTCGATCGAGAGCTGTCCCTAGGACTGGATGTTCCGCTTGCAGAGGTAAGAGGGTCGAGCCCGTCGATTCGCGAAGTACGCGCAGAAAGTATCGTAGAGAGTCTTTTCGGGTCATTTTTGGGTTGTAGCTGTTGCAAATAATAAACCATGAATCCCGCGAAAGAAGTGTAATCTTCCTTCTCAGGCCGGCCAGTCCAGCTGGTGCTACCTTTGGAGCTGGCAGCACCTCTGTGAACCAGTGAGCATGGATTTATAATCCCTCGTGCTTATGTGAGTTGGCCTACCTAAAGTTGAACGTGCCAACCACGAAGCCCTCCTTCAGCAAGCACCGGACCACAGCCATTACCACGGGGTCGTCGTAGCATCCACCAAGTACAGGATACGGATGAGCAACGATGGCTCCTCGAGTAGCATGTCCATTTTCAGCCGCATTCGCAATAACTGCTTCGAAGTCGTCCGGGTGGTATATGCGGCAGTCCAGAGGAGTGTCATCAGCAAGAGATGGTATTGTGAAACTGTACACCGGCTCCGCCATTAGGTCTCGCAGCAAGCGTTCTCAGGCTGCGTGTGTACATGAACAATATGTCATATCAAAGGACGCATACTCATAGGCTGAACAGTGAGTCGGTACTCCTTTACCTGCCGCGAAATGTGTGTTGTGCTGGCATGGCGGAGCTTACGGAGTGCCACGGGTCGAGTCGCAGCGTCTCGCCAGCCACGTCTTCACGTTGCGAGGCTTCCAGTCTAGGGCATCTATGAGAAGCATTGATCGCACTGTTACTGTCGCATTACACCACAAGAGTCCTCGGACCGAACTTTATCAGTTCTTTTAGATTAAATAAATGGAGTTTTGGAGTGCGATGGTGCCAGGGTGATCACAAGGCGTTGAATCTCCTCCACTGAACACGATTTCTGAGGCCGTAGACTATGTGGGTTCGATACAGCCCTGCGATAGCCTTACAGTAGGAACGCACGAACGTTTGAGTCGCTTTAGTCCTACAAGCGACAAGAAATCCACTCCGCCCGCATGTGCCATTGGCAAATAATTATGTCTGTTTCATGAAGCTACGCTGTCTTATCATTCAGTGTCGGTGTCTTGCCTCGAGAATAACAATTCCGGATCAGGCTCATCGTCGGTATCGCCGTGAGCACCGTTGCTGCCTCGTCTCCTCGCTGTCTCGAAGCTCTTATCCAGCCCTCGAATCTCATCGCCACTATCCAGTTCTGAGATTGCAATTTCATCCCTAGCATCAGCATCGATACCCACCGGTTCGGGCTCGGTTTGGGTCTCACCAAGCACGTTTTCCAAGATGTTCTTGCCTTGCTCAAGAGCGTCGAGCTCCGCCCCTATGGCTGCTATTAACAGCTTCCAGTTGTTTTCCTCGGCCTTCTGAGACTTTGCCCGAAGATCCTCTATCACTGTTCCCATCTGCGCCAACAACTCCCTCAAGCGTTCTGTGGGTGTGGTCTGTGGTGAATCGTCCCAGGCATGCCCCGAATTCGTCATATCCGTACCGGACATCTCTAATCGCACTTTCTTCTCGAACTCAGTCACTGTCACCGCGACATCCTTCCACATCAGGCCGCCCAAATCCAGCGCTTCTTTCTCCTGTTCTACCAGCCGCCGTTGTTCGTCCAGAGCGTCTCTTTCGCCTGCGAAGAATTCTTTTGCCATCCCCAGTGTACGTCGTTTGGGAGGAAGCTGCCAAACCGAAAGTTGTCCGTCTCTCGCATCCGGCCGCGCAGGGACTGCAGAAGGCTGTATTGACAAGAACTTTTGTACATCCGCCTCTAGCAAGCTAATGCTTTGCGTATAAGATGCAATCTTCGCCTGTGTCGAGTTCTCTACTGCCGCAATCTGGCGTGCAAGCTTTCTGTGCCTTCCCTTCATGTCCGCAAGCTGCATTTCCACCTCTTGTATCGAATCTTGAAGCGCATCTGCTTCCTGTCGCAACCGCTGCACACGTATTGTATCTTCGGCAGTATCCACATTGGTCGATGCTTCTTCAAGTCTTCCACGCTTTGTATCCCATGTCTCGATCTGTTGGAGCTTGCGCTCGGTGTCCTCACGCTCGACATCCAGGTCTTGTAGCTCTTCGCGTTTAAGGCCAGAAAGTGCCACAATAGTGGTGTAAAGCCCTTTCCGTGCACTTCTAAGACCTATTCTCTTTCGAGCGGGCCTGCTCGCTGGGCGCGTAAGACCGCTCTTCGCACTCCTCGCTGTGGGCGTCGTACTGCCTGTCGACCCGCCGTCACCAGCGGATCCATTCTCTTGCACTCGTGCGAGTGCCTCAGCTTGAGCGTCAAGGAGGAATTGTAGGTCGGCGTGGAGCTCCTGCTCTCGGGTGTCGGAGAGGGGAGGTTGCTCAAAGACGGTCGACTTACCAAGAGCGGCGGCTGGAGGCGGAGAGGCATAGGTGCTTTGGACAATAGGAGGAGGAATCATTGACGCAGCCATGGGCGAAGGCGAGCGCCAGCGCGGAAGCTCATGGCTGGCATCCGAGTATCGATCGCGGCGGCTGGAGGGGGCATGTGAGAGCCAGGAAGCTCTGCGGAGGAGGTCAGACATGCTGTTGTGTTGCTAGATTTATCAGGGAAAGAGTGTTGTTATACCGAGAATCCATCATATCAGGCAGACGAGTGAATACAGAGGTAGAGGCGATGTATACGATCACGTTAGGACACAGTTGGTCACGCGAGTGGGCGATGAACTGTCATGCGCGTTGGAGGTGGCTGAGACATGAATCGCAGGCCTGCAAAGCTCTGTAAGGTGGTTCAGCAAGGAATACGGATTGAAGGCAACATTTTGGGGTGTGTTCCAAGTCAAAATGTGAAAAGAGTTATACGTAAGTGTACGTTATGGTCACTGCCTGTGTCTTTGTTGACCGCGAAACCAAAACCGCCGACAGCTCCAGCTTACGTCATGGGCTCGTTCGCGTTCTTCACAAGCACTAGAATACCACAAGTAAATACTGTACTGTTAAGTCACGTGTAACCTTATTTGATCGGACAATCGCGCCCTCTGAGACGTCAAACTATCTGAGCATACCGACAAGGTGTGACAAAATCAATAACCGACCCGAGGTCTCGCTTCACCATAAGCGGCCACATCAACAATTTCAAATTTAACTCAGACACTCACAACATTCAAGGCCAAATCAGCATCATGGCCACTGAAGGAGCACCTCGATTCGTCCTCTTCGTGCCCCCAGTGCCTTCGTCTCCAACCATCTCTGCACTCAAAGCCGCCTTTGCGGACACTTTCACTCAGGTCTTGAGGGAATGTGCCTCGGCTTCTGTCGAGTACACAAAGGCACCCATACTGGACGTTGCCCTCGCGTGTCCTCATCTTGCTGGCAAGCAGGATATTCCACGCTCTCAAGTCTACAATGAGACTCAGTCTGCTTTAGCTGCCATCTACAAGCTCGTGTGCGTGATAGCGGCGGCGGAGAAGATCAATGTAGAGGACGCTGATGGCGTCGATGTGCGAGTAATCCCAGTCGCATGGTCGCCTACAAGGGACTGGTTCGAGGACGACGCCAACCCTGAAGGTCCTGTGGTTAGCATCGCATCTTTGGCCCAGGCCAACAAGGCATGGCAGTATGCCTTTGGCGTTGAATCAGAAGCTGGGGAGGCCATGGTGAGAGCCTTCGTCACGGCAAAGGGGAGCGGCGGCACGGTCAACAGACTACAGGGAGATAAGCCTGTCTCAAGAGACGTAAACTCAGCAAACGATCCGATGTCTTCGATTGCGCAACCGGCTGCAGACCAGCCCACTGGCCAGCGTCATCACAACAGTGTCGTGGGTGGTACATTTGACCACCTGCACATCGGCCACAAACTTCTGCTTACCATGACTTTGTTCGCCGTTGACGCTGCACCCGCCGGCCAACCTCGCGGCTCGATTATCGGCATTACGGGCGACGAGCTACTCAAGAACAAGAAGCATATCTCTGTTCTCGAGAGCTGGTCAGACCGCCAGAAGGCCGTAGCAGAATTCTGTGACAGCCTGATCGACTTTTCGCCCGCTACTGCGACATCAAGCAAGCAAATCACAGAGCGCAATGACCCTGGTCCTAATGGCAAATCGGTTGACATCCGCTACCCATCTGGATTCACTCTGCAAAACACAGAGATCCAAGATCCCTTTGGGCCTACCATCACGATCCCTGATCTTGGGGCACTCATAATTTCTGCAGAGACGCGATCTGGGGGCAATGCGGTGAACGAAAAGAGGAAGGAGAAAGGCTGGAAGGAGCTTGAAGTATTTGAGGTCGATGTCCTGGACGCGACGGAGGAGAGTGCTGGAGTGAGCGAGGGATTCGAGAGCAAATTGAGCAGCACTGCGATTCGGGCGAAGATCGAGAAGAAGATTGCAGCAAAGGTTTGATTGATGGAGAGTGAATAATACGTAGAAATTAGCGTATTGATCCACGTGCAGTGTATGATCAAAATCACGGTACGCACGTAGACTTATGCGCAAACCCCGTACCTATCACAATAGAGAAGGTCGTACGATGCTCTGTGGGGTTTCCGGTACTGTACCACGTCCTGACGCTCTAAAGACACGGATCGCGCAACCAGAAGTGTTACGAGCCAGGTGTTGGCGTTCGTCACAAAGTACCACGAGATTGATCTAATCCCTCTGAAGCAAAGCCGCCTCATCAAGCGGGAGTTTTGATGCAGCTCGCTGCAGAAGTGGGCCTAGCTTTGCACCTCTCTCCTCCGATTCGTGGCCAGCCTGGCATGCCACCGCATCGTCGTCGTCCAATTCCACTCCGGACGCTTGCAGGTTGCAGCTCGACTCCTCTCCTCGCCCATGCTCATCTGCAGCTGCGGCTGTGCATGCGGGTGTACATGCTCATCGTCCCGTACCGACTGACCGTGCAGGAAGATATGGTCATGTGATCCTTTCGCCAGCGCGCGATTGGCCTGCTGGCCTTTGAGGAGTTGGTGGCTTGCCCATGCGCGCATGAAAGGTGCTCAATTCTCGCCCGCACACGGCGTGCGAAACAGGACTCATGACGCTGTGCTGACAGGTGAGAGCAACTTGCATGCTCCCTCTTATTCACAACGCTTGCTCTGTGCTACACATTAGACTTTCCCGGTACGAAGAGGTACTGCCTGCTGTCCTCTCACGCATGACCACGTTTCATGTGGCTACAAGGTCGCAAGCACCTGACCACTTCTCACTACAGCATCCTCTCAGGAGCTAAGAGATTGAACGGCCTTACTGACGGCCTGTCATCACTAATTGACAGCACAGTTGTCGCTACAGACATGGACATCTCAGCACCGCAAAGGCTCCCGGACGAACTGATTGCATTGATCTTCGACTATCTGGCCCCTGATCCCCAGCCAGTATCTGAGGATAGCCGGCGGTTCCTATCAGTAGAAAGCTTTGGTCCTCCTCCAGAGATTCTTCCCAGTGCTGTCCAGCACATTGGTGCTCTGCGGCTAGTGTCGAAGAGGTTTGCTCATATCGGGGCACCTTTGCTGTTTGGCAGGGTACAAGCAAGATTATCCAAGCCAGGCCTCCAGAGGCTTCAGGCGCTGTCAACATGGCAGGTTGCCTCGCACGTCAAAAAGTTCAGCTACATGATCCCTTATTTTTATGGCGATAATGACGCTACTGCCGCAGACACGCAGGCTCTGCTCGTAGAGCTGGAGTCTCAGTTTGGCCACCTCAATGCATCCGGTTTCAAAGAGATGAAGCTCAAATTCGAGAGCAAGATGTCCGAGCAACGTGGCATCACCAGCACTGGCTACGATGCGAAGGTGCTGAACCGGGCAATCGCAAGCTTCACGTCTCTCCAGCATGTTCAACTTATGCGTATCCATGATAACGAGGATAATATCCTGATCTCTTATTTGAGGCAACGAGACCCTGCCCGAGCAGTAGCGATCATCCGCCAGAGGTGGACCGAAGCTTGTATACATGGCTCGCGGACCATAGGAGCAGCTTTGCTGGATGCCAATGCGCCTTGCGAGAAGTTCTCATCTCCTCAGCTGAGTCCACAGAGCGCGAGATTTCTGTTGCAGAACACACCGAACTCCTTTGCTACGCTGGCAGGAAAACTGACTTGCTTGACACTGCATTTCGACGATGGAGAAGACTTGGATGTCAAGATGAAAGAGCTTTCTGGGCTCTTTGAAAGTGTCTTCGCAACCGCAACGGAGATGAAAGCAGTACACGTAGGCTTTCCAAGCCACCGACCGCTCAGTCTGCCATTGGAAGATGTATTCCACAACGTCACGTGGAACAAGCTGGTGGCTTTCGGTATACAAGGCTGGAAGCTTACGGAGAAGGAAGTCATCAATTTGGCATTGCGTCATCGAGAACGTCTCAAGGGACTTCGTCTACGTGATATCGTTCTTCGCGAGGGGAGCTATTGGAAAGACGTGCTGGGCGAGCTACGCGATTCCATGGTCAAGCTCAATTGGGTGAGCCTGAGGCGCATAGGCTACGAGAGAGATTTCGACGACAGACTGCAAGAAGAAGGAGCCGAGGTGCCCGATGATCACGATTCTGACCTCGAAAGTGAGAGCGAGAACAGCGACGAGGATTACGAATCTTTCGCAGGTCCAAGCGGTTCACAGCATTTTTCAGCTCACAGCAATGACGAGGACTTCCACGGCCACGACACGGCTTCGGATAGTGCTTTCGACTCGGATGCGGAACATGGCGGCGATGCTTACAACATGGATTTCCCACCGCTGGACTCACCCGTGACTCCAGCATCCGCAACGTGGTGTAATTGCAATCCGCGCGGCTGGGTGGATTCGCGAGAATCTTTGGGAGACAATGGCATCTCCGTCTCTAACGCCCAGCGAAAGGCTTGGGAAAAGTGGGTAGTCAGAAGGTGCCCCGAGCACAGCGAACCTTGAATCGATTGCGAGCTCTCGAGTTAGTACCTATGGCACAACACCACGGCTTGAAATACAGCGCGCCATCAGACTTATTGCAAGCACTACGACCGCTGTCATTTGCTGTCATGTCAACGGTTATACAAACCTCACACATCGAGTAGACTATCATCTAAATCTGGACATGAACATCCTGGAGTATCAAGCCAAAACCGGTTGACCAGCGCTATTCTCGTTGTCGAAGTGAGACTGCATCCACCATTAGATCGATGTCCGTGTCATCGATTACAGTCAAATGGCTTGAAGTTCATGCAACAATACGGACATGGAGATGCTTTAAAGGTGGATGGCAAGACCAATGAAAGCCATCATGCGGATGAGATGGGACGAAAGCGCCGTATCCATGGACGGAACAGGGCGAGGTCGTTATCGTTCCCTCAACTACCCGAACCTGTTCCATTGCAGCTATTCGACGCAGCCTCTGTGCCTGCTATAGAATGGATTGCAACGCGGTTCACACGAGTCTCATGGACATTATCACGTTTTCGCTGTGAGAGACTTGTAATGAATGCGCCGTCGCATATGTACAGGCGAGGGAATGATTTAATACAACTCGACGAGGCATGGTTCTCCAGATGTCGATGCGGAATCGAACAAGGATCCGACGCGAAAGGTGGCGAAAAATAATGTGAACGACACAAGAACCTCAAATCAAACGGCGCAACATAGCGGCTAAACATAACGCCATTGCCAACCAATTGTTTCTTTTGCTTAAATATGCGCGTTTTAAGATTGTTGAGCGACATCGCCGAAGAGGTATGCGGACACCCTATACGCAAGTCTTGGCGCAAATCACGACATTCTATTTCATGCACGAACTTCAGCATCTACCTGCTACGCCACGTGCAGGCCTTCACAGAACCTGGGCCCTGATAAACCGAAATCTGCGACGCCTATCGCACTGCCAAGTGATAGACTACCATTGGCACCTGTTGATGCTGCCCGATCTCAGTGGTTGCAATGAGTGCCAACGCCGCTGTTGCACCTGCGAGGCGGCGACAAGTCTACATTGGCAAAAGGGATCGACACATGTCGTGCTGATGATGACCGCGCCACGAATTGCGGTCTTTGTAAGAATGGAATCGCTTATACGAGAAAGTTTTCAACTTATCATATAAATACATGAGTTGTCCGCTTTCCGGGGCTAGCGACTCGTATATCCGGCCCACGAAAGCGCATTGCTATCGCACTCCCTCTTCGCTGTCGCCTTCTCCAACATGGCTGCAGAAAAGGTTGCGCCGACTGCCGGGCTCGATAGCAAAGACCTAAGCGCAACGACACAACAGGATGCGACATCAACAGGCTCTTCTGGCGACGAAGAGCGCGCTGCAAATGACCTCGGTAGCGACGGTGAACACGCATTTTCGGATCCAAAGGTGGCAGAGTACTGGCGCGGTGTCTACGAAATTGCGAAGTACGAATGTCGGCATCGCTTTGATCCCAGCGCAACATGGACTCCAGAAGAAGAGAAGAAGTTGAGGCGCAGGGTTAGTGACACTTCATCCTACAACGAAGCTGCTATCGCTTAACACACGACAGATCGATTTCCGAATCATGCTCTGGTGCTGGCTCATGTTTGCAGCCCTCGATCTGAACAGACGAAACATCAACAGAGGTAAGTCACGGCATTGGAAAGATCAAATGCATTACTGTGAGCTTTAGCTGATGGAAACAGCGATCTCCGACGACCTTTTGACAGAGCTTAGAATGGACACAAACGATTTCAACACCGGTCAGACGATCTTCTTGCTCTCTTTCCTCGCCGCTGAACTGCCATCTGGTTTGATATCTAAGAAGGTCGGTCCTGACAGATGGATCCCCTTCATCATTACAGCCTGGTCTTTGGTGTCAGCTGCCCAAGCCGGTCTTACCAACAAATCGGGATACTTTGCCTGCCGTTGCCTGCTTGGACTGCTTATGGGAGGGTTCATCCCTGATACTGTGCTGTACATCACATACTGGTACAAGAAGACAGAGCTTCCGATTCGCTTGTCATGGTTCTGGACCGTTCTGAGCACTTGCAACATCCTCGGCTCTCTTCTTGCCGCAGGTATCTTGCAAATGAGAGGAATTCAAGGCTGGTCAGGCTGGCAATGTGAGTTATCTTCCAGCTTCAAGATTCTTATAGTCTCGCTGACTGAATGACATCCATAGGGCTCTTTTTGATTGAAGGTGCTGTCACCGCCTGCGTTGGCATTGCATCGTGGTTCCTTGTGCCCGCGAGTATTTGCCAAACGCAAGGCTGGCTTCGTGGCAAGAACGGATGGTTCAGTGAACGAGAGGAGACCATCCTGGTGAATCGCATCCTCAGAGACGACCCCAGCAAGGGCGACATGAATAACCGCCAAGCAATCACATGGGACCGCCTGTGGAAATGCCTCAAGGACTACGACCTGTGGCCACTATACCTGGTCGGCCTGACCACCTACATCCCACCACAGCCGCCACAGAACTATCTGTCTTTCATCCTCCGCCAGATGGGCTTCTCTACTTTCCAAGCTAATTTGCTGACAATCCCATCCCAATTCATGTTTGGAGTCTTTGTAAGTCTGCCTTGTATATACTCTCCTCGACACGCATTTGCTGACTTGCGCAGTTACTCATCATCTCCTACATCTCCGAAAGACTCAACGAACGCTCTCTGGTCTCCAGCATGTCAAACGTGTGGATTCTTCCCTGGTTGGCTGCCCTCGTCGCCCTCGGAAGCAACGCATCCGACTGGCTCCGCTACGCACTCTTGACCGGTCTACTATCGTACCCTTACTGCCACGCCATCCTCGTCGCCTGGAACTCGAGAAACAGCAACTCCGTCAGAACGCGCGCAGTATCTGCAGCTCTATACAACATGTTCGTGCAAGCCGGCAACATCGTCGGTACAAACATCTACCGAGAAGATGACCGACCTTTCTACATCCGCGGCAATAAGATCTTGCTGGCTATCTGCTGCTTCAATATCGCTTTGTTCTATCTGGTCAAGTATTACTATGTTACGAGGAATAAGCGCCGTGAGGCGGCGTGGTCTAAATTGACCGGAGAGGAGAAGGTTGAATATGTACAAACGACTAAGGATGAGGGTGCAAAGAGGCTTGATTTCAGGTTCTCTCATTGAAGATTTATTGTATGAATTTACGCATATGAATTTACACATAAGGTCGACGGAGTCGGCTGCTAGAGGCCGGGGCAAATCCAGGCCATATAGCGAATGAAAGTTTCAAAAAGATCATATACGCCGCCAGTATATGTAACAGACCACAAATTTCCAATGGAGCCCATCAAGAAGATTGCATCGGCGGATTGGAATTGTTGTTGCCAAGGTATTACAGATTGACTTTGACTTTTTGTGTGTTATGGTGAAGATGTACCCTTTAACATAACTCAGGCGCTACAGCTTTAAGTTGCTATCCAGGTACGAGAGATGAAGAAACTGATGGCAGTACAAACTGGGCAAAAACAAAAACATACAACAGGCGGGATTCCCAGATGGTCACCCACTCTAGTACTAGTCGCCCGGTTCAGTGCTTATGTATGGCAGAGCGGACGGGATGCCCAGTTTTCACTGACCTATGGTCGTATGTGCTCAAAATTTCTATCACATCGTATCTATGCCTAAGATAATCCGATAGCCAAAATAACAATTGCCCAGCTGCAAGAGTCCCATCTCCTCATCCGTGAGCTAGATCCTGTAGACGGCGTCGTGCCCGTCTCATTGGCAGACCCACTATTATTTTGCGAGCTTTCAGATGTTGCTGAGCCTCCAATGCCGCTGTATATGTATCCCCCCAGATCTCCGGCAGAGGGAGGGGCACCAGCTAGGGCAGTGTAAACGGTGCCTCCGATGGTGATCGAAGGCCCTGCCAGTGTGGTTGCGACACCGTTGACGTAGAGCACGCCTGTTGACTGAGCAAGCGAGACTGTGGTCTGGCCCGCTGTAACCTGTTGGTCAGCGGAGAGCGTCTGGCCATCGACCACGAGAATCGAGCCCGAGCGCGAGACTGTAAATGGCCCAAGGCCGCTTTGCTGGATTGTGGTGGCCTGTCCATCAGATACAAGCACTGTTTGGGTTCCATCGATGACTACTCCGTCAACATTAAAGGCTTCAGACACTGGGCTGCCACCAAATGTTGCAGCGTTGCCTGGACTCAACGTCTGCCCATCAAAAGTGAAGACCGGGGGACTGTTCGCTGTCTGATCAACACCTGAAGGTCCCGCCGGTGGCGATGTCGAAATTGGTCCTTGAAGATTGGCTACATTAGAAGCGACGCTCTGAATCGCAGACCATAGATTACCTATACCAGCCGGGCCAGAGTCAGAGCCCTCCGGCGGTGTGTCCGAAGTATTGCCATCATCATCATCATCTGGTTTCGAATCTTGGCTATCAGGAGGCGATTCCGGTGCTGTCGTCTTATGTGGTGGCAGCTCGCCAGCAGGAGCGAATTCTGTGTTACGATCCGGGACATTTGCAGACTCAGTTTCTCGTTCCGGTGCTGGCATAATTGTCAGTTGAGGTTTTGGGCATAGTCCCGGGGTTGCACTCACTTTGCTTATGGTTCGGATGCGTCGGAGTCGCTATAACGTCTGGCACAATGGAGACTGGCAAACCAGCATCTTCAGACAGGGACAGAGTACTGTATGTCAGATAGGCTGCCGGTTTTCGAGGGACTAGAATGGGCGGCCCAGTGGTTAATCCTGCCATGCTTGATGCGCTTGACGATGGCCTTGCCATGGTCATCTCGCTACAGAATGTGCGTGTCCGGTTCCCAGATGTGGACGTTTTGCACGAGGTGGAGAGCTCTACGACAGAAGTGGTGCAGTTCCGAGGCGCCGCCATGACACAAGATGTAAGAGGGATGCTGTTGAACTGCTGTTGCACCTCAGGTAGACTGTCGAGGTAGCTGATTATGGATGGCGGGAGGACCGCATCTTCGGGGAGAACGCTTGACGCAGCGATGAGCGATGATGGATCTGCACTCTGAGGTAAAGTGACACCTGTAAGGTCTGTCGATTGAGCGCATGTTGCTGTTGTCTGAACAGGTTTTGCGGTTGCCGCGGAGAGTTCGTTGTCGTACTGGAGGTACGTCGTTGGGTAAGTTCTAAGACGTTAGCGTTATATCTATGGAACAATAGCAGTGCAGACTATATGACTTACAAGGTCAGATTCGTGCCAGCATTGCCGGGCACTACCCAGGTATATACCTCCTCCAATTGTAACTGAAGGTCCGACACTGACCCGGACATCACCGTCGAGAAATTTCTCTTTTCTGTCTCATAAGCTATCGAGACGCTACCATTCGGAAACGTGATCGGGTAAGGTGTGACGTTCAGAGTATATGTCTCGTTCTGGATGTCGAGGAAGTCCGGATAAGACAACGTTTTCGGGTCGACGGTGATGTAACATGGCGCACAGGGTGTCGAGTAGCATGTGAAATATGTTTTTACTTGTTGAAGGACAGTGTCAGTACGAATTTTTGTTTCCTGAAGCGTATGAGAGCTATACTTCTCATGGACTGAGTCGAAAGATTCGAAGCGAGGGTCGGAGCTGTCACAAGTGCGGCCATACTGGACGGCGAGATGTATGTCGAATACTGCCTCTGCAGTCGGTGATGTCCCTATAGTCAGAATGCAAGATCTCCTAGTACTTAGACATGGAATCCGTACGTGATGTTAGTCAAGCTTCATCGTCGGGTATCAGACTCCTTCGGCACCTAGCAATGAGGCTGAGCGATCTACATCCAGGCAGCGAGCGGCTAAGTGACACAGAAGCATTGGCTCAAAGCAGAAGAGTTTCAGACAGCCGCAGGTTTTGCCGTCAATGAACGAAGGTCTAAATTACTACAGCCAATCATACAATACAAGTGGTGTGAGGCCGTTGGAGCTGACATGCAGTGTAACAGGAACATATCGCCATTCGCTGGTACCAGCTGAGGTGGGTGGGGTTGGGGGCTGAAAGATGGAATCCTTGACCTGTTCGATCTTCGGATTTCCGACGAGTAGAAGTCGTGTAGAATGATTGGTTCTTCCTGCCTTGGTACTATTATTGGTAGCCAAGTAATGCATTAATCCTAGTCATGGCTTGCACCATGCTGGTAGCAACTGTTCTGGTCTGACATCGATGCGACGCTTGAGACTCACTGGACTGTAAGAAATGCGACAACGCTCTCACTCCTTATAGGTGATTCTACTCCTGTGGAAATGAATTTGACAGCAGCGGCGGAGATGGCTTCCATCTCACCTCTAGTCCTGGAAGCGGGCGCAACCTGGGCAGGCAATGATGGCAACTGGTCGACTTGGCCAGCGCAAATCGGGAATCCTCCTCAGCAGTTCCACATACTCCCATCTACATCGCACGGTGAAGTCTGGATACCTGGTCCACAGGGCTGTTCCGGCCGTTCGACTCCTTTAGATTGTGCAGCCTCCCGTGGTGTCGGATCTTTTCAAGGATCACAGAGTCTGGGGTTTCTCGAAAATGCCTCGAGCACATGGGAGCAGATCGGCATCTACGAATTCATCGTCGGCGGTGATCTCTTTGAAGCGACAGAGACTGGTCTCTATGGACAAGATACTGTAGCGCTCGGTAGCAAAGGGGAGAATGTCATCAGCAACCAAACTGTTGCTGGTATCGTAACTCAAGATTTCTGGGTAAGTGCAAAGCTTTACGTTGTTTCAAAGGAAATCGGGCTGACCCTCATTGGAATTGATATAGCTCGGGAGTTTCGGGCTAGATCATGTGAGGTCAGATTTTCCTGTGAGAAGCGAAAGCCTTCCCAGCTTGCTCGATGGGATGAAAAACGCGAATCTCACTGGGAGTGTCTCTTTCGGCCTTGCCACCGGGGCATCGTATAGTACGTGTGTCCACTTTGCGGCTCGAAATGATCAAGAACCTTACACTGTGGAGCAGGATCGAGTCCAGGCAGCTTGGTCATCGGTGGTTACGATCAGAATGCGCTGCAGAGTCCAAGCGTTAGCATACCAGTTGCGACGAACAACTCACGATCGCTTGTTGCCCAAATGCAGAGTTTGGTGGTAGCAAACACGTTCACTGGCACTCTCTCCGCTGCATTCGGGCTTCCAAGTTTGCGACTGGCGATAGACACGGGTGTGTCTCAGCTCTGGCTGCCAAGGGTCATATGTGACAAGCTGGAAGAGGCGCTCGGTCTGACTTTCGATTCATCCACGGAGCTATACTTGGTCAACGATACGATTCGCACCAAATTGCTCGACCTTGCACCAGAATTCACCTTCACGTTAGCTGCGAACGCCACGTCCTCTCAAACTGTCAATATCGTACTGCCCTACGCGGCGTTTGACCTGATGGTCAGCCAGCCCTTCTACAATACCAGCAGACACTACTTCCCAATTCGAAGAGCCGCAGACGAGAAGCTGTACGTAATAGGACGCACATTTCTGCAAGAGGCATATCTGGTCGTCGACTGGGAGAGAGGCAACTTCAGCCTGAGTCAAGCGCGACATCAAGTCACGGAACGAGATATCGTGCCCATACGTTCTGTCAGCAGTGAGCCAAGCAAGCACTCTGGGCTGACTGCGGGCCTTGTTGCCGGAGTTGTGGTGGCTGTGGTGGCGATTATACTCATCGCGGCTGTAGCTGGCTATTTCTTTTGGCGGAGAAAGCGTGCGCGAGCAAGGACAACCGTCGAAGATTTAGCCTCGCCATACCCTGACGAGAAGAAAGACCACGATGCGATAGAGCTGTCAGGCGCTGGGGTTTTGGTGGTAGAGGCGAACTCGTCTCCGGTTCATGAGTTGCACCAAGATTCACCTCGGCAACAGCTCATGTCCACTCCAATATATGAGCTGCCAGGCGAGAGGGTGGAGCGAGAGCTGGATGTAAGCGTGAAAGCAGACAAAACGGGTCTCAGGCCTTGTTGATGGAGGTTCTGGGTAGCGCAAACGATAGCGAGGCACGCTCAAATCCGAGTTGCAGTGCAAATGTGTGTCCGGCAGTCCCACCCACGGTAGAGCAGGTCAAAGGTACCGCCGAGCAACAGCAGTACGCGAAGGATTCATGGTTGTGAGTGTTGAGTTCGAGTCGAGTCGGGTAAGGTAGCTCAACAGCCAATAACGTGACGCAGCAGTGCTCCACTTCAAGGCATCCATTCCCGATCACGACGGGTAAAGTAATCTCAAATTGGCTTGCGGCCAAGGCCAGGACAGAAAGCTAAGCGCAGTAACAAGCAAATCCATCAAGGTCAACAAGCAAGCCAAGCGGCATCTATCTGACTGCACCCATTTGTGCACTGTCACAACATGTATACAATACGCTCACGCGACGGCGGCCACATGCTTTCTCGCAGCAGCTGCGGTGCCCGCCTGGTCGATGCTGCCCTCACTCGGCGCTCCAACAAGCTGCTGCTAACCACCCTACGCCCACTTTCCGTATACTTTGAGCACCTTGATGGTCAGCCAAAGTCTCTGCGTGCGAGCCAGCACCAGTGAGCTGCCCTCGCCCATCTTAAAGCCGGGCCAGTGTCCACTACTCTCAACTGCCACTTGACGCATTGAAGCCTTGTCTTAGTACACTCGTCATATTGTTGACCCGTTGCCACCAAGACCACTAACGCAACACCTAGCTTGCGCGAACGTTTTCCTGTCGAGTCTGTCTTTTCTCCCTTCTACTTCGCCTCGACCTCTCCCCGACATCGTCATCGGCAGATCAGATCCTTCGCCAGTACAACACCGGAGACCGCGATCATGTCGGACTGTCCTACCGACAACGAATACGATGGGCGCATGGGCATCCGCATCTCGGCTATCTTTGTCATTCTTGTGGGATCATTCCTAGGCACCTGGTTTCCTGTCTTCGCGGCTAGAAACCCTGGAGTCGGAGTGCCTTCCTGGGCGTTCTTCATCGCCAAATACTTTGGATCTGGTGTCATTCTAGCGACGGCCTTCATACACGTATGTCATTTTCGCAACGATGCCGTTTTTGGAACTGAAATGACTGATAATTCCACAGCTGCTGGCACCTGCCAACGAAGCCTTGACTGATGAGTGTCTGACGGGGCCGATCACAAGTTACCCATGGGTGGAGGGGATCTGTCTCATGTCTGTCTTCGTCCTCTTCTTTGTGGAGTTGATGGTCATGCGATTTGCTCGCTTTGGGCATTCTCACGATCACGATGTAGAACACCAGCAAAGGTATGTCGCGCTCGAATCACTCTACCTCGAGCATTTACTGACCACCATCAGCACACCTGATACGAACTCCATTGGCTACAGTGACGAGCCTACGCCCAAAAAAATAGCTACCGACCAAAAGGCTGCTGAGATCCCACTGCAGGATTCTCCCACTCTTGACGAGCGAAGGCAGTCTGCATGTGCGGGCCCACACGTCCCGGGCGACGACCACCTCTCTCACGCCAGGACACATCCAAACACCGGCCACAGTAAGCCATATGTCCCAATATAAAACCACAGCCAACAATACTAACAACCATCCCAGACCACGCAGCAGCACACTCGCACCCCCACGACAACTCTCCCTCACGCACCTTCGACCCAGAGTCCTACGCCGCGCAGCTAACTGCCATCGCCATCCTCGAATTCGGCGTAATCTTCCACTCAATCTTTATCGGCCTCACCCTCGCCGTCGCCGGAGAAGAATTCCCTACCCTCTACGTCGTGCTCGTCTTCCACCAGACCTTCGAAGGCCTCGCCCTCGGCTCGCGACTAGCATCGATCGAATGGCCCAAGTCCAAGCGCTGGACTCCCTACTGGCTTGCCACAGGCTACGCAATCTCCACGCCCGTCGCCATCGCTATCGGCCTTGGCGTGAGGCAGTCGTTCGCGCCAGGCTCTCAAACGACGCTGATCGTCAACGGCGTCTTCGACTCTATCTCGGCCGGTATTTTGATCTACACTGGTCTGGTGGAGCTCATGGCGCACGAGTTCATGTTCAGCGGGTACATGCAACGGGCGCCTATCAGAGAGGTCCTTGGCGCTTTTGGGACGATGGCCCTTGGTGCGGGTCTCATGGCGCTGCTCGGCAAGTGGGCTTGAGGAGTCCTCGTGTGGCGGCTGCACTTGTTTGTTGATTTTGTGTTAAGCATTCATAGCGGGCTCACGAGCACTTTTATTTTTTTACGCGGATAGGGTGGTGGGCAAGCTGATATGTACATCCTACTGGTTATGTGACGATTATCGAATACTTTGGACGGAGTGATATCATTCACGAATGATTGTTTCACATATCAGAAATTCTGAGGCAAGCAATAGCACTGGAAAGGGTATCAAAGTTTGGTGGAAAGAACAAGACAACTGATCATAGTCTTGGCTCAAGCTAGACTACATGTGACGCCATCATCTAATGTGAGGCATGAAGTCCACCGATCGCCTAATTCAGACAAGTGATGCTCGAAAGAGTTGCTTCTCATTTTTCCGTTTTTTGGTTGTTGTTATCTACCATCCCACACGCCTATCCATTCTCTGGAGGTAAGCGAATGCTCTAGTAGCGCTTGCCCTCGCGGAGGACGTCAGAGTACTCATCCAGAGGGGAACGGATGAGCTTGGTCTCCTTCCAGAGGTTGGGGGTAAGGAAGCCGTAGGTGTCGGAGACGGCAGAGAAGGTGGCCTTGAGGGTGTTCTCGAGGGTCTTGGTGCTTCCGGAAGAGGCGGAGTAGGCGTCCTCAACACCGGCAAGCTGCAACAGACGCTTGACGGCGGGGGAGGCGACAATGCCGGTACCGCGGGGAGCGGGGATGAGCTGATTTGATTGTCAGTTTGCGTCCGTGGAAGGGGAGTTTGATACTTTGGGATATAACTTACACGGACGGAAACGGAACCGCACTTGCCAGACTCCTTGACGGGAATGGAGTGAGGCTCACCAAGGTTGCTGCCCCAGTAACCGCGACGGACGGGGATAACGTTGAGCTTGGCAATGATGATGGCGGCGCGGATGGCGGTAGCGACTTCCTTGGAGGTCTTGATACCGAGACCGATGTGGCCGTTGGAGTCACCAATGAGGACGACAGCCTTGAAGCGGGTACGCTGACCGGCACGGGTCTGCTTCTGGACAGGCTTGATCTGTTTGTGGAAAATCCGTCAGCATGTCATTCTCGTCTCCCAGGTCCTGCCATTGGCGTTTCTGCCGGGCTTCTTTCGGATATGTCGCACCTTCATGACCTCGTCCTTAAGGGCGGGGAGGAAGAAGTCGACGATCTGGTACTCCTTGATGGGGAGAGAGTGGAGGTAGATCTCCTCCATGGACTTGATCTTGCCGGCCTTCACGAGACGACCGAGCTTGGTCACAGGCTGCCACTCCTTCTCCTCGCTCTTAGCACCGCGACGGGGGCCACGACGGCCGCCGCGTCCACGGCCACGGTCACCACCGCGCTCAGCGCCACCACGGGAAGCAAATCCACCTCTGTCGGCCATTTTGATGTGTTGTTGGGATTTCCGGGGGGGTTGGTCGATATCGGTGGTGGTCGTCGCAGCGGAAAACCAAATTCGCGCTTTTCGCCAGGTCCAAACTTCGAAATTCGCAGAGTGGAGCTCTCGAAAGCCAAGCCATGAAGTGGGAGCGTTGAGGCCTGAGGCAAACGCGGGGCGACCGGCCCATGGACCCTAACCCTCATAACACTCGCCTGGACCGAATGAGCACTGGAGGCACATGCATTCATTTCGCATTAGACAGGTGAACAGGTATGATTTTTCATGTGATCGTCATCCTGGATTTGATTGTCTTTTCATCTAGCATTCCTCTGCATATAAAGTTTCCTGGTGGCTAAAGATGGCCATAATATGGCATTGAACCAAGTTTCAGCAACAAAGCACAGGGCATGACCACAAAATATTCAGAAATAGTCGACGAAACTGGTCCGCCAGTGGTACCCTGTGCAAGGCGTTGACCAAGCGTTCATCAGAAACTGTCTGGAATCATACGCACGACAAATACATATATCCCCTGAACACTGCCACGTGGAGCTGGATACATACATATACATTATTTAGACACGATAAGTATTCTCCTATGTGGGGACTGATGTAGCTGGTAAAGCTCCTCTGCGAAGCGACTTAGCATCAACCTCCATGACACGCCGCATAGCCTCTGTTACATCAAAGCATTTGTCTACACGAAGACTTGAACATATAGCAATGTAATGCAGCACATATCTGTACGAGTGATCGACCCAGCCCTCTTCAGCCTTCGACACTCCGATCTGCAAAGAGCACGTGCGACATGTTGACAACGGCTCGGTCCGCCCCTGGTTTGTTGACATATCGAAAGCCCGCATCTTCGTTTCGTCTGTTAGACGCGCACGGCTTCGCGACTCGATAGCCGCCAACCCTTCACACACACACAGATAATTACTAACATATGCGCAAATGTTCGACAACATGGCGCTTGCCGCTGGCACCGCCGGCAAGGAAAATGTTGCGCCCGCAACTTCAAGCGACCCTCTACAGCGCAAAGGCCAGTCGCCTCGGAAAAGCAAAGGACGCAGCAAGAGCATTGGTCCGGGAGGACTAGACGAGGATGACACCCAGAAGAGCGAGCAGAAAGACGAGATGAAGAATAGGAGAAAGTCCGCCTTTGTGCCTGCTGTGAGGGGCATTCTCCCTGGTCAAGCAGATGCAGAGCGCAAAGCAGCACGTCGCAAGTCTATGGCGAACAGGCGCGTCTCTTTTGCTCCAGAGGCCACCCTTCACACCTGGGATGTCATAGAGTACATGCGCGACCACACCACTTCGACCGAGGCCTCTGAGAGCACGCGACGAGCGTCCGGCATCACACGAAATTCCAGTTCATCGCCAGGCTCGGAGCCACCATCCACACCACCAGAGCAGTCGAGCTCGCCCGCGCAATCGCCAGCACACCAGCGTGATCTGCACCAGAAGAAACGACGACGTGTTTCGGCTGTTCCTCCCATGAATTTCAATAACCCGGATGACCTGGAATCGAGCATGATTAGTGGCAGCAGCGACGTTTCTGGAAGCGAGGAAGATGAGGAAGACGACAGCGAAGGCGAGGATGAGGATGCTACTGGAACCGCAATGAGCCTGGACATGGGAGACAACAGCTTGCTTTCCACTACTGACAGCGACGCGAGCACATCGTCAAGCGCACGACTGGAGCGAAACCTACGGGAGGCAGCGAATGCTGCTGGTACGCGTGGAATCGAATATGATGAGGCCTACGAGGAAGACCTTGGTGACGAATCTATGGAACTTGCCGGCGATGAGGTTACCAATGCCTTCAGGCCGTGGGCGCAGCGTCACGCGGATGAAGAGGACGAGCCCGTACTCTCCGCAGCTCTGGACCAAGAAAATGTCAATCCATTCTCGCCCGCTTTCCAGGCTTCGACAGCGACCATGCTCAAACCTCGATACTCCACAATTGAAGAAGAGGGTGAAGAAGAAGAGGAAGATGACGACCAAGACATGAGCATGGACGTAACGCGCGCTGTTGGCGGCATTCTGCAGGCAAGGACGAATGATGTGGAGAGTTCACCGATGGACGGTGACGGAACGATGGACTTCACCCAGGTAGTGGGGAAGATCAACGGAAACATACAAGCTCAATCTCCCACGCGTAGCGCAAAGAAGAGGCGGATGTCAACTACGGAAGCTGGATCTCCAGGCTTCTCAGTAGTCCAGCAGTCTAAGCGCAGACGCTCCTCCGTGGCACGCTCATCCATGGGCGACGAGACAATGGACCTTACAATGGCAATTGGTGGTGTACAAGAATCAGGGTCACCGGCGAAGACAGACAGACGGCGAAGTGTTGCGAGGAGAAGATCCTCAGGGGTGGCTTCCGAAGCAGACGAAGCTACCATGGATTTCACACAGGCAATAGGCGGAATTCATGGTTCGGAGCGAGCATCGCTCCACAGCATGGGTGAGGACGAGGACCTCAGCATGGAGCTTACTGTTGCTTTCGGTGGTGTCCAAGCTGCTGAGAGAGCTGCAGCAGCAGAGTTGCCTTCTACACCGCAGGAACCTGGATCGCCTGCAGCACTGGCTGCCGCAGCTAACACCACGCCTAAGGACCAAGAACGATTCCGCGACGTACCGGACTCTGGCGCAAGAGAGTCCTTGACGCCTGTTCTGCAGAAGGAAGCCTCTAGATCGGCGGAAAAGCCAGCATCGGCTAAGTCATCTTCAGTGAGGACCCGCAAGTCATCCTCCCCAGCGAAGTCCAGCCCGGTTCGACAAAAGGCGGAGGTGAAACAGTTACGGTTGACTAGATCAGCTACCAAAGAGAAGCCTGTCGCGCTACCCAGGGGATCGCCATTGAAGAATGAGGTATCTTATCCTGAACTTCCTTCGCTCGATGTGCCGATTCTGCAAAAAGACAGCACTGCGCAGCAGTCACCAGCGGTCCGGGAGGCAGAGCAAGTCGAGAGTGAGTCGAGAGCAGCACAACTCTTCGATGTACTGCAAGATCCTCAACCATCTCCAAGCGTCGAGAAGCAACTGCGCAGCACACCCGTCAAACATACCCCGAAGGTGGAATCACCTCTGGTTTCTGCAAGTCCGCAACGCAAGTCGCAAAGTCCACGAAAAGCGTTGACTCCAAAGGTGGCAACCCCGGAGCCTTTGAGTACAAAAGCTGCAACCCTGAAGTTGTCAACGCCCAAGGTTGCAACGCCCAAAGCCACTACGCCCAAGGCTAGTACACCCAAGACTGTGACACCAAAAGCGACGACCCCAAAGAGCGGCAAGAATGTAAACTCTACTACACCCAAGACGGCGTCTGCCAAGAAGCAAATTTCTCGAACACTCCATGCTTCAGCAAATCCCAGCACGCCTCAAGAAATTCAAGGCACCCTGGAGCACGTGACCCTTGTGCAAGAGATCACCCCGAGAGTGAGAACTGCCCCAGAAGGATCCCTCAAAGAGGTTACAAGGCTGGCCGACTCCATCAAGCTTATGTCTACACCCAGGAAGGAGACCCTCAAAGCACTGACTCCCAAGAAACACACCCCAAAGAAACAGGTCTCGCCAATGAAAAGGCCTACGCCGGCAGGAAAGCCCACACCAAAAACTCGTAGCGGAGCCCAGAAGTCACCCGCACAGCAACTCAGTGACGATATATTCAATCTGCAGCCTGCTGCGGAAAAGCAGCAAGTTCGTCTTCAAGACTTCTTGGATGCGGCTAGCATTCGATTCATGGACCTGACCACTACAAAGCGGAGAATGACCTATGCACCTACCCCCTCAAAGCGACGCAGAAGCAATGCGGATGAAAGTGCAGAGACTGAGGTCACACTCGAGAGTGCTGTCGTTGCTGCCGCATGTACAGAACCAGAGAAAGAGCTCTTCTCGCACGCCTGCCACGAACTCAAGCGTTACATCCATGAAGGCAAAGGTGCCATCAAGGAACTCGAGGCTGAAACATTCCAAGACACCCCACGACTCATCCAGGCGTACATGTCAGCCACCTCAGACCGCAAGATGGCCATTGATGCTCAACTGAGGGACATGAAGACCCACGCCCGCATGAGAAGTAAAGAGATGTGGTACGGTTGGCGGAGTCAGCTGCTGGACGAGCTCATGCATGTATTGCAGGGCATCGCAGAAGGTCTTCTCAAGGACGATGAAATGTTGCAGGGCCGGGAGGAGATCCTTGGCCAGGTACTACCACAAATGATTGAGAAGCAAGAATCGTTGCAACAAGAAGCTCAGCAGCTTGAGGCCGAAGCCAGTGCAACCTCGGACGAAGAGAAAGAAGAGCTCGAGGCCGCAAGAGCCCGTATCACTTCTGTCGAGGCAGAGCTTGAAGAGAAGAGACGAATCTTGGAGGAGCTACAGTATGACGTGCAGGAGCAAGAAGAGATTGGAGAGAACCTTCGTGAGACAAAAGACGAATTTACGGCTGCGATCAAGGAGGCCGAGCGCGTGAGAGAGTCGTACAGGACAATCTCGATGGATGAGATTAATGCGCTGAAAGGTGAGTTTGGCACCAGCTTTGAAACTTACAAACGACTTTCTAACAGCTTTGCAGACTCTGTCAAGTCCCTGGAAGACACCTATGGCTGGAGCATTACTACTGCCACCTCGTCTCCTCCTACTGTCACGATGACTTACAAATCGTCACTTCAATTGTTCTTCCACCCGTCCGCGTTCCGAAACCCAGGCCAAGAAGCGAGCAACCGGCCAAACGCTCCCATTGGCCTCACCTACACCGGTACCACTCAGCCTCTTCCGACGACTCTCCGTTTCTTCCTTCAGCTCCTCCGTGCATCGCTGCATGCTCTCCCACAGTGCACAACCAAGGTTTCTTCTCTTCTCCACTTCGTCAGCAGCGGCTGGACCACTGCCCTTTCTGTCGCAGAATCCGAGCGCCGCCTTGTTATCGAGGGACTGACCGAGACACGCATCGTGTCTGATGAACGACTGAGTATTGCATCGCTCGTCCTGCTGCCGAAGACCAAGACCAAGGTTCGCATTTCATTCGACATCCTAGCCGCGATCGGAGAAGGCCTCGCCCTTAGCGAGAGTGTGGAAGTCGACGTACGTGTCGTGTACGGCGAGACACTAAACGAGAAGAAGTTGAAGGAGGTGTTGCAGGGCAACGTCAGTGGTGGCGTCGATGGCTGGGAAAGCGCAGTGCGCGAAGTGAAAGCCATGCTGCTGAGCAAAGGTGCCAAAGTTGTGCAGAGGTGATCTCCTGGAATTACATTGAATGACGGAGTTTTTGGGAAGGGGGGGGGGGAATGGATACTTTCCAGGTTTCTCTCTCGTATTGTGCTGGCAGGCTCACGACTTTTACGAAACCTTGTCTACAGCTCTTTTATTGTATACCCCGAGTATTACTTTTCCTTTGAACATGTTTCCTCCCTTTCAGTGCTCAAAACTTCCTGAGATCTAACATGTCTTCGAACAAAGGGTCAAGGTCGTTTAACGAGAGAAGCATTGTGGTTGAATGTCGGTGCCATGGTATTTATCATATGATATACATTTCACTACTACAAGACCCCTTCTATAATCCAAAACAAAGCGCCTCGCTCAAACAAAATATCTGGTAGTAGCTAACTCTGATTTGGGGTATCGCCAACACATTAGATTAAAAAAAAAGAGTACCCTGTTGGGCGTAGTAAAATAACACTGTTGGTCATCCAGTGACAAGGAAGAAGGAAAAGACAAATTGGAGGAAAACGAAGGGAAAATGGTAAGAAAAGTGGTGTCTCGAGATCCCTCTCTTTGTTTCTGGCCGAACGTCTTCTTTAGAACGAGAACAGCCATCGCAGGATTTTGATGATGCCCACGATGACTTTCCTCACGCTCTTCCAGCAGACGACGATGAACCACACCCACCACATCACGCCCAGAACTAGCCACTCGAGGAGCTTGAAGCCCGCTCTCCTCATCAGGCGGAACTGCCGACGTCG
Source organism: Cladosporium cucumerinum (assembly GCA_023634325.1). Lineage (NCBI taxonomy): Eukaryota > Fungi > Ascomycota > Dothideomycetes > Cladosporiales > Cladosporiaceae > Cladosporium > Cladosporium cucumerinum. The sequence continues at coordinate 886,313 of JALDQA010000002.1, forward strand.
CAAGCGCAGAATCTCGTCGACCGCGTCGTCGACTTGCTTGATCCGCAGCGTTTGCTCCGTGGTCAGGCGCACGCCGAAAGCATCTGCTTCGTCGGAGCTATTGTGCACGGTGTGCGTCAACTTGTCTGCGACGAAGGATTTGAGGTCTGCGAGGCGTGTGTGCAGAGCGTGACCAGTGTCTGACTGGAACGTTTGTCGAGATTGTGAGAGGCTCTCCAGAGACTTGTCGAGGTGCGATGACAGGATTATGGACGCTCGCAAGTGAGTTTCCAGGAGCGGAACCGACGGTGTGTCAACAGAGGCAGTATTCGCAGCCGCCATTAGGAAACTTGGAGCTGGAACGGCGACAGTATTGGCGCGTACGACAAGGTTGTGTGCTTTGATGCCGGAGGCTAGCAAGAGTGCACGCGCGCGCCCAACGTCTCGCGCCGAGACGCGATGAACTTTGAAGAGGTCCTGACCATGTTGCTCTCTCATTCCACGATCAGAAATACTCCAGTGGCGACGCCCTCCGTCGGCTCCGAGTCTGGTGAGACCCGTGACAGGGTGGTGGCCATTCGGCTTTACAGTGCTAGATGTGTTGAAAGATATGTTCGAATTGGCCGCCGACGGCGTCGCACTGTTTGGCGCAAGGAAGCCGTAGCTTTTCCTCTTAGGCTCTGCGAAAATGACATCCGACGCCTGACTGGGTATGTCAGCAGTCGAGGCGTAATCAGTGTCATCAGGAAGGTTGATGCGTGGCGGCAAGAGGCGATCGATGCGTGGCGATCGACTTGCGCCACGGTGAGCAGCAGCTTGTCGGCTGATGTGATCATTGTCTTCACCATCGTGCGATATGACAGGGGTGAGTTTCGAGCTGGTAGGTTTGTCTCGTGCAGCTGCTGACTTAAAGGTCGGCAGGTTCGCCGTATGCAAGCCTTTCTTCGCACGCACGCGGTCAATCGATGTTCGTGGCGAGGGCTCGCTATCATACGCTGAGCCAATGGTAAGCGATGGCTCGTCAACAGACGCATCGGTATCGGACGCATCTGATGGAATTGCCGAAGTATCAGTGATTGCGCCTTCCTGTTCTTTGCGCCCTTTGCGATCGCTTCGAACAAGTTCAGCAAGCCGGCCGCCCTTAAAGAAGCGCCCAACTGTCGATCCTGCCTCTCGGAACGAGTTTTCGGACGTATGTGTTTGTGTACGAGATGGTCCACGCCTGTGAAGGCTGCTGCTTACACTTTCAGATGTTTGGTGTCGAAGCAATTCGTTCGGTCGCTGGTACTCGGCGCTGAGTCGTGTCGGATCAATAGCATTGCCACTTGGCTCGCGTGAACGGTCAGAGTCCGAAGGAAAGGCGAAGTCTCTGCCTTCTGTGGCGCTTTTGTCCTTAAGTTTGGTGTTAAATTTGGGCAGGATGCGGTGTTTTTGCTTTTGTAACAACGGTGCTGCTTGCTTGCGTGGAGGCGAAAGATCCATGGCGAACGAAGGCATGAATTCTGCTGCAACAGGCGAGTCCGGGGCTGAGGAATCGAAAGAAAACCTGGCCCGATCGTTCTCTGCAAGCTGTGCGAGTCTCCCGTCAGCACTCTTCGATCGTTGTGCAGCGACTTTATCGGCAACAGAAAGTGAATCATTGGCTCGGTTGATAGAGCTGCGTTGGTCGCTACGAGTTGGAAATGGCGTGTTCTTCGAGTCCCAGTGATCTGGCGAGTCAAGATCTGGCGACGAAACATCTCCCTTCTGATCCCTGGCGATCAAAGCATTCATGTGTTTGTTCAAAGGTGCGACGCTCTCTACGTCACCATTGCCACGAGCCGAAGACCTTGGTTGTCGCCCTTCACCATCTGATCCGCTAGAAACACTGGCTGATCGACCTTGTCGAGACAATCTGTTGAGCCGTATGCGATCAGCTTTGTGGAGTGAAAGTAGATGCCGGTGCTTGCGAGGCACCTTCTCTTGTTCCATTTCTTCATCCATAACTTCCATTGGAGCATTGCTGGAATCATTACGGCTCAGATCTTCGCTCTTCCTCGAATCTTTCGTGGCTGATTTCACTCGACTTGGAAATATTGTCTGTCGTCCTTTGTTCTCGATAAGTGTTTTGTTGTCATCTTGCTCGGTCCAGTAGGTATCGGCGAGACGTTCAGTTGGATCAACCGTCCACTCAAGTTCAGGTCTCGTAACTACTGTACTGGTAGTTCCAGTCCGGCGGTGGCCTTTGCCAGCTTCGGGCTCGCCGTCCAATGCATCCGCTCGTTGCAAGAATTCTGGCAACTGAACGATATCCGCACCTGTCCTGTAATCAGGCCGCTGTGCAGCTCCTTCCACATCATCGAGCCAGGTAGCTACCTGCTGTGTGTCCGCAAATATTTCAGAGGGCACTTTGAACGGCCGCTTCTCTCTGGCCCTCAGCCGCCTGTTTCGCAATATTTGCAGTGGATTGTACTGCCTCCCAAGCTCTTGTCGACTTGTCGTGTTCGAACGAACCCGTCGGATGTCTGGAGCAGTGTATCCGGGACTACTCCTGCTTTCAAACGTGTAGTTTGCAGCCGATTCTGCATCAGGCTTCAGAGGTGGCAGAAGCTGCAACAATCGGCGGTGGTCGTTCGCGAGCTCAAAGTATTTGCGCGTCTTTTCTGCTCGAGCCAGTGTTGCTGGTGAAAAGGTATACAATAAGTTGTCGTCGATAGCGTTCGCGCTCGGGGCCGGTTGTTGATCTCGGCTTCGGCTAGACGAGACAGGACTCGGAGTGTTGAATTGCGAACTTAGTCGAGGCCTTTCGATGCCTCTTGTGCGTACAGTGCCGTACTTGTCGCTCGATCCAGACACGTTACGGCTACGAGGGACAGCCATAGGCACTGGCAGAGAGCTGCTTGCGTGCCTCTTGCGAGACTCGCTAAGACTGAGCGCCATTTGTACAAGTTGAGCCGGATCCATAGTCGTGGGCCTAGAGTTGTTCTGCGAGTTGTTCTGCTGATTCTGGGCGCCATCCAGAGCAGGTTGACTTATTGAGACCTCTTGCGACAGCGGCGAGCTTCTGATCGACGAATCTCCCGATAGCCTGCTACCAGATAACTTCTTGTTCTCGGCCTCCATCCTTCTCTTCCCTTCTTTGCGCTCGCTGCCCTTCTCAGTGCTCGTCGGTGTTCCATTGCCAAAGATTCCGTCTCTTAAGAATCCTCCTCCACCGGACTTCCTAAATCCACTCCTACGCTTCTTCTCGCTTCCTGCATCTGCACCACTGCCATCCTCGCTCCGTCGATCTGGCGTCAGAAATCTTTCCTTTAACCTCTCGCCTCTCTCGCTCCATCTTTCTCCACTGCCTCGACTTTCGGCTAACGAGCTGCTTTCGCCTTGTTGGCTTCGGCCTTCCGAGAACGAGGAGAATCTCACGTCGGCTGCGGCAGATGCGCGAGGCTCAGCGGAGGAGTGGTTAGCATCACCGGACATGGCCCGTAAGCGGCTGCTTGCTGGCGTGGAAGCTGTCGCGGCGGGAAGTGTGAGATCATTGCAGCTTTGTTCAAGCGTTCGCCATGGAGAGCGGGTCGAGAGCAAGCAGCGGGCTTATCGGGCAAGGAAGGTCGTGGAAACAGTATGGCGTGGGATATGGAGAGTGCTCCAAGCAGCGGTGGCCGCGAGGGAGCGTTGACGAGTGTTGGCAATAATTACGTACCGGGGTCCTTGCTCGATGGTGAGCTCTCCTGCGGTTAGTGCGGCGCAATGGCAGTCTAGCGAGCGGGCGAGGCCTTGACGAGAGCTGCTTCCGAGCTTCAGGGCAGCAGGAGCAGAAACTAGGAGCATCCTTGGCTGGTCGACTCGTGGAGATTCGCGTGGATTATTGGCTGCTGCTACGAGGTGGCTGTCGGCTATTACAACAGAAACTTGACATAACCTAACCACGCAATCCTCACGCATGTGAGTGTGTGTGTGTGTGTGTGAGAGAGAGAGCCAGCCAGCACTTTGAGTCGATGACATACTGTACCGGCTCGGCGGCAACGTTCGGTACCGCTGAGACATGCATTGCATACCGACCTGTATACTGTTGAGCCTTAATCGTATAGCAACCATGAACTTTGGCATCTACTAAATATCCGTCACTACGTGGCAAGCGCCTTGATAATCGCAGCATCACATGGAACTGATATCAAGCTCAAGAAGAACATTTAGTAATAAGACATTGGCGACGGTGAAGCTGACGCGGCGTCTAAGCACAGAGGTACCTAGTGCACATGGTTCAAAACAGTGTTAATACATAACGGCCGTCAGGCTCCACCAGTCGACTATCTGGGCACCCGAGAACAACTTCACATGCTAACTAGCAAAGATCATCACATCATCCAACTACAAGAACCACAGACTCATACAGTAATCCAAGATCAGCTCATGCGCCCAAGTTCTTCGTGATGCCTGGCTGAATTCCCTCAAGCTTCTGACTGAGCTCATCCCAGACCCTGTCTTCCAATCCTCTCCCTTCCGGGCCCTCCACCAACTTGGCAGCTTCAAGGACATGGCAGGTACTCATGAACTTCCCATGCGTCTCCTCGCCTGCTGCAACACCACCGTGGACCAGTGTGCGAGAGCCTACTTCTGTCGTGCGTGCAATCAACTTCTTAATCACCCAACCAATGGCTCGGATGATGACGTTGTGATCGCGTATCAGTTCTGATTCGCAAAGTCCTGGGGTAAGCGTATTTACTGTGACGTGAAGCTGAGAGACAGGATGGTTGCGAGCGATGTAGCGGACTGTGAACACCTCCAGGAGTTTGCTGACATTGTAGCGATCGCTCATGCGGGCCTTCTTGGAATCGTTCAAAGTGTCGAAGATGTTTGCGGACTGGCGTTCAGGGAACTGCACGTTTTTAGTGGATGCTATGTAGAGGGCTTGGTTGGCGAAGCCATGTACTCACACTTGTCATGTAGTGGACATCAGAGCTCACGATAGTGAGTGTCGGGACAATGTTGTATATCCTTGCTGTCTCTCGAAGCTTGGGTAAAACAAGCAGCGCAAGCAGGAATGTGCTAATAACGTTCACGGTTATTGTGCTTTCGTTGCCTGCAACCTCGTAGTACTTCATTGTATTTTTGCCTGCATTCTCAATGATAGCATCGAGTCGCTGGAGAGTCTTGACGCGCTCTCCGAATGCCTTGACATTGTCGTAACTCTCGAGGTCCAGATCCCACACTTCCACGACACCTTTGCGACCAGTCGTCTGCTCAATATCTTTGGCCGCTGCTTCACCTTTCGAGGCGGTGCGCGAGGTGATAATCACACGCTCGGCATTGAGCTTGACGAGATGGCGGGCGGCTTCTTTTCCAAGACCTGTGTTTGCGCCCGTCACGATCATGGTTCGACCAGTGCAATCAGTAGTCGGATACTCAGGTGTGACAAAGATCTGCTCGTAGAGAACCTGGCGGAAGGGACCCATCCTGATGATTGACTTGCTCAGTAATTTAGAACTGGAACTACGTGAATGGAGAATAACTGCTTAGTGAGTCGATGATTGAGCTCTTGATGATTGAGATCTTGTGAGTGACTGCTATGAAGAATTGCGAGATCCAATGCAGCATGACAAATACCAGTATATAAGTTACACCACATGTCTCGTGGTTGCAAATGCCCACGGTCCGCGGACCGGGCAAACAGCACGCCGACATTGGCGTTTCAGGCAACATTTTAGGGGTTAAGATACATAAGCGTCTACAAACACCATCGATTTTGCGACCATGCATCGGTGGCTGTGTATAGAAGAGTGGCTGACCCGCCGACAGCTATGGCTTTGTCGGAGTTATGAAAGTAGCTGTCAGCCGGTCAGCTTCGGTGCGCGCGGCTTGCGCTGGCAGCTTGAGTGATCGACCGCATGTTATACGGCATAGACAATGATGTATTGCACAGCAAGCCATGTGCAATGTCTAGTTAGTCGAAGGAGTGTGCTCTCCCAGTTGTTACATTCTAGTCAATCTTCAGCCTACCCGTCTCCTGCTCGTTGTAGCACATAGTGATTTCGTCGGTGATAACAAGACAAGAGCCGCAAACGCCGACTTCGGTGTGGAAGATGTTCCATATTTGGACACATTGGTTGTCTGACAGCTCCCAGTCGCAACTCATTGTCCTGCCTTTCTGACTGTGTAGCAGCCACGAGGCCACCCAATAAACGATAATGGCGAGGAGGTAGAGGTCAGGTGTGATGTTTGGAGGCAGCGGAAGTCGGCTGTGTAGAAGAAGAACAAGCACGAATTCCTGGCCTGACCGTGCTGAGCAGAAACACGTACGATTGATAACACATCACGATTAGCTGGGTTGCCCGACTTGGAGAAACAGAGGTCGTAGTTGAGTAGAATGAATAGTATGTCGATATTTTATCTCGCATTCCATCACACCTCACTACAGTATTCATGGCTTCCAAGGGTTCATCATTCTGCTCGGAATCCCGCTTGTAGATTTCGCGCTAGCGGATAGTCCCGCTCCAGGAAGTCGCTTGGCAGCGCCCACAGTTCGACGAATTCTCGTGTGGATTGCACGCAGGACGACCGGCCTACCGCGACTTCAACGACGACCTCCGAAAAATACACCATCGTCGCCAGCTTCGACCGATTGCCCAGCACACAGCAATCATGGCCACCGAATTGACTGTCCAGAGCGAGCGCGCTTTCCAGAAGCAGCCGCACGTTTTCCAGAACAACAAGAAGCAGGGCGGCAAGACCAAGAGGGCTGGAAAGGGCGGCAGGAGATGGGTCAAGGACGTCGGTCTGGGCTTCAGGACTCCCAGGACCGCCATTGAGGGCGACTACATTGGTGAGTGAAGCCCTGGGGGACTGCGATGGGACATTGGGAGGGCCAAAGATCTTGAAGATCTTGGCAGGCGCAATATCGCAGAGGCGCATGATGGATTGCATGGAAGAACAACTACTTACACTGCGGTGCAGACAAGAAGTGCCCCTTCACTGGTCTCGTCTCCATCCGTGGCCGTATCCTTACCGGCACCGTCGTCTCCACCAAGATGCACCGTACCCTCGTCATCCGCCGCGAGTACCTGCACTTCATCCCCAAGTACTCCCGTTACGAGCGCCGCCACAAGAACCTCTCCGCCCACGTCTCCCCCGCCTTCCGTGTTGAGGAGGGTGACAAGGTTACCGTCGGCCAGTGCAGGCCTCTCAGCAAGACCGTACGTTGAATCACCACGACCACAAGAATCTGCCAGCACAGAAATACTAACAGGACTGTAGGTCCGCTTCAACGTCCTCCGTGTGCTTCCCCGCACCGGCAAGACCGTCAAGTCTTTCCAGAAGTTCTAAGCGTATCGCTGCGCACGACGATGAATCGGAGAAACGGACAGACATGGGAGTGGTAGGCGCGGCTTTGCTTTAAGAGAAAGAGCTCTACCACGGACGGCGTTGGTCATGCAAAATTAGCGAAGGTCGAGAGACGGGCTGGCAATGTACCATGCTAAAACTCCGATCGCCCAAACGCTTTCAAGTCAATGTCACATTTCGCCAAAAAGAGTCAATTTATTTGTCATTTTTTCAATGTAGCATGCCTCGCCTTGCAAACCAGCCCGCAACCGCTATCCGACACCGTACCGAATGCCTGCGACCACTCCCTAGATGATATATATGGACCTTCGAACAGCACATATCCTGGGTTGAACTACATGGCTATTTTACGGATACTTGCGAACATTGTCAGGTTCAGGTTGCAGCCAAACCTTGATCACATTCTCACAACACCACGACGTTGGCATCCCCCAGAGAAAAAGTCTCGCTATAGTTTTGAACGGACAAGTGACCTCGTATGTGTATGCGTGCTGTCAGTATGAACATGTGAAATAAAGTATACAATATGCTTTGGTAAATATATGTATGTCGTGCCGAAATAGCGCTAGTGCCATGCAGCAAAGCACCCTCCACTTCGCAGCGGAGTTGCGACTGTCAAACGCTGTATAGCCATGCCCGTGACAGACGTTAACAACCCATTCTTTACTCTGCTGCCTATTCCACTCAACCTTTTGTGAAGTCTCACTCACTTGTTCATCCTCTCATCTCATTTGCATACATAATCTACCTCTGTCCCTCACTTGAAATGCGTTGGGGCCGTTGCACCAGTGACACATGATACGGCTAATCGCAGCGCGCCCGCCACAGCTTTCGGTGCGCAAGCCGGAACATGAGAAATGCCCTGAATAACGAAACGAAGTCCTTACACAGATCTTATTGAGAAAGCCACGGCGTACATAATTCAGGCTCATTGCCTCTTCTTCAGCTCTCCCGACATCGGATTCCTTTGGCACACAACTCACTTGCAATACCCACACGCGTTGTCACAACTTACAGCGCGATTTGTGGCATGAATACAACACCGAAGGAGTAGCACTGTGCGTGCGATATTCACGCCACCACGCCAGAAACCACGATGGCACCTGGTCGTGAGATATTGACTATCTCTGACAGCGATGAAGTCGCTTCTCCGACGAAGGTGGGCGCGCGTACTCAAAAAAGACCACGTGACAAGACTTCGCCGCGCAAGAACAACGAAGCATTCGTAGACCTGACCAATGACGACGATGGCCTGCAAATTGTCAGGTCTAGTATTCCGAATCGCACCAAACCAAGATCGCCACCTCCCAATAATACGCTTTCGCGCATGCACTCATCGCCCCGGCCTCGCTCTACTACACACCAAAAGGCAACTTCACCGGCCGTCTCGTTGAGTGACAATGAAGATGAGCTTCCTGATGATCCCACTCCGAAGCCCTTGTTTGCACGACCTACGCCACGCTCAGATCACAGGAGCCAGCCCAAGGTGGCGTCTTCGAGCAGTAAATTGAAAAACGCGAGCCGTCAATCCTCACCATTCAAGCGTCCACGAGATTTAGATGAAGCTACTCAGCACCAACACGCCAAAGAAAAGCGTCGTCGTGTGGCCGCAGACGAAGAGTCGGTCAGTCGGCCCGATCTACGTGCAATTCGCTCGAAACAATCCAGTCAGTCGCACGGAGGATCTCGAGGTTCGTCTCCCTCCAAAGCTTCGGCGATTGACTCTCCGTCCGTAGTTGGGGCTGCTGATGAGTCTCGTGCCGGAACTACAGCAGATTCACAGACTTCTAAGCAAATGAGCTTAGCGAAGTCACAAGGCATTCAGCGCAACCTCGTCGAAATTGCCGAGGACCGACGAAAACAACATTCAGCGCCTCGCAGTAAGACTGTCATGCCTACATCGGACACTAGAGCTGAAAGCAGCTTTTCGGATCGCAACCCAGATATTGCACACAAGGAAAGACAGACTGAGGCCTCGGATACAGCGTTGACCACTTCTAATGGCTTATCCAAAGCACCATCTCGCGATATGGATGACGACCTGCGCGATCACAGGAATGATTCTACCGCGGCACCTAGACAACGCAAAGAAACGACGACAGTCCTTGCTCACACATTGCCCAACGGCGGAGACGATCATAACTTACCGAAGCCTGCATCGCCTTCACGTCGATGTCCTCCTATAGACTGGACATCGGCAGGTGCCTCTCCATCAAGTCAGCTACATAGAGAAGCGAGTGGCGGTTTCGAGGAGCCTGATCATAGCGTACACGTACCAACAGAGACCGAGCTTGCTTATAAGAATCAAGTGCTTGAGCCTGGTCTTCCGACAATACAAGCAGACGAAGCTTTTGACGTTCATGGTGTGCCAGCTATGCCCATATTTCCTGTCGAGCGGCAGGTTGAGCGCGTCCTTGGAAAATACTATCAAGAGATGCGTGAAGACACGGACTACTTCACGAAAGCTTGGCTAAAGCGCTGTCGTCGGTCGATAGAACTGCATTGCCCGAAGCAAGTCACAGCCCAAACAGTTTCTCCATCAGATCAACCCTCAGTTGCATCAGCTGTGTTTGGTCGGCTCCGCGCAGCTGCTACTACACAATCCACCACAGCGACTACAAAGATCAGCGATGATAGTCTCAGATTCAGCGTAGACGTCTATAACCGAGCTAGCAAGCCCACAAGGAGTTACGTAAAGGCAAGACATAATAAGTGTAATGTCGCGTCAATTGCCAGAGATGTCCCTGAGTATGCTCACTACGTAAGCCTACAGACCAACATCCTCGCTCCTAACACTACCACCATGACTGTGTGGCCGTATTTCGGTGACGGCGAGCCTGATCCGGAAGAGTTCGAAAACTACTACCTCATGGACACAGACCAGCGTCACAGGAAGATTCGACGTCTACTGGAGGCGCAGAAAGTTGAGGAGTACATCGAGAGCGCTTTGCAAGACCTTCATATCACATGGGACGATGTCTTACGTTTTCTGCTTGAGGCGAATCCTGACGTTGGGACAAATGCCGTAGCTCGATCAGCCATATTGAACAGAGACAGTCATCGAGAAGACTTTCCAAGAGTTCAGGGTAGCAAGAAGTGGACCGGAGTGTTGTCATCACTGTCCGAAGCGACGCAGGAGAATTTGGCTAAAGCAGCCATCCTCTGCGATAACTTCCAAAGGATGGCCAAGTTCCCGATCTGGCATGTGGCTCGACGTAGTGCCGCAGTCAAACGAGCGTTTCAGACGCAGGATACGCATGACTCGTCAGTCGACTCTCGACTATGCCGCGTCTGCCTTCAGTTCAACTGTCACCAGCACGGAGAGCTGCAAGAGTCGTACAGTGATACCGAATCTGGGGCGGAGACTGATGAAGCAGTGGCGAAAGACATTCTCTATCCACAGAGAGTGAATTTCAGGAAGAGGGTATCCCTGCCTCAGAGCGCGCCGGCAAGATCAGAGACCGGTGTGCTTGATGCGAGTATGATCAAGGCAAAGAGGACCACAAAGTATTGGGACAATAGCGGATTTGCTGAGCTGGGAGATTGGCCGCCGTTCTATCCGTGTCACCACCCGGGCGTGGTGTGCAACAAGGCAGAGTGCTCTTGCTTCGTCAACAAACGACCGTGCGAGAAGAGTTGTATTTGTGCGGATGATTGCGCACGGAAATTCCAAGGTTGCTCTTGTGCTTCGTTCAAACACAGGAAGCCAGGCGATTATGTTTGCTGGAGAGACAACCGTTGCGCATGTTACAAACTGGGACGAGAGTGCGACCCTGATCTTTGCGGGACGTGTGGTGTCTGCGAAGTGCTTGATCCGGTACATCGGCACAACCCCAACGCGATAGACCCTTTGAAGGTGTGCCTCAATGCTAGCATTCAGAAGGGCGTTCCCAAACATACCCTACTGGGGGACAGCGGAATTCATGGTATGGGCTTGTATGCCGGCCAGCTTATCAGAGCGCAGGAGTTTGTTGGCGAATACAAGGGCGAGGTGATCACGAAAGAAGAGGCTGACCGTCGTGGAGCTGTCTACGAAAAACAAAAGTCGACCTACCTGTTCTCCCTCAACAGCAGGCAAGAAGTCGACAGCAACTTCTACGGCAACAAGATCCGCTTCATCAATCACAGGAACAAGTCTGGCGCCAACGTCTATCCTCTGATCAGATTGGTCAATACGGTTCACCGCATCGGCCTCTTCGCACAGCAAGACATCAAGCCTGGCGAGGAACTATTCTTCGACTACGGACCTAAATTCCCTGAGCACTTGCTCGGCGGTATTGAGGCTGCTGCCAGCTCCAAATCTGCACCACACGTTCGCAATTCCAACATGGTGCTGAACGACTTCTACGACGTAGAAGATGACGAGGACGAAGCTGGCAACAGACGTGCTAGAAAGGCGCCCGCGAACGACAAGAGTCGAGGCCGGCCACGCAATCCAGAGCCGCCAGCAAAACCCGTCAAGCCTAAGGGGAAGATGGGTGGAGCGCGGCCGGGTGCTGGTCGTAAGCCGGGCAAGAAGAAGGAAGAGGCTCGCGCAGCGGCTGAGGCGGGGAGGACGGCTGAGCAACCTAGATCTACCGCAATATCGCAGGATCGCTTTGAGGCTTACTATGTTTCTCGGGACAAGGAACCGAGTGTCAATGGTGACGATGGAGATGATGAGGATTTTGTTGATGGAGATGGAAGTGGCCAAGAGAGCAGCAGCGAGGAGGAAGAGAGCAGCGAGCATGAGCCTGGCCAACTTGGGAGAAGCAGGTACGGAAGATCGCGTGCGAAGCCTGGAAAGATGTAGATTACAGATAGTATACTCGCAATGCTACGTTATTGACACTACCGAAGATGGTTTTTTTTTCTTTGGGGCTAGCCTGTACACAAGTGAGAGATCTTACAGACAATGCCACGACTCGTGCTATTGGGACAGTCTCATAGATATACCAAATCGTATTCGTGGATTCAATACAAGCTTTACTGTGCACTTTATCACGAGTACTGTCGTGCATAGTGACAATGCGTACAATCGACGAGCCATCTCTCATGTATTGGTGAATGGAGGACATAACAGCTGGTCGTCGAATTGGTTGATAAAGATTGCATTCCATTCGAGCTATGTAGAACTTGCATACAGCGGCCCCCCTCAATGGTTCATATTTCGTCGGCAAATACATTGGCTACATTGTCAATGCATAAACTATGCGTTGGAATGGTCTGTGGACAAGACCCAGAGTTACGCCCCTAAGCTTGATTCGTCTGAAAGCGATCAATTGCAACAACGTCTCTTTTGCCAGACCTCTCCGGTCTTAAGCCTCGTTGGAGCAAGTGTGTTTTCGACGACCTCTTTCATTGATGTTGTATCCATAGATAATAACTCGAGTGCTGTAGCAGAAGGTCAAAATCGAAGTTGAGATTGGAATCAAAGGGTGCATATCAATACATGTATCTCGACAGCAAAAACAGATAAAGGAGCGCTTCGGAGTTCTCATATGTCAGATTTACATACACTTAAGGGATATTAGGATAGAACCTTTGAGTATAAACACCCTTGGTGTATTCTCAGCTGTGTGATCGAAATGGTGACCGACGTCCTTTCCGTCTCATTCTCTCTGAGACGAGAACGCAACTGTCTGATTGATCTTCAACATATCGATCGATTCACTGGTTCTTTGTAATCAGCACTACAAGAATAATACTGTATATATTCCCACTCGTCTTCAATATGCTGCCATTGTAAGGGGGGGGGAAACGTATCTTTCAATCGACCATTGCAAGCTCAGTTTTGATTCGTTTTATCTCTATACTACCGCAAAACGTGCACATTACATCGATTGGTTGATTGGTCTAGTGGTTATGACATTTCCTTTACAATTGCGGCTTCTCAAGCGTTAAAGTCCTTCAAGACTTGACACGATCAAAGCTGCACCATGTTGTAATGACGGAAAGGGCCCCGGGTTCGACCCCCGGATCGACCTAATCTTTTGCCATTGTTTTGGCGGTTCATTTGCGCCGGCCCCCATCACGAAAGCTCTCAAATTGCGAAAGTTGTCACATTTTTGGACATTTTCGCATTTTCGCATATTGCGATGGGGGCGGCGACGTGTAAGGAATTTTTTTTTCTCCATTGACTGAAAGAGCTCGCTTCTGGCTTTCGTTTGCACCTAACAGCTTGTCGATAGCTTTTGATTTGATGGCGCGATTGATTTTTCTTTGGGGAAGCATATTGATGGGTGAATGTTCGGGAGAGTGAAGCGTGCATACATATGTTTCAGTTCATCTCAATTCTTTGCCGGTGCTGGCTGACTGGGTGTTGTATTGCTCTTGGACCTATACACGTCGCCATTCGTGAACAATAATCCGGTGACAAGATGCTGCTCGATCCTGACTGGACACTTCAAAAAGAGTGCTGGATTGATCTATATGAGTAGCCCACTGCTGGTTCATCAAAGTATCTCTGAGTGTGGAGGTACACAAGAAAGAATTATTTGTCACTCTACATCACATATATAAATGTACAAACATGCATGCCTGCGCGGATTATCGTTCGCCCATATCTAGCTTGAGGGTTCGGGTTGGGGTCATATCATCATCGGATTACTGCCACTATCGGTAACTTACATGTATCGAAACGAGGTCGATGTTCTGATGGTTGTTTGTTGTCTAAAGTGTACAAGTATCTGACCTTGAGCTCACTACGCTCTATATACCCACTGAGTCTTATCAATCTGCCTCCTCGGCCATGTATACAAAGTGAGAAGCAACAAAGCAAGATGCCTTCCCCAGATCGACCAAAGGAACTCTGCAGATCAGACGGAACCAGACATTGGATTGAACCGATCAACATGACGTATACACGCCATTGAATCACCAACAATATTGCCTTCCAACGAAGGGACACACCCGCCAACCGATCCATCATGTAGGCACTAAACACCATCGACCTCTCACTGACCACAGTACCGCCACCAACAACAACAACAACAACAACAATGCCCCCCCGCCGCACCAACCCCAAACCAACAACTCCTCCACCCTCACCACCCACAACCCCGCTCCTCCCAACCCCCGCCCTCACCTCCACCCCGCTCCGCATGTCCTACCGCATCGCCCGCGGCGAACAAGGCGTCCTCACCTTCGAACCCTACAAATCCCAGCTCCTCCCCCTCTGGCGCTTCAAAACAGTGGCCATAGCGCGCGCCTCCCTCGCCGCCCTAGCCGCCGCTTTCACCAGCTACGTTGCGCGCGGGGATTTCGTCGGCGCGGACATGGCGCGCAAGTTCATCCAGATGGGCATGACGCGCGCGCGGCGGTACGCGAACCACAAGGGCGGGAGGAAGTATGATCGCTCGGAGCGGGAGGTGCTTAAGGAGGGTGGGGAGAGGAGGGAGTTGGCTAAGAGTGAGGGGCATGAGGGGATGGAGGAGAAGGCGGAGGCTAGTGAAGTTTTCAAGAGGGGGTGGGACGCTTGTAGGGCGGATGAGGGGTATCGGGAGTTGAAGGCGGCGTTTCAGAAGGAGCAGAGGGAGTGGGATAAGGCGCAGAAGGGGAGCGGAGTCAAGACGGAGGATGGGAAGGGGAAAGGTGTCAAAAAGGAGGAGGGGGTTAAAGAGGAGTCTGATCAGGGGTGAGGAGGGCGTGGGTGCCATTTTTCTTGATTTCTTATATTCATTATTCGTAAAAGAAGATGGCTTGGATGTAAGTCGTCGCGCACGCAGATGGTGGTCTGCGAACAGCGCGTTTCTTTGGCGAGACGAGCCTCTGACAGCGACCTGCCACATCCACTGGCAGGCCGGAATATGGCAGAGCGATGCTGGCCGATACTCTGCGTGTTCATACAGCTGGACATGCCCGAAGGGTTGATGAGCTCTAGCGCGATGGAGATCGGACGCTGTAGAGACTATAGCTGGCTTGGTGGGTGTGTGCCACCCGATGTAGTGTTGTTCGGAGCGAAGAAAGGATGATCATGAAGCTGTTGTCGAGTCGGAGACATTATATGAGTGCATCTAATGAGTTTAGGTCAGCCATTGCGACTCTCAGAACACCATGAGTCTGTCTTCACATACCGCCTCTGCAAAACCGATCCACTCCTCAATTCCCTTGACGTATACATCTGTATCCTCTGGCACCGCCTCATGATCCCAGACCATGATTTCTCCAAATCTGGCTTGCTGATCCATGATCAAAGTCTCTACTTCTTTGGGCGCAGTTGTGTTGTCTGCACCGTCTTCTTCTCCAGGCACGGGTATGCTTGGCTTCGCGATGACTTTCTTGTCTGTCTTCTGTAGCACTGCGCCTTGGTAGCCTTCTGGGAGCGTCATCTTCTTGCCGCGTAGCTTGCGGCCTCTGAAGAAGGCTGTGGTGGTGCCATCTTGTTCGGTGGAAGGGTTCCAGTAGCGTTCCGCAGCACTGACGGGGCCATTGTGTTTAATGGCGCATGGCAGGACGTTGGGCGTGACTTGCTTGTGTGTGCTGGTGGAGTGGATGGCGAGCATGCTGAGTTGATTTTGTGTGTGTATGCAATAGTCTCGATCAGTATTTTGTGTATGTTATTTGATGTGTTCAAGATGCATATGCATATGCAATAGTCTCGATCAGTATTTTGTGTGTGTTATTTGATGTGTTCAAGATGCATATGCATATGCAATAGTCTCGATCAGTATTTTGTATGTGTTATTTAATGTGTTCAAGATGCATATGCATATACAATAGTCTTGATCAGTATTGCGCGTGGGTGCAGGGAGAAGGCGGCGACGCGCTTGGAAACAAACAGCTTTCGGCAAATGTCCGGTAAGGCGGACCGGACCATGAGCTCTATTAGTCGCGTGGCGTCCGCTACTGTACTAGTGCCGGCCATGGCTCCGCGCGGCCCTTAACACTCGCGGAGCGAGTGCCGTGCAGCTCAATGAACATTGCAGCTTAACGATAATCAAATTGATGCCTATCTGTTCGCACGGAGCTCATCTATTATATAGAGCCATTGAGGCGTGAACTTGGTGCAGTTTTGCTTATATAATAGTCTCTAAACTACAGGTAGGATGTAAGAAATCACCTTCTTTGATCGTTGCCTATATTTAGCCTCATCTGTACAGCGGATAAGATTACGAGCCTTCTCAATCTTATCATCCTCACACATGCATACCATCTTACGTGCACCTGCAGCTGTAAGAACACCATCATATTAAAGCTGAGTTCGCTTTTGTAGGCTCCGAGCCCTACTAGCTGCTTGTGCTACTATAGTGTATTATAGCTCATTGATTGCTTCAGCTCCTTCAAGAGCCTGAATCGCTATATCACGTAAGATTGGCTCTAACTGCGTGCGTAATGCTTAATTAAGAGTCTTATTATCTAATATAGTTTAGAAGCGACGATTGAGTATTCTCATAGTTCGAGGTGTTGCTAGCCCTAATGACTGCACAAGCAGTAGCATTAGTATTTGTTGCTGCCTAATCGCTGCAATGCGTGCATGCACGTAATTAAGAATTGGAGTCGGATTATATAGCTAGATACCAGTCTTCTCAAATGCTGATTTGATCGTTGATGGTAAGAGAGCTTGCCTCCTAAACCACTCAAAGTCACTAAAGAACTCGAGCTTATTATAATTGCTATATCCGAGCTGTGCAGATCGATCAATAGCTTCTGCATACTAATGCTTATATGGCTGAAAGACTACAACATTAAGAGGCTATAGGAAGTGCATTAAATGCGAGGGTAAGCCAAAAGGGATAATACAGTGTTCTTTGCAGTACATAATAAACTCAAGTATATAGTGCGAGCCATAACTATCGAGCAGTAGGAGCTGCTATAAGCCACGTTAGTAATGAGCTGAGTACCTCTCGAAGTACGTGATCTATGCAAGCATAAGCTCGTCGTTCATATAGCTAGTATCTGCGACTCCTATAAGCATATCGTCGTATAGGCTCTCAAACTAAGAAGCTTGATGAGTTTTGGCTGCAATTATAAGCATTATAGGAGCTGTATAGCCAGCTGCGCTGATTGCAGTGCTTCTACCACTATGAGGCTCTCACAGTTACTAGCCATCAGCAAGCTGTATACTTGTTTAGGGTGTTCTGTAAGGATATAGTGGCCTTTGCCGATCCCTATTCTAAAGCCAGTTTCATCTATATTCTAACAATCCTCAGGCTGGATGCCATATTCATCGAGCAGTGTACCAAGCTGTGCAAACTAGCTCTCTATGTCCTTAAGATCGTATGCAGCTACACATATAGCCTCCTAAGGTATCTGACTTCTCTTCACAAATATCGGATGTCGCTTAAGGAAGCATGAGGTCCAGTTTGCAGTTACTATTGGTGCCGGCTCCGCACCCTCATAACAGCAGCGGAGCACCGAGTTAGCGCTAATCGTGATTGCTCGCATGCGCGCATAGACTCTAAGTCGCTCACAGCGACGTAGGTACGTAAGTAGTAATTCTTCTTAATCACTGCTAAGTCTTATATTCGTAGGACTGCATATTGAACGACTCTCAGAGCCCTGAAGGCGCCTACGAAGGCGTTAGTAGGGTACTTGGAACTCAGTAGCCAGAACAGTGATTAGCAGCAGCTGAGTCAGCTCGGATTGGTAGGTGACTGCACGCTCAATGCGAGCCTCAACTTAGTGGTATTCAGTAGTCATATTGGCGTAGATATAGGGCATATAGATAGCCTAATAGATAATAGATGAAGCATGTTCATTGAGCTGCAATGTTCATTGAGCTGCACGGCACTCGCTCCGCGAGGGCACACGGCCGCCGGAGGCATGGCCGGCACGCGTACAGTACTTTGCGCTGCACAGCAGATGGGAATCTCAAGCAATGGCATGGAGATCTTGGCCTGCTACTGTAGAAGCTGTGAGCTTGAAGTGGAATGCACAGCACATCACAGCATATTACAGGACAGCATATTACAGGACAGCATAGCACAGCATAGCACATCATCCCTGTCTGTCTGTCTGCCTGCCTGTATGCGGCGAATATTTGCCTGATCACTCTATGTACTACACACATTTCACATGCTGCTGCTGCTGCTGCTGCTGATGCTGAGTAGGTGGGTGTTCTTGCCAAGCGAGATCTGTCCGATGCGATCTGATCTGCCGCCCCTTTCGGGCGGGGCACCACAGGGCACAGGGCACAGGGCACAGGGCAAAGGGCAAAGCAGGTGGAAGGAAGTGGAGGGAAGCTCCAACTGCTCCAAGCTACAAAACAAAAATGTCCATGAGAGCGGAAGTAAGCAGCAACACGCCTCATTCACATATTCACATATCGAATGCCACATGATAAGGTATAAAGCCTCAGTCAAGTGCTGACAATGTAGGGAGGATCCACTGGGTAGCTTGCTATCGGCAGTGCCAACAGAGACCGAGTGCGAGAATGCGACCAGGCTAGCGAGGATCTATGACGCCCCTCCCTTGAATCGTTCGAACATTATGGAAGCTCTTTATCGTTAACGGCAGCAGCCACCATCCATGGAGCGCTATCGCTGTATCTCGGAGGCTTTTCATCGACCGCCTCGCGCACCTCGCTGGACCCAGATGCGATGCCATGCGATAATGCCCGGCTGGAACATGGCCCCGGAGCCGAAGGAAGAGACGGTCATCGTCTAGACGAGCTCGGTGAGCGAGATGCACTTTAAGCTTTCACTCCTCCCACTCTGTCCCAACTATTCCTCTTGTCCTCTTGCCCTCTGCCACCGCACTCCCTCTCTCTTGACACCTGGTCCTTTGCTTCCTTCATATTCGTCTGTGAATTCACCTTCGCATTGACATATAGTAGGTGTTCAATCGCTTACACACAAGACATCACAATGGGTGTGCTCTCGCCCATCACAGACACGGCGAACGCATTGGCCAGCTATGCCGGCACATACGCCATGCCGCCTCTACTGTCCGTCTCGCGAAGTGCCATTCTCTCACTTCTAAGAAATATCCAGGTTGGATCGCTCACCGTCCATGATACAGACGGCACTGTGACAACATGCGGTAGCCCGCGCCGGGTTGACAGCCAGGACAGCAAGACTGTCTACAGCGCCGCTCACACAGAATTGCGTGTCCTGAGCGATATGTTCTGGGTGCGCCTGCTTTTGTTCGCGGACATGGGCTTCGCTGAGAGCTACATGCTTGGAGAAGTAGCATGCCCTGATATCACGGCTTTCTTCAAGCTGTTCATTCATAACCGCGCATACCTGTCCAATGGCTCGACTTTCACCTCTGATCTTGCCGGCAAGGTCGCAGGCTTGATCCGCAGCACAAACACCCTCACCAATGCCCGTCTCAACATCTCCGCGCACTACGACATTTCCAACGAGATGTTCGCTGCATTCCTCTCTCCAGACATGACCTATTCGTCTGCCATCTGGCTCCCGAAGAACGACCCTCACAGCGCGAAGGAGACTCTTGAGCAGGCTCAATACCGCAAGCTTCAACGCTTTGTCGACAACGCGAATATCAAGTCTACCGACAACGTACTCGAAATTGGTACTGGTTGGGGAAGTTTCGCCATTCTGGCCGCACAAAAGACCGGCTGCCGCGTGACCAGCCTGACTCTCAGTGTCGAACAAAAAGAGCTAGCCGAGGAGCGCATTCGCGCCGCTGGCCTGCAAGACAAGATTACCGTCTTGCTCTGCGACTACCGCAGCCTGCCAGTGCCCGCGGAAGCAGACAAATATGACAAGGCAGTCAGTATTGAGATGCTCGAAGCTGTAGGAGCCGAGTACTTGGAGACCTACTTCCGCTGCATCGATAATTTGCTGAAGAGCGAAGGCGGTGTCGCGGTCTTCCAGTGCATCACCATGCCCGAATCTCGCTACGCAGCGTACAGCAAGTCAGACGACTTCATCCGTCGCTACATCTTCCCCGGCGGCCACCTACCGACTGCCACACAACTGCTCGACGCTGTCCGTGCCGGATCTACCTCCAAAGCGTCTGGTGGTCAGCCCCGCTTGATCCCAGAGAGTATCGAGAACATTGGCCCTCACTACGCAAAGACACTACGCATATGGAGGCAGAACTTCATGCAGTCATTCAATGCGAAGATCAGACCAGCCCTGTTGGCCGAGCACAAGAACGATCGCAAGGGCAAGGGCATGAGCGAGGAGGACGTTGATTTGTTCAAGCGGAAGTGGGAGTACTACTTCAGCTACTGCGAGGCTGGCTTCGCGACAAAGACACTGGGAGACATCATCTTGACTGTTGGCAGGGAAGGAGCGGTGGGCATGATGGAGAATGTGCCCTTGTAGAGGAAGAATCATTGTCGACGGCGTTTGCCTGGAATACACATGGAAAGAGAGAGTGATCTAGGCGAATATACCCTTCTTGCGCATACACTGGTGGCACTTTTTGGTGGACTGGGAGGAACCACGGAATTTTTTGTAGAGAGATAGATCGAGGCGGAGCGTATTTCCTCTTGTTTGGGCGAGCAACTGTCGCAAATATTTCTTTAGCGTTTTGGTTATAGACGGATTCTCCTCATCCTCACTTCCTCTTCGTCCTCGACTTCTTTTTGCGCTTCTTCTTCTTGTCCGGCCCAGACTTCTTCTTGACCGATCCGCCGGCCACTTGTGCAAACGGATCCTCCTCTCCTTCCAGCAAATCCAGGTCTATATCCTCGTCGTCCAGATCTTCGTCGTCTTCGTCCTCGTCCTCGTCCTCGTCCTCGCTGTCCTTGTCCACACTCTCCTCTCTCTTCGCCTTGCCCAACGGCACCCGCCTCTTCGTTCCAAACACCCTCCTGTTATCCTCCTCAAAGCCCTGCTTCTCCTTCCTAAACAGCGCCATCGTCGCCCGCGCATCTTCCACACTACTGTGCTCTCCCGTCTGGATCGTCAGCCCAAGCTCAGTCCTCGCCAGATTCCGCAGCGCAGGCGGCTTGCCCTTGCTCTCCACGCGGAACGGCGCATACCGCGACGTATCGCGGACGTCCCGCTTCGGGTGCGTCAGCTGCAGCGCTTCCATGTCCTTCTTCAGCGCGTGGCCCACCAGGATCTTGTCGTGCAGCAAACCCGCCACTTCTCTCTGCACTTCCGCGAACGGCCGCGCGTAGTCCGGGCGCAGGTGCCATTTCGTCACGCCCGAGACGTGCGTGCGGTAGTCTTCGACGCGGGCTTTGCCTGGTGGTTGGACGTAGGAGTCGTAGATTTGCTCGCCGTGGAAGTTCACCAGGGATACTCGCGCGAGCAGGTCGTCCGAGTGCGGCGGCGGGCCTGTGCCGACCATTTCGCAGTCCAGGGCTAGGTACTTGCCGGCGCGGTGCGAGGGGTGCAGGCCGCCGTTGATGGTGTCGTCGAACATTGCGTTTGCGTTTGCGTTTGCGGAGGCGGTGGCGGAGCGGGTGTGCGAGGAGCCGTAGGCGGCGGCGAGGTCGGCGGCGGGGATGTCATGGTCTGTTGTGAGGGAGGAGATGGATTTGGTGGTGGGCTCTGCTTGGGTGGCAGACGACATGTAGGAGCCCATTTTGCGCTTTTTGCCGAGGGCGGAGGTGTTGTCGCCGGTGAGCTTGGCTTTGATGTAGCGGGTGGGAGGTTTGGTGGTGGTTGAGGAGGTCTTGTCTAGAGGCCGTTTGCGCTTGATGCCATTGCTGGATTTTGTGGTCGACGAGTCCGTTGGTTTCTTCTCGGCCTGCAGTTTTGCTTGAAGCTTTTTCCAGTTGCTCGACAGGTCGGTGATGGGTGCCGGCATGCTTATGGTTGCATTGCTGTTGCTGTTGCTGTGGCTGTGGTCGTGGTGGTAGTGTAAATGTACCTGGGTACTGAAGGTTGGTAAATAAATGTCGCTGTGAACTTTTCTGGAAAGATGCAAGGCCAGCCAGTCTGCTGGCGCGCCTCGGCTGGCTTCCGGCCCGGCTACGACGCCGGGCGCAATCATCAGCACTACGACGACGCGAGCCTCGAGACAGCGACAATAATATATACATACCATCAGCACTGCCAAAAATACTTGTGCAGTAAACCCCAAATCATCTAGATCGAGCGCGTCATGGCGCCACGTGAAAATGGCGGTAACGACGGCGATGGCCCGAAGCCGGAAAAGAGCATTGCAACACTTTCGACACTGAGGTATGGCTTCCTTTTATGCTGCTATGCGCAAGATGCATTTTGCAGGTATTTTTTTTTTGGCTGGACGAGTGCTGATATGTGCTGCAGAATCGGTGTCAAGGCCATGATCGAGAAGGTGGGTGGGCTTCGCGCAACGCATGCGACAATTCTCACGTTCAGCCAGCTGATAATCATCAAAACCAGGACGGCGAAAACCGAAAAGCAGAAATTCTTTCCATCACAACTCGCAAGGGCCGGCCGACATTCTACGTGCATTATGAGGAGTTCAACAAACGTCTCGACGAATGGGTTGCTCCAGAGAGAATCGACCTCTCACATGAGGTCGAGTGGCCAGTGCCAGAGAAGCCAGAGCCCAAATCAAAGCAGAAGCAGACCTCAAAAACAGACTCGAAGCAGACCAAGACTGGTCAGAAACGGCCCCGTGCTGGCACCCACCAGCGCGAGGCGTCCAGCACTCCCTTCGATGGCTCTGCCATGAGCTCGCGACGGCCGTCGCAGAGCGGTGGCAAGGAGAATCGTGATCCCAGTCTGATCGCCGTCACCACCGAAGACCTCGACGGTACGCCACAACCCGAAGATGAAAACAACGTCGATCTCGTCGACCTGCAGGCGGCTGCTGCGAAAGCAAAAGCTGTGCCAGACCATGTTCCTGTGAGCCGCGAAGATGAGATCGAGAAACTCCGCGTTGGCGGCAGTATGACCCAGAACCAGACTGAAATCTCCCGTGTAAGAAACCTCGAGAGTATACAAATGGGCGACTCGGAGATCGAGCCCTGGTACTTCTCGCCATACCCAGCCGAATTCACCGATGTCGATATGGTCTACATTTGCGAGTTCTGCCTGGGCTACTATGGAAATCTTCACCAATTCACACGCCACCGGAGTAAGTGCACACTGCTGCACCCTCCCGGCAACGAGATTTATCGCGACGACAACGTTTCATTTTTCGAGATCGACGGGCGGCGGCAACGCACTTGGTGCCGTAACCTTTGCTTGCTCAGCAAGCTCTTCCTCGATCACAAAACTCTCTACTACGATGTCGACCCTTTCCTGTTCTACTGCATGACTACTCGAACCGCTCACGGCCATCACCTGGTCGGCTACTTCAGCAAAGAAAAGGAGAGCGCAGAAGGCTACAACGTCGCCTGTATCTTGACCCTCCCACAGTTCCAGCGCAAAGGCTACGGTCGCCTTCTGATTCAATTCTCCTACGAACTCAGCAAAATCGAAGGCAAGCTCGGCTCGCCCGAGAAGCCTTTGTCAGATTTGGGCCTGCTGGGCTACCGAGCGTTCTGGCAAGAAGTCATCGTGGACTACCTACTCGACCACGGCGGCCAACTGAGCGTAGAGGAAATCGGCGGCGCCCTGGCAATGACGACAAACGACGTCCTGCACACGCTGCAGAACCTGAACATGCTCCGCTACAGCAACAAGAACCACGTGATCGTGCTCACAGACTCGGTGGTGCAGCAGCGCGAGAAGCAGAAGGAGAAAGAAAAGATCAAGGGCAAGCGCTTCATCGAGCCTACCAAGTTGCAGTGGAAGCCTCCGGTCTTCAGCGCTGCTGCAAGGACATGGTAAGTCTGAGATTTCTGTTTCTTTTTTCTTTTCTTTTTTGTTGCAGGCCTCTCTGCTCTTAGTTTCACTGCCTATCAAGAGCTACTGACTGATTATGACTACAGGAACTGGTAACCCTCGCTTTGGCGAGCGACTTTGGCGCGTAAAGAGTACATTAGCATTGGCGTTTTATTTGCAGTCTTCTGTACAAGAAGACTCGGCGGAGAGGCTCGAGGCGATTGACCAAAGAAAAAAATTGATACCCAGCACTGAATTTGAAATACTCTTTAAAACTCCAGCGGAGACAAGCAGTCTTGCACGGAGCTTGCCATGTTTGCAACATCGCTTTTTATTTTTTCATTTACAAAAAAAATAAGGTCCAGAATACGTGGTTTATCATATAATGGTCGTCTACAACGTGATGCTGCTCATTTCCCAGGAGCTTCGGCCATATACGCATAGAAACTATCACACCGGCATCTTGAGAGATCGTAAAAAGATCCAAAAGACACAGTTCATACGTCTCATTCGCGAACTATCTTATCTCGCAATGCCATCTGGATGCACTCGGCCCAGTCCCACAGCCATTAAAGCAACAATTGAAGGAAGAGAGAATGAGCAATTCCCTGCCTGCAAAAATATGTGTAGTACGATAGAGAAAACGATTTCCTGCTCCCAAGCACGATGACCCCGCCACCCAGAAGTCAACGGCTGGTGTCATTCACGTTCTTCTATCGTAGTATACGTCTTTCTGGTGTGCGACTTTGGTGGACAATGATGGAGGATTATTTTGAAGTTTTCTTTCTTTTCTTTCGTTGCATGATGTGTGCTGGAAAATGCTTTAGGGTTGCCCTTTCGTGGGAAGCCTTTTGGCCTCCTTTCTCCTGTTCCTTTCCCTCACACTTCGTGCGGCGTCGGCGGCGGGTTGGTGTGCTTTGCAGCGATTACAAGAAGTAGTCGGGCGTCCTGCGCGAGACCATGGGTTCGCCGGCTCTGGGGCAAGGGTCGAATTGCAAGCTGAGATTGGGGATTAGTGACGAGCGCAATGATTGTAAAGGGCGAAACGCGGTAACGTACAAGGTATACTTAAGGTGTTCGTCGATCTCCATGATCGCTGCTTGGTTGCCACAGCGGTAGCAGTAGTTGGGTGCTGTAATTCAATGTTAATAAGTGCACTCCGGTCGCGCAATGTTGCTGCATATGCCTTACCTGAGAAGATTGTGACGACGTTTCGGTCCTGGCTCCAGTTGTAGCCCTCCATGACCAATTGATGCGCACGCGCGACGAGCGTAAGCCCGTTGTTGTGGTTGAACGCCTCGCTGATGTCCTGACCGAATGTGTATCCAGCTCCTCTGGGGCTTATTCCCCATCCGCAGCGGTCGTCGGGGTCGGACCAAAGCAGGTCGCACATAGGACCCTCGTGAGGCACTTCCTGTATCCTGTCCAGTGCACGGATGTTATCAAGCGTGTCAATGCTGGGAGAGAGACCTCCGTGAAGACAGAAGATCTGGTTGTCGATGAGCGCGGTAAGAGGCAGGAAGTCGAACAAGTCTGTGAAGTACTTCCAGACGTTGGCGTTGCCGTATTTACGCAGGCACTCGTCGTAGAAGCCGTACACTTGAGTGATCTGGCGGGACTCGTGGTTGCCACGCAGGATGGTGATGCGGCTTGGGTAGCGGATCTTGAGGGCGACGAGCAGAGTGACGGTCTCAACAGAGAAGTAGCCACGGTCGACATAGTCACCCATGAAGAGGTAGTTGGTGTCGGGATTGGGGCCTCCAATCTTGAACAGCTCCATCAAGTCGTGGAACTGACCGTGGATGTCACCGCACACTGTCACCGGGCACTTCACCGGCTGCACATTGCTCTCGTCCTGCAAAACTTCCCTCGCCTTCTCGCACAGCCTCCGCACTTCGTCCTCGGACAGCTGCTTGCATGCCATCAAGCTCTCGACCCAGCTGTCAAGGGTGCCGATGTTGGGTGGGTCCACGGGGTCGCCCAGAGTGTGCTCGACCTTTCCTACGTCCTCCATGTTGGTGTCTCCGACCGGCTGCCTCAGCGCGGCAGCCTCCGCCATTCTGTCGGGAGCAGGATGTGGTGGTGTGTGTGTGTGGATCGCGCGATGTCGGCGGAGGGAGGAGTAGGGACGGAGCCGGGGGTGGTGATGGTGGTGGGGGCTCGGTGAGGCTTTGTTTCGCGGCGGGATGGGGATGTTGAGGGGGCGCGGCCCACGGTCGGTCGGGGATGGGATGCGGTGGAGGAGGATCACGTGCGGGCGGGGAGAGGGCGGTGGTATTTGTGGTAGATGGCGTGTCAATGGTGGTATATGGGAGGCGGCTGAGTGTTGTTACCCTCTGGTGGTGGTGACGCTGCTGTTGCTGTTGTGCCAAGGCCATGCATTTGGAGCGGGATGATGATTCGCACGGGCTGGCTTGCTTGCCTAGCTTGCTGGGCTGACTTGCGACTGGAGTTGCTGGGAAGACAGCTGGGCAGGCGGCAGGCACGCGACATGGCACGTTGGCGGTGAGGCGCCTGTTTACGTGTGGAATACTGCCTGACAATCGTTTTTATTTTAAACTTTTTAGTATGAGCAGATTCGATCAATTGTATTGATGAGACCTTGGTATTGACTGGTACAAGTAGCACGTAATATCTACATCAGCCTGTAGAGCATGTGCTCTAGGACTGGTTACTCGTACACAGCGCTGCTGGCACATGTGAAGACTCATAGACACCACCAACAACTAACAATAACTCGACGCCTGGCTTGGAGCGACAGATTATCTATCCTGCAATTGGTTCGGTGGAACTGAGCGATTGAAACACCAACGGGCCAGACAGATAACACCGCGCCACCCGAGGATGCAATCATTTCACTCATGACTCTCCTACCAGTCTGGACCTCATCGCGCTTGAGGATGTCACGCCATCTGTACTCGCCGTGTCTACGCTCCAGCTCGATTCCTTCTACGATATCTTTTCGCTGCTGCGAAACCATTTCGCTGTCGGGTTCGCCATCCCAGACTTCGCACAATACCTGCAATGCCTCGTCGTTTTGGCCATGAGCGTACAACCAGCGAGGAGACTCGGGGATGCCGAAAACAAGAACGACCACGATCTGTGGCGGAGTCAGTCATGTCTCCCCAGTTAACACAACATTCCACTGCTTACAAGCGCGAAGAAGACTTGGCAGGCGATCGGGACACGCCATGCGACCGATCCAGGAACAAAGCTCATGCCGTAATCGAAGTAGTAAGCGATGACCTGTATCAGGTTAATTATCCATTCACCTCGAACAATAGAATAGGCCACTCACGATACCAACGCCAACGAAAAGCGGCTCAGACGACACCAGTCTACCTCGACGTTTAGCATCGCAGAGTTCGCTCTGATACATGGGAACAGTGCTTGTTTCGATGCCAGTGCCAATACCCGTGACATATCGAGCGACCATGATTTGCGCCACAGAATACGACGTGCACTGCAGAATGGCGCCAATGATCTTTAGAACAAGTCAGCAACGTTGCGCAATGTCTCAATGTTCTCGCCTTGCAACCCACAATCCAAGCCATGGCAAACCACATGCAAACTCGCCTCCCGAGTTTCTCGCCGATGAAGAACGTTAGGATGCACCCGGAGAAGGCGCCCAAGTTGTATATCGCAACGATGATGCCCTCGAGCGCACTACTTGGTTGCCCGAAAGTGCTGCGCCAGTCTTCGTTCCCCACGATGCCCGAAAAGACGCCTTGGTCGTAACCGAACAAGACTAGAATCACAATTTAGGTGGCGAAAGGGCAGAGAGATACGGACTGTTCTTACTGAAAGCCATTTGGCAAGATATCATCACCGCCGCTTGCAAGCGCCATCCTCTTCCAAACCAGTTCTGCTTCAGTGCTTGACCCATTTTGGTAGCAACTGCTCCTTGCGATGCTGTGTGTTCCAAGATTCTCTGCAGTTTACACTGAGGCGGTGTGATTGAACCGACACGAGAATGACATAAGAAAGTACCCAAGGGGCAGAAAAGCAGAGGTCCGATTCCATATCATCGTCTCTAATCGAACGATCGCTCCCGCGGGGCTGAGTAGATCTGTCGTGCCAGACGGCCTGCCATCTCAGTTGTCACATTGTACAGCATGGGTAATGACGCCACTCCACCGGCACACGGCCTATGAGCCGATGTATACGCAAAGATGCTCGAGCCTCCAGCCTCGAGGAGAGTGCATGGTTGTGTATGACGCACGGATGGGCGGAGTGAGTTTGGCGACAAGAAAGTAAGCTTGCGCCAATACCAGCGAAGCTTCAGCCGCCTGTGCCCGCCCTATGTGAAGTCTTGGTAGATCTGCCTGGCCTGGAGAACCCTCGCTTGCGGAGATAGATGATGGAGATGGGGACAACCTCGATGCTCTGGCTATACTTGCTACAGTCTGGGGAAATAGATCAGCAGAATGAACGACTTTCGGCATCTTCTATCCGTACGACTGGGGTTGCAGACGTCAAAGTGACGGGCGAGGAAGTTGTAACCGCTCAGTCTTGGACCGGAAATGACACGCAGGAGTGAGTCACAAGTAAAGTTGTCAGGCAATGTTGACATCCACTGAGATAAAAGTTGTAACCAGTGTGTACAATTCAATACTATATAAGGTATCTTCGAGAACATAAGTAGCAGTCACGACGCTTGTACCGTGCTGTGGTAGTCGGATTCCCGAAACATTACCCAGCCGAGGGGTACGGATCGCTAGCTTTCGCAATCGCCAAAGCAACCTCTTCATCCTCATCTTCATCGTCGTAGTCAGGTTCCAGACCAGGTAGACAGAACAGGTCATCTGTGCCTAGTCCATGAGGCAGTCTCTTGCGTTTGGCCTCTTTGGCATCACAGCCTCCGACATGCTCGCGGAAATGTGCGACGTAATTTCGCTGTATGTTGTCTGTTTCTGTGAAGCTAGACTGGTCGCCGCGGTAATCGAGAAGTGGTAAGTGTAAGAGCTCAGGCAGATCACCCTTGAAGGGAAGAGTTGAGTGTAGGGCTTGAGTTCCGGAGACATGCTTTCTTTCGGTGTGTGGAACGATGACCGGTGGCTCATCCGCCGACAGGAAAGATTCTCCCTCTAGGGAATGAGGTAGCTTCGCTGCGCCATCTTCTTTCTGACCCTTCTCCGGTCGCATGAATTCCTCAGGTAGTTGAGCCAGCTCGTTGTGTACGGTGACGAAAGTCTTTGCGGGATGGAGCATGTGCCAGTTCCTTGCTCGCATCAGCTCGAGCAGATATTCCATCCAGGCAGGCTCGGTCTCAGTGATTTCTTTCTTCAATTTCTTTGCCTTGCCGCTTTGACTTGCTGCCAATCGATTGGCCACGAAGTCATGGAAGGTGGCCCACTTTTCGCTGAAAATGAGACTGGCGGTAGATGACGGGGCCTGGTATATGAAGGGTGAGGGCGCACTCTTGTCCAACTTCTCGTTTTCGAGGTATGCGCGACCTTTCATGTCTGCCACTGTGGGTAGAGCAAGCGGTCCGCTGCCATTTAGCAACATCGAGGGAACGTCAAGGGATGCCCCAACAAGTTCACCCGAATACGGGGATCTATAAGAGGAGTATTGATATTCGAGGATGACATATTGCAGGTATTGTAGGTACTGTGGGCTGAGTTCCGCCTGTGGGGACAGTAGCAACACATGTGTGTCCGGGCTGGTTGGGAAGAATGACTCTAAGAAGCGCAGAGACGATTGCTCCGAGCTAGAATGCTGGTCTGGGATGCGATGACGCACCGAAAGAGTGCTGACACTTGTGGGAGACCAGTGCTCTGCAGGAGGCCAATGCAAGTGGCTCAGATATGAGCCAGTGAACTTCTCGATTGAATTTGGTAGCTCGATCGTAAGTCTTGGTGGCCGCAGGCCAGCGTAATCCGCGGATTCCAGACTTTTGAGTAATCTGATCAGTCCGCCTGAGCTGTCTTTAGGCGCGGGAATCAGTATATCTATCTGAGGCTTGTGCCAGCAGCTCAAGCTGCCTGAATCAAGTCTCGTCATCCACAGGAAGTCCTCGTAAGCACCGTCCGGAATCTCGATCACCGGATGGTTGTACGCTTTGCCTTTCGCTCGCATTGCACGTGTGAAAGGCGCGTCTTCAACCAGGCTGTCGTCGGTGATGATCGCTTGCGGGTGCATAAACTCGTTGATATGTCTCATTGCTCCTGACACAGAAACCTCAAGTCGTCGGTCCGTGCTGTATTCACTGTAGTCACCCCTGCCATCGTGGAACACGACTGCGCAGTCTTTACTTGAGACGCCGTTGATCTCGAGGATCTCGTCAAGGGACAATGCGTCGCGACCCAGTAGCGCAAGATGTACATAGTTTCGGTTCCATTTTGCCATCTCGCATGCCATCGGTAGCAGGTTGGCCGCGCTCTTCAAGGAAGATGCAGCGAACAGCACATTGCGGTTGTTATTGCGCTGCCCCGTTGTCCGTGTGATCGAATGCAGGCTCGATGCGAGTCTGTAAAACTTGATCGGTCCATCGTAGTACTGCTTCTCGACCTCACTATCTTCCGCATCTGTCACCGGCTTGGGCGGTGCTCCAATAAGTCCATTACGAGAGGACTGAGGTGTGCTTGCGCCGGCATATTGTTCGAGGTCTGTAGGTTGGCCATACCGTTGTCCATCAACACGTCGAAGGTCGGCAGGAGGGTTCGTAATGAAGAGATACAACAGCACTATGCTTGCCAGCAGGCCAAGTTGTCGACGCTTGCGCCAGCGCAAGATGTTGAAGGCATTGGCAGCTGAATGTGATCGTTTGGGACGGAAGTCGTCATCGCGCTTCCCAAGCTCCTCGTCTTTGCTCAAGACGCGAGAGTGGTAGGGCATGCTGCGATGCTGCGGTTCGGTAGGGGGTATCGAGTGTGTGGGCGAAGGGTGCCTCCTCATGCACTATCGGTATTGGCGCATGTTTCTTCGACACGTGTCAAGGTGTAATCGTAGGTGGTAGCACATTCAAGTACTCGAAGAGTGTAGTCTGTTCGTGAATAACAGATGGTAGCGACTCCTCAGAGTGTACATGAAACTTTCAAAAGACTGGCCCATGTGAACATCATCTATTGCTACGTAATCCATCTCTCGTCAGTTGCTTTCACGTGCATTTGGCATCAGCGAGGGTCTGAGCGCACGCTCATAACCCTAACCCGGAATGAGCGAACCATGTCCTCCATGTTTGGACACACACGTATCGGCATGGCCTCCATTGCGAGACAGTATACGAAGTACGTTGGTATGTGGCAAGCTGCGAGAAGATGGTACGCACGTGTGAATCATCACGGCTAATTTATTTTTGAATAAGATCAGAAGGAATAGATAAATCCTTCCGTCTAGCCTCCCAAGAGTTGCCCGGATCTGATCAGCTCAGTCGTAGGTCGTGAATCTGGGTGTCATGTAGTTCATCGACTATTCAGTCTAGGAGGGATAATGTTTTTGCGAACAGAGTTATCATGGACATGCACACCAGTCTCTGATAGGCCGAATACCTCCGGTAACGGTTTGAGGGCGCTTACATGCAGGGCGTGCATTCGCGTTCACTTATAGCCAAGGCAGCGTCAGCTGGGGCTGAAGTAAACATATAATCGTCCGAGAGCCTACAATAATTCAACTTCCTCCCCAGGAAGTATTCACTCATCACGACAACTTCTTCTTCTTCTCCATCTCTGACAACATGCAAGCCTGGAAGTGCCATATCGGCGACCCCAATCCTCGTCGGACTGAGGTTCCAATCCCCAGCCCAGGTGCGGAAGAAGTGCTCATTAAAGTCTTAGCTATGGGCGTATGCCACTCAGACTGTACGATCCTAGCTCTCAAAGAGCCTGTGTTGGGGATAGGCGCAGAGTTCGTAATGGGCCATGAAGGTGTAGGAGAGATTGTCCGTCTCGGCTCAAAGGTCGACGAGTCTCGATTTGCCGTCGGCGACAGAGTTGGCGTTTACCTGAATGCAGGCTGTGAGCGCCCCGATTGCCTCCAATGCAATCGCGGCCAACAACAACTTTGCAAAAGTGAGGGTGGACATTATGGCATTGGCCGCGAGGGATTGGCTGCTGAGTATGCGGTCATCCACCAACGGGCAGCATTCCATATACCGTCCACACTCGACAATAAGCTCGCGGCTGTATCAGCAGATGCGGTCCTCACGTCTTACCATGCGGTCAAGAACACTGCCGCCGTTCGGCCCGAGCACACAATCATAATCTACGGACTCGGCGGCTTGGGATTCAACGGGCTGCAGACAGCCATACACCTCAAAGCCAAACGGATTCTCGTCGTCGACAACCGGCAGGAGTCCGTAGATGAGGCGATCAAGCTCGGCATACCAGCAGCAGATGCTTTCTGCACGGCAGACCCGACAGCGAAAAAGGTGCACGAGTTCGTGGCCGAGCAGCAAATTGCTATCGACACCTGCATCGACTTCGTCGGTCACGCAGACACCATCATGAGCGCACAACTCGCCTTAAGGCCTGCGGGTACGCTGGTTATGGTCGGATTGCTCAGTGCACAGGTGACATTGGTGCCCCTTGTGATAGTTTGCACTGGTTTGACGATCAAAGGCTCGTACAATGGGAGCATAGTTGCTTACGAGGAAGTTTTGAATCTGATGAGTAAGGGCATCTTGACTCCGCGAGTCCAGACTTTATCGATCGAAAAACTCCCAGAAGTGCTGAAGGACTTGGATGATGGAAAGATCGAGGGCCGCATGGTTCTGTTGCCAGATTGGAAGCGCTGAAGATTCAGCTTTCTATGGAAGGTGGGAAATCATGTCGGCGGATGGCAACACGTGGATGGTAGCATATTGGTAGATCCATGATGGTATGGATATATGACAACTCCTTGCTCCTCATTAATCTCGTTCGAAGGATGTTCATACAGCATTCAAGTACTGCGGACTACAAGATCTCGTTCCCAGAATAACCGTTAATACCCGCCACGGGCTCTTGTGTCCAGTCCGCCAAATTCATACTCGCACAGCAAGACATTATTGACCGATCCACAATCGCCTCGAACGGCAAGGGTGTAAGTGCTTTCTTTCTTTACGGGGAAGCGCAGAGAAGGCCCTGGCCGAGCTGCAAAGGTGTTAGTATTGATACAAAAGAGTTATCACAGGTCAGAAGACTCACGATCGGCAGCACACAGCACTGAGCAGTGACACCAAGAGTGGCACAGACGGCGTCGAACTCGTCAATGGTCTGAGGAGAACCAGTGGCTTTAGATGTTGTTAGTTGGTTCAATTTGAGGAAATCACTAGCAACACTAACGGTTCTCGCAGGTGATGGCGGCAAGATCAAGGACATCAAGCTCGCAGCACTGTGCAACCCTGCTGCCACAAAGAGCAGGGTTGGCCTGGGCCATGACGACGGACGCACCGGCGGCGAGAGCGAGGATGGCGGTGGAGAACTGCATGGTGACTATTGTTTGTTTGTTTTGTACGTTTGTGTGATGTTGTGAGGAGTAGATAGATTGTAGAAGGTGAAGAGTTAGGGCATAACGACTTGGATAGTAGTACTTATAGCTTTCTGTTCGAGGTGCATCGTCAACGATTGATCCCTGAACTCACATTGGAAACACGGCAAGAGCTTGCTAAGATTGCTCGATCCAATAGCGCCACACCTACATCACTGTTATCTCTGTTACAGCAAGGAAACTTGGTCTTGAGACTGATCTGAGTGGTCGAGTCGGATGATGATGATGTCAAAGCAACAGTATTCAGACCTTAAGGCCAGGCCGTGCGGGCGTCGTACATCTAGTGCAGAACTAGAGTACTGGGGTATCGAAGAGTGGCGTTGCGACCATGTGTTCCAATGAAAAGAGGAGGTGGCAGACGGCTTGTCTGCAGGGGCACGAGCGGACAGTCGTCGATGTACCATCGATGATGCTCAAACGTATCGACCGTTCTCATCATTCTGAAGCTTCAAATTTTTTCAAAGGTGCCACACATATCAATGCATGATCAACAAGGGGCAATGGCGAGCGATATTCTGGTGTCTAGTCTGTCTTCACCAAATCTTGCCATGTCGACGTGCAGAAGACATGACGGTGTGGAGAGAGGCATAGGGATTCGCAGGGATAACCTGAACAATGCGAACAATGACCGACCTCTCGCTGATCAAAATCAACAACAGGCCCGACCATTGAGCGCTTGGCGATGTGACTGGCGTCCAGGCCTGCAGTGCACGTGGCAGTAGTCTTTGAAGGTAGTCGGATGTGTGTAAAAGTGGGCGCTTCCGTCAATGAACAGGACGTTTTGACGTTCGACCCCTGTCGCATCCTTGCTCGAACGGCCAAGTCAATTTAATCGAGGGTGCTAATCTTTCGTATCTAGTTGGCATGTATTGGCAGATGCCGATAGCGCTTGAGCAGCGTTGTAGCGCCACAGCCGCCATGGTCTGCTATGGGACTGGGGAAACTTGAAACTAGGTTCGGGGACGTGGATGAAGAACCGGCCAGTGACTAGTGTTGTGAAGAGGTATAGCAGACGGGTCACAAGGTCGGACGTCGATCTGATTCGGGGTCGCCGGTCGACGCGAGAGTTTCAACTCGACAGCCAGCGGCACGGCATTCGATGGCAGCATGACAAGGCAGGTCGAGTCGAGGTAAGTGGTCTGCTACACGCGTAGAACTGCCTGAACACATGCCTGAAGTGTGGCAGAGCGCACTTGTTATCTTCGATTGGACGAGTCCGCTTGTGAGGCTGGCCAACCACTGCCAAGCGTCGAATGCAACGTCGGCGCTCCTGCAACCGCCGAGCTCTCCTGACCGACCGTCTTACGTTTGCCTATGGTTGCTTCGAAATTCCCAGGATACAAGCATCTCCAGCGCTGACTTCAACATAGTCATGCAATATAGCCTTACAACTGCGACTGTCGGCGCCGATGTGGTTGCGGTGCCGCCAACGCGTATGAACTTACGCCGACGTTGCCAACGGGAGTTACATTGTGCAGAACAGAGATGTTATATATGATGATGAGAACACCGTATAACTGGCTCGCTTTGAAGAACAGACTCCAAAACCTCGCCAATAATTACAGACAATTCCTATCAAGCACTGAAACAGCGTCAATCTGAGTCCACTCATTCATGTTCATTATGCAGCCCTCGGTACCACATCGATACGACTTGTCGGCTTCCTGCCAGCAAATCATTTCGCAGGAATACAACAAAGACGCGGCTACCATCATGGTCAGATCTTGCGTCGCCGACCCAGGGCTATGGCCCGTCCTCCGCGATCACAAATGCAATGGTGTCACCTTGACGCCTTCCGGACTATATGGCGACATGGCCATCACCATCACGAAGCACATCTGGGCGAACACTAGACCAGGCGAGAACCTGCCTGGCTTGAATGTCTGTGAGATGCACGTCGACAAACCTTTGAAGGCGCAGAATCCTCAGGTTGGCGACGGCCAGTGGCTGGAGATGCGCGCGACCGCCGAAGGACTGGATGGTGCGGGCATTGTCCACTGCACCTTTAGTCATGTGTCTCCAAAAGGAGAGCGCATTGATGATCTTGCACATTGCCTTGTTCGGCTCGAAGACGAGGACGAGTGGCGTGCTGAGTGGTCAATATATGAGCACCAGGTTGTAAGCCAGGTGCAGCGACTGCAAGCAAGAGCAAAGATGGAGAAATCCGGGCAGATCCGCACGATTCATCGCCAAAAAGCTTACGAACTCTTCAAGACTTTTGTCGAGTACGACGGCGACTACCAAGCGATGAGCGAGATCATCATCGACAAAGCCGCTCTGGAAGCAACTGCACTCCTGGACATCCTGCCCAAGTCTGAAGATGAACTGGCCGGTCCCTACTACCTCGATGGCTCGTGCCATCTGTCTGGATTCATCTGCAATGCAACCGACGAAGACACTAAGAAGAACGCGTACATCAGCCACGGGTGGTCCGCTGCGAAGATCTCCAGCGAGCTCCAGCCTGGCAACGGGAAAGAGCTTCGGAGCTATGTGCGCATGCAGCCAGAGGGCAAAGACGTGCTGGGCGGCACAGTCTTTGTGCTTTGTGGCAACAAGATCGTGGGCAGCTGGGAGGGTGTTAGCTTCAAGAGAATCCCACGGAGGGTTCTGAACATCTTCCTGCCTCCACCCAAGCCCATCAGAAGCTGAATCATGAGATTTGTGTGATTAGATGCATGGAACGATAGCGGTAGTGGAATAGAACGAATTTTCTCGCACCTGAGAGCAACACTATCATAGCAACCGTTGATTCATCTAAGAGCCCGCAATCCTGAGGCAGTAGTGCGCCGTGAACAGGGCGTCAGGTCCCTTGTGCTTCTCATCCATAGTGTGTTCACCCTTAAGTTGCATTCCCAGCGTCAAGTTTGCAAGATATTCGGCACCACCCTGCCTGTGCCGACAATCGTCAACTCGTGGTCTGATCCATGAGCTCGTGGCAATTGCACAACACGCAGTGGGCAGCGATGATATATTCGCAATTGTTATTATGAGTGGGGCTCTTTGCATTCGGTCTTCGTTTTTCGGGATTCTGCTTTGCATCTGTGTGCTGATCCCGCCAATTGGCATAACCGACATACCAATGACAGATTTGCAGGTAGTAGCAGGGCATCCAGATGAAACGTGTTCAGGAATGCAGCGCGAATGATGTATGCTGCCCCAGCGAACTAATGGCTGGAATTTGCGCCCTTCGTTTGAAGGGAAGCGCCGAGACAGACTGAAGAGCTTTGAATAGTAGTATTGGATTGGATTATATCCTGATTGCTTGAAATTGAAATAAGTCTCGCACTCGCTGTCGAATCGATAAACCAGGAACTTTCGGATCGGTCTCCCATCGGTCGCTATGATGATCGTACATTCAGAATTTCTCTGCTAGTAAGTGGCCGAACAACGAGGTTTATTCGGCGCTGTGCGCGGCAAATCTGGCCTTTCTCTTCTCGGCCGCCTGCTTGTCGGCTTCGGTCATCCACCCACCAGGCTTGCCGTTAGCAGCCGGCTTCTCTTTACGCTCGCTGTTCTGCCTGTTTCCCGCACCTGGTCTCACGCGGCTGCGCTTGCGGACACCTCCATCTTGAGCACCCTCTGACACTCTCTTCTTCTCTTTCTCTGCGCGCTGAGGCAGCGCCTGGTTAAGCAGACCAGGTACGTTTGTGGTGCCAAAGCGCTTTGCCCTCTCCAGTTGCTTCAGTGTCTCATCGCTGCTCGGGTCAATTCCGAACTTCTCTGCACGCTTCTTGCGCTTTGCGATCTCCTCGTCCAGTGTGCGCTCTTGCAGACCTAGTGAGAAGTCTTCTGGGGTCTTGGTTGGCTCGCCGGCAGCTTCCGTTCCTTGTGGCGCGTCGTCTGTCTTGGGTGCGGCTGGTGCGGCTCCCACGGTTTCGTCAGGCTTCGATGGGTCTTCGCCTACTTGCTGGTTGGGTACAGCTTGTGGGTTCGCGACTTGTCCAAGGCCGCCGGCGGCGATGGCGGTAGCATTGGGCTCACTGGTGGCAGCTTTTGCGGTCTCGGTCGCAGGCTCTTCGTCCCAATCGATCTCGTCATCGGCAGGCGCGGATTCGGTAGCTTCGGGAGCAGCAGTGCTCTGGGCGTCGTTGTCTTCGAGGCGCTTGACGAGGTCGGCCTTCTTGCCGTTGTGAGGGAGGCCGCGCTCCTTGCACAGCGCCTGCAACTCGTCGTTCTTCTTCTTGGCGTATTCTGCCATTGCTGTTGTCACGATGGGCTGTAAAAGGTATTTTGTTGTGATATGGGGAAAGGTGGTGGTATGCGATCCGGAATGCTCGATGAGGTCCTTGAGTGTTGGTGATGGCCGGTTGCTGGTCGCGTTGGCGCGCGCAGCTCCACACGACTGGATCGCTCCTTGACTCGTCAGTGCGCACAGACACAAACAACTGAACTGCCCTAAAGCAACCTTGCAGCTGAGCTATATAAAGTAGTGGCCGATATCTTGTCACGTGAATATATTCTTTGGTAGAGCTCAATTACTTGCTGATGGTCCAGACAAAATACAACATGATTACATGACACTGCCCAATGAAGACGTTCCACGGTATACTACCCACCAGTGCCAAATTCACGTGCAAACTTTCACAGCTCGTGTCTCTACCGCAATACACTAACCCTATTCGAAGGACCGACATTCACATGGATCTTTCACGTTCGCCTGCTATCGACATTGATTGTCTAAAGTAATCTGCTAGCGATATCATATGCTTCCTGCCTGAATTACACGCTGTCTTGGTGCAACGGGAAGTCGTTGTGATCGAGATGGAGCTGTCTCTTCCAAAATTGCCAGCCAACCCATGAGAAACATCCTGGACGAACCACGATCCTTCCACTTTGACAAAACCAACTACATTCGACTGTCTCCACAATCATCACTTGCGCCTTGAAAGTGACCTACTCTGCTCCTCCGTCATCTTCATCTTCAAGTAGTATGTATATCCCATCATCGCGACAAGACTGCATTCGACGGCGAACAAGAAGTAGTGAGTTCGTGAAGAGCAGACGCGTTCAGTACTCCAATATTCACGACACACTCGGTAGTGCGAGAAAGCTAGCGCGGCGATCCCTGCCAGAGTCCTAACTTTAGTTAAAGTCATGTACGGGCATATCGGTAAAACAGAAGTACTGACCACCAGATGTGAAGCGCTGTCGGAACAATGATATGTTGAAGTATGATATTTCTCGGATATGCATCAACGAGAGCCGACAGTGGGACCTTCCACGGATCATCGTGTAGGCTGGACTGTTCGGAAACAGGTGTTGGCTTTGATGTGCTCTCGTTGGGTTTCGTTTGCTCCATGATGTCAAAGCAGGATGCGTTAGTTGCCTCGGAAAGTAGCTCGTTCGCTCTTTACGCGAAGGGGTTGATTTGGAGATGGTATTTGTATTGAGAGAATCTTCTGAGGCTCTGACTGTTGTTGTCGGAGCATTCAAGTCTGCCACATGGGAAGAGAAGGAAAGAGAATGTTAGCAAATGGGGCGAATACCCGTATTGCCTGAGGCATGTGTTGTGTGGCTTGAAGAATACCTAGCCGCACGTAACGTTGGCTGTCCTATCGGGTGTAGGTGCAAGGGATTCACTTTCAGCCGCAGTCACGAAGGATTTGTATGCTGTGTTACAATCGAACAAGAGTGTGTCTACTGGACAAGGCTGGCCGTCGCGTCCGAGGGTCCAAGCGCTCATCACAAGCTCCACTATTGGAGGTAGCGGCGGCTTGTTTCATTGCTTAGCCTCCACAGATCTTCACGCCCCATGTTTCTGTGTGGACTCACCTGGTCACACACCGGACATCACCTCAATGAAGCGTCGATAGCGTACAGACTTACAACGATCGGGAGTTGACCGCCAGCTCAGGCAAGACAGGATACATACCGGATCAGATCGCAGTTCCTGCTACCAATTCTGCCCCCAACCCGGAGACCTACTCATCCATTATAGCTGTCACGGACTATCTACACCTTTAGGGCCTTCTTCTTGCGGCATCACAGGCTAAGAAACTGTGACCTAGTGCCTCGCACGGCATCATCCACACCGGAGCATCCAAATCGTGATATTTTTGCTCAGCCTAGAACGGTAGCAACGGCCGATAGATCGTGCTACATGAATATGTCTGTTCGGTCATCATGGTGAGGGTGAAGCGTCCCCCGGACCTGAAAAACCCTTCTAAGGCTCATTCCGATGCCTGAGTGCCGCCAAAATTGATCTCACAGCCTGTGGCTTTGGGATGGCGCGGATGCATGAAGCACGATTCTCCATGACTGGTCAACCACAGCTGATCGTGTCACTCAGGCACGACGCATTGGAATGTCATTTTCCTCGCTCTACGGCATACAAGGTGAGATCTCTGGCTACACGTAGGGTAGAGGTGTAGTACCGTCCGAAATCCATCATGTCCGGCATTTCTACACCATCGCCCGCACCACCTGCACAGCCCTTTTCGCCGGGATACAGGTGTACACAGGATGCAAGAAGTTGTGGACCCGAAGGCGCGTGTTATTCGTGCACCCATCAGCATATCCTTCAGGCATGCAATGCACTGCTTTTGTCGTCCATATGAATAACTCTAACCCGACGATGTCTTTATAAAGCACATGAAATATTCCCTGATAACATACAATCCTGGACTCACCATCATACAGCCTTCTCTATACCTTCAAATCATTCCAAGATGAAGTTTGTGCAAACGTACATCGTATTCCTCGCCAGTGGGCTGGCTTCTGCCCTGCCTGCAAGCCACAGCGGCATCGATAACAGCCTGGTCCAAGACCTCTATCCCGCAGAGCTTCATGTCCGCAGCATCAACGAGCCTAACAAGGTGTTGCAGACTCTCGAACGCCGATTTGACGTTCGCCAATGTCGTCGCATCGGCAGTACAATACTAAGAATCGGTACAAGCGCCGCAGGGTAAGCCGTGACATGGAAAACAGAGATGACCATTTCGGTCACTGACTTCTATCCACAGAGTAGCGTTCATCAACAGTGCAGCCGGATTAGCCCAACAGATCTGCGAAGATCAAGGAGCCCCGGGATGTGCCAAGTACATTGGCTACATCCAGCATGGCATGAACGCTATCTTTGTATTTGCATCCTACGCGCACGGCGCTGTCGGGGAGGGCCGCTCTGGAGAGCAGTATTCCCAAGAGAACGGCGCTGTGAAGAGGTCTTCTCTCATAGGGTTCTCAGGATTGGGCTCTGCTCTCAAAGACGGCGGCTACAGCTTTGACTCCGTCGAACACGTCGACGTTGCCACTCTGAAACTCGATAAGCGCGACTCCGACCCAGTCCTGACGCATCGCTCCGTCTTCCGGAATCTCACCACTGAAGACGGATCTCCCGCCTCCGACGTAGCCTTCAACTACTTCGACAACGGCGATGTCAACATGGACATCGCAGGCGACATGGGCACTCTGACCGACAACGGCGGAGTCGAGACAAGTGGCTTGCAGAAACGCTACAACGGCCCTGGCTTCAAGATCTCTTGGACGAGCCGTAAGCGCTCGCTTTTGACCAGGGCGCATCAAAACCAGATGTCGTATGAAATCGCCAGAGACTGGGCTGACAAGGCTGCTTTCCTTGGTGAGGGTGATTATATTGGGCTTGTCAAGACTGGTCACACGGCGAACTTTTACTTCCGTATCATCCCGGAGACTAAAGGCTTCGGGCTGAACTACGAGAGTGTCAATGTTTGCGGACAGTTGGCACCTTTCTTGTGAGGTGCTTGGGGTTTGTGGATGAAAAAAGCGTGGCCATGTTGTTTGGACGAGTTTGGAAGACTACGGATCGGAGACAGTCTTTACTGAAAGATCGATTGTAGCACTATCATCTGCTATACACTTACGACATAATGAATCACCTTCGCACGTTATCCCTCTGATTTAGTGATATTCATGCCGTTATTTGACAGTCGTTCTCGTTAA
The DNA here is from genome assembly GCA_023634325.1 of Cladosporium cucumerinum. Lineage (NCBI taxonomy): Eukaryota > Fungi > Ascomycota > Dothideomycetes > Cladosporiales > Cladosporiaceae > Cladosporium > Cladosporium cucumerinum. Next base: position 927,604 of record JALDQA010000002.1, read on the forward strand.
CTATGTACATAAAAGTAAAGCAGCAGCAGCAGTCGCGATCTGCCCATACCCGTGGACCGAGATTTCCCATTCTCAAACACCTGACGCCACATAAACAGAATCATTGTCAATCTAAGCCAAGCACTCCAACAGCACCTTCCTCATGCGTCCGCTCCTGAGCGCAGCGTAGATGGTGCTGACACGCTTGCCAATAGTGACCTTCTCACCTGCAGAAGCCCTCACACCATCGCGCTCGGCGTTGGGGTAAGTAGGGTGCTCGACAAGGCCTTTGTGAAGCGGCACGCCGAGCTCGTAGCGCACGAAGCGGTACATGGTCGCCGAGCCGTGGCCCAGATACTCGAGGGTGGTCGGGCCCTGGCCTGAGGAGAAGCGCACGCGGGTCTCGCGGATGGAAGAGGCGATGATGGTGGCGAGCTCGTCGGTCCAGGAGCCGAGGGAGGCGAAGACGTTGGTTTCGGCGGCTTTGGGATTTTGTGCGAGGGCTTTGGTGAGGGGAACGATGGTTGCTTCGGCGGCGACGCGGGAGCGCTCGTCGGTGGCCTTGCTCTTGGCGGATGTGAGGCCGGCTTTGACGGTGGTGAAGACTTCGGTCCAGAGTCCGTGGAGCTCGTTTGGTGAGAGGCTGTCGGAGAAGGTGCGTTCGAGAGCCGGGCGAGCCTTCTTCTCGATGAGGGTCATGTACTCGATGTAGAGCACGTGAATGTCGAGAGCCTGGCAGAGGGCATAGAGGAAGGCGGAGGTCATTAGCGAAACCAACTCCACAGCATCAATAGTGTAGCGAGCGGAGATAAGAGCCAAGGAGTTGACGGCCTGGTTGTGCATCTCAGCAGACTGAACGTGGGTGCTAACCGGATTGGCGAGGAAAGCCAGTTCTGATTGGTAGGCAGCCATGTTGATGTCGATGCCCTTGAAAGTGTAGGAAAGGTCGGGGTCATCGAAGCACAAGTTGGGCGAGAGGATGTGGTTCAGTTGGGGGTTGATGAGCTCTGTGCATTGGGCGAACATGAGCTTTCCAAACATCTGCAACGTCAAGCGAGTCTTCTCCATGGCAGAGGTCACCGAAGCAGCCTGGAAGTTGCCACCGTGGTGGACCATACCGGCCGCCGGATCGACCAGTGGGTTGTCGGTGGTTGAGTTGAGCTCGACTTCGAGTTGCTTGGCTGACAGCATGAGGTCCTCGAGTTGGGGACCGATCCACTGTGATGAGGTGCGCAGGGCGTAGCGGTCCTGGTAGAGACCGGCCGTGTGGGAGTCCTTACCGACGACCAATTTTGAGCTCTTGAGCATCTTGAAGATGTTAGCACCTGCCTCCACCTGGCCCTCGTGGGGACGGATGTCTGCAATGAATGGGTGGTAGTTGTCTGCTGAACCGCGCATGGCCTCTGTGCACATAGCGGTCAGGACTTGAGTGGACAAGGCCAGGTACTGAGTTTCGTGCAGAGCCATTGTAGCGCCAGCCACACTGACTGCTGTTCCGTTCATCAAACCAAGACCCTCCTTGGCCATCATGGTGAACGGAGTGAGACCAGCAAGCTTCACGGCCTTGTCTGCGCTGATGATCTGGCGCTTGCCATCTTTCATCTTGCAGTCGAGGTAAATGTCCTGATTACCTTCCAGAGCACCAGCAATGTAGGAAAGTGGCGAGAGATCACCAGATGCCGAGATAGAACCACGGAGAGGGATGATGGGTACAAAGTCGTGGTTGAGCAGAGTGGCAATGTTCTCGACAACCATGAGTCTGACGGCAGAGTGACCACGAAGAAGGGAGTTGATTCTGGCCAGCATGGTACCGCGAACGATCGGTCGGGGCAAGTTGTGGCCCTTGAGGCCAAGGGAGCTCTCGTCAAAGTCATCGCTGGATTGGCCCTGGTCCGAAGGCAAAAGCACACCGGAGTTCTGGTGTTGGATGAGGGCTCTTTGCATGCTGACGAAGTCGCCACTACGGGTGTCTGCGCTGCCACCGTAGCCAGTGTTGATGCCTGATTGTGTGTCAGCATCCCGTTTGCACGATACATGTCTTGATACTGACCATAGACAACCTCGCCCTTTTCCAAGTGCTGCTTCAAGAACTCAACGCTACCATTGACACGGCCCTTCACCTTCTCATCAGTGCTGATTTGCACGGGAACATTGTATCTGGAGGAACGAGGTCAGCCACGTTGGAACTCCAATATCTGCCATCAGTTGAACTCACTGCGCAACAGCAACCAACTCAGCGAGACTGAGGTCGTCACCTGACACGACGATGGGAATTTCTCGTGAAACGACGCCCTTCTTGTTAACGACGGATCTCTGGAGTAAACGCTCGTGGGACCTCAACCAGTCGAGGTGTTGTGTTGTGTGGGACTTTGCAGCAGTCTTGTTCATGTCTATGGCATCCGCAGGTTCCGGGTTGGGGGTGGGAGGAAGTTCTACGTGGCCGTGAACACGCTCATAGGCGTGCTCAGGAACACTAGTCATCTCGGTTGCGCGTAGTGTCATTGCGATGACTCAATGTGATGTAGGAGATGGCAATCGGGTGTAGCAAGCAAGCAAAGAGCAAATGTAAAGATCGATATGGACAAAGAGGGAGAGACAGACGTGGAAGGGAGGGGCAGGGCCTATATATATCCAAAGGCGAGGAGATAAAGGCCGGCCTGTGCGAACGAACGACGTGGACAGTCCTCCTACCTTTCGCGATCGCAATGAGAAGGAGCGGCTCAGTAGTGACACGCACATTGGCAATGGCTCGCTCGCAGTGAGCGGTTTGGCCGGCTGGATGCTATCACTCCCCTTTCACCGTACCGTGCTTTCGCGTCATGGGAACCTTGATGCACCCCTGCTTAACGGGCCTAGCACGCGCAGCATGGCTAATGCGAACCAGCGGCCAGGCTTGGTATTGGCGGACAAGCAACCGGCACCACGCCGCAGGGGCAGGCAAATGACAGCGTGTCCGCTGACTGCAGTTTGCTCCTCCGTGGAAGGTATAAGCCGAGAGATCGAGTGTCATAGAAATTGATGCCAGCTGAGGCATCCGACACTCCCTAAAGTCGGTTTAGAGCTCTAAGTACGGCGGACCATTCTTACAAGATGGACAAACCTCAAATCCTGATACCAAAATTAGATCTATAGCTAGCTACTACTACTTTATGGTTTATAGGGGCTGGCATTTTTTATAAGTATTCTAAATTGATAATCATGTATAAATGTAGTAATACTAAGATTTGTTAAATAAGCTATAAAAAATAAGACTTAGATTACAATTACTTAGATTACATAAAGCCTTAATATAGTAAATTTATAGATAATTTAACTATCCTTAGTATAGATAGGTTTCTAGTACTTATTCTAAGATACTTAGGATAAATTAGATAATATAATCTTAATATATAAAAAGTATTTAATAATAGAAAGAAGAGAAACTAATTTAAATATTAAAGGAAGTCTACTTATATTCCTAGCCTATCCTGTTCTAAATCTATATAGAACTTTAACTTCTCCTATATTACCCTCTTTAGATAATTTATCTATACTCTATCCCTCTTCTTTATATTCGTCCCCTATATGTACCTCTAGACTATACAGATTAGCATTCTAGGCATTATATGCTATAAGCACTTTATTATTATAAATAGATCTCTATTAATAGCTGCTATATAGAAGCTTAGTCTTATAGAATAGTAGGTTATTCTCTAAAGCTATAAAACTATAAAGGTATTTATATAGTTTAAAGTAAACTATCTCATATATAGGAACTCTAGCTTCCTATATAAAGCTTTCTAATAGTATATAGCTATTCTTATAGCCTTTACTATAAAGAAAAGTAGTATATTAATATATCTCTTTAGATAGCAAAAATTCGGCCTTTTTTTTATAGAGATAAGAGGAGTAAGTTAGTATCTAAATAGCTTATATATAGCTTATACTGCTTTATATATATTATAATACATATAGATAGTATGATACATAAAGAAAAGCTTACTCTAGTCCTTAATAAGTACCTTTAAAAGCACTAAATCTTTAGAATTAACTAGATCCCTATAATAAGTTATAGTTACATTTATAGGTATTATTAGAATCAAAGAGGCTTTATATAGATATATAGATATAAGGATTATAATAAAAGATAAGTAGAGAGGAGAAAGATTAGGTGGGAGTTAGGTAGAAGTAGGAGGTAAGTAGTAATAGTTAGGAGGAAGTAGTAATAATTAGAAAGCAATAGTAAGATCGAGATAGTAAGTAAGATGATAAATAGTATATATAAAGTTATATATCTATAATAGGCAAACAAGCCTAATAGTATATAGAGCATCTATAAGATTCTATATATGCTAGCACCTAAATAAAGTACTAATAGTAAGCTAAATAAAGATAAGATAAGAATATATAAGCTGGGATTTAAGAGTATATATGATTATAACTAAATTTTAAAGACTGTATAAGCTTTATAAGCACTATAGCATTTATGTATAGGAATTATACAGCAGAAAGGGACTATTACATACTAGAAATAAGAAGGGCTAGTATAATAGCTTAGTACCACAATCCGTTCTTGTAAGGATGGTCCGCTGTACTCTAAGCCGAGACAGTCCCTGGCACCGTGTGTTTTGGTGGAGTCGCCCCGCTGTGCCCGTACAAGGCTACTGTCGGCAGAAGCTGGCAAGCCGAAGTCGACGCCAGCACTGGGACAGCTATAGTTGACGAGCCTTCCGACAGACCCATCATTCTTGCTTACAGCACAATTGCGACATTGTTCGGTATCTTCCATCTCCTCCGGACAGCAACCCATCCTTCTCAATAACCTCCTCAACACGAGCACCCATCTCCTGCTTTCCACGCTGATACGAAAGCTTATCACTCCTCCAAACTCTCTCCAACACCGAATCGGTGAATTACTGACTTTCGCGGAACTCCCCATTCTACACTCACCACACGATATCCCCGCAAGGCAATCTTCTGTCCCTCGCACCGCGTGGCGCAGCATTGGCGCCGTGCCACCGCGATAGCAGAGGAAGAAAGGAATGTGCTCCTGAAGAGCACGTATTTCCATCTGTCACCACCGCCTATAGGACCCTTCCCGTGTCTCGACACCGCTCCGTCAAGCCCTACGAGTGTCTCGACTCTGATTGGTCTGCGGAGCCTGGAGATCGACACGAGACACCTGCACCCTGCAGGAGGGTACTGCAGTACATGGTTGTTGCTTCACCTTCTTATCTTTTCTCGCTTTGCTATATGCGCTGCAACGCGTCTGCCTCACGACTCGCGACGAGACAATCACGTCTCACGTCCGAAACAGGCAGTGCACTGACAGCAGCCTAGAAATGACACGAAGGCAGAGGGGCGCTCGGCCGTCTTGCCAATCATCCTCACAGCAGGGCTATCCTCTCATGGCATATCAACGTATGCGTCTCCCCAGGAACACTAACAAACTCTCTCCTCGGGAATCGAAACGATGAATATATAATCAAGAACTTCACGATCGGGTATTATTTCGCAAATTAAATTGGGACCCTTCGCTCGCTAGGCAGCGTGGCGCAATTTGGCGAACTTCTTTCAAACCTTGAAATCCTTCGAAATAAGCCCTATGCGATTTCTGGAAAGTCTGCTTGGAGTGCATTGGAGTGCTCTTGGGATGGCGTTGGATGATCGCACGTGATGCATCTCTCTCGACGCTGACCGCTTCGTTTCGCCGACCACGCGCCTGCCGATTAGAAATGATTCGACGTTCTGGTCGAGTGCGCCTTGTAGTTGCACGTTGCTCTCGCAGATTAGGAGAGGAGTATAGTGAATCGTGTCGTTTCGTCCTTGAGCTCTTGCGATAAGACAATGATGTGTCGCGAGACTCGTGTGTGTTTGATTACATCAATCACCTCCCATTCTCTCCCAGCAAACTCGAGACCTGCATCAGCTGAATTCAGCACTACCAGCCTTGTCACAGGAAAGTACCGCACGACGCATATCGATGTACAGGATAAAAGGCAGCAGCGACACGGCAATCAATAAATCATACCAGAAGGTAGCCACACGGGGAAAAAAAAACAGGTACATCGCGCATCCCACCTCATCACATCACTCATCAACCCCCTCCTCCCACACATCGAGCAGATTCCTCACCCTATACTCCGAAGCCCACCCCAAATCCCTCTCCACGCCCCTCAAAAGCTCCACAATCGTCCTCCTCCACGACTCCGTCTCAGCACCAACACCACCGCCAGCACTCTCCTCCCCCACCGCCCCAAGCACCAGCCCCGCCGTCCAAAGCGGCTGCACAGAATGGATCCTCGTCCCCTCATCCGTGCGCCCCAGGCTAATCGCCACAATCTCCTTTGCATGGAACCGGCTCTGCTGCAGGATACTCGCGTAGCTGGCGTGGCGCGCCGCGAGGCTCGAGCCCGGCATGGTGATGTCGCTGCGGCTGCTGTTGCTCTTCCTGTTATTGGCGCTGGTGCGGTGGGGGCCGGCGGGCGAGGGCTGTGGGGAGAAAGGCGAGCCGGTGGAGATGTGCGGTTTGTTGTGCAGGAGTTGCACGCGCGCGAAGTGGTAGCTTTGCATTGCGCTGGCGCACATGGGGCGTGGGAACCAGCGCTCTTCGAGGCCGCTTGCGGCGTCTGTGCCGAGGGCTATGGCGCGGAAGGAGGGTGGGAGGCCGTCGTACCAGGCTTTGAATTCAGACTCGAGTCGGTGCCAGTATGACAGAAGATCGCGTTGGCGGACTGCTAGGAGTGATTCGGGAATCTCATCGCCGGCGGCAATGTAGTTGACGAGTTTCATTTGGAGCCATATTAGGGCGTTGCTAATCTTGTCGTCGGCCATGGCATATTCAGGACGATAGTCAGGATGCGAAGGATTGCTGGGGTACAAGTACCCTTCAGGGTTGATATTGAGCCCGGCGCTCGACCACATTGGAAGATCCGCCGTGTCGAGACGTGTGTTCGTGTTGTTGATGAAAGCAGATAGCATGTCTTGCCGGGCAAAGTTCCAGAATATCGCGGTGCGGCCTTTGCTCAGTCCTCGTTCGGTTACATCGTCCGGAATCGCAGCTTGTCCAGCGAGACGCTCGCGGATCTGATTCGCAAGGCTCGTTGGCTCGGCTTCACGAGCCAGAGGCACCATTCTATCCTTGGCGACTTCGAACAAACTCTTCGCTCCATCCAGATGTCTGCTCCATTCTGGGCCAGAAGCATCGAGGAATTCATAGACACAAAGGACAGCAGTAGCCGCAACGAGTTCGTCAGAATCAGTGCTTGGCAGAGGCGCGCCTTGGGTGACCGACGCGGTTTCCGCCGTGGTGGTCTCTGGTAAGTCTGCTGGATTGGACATGATCGCGCCCGCTAGAGCCTGTCGGAGTAGTGATACTGCCAAGTCGTAATTTTCTCTTCCCTTCCGCACCCAATCTTCGGCATCTAGAAGGGCTCCCGGACGCATCGCTAGTCTCGCATGTCTCTGCACATCGGGCTGACCATCTTTTGCACTACTGTTATTATTGATGATCCTCGCAAGACTCTTAGCCGAAAGCGCCGCACACGAGTACAGCAGCAGCGGGCAATCAACGGCCAGGACCGGGACTTCCGTGGCGAAAAATTGACCAAGATCGAAGAGATCCATCCACGCACCGGCGTGCTTGGAGAAGTCCTGTATCAGGAAGGCGACATCTGGTTCACGGATCGTAGCGCTGCCTCCAGTTGTTCCTTTCGAAAGTAAGCTAGGTGGCCTCACGGAAGTGTACGAGGAGTTACGTACATGTATTGGCTTCTCGTCGTGAAGTTGTTGCTGTTGTTGTTGCTGCTGCTGCTGCTGCTGCTGCTGTTGTTGTTGTTGTTGTTGTTGTTGTTGCTGTGGTTGCAGGTCTCCTAGTCGAGGGTCGATGTTGGGCGGTGGCGATGTGATGGTGTGTTGGTTGCCGTGAACGAAAGAGTCCAGACTCTGCATCAACATGTCGTGGCTCTGCTGGGGAGATGAGACGTGAGGCAGAGCAGAAGACGTATCGTGTGATGCCATAGGAGCCGGCGGCGGAGCGTAATTGTACTGGTCCTGGCTGCTTGCCACAGCACTAAGAGCTTCCAGGCCATGAGTCGGGTAGGAGTACTCGGCTTGCGGGTAGGCTGCTTGGGCCAATTGTCGCGCAAACTCGCCATCGCTTGTCTCCTGGTTCGCATCGAAGCTCAGTCCGTTATGTACAAGGTTGTCGTCCACGGCAGCAGTCGAATGTGCAGACCCGTCCTCATCCTCGTAGGGATTGTTGGTCGTGATAAATGTCAACTTGTGCGGCACCGGCACCCAGATAGTCCCCCGCCCGAAAGTCTCCTTGTAGCCATAGAAATTCTTGAGGCTCTCGCGCGACACCGGGTCACCGTTCATCGACGGGTTCTGCTGGTGGCGGAAAGTGATGCCGGAGCTGGGGATGCATTCGCGGCGGGCTTTGGCGCACTGCGCGCAGATGGGACGCTCTTCGCTGCATTTGAGCTACAAATTGACAAAGTCAGCCTTCCATCATCCTCACTCGTCCTCTCTGTCTCCCTGTCTTGTGACATCTTCGGGCACTGCATACCTTCCTCTGGCGGCAGGTGAGGCTGTGAGTCAAAGGAAGGTTAGCCGGTTTCTCGTCTCGACGGCACATCTGACAACCACATACCATCCCGTCCTCGATCGCGGCGCCATAGCAGCCCTGAAACACCCTCTCTACACTATCAAGCAGGACGCCAGCCTTGGATGGTGGATGTGAAGACTAGGCGGCAGTGCTGAACACGGGTCTTTGAGAAAGGGAGAAATCTCTGCCTGCCCTTTATGCCGAAGCTGTCGAGGTCGCAGGTTATCAATCCCCGCTTAACACGTAAGGTTGAGATGGGTAAGGCAGGCTGGAATCATAGTCGTGGAGGTGAGGTACATGTAGGTGCTTGACTTCTGACCGAGACAGGTGATGTGCATCAGACAAGCGCGTCAAACGCCGCTGGGACGAGGACGAAGCCTGTCTTGGCGCGACCTCTTGTGGTATGAACTTCACGTAAAAGCCACTTCGATACCTCCAAAAGTAAGGTAGAAGCCGATACACAATCCATTCGTGCTCAGAATGTGATGGAAGTTGGTTCACTGTCCATAATGTATTTCACACGCGAACACTTCACAGGGCTAGGACTTTAAGCAGCGGCAAAGGAAACGCATCGTTGATCATTCATAGCACAGATAGCGTAATGGTATATCCGCTCGTCACAACCCAAGGAAACAAAAAGAACAACAAATGAACAATGCAGTGCAGTGTACAACGTAAGGAAATGCGCTCAGAATCCCCCGAAAAACCCAGGTAGCCTCGACTCTCTAGAGACAACGCCGTGAAAACACCATATTTGCAAGGAGCAGAGAGGCGCGGCAATGCCATTACTCGCTTTGAGAATTTCCTTCGTCATGGCGACGACCTGGGAGTCTCTCTCTCGTCTTGCGAGCGGACACCACTGACGTCCCTCTTCTTCTTCCAAAATTTCAACCCACGCAGCCGGCTGCGCGAGCGAGATTCTCTGAGGGCTCCACCTAGGCGCTCTTCTTTACGCGGTGATGGCCTACTGGCGCTATCGCTCTCGCCACTAGCCATGCGCGATACTGGAAACGGAGATGTGTCTCTTCTCTGCGAATGCCTGCTGCCCGGAATGGGGGGCACGGGTGGTGCGGCTGGCAGTCCCTCTTGTGCAGAAGCGCGATGTGTTGCATCGTCACTATTCGGCCAGCTTCCAGGTGCGGCGAATGGATCTTCAGTAGTAGCAAGGCGCTGTTGCGTGTCGTCTTCGGTCGGTGCGAGAGAAGAAGGGTGGGTGGAAGGACTGTGTATAGTGCCGGTCGTAGCTGTCGCTGAGCTGGTAGCATGGCTTCGCGAGGACGGCACGCTGTAGCGTGCAGTAGATGATTTCTGACCATGCTGTACACTTTGGCGTTTGTTGGCCGTGCTTGATGAAACATCTGGCGACTCTGATGACTTGGACGGGCTTCCACGATTCGGACTTCCCTTAGAGCTGACGAGAATCGTGGTCAGGCTTTCATCCTTGCTGCCACGTCGAGAAGTCGGGAACGACTGGTTGAATTGCAGATCTGCAGATCCTCGCCGCGAGTCGGAGTTGAAGCCTTGGTTCGCGAACATACTAAGCTGCTGGAGCTTCTCTAATGCGACATCTTTGCTTGAGCGTCTCGAGGTGTTGGTGGGTGAAAGCGGGCTCCCATGTGCATTAAGCAATGGGGCAGAAGCGCGATGCCCGTCGTCTTGGGTGCTGTAGCCTACAGCGGCCTTGCGCTTTTCCTCTGTAGCTGGATGCGCCGAAGCAGCATCATCGATCTTCACGGCTTGGCGCTTGAACGGACTAGATGGAGCCTTGCCGGATTCCAGTGGTACCACTGTTGGTTCAGACTGTCGCTTCTCGTGCTGTGCTTGCTCGACTTCATCTTTACCAACAGAGCTGAACGTTAGTGGTGCACCCTTGCCATCCGACTCACGCCTTTGCTTTTCCGCTTGTATCTTTCGATCCCATGTATCCTGATTGCTTTCTAATGTGGTAAAGACACACCGCACGCTAGGCATGATCTCCGCAATACCCGAGAAAAGGGGAGAACCAAAAAGACTCATGAACCCTTTCTGGCTCTGAGCAGCAGCCAGAATGTCTTCCTTGTTCGGCGGGCCTCCGAAAAGACAAGTAGGAAGATCCAACTCTGCTTCTAGTTCACCTTGACGCGCAAACTCGTTCATGAGGATTTTCGCCCAAGTAGCGGAAACGTCGAACGGCCGAGCAACATTCGAAATGTCAGCCGCCTTCATCAAGATAGCCATGAGCAGTTCGCGAGTGTGCTCCTTGTCCTTGTCAGACCAGTCTTCCATCGCACCGTCGTTGTCGGTAAGCTTTTCTTTCAGCTCCCCTAGTTGTGTCATGTAGTCGAAGTGACGTTGCATGTCGGTCGCCAGGATTGTCGAAATCATGGTGCTCCTGAATCCTGAGATGGTCGCCAGCTTCGGCCAGTGGCGTCGGAGTAATTGCGAGTACGCCGCGCAATGGTAGTTCTCCAAGACTGATTTGTCATTGTACATTTGCGCCAGTGGATGATTGCAGGCAACAAGGAAAGCATTGTTGACACCAGGGTGGCCGACGTCGTGACCGATAGCGGAGACCAGTAAAATCAGACCATCAAGAGGGGTAAGCACTCGCTCAACGCCGCGTTGTTGTGGCGCGCATAGCTCACTGGAGTCGTCAGAGGGACACAGACCGAAGAAGACCAGAAAACTGTATATAGACTGCGTCACGTCGACAGCGTGTCTCCAATTGTGGTAATGGACTTCTCTCTCGTGCTTGTACTGGCGCCGTGTTGCCAGCAATAAGCCAACGAGTTCCTCTCGAGGAAGCCTGTATTCAGCCAGTTCCGGGGACCGTAATTGGCGTTCAAGCATGTAGAGAGTACCACAAGTCAACTCGTCCATGTCGAGATCGTGGGCCGGAAAGTGCCAGTCAGCAATAGCTTCCCTCACAAATTCCGCACGCTCTTGGGATATAGCCTCATCCGGGCGGTGGCAAGGCCTGGCCGGCTTCTTGATCGTGCGGATGCTATCAACAAGATTCTGGGCCATCTGGGTGCCAACGAGCCTCGCGGGAGGCCGAGTCTTCTCTCTGACGTGACCAACGAGGCGACCGAGGTCATCATGACTGAGCGGACTGTGCAAGGCTTCGGTGGCTCCAGCTCCAAGGTGCTTCGTTGCTGTTTCGGGATCCAGAGGCTGACTCGATCGTGGCGTTGAAACTAATAGAGTGAAGGGAACGACGTGTTTTTGATAGCGTGCGCCCTGTATATCTGCATTTAGAGACTCGAGAAAGTCAATGGTCGACTCATGTCGAGGACGATCGCTGCTCGTGGAAGAAGGGTTCTCGGGCGCTTCGATGAGAACAGCAGTGGGAAGACTGTTGGCGTAAATTTCCACGCGATCCCAACATTGCTTGGGCGATGAGCTCATGTATACTGCAATGACGTTAGCAAGCCGACGGACTTGATGTATATACATGCATTTCAATTTTGCTTGACTCACCTTCGTTGAATCCGCCCTGATCTGGATCGAGCAGCGCGCGTACATTCTGATATATGACATCGAGCGAGTGGGCGATGCCGGTGTTCGATGAGGCGTCTGGTGGATTGGTAGAGTGGTGGAGAGCTGTGATGTCTTGGCCGGCGCTGGCGCAAAAATATACGACATTGCACCGGTCGTCTGCTTGCTCCTCCATGTGCTTGCGCAGCGCGCGGCTGCTGTGGCTTCTGCTTTCCTGACGCAGGTGTGGAGATGGCCGAGGGAGTGGTGAGGGTTAAGGAACGTTGCAGTGGCACAGATCGGGCGCGAGGTGTCTATGCCGGCGCATTCGGCGCGCGCGTGGGTGTGGAAGAAGCTTCGCGGAGGCAATGGGCAGGAGTGTTGATGGTGGTGGTGGTGGTGGCAGCAGGTGCGCATGCGCATGCGCTCGCTCGTGCTGGCGTCGTGGTCGACAGGCGGCAGGTCGAGTGGAAGGAACGAAGGAAGCCGCGCGCGCGAGGACAGATAGCGGCGGCAGGACTGAGGGAGCGGTGATTTTACAGGTGGTGTATGGCAGTGATGATGTATGTGTTGTGGAGATCGCAATGCAGGTGGGCGCTGGAATGCAGACAGGCAGGCAGGCAGGTAGGCAGGGTGGGCGGGCGAGAGGCAGCGGGTTACTGCTGGACTGCTGGACTGCTGGACTGCTGGATTGCTGGATTGCTGGATTGCTGGACTGTTGGAAGGCGCTCAACAAATTCGGGGCGTGTCAAGCAAGATGAGAAGACCAAGAGTGAGCTCACGGGCGGGATGGCAGATGCTGCAGTGCTTGGCCACAATGCATTCAGTCAGTCAGTAAGACGATGAGTGCGGTGCGGTGCGGTGCGGTGCGGTGCGGTGCGGTGCGGTGCGCAGAGGGTGAGGCGAGACGAGACAAACAAGACACACAAGACACATGAGACAGACGGTGGTGACAGGCAGGCAGACAGGCAGACCAGACAGGCAGACAGGCAGACCAGACAGGCAGACAGGCAGACCAGACAGGCAGACAGGCAGACAGGCAGGCAGGCCAGCAAATGGCAGTGCTTCCGAGTCGCTGCACCCGTCCTTCTGCCCTTCTACAGGCCTTCGAGAAAACGTTTAGAATGACCCTCCCCGCTGTGCCCGCACCTTTAATTGCCCGCTACGGACACGCCTGCGCGAGTGTATAGAGCCGACTGGCGTGCAGTAGACACTACTACTTACACTGCTTTATTCTTGCCCTGTCTTCACCAGGCAATATCCCGGACACGCTCGCCCGCCTGCTCGATACAGGGCGCGCGCTAAGTGGAACGATCTAGTCATCATCGCCCGATCTGAAGGATGATGCTACTACAGGTGCCGCCCAAACCACCTGCACAGCCAGAAGAAGCTTCGAATTTTTCGGCACCCATGCCAGTGGTACGGCGGTACTTGCTAAAGTAGCGTAGTAGCTCCTCTGACAACGTCTTTGCAGCCTTGCTGAAGCGACGCCAACGTTGACGGTGCGAAGATGATTATGCGCAAGGACCCACCAGCCCAGCCGATCTTCTGACTCCTCTGCCTGCCGAACGAGCGAACCCACTCGATACAGACAGAGGTCCAGCCTCGGGCGGCATGTCAATTTTCCGCATCCGTGCGTGCGCAGACACGAAATCTGTCATCTGCACGCTGCACAATCTTGAATCAAGAGAGAGAGAGAGAGAGAGAGAGAGAGAGAGACACACACACACACACACATGCTGTTGTGCGCCTGATTAGTATAACGAAGCATTGGCGATCCAATCCTCAAGACTGCAATACTTTGGATCAGCACTACACTAAAACCGCAAATCACCGCTCATCTTTTCCATCTGCAGCGCGATCCCCTCCGCCCTATCACCTTCGACGTCACCGCTTATCACGCGACAAGGTACCGTACTTTGCTCTGCTGCTTGCGTGCTTGCGTGTCGCGCATCCCCTTGCCTTGGAGACTATCGTGTCCGCCGCCAATCGTGTGCTGTAGGCTATCTGCCTTGAAAACTGTTTCGGGCAGTGATACTGACTACTCTCATTACTGAACCAGCCGGCCTGCCATCGTGGTGGTCGTTTGCCTTACGCTAGTTGGGCTGAAATGCGCAATTTTCAATACGAACTCGAGATCCAGGTGTGGCACTCTCCCCGCATTGGATTTGTGAAAGGCCCAAAGCTCATTTCGGTAGGAAGTACGATATTTTCACGTAGGCGCAGTTCTCTTGACTTGACTCGTGGACTAGAGATATGCAAAACCCTCGCGAAAGCTCATATATGCACAACAGCGACTAGCGATCAGTTCAACAGCGGGGGCACGCAATCACGCTGCATGCATTTGTAGTGGCTTTATTGCCGATCTAGAGCACGCTGCATAGTCATGACGCTGCCTCAGGCGGTGTACACCCATATGTGACTGCTTGGCTGCTGATCCATTGGCTCTTAACCCTGCAGTATATATGAATCCGATACCTTAATCGTCTCTGCAGCAGTGTGATTGGTATTGGTATGCCGACCGAAGGTCACATACTTGGACACTAATACATCGTCAAGTTTCACAGTCAATAGTGGCGCTACCAATGATTCTCCGTCCTTTGTGAACCGATTCTGACTTTTAGGACATCTGATATCCATTTCATCTTGGTTACCATCACACAGCGTGTATTGCCGATCACCTTGCTTCTACTAGACTTCTCGTCGCCATCAGTACTCTCTCAACTCAGCCCCAGCTTCCAATCAACGATCTAACACACCCTCCCTCATCCACACCTAGCCTATCCACCACCCCATACCCCTCAAGACCTCTTCTTTCCCACCACACCCTGCTCATCCCCCACTCCCCAAGCCAACGCCGCAGCCCCCAGCGCCGTCAGCGCCACATTCCCATAAACGCCAATATCCATCGCCTTCGTGTGATGGCTCGGTAGCGCCCAGTGCGTGTACGCCCCGTACCCCGTTGTCACGTGGTGGAACATCGTCGCCAGGATTGCGAGCTTCGCGTACGGTTTCCGTGCGCGTAGCGTTTGCGCGTCGGTCTTTTGGGAGCCGAAAAAGGCAGGTAGCGGCACGGCGTTGCTGAAAATCAGGAGCAGCAGGGACAGGGTGATGAGTTGCCAGCCGTCGGTCCATATGTTGTAGATTTCGAGATCTTTTGTTGTTAGATGGGGATTGTGGGGAGCGCGGGGGAGGGGGTATCCAAGGTGACTTTGGCTTACCGGTAGGGGCGAGGACTGGCTGCGATGGAGGCCGGAACCAACCGCTTACACGGACGGGGTCGACGAGGCGAGCGGTGCCGCGGAGGGCATACCAGAAGGAGGTGCCGAAGATGTAGGCGTGGAAGGGCTACGGATGGTGAGTGAGTTAGATATGTTCAGCTTGTCTGTGCTGGATGGCTGGATGGATGAATGGATGGGCGTGGACAGGAGGACTTACGTCTACGAGCGACATGGTTGGGAATACAGGTCAAAATCCCGATGGATCGATCAAATGATGAGTTTCTATATGTGTACCTGATTCGTTACAATTGAACAAAACAAATGTGAGGAGGAGAAAGGACACCTCGAGGGGTTTATCGTTTGCGTCTGCCCCGATGCCCCGCCAAAAAAAACAGCTCCCAAGCATCACTGCATCATGTTGCATCTCGCGTGTGATTTGCGTCATCGGACCTCGAGCCGGTATCCGCATTGGACGTGCTGTGCATGATTCGTACGACGCTTTATTGTCGGAACTTGTTCCGACTATACTACTACGAAAATTTACAGGGTCCAGCCCAATACTGGGTTCTGATTGGTTCCTTAAAGTCGCACGCTGATTGGAAGTTGAAAATGTAACAACACGTGATCCTAATATGTATTCCCTACCCCACAATCTGAAATCTCTTCATTCTTCTCTAAAATATATATAGCATTTCGTAAAAGAACTCCTGCTATTATATCTTTACTTTTCACCTAGCTCTTCGTAAAATAACTATTAGCAGCCTTTGTAAATTAATGCCTATCCCCCTTTGTAAACTAAGTAGCAGGACTAACTATAAAACAACCCTCTCTCTTCTATATAATAACTAACAACTATGAGCTACCCTTCGTAAGTAAATAACTATAGCATTAGTAGTTTATTCTCTATACTTTTAAACCCTCTTAGTTAATAACTTTATGAAGAATAGTAGGCAGACTAAGAACTACCTCGCATACTATAAAAGGACTACTTGGCAAGTCTGTAAATCCTGTAAGAGGAAGGCAGATAAGCTTTGTTATAACTAGATAAGTTCCCTACCTTCACAACTACAATTCTTCTCTAAAGGGGCATTCTAACTTTAGAAACGAATTCTTACTATTGTTCCTAGAGTAATACTCTTCCGCCTCTGCTGCCCCTTACAGAACAGTCCGCACCTCCTAACTGCCCTATTTACAACTATAGCAACTATACACTACTAAGAGCTGCAGCATCTATTATAGCTGCACCTGAATCTCGTCCTTAACCTGAAGTACATTAGTTGTTTTCCGAAGTCCCTTTATCAGCATCGTACTATAACTCTAAACTTTAACTATAGGATGCTCACTATAGTATCTATCTCGATCTATCCACTTAATGCCTATAACGATCTCCAACCTTAAACACACAGCAATCACAGTATTCTAAGGATATACAATACTAGTATACTAGAGCGCGCGACTGTTCCTACTCTTACGCGCAAGCAATATTTGAGAACCTATAAAGGTCTCTTTAGGAGGCAGACGCCTATTACGCTTCACGGATAGACTACTACTCATTCTGCGCCTCTGAGCTATAAAAACGTTAGCTATACTCGCTCAAACAAGCTCGAAAAACTTACTGCTAGTAGACAAATATGCTAGTCCCTTTCGGACGGCTAGGGCAGTAAGGGCCTTATAGTGCTATAGGCGTAGCAGCAGTAGCAGTAGGGGCAGCAGCAGTAGCAGTAGCAGTAGGCACACCTATCTTATTATTATCGTCGTTATTATCATTATTATAGAACTGCAGCATAAAGCTGCTAGCATTATCGTCGTCGTCTTCTTCTTCTTCTTCTTCTTCTTCTTCTTCTTCTTCTTCTCTAGCAGCAGTAGGTAGTAGTGTAGTAGCAGTAGCAGCAGTAGCAGCAAATGATGCTCTACTAAGAGCAATAGCGCATAAGAGGTCGCAATTAAAGCAGCAAATGAGTGGAATATCACTATATAGAATGTCAGCTTTCTGTCACGAAAGAAGAGTACAAGCTTCGTAAAAGAACTCGAATTGTTAGCTTTAAGTATATATATCTGCGAGTTATAGAGAGCGCTATAGTTCAAACTACTCTTACTCTCGCTATGCGTAACACGCCTGGCCAGGTGCTCAGCTCTGCGCGCGCTGACTTCGACAAATGATAGCAACCCCACTGCGCGTCCGCCAGGGATCGATATAGTGGTGGTGGTGGTGGTGGTGGTGGTGGTGGTAGTGATGTTTGAAAGAGCGAGAGAGAGTCGAAGTAGGAAGGAAGAGAGTGATATATTACCTTAGGCTTATTGTTATGCTCTTAACAATAGCTGACTATTCAGTTACGAAGAGCTAGCTCACCTTTGTAACTGAAATATCATATGCTATTAAGAGGCCTATTATCGTTATGCTTACTGCGCTCCCTTCCTTACTTTCGTATTGTGTCTCTATTATATAATGACTCTACTATTATTGCTCTTAATAATTATTCACCTACTTACTCGTATGTTCTTTTCCTAAAGCAGTATTACTCTTCGTAAATTAATAGTATAGTGATTTAGCAATATTCATTAGCGCTGTTTAGAGTCTTGTCCGACTATTATTACTTACATAAATTTTTACTAGCTTCTCTTTTAATGCCTCGCCATCTAATATTGGTCACTTTTAACTACTGTTCAGAGCTCCTAGAGGTATGCATTACTTACTATGTCCTATTGTAAGTGCTATTGATGTTTCAAGTTCTTTTCCGAAGGCTTCTATTGTACTTCGTAGCATAATTACTACTATTAATCCTAACTTAAAGAAAGAGTGATGTCTAGAAGCATGTGTGGGGGATCACGTGGGCAGGTCATATGGTGAAAAGTTCCGACACTATGCTTGAGTATACTCTCCACGGCATCCCTTGTCGATCAAACTTCAATAACATGCGATGGAATGACGATTATGTGGCTCATATACACCTGCGCGAGAACGAGGATTGCGATTGATCTGTTTCAAGGCGTACCACAGCGATCTGGAGCTCTGCCGTGTATGGAACAAAGTCTGAGGAAAGCTCAAGGCTATCGGTATCACATGCAGTGAAACGATAACAGTGATGCAAGAGTAATCACAGCGATTTCCTCTTGCATGGGTATAAGCAAACCAGCGGAAATGCAATGTGTTGATGTTTGAATATCTCACAGGTCACACAAACAGAGTATCACCCAAGCCGATCCAATCAATGTTTGTGTCATCGAGAAACATGTCCGTCCACAGTGTCGTGTCTCCAACATCACCGAAAGACGTCGGCTCGCTGCCATAGACTTGCCCTTGAACTTGATGAGGTATCGCTGAAGTCGTGGTGTGGTTCAAGAAGGACTCCAAATCAGAGTCGTTGATCTCATGCGAAGACGGAACTGCCACATGCAAGGCCGCTGCTACTGCATCAGTGTCAGTCTGATTTTCGTCTTGGGGACGATAGTAAAGGACTCTCACACGTACACTGAGGCGAATGGACCACGGACTCCGCATGTCGCACAATGACCACCGCTATGTGTTCAAGTTTCGCGGCAAGCGAGTTCCGCACTCCCATCTTCTTCAAGAAAGCCGGAAGCTCTTGCATAGCTGCCAACGCCTGCCAATCGGCCTCTTGCTTGGGTCCCTTGTTTGCCAAGATCTCCCCGAATAGGGCAAGGAATGGCGTGAAGGGACAGCATACCAATTGCCACACAATGCCGTTGTAGACTTCTTCGGAGTCGGAGACCAGATCTCCCAGTAGGTGAAGCATCTCCTTGGCCGATTGGATGGTTTCAGCTTTCAAGTGGATGGAACCCCGGCCTATTGTTACGAGGAGATAATGCCGGTTGAATTCTAATGTTGATAGCCCTAGCTTGACCGACGTCTTGCCTTTGGCATCTAGCAGAGCCTCTTCAGCTGTTGCAGCAGCTTCCAGTAGCTGAGTATACTAGCGTTAGCAGAGCGATAGCCATAGCACAAAAATCAGAAAATGACGTACGACCTTCGCTACATTGTACCATTCTTCCAGATCTCGCCTTACGGACTGCAGAGCACTTTCATCGTGCGAAGCATTCTCATGTACAGCACTCCAGATGTCTCCAATGATGTGCGACAGCAACATGATCTGGTGGATATAGTGTGCTCCAAACAGCGAGCCAGGGCGCGAGGCATTATCCGCGCGAGTTTCATTGTGCGGTTGATATGGAAGCAACTGCGCAACCGTAGGAAGGGCGACGTCCTTCGACATGGCACGATGGAACGTAGGCGGCCGTCCAAAGATAATCGAGAGTCCCTTATCGACGAGATTGAGATACCAGAAAGTCATGGTCCTCCTCTGGCGTGTCTCAGGGGACAGATGGCGAAGATTGATTCCGAGAGCCTGTAGCATACGACAAGCATTTGCGGTCAGCATCCAGCACAAGGACGGCGAGGTGAATTCCTCGACGTGGGTAGCCAGGATCGCCAATGCCTGGATGTTAGGCTCGCTGGGTTCCAAAAAAAGTCTGACATCGTTCATTGCCAGCCAAAGATTGCACCGAAGCTTCTCT
Organism: Cladosporium cucumerinum; assembly: GCA_023634325.1. Taxonomy (NCBI): domain Eukaryota; kingdom Fungi; phylum Ascomycota; class Dothideomycetes; order Cladosporiales; family Cladosporiaceae; genus Cladosporium; species Cladosporium cucumerinum. The sequence goes on from JALDQA010000002.1 coordinate 947,380, forward strand.
TTCGTGGAGACGTCTTCGGGCGCGGTGGAAGATATCATGCTGAGGATGATGCTGTAGTACATTACCAGCCACGCCCTTTCTCTTACAAGATGGGGTTGGCAAGCTCTCAGATGCATCAGTACCTCCTCAGTGGGTGCAAGCGCAACGAGCGGATGGCCACGACCGAGAGTGCTGGTGAATGCTGTGCTTGCGGATTAGCTGCAGCGATAGCCATAGAAATATGCAGATCTCTCACTATCAGTCCACGACGCAGCTTGATCTTCGAATAAGAAGTATCTTCTGCTTGTGGTACTATCAAACTCCATAGAATTGTGCCAGACAGCCGCACACGCCTCTGAGAGGGAAGTCAGTGCCCCCAGGGACGTGTCATGCAAGGCGCCCAGGCCATGCAATAGACCACGAGTAGCTTCGATGTCACTCGTCAAATGGGATTGCACAGCAGTAGTCTCAGTGGCAGAGGTTGGTGTACTTGAGGATGCGACTGATGGCCATACCGCAGGGGACGTGGACTCAAGATCATGTTTCCGCTTTCGCTTACGACGAATTCTCCCAGAACGCGAATAAACACATTCGACCGTTCCTTCATGGCAGCGGTCGCATACAGGTCGCACACGGTTGCACGAGACCTGCGACGGTGATGAGCTATCTCGTTGGCGTGAATGCGCAGTATCTCCCGGAGGCTGATTGCTAGGTCACCTACTTTGCGAGAGCGACAAGAGTCACACTAGCAGATTCAGCAACGTAATTACTCTAGATGCACACAGACGTACTGCATAGGGCGATACGGTGGTCGCGTCACCCATGGTTTGATGGACTTTGATTCGTTCGGAGCCAGTTGGTTGTAGAGACGAGGGAGCAGGCTGGGCGGTACTTACGGAGCTCTCGGATGATATAACGTTATGTTCGGTCGTCACAAGTCTGTGCTTAAACGATGGTCAAGAGTGTCTCTCACACTGGCAGAATGTTGTTGTTTGATACTGGGCCCGACGGTGTTGGCATAAATCTGACAAGGATGCTCGTATGATGATACCAATCTCTCGATGGCGAACAGAGATCTCCTAACAGATGCCTACCATGGTACTTGTTGAGAGAGACCGGAGATGCGCGCAGACTTATGACTAGCATCCGTATATCGCGCGTGCCTCGCGCCGTTAACTTCTTCGGACAAGTACGTTAACTCAGCTTCCTCAGCTTCCTCCGGAACTTAAAGACAAAGCCGCATGATTCTCCTAACTCCGTAGGATTGATACGCTCCGAGCATTGCGGCAACTGACGCTCAGCTGTTTGTATATAAATTCAAAAACTCCCCAACGAAACAAGTAAGGAATAGACTTAAACCCCTTCGTATCCCCGTTCCCATTCACAGCAGTGCCTTCGATCTCGATTCTCATATCTTTCATTGCCAATAAACCGTCACAGACTACTACCGATTCTCACTGGACGTCCAATTCTCATACCTCCCCAAATCCAGACATGACGCCTCCTATCGCCATCCTCGGTGCTGGTCCCAGCGGGTTGACTCTAGGTCGACTACTCCACTTAGCTGGCATCGACTTCGTGATTTTCGAACGCGACGCTTCCGCAGCTTCGGCATGGGGAAGAGGCGGTAGTGGAACACTGGACCTCCACGAAGGCACCGGTTGGCTTGCTCTCCAGGAAGCAGGGCTGTTCGACGAGTTCAAAATGAAAGCTCGGTATGTCTGTTGACTTTACAGGTCCCAGCTTCCGCAACAGCATCCGCTGACTGTGTCAAAGTTACGACGTCCCTCTGATCATTGCGGACATGCACGGTGAAGTCCGATTGAGACATGGCGACGGTGAAGACACAGATCGACCGGAGATCGATCGCCGTGATTTGAGGGTGCTTCTTTTGGATTCCGTTCCCAGAAACAAGATCCGGTGGGGCTCCAAGGTCGAACAATTGCAGAAGCAAGACGACGGCATGATGTCAATCCGTTTCACTGATGGTACAATCGAGTCCGGGTTCCGTCTGATTGTCGGCGCAGATGGTGCTTGGTCAAAAGCAAGAAGCCTGGTAAGTGTCTCTTGCCGCTACTGTATCTCGTTGTGTTGTTTGGAGAATCGCTGACGGCTAGACAGGTCACATCCGCAACCCCCAAGTATGCTGGCAGATACTATCTCACCAGCAACATCTCCCCCGAGAGTCCATTTCACGCCACCGCCGAAGCCATGGCTGGAACCGGCAACTACATGAGCTTGGGCAGCCAGCGCATGATAGCTGCGATGAGGCTCGGCGATCGGTCGTACTACACCTTTGCTGGTCTGTCTGTACCGGAATCATGGAGATCCGATAACGCTGCTCTGCTCAATGACCCTGCCGCGTTGAGGCGCACATTGGTAAACAAGTACCTGTCAGATTGGTCGAAGACGAACACGGACTTGATCACTCACAGCGATGGTGAGTTCTACATCTGGCCGCTCTACGGGTTGGCTGCAGAAGATATGGAATGGCAGACGGTCCCGGGAGTCGCTCTCATCGGCGATGCTGCACATATCTGGTAAGATGGACCCCTGACTCATTTCATCAAGACTGCGAATCTGACCACACCTAGCCCCCCTGGAGGAGACGGCGTCAACGTGGCCATGTATGACAGCCTGGAGCTTGCTCAACAAATCATCAAGTTCGGAATCGAGCATCTCGGTGAAGCGGTCGGAGAGTATGAGAAGCTCATGTTCCCGAGAGCAAAAAGCATGATCGAAGACAGCGCAGTGACGAACGCGGGAATGTTCTCGGAAGACGCACCGGCGCCTTTGCTACAAATGCTCAGCACCATGTTGTAAAATGAGACAGGCGAGTCGGTAGAGGCATGATATGGTGAAAGATTATGTCGGCGTGTTTTGTGTCCTGGTCAATATTATCCTGGTTTTTCATTTCGTAAAGTCTTGCAAGAATGATGAACATTGGGGCGTCGATGAAAGGTAAAGCTTGGTAGATACAGGGTATCATATTACAAAAATAGTCGCAGGTCTAAAACAAGCGACATCTATACGTATACGGCGTATAGCACACTCGCACGGAGAATCGACAATCGTTACCGGAAAATGCCTAAACGTTGAAATGTAGAAGAAGAAAAATTGGCTCATCACAACGTGCTGGCCGTTCATGCAGTGGTAGGCTTCTCCGCCTGTGCCTTCTCAGCGGCCTCCTTCTCCTTGCCGTGTTTCGCCTTGTCGTCCTTGTGCTTGTGCTTTGTGTCTTTCTCCTTCTTTGCGGTGGCTTCGGCCATGAGCTGCTCGAAGGCCATGAAGTCGCCCTCTTCTTCGGGATCTCTTGCAGCCTGGTTTGAATCGTCAGTACAGTAGATCTGTGATGTATGGCCTTACAATAACAGCATACCTTTGCGAAGAGTTCACCGATGACAACAAGAGCGTGAGCGCGCTCGATGCGCTTCTCGGTCTTCACCTTCTTGTCGTAAAGAACGTTGTCGCAAACGTCTCTGAGCACGCCCTGGACCTCGTACTTCGAGCCTCGCCATGCAGCAGCCAAGATCTTGCCTGTGACACGCTTCTCGTACTCTGCACGCTTCTCATCTGTCCAGTCCTCGCCGCCCTTCTCCTCCATCTTGGCCATTTCCTCAATCTCCATTTGCGCCTGAATGGCAGTCTGCACAGTACCCCAGGTCTCCTTGATGGTGTTTCCCTTGTCCTTCAGCCTGGAGAAGAAACCGGAAACGCCTCCAATGATGGGCTTCTGGCTCTTGAGGTAGGTGGCAGCCTTGGAGAGGTATGTTTGGCCAATGGCGTGCAGAATCTCCAAACCGAATGATTCCATCTTGAGGTTCTCGACCTCCAAACGCATCTTCTCCTTGAATGCCTCGGTGACATCCTTGCCCTTGTCTGTCTCGGTCCACACGCTGATACGATCGATGAGCTTCTTGCTAAGAGTCTCAACACGCTCCTCGCGGATCTTGCGGCGCTCCTCCTCGAAAGCCAAAAGCTCGTCCCTCTGCTCTTTGCTAAGCTTGCCAGCCTTCTTCTCCTTCTCACGAAGCTCCTTCTCCTTCTCGTTCATGCCGGCCGCGGACGCAGCAGCATCTTCCTCTACCTTGTCTTGGATCGCGAGGCGGGTAGGGACGCCTTGGGGCCTCTCGGACGAGTACGGTGACGAAGTGCCAGAAGTGGATTGAGGCTTGGAGTCGCGGATAGGGATCTCTTGCGCCGCGCCTGCAGCAGCAGGCTTCTCGTGAACCTCTTCGGCAGTAGCAGGTTTGGCGCCAGCAGCCTTCTCGGCCGCATCTGCGCTGCCAGTCTGCTCAGCGGCAAGGTTGTCTGCAGCGGCGGCAGCCTCTTCCGCCTTCCCTGCCTCCTCTGCTTCCTTGGTGGAGATCTCCATGCTCCTGGTCAGGTCCTTCATGAGGCTGATTTCACCAATCCAGTCCTGGAAAGCCTCTCCACCAAAGATCATGGTGAAGAACTCCGAGGGGTCCTCGAAGCCAGAATCGGGCTTCGCGCCCTCCTTGCCCAGCTTGTCATATTGCTTCCTGAGGTCCGGGTCGCTGAGGACTTGATAAGCCTCACCTACTGCCTGGAACTTCTCGTGGGCGGTGGGGTCATCCGGGTTCTTGTCGGGGTGCAGACGGATGGCAGCCTTCCTGTAGGCCTTTTTGATTTCAATTTCGGTGGCCTCGGGGGCGACGCCCAGGGCTTCGTAGTATTCGGTGTCGACAACCATTTTGCGAGATATCTATTGAGCAGATGTAGGGTAAAGCGGGGCGGGGGTGAGACAGGTGGGTTTTATTATTATTCTCGCTGAGCTGGGCGGCGTTGTCAAGTCTTGGTGGGTAGTGCGGAGATGACGCAGATGTAGGGCTGATGTTGTGAGGTGTGGCTGTGCGCTCGACTTGACTCAGGCGCATGTGATTGCCGCGTGTGCCTTGCTGCTACAAAGAAATGCATTGCGTAGCAGATATATGAAGTGAACGAGCATCAGACAAGCAAACATGCCCGTCGAAGACTCTGCTGCAGCCTTGGTGGCGCGCTTCTTAAAGACAAATGGCTACGATGAGGTGTGTTTTACATCCAGTCAGTCTCTCTCTCACTGGCAATCGAGCTAAGAACGATTCGGCATAGTCATACAATGCGTTCATTAGAGAAGCAGGCCTTCCATCTGATGCTGGTACAGTCACGAAGGGCGACTTGACCATAGAACAGTTGCTCGACGAGAAACGAGCTTTCGATCTCGCCACGCAGTTCGAGAAGCTGGGGACTGAAAATGAAGAAACAGGATGGAGGAAACCATGTTCGTCCATGTATATCACAGTACGAATGTACATCAATTGACTTGATGATAATCAGCTCCAGGACAGGCCACCATAGTCGGAAACTTGCCATCGAACTCGAATATCCTCAGTGCTACTATCGAGCAAGTCCTTGTTGATGGCAACCTTAAGGATATTATGTTCGCCACTACGGCAGATCGGAGGGTGAACGTCCTTGACACTCCTTCTCTCACCCTGAGGTCTTCCGCGACTGGCATCCAGGACTCGCCCGTATTATCCTGTCTGGCTCTGCGTGAGAAATACGTTGTCTTTGCTTCCATGTCTGGCCAAATCGTTCTCGCGGAGTTGTCAGGCAAAGTCATCGAGAAGCGTCGCGATCACGCGAAATACGTTGTCAATGTCAAGATTTTCGACAATACCGATAAACCTCTTCTGGCTAGCGCAGCATGGGACAACAAAATCAACATCTACGCACTACCCACCTCGGGTCCACCCACGCTGGGCGACCCTATTGCGACCATCAACCTGCCCTCCAAGCCGGAAAGCATACTCTTCTTGCAGCACCCGGAGTCGCAACAACCGATTCTTTTGGTCAGCCGTACCGATTCGACCCACCTGTATTACTACACCACAGAAAGCGAGCCAAGATTACTTGGTCGCCAAAACCTGGCTCCACACTCCAATGCGTGGGTGGCTTTCACTCCCTCTGCCTTGGCTATCTGCCCCACAGATCCTAGCCTGCTAGCCTGTGCAACTTCTGCCGTGCCATCCATGAAGCTACTGATTGCACGCATGCTGATTCCGCCATGGGATGTCGAGACGTCAGTGCCTCCGACCGTATTGCGGACGTCTCTGCTCGACGACAATCCCGATGCAACTGAGACTCAGGCTTCACAAGCTCGAGCAGCACTCGCATTGGCCGATAAAGAAGATGCCGCCATTCAAATTCACTGTACCACCCTATCCCCTCAAAGCGCTTACTCTACACCTGCTGTTGCTTGGCGGCCGGATGGCAGCGGCGTGTGGGTCAACGGTGATGATGGCTGCATCCGCGGGATCGAAGCAGCCTCAGGCAAAATCATCGCAACATTGAAGTGCCACGAACTGGGAAGCAAGGTTCGATGCTTGTGGGCTGGCAAGGTGGATGGAAAGGAGTGGCTAGTAAGTGGAGGCTTCGACCAAAAGCTCATTGTGTGGAAGGCATAGATGCCCATCTACAGCTATCAAGACTCACAGCTTTGCGAGAATTTTCCTCATCTCTTTGCCATCATCACCCCTCACAATCTCTTCGCTGCGGTAGTCAGAATTGAACGTGACTTCGTTGAGGGGGTTCAACCTGTGTGCGCGGTCAAAGAGGTCCTCGTAGACCTTCCCATCGTATCTTCCCAATGCCGAGTCAAGCAAGAAGTCGGGAATACACCATGAGTCGACCAAGTTGACTGCGTGCGGCCTGACCTCTGCCATGATGCTCTGTATGGTTTGAGGCAACTCGTCAAGTTCTTCCTCACTGACCGCAAGCGCTTTGGCAAATTCTCGCGCACTGTTGTCCATTGTGTGGTAAGCATACAAGCGAAAAAGTCTCTCAAGATGTGGTCTTAGCTCAGATGAAATGACCTCCTCGGATGGTTTTAGCGCCGCAGCAAAGTTGGCGACAAGCAGAGACTCGGATTCTGCGTGCGACACTTTCCGAAGAAGAAGCAACAGGCTGTTCCAAGGCTTCTTCTCTTTGTTTCGCTGAGTGTGCGCGAGGTGTGTCAGATATCTAGAGCGCCGCTGGAATGCGCGGATGATATCAGCGTTTGACTTCAGGATCTTGAAGTCGTTCGCGGAAAATTGATTCTTTCCTGACATATATTCACGGCATGAGCGCTCGACTTCATCTTGAGGGTCTCCCTTTTGAGCCTCGGCTGCTGCCATACGCTTAATGAGGTAGCTTGCAGTCTGCTGAGTTATCATCCAATTGTCACCTTCGACAGTGGGCTTCGAAAGATAGTCCGCGTTTAGCTGGATGAGTCCGCTACCGCCTCCAAACCCATGGCCACCCAAAGCACGACGGCAAGTCTCAATTCCATTCGCTGCATAGTCTGTGCAAAGACTCTTAAGACCCGAAGATTGGCTGTGGAGTTCTGCTAGCCGACTGAAATCGCCATTCGAGATGTCGGCCCGTGTCCTCGTGTATAGTGCTTGCATGGCAGATCCGGTGTAGTGCAGTGCAAATGCGGTTGCAAGAAGAGGCAATATACGTATCTGTACAGTTGCTAATCAATCCGAGTCAGCAAGTTTGCATCCCGATCTATGAATGGAATGCTCTTACGATAGTCGAGAACCGACAGCTCAGCTGCTCCTGTCGAATTGTCATCGCGGTCTGAGAACTGCCGTCTAATCGCTGTATAGCGCACTGCAACCGTGACGGCTCGGGCAAGGACCTGACGAGCGCGCATGACAATTTTCGCCCGCACAGCAGTGAGGCTTCCATATACAACAGCTGGGTTGGAGGGCTTTGAGTAGGTGCAAGTATTCGGATCCACCATGGAGTACCTCGACAGCATCGCGCTGTATGGTACATTGAGATGGTCGAAAAGCATGTAACCATTATCCATTGGCGCATAACCATACTTTGGGCCGATGTCACCCACTGCAATTCCAGGTAAAGGCTTGTGGGTTTTCATGTCGCGGATCTGAACGATAAAAGGGTGGGGCCCGTGGTTGGCATATTCTTCGGGGTCCTCCGACTTGGGAACCAGTAGCTGTGCGACAACGATGGCATGGTTAGCGGTGCGGCCAAGTGATCCATTCCACTGACGCTTGTCAGTAAGTTTGAGGCGGCGTTAGTTGGCAGGTGCATATGAACTGCGAATATGGGTGGTCTCGGCTTACCCATTTGCTGGCCGTAAGTGTTGGAGAATGAATGACGAATTCTTTGGTTTTGGGCATCCAACGAGCCTCGCATTCGATCCCACGGACGTTGCTTCCGTGTCCAAGTTCTGTTCTGCGAGGTGTTAGACACGCTTCACAAACAGACAGCAGAACCAACTTACTGAGCATAACACCCAATGACCTCCCACGCGTTGACCCTGGGCAGCCAATAGTCTCGCTGTTCGTCATTTCCTTGCTCTTCAATGGTCGTGATGAACATGTCAACGTGCACCATGTACGGACTGACATCGTCGCACAGATATGCAGCCATGGCATGGTCTTCTTCGTTCCAACCATTTTGCTTAAACAGTCGTCGGAGCTTTTTGCCACGAGCAAGTCCCAGGTGATATCGTTCCGGACGAGACAAGTTCTGCTGCTTCGCTTTGCTAAACAGTGGGTCATTTTCCAAGATGGGCAGAACGCGAGCTTGTCTTTCCAAAAATCCGTCGCGTGCAAGCAGATGCTCTGAGAGCTCTTTGACTGGCACATTGGAATGCTCGCGCTCTTTAGAAAGTATCAACGGGCCAGATGGCTCGGCCGGTCGAAGTTTGTCTGTGAAGTCAGGCATGGTGGCGGTATGCTGACGTGTATAGATGTTTAAGCGACGATAAGAAGCCTTTATCTTTCCATGTGGAAGATCATTCTAATGTGCTATATATTGCTAGCAGCTGGCTAGATCATAGCCGTCAACGTCAGTCATCACAATATATCCTCGGTCGTGACAGGCGAGGTTGGTTCAAGGTCCCTGTCCCTTGGTCGATCGCACCCCGCAGCAACAAGCAACGACACTGAAAGATGGCTTATTTCCGGGCAACGACTCTGCGTGACAACACCTGTTGGTATGCTTCAGTATGCATGACTGCTCGTAAGACTTTCTTTCGCAAGCTTAGAAGCACATTGGACGTCACTACATAACAGCATTGGACCTGGAGGCAAAACACACAGTTCGGCGCCCGCCGCATTCCATGACACGCATCTGCACTTTGAAAACTAAAGTGTTGATTTCTTTAGAGCATGCAGATGTGATGGATGCGCCGTCATCCAATAATTTGGACCTAGACACGCCTTTATAGCGTTCGCGAGAAACTCTTGGTCTTCATACTATCCGCAGAACACATCTGCATCTACACTCGAGCCACTGAACTCAAGGTGGCGGATCTCTCAAAGGCTCTCTTCGATCATGGACGACCGCACGCTACATGTTCCTCCACACACTGGGAGAAATGTGCTGCCATGCCATTCACTCTTCCAACGCTTGTTGCGTTTCGCTCACCAGAACCCTCCTCGGTTTGCCATACGGGAAAGCAACACAGGCCGAGAGGCCACCCATATTCAGCTTGTCAGCGATGTATTGGCGATGAAAGAACATCTCTGGGACATTTTGGGTCACGATATCCAACTTTCCCTACAACGTAAAGAAGAGGTGTACGTCGCTGTGCTTGCTCCGGGCAGCCATGAGTATGCAGTGGCGATGTTGGCTATTCTTGCTGTTGGCGCCGCCGCTGTCCCAATGACCATTGAGCTACCGCCCGAGGAAGCAGTGTACTTTGCAACAAAGTCTCGGGCTGCTGCAGTCTTGGTATCATCCGACGCTCTACGGTTGGGTCTGCAACTTGAGAAACTGATGAAACACCTGGATCCTCGGAGCAGCTTCTCTTGCATTCCTGTTACACCTCATACATGGACCGCACCATTAAACCCGGATGACATTGTAATCTCTACAGATCTTTACCTCGATGACAATGACCCAGGAGTAGTCATCTTCACCAGTGGCACTACAGGGCCTCCGAAGGGCAGTGTCATGAGAAGAGCGTATACGTTCGATGGAGCCCTCGCTGTCGCGGACCATTACGAAATAACGCAAGACGATGTCCTGCTTCATTTACTTCCAGTGCACCATGCTACTGGACTTGGTATCATGTTTTTCCCATTTCTGATCAGCGGCGCCTTGATCGAGTTTCGATCTGGTAGCTTTAGTCCGGAATGGACCTGGTCACGCTGGCGTAAAGGTGGGATCACATTCTTCTCGGGCGTACCAACAATCTACATGCGGATGATGAGATACTACCAACGGATCATCGTCCACGACACCAACGTGCGACAATACATCGATGGTGCAAGGAGGTTACGGGCATGCCTTTGCGGCACTTCAGCACTACCAAAGCCCATAGCAGACTTCTGGACAGAGATTTTAGGACGGAAGATCTTGCTTCGATACGGTGCATCAGAAATCGGGGCAACCTTCAAAGTGTCATTATCTGATTCAGAGGTTCCGGATGGGAGCGTCGGTACAAAATTCCCCGGCTACGATATCGAGCTGTCCAAGACTGGAGAAGGTTCGGACGGAACTGGCATGCAGGGCGAGATACTCGTTAAAGGCCCAGAGATGTTTTCCAAATACATCTTCGATCCTGTTGCCACAGCTGCAGCACACGACGAACGTGGATATTATAAATCCGGAGACATTGCACGCCGAGAAGGAAAATATTACTTCATACTTGGCCGCGCGAGTGTCGACATCATCAAAAGCGGCGGCTATAAGATCAGTGCTTTGGACATTGAGCGCGAGATCATGACTTTGCCCTACGTGGCCGAAGTGATGGTTGTTGGTGTCCCTGACGAAGAGTTCGGGCAGAGAGTGGCTTGCACAGTTTCGCTCAAAGGCCCAGCGGACACTGAAGCACCCTTATACAGACTGAACCTACAAAAGCTACGACAAGATTTAAGGGCAAGAATGGCGGGTTACAAGATGCCCACACTACTGCGCGTTGTAGAAGGAGAGCTTCCCAAATCGGGCACAGGCAAGGTCATTAAGAAAGCGCTTGGTCCGCAGTTCTTTCCGGAGAATCTAAAAGAAATACCAGAGGTTCAGGTATGGAATAACGAACAGGTTCAGCAAAAACCTAAGCTGTGATGTTAGGGAAAGCTCTATAGCAGCACTCCATGAGTCCATGGACTGGCATTCACTTGAACTCATCGTTACCTTTTCCATGACCTGGATCAAACATCAAAACTTCTTCCCGACACATTGCATGAGCCTAAGTTGTATACTTCGTCATCAACTTCAAGGTTGCTTCATGTCTCGCAAACGCCATTAGTGATTGTAGCAAAGCAAGCTTCAATGGATCTGTGGCCGTGCAGACTCATCGATGTGAATGACTGTACCGATCGTGATAGCAATCACAACAAGTGGCAATGTAGGCCATTCCATACATCAATGGCACCCGCCACTATACTCATGGAGCGTATTGACCGCTGCTGCCTGCCAGCTATTGACATACCTTACATTGATGCTAGGCACTGCAATGCTTCTAGCATATATGATATGACCTGCACTCTTGCTCCGGTAAGCGTCACAGGAAGAAGACACGCAATCTACCATGTTGTAACATATACCCATTGACCACAGCAAAAAATGGCAAGGGAGGGTACAAAAAAAGATTTTTTGATTGATATTCTGACATCGAATATCCTCCCCATCAACGATTCGATGGCAATAGTCAGGCTCGTGTAAGTCGTAGCAATCGTGGCAATCGTGGCGGAAGAAGGTGATTCGTTGACTGATAAAATCACGTGTCTGTAAACACCGTTCATCAGCTTGGATAATAATGGAGTTGGCTTTACAATGGGAATTATTCAACCATCACATTGTGCCGTAATGGCTTTGATGTTGTTTCTGAGACCTCTGGAGAGCAAATCCAATTCCCTGAATGCATGACTTGCTGATTGTTCGATGGCGTGCTCCGCGAGAACGCAGAGGCATGTCAAATGTTATGATATGACTCTGGTCAATATGTCAACTTGTCAAGCGAAACGTGACAACTGGTAGAGCATCATCGGAGCGGCAAACATTAGTGGTCACGCCTCAGTATCAATCTTAAGCGTAGTCATTAGGCTGAGTCAAGCGTCGTACCTGTGCCGTGCCACACTGTATGGATCAGCTCTCTCTGCAAAATGGGTGAAACATCGCGAAAGCAGCTTTCGCACACATACGGGTGGAAGCGTCATTTAAGGTGAATATGTGTCTCGATACTCACACCTTCGAAGTTCCGCAAATCCAGAGGACCAGTACAGCGATCTGGGATCAGACTCCGCGTTGACCGATGCCTGACAAACACTGTCAATGGTTTTCTTAAGCAATCGCCACAAATAGCAGAGCACACCCTTCTGTATCTCAAGTGTATCGGCTACCACACACATTAACCGCCGCTCCTTGTCAGCTCGATCTGCATCGGTATCGTTGAATACGGTTCTTCCGGCGTGCACAAGATATTCCAAACTGGCTTCCCGGGAGCGGCTCGAGGAGCTCACGCACGCTATAGTATGCGTTGGGTACCTATTGAATACATCAACAATGGCAGAACGGCTTATATAACAGTTTTCTCGCTTGATTCTTTTATACTCAGCACTCAAATCGCTCGCCAAATTTCTGACATCTCGACGACAAGATCGCCAAAAGCGAACGGCAAAGAATCGGTTTCGAAGTCCTCGATCTTGCAAATAACAATCCCCACAGGGTTCCATTCTGGTCGTCAAACTGACAAATGATGGTCGATCGTGTGCGATATCAAGGTGCTGACCGCCGTAATGTGGAGTATCACGCCATGAGGGCTATTCTGAACGATGGCGCCGATGATATCCCTTCGAGAATGCTCAAGGGCTGGAGAATCGGTAACAGGCACTACGCATCAGATACTACACGGCGTACAAAGGATGGTTTCCCTGCACCCGATGATTACGTTGTCACAAGACCTGAGGGCTATGTGCCTTACCAATCGGTTGTTCAACCCGATGGCCGCTATGCCTATGACCCCTACCGGGATCAATATCCTCGAAGAGCAGTTGATGAACTACATGAGGGACGCCGGGCATATGACCATGCAACTCGACAGTTCGAGTTCATGATGAACCGGTCTGATAACTTTGTGCACAGACCAGGTGAAGTGGTCACGATGGGGATCAATTACGACCAAATGAGAACCGTCACAGCCCCGCCATCGCAGCAGCCCATGCTGGATCAGTACGGCCGTCCTGTATTGCCACCAGGATCTGTGACAGCGCAAGGTCCCTTGAGGGCACCACTGGATGCGAGATATGCAGCGGGTGGATATGGCGGCCAATATAGTGGATAAAGATGATTCATTGGCTGCCACAAATCTCTGTCTGCGACGAATGAGGTGCATCAGCTTGAATATTCAGTGGAAGTTAGCCCTTGAATTGTAATCGTTTTGACAACTTGATGCCGTGACGTCCAGTGACAATTTGTGAGCTCTGTGGTACATGAAACGCGTCGTACGTATGCGTGGCTCAATGTGACCCAATTACTGCACAGCCAAACAGATATACGTCGACTCCCACGATGACTGCATAGTGAATTGTATGTACCAGGAGTGGAGTGAATTACAAGACATTTGTGTCAAGAGTATAGAATGGAGTTTATAGCGCTTATCAGTCTATCAGTCTTGGCGGGGTCCCTTGGGCGCGCGCCTGCCCCGCGCGGTGAGTAACAAATTATGAGCAAATCACACGACTCACACGCTCGCTGTCCTCAAATAAACAAGCCGTGCCATTGAACCTCTCGAGACTACATCAACATGGCCTCTGAGGGAATCGAGCAGAAAATGGAGAACCTCAACGTCGAAAAGCCCTCCACCTCGCAGTCGGCCGAGCCCACCGAGAAGCCCGCCCAGCAGGACAAGGAGAGGAAAGACCAGAAGAAGGCCGCAAAGCCCAAGAAGGAGAAGGGAGAAAACAAGCAGGGTCAGGGGAAGCAAGGTCAGGGAAAGCAGGGTCAGGGCAAGCAGGGCCAGGGCAAGAAGAAGGAGGAGGACAATGCCGACACCAAGGGTATCACAGTCACCAAGGCCGAGGACCTCTCAGAATGGTACCAGCAGGTTATCCTCAAGGCTGAGATGCTCGAGTTCACCGATGTTCCCGGCTGCTACATCTACCTGCCCCGCTCATACATGATCTGGGAGGAGATTCGCGACTTCTTCGATGCGAAGATCAAGGCCATGGGCGTGGAGAACTCATACTTCCCTCTGTTCATCTCCGAGGCCAACTTGCAGCGTGAGAAGGACCACGTTGAAGGCTTCGCCGCTGAGGTCGCTTGGGTGACTGAGGGTGGCAAGAGCAAGTTGGAGAAAAAGTTGGCAGTGCGCCCCACCAGTGAGACTGCCATGTACAGCTACTACTCAAAGAAGATCAAGAGTCACCGTGATTTGCCTCTTAAGCTTAACCAGTGGAACAATGTTGTGCGATGGGAGTTCAAGCACGCCGTGCCCTTCCTCCGCTCCAGAGAGTTCCTCTGGCAAGAAGGCCACACCGCACACATGACCGAGGAGGAGGCTGGCAAGGAAGTCCTGGAGATTCTTGACCACTACGCTGCCATCTACGAGGACTTGCTCGCTGTGCCCGTCGTGAAGGGTACCAAGACCAAGAACGAGCAGTTCCCTGGCGCACACTACACCACCACCATTGAGGGTTTCATTCCCAGCGTCGGCAGAGGTATTCAGGCCGCGACATCTCACTGCTTGGGCCAGCACTTCGCCAAGATGTTCGACATTACCGTCGAGGACCACAAGCAGGTCCTGAAGGAGGGCGAGTCAAGACAGAAGGTCCACGTTTGGCAAAACAGCTGGGGTTTCACTACCCGTTCCATTGGTGTCATGATCCTCGTTCACGGTGACGACAAGGGTCTTGTTGTCCCTCCTCGCGTTTCCAACATCCAGGCTGTTCTCGTTCCCGTCGGTCTTAACAACAAGACCTCCGACGAGGACCGCGAGCACGTCGTCAACGAGGTCGACAAGCTGGCCAAGACCCTTAAGTCTGCCGGCGTGCGCGCACACCTCGACGACCGTGAGGGCTACTCAGCTGGCTTCAAGTTCAACGAGTGGGAGATGAAGGGTATTCCTCTCCGTCTCGAGGTCGGTCCCAAGGATCTCGCCAAGGAGTCTGTGCTGGCTGTCCGTCGTGACACTGGCGAGAAGCTGTCCCTCGCCATCGCCGAGCTCACCACTGAGGTTCCCAAGCTCCTTGAGCAGATCCAGAAGGACATGCTCAAGAAGGCCTCTGACGAGTACGCTTCTCACCGTGTCATTGTCCGTGAGTGGAAAGACTTTGTCCCCACCCTCAACAAGAAGAACGTGCTTCTCGTTGCACACTGCGCTGGCGGTGAGTGCGAGGACGAGATCAAGAAGGATTCCGCCGCCACTGTCGAGGGCCAGGAAGTCGACGCCAGAGCTCCCAGCATGGGTGCCAAGAGTTTGTGCATTCCCGCCGAGCAGCCTGAGGAGCTCAAGCCGGGCACCAAGTGCATTAACCCGAAGTGTGGCAAGGACGCGCAGATGTGGGTCATGTTCGGTCGCAGCTACTAAGCGCCTCGCGAAAAGTGTTTCTGCATTGAATTGTGAATTGATGAGCGTGGTGTTGGGGGCTGGCCGGCTTGGTAACCGGCGATAACGGTGGTTCATGGGCAACTGGTCCCTTGACGTTATGAGTGTGCTTTTGAGGTTGGGGTATTGCATGATAACGTAGATCGAGATACTACCAAGACTCTGTCATGATTTAACACGTTTGTCCGTCCCACACCTCGCTCTGCTCGTGATATGAAAAAGTTTCTTTGAATTTCAATCAACAACATGGGAAGAATGAAATCATCCATTGCCACCTTCATCTGCCTCATAATGTATGCCCATTGCTAGTCACGCCATACTTTCATGCTCGGGTATATTGCTCCAGTCCTTGCGCCGTTCCATCATACCTACAACCTTCCTTGACTCCCCAGCCTCAAACCATACCCTAGTCCCACCTGTGAGCCTCATCTCCTCCAACCCAAGATTTATCCGTGTATCCAACCTCATCCTTGACCTTCTTAACCATGTCTTCCGGACCCATGTTCTTGCCCTTGTCGTCGCTCAATTTCACAGCAGGAACGCCCTTAGCATCAGCCAACTTGATGACGATGTTCAGAGGCACACTCTTGTCGTTAGTACCAAGGTGCAAGAAGTCGTTGGTGAAGAATGTGCCGACTCCGAAAGCAGGCGTCAGTCCAGCGGCTTCTGTCGCTTGCTTGTACTTGATGCACTTCTCCACGTTGAGAGAGTCGGAGAATACGATGGTCTTGGGGTCCTTGATGCCTTGTGTGTCGTAGAAGCTGCGCATCAATTTAACGAATTCCAGTGGGTCGCCGCTGTCCTGACGTGTGCCTGTGAAGATTTGTGCGTAGCTTGGGTTGGTCTGGTTGATGCTATCGGTAGTGTGACTGTTTGGTGCTGGGCGAGTGAATGCTTTGAGGAAAGCGGGTGTTCCGAAAGTGTCTGTGAGCGCGATGCTGAGCACACCTTGGCCGAAAGCGCCAGTCCAGTATTGTAGCGCCTTTTCGTTGGCGTTGGCATAGTCGTTCGTGAGAGCGGCAATACCCATGAACCACTCATGAGCAACGGTGCCGACAGGGGTGACGTCGTGCTTCATCGCCAAATGGACATTTGAGGTTCCGCTGAATTTGCCCTTGAAGCCTTTGCTTTGTGCTTCTTTCTGAGCATCGATCAGACCAGTCATGACAATCTCATGGGTCTTGTAGTCCCGGCGCCGACGGCTGCCGAATTCGCTGAAGAAGCAGCCGCCCTCTAGCAATTGCAGGCCCTTTTGCTTCGCCGTCTCCAATTGACCATCGTGGTTCCAGTCTGTGTCGACGAACTTGAAGTATGCTTCCGAGACAAGAGCAAGGAGAGGGATCTCATAGAGAATAGTGTCCACCCAAAGACCAGCGATCGCGAAATTAATCTCGCCAGGTTGGTTGTCATTCTCGGTCGTGCCGTCGTTAGGCACGAATGTAAGCTTGAGCTGCTCAGCCGGCTTCAAAGAGAAGTGCTTAAAGAACTCGAGATACTCCTTGCTCAGGTACGGGCAAGTCTGTTCCAGCCATGCGATTTCCTCGCTGGTCACGCGGATGTTGCCGAGGTTCTCGACTTGAGTTTGGAGCCAATTGAAGGCAGCGCGGGTGAGCTGCATGTGAGGTGTGCGATTTGTGAACCTGTAAGAGACCGCGATGTCCGGGAAATATTTCAAGACAGCACATTGCATTGTGAGTTTGTAAAGATCCGTGTCGAGGAGCGAGGATACACCATCAGGTGATGGCTGACCGTCGATGGTGGCCATGTCGTGTGGAATTTCTTGAGTATCCTAGACTCTCGTGGTACCGGGTGCTCAGAGTGAGCTTGAGCTTGCTGCAGTAGCGATTCTTGGGCCAGATTCCGTGTATTGTTTAACCGACGGCGATTTTGATGTCTGGTAGACGGCGTGATGAGTCGGCGTTTGCTTACTAAACCCGTTGAAGTGCCGAGTCGGATTGAGTCACCAGCTGATGTATAGCGAAGCAGTATTAAGTCGCGGGCAAAGAACGAGTGGCTCGTGCTGTCTAAGTGATGTCCGAAGACTAGTCCAAGGGTCTTGTGGTTAATCAACTAGTCATCAATACCGGAGGTGTTCCTTTGTTTTAGCTGGCCAGGGTCGGCGGATACGCGGAAGAGATAATCAAAGCACTTGTATCTTTCGTCTGGAAAGCTTGCTCAAAAAAGCCGAGCATCCTGAATGCTGGGTCAATACCTGAGCTTATCTTGTATAACAATTGCGCATACGCTTGAATAAAATGATTTCCTACATGTGGCCTCACTTTGTCCGCCAAAGCCTACCTGTGACTGAGTGATGAACACTGGTTGTTTGGTGTTTCCGTTTGCATGTGTCTGCCTCCGTCCCACGCGAAGTATATGACGCTCGGGAGCTCCCGCATCCTCAACCCCTCAGGCCTGAGATTCACCATGCAATCTGAATAAATTCATAACTCTACCAATATTACACTAATTCACTCCAAACAAAGATGCCAAGGGGCCCTCACTTATCTCCTGGGATCCGCCCAGCGTGCGTGGTGATGCAGTTTTATAGCGAGATACAGTATGTACGGATTGCTAAGAAGCTGAATCTGAAGCCTAGCACTGTGAGGAACACCTGCGCTTAGATCCGAAGAGTCACTAGTTCTACCAATCTATTAGACCTCCTTTAACACTATAGCACTTGCTCTAGGACTAGCCGCCCTTTAAAGATCACTCCTAGCTTAGAGGAAGCGAATAAGATCTGTTCGGCTGTTAAAGAACACAAATACTAATTCCCTGAAGAGGTCTCGTAGTGGGTTCTTAGTCGATAGCCTCTTAGCCAAATTGACCCTAATATTACAATATCAGAATCTATAACTTATAAGATCCTTTGTGATAATTGCTATATTGCTGCAGACCCTACTAATGTGAGGCTAATTATCTAAAAGAGACAACTGCAGAAGAACCTTCTCACAGAGAAATACCTTCGCTTACAGAAGTCGTATTATAACCTGATTGATTAGTGGTATGAGGCTAATGCCTTAGTTATCACTGCTAATGAATATTAGGAGCATTTTGGTGGTTCTGGCCTCCACTAGATTAATACAGATCAAGGAAGTAACTCCTATAGCCCTAAGGCTCCTATTTGCTTCTCTCGTGAGTAGTAGGCTATAAGTAGCAATAATCTATCTATTCAATAGCCTTATTGCATTTAGGAGATAGAGAAGGCTATAAACCACGAGAACTAGCATCGCCAATTATAAGAAGCGAAGCAAGTACTTAATCAAGAGGTACAACATCGTAGAGCTCGCTATGATTAATAAGGGACTACCAAGTACTACCTTCTTTAACAAAAGAATAGAGAAGTAGATATTAAGAATGAGAAGCACTTTTATTGTCGATCTTAAAGCAACTACTGCGAGAGCCTAAAGTACTAGACTCCTATACGCCTATTCCCTTTTAATAAGATTAAGAAGGAAGAAGAAAAAGATAGCCTTAACTTCTTATTCATAGCCTTTAAGATCTACTGTAAACACCTCTTTCCCTATACTCGAGATCTTGTAATGATCAATCTATATAGGCCTATTATTATCCTTAAAGATAATAACAGCTCTCACCATAAAGCAAGGCGACTTCTTGCACCTAAGATCCTCGAGCTTAAAGAACAGTATAGAGTTATCTTTAGGCCACATCCACCTAATTCTCCTAAGCTTGCCCTAATTAAGACTCTTTATGGTTTTAAACACTATAACCTTTAGGACTTCAGATTTAATATTGATAATACAAAGGCCTTAACAAAATGTGAAGCGGATATACGGATAAAGGAGTGGTAGTAGGGAGAAACTAATGATAACCTGATTGCTAGGAAGAGCAGCATAAAATGGCTAAAGGTCCTAGCAGATCGTTATAGAGCAGTTGAATTCAGCAATAGCTTTAAAGATGATTAAACACCTTAATTTATCTATACTACTGCTTTTTTATCAATATGAATATTGATATTCACCTATTCTTATGTTTAAGAAGCTCTCACCAAATTTTGGTGAGAGCGGCCTAGTCCGGAGAAGAGCGTCATATACTTCGCGTGGGACGGAGGTGTGTCGGCCATGTGACATGACGTAGAGGTATCGCGACAAACACTCGCGGCTTGAGCAAGAGCGATAAGGCAAGGCTCATTATAGGAAGCTACCATACTCGGCTCGCTTCCTCGAACAACTCCTTTACCACGACACTCTTGGACTCGGTACATACACGTTTGGAGAGTACCATCTCCCGCTGCCGCCCGTCTTTCATTACTTACGATTGCACGATTTGCATTTGGCAACGGCTTAGGTCTCAGTCCCTGACCTCGTCTGCCATTGATCCTCCCTCGACTACCTTCACCTTCATCCAACACTACACAGATACAAACCGCCCAAGATGCTGCGCTGGTATATGACTGCCCATCACGCCAGTAGATGCGCACCTCGCTGACAGTCGCGCCAATAGGTACCAATCCAAGCTGGCCTCGCGCCCGATCCTTACCCAGGCAATCACCACCGGCGTCCTCTTCGCGACTGGCGACACCATGGCCCAGCAGCTGGTCGAGAAGAAGGGCATCAAGAACCACGACCTCGCTCGCACTGGCCGCATGGTCTTCTACGGCGGCTGCATCTTCGGTCCTGCCGCCGTCAAGTGGTTCGGTTTCCTCCAGAAGAAGATCGTTATCCCGGGCAAGCCCAACCTTCAGATCGTCGCACGTGTCCTTACAGACCAGACTGTGTTTGCTAGCACCAACCTGTTCTGCTTCCTGAGCACCATGGCCATCCTCGAGGGCACCGACCCGCAGAAGAAGTTGGAGAGCACATACTTCAACGCGCTCAGCAAGAACTGGATGGTCTGGCCCATTGTGCAGTTCACCAACTTCAAGTTCGTGCCGCTGCCTCACCAGGTCCTCTTCGTCAACTTCGTTTCCCTCGGTAAGTCTCAGCGCAGTCATGTACAATCACTCTCCGCATACAACTGACAGTCTACACAGGCTGGAACTGCTACCTCAGCATGCTGAACAGCCAGCCGTCTGGCGAGCCCGAGTACCCCCCGAATATTTGAATAACTCCCATCTGAACACCTCCATTGGCGTGCGCATCCGCTGCCTAAGCAATGCAGCGCCGACACTACCTTCCTCCCTACACATACACCTACACCTACACAAGTACATTGGGCATTAGAGCGTTTGTCTAGAACAAGCATGGCGTTTTCCTCTCAAGGGACATTGAGAGAATTGGAGAACTGGGCGCATACAAAGGCGTCGTACATGGCACATGGGAGCATTAGCATGCATCTGTACAATAGCAATCACAGACAAACAGCATCATGAGCTTTCCTCTTTAGCCTTTGCCTTTTCTTCTTCCTCAGGCGTGCGTGTTCTCAACTGTAGAGCGTGAATGCCACCCTCGGCGGCCATCTCCTCCTTAAGCAATGCATATACCATGCGGTGGCGCGCTGGCTGCATCTTTGACTTGAACTCATCTGATGTGATGAAGACGCTGGGGATTGTCAGTGTTCCTAGTTTGCGCAGCCTGTCGTTGATGAGCTTACCGAAAATGTGTTTCGCGAGATGTGCTGCCCTTCATAGCCTGGTGGTGAGCGTGCTTGTGAGAGTCATTGAAGATTTCCATAGAGGTGGGCTTGAGGGCTTCGTTGATCTGCAAGAATTGAGACGGTTAATCGTTTGTAGGCTTATGATGGTTTCGTCGGCAAAATGTTACCTTCGTCCTGATCGCATCCTCCATGGGCGTTTGAGAAGTGGACATGGTCGACAGCGGCCTTCGCAGCGCTGACTGCACTGCTCTTCGAAGCATTAATGGAATATGTTCGTCGTATGTGAGTTTGCAGCAGCACCAGTAAAGGTCTGTGACTGTCTATGAATTTAATTAATAGATACAGACAACCTTGATGTGATGGGCTGCATGTAGCACCGCGTAAAGGGCAAAAGACGATGCGCGATTCGACAAGCAAGCACAGACTGCGCTGATCTGATGATCTCATCTTCCATGTGCTCGAACACCCTCCTCCTCCTCCTCCTCCTCCTCCTCCTCCCATTGAGCGTTCTCACTCATACAAACATGTAGCACACTGCACATCATGGCGCCAATCCGCCGCTACCTCCGAATCACAAGATACTCGGTGCTGGAAGTGCGCATATACCCCGAGAAGCCCTCCGACACGCCATGGCTACTGTCTGCGCGCGACCCAGTCCTCTCGCGCGTGATCGAGGAAGTGCGGCCTAAAGTGCTGCCGAAGCTGCGCGAGGAAAACGAGAACGCGAAGAAGAAGGGAGGCAAGAAGAAGAAGGGAATCAGAGATGTAGCCAGCCAGGAGGATTTCGAGGTTGTCATGTTCTTGACTGAGGGCTTGACACGGCACTCTTTGATCACCAAGCAAAAGCAGTTCACCAAGAAGCCGCAGATTCAGTCTACGGGGAACAAATTGACGGGCTGGTTGAACAACAGCGAAAACCCCATCATACTCGAGGACAACGATGATGTGCCCGAAGGTTTGCGGGAAGAGGTTGAAGACGAACCTGCTCTTGGTGACATTCCCGAGCTCATGGAGAATGGGAAGCGCAAGAAAGATGATGGACTACAGGACGATGATCCGCTGTTCGTGAGCTCAGACGACGAGGGGGCATTCCAAACGCAGCATGTTGCACCCTCCAAGCGACGCAAGGGAATGGAACGACAAGGCAACAGAGTGGATCGCGACGAAGAAGCCGAGGCCGAGGCTGATGTCGAAGACGATAAGAAAAAGATGGCTTTGAATACCACGTACGACGGTTTCAGCATCTATGGGCGCATCCTATGTTTAATCGTCAAGCGCAAGGGCAATAAGACCGCGCAAGGCGCTCTCGGAGCACCAGCTGGTGGCAGTCAGATGATGGAGCACTGGGTCTCGACGCAGGTCGCGCAAGAAGCAGGGCTTCAGGACGACGATGAGGGCTGAACCCCGAAGCGCAATACAACTGATACAAAATTCGCGATTCGTGCTCATGCCAAACGAAGGACCCCGACTTGCGCGGAATTCCATCAATCTGTAACATCGTCCATGCGCGCTATTCCATGTCATGCATAACATGGTTCTCTCGTCCTTGCGCCTTCATTCTGATACCTGGTTGCCACGAGGGTGCGATTGCGAACAGGCTGGTTGTCAACCTGCTACTTGCGCTCCACAACAAATACCAAATAGATAGCATAGCGCGGCTGCTCGCTGCACTCTTAGTCTTCAGACCTGCCGACGTGCCGGCTTGCCTGTCTGCCTGCCTGCAGACCCGTTACAGACCTGCATTCTCTTTGAGCTGACGAGGCACGTCTTGCGCGGCATCTCATGCGAGGTAGCCGTTCGGCGCAGGATCCGAACAGAGCAATAGGACTGAACTATCTTCATGCTTGCCCCGAAGTGGCCGGCATCCGGCAGCATCCACCGAATGAAACCGTGGAACTTGACAGATCACATACACGTACAAGCGGACCACTGCACTTCGGACCATCCGCATTCTCCTCATGTTTCTCCAGACTTTGGTGACCTCGCTACAATTTGAAACGTCAATGGGAATACAGTACTATCGCAGGGCGTCCACGGTAGTTGATTCTTGCTCAACTACTGCTACAGCGACAAACTGTGCATATGCAGCCCCTCCACAATCCGACTTCCGGTACAAGGCCTGGCCAGCCAGGCCTTGTACCGGAAGTCGGATTGTGCGAAAGCAAATGCAAGCCCGACCGTTGTGCGCGCGCAGAACAGTGTTTAGGCAGCCCCGAAGCTTAACCAACCCCTCCATGCCATTTTCGTCCAATGCTGCCATTATGAGGAGGTAGCGTATACATTGAGTTCGGTTCGCACCAGCCGCGGCAGCCGGACTATACGCCGTTCCCTAGAAACGGCGCCCAGCTCAGAAAGGTTGCTGGGTGCCTTGGGTTGGCTGCGCTGTGTAGTTAGGCGACTCGACAATGGACGATCCCGCGATCATATCGCACTGGTGACAGATTGTCGTACCGATACCTTGGATGCTAGCTTTGGGATGTTGAGACTAGATGCAACGCCTTTCGCATACCGCCTCCACGCAATACCAAAGTCTGTGATATAGAGTGCCCACTGCTATGACTGCAGCGCGCGTTGACAGCGGCGTGGCCGGTGGACCAAATTGCCATGCAAACGTTTGATCAGACCCGTGTCTCGACAGCTGCAAAGTACGGTACCAAAGGTGGCTGTGTAATACATTATTGTCGCTGACCTCATGAACCATATGAACGCCAACGTCTCTACGTACAGCAATACATGAATGACGACTTCTAAGCCCGAAGGAGGATATGCTGCCATACCATATTTCGAGCGTGGGGGCAGACAAGTAAGATCGCTGTGTGAAACACTGTGACGATCTCGTACAATATTTCTGCCGAATGCCATGGGTGGAGCGGCACATCTGCACACACGACACAGTGCCTCCTTGGTGATCTCGATCCTGAACTTCCTTTTCCTATATGCACGGCGTACCTGCTCCTTAGAATGCGGGATGTGGGATGAAGCCGTGGGGTGGGCATCAACGCATCACCATACGGAGAAATAGTTGTTTGGGCCGCGAAGTAAAATGACGACGGCAGTTGTGAACAGGGGGTTGGAAACCAAGTGTGTGATGTGACGAGGCAGCTTCATCAGATGATGCGCACAAACACATCCCGTAACCGGATAGAATCACAGCACATACTACTACTGCCGCACGCAGCTCGATAGTGGGCAGATCTTTTCGATCGCAATCGCGATCGGGTGTTATTTTTGATTATTTTACGAGCAATACCGCCGTTTGCAAGCTGGTGCTATCGAAATCGCTAGTATTGGCAGGATTATCATGACGAGTCCGGCCAAGCCAAGTCGGCTATCTGAAGCAACTACTGTACCATGCGGCTGAACATGGTAACTATGGTAGGCTTTCGCCTAGCATCGGCCTTCCGCGGGCAACCTTTGATCGTATACTGGAGGCCTGGATTTTCAACAGTCGATACGTGAGCTTAATGGAGTCGATGCACAGTGCACTTTGCGAAAAGGGCTTCTGCCACTGAAGATCGACTATAGGGATCTGTAAAGATAAATTCGTTCATTGTGGAGTTGAAACTCGCGAAGGGACAGATAATGATCAGCAGGGGCAGCGCTGTGACAGGCAATTGACAGGAAGTTCCCGTTTCACGTGTAGCTATGCCGAACCTCCGACGCGAAATCCTATACGCAGACATGCTGATGTGTTGCTGATGTCACCCCTAGACTATTGAAAAGCCTACCGCGAGTGTCTCGCATGATTGGTGCGGCTGTACCCAGCTGTGTTTGTACGAGTTCTAAAAGGGGCCTTGTCAATTGAGTTTCCTGACCAGGATACCGGGGTTGGCAGCCACGTGCTGTCATGCCCGTGCATCAAACGCCCTTGCAGCGGGAAGACATTTTCGGGTGTCTGCTTACGCACCAGGACATGGCCAGTCAATATCACACTTTCGCGAACGTCGTGTTCCGTGTGCCGGCAGCAAGCATCCTCTGTGATCATTAATCGACATGGCTGATATGCATGTGCATATATGTGGGGGTGTTTGCTCTGCAGTCGAGTCTTTGCGTGTCTCAGCCTCGCAGGTCTCAAGGCGCCACAAGCAGGCAATGATTGCCTTCGAGAATGCAGATCGCCTTCCAGCGTGAGCAGAGGCACTGCACAGACTGAGCAGTGCAACCAGGCGCCTGCCAGCCTGGGACCATTCCAACTCTTCTCCCGTTCTTCTACCGTCTGTCGTGTAATCAAAGCTATGCCGCAAACCGCACCGCGACCTTGGTAATTTGCCACTCGAACCAGGTGCCAGCGTATAGTCTGGGGACTACTCCATAGTCCAGTATTGAGCCGAGCCCACCACTGCTGAAACGTGTCAGCAACGATATGTAATCTGCTACGCTTGCACTACTTTTTGCAAAAAAAAAACCCCCGACATTTCGTGTACAAGGCAGAAGGGATCGGCGAATCATCCACAGCCGCCCCTGCGCACGTCCAGGCGTGCCAGTGTTTCGTCTACCCGCCGCAAGCCCGCGTGCCGGCTCGAGCAAACTCTGTTCCTGTCACCGTGCCTCAATCGGCAGTGATCACGGGGTTTTGGGTTTCGTGCCTGCATTCGTCTCGTTGCAGGCGCGCGGCGACGATCAGGGTTCTGGGTGTGCAGGCCGGTGGGTGAGGCAGAGGCCGGCGGCACTTTTGTCTGACCTTCGGAGGCCGTTTTGCCCGCCTTTCATGCTTCACACCGGCAATCGTTTGGAACTATAGTGGCCGTAGCGCTTAGAATAGCTTTGGACCCACGGTACATCCCGCGGTGGCTTTACGGATTCGCTCTGCCAGTAGGCCTCGCTCGGCCACGCCGGAAAAGTCGTGGGAATGCAGTGAAACTCTCGCAGCTCTAGTGCAGGCCGTCTGGCGGGAGAGCATTTTGATCCTGCAGCGACAGAGTCACGGGGCGCGCATTGGGCGGGAGGAGAGGCTGCCAGATCCATGTCAGCCCTGCCGCACCGCAGTCATACGCCAACCTTAGCCTCGGCCTCGGAGCGGCGAGTGCTGCCTCTCCTTTCCCAGGCATGATCTGTATGAAGCGCACACGGACACACCGCCGGTTTGGATAGCCCAGGGTTAGTTGCTGCCTTGGTTTGCCGTGCTTGCATCATGGGAAATGACGCCCTGCGCTAAGCTGACTATATCTATCTATTCCTTCGGCCTCCTTTCTCTTAATCGTTTTTTCTCCACTATCAACCAACAGCAATCAACAAGCTCTCGACTCTCACTATACACCTGCTCCTATATACAACATCAGCAGCTACTCCAGTCGATACCATCCAACCAACCACCAACCCGTGACCTACTACCCAGCTCCTCTCACAACGGGCTATTCTCCGCTCTTCCGCGATCTCCAACGCCAGCGCCTACTTCTGCCAGCCTCATTCGCTGACAGCTATCAACCACCCTCAACACATCTTCGACGACTAACACAGCCGTCACCAATCACAATGCCTGCCGCCAGCTTCCCTCCTTGCCCTGGCCCTCCCCCAACCAGGCCTCTGCCACCTCTTCCCAAATGAGAGCCTCGCCTTGGCAATCGCCCAAACCGCTAAACCTTGTTAACCGCGGACACTCACGCACGCACACACGACCCAACCACGATTACGGCTTCTCTTACCAACCACCTCACTGCTCTATAGCTGGATTCCAAGCATGGCATTCACATGTATGAGCTCGAAACTTCTTGGCTCCTTCGAGCCCTAGTCGACGATCATCACGATATCGACTTTGCGCGCCTGGCGCGCTTACCAACGCTGATTGGCCGTCCCAATTCAGCCCCCAGCATTTCCATCCCACGCCATCACATGGCAGCAGCTCCGCAAGCACGCATGCACGTGGCATTCATGCATGCATTGAGCAGTTTCTCGCGTTCTGCCAGCGCATCGCTATTGAGTCACTCATCAGACTGCATGTGATTAGGCGGGCCTGTCACCTTCTGAGTCACCGCCATCGCCTGCATATGCTCGACATGCTGCGTTGCCTCAAACCAGGATGAATTCCGCGATTCCACCTTGGGATGGCCTGCTATGTTCGCTTACGAACACCACAACTACTATTTTTAATAAGGCATCTTGCCTTTTTTGCCGGATGGACAGCCGAGCTTCCTGCCCACACTTCTCTGTTTAATTACCTTTCTTTTCTTTTGAGTGGCGGAGTTAAGGAACTGGATGGAAATATATACCCAACGGCTGCAGCACACTTGCGCGCCCAATCTTTCATAGTACCTTAGTTGTATTCGCCTTCGAGCTTTTAGGCTCGTCGCTTCATTTTACCACACACCTGTGCCCTCTCTCTCATACTTGCTCACGTAAATCCTGCACCCCACTGCAATCTACATGGAACTGTTCAGCGGTGCTAGCACGCTGCAGCTGGTTTCATGCTCATTCCTGCAATGACTCCGGCGGGCCGTCGGCCTGTCCAGCTATGCACATATATTCATAATGCGCGCGACTGTTACTATGGTTACGTGTAGGGTTCTACAATTCGATGGTGTTCAAGGCGAGTCGATGGTAGAGAACATAATGGGACACCGTTCTTTCTCCACGCTCCACACAGATTTATAATCAGTCGTGATGTCAGAGTTGCATACCATACATGATGTGGAGGGTTGAAGATGTGGATACCTCATGGTACATGTACCTTAGCGATATCTATCTTCCATAGATGTAATCAAAAACGCTCACATGCTGTGCATCTAAGAAATAAGTCTCTGAAACAATTATCCCTCAGCTAAAGCCAACATGTCACTTCAAGGAAAAGTCGTGCTTCTGGTATGGAATTTGTCCATCACAATATTCTCCAGCAAGGCCAATGCTGATTGTGGTATTACTAGACCGGTGCATCAATGGGCATTGGAGAAAGCCTGCGCAACAGCACTAGCAGCCGAAGGTGCTATGCTCGTACTAGTATCCAGGACGGAGGTACAAAAAAATCAATCCTGGCGTCGGCTCGATCGCTGACAGCTACTAGGCCAAATTATCTGCTTTGCAAGAAAAGCTGCAAGCCTCCAATGCTGGCAGTAAGATCATCTACAAAGTAGCCGATGTTGACGACTACGATGCCGTCGATGCTGCAGTTGCTTCGGCCGTCGAGGAACTCGGAAGCATTGACATCCTCATCAATAACGTGAGTTACATACTTGGCCACTGAGATGAGGGAAATGCAAGACTGACATCAAGTACAGGCTGGACTTGCGCTTGATGCTCCGGCACCGTTCTACAAGCTTCCCATCGATTCAATCAAGACCATGAACGCCACTAACGTCTCTGGTTACATGTACGCCACATATTCGGTACTCAACCGTGGCATGAAGCCCGCTTCTGCGCATGGCACAATCCTCAACATCACATCGACTACTGCTCTCGAGGCGTCGCCATTCCCCGGTGGAGCCGTTTACTACGCCAACAAGGCTTGCCAGGAAGGCTTCACAAATTCCTTACGCAACGAACTAAACGGTACTGACATTAGATTCCTGGCTTTGAGGCCGGGTGTGGTCGCTGGTCACTTCCATCAGCTGCGAGTTGGCGGAGACGAAGCTGCTTACAAGAGCTTCATGGAGGGATACGAGTACGTTTTGATGCTGAAAGTTTGTTGTGCAGGATCGTAAAGCTGACATGTATTTGTAGGCCGTTGCTTGCGGAGGAAGTGGCGAGAAGTGCAGTCTGGATGCTGCAGCAGCCAGAGAAGATCTCGATCAAGGCTTTGGATGTTGTTCCTTCGGTACAGAGAAGCTTGAGTGTATTTGATCGGTAGTGGACTGAGAGGAGTCAAGACTCATAGATGACCATGGCATGCTGATGCTATCATCATGATGCTCAAGTTTGTGTACAAAAGCTCGATGATATCTAAGATCATGAAGTTCTGGTGATTGGTGATACTAGCAAAACATCTCGTGATATGGAGAGACTCTGGTATCAGTACCTCGATGGCAAACAAACTTATTCCCACGCCTATAGCCTGGGATACTAGTGCAAATGAATAGAGAGGTATAGCTAGTACTTGGAGTGTACACAACCTTGTCCACTCATACTGTACACATGCGTTGATAAAACATGGTAAAATTGAACGGTGTAAGATTCTGATCTATATATCAGGTAGACCAACAAATGTACACATGTACGTGCAGTCCTCAAGTATCGTCAAGTCTGCCTCTCTTCACGGACGGCAGCAATGCACGGCCCCTCACGGCACACACAGCCAGCCCGCCCCAAAGCCCTCCATCTCTCGCGCACGTCAGAGGCTCTTGCAAGACCGAGTCGCTCAGCAAACATGATGATCTGATCACCCCCAACAGCGTCGCCGCCGCCTCTGAAGCATGCGCACTTGTCGCCACCACCAACATCAACATCTCCTACCGCGCTCCACTGCGCTTGCTGCTCCGCGATGAGTGAATGAGCCTGCAAAATCGCCGCCGGTCTATGGAACCTTCCCAATCCGCGCATCTCCCACCACCACCACATTACCTGCCAGTCAGACAGACATTCCATATGAGCGCGCCCTGAGACCCACCTCGCGACAACAACCACATTATCTTTACACCCACTACGCACCGCGAAGCTTGCAATATGCGCAACTCTCGCTCGCGCCCCGTGTCGCAACACGCAAATCAGCCCGCCGCCCCGGCACGCCTTGATCCGTTGCAGAGCAGGAAGATCTTCAATTGCATAGTCGATGACACTGCTCTCGTCGCCGGCGTCAAGAAGAGCACGCGGAACGGTATCAGACAGTGGGTGAAGAATGGACAGATCCGACTCTTTGTACCACTCCACGGTAGGCATACTCGAGTTGCACGTCTACCAGCAGTGTCATAGACGCTAACACATGACAAAGCCCTCGAACAGCTCAGTCGTCAGAAAGGCGCAAGCAACCGCCACGGAGAGGATGTGCGCGACACGCTAGACTGGCTAGATGATGCCACTTCCAAGCACCCGAACATCGTTACCTTGCAGGGCGCCGAGGAGACTTACGAGAAATGGTCCGAGGTCGAGAGATTCGCTGTTCCACGCAGCCTGTTCTCTGAATCGGATCACATTGACGCGGAATATGACGACAACAGTATGTCCCAGCTCGAAGAACAAACCTCGCACAAGCTGGTACTTTCGGAAACCAACCGCAACCGCAAAGGCTCGATAAGCTCTCAGGCCTCGGGCTCAGCTCACTCGGTTGCAGCATCCTCGATGCAAAGTGTGCGCTCCAGTCTTAGCGCCTTATCACCGCCCACATCACCCCTCAAATCATCTGCCACGACTGCAATAGAACCAGCTTCGAGTGGCAAACATGATTCGCAGCTTTCCAGCAGTGGAAGCGTCCACGTGCGACTTCAGCCGCTCTTCAACTATATCCTGTGGCGCATTCATCAGGAGCTCAATCCTGCTGCTGCCCTCGAAACCTTCATCTTCCTCTGCAACGATCCTTCCAAGACCAATGCTGCCAAAGGATTCGACATTCGCAGCAAGCGTCTTGAGCAGCTGCGAGACGTCGTTGGCCGCGAGGATCGTGAATACCGCAACAGGTTGAGCGTTCTCAACAAAGAGGGCCAGCAACAAGCTGCAACCACTCCTGCAGTCAAGACTACAAAGGAGCCCAAGTCTCCCCCGACTGCACCAGCAGCTATGCTTGGTCAACAGAATGCAGTCATGGACCCCGATGCTTTCAGCCGCTCCGTGCAGCCTGTGGCAAAACCTGGACCCGCCACCCCTTCGAGTCCGCGTGGCAACTATGTCCAGCCGGGTCGTGGTAACGCACGAGGAAACTTCCGTGGAAGCCCTCGAGGCAGAGGCGCACTGCCGAACGGAGCCGCTGCCGGGCGCGGTGGCTTTGGGTCGCCTAACACACGCCGTGGTGGGGCTTCTGCTGCACAAATGGATGGGCAGATAGATCCTAACAGCTTTGAGCGTCCACGTGGTGGCAACATCGCCCGAGGTGGTGGTGCAGGCGCGGGCGCGGGCAGAAAGCTTTGGGTTCCGACTTGATCTCTCGCCGCCGTCTCGTCACCGGAAGGGACAAATCAACAAAAATCTCCAGAGTTTGCCACAAGAGCAAACCACAAACAACTGCCCTGGTCATACCGATACCTGGCCGACGTGTCGTGGTCATTGGCGCAGAGTTGAGCTCCACCTGAGCTACAATTTCTGGAACTAGCTCTTACCTTCGGTCGTTCTTTATCCTGTGTAAGTCACGGCAGCGTTCGCTCCAAGACACTATGCACAGCAGAATGCCAATGCCTACTAATGATATCTAGCCCAACTCGGGTGTTAAGTGGTTGAGATAGGAGATGATGGAGGATGATGTCGTGTGCGTGGAGAAGCAAAGGAAATTCGAATGTACGGATGAAGACGAAGTACTGCTCTTTTGCTTGTTTTCCTGTTTTTTTGCTTACATCTGAAGTTTTTCTGACATTCAATGTCAATATGTTTGTTGCTGCTACCACCAAATGCAATCGTTCAAAGTGACCTGACGCTGACACACCGATACTCGTCCACTTACATCTACCATGAGCCATCAGACACCGTGCTCGATGATTCTCGCGCTGTACCATGTAATTGACCCTTTCGGAGCGGTGGCATGAGGGTGATGTGGTACGTCTTCGAACTTCGGTTGTTTTACAGAGGCTGAATGGTCTACAGACGCTGCTCAGCTCCGCATGACTGTGCAACATGGTGGTGAGATGTTGATCTTGGCCCCAAAAAGCACTTTTGTGCCGCTCGAAATCGTCATGTCTGGTATGCAATGGCTTTGATCATCCACCTGGACCTGCGAGGCCTCTTTTACCGGTCAGACTCTTCAGACAGTTTGTTTGGATCTTCCCGAATGGCGTCAAAGTGCTATACGATCAAGAAGGAAACGTGCCACTTGCGCACATTGACTGGCCTACATGTTTCGACAAGGTCAGTCCATCGGCATAGTCGATTATCAATGGGGTGACGTTAAAGGATCGGACGGAAACATGCATGAACATACATGTTTCGCATGTCACGTCGGTCCGGTGGCCTTACTGGTGCAAACATGCTGCTGCTACGTTTCGTTGGCCAGGTCCAGAAACACATCGATCCTCATAGTGTCCCTCAAATCTTCAGCCCAAGCGGATTCGCGGTGAGGCCGATGTGCCTCACAGTGCCAATCGACGATGCATGGCTGTGGCAGTCTATAAGAAACAGCTGCGGGTGCCCGTCTTTTGCCTGCTTCTACTCATCTACAGCAGCAAGATATCCTCTCAGCCTC
This sequence comes from Cladosporium cucumerinum, assembly GCA_023634325.1. Lineage (NCBI taxonomy): Eukaryota > Fungi > Ascomycota > Dothideomycetes > Cladosporiales > Cladosporiaceae > Cladosporium > Cladosporium cucumerinum. The sequence goes on from JALDQA010000002.1 coordinate 979,728, forward strand.
ATCAACCCAGCGATTAATCCTTTAACAGACTCTTCGTTTGTCACCATGAAGTTCTTCGCTCCGACTCTACCTCTCATCGCCGTCCTTGCGGCGCTCTCCAGTTTCGCGGCCGCAGGCCCGACTCCCGACGGCGGTCTCGTGGTCCGAGATGTCTGCCCGCCAGGCTTCCCAAGCTTCTGCAGGAAGACCGGCAGTCCCTGCAAGAAATCGAACGGAGTTCATGAGTTCTGCAGCTGTGACAGGACCAATATTGTAAGTGGCCAACCATCCTGATCAGACGTGACTCGACTTCGTGTGGTGATCTAATAATCGACAACAGGTGAAGTGCAAGAACGGCAAATGGACTGATGGCAAGGACTGCCAGGCTGGTGGGACTCGATGCTTCGCAAGAGACGACGGGGCGAAAGCGGAGTGTATCTGAGGTTCGGGTGAGCGTGAGTGGTTGGCACCGTAGTAATTCAACATTGTCCGCGGTGTGGTAGGGATCGTTGGAAATGGATATGACAGTAGTCACGAGGGTATACACTCGTTTATTCCTATCAAGAGCTGGTGTTATGGAGATGACGATGTTCATCTACGTGAATTGGGAATCCTCTCGGACTCTGCATGCAAGCACTGATGACAGTGTCATATCGTCTTTTTCTCGTCTGGATTGTCACGTTGTGTATGTCTGTCTGTTGGGCTCGGCTCCGTGATTCCCCGCGTGACCTATTCTCCACAGTCTTCGATGCATCTTGTGTAGCCAATACCACAAACCAATGTGACGTTCATACAGTTGCTTCCTCGTTTAGCTCGACCATCCAAACGCAACTACAGCTATGCACGGCAAAGACCCCATGCCGACCGAAGAATATAGGCATATATTTTCACATGACCAAAGACGCGACCCAACTCAAAGGATACGCATACAGACCGACGAAGCATGTCCAATATGATACTCGCCAATAGATGGCGATCTCAGCTCACCCCAACCCTGACCCTATTTGCAGCATAAGTTCGCATACAACATCCAAACTAACTAAATGAAAGTGTATCTATACATTCATGTACACGCTCGGTATACAAGAACGAACGTTCCCGTTGTATTGCAACCCTCGGCACGTTCAAGAGTACCTGGCAATGCCTGCGGTAGCCAGGGACCAAGTAGACCGAGAACACCAAAGGCAGAGTGATCTGCAGGCAATGCCCAAGTGTCATGCCCGTCTCCGCAAGTCATCGTGTCATCATGCGCCTCGAACGCAGTAGCATAATCCGGATCTCGACTGGTATACTCACAGCAAGACATCGCTTCTCAGGGTGGTAAGGCGAGCAGCGGAAGCTTCGAGAAGGGTAGCGACGCTGCGAAGGAAACTGGTAGGGAGGGTGGTTCTTCTTCCTAGGCCATATGCTTCTTAAGCCATGATGGCCACGATACTAAATGAATGAAACTGCGTCACGACGTGGCCCCGTCTCCACGGAATAGTGAGATGTAAGAATCACGGAACTTTTTGTAAAGTCCTTGCTCAACAACACTGCATGGTGCTATACACTCCCACAACGCCGAAGGATATCTTGAATTCAATGGCCCAGTCATAATCATCGCGCAAAAAGCGTATCATTCCTATGCACCAATATCGTCGACCACGCAGTTCGGGTGAACGACATACATGGTCTTCTCTTCCTCTGGGAACTCGCCATTTTCGTCGGCAAGGCCTTCGCCTCTGATCTGGAGAAGCACGTTCGTCTGTCGAATCGAATAAACGTCAGCACATGATAAGTTTTGAGAAGCCAACGATTTGCTCTGAACATACCTTGACCATCTTCTTCAAGACCTTCCTTGCTAGGCTCTTTTGTGTCTCCATATCTTCCTGGCTTTGAAGCTCTGATTCTTTCTGCTCCAAGTACCAGACAAGAAGATCCTCTTCGTCTACACCGTCCTCTGCTGCACTCTGGTCTTCGTTGACTCTGTGCAATAGCATGTTGTGGATTTTGATGTAGTCGTCATACTTGATTTGCGTTCTCTGTCGGGGAGCAGGTGCAGGGGTAGCGGACGCTCTGACAGATGCAGATGGCCTGGCTTCCTCCTCAGCCATGGGAGAATCGCCGTCTTGCTCATCCTCGTCCGCGCCGTCGATGACATCTTCCAGGTTAGTGCCTTCTTCGTCTTCAAACTCAACATCGTCCTTCTCGACGCTGATGATACTCTGCTTGAGCAAACGGTATGCCTCATCAACGAATTCAGGAGTGATTTGATCCACGCAAGTGGCCTTCGCAATCGCCTCACTGAGACGAACAAGTGACTCCAATTGTCTGACTGTGATACGGTAGGAGTTCCTGCCCACACCACCTTGCGCATCATCGGAACGCAGCTCCTTGTATCTCTCGACCAGCGTGACCTTGGCCTCGTCCGTGAAGACGGGCTGGAAGAGACGCGCAAAGCGAATGTATCTCTGCAACTGCTCAGTGCTGAACTCGGGCTCAATGGCCTCATCCTTCAACTGGTGAATGCCGACAATGTGGCGCGCAAGGTGTTCGTCAATCTGCTCATTGCATTCGTCAAGGACAACGAAGAACAAGTCGAAACGCGACATGATTGGTGCGCTCATGTTGATGTTGGCTCGAAGGGTGGTCTTCCGATTGTAACGGCCTCCCACAGGGTTGGCTGCTGCAAGGATACTGGTACGAGCGTTGAGAGTGGCTTGAATGCCGGCCTTTGCGATAGAGATTGTCTGCTGTTCCATAGCTTCGTGGATTGCAACTTGGTCGGCCACGTCCATCTTGTCAAACTCATCGATCGCGCAGATGCCGTTATCTGCAAGCATGAGGGCACCGGCCTCGATGGTGAACTCGCCCGTCTCCTCATCCTTGACCACCGCAGCCGTGAGACCAGCTGCGGATGAAGCCTTTCCGGAGGTGTAAACAGCTCGAGGGAGGAAAGAGCAGATATACTTCAAGAACTGCGACTTACTGGTACTGGGATCACCCACAATGCACACGTTCAAGTCGCCACGCAAAGCCATACCTTCAGGTGTGACTTTGCTCACACCACCCATGAGCTGGAGGAGTAGACCCTTCTTGACGACAGTGTGACCGTAGATCATCGGGGCAATCGAGTCGACCAGTCGCATGAAGATGTTGGGCATTTGCACCATCTTCCTCAAATCTTCGATCTCAGCAGGTGTAAGAGTGTCAAGATATGCCTGCTGTGCCTCGTCGCCAGTGCCATCACCAACATCGACCATCTGGTTGAGAGAGGTCAGAATGTTGCCTGCCTGTCCTTTCAGGTTCTGGTTCGGCTTCTGGCCTGTGGTTGACATGTCAGGTGTGACCATGTTGGCAAGGAAAGCCATCCGGTAAGTAAGATCGCGGACACCGAGTGCCTTGAGACCACCAACACCAGAGCCACCGGCATCGTTGTTGCCACCTTGCGTATCACGTACAGCCTGGACGCGGCTGCCCGGGACTCGGAACTGACTGACGTCGGGTACCACTATCAATGTACCGGTGAAAACACACTTCTCACCAGCCTTTGACCGATCGACCATCTCGCCACGTAGGATGACATCCATGGTTCTGGGCATACTTCCTGTAGGGATTTCCGAGCTGTTTTCCTGGATGCGCACTTTTTGCCAATCAATGAATGTACTTTGTCGGATATCCAATCTCCAGGCCTGACGGTTCATGCATGTCACATTCGGACACTGTGTGGGCTCGGTATATTTGAAGATCTGCTCAACATCAGGTACCACGTTGTTGCACATTTCGCAAACGAAGGTCGCAAGGTGCAACTCCGGTCGCACTTCAGACGTCCTTGTGACAGTACCAGACATTGACACGAGTTTGCCGATCTGCTCTGTACGGAGTTGTCGCACTCTTGAGACTAGCGGTAGGTTGTAGAAAGCGAGTGCAAAGATCTTGTCTGTCTGCTGGTTGGGGGTCTTCTTATGCAGGTCGTCCTCCTCGCTCATGCTGTTGTTCGCCAAAGAAGTGTCGGTCCTTGCGGTGGTAGATCCGGGCTGTCTGTGCTCGCGGAAGTACTGGGGTTCGTATTTTGCGATCAAGTTGTGCAAAGCTCTAAGCATGTAAGGCTGGTACCTGTAGAAATCGCCCTGGATTGCGCCGGCCAGAATACCGTCGGCGAATTGCATCGTGTGTGTGAAATCGATGTATAGCGTTGAAAGCTGAAATTGCGCCAGGCCGTGGATCTGTGCAATGTAGTATCTGTTTGTTGTGACGGCGCTCGACGCAGGCGCAGCGGACGGTGTGGGATCTTCGGTGAACCTGTGGCTATTAGAAGAAATTCACTGTAGGTGTGAATATGATACATACTGCTCCAAGAACTCCTGGAACCTGTCCGACAAGCTCTCTCCAGTGGTGTCAACAACTCTGGGTATGTCCGCTCCAGGCACTTGTCGTCGTGGGCCTCTTCCTACAATCTCGTCGTCTGGGAAGGGCGCATCGCTGTACGCAGCTGGCGTACCCATGATCGAGTTCGCGGCTCGTGGACGAGATGAGGAGCGACCCTGTCGTCTTGATCGCGACGAGGGAGCATATGACGGCGCTTGTGAGGGGGCATCGCTGCGAGGCCCACCAGGTGTTGGCGCGTAGCCATCAATCATTGATGACATGTTGGCGATATGTTGCAAGGAGATGCTGTGTGTAGAGTGGTTGTTGCAGGCTGTATCGTTCACCTCGAGCGGTATTCTTGCTGTAATTGCAATGGCGGGGCTGTTTGGTTTGGTTTGGTTTGGTTGTCACGGAACTAAATTCAATTCGACGCCAACCACACGCGAACACGCGACCGACCTCGCTTTTACGGTGGTCTATACGCTAATATATATCACATGACAAAGTGCATGCAGGTCTGGGGACCGACCCTGGCGCTAGATTGTTCCTGTCTCGCCCTCGAACCACTTAATTTCTCAACTGATGAGGGGCAAGCCATCTCCCTGACTGTGGAGAGACGACTGAATACAATACAATACACAACATACAGGCTACCACCACGGTCTTTACCAGCAAACATGAGTGCCACTACTACCACCACCACCCAGACTCAGTCTGAGTACACAAACAACATCTTGCGCCTCTTCCCTGAGATCAACACCCAGCTCGCTGCCCAAACACAGGCCTCTGCCACCCAGGACAGCGATCTTGCCGGATACGATGAAGAGCAGATTCGTCTGATGGACGAGGTGTGCATTGTTCTGGACGAGAATGATGTGCCTATCGGCAGTGCCAGCAAGAAGGTTTGCCACCTCATGGAGAACATCAATAAAGGCCTCTTGCACCGCGCATTCTCCGTCTTCCTCTTCGACTCCGAGGATCGCCTGCTTTTGCAGCAGAGAGCGACCGAGAAGATCACGTTCCCCGATCTCTGGACCAACACATGCTGCTCCCACCCTCTGGGTATCCCAACCGAGACTGGCGCCACCCTGCCCTTGGCGATCGAGGGCGTGAAGCGCGCGGCGCAGCGCAAGTTGCAACAAGAGCTTGGTATCAACCCTGAACAGGTGCCCATTGAGAAGTTCGACTTCCTCACAAGGATACACTACAAGGCGCCCAGTGATGGCAAGTGGGGTGAGCACGAGATCGACTACATCTTGTTCATTAAGGCCGATGTCGATCTCAAGATCAACCCGAACGAGGTTCGCGATTCGAAGTACGTCTCCGCAAGCCAGCTCAAGGATATGTTCAGGGATGAGTCGAACAAGTTCACACCCTGGTTCAAGCTCATTTGTGAAAGCATGCTGTTTGAGTGGTGGGACCACCTGAACGGTGGCCTGGACAAGTACAAGGGTGAGACCGAGATCAGGCGGATGTAAGAGAATAGGTTGTGTGTGGTGTGGTATAATTGATGATGTTGTTACGTTATGGATAGCGGCATGTGTTGGCGTTTATTGCTGACTTTACCTTGAGATACCAATTGTGCGTTATTACGCCAATTTTTAATTCAGTACATCCGACAAATTTAGTCAATGGCCTATTTCATTTTCCATCATAAAAATTTGCTTGATGCGACTCACGATTGACTGAAGTTGGCAGGTGCGATGAAGTCCGCTTCACGCGTGCCTTCTTCAGATGGCAGCAGTAGCCTGTCCCCAATTTGAACCTCACTTCTTCGCAAGCGCAGCCTTTATGACAACATGTGACCTTGTGCGACAAGATGTGAGAGCATCGCAGACACCACTGATGAACCATTCGACGCCGATATAATCTCAACCGCGGTGACCATCAAACTCTCAGCGATGTGCTAGCCATGGAAAACGACTATCGGATGAGCGCACAGGCACGCATCGCTGCCAGCGCCCCAAAACGAACCTACGGCAAACACAAAAACAAGCTTCTGCCTCTGACTGGAAGTCAGTTCTTGCGTAATGATGTCTTTGGCACGGTCGAGAAAAGGATACTCCCGAAAGACTTCGCGCAGACAACATACCAACAGTCTTCGGCCGATGAATCTCCTCTATCGGATGCAGAGCCAACTCGCAAGCAACAGAGCAAGAGGGTGGCCACAGCTCGAATGAGACGACCTCGCGCACCCGCCAAATCAGTGTCAATTGCGAAGCCAACGAGACGCGAAGCTGGAGATGTACCCGGCGAACATCATCCCGATACAGAAGGAGAAGAAGAAGGCAGCAGATCTTCGCGCTCGCCATCACCACATCGTGATAAACATGCGTTGGACCAACATAGATCACGCCGCTTAGCTCCCTCTACGCAAAAGAAAGGCAAGCTCAAATCGGCAGGTGTGGTAAGAGGTCGTCTGCCTCTGAACGAGCTGGTCCAGGTGACCGGAGCAAGAAACGACGATGTGTTTCGAATTCCCGACAAGAACCACCAAACACTGCTAATAGATCCAATCTCATCATCCGCTCAGCAGTTGATTGATGCAGTGGGCTCTGAACATTCGGAGACGACGCCTGCGAAACGCAAGGCGAAAGCCCCACTGAGCGCAATCAGAAAGCGACTACGCACTCCCAAATCGGGACATAAGTCTCTCGAGTACTTGCGGAGAAAGTACAATGCGCCTCAGATCACACCAACGGGAAGTCAAGTGAGGCGGACCGTGGGTGATGGCTTTGAGCGTGCAGAGCTCACTCCCAGCCACCCATTTGGATACACTGTCAAGCACGCGCGCAGACAACGTGAACAATTGTTAGCGGGATTGAAGGCGCTCAGTCTTGCCAGTGGCCCACTCCCTGAGGTTGTTTTCACGAGCGAAAGCGATCCCAGCCAACTCAAGTTTGCGAAACACGACACTTCTGACTGTCACGAGACTGCTTCTTCGGGTTACGTAGAGCCAACCACAGTTACACCGTCGCATGGTCTTTCGAACCCCTCGTCTAATCGACGTGTCAGCCTCAACTATGATGTCGAACGTGCCATTTCAGCTCAATTGGCCTCGGTCTGCGCGCCAAGGAGACAGCCGAGTGTCGCTCTGGGAAGTGAAGACGAAGTGGAAGAGGATGATGATGATGGAGACGAAGCTGGCGAGGAGGATGAGAATGACGACGAGGCAGCAGATACCTACCTCGATCAAGACGAGCTGCCTCCAGAGGAGCACCACATCATTGTGGACGAAATCCGCGAGATACAAACACATCCACCAGGCGTTCATGCACAGCCTGGAAACCCTGCGTCTCAGTCTGCCCACCGTATACAAAGTGCTCAGCAACCACTTGCGCCAGGTCTCAATGGGTTTATGTCAGATACCAATCGTCTACGGACACCCAGCTTCCGCCGGCGCACGTTCTCGGGTCGACCACTCCTGAATGAAGTGAACGAACCCATCATTGATGACTTCCATATCGATGATATGCTTTTAGACGACGAAGGCGGAGATGACTTGACCATCACCCATGGAAGTGTCGAGTACATCACGACCAATCCGAGTCGCGATTCTCGCGATTTCGCTAATGTCGCCATGCGATCTCCAAGCAGAGACCCACCAGGAAAACAGACAGGGCTCGGTCGCACTTCGAGCGCACAGCCCAGATCTATTCTCAAAAACAGCACACCTCATATCTCAGGCGACACGAAAAGACCTGAGAGTACAACCGCAAACACTTGCCGTAACAGCATGGTCGATGTGGAAGAAAGCCGGTACTTCAGTGCTGCAAAGGATCAGCTCGACTCTACATCAACGAAGCAAACAATCATTCGTAAGAAATCGAACTCTCGTTTCTATGCGCCCATCGAAGTGCCTTACAGCGACGAGATGGTGCTTGAGACGTCTCCCAGGAAGTCTGACTACACCAGCAGAAGCCAGGTGCACCTCCTCAAGCGTATGAGCGAGGCTCTGTGGACATCGAGCGCTGCTCCGGTGCCTCAGACAGATCTGGGGAGTTTGACCAGAAGTGTGAGCAGGGGCAATGGCACGCTGAGCCAATCAGTGAGGCGGCGAAGCGGTCTCAAGTTCCAGAGCCCGAAGAAGCCTGTTTAGAATGGCGTAAGGTCAGCTCTACTGGATGGCACGTGGTTTTAGTTTTCACCTCTTGCTTTGTAGCATATATTTTCACGGAGCATATTTGGTGGAGGTGTTATGTTTGCAGTCAGCTTGGTACGTGAAATTGCGATTGCAGCAAATTTATATGGTTTCATTGCGCGTTGTCTATGATATCGTGTCTGCCTTCTTGGCGCACATTCTTTACCTAACAATACCGCCAGTCAGAGAAGGGACAGAGCAGTTACCAGACCTAGTCTTGAGCGTAGCAAGACCAGTCTTGCCGCTGTCCTTCAGCTGCTCGACGGCTGACACATCGAAGGCAATCTCCTTGGCCTCAGTAGTGGTGAAGCCGACCTGGCAGTAGTCCCAAACCTTCTTCTTGGGGTTCAGAACAGGCTCGGGCTCGCCCTCCCAGCCTTCGAAGTAGACGCGGTCACCAGCCTCGGCGGCAATAGGGGGGTCGACGAGCTCAACGGGACCGGCGTGGTTGTCCTCGACACCGGGTGCGAGGCGGGGAGAAGCGGCGAGGACCATGGCGCAAGACTTGATGCCGCGCATGGTGACGGGCTTGAGGTTGCAGACGGTGACGACCTTGCGGTTCTGCATGTCCTCGAGGGGAATGAGACCGTTGAGGCCAGAGCAGACAGTGCGGACGATCTTGCCCTCGTACTCGGAGGTGTTGTCGGTGCCGGGTGCGTCGCCGCAGTTGATGGTGCTGACGAACAGCGAGTCGGCGTTGGGGTGCCTCTCAGCCTTGAGAATGTGTCCAACGCGCAGGTCGATCATGGCGGGCGTGAGGGGCTTCTCGACAGCAGCGGCCTTAGGAGGCTTGGGCTGCTTCTCCTTCTTCTCCTTCTTGACACCAGGGACCTTGGCGGCGACAGCGCCTGCGACTTCCTTGGCCTTCTCGCCGGCTTCCTTAGCCTTCTCCTTGACGGGCTCGCCAGCAGGAGCCTCACCAGCAGCGGCGGCCTTCTCCTTCTTCTTCTTCTCCTTCTCGGCCTTGGCGTCGAAGGTCTTCACCGGCGCAATGATCTGGTCAACGTCGACGGGGACTTTGTCGCTCTCATCGACCTTCAGGCTGAACATGGGAGAGTTCTGGACGAAGTCGAGGTGACGGACAATGTGGTGGTAGCCCTGCTCGCCAGTGCGCTGCTCGGGGGTCCAGAGCTTGACGATGGGTGCCAGGCGGGCGTACATGCCCACATCAGCAACCGAGGGCTTGCTGCCGAGGAGGGTAGAGCGGGTAGAGAGGTGGGTGTTTAAAGAAGAGAGGCGCTCAGCAGTCTTTGCGGGATCCTCGGTGGCAGTAGCGATGTGGGAGGAAGTGATGAGCCATTGCTCGATCTCGGCCTTCTCAGGTTGGGTGTACTGTGACGACTGTCAGCTGTCTGTGCGTGTATTCTGCTATATAACCAGAACATACCTCAACGTGAGGGTAGGCGCTGGTGGAAAGCTTGTGAGGGTCGTCGCCAGCGTCCTGGGTCTGAGGGTACGAGTTGTTGATCAAGGCCTTGACCTTGTCGTCGATGTGGATGGAAGCCATGGTTCTGATGCCGGTCCTGGGGTGAAGTAGTGCTCTGTGGCAGTGGTGAGTCGTAATTCGAGGCCAATGGGTAGATTGTTTTGTTGCAAATGCGCGCAGTGATAGTGGGGTAGTATTGCGGACGATGGGTCTCAAAAAGAAGTGACGCATAATTTCTCGTTGGAGCGAGTGTTTGCCCCACGCTGCAGCGCTGGAGCTGGAGCTGGAGCGCGACAAGGCGAGAGACTTCGAGAGCAGCGAACTGAACTCCGCACTGTTCACTCCTCCAACCCGTCTCCTGAATCTCGACTGACGTCGCTCTACCTTGTCTACTCACTTCAGTTGAGGGATGTAATACCATCTGTACTCGTCAATGCTGTGAACAATCTGGACAGCATCTGCACAAATAGTCGCGCAATGATGTGTCGCCTTATGCAAGTAACCTTGTGGTGACTGTCTCCACCACGTTGCTGCAAGTCATCGACACAAAATCGGATCCAAGAGAAAAGGGCGCCTTTGCTCGTAAGAACATTGCACATGTCTACTACCACACACCCACGCGTCAGGACGCACCGACGTGTCATGTCGAGCGACAAGCGCTTGCCACGATAGGCCCGTCTTGCCACAAGGATGTAGTCAGTCGTTAGTATCTTCCTTGCCGGCCAGACAAAGAGATTTGCTTGTCTTGATGCATGATATGCAGGTTGAGGTGTTTCTGTACTTTACCACCTCTTTTATCCAAGTTTGCTCTCTTCGTTTGATGCGACCTGCTTTCACTTTCGTTTGCTCAGGGGTTCCTCTTTGTATTGGACCGCTCGGAACACCTGACGATTGCCTACATAAAGTGGGCCATTGAAGACCACCGGAGCCTCCAAGAACAGACGACACCACTATGACGGACGAGCTTGTCACAGAAATGCGAGGCCTGCTTAGCGTGAGTGGCACGGAAGTCAATGTGTTGACGGCCAGCAACAACACAGATCCGGCACAGCGAGACAAGAAGCCCATGGCAGATACAGATGCAAACGAGACAGAAGGTATTGTTCTATTGCCCTGACCCATTGACCCGCTACTGAAGACTCCTACAGAGCCGTTCTTCGAAATCGTCATTGCCCATGGCAATGGCTTGGGCCTATTCACCACAAGAGAAATCCCTCGCGGAATCCGCATCATCGAAGAAGCACCTCTCCTCACTGTGCCACGCCACGCCAGAAGGGAGACATGCTCAACTTGACCCACCTTGAGACGGCACTCCGAGCCCTCAACCACAAGCAATACAACAAGCTTTTCGGGCTTCATCGCGGCAACGAGGCTACGTTTGCCAATGCAAAAGAGGTTCTCAGTCAACAGCCACAAGCGGTCGGCGGAGCTTCGAGCCGTGATGAGATCCTAGATACAATCGTAATCTTTTTGGTGAACAGCGTCGGGATGGGACCGGGTGGTCATTACGGCAGTGGGATCTTCGAACTTTACAGCCGCGTCAACCATGCCTGCAATCCCAACGTGCAAGGCTCGTACAACCTGCTGCTGAAGAAGTTTACAATACACGCGGTCCGACAGATCAACAAGGGCGAAGAGATCTTGACGAGCTACATCGACAGTACCTGCGACACATGTGAAGAACGCCAAAACCTCCTCAGCCACCGAGGCTTCGAGTGCCGCTGTACATGTTGCATTGGACCAAGAGCAGCTGCAATCGAGCGCAGGCGCAGCAATATGTCCACGTTGAACCGGCGGCTGGTTGTCTACGCCCAGAATCTGCAGATACCACATTTCCGTGGGCTGCGTAGCCCTCGATCAGCCCTTGAAGTATGTGGAAACCTCCTGGAGCTGTACAGATACGAGGATATCACAGATTACAACCTCGCGATGCTGTAAGTGTCCCGCAATTAATTATTAGTCTCCTGAGAACCCTGCTGACGCACCATTACACAAGCACGCAAAGCCACTAACATTTTCTACAGGCGCAGTAGACAAACTTGTCATCACCAACAGTAAAGGGTATGGCCTCTTCGCAACGGACAGCATCTCTCGCGGTACTCGCGTTCTCAAAGAATCACCCTTGATCACCATATTATCGCCGCTGCCACCTAAAACCCAAGGCCCTCCCGCTCTTGACATTGAAGAACCCACCATGGCGCTCGATGGTCTTTCGGTGGAGCAACATCAACCCTGCTTCGAACTCTACCACGACCCTAACGCCGCATCCAGAGCACGCAAGCGCATCCACAAAGCCCAAGAACACTTCAAACAAGAATCGCTCGGCCAAAAATTCCCAAATGCTCACAAGATCGAATCTATGGTCAAGCTCCATGCCATCTATCAGACTAATGTGGTACAACTTGGTGACCATGAGACAAGCGGCTCAGGAGTCTTCTCGCTAGCCAGTCGCATCAACCATTCCTGTGTGCCAAACTTGCAGATCCACTACATACCTGAGACTCAGAAACTCGTCGCCCATGCCGTCCGCCACATCAACAAGGGAGAGGAACTGACCACCAACTACTACTCGGTTGTGTGGATGTCTCGCAAACAATGCAATCATGTCTTTGGAGACAGCACCTTCAAGTGTGCATGCAGAGCCTGCACTGGCCCGCAAGCTACTGCAAGTCAAGTGCGTCGTGAGGCCATGATCGAACTGGAGTACGACCTGAGCGTGTTCGACAGACCCCTTGGACCTGACATTCAATTTCGGCACAATGGTACCCCACGAACACTACCGCAAGCTCTGCGATTAGGCGAAAACCTCATAGAGCTGCTCAAAGCCGAAGGTACCGCTGATCAAAACCTCCAGAAGGCGTAAGTCCAAGAACAACGTCTCTATCCACTGATCAAGCACTGACCAACGCTTTTAGTTATCGACGCTGCTCCAAGTACTGCCTGAAGGCTGGCATGTTGTACAAAGCTGTCGCTTTTGCCAATAAAGAGCGTGATATTGAGCGCTATTGCATTGGTGCCGACACCGCTCAGATGGCACATCTGGAAGCCGACCACAAGGGCGCCGAGTTCTGGCTCAAGCATGTTCTAAGCGAGCGGCAACTGCACCATATCAAGCAAAAGGCCGCCGAGATATGGCTCAAGGAGGAAATGGCACGCGAGACAGTTGCGAAGACCAAGAAGGCTGGCGAAGGGAAGAAGAAGTGATTGATGGGCAAACGTGCACACATCACCCCATCGCTGAGCGTCGCCTCGAAGACGCAAAGGATTTGCGCTTTGAATGAAGAGGTTTTACAAGGAAACCATGGTGTCTTGAGATTCCTCGCCGCTGCGCAAGAAGGAACGCTTGGAGCTTATCAGCACTGATGGCAATGGAAGGGTAGTGCGAGGGCTTTCTTCTGAACCATGGATGTTTCTCAAGTAATCTTGTCAATTCAAGCACATAACTCCTAAACCCGAAACCTGTGACCTCTCGCGCTGCCAATGAGAATGCGATACTGTACAAAACCAAAATTTGCATTACCAGAAGTCTTCGAAGAACGCCAGGAAATTTAATATCGGCATGCGCCAGTCTTGATATAGCCACTTAGTTACACACGTACAGTCTAAGAGCTCTGCACCTTGTGGTCGCCCTGCACGGCCTGCGCATAGGTCGGTGGAACATCGGTGCTTGGGCGCGACGACTCCGCTGGTGTGGGAGCAGAGGGTCCCACGAAGCCATTCTGCTGACCGGGGAACTGCGCATCCGGTCTGTTGTTGCCAACAGTACCGTATCCTTGCTGGCGAGTGCGTTGGCCGCCAGGCGCATACTGTGGCTGGCCCTGGACGTAGTAGTACGTCACGTTTCCTTGCTCTTCATCGTTGACTTGCTCGTAGGTCGGATCGGGTGATATGGCGATGATGTACCATGCGTGGACAAGTCCTGGGAGGAAGCCGAGCACTGTTTGGAGCTTGTCAGCAATTTGTTGCTTAAGATACAATCGTTCGAAGTATGGCTTACTGCAAAGCGCAATGTTGATCAGACTGTCAGCAGAGCAGATGCCTCTCTTTACCCAAACCGCAAGAGGCGGGAACAAGATGGCCACAAGGCCGAGGAAGATGTCGCTACCGCACATTTTGGATTGATGGTGTTAATTTGTTGCGCGACGTGTGTCTGTTGTGTCGAGAAGATTGTCAGGTCGAAGTGGAGAGTACATCGTCTTCAGGTCACATGTCATGCGGAATCTGGATGCCTTGAATGCGGCTGTGCTGATGACGACAAAAGTGGCGCTAGCGCGATGTTCCCCACTGCTCCTTCGTGCATATACCAAATCACATGTTTACGCGCCGTCTCTCCATACCGGTGAGTGAGCCGTCCGACCCGTCAATATGATCGTGTCTGTAGACTGCATTTAACACCCTTCTCCACGTCGATTTGGCTTATGAACCTCTATACTATGTTGCATCCCAACAACCACACGCTGACTCTCATGCGCCATGTCCTCGACCTGCCAGCCCAAAGTCAAAACCAATCCAGTCGCGACTCAATCATCCACGGCAGAACTCTTACATAATCTGCCGGCCGAGCTCCGAAACTGGATCTATGAAGCATGTCTCATTCCTCGAGAAGCCTGTTCAAGTCATAAAGGTCGTCAAGCCTCACCAGACAAGATTCGTAAATTCCAAAGGGCTTGCCGACATGGCAATGCCATCGATGGTACCGCCACGCCTTCTCGTATAGGAGCCTGCCTTGCTTCGCGTTTCGAAACCGATTCGCCGCGAGACTCTGTCTATACATTACGGCACAAACACATTTCGCTTGCTCAACGTTGCCATTTTGAAAGATTGGTTGGTCTACATAGGCAGTGACCGGAGAGCCGTACTGAAACATGTCCAATGCATGGAGCTTCTTACTCCGCTGAATCGACTCTTCCTGCGCTTCGAAGCGCCACCTCTCTACTATACGCTCCATGCTTTGGAGTACTTTGAAATGGGGCTAGCACAAGATGGTCTCGAGATCTCTGCTGGGGCTTTGCACTTTCCTCTTTGCGTCAGGCGCTCGGAAGGTCACGAATGGCAGGTCTGTTCTTGTGGGACCTTGAGACGTGTTGAAAATGAAGTCTGGTCGAGTGCATCGGATGTTGCAAGACGTTTGAGTAATTACGTTTGGCAAAGCTATGTCGATATCAGGCTGGCAGTAGAGCGGATTCGCGCTTCACAGAGAAAGAGACGATCAAGTCACTGTGATGCAGCCCTTGCGCATGAGCTTGCATTCGAAAGTGCGAATGGATAATGAGCTGGCGTCGTCCGTAAAATATCATGTTCTGGTTTTTGCCACAGACTTACTATTAATGGCAAACGGGTATTTCAGTAACCGCTGTGCAATACCATCAGGCATATGCATATAGAAGACTGCATGTACCGTCGAGATGCATTTTTTCGAAAATACCATGATATCATTAGCTCATACCTCGATCAAGGTGCTAGTCTTCCTCTTCGCGTCCGATTCTGTCGGCACTCCTGCTTCTCCTTCTCTCACCCTCCGCAAGCTCAAGATCGCCTCCCAGTGCAAGACCTGACCGGCTGCCGAGAGGTGCATCTGGCTCATCGCTGTAATTCTGCCCCCTGGCAGGCTCGGGATCAGTTGTACTTCTCTCGTCAGCATCTTTGCCTTCTTCACGTCTGCCGATGATTACAGAACCCGCTACCAAGAAGCTTGCTCCGAGCCACCATAGACCTAGTTTATGTCATCAGTATTTGTAGACTAATTGAAGAGCGTGAGTCTGCTCAGACTTACCAGGCAATGATTCATGGAATATGATCCAGCCCAGCACAGCCGTGAGCATGAAGTTCGCACTTGTATTGATAACGCTGACGCGGACTGTACTGCTGGCCAGCGTGAGAGCACGTGTGAAGAGCCCCCACATAATTGCGTTGAAGAGCAGGTTCATTCCGAAGAAAAACTACGCAAAAGAAGTCAGAAGTCTTGCATCCAATCGTCTAGGCAGCTATCTGTTGTCGGATACGCACGCCTCGCACCAGCGCTTCAACGATCAGATTCTCGTTCTTCATGCCGAAGAAGAAGACCGACCCCGTGGTTGTGGTCAATTTAGCAAAAACTCCGTTGAGTGCCGCGCATGCGCCGGAGGAAATGGCGTAGAAGAGCCATTGGGGTTGAGGCGTTGCCATTTTGACGGATGTGTATGAACGCCATATGTGTTAAACAGTGAGGTTGCAATGCCGAAGTCACGTAGCGGCTTTCGCTTGGCACTCAAGATCGTGACCGGCAATATGTAATCACATACAACCTATATAATAGCTATACATCGTGACGACCGAGTTCTTTGAAAGAAAAACAAGCAGCGAAACTCATGGTTATGTAGTTCTCAAGCAGCAGAATTATTACAGACCAAGAAGAATGCCGTCGGAATTGTCGGCCAATTGTAGACAACATATTAGGTTCTCAATGATTGCTTCACGCAGTTGTGCAATGTAAAATCTGGTAGAGCATTGCACTGGAAAATGTTTTATAACACACCAAGAAAATAGCAAAGAGGCAGCGGATTCAATAATTCTCATCTCCATTGACATGTTCTGCATGGGTATCATTAAGTAGTTCTGCCCTTCGTATCCTCGCCGACATCATCACCCTGATTTTTGCTGTAGTGGAAAGGAAACTGCTTGGTACATTTCCAAGTGACGCAGTTCCGAGCGCGGGCGGCCCGACATCTTGTCCTCTGCTTCTGGTGGACGACTGTGTCGCATGGACGCTTGTCGCTTCCACTCAGCATTACAATTTCGATCCTGAGCCGTAGCTTTCCATATTCTAAGGCACATAGCCGATGCTGTTGCTGGACCAATCCTCTTCCATTGGCCATGCAGCAGTATTCACCTCGCGAAGAGGAGGGCATCTCTTTGACATATTGCTCACTGCGCCTTCTCCTTGCTCTGGCAGGCAACGATCTTGACTCTCTCGGCCTCGACGTTGTTCGTATTGTCCAGCTTGAACTTGACGTCCTTGATGATGAAGGTCCAGACCTCGTCGCAGAAGCGGTAGGTGTCGAGATGTCCCTGTAAAACCTGTATCAGCGCATGTTCCACATTCCACTTCCAAGCACAGCCTTTGTACCTTGAATGTCATCCTGGCCTTCACTTTGTCTCCTAGGACGGTCGCTATGCTCTGGTCGAAGTTCTGTAGGATGCGCATGGCCAGTTGCGGCTCAATACGGCGGGAGGAGATGAGGTCGTCGAGGGTGTCGGCAAGCGCGAGACCGATACTGCAGTAGACCAGTCAATATCTACATTACTACACTGTGAGGATATGGTGCACGTACGAGGAGCTACGGTACAGTTCATAGAACGTGGAGTTGGTAGCCGTAGCCATGTTGTATGTGGTTTGTCAAGAACAACACTGGTGCAGAAAAACCTCCTGGTGAATCGCTGGATATTATTTATGGCAGGTAATGTACCAGGAGGTCGTCGCAAAGGTGGTGAGCATGTGAGGATGGATGTTGTCGATGGGTTATATACTGGCTGACTCCCTCGGCGCCTGAGGCACAGCGGAAGCCGGCCGGCTACCCGAAGCTGGCTGCATGTGGATGGATGGACATCATCAGGCGAAGGCAACATTGAAGCTCCCATTACCACCGCGGTCTCACTTCAACCTTTTATTCCTCCACACACGCGCCAGTCATGGGCGGTCTTACTTATGGCACCTATGGTGCCGGCACTGCGCTCACGGTCATCGGACTCTGTATGTTTGGATATCAAGAGCTGGGAAGGCGAGGCGACAGAGGGCTAATACGGATTGGTAGACATGCTGTTTAATGGCGAGGGCGAGGCGTTCAACGTATGATTTGCGCAACATGGGACCTGAGGGATATGTCTGACAATATGGCACACAGGTCGGCGCGTTCATCGAATCGATATCTCCCTACGCCTGGGCCTCCGCAGGCATCGGCCTCTGTATCGGCCTCTCCGTCATTGGCGCTGCATGGTACGAAACGCTGAGAACAACAGTTGGATCGCAAGGAGGACATATGCTGAGACAACGACTACAGGGGAATCTTCATTACCGGAACTTCGATCCTTGGTGGTGGTGTGAAGGCGCCACGCATCCGCACCAAGAACTTGATCTCCATTATCTTCTGTGAGGTCGTCGCTATCTATGGTGTCATTATGAGCATTGTCTTCTCCGCCAAATTGGGACAGGTCAGCGGCGACGCAGCATACTCCGGCAGCAACTACTACACTGGCTACGCGTTGTTCTGGAGCGGAGTGCTGGTCGGCATGTGCAACTTGATTTGCGGTGTCAGTGTTGGCATCAACGGTTCCAGCGCTGCTTTGGCCGATGCCGCGGACCCCTCGCTGTGAGTTGAAGGATCTCCGTTGTTGGACACGCGCACAGGGATCGCTAATGTATCTACAGTTTCGTCAAGATCTTGGTCATTGAGATCTTCTCATCCGTCCTTGGTTTGTTCGGTCTCATTATTGGACTGCTGCTTAGCGGCGGCGCAAACGACTTCAAGTGAGCACGAAGATTTGAGAGCAGACAGTACCACCCTTTTGCGAAACGGCGCCGCTTCTTGCCCGGCCGATACCCAAACAACCATAGCATTCTCAGGCGTTCTGGACAGTAAAGAGGGCAGCGCAATTTTGAGTTGTTGTGTATAGATATGTGTATGTAGAATGTGAAACACTTTCGAACAATCTCATCGTGAATTGCAGCACTGCATTGCTTAATCGTCTATCAAAGCTCGCTAACAATCTTCCCCATAATCAAGGCGTCGCAAGTGTCGCCTTTCTTGAGCATTGGTTGCGTAGTGGGTAGGCACAACAAGCCGTTAGCGCCCTTGAAGCTCCCGATTCTCGAGCTACGTTGACCACCAGTGCTGATAGCAGACAGTCTGCCCTCGGCATTCACAGTGACCAAGACGCGGTGGTACTCCGATCTCTTTGTATCGCATCTAACATCCTGCTCCAACACTACCTTCACCTTGGGCAGACCGACAGGGCTGATACCACTCATCTTGTGCAACGAAGGCAGAACGAACAGGTGGTATGTCACCACCGCAGATGCAGGGTTGCCTGGCAGCGAGAATATGACCTTCGACTCGCGCTCACCAGCATTGGACTTGAATGGCACAGTGGCGAAGGTCGTCGGTTTGCCAGGCTTCATGCTGACGCGTCCGAAGTGGATAGTGCCGCCCAGTTGTCGCTCAATGGTAGGCTTGAGCAAGTCCAGCTCGCCCATTGAAACACCACCAGAGGTCACGATGACATCGACACGCCTCATAGCGTCGCGAAGTGTCTGTTCAAGGGCGCCAGGCTGATCAGATGCTATGCCCAAGTCGACAGCTTCGAAACCAGAACCCCGAATGGCAGTGAGAAGGGTCGGCCTATTGGTGTCGCGAACCTCGCCGAGCCTCAAGTCACCATCGCGATCGTGTGGGATGATCTCATCGCCTGTGCTTAGGACTCCGACAACGGGTTTCTTATAGACCTTGACTTCCTGGGTTCCGACGGAGGCGAGAAGACCAAATTCGCCACCGACCACAGTGATGCCTTCGCCACGCTTCATGATCACGTCTCCGGATTGCACGTCGGACCCGACTTCGCGAACGTTCTCACCAGGTTCAATGTCAGCGGTAAGAACTTCGATCTCCTTCTCTTCTGTGCCATCCTCAGTCTTGGAACGAAGCACGGTATCCTCGACCATGACCACTGATGTAGCGCCAGGTGGCAAAGGGGCGCCAGTCGTAATGCGTGCAACTTCACCAATCCTCAGCTCGTCTGCTTCGCCTCCAGCTTCTGCATGAGAGATACCAACGACAGGGAAAATTCCTTTGGTACTTGGCACCATCATATGTTTTGAGGCAATGATAGCGTAGCCGTCCACAATGCTGGCACGGAAGGCGGGCACCGATTCTCGTGCAGTGACATCCTCAGCCAAGACTGAACCAACCAAGCTTTCGTCAACAAGAGCACTCGTAATCAACGGCTCTGGCGTATGTTCTGAGATCTTGCTCAAGGCATCCTCAACAGAGAGCATTGAGTAAGGTGATTCGCGGTAGCGTCTGGTAGGACCGGCATTAGGATCATTCGACATGTGACGTTCATCGGGTGTTGTGTGAGCTTTGGGCATCGCATGTCCGCCATGACCATGGCCGTGGCCGTGGCCATGCGAGTGGCCGTCGTGTCGATGCACGTGTTTGTCGTGCGAACACTGATGTCCCGAGGGAGCTGCAGCTCCTGCTTTGATACCAGCGTCTTTTTCGAGCTTGTCGGTGCCACCAGCATGCAGGGTACGCGAGTCCACACCCGCAGCCTGTTCGCATGCGTGTGGCAACAGCTTGATCACAGACTGTAGGTTCTCCTTGGCGCCCTTTGGGCTACCAGGCAGCGTCAAAATGACTGTATTGTTTCGTACGCCAGCAATTGTACGTGCCATGGCCGCAAATGGAGTGATGGCAAATGAGGCTGTGAACATTGCGTGAGCCAGCCCAGTGGAATGCTTATGTAAAAGAGGTCCGACAGCCTATCGTCGTCAGAATCTTGTATATCCATGTGGTGTGTGAGCGAAATGGCATTTCATTGATCACGAGCTTACCTCGGGCGTGACATCTCGCTGTGCATGTCCGGTACCACCACTGGTGACAACCAGGTTGGCACTATCGGCACCATCTGTATAGGCTTTGACGGCTTCCTGAATGGCGGCCTTGTCGTCTGCGACTATCCGAGTCTGTGCTGACTCCCAGCGATCGCCGCCGTCTTGCCGGAAGACCTCTTGCAGTGCCGGAATGCATTTGTCGGTCGATGCATCTTTGCTCGCCGTGTCAGAAACAACAATGATCGTAGCGCGTAGCTTGGAAGACATCGTGGCGCGTAGTGTATTCCGTAGCATTTGATGACGAGTCAGAAGCGTCAGTTGTTATGGATGGTTGCTTGGTTGGTGTTGGTCGGCGCAAGCGCGGCTTGGGCTCCCCAGTGGCAAGTCAATTCCTAAGAACCAAGGCACCAAAAGAAGCAACAACAAAACATTCACTGCGACTTCTGTTATTTCCCACCACAATGACAACGCAGAGTAGAGCGTCGAGTCGACCACGTCGGCTGGCGCCTCAAGATGATACAGAGTCGCTGACATCCTTTCCCGACCCTGCCCCTGGCTCTCCACCTGGCTCTCCAACCGCAACGCATGCGCCAACCATGGCAGAACACTTGAATGGCCTACTGGATAGATCTGAGCCCACCATGTTCGATGAAAGGCCTGCCGTTGATGGGGATGATCCTCGCGCACTCTCTGCTGCAAAAGGTGCAGTCCTTCAAGGAGTCCTCGACCATCATGGCGCCATTAATCTCGTCAAGCGCTTGTCCGAAAGTCTAGCCGAGCGCGATGCGCATATAACAGCCCTTCAACGCTTGTGCGAGGAGTATAAGGTCCCCTCGGATCGTGTTGCCGATGCTGCAAGTCGTGTGAGGCAGGCAGAACGGCGGCGCCTATCACTATCCGCTGCATCAGAGGACCTGGCACCCTCTCGGGGTACACAGTCGGAAAGTAGCGTACGTCTTCAGATTACAAGTCAGTTTTTTGTACAAAATACTGATGACTTTTTGCAGACAGTCGATAGCGCACCGAAGTCGATGACTGTTGGAGGCACGGTGAGAGGCATCACAAGGTTATTCGGTGGCGTGCCACGGCGACGCGACCTTGGTCAACGGTCAATGTATGGAAATTTACGTTTCGACGTGTCGATATTTGATGCTAACATTACTGTTGTAGTACGCCTTCATCCTCCCGGTCGCCTTCAGTGTATGTTCACTATCTTTCATCAGACGTTAGATTCACGACTAATGTCAAGTTTCTAGTGCATCAAAACCCACTGAAAGAACAAAGTCCATCGATTCGCGTTCGATAGACGCTCAAAGCCAGGATAGTATAAGCTGGACTACGACACTATTCAGTGGCGGTACAGTAAAGCGTCGCGAGTCGAAGCCCACCCGTGAGCCTGTGGAAATGCAAGCACAGCACGATCCAGACGATCTACCTCCAACCTTGACGGATGACTCACAGGATCCACAGGAAGCTGAATGGAATCGATTCATTCTTCGTCTCAACAATGCACGGCAGCAAGGCGGAGAGCAGGAAGCTCAAGGCACACTTCTCGGGGCAGGACGTTTTGGCCGCGAAGGCAGCGCCGGACGAGCGAAAATGGAGACTCTCAACAGACTCATTGTTGGTGGTATTCCGAACCGCCTCCGGCACCCTATATGGATGGAATTGTCCAACACGTACGCAATCATGAGTCCGGACGAGTACAGGCATTACCTCGCCGAAGGCGAAAGCGAAGACCCGCTCGAGATTGATGCCATCCTCAAAGATGTCCCTCGCACACTCACTGAGCAGTTCGACTACTACGTTGACAGAGGCCACGATAAGTTAAAGCGTCTGCTCATCGCTTTCATCGCCAAGTACAAGGGTCTCGGATACACCCAAGGCCTTAACATGATCGCCGGCCATTTGCTCCTCGCCATCCCAGCCGAGGACGACGCCTTCTGGGTATTATGTAACATGGTCGACAGTTTCTTCCCAGCTGGGTATTTCTCGCGTGACGCGCCCATGCACGGCGCACTGGCGGACAACGTCGTGCTGCGCAGCTACATCCGCGAGCTCATGCCCAAAGTCGACGAGAAACTGACCGAGCTCGACATCGACGCTGCCTCAACATTCCAGCCCGGCTGGCATCTAGCCGCGCTCGCAAATCGACTGCCCAAGAACGCGCTTCAACGTGTCTGGGACATTTGGCTCTGCCTGCCGCGACAACAGACCTTCTTGTTCAACGTCGTGCTGGCGATGATAAAGTTACGAGCGGACGAGATCCTGGCACTGGGGTCGAGCGGCGAGTACAACGCTCTCGACTGGCGAGTGGCAGACGAGCCGGCCAAAGTGGACGAGCTGATCCGGACAGCGTTAGTGCTCAGGAAGAAATTGGACGGAGATCAGATCACGCAAAGGAGAGAAGCTGAAACTAAGAAGATGAGGCGGAGCTCGAGCGTCCATGCCCTTTACTCTGCTGACTAGAAGTCGGGAGCGATGGAGTGCCGGAGCTTTGCTGTAACGCTTTGAATCCAGGGATGGAGCGAAGACGCACATCTCAAGCGCTGGCGACAGTGGCTCTACAAGCTTATGTTCACATTTAACATATACTCGTACACGCAAACATTGTAGGAAGATGATATACAATTGTCAAATGGACGAATGTTGTTTACATATCACGCCTAAAGAAAAAACCTCCCAAACAAATCCATGCCTCTCTTGAACGCCACGCTGCCTTTCCATGTCAAGGACGATCTGCCTCATAATCTGAAAGAAAACGTTCTCGTAAGCCGATGTTCTCGACACAAAACTGAAGACCAAAAAAACGCATCGCACGATGCACTTACAACCTCGCGCTCTCACTACCAATCTGCTTCACGCAGATCGCCGAGAAGTACTGGTTGAGGGCGTCAATCGTTCCGCTGCCCTCGACGAGCTTCACCACACATCCGACGTAGCCGTCGGGCCTGACGACAACTACACCGCCCTCCTCCTCGCTGAGACCCATCTTGACGTGGGCCGCTGCTTGCGCCTTGGGGACGCGCACGTCGAAGACGTTGTCGGCGTAGACGTGGTCGTAGTAGCGGGCGAGGACCTCGGGAAGGAGCTTCTCGATCTCGACGTCGGGCCTGTTGGCGTTGAAGATGGTGGCGAAGGTGAAGAAGTTGGAGTGCGGGTTGTGCTTCTCGAGGTGGTTGACGGAGGCGATGTCTGAGCGCTGGTAAGAGGAGAAGAACGAGTCTTTCTTGAGAAGGTTGGAGCCGAAGTCGCGGATGGCGGTCTGGGTGCGCTGGGGCTTGCCGGCGAAGAGGTAGATGCGGTAGGAGCCGTTGAGGGGGATTTCTTGCTCGAGGTGCACTGGGTTGGCGTCTGAGACGCGAGTGACGGTGGCGGGAACGAGGATGCGGCCGGTGCGGAGCTTGGTGGTGCCTGCGGGCTCGGAGAGGAAAAGAGGGTTCTTCGCTGAGTGTTCCTCGGACCAGTTGAGGTGGTTGGGTCCGTATGCAACGCCGTAGCCTGAGGTGAACTCGCAAGCCGCCTTGAAGGTCTTGATGAATTCGTTCTCATCGGCTTGTTGTTGCTCACCAGCGGTGTGCTTGTTGACGCTGCCAACCTCGCCGGCGCTGGGCTGACGCTGGGAGAAGAGCTTTGCGTAGGCGGCGTCGAAGTTCAGAAGACTCTCAGCGACAGCCTTGCGCTCAGACTCGTATGACTTGAGAATGGAGCGATCGGCGAAGCCGCTCTCGACGTGGTGGATCTTCCACGCAAGGTTCTGGGCGTCGAGGAAAGCAGTGTTCATACCCTGGCCGGCCTTGGGAGAGTGTGTGTGGCAGCAGTCGCCTCCCATGAAGACACGCTCGTCGAGAGTGTAGCGTTCCGCAATACCCTGGCCAATAGGGTAGACTGAGTACCACTCCACGCGCTCCCACTCGATGTAGTATGGCTGGAGGATCTTCTTTGCGTGTTCTTGTACCTCCTCCGTTGTAGCTTGCTTTCTGGGGTTCCAGTCGTCGTCTGTCGAGGAGGCGATCTGAATATATAGGCGGACCATGTTGTTCTCGCGAGGAATGACCATGATTGATCCGACGTCTGAGTGAATTGTGCACTTCATCTGTGGCACTTGTTAGTATCGTTTTTGGTATAGTGAGTCCGAGTCCGACATCAGCCTACCTTAATGTCTGGGAAGTTGGTGCGGACAACACCATCCATAACACCCCAAACGTGTGCGATGGGATCCTTGTGAATGACCTTCACGCCCAGTTGTTCGCGCACGAAACTCCTAGCACCCTCACCACTGAACAGGTACTTGGCGCGAACCGACTGCTTCTCGTGGCCATCAACGTGTGCCAGATCGACGGAGACGGGGTACTCGCTGTCCTTTCCATCGTTTGCGAATCCTGTGATTCTCCAAGGCCTGTCGATGTGGACGCCGTTCTTCTCCAGGTCCGCAATGAAGACTCTCTCGATCAATCCCTGGTGGAGCAGAGTAGTGAAAGGGTAGCGTGCATCGATGAATGCAGGACATGAGGGCCATGTGCCAGTGCGCTCAATCCCGCGCTTCGCCGGGTCCCAGAAAGCAACCTCGTAGACCTTGGCGGGATCGTGCTCCATGATCGCACGCTTCAGTCCCATGTTGCGGAGCAAATCAAGAGATCTGGGCTGGATACCATCTGCGCGACCAGTGAGGGTAGGCTCGGGTCGCATATCGACGTGCTTAATCTTGTAGCCCCATCGCGCCAGACATGTCGATAGCAGAAGGCCCACGGGACCAGCGCCAACGATCACAATGTCGTACTTGTCTTGGGAAGCCATTTTGGAGTTATAGACAGCTTATAGGAGCCACTCGCAAGGAATTGAGGGGATGGGAATAGGAATAGGCAGGGAATGATGTAGCAGCTCCGGCGCAAGCTATAGAGGCCAAATGCAAGCTCCTTGAGCAGGTAAGGGGGGGGGGGGGCGACAATAAAGGGTAGATGGTCAAGAGGAGGAGCAGGATACAGAGCAGGGAAGGGGGGGGAGACATTGGCAGGGGCGCCATACTTATATAACACTGAAAATGATCTGGCAGCCTTGGATCGCGTCGTATACTGTACGCCATGACCCGCGCAGCAGCACGGCAAGAAAATCGGTAGGCGGTTTTACAGGGAGACGAAGTACCTTGTTGCGCTTCCGAACGGCTTTGACTGGACATCCCCGCCATCTGCGGCGCGGGTAACAAGTACGGGTGACAGGTGCGGCAGCACAGCGACGACACGTGACTCGGCTTTGTGAGTCGGTTAAGTCGCTCTGATCTCCGAACTGATGGCGATGCAGATTCAGATGGTGTTTCTTTTTGTAGCATCCGCCTTCATTCTAGGCGACTGTCAGGAACAATGCTTTGTATCACACTCGCATCAACGATATGATCCCTTTGGAGAGAGACATGTCATGCCAGGATATCACCTGCTGGATCTTCGTATACTCTCCCTTACCACTTGCCTATTCTAGGAGCCGGTTCCTTTTGTGGGGAATGTTGCGTGAGCATTTGAATCACAAGATGATGATTATAATGATGATGATGATGATGATACTGCTGCTGCTTTGATAATACTATCACAGGCGACTCTGGCTGGACATGGACGTTAAAAGTCTACACACATTTAATTTGCGCTACACTTCATTGAAGGAACATCTACCCGTCCTCTGCGCCGCAAAGATGACAGACAGACAATTGCGCCCCTCACTCTCATGCCTGCCAGCCGTAATCAATTGCCATCCTGGAGCCCCGTGGAGAACAGGCTTT
The DNA here is from genome assembly GCA_023634325.1 of Cladosporium cucumerinum. Classification (NCBI taxonomy): domain Eukaryota; kingdom Fungi; phylum Ascomycota; class Dothideomycetes; order Cladosporiales; family Cladosporiaceae; genus Cladosporium; species Cladosporium cucumerinum. Next base: position 1,005,973 of record JALDQA010000002.1, read on the forward strand.
AGTTCGCATACGAATGACCGGACGTGCTCAAAAATCAAGGGCAACTCCACCTTGTCCGAGGCTGCGTATATCGCCCACATCAATCCGCAACATCTGTCTGTCCCGCAATAACTCCCTGACTCTCCGGATCAGCCCTCGTCAATGTGGCACCCAATACGCTTCGCTTGAAATGTCAAAGATCCATTTTCTCTAGTGCTCATATCTGCCGTATCATCTTCCCACAACGTCAATTGTGGGGCTTCATCTGCACAGCAAGCAAAGGATCTCGTCTTGACTCGTCTGACTAGTCTATCTACTGTACTTGCAAATACAGCCATGGCGTTTCAAGCTGCGCCGAACTCGCATTCAGCCGAGCCTTCCGTGCCTTAGGCTGCCATTGTGGTGCTTGTGGTCTTCCCGCTGACTTGGATCATCTATCAACGCTTCTTCCACCCTCTCGCCTCAACTCCAGGCCCTTTCGCCGCAAGCCTGAGTCGACTATGGATGATCAAGCACTCGTGGGATGGCGACATGAACACCACCATGATCACGCTCCATAAGAAACATGGACCTCTCGTGCGCACAGGGCCCAACGAATTATCTGTCGCCGATCTAAAAGCCATCGAGACCATCTATGGAGCAGGCACCCCATTCCGTGAATCCCCCTGGTACTCTGTCTGGCAAGGTCATCGTAAATTTGACCTCCTCGCTGAGCGCGATGAGAGGATTCATGGACAGCAGCGTCGACTGGTCAGCCGTGCATACTCTATGGATGCTTTGAAAGACCTCGAACCGCATGCTAATGCCGCTACCAACACATTCCTTTCTAAAAATGAATACGCTCAAACACGCGCCTGTTGATATGGGCAAGTGGACGCAGGTAAATCTGAAGGCAGTTTGCAGGATGACGTCTCAGACCATGTCGCTTACTTTGTCAACAGCTGTTTGCCTTTGATATCATTGGTGAGCTTACTTTTAGCAATTCATTCGGATTCATGGAGGCTGGCTCCGACGATGGCTCTTTCAATCAGATTGAAACCGCACTCAAGTCAGCAGCATGGGTGCAGGTTCACTGATCATATCTCATCAAATCGAGAATTTGACTGATACATGTACTTTACCTCAGCGGCCAAGTCCCCTGGCTATACTGGCTTCACGACGCTCTCGTCCCCTACATCGGTTCCCACCTAGGCATAGCAGCCCGCCACGGCAGCCTACGCACCACCACCGCCGCCAACGAGATCGCCGCCCGCAAAGACCGCGGCTCTGACCGCAAAGACATCCTCTCCAATCTCCTCGCCACACACACACATCCCAACCCGCAGCCTTCGACGCCGAAGCCCCACCTCCATGACAACCTCCAACATCTTCGCCGGCTCCAACACAACCGCCATCTCCACCCGCGCAATCGTCTACCACCTCCTCAAAAACTCATCCTGCAAAGCCAAACTCGTCGCCGAGCTCGACGCCGCTAGGCAACAAGGCAAACTTTCCTTCCCCCGTGTCCCTCGCACAGGCAGACAGCCTCCCTTACCTCCAAGCCGTCATGTACTGCATCCCGCCGTCGGTATGTCCCTCCCACGCGTGCCCCCATCGACCGGCGCGACGATCGCCGGCAAATTCATCCCAGCCCGGCGCAACAGTCGGCGCTAACCCGTGGGTCATTCACCGGGATCCGCAAGCCTTCGGCGACGACGTGGAAACCTTCAGGCCAGAGCGCTGGATCGAGAAGTCCGAGTCCGAAAGCCAGGATGGCGCCAAGGGAGGTTACGGAGACATGCAGAGGTTTTTTTTCTTTGCATCTGGCGCCGGTGCGCGGATGTGTCTGGGGAGGAACATCAGTTGGATGGAAATGTGAGTTTCTCGTGTCCATGATTTTCTTCTTCTTCTTCTTCTTCTTCTTCTTCTTCTTGGTTTTCCTCTCGATTACGCAAGACCTGTGACTGACGAGGACTGCTGTGTAGGTCTAAGCTTATCCCGACTCTACTCATGCAGTATGATTTGGAGCTCGTGGAGCCCGAGAAGCAATGGGAGACGAATTGCTGGTGGTTTTTCATGCAGAAGGGTCTGCATGTACGCTTGACGGAGAGAAAGGCATTCCAGTCTCGGGCGTGAGTGATTTACGTTAATGACAGAAAGCATTTGAGGAATCTATCAGAAATCATCTGTACTAAATGTTTATGCCTAGACGTATTCATAAAATCGCGGACAAGCGTTGTCTGAGCTCTTCTATGGGAGGGTGGTCTGGCCTCAGCATCTCACGCACACACTCTTTCAAGGCTCCGTCCGGGTCGCCGATGCGTTCGTTGAAGTTTGCAGGAAAGCGGCCGTACTTGAGCGAGTGCAGCGTTTCGTGGCGTTCCATTCCTACTCAATCAAATTAGCTGTAGTCCACCCGGCCATCAAGATACAGTCAACTTACTAGTGCCAAACGGACAAAGCAGCTCGACCGCTACAATTCCAGCAGCATAGATGTCCAGAGCTGGGCTTGCCGTTCCCCTCACACCATCCGGTGGGCTATACAGTTCCGTTCCCACCGGCGACTTGGACGAGTCCGGCGCACCGCACGAGGTTTCATCGCAATTGGTTGCCAGTGCAGTCACAAGCCCAAAGTCGCCAATACGTACTTTCAGAGATATCGGATCGGCGTTACCGTGCTTGTTGCAATCGCCACACAGAGACAAGTCGACCGATCCGTCAGGCAGACGAGAGCTGCAGCTGGGCGCGAGGAATATGTTGCCTGGCTTTAGATCGCGGTGCACAATCTGATTCTGGTGGAGGTATGCGATGCCATCGAGAATGGCGAGGAGGATGCGCACAGATGGCTTCAGGTGGAAGCAGTGCACCAAGGGAGGCACTTTTGTCGACGAAGAAGTGTCCGATGAGAGGAAGTCGGTAAGCGTCATTGGGTAAAGGGCCATCTGCATGTGTACTGCAAGTTGAGGTTTTGACAAGTCGAATTGCAAGCCGTCTGTTCCGGTGACCAAATCGCTCTCACTGTTTCGGGAGATTGACTCGACGTCTTCGTCGCTGACGGTGGCTCGCGTTGCGTGAGATGCTATTCGACGTAATTCGTGGTCGCTGCTAGTGCTAGCGCTGTATGCTGTATTACCTGATGTCTGTTGGCAGTGTCAGTTGGGGTGTACTTGTTGCGTTCGGGAACAGACTGCAAGATGCAGACAAAGGAAGGGCGGTCAAAAGATACGTACACTGTTTTCGAACATGATATGATCGTCGCTGGCCTCGGCAATAACCCGACCGGGAGCAAAGCTTGTGCTATGACTGGCATCGACACTTGTCGAGTCATTCTGATGGCTTGCAGCGGCGACTTCTCCTGGGTGATCTATATTCATGTAGTCGAGCCAGCCGTTGAAATATCGGACGATATTTGGATGATCAAGCTGAGCAAGAGTTCGCAACTCGCTCAAAAGATCATCTATCTCCGGCTGACCTCGGATTAGAATCTGCTGTCTTCGACTCTCAGACACCGGAACTTTCTTCACAGCGTAGACCACGCCGTCAAGCTTGTGTCGACACTGGTAGACAATGCCGTAACCGCCTTTGCCAAGGATCCCCAGTTCTTCGAAGTCTTGTGTATATCGACTACCGAAGAGAGGTGGTTGGGCGACATATGGGCCTAGGGACATTGGGAAAGTGGGCATAGAGGAAATTTGCAGGTTGTCGAGATTAACGGCATTGGCATCGAAGTCATCGACTCCGGTCAATAGACGACGCTGTGGTGGTCGTATGTGTTTGGCAGAACTGCCTGGCCGCACACCAGTCTTCGCAAATGCATCTAGACCATCGCGGTATTGTTGGCGTACGGCTTCGTGAGCGTCTTCATCAAGGCCTGCAGCGGTCAATCCGACTCGAGCAAGCTGGGCGCTGAGAGTCTTGTATCTGCAGAGTTGTGGTCAGTCGGCGTTTTGACAGAAGATGATGAATCAAAGTCTAGTCTCACCTTTGACGGGCCTCTATCACTATAGCGGATTCGCTGGTGGCCTTGCCGGCATGCTCTCTTCGGACATCATTCAAGCACTTCTCTTCCAACAGAGCGTGAAGAAGCAAGTCTTTGTTAGGTCCAGCGACAGTAATGGCATCTGATGGACCATCTTCCACAGGCGGGGTAGCTACTTCCAACTCCCGTGACGCAGACAGGTCGTCATCTCCTTCGTTAGAGTATTGGCTGCCGTCCTCTAAATCCTCGCTGTCGGAGGCGCTGGAGCTGTCTGAGTCTGAACGTGGGACTTTGCGGAAGAACTTTGACATAGTCGTGCAACCAGGCCAATCATGCTTGACGCGTTCGTCCCGAACAGTCAATAGGATTGCCTCCCAGAGCTAGACGAAGTGTCCGTTTTTATATATCGTGGTTTTTGTTTTATGTATGATCGAGGATTGGGTTGAGGGTATAGGCGGGCAGGCCAAGGAAAGAGGGTCGATGGAAACGGCAGCCTTAAGGCGCGCGTGATGATGAAGTGACTAACTAACTGCTCTTCAATGCTTGTCCAGGCGGTCGCTGCCAACGTCAACGTCGCAACATTGAATCAATCAATGGTAGGGCGCGCGTGCGACGAGTGTTTCGCCTGTCTTCCACCGACTTCTGCTCGACACAGCAGTCGAGCGTCTCTTGTGAGCGACACTTGTCTATGTCTAGTCAGATGCCTAAGTCTAGTGTTGATGCCTCAGGCACTACGAGGCCGTCAGAGATCACAGGCCGCCCTGAGAAAGAAGCAATTGGTGGTGGTGGTGGTGCTGGCTGGCTGGCTGGCTGGCTGGCTGACTGACTGGCTGACTGGCTCGGAGGTGTTGTGCGCAAAGCAAAGCAAAGCTCCGCTATTCAGTAGTGCAGTGCCAGCGTGGGATAACTTGCCGTCACCCCAAAAAATAACAGGAGGGGTTGACCACCGTATACACACCTCGCCAACACATCCAAACGCAGTCCTCCAATAATAAATACTTCTACCACCATATTCCACTCTTCGACGACTTAACCCACCCAGAGGTCCACACCCTAGGAAGCACTCGAAAAAAAACCCCCCCCACCACACAGCCTACCATGTCAGGCATCTTCGGAGGACCGCAGAACAACGGCGGCACTCTCTTCCTCGGCGGCCAGAAGATCTCCGGCTCAGACATCAGAGACCAGAACGTGCAGGCGACACAAGCAATTGCAAATGTCGTCAAGTCCTCCTTCGGCCCTAGCGGCCTCGACAAGATGATGGTCGACGACATTGGAGAGGTGACGGTCACAAACGACGGCGCGACCATTCTCAGCTTGCTCAGCGTCGAGCACCCGGCGGGAAAGATTCTGGTCGATCTGGCACAGCAGCAGGACAGGGAGGTGGGAGATGGAACAACCAGTGTGGTCCTCATAGCTGCAGAGCTGCTGCGGAGAGCAAATGAGCTCATGAAGATGCGCATTCACCCTACGACCATCATCACCGGCTACAGGCTTGCCTTGAGGGAGGCCGTGCGATACATGAACGAAAACATTAGCGCCAAGGTCGACAACCTGGGCAGGGAGTCGCTCATGGCTATCGCGAGGACCAGCATGTCTTCCAAGATTATTGGTGGTGACATGGACTTCTTCTCCAACATGGTTGTCGATGCCATTACCAGTGTCAAGAGTGTCAACGCCCGTGGCGAGGTCAAGTACCCTGTTAAGGCCGTCAATGTTCTCAAGGCCCACGGTAAGAGCGCCCTCGAGTCTCAACTCATCAAGGGCTACGCCATGAACTGCACTGTCGCATCGCAAGCTATGGAGACCCGCATTGTTGACGCCAGGATTGCCTGCTTGGACATGAACCTGCAGAAGGAGCGCATGAAGATGGGTGTCAACGTCGTGATTGACGACCCTGCGCAGCTTGAGAAGATTCGCGAGCGCGAGGCTGGCATTGTCATTGACCGGGTGGAGCTGATCCTCAAGGCCGGTGCCAACGTCATTTTCACCACCAAGGGCATTGATGATCTCTGCCTCAAGCACTTGATTGACAAGGGAGTTATGGGTGTGCGTCGTTGCAAGAAGGAGGACCTTAGGAGGATAGCCAAGGCGACTGGCGCACAGATGGTGTCTACACTCGCCGACTTGAACGGTGATGAGGTCTTCGACAAGGCCAACCTCGGACAGGCAGAGGAGGTTGTGCAAGAGCGCATCAGCGACGACGAGTGCATTCTCGTCAAGGGTCCCAAGGTTCACACTGCTTCCTCCATCATTCTCCGTGGTGCCAACGAGTACAGCCTGGACGAGATGGAGCGCTCCGTGCACGACTCGCTATCCGCCGTCAAGCGCACACTCGAGTCGGGCAGAGTCGTCCCCGGTGGCGGTGCCGTCGAGACCGCCCTTCACATCTACCTCGAGGAGTGGGCCACCAGCGTTGTAAGTAACCAAACGCACACAGAAACTCCCGTGACCAATGAAAAAACAAAAATACTAACAATACACCTCACAGGGCTCAAGAGAACAACTCGCCATCGCAGCCTTCGCCTCCGCCCTCCTCACAATCCCCACCACCCTCGCCGTAAACGCCGCCAAAGACTCCTCCGACCTCGTCGCCCAACTGCGCTCGCGCCACGCCCTCTCCCAGCGCACCTCCGACCCCATCCCCCACCCTCCCAGCCAAACTGCCTCCGCCAACGGCAACCCCTCAGCGCCCACTCAACAGCCCCAGTCGACCTCCGACGCCGACGCCAAAGCCATCGCAAAGGCAAAGGGCTACCGCAACTACGGTCTCGACCTGACCAAGGGTCGCGTGCACGACTGCATCAAGGCGGGTGTGCTCGAGCCTAGCATGGGCAAGGTCAAGCAGCTCAAGAGTGCTGTCGAGGCTTGCGTGGCGATTATGAGGATCGACACTTTGATCAAGCTTGATCCTGAGCAGAGGGGCGAGGACGACGGACACGGCCACTAGGTTCTTTCCATAGCATGAGAAAGCATGACTGGAAAGAGAAGATGAAAATAAAAATAAAAATAAAAAGTAGTCATGTCTTTTGTTCGAAGATTTTTCGTTGGTCGACTATGATAACATGGCATGGCTTGCACGTGGCAAATGCGCTGTATGGCCCGGCCCATTGATATGATATAAAGAAAGCATAGGATAAAGTGTGGAAAATTCTTGCATTAATGTCATCTCTGATCTCTGTTCCTTCTCCACACATGTGTGTGTGTGTGTGATGCGGGTCTCTAATCAAAACGCTATCTCGTGTACGGTAAATAAAGCTCTTTTTGCTCCTTAGACTATGCTTCCCCAAACCAGCTCTGTACTATAGAGTTTCAAAAACACGAAATGCAAAGAAAGAAAGAAAGAAAGAAAAAAGGATGTCGTCGCACATCATTACGAAAAACCAAACCGAGTCATTACAAGTCATGTCCCAAACCAACTCTCATGGGGAAAATCCAAAGACCTCCCCTCTCACAACACTCTATTCCTTGATCTGCGCCCGCAAGCCAGCATTCTCCCTCTTCAGCCTGCCATTCTCCCGCTTCAGCCTCGCCACTTCGTCCTGTCCCTCCTTGACCTGCCGCTTCAACTCCCCGACTCCATCGCCGCCTCGGACAGATTTCAAGATCCGGCCGAGCTCGTCGTTGAAGCGCGCGTACAGCGCTTCGTTTTCGGAGTTGGACTCGCGGTACAGCTCGTCGAGCTTGCGGGCTTTGTTCTCGGAGACGGCGAGGGAAGACGCGAGGTCGGCGTGGATGGCGGAGATGCGTGCGCCGGCGCTCTCGATCTGCGTGGGGAGGAGGGCTTCGAGTTTGAGGACGCGCTGGACGAGGTCCATGTTGTTGTGCGGGCGGGTTGTGGTTGAGGCTGAGAAGTTCGGTGTGCTGCCGCGGATGCTCAGAGGTGCTGGGCGGATGGAGCCAGTGCGCGTGGGAGTAGAGGTCAGTTCGTCGCCGATGCGGGTGAGCTCGTCTTGGAGGAGATTGTGCGTCACGGTCAATGTGGCTTGCTCGTTCTGCAGACGATCGCGGAGTTTCTGGGGCGATTGCATGCGTAGCTTCTTCGTGTGTGATGGCAACTCGAGAGGAGTGACGACGCCACTGATTGTGTTTGATCTTGGCTTTTTCTCTGGCTGAGGCGAGGGCTTCTTGACTATGTTTCCCACACCAGGACGCTCTGACAAACCGGATCGAGAAGGAGTTAGAGGTGGGCGGCTCGGCGGATTTGCCTTGGAACTCAGTGTAGGAATGCTTGAGGTTGGACGAATTGAAGGATTGACTTCATCGTTGCCATGACTCCTTGGTCTCACGTCGCCAGTAGTGTATGCTCTGATAAAGCCAGGCGAGTTCTCCTTCCGGAACCCAGACGGCAGCCTGGCTCGTAGTGGCTCCCTCGTTGGAGAACCATGTCTGACACTTCCACCGCGAGATGATCCTGGTGTTGTAGGTGCTGGAGAATTTGGCAAAGATTTGTCCAGGTTGGCGCTAGTTGAAGGCTTTGTTCTACGCACTGAGGGTGACGACATTGGCTGTGAGTCGAGTTGTAGATCTAGCTCCTTCAGGTCGGAGAGCGAACTACGCCTCTTCTTCTTGGGAGGACCGGTGGGGATGAAGCTTGGGTGCTCGCCGATGGTCGAGAGCCCAAGCGATGGATTGGACGTTGATCCAGGCGAGGCCGCAAGTTCATCCAGGCCAGCAGACTTGCGCGCACCTGAGTCGTCTTGAGATGTTGGTCTACCATTCAGGCGACCGTCCACATCAGTCGATTGAGACCGATACAACGTTCCGCGGGAGATGCTACCAGCTGGACTTTCTCCTCGTGTACTCTTGCTTAGGGTGCGCCAGACAGATGAGACCTTAGAGTCCTGCTCTGATTTACTGTTCTCCCTTGCAAGACCACCAAAGCCGAACTTCTTTCTCAACGAAGAAGTATTTGAATTGACTGAACCGGTGTTGGCGGATCTTGAACGCTTGTGTCCAAGCACAGCACCTTCTGCTGCTTGTTGCTGAGCGTCGGATAGCGGCTCGCCAAAGTACGTGTCGGTGTCTTCAACGAAACGATCAAAGAGCGCGATGAAGTTATGTGGGTTGCCCTCTGTGACCAACAACTCGGCGAAGGCCGCGGTGAGAATTCCACGATCTCCATCATTGCCAGTGCCGTCGAGGAGGTCGGCGAGAAGCCTCATAATTGTCTTGAATGCTCTTCGGTTCTGCGGCGCCAGAGTACTTAAAGTTGATGCAAAGTATTCATCAAAGTCGGAAGGAAACATGTTCTCTGCCTTGAACTGGATGGCTTCCATTGTTTCGTATGGGATGACAGCACCAATGTGCTCTGTCCACGCAACATTCAAGAACTTCTCAAATGCTGCAAAAAGTACGTCCACGGGCGCTTGTGCAGCAATAACCATCATGTTGGGATCTTCCAGCAGGCTGTTGTACAGGTCGTTGACCTGCAGCTCGTCGGCCAAAGCACGCATTTTGAGGTTGCGACCTACAATGTTACCCTTTCTTGCTTGCAGTGCCAGGACGTAGGCTGACAATGTTTCCTCGAGCTTCTTGACAGGGGCCACCAAGCTTTCAGTCGACTTCATCGACGCTTGTGATTTTGGTGTGGCTTGATCTCTGGAAGATGGCCTGCTTTCCCTGCTTGGCGGCTTTAGTACGGGAATATGTTGTGGTGGTGGCATACGTGGGCTCTGGAGCGGCGGCATGCGCGGACTTGGTAGGGATGGTAGATCTTTCTTCAAAAGTACTGGGGGATGAGAGCCTGGTCCAGTGCTGGCTGACAAGAAGCTCGACAACATCTTCACTGGAGATCGTGGTCTGTGGCGATGAGAATGCTCCCTGCTAGGCACTAAGCGGACCTCCTGCGTCTGTTCTTCCCGCACCTCGAGCTCGATCGATCTTAGCAGATCTGCATTTCGCTCTAGCAGGCTGGCTCTCATTGATGCGTGGTTGACACTGAAGTGGCCTTCGAGCAAGAAACCCAATTTCTTACAAACATGGGTCATCGTCTCGGCCATTGGGACGTGTTCACGGCTGCCTGGCCCGTCCACCGAGTCAACAGAGACCCGGCAAGTTCCATCGCGTTGAGGCGCGAGGGCAATGACGGTACGAATCCCCTGCTGCCCAGCTCGAGGTCTTTGTGAGTGCCTGTCCAAGTCAAAGACAATTCGTATCGAAGCACACCCTTCGCGGGCTGCAACGTGTTCCCAGACGGAATCCTCGAAGATAGCACTGAACAAGCTGACCTGGTCTTGAGCAGCTTCGCTGGATCTAACATCCCACTTCGAAGCCTCTCGCTCGACCTCGCTAAAGCGGCCCTCGACCTTTGCTTTGGCGATTTCTTCGATGAGTCGGCTCACTTTGCCCTCATATGGCCCTTCTAGCACGTACATACTGTGGGAATCTGCAATAGGCCCACTCTGAGAAACGGCGGACTCGGGCAATGGTGAGTACGTCACGACTTGAAGAGCCTGGTTGTCAAGGGCCTGTGTAACTTCATAAGAAGAAGATTGGACACGTCGGAGGAATTGGAAGTCTTGAGGTCGTTCTCGTGAAATAGGTCTGTGTGGGTGAGTACCATCTAGCTCGCCCATCAAGGTCTTGGCGGTTGATGTAGAGGTCCTAGTCCGCTCGAGGAACGCAATGCTGTCGGTAAATATTAAAATGACAACTGCCTGCATGAAGCACTGCTCTGACTTGTATGGAGGCGCAAGTTCTGTGGCGTCTACTGCGGTGATCAGTCGTCCAGTGAGCTCGGCATCAGCTGGCCAGCCAGAGACCCGTGTGCGCAGCTTTTCTGCGATGTTCATTGCCTCCACATCGGCATCTTCTTGTGTGCAAATATCAGAGATGATGTCACGGGCTTTCATCAAATGCCTGAGAGCAGGGTGTTTCGATGGGAGCTGCTTGGTAATACTGTCGATGTAGAGATTGTACCGGGGCAGGCGTTGGACTGGCTCGATGAGTAGTGAAGTGATCTTCTGCTCGCCAACCTCGCGTAGGGCCAACGATAGTGCAGTGTCTTCTCCGCGTAGCGCATTTCGACACAAACGGGCTGCAGAGGCGTGTAGTCGCATGTAGGCAATGTACGCATCTGCGAACTTGGGGAACCACTCGCAGAAGCATTTTGCAATAGCGACAATGCCTTGCGTGTCTTCGGTGACCTCTTGGCGTTCTTGCTGCGCCGTTGGTTGGTCCTCTGTCATCTCCTCAATGTCTTTCATGGCGGCATCTTCGGTCGAGTTGAGAACCTGCCGCAGGGCCTCGAAGAAATCCATGTTCAAGGCAGCCACATCGCATATTACATCTGGAAGGATCTCCTTAAGCTGCTGCTTTCCAGATGCATTCAAGTCGTTTCCGAGATTCTCCGCAAGAGATTGAAGCTCTCGCATCCTTGAGACGTAATTACCCTCGGTCTCAAACAGCTCCGAGATCTCTTTGCGAGCATTCTCCTTCTGCTCTTTGAGGAATGATGCGCTCCGTCCTGCACTATTGGCTTTTGAAGGGGCACGTCTAAGCTTTGAGGTCGGCAAGAACGAGGGCTCTCCTAACGCTGCAATCAAGTCGGCATATTGGCCGTAGCGATGCTTCGTCGCTTCTGTATCGCCAAGGAGGTCCGGTCCTCCCGAGTCCGTCCTCTTTGGGTATTCCTTGATAGTCCCGGACGGAAGCACGACGTCCACATCGATCCATGGCAGCTTCTGCTCGCCAAACACGCGCGCCAGGTCGTCGGTGACTTCCTCGACGTTCTCGATCCTTGTCATGCGACTCGCCAGGATTGCGATGTGATCGTCGCCGAACAACGCGGCCAATGGTGTCCGCGACTGCGCCTGCCATGCCTTCTTCACGCCATCAGGCAGCTCCGAGAAGTACTTCTTCAAGCCGAATGCGATGCTGCGACACACTTCGTCTCCCTGCTCTTCTCGTGGAAGGTTGCTCACGGCCGAGTAAAGAGGAGAGTTGGGAGTGACTGCTAGGCGAGCATATGAACCCAGGCCAGCTGGGGTGAAGATGTGGACTTGGATGCGCGAGCTGGTCGCGTTGAAGGAGGTCGCAGCGCCATGGAAGATCAGCAGGGGCGAGTTGGCTAGCAGAGGATCGGTTGTGTGGTAGAGCGCGAGGTCGCCAGAGAGCGCAGGCGGGGCGGCGACGACAACGGCCATGGCTGACCAAAGCGTCTGGGTTGGAGGTGTTGCAAGGCAGAGCGCATCAGCCGCTGAGGATCGGAGAGTGGAGTCGCGCTGGAGGCGGTGAAAGTAGTAGTAGTAGTAATAGTAGTGGTAGTAGTAGTAGTAGTAGTAGTAGAGTGGGCTGGCGCTGGCAGACGGGATGGGGGGGTAGCGGCGCGGCGGAGGAGGAGGAGGAGGTGGTGGTGGTGGTGGTATTGCTGTATTATTATTACGGTGGTGGTGGCGGCGGCATCAACAAAACAAAACAGCAAACAGTGGAAAGGTGGTACGGTACAGAGAGAGTAACCTGGCGCGGCGCGTGAAGGGTGCCTGCATAAACAATGGGGCTCAGCTGGGTTTTGGGTTGGAAGTGGGTGGAGGTGCTTGCCTTGTACGGCTCGCTGGCTCGCTCTTCTGGTGTGGATTGCCTCCATGAGACTTAGCCCCGATGCCCGATACGCTAGCCGCCGCCGCCGCCGCGTGGGGAAACCTTGAAACGTAAATCAGGGCCAAAGACTTGCAGACTTCACCATGGTTTCGTATCCAGACTTGCGAACTTCCATCTATCTCGCGTGCACAGCGCGCTGCAACGCCTGTCCGCGTCCAAGGTCGTGCGTGCGTGTGTGCGTGCGTGCGTGCGTGATCAATCCACGAAAAGTGTCGATCCCGCCTACGCCTACTGTACATGCAGGGCCGCCCATATATACGAGGCCAGGACTCCATATCGACCGCTTCAAGTGCTTACGACGTGAAAATTGGCTGCAGTCGACTATGTCTACCCAGGGCGATGCTGGTATCCCACTATCACTGCTAGCCGAAGACCGGCAGCAACCATTCCGCCTCCTAGAGCTGCCTCCCGAGCTGTTGAAGCTGTTGACTTCTGACAGCCCGCCAACGTAAGTGTACGTGGCTCGCCAGTAACTGTAAGACAAGGCACTTATCTTCTCCATAGCCTGCAGCTCAAATCATCCAATCTCAATATTGGAGAAGCTGCCGCTCATGCCGTGCTGTGCACTCCAGACAAGACCTTTGGCATTCGCCAGAAGAACTCATCAAATACCGTCTACATACTGCAGTCCAGCGACAGCGACACCTCCCCACATGGTGTCATCACAGCACCCCAGTTGGTTGGGATCTCCAAACTCGAATCCACCCTAGAGACATTGCCAGCACCTTCGACCAAAGCCTCAACACATCTCAGGCAGCTGCTACCGATACTCTCCACAGGCGCTCCCATGACCGGACGCACACAGCCCATGACCAAAGGCCAACTATTCTCGAATATCCCTCTAAGCGATGCCGAGTGTGAGCTTGCTTTCAGAGAGCAGTCGGCCTTCGCAGACCACATCACCAAACACTGCTGGATTCCTTCTGCTGCGCTTAAAATCAACACATGGCACTCGATTCTGGAGAACGCACGTGCAAACGCCGTTGACCTGACTGCCGAGCTCAACGAAGACACCCTCCCAACTTTGAAAGACGGACTTGAAGACCTGGCACCAGGACTGTTCGAAGCTATCATTTACTCTATCGCAACTACTGCAGACAACCGTAGATCGATCGACCCCGACCGCCTCGTCCGATGGGTCGGCCTCAACAAACTTGGTGCCGATGCGCCTGCCAACGTGATCAGTATCGCTGAGTTCAAGGCTTCGTGGAAAGACGAACTGCCTGAATCATTGCGCGACAAGGTCGATCTCGCCGTGATTTCCGACCGCATTGAGATCAGAGGTGGGAAGTGGGTGAAGTTCAAAGACGACTCTTTCGAACCCGCAGCCGGTGCCAAAAGCGCCAACGCCTCAAATGCGGCGGGCACGAAACGAAAATGGCATGAGAAGTTCAAGCCCGCGAAGAAAGCCACTTGAAACCGACACTTGCACTGGCTGAAAAGAAAGAAAGAAGCAAAGAAAAAGAAAAAGAAAAAAAGGAAACATTTCATTATGATTAAACCCCAGCACGCGGGTTTCCCCACCAGCTCACATCGGCAACCTCCTCATCTCCTCCTGCGTCCAAAACCGCCTCATATTCTCCGCCCTCAACTCATGCACCTCCGCATCCAAATGCTCCCACAGCACCTGTCCAAAAGTATCCATCACCGCCTTCAACTCGCCGAATCTCAGCTCGCGCTCGCCGGCCCTGCACTCCGCGATATACGCCTCGAACTTCTCCAGGCCGTTGTGGATTTGCTTGTGCTGCGTCAGCAGCTCCAGCTCTTTGGCGAACGCGGGCATCCTCTTCGCCAGCACTGGGAAAATGTGCCGCTCTTCGATCGTGTGGTGGATGGTGAGGTGGTGCGCAAAGTCGTCGCCGGCTTGCAGGAAGGAGCGCAGGGTCATGCCTTGGGGTTTCTTGCCGGAGGTGCAGGCGCCGTGCAGGAGGTTCCAGGTTTGGCGGAAGTTGTTGTGCTGTGAGGGAGCGAAGCATGTTAGCTCAGCAAGCTCAGCAAGCCCGGCTAGCGGTGGATGGCAGGCATCACTTCTGAGAGAAACGTACAAACATGTCCATATGTTCCGCCATACGATTGTACACCCTAAACTCCGCCGCGCTCAATTTGGGCAACTCTTTCTGCCGTTCTTGTTCTGACGCCGCGGCGGCTGTGGGTTCGCCTTTCTTGTGCACGCCGGCGGCTTCCATCTCGCGGCAAGCGTCCACTGCGCTCATATTGTCTGATCGAGGGCCAGGCGACGCTGTGAAGTGACGTATAGGGCTGTTTCCGATCCGACTCGCCGTTGTAGTCCTATGTGCCGTTCCAGTGATGAGACTTGCCGTCCTCGATACTCCAGGGTAGTAGTAAGCTGCAGAGACGCTGGCCAAATAGTTGCGCCGGATCGGAAAGCGAGCAAGGAGAAGCATAGAATGAACTCTGGAAAAAAGGAAGAAACACAAGGCGAAACCAAGAAAGAAACCAAAAAGAAAAAGAAAGAAGAAGAAATGATACAAACCAGGAGTGGTCGCTACTACATTTCCCTCAAAGCATTTAGCAAACCCGGCATTTTTGCTCGCACCGGAGGGGGGGGCTTGGGAGGGACTTTCGGCAGCGAAACTCAGGTAATCGTGAATCTTTGGACTCAGAAACGAGGGCTCGGATCTCGGGGAGGATCCACTTCCACGCCGATGATGACAAAGGCGGGTGCTAAATGGTCAGCTAAATTATGCCGATATATTTCCTCCAAGTTTGCCGTATCCTCTCACGCTCTCGGTGAATATCGATGACAGCATGAACGTAAAAAAAAAAAAAGAAAGAAAGAAAGAAAAAAGAAAAGGGAATGAAGGCCTTCGACAAAACGACTCTCGTCGTGGAAGTCGTCCACGGGTACGGAGAAGTTATATGCAGGGTAGACGTCGAGGAGATCGATGCCCGCGACTCCAAGAGCAAGGGCGCCGAAGCGAAGGCTTCTCATGGAGAAGAATATGTACCGGTAGAATGTTCGTAGGCTTCCGGGAACATATTCTTGGAAAGAGGCCTGAGACTGTAACATGATGGTTGAAGGATACAGCAGCAGTGTCTGGTCGATGCTCTTGATGTTTGCCGTTGAAAGCTGCTCAAGAAAAATCGCTCCCAGGTGTCGAGGGAGCGCTCTGAGCATTAACGACTAGCCCAGGGAAAAATGACTTTTAAAAGACTCAGTCGAGCTCGTCTTACAACCGGCGGCATGAGAGCAGCATGTGTCTGCGATGCTTGTGTGTGGCACAGGTTGTCAGGCTGAAGAAGTCATACACAGATCGTTCGTGTCTTCAGTACCCGCTGTTCTCCTCGGTTGATTCCCCTTCGATAGTCTTTCGCCAGTACTGTGGCAAGCAAACACACACCAGCGGGAAGGCCTTGACTTCGCCTTCGCCGTCATTGTGATGCTGCGACTCTGTCATGCCCGAGTCACGCTGGGCATTGGCTTTCCAATCTTCAGCCTTACCACGAGCTCGTACGCCAGTGGCCCAGCCGTCATCCCAGATGCCTACGACTTTCACCATGTCGCCACGCTCAAGGTGGAACTCATCGGCGGCGCGTGGCTCGTATGCCCATAAGGCGGCAACAATGTCTGTGGGTTGAATCTCATCGGAACTGTAGTAGTCTTTGAAAAAGGCAAGCTGTTCGCTCTGCCCAGCAGACTCGGGAGAAGTCCATGTCTCAGGTGAGGAAGTGTCAAAGGCTCCGGGTCCACTTCCGGGCGTTTTGGCGCTCACTGCTGTGGCGGCTCCTGGTGTGAGTTGAGATGTACTTGAAAGAGAACCGGTACGAGCACCAGTTTGAGGAGGAGCCATGCGACGACGCGTTCCTTGAGATCCATCGTCCGAGGATGATGATCTACCAGCGGCACCAGTGGCAAGAATAGGAGAGTTTTCGTCGTATGGGGTTGGGCTGCCAGAGTGCTCCAGAGCAGACATTCTGGCTACACGGCCGCCACCAAGGACTGACATGCCAGGGCGGTCTTTCAAATCAACAGGGCCATCAGTGTACCCGGACGGCGGTGGAATTTGCTTCATTGTTGCAGGTTGATTGAAGACACTTGTGGCGGGGCTGTTAGAGCGTCTTTTGCGAAGTAACAGGCATCCAAAGATAATTAGTGCAAGAAGGGCAAGAGCGCCGAGCACAGCACCGATGACGATGCCTGCGATTTGACCTCCTGTGAGGCCACGGTGAGCTGCTGCGGCAGTGGTTTCAGTTGCGCTCGTTGGTCTGCTGGCATCTCCAGTAGTCAAGGTGGTGATAATCGGCGACAATGACGACAACGCTACCACAGGTAGCACCACATTCTCGCATCTCTGCTCAGTATCCGAGAATACACAACATGAGTCTGTGGCGTTTGGTGAACTAGATGAGCAGTACATGCACAGGGATCCGAGATTTGAGCCGAAGCCGCAATCATTAGGCTGATTCTCTACGGCAGGGATGCATTGCCCGCTCAATGAGTTTGCTGGGAGAGCACAATTGGTGAAATCCGCACGAATTTGGGTGAGAGCGTCCGAGTCTGAGTTGCCACATACGCTGCTTGCGGCAATCTCCTGCTCGCTCTGGGCATATTCTGCACATGAGTCTGCACAGAGAGGGCGAAGGGCGGTGCCTTCGAGTCCACAGGCCTCGGCGGAGTTTTGTATTATGGCGTTGCAAAGCACGCTGGTGGTGTATCGCGCATAGAAAGCTGTGGTATTATCTGAATTGAAATCCTCGCAACCTAGTAGTTGCTGGTATCTAAAAAAAGTGTCAGCAGGATAATATGGCTACATGAGTATATCGCATGGCCACATACTTTGACTGCGCATAGTTGCCAGAAACATAGTTCTGGATCTCGGCGTCGAAGGACTCGGTGTCCGTAACATCGGCAAGAAAGGGGAACAATCCAGTGAGGCTAGAGTCTGTGGATATTGACGAGGCATTGAACGCTGGACACGCGGTGGAGCCGGTCAAAGAGATGCAACTCTCCTGAGCCATTGCGGAGGGTACACGGCTCGCGAGCAGTGCACATGCGGCCGTGGTGGTGAATTGCGCTGCCCGCCGCCGTAGAGGTATTATGCGCTGAGATCTCCGTGGTTCGCGAACTCGACATTCATCCTTTTGAATGGTTGACAGCAGCACGTCGTCTCCCTGCGCGGCGCGCAATTCTGACGCTCCTCCGGGTGCATTGTGCTGCTCCTCCGTGCGCACACGAGCGCCGGTATCCATCCTCCTTTCCTTCAAGATGGGCCCCTAAGATTGAGCGTTGGATCGTCGTATATCCGGGGATGTGTTATAGGTCCCTTGCGTCGGGGTTCAACGCGCGCTCGCCGCAGATCGAAGGAGTTGCTGCTGAGAGAGAGCGTTGAAAGGGTGGAGGAGATCGGGCTACGCCTTGTACATGCCGCTTTCTTGCCAATGGTGTAGTATAGTCGAAGCACAGCAAGCGAGCGAGGGTGCACGAGGTGGGCGTGTAGCGTACCAGGGATCAAGGCGCGCGGATAGGGTGACAGGCGCAAAAGAGTGGTACGCTGTCGTCTTCACGGGCCGGCAAGCACCAGCACCGAGGGAACAGAGTTGAGTGTGACAGTAGTAACGGCGAGCAACGAAGGCAAGAGCGAGCGCAAGGACAGCCACGAGGCGTCGTTGTGGTGCGGTGTATGTGTGTGTGTATGTGTGTGTGTGTGTTTACCAACGGCACTACTACTACTACTACTACTACTACTACTACTACTACTACTACTACTACTACTACTACTACTACTACTACTACTACTACTACTACTACTCGAAGCCGAGCAGGCCACATGCAGCCGCTGAGCTTCTTCTGCCTCTCGTCAAGCAGAGGCAGGCAAGCAAGCAAGCAAGCAATAGCGTGAGTGTGCTAGAGCTGCTGCTAGCAAACCCTAGGCCCTCGACAGTACGTTAGCAAGAGCGTGACTCTGCGCCTGGCCGTGTTTGGTCGACGGTGCGAGCGCCATTGGTCCCGGCAAATTGCTATGGAGTCTGGCCTGTTTGATCAATGTGTGATCTACCAAAAAAAGTACTAGCCGTGCCTCTGTTGACTGTCGTGTCCACCACCCAATCGCGACAAGTACTACTTCACCATTGCATTCATTCATTGCATGACTTGGTCCATGGCAATTGTCCACGTTCTTTTGTCCCGCCCTACATGTAGCGCAATTTATCCCTGCAGCCGGCGACGCAGGCACACTACATGTACTCGCTGTAAGCGATACTGTCCACGCCCACGCCCATGCCCACGCCGCCCGGAGCACAATCCCTGCGAAAGTCGGTTCGCTAGACTTCCCTCGCACTCTGCCTCTTGTGCCTCGTCTTGCGTCTAACGGTCGCGGCGCGCAGCTCCGGGCGGGGACTGATCAGCTCGAGGTGTGTGCATTCGAGACTACAGATTGCCCATGGGCAGACTAGAATGCCATACCAAACATCGAGCACACACATGTCGTCACGAAAGACTGTCAGCTTAGGTTAGGGTACCAAACGGCATACATGTATCCGGAGGACCCCGAACTACAGACAGGGTAAAGTCGATATCCTTCTCGATTCTGAAAGCTGCGAGGCATATCAGTGCTCACACGGACAGGTACATATGTATAGTCTAGATTATACTCGACCACGGCTGCGAGTGAGCTGCATCAACGCTCATACGAATAGAAATGTACATGTATATATTTTTATAGTCGTATCTGTACATCACGGGTCCCAGCAGCGCTGTTGCTTGTACATATCCCAACAAAAATACAGTCCGCCCGTGGTATCCCAGAGACCGACGCCTGGCCTTGTGGCCCGCCGAAATCGCAAACGCCATCGCTATGCAAAGAACTAAATACTGTCGGAGATCTGCTAGACCCTGCAACTCTCATCCGCGAAGGTACATCGGCCTCTCGGTAACCTCATACTGCTCGAGCTCGTTGCTCGCCGGCAGTGTCCCGTACAGATGTTCCTGGAGGAGCTCAGCCTGGTTGACCGAGGCTGACGATCTATGCATCGGTCCTCCTTGCGATGCTCGCAGTTCGCGCAGGATGCTGCTCGTCGGGTAGAACTTCGCCGTGCCCATCTCCGGCAGTACCGAATTGGTACGCTCTACAGTCGTCGGGTTTGCAAGCTCTTCTGTCGTCTGATCTGCTTGCGCCTTATCGTCGGACTGTACCGCGGGCTCAGCCTCACTGGCTGCCGGCTGGCTTGCGCACGCAAGGCCCATCTGATCTTTCACCATCCGAGCGATGACATGTGCACTTGCTCTGTGGGCTCTGGTGGCCTCGTCCCAAACTTCTTCATACAGCTTCCTCTCTCCTTGGCGCAGACAGAGCCTAAGCATAGCAGCATAGACCCGCATCGGAACTCGTTCATGGCCGCGAACTGGGTCGGGGTTCTGGCGCATGCTCTTTGCCTTCAACTGCTGCACTTGGTCCCACACACTCAGTCCCGCTTCCCAGTCCCGGCGATCAGCGCAGTCCTGCAGCAGAGGCGCCAATCCGCTCATGCAGAGTCCCCAGCCTTCTTCGCCCATGTTCTTGCAAACGCCGAGCGCCGTGTCGAAACCGCCAAACTTAGTCACACCGGAGATGAGAGCCGCGAAGACCTTCGGCGTCGGGTATGGAAGCTGGATGATCTTTGTTGGATCGTCTTCTTTAGGGACAAGCCGTCCATTGCTCACCGCTGTGATGCGGATATCTGGCCGAGCAAGCGCAAGGCCCAAATGCTTTCCACGCATGGTTTCCACAAAGTGCACAAACGATGCAGCGTCGTCTGTCGCTGTGTAGTGGTTCAGAATTGCGGCAATGGACGTCTCGTTCGGGCGTAGATTACATTGCTTCATCGATCTGATCACATGTGTGACGACGTGAGGCTGTTCTGCAGCAGACAAGCCGAGAAGTAGCGTGTTGTAAGTGTCCAAGTTTGGAGGTAGTGGTGATGCCGACAGGTTGTAACAGATGCGGGCCAGAAGAGTCGATGTCGATATCCTTTGGCGTCTGTGTTGCTTCAGAAGACTTTGCAGCGCGATGTTGAGTTCCCTCGGTGCCTGTACTGTATGGAAACCGAATTCGTCTGCCTCGATCTTGCCGAAAGCATTCAGCGGTAGGTGTGGTGAAGTCCGTTCGTAATCTTCGAGTTCGTTGTTCGCCAGCCTGACCCGACCCAGATCATGCTTGAGTGTCGTCTTGTGCGCGTGCAACTCTTCTCTGGTGCGAACCAGGTTTGCTGCGTAGTCATCAGGGACTGCGTTGGCCGCTTCGTCATTCAGCCCGCCATTGATCAAAGCGATCATAATTCGTATCTGCAGCAGGTCCACAGATAGACTGATCGTCTCGAGCTTCTTGCGTGTCCACTGTCTGGTTTCCGTCTTCTCTCTCCTCCCGCGCCTCGCATAGATCGACTCCGGCGCCAGATTGCGCGCCGATAATGGTGGTCCCGTGTTCGCCGGCCAGCGCTGATCCCTAAATGTCGGCTCGAGCTCTTCGAATGCCTCATCCAGAGCGTCTTGCCCGTACAGCACAGCCTCCTCCTCTTGCGCGACCCCCACCAGTCTTCCCTTCTCCCCATTCAACCCAACCTTCTCGCCTTTTCCAAGCTCCTCTCTGACCTCCGCAATCGCCCTATCCCACTTCTCCCTCCTTCTCAGCTTCGATCCAGCATCCAACGTCGCGGCCGCAGCGAATATTCCAGAGTACCACAGCGTTGAGCTCGTCAAGTATTTCGGTTTCTGTCGAGTTGTTCCCGCGCCGACTCGGCGGGTCAGGCCGCCGGCGAAAGTGAGGCATTGCGGGCATTTGCAGGCGCTACCCGCGGCGCCGCTGCCTTGCGCGATGCGGGACCAGATTGTTTGCATTATCACCGCATGGTCGGGAGGTTTAATTGAAGTGTTGGAGTGGTGCGGTGTAATTGCTCATTTGTGTGTATGCACGGTCGGATGGTGGGCTGCCACTTTGATCTTTCTAGGATGATCTGATGCAGAAGTTCCCCCCGAGTCCTCTGGGCTTTGGAGTTGTGCCAAGACAGTTGGAGGCCTGCAACTTCACTTTAGCTCATCGATACCTGCCGTAGTGCGACCAATCTTTCATAAACTCTGAACAGGGCACGAGTCTACTTGTGCTTGTACGCAATTTTTGAACGATCGCAACCACAATCATTTTCTAATGGCTGCTTGAGGATCTGGAATGTTTCTTTCGAATTGCTTAGTGAGTACAAGAAATGTACAGTATAGAATATCTGAAGACAATTGCGGCAACCGGTTGTTGAGGTTTCATTTCTCATTTTCTTAAATAATAGACTGCTCCACGCCTGTAAGAGAAAAACCAGGCAAATGGACCGGAGCACTTGAAGGAAACCACCAACTCCCATGTACGACCAGATTCACAATCGTGCATCGGCTATGCATGATTACCACTTGATACATCTTTTGCTCCGATGAGCTATGGAGCAAAGCCAGTTCAACGGCGAGACGCCTGACGTTGCGTACTACGAAAGACCAATTATGCCGTTAGAACATCAGCTTTGGTCGGCGTAGGAGTAAGTCATTAGTCCCATGTAAACGCATCAGCCACGTCCAGATGCAAAGCAGTTTCTTCCCCAACAGATCCATCAATAAGAGATTTTTTTGATCGCCTTTAGATCTCAACGAAAACTCATTCTACCCATAGGGCGACTGCTGTTCATTCCCGACCGGCTCATGTACCCGCCCGGCTGTCTGCCAATTTTGATGCCGCTCATAGTGTATCCACCTCCAGTGTATGCATTCTGATCGACATTGCCCAAAGGTTGACGGAACGGTGTCCCAGGATGGCTGTTCGTCAACGACGTGTAGCCTGGAGCGAGGTGAGATCCGCGAATGCCATACGCGGATTGGGGTTGTTGGCGGTAGGCGGAAGGCGTCATCTGTGGATGGGATCCTTACGAGCAGGTCAGTCATATCCTCACAAACAGCTTTGGTCACACTTACTTGCGCTCTGCACATTGTGGCGAGCATTGTGGTTTGGGGCTGCGAAGAAGTCGTTGCCCTGGCGTCTCCCTCCACTGCCATCGCTTCCAGTGCGACTGCGAGGCAAGTGCATATTTCCATACTCGCCACTTTGAGCAGCATAAGCCGCATTCTCTTCCGCCGCGATCTCAATGTCTGGCACGAGGGCCTTCTGCTTGAGTTTTTCATACGACACACGAAACCTATTGCGGTCCCTCTCCAGCGACTTGCGGCCTTCCTCCAGCTCAGCAAGTGAGCGAGTGAGCTTGCTGATCTTGTCCGAAGCATGTTGAAGCGAATCCTCCAGCTTGCCAATCTCGTCACGCGCGCTGGCCTTCACTCCGCTCAGCTCTTGGTTCTTCACATCCAGCTGCTGCTTCAGGCTTTTGTTTGCATGTTCCTGGTAGTAGATCTCTTGCGAGCTCTGGTACGCCCAGAAAGCCATGCCGCTGTTTGCACATTCCATGATGATGGTCGGGCTGAGGCCGCTGAGTATGCTCATCTTGTAGTCGTCGGTAGGCCTCAACATGGCGACGGTGACGTCGAATGGCTTGTCGAGAGTCGTGCCGCACGCAGGGCAGGATCTGGTCGCGGTTTCGCCGGAGCCGAGTGTGGAGGAGTCGGAACATGCGAGGCAAAAGATGTGGCTGCAAGTGGTTACGACTGCTTTGTCTTTGAGCCTGTCGCGGCAGCGTAAATGGTTACAGCGGAGTTGGAAATCCATGGTGAGCGCAAAGGAGTTTGTGTTGCTGATTGAGGATGTTGCCGATTGTGTGCATGTGATGTGCGTCAAGCGAGTCTCTAGCTGTGATTTGTGAGGTCAATTTTAGCTCGACGAGCTGATGGAGTGAAGGCAGGCGCGTCCCATCACACAAATTCCGAGCGCAACCTGGCCGTGATTAAGGACCACCTGGAACCTAGAATGAAGACATCATTTGTGGAATGCGTTTGGATGATTATCGTAAAGTGTTGGATATGGCTATGTACAAAGAAAGGGTGGAAGCGAAATTGTGAGGGACTAAGGCCGTAAAAATGGACGTGAAAGGGCCAAGAGAGATAGCTAGAAAGGCAAACTGCAAAAGCAGCGAAACCATGCTTTTGGCTTCAAATCGTCCTCTTCGTTCAGAGGGGCATGTGATATCTCGGGAAAGGGCGAAGGAAGGGTATGCTGAAAAGAAACGCCGCGCATGAGGTATCTCGTTCTTCGGAAAAGGCAAGGCCCGCCAAGATCTCTCTGATGGGTCACGAAAGCGACAACGCAAGAGTAAGCTGTGGCGGCCAAAAAATGACAATCTACGACGTGGCCTCCTGGCTCCTGTGTGGGAGAGCATTGTGGCTGAACTTGGAGGTGACGGGCTCCTCGACCGCCTCAGGACTAAGCTCACCAACACCTTCGTGGTCTACAATGTGCGTCGGCACCTCCGGAATGTCCTCGTGGATGGTCTTGTATTGACTGTTGATGCTTTGACGCTGAGGAGTAGCGGCGGTGCTCTCGCTGCCAAGGCTCATGCTGGTGGAGCTACGATTGTGGTCAAGCTCTGGAGTGGGTGGGATGCTCGAAAGACGGTGAGGTCGGAGGTAGCTGGTAGCCTCACTTTGCACATCACCATACTCTGAGCCAGAAGCGTTGCTGCCTTCGAGAAGATCCGCCGAGGACATACGCTGCATACGCCTCTTGCTGTATCTCTTGCTTGTTTCAGAGCGGTTGTCGTCGTTGTCCGTGCTGACGCTGTCTGCACGGCGAGCCAAGTCAAGACCTTCGACGGCGGCTGCGCACTGCTCGGAGATGTTGCGAATGATATAGGCAATAGAGTCAGTCTTGTCACGAAGGTTACGATCGCCAACATCGCTCATGCTGAGCATGGAGAATCTCTGGCTCTTGCGTGCTGTTGACTGGCGGGACTCGATATCACGAGAGGTGTCATCGTCAGCCGCTCTGTACGACGCCCTGGTGCTGCTACGGGAAGAATTTCTTGACGCGGCGATGGGCAGGTCCTTGGCCTGCTCGGCTTCGACATCTGCGGCGAAGCCATCAGGCGAGGCGCTGATGGTCTTGACAATGTGTTGCATGTGGTGCGCTTGACCATCGATGAGTGCACGAAGGTGCAGAACCACACGTTGGGCCTCATCACGCTGTCTGAGGAGAGTGGTGTTTGTGTGCTGGAGAGCGGAAAGATCCTTCTTGTTGCGCTTACGCTCGCGTTCGAGCTCCTCCGCAATCTCCTGTTGTAGCACGAGGGCTTCGAGGGAATCGTCTCTCTGCTTCTCCGTACCAGCCAAACGAACTGTGAGTCTAGCAACGACCTCCTTCTCTTGGTCAATCTGAGCACCGAGGCGGCGGTTCTCACGCTTGTGGTTCTCGATCTTAATCTTGAGTTCGTTGGTCTCCTTTGTGAGTTGTTCAGCAAAGGCTTGGAACTTGAG
The DNA here is from genome assembly GCA_023634325.1 of Cladosporium cucumerinum. NCBI lineage: Eukaryota > Fungi > Ascomycota > Dothideomycetes > Cladosporiales > Cladosporiaceae > Cladosporium > Cladosporium cucumerinum. The sequence goes on from JALDQA010000002.1 coordinate 1,030,896, forward strand.
GAACTGCTGCTTCCAGCTCTCCAATTCATCGACCAAGAAATTGTTGCGCTTGGTGACCTTGGTGAGCTCGTTTTCCATACGGCCCTTAAGGTTAATGAAGTCCTGCCACGCTTCCTGAGCGTCGCGCGAGTACTGATTACGCTCGCGTACAATCTCATTGAGGTGGCGCATAGACACCTTGGTCGTCAAGGGCTTCTTCTGAGAGCCGCCGAAGACAGCCTTGAGGCCAGTGTTCTTGCCCTGGTTACGAGTTAGCTTGGCGTCTAGAGAGTCGTTATTTAGTGCACTTACCAGTTTCTCGCAAGCGTGATCCATAACCTTCATGACATCGTCCTGGTTCCACCATCCAGGATCCTGAACGCTTTCAACCTCGCCGCGCATGACAATGATCTGTCCTGCAGGAATGAGCTTGCCGCCACCGTATGCGGAACGCAGGTGTTGGGGAACACCGGATGGCGAGACATTGCCGTTCAGCGACTCGGTCATACGGTTGACCAGCTTGGATCGCTGCTTGGCGGTCCAGGCATTGGGTGGGTTGGAAGTGAGGACAAAGTTGCGGTCCAAGTCAACAACCAGAGCGTCTGGTGGTGCCGTGAAAAGAGTGCGGCACTCTGCAGTGATTCCAAGAATGTATGGGCCGGGTTCCTGCACCAAGTCCTTTGCGTGGCGAGCGTGAACGACCGGAACGTACAGGCCACTCCATTCATACACGCGCACCATATAGCGGATCGTCTCGGCTGCCATGGTAAGCATTGCAGGGTAGTGGGAGACGAAGATGATACGACGGGTCGGTGAAACAGCAGCTTCGAGTACACCGACAATGTTAGGGATGCTCAAGCAACAGAACAACGGCCACATGGCGAAGTTTTGGAATCCGTTTGGCGAAGAGGGGAACTGGTAGCACAAAGCGTAGTCCTTCATATCAATTCGCACAAGATCGTTGAGCCTGGGTGCAGGGAAGCTGAGGATGCGTGATACTTCCTCGGCATGGAAGAGGTTGGTTGCTTTATTCCAGTGGATCCACATGCCGCGAAGATAGTCGCCCAGAAGGTTGTAGAGCGGGTAGCGAGACAAGAAACTCAGGCAGTAGGGGATCCAGTAGGTCTCGCCCGGAGTATCGAAGTAATCTGGTTCTGTACGCCTGCGGAGATCACGGATGGTCTCTGCGCGCTTGTCGTCGGCACGAGACCAGACACGAAGAGCGATGCCGTACAAAGTGTGCGACGAGTCCTGCTGAAGAACGAATGCGTGATGCACGCAGTGAGGCTGGCTGCTTCCAGTGCAGATTTCAACATCGTGGGGGAAACAAGCCTATGATTGTTAGCAAGAGTCTCTCGTGTAGATGCGTTCTGTAAAAGATGGTGACTTACTCGCATTGCCGCGTGGAGCGCCCTGGCAATCTCGTTGTCCTGTTCTAGTCTGGGGCTGCTTCCCAAGATCTCAGGCAACCAGAACTGACCAACTGCACCCTTCATGTGCCCGATCTTTCCTTGTGGTGGCGTAGGTGCTCTAGCCCATTGCGACGGCTCCCTGCCAACACCACATACCATGTAGGCATGTGTGAGGGTCTTGGGAGCGCGCTGGCTGACCTTTGGCTGGCTCATGTGGCCAGTGGGCTGCGCAATGCGACTGTGCAGACTGGATGTGCGATTGGGAATGACGAGGTCGTCGGCGTCGCGACTCTGTGGACGGCTAGCGCTCGAACGTGGCCTGGAGGTGAAGGAGGGCGCCATAACAGGTCGCCGGGAGTCGTTGACTGGTATTTGTCAAGAATTAGGGTGAGAGGCTGCTGCACACAGATGTGAGGTGATGGCGAGAGCCTCGGTAGGTAGTAGTAGTAGTAGTAGTAGTAGTAGTAGTGTAAGGCAGGCGATAGGTGCCTGTCCCCTATTATTGAATGATATCGAGGTAGTGCTGCGACTGTCTGTCCCCAGCGGACGATTCCAGCGTCCAGAGTCCCGAGAGATAGCGAGTCCGTTTGCTCGCAAGCACCGCAGCAGCAGCTCTTGAGCTGTCCGGGGGGGAGAGGTGGTCGAGAGAAGAGAGCACTCTTGATTGCGAGCGGCTGGTAGAGTGCAGCACGGCCGGCGATGGCCTCTTGAACGACGGCTGAGCAGGATGCCGGGAGTGTACCGGGGGGTTGACTTCTGACCCCTTGTACCGAACACTAGCTCACTCTAGCTCAGGCCCGGACGTCTCTGCAGGCATAGCGGGTGTGATCAACCACAGCCAATGCGCCCGGCATGCAGTGCGGAAGCCTTATCCGAAGGAGCGGCGCCTATAGTGCTGCGTTATCAGGCCTTTCACGTCCTTAGGCATAATGTAGCACGATGGGAACTTCCAAGGAACTCTATCGTAACACGACTCGCACATGCAGACGACCTGCTCCCACCACTTGCCACATTTGCAGCAAAGAGCTGGCCTTGCGCAAACGCTATTCGTTTTCCGCCGCGATGCTCCAAGCAGGGATCAATCAGGAAGCGTGCAGACGCGCTAGGGCGACAAGGTAGCATCGTCATCGTCGTCGTTCGCTTTGACTGTGATAAAGCGGCTTGCTTATGGAAAGGGGCACTAAGACTGCGCGTGTCCGATAATAATCCAGGGTAGCCCATATGTTGTCTCACTTTGCTCGAACGACCTGAGCGTGCAAGAATCCACTCTCTCTCAATGCCCTATGTACCTTTGTCTGTACAGAGCATTCGGTGCATCGATCGCCTCGCTTGACGTCCAATCTATATACTACAACCCTTGCTAGCAAGGAAGGCATCTCCATAGCAAAATTCGTCGCTTGCGGACAAGGCCTCGTGTGCCCCATGCTCACGTCGGCTGACAGTCACACCCTCACAGTGGCAGTACGATCGGGGGTGCTCGTGGCAGTAAATAAGTCATGTATCACTGCAAAAGGCTCACCGGTACAGTGCAGCTGTTGTGCCTGCTCCTTGCTCGCTCGCCGCTCTCTCGGACTTCCGCCGCCACGAGCCAACCATCTGATATGCTGCTCTTGTCTTACACACTGTGTGTTTTATTTGCCCCGTGCGTTGTATTCCATCAGCTGCCACACCTGACGAGCCCGAATACAGCAAGCAGAGTACCGCTACAATGATGTTCTTTTCCTTGCCCTTCCTGACCGGACGTGGCTCCTGTAGCCCTAGTGTTCTCGCTCTAGCTCTCCACACTCTGCAATCGTGAAATCCTAGTAGAGCCCCACAGAGCAGCTTCGCCGTGCCGGGAAGATGCTTTAACATTCACTTCGGACATCCCCAGTCCCTTGCCTTACGAATCTACGCCTTGAGATTACCACTTCTCATTTGTCCACTTGAATCGGCTGGAACTGCTGTCAAGATTTCGCTAATCGCAGCAGCCCACTTTTCCCTGTCTTTTTGGCGTCGGCGCCTGGCTGCTGAAACTGTGGGACAAGACCACCACATTGAATCTCCGTCCGGGCCCCCACCTTGTACAAGTCCTTTCTTCCTCTCAACATCGCTTCGATCCATGCATGATTACGACGTCTGCACAACCCTAATCTCGCCGATATTGTCATCATGAGCGACCAGCCGCAGTCTCTGGCGGAGCTGTGCAGCATCTGGTTAGTCGTGTTCTCTTCACAGATTTTCACTTCCGGAGACTGAGCTGCGATTGCCCTTTTGGGCAATCACATGACGTGCTCCACCTTTGTCCTTCTGGTACTACTTGATTGAGAAGAGCATGTCCACTGACCTGCTACAGCTATACGGAAAAGCCCAAGTACCGGTGTCCGCGTTGCAAGACTCAAACATGCTCTCTGTCCTGCTACAAACGCCACCAACAGCGCGCGTCATGCAACGGACAGCGCGATCCAGCCGCCTACCTCAAGAGATCAGAATGGGCAACGCCTTCGGGCATTGACCGTGATTACAACTACCTCAAGTCTGTTGAGCGACACGTAGATCGTACAGGACAAGATGTTCGCGAAAGAGGCATCACTGCCAGCCACTCAGGACGTGGTGGCGAACGTGGCGCTGCTGGTAACAAGAAAGTCTCGAAAGCTTGGGCGCCGGGCAGCGCGCTGCAGAAGTATCTGTCTGATAAAGATATCAGAGTAGAGAAAGCGCCTACTGGTATGAGCAGGCAGAAAACTAACATGACGAGAGTCACTAACAAGGGTAATGTTATGTGGACTGTTGAGTGGGTGGCTGAAGACGGCAAGAAGAATATCGACAACGACAGTTCTGAAGGACGAAAGATCCGAGAGCTTTGGGGTGAGATGAAGGCGAAACGACTGAATGCTGAGAAGGGAAAGAAGAGGAAACGTGAGAGCGAGAAAGCAATCGCAGCGCAAGTCCCGAACGACCAGGAAAACGAGCAACGAACCTCTACAGATACGCCTGGACAAAATTTTCAACATATATCAGAGGGATCTGCGGTCAATGTTGAATCATCAGCACCTCGCGACATTGCAACAGACGGTGATCCAACTCAACAAGATACGGTCTTCACATCTGCAGCACCTGCAGATGATCGGTCCAACACCACGACAGATCCCAACAAGATGCCAGACCCTGCGGAACAGGAAGATGAGCCCACAGACGCACCTACGCCAGAACACTTCTACCTCCTCAGGCCTTTCACAGCGTCAAGATCGATTGTGCTCACACCAATCGATGCATCAAATAGCCTTACCGAATGCCTCAAAGAGAAGACAGTGCTGGAATTTCCTACAATCTATGTCTTACCGGACGAGCCGCATTCGTTGCCCGATGGCTTCCAGTTGGCTGAGCAGTACGAGAAGGCACAGAAGGCTGAAGAAGCGGAGGTTGATGCTTTGGTGCAAAGAACAAACCAAAGCACGGGTGGCGCTTTGACGGCCACACACGAGGAAGAGAAGCCGTTGGATGCCAACAGTATTCTTGATATGTTGAAGCGGGACGTCGGTGTATAGTGTAAGATAGTGCTATGTATTACTAGAAAACTTGGCTCGGTTTGACAACCTACGTCTATCTGGATCTCACGGACTGTGAAAATACCTTGAAGAGCAATAGTACTAGTAAAGCAGTTCATTCGTTCGAAAGTGCGATGTAGACGTTACTCAAGTATTTGACACTGTACAGGTAAGAGGTTCTAGGCCGTGGCCGCCTGCATCTATCCGGGCTCGACGATGTAAATGACCCCCTAGCGCTTCTAGTTAGCTAACAGCATAGTTATATGACTTACCTAGATCTTATCGAAGACTCTAATAGCGTCGACAGCCTGTACACCGGTAGTGCTTCCGGATAGTAGGGCGCCGCACTAAGGTGGTACACCTATAACACGGCTAAGCACTTAGGCTATGCTCCAAAGAAAGAGGCTAATAGCCTACACTTTGAGGCATTCATACAACCCGGCTCGGTTATACATCTAAGACCGCTCATGGTTTTTGCTAATAGCGTTCCTAGTACGCAGATCGAGCTTGTAGAAGCTCTGATAAAAGACTTTCTCGAACCGATCGATCGCATAAACCTTAGCGAGGTCCGCATTCGGGGCAACTGCCTGCCATATAACGCTATAATGCTTACGCGTTCTTAAGAGATATTCCCGCTAGAGTATTAACATATGCCCTATTGAGGTTTGAACAAGGTAAGTGTGTTCAAACAAGCTAAATTACCGCGTTAGAAACAGGACTGCTCTGTTAATTATAGCAAGTGTGCTAAAGAAGGGCGTCCCCGTGTCGTGTATCTCGAGAACGATCTGATCGTGATCTGTTAACCGTATCACGAATCCTTATATAGGAGGACTAGAGGCATAGAACTAACTAGGAAATGGCATGAAGCCTTTATCGAGTTCGCTAAGATCCGGACCGGTGTTCCAGTAGAAAGAAAAATCTTGATCGGGCTGGCGTGTCAGTACTGCAACGGGATTTACCTTTGGGTGAAGTAGCATCAGCCGACATGCACAGAGAACACCAACCGTAAAGCTACTATGCATGTCTGCTAACATTGCCGTCAGCCGAAGGCGTCGAGAAAAGACGCCTTAAAGAGGCATAAGAAGATCTGCAGAGATAACCTAGTGAACAAGAAGAAGTAAAGCCTCGATAGCTTAAGCACAAACGTGAAGTGTTACGGAAGAAAGTGTAGGTCCCCGGCATATTAAGATGTCGCGAAAATCCCCGAGTCCGAGAATGACTGAGGGTGTCTGCGCGTGCAGTCGGCTAGAGCCTTCGTGGCGATAACAGTCTCCCTTGACGTGCTAGAATCCCTGGACTGGGTAGCCCTTGAGTTCCGCAGATTGGTTCCCTTGGAGGGTTCCAGATGATCCTTTATGGAGAGCAGTAGTGCGGTCAGCCTCATTGTTTATGAAGGACAGGAGGGTAGTGTCTGTGGTGAGTTCGCTGTCCGTTGCTACCTTGCCGCTTCTCACAATCGCAGCTACTTCCATCTGCCGCATTACACAGGCGATACCACCTTCCATCTTCTCGTCTTGTTACACTTGCTAATAATTTCTGCAGAAGTCATGGCCGAGGGGGGCGCTCACACGATGTGCGTCGTCGGCCCAGCCCGCAGATGCGACGCCAAACTTCACTAGGTTACCTAAACCAACAAACGAGCTGACAGCATCTATTCGCCCACCTGCATACTTCCACCTCCAAATCGACCATCAGCTCTTCCACCTTACCCTTAAGTACTCGAGACTCTACCACTTCATACCGCACATCTGGACACCCACACAGACGACAGTCAACCTTAAGGCAGTGGAGAATACCTTGACATTCTGCCGATCTACACATACGGCACCGTAGCAAGCGGAACCAGTGACCCCACCTACTCGTGTGACTTCGCCGTCACTATAACCTCAACCCTCAAGACTATACCGCAGACCAACAAAACGCAAACATGGGGCGCGACCGCGACTCCGATGTCCCTCAGCCTGGACCCGCAGTGCTCACATCTCACGCTGGACCTGACGAATGGCTTGCGCAAGCCAAGCTGTGTCGCTACCTGCCCGAATCCGACATGAAACGCCTCTGTGAGACTGTGAAAGAGTGCCTGATGGAGGAGAGCAACATCCAGCCAGTTTCCTCGCCGGTCACCGTGTGCGGCGATATTCACGGACAGTTCTACGACTTGCTCGAACTGTTTAGAGTCGCTGGCGGCATGCCGGGTGAGGCAGACGAGAGGGAGAAAGCTGCAGCAGAGGAGGCCAAGGCGCCCATGAGCCCGACCAGGGTTAGTAGTATCAACCCGGCGGATATTGAGCCGCCAACACAGATCAGCGACCCGAAGGTGAAGCGGAAGATGAAGAGGCGGTTCCAGAAGGACTCAGCATACACCAGCGACGCTTCAAACGCTGGGTCGGAATTGGGAGAAGAAGAGGAGGAGCCTCGAGGCAGAGTTAGGAGCCGGAGCGTGAACCAACAGGAGGAAGTAGAGTTCGACGAGGATGAGGATGACAGCGAGGACAGTGGAGTGGGTGTCAGAAGCCCTGGACCGAGCCGGAGCAAGAGTGCAGCGGCGAGACAGGACCATGCCAATGGAAATCAGAACTTCGTCTTCCTGGGCGATTTCGTGGACAGAGGTTATTTCTCCTTGGAGACTTTCACCTTGCTTATGTGCCTGAAGGCAAAGTGAGTTTACTACAACTGAGCGGCGTACGTGTTGTCTCGCTGACCAATTTAGATTCCCCGACAAGATCACGCTTGTTCGCGGAAACCACGAGTCACGTCAGATCACCCAGGTATATGGTTTCTACGAGGAATGTCAGCAGAAGTACGGAAACGCTTCCGTCTGGAAGTCCTGCTGTCAAGTCTTCGACTTCCTTGCCCTGGCTGCCATCATTGATGGCCGAGTTCTCTGTGTCCACGGTGGTCTCTCGCCCGAAATCAGAACACTTGATCAGATCCGTGTTGTCGCACGCGCCCAAGAAATTCCTCATGAGGGAGCCTTCTGTGACCTTGTGTGGTCCGATCCGGAAGATGTCGACACATGGGCGGTCTCGCCTAGAGGTGCTGGATGGCTCTTTGGCGAAAAAGTGTCTTCAGAGGTATGCTTTTACTGCTCAGATGTGCTCTTCGCACAGTTTACTAACATTCGTTTTCCAGTTCAACCACGTGAACAACCTTCAACTTATTGCTCGCGCCCACCAGCTGGTGAACGAAGGCTACAAGTACCACTTCCAATCGCAAGAAGTCGTCACCGTCTGGTCAGCGCCCAATTACTGCTACCGCTGCGGCAACGTCGCCTCCATCATGACACTCGGCGAGGATCTAGAGCCAGACTTCAAGATTTTCAGCGCGGTGCCCGACCACAGGCGCGCAGTCCCAGCTGGTAGGAGAGGCGCGGGCGAGTACTTCTTGTAGGATATACGCTTGGCGTGTGTCTGTTCTTTCATTTAATCAACGACAGTATACTGGTCGGGGCTCGTTTGCGAAAGAACTCTGGTCTTGATGATGCTTTCTGGTGGTGTTAATGGTCCTATAATGGCACCTTGGCGTTTCTGCTTCGGTATGTTATCTTGTGCATTGGGGAGGAGGGCGTCGTTGTGTTGCTTGATTAAAGTACTAAATGATACCCAGAAATTGATGACATTTCTGATTTTCAGTGTTGGCGGAGAGTGATGTCGGTGCATGTGCGAGTCGATAGGGCTGTATCATTTCCATGTATTATAGATGCGGGCATCAGCCATTTGCGAGTGACCGAACTGCCGCGCTACTCCAACAGCCCGTACTACCTTCCCAGGACTACGTATATGCAAATGCATGCGCCACAATTGACGGTATAGTAAGGAGATTTCCGTATGTACGAAACTTGTAAACTGCATGTGCATGCACATGGTGCATGATTTGACTGACTGTCAGGGTTAGGGTATTGGTGTTAGGTCGATCACATACCTAGTACCGTGCATGCAGCTACATGTAACTTACATGCAGTCGTATATATATGATCAAAGAGAGCATTCCGAAAGCGTAAGACCAAATCAACATCTACTGTAGTTCAGGAGAATGCCATAGGTAGAGTCATGGTTGAAATGGCTTGGACGATCGAATTTCAAATAACGTGCGCGTACGTGGATTGATTCCCGTCTTCTGTACCCCAACCTCGAGGCTACCATCGATGATAGAATACAGACCAGTTCGCGTGCGTTCAACTCGGTTCTCCAAAACGGTCTGCTTGGATGCCTGGTGAGCTGGGAACGCCTTACCGTTGTTGCCTCGAGCGCGAAGCTTCTCTTCAGACTGCCTAGGTATCGAGCCCGTTGTATGTGGCGTCGCTAGATCAGTCGAATTCCAGGACACAGTTCAGCCACAAGTGTGCGAGCAGGATTGCACAATTGGTGCGCTGATGAGATTATTGAGTTAGGATCGAAGGACCGACGAGGCTGGAACTAGTGACCACGCAAATGGCGCACCCAATGTGGAAATGTGGGAATCGAACAAGCCGATGTTGAGGAGATCGGGGAGATAAATGTGCACTCGCACAACGGGGACCCCGAGGAGACTCCGTCGCGAACACGCCATCGGGAGGCCTTTTTCTGATTGCACGTGTCGAGAGTAGTAGAGTCTCGACTGTAGGCGTTCGGCGATCTTCGTTTACGCCGGTCAAAGCTGATCATAAAGCCATCCCAACTCGAGCTTGATAGCCATCCTTTCACTTGCAGCAGAAAGATATCAGGCGCAACGCATAAGGGAGATGCAGCGATGGTGACAATCACGTGAACGGGAACACAATCTTCTTCCCGTCTTGAGTTGCTTCCTTTTGGCTCACTAAACAAACCCACTCCACAAACCTGCAGAAGCTCTGTTGAGTTAGTCTCGACAGGCTGATGAGGGTCCGGCGAGTGCGGACAGAGCCTAGAAGTGTAGTAGCGATCGCCCTCTGTGAAGCAAGTCCACATCTCTACAGAAGACAAGCAGTGCCGTGTGACAACAAGTGAGCTTCATGCGAGACACTGGAGAAGGCTGACGACAAAGACCTGGACGACGCGTACTGTACCTGAGTGATGTACACTCGGCTATGCACGTTAAACTGCCGACTAAGGTTCCTACAGTAGCGGGTGCACCTGGCTGGCTGACAGCAGGGCAGTCTCAGGGGGTAGGTCAAGAATGACATGGCTGGCCGAGGAGGCGCATCCCTGATTAGAGCTGCGGAGGGGCAGGTAGCGTAACGATACGAATACGATGAACGTTGTAACGATGTTCATGCGAACGAGTCTCCCTCCCTGCAGACGGCACGCTGCTGTGCAATGTGGAAATTAATGTATTTGGGAGAAGGGTATCGAGTGTTATCACTGCTTCAGAACGGACGGCCCTTGAACAGCACCCCGCAAGGGCAAGCAAAGGAAAGGAAAGGAAGGGCAAGGAAGGGCAAGGAAAGGGTACCTTAGGTAGGGGACTCGGAATTGTTTCATGCCCAGCTCGTTAAACCTTGTCGTCCACGTGAAGGCAAAATCATCGTCCTCACTTGCCATTTGATCCGGCAACGCGCTCGGACGTGGGAGTCGTGCGTGCGCCCATCAACGAACGAACGCTGCCACTCACCACACGCTCTTCAAGCCTGGCCTGCGCCGGCCCGAAGGTACTCCTTTGCTCGCTTGAGGCCCGCGATAAGCTACTGGAGCAGCCCAGGTACCTAGGCACTACAGTACTCGCCAGCAACAATCTCGCTATCCAGCAAACTCCCCTTGCCAGCGCGGCCGTCAACCACCTGCCTGAACCATCGCTAGCTGCTGTCGGGAGCCTCCTAAGACATCACTCCTGCGTTGCCAGGCTACTTTGGCCTAGCGCGCTCGCGCTGTTTCATCGGTTATGCAGGCCGACATGGACGGATCCATGGTCATGAGTGCCGTCCCTTCGTCTTCACCAGCCCAACGCGAGCGCTCGTTCACCGCGACGGCGGCCGACAGGATGCGCACCAAACGGAGTAGCAGTCGTATCAGCCAACGCACCCCCAGCAAATACAGCGATGACGATTCGAGCAAGACGGCGGTGAAAGTCGGTAAGTCGCGAAGCCTTGATGGAATGGAATGTTCACGCATCAAAATGCTGACCATGCGTGATCACAGTCGTCAGAGTACGGCCGCCTCTCAATCCTACCGATCCTGGCTATGACCTCATCCCACAGCGATTCCGCGAAAGCACATGCGAAGTACCGTCGAACGTGAGCTTGGTGGTGCAATCGCAACAAGGCAAGAAGCAATTCGTATTCGACCGCGTATTCGAGGAGGACACCGCCCAGAAAGATGTCTGGGGATACGTCAGCGACAGCGTCAATTCTTTCGTACAAGGCTACAATGTTTCCATCCTGGCGTACGGCCAGTCTGGCTCAGGGAAATCATATACCATGGGTACTTCGGGACCACAAGAGCAGGACAACCCAGAGCATATGGGCATTATTCCTAGGGCAGCCCAAACGTTATTCGAGAAGCTCAATGCTGCGTCAGCGCGACCAATGTCTGGTCTGAGAACCCCGAAAAGATATTCTACACTCTCATCTGCGCAGAACAATCAAAGCGAAGGAAGCTGGACACTCAAGGCGACCTACGTAGAGATCTACAATGAGCAACTCCGCGATCTCCTGGTTCCTGAAACGGTGCCGCAGGCCGACCGAGCCACTGTAGCGATCCGTGAAGATACCAAGGGTCGCATTTTGCTTACTGGACTCACACAATACGACATCAATTCCGCGGATGACATCTATGATGCGCTCAATTTCGGCTCTTCAATCCGCCAGACTGACGCAACTGCAATCAACGCTCGCTCATCACGCTCCCATGCCGTGTTCAGCTTGAACCTGGTGCAGAAGAAGAATGACATAGTTCCGTCGACTCCGAGAAGGGAGCACGTCAGAGCTTCGCCGTCAGAGAGCGCGATTCGGCCGGATACTGTAGTTACTATCGACAGCAAGTTGCACTTTGTGGATCTTGCTGGCAGTGAGAGATTGAAAAACACCGGAGCCACTGGCGATCGCGCGAAAGAGGGCATCTCGATCAATGCTGGTCTTGCTAGCCTCGGCAAGGTCATCTCGCAGCTCTCTTCCAAGCAAGGCAACGGACATATCTCATACCGCGATTCTCGACTCACCCGACTGTTGCAGGATTCATTAGGTGGAAATGCAATTACCTTTATGATTGCCTGTGTGACGCCCGCTTCCTTCCATATGAATGAGACGCTGAACACACTCGACTACGCGCGCAGAGCACGCTCCATCCAAGTACGACCAGAGATTCAACAGAGCCATGAGGAGGGTGACAAGCAGGCCGCAATAGACCGTCTCCGCGCCGAAGTCTCCTTCCTCCGCGAGCAAATCAGCCATTCCGAACATGGCGTGGATCGCTCCGCCAGCAACCGAGCGCGAAACAGTGAAAGACCAGGGAAGCAACAAATAGAGCTCCAGAACCAGCTCATGGATATGCAAGAGAACTACACGGCGCTCAGCCGCCGCCATGCCAAGCTTATCTCCGAAATCTCGAAGGCTCGAGACGATGAGGATGCGGACACTCCAACACTAAATGAAGCTCTTGGTGAAAGCGCTATGGAAAGGTTGAAGCGGTCAAATAGCTTCGCCGAAGCAGTTGAGCAGGTCGTGCTGGAATACGAGAAGACGATCCAAGCGCTGGAGACCTCTCTTTCGTCAACCCGCGGATCACTGGCCAGCACCGAAAGCACCCTACTCGAAAAGCAAACTCGCATCGCTTACATGGAGCAAATCCAGCAGCAGCTCCAGGCTCGAATTCAAAAAGCCGCGGACCGTGAAGAGAACAACGAATCGTACCTCCATGACTTGGAATCCAGAATGGAAGGCTCTGCGACGGGCGAAGAGCAAAGCGCCGCTATCATTACTGAACTTCGTAAGGAGCTGGTCAAGGCTCGCGAAAACAGCACAAGTGTGGAGGCCTACGTTTCGACGCTTGAGGAACGCCTGGCAGAAGCCGAGCAAGACCAAGAAATCATGCAGCGAGACATCGACCGTCTCGAGCAGGTCATCGAGCGCCAAAGAAGTATCGGCCGTCTCGACAACCTCCTTTCCGAACTGGACAATGTGCGAGGCAACGGCAAACCAAAAGAGGCATCCACAGCCAAAGACGCACAACCAAACGTGAATGGTCATCAGCAAAATCACGACGCAGCCAGACCGGTGTCGTCCAGCGAGTATAGTCAAGCAGCCGATGATGTCTTCACCGATGCGCCGGTCGGTACACCAGCAACAGAACATCGACAAGATGAGGGTAACGCCCTTCCTTCTGTCCCCTCTCAGCCTACGGTCCTGGGCTCACCTGCCACACTACTGGCACCCCGAAGCCCGGCACAAGATGACTATATGGCCGACAAGCTGGAAAACCTCAGCCAAGAACTCTTCGACCTTCGATCCGAGCACGAGTCTGTGGTGACGGATTACGACAACTTGCAGCAGAAGTACCAGACAGCTCTGGAGACTCTTGCAAAACTCGAATACGACAAGGAGGCACCGACGACACCGGCGGACTCGTCCGCGAGCAGACCAGAATCTTTTTTAGCGCAAGCGGGGGTGAAGGAGGAACTACCAGAGGAACAAGAAGCCGGGCAGCCTTCATCCTCGCGATCATTGCTGGAGGAATTGTCCTCGCGTGGGGAAGTCAGTACTGGCAACGTCGACGACACAACGACTGATGCCGATGAGGGCTTGAGCATGCAGGACGAGATTGATGTCCAGGCTGATGCTGTTGCAGCCTCTACACCACAGATTGAAAAGCCTGATGTCCGCACATTGAGGCGTGTTAATGTGGAGAAGGATGCTACGATCCGTGAACTGACGCAAAATTACAAGGATCTCGCTGAGGAGCACCACTCGGCCCTGTTGCACATCGAGGATCTCAAGCAAGAGCTGTATCGTGTCTCAGCAATGCGCCCAACATCCACTTCGCCATCTGTCGCCAGACCATCATCGCCAGCTCTGCCCAGCCCAGGCTACGCCAAGTTCAACGCTCGACGCAAGTCGGAGGATCCACTGGGTGGTGATCGTGCTGCGAAGAGCTGCGCCTCGCTCAAGAACATTGCTCTCGATAATCTCGAGAGTGATTCAGTAGCGAGGCACAACTTCGAGCTCAACCTCAACCTTGTTATGACGGAGCTTCACAGCCGCTCGGAACGTGTACAGTCTCTGGAAGCAGAGCTCATCACTATCAAAAAGGAAATGGAGGGCAAGCAAGCCATCATCTCTGGGTTGACCCGTGAACGCTCGAGTTTGAAAGCCAACAGCAGCAGTGTCGACTTCTCTGTTGTTGGACAGATGCGCGATCAACTCATGGAAAGCGAACAGCAAATTCGCAACTTACATGAGCAGCATAGTGCTAGGGAGCGGGAGTTCCAGGATCAAATCGATTCTCTCAAGAGTGATCTGGAGCAGCACCGAGAGAACAACGCCGTTTCTGCTGCCAGCCTGCCTACCCCTACGGCTGAGCACGTACCTGGCGACTTCCCACAGACTCCTGCGAATGAGCTGTCGCAAGCTGAGGCTGGTGCATCTCAATTAGTGGTCGAAGTTGAACGCATGCAAGCCGAGCTTGCCGCCTGGGAGACAAAACACAATACCGCAATGGATGACATGAAGGCCTCAGAAGCTAGTTTGCTTGCCACAATTTCTGGACTGCAGGAATCCCTTCGCCAGGCCGAACAGGACATGGCTGCTCCACGCGGACTCGGCATTAGCAACAACTCTCAAATGTCCGATGAGGAGCGTTCAGCGCACAAGGAAGTCGTTGACGCACTGCAGAGAGAGATTGATGACTACAAGAAATTAACCAATAATCAAGTAGCAAACCTTGAGCAACTTGAGAAGTCTTATTCTAAGATTTTGGCTCAGGTCGACGAGGACTCTCAATCGAAGGAGCTTACAGAAAGTCAGTTGAAGACTCACAGGGATCTTGTTGCCAACCTTGAGAACCAATTGCACGTTCACCAAGACGCAATCACTATACATCAGGAGAGTCTGGAGAGTCTGCAAGTAACACACTCCAAAGAGATCGATGAGCTCAAGGCATCCATGGCGGCTGCCGAGCAGGAGGCGAGGGAGCGCGACATCGCTTCGGAAAACAAGCACAGTAGCTCAAGTAGCATTATGCAAGCGGAACTCACGAAGCTTCAGAGTGAGCACACCGCTCTACTTGCCGCCGCCGCCGCTGCGCTGGGCGCCCCAACAGATTCGACTATTCTGAAGTCCCAGATCGAAGGACTTGTTGATGAAGGCAAAGAGCTGCACACCCGCCACACCAAGGCGACCAACGACTTGAAGCTCTTGCAGGAAGAACTGCAGGCCTCCCAGTTGAAGGCCGCAGATCTACAGGGCAAATTCGATGCCGCGAAGGTTCAGTGTGAAGAAGCTCAGAAGAAGCTCGATATGGTGACAACGAGGGAGAAGAAGAGTTCCAGGCTAGTGGAGGAGCTCGAAGAGCAGCTCAACAGCAATTTCGACTCACACCAAGCAGCGACCAACCGTTTGAGCAGAATGGAGACGGCGAGCGTCCAGGCGAGACAAGAGACCGAGAGGGAGCTTGAGGAACTGAGGATGAGGAATTCCGTGTTGGAGGTAAGCGCTCAATTAGATACCCTCTTGTTACGAATTGCCGCTAATACACCTAAACAGCAACAAGTCGCACAGCACTCGCGACAATCCGTGGCATCCGACCGCGGCTCAATCGGCTACAATAACCGAGAATCCCTCTCGCCTGAAGCAGCTGCGATTGCACTGGGTCGCTCTGCATCGCAGCAGTCTGCAGCCCGCAAGTCTGCTCCTCCTCCGACGACTGCCCTCCCAACACCTCCGCCTTCTATTCCTCTTCCGGCACTCCCAGGCTCCGATCGCGCCACTTCGCCCATTCCGAGCGGCGCCGCCTCTCCCCCAGTAACGCGTCAAGCATCCAAGGACGGTGTAGGTACAAGCGCTGGTATGACACAAATGATCGAAGACCAAGAAGCGCGCATCCGCACCATCGAGAAGCACTTGTTCGCCGAGAAGCAGCTAACCGCTACTTTGGAAGAAGCGCTTGTCGACCTTGAGACCTCTGCCAACCGTACCAAGACTGACATGGACGGCTGGAAGCGCAAGTGCCAGAGTCTCGAGGACGAGCTTGTAAGCATGCGCAAGGAAAGCAGCAACTCTCGCGCAAGTCTGCAGGCTGTAGAGGAGGAGCGCGAGATGCGTGTCCGCGCCGAACGGGCCCGCCAGGCCCTGGAGGAGAGAATGCGGGAGCTCAACGCTGGCAAGAAAAAGAAAAAGGGCGCTCTCAATTGCTTCTAGGTGAGGATTGAGTTGCGTTTGTGCAGGAGTGTGAAGCTGCAGGGTCTCTCTTCACAGAGTACTGACGAAAGATTATACGATATACGGACGCGAGCGTTGAAAGTGTTGGTGCATTTGATTTTTACTGCTTTTTGTTTTGCAAGAAAGAGGTTCGTGGACAGGAGAGCGGAACCATTATTTGGAAGCCAGGGTTGGATTTTTTGCGTCTTGATGGAATGCCTGCTGTGTGGCTGTTGTCTTTTGATTGCTTGAGATCGACCATACCCCATTCGAGCGTTTCGGTTTTGTTCGGGACATAGAAAAATTGTAAGATATGGTCCGGTTTACACACAGTACTTATTATTATCCACCTTGCTTCGATGACGATATTGACTTTATGCGTGCCTTGCAAATGAGATTGATTCACTTCTTGTGCAACCTGTCTGCTTGTTAGCCCTTGCTTGACCGTTATAGGGGATTGGGAAGTGTTGCAAGACCGACGACTCTCGTGTACTAGGGTATATCAATCCAGTGATTTCCGTAACAGACCAAGCAACTCCGTGCTGCGACATGCTCTTTGCGGGTGTCAGACAGGATGTCGAAGCGCAGCTGCAACGGCCATCGCGATGGAGGCTGTGATTTAATGTCTAATTTCTAGTATTTATCGTTCTATCCATCTGTGGGTATATTTGGAGATCCCGTCGCCCTGCCGTTCTACTCATTGGAAGACTACCACGAATCTGACTCCCGCTCTTCGAGCTACTGTTCCGTTTGAGGCCAACCTCGTCTAACGACCAGACGGCTGCTGAGCAACAGAACTCCTCCTCCTGATCTGAGCCTCCTCCTCGCCAAAGTATTTCGCAAGCTCAGTCTCAACTTCAGTACCAGTGAGCTTGGGCATGGTCTTTGCGCGTTTCACAGGGCTGACACCGTCCGCCCAAGCACTGGCGAAGATAACGTCCATCTCTTCCAAACTTCTGCCCTTTGGTTCGGGGAATAGGAAATAGACGGTGGGGACCAAGGCAGCGTTCAAAACTGCAAAGATGATGTATGTCCTCCCTGTAGAGCAAAGTCAGTCATTGGTCTTCAAGCTGATATATTAATCCCACTTACATTGCAAGTTGGTGAAGGCCGGCGGTGTGATCATGACGATGACGAAGTTACTAAGCCAGTTGAAGATAGTAGAAACGGCGTTCGCGTGGATACGAGTGCGCAGGTTCGTGAGCTCAGCTGGCAATAACCAAGTCATTCCCAGCCATCTGGAATTGAAGTGTCAAGTTAGCAAGGTGTATCAGACCTCACGTTTGGTTTCATTCTTTGTGCACGTACCCGATACCGAAGAAACTGTTGAAGACGAACAGCATGACGACAGCAGTGATACCGTAGCTGTCTTCAAGCACAGGCGCACCGGTCTCTTCGTCTAGTGTACCTGTGGACACCATGCCAGCGAGGATGGCCATGGCCGCCGACATGCCAACAGCGCCAAAGAACATGAGTGCGCGACGACCGAAGCGATCGATTGCTGGAATTGCGAGGAGTGAAGCCATGAAGTACTCTGTTCCGTTGCACGCCGAAATGAGGCGTAATAGGTTCGGATCGAAGCCAAGCGAGTTCTCGAAGATATAGGTGGCGTAATATGTGACGAGGTTAATACCGCAGAACTGTTGGCAGAATTGGGATAGGGCTCCAAGGAACGTCCTCCTGAAGTTCTGGGAGGGACCGTTGGTAAACAATTCGCGGTACTTGAATCCACCACCTCTGTTCTGGATGTAAATGGACTCCTGGATGCCGCTCAACTCAGCCATGACGTCGGGGTGATCAAGCTCGTGACCTAGCAGGCGAGCAACAACGTCGTGAGCCTCCTCTGTACGGCCTTTGGAGGCAAGCCAGCGTGGGGAATCCGGGAGGAAAAGCAACCCAATCATGACAACGATCGTGAAGAAGGACTGGAAAGCGACAGGGAAGCGCCACTGAATGCTGCCTGTGGCGAAATAGAATCCATAATCGATCCAGTAGGCCTAGAGTAGATTGAGTTAGACCATATCCTACATTGTTCAAAATCGCACTAGTCCTTCGATCCAACGATGTTTGACAAGATACTCACAATCATGACACCACCAGATATGATAGCTCCTGCCAGAATGATGACCCGACCACGTTTCTCTGGTCGAGCGCACTCGGCCTGCCAAGTAGGGATTGTGGAAGTGACCTTTCGATCATCGTCAGCCATGTGCCAGATCGTAACTTGATGGACGAATACATACCATGCCATTGCCCACGCCACCCACTACTCTGCCAATACAGATCATTGCGTAGCCATTAGCAGATGCTTGAATGATGGTTCCTACTGAGGTGTTAGTGGCGATCCTCCTCCTCTTGTACACAATCGACCTACCAATAATCATGATGAGAGAACCCCAGAAAGTCGAGGGCTTGCGGCCCCACTTCTCGCCGTAGAAGAGAATGACCTGTATAGCGAAGGCTTCAAGTCAGTACAGTGTCTCAGACAGTACATTAGCCCGTAGTCTAGCTTCCAAGTCCATACTACTCGCCCTGCTGCTGAGAAGCCAGTGTGGAGTCTGAACCTAGACCGCGAGGCTGGGTCGTATCCTTCGTTCACGTACCACTGCACCCAGGAAGCATCCAATTTGATAAATAGCAATGGCAAAAGCTTGAAGATTCGCGTCGCCAGTACACTGGTTGGGGTCGGGATTGTTGCGGTCGCCGTCAATCCAACAAAGATCGTTTGGAAGCTCCCTGGGTGTCATGAGAGGGAACACCCTTTGCCAGCTCTGGAGAGTGATCAAGGCACTCAGGACACCCTGATCATAACCGAACATGAGGAAGCCGTTGGAGGCGATAAATGCAATGTAAAAGTTGAGCTTCTTGCCAGTGAGCTTCTTTCCTCCAACATTCCATTCAGGCAGGTTGCCCATCCAGTGTCCGACCTTGCCCCAGAATGTAGTGGGTGGTCCATCCTTCTCTGGAACATAATTGAGGGATGCCCGAGCAGGTGAAGATGCCCCAGAATCTTCGTTCTCATGTTTCTCAATCATAGATTCCTGGTTTGGTTTGCTGTCCTTGGGCGCGACCTTTTCGGGTTCCGGGTGGGCTGACATCTTGATGGGTGAGGCAGTATGACATCCACTTCTCTGGGGTTGCGGGATCCCCAGTTGATATAGGGAGATGGAGCGTTGAAACTAACGATGTCGCCAAGATCATATTTGAGGGAGTGCACACTATTATCTCGGAGAGGCCGCATGCGGCAACCCAGAGACATTGTCGTCTCCAGTATTCTGACGTGGGCCAACTCCAACACTTGAGCGGAACTTAGATCTGTACGTAGGCAGAGCAAGCCAAGTACAACGCTGAGTGTTTACGCATCCTAAGGTATCTAGGCGCCAAGGCAGACATTCTCGCAGAGCCGCCCATGACGACTCCGCCAGACGCCGCCAAGGTGGTCTCTCAGGACTCTGCACTGGACATATGCGCAAGTGTCCGTGGTTGCTTCAAGTTGTAACACAGTGTCGCATGATAGAGGTTCTAGTGGAGGAGTATCAGCTCTCGGGTGAGGTATCCGGGTTTGGCATGCAAGAGAGCGCTCTTTGCCACGTGCTTCGCGAGGTTGTGCAAAGACCGAGACCCACAACGAACATTCGCGAGCAGTGTGGACTGGATGGACAACTTGATGGCATGGTGAATTCTGGTAGCATGCAGGCTTCTGGATATATCCCTCGACTTCCTTGTTGCAACATTGTCCAAATGATCTCGAAGTCGATGCGTGAAGCTGGAGAGAGATTGGAATTGGTGACGGAAGGCGCTCCGCTTAGACCTTGGCGTTGCAACCTCCATCTGCACCCTGTTCACAAGTTCACCTTCGCCATTTCGCAAGGACATGTAGGACCCACGATAAGGTGTCGAAGCTGAGGCATCTGCCTACTGGAGTGATATATTCGACATGTGACAAAGTTGCAGCTGCCCATAGGCACCCGACTCCCGCACCCGGTCCCCAGCCAAGGCACTCCGATACTCCACTTGTGGAGTTCGACTGTGTTACCACCAAGAAAGCCGAGCGTCCTCACCTCTGCGACAAGGCCCCAAAGATCCGAGGTTACTAGGAGAGATCACGCTTGGCTTATCACCTTCTGCTCCTTCACTCTCTCAAGCGGCTGTGTGCCCTCCTTGGTTGATTCAAGAGCATCTTTCTTGGCTTCTCTACACGCATCATGCGGCGACATTCAACCGAGACCGGTAGATTCATTTCACCGCTCGATACAGGTCTTCCGGAACTTAAGTGAGGTGGTAATGCCAATAGACAAGTCTCCATCCTTCTTCGTCGTCACCCGTTGAGATCCACTCATCTCCACCTGATGTTCACAGCCTTCACACTACCTCCGTAACTCTGCGCGCACTTTGCTACATGCGAGGCCCGGTCTTTCTCTAACCAAGTTGTTCCTGTCAAACCTCAGTCTATCAAACTTCTGCTACTGCTTAAGAGGCGTCCATGTTCTTTTGTGCTGTCGTTCGTCGTGCAAGCGATCCCTACGTTTGAACAGTAGCAACATGAAGTCACAACTTACTTCAACTTAACGATGAGGTTCACCGGTCAGGGGGACAGGTTAGATCGTGTCGGCTCATATCGCAGGCCATACTGTCGCGATGCAGTTTTGACCGAAGACGAACCATCACACACGTGCGCCAACGCATTCCTGCATAATGTCGAATCTACTGACGATACCGCAATCGAGCATGATCGATCCGATCTTCAAACATGTCGTGTGAGCAAGCAACGCCACCACTTGGCCTCTTCTTGGTGTAAAAACTCTGGCCTAGAACGTCGTCATGTGGCGGCCTCGGTTGCGTCTTTCGGTCTCCTTAGTATCGATCGCTCCCAAATTTCAGTGCCGGTTCGTGTACGCAGTTGGGTTTGAACAAGCATCATCTTTGTGAATCTCGCAGGTTGCATAATATACTTGTACTGGCAGTCGGGTCTCTGGAAATCGTGGCGAAGCTGAAAGGGCAAAAGCACGATGATGTGAAGTCAACCCGAACGTTCGCTCTAGTCTACTGTCGTTTAATGGCACCGTATAAACTCAGGCCGATTCGGATAATGCATCGTTGTTGGTTGCATGGGCGCGATCTCAGGAAGCCGAGCTGATCACAGGCAAAGTAGCGCAGTTGCCTCGAATATGCAACAGTGAAAAGATGGCAAAGCACAAACCTGAAGACAACAACAATGACAGTTCAGGCAGAATCGAAAATGACGAGATAAAAACAAAAAAAAATATTGAAAGTATCATTTACACCTAGTGAGGATGTCAGAGAATGAATCTACCATGAGAGGCGAATTCAAAGCGCGACATACCTGGAGGGATTCGAACCCTCGACTTTCGCATATCTCGTTGCCGTTTGATAGGCACTGAGTATAAGAACGACACGCTAAGCCACTGCGTCACAGGTGTGTGATTTCTTTGGCCGTGTGTGTGTTCACGATTGGTTGAGATTGCGTCGCCCCCAATCGTTTATATACTCTATGCAAAATGCTCGCTCTGTTCATACGACAGCTGCACGCGGGTGCAGCATTGTTGGTCCAGAAATGTTCGGAGCCGTAATTGTGCGGGTTCAGAGGAAGAACAAACTGATCTGAAAGTATCATCCGAGGCCCAGATATTGTATGTCAGGAAAAGATAAATTCGCCTAGTTTTCAGGTACAAGAGAGAAAAATATCGTTTAAAGGCCTGCGCGTTCCCGCAGATCTCTTTCCGGCAAAGCGCTGCGGGTAGGCCACTCCCGAGACACTACTACTACAGGTACGTATAGTCTCAGGACCAGGAGAAACTCGTAGGGTCATGTGAATATGAAGAAAACACGCCAGAGTGGTATCTGACCGGCTGGCATACGTGCTTATCTCTCGTGTTATGGACCAATAGCTCCATCGCATCGGGCCTCTCGGTTTTAAAGCTTTCACAGCCAAACATAAGAGACGGGCACATGTAGTTTATTGGAAGCGATTCGCTGGTCGATGCTTGATACGAGTGTACATGCATATTTTTCAGATGTTAGTGTTGAGCGAAAGGGTACTGCAGACCTAACCCTAGGAATTCTATATGCCACCAGGTTTCATTCATGTTACCCTCTTTATATGTATGAGGTAGTCGCATATATGGCCGAAGAAAGGAGATGATAACGATACTGCTTAATGCAAAGTTCTGTTTTCTATACGTGCTACCTCTTGCCGATCATGCATATCCTTTTTAAAACATCATCACCGACCAAATATTAGAACATCAAAAGTCCTGAACCCAATAATTTTTTTTATTTAGGCAGACCTCTCTTCTTCGACCCTCTTCACCACAATCTCCCTCACGCCTTGCCAGCTTGCCTTGGCACCCAAGACGCGCTTCTCCTTCTGCTCCAGGCCCTGGAATTGCTCCGGAAGCACAGTCTCGAACGAGAAACCGGGCTGGTCCTTGAGAGCCAGCTCGACGGCATGTGAGAACTTGGCAGGGTGTGCTGTGGCAAGAGAGATGTGGTGTGCGCCCTTACCAGAGTCGGCGATCGAGCGCAATGAAGCTGCGATACCGATGGCAGAGTGGGGGTCAAGAATGTAGTGGCCATCGTGCTCAGTACCAGTGGTGGCCTTGTGGCCGTTGGCAGTGCCATTGGTCTGCTTCTGTGCAGGCAGGTTCCAGCCGTAGACCTCCTTGATAGCCTCAATGGTCTGCTTGTCGCTGACGCGCTCGGAGGAGAATGTCTCCTTGGCGGCGGCAAGAATCTCGGGGTCAACACCAAAGCCGTTGTCGTTCTTGAGCTGTGCAAGCCATGTCTTGACCTGCTCGCCAGCCTCCATGCGGCGACGGTTGACCTCTTCGGTCTTGCTTGTTTGGTATGCGAGGTACCAAAGCAGACGCTCGAAGTTGGAAGACACCAGGATGTCCATCGCAGGTGCGAGAGTCTCCTTGACACCCTCAGCATGGGCCTTGGCACCATCCTCCTCAAATCCACCCTCAGCCTCGCGGCCGTGGACGGCGTGCTTCTCGTAGTGTCCAGTCCTCCAGAAGCGGTGGAGAATGTCGTTCTCGTTTGTCGCAATGACGAGTTTGTCCGCGGGCAAGCCCATGCGGGTAGCGAAGTAGCCGGCAAGGATATCGCCGAAGTTACCAGTAGGAACGACAAAGCGGACCTTCGGGTCCGATGAACCAGTCTGGCGTGCGATGGAGAAGTAGGAGTGGAAGTAGTATGTGATCTGAGCAAGGATACGTGCCCAGTTGATGCTGTTGACAGCGGCGAGGCGGTGAGTGCTGTTGATCTCAGGATCGGCGAAAAGTGCCTTGACGATGTCCTGCGCAAGTTAGCACAATTTCCATGTTCGTGACTCAAGTCTCACTCACCTGACAGTCGTCGAAGGTGCCCTCCACGGCGATGTTGTGAACGTTGGCGTCAAGTACCGTGGTCATCTGAGCCTCCTGAATGGGGCTGACCTTGCCCTTGGGGTGCATAATGAACACGCTGACATCCTTCTTACCTCTGAGACCATAAATAGCGGCAGAGCCAGTGTCACCGCTGGTCGCGCCCACAACGGTCAAGTGTTCCCTCTCCTTGCTGGACTCATCCTTGCCCTTGTTCCTGCGAATGAGGAAGTACTCGAACAGGTTGCCCAAGAATTGCAGAGCAACGTCCTTGAAAGCGAAAGTTGGGCCATGGAACAGTTCCAGCAAGTGGAGGTTCTTCTCCTGGTCGAGGGTTGTGATGGGAACAATGTTGTCGGCACGGAACGTAGCATAGCTCTTTCTGACAATCTCCTTCAAATCGGCTTCGGGAATCTCATCGCGCGAGATGTACAGGGAGAAGATCTCGAAGGCGAGATCTTGGAAGGAGAGGTCCCGCCATTTGGATTGCCAGTCGGAGGGAAGGGAGGGAACTTCTTCGGGGATGAAGAGGCCACCATCGGCGGCGAGGCCCTTCAGGACGACATTTTCGAAGGAAAACTGGTTATCTTCTCAGCGTAAGCTCCAATGCAAGCAAGCCTGTGTTGATGTTTGCGCAATGCGGTAAGCCATGCTTAAGGCAGAGTTGAGCAACGTACGTCGTAGGAGCCACCGCGTGTGCTCAAGTAGCGCTGTGAGGCAGAGTGTGAGACCATTTTGGCAGTGGTAAATTGCAATGGTGTAATAAGTTGTATCGCATTGACCGAGCGTTGAGTAGTACTCCCTCTGACGCTTTTGGCGGGTGACTGGATTTCTTTGGAGGGGTCTCGTTGGTCGGCGATATCGGCGCTTATCCACGCAAAAGAAGGAAGAATGAATACACCTGACGTTACCACAGTCTGTATACCACCTTCATATCGCCACAGAGCTGGCGAATGACTTATCTTGTTCGAACTGGGGAGTGCATATAATTACATCGTCTGCGTTATCCTCTTGCTTCTATCCAGCAACTCGACGCCGCTACTCGCTCGTAATTACAAGCCGCCGAGGACTGACCACAATTGGTCCACGACTGTGCGTGAGGATCTATATCGTAGTACATGCGATCTCCATGCATTGTTTAGGTACACATGCAGATAGTGCATGCAAGGAGGAATCGTTATGGTTTGCTAGAGGTTGCAGCAAACAGCACGAAACGAAAACGTCGTCACGTTCCTTCTGTTTACGTCACGCAGCCCACCCACATTCAGCCGAGCATCTCATGCAGAGCCCACTTCGCGCCTAGCTGCGGTGCTGCGGTGCAACACAGCCCACTACGCGCGCACGACTACTTTGCCTCATAGGGCTGCGTTTTGGCGTTGTCCACGATCATCATCTCTTTCTCTCACCCAAACCGCAATCATGGCAAACACGAAATTGCTCGTCTTGCTAGGCTGCATTGTCCTGCTATGCCTAGTCACTCCCTCTCACGCCTTTGGCGCTGGTAACATCGCCTCCATCTCAAAGATCGAAGGTCATAACTGGCGCCATGGTGATATCGAGGACATGCTCGAGAAGGTGGCCTTTTTGAAAGGCCACAAGTGGACCAGTATGATGATCAAGCGTGTCTACTTTGGCAACTGGCTGCGCGACTACTCACAGGCGGTGGTACGTGATCAAAGAAAACATCCCAAACCCGTGCATGAGACACTTTGCTGACTTCGATTTGCAGGATGTTGGGTGAGTTTGATTCAACGAGACACGTATAATGCCCGCGGCACCCTGCTGACTGATATCTTCGCTGTACAGAACTTTGAAGGGTGTACAAGCTGATACGATCCGAGTCCTCGTATGGGTCCTCGCTTTCATGTCATTTGGCTACGCCACTGCTGAGTTCGAAGTGACTGCCGAACGTCTTGGCACATACCGACCTGAGGAACACATCGACAACCCGAAAGACTATGCGGACAACGAAGATGCGAAGAAATACGACGAACGCCTTCGCGGCCCAGTCCACCCGGACGAGCTCGCAATTGACCCCGAAACCGGCATGAAAAACTACATCGCCAACGAGCGTGGCGGCTGGGCGACATCTTCTGGCTACATCAAGTACAGCTTTGCTCGCAGCATCCACTTCGGTCGCATGTACACTCACGGTGCTAACAAAGGTCGCGAAGAGGACTTATGCGAGGCTTTGAGGTGCTTGGGTCAGGGATTGCACTGTGTTGAAGATTTTGGAGCACACACGAACTACGTCGAATTGGCACTTCGAGAGATGGGCTACCACAACGTCTTCCCGCATGTTGGTGCCAACGCTGGTATCAACCTCCGTGGCAAACATGTCTACCCTCTTGTCACAGGAACATTTGGCGGTGTCGACTTCCTGCACTCCGTGCTCGGAGAAGCCAACGATCACATCACCCAGACCGAAGTCGAGGAGATGGATGCCGCACTCTCGCAAGCACAAGGCGGCGGTGCTGCGCCAGGGAGCCGCGCCTTTGGTAGCGGTAACTCGGCAGCGAGTGGCTCAGACCTGATTAGTCTCCTAGGGAAAATTCCTGGCACTGGAGGCTTGATTCAGGAGGCTCACAACCTGAAGGCTGAGTCGGATGCCGAAGCTGCTCGTAATGCGAGCGGCGGATATGGCGGTGGCTACAGCTCTTCTCGCGCCGGGCCTACATTCGACGCTCCTCCGGGTTCGGAAGGAGGCCCACCTGGACCCAACGTCCCTGGTACTAACATTGACCCCCAAGCTGCAATCGCAAAGATCTATCCGCTGCTCGAATTCCGCGACAGAGTTGTTCGCACAATCTCGGGCATTGTCAGCAAGATCCCGGGCTTGGAAAAGATGATCGAGACCATCAGCGAGAAGGTCACTCTCTTCATCATGGGTCTTCTTGCACCTTACATCAAGCCGATCATTGCAGCTGCGTCCAACGGCCTCAAGACTGGTAGCAGCACGGTTGTCGACGCAAGCGCAAAGCAGCAATATCTCGTCTGGACCGACCCTTCAAGCAACGATCCAACCCATTCAATGCTATCCAAAGACCACTTCTCGAATATACTCAACCAGCCTGCCGGCGAGCTCGCTTCTGTAATCTTGCAGTACATTGCACCTCGCGTCATCTACGCCTGGGACCACCCAGACGTGCCCGAACATGAAATTATGGACGACGTATGTAGGGTGTTCCACCACCCTGCTATTCGAGACAACAACCTAGAGCTTCACAGGAGTATGTACGCATGCGTCGAGAATTGGGTTCATCACCAGCGCGACCCGAGTCACAGACTCAATGACCTCCTAAGCTCCGAAAGTGTCAAGGCTGGCAAGAACCACAAGGTGCAGGACATGACTGGGTTCCCGAACGCCAACAATGGAGGATGCGGCGGTCATGGTGGCCATGGCTCAAGCGGCGGACTTGGTGGAATGTTCTCATCACTCACTGGCGGCAGCGGAAACCAAGGCGGCTCGAGCGGAGGCATTGGCGGTATGCTCTCATCCTTCACTGGCTCTGGCAATCAACATGGCGGCTCCGGTGGCGGTCTCTCCGGCATTCTCTCTTCCTTTTCTGGCGGCGGATCGAGCGGTGGCGGTATGTTCGGCTCGCGTGGCGTTGATGAGAACAGCGCAAGCGGTGCTCAAGGCTACCACGGCACCCCACCGCAGGCTACAGGCTCTCCCGCTCAAGGCTATGGAGCATACCAGCAGCCAGGCTATGGCGCGCAACCGCCAGCAAGCTTCCAGCCAGGCGATCATGATGCGTACCCTACAGCTCATCAACAGGGCTATGAAGTGCATCATGCTCAGCCACCTCAGCAGACTTACGACGCCTCCTACGGTTATCCTCAGCAGCAGCAGCAGCAACAGCCGCACGGTTATGGCCAAGGAGGTTACGGGCAGCAGGGGTACAACGGTGGATACCAGTACGGTCAGGGTGGCCAAGGTGGTAGGTACTAGGTTGAATGGTGAACGAGAACATGAGACATGAATTGGTCGGCAAGCAGTTCGATAGATCATGGTTGGATCTGTGGCTTTGCAGATCAGGCGTAGGCACTCACTACTGAGTCTACTGCGTGAAAGTAATGGGTGTACTTCATTGGTACGTGTGATTTTGCCTCACTTTGACTGCTCGCTTCATTCATTCTGTGAAACCTCGGCTTCTCTCAGCTATAATCCAATGGACGATCGTACGATAGTACCTTGGTGTCTGAACCTTGGGTGTTAAGAGATAGCATTCAATGATACTCTCGGGCCTATCAAACAAATGATCGATATCTCATCTAGCAGTCAAAGAGGCTTGCCTGTAAGCCTAGGATTACCCCAAGAGTTCGTCAACCCCCCCTCGCGCCTTTCACTATCTCAAGTGAAGTCACGGTTGCCACAGTTATGTCGATCTGCCAGTCCATGTCATCAAATGTGCCCCGCTCCTCAGCTGGCTTTGGGTCGAGTCTCTCCAGCCGACATCCAATACAACACAACATACCACAACATACCAACACCCAAACATACAAACCGCAACACGCAACAAACATGGCACCTGGCCGTCCCGGAGGTGCGAAGACTACCGGCGGGAAGACGTCAATCGGGGGAATCGGTGGCCGTGGTGTCGCTGGAAAAGGTCTCGGCCTGGACAAGGTTGGCGGCGCGAAGCGCCACAGGTAGGATATCCTTCCTAGCAACTCAACGGAATCAACATGCTGACTCGCCCATAGAAAGATCCTGAGGGACAACATCCAGAGCATCACCAAGCCAGCCATTCGCCGCCTCGCGCGCCGCGGCGGCGTCAAGCGCATCTCTGCTGGGATCTACGAAGGGATACGCACGGAGCTCATGCGCTTCCTCCGGAAGCTGCTATTCGTAAGTGTGAAGCATACTACCATCGACGACCTGTGAGACAACTGCTGACTCCTGCCGTTTACTTTGGACAGGACGCCTGCGCCGTTGTCGAAATGTGCCGCCGCAAGACCGTCTGCACCACCGATGTCGTCTGGGCTCTGAGCCGTCAGGGCCGCACCATCTACGTGAGTTGATGCAGCCATTTGAATGAAGAACATTTGCTAATGCTTGTGTAGGGTTTCGGGTCCGGACAGTTCCGTGGTCAGAACGACTAGTGAGCGATCGTATTCAGGTTTGAGCATGCTTTGCACGAGTGTGCTGCGCCTGGCCTTACTTCTGTTGCAACAAGGAGCGGACGAATGATTACGTTGGGATACGGCGTTCTAAGGCGCATTGACATTGGAAGATACCCACTGCGAACAGCGAACGATGCATTTCGTACTTTGAGATTATCAGCTACACAATTCAATGCTTTGTGTAACAGACCGGTCATGCTGAAAAGCTTTCTAAATCACCCTCGCGAAACCTGTGACCGTGCCCACTGAGAACTAAGAAAAGAAAATTGCATCTTCCATCAAACTCACGACTTCTCCGCCGTTGCGTAAGGGTCGACAAACCCAAGGTTGTCATGATCCGTGGCTTTGCTCCTAGACATACGTCCGGCGCTGGTCTTCAAAAGACCACTGCTAGCGCTCACAATCGGGCTGCGCCAAAGGCCATCATCACCCTTGACCCTTGTGCTCGGAAGGCCACTGATGTGGCTGTTAACGTAAATCGACTCCCAGTTGCCTTTGGGCACGGAGTAGATCTCGTGGTAGATGCTCATGTGCGACCACTGCTTGAAGTACACGTTCCACCACTTCCACGCCTTCATGTGGTAGTCCGAGTGGGCAAAAGCGTGGATACCCTCGACGTTCTTGAAGTAGCACACGTTCATGGATTCGTTCTGCGTCGTGCGATCGGCGGTATTGACCCATGATGTGATACCCATGAGGCCGAATTCTTCGTCATGGGATTCGAGGTCTTTGACCATCTGCGCGAAGTATTCGCCGATCTGCTTGACGCCGGGAGCGAAAATGCCCAGAGGATGGTTGTTGCGGAAGCCGATGATGAGCACCGCGAGACTAGTGTCTGCGGGCTTGTCGCCATAGTTCCCGTCCGCATCTGGGAAGGCGGTGGAGATCTTTTGCATGATCAGATCATCCATCATGGGGTTTTGTTTCCAACCGGCAGCGATCGCGGATGTATTCGCTGAGGTGACGATGATGTATGCTAGAGCGGGCAGAAGAGCGATGCGGCCCACGAGGATGTAAGCAAGAGATTGGGCAACGGCGCCGAGAGCAAGCCATGTGGTGATAGTCAGCTGTTCACGGAATAGCTAGAGATGTGTCAGTTCATGGTCTGTCGAATAACTTGTGCCTTGGGGCGATATTCTTACATTGTGTACTGATCCAGGTCCTTTATAATTAGTCTTGGGGCGCTCCGACTCTGGAGCAACGAGGGGTTTGAAAGCCATGATTTCGACTCGGAAAAAGTATATCACTCAGTAGAAAGATAGTTGACAGTAGTTCGTGGTATAGGGATGTTTGATAGTCCAGTGTTCCCGATGCTCTCCAGTTGGAGGTGGGACGTTTGTAGTCTAAGAAGCTTGGGTTGCAGTAACTTGATGAAGTGGCAGTATGACCTTTATAGCAGACACTACATCCGCCTCTACGGCTGTGGGCTTGGAATGTCAGCCGATCTGAGTGCTCGCCGGGAGGATTGCAAGGTAGTAGCAGCGCCGTCGGATGAACGTTGGCAGGGTGGAGGCTCTGAGAGTTTCATGTTACGGCCGAAGCGAAACAAACATATGGAACACAAGCGAAAGCGCGCCACCTCGCAAACACATCCACTGTTGGACGGCAGAAGCGAAACTCCATAGTCATCACCATGCGGAGCTAACAAAGAAACAAAGCCACAGGCTAGACATAGGGGCGATTTTTTGCAAATTGAATTGATCATTTCGCCCGCACTCGCGATTGCTAGTTTTTACCTATGGCCATATTGGAAGTAGCGGTGTCCTTATGGTCAATGTGACACTCACACATTCAGCTACTACTGTTTTAGAAATTCCGAACTTTACGACTCGCTCATTTTTAATTATATAGAACAGGCGTGATTTATTACCGGATAGTAATTAAACGCTTCTCTTGAGAAGGAGTATCCTGTAATTAGCTATGTAGTTATAGTCAGACTATATCATTATTTATTATTTATAATCCAGGCGGAGAGCGAGATTATTGTATAGCTACTAGATATCAGGGTTAGAGTTAGGGTGATTATAATCGCTTATATCGCATACTGTTTGTCGATATTTATAATTATTGACTGACGTTGCGCTTTCGGCCACGTAACGGTTTCCCACGTACCGGAGCTGCGGGCAGGGGCCGCCAGTCTGCGACTCAGCCTACAGTATGCGCCATGAGCAGGCTCTGCTGCACGATGCGGGGGAACACGTTAGTAGACAGGAGCGCACTGGCGTCATATAGATAGCATACTGCGCTACCCCAGTCGACCTTGTTAAAACAATCAAGGTTATTGCTAGAGAGAACCGCGTGGCGGGAAGCATTATAAGCTTTTAACTGTCTATCTGTGACAACTTGTCAAGTATGTGATAGGAGGAAGCAAACTCGACAGTCACAACAACATACCAGACCAAGTGCAGCAACAGCTGTATGCTGAGGCTGATCAACGCGCGAGCCGGTGTCAAGATGCGAGACGCACCCTAGCGCCGATACAACAAATGCAAGTAGACACTCAGGCTGCGACCATAACGCTCGGACAAGCGAGCTCTACGGCTGCCACTATTTCACCTACGGTCCTAGAGAGCCTAGACATACCTAGGCCCTACGAAGACGCCATCCGCAATTATGTACTATGAAATTAGATGCTTGCTTTCGCCAGTGTCAACCAGATATGACTTTTGGAAAATTCATTATATATATTCTGCAAAGGCACTATATGAGCACACAAATCCTGTATATGAGTCTTTAATAAAAAGTATAACATCGCAAGTGGAAGCTGCAATCGCACACGACTGTAGGAGGACCAGACTTCTTAGAACGGTAGTACTCTTCTCTAAGCGCTGGGCGGATTCATCGCTCAGTAGACTACGGCCGGATGTTTTCAGCTCTGCGCCCACCAGCGCTAGCGAAAGCGAGCCGCTACCTTGCCTTACCAATATCCCTTGTCTTGTTTGTGAGAATAACATAAGAACTCTCAATACTAAGCATCTGCATGGCGATAACGTGAGCCATGGACCAGGACGCGTATGCGACGGCGCCGCAAGCGTAAGCCAGCCGAGCCCCAACACGGATGAATAATCTAGACTTCACTAATACTGCCTGTGATCATTTTGATTTGTTCGGACCTCCAGAGATTCACAAATTGACAACGCCTCTACCCCGATCACTCGATAGGCGCATACCAACTGAATTTCCCCATTGGGTCATAATCGCCCTTGAGCGCCCTCAACCTGTCCAGCCTCCAGCTATCATGTCCATACATAGCCTCCAACCCTTCGTCTCCATTCGCATAATTGACGTACGCATGCAACTTTCCTCCATTGCCCTGCACAACCACATCTCTCATCTTTCTCCCATGGTGAAGTGCGCGTTCTTCAATCGACACCGCCTCAGTTGATGTGAGAGCAGACACGTTCCACAGCATAACGGCCGCAATCAGCAGCCCATTCTCACGATCGGGGAAAGCAGTCGATGCAGCCGGAACCTTTTGCACAGCGTGCAGACTGTAAGCTTCGAAGATCATGCCACTGCCGCTTAGATCGGGCTCGACTTGTGTGAGAGCGCTCATCGCATCTTCCATCGCTGAGAGGGTGTAGTTGACCGTCGAGACGGGGAAGCGCATGCTGCTGGTGCCATGCACACAGTACGGGCCATCCACGCTCAACATACTAACGGCCGCGAAGTCTGGGAGCGAAGAAATGCCTGTGGTGTGTACGAGAGGGGATAGCGCAAGGAAAGGCTTCGTGTGCTCGCTGGGGACGCCGGATGGCGACTGGTACATCACGAAGAAGAGAATGACAGGCTGGTGACTTTGTTAGTGCATGTTGACTCTTTCGTTAATAAAATCACACAACTTACGTTCTCTGGGTCCATTTCCGTGATCCTAAAGAAGTACGACCAGTGCACAAGCTCGACCGGCTGCTCACTAACGCTGCCACCGAGCATGGCATTGGCAAGGCCGTAGACATCTCGCACTTGATCGTGTCGGAAGATGAATTGTTCCCAGCTCCACATCTCTGTCTCTGGCGTGCGGTCAACGATCTTATATTCGAAGCTCGTCACGATGCCGAAATTGTGGCCAGCGCCTCGAAGAGCCCAGAAGAGATCCTCATGTTCGGTTTCCGAGACGGTGATCGCAGAGCCATCAGCCAGAACCAGTCGTAGAGAAATCAAATTATCCGCGAGAAGCCCTTGTCGTCCTTGTAGCCATCCATGCCCACCGCCTAGCATAGGAGCCACTACTCCTGTGCACTCGCAAGCACCTGTCACTGGTGTTGGTGTCAGCTTAATTCAAGAACGCCAAAACAAGACCGCCATCTACTCAACATCGCACCACAAAAGCACTCACCAGTCATCTTTCCTGCCTCCCAAAGCTCATGCACAAGCTCACCACTCAGCACCCCACCCTCAATCCTAGCCGTCTCCCTTCCCTCCAAAACCTCCACATCCTTCATCCCTCTCATCCAAATCCCCACACCATCCCTAAAATCATTCAACGACTGCACCACTCCGTGCCCACCAGTGACAGCCAGGAATGGCAAACTGGCATTGTTCGCCCATCGAATTGTAGCCTGGACATCAGCTTCAGTAGCAACTTCCACAACGACTGCAAAAGTGGGAGTGATGTGGCTGTTCCAGCGCTCTGTCGAGGTATTGAAACCGGCTGAGTCAGGGAGGTGGATTTGCGCGCTGGCGGAGAGCTGGGGACCTAAAGTGCTGGCGATTGTTGCGATTTGATGAGGCTTGTTGTGCTGCAGAGTCGCGGGGTCAAGGAAGGGTATCCAGTCCGAAGGGAAGAGAGAGGTGGAGTTGAGAAAGTAGGCTATCACTACGAATAGTGAAGCAATGGCGATGGCTGTGGTAGATCGACCCATCGTAGCAATCTGACCTGGCGTGTTTACCAGAATATTTTGAGAGTCTGTATCTCAAGAACGTGAAGTACTAAGAATAAAGAGCGTGGATAAAGTGTCAGCTTTACTAGATCCTACCCTGTCTTCTCAGCCGCACGACTTTGTCACTTGTGGGTAGGTATGCAGAATTCTTACTGGACACACTTAACGAGCCCTTGAACAGACCCACGTAGCCCACGTAGCTGAAAGATATCACAGAATGCCTCGATTCTTCCGCGAATTGCGAGCTGAAAATTTGTTATCTTATACAGCATTACTGGCCCTATTTGCCGCTTCCTTCGCTGCTATCGGAATCATGCTCTGGTGGCGTGGCGGCATACAACATACCGAACTGGCGATTGCTAGTGTTACTCCTGTACGTTCCAACACTACCGCGAATGCGCCGAGGTGACGGCCTGCCATTTCCCAAACTTGCGCTGGAAAGAAGTCGCGTTCTTTCGTCGGGCAGGGACTCGATTGCGGCGCCATCTGTCGCATGGATATCTTGCTCCTCCTCTTCCCCACTCACGGAAGCGTCCTCTGCGCGCTTGTTCTTGCGGCGAGCAAGGTAGTAGCTGATCGCTAGACCTAAAAGCACGCCCTGGAGGATTCCAGTGACCACGTAAACGAGCCATGTGCTCCAGCCCTCCCATCCGACTCTTAGCCAAAGACTGAAAGCAAAGACGAATGCACCGGGGACTTGAATCAGCATCGTGATGATGCTCAAGCTCTTCACATCGCCAATCTTGAACGTGTAGTAAATCTGCGGGAGATATTGTATGGCGGCAAGAACGCCGGAGACGGAGCCGAGCAAGTTTGCCCAGCCTTGCGTATGATGTGGAAACGAGGCGACCATCGCGATGCTCGTGATGCCGACAAGTAGAAGCGCAAGTAGGGTTGCGACGCCCACGACGACAGCGTCGCGACGCTTCGGTGGGGCGGTGGATGTAATGCTCACTGCTGAGGAAACCAGATCCGGCTCTGTCGGGAAGAAGATCAGGAACAGCATCACGCTATTGGTATGTCAGCTTATGCCCCTTTTCCCCATAACCTCGAGAAACTCACATGAACATGAAGCAACTCCATTGTATACCGATCTGAGCAACGCCTAGCAGTGCAGCGGCGCACTCAGTCCCATTGAGCTCTTTGCAACATCCGATGTCCGCGCGACTTGCCGGCAAGGTCAAGATGTTGCCTATGGCGGCTATCGAGCTCAATCCGCCTAGCAGGACCCACCAAGGCGACAAGCCCTCGCTGCTCCGGCGCTGAATGATTTTTGCATGCTGAGGAATGTAGGACACCAGGATACCGAATACCAGGAAGCCAGCAAGGCTGACGGTGAAGGGATTTGGCGCGGTCAGAGCGTCGCAGTGCTTAGAGAGGTCGGGCATGATTGTATGGGTATTGGCGTGGTGAATGCGATGCGGCGCGCAACATGCGCGGTTGGTGGTGGAGGTGTAGTAGAAGAAGTGGAAGGAGATGTGCGGTGGGTTTGTTTGTCGCGTGTCACATGGTCGGACTAGAGCAAGCAGCTGCTGCGGTGGCGGCTGTTGGTGATGGATCGATCAGATGCGCGATGGCAGCGACATGACTAGAGTGTGAGATTTGTCGGCGGGTGCGCGGTGGTGATGATGCGCGACGGCTTGGGTCTTCGTGTTCCTGTTTCAGAGCTTGGTGCAAGCCCAGCCACATCACAAGCCGAGGCTGCCCAAGAGCTCCTCCTCCTCCTCCTCCTCCTCCTCCCTGTAGCTATGCCAGCTGTAAGAGGGAGGAAGCAATACAGTACTGCACCACATACAAATTATGAGATCAGAGATCAGCTCGTTATGATCGTTTCATTATCAAGAAGCGTCGTGGATCTCAATGGGTTGCCAGCCTACTTCACGTCAAGAGTTCAGGTAGCACTTCATTCGGATCTCTTGGCCTTTCTGGTGGTTGGCAGTACTAGTGAAGATCATTGCTTTCAGGAATAGACTATATACGACGAGGTGCTATCTGATTCACAGGTCGCGATTACATCGGTGCCCGCTAACCTACGTATCGCCAGCCGACACCAACTACCAATACCAATCACTAACTATCGCGCCTTCCCCAAAACACCATCGATGTCCGTCGTTGAAAGAAACTTTGTTGCCATATCTGTCAAAGCCTCCTCTGGAGGCGGATCTACGCTTGTACGCTGTGCATTGTGAAGGAAAGAAATTTTGTCGTGCGAATTCCAGTCAGCCATGGAACCATCGACATCTGCGATCGGCTGTGCTGCGGTCGCCGCGAAAGAAAGTCCCGTGAAATCGAAATTTATACCTGTAGACAGATCGGGTTGTGTGTGTCCATAGAAACTCTGTGAGAAAGCGTGGCTGGCCTCTGTCGAATGGGAGGTAGCAACATACAAAGCAGAGTCTGCAGGTGCCTTTTTCTGAGGGAGTGGGGTTTCGGAAGTAGATGTTGCAAAGCGAAGACTGCTTCTGCGCTGCTCGACGTGCTGCACCCGTTCGGGGACATTTGTTTGCTTCTTACCCGATCTGAGCGATCGTTCGGAGTCGTTGCCTGTACTGGCCATATTTTTGCTAACCAAAGGCGAGGGTACGAGGCTCGCTCGCTTGCCTGGCTTCGGTTTTTTCACTGTGGACCATGGCGACCAATTGTCCATCAATGCTTGAGTACCTGGGAGGTGCTCCTGCGATAACGGTCGAAGTGGTGCTCGGGTGTCTTGAAGTTGCTGCATTTCGCTGGGATTCGTGTGGTCTAGGCGGGTCACGTCTGGCGGTGTCGCGTTTGTCAGTGCAAGTTTGTCTGGCGACATGAATAGATCGTGCTGCGCTCGACTAAGCAGGACTTGAGTTCCAGGCCACTGTCCTGTCGATTGTCTGTTACTGTGAGAGGCGTGATGGCTGTTATCTGAAATAGCTCCCTCCATATGACGAGAGTTTGATATCTCCTCAGGGGGCTCGTTTGACTGTGACGACGAGAGATCGCCTGGCGCTCGCGATATGTCAGCACCGGACAGCCGCATCTCGCTACGTAATGCTTTCTTCACAGAAGACGATCGTCGTGCAGACCCAGGACTTTGGGGAAGCCTTTTGTTGATGTGTTCGTCCACGAGCGCCATGTTCAAAGCTGGAGCGAAGGAGGAATCTTGCATGAAGGAGAGGTCTAGAGATGGC
Organism: Cladosporium cucumerinum; assembly: GCA_023634325.1. NCBI lineage: Eukaryota > Fungi > Ascomycota > Dothideomycetes > Cladosporiales > Cladosporiaceae > Cladosporium > Cladosporium cucumerinum. The sequence continues at coordinate 1,067,675 of JALDQA010000002.1, forward strand.
AGTGCAGCAAATATCGAGGGGAGCGCAGTCTGATCACTAGGCTTAGGTGTCACTTCGTCACTTGATCGTTGCTCGTCTCCACCAGGAGAATTCGATGCTGACCCAGAGTCAGCATCCCTCGCTGCTTTTGATCTCTTGCGATACACAAAGGGCGTTGAGCCATTCTGAGACTTTTCCGCTGTAATAAGCTCAGGTTTAGAAGCTCTGAATGAGCTTGTGAGTCGTGACTGACTCTTTGGCTGCAAAGTCTCTCCGAAGCTTGTAGGCGTATTGCTTGTCTTCTGACGAGGCGTCGATTTGGTGCTGCGAGACGTAGACTTCCTGCCAGATTGTATGTGAGGTGTCTCCACCGTTCCTGATGTGCTTGTCGCAAGGCGAATTTGCGTTTCATCGATCGGCGTCCATGCGGATTTTGTATTGTTGGTATTTGTTGAAAGACTGGCGTGTGTTGCACGAGTACCGTCCGCAGGAAGCATAACGCTAGCTGAACTACGAATATTCTGCTCAGCTGTACACAGCTCCATGGCCGTGGATCCAGTTGCCGTTGGATCACCTTGAGTAAATGGATCTTCCACAGTAGTCTCTGAACCGAAACTCTCGGCAGGCATTGTGAACGCTCTCGGTCTATGAGAGGGCGAATCTGTCTGCGAAAGCCGCAACTCATCCGCCATGGTAGTCTCGGCTGGTGTATTTGGGTCGAACGGCCGTGATGAGCTGCACTCTTTGAAGCTCGATGTAGCTCGGGTAGTGGGTGGGGCAGACTGTGTGGTATGTGCTGTTGGTGGTAATAGCAGCAGCTCAGGACGCTCAGCAGTTTTCTCCAGCAATGAGGCCTTGCGAGCCCGAAGCTTAGCGGCTATCAAAAGCGCATCATCACTGGGTGCCAACGAGATTTTCCGGCAGACTCTCACTGTCGGGCCAGTATTTTGGGTGCGTGCGACCTCAGCTGGGGTTGAAACGGCATCAATATCGCTCCTCGTGCCTCGCTGCGAGCCACTTGGTTGGCTACGGGACTTCTTCAGAGCTGCACGCGCCTTGCTGCGTTTCTTCAACTCGGCCCAGCCATCCTCTTCATCCGCCCAGAGGTCTTCGTCATGATCGTCAAACACCTCGTCCCAAGTCAGACGCTTGTCGGAGAGCACTTTATCTACAGTCGCCGTCAACTCTGGGCCATTTGCACATGCCGAGGAGATGAACAGTGGCTGGCCTTCCAGGAAGTCATTTGCCAGCTGCTCGACTTTTCGACGTTTTGCCACTCGCAAGGAAGTGGGCAAATCATCATCCGGATCGGCTACCAAGATCTTAGCAGAGGGAGCGTGCCAGTCTTGAGCGTCCAGATTGCGGTATTGCTTGCTTTGTTGAAAGTGAGAGGCACATGTCCAGTGGTGGCCGCTTGGCTTATGCGTCCTGATCATCCTTGATAGCCTTTTTGCCTTGAGGCTTTGACATTGCCAGCAAGGTGGACAAGCCAACAGAGTCCCGGAGCCCGAGCGGTAGTAAGGGTGCGGTCAGGACCGTCCAAGGATGGCAAGCCAATACGCCCTCGACACAGACAGACAGACAGTTAGCTGAGGCAAACGGGCGCGCGAGGCGTTCGCGTTAAGCGCAGCGGGCGGTAGGCGCCATCTCGGCAGTTGCTATGCGGTTGCCAGGTGATCAGCCACAAGACGTCAGCACAGCATGAACTGAAATGTGAAACAGCTCGAGCGTTGAGCGGCGTGCAACGGCGGAGGATCTTGACAATCTGGCTCCCATCAGTGCGCGCGAGGCTTGGGGCTACAACTCGCCATAGCTGGGCTAGTAGCGACCATAGCCGTCTGTGCTGCCGCATCGCTGGTAATCGACAATGCAAGACGTTCACCGTCGGGCGCTGACTATTGTGTCGTAGTTGAGGCGGTCAACGTGAATAACGTGCGTAGTGTAGGCGGTGTCCAACATCATTGAAAGTGTTGCTTTGTGTGTTATGGACGCCACTGCGCTTGTCAATGTCACTATCGCTATCTGTGATGTGTTGTCTTCACCCCAATATATGTCCCAGGCTCCCGCCCATCGCGACGGCGCACGAGAAGTCCGAGATATTCTCACTCTCTCACACACTCACCACGCTCCTGTATATATGTGTGGCACAAAGTGCGATTGTAGCGAGATCCCAGCAACATCCTCATCAAAATCATCCTGGATCCTGTCAAGGCTGTTCAGAACCGGGTTGCGGCACACACTAAGGTGGACACGGGAGCTTTCAGTCTAGCGCTGATCGCCAGCGGCTCTAGCTGACGCGCGAACTTCTGTTACCCGAGCGTCAACACAGCGCCTTCCTCCACTTTCACCATCACATCCTCACACACACACACATACATCCAATTTCTTGCAACCACGACCCAGTGCACCAGAACGCAAGGCCGCAAACCTCCCAAAGAAACAATGGCGTCCTCAGGCGTCCTTCCTTGGCTGGTAGGTCTCCCTGCTTCTGACACTGCGTGGGATGCGGCGCCTGCACCGCCCACGCATAGCACTGGCACTCTCCACGCGCCATCGCACACTGGAAGCCCCAAATCAGAGCCTGGTACTCTGCGAAGCCAGATGCAGGAAGGAACAGTCAACCGGCGCGCGCAAAGCAGCTCGCCCGTCAAGCAGCCATCTCTTGCCTGGAGGAGCCGACTCATCAATGGCCAGACAAGCTACGGCGACCAGACAGATCTCTTCGGGCCATCAGGACTTGAAAGCATATTTGCAAGAAATCAAGCCGCTGACAGTACCGGTCCGCAGAAAAAGCACCGCCCTGTGGGCTTGACAGCCAAATTGTCCTCGGGGCACGAAAACGGTTACAGATCTCCTCCCATGCTACCATACATCGACGACTCGAGCCCACCATTCGTACGCGGCAGCTACGAGAGACGTTCCAGCGAAGATTCGGCCGAAGGCTCTCCCGCGTCCCACTCGTCACAATCGAGTGTCGCAGAGATGTTGACCGAGATGATGGGGAAGATTGATGAGTTGAGCACCTCCAACAAGGGATACCACACCAGAATGCAGGCGATTAAGGAACGCTTGAGTGATTCGGAGGACCTGCGCCAGAAGCTTGAGACGACAGAGCGCGAGAAGCAACATGAATCGGAGGAGTTGCGCCAAAGACTTGAGAGATCTGAGCGCGAGAGACAGGGAGCCCAGGGCTCCGTCCTGTATCAAAAGGGACAATCCGACAAGGGCTCCGCTGAGCTCCTCAAGTCGCAGAAGAAGTTGTTTGATCACGCGAAGCAAATCATTAGCGCTGAGCGCAGGGCGGACTGGGCTAAGAGCGAGCGCCGCCAGCTAGCAGAGGACTGCAACATGTCCAAGAGGGCCTTGAGCCACATGAAAGAGGAAGCAGAGGAGTGGAAAGAGAAGTACGAAGAAGCTCAATCCGAGCTTGAGAGCTTGCGATCCGCAAGTCCAAAGTCAGCAGAACGCGCGGCGGAGCCTGAAAGCCCACAGTCAGAAGTCGTTACAAGGCAGCCGAAGGCGCATCCTGTTGTCGACGAGAGTCTTCAAGCGGACGACAGCCTGCAGGATAGCATGATCCAATACGACACGAACCCAGCCGGAACGAAATACATGGAGGCCGGCGCTGAGCGCAACCCAACACTCAAAGAAACCACCTTATATCATACTGGGCCCTTGGCAGACGAGACACACGATACTACAGGCCACCGTTCGGTCACTGAAAGCGAGCTTGAAGATCTTACTCCGGTTTTCATTGCGAAGCGAACCTCTTCGACCGGCATCGTGCATTTCAACGCCATCCGCAGCGAGAACGCCACCCGTACCGAAATCTTCAAGCAGCGAAAGGAGATCGATAAGACCGAGACCTCGCAGCGTGCTCGTGAAGCGGAATTGGCGATGGAGCCTGATCCTGAGCCATCACAGATTGGCGAAGGCGAGCAAAGCACATCACACCATACCCAGGTAGCGACTGAGCCATCAATTGCGGATATCGAGGATGAGTCTGAATGGGCGGGGGCAAGGCACGTCTCCGGGTTCACAGACGCACCCGAGGTGGAGGAAGACATGCCGGTGAAGGCAAAACATCTTGAATACTCCGCCGAATGGGATTTCAGCGAGCCACCCCAGAACGAGTCGTCTGAGCTTGTGGCGGCCCACAAGCGTTGTGAGAGCGACAAAAAAAGAGCGGTCTCTTTCGGCTTGCAACAACTCAACGACTTTGCCTTCAAGATGGCCGACCAAGCACTTACAGACGCGACGGACATCACTATTGAAAACACCGATGGCGCCCAATCGCCCGGTTTGAATAACTCAGTCAAAGACTGTCCACCTTCTCGGGACAGCTCGCCAGCCTCCAACGTACAGGCGCCTGGTAGCCGCATGCCATTTGAGTTCCGTAAAGAGTCTCTCTCAGATGTACGCAACTCAAACACCAAACCAAAGCGCATGTCCTCCAAGAGCAATGCCTCTGGACTCGAAAAGTCACCTCACCTATCACTACCTCGAACTCGACCCTCACCACCCCAGGCCAAGAAAAGACAGGCACCTGGTCACATTGACCTGCCAAAGACGAGATCACCTCCACAGGTGTGGGTTGAGGATACAGATGGCCTCTACGATAGCCCGGGTGCTCCTGAAGGGAAGCGACCGCTCCCGAGATCGCCACTGAAAAGTCCAACACCCAAGCGACGTCGAACCCTGCATGACTCTGAGCTGCTGCAAAGTGTGACAGACGCCAACGTCTCATACCACAGTCAACTCCAAGATGCTATCAGTGACCGAAAGAATGTCGCTAAGCCCGACGTGCTCGCCCAGCGCAAGATGGCAAGGGGCCGTAGCGCAACACCATCACAGGGCCCTGCTACTAAAGATTACATCAACGAAGCCAAGAAGGTCATAGAATTACTTCGCGGCAACACAACCTCAAGCAGCCCGCTCAGAGGCATCGCCGAGGCTGACGAGGACGAAACTTACGAAGAGTACGAAGAGGATGACGCGGAACCATATGCTCCGTATAGCACCCACAGATCCGATAACATGAGGACGCTTGCACCTCAACAAGTCGCTCACCTCATCGGAGCAGAGATGCACGGCATGACATTCGACAGAACCAAGAATTGCTGGATTCGCTCAAAGAGCTTTGAACACAAGCAGTTCCTCGACCCTCGCGATGCACTGTCGAGTGATGATGACCCCTTCAGGGAGATCTCCGATCTGACCGTCGAAAAGTCAGTGCAAATCCGCGTCACTCATCCTTCAGTGGAGCTGGGCGCCACAACTGTCGTCCACCATGAGCTTGATGAGCCGGAATCATCATTCGACGACGGTGCTCGAGACACAGAGCACGAACCATCTCTACAAGAGTCGGAATCTGTGAATCCCAAGCTGCCTGGCGAGGACACTACTCTGGCACACTATGACGATGTGCACGAGAGCGATCCTTCCGAGCCGACGCCAACTACTGAAGTGTCTACATCATTGCCGTTGCCGTCGCAGATCACGTTTCCCTCTCCGCCGAACAAAACCATGCCGATCGACATTGCAAGACTGCAACTCTCAACCATGACTCCCAATGCTAACATCAACAATACCTTCATGCTGAGTGATCTTCCCGAATTCACAGTTCACGAAGATGATTACGAGAGACCGTCCGAGCGCGCCTTGGCGACTAGGCTGGCTGGCTACGCCGCAGCCGGGGCCAATGATCCATACACTGTCGCAAGGACCGAGTTGGTGAAGGCGATTACCGATGTTCAGGGCAGAGATATCCATTGGGAGGATCTTACGTCGCTGTGCTTGCGCGACAAGTCACTCAAATCGTTGCACAATCTTGACGACCACTGTGCGAGGGTCGAGAAGCTCGATGTATCGTCCAACGCTTTGACACAACTTGATGGCATTCCATCATTTGTTCGTCAGCTCAACGCCCGTTCAAACCAGCTAGTCAGCCTTACATCATGGGCTCACTTGATGCACCTACAGTACCTAGACATCTCTAACAATGACCTGGAAAGTCTAGATGGGCTCGGACACCTGATACACCTACGCGAACTTCGAGTCGACAACAACCGCATTCGAAAGCTGGATGGTGTAGCCGATCTCGATGGCTTGATCACCTTGAGTGCCCGCGGCAATGTTATACGTGAGGTCAACTTTGAGCACTTCAGATTTGGGAGGGTCGTTGAACTTGACGTCAGCGAGAACCAGATCTGCAGCATCAGAGGGTTGGAGAGCATGAGCAGCCTTCGAACTCTGAATGTCACCAAGAACCCACTTAGCGAGCCGTTCGAGGTTGCAGCAGCGATGCCTCGTTTGAAGCATCTCTCTTTGAACTCCTGTGGCTTGATGACCCTGGATGTATCACACTTCCCAAGTCTGAGGACTCTAGAAGCGGACAACAACAGTCTTTCCACCATTTCTGGAATTGGCGATCTTGAGAAGCTCGACCTCTTGTCCATGTGCGCGCAAGACTTGGACGGAGGATTGGGCATCAAGATCTTCGACACACCTATGGAAGCACAGACTATTCGCTTGTCTCACAACACAATCCCTGAATTGCAACTCGACCACGCCTTCATGTCTGCCAAACACCTAGAACTTTCCGACACGGGTCTGACTATTCTTCCCTCGAACTTTGGCATTCAGTTGCCCAACCTACGCACACTCGACCTATCATACAACGGCCTCAAAGACATCCGACCATTGGCACCTCTCAGCGGTCTGGTATCACTCAAGCTCACGGGCTGCCGCATCGAGCGCCTGAGGAAGACAGTGGCGACTGTGGGCAAATTTGGGAAGCTGCTCAAGTTGGACATCAAGGACAACCCTTTGACCCAAGGCTTCTACGGCCCCGAGACAAGCTACGACAAGATCTACAAGGGCAAGTTGGACGAGCAAACGGCGATCCGCAGGAGGACTTATGAATTGTTGGTGGCGTACAGCTGCAAGCGCCAAGGATTTATGCTGGATGGGCTGGAGTTTGATGCAGCGGCTGCTGTGGCGAAGGATCGCATTTGGGAGAGGCTGGTGGAGCTGGGCGTTTTGAGACAAGTCTCATGAGACGAGGAGGGAAATTGAGAATGAAGAGAAACGAATAATGACCCGGTGGGAACAGGAAGGACTTTTTTGGGATAGGGAAACCGCCTTTTTTCTTTTGAGATACCCCCTATGAAAAATCTACTTCTCTCTTCAAAACCATGTTCTCATGTTCTACTTTCTCTACTCCGCCCGCTTACTTTATTCCATCCGTTTGCGAATCGTGGGCAGTCCTGCCCAACAAATCATCATCAGGACATAGAAGCCAATGCAGACAGGATGCAACACGAAAGCGCCCACAGCCTGCGCCAAAATGCCAGTCGTGAACGGAACTACCGCACCGCCCGAAGATCCTCCAACCGTGATGAAAGCAATCGCGCTCATCTGCACATTCCCCGGCAGCAGGCGTGCGAAGACCGTCATCGCACACGGGTAGGCAGGCCCGAGGAGGAATCCGAGAATCGAAACGGCCACCGCGCCACCTATCACGTTCGGGACCTGCCACGTTAGGATCTGGAAGATGATGACTCCTATTGAGAGGCCGGCCACGAAGCGCTTCTCGCCGATGCGCGTTGCGAAGTGCGTCAGGGTGAAGCGGCCCAGGGTGATGCCGGCCCAGAAACCCGCGGTCACGTAGCCGACTTTGGCTGGGTCGCCGCCTTGGTTGATCAGGTAGGTGATGATCCAGCCGGATTCGCTGACTTCGGCACCTTGGTACGAGAAGATGAAAAGGGCGCCGATGAGGGTTATGCGGTTTGAGATGGCGCGGCGGAGGAGGTGGAGTTTGCTTGGTTCTGCGCCGTTGCGGGTACTGTGGCTATGGCTGTGAGTTTCTTGCAGGCTGTTGGTGTAGCCGTTGATGCCTTCTTTCTCGTAATCCCAGAACGCCCAGCCGGCGAAGAAGAGGCAGACGATGCGCAGGCCAATTGTAATGAGGAAGAAGCGGGACCAGAGGATGCCGTTGGAGACCATTGCGGTTGCCATGATGGGTGCTACGGTTCCGCCAACGCCGTAGGAGCCATGGGCGAAACCGAGAAGAACGGTGGAGTTGGCGAGGTTGGCGCAGAAGACGTTGTTGAGAGCCAGGTTGAGTGCACATCCGAAGCCGAGGAAGAGGTAAGCTACGACGACCGCTGGGTAGGGTGGCGTGCAGACTATTATCACGTAGCCGACGAGCATGATGACTTCCGAGAGCATGAGGGTCTTTGCGCGGCCCAAAGCGCTGGCTATGGCATTGCTCGTGGGAGCTGCAAGGATAAAGCCAGCGGCGTTGGCGACAAAGATCATGGATACAACTGCATATCCAATCCCATAATGATCTTCCATCGAAGGGATCAAGGCACCGTTAACAGCATCGTTGATTCCATTACCGAAGTAGATCAGACATGCTGCAAGCACTCGCCATTTGTTCATCAGTGGATACCAGAAGCTTGGGGAGATGGCAGTGCCACCGTCGCCGACTGGCGAATGCGGTGGGCTTGCTTCGAGTTGGTCGGGCGTTGCATGTCTTTCGGTTCCAACAGAGGATTCTTGATATGTAGTTGTTTTATCGGATGGCTTAGCTGTGCCGCGTTGGTCTCTGGTGTGACCATAATGAGGCAGCTCCAAAGATTCAAGCTCTTCGATCGATGGCCCTCGCTCGTGAGGTCTGACAGACTTGGCTGGTATAGCGACAGGCTCATGGGTGAACAGACCAAGACCGCCAGCAAATGGTGGCGCTCGCATTGTGGTGTGTGTGATATCTTGTTTGAGGAAAATAGCTGTGAATTACGAGGGAACAGACACAGGGGGCAGCACCTAGTAAAAGTAGCGTTGCATATTTCAATGAAGACGAACGGTCGTCCTTTAGGAATGGATTTACTCATCTTCTTAATCCATTGACAAGCGATATCGGATTTGCCTGATACAGATTATCGCCCCTCTACTATGTCTGTCGAAGCGGCGTTCGTTTCCCAAAGAGGAATTGCCGATGGTCCTGTTTGTCAGCTTTCGGCTTTACATATGCAGAGACTTCGAAACAGAACATCATCGCAATGGTGACACGCTGGCAAACTCATGACTAACAGGCTCAATGGGTAGGTGTCGGGTTTTTACTTGATATGATTCACTTTAAACGTGGTGAGCATGGCAAGCATTCGAAGCCCAGCTGAACAATCGCGCCATAGGTGCAGTATACCTTATGCACATCATCACCAAAAATATAACTCGTCTGCCAGGCTGATGCAAATGCACATACGCACACGCACACGCACACAGTCAGCACAGTAGTACGTTCAGGTCGAACCGACTTCAGGAACCCAGCTTGAAGGACAAGCGCCTGCGGGCCCCTGGACGCCGTGCATCCGTCCACAAAACGTGTCGTGCCATACACAGCATCTAAGTAACCAGTAGCAGCCAAAAGCAAATCCCGACTCGAGACCAAGAGAGAAGCTGACAACGTGCCGACTACTGGACACACCCCACCAAGGCACAAACATGTAACTACATGTACGGTAACGGTCAACCCACGCAGCTAGGCCACGTCGATGCGGCCTCCTGCGCTGCTCGGTTGCACGTGCGGGAGGAGCGGGGCGGCTGGAAAGGTGATTAGACGTACGGCGTACAGCAGCGTGTGACGGCACGGTGCTTTTGCTTTGCTTTGCCGGGCGGCCACACACTGATTTGACTTACCGTAAGGCTGGAAGCCTGGGGATTGGAGGTGCAGTTGTGATGGGTGGGGATTACTGCTCTTGGCTGCTAAAATGACAGGCGAGAAAGGTGCGCTGCATGCTAGTCTGGTTTTCTTGCCCAGGCGCTTACATCGCTTGCTTTGCTTTTGGTGCTTGCGAGCGCTGTGGGGTGTGTACAGTGGGTTGGAGGCCTTTTCGTTCTCGTACACGTGGATGGACGGCCTTGATAGCATGTCGTCACTCCGCGCGCGTGCAGAGAGATCGAGAGTTGAGAGCATGACTGGAAGTCAGGTGCAAGCACTACCATCATCATCATAGACAGCAGTCAGCCAGCCAGTCTATCGCCTAACTAAAGTAGGGACTATTTAAAATGACGTGGCTAAATCGCACTGGGCGGCGTACTATAGCTCGTGATCTCGACCTGCGACCAACGAAAGCCACGAGGTGCATTAACCCAAGGCAGTAAGCAGGAAGAAGGAGAACCTTAGAAGTCTCGGCTTTCGCGAGCGGAAGGATCCACAAAGATGGTGTGGTGCAGCAGAACTAAACTGTTCGTCTGGGGGAAACCACCCGACCGCAAACTTACCAATGAAGGCGACGATCGTGGTTCGCCGGAGCGGGCGCGAAAAAGGTAGGGAAGGCTAGCAGGACGTCGTCGCGCGGGTTCAACGCGTGACTGCGACGAGATGCGAGTACGTAGAAAGAGCAACACGACGAAAATCCAAAGATCGTACGATGGGTCATTAGGCGGCGAATGAAGTGGCTTGAAATGTTTGATTGGAAGGGAAATTGTGAAGTGACTTGCGACTGTTGACAATCTAATTAAGCGAAAGAAATGAGTGTATCCTAAAGGTAACCTTGTACCTCCCAAAGCGCGCCGACCTCCGTGGAGGTCTTTTCCTCGCTCCGATGCCAAAGCGCCCTAAGAACCGTGCGATGTAAAAATCAAGTATAACGCTGATGGAAAGTGCATATGGGGTATTCTGAAGCAAATAGATAACCAAGCTCAGACTTTTATTCCGCCGTTCCGTCCGGTCTCTGCCCGAAGAAATGCAATCTGTAAAGCGAGAACGCTTGGAACGCAAGATAGGAAAGCGCCGTGGCGTCCGTCCGTCCGTGGTGTTGCGTAAACCCTTAATATCGTACAGCCGCTGCGCCTTATGTGCCGCGAAATGTGATGTGATGTAATCCTTCCAATGGGCTGAACTCCGATGGACTGATGTTGTCCTGAATGATGATGGGTATGGTGATAGTAATGTTGTGTTGTGTGGTGATGATTTGTTTGGGTGTGGGCCGAGTCCATGTGACTCAGACTTGGGCAGCGAGATTTGCCACCTGTTTCAAGCCTACTGGTGAGGCGCAGCAAGGATTGGCCCAACGTTGGCGTCGAAACGCATGCTCCAGAGGCGAATTCCAGTCATGAGCTTTTCAGTACGTTCAAGCTCACGGTCGCGACCGAAGATGGCGTCAACGAATTCGCATCCGCTGTCTTTGCCCATGGTGACCTTCTTCGGGTCGCGGCTCTCCTTCTTGGCGGCCTTCCACATGTAGTTTTCGCAAATTTTGAGGAGCTTGTTGAAACGTTGCCAGAGCCTTTCCCCGGAGTCGAGGAATTCGTCGACCAGGTCACGCGACTTGGTCTGGCGAATGCGTGGCATGGTGTCTTCAGCTCGCTTGATCTTGCCGGCAAGCTGGATCAAAAGCAGCCAAAGTTCGCCGGCAATCTCGGTGATTGGGGTCGCAGAGCCAAAGAAGAACACAGCCCAGTCGTAGATCCATTTTCCAAGTGAGTTGGCATCGAAAACAGAGCCGAGAAGAAGGATGGGTTCCTCGGTCGGATCCCAGTTCTTGTAAGAGTAGCCGGCAGGAATGCCAGCACGACGGGCATCCTCTTCGGTAGCTTGAGCTGGCGGTTTGCTCGCAGTGCTGGGTCTGGGGCGCGGGTGCTGAGCGTAGGTGGGCTTCGAGGCTCCAGACGCGCGACGCGGACGGGGATCGCCCTCTGCGGGAGTGTAGATAGGCACCTGACCATGATGACTATGATCAGCTCGTGCCCCATAGTAGTAACTTTGCTGGCGCTCGTAAGGTGGCGGTCGCGTCGGCGATTTCTCATAGCGTGGCAAATACTCGTAATCGTTGTCGACATCGTCGTAGACGTATGGCGACCGCGGGGAAGAGTGGTGCTTGCTGCTCGAATGCCGACGCGGTTTGCGGCCGTCCTTGTCGACTGGCACCCAGTATGTATACCGGGTGCCAGCATAGTAGCGCTCATAGTCACTTACATAATCGGAACGGTGCTTGGGCGATGAGTACGCTGAGCTATAGTAGCCGGGCGAAGAGCGGTCGGGCTCAGCGTCATAGTACGACTTGCGAGGTGAAGTCGTGTAGGTGGTGGTGTAAGTCGTGTAGTCCTGGGTTGCGCGCCGACTGTGTCCCTTGTTCGGCGTCGTCGGGTAGGAATACTGCCGAGGCGAGTAGTAGTTGTGTGATTGAGACATGCCAGGCGCAGGCGTGTGAGGTGGAGTTCGATAGTCCTGGGGCATGTAGTAAGGCGGGACTACAGGGTGTTGTGTCTGGAACATCGAGGGCCGATGAGGGCGTCCAGACGCGCCCGGCAGAGGTGGTTAATGGAAAAGGTCGATGGGTATGGCCGTTGTCGTTGGTGTTGGTGATGTAAATCCAGCAAGGGGTCCTTATCTCGGGTTTCGAAGTCGGTGACAAGGTGGAGGTGACGAGGGAGGAAGTTGAACGCGGCTCCTGTTCTCTGATGCGTACATTTGAGCTGGTATGTGGCGATTGCAAGTAATGCAATCAGGGACGAGATCCAAAGAATCCCGTGACTGAGTGGCGAAAGTGATTAGAGCTGGTTGGTAAGAATTTGGTGGTGAGTGGTAGTCCCCGATGGAACGATGCAGAAAGGGAAGAGGTTGGGTGCGGAGGGCGTAGGCGAGGGGGTATATGGGCCGCCGCGTGGACTGGAGGGATGGGCGGATGGGAGGGAGTTGGGCTAGCTGGCGTTAGGTGTTGCAGCAGGGACCAACGGCAAGGAAGCGCTGGAGTGTGGCGCTGGCAACGGGCGGCGGTCCGTCAAATCAAAGCCAAATCGTTGGTACTGGCTGTCAGCGAAACGGGTCGACCGTGCGAGATGCGATTTGAGCACAGAGCAGAGCGAGCGCGATGAGTCGTGAGAGGTGAGCTGGGATCGGGAAAAGGGGGCGCTGCGGCGGGTAGGGAGGAATAAGAGCGGCGAGTGTATGGGATAGGGCTCTTTGCCTGCCGCAACGGAGTCAGGGAGCGCAAGGTTATTTGCACTGGTGCATGCCGGCCCGAAACTATCTGGGAGGCCTGTGTCCGCTATGATGCACGCCAGCAGCAGCGAGAGCGAGGGCGAGGGCGAAGGCGCTGCAGCGTGGATCGATGGTTGGGACGCGATGTGATTGTTGTTGTTGTTGTTGTTGTCGTTGATAGTGATTAGAAATGATGACTGCTATCAGAGACATCTTGTATGCTCTCGAACATGCACCCTCCTCCTTCTCTCGCCCACCATGCTCTTCGCCACCCTCTCTCTCGTAAGCGGCGCATGTGTGCGACAGTCAGTGGTCATGCAGTGCTGCTGTTGCTAACTATGGCAAAAGGTACCGTACGCGACGGACGAGGACTAGTCAGCGCGGTGCCACAGTCCTGCTACTTCTGCTCTGATGCTCTGATGCTCGCCTGCAGTCCCATCCTACAGCCCTGTTACAGCCCTGCAACACTCCCCGTCGCATAGGCACCAGAGCAGATTCAGCAGTCCAGTAGTAGTAGACTAATAGTGTGAGTCTCCAGCAGACAGGTCGCCTACATACATACATACATACATACATACGTACACACACTGCTGCTGCTGCTGCTGCCGCTACATGCCGGGAGCGAGGGTAGCTGCTGCTGCAGCAGCAGCAGTTCATGCTCCTGTTTGCCAGCCTGCACCCGCGTCACCGCCCAGATATTTCGTCGCCCAACGCCCTGTCGCCCAATCGCGAGCGTTCCTGCATCACTTCTGCAGCTGTACAGATGTGGGCAACGTGCAACCCTGGCACGGCAGCACTAGTCTCGCGTGTGCCTTACGAGCCAGCTGCCAGCCACAGCCTTCTTCCTCCTCGGAGCCCTCCCGGGGCTGCGTGGACGGCAGCGGTGCAGCGCCCTCCTCTGTCTGTCTGCCGGTCCGGCGAGACATCCCCAAAATGAAAGGACACAGTCCCGAGCGGGCGGCCCTGACCTTTGCTTCTGGAAAAGAACGCACGCCGTGGCACGTCCATCCTTCCGTCAACCCGTCGTCCTTCCATGTCTCAGCGTCGACGCTCTGGCGCCGCCTGTTTGACTGTCTGAGCCCTCCGCACGCACCAATTCTCGTTTTTGATTGCTTCTTCATACCACCACCGCACCGTGCTCGCCACCGCCCGTCTGCAACGACCACCAACGCCACGCACGCACGCACGCCTGCCTGTTTGGTTGGGCAGCGCACAGAGCCATCGCCTGTGCTGCTGCTGCTGCTGCTGCTGCTCCGCTATGACTCCTCCCCGCCTCGCGGTGGCAAGTCGAGCTAACGAGACGCGATCCTGTGCCTTTGGAGCTCAGGCTGACCGTTCCCAAGGCGGTCGCGCAAATCGACTGGTTTCCAGTTGCTGCTGTTTAGATCTGCCAGCTGCATAGCTGCACGCTATACTCCCGGCTGCATGATCCGTACCCGCCAAAGATGAGAGCACACGCCGCCTAGTGTTTCATTGGCCACAGAGGTATCTTGCCATGCGCAACTGCCCAAAACAAGTCATATCAAAAGTTGCTCAGCCTGTTTGCGCAAGAGGCGGTGGGCAAATTGTCGCCGCACACCCCCAGCACTGCTCAATGAGCGGTCGCGTGCGCGGTTGCCACGACTGTTGCAGAGTTTTCCATCCCCAGTACGCTGATCGATGATTTAAACGCACCCATGAACGATGCAATCGAGGGCCAACCCTGGTACAAGCCGTGGCCAAATTCATGCATGTCTTTGAAGCCGTGCGACACGCGGTAGTGAGCTGCGCGCGGTGCACTGGCTCGCCCTACGCATTAGTCTCGGGGACGACTAATAGAAACGACGCACGAGACATGCAATAATATTGCCAGGGTCGAACTGTCAACAATACCCAGTCTCAATAACTCGACCCCCTCACCCTTCAACAGTCTCACTTGGCGACGCACAAATAAAACCACACGGCTCGCCGCAGATGTCATCAACACGCCTTCTTGTACTCCCGCTCATCCCAATTCATGCGCAACCTGTCACTCCTAACCATCTGCAACCAAAAGGTCATCTGTGAGTAGGTCCACGCAGGGGTTCTCGTACGACTCCAAGACGGGTGACGACAGTGCAGCCGCTGCACTTCCCAGACAAAGAAAACACAGTTCCTCCCATGTTGTGATCCGACCAGGCAATGCGCATTCTGTGCCGTTCTTGGGAACCAACGCGTACTTTTCTCATGCGAGGGCGGAAATGCGGTAGTCCACGCAGCTCTGCATGAACTGGTCCTTGTCATCTATGGGGTTCGCCGGTATGCCACGCCATTCTGTTCTCACTGCAGCTATGCTATCGTGTCTAAGCGCTGTAGCCGTTGCCGATTCTCAGCAGTCGGCTACTTGCTGTGGGTCTGATTATGATGGCAAGAGGAACAACAAGCTCCACAATACTGCGAGTCGACTTTGCGGGGATACCCTACCAAAATTTCGAAGCATCAACCACATGTGATGGCTGGTGTACTATACTGACTCTCTTAGCAGCGAATTTTTCTATTCGTCCATGCTCGATCTCGCATCGTGTCGTCACCGGTAAGGCCGATTCCCTATGTCACTTTCTGCATGTCTCCTAGTCCGTCACCCACATATCCATCACCAACCCACTCTTAGCCACTTCAAAGCACACCCACAGAATCCCATTCTCGACCCGGATACTTGCATCTCTGCAGCAGCACTGTCCTTGGTGTCACCTATCCACAATCCAATCAGAGTGCAGCAACATCAATCAATATGTCGGTTGCACCCATGCTGAACATATGCTCGGTTGACGCAATGCGACACCTCGACAACCCCTCGACACCGGACTTGAGTCGCACAATCACACCAGACATCCCATGTCCGCCACCCGCGAGCCCCTTCGTCCTAGGCGCGCCATCAGAAGGCACCATTGCCCAAAGACGGCAACTCAGGCGCGCAATCCACTCGCTCGCGCAACGACAACTCAAATCCCACACTTCAGGCATCCTAAGGTTCGAGCGCGAACGCTCCGTGTCGGTCGACAGGTCTATGGCGGATGGCAACAGCGCAATCAACTCAAGACGGAACCAGCATCGCGTGACGCTGACGAAGCGGCGGGCCATTCACCGCGTGCGCAGTCGAGCCGGCCTCACTACTGGGCAGAGGTTGTTGACGAAGAAGGAATCTATGGTTTTCTTCGGGGAATACAAGGCGAACCCGCGCTCGGGCAATTTGCTCGGTTGCGTGGTGTCGTGACTGCTGGGGGAGGGGAACATGATGATGCGACTATGGTTTATGTATATATTGGGAAACGTAATTAATGATCATGCCCGTCTTTGGATGTTCTATGGAAACTTTGATGTTCTTGCAGTCGTATGTTTGATCGTCTTGAGAGGTTGAGAGGGTGTATACCGGACTTCTTTGATTCTCGGAGCAGTTGGTCCAAGATGCGATATACTGCACATCTGGCTGGACATTCCTCATCGGCGGTGAGCAGCACTACAGCGGTGAGCAGATCTTCATGGTTGGCTGATAGGGCTGCTCGGCTGTTCCTTGAAGCGAACATCTGCCGCAGCACGGGAGGAAGAACCGCTCCCATCCCCGCGCTCACTGACGCAGCCAAACCCCGAGAGCACGCACGTGGTTCGCGATACGAGCTGTGGCTTCATCATTGCTGCCTCCAAACAACAACCTCTACGCGAACAACCAATACTCGAGACTTGTTAGGCTCATACAGCACTGTTTCACATCTCCGACCCCGACGTTATTTTCGCTTCCTTCTTGCGATCACACCACGCCGACCAGACATCCTTGTAGAACATGGCGTCAACAACATCACCTAGCCAGCTCCTCCTTCTTGCGGATCATCTCAAGCTCTCGCTACTCGAGCGGCAAAGAGCTGCTGCCCTTAACATCGAAGCCGGCAAACAAGATGCACAAATCACACGCTCCCTGATGTCCTTCCAAGAAGGCCTTGAGTACCTCGAAGCCCAACAGCAGGACCTGGGAGAAGCAGAGGATTCGGACTCCGAAGTCACCAAACTACGACACCAATACAGTGACCTATATGCACAATTCCACGGCGAAGCACCGCCCTCGCCTGAACTGCGACGACCGAACAACCCAGACCTCAGTGGAGACTTCGAAGCAGCACAAGGAAAACACCCACAGGCTCGGCGGAGCAAGAGCGTGCGCTTCCGCGACAACCCAGATGAAGAGGAAGACCCGGCAGAGACCGCCAACCGCGCCGCTCTCTTCTCAGACCAGCAGCGCTACACAGATGAGCCGGCAGCTCCCGACCAAACCGAGCTGTCAAACCAGCAGATCCACGAATACCACAAGCAAGTGCTGCGCGACCAAGACGAGCAACTCGATACTCTCGGCCTGAGCATCGGCCGCCAGCGAGTTCTGGGGCAACATATTGGCGAAGAGCTGGACATGCACAACGAAATGCTCACGGACGTCGAGAGCGGTGTGGACAGGCACCAGAACACGCTGGACCGCGCGAGGAAACGCTTGGGGAACGTTGCTAGGAAGAGCAAAGGGAACTGGAGCTGGATCACGATTGCGATTTTAATATGTGTGCTTTTATTGTTGATTATTGTTTTGAAGTAGACGGGGATGTTATGTTGCTTTTTGGTGGGGGGTTTTTGGTGCTTGTACAGAGATATCCATTCTGCTTGAGGCTGGTCCCAGCCTGGTTTTCTATTGCCCCAGACGCGTGTGAAGATAATATAACCGATGAAAACCACATGGTATACGTGGATATCCCAGTCGCGATACAATCCGTTCTGGTAAGAGCTTCACAGATCGGCAATTCTAGTCGCAGCGGCTGTGCACCAGCCAGTCCGCGCGATTGCGAGGCTTTCCAAGATCTTGTGTGGAATTGTGAAGGCTCCACTCCGATTTGCTGCTATGATCGAAGCAATATCGCAACCGTGATAACGTCCATGGAGGTCCTTCGATCGACATTGCACGCTAGCGATGAAGCCCTAGTGGTCCTCGGCAAAAGGCCTGCACCTCCTCATCAGTGCATCGCCGAGAAAGTAACGATAGCTATAAAGTGGCGCGCACGTCATACGTGCAGTGGGATGTGATGTCTGGCTGCATGAATCTTTGCTTGTATTAATCGCAAGTACTTGTCGTTGTCTTGTGAAAAAACGAACAATCAATATCGCGTAGCAGTGACATCAGTGCTTGCGTCACAGACTGCTGTGAAGACACTTGACCACAATGCATCTCAACCTTGATAATAAGGTCGTCCTTGTGACCGGTGAGCGATCCTGTCTCTATATATCCGTCGACTTGAAGCAAAAAACTAACCCGCCTCCTAGGGGGCACCAAAAGCATCGGCCACGCAATCGTGCAGTCTTTCCTCAACGAAGGCGCTATCGTGCATTACTGCTCCCGCACCGAAGCCGACATCACCATCCACAAATCTGATCGCGCCCACGGCTCTGTCGTCGACGTGTCTCAGCCCGACCAAGTGACCTCCTGGGTCGAGGATGCAGCGTCCAAAAGCGGCAGCATCGACGTCGTCGTCGCCAATGTCAGCGCTCTCGTCATGAGCAACGACCCGGCCGAGTGGCGCAAAGCCTTCGACACCGACATGATGGGCACGCACGCTCTGGTCACAGCCGCGCTGCCGCATCTTGAGAAGTCAAAGGGCAATGTCGTCACGATCTCGTCGGTGTCAGGCCGCATGATCGATTTCAGCGCCGGGCCTGGACCGTACGGTGCCATGAAAGCGGCGCTTATCCATTACACGTCGCAGGTCGCGCATAAGTATGCGTCGCAGGGCGTGCGGGCGAATACGGTCTCGCCGGGGAATATTTATGTTGAGGATGGGGTTTGGGGGAATATTGAGAAGACGATGCCAGAGTTTTTCAAGAAGCAGGTGGGTGATAATCCTTTGGGGAGGATGGGTAAGGCGGAGGAGGTCGCTGATGTTGTTGTATTTTTGGCGAGTTCGAGGGCGGCGTTCGTGACTGGTAGTAATGTGGTTGTTGATGGTGCCTTGGCGACGGGGGTACAGTTCTGAGGATTATTAAGAGGTCTCGGAATTGGGTTGGGTGTTACAATATAGTAGATATTGACTTACCTTGTTGTTGTGAATTGTTGGCACACTGCAGAAGCTGGGACATGATACAGAGCATTTCAATATCGATATTCGATCTGCGTTAATCTCGCTTAGTATGTCATCAGGCATGGAAGTAATATATATCAGTCGACCATCTATTCGGGTTGGATCAATAGTTGCTTTCATCCATTTTGACCTCACACAACGACCACACATTGCCTGTAGTAAGTTTGTTGAACTGAATTTGAGATCGATTTAGCTGACCGGATTTCTATCCATCAACCACACAAGAACATGCACCAGTCCTGACACCAGACAAGGGCCTATCGTTCTCTGACACATATATAAGTCTACTCGATACATGATATTTATCATTAAAAAGGCAGAGACTCTCTTCGAACATTCACCATATATCCACAAGGGTTAGAGTTGGGGTTAAATTTACCACTCATCAACGCTGCACTCAGGCAGTCCATATGTGGATACGCACAAGATGTCAAATGCTTTCACCGAAGCACTCGTTCATAGTCTTGACCAGAGTATAATAGGGCGCTCCGAAAAGAAACAATGTCCAATGTTAGAAAGCACAACCGAGATTCGGAGCCCACCGACCGCTATGACGTCGCTTTCTCTCAAGTTCTACGAAGGTAGAGACAATGCGATTTCCTCTAAGGGATAGCGTTGGAACACTAAGCATTAGTAAATGTAGGGTAAGCGAACAAGCGAATGCAGATGTAACACCATGACGCCGGGAAGCAACCGTTTCTTCGCTCCGAAAAAAGCTCGCTTAGAACGCCCGTGCCGTCGAGGACCTCCCATATGATCGCCCGGTCCGCAAACGACCCCAACGATTGGGTACTGATGTTTTGG
Organism: Cladosporium cucumerinum; assembly: GCA_023634325.1. Taxonomy (NCBI): domain Eukaryota; kingdom Fungi; phylum Ascomycota; class Dothideomycetes; order Cladosporiales; family Cladosporiaceae; genus Cladosporium; species Cladosporium cucumerinum. The sequence continues at coordinate 1,087,571 of JALDQA010000002.1, forward strand.
GGATTTCCTGTGCAATTTGGAGATACTCGGGATGGTCAAGTACCGAGATTCATGAGCCCATCAGCCTTGATAACCAGGTTTGACTTCATATTTCCAAATTTGGACTACAGCATTTAGACTTCGACCAGACTGTCGTGCCGGACAGCGGCGAGCCCGGTTCCACAACCGTACCTTAATTTATTTTTAACAATACGGGTTATGATGTTTTGCTCCATATATGCCAAGATGCAAATACGAACTGAATGACGATCTCTAGGGTCTTCGTTTATATATAATCAAGTATTCGTGTCTCAGACTTGAGGTATTCAACAAGCTCATCTACCACAGCATCCAAACACACAACTTCCATTTCCATTCCCCCACCAACAGCAACGACCAACCAGTCAACCAGCAACAATGCAGTTCACCACCGCCGCCGCCGCTCTCATGCTCAGCTCCGTCTGCAGCGCCGCTGTCCTTCCTCGCGAGGACACCACCTCCAAGCCCGCCGAGTCTCAGAAGTTCATCACCCACTCTAAGCCCAAGGGCGCCGAGGGTTTCGACAACTCCCTTGGCTACCTCTTCGCCGAGTACTCTTATGGCGGCGGATACTACGCTACCCTCCACACCGCGAAGTCAGACGCCATCACTGGCTCCATCTCCGACTCTGCCCTCAGCTTTGGCGATGAATACCCTCAAGGCTTCGTGGTCACCGAGCCTAACGAGCAGTACCCCAACTCCATCGCTCAGATTTTCAGCGGCCAGGACGGTACCCCTGGTATGACCGTCGAGGACGGCCTTCTTATCTGGAACTCTCCCAGCGGCACTCCGATCACCTGGTTTGGTAAGTCTTTCCGTCATGTTGTTGTCGTGAGAGCTGTAAACTAATTTTCAACAGCCTGCGAGAACTGGGCTCTCCGCTGGGGACCGGCCACCGCCCTCTTCGTCAAGTGGGACAACTCGACCACCACCGAGGGCTGCGTTGACGTTGACCTCGTGGTTGAGTACGTGTAAATGCGTGTTGACGCATAGCTCGCTGGGCTAAGTCCATTTGTCCATTGATGATCCCGCATATCAGCATTGCCCACATCTGATATGGCCTTAAAAATTCATATAGATGATAGATTACGAATAATGAAGCAGTATGCAACTATTGCCTCTACAATATTGTCGTTGGCCAGGTGTCGTGCATACTCCAGTCCCGCATCGAGTTTTTGTGTGTTTATCGCAAGGCGACGATCCTAAAATGTAGCCTCACCGAGCTTTTTGCTGGTCCGCAGTACCAAGCTTGTTCCACTTCCAAGAATAGGTCCAGTCTGAAGTTTAGCAGATATTTGGCGGCAACCCTGTCAGGGTTCGCACAGAACTTGCCAGGGATGTATTTCAGCTACTATCCGGTCCGGCGCTCCAACACAGCGTGTTAACGGTTTGATGAACAAGATGTGTGATGCAATACGGCTGCAATGACCAAGCTAACACAATGTGACGTACACCATGCTCAAGGTTTATCCTGACCTTCCTCAATCCAAGTCTCGAATATCATGTTACCAGCTTGGACCTTACGGATAGGTATGGTAGTGAAGTTCGGAGCATTGCTGCTGCCATCGTGTTCACCAGGCTGTGCGGGAACCCAAGGCTGCGGATGGCTCACAGGAGCATCGCCGTCAGGTTTGAGCTCAACTGCGACTGTGAACGTGCAACCCTGCGGCAGAGGTCTTAGTGCGGACTGACAATTGGTGAGTTTGCTCATAGTGGCGCGGAACTGTTCTTCCATATCGACCTGAGGTAGCACATCCACATCTTCGCCTTCTGAGTCTCTCCTCTCGAGTGGTGTGTCCAGATCAGCAGCGGGCACAGCAGGAAAACGTGACGCGTCAAAGACGAATCTTTCCATGGCCTTGTTCTCTTTGCTGAAGATGACAACAGCCACACTGGCTATGGCTCCCTTTAGAAGCTCAATTTCCACGGCAGCTATTGCATCGTTGATCCAATCGCAGACTTTCGGGTGGCGGTTTTGGCGAACAGGATGATTGTATCTCCTTGCTGTCAAATACGATGTCTGTGGGTAGAGTGACCGCTCGTACAGAATCGTATGGACTGCCACAGTGAGGAACTCCGTGAACTCGGCGACCAGGATCCTGAAAGTCGGTGCCTGGTCTGCCATTATGATGCTTTGGACACCGAGGTTGGTGGATCGTCGCGAATGCTGAGAACCTATCACGTCTGACGAGACTGTTGGTTGTCAACGAGAGATGGCTGATCAGTTTGAAAAGATGCGCGAAATACCCGCCTGAACACCACGATCTAGTCTTTTGTAGATTTTCCGAGTACAGGCCTTAACAAGTAGGCAGCAAGCTGCAAGTGAAATCGGGCAATTCTTGCCTCAGGCAGGTTCGTCAGGCCAAAGTCAAAGCGTGACCCTGCATATTTGGACTTGGGTGACTTTCTTGTTCTTCGCACAACAAGGCGAGCGTATACGGCACCTGTGCATATCATTCCTTTACTACCAACAAGTGAGCTGCTGTTTAGCGTACCAACACCGTTCAAACATCGCTCGCAAGGATCTCGGTGCCAAGAAGCCTTCCAGCCGACAACAACGACCGGACGTTGACCTTTGCGGTGAAATTTGAAGACGAGCTGCGTGTCATCGGTCTGCTGAGAATCTGACCAGAAACCCGCGACAACTCTCTCTACGACTGCACAGAAGCGGCATTCTATGTTGCACGACTTATTGTAGCGGGCACTAGCAGCTTTAGCCACATTCGGATCCCGCAACATGGAGGAGCAACTAGTGCGGTTGCTTACCGAAACGCAGTCTTCACAGCAAGATCTCAGAAAGGCTGCGGAGTTGCAACTCAAGCAACAATATGCCAATCCCGACTTCCCCATCGGTCTGGTCTCCATAGGACAGCACAGCAACGTGCCCATCCAGGTCCGACAGAGCGCTTTACTCTACTTAAAGACTTTTGTTCTCGCGAGCTGGTCACCCGCCTTTGACGAGTTCAATGGTCAGCTATACAACGACGAAAGCAGGAAATCCCAAATCCGCCAGTCGCTTCTTGGAATCGCACTGAGTGAGCACGATGAGCGCAAGATCAAGAGTGCGGCCAGCTTGGTGGTTAGCAAGATTGCCACTGCTGACTTTCCGGACGCCTGGCCTGACCTGCTCCCTACTGTCTTGAACGTGGTGTCTAGTGGGTCTGATGGACAGCTTCATGGTGCGCTCAAAGTCTTGAATGAGCTTGTCGACGATTGTTTCAACGAGGAGCAGTTCTTCAAGGTTGCTCGTGACCTCACGAAGGCGGTCTACGATGTTGCTATTGCTGAGCACAGGAGACCAATCCTGCGTGCACTGGCAGTGTCTGTCTTCAGGTCAACATTTGACACCTTGGAAATGGTGATGGAGGATCACAAGGCTGCTGTAAAGGCATATGCCGAAGAGACGATGACAGGCTGGATTCCCTTCTTTTTGTCCATGCTCAAGTCGCCTCTGCCGCCCGCTCCTCCACAAGACAAGAATGAATCGGCTCCAGGCGTACCCGAGACTTATAGAGGTCTTGTCGCACTCAAGCTACAGGTTGTCAAGGTTCTTATGCGTATCCGAAGTCTATTCCCTTCGATCTTGTCACCTCAGAGTCAAGAGTTGTTCTCTGCCACATGGAGCGAGCTTTCGACGCTGCAGAGCCAATACCACTTGATGTACATCGAGGAAGATCGCCAAGGTCGTCTGGAAGATGCAGATGGCTTACCATACACTCTTGATTTCTTGGTTTTGGAGGAGCTTGACTTCATGCAGGCTTGCTTTAAGGCGCCTCCAGTCCGCAAAGAGCTCGAACATCAACTTCAGAACCAGAACAACTGGGTGACTGAAGTGATGAAGGTGGCCGTTGCTTATGCTCAAATCACATACGAGGAGGAGGGTCTCTGGGACATCGACGTGAACATCTTCTTGTCAGAGGAAGCCAATGTCACGGCCAACTACACACCACGTACTGCCTGTGGCGACCTTGTCATCAAACTCGGCGAGTGGCTCAATGCAGCCACTGTGGAAGGTCTGCTCACTTACACGAGACAGCTTTACGTGGAGAACTCAAGCTGGAAGACCAAAGAAGCGGCTCTCTACCTCCTAAATCAGCTGCTCAGCGATTTTCAGGATGTCGAGAAGCAGATAGGCTCTGACTCAGCCAACGGCTACGTCGACTTCATTAAGCACGCTCTTCAGGAGGAAGAGGTCTTCCTTCGTGCCCGTGGCTTCCTTGTCGCTGGTAGTCTGACCAGAACATCTGGAGATGCTCTGATGCCAGTTGCCACATCCTTCATGGAGGCCTCACTACACGCTATCTCAAACGACGCCTCCGAAGTCGTCAAGGTTTCTTGCATCAGGGCTCTGCAATACTATCTTGCAGCACTGCCGCCTTCTGTCACCTTGCCATTGCAGCCTGCAGTTGTCGCAGCCATCAATGACTTCCTGACAACACAAGACCTCAGCGAGCTTGCCGACAGTGACGATTTGCTCATCACTGTGATTGAAACTTTGCGAGATGCCCTTCTGCTGGACCCCAAGTCTTGTCTCACTGGCGGCGGCATTGACTTGTTGTTCACTGTCGCATCACAAGGCGCGAGCAACTTCCAAATTTCTCTCATGATCTCAGAAACATTTGAAGACATCGCAAACACCATTGCTGCGATTGGTAATGATGAATTCGCCCAGCTCGCAGCCAAAGTACTTCCCTCTTTGATGGGTGCATTCGATGTGGCATCCATGACTGAGGAAGACGATTTGGCCAACCTCGCGGCTGAGTTGTTGTCAGTATTGGCAGCCGAAGCGACGACGCCATTGCCTCCCAACTTTGCTGCCACGTGTATGCCTCGTTTGAACAGACTGCTCCTCGGGTCCCAAGATGAGGAGCTTCTGAAGTCGGCTACTGCGGCAGTGAAGAATATGCTTATCCATGACCACGAGCAAGTGTTCGCTTGGCAAGACGAAGCTGGCAAAGGCGGACTGGAGGTAGTCCTGATCATCATCGATCGCCTGCTCAACCCTGATGTTGATGACAACGGTGCCGCTGAGGTTGGAGGTCTGGCAGCTGAAGTCGTGGAGAAGGCAGGCGGAGAACGACTTGGACCTTACCTTGCGCAGTTGCTGAATGCGGTTGCCGTCCGTCTCGGAACGGCAACTCAAGCACATCTTATCCAGAGCTTGATTCTCGTGTTCGCACGACTCTCACTGCTTTCTGCACAGGAAGTTGTTACATTCTTGGCTGATGTGCAGGTTGGCGACAAGAGCGGCCTGCAAGTCGTGATGAGCAAGTGGCTGGAAAACTCGGTCAACTTCGCTGGATACGACGAGATCAGGCAGAAGTAAGTGTTGTTTAAGGAAATTTGGCGATGTACAAATGCTAACTTTGAACAGCGTTGTTGCGCTTTGCAAGCTGTACGATCTCCAGGATCCTCGCCTCGCCGAGGTGCAAGTTAAGGGCGACCTTGTGGTCACACAATCCAACCGTATCATGACCCGCTCGCGTGCACGCGCGCAACCTGACCAGTACACGAGTGTCTCTGCTCAGCTGAAGATTATCAAGGTGCTTGTCGAAGAACTTCTCTCAGGTTCTGGACCACGCTCCTTGGACGCGGCAGCAGCAGCCGAACTTGACGAAGAGCTTAGTGATGATGGCGAGTGGGAAGACGACCCAGCGGATTTCTTGGACCTTGGATCGGGCATGACCAAAGCGCAGCTCATGGCACTGGGTGCAGAAGATAGCGCTGAAGCGCGAGCTCGCGACGACGAGACACAGACCGCTTTGCTTGAATTCTTCAGACTGAAGGCAGCGGATCCCAGTTTCGGAGCTGTCTTCGCACAGCTCACGCCGGCAGAGCAGGAGAAGCTCAGGAACATGAGTTAGGCATAGGCACAGCATATACATGCTAATGGGCTGACACGATTGAGGACTTTGACTTGACGAATGCATAAAATATCAATAAACGTTAGCGGGCCGTTGCATGGCGTCGCGTCGCATGGCCAACACTCGATTGCATATTGATGCGACACGTCCCTGCTTGCCCTTGCGTGCGGTCATACCATATCGCCCTGCTTATCACCGGCTTCGAGAAGACTTCTACGTTGGCCCTCGACCGCATGGCGATGACTGTGCTGCGGGAGCCAATCGAGCCAATTCTGCCCTTTCCCCGCGGCTTTCCCCACCGATATAACGAAATGACGCTGTTAGCGTACCGTTACCGCGTGCTGGGGGGGGGGGCTTGACTAGCTCGCGGCGCAGGCGAAGCAACCGAGTCCCAGCCTTCGTCCTTGGAGTTGCATTGCTTGATGTCGGCCCCCGAACTCTCTTGCTCGCTCGCTGCACGACTGCAGACCTCACTTCCCCGTTCGCGTGACCCTTGCTGTCCTCACCTGCTGTGTCCGCGCGCATTGACGCCGTTACCGCGACTCCCACCTCGTCACAGTCTCGTCCCCAGTTTCAACCCCGCCGCGCGCCCTCAACCGCCGTTGCATGCAATATTGGCTTTGATAGAGCGTTCTGGTCCGCGACTAGATGGCTCGCAAGGCGAGGCAGAGGATCAGCTATGGTGAGCCCTCACACTCTCTCCAATGCGTGCGCACGATTGCGTGATGCGACGCGACCGTTGTACCGCTTATCGCGCACCCGGCTGACATGAGCAGTCCTGCCTCTCGCCAACCAGAAGGGTGGACATAGACTAGGCGTCAACGGCCTTGCTGTCGATGTCGACAACTCCACACTGTATGCCTCCTTCTTCGCCCACAAGCATGCCTACCATCACAGCCCGGATCACACATATTGACAACGACACAGATATTCCGGTGGTCGAGACGGTGTCATATGCGCCTGGGACCTCGGACTGGACTTGAACAATACCGTCGAACCAGCTGCCGACTTCAAGCCTCCTCCGACCGCTTTCCGCCAGCAGGTCCAGGCGCACACACATTGGATCAACGACATTGCGCTCTGCCAGTCGAACCAGGCGCTCCTGTCTGCTTCCTCGGACATCACAGTCAAGCTATGGCGACTATCAGCGGCCGATGGCATGCCGCCCCAGTCCATAGGGCTGCACAGCGATTACGTCAAGACTCTGGCTGTGCCCTCCCAAACGAGCGATTGGGTCGCGAGTGGCGGCCTGGACAGAAAGATATGTCTCTGGGATCTCAATGGAGCGGGACAAAAGCTGTGCATTGATGTTGGAGAAGATGAAGCGGGAAGCCTGACGGCCAAAGAGAAGGGAAGTGTGTACGCTCTCGCAGCGACGAACAATGTTCTGTGCAGCGGAGGGCCTGAAAGTACTGTCAGAGTATGGGACTCTAGGACTGGCAAGAGGATAACCAAACTCGTGGGTCACACTGACAACATCCGCGATGTACTGGTCAGCCAGGATGGTAGCACCATTTTGACCGCCAGTAGCGATCGCACAGTCAAGGTGTGGAGTACGGTTGCTGGTCGATGCATGTACACACTCACTATGCACGACTCTAGCGTGTGGAGTCTCTGCTCCCAAGACCCGGATTTGAGCGTCTTCTACTCGACCGACAAGAACGGAATGGTGGCGAAGACAGACACACGAAACACAATTGAGCTTGACGAGGGTCTCTCTGTCGCCTTGTGTCAGGAACACGAAGGTGTGCACAAGGTCAAGGCTGCAGGAGGCTACGTCTGGACAGCTACTAGTAGGCCTAGCATTAACCGTTGGGCGGATATCGACACCAAGGATGCCGAGATCGACATTCCTGATAACTACACCCACAAGCCTCACCGTTCGAGCATGGCACCGACGATCACGCGATATACCAGCCCGTCGGATTCGAAGGAAAGCGGGTCTATCGCCAATGGCGTCGCGAAAAAGATTCCGCTGAAGCACATGCTACGACTGAGCAATGCAGCATATTTCCCGACACTAGTAGCACCGCCAGACAGTGAGACGAACGATGGGACTACACCAAGGCGCAGATCCACCGTAGATAAAGCTAGCGAGGACCTTGTCGTATCGCAGCCTGTACGAGACCAGCCGGATTACGCGATCGAGGGACAGAACGGCCTGATCAAGCATGTAATGCTAAACGACAGAAGGCGAGTACTTACATTGGACACCGCAGGCGAAGTCATAATGTGGGATTTGCTCAAGTGTGTTCCAGTAAAGTCGTTCGGCAAGAGACATATTGAAGACGTCCAGGCCGAGGTTACAACTAACGGCACTGTGGCCAACTGGTGTCAAGTCGATACACGTACAGGCAGCGTCACAGTCATTCTGGAGGAGAACAACTGCTTTGATGCTGAGATGTATGCGGACGAACTGGATCTAGACGAAGACATCGAATTCCGCGACGATCAGCGCATCAATCTTGGCAAATGGGTGCTGCGCTACCTTTTCTCTAGCTTGATCACAGAGGAGATCGAGCGTGACCAAGCGTACAGGACTCAGCTTTTAAATGCCCAGGAGCAACCGAAAATGCAACGCGAGAATGCACCTGGGTCGATTCAAATGCCGGAAACCGAAACTGCAGACGGATGGCAAGTCTTGTCATCAGGGCCACCTTCGGCATCTACTGTCAAACCCACAAATGGTTACACAACAGTGCAGACGCCTGGGATCCCTATCGGACTGGCTACTCCGGGCGTGACAATGGCATCTCCAGCTTTCATCAGAACGGGTGCCGGTGCCCCTACCGCTTCGGAAACTTCAGGCGATGGCGAGCCGCTGGACAGAACTGTGTCGCAATCATCCCGAAGGTCTACTGACCGTCATAGCGACTACTTCTCTACTTCTCGGATTGCAAGCTCCGACATTGTTTCGCCTGGAGCTGCAAAATTGCCTGTTACGCCCGGGGAAGGCAACGAGCCCACTACGCCATCAGACGGCGCTGCAGCGAAAGACACCCCAAGCAAGGATGGCTTATTCGGCAAGAAGTTCCGCATGGGCATGTCGTTCAGCGGTATGAAGAAGATGGGTCGCCAGCCTCAGGCTGCAGACAAAGACAAGCCTGCGGCCGTTGAAGAAAAAGAAGAGACAGAGTCGGACTCCCGCTCGAGCAAGACAAGTAACTCGCGGGTGGTCGACGAGAACTTCCTCGGCACTGTCCAAAAGATTCGCTTTGCTTACGAAGACTCACTCAATTCACAATTGCAGTCACAAGTGGCACGCGACAATGGCTTACCTGTGGCCATCAAGCCCCTCGAGCTGCCTTCGGCCATTACTCCATCCTTGCCTGCCGAGACGCCCGTCCTCAAGCCTCCGCTCAACACAACAATTCTCATTCAAGAGGACCGACCTGAAGCAGGTGGCGTCGCCGATCTCTTCGAGGGCACTGTTGGTGCACTGGGCGAGCTGTGCGATGCAGTTGAACGCGCCGCGCCCATGTGGCTTGGTGATGTACTCCTCCGAAACCAAGTTCCTCACAAGGATATCTCCAAGATCAGCTTCGTGCTGGAGCCGTGGCAGGCTGACGGGGCGGGCGCGGACGCCGAAAAGTACACTCCTCTGCCTAGCATCGCTGCCGATGGTAACAACCGCCTCAATGCTAACAGAATGTTGCGGGCGAAGAAGATACTGGCATACGTTGCTGAGCGTATGGAGCCTGGCGTCGAGGACGAGAAAGAGAAAGAGGGCGCGTTGAAGCCGGAAGAGTACTTGGAGCTCTGGTGTCACAACCAGGTAAGCGATACAAATTACATCCTATCCTCGTCGACAGAACATTGACATGAAACCTCACAGATCGTCCCCGCCAACATGACCCTCGCCACCATCCGCTCCTCCATGTGGCGCGGCGGCGGCGATGTCCTCCTCTACTACAAGTCCAACGGCCGCAAGGAGATCAAACACACTCCCGCGGTCAACTCGCTGCTCTCACCACAACCAGCTGTGCGCCAGGAAACGCAGCAGCAGGCTCCGAACCTTCCATTCTCGCCGCCTCCGCAGGCTCAGCAGGCGCAGGAAGAAGCCAAGGTCGCGTCTTAGGGAGGCGGGTTCTTTCGGCACACGTGATGATTTTGTTGTGCGGACGGGTATTGTAGATAGTGTCGTGGGGCGGTGTATAATTGGTAATACCTTTGTCCGCAAGGGCGTAACGTACAGTCAGGGTTTCCTGTTTCTTGGTGGTTTCCAGGGTTGTGGCGCATGAGTTTCTGTTTGCATGAATCTGGTGAATAGCGAGACTCGAGAGCGTCGGAGATTGCTCCCGAAAGAACCCGTGTTCTTTGTAGTGCTAGAATAGCATTCTTGCGCCATACACGAGGCCAGACATCCAACCGGGAGGCAGCTCTCTGTTCGCCACCAGGCCAGATCAGATATAGCGGAACATGTTTTCTCTAACGCTCCGCTTCATTGACACGGGCTAATCCAAAAAAAGTCAGTAGCGGAAGCCCAGGTGATACTCTCAAGTGATCAAATTAAACGTACCTGGCCACCCTCCAACTCGACACCAGCTTCTCCTCCATCGCCCGCGAGGCCAGACATTTTCTGGCGAAGCTCCTCGTCCAGCTCTGCGATGGTTTTCTTTTTGGGAGCCGGTTTCTCTTCGCCTTGGAAATCCTTTTGCTTAGAGGTTTCGGCTTTTGCTTGTGAGGACTCTGAGGCTGAGGTTGTGCTGGAGAGGCGGATGGTTTGCTGCAGGGGACGCAGTGTTGCGGCGCGGAGAGTTGTGCGAAGCATCGTGGTAGGCTTATGGGTGATGTGAGATAGCTTTACAGGGTGATCAGAGTGGAATTGATATCATAAGAACGTGCAGTCGAGGACTATAGAGATGCTTGGAATGTAGTGTACATGTCGGGCATATGTAACATGGTTTCGATTGCATGCCGTTGACCGACGATTTCATCATAGCTTTTCCTTTTGGTCGAGCGAAAGTCTACACATGACGTTTCACTGGTAAATGGTGGACTGGATGTCAAGGTCTGGTAGTAGTCAGATGAATATGTTAATCCACTCACATGCTACAATTGAGATATATGAAACATCTGATGGTAAAATATTCCGGTTGAGCAAACGCAGCCAATACTACCTTACCTTAGCAGCAGCGCAAACTGCAGATTTATGTGCACAACCAAGCTACCGTCCACAAACTTCTGCTCTGTCGAACTCGCAACTTCAAGTTATAGCAACTTCAAACGCAACTGCGATCCCACCTCCCACTCCACTACACCACATATACCCACCGTCACCATGCCCGTCGTCAAAGGTGGTGTCTGGACCAACATCGAGGACGAGATCCTCAAAGCCGCCGTCTCCAAATATGGCCTCAACCAATGGGCGCGCGTGTCCTCGCTGCTCGCGCGCAAGACGCCCAAGCAGTGCAAAGCGCGCTGGGCCGAATGGCTGGACCCCGGCATCCGGAAGATCGAATGGAGTCGCGAGGAAGATGAGAAGCTGCTGCATCTGGCGAAGCTGATGCCCACGCAGTGGCGGACGATTGCGCCTATCGTCGGTCGGACAGCGACGCAATGTCTGGAGCGCTATCAGAAACTGCTGGACGAGGCGGAGGCGAGGGAGAGTGGCGAGCTGGGACTTGGAGGACCGGAGGGTGGCGAGGCGGCGGCTCCTAGTGCGGACGATGTTAGGAAGCTGCGACCTGGCGAGGTGGACCCGGAGCCCGAGTCGAGGCCTGCGAGGCCGGATACGATTGATATGGATGAAGATGAGAAGGAGATGCTGTCGGAGGCGAGGGCTAGATTGGCGAACACACAGGGTAAGAAGGCAAAGAGAAAGGCTCGCGAGAGGCAACTTGAGGAGAGCAAGAGGATGGCACAGTTGCAGAAGCGACGAGAGTTGAAGGCGGCTGGAATCAATGTCAAGGTTACTACGAGGAAAAAGGGCCAAATGGACTACAACGCCGACATTCCTTTCGAGAGGGCACCGGCGCCTGGCTTCTACGATACCCAGGAAGAGATGGCGAGCAATGAACGTTCGCGCGAAGCGTTCGATCCAAGAAAACAACAACTGGCGAACAAGCGCAAGGGCGATGGACAGGACGAGGGCCAAGAAACTAAAAGGAGAAAGAATGACAAGGATAGCGGAGCTGCTGCGTATGCTGCTGCAGCAAAGGCCGGACAGCTTCAGAGAATCAGGGAGGCAGAACAGAGCAGCAAGAGGAGAGGCTTGACACTGCCTGCTCCCCAAGTCAGCGAGAGCGAGCTTGAGGACATTGTCAAGATGGGCATGACTGGTGATCGAGCGAGCGCATTGGCTGGAATCAGCGAGAACGACGCGACCAGAGGTCTTGTTGGAAACTACTCAAACATGGTCGGCGCAACTCCCATTCGTACACCCAGAGCACCACAAGAAGAAGATCGAATTGCGAACGAGCTCAGGAATGCCCGCGCTAGGACCGAAACACAATCAGCCCTGCTAGGCGGAGAAGCAACACCAATACACGAAGGCATCAACACTACAGGCTATGAAGGTGTTGCACCTTCTAAGCAAGCGCTCACCACACCCAACCCTCTTGCAACACCCATGCGCTACGGCAATATGACAGGCGCAACTCCTAGAGGACCTGGAGCTACTCCTATGCGCACGCCGCGCGACAACTTCCGCCTCAACCCTGAAGATGGCAGCATGCAACTCGTTGGTCAAACACCACGCGACGTCCGCCTGCAGGAACAAGCGGCCCGGAGCTCACTACGTGGAAAGCTCTCCAGCCTTCCTAAACCGAGAGAGATGGAGTTTGAGCTTGACCTGCCCGAAGAACAAGTAGAGCTTTCTGCTGCCGAAGCCGAAGCTCTTCAGAAGGAAGATTCTGCCGCACGCGACAGACGTAACGCTGCTCTTGCGGAGGCGGCTGCACTGGCCGACTTCAAACGCCAGACTCGTGTCGTTCAGAGGGGCTTGCCTCGTCCGAAGGTCATCGACCTTGACTCTCTGCTCAAGGTGGCCCACGCAACGGCCGACCCTATCGCTCGTCAACTTGCCGAAGAATCGGCGCTCCTCATCGCGCACGATGCGGCCAAGTTTGGCGGCGCACGTGTGAAGAGCTCCCCCAAAGTCGCCTTGAATGCGCTTGACGAAGAGAGCATGCAGAAAGCTCAAATGGAGGTCATCCTAGAAATGGGCCAGGATGCATCTGTTAGGTCCCAGTTTGGTTCAGCCTTTGCACGTGAGTGGCAGAACGCACATGATGCAGGCGGCAAAGTCCTTCCTGGACTTGCAGGCTACGCAGAGGATGAGCTTGACGAAGAGCAGCTTTTGACAGAAGCCTTCGACAACGTGCAAGATGCACTTGCAGAGTCTGCGCAACGCGGACAGACGCTTGAGAAGAAGCTGGCGAAGCACCATGGCGGCTATGTCGAGCGTGCCCGCAGATTGCGAGCAAAGATCAATGAGGCGGCAGAGTTTTTGGAAAAGACCACATTGGATACCAGCACGGCGCGGACAGCACAGTATGCAGAAAACGCGACTCTGCAGACACGCTTAGAGGGGTTGAGAGAAGAGGTCAGTTTTGTGAGGAAGCGCGAGCGAGAGGCACAAGAGGTGTACCGACTAAGAAAGGGAGAGTTGGAATCGCTCGCAGTATGAATGGATGGGAGGTCGGGTTTATTACTAGATGTGTAAATGTACGTGTATAGCAGACGAGCAAAAGTGAGGGCTGCTTCAATGCAAGCCGGTCGTGCCTTCCTTCACTCTGAAGCGTGTTGTTGCCTTCATTTGTTTGCCTTTCCTTTTTTTGAGATTACCACACACCCTGCATGGTGATTGTTCAATATACATTCATCCACCTCAATGAGCACAATGTCTTCGGAAAGACTGGCATACAGCAAGATCGAGGACGAGCTCGTTGAAGAGTACCCGAACACCAGTCTGAGCCCGCGACGACCCCGTCACGAGGGTACAGCTTGTAAGCCGCATTTTTGCGCCTGCCCGCTAAAAATTCATGGCGCGCATCCAGACCCTCATCACTGTCCGTAGCGGAACGTCTGCTACTACAACTCCATCTACAGTCCAACTCACATCAAAGAACCCTTGGACCCCTTGGAAATCCTCCTGGGTTCACGGCTCAGAATCAACGACGATCACCCGCCGCGCCAGCCCCAGCGCATTCACAAAATGGCCGAGTCCAGATTCAAGAGGCAGAAGGTCTCTGATGAGACCAGCGCCGCCGACAAGGCCAACCCTTACCTGGCCCACATGCACGACAACGGCAACGATGATGCAGGATCAAATGTCTACTCCAACGGTGGCGCCTCTACTTCGCTCGACTCTTTCCAGCGCCACGCCACCACCGCAGAGGGCGCGATGAAGGTTGAAGATGGCCCTAAGAACCCTTTCAACGGCAACCAGCTCTCAGACCGATACTTCAGCATCCTCAAAACCCGTCGCAACCTCCCTGTGCACCAGCAGCGTGCCGAGTTCCTCGAGCTCTACCAAAAATCACAAATCCTGGTCTTCGTTGGTGAGACTGGTTCCGGTAAAACGACACAGATTCCTCAGTTCGTCCTTTTCGATGATCTGCCGCAATCGCAGGGCAAGATGGTTGCCTGTACACAGCCGCGTCGTGTGGCCGCTATGTCGGTTGCGCAGCGTGTGGCGCAAGAGATGGACGTCACATTGGGCGAGGAGGTCGGTTACAGCATTCGTTTCGAGGATATGACTGGCCCGAAGACCATCATGAAGTACATGACAGACGGTATGCTGCTGCGTGAGGCTATGAACGACCACGACTTGAAGCGCTACAGCACAATCATTCTTGACGAAGCCCACGAACGTACGCTCGCCACGGATATTCTGATGGGTCTGTTGAAGGAAGTTGTGAAGAGGAGGCCTGATCTTAAGATCATCATCATGTCTGCCACGCTTGATGCACAAAAGTTCCAGAAGTACTTCATGAACGCGCCGCTTCTTGCTGTGCCTGGTCGTACTCACCCCGTCGAGATTTTCTACACTGCGGAGCCGGAGAGGGACTACGTTGAGGCAGCGATCAGAACAGTATTGCAGATTCACGCCACGGAACCAGAGGGTGACATCCTGCTTTTCCTTACTGGTGAGGAAGAGATTGAAGACGCGTGTCGGAAGATCAACTTGGAGGCGGACGACATGATCAGAGAAGCAGACGCAGGACCTCTAAAGTGCTACCCTCTATACGGTTCGCTCCCTCCACACCAGCAACAGAAGATCTTCGAGCCCGCACCCAAGGCCTTCAAGCAGGGCGGCAGACCTGGCAGGAAGGTCGTCATCTCCACCAACATCGCCGAAACATCGCTCACCATTGATGGTATCGTGTACGTGGTCGACCCTGGTTTCAGCAAACAGAAGGTTTACAACCCTCGCATTCGTGTCGAATCCCTCCTGGTTTCGCCAATCAGCAAAGCATCAGCCCAGCAGCGTGCTGGTCGTGCTGGTCGTACCCGCCCTGGTAAGGCATTCCGCTTGTACACTGAGGCGGCATTCAAGAAGGAGCTCATTGACCAGTCATATCCCGAAATTCTGCGTTCCAACTTGTCATCTACAGTGTTGGAGCTGAAGAAGCTCGGCATTGACGATCTCGTTCACTTCGATCTTATGGATCCTCCTGCGCCAGAAACCCTTATGCGCGCGCTGGAGGAGCTAAATTACCTTGCTTGTCTGGACGACGAGGGTGAGCTGACCCAGCTCGGCCAGCTTGCTTCCAACTTCCCTCTCGACCCTGCTCTTGCCGTCATGCTTATCAGCTCTCCTGAGTTCTACTGCAGTAATGAGATGCTTTCCATGACTGCTCTTATTTCCGTCCCGCAAGTGTTCGTCCGTCCTGCGGCTGCACGCAAACGCGCCGACGAGATGAAGGACCTATTCGCTCACGAGGATGGTGACCACCTTACCATGCTCAACGTCTACCACGCTTTCAAGTCGCCTGCCGCGCAGGAGAATGCAAAGCAATGGTGCCACGACCACTTCCTGTCCTTCCGCGCTCTGCAGCAAGCCGACAATGTGCGCATGCAGCTTAAGCGCATCATGGAGCGCGAGGAGATCGAGCTTGTGTCCACACCTTTCGAGGACAAGAAGTATTACGAGAACATCCGCCGTGCACTCTGTGCCGGTTTCTTCATGCAGGTCGCAAAGAAGGACACCTCGGGCAAGAACTACAGCACTGTCAAGGACAACCAGAGCGTCCTGCTTCACCCGTCGACTGTCCTCGGCCAGGACAGCGAGTGGGTGCTGTACAACGAGTTTGTGCTCACCAGCAAGAACTACATCCGTACCGTTACTGCTGTGAAGCCTGAGTGGCTGTTGGACATCGCGCCGATGTACTACGATCTCGACTCGCTGCCCAAGGGTGACGTCAAAACTGCTCTGCAGCGCACTGCTGACAGGATGAAGAGGCGCGAGGCTGTGAGCAAGGGCAAGAGGTAAATGTCGAGTGCACGAAATTGCTTGTAGCTTATTGCGCAGCGTGGCCATCAGCAAGATGCTCAGCACGCATGCTTGCTTAGATACAGGGAGATATGATCGATCGAATTGAGGGTCACCTCCATAACAAGTTAATTTGCATCCTCGCCACTACGACTGTGTATTTAAATTTTTTTGCGTTGTCAAAACGTACAGTATTTTGATATCTCGAGTGTGTTTCGACGTATCTACATGTAAAGTCTGCCGTATGAGCATATATGCAAGTGATGATGAACGGCACGTGCTCGCACGTTTCGTCATTGATGATGGAAGTCCCGCCTCGAGGCCGATCGCGTTCCTGCTGATGTCTGCCTGGCTCATTCGCATCGTCAAAATGGTACTTTCACTGTGTCGCGCAAAGTAGCGTACCATTCTTGAACAAACAATTTGCTGGACCTGACACACGATGGGTGTCACCGGCCTATGGTCTATCGTCCAGCCATGCGCCCGCCCAACGAAGCTCGAAACGCTGAATCGCAAGCGCCTCGCCGTGGACGCCTCCATCTGGATATACCAATTTCTGAAAGCTGTACGTGACAAAGAGGGCAATGCTCTACGCAACAGTCACGTCGTTGGCTTTTTCCGCCGGATCTGTAAACTCTTGTACTTCGGCATCAAGCCTGTGTTCGTCTTCGATGGCGGAGCACCGGCGCTTAAGCGCAATGTCATTCGCGCGCGTAAGCAGAGGCGAGAGGGACGACGGGATGATGCTGCTAGGACGGCGGGCAAGCTACTTGCGGTGCAGATGCAGCGGAGAGCTGAGCAGGAAGAGCAGAAGAGAAAGGAGCAAAAATCTCGGCCGGCTGTTGTTGAGGAAGAGGCTGTGCGCGACGAGGATCTTGTGTATGTCGATGAGTTGCAAATGACGCAGCAAGAGAGGCAACAGAACCGGAAATTCAGGAAGACGGACGCATACCATCTACCAGAGCTGGACGTGTCGATGAACGAGATGGGCGGGGAGAACGATCCGAGGATCATGAGCATAGAAGAGCTGCAAGCTTACGCCCGCCAGTTCGATACCGGCGAGGATATCAATGTATACGACTTCTCCAAGATCGACTACGATTCACCTTTCTTCACCTCTTTGCCAGCGTCCGATCGGTACAATATTCTCAATGCTGCGCGTCTGCGAAGTCGTTTGCGTATGGGACACTCGAAGGAGCAACTTGATACTATGTTTCCTGATCGCATGGCGTTTTCTAAGTTCCAGATCGAACGGGTCACTGAGAGGAACGAGTTGACGCAACGCTTGATGAACATCAACGGCGCAGATGACATGGCGTTCGGTATCAACGGTGTGGGCAGAGTCTCGGGTGAGAAGGGCAGAGAGTATGTGCTGGTGAAGAATGATGGCGTCGAAGGCGGCTGGGCTTTGGGTGTTGTGAGCAATGAGGGAACTTCGGCTAAGGAAGCGATTGACATCGATAAGCCTGAGCCTGTTTTTAAGGATGAGTCGGAAGAGGAAGAGTTCGAGGATGTGGCTATCGAGGGCCTAAATCGCCTGCCCAAGTCAATGAGAAGAGAGCAGCAGACTAGCGATGATATCACAAGGCAACGACAAGCATTCTACCGATCGAGGAGATCAGGAACAAAGCATAAGCCCAAGCGGCCTGTGCGAGAAGATTCGAATTCACTGTTTGTGGCCGAGCATCCGGAGGAGTCTGAGGAAGATGTTGGAGAGCAGGGTGAAGATCGCGACCTGTTTGGCGATGGCAGTCAGGTGGACGAAGACGAAGAACTTCAACGGGCAATCGCTATGTCGATGCAGAAAGACGATACCGATGAAGCCGGGCAGGATCACGCTGTATCTGAAGAAGAAGACGACATGCTGGAAATATTCAACCAGTCAGCCGTCGAAGAGGCAAAGCCTCTGCCCAAGGGCAGCGGACGATCCATCGCAAGCATTGTCAACAAGCGCGCATTCGCTATCGCGCCTGAGTCGCACGAAGTAACTTCCTTCGGTGTACCAGCACCGCGGAGTGAAGACGGCAAGAGTGACAGTGACGACGACGCTATGGATTTCCAGGCTGCTCTTGCTGAGAGTAGACGTGGTAAAAGAAAAGCGTCTCCTCCTGGACCGAAGTTCAACAATGTTCAACCTCGAGTACAATCCAACGTTGCGCCTCAAGCCGAACCAAAGCCTACCGCAGTCGCAAAGAATCACGGCTTCAGCGGCCCTCTGCCCTTCGAGAAGCTCGATCTTGGAACCAGTCTACTCGGCAAGAAGAAAATGGAGGAGCGCAAGGAAGAAACAGCAGGTGGATTCGAAAATCCTGCGCTCGCGGAGAAGAAGAAGAAGCCGGCGGAGCCGCTTCCTCCTTGGTTCAACGGGGATGTGGAAGCTGACATGAAGAAGCAGAAAGAAATTGACGACGAAGATCGAAGGAGAGCTAGAGAGTTCAACAAACAGTTTAAATTTGATGATCGAGGAGGAAGAACTCTCGCTCACGACTCCGACGCTGTGATTGATCTAGACGCTTATGAAGATGAGTCGAAGAAAGTCATCGATGTTGACGCGGACGAGGAGCAGGCTGATGAAGACGATTTTCAGCCTGTCGACGAAAGTCAAGGCGAGGATTATGCGAGTCAGCCAACAGCTACAGACGGAACCCAGCGTTTGGGTGATTCTGCAGACGAACTTCGTGCGCAATCACCCACGCCAGGCGAGCCGGATCATAGACAGCCTACTCCACCCGAGCCTGCCGCGAAAGCACCCTTCCTGGAGGCGGACAGTGGCGAGGAGAGCGATGGGTTCGTGCCACAACCCGACGAGCCGACTGAAGACTTCAAGAACTTCTCACCGGAAGCGCCGCGCGTCAACGCACCATTCGGAGAAGACAGCGAGGACGAAGTCGTCATGGCCAATTCAAAAGCAGATGCTGGTGCCAAGATTGGGACTGAAACCACTGCAGCGCATCCAATTGGGAAAGACACGATCGCCAAGCCAGAAATAGTGCCAGTGGCCACAGGAGACGCGGCTAGTGATGAGGATGAGGCACTTGCTTGGAACGAGAGTGAAGATGAGGCCACAAAACCCTCCAAAGCTTTGAAAGAGAAGTCAGCTGAGCCTGCTGGTGGATACGTGCGGCCAGCAACGCGCTCACCATCAGCCGACTTCGAAGACGTAGATATGAACGCAAGGGCTAAACCTGCACTGACGTCACGCACAATCAACGAGTCTGTCTTCGAACCTGATGCTGATGACGCGCATATACTTGGGTTCAATCAACAGGATGATCTTCCAGCTGATGATCTCCTAGAAGAAGACTTCGATGACTTCTCGGACCCAGAAGACATGGAAATCATGCGCGCCTTAGCTCAAGAAGCTGAGGAACATGCCCGTTTCACTAGTGAGCTCAACAACAAAACGACGGCGCAGAACATCGCAGACTACGAGGATGAACTGAAGCAATTGCGTAACCAGCAAAAGAAAGATCGCAGAGACGCGGACGAAGTAACACACATTATGATCACCGAGTGCCAACAGCTTCTGCGCCTCTTTGGTCTGCCATATGTTACTGCACCAATGGAAGCTGAAGCCCAATGTGCCGAGCTCGTGCAACTGGGTCTCGTAGATGGCATTGTCACTGACGACAGCGATTGCTTCTTATTTGGAGGCACCAGGATCTACAAGAACTTCTTCAACCAGGCAAAATTCGTCGAATGCTACCTCGCTTCTGACTTTGAGAAAGAGTTCGATCTCACCCGTCAAAAAATGATCGACGTCGCCCACCTGCTGGGCTCGGATTACACCGAAGGACTTCAAGGCGTTGGCCCTGTCACAGCTCTCGAGATCATCGGCGAATTCCCATGCTTGAACGACTTCAAGACTTGGTGGGAAGGCGTGCAGTCGCAGAAGATCACGAAGGAAGACGACAAGGGCAATCCGTTCCGCAGAAAGTTCAGACGCAATGCTACAAAGTTGTTCCTACCGCAATTCTTCCCGGACACGAAAGTCAACGAAGCTTATACCGCACCGGAAGTCGACTCTGACCCTCAGCCGTTCCAGTGGGGTGTGCCAGATCTTGATGCGCTGCGCAGCTTCCTCATGGCGACGATCGGTTGGTCACAAGAGCGTACGGACGAGGTTCTTGTCCCGGTCATTCGCGATATGAACCGCCGTATGGATGAGGGAACACAAGCGAACATCACCAAGTTCTTCAACGGTGCCGTCGGTGTTGGCGCCGCTGGGAAGGGACCTGGTGGTGAGGCATTTGCGCCCAGGAAAAGACTTGCGGGTGCGAGCAAACGCATGGGTGGTGCACTGGAGCGAATGGCGGCGCAGGCTGAGAAGAGGAGAAGCGGTGGGTGTGTTGATGATGGGGAATCGGCTGATGTTGAGCCTGAGGATGACGCTCAAGATACACAGCAGTCTGCTGACAAGGGTACTTTGTCGAAGGCTAAGGGCAGGAAGAGAAAGCAGTCGGTCACAGAAGGTGAAAACGATGCAGGAGATGACGGCGAAAGCGAGTACGAGGCGCCTGCAAGAAAAAGTCGGAGAGGTAGAGGAGCTGCAAAGTCTGTTAGGGGGAGAGGCAAGAAGGCCACTCGTGCTGCATAACTATTCTCTGCGCTATTGAAATACTTTATCAAATCTGTTATACTAATTAGCGTAACTAAGTATAAAGAAAATCTACACGAGAGCTCTATATCACAGACGTAAGTATGAAACGCTACATTTTTGCTATGTAGATGATTTATGACTAAGGAAACAAAATGTGGTTTGCTCTAGTCTGTCTGAGCTGGATATAAGATTGATATTTTTGGGGTGCTTTTATCGATATCCTCTCGTTACCATTAGTGTTTGGCTCGCCCACTAGCTCTATTCTGCAAACAAAGTCTGATCAACTAACCGCATACGAAGGACGCGGTCTCAGTCAGTTCCCCAAGTAGTATACATCCTCGATGACGAAAACGGCAAGCTCGTGATCGCGCGGTCGCTCTCCTTTCCTGAGCCATAAAGCGGCCATACTGGCCTCGAGTTAAGCTTTCTGTGACAGAATGATGTCCGCTCTGGTCAGGGAAGTGTCGGGAAACCCCCGTCTCTCCCTCCTATTCGTCCCAAATCATCTGCTTAGCGTGTCCGAAAGCGGCATCATATTTATCCCAGCACACGTTACCGATCTCGCTACTTATCAACATATACGCCGTGCCAGCATGGTGCTCCGAAACCTGACGGTCGTATACAACGAGCGAGCAGCCTGTGAGTCTAGGAAAGAATGCGCGTGCGTACTTGCTACGTTCCGGGCCCTGGCGGTAAGTCTCGACAGGGATTGGGCCGTTGCCGTCCAATGTATGCGTGCCGCTTCGACTAGCATAGGGAAAGTTCGGCCATAACCACTAGAAATCGGTGTAGTTAGGATGGTCACGAGGGAAGCTAGGTTGGTCTTTTGTGAACATCTCCCCTTCCTTGGTGATGAACTCGGCTTCCTCCAGTCCAATCTCGTCGACTGCACGAGTGCGCAACGCGTATCTGGCGCTTCGATATGGCTCGCCAAGTTTGACTAGAGAAGTGGCGACGCGATGGAAACTAGGCAGCTCTCAAAAGTAGAAACAGCACTTGTGGATGAACACGTTTCCCCAGAGACCTTTGACGTGGCAGTGTACCTCCTTGCAAGTGAGCAGCAAGCTGAGGTAAGCCGAGAAGTCGTTTTTCGGCCATTCGTGCACTCGGTGATATTGGTTGAGGTCTGCGACTGCGCGCTGTCGGTTGACGGTGAGATCGATCAAAAGCTGGTCGTAGACATTGAGGCGGAGCTCGGACGAAAGCTTCATGAGTGGGAACGCGTCGAGAGGTGCCGGCTCGAGGGGAGGAATTGCCAGATCTCCGAGCAACGAGCTTGTATTCCTGATAAGCAAATCTTGTCGCGTACGATTGTTCCTTCCAAATGGATGCTGAACCCAAGCACAAGGCCATGGCGACCAGACTCGTGTACTAAGTCTTGCATTAAGCCATTAATTGTTCATTTGTTCATACAGTTTTCCTTATTTGTGCTGTTTGTCCTCTGACTAAGAAGATCCCTGCAATTCCTGTCCCATACCGCCCAGTGTAACCATTTTGGTAACCATGTACTCGTCAATACCATACTTGCTGCCCTCACGACCGAAGCCAGACTGCTTCACACCACCGAAAGGCGCTGCAGGGTCTGAGATCAGACCTGTGTTGACACCGACCATTCCCACCTCGAGCGCCTCGGCGACTCTGTAGCAGCGCTGGATGTCCTTGGAGAAGAAGTATCCTGCAAGGCCGACCTCAGTGTCGTTGGCCTGAGCAATGACTTCAGCCTCGGTCTCGAAGGGGAAGAGGCCGGCAACAGGGCCGAAGGTCTCGTCGTGTGCGATGGCCATGTTGGGTGTCATGTCGCGTATGACGGTGGGCTGGAAGAAGTTCTCGCCGAGCTCAGGGACCTTGTTACCGCCAGTCAAGACCTTACCACCCTGCTTCACAGCGTCCTCAATGTGAGATGCAACCTTGTCGACCGCACGGTCGTGGATCAGAGGACCGTGGGTGATACCCTCACCGTAGCCGGAACCGAGCTTGAAGTTGTTGACCTTAGCAGTGAAAGCCTCTGCAAACTTGTCGTAGATGCCCCTCTGCACGTAGATCCTGTTAGCGCAGACGCAAGTCTGGCCTGAAGAGCGGAACTTGGACGTGATAGCACCTGCTACAGCGGCGTCCAGGTCGGCGTCGTCGAAGACAATGAAAGGTGCGTTGCCACCAAGCTCGAAGGAGAGCTTCTTCAGTGTGTTTGCTGACTGCTTCATGAGAAGCTTGCCAACGCCGGTAGAACCGGTGAAGGAGACTTTGCGGACGACATCAGACTCGGTGATGGCTGCACCGACCTCGGGAGTATTCTTCATGGCTGTGACGATGTTGACGACACCTGCGGGAATGCCTGCTCTGTGTGCAAGCTCGGCCAATGCGGCGGCTGTGAAAGGTGTCTCACCGGGAGACTTTGCGACGACTGTGCAGCCTGCTGCAAGAGCAGGTCCGATCTTGCGAGTGATCATAGCAGCGGGGAAGTTCCAACTACAGTCTTGTCAGCATTCATCCCAGCTTTCGTACTCATGGAACAACTTACGGTGTGATCAATCCAGCAACGCCGACGGGCTCCTTCACTGTGAATACCCTGTTACCCGGCACACTTGCTGGGATGGTGTCGCCGTATACTCTAGGTGCCTCCTCGCTAAACCACTCGAAGAAGTTCGCAGCATAGGTCACCTCGCCCTTTGCATCCGCCAGAGGCTTTCCGTTCTCCCATGTGATCAAAGTCGCCAAATCCTCGCTGTTATCGATCATCAACTGGTACCATTTCCTCAGCATCTTCGCACGC
Source organism: Cladosporium cucumerinum (assembly GCA_023634325.1). NCBI lineage: Eukaryota > Fungi > Ascomycota > Dothideomycetes > Cladosporiales > Cladosporiaceae > Cladosporium > Cladosporium cucumerinum. The sequence continues at coordinate 1,111,261 of JALDQA010000002.1, forward strand.
TCGCGGCCCGTTGTCTTCCTGAACGACACCAGCGCCTTCTCTGCGGCCTGAATAGCAGCTGTGACATCCTCCTTGTTCATCTCTGGCATTGTCCCGATCACCTTGTGGGAAGCGGGGTCGGTGACCTCGAAGGTCTTGCCGGACTTTGCGTCGACCCATTGGCCATTGACGTATGCTTGCGACTTGAGCAAGCTCTTGTCGTTGAGAGAGGGGACTGAGTGTTGCATGCTGGCGTATGTTCGCGAAGGCAAGACGCTCAAGCGGTTTGTGTGTTGAATGTAGGAGCGAAGGGCGGGTTTGGAGGTGACGGCGCGGAAGAGTGGCTGCATGGTGACGACGACTGACGGGTGATGGGTTGATTGATGTTTAGCGGGACCAGGGACGTAAGGGAGGGGAAGAGGGAGAGGGGACGAGGTGCTTTAAGTTGATTCTTCGGTCGGAGAGAGCGGGTTCTCCTTCTTGCTAGGCGCTTTGCCTTGGGCTGCCGATGTTTCGCGGAAGAGCAAACGACCTCGCAACGGAAGAGCAAACGGTCTCGCAACTCGAGCTCGGGCCCGGGGGCACCTACATACTGTACATCGATAACTGCTGTGATCATGTCGCCGCCGCCAATCGCCATATAGCTGTGGGGTAAAAATCATTGGCCGAGGACGCGGAAATGCGTCTGGGATAGGGCTGGAACGCATTCCAGCCAATGTGAGCTGCTCAAGCGTAGCAGATGACAGTGATTTTGGCGGCTTCGTGTCATCGCAATTGTAAGATGCCATATAAAAAGGGCATGTACAGGCGGTACATGTTTCCACAAAACCGTGCCAAAACCGCGCTACAGCTCCAGGATTGGGGATGGCTTGTTACCCTTCTGGGAAGGTACACGCGGGTATGGTTTGTCCTGAGTATCTTCACACTCGCGTTATCTCGTCTCCTTAACAACTGTGACTGCTTTTCTTGAAAACTCTGCAGCCCGTGTGAGCAGGCGTGCGAAGCTTCTGCATTCGGCTCCGTTTCATCAGAGGTACATGTCTGGGCAGGATCTTTCGCTGGCGACACCACAAACTGGTACTTCTCCATGGAATCTGGACATCTACCCGCTGCGAGAGTCTGTCAGGATGACTTGAGCCATCCTGACATCGGCATGCCATGAGCCACTGGCACAGTGAGCCACCTGACATATTTCGGAATACTACATCCTATCGAACCAAATCATCTCGTTGTCCGGCAGCGTGTCCTCCAGCAGGATAGCCATCTTCGTAGCCCCGACCCTCCCACCATCCTCACCATGAGCATCGAGGACGAACTGCGCCGGCAAATGCTCATCTGGGCTTCCTCGCTTGGGGATGAGATTTGCGATCATGCTCGAACGCATCGGTGAGTCTTGTTCGTCTGCGTCCTGCCAAGTGCGTACATGCTCGAAGGTGAATGTGCATGGGAATCCTCGATCTGTCGCATCGATATACAGATCCTCACCTCGCACTTCGACCTTGAAAATCCCGTATCCGGGGCGGACATAGTTTCCGACGAAAGCATCGAGGGCAGGGATGGGCTTCTCCAATCCTTGATCAGACTTGAGGCGCTCGCGCAACCCTATGAGCTCGTCTGCGGCATCGCTGTCACCCTTTTCCAATTTCAGGGCTTGCAAAGCTGCCCAGTCAGGTCTGTCTGCTTCCGGGATGTTGAGGGCCGCATCGACGAGCTCTCTTGCCAAGATCCAGGTGATTTGCTCCGCTCCATCCGCGTTCCCCAGCATGACTGCACCAAAACCATGAGCAGGCAGGAAGAAATGCGACGAGCCAAAGCCGTCGATGAGGCCCTCGTGTATGACTACCTGATGTCCACGGTAGTAATACGTTCCCCATCCCAAACAGTATAGCTCCGGCGAGCAGAAAGGGTCAGGATCGTTGTCTTCCGTGTCGGTCATTATGCGAGGTTTAATCAGGGCTTTGCGTGAATCGGCTGAGACTGGATGTCGGCTGTGTAGCATGGCTTGGACGTATTTGATGTAGTCTGCTGCTGATGTGACGATGGAGCCCGCGCCCTGAGCTTCTGGCGCATCAGGAGCATCGAATTCGTCCCAGGTGCCATCTGCTTCGTTGAATTGATGACCCGAGGCAAGGCGATCGCACTGGCCTGAGGCGATGGCGGAGGAAGCTTGGAGGTAGGTGGATGTCATGCCCAGTGGCTCAAAGAAACTCTCGCGAAGAAATGCCGAAAACGACTTTCCGGTCTTCACTTCGACCAAGTGAGAAGCCACGGTGTACATCATGTTGTTGTACAGCATGTACTTCTACTTTTCTGGCGCTGCCATTGGTAGGTCTCGCATTTTTCGCGTAATCATGCGAGGCGTGTCAGGCTGCTCGGCTCCGATTCCAAGGTATGCGAGATCGTGTCTGTCATGATGGTCAGGACTTACAGGATGAAGAGCACCGGTCGTGAGGCCAAACTCACAATGCCATTCCGGTTCTGTGGCACAATATATCCTCAACCGTCACTCGCTTGGTAAGCTCCAGCGTTGGCATAACAAAGTCTTCTGGAAGAAGCTCATGCAATGGTGTCGTCCACTGAACTTCCGGGAAGTTTTCATTGTCCTCTACTAGTAGAGCGACAGACGCAGCTGTGAGAGACTTGGAAGATGAGGCGATGTCATATAGCGTATCGGCAGTGGCTGCTTCTTGTGATTTACGAGATCCTACTCCAAATCCAGTAGATGTGACAGTGTCATTTTGGCAGATTGAGATGCTGAGGCCTGGCAAATGGTATGTTTGCATTAATGCCTCGGCATGCTGGCGAAGAGCGGTGTTGTTGAGGAGGTCCATTTTTTGCATAACTAATCGCGTTCGTTTATTGTTTCAAGGCTGTCTGAAGATCATAACGAAAAGTTTGTTTGCTGTTGAATGTTGAATATGTTCTGTATAGACGTGCTTTATCATTTCGTGTCATCTCTTGTCATCTCTAAGCTGCGGCTGAGACTGAACGTCAGCGTGTTAAAACGTAAAGCTACATTTTGACTCTACCGTTCATGCTGTAAGTTCTGGTGCGCCTCCGCGCAATCGCAACAGTAAAGTATGCGGCTGAATCATTCCTGATCTAAATGTATAGCAAGCGATGCCTGCTGTTGACATTAACTTGCTGCGAAATCGAAGCCAACGCTTGGTCTTCTGCCCACCGCCCCCGGCACGGGACAGTACCTCTGCTTCTTGTTACTGTACATCTATGTCAAGGGGTCTGGTATCCATCTTACTGGTCTCGCTTCCTGAGTCAGAGGCTGCTGTTGTCGATCGCAAAGCGTCGTCATAACGGACGTTTTCGTCACGGGTACCAGCACCAGCTTAGACCCAACCTTGACGTTAGGGTTTGTCATCAGATAGGCCAACGCTGCCCTGAGTTGATCTATCCCTGACACATTGACATTCTCTGTAGTTTGGTTCTGGCGAAGTAGGGCTCGACCGTTGCTAGAGCGCTGAAAGCCGAGCAAATAGTGTCTATTGCGTTACATTGGCGACGAACGACGAACAATCTAGCTCTCGGGGTGATCGAATAAGCGCTGGAGGCCTGAAAACTGCTAAGTAGCTTCGTATGGGCGATTTGCTTCCGGCATACAGTGATCGCACCTAGGGTTTGCGATGGGGTTTACTGTTGGGGAACCACATTATGGGGAATGGATACGGAACTAACATGTGTATCTGAAACATTACGCAAGTATATATGACAGTGCGATAGCGAGGTTCCTTTCTTCTCGGCGACGATGCCATCCGGTCCCTGCTTCCATAGACTGCCTGCTGCCTGTGGGACAGACACAACACGGCAACGCAAGGAGATGAGTCCGATTTGTTGGGGAGGAAAATTACGGGCTGACTCGCCCTCTGCTTAGCATCAAGCAGATCAAAGATCGACTTTGAAGGTCAGGGTATCGCGGGTGCAGGAGTGGACAGTTAAGCCTTGTCCTGTACCAGGTTCATTGACTCGCACGCCTGGGCAAAGCGTGCACAAATTATACTTTTGATGGCGTGAGCTCATCTGTACCCGTACCACAGGTACCACGTCTGCAAGGTACGGAAGCCTCGGCAGGGTGTGGAGAGGCAAACTCGGGCGTGGTGAATTGATAGACTGGAACACACGACCGCAATGAATTTGGTTCGTTCGCGTAGACCTAGCGTGCTACAAGCGACGGACTTTCGACGGCATTGGGCAAAGGCTGCGAGTTTCGTAGTTGTTCCTGTGGGAGCGAGGGATTTGAGCCGGGAGTTGACAGGCGACAACTCCGCTGACTTCGCCCCGTTGAGCTGGAGATGTCGATGTACAAGAACCAGGCCAGATTGAACAAGTTCGTGCACTTGGCATCCTTGCTGGTTCGCGTGGAAGTAGTAGTTGCCCGCGAGTAGCATGAGCAACGTAGCGGCTATGGCACGAGAGACTACGTGGAAACCCCTAGCCGCTTTGCTTCTTGGTTTCAACTGCCGTGGGAAGTGGAGGGCGAAACGTCCGAAACGTCGTATTCATGCACGAGTAAGTGCGCCCTTTCGGGATCCCCTTGGCTCTACAGTAGTTTGTTGGTTGCGACCAAACCACAAAGCCGAGGGGAAATTCTGGCAGAGGCGCATAGGCATGCGTTGTTATACTCGGCCCGACGGCGGTCAACCCTTTTCAAGGTCTACGCTGGCTTCTTCATGACCTCGCTGATCGACACCAGGTGCATGGCTGGAGATACGCCCAAATTTGCTCTCCAACCACCGGAGAGTGAAGCCTACTATAGGCATATCCCCATCAGGTGCAGCTGCCTCGAAGGAGGCAAACAACCAGCTGATGCTGCTGCTGATACAAGGGCCAGACTCATCCTATACCGTCTCGCAGTCGTGGCTTATATTGGCGGGACGATCGCGAAGATTGCCCGAGGACCTGCATGATATGTACCTTCAATATCATATGCTTCGTCTTAGAAGGCTTGAAGAATGAATCGCACCTTCCAGCTGCACGGTTCTGGAGCAAACCGTCCACGTGCCAGCAACGCCTTAGATCTCGTGCGAGTCGTGTTTCTGCGCTAGTTCAGCTCCCCTGCCGTGAACGGTTCAACACCCGGTGCCCCTAACACTAAGCATATGAAGGTTCACACGAAAACCCAGCTGCTCTCCAATACCACCCGCGACCCCCCCCCCGCTACATGGGCCAAAGCACCAAAGTAAATCGCTTGGAGCGCATCTTTAGACTGCTGGGTTGCGTGCCCAGACCCCTGGGTTTCGAGGTTTTCCGAATCATGGAACAATGATGCCCTGCAACTCCTACTATACTTCTGTTGTCGGCCCTGCCGCCCGTCGGCTGGCATCGTTCTGACATCTGACACTTGACAGTTCGACATTCATTCTAACTACACACTCATTACTCACAATGACGATCAAGCCCGACGGGCGTGGGCCCCAAATTCTGGGTATCTACTCGTTCTTCGTTGGACTTACCACAATCACTTTGGCGTTGCGTCTGTACTGCCGAACCTACATCCAAAAGGCATTCGGTTGGGATGACTACTTTGCAGCTTTCGCATGGGTAAGCTTCGTTGTTATGAGTTTGAGTCGGGCAATTCTAACAATGAACGTGTAGGCGTTTTATATAATATTCTCATCATGTGCGATGACAGGAGTTCATCACGGCACTGGGCAACACGCATGGAACATTCCTACTGAAGAACTTCCCCAGGGACTGAAGGTATGGCTATAGTCATGTTACACATCGCCAAATCAAACCTGAATACGCTGACGCGATGCAGTTCTGGTGGCTTTGCGAGCCTTTCTACCTGATTTCCAACATGTTCATCAAGGCCAGCATTGGCATCATGCTGCTTCGCCTTTCCGTCAACAGAGTGCACAAAGCGATCGTCTGGACCGTCCTCGCCGTTACCGAAGTTTACAGCTTCTGTTTCTTCTTCGTCTTCTTGTTCCAATGCGTGCCGAGCGCGTACTTCTGGACCCAAGTCACTGGCGGCGAGGGAACGTGCATGGATCCTTTCGTCGTTGTCGCGGTGTTCTACGGCTACTCCGCCATCACTTGTGCTGGAGACTGGACGTATTCGATCCTCCCGGTCTTCCTGGTCTGGAACTTGCAAATGGGCAAGAAGGAGAAGATTTCTGTCATCATGATTCTTGCTGTCGGCGCACTGTAAGTCATAACGCTCCAAGCCCTCGATGACTACGCAAAGACTAACAAATCATGTCGCAGTGCTTCTATCGCGACAGTCGCTCGCATTCCATACGTTCACACCCTCTCAAACAAGGCCGATTTCCTCTACGCAACCGCCGATGTCGCACTCTGGTCTGGCGCCGAGACTGCTCTTGGTATTACAGCTGCATGCTGTGCAACTCTTCGACCATTGCTTCGCCAGGTCATGCCTGCTCTTGGCTTCAAGTCCTCGAACAATGCATCACACGGCCTCAAGTCGCTCAACACCAACACCCGCGGCGGCCAAGGCGGAAGGCACGGCCGTAGCCAGCGAGGGCCTTACGAGCGTAGCTCAAGCCGTGCTGAAGAGGACGAGATGAAGCTCCAAGGCCTCGAGCACGCCCGTGGCAAGGAGTTTGGTACTTTGACCTCAGCATGGCACCCTGAAGAAAGGGACGACGATGTTGAGGTCGGAAGCAACAACTCCGAGAACATGATCATCAACACTAAGACGTCTGTGTACTATCATACAGAGGAGGAACAGCAACCACCTCGAAGGTTCTGAGCTGTCGGGCAGCAACGGCGCAAGAGTGGTCATGGTCATTCATTAATATTAAGACGATTTCTTGACTTTCTGTATTTTTACGAGAAGAACGACCCGGATTTTATTTCCACATCATCTCACATTGGCCATCTACCTCAATCTTTTCAACCCCTCTCTCTCTCACTTTGTGTGTTGCGCCGTGTTTGCCGTTCCTCAACTAGCTGCGCCTCGTTCAAGCCCATTGCGCTGCGCTTGGATCGTCTGAACGACAGAGTTCCGCGCACTCGCACACGCCCCCATTGTCAACCCTACCCGCGCTGTTCCGGCAGTTCGTCCAAGTCGTCATGCTGAAGTCTTTCGCCATTTCCAGCTTCATGTCCATCTCAACAGACTCGTGAACAAACTTGACTTTTTCACCGGTCAATCTTTTCCGCATTCCCCGAGCACGGAGTTCGCCTTACTCCGTTTTCTTCAGGAGCGCTTACAGAGGGGGGCACGAATGGATGGAACCCCTGTAAGTCAAGCAAGTTTCCAATTGGCTCAACTCCAAGTAACAGAATATACTACTGGCTCCGTCAGCTCGGGAACTAGCAGGGGTTCCATCCGTTTCGTGCCCCCCTCTGTACGTGTAATGTCTTTAAACAGCGCGGTGGTGTGATCTCTTGCCCGTTGCATCTAACGCAGACTCTTCACATACTGGTAAGTGCATGTCAGCCATATGTTGAATTTGTTCTCGTCCTGTTACTATGAACAAGGAAAACCATCGCGCACGGCTACTCCATCATACATATCTAAAGACTCTCCCTTCCTCCCCATGCACTGCCATTGGCTCTGCAAAAGCCACGATCTCCACCACCCACATCACCCTGCCCACATCAGTCCACCCCACGAGCCTTCATGAAGTCCACAAAGTCGAAGAAACTCTTCTTGTACCTCCTCTCCTGCGTCGTGCGGTTGACAGTCTGGATGCCAAAGTGCGCATCGTAATCGCCGAATTCCCAGTTGTCGGCGAACGACCAGGCATACGCGCCGATAACCTCGACGCCGTCTTCCCAGATCGCTTTGAGCACCTCGGACATGAAGCTCAGATAGTACTGGCTTCGGGGTGAGTCGAAGAGCTGATCGGAGAGGTTCTCTTTCTCGGCTTCGTTGAAGACCGGGAAACCGAATTCCGTGATGGCGACGGGCGTGCGGTAGACGTTGTGCAGGAAGTTGAGGTACAGGCGCAGGTATGTTGGCGTGATGTAGACGTAGGTATCAGATCGATAGCCGATGTTCCAGCCGAAGACATCGGTTGTGGTCTGGTTGACGCAGTACGGGCGGTATGATGAGGAAGAGTTGCTGGCGCATTCGATGATGCTCTCTTGGGATCCGGCGACTGGGGGCGCGATGACGGTCGCTGTGTATGGATCGATGCCTAGGAAGTCGGCGGTGCCGTTCATGTACTCGAGATCCTCTTGGGTCAAAGGCACGTAGTCACTGATCGTCATCTTGTAGGACTCTGGATAATCCTCTCCCAAGAAAATCGGGTTGCAGAATGGGCCGAGCTGGAAAGTGTTGAAGTGGTCCGCGGCATAAACGTCGACCTCGCTTTCTGGGTTACGGGGAACACCGAAGTTGTTGTTAAACTTCAAGGCTACATTGCCAGTGCCCTTCAGCTCTTCCTTGTAGAAGTGGTATACTTGAGCATGCGACTTGATCACATTGTAGATTGACTGGCCGTTGTTGGAATAGAGCAGAGGCTCATTGAATGTATACCACACGGGTACGCGATCAGCATAGTGAGCCATCACGATCTTCGCGTAGTTCACGAATGCATCCGGGAATGTCTCATTCTGGTAGCCGCCGTTGACGTATCCAATCTCGGGGGGCTCTTGTGCGGAAGTCAGGTTTGATCCGAAGAACTGCAATGGCGTGTCGAAGTGTAGCAAAGTAACTTCCGGAATCATGCCTTTGTCGAGAACGTAGTTGATCACGTCGTTGTAATGATCGATGCCCTGCTGGTTGACGGGTGTCCCAGGCAAGGCGAACGGCAGGATTCTCGTCCAAGCGATGCTGAACGAGAAATGCTTTACACCCATGGCAGCAACTCTTTCAATATCTTGCTGATAGTTGTAGTAGTGCTCATTGGTGACATAATCTTTGGGTCGATCGTCTTGTACAAGAATGTCCATCAACGATGGCGATTTGCCCTCTTCGGCAGTAGCTCCCTCGATCTGACTGGCAGAGCTAGCAACACCAAACTCGAATCCAGGAGGGAAATTATAGCAATCGGTTGGACCGAAATAGTCGCTAGGAGGCAGAACCAACTCCGAGGATGGTACTGGGGTGGCCTGGATGGTCGTGCTGTAGATGGCACTTGCAGCTTCTTGAGTGAAGTTGGGAGGGTTGGCATGAACCCAAAGTGCAGTCCAGGCGGCGTTTCCGTACGGGTTTTCGGAATCAGTCGCTGAGGCATTTGCAGCAGGATCCCACTTGCCCCAGGTCGTATACATCTGGCTTGGAATCAGGCTCGTCAAGCTCTCAGGTGGAGGGGCATGGGTAGTTGTAGTGGTTGGCGAGGGTCGAGACGTGGCATATCGTACAGTCGATGTCATGGTATATGCAAACGGCGTGTATTTATATTGGGGCTCTCTAGTTGTGCTGCAATCCGAGCATCGTGGCCGAGGTGTAGAGCCATTGGCTGCTAGGTAGACCTGTTGTGCTGATGCGAAAGACTCGATCGACAGCAATAGACTAAGCGCTGTCGCCTTTATGGCAACAGAGCTTGATTGTAACATATTGCCAATGGTCTCAGAGGCGTACTGCTTTTGCTCCTTACCACATGCTTCTCTCGCAACATTTATGTATAATGTCAGTTAAGGTTCCTTGGCCTCCATCATACCGTCACATCGAATTATACCCCGCTGCGAAGAGATACCCCGAGACCCACTCGTGCCACTATACCATGCGCCGGTCGCGAGGGCTACAAAGTATAAACCCGAGGCTTGCAAGACTGCCATGAATCTCCTTGGTATAAGGCTGGCTGTTGTGGTGGTTAGGTAAGCACCACGTGTGTCTGCGAAATTGGGATCGACAACGCGAATACATTTCTCGTGAGGTATTCCCAGACTGCAATTAATATTCAAACATAGTGAAGAAGCAATATAGACCACATCCAGCGGTATGCTAGCACGCGGAGGGGTTGAAGTTGCCTACGTCCCCGTGGGGCTCCAAAACCCTCACATTAACCGAGTCGACCGACCGGCATCGGCAGATCGACAGCTGTTTGCTGGGAACATCATATATTAGAATGCAAGAATACACAAAGTACTGTTGACGTGTGCTGTATTGGAGTTGGACCGACTATCACCGTAAACATCGCCCCTACCGACTGTGCAGTATTCATGCTCTCAATCACCGATCTCATCTCAACGCTCCAGCGAGATAAGATCAATCGTTACGTTTTCGACAGTACAGCCTTCGTGCTCGTAGACGCCATCCAGCACATCCCGCAGAAATTGCTTTGCGCGCGGCCTTCCATTGACCACCTCCGGCAAGTGCGCACCCTCAGTGTTCCGCTGATACCAGATGTTTGCACCATACCTGCAGTACCGCTGCACGAAATCGTCAGTTCCTTCGATGCTGTTGGTCTCGTCCTGTATGGCTTTGTAGATGAACAGTGGGGCTTGTGGTATGCCGTGCGCACCCAGAATGGATTCTGATTGTACCAGATGGGAGAGAAGAGGGTTTTGCAGAATATCCCTGCCATCACGGAAGTAATTCCAGATCGTTTGGTTGGCGAAAACAGCGAAAACCTCTACAAGCGTGAGATCGAGGCTCGAAAGGAATGTTGTCTTGTTGTATGGCCCAGCATCTATCAACTGGTCGATAATGAACGCTCGAACCTTCGGGAATTGCGCTGTCAATCCTAGCAGTCCCAATGGAATGAGACCCGCAAATGGCCCCTCATTGACGTCGTCCAAAGCATCTGTCACGTTGTGGACAATCCCGCCGAGGGCAAGGCCAGAGATCTGCATTTCCGGTGCGTATTGGACTTGCATCTCCGCCGCAAACTCGCTTGCAAGACTGCCGCCAGAATAACCCCAGAGTGCGACACGAGCGTCTGGTGTAAGACCCAGACTCAGCGACTTGACAGCTCGAATGGAGTCCAGCGTTGCGTGACCTTCTTGTGGACCAGCTATGAAAGCAGCAAGTGGCCCTTCGAAGTCTGGCACATTCACATACCAGCCATTGCCAAGCGCCCACTCGATATCCTCGTACACACCCGCGTTCCAAGGGTTTGAACCAGCGTAGAATGTCCAGCTTGGACTTTCATCGATATTCGGCGAGTTGTAAGGGATCTGGTATGAAAGCACTGCATCGCAAGTGATGTTCGACACTGGCAAATATAGCGTCGTCACAGCCCATGACGCATGGTAATGCGAGTCTGTTGTGCGGTACAAGATGTGGTATGCTTGTGATACATTGGTAAACAATGTTGTCAAGTTGCCTGGCGCGACACGAACTCGTAGTACTGCGCCTGGAGACGTAGCTTCGAATCCTTCTGGCGTGGTATAGAATGGGTCTCGACTAGGAGGCAGCGGAGTAAAGACTGATGCTGTAGAAACGAATGATTGAAGTGCGTAGAGCACAACTAATGCTGATAGAGCCATCGCAAGATGGCAGTGCCAGAGGACTGCCGGAAGCCATGGCTACAAGGCTCACATCTTAAATGTTTTGCGATTTGCTGGGAGCGGCAGATGTCATACTGCGTATATTAGGTGGTACAACCGCCCGCATTGCAGCGTGCCATGACAGCTGAGTGGCGTATGACGCAGGAACCTTCTGCTCCAAGGATCCATTGTTTCGACACAGAAGTCATCGGTAATGTGGAATTATGGTGCTGCAATTCAACACGGTGCTGATTTGGTGTTGGTTCGGTAGGCCGAAACACTCTGTTTGCCTCATTGTTCCGTTTCACCTGTCTCTACCAAGGACACGAGAGTATAACAGAGCTGCAAGCCGTCCGTTAAGCGAGAGCGAGCTGAAGACGTCCTTCGTCAGCAGCACTCTCGTTGGACTGGGCTTACTGCACCATATCTCGATGCAGCTTATTCACCGAAAGGGAAGGTGGCCTTTCCGGTGGGATAGGATGGCAATGTCATTGTTAAGACAGAGAGGCGAAATTAATCTCGGTGCTTGTAAGAATGATCCATCAGGTCTTCCATCTCGATTTGCTCCCAGCCGGCTTGGTTCCCACCATGGCCCATGCTGCGCGCGTACTGCTGCCCGAAAGTAGTTGGGACATATCGCTCACGGCCACTCCATGCGGCGCGAATCTCATCTCCCAAGCAAGACGAGAGCGCGAATGCGGCCAGGACCAGTATGAGGAATGTGGCCAGCCCGACCATCGCGAGTAAAAAGACGTTCATGGTGGTGTTGAAGTGAGGAGATAATAGTTTGTAGAGATCGGTTCGAGTAACGTTAATGGTTGCCCTCTTTTGTCGGTGATGAGTCGGTAGCGGATGGATGACTTCATAGGGCCGAATTTGCGCGAGATTTCAATCAAATGCCCGTGGATGGTCACGAACTGGCCCGATCTGTCTTCACGAACGCACAACCACGTCAAGCATCTGTCGCAATGGCTTTCCGCAAGCGAAATGTCGGCATTGGCCGCCAACCCGTGTCGCCTGCATCTCCTGTCCCTGTCGACGCACCAACACCTATAGAGCAGTTACCTGGCGTGCGGCCCTCACCACTAACCTCACACCCAGTCACATCCACCGGTGCGCCTTCTATCGATGGACTACTTGGTGGTCACAGCGGCCTTGCACTCGGCTCAAGTCTGCTTGTAGGTGAGCACGACACGACTGATTTTGCGGGCGCATTGCTACGGTACTATGCTGCAGAGGGTCTTCTGCAGGGCCATGTAGTGCACATCGTGGGCGTGGGAGACGGCTGGGTGAGAGAGCTGCCTGGTCTGGCAGACGCCCGCTATATGCGAAAGCAAGAGCAAGAGAAAGCTACAGACACAGACAAGGCTGCGCAAGATCGCATGAAGATCGCATGGAGATATGAGCGCCTTGGGCAGACAAGCAGCGAAAGAGGTGCGTTGATAGCTTCCCATAGTCTAGCATATCAGTACACGTATCTCCCTACAAGGTGCTTCTTTTCTTTCTCAGCACTGAGCTGACAGGTAAGTGCAGTACTCCCTAATCGCTCGATTTCATCTGCGACACAAGATCCTACTCAGCCCGAAACACCTTTCTCCCATACTTTCGACCTCACAAAACGCCTGACTCTTCCATCCGGCGCCAAGGTCAACCAAATCCAGCTCTCGCGCTCTGGATCACCCTTTCAGTCGATTCTAGACTCCCTCAAGAGTGCAATCGCGAACTCATCGCCCTCGACAGTTCATCGGCTGGTGATTCCTACAATCCTTTCGCCAGCTCTGTACCCACCGCACTCTGCCCAGCCAACAAACTTCATCGCCTTCTTCCATGGTCTGCGAGCACTCCTCCGACAATACCCAACTCGTCTCACAGCGGTGACGAGTCTCCCTCTAACCCTACACCCACGCGAAAGCGCGCTCACACGCTGGGCAGAGACCCTGAGCGATGGTGTGCTTGAGCTCACGCCATTCCCACATCTCATGGATGCTTCCCATCCTTCGCACTATGCCACCTCGACTTCTGCGAAGGAAGAACAACCGCAGGGCATGGTGAAGGTGCATAAGCTGCCTTTAGTCACAGAGAGAGGCGAAGGCGGAGCTGGCGCTGGAAATAGCATTGGTGAGGATTTGGCGTTCACTCTTAGCCGAAGGAAGTTCCTTGTTGCGCCGTTTAGTTTGCCTCCCATGGAGGGAGATCAGGATGCCCAGGAGGCGGCAGGCAAGGTCACGGCGAAGGATGTGGAGTTTTAGATGAAATGGAGGGATCAGTTTGTCTATGGCTACAGTTATATGACTCCAAAGAGCGTAGCTAGTTCCCGAAGCCCACGACTCCGAGTGATTGATACCATGCTCCATTTGCAACCTTCAATGTTGACAATGTGCAATGCTGGATCGCACGCCCTCATGATGCCGCATGTGCTCTCACATCGCGAGCTAGAATTCGCAGATAGCCGCTGAGCATCATATATCGCACATGTTGCAGCTATTGTCCGAACCTCAAGTGTAGTAGTTTTGAGTGGTTGCGCGAAGGTTGGCAATATTCATCCAGCTCAAATGTCTTCCAGGTGGTACGTTAGACACGAGTGCACGCAGCGCATTGTAGCCGCAGGATAAAGGACATTCTTCGCTCCTCGTCTCTTCGGAGAAAGTCTTTGCAGAATTTCACTTCCGTCCGATTCATCCAGTCATCGCGGTATCCTGAGCCAGTGTCTGCACCTGCAAACCAGCTTTGGCCGAAGCAGCCTCCTTGACTGCATCGACGAGCACACTTCGTGATAATGTTGCAGATTTGACAGCCTGCTCGATCAGATTCTCCAGCTCGGTGCCGGCTTCGCCCTTCATCCACATCTCGGTAATCTCGTCTCGTGACTGCAAATATGCGACCAGGCAAGCAGCCTTGATCTCATGCTCTGCGGGCGTCGGATCGACTACAACCTCGTCGGCTCCGCCGTTCTCGCCACCAACAAGCGCTGCGACACCACCTGAAACCGTGTCCACACAGTCAATACCAGCATCCACAAGCGCCGCACTGGCGGCTGTGACACAACCAGCGAGCACGCTCATTGAACCCCATCCACCTGATCTGCCGCCCTCAGACTCCTTACCAATGCCATGCCATCCATCTTCCTCACCTTCCAAAACTGTAACCACCACATCCGCCGCGCTCTTCGGCCATCTCTCGCCGATGACCACTCCCCTCAGCGCGGTCTCCAGGTGCACGCCCAGATCCCTCTCGCTCGCATCTCTCACCCAACCTCTTCGGCTCCTGGTAGCGAAAGGTGCAAATTTTACATGTGTGGTAAGCAGCAGGTTCGGCGAGAAAGCTGCGTTCCTAGGAAGTGGGCGCGGGCCATGGACTGTGCAGGTGATTTTCAGGCTGGATGTCGCAGGTTGTACGAGGTTGTCGGATGATGTGGGCGCTTGAGGCGGGAGCTCGTAGTATGCTGAGCCGGCGGCTGAAGGTACAATGCCAGTCTGGAGGAAGATCTTGCGGTGCTCGTCTGCTTTGCGCGTGCGACGGGGAGGCTTGGTGTCGGCGGGCGCATAGGTGGGAGGAGCTGTGCCGCCTGCTGGCGCATCAAGTCGGCGGCGATCTGCTTGCATGGTTGCGATGTGGTGTTATGTTGTCGAGGTTGGCAGGTTTGAGCAGCGAATTGTCTTTCGCGTTTGCGTTGTTACATTGGAACTTTAAAAATAAGCTTATACTTCAGCCCATGACGATGCGGCTCCAGCTTCAATATGGACATAACTCTTCATATGTTACCACTCTTTTGACTCACAAGTTGAGATCATTCTCATTATGCCACGACGGGATGACATACCGAATATATTCGTAAAGCAAAACAGATGTCTAGTTTCAACAAAATTTGGTCACAAAAGCTAGCACCAGAACGTGGGAGCCAAATACGCACGATGCTTGTGAGCGCAAGAACTTCGATATCCAAGATCACAAGGCATAGAGGCGATGATTCCAGCATAATTTTAGATATAAACGTTCCGCTAGTATTTGATAAGTCCATATCGGTCCGTTTCTTATGTGACAGGTAAAGCCATAGTCTTTTGACTTCAATCCAAGATGTTTTTTGAATTACCATCGGGGTTGGTAGGGTTAGGCGTGCTTTCCAAAATGTACCCAAAATGTAGTGACATGCCTCCTCGCTTTAATTCGTCCATTTGCTCTTCACCATCACCACCAGTTACACAAGCGATACGATGGCCCATAAAATGCAGGTTGGAACAATACAAAGCGGCTCAGTCCTTTTGTTATATAGCCACACACACTACTATGGGAGCCTCTTCCCTACTCACAACATTCTTTAAGCGTGCTGTCCAACCACGCGTGATACTGTCGTCTGCTGTTCCTCGCGTACACACCAAGGTTGCCACCAGGTCACTTACCATTGCATCCAGAACGATGCAGACCGGCTCGTCATCTTCACAAGCTCGACTCGATCGACCGAACCTTGAAATCTCTAAAGACCAAGATGATCCCGCCATACGCAGCAGATACAGACCATTTCTACTCAACGAACGTGTAGCCGGGAGTGATTGGATCTCAAAGCTGGAGCTGGACACAGTAGAAGAAATGGTAAAAGCCGATCTCGATGCAAATAACGGACAACGTCTCCGAGTTCTCGTTCTATACGGTAGCTTGCGTGCTCGGTAATGCACATCCCTCTCCCGCGAACTGCGTAGCCACTGACAAATGTCAGATCCTATTCACGACTACTGGCGTTCGAGTGCGCTCGTATACTACAGCGTCTCGGCTGTGATGTTCGCGTGTTCGATCCGTCGGACTTGCCTGTGAAAGACGACACGCGACAAGACCATCCCAAGGTGCAAGAACTGCGAGAGCTCAGCACGTGGAGCAATGGCCATGTCTGGGTTTCACCCGAACAGCATGGAAATCTGGTATGTCTTGTTACTTATAATCGCCACCAAGATATCACGGACAGACGCTGACACCTCCAAGACTGCTGTATTCAAAAACCAGATCGATTGGATACCACTCAGTACCGGCTCGGTCAGACCTACTCAAGGTCGCACACTTGCAATCGCTCAGGTATCTGGAGGCTCGCAATCCTTCAACACCGTCAACTCCCTTCGCCTGTTGGGACGCTGGATGCGCCTCGTCGTTATACCCAACCAATCTTCCATTCCACAAGCTTATACACAGTTCACTGAAGCTCACGATTCAAAAGACAACGAGCTTGACGCGCTACTTGGCGCCGAAGGTGGGAGTAGACTTATGCCTTCGTCGAATCGCGATCGGGTCGTGGATTGCATGGAAGAGTTTGTGAAGTACACGATTCTGATGCGGCCTCACTTTGACCTGTTCGCGGACCGATACAGCGAACGCAATGAGCGCAGGCTCAAGGAGGAGAAGGCCGCCGCCGAGCGACTGGCGAAGGCTGCGCATGAGGAAGAGCAAGCCCAGAATGGTCTGGTAAACGGTATGAACTTGCAAATCATATAACAACACATAGCTTCGCAAGCCACAAAGCAGACACTAATACACGGCTTGACAATTTGAGAGATCTGTAAACGTATTCTTCTCAAGCTCTCTTCGACATCTACCGCCAGGTTTGTTGCGGGTCACTGTAAACTGATGTGACAATCGAAATGTGAGTGCAACTGAGGTGAGTAAGCGTTTAGTGTAAGGATCGGCATTATAGATTAGGCTGTGTATCTTAGGTTTCTTCGTATCATTCATGCAAACAGAAAAAGGAGAGTAATGCATCGGCCACCATTCACCCCTCAACCCGCTGCGTCCCCGATATCCATCTACTGTCCATCCATCTAAGAGCTGTTGCCGTTGGAGCTGCAAAGCTGGAAGATCAAGTTGGCGTTGGTGCCCTGGTTGAAGACAGCGTTCTTGCCACCGGGGTTGCCAGGAGAGTAAGTGTTAGGGCAGTCGCCAGACTGGCGAGGAGGGCAAGAGACACTGTAGCCGTTGCTAGCGCTGCCGGCGAGGAGCTCGAAGCCCTCCTTCTTGAGGGGGTCGCCGAAGACGGTGCTCAGGTCGTAGTAGGTCCTGTCGGGGTTGGTGCCGACGTTGTAGACAGCCTGCAGAGGGCTGCTGAGGTTGGGCTGACGAGAAACAGTGATGGAAGACTGCTTGATGTTGGCACCGGGGATGGTGGCAGAGAAGACGTTGTTCTTGTTGGCGGGGATCTTAATCACGCCGGTGGAGGAGTCGCCTTGACGGGACTGGAGGTAGAGATCGAAGTTGCACTTGTTGTCAACGAAGATCTGGGCTGCGGAGGCAGAGGCAACGAGGCCGAGGCCAGAGAGCATGAGAGTGGTGAACTGCATGGTTGATGTTGTGGTATTTGGTTTGGTTGGTTGGTTGGTTGGTGTTTTGTGTTTTGTTGGAGAGTCGATTGTTTGGAAGGCTGGATGCTGTTGCGAAGATGAGATGCTGTGTTGTGATGAGATGAGACTTGACAGAAGGTGATGCTCGTGAAGTTATATACCTACTGTCGGGACACAGAGGTGCTGTTCGCACTTGCCCTTGCCCTTGCTTGTGCTCGTGCGGTCGTGTCCGGCAGTATGCAAGCGTCGGTTAGCTCCAGAGTATTCACGAGGTCGTGAATAGATCTTCCGCAGTCGTAGCAAGCCTAATGACTAAAGATAGGCAGCTGGGCACTATACCATTCCTACACGGAACAGAGCGTAGCATTTAGCGTGAAAAAGCACTCGTACCGTGGTCAGGTGCTGACTGTCCATCGTCGACGGCGGGCCTTTGCTGCTGCATTGGCGTTGCGCCTGTCCCTTGCGGCGGCTCTTAGGCGTCCGCTAAAGAAGTTTTGGCGATTATCGATACGACGTGGTTAGCTTCATCAGGCAAGGTAGAGGCACAACAGGCGACTCACGTGCTCCCAAGGTTTGCTTGAATGCTGGGAATACTGGGGAACGCTTCTAAAATTGGATACACGCCGTTGTGGCGTTGCGGCCAACGGCTCGATGCTACCTCCACCTTTCCTCAATCCTACGTAAAGAGCCTCC
Source organism: Cladosporium cucumerinum (assembly GCA_023634325.1). Taxonomy (NCBI): domain Eukaryota; kingdom Fungi; phylum Ascomycota; class Dothideomycetes; order Cladosporiales; family Cladosporiaceae; genus Cladosporium; species Cladosporium cucumerinum. The sequence goes on from JALDQA010000002.1 coordinate 1,129,608, forward strand.
TCGCCAGTGACGTCCGGGAGAACCTTGAACCTTGCAGCTGAGATGACTTGTAGACTTTGGCGGACTGACTTAGTGATATGTCGGTATGGTCCGACCACAAACCAAAGATCATAGTGTCCAAATTGGTTCGCAAACCTTCGATGACAACCTGAAAGCACTGCCATCTTAGACGTCACCAGGCAGACTGACTTTCATCGCTTGCCCGCGAGTCTGGAAGCATCGCGCCGTCGTAGCGTACAATGGTGGCTTGTGCCACACAAGCTACAATGAGACACACCATAGTGGTATAGCTCGTATAACTCGGTGCCCGACGGTGAACGGTGTACCGGAAGCGGAGGAACAATACGTGCAGAAAGCAAACAGCTCGTACAGTACTCTGGGCAGCCTGCGGCACAGTGCAAAGCGATGGAGGGAATTCTACAGTGGGCCTGGCGAGGCTGGCTGCGTTGTAGGTCGGCAGCCCTATGCCTAGGCTTAGCTCTTACGGCCGCTGTTAGCGCGATTATCATCACGTGTGGGATTTCTGTTGCCTTCAGCAAGAGGATGTAAACAGTGAAGGCGTACGGGATACGCCTACACAGATATCGACGAGGTACTAAGGTTTGCCCGAGGATCTCTCACTTGCACATATTCTTCTCCGGGGAGACAGCGTCGCCTGGTAAGCACGCATGATGCGAAATATGAAGATCGGCTCCAGGCCAACTCATAGGATATCATTGTCTATTTCTATTACATAATTGCCAATGTTTGCATGGGGAAGGGGCGAGTATGTGCCTTGGCCATTAGTCCTCCATGCTACTGCTGTTGCAGGGCGATGTCTTCATGCTGTCAAGCATGGCCTTGAAATGCCGCTCGCTCTACTCAACGAAAACCCTCACACCCTCAAACCCTTCAAAGCCACCCCCTTTGCTTACTACTAGGTCTTTCTCTGCTATTGCTCGCCCGTCGACCGCTGCTCAGTGGCCATCCGAGGCCTGCTCTTTGGCTGTCCATCGAAGATCCAGAAAACGGGCATCCACCGTTTGAACCTGAGTACGAGTCGAACTCCAGTGAATCCTTGTTACGGCCAAGACTAGTCTTGTTGCTGCCCGCATATGAAGCAGAATCCGACCCGTGATTCTTCTCAACTTGCGCAGAGAGGTTCTCCCCTTCATGTTCGAAAGGATTCGTCAAGGCCGGAGCGACGTGCGCTTTTGACGGAACGGGCGATGGAGCTGCCGACCTGGGAAGACCAGACGTCTCTGGCTGCGGGTTTGGGTTGTTGCCAATGCTGTTTTCGTCGATGTGCCAGCGAGCGAGGAGGTCGTTCTGGATCCAAATGAGTTTACCCAAGGCCCGGACAACTGATATGCGGAGGCGAAGATCCACGCTGTTGTTGGCCAAGATAGATTCCGTGAAGGCATCTTGGACGTAGCCCATGCAAATTCCGAGAAACATGTAGTCGACATGGAGAGGGTTGCGACGGCCAGAGCCGACGTGCATTTCGCTAAAGAATTCAGGACATGATCAGATAGACATAAATTTGGTAATACATACCCGACTTTGTCCAAGTACTCCCACTAAAAGTGTGTTGTCAACGAGTGGCGCAGAACAGTTCAAAAAAAGGGGCAAACATACGAATTCTTTTTTGGACGGGTCTTGGTTTAGTCTGGTCAAATACCAACGCAGAAAGATTTTGCGGTTCTGGATTGCTGGACTACCATCCTGAGGCCACACTGGAGGGTCTTCGTCGTCGCGGCTATCGTGTGTTGAGAAAACACGAGCAGTAACGTCATGTTTCAGAAGTTTCTTGTAGACAGCGTTCACAATGTCCGGAATGACCATGCGGACAAGGTCTTGACCACGCTCCAATGCGGCAAGATCATCTGCCCAGCTGTGAGCGTCGGCTATGGTTGCGGTGGCCCATAAGGTGGAGAGAAATACCTGGACCGAACTCGATGAACTCCTTCAGGTATGATACCCGGGCTCCGAGATCTGTGTAAAGGGTGTGGCGGTCGACATGCTTAATTCCTCGGGGTAGATTGGACATGGTCAACGTCTGGGCTTCTTGTATAACGAAAGAAGAAGGCAATGATAGCGAGAGGCCATAAAGCAGGGGAAGCGAAAGGATGCAGATGAGAAATATGCCTAGCTTATCGTAGCCCCGGATGACTTATCTGAAGATCACACTCGGTGGGCCTTTTTCCACTTAGGCTGACACGAAAGGATCGAGGATCAGGGCATACGTAGTAGAAGCGTGCGTACCGCGGCGAGAACCGAATAGAGCATAGAAGATTGATAATCCCGGACGTCGACAGACTAGGAGATCTAGAAGCTCCTGAGTTCATGACGAGACAGTCCCTGGTGGACTCGCGTGAATTGGTGTAGCGATGGCGTCGAGCAAAAATTGTTCACGCCTAGGGTCCAAGCATTGCTGAGCGCAAGGGTGAAGGCGTCGAATTCCTAAGGAGGAATAAACCCTGGCCACGAGGCGCTAAACACGTGGTGGCACCGTTTGAAGACGCCACGGCGCGCAAGCGAAGACCCGACCCGTACGCAATGCCGTTCATATGAGGGTCCCGGTGAGCAGAGGTCGAGCTCTCGTGCAGTTTGTTTCATCCTGTAAGTTAAATATCCTTATCGTTCAATGACAGCAGACATCCAATTTTTTCGCAAAAAACCATCCGTCAAACACAACACGTTCCTTCATTCTTGCATCTGGGCTGTCTGCTCGGCATGCAGCCTCTGCCGACTCATATCCAATTTCGGGCATCATTCGGGCTGCGATGCTACGGAGGCAGCACGATGGGTCGTCTAATTTGCCACCTTACAGCCCTGGAACTCGGATAAACTTCACCCTCTGCTTGTGCGGTTGGAGATTACAGTGCGTTCGCATGACTTCATGTACGACCACCGTGCTCTGGTAGGATTCGAGGATGGCAAGTGTAAGTCCAGTTGTCTAACGCGACACGGTCAATCTTCTAGAAGCGACGGTACCTTGGCTGCGACTGCAGAAATATTATAAGAACCTTTCCCGTATATCAATGGTAATCGATACGAGTTTCGCGCATGCAGTTGCCGACTCTACCATATCGACGTGAGAGATGTTGTCGCCGATACTTGTCGGAAAGACTGTCCCCAATCCTTGCTGCTGGAAGCGCTAGCGCACAGGAGTCTAAGCTTGAGTGGCATCTCAATGGCAACAAAGAAGAGGCCATCATCATCTCTCGCTGGCACTACGGAGGTACTATGCAAACTGGATGAGATACAGTCAAGGCCGACCAAGAGCAACGGTAGCCAATCGCCTTTTCAAGCTGTGTACACTTTATTTTTTCTCGGCAAGTAGGTGGATGGCAAGCATTCATATGTTGTCCACACCTGATAATCTCATGCTGAGACTCAGGAATGCAGAATGTCTGTGATAACACACAGGAGGACGGGCTTCGCACACCGCACTTGGGCACAGGGATCGAGGCCTTTGTATGTCTGAGATCAGGCGGATGAGCATGCCGACGATGCAACTTGCACTGATGGATCGCATCGCTATAGATCTGCCGTTTGGACTAATTCCAACGCTCTCAAGGAGCAACAATATTTTCGAGTCTAGACGCACACGCGGCAACGCCCGCATACCAACGGCCGGGGATCAAGGCCGAGAGGTCTCGCACGCAAGATCATCCCTTCCTTTACTGGCTGCAATGCTCATGCGTTGGCGCCGTAGCAACGCCGATGGTCGAATATCTGCGATTTTGGTAGCTTTCGCGTCTCGCGGTTCGATTGCTGGGCGAAGCGCGGCCATCGCCAGCCTAAGCCTGACTTGGGTCGATCAATAAAGCCCCTCAACATAACCCTGTGCTATAACCTTGCTCGCCTTGCTATAGCACTCAGCCGCATCCGTCACACCATGCGTTGCGTACTCAGTGCACCTACTCCTTGCTCAGGTACTACTGTGCTACGCAGCCGGTACGGTTGCGACATGCCTGTTGTCCACACATCAGGCGACGGTCAATCGAATTTTAACGATGTTGCGCATCGACTTGCGACTTTATTTCTTCGCGCATCTCCAGATGCGGACGAGTCGAACACGATGAACACAACACATGGGCACGGCACTGGACTATGGAGTTCGTCGTCCGTCAATGCAGCAGGGATCCTGGCTGCTCGGCAGCGTCGACAAATACAGATATTATGTTCTGCAATGGCTAGTGTCAGCATTTGCGCGGCGATTTGCGCCATATACTGGTTCTGCATGATGAGGCGAAATTACCGACGCGACCTTGTTCTGATGCTAATCCTTGGAGACTTTTACAAAAGCATGTGGTATCTCATACACGGATCGGTGAATTTTGCGCGAAGCCAGGTTCGAAGCAATGAATCATTTTGCCAGGTCAGCGGTTTTATGCTGCAAATGGCGCTCCAGGCGTGTGGTAAGCAAGTGTCTCCCTCTTAGTGTACGTAATATACTAATAATGGCTCAGATGTCGCTATATTGTTTATCAGCATGCACATGGCGTTGCAGATTTTCCCTCCGAATAACTCTTTCCTTGGACACGATGGTCTTTACAAAGTACGCAAGTGGGTCTTCGCAATCTGGATCCTTTTCCCGTGTTTCACCGCAGCTCTTGCTTTCGCCAACCCAGATGGGGCCTACCAAGCCCAAGGCGCATTCTGTTGGCTACCTATTCGACCCTTCTGGTACCGTCTGACACTCTCATGGGTCCCGAGGTATCTGATCTGGCTATATATCATGTGGGTCGCCATTCGCATCTACAGTCACGTCGGCTATGAGTTCAGAGTGTTTGCTCAGGAGAGAGATCGTTCGTCGAGCACTGATCTCTCGGCAGTAAGTTCTGCGGAGCGCGGCGCAATCGAGAAGGCTGTGAAAGAACACCACTCCCGAGTAAAGTCGAACGAGAAAGTGACCAACGACGAGATCGCGCCTGATGATGCCAGCATGCCGGGGCCATTGTTTGCACCGTTACATATCGACGGACAGGCTTCGTCGGCTTCCGCTGGTCGGAGAATGTCGCTGCCAACATGGCATTCGCCTTTTGGCGGGACCTGGTCGCCAAAAACAGATATCTCCATCACACCGACTGCTATCAGTAACCCAGCATCCAGGCGAGGTAGCCGCCAAATCGCTCCCGGCGTTCTAGCAGAAGACTTTATGGCACCGCCTGGTTTTGATTTCACGCATCCTCGTGGCTCAGTCTCCACCATGAACTCCGTTTCTCAATCCATCAACGGCGCTTCTGGCGACCCAACCCTACCACCAATAGAAGAAGGCCGCGGCAGCACCTCGCACGCCAGCAGTGTAGACACTGATATTGGCGCTCGTGCTCTACGTCAACGTCGCCGCGCCATACAGCGGCAGTTACGAATTTTGTTCATCTACCCAGTCGTATACATGGGAATGTGGCTGATCCCATTCATAAGCCACTGCCTGAGTTACAGCGATCATTTCGCACAGCATCCAATTTTCGCCATCTCTCTCCTCTCTTCCTTCTGCCAGTCGTTCATGGGCTTCGCGGACGTGTGCGTCTTCTGCTGGCGCGAACGGCCCTGGCGCCACATTCCTGGCAGTGACGGCACATTCTTCGGCAGCTTCGTGTTCTGGAAATGTCACGGAGAGGAAAGTTGGTCGAGGCGCGAGAGTAAAGCGCCGGGCCACATGCCTAGCTTGGCAGAGCAATCGCAGAATCGGTCGAATGCCCAATCAGAAACAGGGCTGCTAGCAACGCTACGGCGTTGGTCCACGTCGCGCAAGAACTCAAGCCCAACTGCGAGTTCCATTACCCACTCTTTACATCGCCCAACGATGGGGCAGAAGCGAGCTTTCAGCGGCGGCGTGAGCCGGACGAAAGAGGCGGAACTTGCACATGAGAGGTTAAAACTTGAGCGAGAGGATTATGAGAGGAATCGCACGAGTTTGGATCAGAGGAGAGAGAGCACAGTCAACACTATGCAACCTCGCAAAGAGTGGTTTGACCAGAATCATAGCGAGGATACAATTGGAGTCACGAGTGAAAGAAGCGACGGCCGTTGAAGCCGTTTGTTAGAGCAAAGTTTCTTTAGAATGATACATAGAATTCATGCTGTTCCTGGATGGAAATATCTTTGCTGTCATCAATTCATTGCTTGTCGTGATGGTTATAAACTGTTGGATTCGTGTTCGGTCCAGGCAATCATGCATTTTTTTCGTGGCCGTAAATTCGTAGGCATCTCCTATCTTGCTCACACGTCAGCAACAGGGTGATTTAGAGGAAATCTCCGTCGCCGAATCCTCCAAATGGATTGGGCGGTCTGCCGCCCATGCCTGCGCCTCTCGGGTGTCCACCGCGGCCACCAGGACCGGGTCCCATAGGATCATATCGTGCTCCGGGTGGGACTTGCGGATCGTAGCCGCCTCTCTGTCCTTGGCCAGCGAACATAGGATCGTCAAAGGTAGGATGCATTCCGCCGCCACCAATGCCTCCGAACCCAGGCCCAACACCCCCGTGGAAAGGATCGTTAGGTCCAAGACCTTGTGGGTAGAGATCACGCTCGCCAATGTTGGGAAATCCTCCAGGCATTCTCCGTCCAGGCCGCCCAGTTTCAAACTCGTCTTCGAAGCCGGGCATCGGTTCGGGCATTGGACGTCTGGGTTGTGCAAGCGGATCGGTGAAAGGATATGGCCTGGCTGGTGGGTCGCGGTCCTCGCGGAGCGGGTCTCTCAGCGGTCTGTCCGCACCACGAGGTTCTTGTGTGCGACTCTGAGAGCCTGTAGGTTCAGCCGTCTCTTCATAGCCAGGTTTCTGCAGGCCAGGCGCAAACTTCTGGATGATGTTGAGACGAATCAAGCTTCCCAGATCCGAAAGTCGGCCAATGCTAATGAACACATCCTGGATCGCACGCTCGACTTCGTCATCTGTAGCTCCCTCTTTTTTTGGTGTGGCTGGCAGGTTGCCGTCCGAAACAAACTCTTGCACCTTCACATCGAAACTGCACGTCTTGTCGTCGCCCAAGCCCATGCCCATCACCACCACCTTGTTTCCCATTCTGTTTGCTTTGAGCAGATACTCCATGTTGGATTGTGAGTGCTTGTAGCGGAACGAGTAGTGGCCTGCGTTGGCGTTCCACTCGGCAGGAAGTTCCTGGATGTCGTCGCGGTCGGATGGTGTTTCGAGCTTGTGATCTTCGCCCAAGCCGACCATGCGGAAGCCGACAGCCATCATCGAGGCATGCGATGCGAGGGCAATGGCTTCATGTGAGGTCTTGATCTGAGGCGAGGCATCCTTGGGCAAGCTTGCACGAATCATGTGGGCGAGAGAAGCAGCCGAAAGGACATTGCCTCGTGGTCCAGCAGGCGATTGCGCCATGGTGCAAGGAGATGTGCAAGGGTGGTGTCGTTGCAGTGTGCGTATGTGTGGTATTAGGTCGCAAGTCAGAGTCTGAGAGGAGTGAAGTGGTGTCGAGTGGTGTGACGAGGGGCATGTAGGAAGAGCTCTGGTGCTCTGGTTAATGTAGTGTTCAGCGCTGCAGGCAGCCGCCATGACGTGCATCAGATCTCGCACTCGGCAGCATTTGCCGACGATCTAATCTACAGAACATCCCGCGCACTCGTATGCACATTTCTTGCAAGAAACATCTCAAGTGTCATAAATTCGTGTTCTATCTCGTGTCGAAATCTGCATCTACTGAACAGCGCAGAGGCTTCTCTCTTGTCCTTGGAAGTTTTTCCCATCCTCCAAATCAGATCCCTTTGCAATATCGTCCGCATATCCCTGCCGAGCTCTCCAGTACGAATTTCTGGCCTTGACGGCAACATTCAACCAAGAAGCACTCGGGAAGTCTTTCTGAAAGTCTATCAGCAGATCTCGAAGCTCTTTCCGCTTTCCAGTGTCAGTAACCGTCAGATTGGCCGCTATCAAGCAGATAGGAAAATGGCTTGCTCCCAAGGGACGATAGGGTGCCACATCTTGTGCGAGTGATACCACATCGTCACAATATCGATCGCGGTCTTCCATTAGGGTGATGTCCCCTGGACAGAAGGCTGACAAGACAGCGTTGCACCCAAGAGCGACGCATAGGAGCATGCTGTGTGCAGTCTGGCAGAGAGGGATTACCCTCTCTACTGCGATTGTTGCTGTTGATGGAGAAGTGTATTCACCAGCCGCTAGCTTCTGCATAAAGACGGCTTGCTTCATGACGAGCTCCTCGATATCGAGACGAGCGCGTCGGTAGAGATCTTCAATTTCCATGTGGTGGGTTTTAGGCGCATGGACTAAATCTGGTATGCGAGCGAGTGATTCCACAGTGATACTGTTCTGTGATAGGCCCTCCGACGACGCTTTGCCATGCTGAGGCTGCGGCCGTGGTTTAGTAAATCCTTGCTGGGCCATAAAGTTTTCCCTATACCAAGGATGCAACTTAATGGTGGGATCAAAGACCGCTTCAATAAGCTATCAGGGTCAGCAAAAGACTCAGCATCAAACTAAGTGATCGTTCCTCAAGGACATACCACCACCAGACACATCGATATCAGAACCTGGTGCTCGAAGCCATCTCTGAGGTGTTGTATCGGGAACTTCCCGGCAACAGCATTCAACATCTGTGACACAGCTTTACCGTGGCTGATGAGTTGATCGCCTGGCCTTGCAATCCAGACCTGTAGCCACAGTTAGACTCGATAAAGACGGTGTTCATGGTATACATACCTGACAAATAAGCAGAAAGTAGATTGCACATAGGGTCTCTACGATATTTTCACTATTTGGATTGTCCAGTGATGTTCGAAGCACATGCAACGCATGGCCATATCTTGTGAGAGCTTCGCGAGATGGTTGCCGACTATAGACTGCCGGATATGCGCACACCAATGCTGATGCAGATGCATCTAAAGCTGGATGCTTCCCAAGCCGTCGAGGAATTTCGGGTAAGAATGTGCCATAACAGGCCAGATCGAAGCGAGGGTCTTTGATTTGGAGACCAGAGATGAGAGAGTGTGCAAGCCAGGTCGTATTGTTCAAAAGTGGCTTCTTCACTTTAACCACTGCATCAGGTGGTGTCTGCGGCGTGTTCGATCGTTTCGACATGGTCGCATCTTCGACTTGGATGAATTTGAAGCGACGCTGTCCGCCGCCGGTACAGTCCAATCCGAGTCTCTTGCATCTTGCACACGATGGTTGCACTGTATCGCACTATAAAACTTGATCAATATTTGAGTCTGCTGCATAGTCTGAATGTTAGGCGAACCTTCTTCTTTTGTTTCCGACAAGCGTCACATCCACGCCCGGAAGGTACTCCAGGCATCGTGCTGCGCTGCAAAAACCTCCAAATGATGGATTCCGGGAATCATTTGAAAGTATAAAGCCTATAATGATTGTATCTTGAATGATGATCGGTGGCGCAGTGCGGCTGAAGCTGAAGCTGAAGCCAAGGATGAAGTGGGAACTCTGGCAACACCAATCAAGGACACCGCAGTAGGTTTTATAGGAAATGCCGAGCGCTGAACGAGCGAAAACCTCGACTTGCAGTCTTTCGGTCGTTCCGATGATCTGCACGAACTACTAGAAGCACGCCAGATGGGCAGTCATAAGCCCGCGCATAATCATTCACTGGTAGCCAGCAATTTCAAGCAGCTACACCTGAAGGTAGGCCTACGATTCTATTGGATACTGACATATTCTTGATAGTGTCTCTGGGGCAATTGACTACAACGTGCGCAAGAACTACGGCGACATAAGCAAATCTACAAGTAAGAAATGAGCCACACGCCAATGTCGTCGTCTTGCGATACCCAACCAACACACGTCTGGCTTCTTCGAAAACCCCTCGTGCGACTCCAGACTTTCCTGGTACAGCTCAAGGTCGTAACGGTGGAATGCCGTACCGATGATCAACGAGAGTTCCATGCGGGAAAAATTCTGCTCGACGCAAGCTCGCGGCCCATAGCTAAAGGGATTAAAGCACAGATTCTGCCTTGCGGTGAGGCTCTCTTTTAGCCACCTGTCGGGCTTGAATTGCTTGACATCATCACCCCATACATTCGCATCGTGATGGATGGTATAGCTGGATACCGATAACACCGTCCCTGCGTCGTATACCATATCTCCGTATGCGATCCCGTCCGGCGACGTGACGATGCGTGGCAGGTCAATGGCGGAGGTAGAGTGCAATCGCATCGCCTCGTCGATGCAGCGTCGAAGGAATGTGAGGTTCTTGATGTGTTTGAAGGACGCAACGTCCGCATCTGCGGAAATTGCAGCGTCCAACTCGGTGTGAAGGCGAGGTAGTATTGTTCCAGGCGCTTTGCGTTCACCATCAAGGATCCAGTAGAATATGGCGCAAGCTGTGTTACTTACTGTATCGCGGCCGGCGATGAGCTCGGTGAGAGCCTCCGACAAGAGTTCTTGCCTTGACATCGGCTGGCCGATTGCATCTTTTGCATCCACAAGCATTTGCAGAATGTCACGTCGCTTTGCTGGTACTTTCTCGTGGTCTTGAGCGAGATCGAGTCTTCGTGCGACGGCAACCTTAGCAATACCATGCAGGTTGCTCACAGATTTTACTCCTTTATTGAAGAACGGATCTGGAAGATATTTGGCAAATGGGCGCAGAGCTGGCAGCAGCCCAAGCGTCGAGCTGACTTCTCCTCTGAGGTTCAGTGTTTCTGCCCCAGTAGTGATGGTTATAGGTCCATCAGGGTGGACCTGAGATTCGCACTCATCTCTGCCCTTAGCAACCATACCGAGTGGCGCACCGAATGCAAGGTCGCCAATGACATCGAAGGCGATGTACGTGCACCAGGGCATCATTTCCACTCTCGCATACGTGCGATTAGGCGTCGGGTGATGAGCGATACGATCGAGTTAATGGGCCCAGCGGCGGAGATTCTCAGTCATGTGGTCTTCGAAGGCGTGCACTGCACCAGGACTGAAAGCGTGCGCTATGATCTTGCGCTTCCGCCCATGTTTGACACGGTCGCGTACATTGAACACACCCGGTACCCCTGAGACGAAAGCTTCGTAGTATATGCTGGACATCGAAAGTTAGTGTTAATCATAACATCGGATGCTGGGAAGTGTACTCACTCCTTCAGAAACCCATTGCCGTGCGCATATACTGCGTGCAAGCCTTCTGGCTCTGCAATGGACACATGATTGTATCCCACACGGACTACAGGTCCGTACTTCTTATGAGCCTAATGCACCCAAGCAAACTTCTTGCCTCGTCTCGCACCAAGTGCTAGTCAGATGTTGTTGAGTCTTGCAAGGGAAGGACCCGGGATATTGCGCAGGCCTTCTTATGTTGTGAAGTGCGGGAGGATGCAGCAGTGGACGAATACGAGGGATGCGCATATGGCCGAAAGGCTTCAACAGCTTGAAACCGCCATGCTGGCTCTCCGCTCGCTAAAATTGTTTCCTGACAGGCCATGCTGTCTGGCATGTGGTTATAAAGTATCTCATCGCCCGCTCCTGGCCACCCTGACTAGGGAGGAGGAGCTGTTAGATAGAGGTCATAAGACGGTGATCTTTGCTGCATATACATAGGCCGTTGATGTTGGTGAAACTTTATAGCTTGTAGAAAGCTCGATCGGCACTGAGCGACACGCTACTCTTACTAACAAATACGTGCCATACCAGGCTAGGTCACCGGTCTAAACCCTATCAGCTCTAAACTATGGTCGTGCAAACGTGCGAAGCAACATCGCACAGCAGCTTCGGATGTGTTTGGAATCGACTGTGCCCGAGATTGGCGCCGACGAAGCTATGGCCCAGGCAAGTAGGGAGCAAATACGCCAGTGTCATGAGAATTGCATATACCGGTAATTGCGTACTAGGCAGCACTGAATTTAAGCTCGCATGCTGTTGATTCAGAAAGCTATACCGAAAGCACAGCAGCACCTCCCGTGCCTCCAGAAAGCACGCTCAACAGACTCATCGCCCACTTTCGGCAGTACGGCGTGACCTGTATCAACTTATGGGCCAGTGTATATGTAGCATTGCTTGCTGTCGTGTTCGACCTTATCAAGCTTACAAATATGAAGACGTGGGTGCAAGTGACCAGCGCTGCAGCCAAGACAGATTCGATAAGGTGAGTGTTGCTGGAGTGGAGGACGATGAAAGTCGATAGAGAAGATAACGTACCCAACTGCCGAATGCAAGAGTGGGGTCGACTAAATACCTTATACGCGCCGTACCTAGCACTCACGTTACGAAGGAGGAGGTACATGTAGGAGGCATGTAGAACAGTAGAAGTAATTACCTGGGTCCACTTGCGACAGCGGGGGTGGAGCCGGCATTTGTTGAGGCGGCATTGGAGAAAAAAGTGGGAGGCACGACCTTATCACGTCCACTGCAGGCGTTCTGTGACTCCACCAGAATGTGATACCAGACAGATACGACATAATCCTCGCTCACTCAGCGTTTCACGCTGCCCTATATCATGGTCCGCGCAAAAGCCATGCTACGGAGCTTGCAAGCACGTTTCGCAATGCCGGACCCAAAAAATGCCTCCACCTTCGAGGAACAGAAAGCCACTCAAACTCTCGATGATGGCCTCCCCGCGATCGACAAGAAGAAGGAGCGACAGCTCGTGCGTAAGCTTGATCGGTATATTGTACCAGTGGTCATGCTGCTCTACCTGCTTTCCTTCTTAGACAGGTATTACTCACAGACGTTGATGGGAAACGAATTTTGACTGACGACGTGATAAGAGTGAACATTGGCAATGCCAGACTTTACGGCCTTGAAGAAGACCTTGGTATGAGTCGTGACCAGTTCCAGGTCACAGTTTCGGTCCTCTTCGTGACATATGTTCTATCGGAGGTGCCGTCAAACCTGATTCTCAAGCACTACGTTTCGCCTTCGCGCTGGATCTCGTTCATCACCGTAGCATGGGGTATAATAGCCACTCTTATGGGCTTGTGTAGCAACTACGCTTCGCTTATAGCGTGTCGTCTTCTGCTCGGATTGGTCGAAGGAGGTCTGTTTCCGGGCTGTGCGATCTACCTAACATTCTTCTACACCAAGAAAGAACTGGCTCTGCGAGTTGGATACCTCTTCGTCTCGGCCGCATTGGCAGGAGCCTTTGGTGGCTTGCTCGCTTACGGCATCGGACATATGGACGGAGTGGCAGGCCTGAGCGGGTGGCGATGGATTTTCATCATCGAAGGCCTCCCCACTGTTGTACTCGGTGTGGTCTGCTGGTTCTTCCTCGCCGACGATCCAGACACCGCCTACTATCTCACTCCGGAAGAGAAGGAGATGGTCCTGGTTCGCCGAGCGCGCCAAACGGGCGTTTCGGAGACCTTCGAATGGAAGGATGTGAAAAAGGCTGCGACCGACTGGAGGGCGTATATGTTCTACGTCGGTCTGTTCTGCGTGGACACGATGCTTTACGGATACTCGACGTTCTTGCCAACAATCATCAGAGGAATCAGGCCGGATGCGTCGAGTGCGATGGTACAGATTCTGACCATTCCTTGTTATGCTCTGGGTGCTGTCTCGTACATGGCTGCTGCCAGATACAGCGACTGGCGTCAGTCTCGAGGACCCGTCGTCGTCCTGTTCGGATTGATATCGGTCATCGGTTATGCGATGCTGGTGTCCGACAGCGGGCCTAGTGTCCACTACGGCGGATGTTTCCTTACCGCAATGGGTCTCTATGTGCTCGTCGGCATCCCGATCGCATGGCTACCGACGAACAGTCCAAGGTACGGCAAGAGGACTACCGCGACGGCCCTGCAATTGACATTTGGTAATTGCGCTGGTATCATGGCGCCGTTCCTGTACAACACCGAAGAGGCACCACGCTACGTCCGTGGTCATGCTGTGACGATGGCCATGGTTGCCACCGGATGTTTGATTTATGCCACCTTGTATTTCTACTACACATGGGAAAACAAGAAGCGTGCCTCGGGCCAAAGAGATCATCTTGTCGAAGGCAAGACTGAGGAGGAGATCCTGGCGATGGGTGATGAGAGCCCTCGCTTCATGTTTGCAAAGTGATAGGGACTGTAATTATACTATAAACCAAAAATAGTCATCGAATCAGACTCAAGTGAGTCTTGCTTAGGACGCGCAACAATGATAATGACATGATATACCGCCGCTATAACAGAGATAGTTGTTTCAAAGGAGCCACAATTCAACAAAACGGGCAACAGGAGCGAAGAGTCGGCAGCCGACGTAGCTTGAACACGATGCTCGTAGTCAAAAGACGATCGCATATCTTCTGCAGATCGCCAAATCAGCCTTGCCAACCAAGCCTCGTGGTCTGGCAGATCAAGCTTTCAACAAAATGCCGCTATCGAACGTCCTCGGCGCTCCATGACGTCGTTTTTCAGCCAGCGTTCAACGGTCCCAAGATTGCATGTGCGTTATTCTAGAATCTTATTTGATCGTTCCGCGGTGCAATGAGCCTGATGGTATCGTGATACCTAAAACATAGAGATATCTGTCGGTTTGGTTGTTCGGAACGGTCTTTCTCGTCGCTTTGATTTACATGAACGATACACATCCCACGAGCACTGATTGAACAGCATATTGACACACGGCCACTGCGGTTAGCATCTACATAATCATCACCACCTCTGACGTTCAACAAACGAGCCAGTGCGATACATCCGAATCCACTGCCTCCCTCCAACAAAATGCCCCCACGCGTCTACCTCGTCCGCCACGGCCAAGGCTACCACCAACTCGAACCCACCGACAAGAACCAGTACCTCCCCGACCCAGCTCTGACGGAAGAGGGAATCGCCAGATGCAGATACTTCGCCAAACACTTCCCAGAGTCCGCCCACCTTGATTTGATCTGCGCTTCACCTTTGCAACGAACTATCCAGACCGCAAAATACACTTTCGCCGAGCGCCTTGAGAAGATAGCGCCGATCGTTCTGCTGCCGTATGCACAGGAGGCGACTGATCTGCCGTCTGATACGGGTAGCGATAGGGCTGTTATAGAAGAGCGGTTTGGGGAGCTTGTTGATGCCTCGCTGGTGGAGGAGGGATGGAACAGTAACAAGAGGATTTATGCTCCTACGCCCCAAGCGTTGAAAGAACGAGCAGCCAAGTTGAGGGCTTGGTTGCAGGCAAGACCGGAGAAAGAAGTGGCGGTTGTGGGCCATGGGAATTTCTGGCATTATTTGACTGGAGAGGTTGATGAGAATGGCAAGCAGACTAGTAAGTTTTCGCAAATGTAGGTTGACGGGATGGTACTGACGACAAATCAGCTCCTTACTGGTCTAATAACGAGTGGCGAAGCTATACTTTTCTTGAGACTGGGAAGGATGGCTCGGCGGATCTGCAGGAGGATGAAGAGTCGATTGCGAGGAGGGAGGTGCCTAATTGAACGCAAGCTGAGGACCGCAAAAATTCCATTGGCGATGTCATGATAAAATGGTGATGGTTCAAATAGTGGCTCCTTACGTGCACGAATTTACCTCAAATGCTTGCTAGAGTTGTTCTGCTGTAAGAGAGGTACAAAACCTGTGTGCGTTCACAAGCATAGATGGTAAGTCGTGAAAGAGACGAACAAGACACGCCACTCTGACCACCAGAAAAAAATGTTCCTCGTCGCACAAACGGCGTCAGGGCTTACAAAGATGTAAGAAAGAATATGGCGAATAAGTAAAACATTGTGTGCTACTAGTACGTACAAGTCGTACAGGTTTGTTTAGCCCTCACTATGCTTCTTCAGGCAGAACTGCAACTCCAACTCAACTATCTTTTCTGGGTCTGTTTCGCTGCCAAGGCTTATCATGGTCCCGACAGCGCAGATTCCAGTTAAAAAGAGCAGCGGAAGCATAGAAAAGGCCAAGGCAGCACTTCCTATGTTGATGCCATGTATGAATCCGAATAGTACCCCGCCGAGAGCTGCCAGAGAAATACCCAGAAAGATCCCTGCGGAGTCGTTAGTTCGTGGCGCGGCATAGTAGCTAAATATATCGAGGGCGCTTACACTGCCCAATACGCGACTGCTCTGTCTTCTTGCTCTGTTCGGCTCGTATGATGCAGGGTTTGACTTCTTTGTACACGACCCAGCCGTCCTCACGGCCGAAGATGTCCAAGTACATGGAGGGTGGGTAGCTGCGGAGCTCTTTGCCGTTGCCTATTGTCCATTTTGATGCGATGCGGCGGGCATGATCGAGTGCGAGGTCTCGTTTAGAGGTGAGGAGGTGGACCAAGAAGTCCCGGATCTGGTCTGCTGTTGCTGTAGTTTCTGGCAGTGTTTCTGCTGTTGCTGCACCCGTGGACTGGAATTGTTCGTAGGTGGGCAGCAGAGGTTCCTCAGCTAGTGAGGTTTTGCTTGGTGATGCGAGTGGTGAGGACGTCATTTTGGTGTTGGGAAACTTGGAATAAGTGCAATACTTAGACGAGTAGAAGAGAGAGACTTATGTGGGACAGGTATGGGATAGTTATCATCAAGTCAAAGTCGGCATTGAATCCGTCTTATCATGGGCTGTAATGGTGGCTGTGGTTCTTGAATGATGCTCGAAGGATCACTAGTGGGAGGCCTTTCCCGGCTCTCACGGCTGTGTAGAGCAAGGATTCCACGTCCCATTAACGGAGAGCAATGCCACATCGATGCACAAAGCTAGTAGCGATATGATGGATGCTCCACGAAGTTTGCAGTGCTCGCCTATGGTACCTATATAAGTATGCTCATGTTTGCATCTGTGATTGACAGTAGTGGCGTTCGAAGGTACACGCAAAAGCATGTACCAGTGCGCGAGAATGGAGAATAATAATAGCAGCTGTGACAGTCGTGGAGTTCGAAGATACACGTAAGAGCATGTAGCAGTGCAAGAGAATGGAGAACAATAAAAATAGCAGCTGTCGTAGGTCGGCAGCACTGCACCAGTAGGTCACAGTCCAGCTCGAGTTGGTTGGTTTGTAGTCTCCGAGGAGCGAGCAACTTGAGCTTCGCAATCTTCTCTCTGCTGGTTTCAGCGTGGGCCACTTGTATCGGTGTTCGGCAGTGCCAGGGTCCGTTTCCCGGACGCGCTTGCCAATGTTTACAAACATCAACAGAAACCGGACTTTATCATTGGCCTCGTCACTCACCAAACTGGATTCATTCCGCACCATCACTACTAACATACTACAGCAAACATGGTCGCCACACGCCGAGGTGCCCGTACCGACCACACAGAGGAGCCCGAGCCTCAAAATGAGAGCCTTACACTGCGGAAGAAGCCTGTGAGGCGGGCCACCGCAGCCACCGCGGCCACTTCAGCAAAATCATCACAGCCTACGACAAGGACGAGAGCAACACGTTTGAAAAAGGTCGAGAGCGACAACGAAGATGAGTTGGCTGCACCACAACATCCCCAAGAGACTTCAGAAGAGCCTGAGCCGGTCACAAAACGTGCAACACGATCAAAAAGAGCCGAAGCCGTCGAACCCGAGCCAAGTCGTGCCACAAGATCAGCAAAACCAGCGCCACAATCAAAACGTGCCACAAGAACGACTTCGGCAAAACCTAGCGAGACGGTACAGGAGGCGCAACCGGCACAGACAGCCCCAACGGCGACAGCAAAGCCTGCATTGGCTGCTAGGCCAACGAGGCAGACACGAACAAAAGCACCTGCTGTTCAACGGCCTCTGTCTCCTAAGAAGATCACACAGGTTTCAAGAGCACGGACGAGAGGCGCAAAGGTTGCAGAGGATGAGAAAGAGAAGCCAACTCAGAGGACTCGGTCGGCATCGCGCACATCACGCAAGCGTGCTGTTTCGGACGAGAATGCCGGAATCCCTGATTTGAGTCCTGCAGAGACGACTGAAGCTCTGGGACAGCCTGTCAAGACAACTTCACCAAGCAAGACCTCCCTTGTTGCAGAGCAGCCCATCGAGGAAGAGGAGCCACTAAGCTCGCGGGAAACTACACCTCCAGGATCGCCAGGGCCTGAGTTTGAGCAGCCTAAGGACTACACTGGAGACAGAATCGACGCAGCAGATCTTGAACAGATGGAAGATGAAGATGAAGAGGCAGAACAGTCGGCTTCGGACGATGAGCTTAGTGGACCAAAGACGCCTATGAGGCGGACACGCCAAACACGGTCGCAGGTTTCAATTTGCCCAAAAAGCAGTGCCAAACGCCAGGACCCAGACGTGCCTGCGCACACACCTCCTCGAAGATGTGTCGCTCGCGGTGCTACACCACACACCCAGAAGCCCTGCGATCGCACTGCAACATCCGAATCTGTAGTCAGGCCAATGACAGTTGCGCGCGCCAACGATCGTCCTTTTGTGTTCAGGAAACTCGACAAAGATGCCGACTTGCCAGCTGAGCCGGTCGCTGAGGATGAAGAGACCGTCGAACATGAAGGAGCCGAGTCACAAGTTGAAGAAATTGAGGAGCAGGAGCAAACAAGTGAGGATGATGTAGAAATGGCGGAATTGGAAGACGAGGCACATGAATGTACCGAAGATGATCATGCCCACGATCCCGAGGAGACCATTCTTGTTGACGAGGATTCAGCAGACGAGCATCAAGATCTCGAGCTTGCAGACTCTCCATCGATCGATCCACCAACATACTCGCGCGATAATATGGAAGACCTGTCCGATGAAGAGTCAACTCCAATGAAGCCGCAGGCATCTGAGGAAGATATGGATGATGATGATGACTCTTCTCTTATTGAACCTCCAGTGGCAGAGTACGAGGACGAAGACGATATGGAGGTGGACTCGCCCACCGCCGAACCACCTGTAGCTTCTTACGAGGTTGACGCTGACGGCAGTGTCATCGTTCATCCAAAGGACGGCAGTGACTCAGGAGAAAGCAGCGAAGACGAACATGATGACTGTACCATGTTTGGTCTGAAGACACCACGACCTGAGACAATTCCTTGGCAGAATATCCGTCAGGACATCACCATCCCCATCGACTTCGATCTGCATTTTGCGGATGTACGCACTCCAGCGCGGGTGGATGCCGACTTTTCGTATGGTGCTGCTTCCATTTTCCAGAACATGCACCCTGATTTCGAGGAGCCCTCGCTGGAGGCAAATCATGATGGAGATCAATTGAACGACGAACCGACGATGAACCTCAACGACTTCGTCGATATCGCTGCGCTTTCCGAGCCCACTATGCAGTTGGACACGCTTCCGAGTGCAACGCCTACTGAGGAAAAAGCGCCTTCTAAGAGCGAGCCTGCACCAAGCGAAGCGGACGATACCGAAAGCACTGTCATCATCACAAGTATCGAATCTACAGTTCCAGTAGCATTGGAGTGGCAAGCAGACCAAGCCGGACCCTGCGATGCTACACAGCCCAGCGAAAAGCTTCGTTCGGACATGATGCGAGAGTCTTTGGTGTGGTCTACCGCTAGCAACCACCAGATTCAAACAACTGAAATGGCCTCATCATACGACGCGGACGAAGTTCTTGAAGAAGTCGATGACTCGGTTCCTCACTATGCGTTGCCAACCTTGTCATCGAGGCGAAAGTCGCTACCAGCGCTCGGCAACCAGACGCCGGTTAGATCTGACTCCAGACCCAAAACTTCGGACGGATCTAGCATTGCCAGGATCGCACGTCCTTTCGATCAGTCATGGTGGGCACGATCAAGACGCTATTCCGTCGCCGCAGCCGAGACACCAGTGCGCAGTGCTAGCGCACGTAGGTCGTCTTCTGCGAGGAGGTCTACAATTGTCACCGAGCGACACTCGCACCCTGTTGTCGAGACTCCAATTACGCAGAGAGGGGAACGTTTTCCACGTCGTGCGCCTAGAGATCAGTATGATAGCCAGTTTGAGGCACAGACCGTGGTAGCACCCTCACGATTTCGGACACCTAGCCATGGGCCTGCTAGATATCCTGCAACCGTACAGAAGATGGCTTCTCAACAAAGTCGGCAGGTCCCTACTAAAGGCCAATCGAACCCATCGACGCCAGGTTCTACGCGCAGATTTTCTCATGGCGAAGCTAGCGAGCAGGCACGATCGTTCAACGTGCCATTCCGTGTCCGCGCCCAAGCTACTACTCCAGTCCAGCAAACTCCGACCGCACAGGGAGGACTATCTCAGCAATCTTCTGAGACCGCGAGTCCTAATACGAATGCTCTCTCGCACGCCACTCCCCAAGAGCGTTTCCCTCGGCGCTCAGCGAGGCAGGCATACGACCAGCAAGCGCGGACAGCTGCTCCTCCTGCTCGCTTCCACACACCGATTCAGGGTAAGCCGAGACGTCCAGCAACAGTGCAAAGGCTTGCGTCTCAATCCACTTCGCAAGCGGAGTCGCCTGCTCGCCTTGTCACTCCCACGCAAACGCCTCGGGGTTCGAAATTACAGACAAAGCCTTCTGCGGTCACGCCACAAGCACGTTTCCCTCGTTTGCCACCCAAAGAAGATTATGAGCTATCTGTTGATGCTGGGGCAAAACAACAACCGAGCACCCCGAAAGAGCGCTTCCCACGTCTGCCTCCGAAACAGACCTATGATGAACGTGCAAGCACAGTCATTGCCCCCTCGAGGTTCCGCTCGCCTGCTCATGCCAGCCCTAGACGCCCCGCTACATCGCAGAAGCCTGTCAACCTGAGGAAGGTTGCACTAAAGGCGGCCGCACCGGGATACGGATCACACACACCGATTAAAACCCCATTGAAAGCGCCAGCTGAGACACCATCACAAGTTCCAATGACACCACACCCTGGTGCCCCATTGCGAGGCGTGGTGGCTCTTGTTGAGGTGTTCACTTTGGACGGCGCTTCGGCTTCTGCGCCTTTCGTGTCGTTGCTCCAACGTCTGGGTGCGAGAACGACCAAGGTATGGAGCGAGCGCGTGACGCACGTCATCTTCAAGGACGGTTCGCCAACAACCCTTCAGCGCGTGCGTTTGAACAACAAGGAAGTTGAGAGTACTCGCAAGGGCTTCATCATCCACTGTGTAAACAGCCGCTGGGTCTCTGACTGCGACGCATCCGGGTCTCGCGTGGATGAGGAGGATGATGCATACGCCGTCGACGTCACCGACGTGCCTCGCGGCGGAAACCGCAGGCGCAAGTCTATGGAGCCTTCAGCTCTTATCAACATCGGCGGCAACATCGTGCGTGACCGCAAGAGCAGCGGTCGTCAATCCATTGGCCGTTCCGCGATGAAATCTGGTTCGTCGGAGAAGAAAAGCGAGAGCGATGTTGAGTTCACCCCAGTGGCTAAATGGACTGGGTTGCCAGACGAGGAGGATTTCGAAGACGATGAGTCCGAGATTTCTACTCCGGACTACCTTGCCGCTCCGGATAAGCTGATCCAGATGACGGCACCATCGAACCGTGTTCGTAAGCTTGATCTACAGAAGGATGCTAGCAAGAACAGGAGGATGACTTCTTTCTGGGAGGGTGGTGATTGATGATTCCGTCTTGGCAGGCTCCAGGTACGGACGTTCTTGGGCTGCGTGTTTTTCTTCTTCCTTTTGGAAAATTATGGTGTTTTATGGCTGGGAATACCCTTTGCACGCTCTTTGCGTCGTTTCGTAGAGACTTTCATTCTTTTGCTAGCCTGGGCATCTGGCTTTTGGGCTTGGCCGTCAATGTAAAGATTGTGTAGCAGCACAGCAAATATGTGTCTTTTACATCATCATCTTCGTTACGATGGTGCTACCTTAAGAGAGTCTACTGCTTCGCCCAGACAGTGGCGACTCAACTCTCTTCCTAGACAGTGGCAGAAACCCAAGCCTTGATTGCGCTAACAGCATCGGCATCGTGCGCTCTCAGTAATTCTGTAGCTTTCGGTCGCGAGATATCGAGCTGCTCGGCCTAGTGCATCGCATCGTCAGCATTAAACAATCAATCAGACCCCATTGGGTCCAAGCATTGAAAGGTAAAAGAAGATATAACTCACCAACAGGCTCACGTCCGCCGCATCGACTTTGATCAACTTAGCGGGTTCTTCGTCTTTCTTCAGTCCTTCTGCCGCTGCCGCCGCTGCAGAGACCTTCTTGCCGCCGGAACCGGAGTCAAGAGCTTTCATCGCGTCGTTGAGGGCTTTCAGGTCGACCTCTTTCTTGGGAGCACTAGAAGCGTCGGAAAGTGTTTTGTTGTCGAGGGAGTCAAGGGCTGCTGCTTCGGCGGCGGCGGATGCTGCTGCTGGTGGCGCAGGAGGAGTGGAGGCGCCTTCGTGGATGGCGGAGGGTTGAGGTTCGGCCATGGCTGAGAGTTTCAAAGGATTATTTGAGACGGAGATCAGGTGTGGTTGTGATGGATTTGTGTTGTGTACTGTGATGGTTAGATGTATGGTATGGGTCTGGAGGATGGGAAGTGGAGTCGACACACGCGGGGGAAGATGTTGGATGGAAGCAGCTTGCAGCAATCATGCTCAGAACCACCATCATAACTTGCTCGATTGATCGATTTAACGATTAGCAGTATTTGGATTCTACCATTCATCTGACACGGTAATCTGCTAATGGGCATATAGAAGTTCGAACAGATCCCGAGTACCTCGATAGCAGGATGGATGATACCAAGTACCAGATCGACATGATTTGAAACCAGAATATCTCCTGATATTCATGAATTGTTTCAGGGCCTGAACATGACATTGTAAGATACGTATCCACAGCGGTGGAATAAAACGATACGTTTTTCCTCCTCTGTACCTTAGAGGCCATAGTCTTGGCCGATCTCATTCTCAGAGCGGATGATCCCGGGCCGGCGATGAGCTGCCGACTTCGAGGCTCTCTCTCTCTCGCTGAAGCTGGCTGGCAGCGATAGTTTTGGAGGCTTCGCAGTTGTTATACACACGCGACAACACATTTCTCTTTAATTATGCTGCGCTTAGCCATTGCTCGCGGTGCCAGAGCCTCTGAGCAAGGCCTGCAGAGGACTGCCAGGTCCCAATGGCAGTCGCAGCGCCTGCGCCAGCCGCTCGTTGTACGTTGAGCCAGCAGCCATTGCACACGCGCGCGCACAACCACCTACCACACATAAACACCCCTGCTAACACTCCTCTCTCACAGCGCACATTCGCCGACGCCAGATCACCTGACAAGACCGTCCTCCCTGGCACCGCTAGCCACCAGGTCGCCGGTGTTCCTCAGCCGTCCGTCGCCCAGTCCATCCAGCCCCAGCCCGCCGCGACCAGCGACATCCCCGTCCAAGGTCTTCCCAGAGTCCCTCCCACACCCGCCGAGGCCGCCGCAGCAGTCGCAAAGGACGCCCCGAACCTCACCGGAGCCGCAAAGAACGTTTCGCCTTCTCACGGAAACCTTCCTCCCACCGGCCACGGCACCGCAGCAACTGGCCCTACTGGCCCGATCAAGCCCAAGCCTCGCCGTTTCCGCCGCTTCCTCCTAACCCTCATCGTCCTCTCTGCTCTCGGATACGCCGGCGGTGTCTACTATGCGCTTAACAGCGACAACTTCCACGACTTCTTTACCGAGTACGTGCCCGGCGGCGAGGATGCTGTGGCCTACTTTGAGGAGCGCGAGTTCCGCAAGCGTTTCCCTTCCAAGCCTGTGGACCACAAGAACTGGCCCCAGATGCGCGGAGAGAACAAGGTCACCATTGGCAAGAGCAGCGGTCTGACCGCTAAGCCTTCGGATGCTGAGAGCGATCTTGGTGCAAAGGGACCTCACATGGGTGCTAAGGTGGAGGCTGTTAAGAACACTGCCGAGAAGGCCAAGGCTGTTGTGAGCGAGAAGAAGGAGGAGGTCAAGAAGGCTGTTACTCCGGCTCCTGCTCCTGCTGCTGCGCCTGCGCCCAAGCCGACCGTTGCCACTGTTGACCACGTCAATGTTCCCGAGGCTACCGAGCCTGTTGTTCAGGAGCTCGTCAAGATGGTCAACAACATCATCACTGCCGTCAACGCAAGCTCCGAGGCCGGCAAGCTTAGCTCTACCGTTTCAAGCGCCAAGAGCGATCTTGACAAGATCATCAGTGCCGTTTCCACCCTCAAGGAGACTGCTGCTCACGAGGCTCAGACTCAGATCCAGGATGCCCACACCGAGTTCGATGGCGCCGCCAAGGAGCTCGTCCGTCGTCTGGAACAGGAGATGCGCGAGACCGAGAGCAAGTGGCGTGACGAGTACGAGTCTGAGCGCGAGAGGTTGAGCAACACCTACAACCAGCGTCTTGAAGCTGAGCTTGAGGCCGCCCGCCGCGTCGCCGAGGAGAAGAACAAGAACGCCCTTCTTGAGCAGGAGATCAACCTGCAAAAGGCTTTCTCCGAGTCCGTCAAGGCCAAGATCGAGGAGGAGCGCGATGGCCGTCTCTCCAAGATTGACGAGCTCTCCACCTCCGTTTCCGAGCTCGAGATGCTTTCCAACTCCTGGAGCGAAGTCATTGACTCGACTCTTGCCACCCAGCACCTACAGGTCGCTCTCGAGTCCGTCCGCAACGCTGTTCTGCACACTGACCACCCCACACCCTTCATCAACGAGCTCGTCGCCCTGAAGGAGGTCAGCAAGGGAAACGATGTTGTCAACGCCGCTATTGCCTCCATCAACCCCGGCGCTTACCAGCGCGGCATCCCCACCCCGGCCAACCTGATTGATCGTTTCCGCCGTGTGGCCTCTGAGGTTCGCAAGGCTTCTCTCCTTCCCGAGGACGCCGGTATTGCATCACACGCTGCCAGTGCTGTTCTCAGCAAGATGATGTTCACCAAGAAGGGCGAGCGTGGATTGCCCAGTGGCGACGATGTTGAGGCCACTCTTGCCAGGACCGAGGTTCTGCTCGAGGAGGGTGACCTCGAGAGCGCTGCTCGTGAGATGAACGGCCTCAAGGGCTGGGCTGGTGTGTTGAGCCGTGACTGGGTTGCGGAGACAAGGAGGGTGTTGGAGGTTAGGCAGGCTGTTGATGTAAGTGACTTGCTACAATTTTCCGTTTTTGGACCATTTGCTAACTCTAATCTCACAGGTCATTGCTGCCGAGGCTCGCCTGCAGAGCTTGCTCGTCAGATAGGCGCGGGTTCTAATTTGTCGAGAGCTGTTTGTCTTTTTTGTCGGAGCCATGTAAAAACAGATTCTAGACTACTTCTTTCTTCTGTTTCCCCCCAAAGAAAAATGGGAGCCTAGTCGGCGAAGTGTTAACTGTGTATAGCAAGAAAAAGGGAAAAGCGAAGATTTCTTAGTTGTCATCACTTTCCCTTGTGTCCTTTTTCTTTTTCTACATTCACTGCTTCTCGTGAGTCAGGCTGATGTCTAAGAAAAGTGACTGCAAAAATTCACTCTTTCACTTTGCGCAGCTTCGAGGGGCGTCGCTGAGCTGGAGCTCGCTACTTTATTTGCTAGCTTGCGACCGCTTCTGTTTTCGCTTTTACCACTGATCGCGACCTCCTAGGAGCTCGCTGCATTATCTGCCACTGTCCCACTGCTTCTGTTTTTGGTTTTACCACTGTTCGCGACCAGTCTTTTGCTAACGCCACACCGCACAAGCAGTTCCGCTCCCTGAGTTGCCGCCACACAGACGCCGCAGGTTGCGCATCAGTTGGATACCCAATCCCTGCACCACCTGGACTCGGCCTCGGAGGCGCAAACTGTCGCATAAATCACCACCACCACGTTCGCTCTACCTGCCGCACAGATCACAAACCGGCAAGATGGACAAACCGAATCCCAAACTTGATCGACTGCCGCCCGAGGTCACCGAGACCATCGCGGAGCATCTGCAAGGTCACCATGAGAGCCTCGAAGCGTTCCGCGCGCTGCGCCTGGCTTGCAAGGAATTGTACCTGAAGACATTCAGAGTCTTTGCTCTCGCCTACTTCACGAATCTCTCTGTCGCTTTTACCACTGCAAGCCTTCACCGTCTGCGGGATGTGGCGACACACAAGAACAGCTTTGGACTGTCCCTGAACACGTTTCCCAGAAGCCTTACTTGCTCGACATACCGTCTACCTACAGGCAATGCAGTGGCAAAAGCACTCATGACTACCTCGGACACAGACAGGGTATCGGACGCGGATATAGTTGCGGACGCTATCTCACGCGCATGCCAAAAAGGGTCCGGCTTGTTCGGGTCCTTTCTTTCACCTTATGATCTTCCACGCACCAGAGACCTTGCTCGTCGGTACATGGAAGCCGCCGGAGAGCAAAATTCCGTCGAGTCCAATGGCGAGGATGTGAAACTTGTCGCGAAAGCGCTGGCAGCACTCCCTAATGTGAGGAGTATCGGAACTGCTCCCGATCGTCGTGCCTGGGGACAGGATGACTGGGATACACTCGCCGGCGTCAAGATCGAGTCTTTTCTCTACAGGGAGTACTTGGCCAGTGGTGAGACCAACCTCACAATCACAACGCGGAAGTTGCTGGCAGCTGTTGCTGAGGCAGCTTTGCTTTGCAAGTCACGAGGGCATCAATTGATCATCGAGCAAGTGGATCTGCAAGGCGGACGCTATACTCAACGCGAAGACATGATTTCTTCTCCTCGCAACTTGCAATTGCACAAACTGAACATCTCGGACCCCGTTCTCTCTCATCTCAGGGATGCCTTTTCGAAGCTAAAACGCTTGTACGTCAGCGTTTGTTGGCTCACAAGACATGTACCGCCGGAAACAGACGTCGACCTGGAACTGGAGCAGAGTAGAACGTCGTTGCAAGCACTGTTCAGCAATCCCGCAACCGAGGAGTTCAGCCTCGACTTCTTCGAACCTCTGCCCAGCGACCGAACTGGGCTGGTGACAATTGAAAGCGAGCTATTCGACAAGGTCCTCGAGACTCAGCCATTCACCTCTCTGCGTAGCATCGAGATCTACAGCCCGAATCTGTGGGTTGATTTGCCTTCTGTTTGTCAGTACGTGCAGAAACATGCGGCTACACTGAAGGAACTGCGTCTGGGCACCTATCGACAAGCTGATCGTCCGGACGTGGGTGCAAATCGGGAGATGTGGCGGCCTGTTCTGCGAGCAGCAGCTGGCTGTGCAGAACTTGCCGACTTTGCTGTGTGGATTCGTACTGGAGATCCTGACATTTGCGATATTGATCTTGGTGTGAAGGGCCGAGAGGCTGTTTCTGAGTTGTTGGCTAAGCTGGTTGTGAGCCCGACGGAGCCGGGCAAGGAGCTGGGTTGGGTACAATGAGTATAGGAGGAACTGTTTCTTGCATGTCAGTGAGACTCGGGTCAGCCATCACCATGCTTTGCGAACTCGGCATCGGGAGCTACCATGTTCCTGAGATGTACGATCCCGATATATATGCCATCGCTGGAGATTACAGGAAAGCCGTAGCTAACCAGCAGTCGCTGACAACTTCGAGCTGCGAGATGAACAATATCGCGCGTGCCATTGCCACATTCCCAAAGTTCTGCTCCATGGGCCTGGATGCATATGACAAGAGCTGGGGCGAAGAAGATTGGCAAGACATTGCTGGCTTCAACAGAAGAGTCTTCGCGAGTTGCAGAGACATCAACAGTGGCCAAAACAACCTGAAGTTCACCCTCAAAATAATTCCCCGAGCCATTGCACAAGCACAAACGATCTGCCAGGCCAATGGGCGAACATTTAACCTTTGCTCGCTGACTACAAGAGCTTTCTATGGTAGCGATGACTGGTGTCCGGACTCACACTAGAATATCAGAGTTCAGAGTCTTGATACCCAGCCATTCTCTCGGAGAGCTCTACAAGCCATTCTTTCACGCCTCACATTACTGTCTATGGACATCTACGATTTTTGTCACACTCGAGGGGCCCAAGGATAGCCCCGAGAAGATCAAGGAGGCCTTGCATCTACTGTCACTAAGTTCCGGGCTTAGCGAATTGATAATTTCATTTGTTGACTCTGCCGACATCGAAGAAAACGATGATGACGGAAACTAGATTGCAGGATCAATAAAGTTTGTAAGCAAATGACTTGCCGGTGCAATATGACACCTGGTGTTTGTATAGAACCTTCAATTATGATTCTATAGCGAGTCAACCGAAAACTATTGACAAAGCAGACAACAGCAAATGCTGTCCAGGGCACGCATAAGGGTATCTTAGCTAGAGCTACTCATCAAATCCACAGGAGTCTCATCATATCACGCCGCTTGATTTATCAATAACAAAGGCTGATGTGCCCTCAGTCTGCCTTACCACCAGTGTAGCTCAGTCCATTTCGTCACCGAGGTTCTCGTCATCCTCTGCATCCTCCCACTCATCCTGATCACTGAAATCCCACACAGAGGAGGCACCGGCGGCGGCGGCAGGTGTCGCAGTCGCGGTCGTTGCCGCAGCTGGAGCCGCGGCGGGCGCAGGAGCATGTTGTAGGCCGAAGTCGCCGAATGTTGGCAGGAAAGCGCCACCACCAGTGAAAGGGTTGCCATTTGCACCTGCGAGATTGTTGTTCTGGGCTGGTGCGGCGCCAGCGGGGGGTGCGAGGTAGTTCAGCAACGCCCCAGCCATGGCTGCCGGTAAAGGGTTAGCCGCATTGCCGTTGACGGCGACTGTCGCCACGCCATGTCCCATTGCGAGAGGTCCCATGGGTGGCAAGAAGCCATCGTCGTTCTCGTCCATATATTCTCCAATGTTGTATTCGTCGATGAAGGTACTCAACCTCTTGGCGATTTTGTCGTGGCCTTCAATGCAGACATAAAATCCGCGCTCACTCGAATAGTCGCGCGGGAAGTCTGTTGGTACGTACTCCGACATGGCGTCCTCATCGATGACGGGAACCTCGTTGTGATGATCTGGACCAGTTTCGGCAGCCCCATCGTGCTCAGGAATCGATGGTGGCTCGCCCCACGAGCCATCAGTCGGCTGCAGTTCCGGCATACTCTCATCCGTGGACATGTCGTCGTTGTCATCATCAAGGTCATGATCAGAAGCCCAGTCTCCGAAGCCAGAACCAAAGCCCTGCGGTGCGTCATCGGTATACAAATGCTGCTTGAGGAAGTAGCTCTTGTGCCCCTTTTCACGTAGGTACATCAGATGTAGATGCTCGAGTTTCTCGAGGTTGGCGATAGCCTTGAGCACTGGCGGCCAGGAACCAGTTGCGATATCCACACAGAAGAACCTCAGATCTGTGATGTCTCTGAGACGAGTGATAGAGCTTGTTAAGCGAGAAGCATCCACTGAGAGTCCCAACAGATTAAGTGTTGTAAGTCTTGACATATCGATGCCCAAGACAAACTTCTGGTAGACTGGACCACTACCTTGCCTCGCGTCAAAATCCAATGAGAGGGCCTTGAGATTCGAGAAGGTGCGAGTGAATTCGAACAGTGTTTTCTTGTAGCCTTTGCGCTCTGGTGAGCGTAAGTGGAGGTGTAGTGAGACGGTATTGCGGAAGACCTCAGATAGTTGACGGATCAATCCCGCGTCAAACGAGAGTTGTTTCAGAGGGTTGATGAACGTGAGGTCCGATGACATGTTGGTACGGAACTCTTCGAGCGACAGGTGGTCGTGAGCATCGGCAAGAGCACTTACGATGGTTGTCCACATGTGCATGAGATGTTCGCGGAACGGACGTTCAATGTCCATAGGATTCCGGGATGTGTGGATTCGTGTGCTGTAATCCAGCCCATTGATAGGGTGTGTACCTATGGAATTGCTGTCAGTACATACAGGAGGGCATTTACAGTATGAGACGGCTTTGGCCTAGATGCGCCAGTTCGAGAGCATAGTATTATAGGGTAACTCACCAGTCTGACGTAGAACCTTGTTGCCACCCCTGTAATCTGTGTCGTCTTTCAGAGAGTCGGTGTTGTCAATGAAAGCAACGGTCTTGAGGGCTGAGAGGTTCCTGAAGCATTCGGCAAGTATCGCTCTGTCACCACCTGTCGACTTCAGAGTCTTCTGGTCTTCGATGTAGAACTTGTACGCCTCACTCTGGCGCACGCTCGGCTTCCAGTGGGTTGAAGTGGGGCCTGGACAGCGAAAGCCTTGCTCCGAGAATAGTGCAGTCACAACGGATACCTCTTTGACGAAGCCGGACAGCCTGATGGAGCCGGATATCTCGCGAAGGACATTCAGGCTGTCTGTGGTGAAATGGACGCATTTCCTGGTGAAGTGCTCGGTCGCGAATTCACGGAAGGACTTTTTCTCGATCGCGCGGCATGTTGCCCGTAGAGCGAATTTGTCGTCGCCGAGCCTGTGTGTAATGTCGCTAATCAGCTCCTCCGGTAGTGCTGATAGACGGTCCACCATGACGGCGGCAATTGCGAGATGATGCCGATGTAGTAAGCGTATCTTCGGCCTGACAGTTGTGTTGAGTGTGCTGTTGAACCCCGTGACGTGATTATGGTGTCGTGCAGAGAGAGCGTCAAGTCGGCGAGAAACCGATAAATGTTGGGTGGGCGTTTGTAAATGTGATAGTTCGTGTTTCGTGGCCTGCAATGGTAAAGGCTGAAGCGGGGACTAAACTGTGCTAGCGCGGGCGCTCGGGCCACGCGTTTGGGTATCAGGATGCTTGTGAATTGTTAACTTCACTCCTTGGCAACTAGGTCTCCATTCCCGGAGAGTCATCTCGTGATATGCTCAATGGTATGGCAAAGCTGTGTATGGAAGCATTTTGGATAAACACTATGATGTACTCACGGATACTTTCTTACAACAACGCCAGCAGCCTGAGCTGAGGAAACTGGGCATCTCTGTGCTTTACTGACATTTGATGCGCTTTAGGACAACATGCAGCGTACATGAATTGATTTCTAACTAAGGTAACGAAAGCTCTTCATTTCCATCTCGCAAAGTCGCACTGCTTCAAGACCCTCCTCCATGATCCTATCTGTTATGCGGGTCGGATCCAACGTGCCGTTCTGTCATACTGATTGACACTAAACCTCTCCCAGTCTGTATGGATACCATAATGAAGCGAAGGCTATAGGTCTCTGTCTCTCCTGCACACTTCGCATGTTGGCCGCGCAATATATTGGCTGGTCAGACGGGAGACTGGCGCAGTGGGCTTCGCCGCAAGTTCATCCTCGTACCACGGCTCTTCCAACTGGTATTGTGCGGCGAGCACGTATTCTTCAGTGAACGCGAAGACCCGCTCGATGAGCTCCGGTGGTAGACCGAGCAATTTCGGCATGGCGTTTTCTTTTTCTTCTGTTCGGTCACTTGGTGAACCTCGAAGAGGTACTGTGAATGATGGAATCGTGATTGAGAGACGCTTGTATGGGTACTGAGGTGGATGCTGAAGTCTTTGGTGTATCGCTCTGGCCCAATAGACTCATGCGTAGTGGACCTGTAGGATTGTATGTCAGCAAAGGCTGCGACACTCATGATTCGTTCAGTCCACATGCAGGATCGTAAAAGACACTGATAGGTGCGCGCGCCAGTGAGAATGGTGCAGGGCGGAACTCAACCTTCACTGCTGTGCATGACCACTCACTTTCCCGTGTATGTCAAGCGCCAATAAGTAGGGCACCTTCGCTGGAAAAGTTCTGAGCTCGCGCACAAATGTGCGTGTAGTCGTGTGAAAGCCTGCGAGAGTGTTTGCCAGCAAAAGGTTTTTCTTCTCCGAGAAACAGGCGTCATAGTTCCTGGCGCGGTTTGCGATAACCCTTGCTCTGTACAGTAGCAAGGTCTCTTGCTACTCTAAAGCCACTGCACCGTATAGCTCCTGTCTTCTTTGCTAGAGCTGGCCATAATCACTATTCTTTTCAGTGCTCACTCTCAAAATGCTACCTGCTCGGCCTTGGGCTAGTACACGGTTCAATAGACGCCAGTTGATGAATTACACGAAGCAGTGGCAGCACACGCGTTATACTGAAAGGAGGTGTGCGATCTCCTAACGGAAACATGGATTCTGGAAGTCTACCGTAGCTCCGAACAATCTGGGCGAGGCGGACCGTGCCATGTCGGGAAAGCTCATATTACATCCATGCAGTACAAATTCTTCCACTTTTAGAAGTTTGGGGATGTTCGCAAGGAGACTCCAAGCTGATATGCCGCTTGCAGTGTCAGTGAAGAATGAAAGCTCCAAGATCTTGAGGGCTGGCATGCTGGAGAGGCCTGTTTCAAGCTGTTGAGCGATACGAAGACCCCTGCATAACTTGATCAGTACTCATCGACACAATCTTCTAGAGACAATAAGACCTGGATCACATATCCGTAGGTGTGAGCTCGTGCCCTGGTGGCAGCGGAACGATTGCAATGTTCAATAGTTCCACATCGCTCACAACGCTGTTTCTCTCTGCGATTGCCGAACAATCTGCCAGACCAAAAAGTGATTTTCTCCATGCTTCGAAAGACCAGGTGCTGATCCAGTCCGGACGCATGCCAGCTTGTTCTGCGGCAGATAACACAAATGAGAAAGATGAACTCAAATTGATCACGTTGCGAGATGCCAAAGCCGCCAATTCTTCTGCCGTGTGGTCTTCTCGGTGCGGGTCGCCGTCTTCTTCGCGTGATGCGTCACAAAACACAAACTCGCATGTGGCTGGACAAGCGCGGAGCGCATCCACAATCTCGTTCCTGGTGACAGAAGAAATCTCTAGTAGCCCATGCTGATCGTTGGCGACATAGAAATGTAGCCCCCTCACGTATTTGACCAATTCGGGATATCGTGCTATGTCGCAGAATCTCTTCATCCTGCAATCTTGGGCATCATATGCGCTCAAAGTAGAAAAACGACTTAGCGAAGATGCGGCGAGTACATCGTTCGACGTAGCGATTGGTCAGACGAAAGAGTGGAGCAGTGGCCACATAATTTGCACCATCCTCGTCTTCGTGTGCTTGATGGGTGTGTTGAACGGACTCCTCGTAGCGAAAGATGTGCTCCATAAGCTCCGGGGGTAGGTCGAGTAGTCCAGGCATAATTACTGTGTTATTTGTGGATACTGTATGACGATGCTGGTGATGATGTGCGGCGGGTGTGCATTCTAACTTGGCAGAGTTGTTAACAATTATTAGGATAGTGGCAAGTGGCAAGTGTGTCGCAGGAAGTCGCATTGCCTGGCAGCAAAACCTGACGCTGTCACTTGGAAGTCGCATCAGCTCACATGTACTCCAGTGATTATGCCAATAGTTTCGAGACCGTATCATGAACATTCGAAACCGCTATGCGAGGACGGTTTCTGTATGAAAGCGCATGATGTATACACTGATACCACGCCCGCCTCCAGCACGCCTCATCGTGTTCCTAGCGTTCCATCAAATCTGCTCAACAACTTCAGTCCCGCAGACCATCAACGACCCCCAATCAAGAACGCATGTGCTCTGCCATTACACCCAGAACCCGCGTCAACTCGCTGCGGCCATTCCAGTGGATCCAGTCAGTCTGGTATAGCTTGACAAAGCCATCTTCGTCCTCTCTATTGTCAAGCAGCGCGCAGCTGAGGGATAGAATGACGTCGAACAGGATGTCTCTGCGGTATTTGATATGCTCCGTGCTTTCATCTGAGTCGTTGGTGCGTTCTTGGGCATGAGCAGCACCTCCTTGGTTCTGATCGTCGGCATCGCCGTCTACCCCATCGTGATCTTCCCCTTCTCTCTCGGCCACATCGCTATCCTGGCTGTCCTCTTCTTCACTCGCATCATCATCACCATCTTCACCTCCGTCAGTGTCTGGCTCATCCTCGTCGAATTCTGGTGGTACTGGTGCCCCATTTCTGTTCCATCGATGGGAGCGCTTGTAGCAATGCATACGCTCGGGCTCCAACGCTTTGTTTCCAATTCATAGCTCAGCGACATTCTTGCAAGCACGAAAAGCTCCAATCAGCTCGACTCGGTGCCGGAGGGAGGCCGCGGGTGCAAGAGCTTCAGCGATGTTGTTATATGCATGCGTGACGTTCACCTCTGGTAGGATCGAAGGTGTCTCCTTTCGCATCTCTGAAGAGTATTTCATTTCAAGTTGGAGTTTCGGGCCTGGCGGAGATGTGGGAACATCGTCTGTGCCCAGGTGTTTCGGGGGATCATCTGCTGTTGCGGCTTCTATAGTGTAATCATCGTCGAAGGATAGATGGAGCTTCCGAATGGCCACAGCAAGGCCCGGTGTGCTAGCCATGGCGCGGAATTTCTGGATGTTCTCATCGTCGGGCGCTTTCACCATCCATACCACAAAGTTCTTCTCGACAAAGCCGCGACGAGTGGCGTGCTCAAAGTAGCGACAAGTTAGACGAGAACGTCCTAGTTCTTCTGCAACGCCAACACCATCCTCGTGCTCAGCTTCAATCAACCGCTCGTGCGCGAAATGGTTATGCTAAATGAGCTCGGACGGGAGGTCGAGGAGGCCTGGCATGATGTTTTGCGGCAGTGCATGTATCTTTGGGTGACGAGCTGAGGCGTATGTGTGTGTGGAACAGATTCGATGTGTGAGAAGGCTGAAGTCTGGTAAGGTCGAGGGCGAGGAACCGAATTTTGGGATGGTGTCCACTTACAATGTGTGTTGCAGGCAGCAATCCGAAGGTTGCTTGCGGCAACCCTCCAATAATTGTCGTTTGCCACTCGCCGCGCGCTGAACCGACAACGCAGCGCCGTGAATGACCTCATATGAAGGGAGGGGAAATAAGATAAAGCGATTTGGTTTAGTCCGTCGGTGATCCTATTACTATCAAAAAACGCTACTGCCATGTTCTTCAGGCTGTGCTTACATTTTGCGCTTGATAATCAATGAAACCCAATGCTCTAGCCTACGCGGAAAACTTCGCAATATCTGCATTATTCGCTGCGACCTCCCAGTGGCCATCGCCTAGGTAGACCTCAGTGAAGCGGCGGCAGGTGGCGTGCTCAATGTACCGGCAAGTAGAGCGAAAAGCCGGAACGCCGACTCTCGGTGGCCAGTAGTCTTCCTCATCGTTCTTCGCGCACCACTCTTCGTATGCAGTCTCCTCGCACTTGTCGAAGATCTGCTCGATGAGCTCCGGCGGCAGGTCAAGCAAGCCGGGCATGGTGTCGTGGAGTTGGTCGCTGTCGTTTGAGCTGATGTGTGTTGAGGTCGGTGCATCAAGATCGTTGTTTGTAAGTATAGTGCTTTGGCAGTTAGGGCGGGCTGTGTTTAGTCGCTTTTGACTGTGGTGGTGAGCTGCGGGCTTTTAATAAGGTGTAGGATAATGTAAGCAGACGACACCTCGTACGAAACCTAGTGCAAGGTATGACGTCTAGGTTTGTCTGATCGGTGAGATTTGCAGGTTTGCTTTGAGTGCAGTGAATGAAAACCATCAGCATTTACGGTGTCTGTAAGCATCTGATGAGTGAATTTTATAAAAAGTCCTTTGTGTGCAGTGAAGGAAACCCGTCAATCGCATCGTAATCATCGTTTTCTATCATGTAAGCTGTCTCATTTAGCCATTTAGGGTATCTTGCATCACCTTCCCTTACTCCACCCGCACCTAGTCCAAATCCTCATCCTTCTCGTCCTTGGCCACCTCCTTCGCAGAAGCCTCTTCGCCATCCTTGGGCTTAAGAGTAATGACAACAACGAAAAGAGGCTCGTCTGTGGCACGGTTCTTCATGACATATCTGATAGAGTGCGAGCTATAAGTCAGCAAGAACAGGGTGAATCAGCCTTCCTTGCACACAGTAACATATAGAGATTTTGAGAGACGGAGGGACCCGTTGAGAGTTTCTCAAAGAGAACAGAGGGTGGACTTACCGAAGTGGTTGGCCGTCCCAGAAGCTGATGATGGGGATTGTGATGCCGGGGATCAGGCCGTAGCCAGGAAGGCGGAGCGCGAAGTCTGCAGATGAAGTATTAGCATCTGGCTTTGTGTCCCCATGAAGAAATTCTGACGACTGTCCATACCGTTGAAGTCCAAGTAAGGGTTGTAGAAGTCATTGCTGTATTGCCTTCCCTTCTCGAACGTGAAGTCCTTCAAGTGGGCCTCCGTCAGGAAGTGCTTTTTCCTCGCCGCGCCAGTATCAGGCAGTTTCTTCTCTTCCCGAACCTGCTCGCCATCACCATCGGCGCCCTCCTCGATCACAACAAGCTCTTGGTTTGCGCGCTCTTCCTCGATCTTCTCTTGCGCCTTATCATCCTTAGGGCCTATCCGCAGGGTGTTCATCGAACTCAGCAGGGGGCCGTAGAGGTAGGGTTCGTCGGAGTAGACATCGCCGTAAAGACCAGGGTCGATGAACCACTTGACCAAGTTGAAAGCCTGGTTGAAGCCCGGAGGGAGCTTGTCCTTGATCGGGTGGTCGAAGTCGTTGCCGAAGACCAGGTCATGGCCGTTGATATCTTCCTTGAGGGTGAAGTCGAACGCGAGCGAGTACAAGTCGCTGGTGTGTTGCGGGTGAGAGAAGTAGGGCGATGTCTTTTCGGCACCTTCAGGAAGGCCACGGTAGTTTTGGATGCGGGCGGTGAGGTTGACGCTGCACTTAGGCGAGTCGATGTGGGTTGCCTTCTCGCTGTTGACGGAGATGGGCTTTTGGTCTGTGTAGTTTGGACCCGCGGTCACAGTGAGGATGTACTTGTCGGCCATGGTGGGCAATTATTCCGACAAAGGCAGTCGCGAATAATATGTGTATTTGTGGTATGGGTAAAGATCAAGGCGGGTTTGGAGAATGCCTGATCTCTTCTGCGAGGCAGTTACGCTGATGGACTTTTGGCCGGCGAAACACGTCATGGCTTCGCAACTTCGGTCGCAGGGTCTGGCACGCGGATGAGTTGTCACACGCCATCTTTATCTTTAGTTGGGCGATCAGTGGAATGAAAGAAGGAAAGGGTTGATTTTGATAAATGAAAATGATCCATGAATACAGAGAACATGAATGCGTCAAGGGATCAATAGCCTGACGAAGGTTCATCCAATCGAAACACGGATTGTATTTACACAGGGATATATCTATACAACCACTCTAAAGACGCCTGAGGATGTCCTCGGTGACCTCAGTAGTCTTGGCGTTACCACCCATGTCAGGGGTAAGGAGCTTGCCCTCGGTGAGGTTGGCGTCAACAGCCTTGTAGATGATGGCAGCAGCATCCTCTTGACCGAGGAACTCAAGCATGAGAGCGACGGAGCGGATGGTAGCGATGGGGTTGGCAATGTTCTGGCCCTCGATATCAGGGGCAGAGCCGTGGCAAGGCTCACCCATGGCGAAGCCGTCACCGACGTTGGCCGAAGGGACGAGACCCAGAGAGCCAACAAGAGCGGCGGCACCGTCGGAAAGAATGTCACCGTAAAGGTTGGGAGCGACGATCACGTCGTATGTCGAAGGCTGACGGAAGAGCTTGTAGACCATGGAGTCAACAATCTGCTCCTCGATCTTAATGCCACCGTCCCTGAAGCGTGCCTGCTCAAGGGCTGCGCGGGCAGTCGAACGGAACAGGCCGTCGGTCTGCGAGAGAACGTTGCTCTTGTGTGTGATGGTGACAATGGCACTCTTGGAAGCGTCGGCGCCGGTGTTGTCCCGGACACGCTGTCTCCTCGCTGCGATCTCACCAGCCATGTTGGCGATGCGGTAGCTGGC
Organism: Cladosporium cucumerinum; assembly: GCA_023634325.1. Taxonomy (NCBI): domain Eukaryota; kingdom Fungi; phylum Ascomycota; class Dothideomycetes; order Cladosporiales; family Cladosporiaceae; genus Cladosporium; species Cladosporium cucumerinum. The sequence goes on from JALDQA010000002.1 coordinate 1,166,836, forward strand.
GTTCTCAGAAATGCGCTTGATGGCCTCGGCGATCTTGCCGTTAGGGCCATCGTAGGTCTTTTCTTCCTTCACGTAGAGGTCCTCGGTGTTCTCACGGACGATGACAAGGTCAATGGGGTCGGGGAAAGCGGCGGTAGGGACGACAGACTTGACGGGTCTGACGTTTGCGTAAAGGTCCAGGCGCTTGCGGAGGCCAACAATGGGACTGCTGTAGCCCTTGGTGGGGGTGGAAGGAGAGCTGGAAGGTACGAATGTCAGTAAGATGGTCATTGAGTTGTACAATCATTCCTCTGCAGCTTCCTGTATCCGTCCACAAGGGCCTCGAAATCCTCACCTGACAGCGCCGAAAAGAGCACCGTCGCACTCCTTCTTCAAGGTCTCGACGGTCTTCTCGGGCAAAGCAACACCGTTCTTCTTGAACTCATCGAAGCCAGCATCAAGGTGGACGAAGGAGAAGTTCAGACCCAAGCTCTTGGGCAGAGCCTCGAGGATCTTCCTGCCAGCCGGAATAACCTCACGGCCAATGCCGTCACCAGGGAGCAGACCTGCAATTGAATTAGCCAGAGAGTATATTTCAAAATCTCAATTCCGTACCCACCAATACGAAGAGTTCTGGAAGCCATTGTATGTGTGGATGTGTCGAGCTCAAGGTAGGTGACTGCGAGCTCTTGGGGAAATTGTGTAGCACGCGCCGCCGATCTCGCATCCATCCCCAGACTCGTCTTCAGCCTCCAGCACCAGATCGCGGAGGATGTCGGTGCACAAGTATCATAATTATTGAAGTCATAACAAGAATTATTAAAGTCATAATAACACTACGAATAATGTCCCGCCCGCGTTTGAACTGATGACATGAGCTCCGATGATTGATGTTCGTTATATAAGATCATCCGCAAAGTCACTGGGAAACAACATGCCTTGGAGCCGAATTTTCCACGATCGCATTTGCCATATTTTTGCGGCAAGCAAAATAATTCGTCGTATCGAATCTCAATTCTTCATCGTGACGACCAAAGCTTTATCTTTGAACATTCGTACGTGGGCAGCATGCTAGGTGCGTGGAATAATCGCAGGCGAAGGATACTAGGGTTTCGAACGCGAAGAGATCAAAACCATGACACAATTACTGATGACGATCCGACACATCTCACAGTCTGGTGTACATGTGACTGCAGGAATAGAGCTGCGTGCACAAAAGGGTGTAGTGTGATTGATCAAAAGGATAATTGCCTTCTATGAGAATCGAACTCATATCTGAGGATATCTACAGCTTTGCTGAAGTCATAAGTGAATATGAGACCTCTGTTCTAACCGTTAAACTAAGAGGGCGAATTTGAGCTATTTAGGTTCAATTCGTTGAGGCTAGTCACACCAACATCCATCATGAAGCTGCATGAATCGTTACAGAACTGATGAAATCGTTGCACCGCCTTGATCCGTCAACCCAACCTCAATGAAGACTGTCCAATCTTGCCAAATTTGCCTTCGTGCATACGGATAACGCTGCGTGACTTCAATTAAGCGACCTGGGTAAGCGCTTGAAAGGTCAAAAGTTTGACTACTACACACCGAGTCCATTTATTCATATCCAGGGCTCTCGTAATCTTGTCTCCTTAGCCATTACTTCCCAAGCCCGCCACTGACACTTGTAAGCAAGCATGTCTGGCTCTTCCAAATACGAGGAAGAGCAAGATCATGACCAATTGGTACAGGAACTCGAATTAGCGTGCGACGAGGACGACATCCCACGCATCACCCACATTCTCCGTCCCAGGGCACCTTGGCAACCCCTGTCGTTTTAGCGCTGCATGTAAACCCGAATGTAACAACTGCAGTGTCATATACGGTATAACTGCTTCGCAATTTACGGAGAGTATGAGTCAGTTGTGCCTTCAAAGCAAGATTAGTCTTGTTCAGGTGCACGAAATGTGATGATACTGGAGCGACACTTAGTATTCGCATCGATAATCACACAAAACAGGACTGTACAATCCCAAGGCACAACACTTATTACCATACAAAGTACAACAAATTGATCTCATAATTCATTCTTCATTGATCCTTCAAACCGAAGTTGTAACTACAGACGATGCTGTTCCTTTCATCAAAAGACATAATCCCTTCCACTGCTTATCTACAAGCGAGCGCTCTGGGGCTGTGCAGTGCGCGCGAGGTCGAAGCGGTCAAGGTTCATGACCTTGTCCCAGACGGCAACAAAGTCCCTAACGAACTTGTCCTGGGCGTCAGAGCTGGCGTAGACCTCGGCGGTCGAGCGGAGCTCAGGGTGTGAGCCGATGACAAGATCGGCGCGAGTGGCGGTCCACTTCTGGTCGGTCTTGCGGTTGACGCCCTCGAAGGTCTCGCCGCTCTTGTCGGTCGGGCGCCATGAGACATAGGGGTCGAGGACGTTGACGAAGAACTCGTTTGTGAGCTTGCCAGGGGTCTTGGTGAGCACACCCTTGGAGGAGCCGTCCCAGTTGGCGCCGAGGGCACGGAGACCACCGAGAAGAACGGTGGTTTCGGGGACGTTCAGAGTAAGGAGGTTAGCCCTGTCGAGCAGGAACAGCTCAGTGCGGACACGCTGGGTACCGTGGCCGTAGTTGCGGAAGGGGTCAGCGTAAGGCTTGAGGTGCTCGAACGACTGGATGTCAGTCTGCTCCTGGGAAGCATCAGTGCGGCCGGGTGCGAATGGCACAGACACGCCGGAAGCCTTCTCCAGGGCGGCGACGCCACCAAGGACGATCAAATCAGCAGTTGACACCTTCTTGCCACCAGCGCCGTTGAAGTCTTTCTGGATCTTCTCAAGGGCGGACAGAACCTCGCTGAGCTCGCGAGGGTTGTTGACCTCCCAGTTCTTCTGCGGCTCGAGACGGATACGAGCACCGTTGGCGCCACCACGCTTGTCGCCGCCACGGAAGGTGGAAGCGCTGGCGAAGGCGACCCTAATAAGCTTGGCGTTGTCAACACCCAAGTTGAGGATGGCCTTCTTGAGCTGAGAGACGTCGTTGTCGCTGATGACCTGGCCCTCTTGGTCAGGGATGGGGTCCTCCCAGAGGAGTACCTCCTTGGGGATCTCAGGACCCAGCCAGCGGCTACGGGGACCCATGTCACGGTGCAGAAGCTTGAACCAGGCGCGGGCGAAAGCATCGTGCAGCTGCTCGGGGTTCTCAAGGAAACGGCGAGAGATCTTGTCGTAGGCAGGGTCGAAGCGAAGAGACAAGTCGGTGGTCAGCATGGTAGGCTTGTGCTTCTTGTTCTTGTCGTAGGCGTCGGGAATGATCAGGTCGTCAGTCTTGGCCTGCCACTGGTGTGCGCCAGCAGGGCTCTTAATCTGCTCCCACTCGTACTTGTACATGTACTCGAGGTACTTGTTGCCTAAGAAGCTCATGTTAGCCAAGTCCACGTTCCAATCATCATGAGAATATACGTACTCCACTTGGTGGGAGTGCCAGTCCAGGTAACCTCAAGACCAGAGGTGATAGTATCAGGACCCTTGCCAGACTTGTGGGAGTTCTTCCAGCCGAGACCTTGCTGCTCGATAGCTGCGGCGTTGGGCTCGTCACCGACGTTGTCGGTTGAAGCGGCGCCATGGGACTTGCCGAAAGCGTGGCCACCGGCAATGAGAGCGACGGTCTCCTCGTCGTCCATAGCCATGCGGCCGAAGGTGGTGCGGATATCGTGCGCAGCAGCAACAGGGTCAGGGACACCATCGGGGCCCTCAGGGTTGACGTAGATCAGACCCATGTGAGCAGCCGCAAGCGGGTTCTCAAGATCCTGCTTGTGGGTGCTGTCACCTCCGACCTTGCTCTGGTCACCGTCGACAACGCCGCCCTCGGCAAGACCAGCCTTTCCGTCTGTGTAGCGGACATCGTTGCCGAGCCATGTTGTTTCTCCTCCCCAGTATACTGACTCGTCTGCCTCCCACTGGTCGGGACGGCCACCAGCAAAACCGAAGGTCTTGACACCCATATCCTCAAGGGCGACTGTGTGGTGGTTAGCAAGTTGCTCCACGTTCAGCATGTGGATTTATTGAACATACCATTGCCAGTAAGGAGGATCAAGTCAGCCCAAGAGATCTTGCTGCCGTACTTCTGCTTGATAGGCCACAACAGGCGGCGAGCCTTGTCAAGTGAGACGTTATCGGGCCAGCTGTTGAGGGGAGCGAAACGCTGCTGTCCACCGCTGTAAAGTCACAAAGTCAGTGGATGAATACTCGATGGAGATGATGACCGACTCACCCTCCACCACCACGGCCATCCTGGACACGGTAAGTGCCAGCACTGTGCCATGCCATGCGGACAAAGAGACCACCATAGTGGCCGAAGTCGGCAGGCCAGTAGTCCTGGCTGTCGGTCTGCGAAAGGATGTCAGTCAATGCATCATGCCTTGCCTCTGCGGTACTCTTCTCTTACCAGCAAGGCCTTGATGTCCTTCTTAAGACCATCGTAGTCGAGGCTCTTGAAAGCCTGAGCATAGTCGAACTCGGCCTTGTAAGGGTCGCTGGCAGCGGTGTGCTGGCGGAGGATGTTGAGCCTCAACTCATCGGGCCACCAGTCACGGTTCTGGCTGTCGTGTCAGCATGCTGTATGTATTCTCCAGACGTGGTACATGTGATAATACCTTTGTGCCACCGGAACCGGTGTTGGCCACACGCATAGGGCACTTTGCGGGTTGCTCTCCGATGCTACCCATTGTGATGTGATGTTTGAAGCTGTGATGGGGTTTTTGGAATGGGAGAATGAAGCACAAGCGTGAGAGGGAAACAAAATAGGACGTTTTGAACGCAGGGCGGCGAGGGGCGATAGGCAGATGGTAATGCCGAGCTCGAATGGCGAATCAGGTTGCGGGTGATTTGTACAGACAGACCCTCGGATGGTCGTCAGCGAGGCAGTGGACCCGACGAGACGAGGTGGGGAAGTGGGGTGAGAAGGCGGAGCGAGCTGGCCCGATTCGGCATGGAAACAGCGAATGACGCTATTTGGCTATTGATCTGCTGTTGCCGCCCCTCGGCATCAACCAACATCTGCGGAGAGAATTGCGTGTTCTTCCTGCTAGATGGTGTGCGTTCTTATAATATGAGTGGATATGCTGGCTACTTGGTCTATGGCTAGCAGGCCACTCAGCCATGAGGTAAAGACATCCACAAAGAGAGATACGATGATGCACATCGGCCCTACCGATAGACTAAATCTCGCTCTCGCTGCCGTGGCAATCGTATCATCATCACCATAAGAGGCAGGCTTTCCCGGTCGACAGAGAGCTCTTCGACAAGTTACACTCACACCCACCCGATCCGATAGCCGCAGCCGTTCTAGATTCTGCACATCACGCTGTGCTATCCAGAAGCTACTGAAGGTAGATTACGTTTACTATCACCTTGATGGCCTGATCTACTATGATCGTGGTAAGCATATTCACAGTCTTGTGATATGCTCAAGTCGGTCGAAACAAGATTGTCGAAGTCATGTGGAGATGCTTCAGTTATATTTCGTTGTAAGGAAGCCATTCTAGTCAGACGGTGATAGACTAGAGCACCTTGGTAACCACTGTTTCGTGTCTTCATCAACGTAAGGTATTGTCCGATAAGTCTGTGATCAACTCTGCATACACGGGGGATAGCTCGACCAATGCCTCAATAGCACGTGGACACACGGTGCATACAAAGATGCTGGTGCACTAGCTTTTACAATGCTCAAGATATGTTGACAGTATCTCAGTGGTCGACATGCTTGTTCTGTAGTCGGAGGCAATCGCCTGCAAAGTCTAGCGAAACGCGAGGATGCTGGACGTATACAGACTTCCTTGAGCTGAAAGTCTGCATACCGCTTCACGCCCTCACCCTACTAACCCTCTTGCCCTAACTTGTCAGCTTACGAGTGAGTGTGGACACTGTGCATTGAAAGCGTGTACACATGAACGCTGTGTACATGCATACACTTATCCAAGTGTTGAACAAGCCAGAGGATCTCAAGATGAACAGACAGACCGAACGCCAGCGCCTCCCTCGTGTTTTAGCAAGAAAACAATTATCATTACAAAAGTTTGTAGTCTATATCTAATTCCCGACTCCACGAGTCTCCTTCATGACAACCATTGCAATCCCAAAAGCAAACACCAGAACGCCATCATAACCCGTTATCCATCTCCGTCAAGCACATCACTGCTTAACCCCCACCCTCGCCCAATCCCCCGCCTTCACCACACTCCCCGGCTTCCCCTTCTTCTTCCAACACCTATCCTTGAAGTACACCGCATGCCCACACTGCGCCTCCGCTGCACACTGCGCCATGCACCCCGCGAAAGAGCCCGGGTACGTCGGACCAGTGTACGCAGGCGTCTTCGGCGTATCAGCTGAGCAGCTGATTTTGAAGTTCTTGCCGCCGGCGTTGTAGGTCTGGCCGTTCTTGGAGGGACAGAGGGTGGGAGCTCCTGCGAAGGAATTTTCGATGGTGCGAGCGTCGGGGGTGCTGGCGAGGGTCCATTTGTTGAAGAAGTCTAGGATGGTGGTGGAGGCGTCGATGTAGTACTGGAAGAATTTATCGGTTAGTGGTGTGGTACGAGGAATTTGAAGCTGGGCATACGAAAGACCTACGTTCTTCGAGTTCGGCCACGTGTGCGGCATATTGTCGATAGCATAGTGAGTATTGATTCCCTCCAGGTTCCCACTGCCCCATTCGAACTTCTTGACGTGGCCACTGTACAAGGACGAATCCGCGGAGCTCTTGCTGTAGCCGTTCCGCAAGGCCCAAGCCTTCATGAAGTGCGGGATGTTGGGCAAGCAGCGGTTGCGCCTGGTACCGCCATTGTAAGGAATCGTGCCGTCTTTCTTGCCGTGGAATTCTATGATGGGTACATTCTTGCGGCCGGGGTTGCATTGGACGACGACGGTGTCGGGGTTGCAGTTCTTGTCCGAAGTTCCTTGGTAGTACGCTCCAGAGACACCGGCGAAAGCTGCGATACGCCTGGAAGCTACAGGGTCGCAGGCGAGGACGTTGGCAGAGAAGCCGCCACCGTTGCTTTCGCCAGAAGCGTAGATCTTGTCGGGGTCGATGCAGTACTGGTCGGATATCGAATTGATCATATCCATGGTGAAGCCGATGTCGTCGGTCTTGGCCGCAGGGTCACCCTGCCACTGCTTGTCGACACCTTGCGGGTAGGCGACCAGCATGTTCTTGTTCTTTGATGACTCCGAGAGCTTGGAGAGGGATTCCTGATGAGCTGAAGTCTGAGATCGACCGTGGAAAGAGAAGATCAGGCCATGAGGCTTGTTCTTATCATAGTTAGCAGGAAAGTGCAAGAGGAAAGTCCTCTTTGCGCCATTGGCTCTGGTGAGATCTATCTTGTTGCTCTGTCCAGTACCGCCCTTCTTGAGCTTGGGGTTGAGAGCTTTGCCACAGCCTTTACTGGATCCAGCGTATGCCTGGCCAAGGATCAGGTAAAGGCCAAGCACACAAAGAGTGAGAAATCGAATCGAGCCTGTCATGATAGTTTCAGTTCAACAAAGTCCGTGTATTGAGAATGGAGGGAAACACTGGCCAAGACGTTTAAGAAACTCGCAATGTACAGAAAGGACCAGCCTTGGAAAACAATGGCGTATGCTGTCAACGAACGCGGCAAGGATACAGCAGCTTGGAATGTCATATGTAACAAAGAACATGCACAAGTTGCCCTCGTAACCTTACCGTGGGGCTACGATGGAGTGGAGCAGACAAAGAGATCCCACCAGTATGTCGCAACGAGAGATAACGCTGTTTGCGGACCTTTCAGCAATCCACTTTGGACCAAATGCGCGCAGTAACGGCATCATCGCGCAGACATTTATGTCCGTGGGCGAGACATTGTGCGTTGTGCGAACGAGACGAGACGTTGTGGTTGTCACGGGAGGGAGAATGTCTCAGACGTGAAACGCTCCCGCGAGGAACGCAAGCCTTGGCGGCCTTCCATTACCATGCTCTCGGGAGGAATGTGAGTATGCAGCTGCCAAACATGGCAGTATCGCGAGTAGAGACAATTCATATCGTCGTATTCCAGTATGGGCGGCCTTGATTCAGCATGAATCCCATCGCACCGATTGTTGCGTCTCATGCTCATACATCGTTCATGCCCCCAATGCAACCGTGCAGAGTCCTTGTAGTACATATATGCTTTTTCGTATGCCCAGTCTCCTCTCTCATGATGCGTCCCTCATCGCCCATGCCACTCTAGCTCATCTTAACATTCGAAAAGTCCATATCCGGATGCTGCGCTTGGAACTTCCTCATAATCTCGGCCTTCTTCTCCTCATCACTGCTGGGCTTTCCCGCCTCCTTCTGCCTCTGGTCGTACATCATCTTCTCGACCATGCCGCGGGTCTCACCGTCCAAGTCGCTGAGCTTGCTGTCCTCAGGCGAGATCTTGCTGACGTCGATGCGCGGCGCGGACGTGACAACGTGCTCCCACCATTCCATCTTGTTGGCCTTCGCAAGCTGAATGCTCAGCTCTTTGGCACCCGAGGGCGTGCTTTCCAGAGTCCAGGTGGAGTCGTCGAGGAGGATGGGGTGGGGGAATGTGCCCTGTAATCGCTTTCTGTTAGCCCGGCGCCCTAGAAGTGCTATGCAGCGAAAACGTATAGCATCTCACCTCAATGATAGCATCCTGCCCCTTGATCCCCGCCTTCACGCTGTTCTTCGCAATCTTAACATCTAGGTCCTTGCCCTTGAAGTTCCCCGGGATCTCAATCGTGACTTCCAGGTCGGCGATCGTCTGCGTCCATTTGTAGGGAAGTTTGCTCTGCTCTTCTTGCTCTTTGGCTTTGGCGGCTTTGTCGAGGCGCTCGCGCTCGGAGGGCGTGGGTGAGGGTGCACGGTCGGCCATTTTGTATGTATGTATGTGGGTTGTGTTGTTGGTAGTTTGCGGAAATTATCCGCGTGTTGATCGAATTGTTTGGTTTTTGGAGGGGGAGGTATGACGATGACGGATGGCGGGGAGGAGGAGTTGAGTTTAGGTTTACTGTGCTGATTGCGACTGCCTTACGTGTTTCTACACTTCCAGTCACTTGGTCATGCATAAGGTATAGGATATCAGTCAGAAACAGCTTGGAAGCTAAAGGAATCAGTTTGTAAAGTTGTAAGATACTCCAACATTACACATAGTATAACTCAAAGCAGGCATAACCAAGCCATCTATCGCCTATGGCATCAAGAATCTCACAATCGCACCATCCTGAATATTTGATTCCGAGTTATATTATCCACCCACATACAGATATAAAAATAAATACAAAGCCAAAGGGGTATATAATCGTCATCTGTCAGGCTGTCCAACAATATCCCTCCATCATTCTGGGTGTCACGGCCGACCCGCGGTAGTGTTTTCAATCTCGCTCTTTTCTTTTCCCCTTTTCCAAAAAGTCATTGATATCATACAATATTCCGTGAGAGGCCCAGCTCTCCGCGAGGAGGCTCATATTACTACTCCATTCTCTTACCCGACCAGGCCAGGTCAGGTTCAAATCGGTTTTGCTCAGGTGTGAAAGGAAGTGCCTCCATGGCTCTTCTTCTTCTTCTTCTTCTTCGACGCGACCGAGATACGAGAGTCGACATCGGTCGAGTACATCGAGGGTGGCGACATTGGTGATATTGGAGTCAGCGGGGCAGTAGTATTCTGCGACACTCTTTCCGGGGCAGGCGAAGTGGGCGGTAGGCCTGCTGGCGCGTTGTGCCGCGAATAGTAGATCTCGTCCCAGACGCGAGGCGTCACGCTCTCTTGCTGATAAAGTGGCATCAAAGGCAGATGCCGGGGGCGGTAGGGAGTTCGACTGCGCGGAACTGCCTCTATCCGCCTTTGAGGCTGCTGGCGTGGTGCATCTGCCTCTGTGATCTGGAAGGTGGTCTCCTTGTTGATCCCTAATGAATGTGAAGGAATGTAGACCGCAGGTAGGAGGTGTTGAATGTGCTCGTCCGAGGCCTTCGCAGATTTAGCGACTTTGTCATAAGGGGTGTGGTGAGCGTGGCGAGCGTGGCGATTATGATTGGCGCCTGGGAGTTGTGCAATGGCCCTTTCGAGGACCTTGTGATCTTCCTTGCGTCCATGGTGTGGCGTTCTCTCAATATCAATGGCGTTGAGTTGGTAGCCGGTATTGCCCATGAATCCGGAGTCAACAATCGGGTCTTGTGAGCCGGTGTGACGATCATGGGTTCTAGAGCCGTGAGATGATGATGTGAAGTTGCTGTACATAGATATGGTCCATATGCGGAAGGGCTTCCATAGAACAGTCTTCATATCAGGCACACAAGCACATATCTGGCAGAAATGTTAGCTCAACAGGTTCATAGAGATTTTGAAGCTCGAGACTCACGACTGCAATGTCAATCTCCAGTGCTGCACATATCCACAGTGGGTATGTGAACCACGTCTCATCGTATGTGGCGATTAGGCTCTCGTAAATGAACCATGTTCTGACGATTCCAGCAACGGTGACCACAATTCCAGCAGACATCAACACACAGACACCAATACGTTGCCTCAGGGGCATGCGCAAGCGGAGGACGACTGGGATAGGCAGCGTAGTGCAGAGGAAATCTGCGCAGCAACTGACAATGCCGACCCATAGCGTGGCAGCACCTTCGTTCATGCATTTCCCGTCAATGACATCTGGGAATTTCCAGTATGCTTCAACAGGACTATGGTTGACATGTCAGTAAAATGTCCCCGTAGACTCGGCTTGGTGTGAACTTACATGCACATAAACGTGGCTATGAGAGTGAACGATATCAGGATCGCGATGTTGAACGCTAGGCTGATGTGTAGAGTTATATTGTACCACCGGAGTCGCGTATCCTTCACAAGCCGGTAGTAGAGGAAAATCAAGGACATCCGTGTGAAGCATGACGCAAACGTGAACATCAGCTTTGCCACGAAGGCAATGATGTTTGCATGCTCGACCATGCCGACTTCCACATCCCACATATGTCTGTTCCAGCCGTAATTTCGGTTCGCCAGCAAGACAACCGCGGTCATGCCAATGGTAAAGATGTAAGCTAGGACAATCATGATGTCGTCCATGCCGCCTTGACGCTTGACCCTGATCCTCGAGTAGAGTCTGATAGCAATGCTGAGAGTGACCAGAATAATGAAGATGATGTTGATGACAAGCAGAGCTGCTCCTCGTGTTGTCGGGTTGATATAGTTAGGGGCCGGCCAGTGTAGGAACACACTCAAGGGTACCTGTCTCATTGTGGGGAGAGGGTAATGCAGGCGTTGACGCCTACTCTGCGATGGCAATAATGATGTTGCTGGAGGATGTGGAGGGGTGAATATCCATGCAGGGAGCAGCGCGCTGCTTGGATGCTTGTCGCAGTAGCCACTGCTTCGTGTTTACTTTGGTCAATAGGGTCGTCGAGACCAATGGATAAATGACGAGTCAAGAGAACCAGGTGGTGAATGGAGGGACAAACATGCAAAAGATGGAGTTGAAACGAAGGGAACGATGCGAGGGCTGCATGCTGTGGCGTGGACTAAATCGCTTATGAGAACAGGGAGATCGCAGATCTGACAGTCAGTAGGTGAGGCGCGCTACGGAGATCTAGGTACCGGTTACACAGCACCAGTATCTCAGACGCTAAGAGTTGAGCAGCGCGTTGCAGACGAGGACGTGTTGAAAGCGGATGCAGGCAGTGATGGGCAGCGAACAGTATGGCTCTCTTTCTCTCTCTCTCTCTCTCTCTCTCTCTCTCTCTCTCTCTCTGCAAGCCAGGATGCAAGACTTCATGTTGTTATCGTGCACAATGTATGTCTCTACTGGGATTGTACCAATATTTCCACCAACCTGGTCGATGGCTGCATGACTGCACTTGCTTAGGCGTGTTGCCTTGCACGCTGGGCCAGACCTGGAGCGTGTAAATGCCATGAAAGGTTCAGATAGCCGCGGGGGTCACCCACTGATGCGATACCGTTTGGTATCTCGGGTCCAGATGTTGGACGTGACTCGACCAGGTCTGCACCGCGGGCCGAGTGGCATGGAAGGGCGTGAGAGGCTCGGTCACGGGTGGAAGTCTGTAGACAGTTGGCCCAGGCGTTGCGAGTCGTCGCACCAAGGTGCTGCCTTAGGGATTTAGGGTGCAGCCGTTCGTACTCCCGCACGGCAGACCAAGCATACAAGTCACGATCGACAGGTGTGCCGCACCTTGCCCTGGCTGCACCTGATGTATATGCGTGTTTCTCCATGCTCAGTACGCAGAAATCTGCTCTGCACGACAGAGGACAGCAGTCAAAGCCTCGGTGAAATACATAGCACCTTGTGGTACGTGGTGGTGGTGGTGGTGGTGGTGGTGGTGGGTCTGCACAGCTGTATCCTTTGCGGGATCTTCGCCAGGGTTGGCAAGAGCCGCGGCGCCCGGATGGAGCTCTTAGTGTGTCCAGTCCAGTCCAGTCCAGTTTGAGCCAACCTCAGCCAGCCCCTCTCTCTCCTCTCTTTCTCGTTCTCTTTCTTTTACCCTTTCCCTCCTTGGAGCTCTTTGTGGAGCAAGTAAGGCTGCCATACGTTACGCTATTCGATGCTCCGTCGAATCTTGACTGATGAGGTCCCGGCGTTGACAGCTCGACATCCAGCCTCAGTAGTCGCATCACAATCTTCGTGAGATGTCTCAAGAAATTCGGGGTAAAGCCGGGCCGAACATACACTGTAGGGTACTGTACTGTAGGGGCAGCAATCAGTCCGCATGTCTCACATCGCCTTCACATAACACATGGCCAGTCCTCTGAAGGAAATCCTCCTGCCGCAAACCACTCTTTCCCCTGCCCTACGTTCCTACTTCGGGTGATCTTCCGTTAGAGCAAACCTTACAGGGCCAGCCTCATCTATCCATGTGTCGATCCGGCTGTCAAAGCCTATCATCTCATACTTCAGTCGATCTGCACAGTAGTAACGACAGCAGTTCGGGTACAAGCTCAATCAAGGCGTGACATCTCCAATATTCCCATGATAACCTTGATACAAATCCACCAATCCTTCTTCCTCCATGACATCCACTGCCCCGAGTACCTCACACGATGCCGCGGAAACATAACTATAGACTCTACAGCCCTCTACAGCCCTCTCAGCCCCGGCTCCGTCTGCTCTCCATTCTCCGCTTCTCCTGAAAAGTTTCTCTTCCTGCATCCTATGTCGTATGTCAAGATGCTCGCTACCAAGGAGATTATTTCTCGCTCGCGCAAGACGACCCGCATTTGTCACAATGCGCCACCTCCCAAGTGTCACAGATTCCCAAGCACGCCCTACCTATCATATCCGCAACTACCAGTTCGCGCCTAGTCTATCTGCCTCTCCCAAGTCGCTAGCAGCAGTGGCTAGTGTCGAGTCCAGCTCCACGGCTCGCCCGCTCGCCCGCTGACAAATTACTCCGCCGCCGTCGTACAACCAACCACGCAACGCCGCCTCGCTACTCGAGTCACATCAAACCGGCCTCACCTTTCACTGACCATGGCGCGTAATAACTACCACTAAGGCCAAACCAAGCAATCCGAAGTCCAACGCTACACGTGTACGCCAGCTCCTGCCAGTGGTGTTGAACTAAGGATTGGCCACATGGCCCACAGAGAGTGAGGCTCCGATGCGGCATGGAGGAGCGCAGGCCCAGAACGCAAAGAGTTGTGCCAAGAGAAAAAAGCGTCGTATAGCATGCAAGACGTTAGTTCCCTCGGCCCTCGCGATACCTTCTAAGCCCTCTGACCACAACCCGCCAACTCGCAAACGTATCCTTCTGTCTCGCATTCCCATCGCCTCACGGAAAGCACGCAGAGACGATAAGTCAGGTGCCCGCCTGCATCTATGCTTCCTTCTTCCGATGCACAAGCGAGCAAGCAAGCAAGTGCAGCTACGAACCGGCTAGCAAGAAAGAAAGAAAGAAAAAAAGCATGACACAATCATAATCCATCGAACAGACCCAGCGATTCCACACCACTTCTTTCCCTCGAGCGTGACCTTCCGAGCACGATGCAGAGTCGTTTTCGTCGGACCCGAGACAATGCGCTGTGCTTCAAGGCTGCTGCTCCGATTTGTAAGAGACAAGCAACGATACTAGCACCAGTTACTCGCTCCTGTCCCCCAATGTCTAGACGTTTTTAGATAGCATCTCGATGGATCGCGGTGCTGGGAAGTTGTGCACGTTGCCTGCAGCACGGGCATATTGAGATGGATGGTTTGGAATTGCGGCTGCATGTAATGTCAGGCTGAGTGCGAACCCGCGTGTTCTCAAGAAGAAGTGTACAGAGGGTACATGCGGATTGGGGTTCAGCAAAGCCAGGCAGCATACGATGTATGCACGAGTCAGTGTGCCGGGAGCCGCGAACCTATGTAGCACATGGATTGAAAAATTGCCCAGCCATACTAAACCGAGAGTGAGATGTGGTAGAGATGTGGCATGGCTAGAAACAATTTGCATCGCATGAGGTATTTCATTCCACTTTCAACATGAAGCCTCTCCTTCTTCTGAACTACTACTACTACTACTACTACTATTACAGATACGACAGCCACTCACGGTAGCCACCCTGCAAAAACCCTCTATACTATCCGATAGACTTTTGAACTCTTCCCCTCAGGTCAGATCAAACCACTCGAGCCTACTCGTCATCGTCATCATCTTCCTCCTCGCTCTCGACCTCGAACTCATCAGGCACAGGGGCCTCTTCGCCACCCTCGTCGTCTTCGTCGACGGCGTTTAGTACGCCAGCAGCAGCGGCGGCACCTGAGCCAGCACCGAAGCCACCAGGGGTGACAGGTGCGAAGCCGGACATGGCTGATGCGAAGTCGTTGCGGTCACCGCCGCCAAGCTGTTGGCCTGGCGTCGGTGCAGAGACGGTGGTCTTCTTGCGGGCCTTGAGCTCGAGGAGGGACTTTTCTTCGTTGGGAGCGGTGTCCTCGAGGAGGATGACACCGCCGGTGGGCTATGTGTTCGTTAGCATTCATGTCATAGGTGCTGTGTGGAAATACGTGATAAAATGCTTACCTTCTTGACGGGTTGGTACCTGCCCTCGCTTGGGAAGGAGATCCAGCGCACTTGCGATGGCAGTACGCGGCTCATGTTCTCAAGCTCGTAGCCCACCTTCTCCTTCTGCAGTTTCGCCTTTGGTGAAGACTCCTTCACCTCGACCTTTGATGTGTCAATAACGTTGTCCTCGTCCATCTTGTCGCCTGAGTCCGCTTCAGGTTTGGGTGTTGTGGGCTGGTCGATGTCCATGCTCTCGCGGCGGTTCTGGCGATCCTTGGCGATCTTCCTGCGCTTCGCTTGTGCGGTTGTGGAGAGAACGGCAGTCTTGACCTTTTCAGGAGCCTCCTCAGTCTTGACTTCGTGCTCAGGTGGGTAGTCGAACATGCTAGGTCGGGTGTTCGAGTGGAACTTGAAGCTGGGCACATCAAGGTTCGAGTCGACACCAATGATGGCTGTGGGAGTGAAAGAGAGGGCCAGGAAGTGGGTGAGAGGGAACCAGTACCAGTATTGTGTGAAGATGGCCATGCCAACAATGGCAGCCATGTTGAGGTTGCCGGTCGGGGTTTGTAGGCCAATGGTTGCGTTCCTGCCACCAGCATCGATAATGCCGAGTGCAAGACCGGCACCGAACTTGGCCATTGCGTCCTCGTGCCTGTCAGAGACAGCCTTCTGCAATTGTTTGCGGATGCTTGCCACCTTGGGGTTTTGAGCCTCGTTGACCTGGATCATCACCATGGAGACAGCGACAAAGGCACCCTGCCTGACGAAGTCGACAGAATCCTTCATCATAGGCTCGAGGAGATCGATAGCTTCATCGAGGCCAGTACCGGCGCATGCAATACCGAGAGCCATGGTGGCACCGTAACGCACGTGCGGGTTGTAGCTCTCGGAGAGAAGCTCGACCATGCGAGGCACGGCACTGGGCTTGCGGAACAGGACGAAGCCCAAGCTCATCACGGCACTCCTGCGAACGTCATCGCTGACATCGCTCACAGCAACATGGAGCAGCTTACGGACAGCCTTGTTGCTGCCAGTGCCACAGTATGCAAGTGCGAGAGTCATGATACCACCGTAGCGAAGGGCCGAGTCAGCATCATCGAGCAGACCGTTGATGAGCTCGTCGGCACCTTCCTGGCGGTTGTACATGATGAGAGCCATGCCAATAGCCAGACCGCGGACGATCTTCTCGTGCTGTGTCTCGTGGGCGTATTGGATCATATCGTCAAGCGCCTTCACGTTGCCAGTGCCGAGCATGACAAGACCCATGGCAAGTCCAACTGCCTCACCATTGATGGCAGAGTCGGTGTATAGCACGTTCTTCAACTCTTCGTAGATCTCGTCTGAACCAGTGGCCATCCCAGCGACACCGAGACCGAGAGCACCACCGTGCTGAACAACCTCCTCCTGTGTAGACTTGAACTGATCACGGAGGTAGTCCAGGACGTGCGTGCCGTGGTTGGCATAGATTAGACCAAGAGCGTAGAGGGAACCACCTTGGCTGTATGAGCTTCCGGCACCGGCAGCTCCGTTGGCCTTGGGAAGATAAGGCTCGAGAAGCTTCTGGCCCTGACCCAAATTGCCGCGGTGGATAACACCGAGCGCTGCTGTCGCAGTGAACTTCGACCAGTTTACGGCCTTACCGAGCCACTCGAGGTTGTCGCGGAAGAAGCTGTCGATGGTCGTACCGGCGTGCATGAAAGCGTTGGCAAAGGTGACAGATGTGTGGAAGATACTGTTGCGTGCCTCAAGCGAATCCCGAACTTTGTTGAGGATCGCCTTGTCGGTGCGGCTGTTCCTGAACAGGAATTCCAGGTTCAGGTCGATGCTCTTGGTTCCACGCAAGATGTCGCGCACGGAGCCGAAGGCCTTGTCCTGGTCGTCTGATCCAGATTTGGGCTTTGTTCTTGATGTGACAACAGTCTTCTGGGCCTTGCTTGCGCTCCGATTGAGCTCGCTGAGTAGCTGACTAGACTCTGCCGCATCTTCGTCCTCGTTTGCACGAGGTGTCGAAGGAGCAGCATTCTCATCTGACTCAACGGTCTTCTCCTCCTCTGGCAGCTCTTCCATGACCTTCTGAAGGAATTCTTGTGTACCGTTCTCGTACAGATCAAAGGACAGCTGGTAAGCAATTGCGAGAGATTTGCCATCGCCTTTCTGGACGAGCTGCTTGATCATGTTGGAGGCCATGGCGTGCTGGTCCAGGTAGACGACACAGCGAGCGATGGCGAAGTAGTCGGGACTGGGGATGTCGTTGAGGAGCTCCAGAATGAGACGCAGAATCTCATTTCGGAGACCGCGTTCCTGGATCACGTTCATGCAGATATCCAGAACGTACTCCAGGAGCTCATAGGTCTGTCCAGAAACGCCCTGCTTGCCCTCCTCCTTGCTGGACTTCAAGATGGCCTCGCGGAGCACCTCAATGTTGCGTGCCTCGACCGCGATACCCACAACCTGCTTGTACTCGCCCTCCTCATAACAAGACTCGAAAATCCGGCGGGCGACGCTCTGGAGGTTCTTCTTGACTGTGTTGGAGAGCGTCAGAGGATGGGGATGCGCGCCGGCCACGCCCGCGTTGCCACCACCCGGAGCGCTCGAATCCCAGGTGTTTGTGAAGTCTCTTGAGAGCAAAGATTTGCTGGGGAGGGTGGACTGCGAGAATGGTGTGGTCGCGCTTGTGGAAGATGCTGCTGCGGCGGATGAGGCCTTTGCTCCGGTGAAGGTGTCGTTGAACTCGGCGTTGCCGGAGGCGGTCTTGGACGCAGGAGTGGGCGGGTTGTGCATGGCGCAAAGTGCGATGTAGGTGTCGATGCACTTTGCGATGATGGTCTCTTCGTACTCGGTGGGATCCTCGAGCTCGAAAAGCTCGCCAGCGCCTAGGGCAAAGACCATGGACTCATTGTATTCCTGCAGCTGGTAGTAGACCTTTGATAGCACAAGCGCAGCAAGATTGCGATGGCTGAAGCTCTCGTCTTCGAAAAGGGATTCTCTGTGAGTACAGCGTCAGCATGATACCTTGTAGGTTGCGTGATCTGGCCTCAAAGCCCGTCCATCCGAACGAGGCAGACCATCAAAGCCAAACAATAGCTCTGATGGAGATTTTGTTTTAACAATGCAGCAAACGTACATTTGTCCAATAGATCCAGTGACTTCGGTCCACACGCTGTCAATCTCCTCGTTGAGCCTCTCAAGCGCGAAAGCTTGAAGAGTAGGGTCGGGCTCGGACAAGAAGCCCACCAGACCCGCGGCGGATGTGAGGGCGGGCATTTTGGCGGTGATGTGCTGCCTCGTTCGGGCTCTTGCAAACAATTGGGTCGCGTGAGTTGCGAGATGGATGGCGATGGAAAGTGTTGCGGCGGGCAAGCAAGCTGTTGCGGCGACGGCGGCGGGCCGGAGGAAGGGGTGTCGGTGGGTGTGTTTATGAGAATTTGGCGCCTTGCCTTACGAGAATGACAGACGAGGGGAGGTGGAGAGATGTTTCGGGGTGATGGAGGGAGCGGTGATGGGTGGTGGGTGGTAGCAGTGGTGGTGGTGGTGGTGATGGTGGTGTTAGTGGTGTTCGTCAGTAGCCAGCCAGCCAGCCAGCCAGCCAGCCAGCCAGTCAGCGAGAGCGAGAGAGAGAGAGAGAGGAACAGCACGGACGGACAACTTAGAAGCTCGCTGCAGTGGCCGATGATGATGATGATGATGCTGATGCCTGTTTGCCCTCCGCCGCCACACAGCGAAGAAGCGAGACACGAGATACGAGACACGAGACACGAGACACGAGACACCTCTCAACTTTGAGGCTCTCGCAATCACAATCAGCCAATAAATACTAAGAAATGCACTACTGCACGCAATCAACCATGTTGGCGCAAGGCCATTCACTACATACAGTACTTGCATATTGATCACGTGCTATTCGTTTTATAAATCTATAATTCTTGTTTTTATAGTCAATACTAAATGCACTCCCCTTCCATCCAGCCTTGCTCTCCTTGAAATACACTGCGTGGCCGTGTCGATGTGGTGATGCGTTTGCTGAATGATGAATGTCTAGCTATCTATCAATGCCATTGTGGTGATGTGCAAGATTTTATTTTATTTTTTTATTTTTATTTTATTTTTTTTATTATCATTACTGTGTTAGCATGCACAACGCTATAAACGAGAACACATTTGTTTTCTCTTCAAATACTGCTCCATGAGATAGATGGTTTCCTGTAGATCTCATCTCTGGGAGCCCCGTCGCAGCTGGATCAAACGCCAAGCAGCTGCCTGTACGTGCCGCGAAGTGACTTGACAACATGAAACATCATATCACTGCCCGTTTTCCACCAAATCCACCTCAATCGCATCGCCCTCACCCTTGCCCTCGCCGTCCTATAGACCATCTCTACATCTTCTGTTGCATTTTCTGCGCGCGCCCCATTCCACCCTTCAACATCTCATCAGCCCGCCGCGCAGCCCGTTGCGCCATCTCGAAGGGGCTTCACATAGCTCCCTCCCTACTCGACAAACGAGGCCAGCAGCCATTCTTATATCGCGTCGCCACATTCGCGCACGCCACGCGATCCTCCCGAGGCCACATCGATCTGGATGCGGAAAGAGTAGTTGGAGCGCAAAGCGGTTGGCGCAGAGCGAGATTGGCATGGTGACAAGAGCCTGGTCAGACCACAAACAA
The DNA here is from genome assembly GCA_023634325.1 of Cladosporium cucumerinum. NCBI lineage: Eukaryota > Fungi > Ascomycota > Dothideomycetes > Cladosporiales > Cladosporiaceae > Cladosporium > Cladosporium cucumerinum. Next base: position 1,186,468 of record JALDQA010000002.1, read on the forward strand.
TAAATAATTATATCGACGAGGCGCGCACCATGGATCTCCGGTCGATAGTCAACACAACAAACGCCGCCCCTGAGGCCAAGCCATTGCAGAGCTCTTCGCCACTTTCCCAGAGGCAGTCCCAACCTCATAACTTCCCTGCTCCTCCACCGGCTGGCCCGACCTCCATCGCACGCTATCCATCGCAGCAGGGTACGCCGCAGTATGCGCCTCCGCAGGAACAACGCTCTCCGTCTGGTTCAGCCGGCTTCCATAGCAAGGGAGCCACGCCGTTGCAGACGCCTGGCCAGTACCCGTTCCCACAGCATCCATCTCAGAGCCCCGTGGCACATCCCGGTCAGCAGTATTCGCCATACGCCACTCATCCTGCTGGCACGCCGGGCGCTAGGCCTATGAGCCATGGAAGCCAGCAGCAGCAGCAGCAGCAGCAGCAGCCTCCGACACCCAACCAGATGCACCAGGGCGGCGTACCTTCGGGCCTCCAGCAGTATTCGTCATCTCACTCTCCAACTCCGCCCTCGCAGCATGCCCAAACACCACACTCCGTCCGCCAGAGCCCACTTGCCACATTCGCCCACCATCCTCAGCCACAGCCTGCCCAGCAGTACCCTTACCAGCAATCGCAGCCAAGCACCCCGCTCGGTCCACCCCCTCTGCAGTACCAACGGACCTCTGGTCATGGCAGTCATCCTGAGATTTTCAGCCCACAGCATCAGAGGCACTTCTCAAGTGCATCGAATGGTGTCGTTGCCGGTTCGCCGGCCCAACACCACCCCAGCGTTGGCAACTTGATCGAGTCTCCAAATGCATACAATCGGCCATCGCCACAAACGCGAAGGACAAGTGATTATCTCAGTCAAGGCGATCGCGACCGAAGTCTTTCTGTTAGTCCCAAGACAAAAGTTGTGCCGCGCCTGCCTTCACATGGATCACGAGCTAGCAGCTTGAACGACAATTATAGTGCTCGTGCGTCGGTGCAGCCACAGGAATCACAAGGTCACGTGCAGTCACCGGTGGCTGGCCGCCAGATGGGCGTGGCGCAACCCTCATTTGCGCATTCAGCCAGCGACGTTTCACAGATAGCCTCGAGGTCGTCACAATTGTCACAATCAGATTTCCCGGCACAGCCTGCTCCGCAAACTCCTTTGTTCTCGACCTCGGCAGCCCCACAACACCACAATCAGAAGATGGGAATGACCCACTTACTCACACCGGCTCGCGAACAGCAACAGTACCAAGAGCAGCAACAGCAGTATGGCGATGAGATGGCCAGAAAGCAGAGCATAGACCCATTCGCTGCGCCGCTCAAATCGCGTGCACAGTCTCCTGACGAACGCATGGATATTAAGCAGGAGCAGCCTTCACATGCCCTTTTGCAGCAGCCAGTGCAGCCGTCAGCTGGAGTCCCCCACTCAGCAAGTATGAATTCACTCAAACGCGGACCTGACGATGACCTGGCTTCCGAGCCACCAATGAAGCGCGAGAAAAAGCGCAAGTATACGCAAAGGCCCATTTGGGCGATGCTCTCCAGGGGCAACCCCAATTTTGACGGAACAAACGGGAACAATGGGGTCGTTGGCAAGCCTCCCCAACGTCAGCAGCAAAGACAACAACAACAACAACAGCACCAACAACAGCAGCACCAACAACCACAACATCAAAATCAACAGCAGCACCAACAACAGCAGCACCAACAACCACAACACCAAAATCAACAGCGCCAGCAGCAGCAGCAGCAGCACCGACCACCACAGCAATCCGCTCCTACATCGCAACCTCGACAGCAGATGCCAAATGGTTCAGCACACAGCAACGGTGCTGCCAACCATTCAGAACCTGCACTTGACATGGACCTTGCACATGCGCGTTCTATTTTGGGGCCTTGGGAAAAGACTTTCAAATGGAATACGCCAGTGCCTTCGCTCCTGAAAGTGATTCAAGACTGGCTCTGGAAACACCTCAAGCAACATTCTGACATTGGCAAAGATCCCCGTACAGGAGTCATCGAGATCGAGGCCAAGATTGGCACATTGATCAGATCAGGCGAGCAAGACAGGGCCCCGAGTCAGTATGCCAATACTGGAGTCATTCATGAGAATTTCAACAAGCAATACCGCTTCGAGAGTCGAATGGAAGAGGTAAGCAGCGCTATATCAAGATGTTTGCATAGTGTACACATCACTAACAATTATCCAGCCCGGACACAGAGCCATGAACAACTTCCTCAACGCCGCCACACAGGCTTCTCATCACCCAGGCCGCATCCCCATCAATTACGAACATCTCTTCCAAACCGACACCTTCGCCACCCTTTCCCAGCAAGGCTTCCACTCCCTCCCGGAGTCCGTGCGAAGACGTCCCCAAGGCAGAGAGCTTCGCCTCCGCACTTCCAGAAATAGCAAAACAGGCCAAATCATAGCCCACATCATCAAAGTGCCCCTTGCCGACCTGCACATCCAGAACCCGGGGGATCCCTACGACTGCCGCATCTCCATGAACCTCGAAGTCAACTTCCCCGCCGACGTTGATGTCTACGAGCTCATCGAGCCGCCCTCGTATGACAAGCCCGCGCCACCAGAGCGCAGGAAAGATCGCCTCAGCTACAAGCACCTCGCCTACTCCGTCGACCTAACCAAAGTTGAAAGCGCCGGCGTGGCGCCGAAGTACGAACTTGAACTCGAGGTCGACGCATCGGTGCTGAGGGAGCAGATGGGCAGGGCCGAGAGGGGCGAGGACCACGCTTATGGCGATGTTGTCAGTGGCTTTGTGGACAATGCTACGTTCTTGATGAGGCAGGCTCCTTAGGCAGGCACACGTGGTAGGAAAAGGCCGGTGAAGCGATGATTGTCTGCTCTTCTCTTTTCTTCTGTCTCTTTCTCTCTACCCTCTCCGCGTTTGGTAGGGAGGGAAGGGGGATTTATGTATCAATGTATCGATGATTGGCCGTAGCAGGTCTTTTGCTATGAGAAAATTGTTTCAGTGGCTGACTGACTCTTGTTGGTTTGAGGGGTTGTTGTCTCAATGTGGCTTTGTAGCTGATACCATGTCGTGTGAGAAGAGAGTGCGACTGTCTGAGATTCCTCGGGTTGGTCTTGAGGCTTGAGCACTCGAATGTTCGAGAGGCCGAGAGCTACGTGATTGCTGTATGTCAACGGCAGACTGGATCCGTATGGTGAGGACTAAACATTTGTCGTTCTCGCTTGCGTGTCATCTTGTCGTCACAAAAAAGTTATTCGCGTGCCTATAAAATTTCTGTGATGTGCAATTCGTCGCATGATGTTGCTTGGAATTGACAGGAAAAGATGTACACGCCACCCCCCCCCCCCCCAAAAAAAAAACAGGATTCCGCAATGTGGATGCTGATATCGAAAGCAGCATGTATACACACATATGTTGATGATGTTGACGAGAGAACATTCAATCGTTCGAAACAAGAAAAAAAAAACGTTGATACCGCAACCATAGACACTAACCCTTAGTCGTGAGATGGAAATGTGTGTTAGTGTAAGATGCCACGTGACAAGTAACTTGACCATGCGAGGACTCCTCAACAAGAACAAATTGCGTTCGTCTTCGGGAATGCCACGAAATTTTTTGGTCGAGCAGTAAGCACATGAGATAATCTCGAAGATCTGCCGTCAATTGAGAGTCCTACGTTGTCGATCCCAGCGATTCACGTCCGATTTTGTCGAATCCGACCGCGTCCCTAGTCATGATTTCTACTGTACGTTCGCAAGCGTTGTTAGAATCTACGATACAGCTCCTGGTATTAGCGACGTTGATCGTTCGGACATCCGTTCCGGTAGAAGTGCCTATCAGGCCGCTTTGAGGTACTGTACACCTCGAGAAACACATCTTGCCAAGATAGCGGTAAGCACGGCGGAAGGCTTGCTAGAAACTTGTTGATTGGGACTGCGATGGTAGGAGTCGACGCGCTTCGAGCCTCCTGCGCTGCCGCTTCCCATTCTTCCATCAGCGCAATTGGAGAATCTCACCCGAGCCTCGAGACGCTTTGCTGGCTGCGAATCGGTTTGAAGCCAAAGAATGAGCGGGTCTTGCCTCCGTAAACCCCGTGGTGTCTCCCCTGTCTCCACGGGTGAGGCAGATGGAGGTGGGTCATCGATTCATCGGCCATGTCCACTTTAGGGAAGCCGGGAAGTTGCGGCTGAACATTTTCGCTCGGAGGCTGGGCGTGAGACACTGGATGTCTGCTTTCGCGAAGGAAAACTTCTACACCAAAATTTGTGCGGATGTAACGGCTTCGACGGTTGTTGCGATGCAGATTGGGTGATCCGACCCGCAGGGCTGATATGTGCTTGTTGAAGCTACAACAGAACCTTTGGTAGAAACGCCACGCGATAATCGCCTTCGGCGGTGGTGGCCGACATTCAAGCACTGACACGCTTCGGACTTGTGTGACATCATGGTGCGATCTCGTCTCGCTAAGACGTTTGCTGAGTCTCTCGGCGAGCTTGATGGGTGGATGAGACAAGAGAGCTTGGGAGTTGTCAAGAGTTTGAAGAATTCCACTTCCACGTCTTGGATATAAGTTGCCCGTTACTCTGACATGATCGTCACTCAAAATATTTCTATACTCGCCTGAAGCTTCACAAGCGAATGCAATCGCCCGCAGAGCCTCACGAACGATATTGCTAGGGTTGCCGATCTGTCCCCGTGTGCCGCCCTTTGATTTTGCGTCAATTTTGCTACCCGATGGAGGAAACCGACGCCACGCAAGAGAATGTGACATCAGGCCTGCCTTGACACCCCAGAACCCGCCTCCAGACAGGCTGGAGATACTGGGGCGTCACATCTGTATGGACGCTACACTCGTAATGGCTGCGGACTGTGGAGACTTCTGCGTTCCTCCGGACGCTCTCGGGGCCATGATCTAATCGGCCAAGACATGAACACTGCTGTTGGCTGCCACATGGTTGTGTAGGGAGGGTTTGGACCGGTCTATGGACGGTGCACGTTGCTGTTGCTGTTACACCGTAGGGCCTCTTATATGTCCGCCTCCGTCTCCCTCGCCTGGTTTCGTTTTCTGCTTTTGCACCATCGAGATCTACTCTTCACAAAATCTTGGGCACTCGCGAGGCTCAATCATACCCACAATGTTGGGTATCAAGAAGTACTATGGCCTGAAGGGTGACAGACTCAGCTATGCCATTTCATTTATTGCTGGTCTGGATTTCTTGTAAGCTAGAACCACCTTGTCAATCTCGATTGCATTTAGCTAACACTATCTAGGCTATTTGGTTACGACCAAGGTGTTACTGGTGGTCTTCTGGATCTACCCAGCTTCGTTAAATACTTCCCATCGATCGACACTTCTGAGAATGCAGCCTCGCCACTTTCCCCCGCTACTCGATCAACATACCAGGGTATCGCAGTTGCCTCGTATAATATGGGATGTTTCTGCGGTGCTGTATTCACGATCTTCGTCGGCAACACGCTCGGTCGTAAGAAGACCATCTTTATTGGATCGATCATCATGACTATTGGCGCTTTGCTCCAGTGCACTTCTTACGATCTGCCGCAATGGATCATCGGCAGACTGGTCACCGGATGGGGCAATGGAATGAACACTTCTACTGTGCCTATGTGGCAATCGGAAACCGCCAAGTCGCACCAGCGTGGCAAGCTTGTCATGATCGAAGGCATGCTTATCACTGCTGGTATCACCATTTCTTACTGGATCAATTATGGATTGTGAGTTGTTTTTCAAGTTTAGAATGTTGTAAATGACATACTGACCCTATCAAGCGCCTGGATCGGAGAGAATGAGGTTGCCTGGAGATTCCCTCTCGCCTTCCAGATCTTCTTCTGCCTTATCATCTTTGGCATGATCATGAACTTGCCCGAAAGTCCGCGTTGGCTTATCATGCAAGGTAAGGAAGAAGATGCGCTCGAGGTCCTAGAATACGTTGGCGACATGACACGCGACAACCCCGTCATCATGACCGAATTCGACGACGTAAAGCAGACCGTCATTGAGATGTCTAAGGGCTCATACCGCAGCTTGTTCGAAATGACCGACTACCGCGAGTTCCACCGCGTCATTCTGGCATATACCAACCAGATGTTCCAGCAGATCTCGGGCATCAACCTAATTACTTATTACGCGCCGACCTTGTATGCGGGAATTGGGCTTGGCCAGAATAACTACCCAAAGTTGTTGGCTGCATGCAACGGTACCGAGTATCTGATGGCGGCGTTCATTCCCATCTTCATCGTCGAGAAGGTTGGAAGACGCCCTTTGATGTTGTTCGGTTCTGCTGGAATGGCCTTGTCTATGGCCGCGCTCGCAGTGTCGAACTTCTATGTCACCCGTGACCCGAACAACATCAACACCCAGGCTGGAATCGCACAGGCTGTCTTCCTCTTCGTGTTCAACAGCTTTTTCGCGGTCGGATGGTAAGTCTAACGTACTGAATGACTGTATCTGCGTGGGAATACTGACCCAATTCCTCAAGGCTCGGCATGACTTGGCTATACCCAGCAGAGATCGTCCCTCTCAAGATCCGAGCACCCACCAATGCGTTAGCAACGAGCGGCAACTGGATATTCAACTTCATGGTAAGCTCAATTAACTGCTTTAACACCGTTTAGATCAAGTGCTGACTTCCCTAGGTGGTCATGATTACTCCGGTGGCTTTCGAGACCATCAAGTACCACACCTACACGATCTTCGCCGTCATCAACTTCGCCATCTTCCCTATCGTCTACCTCTTCTTCCCTGAGACTAGATATAGGTCTCTGGAGGAGATGGACATGATTTTCAAGAAGTCTACCAACGTCTTCGACGTCGTTCCGATTTCCATCAAGGAGCCATTCATGTACGACAAACATGGAAACAAGAAGCAAGAGTTCCTCGAGGCAGGCATGAACCGCAGAAACGGATCTGTTGCCGCACAATTGGCGGCAAATGAGAAGAGCGAGAAGGCCGGGCGCAGAGATTCGAGTGGCGGCAACAGCGAGGAACGTAAGGAGATCGTCTGAGGATATCAACTTTCGGGGACGATACCGCTAGAGTGGTTGGTTGTGGTAAGCCGTATGAGATTGCCATATACATTACGATTATGCAGATACCCATTTTTACGAACTATAGCACGATAAGCCTTCTAATTGGGATGAAACGAGATCTATATCTTGCTGTTTTGAAACGAGGCTGACCAGCTGACAATTTGGCACGGTTGACGTCGAACGTATGCACAGTCGATGATCATAGGTATGCCGCTACGCCGACAGCGTGTCTGGTACTCGGTAGGCTAGTATCGACAGAAATCGTTCCCAAGATCGAGAAGGCCTAGACCACCGGTGGAAATCCCGCTAAGCCCAAGTTGTAGCTCGCATCTGGCAAACCAAGGAGGCCATTGAAGCGCTCAAAGCTGTACGCGGATTCATGGACAAAACGTATAGAAGAGGTCGATCATTACAATCACACCACTGCACGAGCAGTTCTATAGGCTTACATACGGATGAAGCTAAATAAGATTCAGAGAAAAAGCCCTTCAAACGCCGGAAGATGCTGCCGATACTTGCGGCTTGGCCGGTGGCGCCGTGGCGGTACTGATAACGACGACTCCCTGCTGCGCCCCTATCGAGAGACACTTGGGGTACAACACCTGTGCGAATTTGTGAAGAGCTGAAATCACTTTATTGATAGTATCTCGATGGTAAGCGTGGTTGTTAAGTCGAATCTAACAATACTAGCAAACTAGATGCTGAGATAAGAACTAAGCTATAGGACTATCTCAGTGGTAGAACTAAAGCTATTGACCCCACGCTGGCACTGTAGCCGTTGAAATTGCTGTACGTAAAGTCCTGTGTAGCGAAACCGTGGGCTACGTACAGAAAGTATCATATTTGAGTTCTGCTTATTCATCCTTGACACCGCGTTTCTCCTCACGCAGACGACTGGCGCACCTGGGCCTCCAATGATACCCCCTCCCACCCTGCATAATATTGTCTGAAAACTGGTGTACGACCCGCCATGCAAATTCAACCCTGCCACGTGCGGGAGTGCTGTACCGTCGTCACGGCTTTGGATGGCATGCTGTTATTATAGACTGTTGTTACATGTGGTAGGACAGCCTTCAAATCTCTCGTTCGTGCGTATGATTTTGCGGTGCCCTTCAATCACAGGTCCTCTGACTTATACTAAATGCCCTGTTCAGACCCAGATGCGACATTTATACCATCGGATTCCCGCTGCTAAGCATCCAACCAATCTGACAGTCACGAAAAATCTTCGTGGACCTTGATAGAGCAATCTCGGAGGGCGATTGATCAAACACTGACGCCATCAGCCAGAGAGAATGGCGGGAGGATCCCTCTTCAAGAGCAAGGATGCCAAAGCGGACCCGAAAGAGATCTTCAACTTGAGGCTACTATTCCTGCTATGCGCCATTGCATGGGCGGGCATGTTCTATGGCTTTGACCAGGGGAACATTGGCGGTATAATGGAGCTGCCATCCTTTGAACGGTCCTTGGGACTGGAGAACGATACTCAGAAAGCAATCGACGAGAAGAAAGGCAGCATCGCAGCTATGCTCGCAGCCGGTGGCAGTCTCGGCGCCCTCTTGGCTGCTCCCTCATCGGACTACCTTGGACGGAAGTGGTCATTGTTCAGCGCCTGTGCTGTCTTCATCGTGGGCGCGGTCATGCAGATGTTCCCGGACTACCAAGTCCTCCTTACTGGCAGATTCATCGGGGGTCTCGGTGTTGGGGCATCGTCTATGCTGGCACTCCAATTCTTGTCGGAGAATGCGCCTCGAAGCGTTCGCGGATCGATGGTCTGTGCTAGCCGGCCGCAATCACAACACCCACTGACAACGCGTAGGTATGCACATACAACCTTTGTATCACCGCCGCCTTGATGATTGCCTTTTTCATTAATTACGCGGTCTCAATCTGGCGCGGCGACAACATGGCAGACAATGAACGACAAAGGCAAACTGCAATGTCGATTCAATTGATTCCAGCCGGCTGCATGTGCATCATGATCCCATTCCTTCTGGAGACACCCCGGTACCTGATGCGGATGGGAAAAAGGGAACAAGGTCTTGCAAACTTATGCAAGTTGCGCAAATTACCGGCAGATCATCCCTACATCCAGCCCGAGTACCAAGAGACCATCAACCAAATCGACGCTGAGCAAGAGATTCATGCCGGTAATAGCTACCTGCAAATCTTAAAGGACTTGTTCACCGATGCAAGAAACTTCCGGAGGTTCTTCCTAGGTAGGTCCCCGGCCACTTGCATATTTTCGCGTCTGAAAATTGACACTGTTAGCCGTGATGCTCTTCTTGTTCCATAAATTGACCGGAACCGACTCCCTCAACTACTTCGCCCCTAGGATCTTTAAGATGATCGGCGTAGGTGACGGCGAGAGTCTGCTGACGACTGGCGTTTACGGCGTTGTGAAATTCGTCACAATAATCTACTATGTTGCTTACCTTGTCGAGCGCGTAGGGCGACGCCTTCCTCTCATTGTTGGTGCGACCATCCAAGCTTCTTGCATGCTATACCTTGCCATCTACATCCGCTTTGCCGGCGAGTCTGTAAGGAACAATGGTAAAACGCCTCCTGGTGGGGTTGTAGGTGTTGTGGCGATCTATCTCTACGCTTTCGGATGGTCTTTTGGCCACAGTGTGGCTTGCTATGTCGTTGCCGCGGAGATCTTCCCAGCTAGAATCGTAAGTGATCAATCAACCTTGCCATATTCGCCAGACAGCATGGCTGACTCTTCTAATAGCGCTCGTTCTGCATGAGGTATGCACAGGACTGAAGACAATGTACTACCATGTACTGACACATGCCCAGTTTCTGCTTCTTCACCAACTGGATCGTGAACTACGGCATCACGCGAGCAACCCCCCACATGATGACAGACATGGGATGGGGCGTCTTGATGTACGCGACGTTGACGTACGCGGGTGTCGGCTTCATCTGGCTATGTATGCCTGAGACAAAGGTATGTAGTCTTATCTTCGCAATCATTGAAAGCTGGTATTGATCGTGTGTTTTGCAGGGGCGATCCATCGAGTCCATGGACGACCTCTTCAAACATCCGCTTTACATGATGTGGAAGTACGCATACCCAAAGGAAGAGGACAAACAAGGTGCGTCGCGACGCACAGCAGCTTCTGTTTGACAATCAGGGACCAGCGCTCAACGAACACGAAGACATGGAGCACAAGATGCCGGTTGTACACATCGCAGAACGAACGAAGTAAAGCGTGACAGAACAGGTACCCCAAAGCGCCTCAGGTGAAGCGTCGAAAAGCTTCTAAAAGTATGTTACAAAGTTAGTATTACGTATCCGCTAAGTTCCGAACAAATCACCAAAAAATGCGCGCGTTTGCGGATAGAACTCCTTTTGCAGTAGGTGGTCCTCCATGACCGTACGTAACGTGTCCCACGTGTCTAGGCCCGTGCTCGTCAACCAGTTCCTGAACAAATGATCTCGCGAAGGATCTCGCGAAATGGCTGCGAGCGAGACTCTCGCCCAGATGGCAAGGTTCTGATATCGCGTTCCAACCAAATCGTCCGTTCTCAGATGGAGGCAAGAGTGGGCGTGCATATCCGCAGCACCCATGATGTCAAGATACGTCGTCGCCTTGTGCATGGCGTGACAGATGGATGAGTGCAATGCAATGATGCTCAGAATTGCGGCGCGTGCATGCAACAATGCGTTGAGTTCGAGAGGGTCCCATTGACCTTCGAACGTGAGAGACGGCTCGATGGTTTCGCCATGATGTGGAGTCCAAGCGAGTGCTTTCTGCATAGATTGAATAGCGCGAGTCAGCGCAATGACTTATATGTCATGTGCAGCCATAGCAAGATGGGGTCGGGCCACGGAGTGTACTTACAAGTCCCTGATTCCGAATGAATTGTAGCGAAGGAGGTGGCCGTGGATCGAAATGTGCGGTATCTCGAATGATCGACAAGAGGCTCCTGACCTCCGGTACCACTACTGGACTGAAAACCCCAAAGCCCGGCTGAATTTGCCAGAACCTTGATGGGTTAGATGCGCGCAAAGGTGTAGCAAGTACCAAGTCGTTCAGCTGCTCGCGTAATGATTCAAAAGCAAAGTCACGCATCATGGCTATGCTTTTCTCATTGAGGTCAAGCGGAGCTCCAAAAAGCTTGCGATACGCCGTCATATGAATATCGTACGATTCTCTGTCGCCAAATCGCAGCTCCCAGCCTGCCAGCAGCGCCACGGCCATTGATATCCAGTGAGACCCTTCGGCGGATGTGATGGCGTTTCGAACAGCATCTAGCGATGCGCCTCGCATGAAAGCCATGCCTACGCCGATTCTTACATCGGCATAGGAGAGCCCGCAAGTATTGCTGAAAGTTCCAGCTATGAATAATGTTGCTTGAAATAATGCTGGGCTTATGGTAAAAGCATCCCGCATGTCGCCCCGGATGGACGTCTGCGCCATGGTCGTCTCACGCAATGCTCTCGAAAGCCAGTGCTGCTGAGATGCAAGTGCATCTACCACGGAAACAAATTGCTGGAAGTCTACGTGTCGCGGACCAGCAGGATTGGCGATTCCAGACTGACCTAATGCTACGTGCAAGCGCTGTGCCTGCAGAAGTGCCTCCTGGCGGCCAGCGCCAGGTGTCGAGGAAGCACTTGACAAAGGCGTCGGTTCCTGTGGTGGCTTCCGTTGCACTTTGGTCGCCATTGTGGCCTTGCGCTGTACTGCACTGGCTCGAGACGCCTGTGCGCGGATTTTACGTCGATTTGCCGCCACGTCGGCGGCTGAAGGACGACCGCCTCGCTGAGTTGGATTCCATGATATCAAGCTGCTGTCTAAATCGATATGCGATGCTCGCGGCCGGCTGGGGGGAGGATTTGTATTTCCATCAGACGAGTTTGAATCAGACATTGGAACAATTCTCCGGCAGTGTGGCTTGCAGCGGGATCATAGTCCGCGCCCGGTAACACTGGTGTCACGTCAGCGGCGGCACACGGAAGGTAGGGCACATCTACTATGGCTATCATACAGATGTATAGGGTTCGGCAGTGATGGATGTATGAGATTGTATCGCAACAACGCCTCACTATTCACGAGACCGAGACAACGTCTGTAGCCAGATTCTCAGCGGTTCTCAGCGCATCCCCGCGCGCACAGCTCCCCCGAGGCCTGTTTATCCGATACAGAGAGTCGCATTCAGCCGCACCAAAAACATCCCCTGTTGTCTAGGCGGCATCGTCATCATTGGGGAAGGGCAGGCAATATCAGAATATGGTTGTGGTAATTCACTCGCTATTTGAAAACGGAAGCCAAAAAGCGTTCGATATGAGGAATTCGCACGAATGAGTAAGCTCGATTTGGAAGGCTCTGCGCATACCAACTCGCATTGATTTGATATTTTTGCAAGGGGCAACTTAAATTCAATGGGAGACATTCTAATACTGGTAATACTAGCTCGCATACTGTGACAGCGCTTGGAAGCGTATTTGTCTACTTCAGCACACCCGGAATTGCCAGTATTCGACGGATGGTAGAGCCATAGGCATTTGTTCAGGCAAACGCCCATATATCGTACTGTTCATCATTATCATAATTATCTCACAAATACATGGATTGTTCAGCCAAATCACTGCAAGTTGTTAAGCTTCCTCTCAGCCTCCTTCTGTGCCTCGGGAGACACATTCGGGTTGTGCATCGCACTGTAACACAAGAGGATCAGCGATCGGGTAATCGTGGAAGCTCATATGCATCATCTTACGCTTTCAGACCACCGGCAACATTGCCAAGATTCTTTCCCTCAGGGCCAGTCTCCAGGTCGTGGAGCTTCCTCTCGGCCTCAGCCTGGGCTTCGATAGAGTTGTTGTGGTTGTGGACTGCACTATCAATGAGCTGTCAGTATCGGGTTCATAATTGAACCTCTCAACTAACAAGCTACACATACCCCTTGAGGCCTGCAGCAACGTTCGCGGGATCCTTGTGCTGCTCGTCGGGAATCTTGTCCTCGTACTCGAAATCTTCGGCGCCCAAAGCCTTGAGTTGCTCACGGGCGTGCTGCTTGCCTTCTGCGGAGGTGTTGTCGTTGCTCAGAGCACTGCACGTTGTCAGTTTCGCCGTATGACGACTGTTACTACCATTCATTTTCGTGAACGTACGCCTTGAAGCCACGGATCTTGTTGGCCTTCTCATCAGGTGCGAGTCCCTCCATTTTGGCAAAATGGGTGTGTATTGATGTGTTTGAGGCAGGAGATATGTAACAAAAGTCAAGCAAATACTACGAACACACAGTATAACACTTCACGACATCCCCACCCTGTTTATAGAAATCTTTCCCACACATCCATCCGCGGTCAGGAGCCATGTCACTGCCTGATGAGTGGTCCGTGAATGGCCAGCAACCAAGGCATGGCTGGGCAACAGCATCATCGTGGAGGGATTGTCCTCCTAGCGCGTCGCACTAGGAGGTACTGTAGCCTACAAACAGCAAACGCGATGCTTAGAGTTGTCCCTATCGCGTGTTCAAGCGTGGGCGATGGTGATGGTGTAGCCTATCCTTCAAGGATCAGGTCGGGTGTTCGTTCGCCAAATTCCTGCTTGTGGAGCGCTGCCAGGGAGCTTGGTCAGGTGGGCGAGGGGATCGCGATCTGATGCCAGCGGCGCTCGACTGTGATGTAATTTGCAGGTTGGCACGGCACGTGTAAGTAGCGAATTCTGAGGTGTTGGAAACGATTCGTTGCTTGATGTTGGGTGTGATTGGGAGTACCGCCCCTCACATCAAGGGTTGTCAGGCACGTGATCACAATATATACAGACCAACGATTAGTATGACCTAGTCGAGCGGAAGAGATGTTTGTAGGGATCGGGATGCAAGCGATATATCGTCAAAGGTACATTGCATACGTATAGGGTATTCGCCAGCCTCTCGTCTTTTCTCATCATGCCTTTCTAGTCCCAGTACTTGATAACACCATTTACATCACCAGTCACCACCTTGCTCGTCTCTCTGGGGTGCCACTTCGTAGTAATGATCGCCGAATCGCCCGCCTTGATTTTATGCCACATCTTGCACGTCTTCCAGTCCCAGAAGCAGACATATCCACCTGAGTCGCCACTGGAAACGATACCACCATCGGGCGACACGTCGACGTCGATGGCATACCCAGCATTGTTGTGACCTCTGAAGTCCTTCTTGCGGTTCTGACGGATCTTGTCGCCTGCCGAGTAGACCTTGATCGTGTTGTCGGATGACTGCAAGAGGATGTAGCCCTTCGGGTGCGTCGCTGATTTGACCATTGGGAACATGTATGGCTCGGCGATGAATTTGATTGGGACGGGGATGCCGTACTCCCAAGCGCGCAGTGACTTGTCGTCGGAGGTTGTGATGAATCGTCGGTTCTCGTCGCAGAATGTGATTGTATTGACGGGTCCGAGATGGTGATCGTACTCTTGCACAGGTTTCTTGTCCTCTGCACGTGTGTCGAATTGTACGATTTTGTTGTCGTGCATACCAGCCAGGAACTCCTTGCCTGACGGATCTTCCGGTTGCCATCTGATAACGTGCGGTGTTGCACCTGTGCTGAACCTGCCGGTGCACTGTCCAGTCTCTGTGTCCCATACCTTCATTTGCTTGTCGTAAGAAGCCGTCACGAACTTGGTTCCATCAGGTGTGAAGTCGATGTCGACTGTGCTCTTCGTATGGCCATTGTAGGTCCTCAGGAGCTCCCGGTTGTGGTATACGTCCCAGAGCTTCACTTTACCATCCGCAGCAGCACTCAGCAACAAGTGTCCGCTGTTAGGTATGAACTTCAAGCTCGTCAAAGCCTTCTCGTGTGCGTTCTTCCCGTGCGACTTAAACGTGTGAACCAACTTCTTCGGAGTAAAGCACTTGATGTCCAGATTCTCCATATCAGACACCAGATCAACATCCAAGTCCTGTGGCACGTGCATGTATGTCCGTCCCTGGTAATCGCGCTCTTGTGTGCCCTCAAATGTGCTGCTCTCTTTCTCCACACTGGTCTCTGCATATCCAGTTCCAGCAAACGTCCCTCTGCCAGGCACAGCCGCAATCGCATCCTCCTCGTACACAACCTCCTCTCCGCTCTCATCACCCGAAACTTCGACCTCCTCGCCACTGTCGCTATCGATCATGCGCTCTTCGTACTTCGCCCATGGTCCCTTGTAGGCGCCTGCGCCGTAGACAGTCCCGCTGTCACCTTTCGTCTCGCGCTTGCGCTTCTTGCCCACAGATTGCTGGCTTTGTACTTCGCGGTGTAGGCTGCGGAAGCTCTGTTCTGAGATGGCGATTTCTTCGGCGTAGCCAGTGGGGACCTTGCCTTTTGTAGAGGTCTTGCCTACTTCTCGGGCGAGATCTGCGCTTCGTGATGGCGGCGCGTTTGCGCCGTTGCGTGCTGGGACGAGCGACATTTCGGCAGTTTCAGTGGATGGAAGGAGTCGCTCAAAGTGGTACGCTGCGACAGGCGTAGATTGGATTGCTCGTTGGTATCGATGGGCAGACGGTTGCGAAAGAGGGAAAGTTGGAAGCGCGAGTCAGGCAGTCAAATCTGATAAGCCATAACCATAAACCGCTGCAGGTGAGCAACAAGAATCACAGCAACACATGTGATTAGTTCGTGGACCACATTTACTTCTACACGTTTAATGCTTTGAATATTCAACTAGGACGCACATAACATTATAATTCAAGAGTACTCTATCTGCGTCATTACGCTTAACTGCTCGTTAGGCCGCCGAGTACCATGCATCATATACATTTTTCTCGTGATCGCGTATCGTTCAGCTCCATATTCATTCACCACTCACTTATTCTCCCTTCTGGCCGCAGCTACTTTCCTTGATCTCTTCTTCAGCCATCTGATTTCGTGCTCCACTGGTGTTACTGTGGGTGCTCCAGTCTCTTGAGAGGATCAAACTGGCATAATTCTCTCTTGGCGCGCTTATCTCCTCTCGTCTCTGATCAGAGCGACGATCATGCAGTAGAGGTAGAAGAAGAACATAAGCAGGTGGAAGCCAAGCTTGATGAAGGACTCCTTCTTGTGCACATTAAGCTTCCTGAAGATCTCCGTGGCGTCAAGCAGGTGCTGGTTCTCGAGGATCCTGCGGGGTGGGTTATTAGTGTATGTTCTATGGTGCCTTGTAAAAGTGCCTGCTGCACTATCCAACAAAGCAAACCAGCTCTTGGACATCGGGTAATACGTACTTCTTTGCGTTCCAAGCAAGGAGGGGCAGGTTGAGAATGAGCGGCACCCAGTAGCCGTTGATCAGGAACAAGACAGTCAGGAAAGCGTGGACACCGGCCTCGGGGACGATGTACATGTTGAGACGGTTGCACAGGTCGATAGGGTTGATGTAGTCGCATTCCAAGTCCGAGTACATGATGGTGAAGAACACCTGCAGGAAAAGGTTGACGGCATTGATCAGGACAGCGAGGAGGAACAACCTGGGCAAGTATTAGCAGCGGCAAAGGTAGCCTAGATGTGTCGCAGTCTTCGTACCAAGCTTCTCCAGTCATTTTGGCGGTATTGAGGTGGGGTTATGCGAAAAGCAGGTGGTAGAGCGTCTCTTGACTAGTATTACTATGCGCGCAAGGATGTGCAGCTGTATTCTTGTCCAGCTGTCTGTTCGGAGATTGTTATCGCGCGCGTGACTTTTGTTGGGAAACGCGGGTCTGTCGGTGTTGGGCGCGGAGAGGACGAGAGGGCGGAAGCGATGTGTCTAGCGGGGGTGGTCGGAGGTGGTGGTGATGGTGGTGGAGCGGCGGCGAGAAAGAGTCGTTGGAGGCAGAGACAGACAACCGACGGGCAAGCTGTGCTTCTTGCAGGTGGCAGGAGCTTGTTTGCGGCGAGTGAGGTAATACTGGAACCAGCAGTGCAAGGTCTGGCTCGCTCTGAGGCTGCAGTTGGTTGTGCTCTGCCAAGCCGACTAACATCATCGCCCGCCTGCCTCCACCCTGAAGGTCTAGGACACGTCGGTGCGCGCGTAGACAAGTACAGTGCAGCAGCAGCTGTGCGCTCAGGAGGCCGTGCTACTGAAGAAGATACCGCGGATGGTATCACCGTCTTGACCTCACTCATTTGACAATCGATTGCTCAACCATGCCTCACCTCGCCGCCTTTTTCTCGAGGCCATGGGCGGTTCTGGGCGCTTCAATCATCTTCCGCGCAGTACTTCTCTTCTACGGCCGCTGGCAGGACGCGAATAGTCCAGTCAAATACACAGACATCGACTACCTCGTTTTCACCGATGCCTCGCGCTCCCTGGCTACTGGTGGTTCACCTTACGAGCGTGCCACTTACCGATACACTCCCTTGCTTGCTTGGCTACTTTATCCAACGACTTGGGGTGGCCTCTGGTTCGAGTTTGGAAAAGTACTCTTTGCTGCTGGTGATGTGGTCACCGGATGGCTCATCTTCCGCATTCTGCGCGGCCAAGGCATGAGCACTGAAAGATCTATGAAATTCGCCTCTATCTGGCTGCTCAATCCCATGGTGGCAAACATTAGCACGCGCGGCAGCTCAGAAGGTCTGGTGGTCGTGGTCGTCACTGCATTGCTCTGGGCGGCCCTGAGAAAGCGTGTCTTGCTCGCTGGCTGCCTGCTTGGTTTTGTTGTGCACCTCAAAATCTATCCTTTTATCTATGCGGCAAGCATCTTTTGGTGGCTCGAAAGCGATGCAAAACACGACGCAAGCTCACTCAGCCGCCTGCTCAGCTACGAGCGTGTAGTCCTCGCAATTTCGAGCTTCCTCACATTCATGATCCTGAACGGCGTGATGTACATGCAGTATGTTTCCCGGAAGACACGCCACTTGGCAATAATAGACGCTGAACCAAGGTAGGTACGGGCAACCTTTCATTGAGAACACTTTCACCTACCATTTGAGGCGCCTTGACCACCGCCACAACTTTTCGGTCTACAATACGCTACTGCACCTGAGCTCTCAGCAGCCTTCCGATACAGGGTTCCGCATCGAGTCGCTTGCTTTCCTCCCTCAGATCTCACTTTCCCTGATTGTGATGCCGTTACTACTGGCAAAGAAAGATCTCGCTAGCACGATGCTAGCACAGACGTTCGCTTTCGTGACCTTCAACAAAGTCTGTACAAGCCAGGTGAGTCTCGTCAACGCTCACACTGTTTGCGACCTTGCTAATCAATACAGTACTTCCTCTGGTACATGGTCTTCCTGCCATTCTATTTGCCTGACTCAATACTCCTTCTTCGACCAGTACTGGGCTCCACAGCTCTTGCACTTTGGGTTGTGGGTCAAGCCTTCTGGCTACACCAAGGATTCGGCCTCGAGTTCCTCGGACAATCGACATTTGTTCCTGGCCTATGGGCTGCAAGTGCGACGTTCTTCATCATCAACTGCTGGACTCTTGGGCTCGTCGTTGCCGATATTCGATCTCGTGGTGCATACGGGCATGGAGTCCAAAAAGCGAGCCAAACAAAGAAGATGAGATAGTCGCAAGTAGCGTACAGTCCACGTACTCGCTACTGCCTTATCACCATTCCCATGTGCTGGTACCGCAGGCTTTAGGCATATTGCTGACCGTGCTGATCGTCGAGATACTCTCCAAAGCGCTTGTCGATCTCAGAAGCTAGTGTGCTAATGCGGTTGACCATCGAGGACTGAGCGAACTTACATACCGTTGAGACAAATACAACAGAACATATCTCCTCGCTATGCTACTACCAATAGCCATGGTGCACCGGCGTTTGATGTTTGCCGTTGAGATGACATCCAGGCTGGGCGTTCATTAGTTATTCAGTGTACCAGTACTGTCAGGCGCACAACGATGTTACACTCTTCTTGCCCCTGAGATGTCATCAGCAGTTTTTAGATCCCTTCAGAGCTATTGTGCTAATCTCATCATCTGTAGACAACTAGACAGCTTTGCTTGCCATTGGGATACTTTTCACGACGCTTATTGGCCCCACCAGCTAGCATGCTGACAATATTGGCCATAGAGGACTGAACGAATTTACTCACCATTGAGATACTTTCCGCGATGTATCCCGCCCTCGAAAGCCAGCATGCTAACACGATCGACTCCCGGGGACTGAGCGGCCTTGTTCACCATTGAGATACTGCTTGGCACGCAGCAATAGAAATCTGAACGATGACGCTGTCAGAACACTCAGCGAAGCCGTGAACTTCGTTTCCGAACGTACTTGCTTGTCCCTCGATCGCGATTGATCTTGCGTGAGGACGGACACGGATATATCGTTGTACAAAGTGCGCACCCATGCGCAGAACAAATTTTGCAACACAATCCGAAAGATACTGATTCAACAGCCACTGAAAGAGCTCCGGTATCTTCGAGGGCAAGCGCTGCCATGGTTGATCCGTGCTGTTACAACATTGGGGCCGAGTTGGATTGGCGTCAGCGATGAATATTCCTGTCAATATTAATGAAATCCGACAAAGTTCCCTCTGCCAGTGACGAGCACTAGGCTTGCATTCGAACAAGAGCCTTCGAGGATGCCTTGACACAGCATTTGCTGACGTCCAGTGTTGAGCCATATAATGTTTCTGACGGTGTACAGTTGAACTTCGGGAGATTGAGTAAACACATTATAGCATCGTCGAAGCACCCGCCTGGCGTGACTAGACATTTGGCTTCTAGCTGAATGTCCTTTCGCTGCCACTCAGTGAGATGAAGGTCCTCGACGATTTCTCGGAAGCGGCGCTCGAACTTGGCGCTCGAACTCAAGGGAACACTCACGAACTCTGTTACTCTCGGGCCCGGACCCGGGCACGGCCTCTTGATGTCCGTACTGCTTGGACGCGAAGTGGTTGGTCGAGCTCGTTGTTTGAAATTGGCGAGATGTTTCTCGATATCATTACGAATACCAGAACCTGGATCGACACAATGATGGAGGTCGGCAGTGATGCCGACTCGAAGAAACTCAAGAGGGTCACTGCTAGGTGTACATTCCAGAAACCAGTGTGCTAACACAATCGACTACAAGGGACTGAACGACCTCAATCACCAGTGAGACAATACCTACAGCTCCTATCAATCCCACAAGCTAGCATGCTAACATGTTCGACCATAGGTGATTTGATCAGCTCATTCACCATTGAGATACTTGGCATGCGATGTTCCGACTCTAGCTAGAAACATATAAGCGACAACAAGGCCTGCAAGCAAAGTTTGTCGTAAGTTGCAGGAACTCGCGGCCGCACTCTCGCGCTGCACTCTCCCGACTCTACCTTGATACACCTCTGCGTAGGGGTGGGTGCAATCAGTTTGGATGCATTGTTACTTTTCTTTTCACGAAGCCGTCATGTGGCTTCTCATCCTCCAATAGCTTTCACGCATCCCATCGCAGCACCAGCCGCTAAACATCCCATCACGACCATCTGCACTCCGTTCCTAAGGCAGACGCTGTGATCCTTCTCACCCAGAAGTGCTGTCTTGACCCAGCCAAATGCAAACAATGCGAGCACCATGACTATAACGCTGCCTGCAAATGCCGTCTGCATGCTAGCGAAGAGTAGATATGGTAGCAGCGGAATCAGACCGCCAAAGAAATATC
Organism: Cladosporium cucumerinum; assembly: GCA_023634325.1. Classification (NCBI taxonomy): domain Eukaryota; kingdom Fungi; phylum Ascomycota; class Dothideomycetes; order Cladosporiales; family Cladosporiaceae; genus Cladosporium; species Cladosporium cucumerinum. The sequence continues at coordinate 1,207,015 of JALDQA010000002.1, forward strand.
CAGCAGAAATCGTCAGCCCAGACTTCAGCGCCTTCGAAGCCGTGTGATCATCCTGGGTGAGCTGATGGTGAAATCGCATCAGGAAATCCACCATACTGTCCGGGCAAGCAAGCAGCTTGTTCGCGATATCGCCCATCGCTTCCGCAGAAAAGTCGTAAATCGTGAGATTATCGTTTACAATTTCCACTGCTCGTTCCGGGTGATTCGCCACGATATCTTTCGTCTCAGACAACGCAGCTCGGTATCCTGCTGCCTCGCTCCGAGCACCCAGATATCCTCCGAGTCCCATCGAGATCAATCCGGCCATAAGCTCAGCGAGGGCGCCATAGATCACGACATTTGTATCGCCTAATGTTGACAGGCCAGCTGTTAAGGCGAAGGGCACGGTCAAGCCATCTGATAGTCCGATTGTGGCGTCGGCGATAGTGCGCGGGTTGAACTTTGTCGTGAATGTTTGTGATCTGGTAGGTCGTTTTTCGTTTGCGTGGTTGTATGATGAGTCGAAGTCTTGTGACATGCTGCCGCGCTCCAAGTTGCTATGTGTTGTGTGTTGTGATAGTGGCGTGTAGTGAGTTCTCAATGATAGAGGGAAGAGGAGTGATTTGAAGAAGGCTAACGACATCGTGGGCGCTATTTCGAGAAAGGTGGGAGGATGATGTCGAAAAAGGTTCGGTACATATGTTATGATGTGAGAGAGCGATTGTGATGTAGAGCATGGGACCAAAAAGTGCGAAAACCTTTTCATTAGTATTTCCCGTGCGTGCGTGGATCGGTAGCACGTGGGCTGCACCAGACGATCGTTCGCCGTGGGTTCCGTTGTTGCCACCACACCATCGTCCCCGCTCCCGCGAGATGTACTTTTGGGGAATCGAATACATAGCCGAGTAGTTTTGGTGACATTTCACCTAGAGTCCCATGCTTGTGTTAACGGAAGCAAGTGGCCTGTCATGAGACTAAACTTACAGCAACGTGGGGATGATCACTGACACGTGTTTTAAGTGAAACTTTTGGCATTCTCACCCGATCTCTATATGTTCGGCGAATAAATCTAACAGCTATCTAGCAGCGCTATGGAATCTAGTTCTGCGCGTCATTGTAAGCATAGCCTGCTGGAGGGTGCTGGCCATCAGGAATCTCGATACCAGGCCCGTAGTAAGAAGCATCGCCGCCTGGCTTGGGAGCAGGAGCTCCGCTGGGCTGAGGAGGGTTCTGGACTCCAGGCTTGGGAACTGGACCTCCATAAGGCTGAGGGAGGGGGTCTTGACCTGGTTTGGGAGCATCCTGACCGGGCTTGGGAGCAGCAGGGGCCTTTTTGCCACCCCACTTCTCAACAATTGACGGCAGAACAGTCCTGCCGGAATGACGGGACTTAAGGTCAACGTTCGGAGCCGGGTAAGGAGCAGTCTCGAATTTCTCATTGAGAGGTCCGGCGTAACTGGAGTTGAAGAAGATTGAAGGGTTGCTGCCGGTTGCTGCGTCCCATGGACGGATATGATCACCAGTCTTCTTGCCGACAAAGTCAAAGACGTTGGCTTGGACGTCGAAGCGGCCGAGAGTGTGTAAGTCCCAGTTGGCCTCGACGGTGGCAATCTCGGAGTAGTGGTTGTAGTAGTTGGAATCAGCAGTTCCTACGAGAGATTTAGGCACGGCATCACCGAGAATCAAGCTGAAAACACGGTTGCTCTTGGAGTAAGTCTCGGTCTCGTCGAATGTGATGAGAACCAGGGTGCGGCTCCAGAAGCTGGACTTCTTGTCGTTAATCAGAGGCTCAAGGAAGTCTCGGCACCACTTTCCAGCAACAGTAACAGAAGTGTCATGACCATCGCTTGTCTAATTTTTCATCAGCAAACTATTCATGTTCACGTATGCAGAACATTTTTCTTACCATGTTGGGTGTGATGAACAACCACTGAGGCAGCTTGCCTTCAGCCAAGTCCTTGTGGAACATGGAAGCATCCTTGTTGGTCATCGAGATGTTCTTCTGGTTGGCAAGACGCTCTGGTGTAGTGTTGCCGTCATAAATGATGGTGGGGTGGTGCTTCCTGACATAGTCGTTCGCCTTGGTCGTCTGATTGACGTAGCCCTTGCCCTCGAAACCCGAGTAAGGCATGTCTTCTTGGTAGGTACTCCACGAGATTCCCTTGTCATCGAGAAGATCGACAATACTAGAGACATTGGCAGGGATTTGCTTGAAGTCGTCGTTGTCACATCCGAATGTGTCTCCGCCGATCGAGGCGATGTAGTTGGGCATGGAAGGGTGAGTAACGCCGAAGTAGTTTTGGACACTGATACCCTGAGACGCGAGCCATTGCAGATTTGGGTCGCCAAAAGCGTTGTCATAATCAGTATTCTCGAGCCAGATTGTGACGAATCGATCGAAGACCTGTTATAAGTCTTTAGCCATCTGCTGCTCTCATTATGGGCTATTGATTCGATGTACCTTGCCTGGAACATGAGATGTCGACTGAGCAGTCTTTGCCTTAGCCTTAGCAGCAGCCACATCAGCACTCTTCGTTGCTGTGTAAATGTCGGCTTGTGCTGCAGCGCCTGCAATGGCGAAAGCGCCAATAGTGAGAACGTGCATACTGGCTTGGGCAAGGCACACTTGGTTCAGAAAACGAGTGTGTGGTGGAAGCTGAATCTTTCGAGCCAGCATGAACGACAGCATTTGAGATATATAAACAAATACCTTGACGGCACCCTGTACCTTAGCCACGTTCCCGCCGTGAGGACCGAAACGCCACTGTGTGGACCTAAACGCATGCTTGATACTACTTAGAGAAGCCCCGTCAAGCGATGTCGGACACCCAGGTCTTCGAAAAGTCAGTGGTCAGCATCTCGATCGTGATAATTGGTAGGAAAGGCCTAATACAGCTCTCGAAAGAGCCCACGTGCAAGGCAGGCCAGGGTCTGTGTCGGTACGAAGCCTTCCCCTCGCATGTTAAGCAAGGCTAAGGCGGCATCAAGCTTCTGGGCCATATGAAGCGGCCGAAGTCTAAGACAAGGCGGTGACAGCAAATCATGTTTCCCTGCATCGAGCGGGTGGTGTAGGGCGGACAGCGCGGGCGAGGATGGCTTGGGGAGAAACGTCCACGATGCCAAGGCAGACAGCATGATTGGACGAGACAAATGAACGGCTCTACCCGGCAATAGCATACCTGCGACCAAGGCATAGTGTTCACGCGTCGGCAAGATGCAGTCTCTCAACGGCAGCTTGTTAGTCGGACAGAAGAGGAAGGTGTAAGACATGGTCGACGATCACTCTCCGCCGAGTCCGCCTTCATGTGGCAAGAGTGCTGTTTTCGCGAACGAACATGCGTTCCAACACGACTGCCCACGCACTCGCCGCCATCTGGAGGCCCTCTGACTTGAATCGGTATGCAAGGCAGAGTTACTAGGTTTCGAATTTGTTCTGGGGCCACGCGACTATTGGGATTTTGGCTCACTTTGTTCTAGCCTACAGCCACAACACCATGAATCAACACCATGAAGACGATGACGAGTGGCCCTCGGAGGAGCCATCCCTTGAGATTGAGCCATCTGCCACGACACGCGACCAAGAACGAGGCCTGTTAGAAAGCTTTGCCAAAGATCCCGAGGATCAAGAACCTGCCCAGGTCGATTCGAGACAACGCTGGCGACTTTTCTGGTGGCTTGCGATTCTTGGAACTTTCACCACATGTATAGCTGCCGCTACTGCATGGTACAAGGTATACCACGGGCAACGGACCGATTCCCAGAGCGATCATTCTGTCATACAGATCAATGACTATATTCTTGATCCCAACTGGGATCATTTTGCGCCACCAAAACGAAGAGAATTCACCTGGTCAGTCCGTGACCATGTGCACAATCCAGACGGCATCTTCAGGCCAATGATACTAGTGAACGACATGTATCCTGAGCCTTGTATAGAGGCCAATGAAGGCGACACGATTGTCGTTCATGTCAACAACCAAGCCTCCAATGCTACTGCTATCCACTGGCATGGCATCTACCAATCTGGTTCACCTCACATGGATGGAACAGTCGGTGTCACGCAATGTCCCATTGGGCCTGGCGCTTCCTTCATCTATGAGTTTACTGTGACTGAGCAGTCTGGGACGTACTGGTGGCATGGTCATCAGGGCCTCCAGTCTTCGGACGGTATGCATGGCCCTTTGATCATACATTCGAGAGACGAGAGAAAGCTACAGAAGCTTCCTTACGATACCGACCGCGTCATCCTCCTTTCAGATCACTATCATGATCTCTCATCGGCTTTGTTGTGGCAGTACCTTATGCCTGATATGGAAAATGCGGAGCCAGTACCAGAGAGTGCGCTCATCAACGGGAAGAATATCCGCAACTGCGATGAGTATTCATCATCGCACTGTGACAACACCACCTCTAATGTTGGGCTTGCCACTATGGTACTAGATCGCAACAAAAGCCATCGACTTCGCTTCATCAACGTGGGAGCATTTGCGGAATTCTCTGTCCAGCTGGACGAGCATCAGTTGCAAGTGACTGAAGTGGACGGAACCGATGTACAACCCATTAGTTACCATCGTCTCAATATCAGCCCTGCGCAAAGATACAGTGTTGTGATTGATAGCAATGTCTCATCGGCAAGCAGTTTCTGGATGAGAGCCCGTATGATCACAAACTGCTTCACCGATGCCCCAAAGACTATGCAGCCGGATGTGCTTGCAATAGTCAACTATGATCACGATACGCATGATGTTCCCCAATCAGTCGACTGGTCGGAACAACTTGCCCAGGACTGCAAAGACATGAACACCACAGAGCTTGTACCCGTCAACAAGATCACTGTACCGCCCAATCCCGATGCAGTCTTTTACTTACGATCGAATTTCGAGATAGGCGCGTATCGCTTGAGTCGAGGCTTCTTCAATGGCTCTTCCTGGCGGGGTAATCCCACAGCTCCAACCTTACAACGAGCTTTCGATGGGTTGAGCAGTGGCAATACCAGCTTCGCAGGGCCGATCGCTTCCAAACGAGACGCCAATTCTGCTTTTATCAACGACCAAGCTTTCAAAGCTGATACCGAATTCGTCATTCAGACCACAGGCGTGCAGACTATCGACATGCTCATCTCCAACTTCGATGACGGCGCTCATCCTTATCATCTCCACGGCTACAAATTCTTCGTGCTTGCTCAAGGCCACGGACAGCCACCTCTCACAAGCGTCGACGCTGAGATCAATCGCGAGAGCTTGTCTCCGCTATACGATACAATCGACTTCTCCAACCCGCTTCGCCGAGACACCGCATCAGTCGAGGGCTACGGCTGGATCCTGCTACGCATCATAACGGACAACCCTGGCCAATGGGCGTTCCACTGTCATGTCTCATGGCACGCAGAGGCCGGGCTACTCATGCAATTTCTTACCAATACAGACGAGCTTGTGAAAATCCAAATGCCACAGGCTAACAGAGATCTGTGTTCTGGAGATGGCATTTGGAAAGGAATGGGACCAAATGATGATGATTTTATTGATTTTGCAAAATGATGAACTAACGGTGACCGTCACACTGCATATCGCTGCTACGATCTTGGCCGTTCACTCATCCCGCCTGGCAATGTTCAGCATATCTCTCGCAACACTCAACCATTATCGTTACATCATTACGATTATGGAAGTTCAAGACATACGATGATCTAATTAGCAAGTCCAATGCCGTGCCCCAATTTCTGGTTCGTCAAAGCAGCTTGCATGTTATCCAGCTGTTGCTGCATCATCGCCTGCGTCATCTGGGTCTCCGTCCTGCCGGAGTCGTTGGTCGGGCTGAAGACAGGGCTCTGCGCATTCGGTCTCGCAACACTCTCCGGGTTCGACGAAGAGACAGGGCTTCCGCTGCTTCTTGGAGGTGTAGCATGAGAAGCTGATAATCCGAGGAGGTCGCCACTGCTGTTGTATCGGATCGGCCCATGAGATGGAATATTGCTCATTGACTTTGAGCTCGTGTGGCTTGCACCAGACCATGTGCGCACGAGCTTCGGCCTAGCCCACTCAACCCAGCTCTTGCGGACGTCGATGGGGCCTTCGACTTTGCTCTTCGCAGCAATGTCGATTCCCTTGTCGCCTTTCTTCCAGTCGACAGGACAGCCCTCTCCGAACTCGTCTTTGAAGACCAGAGCGTCCAGAATACGTTGGGCCTCGTCTACAGACCGACCGACATCGGCATCGTTGATCGTCATGGAGCGGATCTTGCCCTTAGGGTCGATGATGAAAAGCGCTCGCTCCGCCACGCCTTCGTCTTCGATCAAGACGCCATAGTCGCGGCTCAGCTTATGGTTGCAATCGCTGATCAACGGCACATGGACGCCTCCCAGACCACCTTCCATGTCAGAAGCAGCATTCCAGGCCCTAAGGCAGAACTCGGAATCCGTGCTGGCGAATGCGACGGCACAGGAGCGGCTGTAGAGGAATTCCTGGAGGCGAGCACTGAAGGCGCGGACTTCCGTGGGACAGATGAAGGACCATGCTTTGGGGAAGAAGATCAGGATGAGCCAGTGGTTCGCTTGGGTGTAGGCCGACAATGAGATTTCTGTCTGTGGTGTCAGTAAATGGCGATAGCATCTAACAATTGAAGCTACATAGATGCGCAATACCTTTGATGCGACCATCAACAACAGCCTTGCACTCAAACGCAGGCGCCGGCTGGCCTACAGTAATTTTTTTGTAGCTTGACATTGCGGTTTTGAGAATTGAAGAGTGATTAGTGATACGTCCGTCGCATGATAAGAATGAATTGTAGAACAACACAGACACGAGTGAGGACTTAGAAAATAAAGCAAACTTCCTCTTTACACATGCAACCACACGAAATCTAGACTTCTACGTCTCTATGTCCCGAGTTTCCGCACGCAGCGAGTAGCTAGGTAGTCTTACAGTGATCTGAAGGTCGGCAGCTGCCGTCAAGCCGGTTTTGGTGTTTAGCTGTGGGATTCGGAACAATGCCCTTTATTCGCGCAGTGCTGGAATGTGGCACAATCGACCCGATGATCCCCGTGTCAGAGCTTGGGATCAGACTTTGGGGCATTGTTACCTGCGCATATGTTTTGGGTGGTATGAAAGATCAGTCGACGGAACTTTGGCGTTGCTCATGTTGAACTTTAGCAAAGTCTAGTAGTGTTGGTACACGAATCTATTTTTGAACATCAAATATGTCCTTCTTGTTCGGCGTTTCGCTCGTTAATGAGAGCGCATGCACGCACTCGCCGGGCGGGTTATGATACAAATGGTAGTCAAAGACATCCCCAATACCAATCTTCTCTCTATCATCTGCTCAATGCCTTCTCCTTAATAAGCCACGCACTCGCAGCCGCACCAGCAACAAGGCCAATCTGTAAGCCAAACGCGGCCGAAGTGCTTCCAGCGAAGCAGTCGGCGACAACTTGCCTCACGGCAGGCTTCAACTCTCTCAAGTATGCGAGACTCTGCCTCACGCGCTCAGCGATTTCCAAGGCTTCTGCCTCTGGTAGGCCGAGGGTAGGCAGTTTCTCAGTGAGGTTCTTGCGCAAGGCAGAGTTGGCGACGGTGGCGCTCATAGCTACGCCGAAGACACTACCCAGGCTGCGGAAGAGGTAGCTGCAAGCAGTAGCAATGGCCTGGTCGTCTTTGGAAGCGTTGGCGATGAGGCCTATAAGGGTTGATGTGACGCCGATGCCGTTGCCAAAGCCGCAAACGCACATGCCGATAATGATACCAATTGTGCTATCGAACACAACTCCTGAGCAGAGGAAGATCGCGGTCAAGCCGAGAGTAAGGCCACTGTAGGCGATAGCGGTGAGCCAGAAGTAGCGACCCGTCTTTTGCATGTAGATGCCACTAAAGAGGCTGCCGGATACACCACACAGGATCGATGGGATCAAGCGTAGACCAGCCCCCGTTGCTGTGACGTTGTCGACAGCTTGGAAGTATAGCGGCAGGTAGAAAAGGGCGGCGAGCCAACCGGAAAAAGAGAAGAAATTGCACAAATAGCATGCGAAGAGCGAGCGGTGGAAGATGATATGGCCTGGTGCGAATGGCTCCCGTGCTACCTTCATCTCAACCAAAACGAAGATGATAAACAGCGGCAATGAAATACTCAGAGGGACATAGGCGGACTTATCGCTCCAGCTGACATTACTACCTCGGTCGAGGCCAAGTAGCAACGTGAACACTGCACCAATGAGGATCGCAGCACCAAGGAAGTCGATACGTTTGAGTTGGGTTTTCCAATGGCTACTTTCGACCTTGGGAAGCTTCAACACAAGGCTGACAGCAACGAAAGCAGCAAGACAGAGTGGCGCCTGGAGAAGGAAAGCCCATCTCCAACCGATAGAATCCGCGAGAATACCACCCAGTGGTGCGCCCGTCGATGCACCAGTTGCATAGATGATGTTGACATAGCCTTGCCACTTTCCTCTCTCGCGGAGAGGCACAGCATCAGAAAGCAAGATGGAGACCACCGTCGTCATGCCTCCTCCTCCGATGCCACTGAAAGCTCGAGCCGCGATAAGTTGGCTCATGTTCTGCGCCAGGCCACAGAAGAGGCAACCAAGACCGAAGACCATATATCCAAAGAGCAGGCATGGCTTGCGGCCAAATATATCCGAGAGCTTGCCGTACAACGGCTGGAACGAGGTGAGAGTTAAGAAATAGGCTGTGGCGATCCAAGATACCAGACTTAGGGAATCCAACTCGGAACCGATCTTGCCTGAAGAAGATACAATGATGGTTTGGTCCGCAGCCGAGAGGAACACGCCGATTGCAATGGCTGGAAAGATGTATTTCATGCGCGCCTTGACTTCAGGGAGCCCTTCATTGCGGCCCTCGATGCTATCCTGTCGCTCGAGAGGCTCTCCATCGGCGTCGAAGTCTGAGTTGTCGGCGGCACCATTGTGCGAAGGGATGGTCCCGTTTCCAGCCTTTTGTGATCCATTGGCACTACCATTCCCGTTCGGTAGGTCTGTGTTGACTCCAGATTCGTCTCGAGACAGCAATGGACTCCGCTCTGTGGCGTGCACGTTGGACTGTGGTTCACTGTTGGGCGGCATGTTAGATACACGCTCAATCTCATCCAACGTTCAAAATTTGGCGACAGTGAAGTGTATAGTAGCAAGCCATGTTCTCAGCCGAAATGTCCGGTTGTTAGGAGATTTTCAGTAATGCTAAAGGTGGGCCTCTATAGATAACGCGCGCGCGGTCGATCACGCCACCACCTGCCTCATCGGTTCAGCATTCAAGCGTGTGCCGACGTCGCCGAGACCCTAGCTCTGTTCACGAGTTGCCGATCATCGTCCACCATGTTCCACTAGCACTTCGCATTCCATATCCCGACATCAACAAAGGCATGTAGCATGTCTACGGCCTCACAAGAGCCAGCACGCGATACCTCTGACAGTGGACATGTAGCTCCTACTCAGCATGTCATCGTCCCGGTGACACAGCACAGCCACGGCATCCACGCCGCCGAAGAGGCCGGCGAGCTAAGTGGAGGTGGTGAGCATAGCAAACAATGCCAACAAGCTAATTAACACAACATGCTGACGAACCAAACAGCAGCGAGCAGCCAACGCACAACCAGGCAATCAGACCTAGCACCCAGCCTCGCCGCTTGGGATACCCGAACCCACGAGCCCACCACAGAAGACTACACCCCAGCACCGCCTCCAGACTTCAAGCCCTTCTTCGCTCTCGTCGAGGATCCAGTGACGGGCGAGTACCACCACCCCGAAGTGCACTATGTCTTTTCCGATGATGAGGACCAAGGGGTCCTCACATCAGCTGCGCTACGAGCAATAGACAAGGAGGACAACACTCTGCAAGATGCCGAGGGTGTGGAAGAGAGAGTGGCTGTCATTGACATGGACTACGATGGACGAACTGTGCTTGGAATCTCGAGTTTGAGTCCGGACTGGCAGGCTTTGCGGACGGAGGTCTGGCAGGCGCCTGGGCGGTCTGACAATAAGCAGGGTGGAGCGGATAGGGGGTTGATGCTCAGGTTATCTGGTAAAGAGGCGACTGCGTTAAAGAGATCTGCTGGCAAACAGAACAGCGGTGATGTTGATTCTTTGGTTAAGAGCTTTGGACATGGGTTGGAAAGCCTTGACGAGGTATTGGGAGAGAATGATGCGCGAGGACGAGAGGAAGCGTCTCACGTGGTACACAGCCAGAGGCCTGTCAGTGGTGAGGATTGAATGTGTCATGAGTACAACAAGATGTAATGATGAGTTATACATGATCTCATATTTGATAGATAACGGAGCACATTAGCGTTTGCCTCCACGAGCACTCCAAGGTTTCATTTTGCCCAGCCCCAAGGTCCTACGCTGGGGCGGTATGCTGTTCATCGATGTCGCGTGGAAGGTCGATGCTGGTTTGAAGGAGGATGTGTAAGAAGCGGAGGCCTTGGGAAGCTCGACTTTCGCAGGCTCTGGATCGTCCTCTTCTTCAGGCTGGGGTGGTGGACTCGACAGAAAGACGTAGCTGTTATCCGTCCTAACTGTCGGGTCCGAGGTCGAGTGCGCGAGCGGTCTCCGCTGAGAGGGCGCTGCACGCACCCTGTGTTGCAATGCCGAAAGAGGCTTCGATGATGGGAGTGGGTGAATATCGCGAGGCTTGTTGATATTGGAAACATCTCGCAGCGGCGCTGATGGTGTTTTACAGATGAATGCCGGTGGTAATTGTTGTGTGACCTGGCTTGCTGTCACAGGCGCATCACCCGTTCTGGGCTTCTTCCCGAAGAAGCTGGAGATGGTACCCTGGCCCTCGATCTGTCTTTTTGCAACTTTGGGTGCCTTGTCTTGAACGATCTTGCTTTGTTCCGCAGCGCGCTTGTCCAATGCGCGCAGACGACTCTCGTCCTCTCGTTGTTGGGCAATCTCGCCGAACTTTGACTTGACACTGACGAAGCCGGTAGAAAATTGGGCCCCGTCTTCTGCCTGCATTGTGACAGAGCCCTTGACCCACGATGCTGATCTGGTATTGCCATACACTGCTGCAGAGTTGTCTGCTTGCCCATTGGTGCGCTTTGCCCATTCTTCGGGAGGCACCTCACCGGTCAGCGGCCAGTAATTGTCTTCATCACGCTCAAGAGACTTTTTACCCTGAGTAATCGCATCGGCTGTAGGTTGGTCGCGCCTCAGGGTGATAGCCAGAGCGCGGACGTCTCTATCTGAAATGCTCGGGCCATGCTCCTCGAAATAGTTACTCATACCCGGCTCTGACAAAAATGGTGACAGCTCAGACCCTTCATTCTGAGCATTACCTTTGACCGGGAACGACATATTCAAAACGACTTGCGCCCTGGTCATACCGACGTATAGCAAGCGCCGCTCTTCGTCGTTGTCTTCGGCACGCGAATGTGGGATGGATCCTTTGTAGCATGCTGGTATGAAAACGACAGGCCATTCAAGACCTTTCGCGGCATGCAGGGTTGAGATGGTCGCTTGAGGCGCTTGCTCACCATCTTCTTCCTTTTGATCTGTCGCGGCTGAGAGGGCGACGTTAGCCAGGAAAGCTGTCAACGGCGTTTCCTCTTTCAGTTCAGTGCCCTCAACAGGAGGTAGCGCTTCATCCTCTAGTCGCTTCACGGGCTGATTTGCTGCATCTGTTGCTTGAGCGATCAGCTCCTCGACGTTGGCCCAACGCCCCTCGTGGTCCTCGGGGTATTTTTGCTTTAGATAATTCTGAAAAGTGATCTTGTTGAGGATGAAGTTGATGAGATCTACCAGTGCTGTCGGCTCCTTCTCAATCTTCTTCCTGCTACTTGCGATCACATCATAGAATTGTTCGATGCCCTTCATAGCCGGAGCCGACAACTTGGTCGTGTACCTGCACTGACCTTGAGCAATCTTGCGCGTCAGATCCCAGAGAGTTTGACCGTTGCTTTGGGCTTCTTTCTGTAGGTTCTCGACCGTCTTCTCGCCAATGCGACGGGAAGGCTCATTGATGATCCGCTCAACAGCCTCGCTATGTGCTGGCGAGTCTATCACACGCAAGTAGTCGATGAGCAACTTGATCTCCACACGATCAAAGAACTTCTTGCCGCCAATCATGCGATAAGCCACACCAGTCTTGCCAAAAGCGGCCTCAATGTTCCGAGAAAGCGATGCTGTGCGAAGCAAAATAGCGAAGTCGTTGAGATTCAGCATGTTCCCGCTCAATGCAATGAGACGCTTGATCTCAGTAATGATCCAGTCAGCTTCTGCCTTAGCGTCAGGCAGCTTTCGTAAGATTGGGCGCTGGCCAGCAGAGTGTGTTGCTTGCAATTTCTTTGGTGGGCGGGTCTCATCCTGCTCAATCACTTTTTGCGCAGCGCGCAAAATCGAGCCTGATGATCGGTAATTCTCCTCCAGGTTGACAGTAAGCGTATCTCGCCATTGTGTCTTCATTCGACCCAGGTTCTTGATGTCGGCAGAGCGCCAACCGTAAATGCTCTGATCAGGATCGCCAACGATCGTGATGAAGCTTCGGCTTTGGGCGAACAAGCTCATCAGCTCATACTGGACCCCATTCGTGTCCTGGAATTCGTCTACAAGCACGGCTTCAATGTTTGCGACACATTCCGGATGAGTGCGAAGAAGCTTGACGCAGCGTAACAGGATGTCATCGAAGTCGAGGAGACTGCATTTGTCGAGCTGTTCCTGGTACAGGTTGAAGATCTCTGCAAACTCCTGCTTCTCCGCTGCTACATTCTGGGCAGCTCCACTGCTGCCAGTCCGCTTTTGCGAGGCTTGATGCAGTGCTAATGAGAACTGCTCATTGTCGATGCCGTTCGCTTTGCTTCGAGAGATCCGTTCGCGTGCTGCCTTGGGCTCCAGAGTGAATTTGTTCTGCTTTATGATGCGGCCAATGATCCTCATCGAGTCGTTCGTATCTGCAACTCCGAAGTTGTCGGCGATTCCTACCAATTTTCCATATCGACGCAGGTAGATCAAAGAAATCTTGTGGAATGTGCCAACTCTGAGCTTTTTTTCGAATTGTTCGCCCACAAACGTACGAATGCGCTCTTGCATCTCACGTGCCGCTTTGACGGTGAATGTACAGACGATAATGTTCCATGGTTTGAATTGCCGCTCACGTACGAGATACGCGACGCGTGATGTGAGAGTCTTTGTCTTGCCAGAGCCAGGTGGCGCGAGTACTTGGAGTACTTCAGCCTCGGAAGTCACAGCAGTGCGCTGAGCACTGTTTAGTCCTTGTAAGATGTCGCTCATGGTTCAACATTGCATGGGGATGTCATGATTGAGATGATATTGTGGTGCAGAGCCGTAGAGCTGCAGAAGGTGGAAACACGCTCACAGCGCGTTGTCACATGATCGTCGGGTGAAACTCGGCGACTAAGATTGAAACGTACAGACAATAGCTCGCAGACATACCGTACAATGGCGACATTGAAAGGTCAACAGTGTTCTGAACGCGAATTGCAATGGTTACTTGTTTCAGTCATAGTTCAGACGCTTTCTCCTTGGGCCAGCTTGCATCACAGCTCTGCCATTATCTGCCCGGCAGATCTAAACCTCTTGGTGTTTCCCACCCTCATTTGCCCTCCAGACTACGCGCTAGACCTTGCGGAACAGCAGCTGTAAGCCTTTGTATCTCCCATTATCCCAAAACCTGGGCCACGCGCCAGATCTTGTGGAACAGTAGCGGTGCGCGTTTTGTGCCTACCGCCATTCAGCGATCCTGACTCTCCAGAGCCTCCCGTCCGTCCTTTCCCTGACCAAGATCCAGAACGCCGGAAATCATTCCCAAAACCAAACAAGAAATAAAAAACAGCGGAAGGGAGGTGCCAACACTCTCCTTGGACCTCAGCGGGGAGAATTCTCGTTGTGAATGAAGATTGCGCGCAGAAAATTTCTCTTCGAGCAGACCAGTGCCTCTTTTTGAGTCAAAACGATTGGCACAAAGCACTAGTGGCACACCCGGGCTATACTTGAGTACTACCTCGCAGATGAGCCGAACAAGCACAATGCCCACACTCCGGCGACAAAAAGGGCTTTTCTGTCGACTCTTCAAGCGCTCTCTGCTCAAGATGTTCCGAGCGCGTTTGCCGAATGAACTTGGTCTCGTTTCGCATCACGGTTATTTCATTGACTCGACTGTTTTGAACAGCAGCATATGACACTGACCATATTTGACATTGTCTTTGATGTCTTTCGCATTGATCGTGGAAACCTCTTCATCGTCGATGTGGTACCACGTAGTGTTCCCGTGAGCATCTGTGGTCCAGTCGCGGCTTCTTTTGCGGAAAACGGTGTAGTGCCCAGCATGCACTGTATCTCCTCTGTGTCTGATGATGGCATTCAGTACGTACTCCTTGCCACAGAGCTCAATGGGTTCGAATGGCAGCTCTATGGCTGTCATTATCTTTTTGCCGGTCCGGTGGTCAGCCACACGATTGACGTGCAGCACAAAGTTGTCGGCCATTTCCGTGAACTCGGTCATGCGCTGGAGCTTTCCGCCGCATTTTGGGCACGGCAGGTCCACCGGGCTCACATTCGACTCCTCCAAAAGATCCTGCAATGTTTCTTTCTTTGAAGGTGCGGTTATCGTGTATGCACTGTTGATCTCCTCGTGCACGGCGGCTTTGTGATTGCAGGACTCGCTACTGCACAACGATGCCGTCTCGCTCTTGAAGTCAAAGAGGCTGTCAATGATTACGGGTTTCTCTGCGGATTCCTCGTCTGTGGGATCTTCCCCAGAGTTGTACTTGATGCCATTAAGTAGCACATCAAAGTACTCATAGCAGTCCTCCTGGCCACGGCCATCAAGGTGCTGTCGGGATGCGTCCTCGTCTCCGTATGCGAGGATCTGTTGGCAGAGATAACCAGTCACCTTCTCGGACTGAGCCTTGCTCTTGTATTGCCGCATGCGATGTAGCAATGCGCGGAGATGCTTTCTCGGACTCAGAGCCCGCAGCTCCCGCAGCTTATCAGAACTCCGCACCTTCTTGATGCGGTCGTGGATGAATGTTCTCACCTTGCTCATTTTTGACTCGGGTTGCTTCGCTCCCTTTTTCGCACCACGTGTCTTTGACGACGCACCGAAGCTGTCGCCTCTGTTGAGTACTGGCTGGATGAATGGAGCGACGCTCTCCACTGGTCCTAGCACTGTGTCCAGATCATGGCCATCGAGTGCCGCATCAACGAACTGTATGACCGAGTTGGAGAAGCATTGGTTGCTGTTGTTCAGCAGACCGCTGATGTGTCTCATCGGTCGATCTATCAACCTGGTCTCTACTTTGGCGGCTTTCTTGCTGGCCTCTTCGTTGCTCTCTTCACTTGCGATTGCCGCAGACTCCGATGATGTGGCGTCTGATGTGGCGTCGGGCGTGCTGTTCGAATCTTTGGCGACCTTCTCGGGGCTTTCCGCGGACTCGGTCGTCTCGTCAGAGCTGCTGTCGGTGCCGTTGACAGTCTTACACGGGCTACTCGCGGGCCCGCTGCTGTCATTGTCGCTGCTGGTGTCGTCGTCAGTCTTACGCGAGCTACTCATGGGCTCGCTGCTGTCGGCGTCCTTGCTGCCGCTGCCATCGGTATGTTTGATGGGCTTCTGCGAGCTGCTCGTGGACTCGCATTCGTCGTTGCTCTTGCCGGTCTCGGCCGCAGGCTCTCTCGTGGGAGTCGCTGGGCTTTCTTCTACAGCGATCTTGCTGCTCTCATCTTCGTCTTCGTCGGCAGAATCTGCGACCACCTGGTTGCAGCGGGTCGAGCCTCCGCGACAAGTCGGCAGCAACCATCGCCCATCACTGGCACGGGTCCTCTTCGAGGGGAGTGGGTTTGACGCCGCACCCTGCTGCTCACACTTGCGCTTTACTAACCGAGTCGCCGCGCCGTGGTGGCCGTCGTCGTTCTCCGACAAACCGCTCGGTGACCGTGCTGGTGCCGGCGGCCATGTGCTCACGTAGCTGGTGAGGGCAGGCACGAAATCACCGGTGCGCGGCATCTTGATGCGGTGCTCCTGCGACTGTCAGATTCATGCTCGATCGAGTGGGTAAGATATGACCTTTGACTTACGGACTCATCGTCGAAATCGCTTGGTCCGCTTCGCTTTGCTGATCTGGCAGACATGGTGGATGCTTGAGGCAATGTCAGCGGTGCTAGTGAGAAGTGGTGTCGTGGTTGGGGAGAGACTTACCAAAGGTCGCGAGAGTGTTGTAGAGAAGGAAGTGGGCTGGTGCCAGCGCTGAACGTTTTCTTGAAGTGACTGGGTCCCTCCGAGAGACTCACAATTGGACCGTGCGACAATAGCAGTGAAGTGCAGAATCGCCATCGTGAAGCACCAGCCAATGAGCCTGCAGGCTCTGGTGGCGCAGCCAAACAGTCAACGATCTATTGAGGTGTGAGACAATAGGAAAAGTGAAGTCTCACTTTTTCTTGACTACAAAGATATCGCTCTCAGGGTTATACACGGCATACACCATCCGCGGCATTCAACATATGGCTTCGGGTGTGTCTCAATAGCAGGGTTGCCTGCCAGTGTCTGCATGCAGGCAAATAGCTCGCCATCGAAATTGGCGAACCAGTGGAGGTAAAGCGACATCTCACTGGCACCATCATGTCTGCCGCAGTCCATCTAAGAAGGTTATCGAATACTATAACTCCTAGAGCGACGCCACTAGTTCAAAGGGTCTGTCTCTTACTCGTGCATACAGACATGTACTGTGCACGTTATTTATGGATGATGTTTAACCTGAACCCTAAGTCCCAACCCTTAACCTTCGTGCCAATATACCTTGTACGTATATTCACATGTATCCGTTCATTCTATCTACATGTATATAGCCCAACACATTCTGACTGCGTTTGCTCCGATATGCCTCATTTAGTGATTGAATGTGGCTCGTTGAACATGCCCTGATGAAGAGTCCTTAGAGGTTCTAGAGTACATATAATGTACGGGTCTGGCCTGTGTCGTTACTATGTGCAGTCATTCTTCCAACGAATTTCATCCAGAAGTTTCCTACGCAGATTCTCAACGCAATTGGAAGAAATGTGAGTTCCAGGTACGACATTCATGACGCGGCGTGTACATGAAGTCAAAACGCCCCTGCAGATCATGGTTGCTGTGGAGAAGCCGCGGAGGCGAACTCAAGGTGAGAGCAATCAACATAAGCTCACCTTGACAAGTTCTGCCGTTGCGAATGGCTGATCCTCACTTGCACACTCGCATTTGAAACCTTTCCGATACCAAGAATATTCTTCGCCTTTGTTGGACCTTTGCACCATTGGGACTGTCATGCAAACGACAAGCCGCTCCTGCAACGACGCTCGCTCGAGACTGCCGACATGAACATTGCATATCGATGGAGGACAAAGACGAATACCCAACCACGCAATACACGCCATTGACCCACAGACAGCGCATTAGGGAGTCGAAATTCGGAGGCTTCTACCGGAGACATAAGTTCATTGTCATTACCGCCGCCATGCTGCTTTTGCTCCTGCCCTTATTGGGTCTGCTCGCACTGAGGAATCGCCACTCAGCTCGCGCAGATTGGGTGAGTCCAACTGTGTACCCTTCCCGTAAGTCAATTGGATGCCATTCAGCTATAGACCGAACAAGACTAATGCAGTGCAGCCATCGGCTACGGAGCGGGCAGCTGGTCAGATGCCTACGACAAAGCCCACGACATGGTGTCAAAGATGACTCTTGTGGAAATGAACAACATCACAGTCGGCTACGTCAACGGCGATAATGGATGTGTCGGAAAATCTGGATCAGTACCGCGACTCAATTTCCCTGGCTTCTGTTTGCATGATGCTGGCAATGGAGTTCGCGCTACAGATGGCGTTAACGCTTACGCATCCGGCATCTCGATTGGAGCTTCCTGGAACGCAACGCTGGCATATCAGAGAGGCCAGTTCATGGGCCGTGAGTTCCAAAAGAAAGGAGTGCAGGTGGCTCTCGGGCCTGTTGTGGGACCTATTGGTCGAATCGCGACTGGTGGTATGGGAAACTGTTTCATCCAGATTTTGGCAGCAACCGCTGACAACGCAACGTTTCTAGGTCGTAATTGGGAAGGGTTCACTGCTGACCCTTTCATTGACGGAATTTTGGGAGCCCAGTCTATCCGAGGGCTCCAGGAAAGCGTCATTGCCAGTGTCAAGCATTTCGTGGCTAATGTAAGTTCATACGGCATATAACGCTTTACTGATCTCACGCATGCTGACATGGCCATCTGCAGGAACAAGAAACGAACCGCAACCCTATCACTGAGAGTGAAACGCAAAGCAGTTCTTCCAACGTGGACGACCAAACGATGCACGAGTTATACCTATGGCCCTTCCAGGATGCTGTCCACGCTGGAGTAGGCTCGGTCATGTGCAGCTACAATCGCATCAACGGCACATACGGCTGCGAGAACAGCAAAGCAATCAACGGCCTTCTCAAAGGTGAACTAAACTTCAACGGATTTGTTGTGTCCGATTGGGTCGCACAACACAGCGGGCAAGCGTCTGCCAATGCTGGACTCGACATGGCCATGCCCGACTCGAAGTACTGGGGAGACAATCGCCTTGCGAATATGGTTGACGACGGACTTAACCGCACACGTCTCGAAGATATGGCCACCAGGATCGTCGCAACATGGTATCAGTTCGGCCAGGACAAGCCCCATCTTCCTAAGTTTGGCGTGGGTATGCCGGTAGATGTCACTAAACCGCATGACTACGTTGACGCCAGAGACCCCACCGCCAAAACTAGTCTCCTTCAACAAGCTATTGAGGGCCACGTGCTTGTGAAGAATATCCGGGGCGCTCTACCATTGCGGTCTCCACGGGTGCTGTCTCTCTTTGGCTATGACGCGGTTTCTGTATTTGCGGCGAACCCGGCTCCTGAAGCCAACGTCCCTGGCGCTCCTGACTTCTGGACTCAGAGCTGGCTAGGCGTCAACCTCACCGGTGAACAAGCTCACCAGGTCGGCTCCAACGCGCCGGTTGAAAGTCCGCCTGGTACCTATAAGGGCGTGCTTCTCGTGGGTGGTGGCTCAGGCTCCAACGTACCCGCTTACATCAGCACACCTTACGATGCCATCTCTCAACGTGCTTATGACGATGGAACTGAGATTTGGAGTGATTTTGCGTCACTAGACCCAAGTGTAGTGGCGAGTTCGAGTGCCTGTCTGGTCTTCATCAATGCCTTCTCCACCGAGATCTTCGATCGCCCAAATCTTGCGGATGGAGAAAGCGATGAGCTTGTCAAGAATGTGGCTTCGAAGTGCAACAATACGATCGTGGTTGTCCACAACGTCGGCATCAGACTTGTCGACGCCTTTGCTGACAATGACAATGTCACGGCAATAATATTTGCGCACCTGCCCGGCCAGGACGCAGGGCGTGCCGTCGCTCAGATACTCTACGGCGATATCAGTCCTAGTGGCCGTTTGCCTTACACCGTCGCGAAGGATACTTCCGACTATGGAAGCCTACTCAACCCTTGTCAGGCTGATGACAGCCGCTCACCGCAATGCGACTTCACAGAAGGCGTGAATATCGACTACCGCCACTTCTTAGCCAAGAACATCACACCGCGATACGAGTTTGGCTTCGGTCTGACATACGCGTCATTCGATTATTCGGATCTAGAGGTAGCTATCAATGCGACTGCCACGGACGGAAGCACCACTGGCGATGCTCCAGTCTACACCAACGGGACGACGCAGAATAGCGATAATGACTCGGTAATTGTCGGCGGCCTCGCGAGCCTATTTGAAGGCGTAGGCTCGATTGCCGCAACAATCACCAACACTGGTTCAATAGCTGCAGCCGAGGTTGCCCAGCTCTACCTCCTCATTCCAAACGACAACGTGTCAGCGTCAGATCCAGACGTCGTGAATACGCGTGCGCTGCGAGGCTTCCAGAAAGCCAGCATCTTGCCGAACGACACAGCAAGAGTAACGTTCGAGTTGCGAAGGAGAGACATCAGCCGGTGGGATACTCGCAAGCAAGCATGGGTGGTCCCGAGTGGGGAATACGCGGTATTCGTGGGGAAATCGGTTCTGGACACGCCACTGCGGAGCACATTCACCCTGTGAGTTTGGAAGTCGACATGTGGTAATTTGGGCGTTCCGGCCGGTGGACACGCAGGGAATATCACAGCACCTGATAGCATACATGTAGGCAGTTCACCAGGCGGGCGCAAGGACGCATATTGCTTGCGCGTGATAAGGAAAAATGAGTAACACGATCTCGTCGGCCATCCGACCGAAAATGCATGTAGCTGTTGCTGCAATAACATCGATGACATGCAGTAGCAATTTTCCTGCATTTAAACAAACACCGTGCTCACCGACGGAGCGGTCAATGTTCTCGAGCGTGATGGCGGTCCTCCGGAAATTCTCCCCCTTTGCTCCTGACGCCCCCAGAAAGCTTAGAGGCTACATCTGCTGGAAGTGGTGGTGCAGCTTCTTCGAAGCGGAACAGTCTCCGAAACTCACGAGCGTAAGTCATGACACGTATATGCTCCTGCGAGTGCCACAGTGCTGTCAAAAGTAAATGTAGAAGCAAACATGGGCGTGTGCTGTATGTACACTTGTATCATCTTCGATCTGTAACCAGAAGGAGAGATTCCATGACGGCGCCTCGCATATCGTCATCGTCGGAAGCTAGAGGAAGCGGTTTCTTGCGAAGGTATCGATGGCCAAGAGAAAGCCTGTTATATTGTCGGAGGATGTAGCGAAGTTTACCATCTTGTAGTCGTGGGGCGGCCATGCAAGCCATGCCATGCGACGTACGGGTGGATGCTGGTGACGTTTTACTTCCAATATCGCGGGTTTGCATTTTATGGTTTTGCGGAGAAGTACATCCGGAAGATATCACCAAGAAGTATCACTTGGCGAGGCTGCTCTTCCGACTCATGTCTTCCATCTCTAGAACTCTCTTTCTGACACGATCATAACGCTCGCCATCGGCGGACTGGGGGGACCGATGACGTTTGCGAGAGTGGTTGTCAGTAGTGACCGATGGAAGCGTCTGGTAGCGATCTTCGACACCCTGGATGGAGGGTTTTTCACTGGCAATCTATCAGAACGGGGGATACCCGACAGCCTTTTGGGTGGCTGTCCGCCCAGTCTTATCGATGGATCATGCTAGCGGGCAGATTCGGTGAAGAAGGGCTTGGGAGCGGTACAATATGCAGTCCTGATGTGGATGAGGGAGGACTGAACCCGTCTCGAGGCGTTTCGCCAGACATCCGAGACATGTTGTTTGTTTCCTTCGCAAACCGCTCCGCACGCATTGACTGTTTCCTCAGAATCCCTTCAGACACCAACCAACCCCACAGGGTCTTCTACGAACGTGGAGGTCAGATCTCCCTACGCCATTACTCACGAAGCATTTCCATGTGTCATTACTCACGAAAATTCCCGGCTAATGGAAAACTATGGCAGTCTTGCCAGTCCTTTGCCGCCAACAACCGTCGCTTGTCGGAAAGACTTCTACATGTGAAGATCACAGGGCTGAGATACTATGGTATGTAGAGTAATCTGCTTTGTTGAGCTCGGCTATGGACACGGAAATTGCTCGGTTAATGTCAGATCCGCAATCACGGGACTGTGCACAAAGTCGTTGAGCGGATGCATCGCGGGCAGCAGAGACGAAACCAACGTTGGCATTGAAACATGTCGAAGCTCGTGAAGAAATCCCGGTGAAACTCGCGGTATGCAGAGTTGACCTGTAGGACGAAAGATCCGACAGCCCACACGCGAGGGAGGAGAAAGTTTGGAGTGATCTTCTTCCAAGTTGCTTCTCGAAGTAACTCTAGCCCGACCACGAACCCTACCAAGCGTTCTCCGTCAAACTCAAAACATTACTCCCTGATTATCCCGAACCGAAAACCTTGAGGGCGGCTCGCAAGTCGCAAGGCACACCACCTGGTCTCTTGTTCGCGAAGGTGTGTGGGATGTTGTGTGTAGTCATCTCCACGGCCGCGCGTGGTGTTGATTATGGAAACAAGGCTGACCACCACTTTGCGGTCAGCAGTCGGGCACACGCACCGCATTTTCCGCTAGTAGCAGATCTTCATAGCGAAAGTGCGACGACAGGGCGAGTTTCACCGCCTGATAGCAAGACGGCGGAGGGCGAGCCGTATAGGCATGTGAAAACGTGCTCGAGCCCGTGTTGGGGAGAGTGCCGAGCTGGCGACCTGCCTTCCAAGATGGGCGGCGGAAATCAGGCATCCATCTCCTCCACGGTCAAATCAGCCGTCTCGCCGGCCTGTTTTGCCAGCCCTCGCAGCCTCGGGCGTTTGCCGGAGAGAGCTGGTGACAGCCGCTCTCAGCCTGTAAGAGAGGGCAGAGATCACTCTATACTGCACAGGTCACTGCTGATATGTCGATCTGGAACGTGATCCCCAAGTTCGTCGGTGAAAGGGCAGCAAGCAGGACTGGCGGAATGCAAGATGACTGGTCCCCTCTCGTGCCCCGAGTAAGAAGATGCAGGTTGACCGCACCCCTCAGGAGCGAATCCGGCGAAACATCCACGGTGATTGAGCCAGCATCATACCGCCACGAAGCTTTCTCGCTGCGCTCGGCTATCTCCCCCCACAATGTCGGAAGCGACAAACTGGCGGAGACGGAAAAATCTCGCCAGAATAGGTTTGTAGGCTACGGAGCAGTTTTCTTCAAGAGAACGGGAAGGTTTTTTGAGGGTACACCGTCTGTTGGTAGTAATGATATATTCATCATCGAGATCCCCCCTCGTGCTTCCCCAGACTTGTTATCCTTAGATCCAAATCGGTGGCAGAAGACTCCTTTGTCTACGCTGTCTCACACGGAGCTGTCATATCAGCTGTTCTACACCTCCTTTCACACTGCAGAGTCAGCTGAGAGCAACACACAGCTCTCCCTTACCGCCTCCAGCCGACTATTAGATGCCTATACGCCTCCTCTCTGGATACAACGACTTTGAACTCCTCGAGCCTTAGCCTGTCTACATTACTCGAGTCTCTTCGACTGGGACTTCGATTTAATTATCAACACCTCAACACATTAAGACATAAACTCGACCATCATGTCTTTCTCATCCAGCCGCGGGTCTACACCCTCGAGTAGCCCTATCTCCATCGCCAGCCGATCATCAAGCCTCTCGCTTGCATCTTTGGGACCCAGCTTCAACTCTCAACCCACTGCCTGCCAACCCTTCAACTCATCGACATTCGCGCGCCGCATGACCAACGAGCGACCCAGTGCTTATGTCAGCGACGACGACCTCTTGGGTGCTGATGACGTCCCCTACATGCTCCAGGCACCACCACCACCACGCCCAGCGGAGATGTGGCTTCGCCCATTGTTGCCACCTGTCTCTCCTAAGACCAGCCGCTCCAAGAGCTCCAAGCAGGTCAAGCCTTGAAGAGCATTGATTGGAGTCGTGAATTAACGACACCTTCAACCGATCAACTCAAGCATTTCTCCATCCATGGTCTGGACCGAACTTTTTGACGCACCAAACTGCCTCGCCTACCATAAATGGTAGCATCTTAGGGTAGATTCTGCCCTCAAAGTGACCGATCACAACGCAACGCATGGCAAGCACCTAATTCGATCGCTGCCCAACGACCAATACCGCGTTCCAGGTGCTCTGTCTCAGTCACATCGAGAGACAGGAGAATCAATTCTAGACGACACTTTCGTCGCCGCATTTATTTCACCGTTACCGACCTGCACTTGCACTGCAATGCGGGTGAAAAGCCACGGTCGCGGCATCACATCCCCGATGCACCTTGCATTGGCTTCAACGGGCGGCCGACGGGGCTGTGGCTTCCGAGTGGCGGACTCATAGATTGCACATACTATTGTCTCTATCGACAAGTTTTGCTTTCTGCAGGATGGTGACCAAGGCCCGAGGACGACTTGGATGCGACTGCTTTGCGCGTGCGACCGAGTGGCCGCAGCAAAGGTCGGGCTTCACCACATGCGCTGTTGCTTTGCGATGATGCGCGGTCGGATGACTGACGCACATACATAACAGCGTGGCACTGCGCAAGGAACGTGGAGGCACTGCCACCCAGCACTTCCAGGCTTTTTTGCGACGAGACGAGCGGTACACCGAGTTCGGAATCCCTGCTGATGCAGGCTCGTTCTTGGGCGGTAATGTGCCGGCTGTGAGTGGCCAGAATTTCGGGAGGCGTGGGGGTTGGACGTTTTTGGACTTTCTTCGTACCTTAGTGATTATCGCGATATACCCATGTCATTTACATAGCCAGCGAGCAAATGCATTCCTGAACTTTACAAGAACAAAGCACTCCTCATCCCAAGTCTCAAAAAAGGTCTGAAAAGATCCCATCTGACAGACCGACAACGGTCATTCGGTCGCACCGCCGCGCATATTCGAGTATCACATGGCTTTATGCGCCTCTCGCTCGTGACGCTGTTGGCGGTGAGAGTGGACCTCCGATTCCTCCCCCCACCATCTCGCAGACACGTGACGGCGTATGCATGCGGCCTGTTCGGCACCGGTCGCCAAGAGGGTGTCCGTTGGACAGCATGAACTTGTTCGTTCGACGAACTGCAAGGCACGACCGGGCGAGGTGCAGCACAGCGCATGTATATGTACATGTATATACGTCGACTGCCAGCCGTTGGACTTGCGCGTGCAGCTGAGTTGTGCCCTGGACCTGGTCGATTTCGTGTGTCGCTAAACCGGACGAGGTCGTAGTGACGAACGAGGCGTCGTGACAGCGTCGTTGAGTTTCGATGGTGCTTGATATCCCGAGGAGACTGGTGGATGGTATGGCGGCGAATCGTAGGGCTGTCGCTGGTCTCTATAACAGATGCTATAAATGTGACATAAGCATTTATATTAACACCTGCCACTTGTAAAACAAGGGTATGTCCAAACGAACACTAGTATGAATGCGACTTCAGCTGTGCAGACACCTATTGTGGCATTGCCCGAGATCGCAACTCCGACTTAGCACTGCGAGCGTTCACCGAAAGGTATGCTTCATATACCGCTCCCTGCCGTTCGCATAAGTAGCCGCATGGACACGTTTGCTTCCAGTATATGAAGCCTTTGTATAAATTAATGACACGAAGACGATGTGCTGTCACTGCGTTTGAAAACGGGAGACCGTCTTGTCGACCTCGTTGTACAAGCTCGCACCGATTCCGTCATCTGCGCATGCTGCGACCTGGTGGAGGCCAATGGTGGCACAGAAGTTGCAGACTCCTGGTGGTCTCGTGCTGAAGAGGTCATAGTACCTTTGATATATGCTGCAATTGCACGATGTGGCTCCACGTGAGGAGTTCCACCTCAATGGCTCGTATCCCCTATGGAATCCACCGATCATTGAGCTTCAGGCTTCCAGCATGCTTTCTCGGTTCCCCTAGCATGAGGTACCAAAGAGGCGATGGTAAATATATACACGCTCGCATGCGCTCTGCATGTGCACACATCGGAGGCCTAACAAACATCCAGCGTCTAAATAACTGGAGGCATCGTCTACAATGCCCTTTCATTGGAGGAAGATGTGAAAAACTCCACCTCAGATCGACCAAGTGGAGGTGCGGTAGATAGCGGCCCGACGTTGCCCGGGGGCGGGATGAGCGTACCGGGGTGATTGCTGTGTGTTAGTGTTCCTCCATGTTGCTTGCATGCGGCCACGCCCATCTCAATTCTGGTATCACGACAGCTCGAAATAATGACAATATGTCCGCAGTGCAGACGCAAATGCACCCCTGGAGACCGGGACTCCCAAGCTCTCGGGCGAGCGAATGCGACGCACAAGGGTTCTGCATGTCCGAGGCGGTGACCTCGAGCTTCTTTTGCCGTGCTCATCTCCCATTCCACGCAATGGGCGTCGTGAGTCAAGTAATTGAAGCCATTATAGGTCCAGGGTGTGGGCCTCGCTCATTTATGGCTCTGGCAGCTTGCTGAGCCTCACGATCAAGGAAGACCACAAAACCGTGTGCTGGCGGTCTAGATGAATGTGTGATGGTGGCTTTTCAGTCGCTGCACTAGATACTAGCCGCAGGTCAGGCCGGCCAATGATCATCGTGAAGAGCCATGGCTGCACGACTGACCTCGCTCGCCTACTGGCCCATACATTATCTCACTTTCAGCGTGCTCTGCCTGCATAGCTAGGCACACGAAACGCTGTCCTTCGCAATGCGTGGAAGCCATAATGAACGGCCCGTAGGCAGGGTCTCGTTAGTCTTGAAGAGTCCCAGGACCCGTCTGCGTTGGCTCGTCCTGCAAGCTCGACGAATAGCAGCATGTCCGGGTTGATGTTGCCCTTCATAGGTGCCCTCTCCGCCATCTCCCAGCCTTTCAGATGTGTCGTCTAACCGCTTCCTTGCTGGACGTTTCTACGTTGGGCGTGCTCGGATGTACTGATATTGTGGCAAGCCCGCAACCGACATCGACTCCCTTCTTGCAGTTACGCGCCCAGCTCTGATTTGGCGTGCCAGATTACATCGACGCCAGCCTCTCTGTTGCTTTCACTACTGCTTGCTCACTCTCTCCTGCGCCGGGGTCTTCGTGTCTACTGTTTCTGCATCCTTCTGCAGGCACTGTACTTGTGCATCCTTCCAAGTCTCTTTCCAGCGTGGCTGCGTGCGTCTCCCAGTGCTACACAACAGCTCGACTTGCCGTGAACGTGGGGCTTTAAGCGCACGAATGATTCCGAAGGGGAGGTCGCAGAGTACAGCTACAAAGAGATCCTAGGTTCTACGGGTGACGGTTTAGCGCGCATGTCACGGTACGTTTCTTTCGCTGGGTAGCTGTGTGCATTATACATAGCGTTTACCTCCTCATTGCTCTTTTCGGTGTTGGGCCTACTCAGCGACCCACGGCCTCCTTCATGGCCACGATCACTCGCTGACCGCAACAATGCCTACAGTGATCCGCATAATGTCAGACCGCAATTCGCAGACAAGGACAGGTTCCTCGTCTTCCAAGCGCTCAGGTCCTGTACGACCAGTTCCACCACCATCGACCCTGACGCCTGAGAACTCGGAACAAACCTTCGAGCCATGCGCAGCCACAGGATCATTTCTGCTCTACTCGCAGCGCAATGTAATACTCGTTCTCCACCACGACACTTTGGTCATTGAAAGACGATTTGAGAGGCACCGCGAGGATATCAAATGGATCACGGTGGACAACGTCAGTGAGCAAGGCGCTGGAAGGGTCGCGGTCAGCTATGATGCGGGGCATTCAACAGTGGTGTGGGATATCCTCACAGGACAAGAGATCGCACGTTTCGTGGCGTATGATCCGATCAATGTGGCACATTTTATGCGAAATGGTAACATTGCGTTTGGTAAGTGATCAAAGACGGAAATGACGTCGAATTTGAAGGCTGATCGAAGTACAGGTAACATTCAGGGCACTATCATACTTTTTGAGCCATCCACAGATGAGAACATTTGCGCGCGAACAATTTTCGATCCCATCACCTCTATCGCTCCTGCGAGTGACAACCGCACCTTCGCGATCGGGTATGGATTTCGTCAGTGGTTCCTAACGGCATTGCTAACTTTGCCAGGTACCTTAATGGTTCCATCCTTATCGCGACCCTTAAGCCAGCCTTTACAATTCTACACACCCTGACCACTTCTAGAGCTCCATCACGCATTACTGGGCTTGCATGGCATGGCACTTCTTCCAAACAAAAGTCTGATATGCTTGCGACCCAGACAGCTGATGGTGATCTGAGAGTCTGGAGCGTTCCTAAATCACCACAACATGAGATGCCTACCATTATCAGAGCACTTTCGCGGTCCGACATACGTCGACCCGGACCCAGCTGGTTCGCCTGGTCCAAAAATGGCCGTCTCGTACAGTATTACGACGGGTTAGTTTCTGTGAGATCCTTTCATTTGCCGTTTTAATGCTAACGAGTGATAGCGAGACACGTTCATGGGACGTAAGGACCAAACGTGTGACGTACGACATCGTGCCAACGATCGATGGTGTCATCGGTCTCGCCAATTACGGGCCAACTGCCACACTTTTCACTCTTGGTCGAAATCACACTGTACAGCAGTATGATGTATCACCAATGGCAGTCCCACTACAAGTCCAGAGCGTCCAGCATGTTCCAGCAAACACTCCACCAACACCGCCAACTTCACTCGAAGAACGGGTCAACCCATACTTGAAGTCGCATCAGCCCAACTCGATGAACGGGCCGACTCTGACAGGTCGTTCGGATGCTGAGAGTAGCACTGACGAGAGCACCGGCATGTCTCCTCTCGACAAGATAGCTCGAGAGATGGACTCACTAGATCAACTAGAGAGCGAGATACGAGACAAGATCACCCCCCTCAGCCCGTCCTCGAGCCGCGCCTCATCGACTAGCTCGAAGTCTTCGGGTGGCGGAAACCAACAAAGAAAGTACCTGTACGATCGTCCATCCTCATCAAGAGCGTCCAACACTACGGGATACGAAGGCACAGAATTCTCATTCAGCGGCGGCAACACCAATCCTATTCGCGATAGCATGTCAATTCGCTCTGGATCGACACGAGCATCACAAGCACGGTTCAGATCATCAAGCTTGCGCCGAGAAATATTACGAAGTCCTGAAGAATCAATTGCACACAATGCTATGATGGACTTGTTTCCCTTTCTCAAACAACGACTTTTGGACGTTCCACTACAAACTCCGCACTATGGCGAAACTGCTCGTACTGCTGAAATCCTTCAACGAGAAATGCTCAGTATTGTATTCGGCTGGAATGACACAATTGCTAGCTTGATTCGTGACGAGATGTCAAGGCATCGCGCTGGTTCTGCAAGCGCGATACTTCTTGCCAAATGGCTGGGCGATACAGGCGCAGAGAGCATGCCCAGCTTGATTGGATCGCAATCCATGACCTCGTCTGACTGGATGTTACTCGCTCTCAGTTCTATTGGCCAAGACTCCCAAAAGAGAGTGGGGGAGGCCTTTGTTCAACGATTACTCGAGAAGGGCGACATCCATCCAGCAGTTGCAATACTCCTCGGACTTGGTGAGTTGAACGATGCAATAGAGGTCTATGTTTCTCAAAACTACTTTATGGAGGCTGTCTTGCTATCCAGCTTATACCTTCCCACAGATTGGGGTCGGCAAGTGTACCTCTTGCGCAAATGGGGCGAGGTCGCGGTCAAGTCAGGTGAGCCTGAGCTGGCTGTACGAATCTTCTCCTGCGCTAGCGCCGAGACCACTGTTCCCTGGTCTTCGCCACGAACGCAGAATGCCGTTTTCGCTGCGCGACAGCAACACGAGGAAGCCATGGAATCAGCCAGTGCGGGATCGCTTCACAGTCCACCACTATCGCCTCCGTCGAGAACAGCATCTGGTAAATCGAAGGCAAAGAATGCTCCTCTCAAGCTCATCACCACCTTCGGCGCCAAAGGTGCTGCAGTACAACCCACAGCTGATGACCCTACACCATTGGCCATCGGAGTCACCCCAATCGTCGCGTCCGCGATGTCACCAACGGACTGGCATCCTCACGAGCTGTCAGTGAGGGCGACATCTTCTGCACGCACAGCCACCCCTGGAGGATACGCCAGGCGAAAGCGCTTGCCTTCAAGAAGTGACATCGCACGCATCAGGCAGGAAGCCGCAGAGATTGGGACTCCACTCCTGGCTTCAGCTGGTAAGAACGGCTTCATGGGTAGCCAGGGTCGACGTACGCCTTCAGTCAGCGATACAGAAGAACCGGCGACCGCCCTACGCTCCACATCTATTGATCTAGGCCACCTACCCATGGCAAACGGGTCAAGAGATCGCCTTCCTTCACCTTCTCCTGGATCACTGGCACGTTTGCGAGCCGCTTCACGTCCTGGACAGAGCTCTCGTGACAGATCAGTTGATGGTATGAGAATTCAGGTGCTTCAAACCAGAGAGTCCAGCAGACAACCATCGCGAACAGGGACTGCTACAGGTACGACAACGTCATCTCAATCTGGTCAGCAACATGAGCGAGTTCCAAGCCCTCTTCTCACTGCTGCCAGCTTGCAGAGCTCGAAGTCTAAAGCTATCGATGATTACATCAACAGTGTTGAGGAAGCTCGTATCACGAAACGACATGTGCGCACGACAAGTCGTGCTCGAGGCGATGGCCGCAGCAATAGTCGTAACGACCAACATACTGAAAGGGCTGTCAGCAGAGCGCGTGAACACTCCGAAGCCCGTGGTAGAGGTGGCGTCCGCTACATCGCACCCGCAAAGAAGTCACCCTCTTCGCCGGTGCCGATGTCTCCTGAGGAGATTGCACAAGCCAATGCGAAAGAGGCGGCCGCGGCCAATCAAGCAGAAGACTTTTACAAGCTCGCCTCTCCCATCGGCACTTACAGCGATGAGGGTTTTGGCAATGCTCCTGGAAAAGACGACACTGCCAATAGAATCGCTCCCCCGAGATCGGAGTCAGTACGCCGTTTGCCAAGCGTAAGCAGACAGGATCAAACAGGTGATCTCAGAGGCCGTGATAGAGGCCGAGGACCGGGATCGACAACGCGCTCGCCATCATCACCGCTCCCAATGCTTGCAGATGCGCGGGCTGCGAATGATAACGACGAGACAAAGAGTGACGGCAATCGCTTGAGGTCCAGAGCACAAAGTTCGAACAGAAACGGTTCATTGTCAGAGAGGACGGCGAGCGTGCACAAGACACGCAGCAGGTCTCAGAGTAAGCGACCGAAAGTTGCTATTGAGCACGCTGCCACAGTGCCGCATATTGATTCTGAGAAGCAAACTGTATCGGCCGCCCCGTTCCATGCGCGAATCGGGCAGTTGGCAACACCACTTACTCGGAAGGAAATTGCCGCAAGAGAATTGGAGGAGCGCCGACTCTCTCTTGCCAGGCGACCTTCGGCACCAGCCATACCACTGCCCAGCGATCTGCTGCCAAGTCGTCCGAGCCTCGGCTTCAGGTCTCAAACAGATCTTGACAACAGTCCTCGTTCGTCTACGCCGCCATACTCCCGCAACACGACTGCTGATTCCGAGATCATAGCTCGATATGGAAAAGTTACCATCACTTCTACGACGCCAGCTCAAATTGGATTGCCAGCCACGCCCAGAGCAATGAAACATCCTTATTACATGCTCTCTGATGCTGCTCTAGACGCACATCCAGTACCAGTTGTGCCGGGCAACTTAAGCTCCAACGGAGGTTCTTTGCTCAGTCAAGGTACCAGCTCCAACCTCAGCCAGCTGGCGCCCTCCAGTTTGAGCCAAGCAGGACCATCTTCCTCGAGCCAAGTATCTTCCTCGCTAGTGTCTGATCTGTCGAGAAGTCCGGAAGAAGATACGGTAGGTCAACTACTGCCATCCACGGTCTTTGGCAAGTCCAATGCGCAAAATATACCTCGGGCCGCATCTGCACCACTTGAAGATAGTACACTGGTTCGTGGCAACTCTTCCGCAAGATCGAATCTCACAAGTGCCAATCGTCGCTTTTCTATAGGTCGCGGTCAAGTGCGCATGATTTCGCCACGTGAATCTCCGGTGTACGAGGTCGAGCCTGCCCAAATCGCAAGCATAGATCATGCTATACACAGCAATGACCAGCACATCATCGTCCTCGACCAAGGCACAGAAGATGATCCAGTCCTCCTGCCAGAGCTGCAGCATCTTGCAACACCTCCTCCGCCACCTCCGCCACCAAGCTTTTACCAGTACATCAACTCAACAAAATCTGACGTGGATGCCCATACCGTTGATGTCAATGCCTCGACGACCGCCACTGCCACCAGCGGCTCTGCTTCCGACCTGTCACAAGCTCCAACCTCTTTTCCACAATTTCCGTACTCCATGGAGCGTGCGTACACAGCATCCCCCCCACTACACCGAAGGGGACACGGCAGCATCAGCGAGAGTTTTGGCTCACGCATGCGTGGCGTAGCAGACCGTATGCGCAATCACTCGCGATCACGCGCCAAGTCACCACCCATGCTAGAAGCCACCACCTATGTCCCACCGTACGAAACAGTGCTCCCGTCTAGCTCTGCTTCCGCCGGCCATTCGAGGAAAATGAGTATCGGCCGTGCCAAGAGTCCGTACGAGCAAGCTATGGCCGAGCAACGAGAAGCGATGCCGCCTCCACCACCGCCAGTACCGGCTCCTCCATCACCTGGGACAGAACATCATCTCAATGAACTTTCCGTTCCGCCACGTAACCAAAGTTCCAGAGAGCCTGGCTATCGCCACCCGAAGGAAGTCCGGGCCAACATGCCTCCGAATCATTTGCAGTCAGGTGCTCTTGGGGTCGGTTCGACTGGCTTTTTGTGATTGCAGGGCGACAGCACCCAACTTAGCCGTGATAGGAGATCACTCCAGCTCTAGCGTTTCAGTGGATCTGAGCCTTGAGCTTGAGAAGGTTAGCACGTAAGAACGTTCGATCTGCAGAGCGCAACAATGCAACAATTTCGGCTTATGGCTCCTATATCTTCAGACGCGCTGTGTATACATTTCCCCAACCTTTTGCATTGCCATATCTCTGCATACTTTGTCCCTCTTGCGCATTTCGGTTGCATACATTTACTTTGAGAGAGAGAGAGCAGAGTTTCTAGAAGATCAACGCCTCACGGCAAACCAGTCACGATGACATGACCCTTTCCTTAGATAGTTCCTATACATTTCTCCTTAATGACACATAAGAATACTAAGCAAGAATTTCGTTTGCGCCGTGAAATTGCCAGGCCTACTTCGACAGAGCAATTGTTTTTGAGCTTAGGAAGATATCTTATCGCCTCGCGGCTTCACGACGTTAAGTTTTACGTTTTCCAACCCCTACCTTTGGGCATGAATGTAATGAAACATAACCTATTTGAGACAATTTTCTCATGTACTCTTGTGCATCGTCAGTCTCGCCAAGAGTGCATCGAAGATCTTAAGCCCTTATCTTATGGTAGTAGTCAAGTTGTGTCACGTTTTCGTTCAACATGCGGAGATAAGAGGAAGAGACGAGCAATATTGCAGTGAGAAACAAAACATTGCATTGTTGTAGCATAATCTAGCTCCGCGGGCCTTTTAGCGAGGTGATTTCCACCTTAGAACTAACCACAGGTAATCCAGTACTGGCTTGCCCGATCGACGTGATCCTGCACCCGACATTGAGTCAAGCACTTCTGATCAATTGCCTGAGAAGCCCGTCGCAAAACAAATTCTTCAAACATACAATCATTGCAAACTCAAGTTATTATGCCGTCCAGAAGAATCTTTGAAAGCTGCAAGTGGATACTGGCGAAGGTTGTAAGCCACAGAAACAAATAAAGCAATCACTCCCTCGCACATTCTGATATAATGCCCCATGATAGCAGGCGTACTGCTTGATCAACGCTCTTCTCTCGAGCCATCGATGCCATCTTGGGAAAATTCGTTCTTAAAGAGGAAGCTCAAAGCCTGCGACGCTTGGGGGTGGGATTCTCGCGGACGCCACTTTGCGAGCCTTGAGTGTTTGGCAAGCCCGCGTTTGCACGACCGGTCATGTTGGAGTCTGTGATGTTCTCGGGATAGCTCACGGTGGTTGGGAGTCCGTATGGTGGATACATGATGTTGCTTTGTGCGTGACCCGCGATCCTGTTCACATAGCTTCCGAAGTCAGTGGCGGAGAACGTCGTATGACTTGCTAGCGACCTCGGGGAAGGCTGCGCTGCCGGTCCGAAGGCTCCTGACATTCCAGAACCATGCGGGTTCGGCTGGGTTTGGGGATGGAAAGGTGACATTGGGGCAGAGATGTTGCCGAAACGTGCTGAATATGTATCATCGTGGTGTAAGGGTTGGCGCAGTGAAAGATCATCCTGGACAGAGCTGAAGATATTCCCACGATGATCAACGCTGTTAAATATGGGCACATCATTGTTGCCGAGTTGTGCGGCAATAGCATCATCGTCGATCTCGCACTCTGCGTCTTCGTTCTCATCTGCTCCTTCGGCATTGACAAGCAAGAAAAAGTCGGCGATGTTTCCGCTCGAGATACCGCTGGTCGGCTCTTGATCGACGCTATTCACGGTCCCGACAGGACCGTTGCCCTTCGTCTTGGCGGACTCCTTGTTCTCCTTCCTCTTTCTGCCCTTGCCGGGTCCGTGAGCTACCGACTCATCCTTCTTTGCTACTTGTTGAGAAGGTACAGCGTCGCTGACCGAGGTTTTGGTCCCGTGCGGCCGCCCGCTGTTGTTCCATAAGGCGGCGATAGTGACTTCAACGTACGCTTGCGGGCTGATGCAGAAGTTGTAAAGTTTGTCGCCAACGAGAATCTTGTGACGGACGCGTGAGTATCCCTCGATGACCCTGACTGCTTCTGTGATACGCGCGGAGCAATTCAGCGTCTTATCGTTCTTTTTCTTTGTGACCTCCTCGAAACCTTGGCGATGAATCTCGATGATCTCGGTGACGACCTCCCATGCTCGAAACTCAGTCTCGGACCACTGGGGGGCGGCTTCAAACTTTGGCTTACTGAGATGGGTTTCGAAGTCCTGCTGGCCCTTTTTCTGCCACTTCACCCACTTGGCTTTGTCAACTTCACTCATTTCATTATCGTCTTTCTTCGTGGGATTCTTGCTCTTGGGCGGCGGCAAGAAGTCTTTGCGATTCAATGCTTTTTTAATGTCTAGCACATATTTGCTCTTGTGCTGATCGACTTCTTCGACATCGTCGCCGTCGATCTCCAGTGGCTGCAGAAACAACATGTCTCTCTCGGCTTTGGCTAGCGCATACGAAGGGAAGAGAAGATCTTCGGTCTCGTTGGCAAGAATATTAGGGTTTGTGAGGTGTGTGTCTGTCGGTGCACCAGCACGTTGAGCAGGAGAGCCATGGAAAGAACTCTGGTTGTGGTGGGCGATTTCTGGAGCATGCATCTGCATCTGCGGCTGTGGTTGGGTGTATGAGCGGTGAGACCCGGCTTCGTTTAGATTGCTGCTTGCGAGTGGTGCAGAAGGGTAGGTCGAGGCGTATGTTTGTGTTCTTTGGTACGGGTTTGGCTGGATTCTGCTTGAGAAAGGTCGCACGGAAGCTGGGTTGCGCATTGGCCCAGATTCGAAGGGCTGGTGGACGAGTGAAGGTGCAACTACACTACGTGTGTTCGCTGGAGATAGACGTTGGTCGGGAGAGATTGTATCGCGCAGTGCTCGTGGACGGCAGGGGTTAAAGTCCACTGCAGGCAAGCCGTGGCCGGCAGCATGCATGTCGTACTCTGCGGCGTATGGGTTCGGAGTGCTGCCGGGCAATGCAGTCGGGTCACTTTCGAATGGGTTCCGAGAGATGTGATGAGGTGGATGACACCTGTGCGCATGTTGTTCCGCCATGTCGTGGTTGCGAGGCGGTCAGAATCTGCTGGGTGGCTGATCGTTGCGACTTTAAAGGAGACGCTGTGTATACGGAACGCGATATACGGAACGCGCTTGTGACGTAACGCGCCTGATCCCTTGACCCCCAAAGGAAGCATCAAAGGAAACAAAAAGGTGAAAGTTAAGAGTGGTCGCACACTGCAACCAGGAAGTGCGGCTAGCGCGGGTGTAGTGAATTGTACAGGCCAAAAGCGAAGGCTTGAACGAACATCGGGAGCGCACGACATCGGCAGCACGCTGAAGGCATTGCAATGTTGACCTTGTGGCATTGTCGACGTGTATGAGAGACGTCCAGGATCCATATATGACACCTACGGGCTCAGTGAAGTATTGCTGACGTTGTAACATTGCCGTGACCGTGAATACATGTATCAGCGTCATATCTTTCAATGGTCAGCCCTTTCCAGCCTAATCAGGTTTTCAGTCGTCAATCTGCAAGCGTATTTGAGCGTGCGAGGATATACCTGCACTCTGGCCATCGATGCCACCCAGATCAAAGAGCCTTCCTTGTATATCAAGTGTTGATCGTCTGGAGGTCGGCTACATGGAGCCCTCCATTCGTAATAGCTCAGTGGGGCCGCATGAGCAGTCACAAGTATTCGCTTCCAATCAGAGACTGCTCGAACGGGCAGAAGTGACGATAGTGCGGTTGCTGTGTTCTCTCAAGACTAGAAGGAGGTGAATAGGCTGCGAATTGCTGAAATGTCAAATCCCCACTCGAGGCCGTGAGGGCACAGAGATCCTGTTTATGCTGACTGCTGTAAATCTTGTTTTTATTACAGGCACGCAGCCATCCGATCCAGTCAAAATTGTAGTGAACTTGATTGTGCTCCAAGAAGATCTTCTTCGCGAAGCTTTGAAGCTGATTGACGAGGGTTGCCGCCCACAGTTCGTCGCGGTTGTAGTTATTATCGTGATTCGTTGGCTGCATTGTTTCTGCAAATGCGGTCTCTCTGGCATGATGATGCTGTAGCCTGTAGAAGCAGTAAGTGCAATGAGTGCTGAAAGAGGAGAAGGTCTGGTCTTGTATCGTCACTGGTTCAATGCTGGCATTCAACACCAAGACAAACCGCTCTCCGTGCATCGTTGGCAAGGCGACTTATCGCAGATTGTGCATACTTGGCGGTTGCGAAGCTCAGTATTCCCCAGGCCGGGTTGTTTTTGTACTTCGCAAGTTGTCCTTCCTGTTACTTCCTGTTATCAGCTCTTGCTCAAGTGTCTCGCCACGGACTGCAAGTTCGTAGCTATCGCGAAACTCATCGTCATGATTGTTACTTTGTCAACGCTTGTACTTCTTCGCTAGCTCTTGGTCGGGCATATCGCTGCGGAATCAGGCCCAGTAGGCTCAGCAGCACGTACTGAGTCGCGCGTAAAGTCGAGGAAACAGCGACTTGATCTGTCGCCTGTGGCTCAAAACTTGCAGTATCAGCTTCGTAAGAGTCGTTGCAGACGAATGGTGCGCTAGGCACGTATATGTTCGTTCGCGCCACTTGAGTGCCGCGTTGCGGTGTTCAGTGCCGTGACTGGCCAGCGGCAGTCGATGCAAAAAGGCGTGGGCGGTAACAGAGAGAAAATTTGTAGGGCTAGAGAGCCTCTTCGGGGTGTTCATGGGCATAAAAGGTGCTGGGTTGCGCGTGCTCCCTCGCGCCTTTCGGAGGCTACGTCCATGTCGGTTCTCGTGTGGTGCCATCTGAGTGGTAGGAGGAGGAAGTGGCAAGAAGGATGAGTGTGAGAGTACGGAAAGCGGCTGACTTTCGTGCGCCAGCGCCAAAACAACGCGGTGTTTGTTGTCTTAAAAGAAAAACGGCAAAAATGCATGTTGGCACAAGGAGAACGATGCGCTTGTTATCTGAGGCAAGGATAAGTCAACTCACAGAGTCGTACAGATTTTGAGCTTGTATTTTAGATGGTATTGGTACTACTGACCGTGGCATTGCCGAGCGTGTCAAAACGCAGCGGCGCATCAGTGCAGACGCAGCAAAAATGCCACGGTGCCTGCCCACTACAACTGCAGGCTCGCGATAACCAAGGTGATGCGGTGCTTGTAAGCATAACATCAAAAATAAATGTCCATACGATGAGCAAAACGAACCCCTCTTCCGAGAGGAAGAGGGTAAGCAAATTCTTTTGACTTGGTCTGTGAGTATGTAAGCAAATTCTTGACTTGAAGTTGAGAGGTCGTAATCTGGAAGCGTGTTAGCGGATTCGAACATAGTACATCACGAGCACGACGGTTAGTAGGCAGCAGCAGCAGAAACAACATTAATGCTAGAGTCGGTGCAGCAGATAAGCCACTGCACCAAATCACCCCCTCGCCGGAGGGCGATGGCGAGGAAAAGATTGGCATTGATGAAGGTTGGCTTTGCGTTCCTCATCACTTTCGCCCACAGTTGTGCAGCACGACCCGTGGGCCTCCTATACTCATACCAAGTGATAGAGGTTTGAGGCCACGGTGCTTGCATGCTCCAATTTCAATCTGAAGTGCTCCAATTGCGTGGTTGTTGAGATATCGCATGTAGGGGGTAATCGTGGTCCATGGCGGACCCGCTGGTGAGGCTTGGCGGGACGTTACGGCTGTATGTTGGTGTATTGGACTTGTTTGAGAAGACAGACCTGCTCGCTTGCTCGCCTTGCTTGCTCCTTGTCAGCTTTTCAACACCACCTTGGGTCAATTCACCTTTATCATCTCCTCTAGGGCGACGACATGGACATCAGAAGCAACCTCCGTGTGTTCCGGGAGACGCCTTCTTGGCCGACAGTCCATGCCGAGTACATTCGGTGAGCCGACGCTGGATCTTCCGCGGC
The DNA here is from genome assembly GCA_023634325.1 of Cladosporium cucumerinum. Classification (NCBI taxonomy): domain Eukaryota; kingdom Fungi; phylum Ascomycota; class Dothideomycetes; order Cladosporiales; family Cladosporiaceae; genus Cladosporium; species Cladosporium cucumerinum. The sequence continues at coordinate 1,245,098 of JALDQA010000002.1, forward strand.
ACCGACAGTCCTTGATGCAAGCCTGGCCTGTAGCAACCACCTCCGAGACAACCATATACCACGCGTGCGACTCTCGCCTTGCGTGATGATGATGCGGGAGTGTAGTCGAGCGTTCAAGCAGTCTCTTCGATCGCAATACAGCAGGAACCGACCTGAGCATGGGCGACCCAAACACGGCAGCGCAGGCAAACCGAAATCAGGCTTTGGCCATTAGGGGTCGCCTCAAGCACACCTGCTGCAAGAGAGTATGGCGGCCACGAGGAACCACTTCCAGTCCAAACGGCTAGTCTGAAGGCGAGCGAAGACTTTGTACGCCGGCGGCTGCCCAGCTTTTGGATATCATCGACACCAAGCCTGGGAGCACACAGCGGTCAGGTTGGACACCTCAGTCCGAACCATGATGGACCATTAGCATGAGAATGCATCGTAGCATCGTGCATTGTGGCAGCAGTCGAGATGCTTTGTTTGTGGTGAGGAAGCCTGTTGAAATGCAAAAAAGCGACCACGCTTAGCCTTGGTGCATAAGCGATTCCGACAGAGGAAATCAGCAATATACAGTGCAAGACAAGTGTGGGAGATAGAGATATACAATATGGAGAAGGATGTTCGTCCAGCTGAGGTCGCGATAGACTTTGGGCTGAGCCCAGTCGGACTTTCCTCCATCGGGAGATGGTGTCCTCCGCTAAAGGCTGGGTGGATCCTCTCCCTCGAGCCTGAACGCTTGGGAATACCTTCCATTTGCGAGATATCGTCCTCCGAGACTCGCAATAATATCAATACTGTGTATGCAGATGCAATCCAGATGCCGGCGTGCATATCCCTGGTGCGCGGTATGACTATACGCCGTGGCCCATACCAGCAGCTGGTGTAGCGAACTTGCGCACTTGGAGATGAAGCCGAAGCCTTATACTGGACTTACACCTCCTGCGACGGAGGACGCCATTCCAATACAGTAACCCCGTATAGCCACAGAGACTCACCAGTGGAGAAGACATCCTCCGCGGATCGCGGCGACGTACCATCAAGCTAGGGCTGCGCGATCACACCCGCACATCGCACGCCAGTGGCCATGCTCTCGCTACAAAAATCCTCTGGTTCTTGTTGGCAACGACAACCTTCACGAGAGCCGAAGGACAGAACAACCTTACACGGACACTGGGCGGTCCTCCACTCGCTGTTGCTAGTCTAGACAGGCACTTCCGACGATGAAGAATGAGAAAGCACACAAGGGAGCTCCAGGGGAGTTGACTAGACTTATCGAGCCCGTATTGGCCGACATGTCCTGGATATGCATTTGAGATGATATATGGTGGTCCTCCGAGCATGTCCATGGCAGTCGGAGCTGGCCAGGTTTGCTGTCGGCGGGATTGCATTTACCTTGAACTGCATCAGAACGACGTGACTCATGGCAGTGCTGCATCCTCAGGGGGTACTGCGTTCCGTCTCACGACCATGTGGCCATGTAGCAGTGTGTGGAGCGCTGCGATGGTTCCAGACGGAAGGTGGGCTCAGAGGATCTGAGAGGCCAGCAATTGCGCTGGCGCCTTCGGGGCATAAGAGAAGTACATTGTTCCACTATATCCTATTTGTTGTGACACGTGAACGTCTACAAGGTAACTAGGTGCTCATACTCACAATCGCCTGACCGCCGCTCAGTCGATACAGCTCCTTCAGCCGTTCTCAAGGCCTACACCTAGAAATCGCAATCCCAACCTGCTCTTTGCGCCATCCGTCTTATTTCTATCTTTTACTCGCCTGCATCTCCATGAAAGCGTCTTGGTCCAACGTCTGGCTATCTTCAAGCAAGAGACGCCCTGCCATGCTGCAAGTACAACAATGACATTGCGAGACGGAATTGCGAAATCTTGTCAGTCATCACCTTGTGCTGTACGATATTGGCATCGTCTTACCCAGGAATCGACCTCAACTACTAGCAGCCAGGGTGTCCAGCTTCTCAAAGGCTGTGTCTGGAGATGCCGAACGACCATGCGCCTGGACCGAGTTCAATTCGAAAATCTGCTTGATATGGGAATGTCAGCGTTCGTTCCTCTTCCAGTGTTTGACGAAATGGATGGATATTGGACTTGTCGAGTCAGAGTATCTGTTCGTGTCACCAATGACGACCACCGTCACCCGGCCGGCTGACTGTAGCCTACTTTGCGGCCTGCTACGCCGACCAGACCACGCAACGATGGCCGCCGGTATGCCAAATAGTTGTAATCCTTCAACTTGCTTGTGTCTGCCTTGCATGGCGATACGTACCTGTGAAAACCGGCACCGGGACGCAACTCTGGCCATCCGTGCTCAACGACAAATTCGACGACTTCCACGCCGACGCAAGTGCTCTTTTGTGAGAGACTGCCGAACGAATATTTGGTAAAAGGGGTGCCTCAGACTTTTACAAACTCTCTTCAACACAGGCCGGGTCTGCTAGCCGGATGGCAACCAACCTACGAGTTAAACGCAGGCCGTGCCGCCCTGGCTACAGATTTATCCCAACCTGCTATTCAGCGAAGATTAGCATGAAGTTGGTTTTGTCATCACAGGCGTTTTTTTTTCAACGACGGCATTTGAACCACCTGGAATGCAACTTTGTCAGCAAACTTCATGTCTCAGATAATTGCACACCACTTCAAGCCCAGATGAAGCGAGCAAGTCAGACATGTGAAGTTGGTTTCAAAGACATGCGTCTCAACCAATACAAAGAAGCTTCGTTTATTTGGTCAATCGGGTATACATCATTGACTCACTCATCTGAATGAAGTGGTGGCATGGACTCGCTCTTACCTGGGTTGGGGCGGGTGCTTGGCTCACAAGGGCCGCTGCCCTTGCGAGCGTTTCCTGTTGTGTGAGGTGGTCAGCGAATTCTGGTTTCAAGGCTTGCGAAGCACCTGGTCCAAATGACGCCGCTCAGAAAGATGTCGCTGGCGGTGCTAACTTTGCCATCAACATCATGATGTGTGTCATGGAAGCAACCTGAACGGCCCCGATGACGACAGCTGTACGATTGACTCGCACGCCGTGTCCGTCCCGGGGGGCAGGAAATCACAGTTACGCTCCAGTCGACGAAGATTATTTTTCCATCAGGAATGCGTGCGTACGTTGGGAATCTCTGAGAGATGTTGTTTTGTGTACTTTCCTCATTTGTCTTGGTGCAATGCACATCCTGGGCGTGGTCGGCTTGTTGTCGTGTTTCGTGGGTGGGAGATGGCGAGGAAGCCTGGGGCTCCCTCGCCGCGGGTATACCTGGTGAACGGTGTGATCAGCACTGGTCATGCCAATGGCGTCAACGTGCGATCGGTATTGCCGCTTTCAGGAGTGCTATGTTTTGGTCTTATCGATCATCCATTGTGGCGCCTGGAAGGCCGAGTGGTGACAGCAGTACGCCTTGACGCAAGCTTCGTCCGTCCTCAGCGGCAGGAAACCCACAACATGATTCGATCAATTTGTCGCTCATCATTCGCGGCTTGGGGTTGATCCGGCTCGTGCTTTTGCGCTCAGAATGGTGCACTATTTCTTTTCATATCGGCTTTTGCAAGGGGTGAAAGCTCGCGTTTGCACGCAAGATCCCACCAACCTTGAAAGACCTGGTGAGTCAAATTTGAAAACTATTCTTTGCTTCGTCATCGCGCCACGGCCGGATCGTGATTGTCAATACGCTCACCGGGTCTGTGAGTGCGTCAGTATACGTTCTGGTCCGATCGAGATGCGCGTTGTTAACAGCTTGGCCGACGCTTCAAATCAGTAAGGAGCTTAGTCGTCATGGTAGCCATCGACCGAAGGATAGGCTCCCTCGCGAAATTATCAACTGACTGTCTTGATGGCCTTATCATCATGATAGCGTCGGCCGTGTGCAGAAGGACTGATTTCCTGTTGAAAAGCACCTACCTGTAGGTTTGCAACGCCATGCCGCTATGCATTGGCGTGCTTCGCGACTCTGTGAGCGTGTCAGTATACGTTCTGGTCGGATCGAGATGCGCGTTGTCAACTTTTCGGCCGACGCTCTGGTTCAGTGAAGAGTGTTGTAAGTCATCGTAGCCATCCCGGAGGAGGCTCCCTCAGCAACTATCTTCTGACTTTTTTGGTGCCTCGTTTCCTCATGAGAGCGTCGGCAGTGTGAAGAGCTGACGGCTTGTGAAAAGGTACATACCTGTGGTCTTGTTCGTTGGTGTTGTTCGCGAGGGTCGGCTTGCACTGGGAGGTGGTCAGCGCGTGCCTTGGTCAACATGGCATCGAAGTCTGCCTGATGAGTTGAGTACCGTTGGTGGCGGTAGTGGTGACGGTAGGTGAGTGAGGTGATGAGGCCTGCGACATGGTCAGCTAACTGTGCATAGGCTCGTGGCAGATGCATTGTTGCCGAATGGCTTTATTTGGACTTACCAGTCGGGACTTCAACTTGACTCGCTCGAGTGCTTCGAGGCAGCCTGCGCCCGGTGACGAAATTCTGCACATCAAGTCAGTTCACGGCTTGCATGAAGCTATGTTCGCCATAGCTGGAGCTCTGTGTGATGAAGGTCAGTCAGGATCTACTGCCTTGTGGTGTTGTGGTATTGTGGCGTGGTGTGCCAGCGCGCGGCCGACCGGGCTTGAGTGAAGTGATCACCTCCGGCTTGCCGCCACCTTGAGTCTTGCCCTCTTAAAGGAGCAAAGGGTCACGGTGAGGTCGACAAGCAGTCGATGGAGGGTGTCGAGGACGTCCACCGCCAGGTGCATGAGAGGCACTGGTGATGGTTCTAGCCTGGAAGAGTCAGTTTGTTGTTTTGAGTGCAGGACTCGCCTGGAACGCAGGCAGCGGCAACGACTGCCGTTGCGTCTTCGCGTGCGGCTGGTACTTACCTTGCTGTTGCACTATTGGAAGAGGCTGAGCTGTGGGCGTGGTGTGATGGTGGGGGTAGGCGGAAGTTGTTGTCGTCGTCGCTCATGTTACGGGCCTCAGAGGCTGTTGCGGCGTCGGTGCGGTGTTGGTGATGAGGGAGGAGGAGAACGCTCGCAAGGTGACAATGGTGTTGGTGCTCAGGTAAGAAAAACGGACAAGGTCGTGCTATGCCTGAAGGTCGCTGACTCCATTGCAGGCATGTTGTTGTTGTCAAGTCTGGTGAAGGGTTGTTGAGTGTGGCGGGCTTTGTCAACAGCACAAGCACAAGGGACTTGTTCGTGCGGCGGCCACGCGCGCCAAGCCAAGGTCATATCACGACCACCCCTGCCAACAGTGCACAAAAGCATCGTATAGACATTCCGCATGCTTGAGGGGCTTATGGGAGTCGATATCATAGACCGTATGTCACCGGATTGTCATCAAACCCTGTAAGGTTCTCACATCAGGCCCCCTGGGCAACCACCTTAAAAGTCACGGGACTTGCGCGAGGCGCGCTTACACGCTGCATTTGCCTCCAGCCCTTCGCTTGAACATCAAAATACCGCCTTGCCTCTCCCTAACGTAGCGCAGAACCATCGCAGGCGACACAAGTTCCCTCCCTTTCCTTTACGTCCTTCCTTAGCACAAGTCAGACATAGAGTGACTCGCCTTGTTCGGCTGATCACAAACAAAGAAACCACAAGCTTCGGCACGCATTGTTCACGGAGCTTGGAGGCATCCCACAACTGATCTAAGACTCGGCCAACCCGCAGAAAGCAGCACAGGTCCACGATGAAGCGCAAAGCCTCCTCCCAGTTCGAGCCCAACGTGTCGCCGGCAGTCTCACAAGACTTGATCGACCCACAGCTACGCCAAAGTCCCACGGAGCGCCCTACAACTTCCTCCATCAGAGGCGAGCACACTACACCTGCGGCAGACGGCCACAATATTGGCAACCCTACTTCCAGCTCCAAGCATGAAGAGAGCGAGATTGACGACGAGGATGTGGCAACTGGTCAAGACTCGGCGGAAGACGGTCAGACCGCGCCTCAAGTGCAGACAATGGCTGGCGTTGGAAGGCTCGCGACAATGCATGGCGATCTTGGTGTCATCCACGCAGGTTTCAATTCTTACATGCAGGCTCGCCGTACGGTTGCAATAGATAATGACGACTACCCAGTGCTGGCAGCGCACAACACAGCATACGTTCGCATGGTCTACGACGCCATCATCACCTACCCAACTGACATGACCACCGACCAGACTCGCATGGTCACATTCTACGGCAAGAAACTCAATGTACTTGGCGACGACGCGGACCAATACATGGCAGACATTGCTTCCATGGTGGTAGCAGGCGTCTATTCTCTGCACACCCATGGCGATCACCTCTTCGACGCGCAGTTCAAGAGCCTGAAGCCGCATAAAGATGACAGCACCATGACTGCGACAGAGCGTGTTAACTTCATCTGCTACATGCTTCAAAACTACAAGAAGCACGTCGTCGACCTGATGGCAGGCGGCTTCGATGCCATCACAAAGTTCGTCGCCGCACCGAAAGGCACTGCCAAGCGCAAGGAAGACTACAAGTCCAACAACGATCACAGGTCAACGAATTTGACGAAGCTGAGAGCAGCTGCAAAGATTGCTAAGAAGAAGGTCGAGGACGAGGATGAGGACGAGGACGATGAATGAGCTTCACGGTTGACGTACGGCGGGCTGGGGCTGCTACGAGGCAATACGACACGATTCTGCAGCTTGCGGTCTTCGAGATACGGACGAGCTTGTGGCCGAAACCTCCACAGTATATTGGGCAAGGAGCGTCCAAGAACAGACAGACTGTGTGAATAATGCAGATGTAAAGTTGCAGCGCGAAGAAGTTCTCGGCGCGTCGCGATTGATAGCACAAGCATGGATGGAGGCAGTGAAGGATTTTGCTTTCACTCTGTCAAGATCGAGTTGGATGCGAGGCGTTATGGGATTGTCGAGTTTGTGCTGTTCCCGTCCACTGAAACAATGATCAAGCGCGAGTACAGACGACCTTTGTGCGCTGATGTGTCTCCATAATCGTCTTTATCGTAGACGCCATACCACAGATTTGCTTTCATTGTCTGAAGCTTTCAGCCCTACGATCGTTTCTTTTACCCTTGAGGAGAACGATAAGCTAACGCGATCTTAGTCTACCAAGACCTATTCGATGCGATCGAGTGTCACGCTGCCTCAACAAGAAGTGAAGTCCGCTCCGGAGATGTCTCGCAAAGCGGAGCTGGTCACGTGAGGAAATTGTAACGGGCAAGCTGTGAACATTACAACGCAAGGCACCATACTCCCATCTTTGGACATGTTCTAACTAATGAGAAAGCAACACTCTGCCCCACAATGCCGTCACCAGTTAATGTGAGGGTGTGGATTATGACGATACCTAGATGCAATCCACCATGTTTGACTCGTGGAATTGTTACGCGTTGCGAGATCTCACCTGGGACGTTACCACTGTCGAGATGCAGGAGATACACGTTCGCAAACTTGCCATCTTCAGCATTTTCGATTCATATATGGACTCGTCAACCCCTTCCTTGCAGTCGGCGGACTTGAAACAAGTCTACATGATCTTCTGCTGAGTCTACTCCCGCAATTCTGGCTTTGTGGCAGGCAAACATTCCATGCAGCCCTCACACCTGGCTATACCACGGAATAGATATTACAGACAAAGGACTCATCGGGCGCAACTGTCACTGAGCTTGCAATGTCGATGGGCTGATCACTGAAAGCCTCATCATGCTTAGTCTCAATGCACCAGATCGCAGCTGTACACCTTGCCACCGAGAGCTGGTTCACTAGACTTTTGCATGAAATTAAACACTTCTGCTATCGAGAGGATTCGGAAGCCCATGAATACTCTTTACGACCCAGTACGGCTACCTCAGTTGTCGATATGGGTAAAAGTCGTAGTGACCCTTGAGAGGACACCAAATATCTTGTACGTTTTTCACAAGCGGTCAGCAAATCTCGAAGACATGGACAACACGTCAGACCATAGGTACCACTGAGAACGCGGCAACACCCTTGAAAGATTTCTACGATCAGTAAGCTACTATCTCATCTGCCATCAAGAGAAGCTATTATAGCTACCACGGAAAGGTCTGCATGCTCTCTGTCTTCCAGATCAATTGTCAGAGATGCTGCTTAAAGAGATTACCGTAGTCACAAGAGTGACTACGCCGAGTAAGACATCTACTCGGCGAAGCGATCTGGAAGCTCCCCTTAGCGATTGAGCACCTGCCCGGAAGGCTATAGAAACACATACTCTTACTTGCCATTGAGAGACAGCAAACATCTCGCGGGTTTCTAGTAACTACTGAGCAAGCATTGCGATGTTATAAAGAGCACTGGGCATCTCCGCCATTGAGATCGTTCCAGACGCCTGGGATGCACTATGCGATCTCTTGAGCTGGTAACCGATATGTCGTTGTGAGAAATAGCCATGCTATCCGCGGAGGCGTTGAGGTATTGATGCTGTGCTCTTGAAGGACGGAGAGCTAGTATCTAAGATACCATGCACATATTCAGCAATGTCCACCGCCGAGATGTTATTCACACTAGCTCAAGAATTGTACAGGCTTGAGGCGCTCCCTGCAGGCTTCAAAAGTTACGGCGAGGGCGAGCAACCCCGTGGCAACAAAAGTCGCCGGCTTTGAGCTTTTTGTCACAACACACAACACACAAACACACACACAATCTCGCCGGCAAAATGGCGAGCAACAACAACACTGCCGCCGACAGTACTGCTGGCCTGGAGATCGACTGGGCCAACTTACCCCCGGTCCCCGTCGATTGCGAAAAGTGCGGTGTGGCGTTCGACGCCGTCGACGATGCGCACGGTTGGCGCTGCACCGTCTGCCAGGACCTCTTCGGCGGCGACATGCCTGCCAATATCCCTACCGCCGCCGATACTACCCCGGCGGCGACGACTCCTGGCCTGAGGGAGGGCCATCTTTCCTGCAGTACCTGCAAGACGTCGTTCAGGCCCACAACCAAGAACAACGGCGCCGACTGCACCAAGTGCTGCAACAGGCGGGCCAGCGAAGGCTACGACGTCTTTGCGCGGTATGGCCAGCAGATGGCACCACAGGCCCGAGAGAACCTCCGCCAGTACCACCAGCGCCTCTCGATGCCTGCCATCGCACCTATTGCCACCATGCGCAGAACCTCTTCTTCCGCCGCACCGATCTTCAGCGCCCAGCATGCGACAACCGCACCGATGCCACGCAAGAGAGCCGCTGAGAGCGCCAACGAGCAGATCTCGCAGCAGTACGAACCTACCGCAAAGCGTACTAAGACCAGTCAGCAACAAGCGACTACAATGCAGAGCACACAGCCGTTGGAACAGACCGCAGAGCACGCCGAGATCCTTCCGACCGCCGCAGAGCAAACTACGCAGCCAGGCGAGTTCGGTGCGGAGTTTCGCAACATGCTACGAGCCGCCATCAAGGAGATGGACGAGCAATCCACAAAGTAACTCGATACCCACACGACAGACGAAGAATGAGGAGCCTACAGAACAGAGCAAACATACCACAAAGCACTCCAACTTCGGCAAGACCGACACAGAGTAGAGAAACCACGAATCGACAGGAACCGTATGCCGTGAATCGAGGGAGCTGAAGAAAGACGACATGAGCCATTGGTTGGAGAAAGCGAGTTGGATGAATCGACGAACTGACGAACAACGATACCCAAGAGCAGCCTTTGCCTGCCTACAATTGAATACCCATTTCCGTGCAGTGATATTTTGTGACAATGTGTGGATATCAAGTGAAGTGTGAAGTGAGGTTAGAACGACGTTCGCGATGCTTCCTTACCCTAGTTAATCGTCGAACGGGCCCGTGCACTCCGTTCGTCATCCAGTTGCCTGTGAACGCGCGCATACAGCTAGCCGTACCTACACAGCTGCTCGAACGAACACCATCACACACCGACTTGCAAACACCATCTACCGAACCACCACCAACAACACAATTTCCACTAACCCAAACCTCATACACCACCACCACCACCACCAAAACCTCACCAAACACAAGCCGGCCGCCGAACAGGCACCACCAACCCACTCACAATGGTACATACACCCTCCTCACAACCACCACCATCCCAAGTATACCTTCCAGACTAACACCCTCCCCACCAGTCCCTCCGCATCGTCCCCGCCACCACAACCACAACCACCACCCCTCACGTCCTCGGCGCCCCCTCCGCCCCCGGCGTCCACGACACTCTCCGCCACAATCTCAACCTCTCCGCCCCCGCGCCCAAAGCCTCCGGCGCACCCTCCACAAGCTCCTCGCACCCTCTCGAAGCGCGCCTCAGCGCCTGGAAGCAGCAGCAAGACGACGTGAAAATGAGCCTCCTGCGCCGCCAGTTCGGCATCGCGGAGCCGGTGCGTCGCGGCATGGAATTGGCCACTGTGAAGAGCGGGGAGTGGAGGCCTGCGGTGCTGGGCGAGCCGAGCGCCGGTGTTCACAGGCAGATTCTCGAGGGCAGGGATTGCGAGTTGGACTGGGAGGATGTGTATCAGGGAGAGGTGGGGATGGGCATGGGGCTGGAGTTCCATGCGGAGATGGAGAGGAGGTGTGCCATGGAGTATTAGATTGGGTGGGTGTTAGCGGGAAGCTTGTCCCTGAGAGTCTTGCTTACGCTCGAAAGGAGAAGTACGAGCGGAGGCGGGATGTGTGGCGATAACAGACCGGGATGCTGTTCTTTGAAAGTGTACCAGTATAAAGCACGTATGAGGCATCAATCATGGCATGAAACACCACAATCGAGTTTGGGTATATGCAATATGAACACGGTTCCAGCCAGCTGTGTAACGTTCCTTGGAAGCACGCAAGGCACCCGCAAGCACGACGCCAGATTTGATAGTCCTACATCACTACCGCCACATTGACAGTAATGCAATCACGCCTGCAGGCATCATGAGCGTCGACACAATCAGACTTATCCACGAAGAGAAGAGAAAACCACTCAAATAATCACCAGTGACTGCTTTCACATAAGAATTCTATGACTAAGAAAAAAAGACAGAGAGTGTACAAAACCCGTGCTCCCGCCAAAGAGGCTGACATAACACAAGAAGCATCTCAAAAAATAACAAGTACCCAAGAAAACTCCCACAGATGTGCAAAAGGGGAAAAAGGAATGCCCTGGTCTTCTCGCCGTTTCCCCTCCGTTTGCATTGCATTCCCCTGTCTCCGATAACTCCTCGAAAACGCCAGTCCTGTCCCGTTAAAGGTAACCTCTTGGATGCATAGTCATGCGTTGCTCGCTCTCTCTCTCTCTCTCTCTTTCTCTTTCTTTCTCTCTCCCTCGCTCATCTTCTGGAGTTGGCCTAAGATTTGACCATCTACAAAATCACACAGCGGCAGCCAGCGCCGCCTTCCTCGCCGGAATTATTGGCGCGTATGGAGCCCTTACTTCCAGACTTGCCGGCGCCTTCTGCTTCGTCTTCGAGCAGGTCGGCAGGCTTGACGGTCATGTGGACGACATTGGCGTTTTGCAGGGCGAAGGGAAGGTCTATGTGATGTTAGTAAGGTTTCATGGCGATGTTATATGCAGGTTTGAGAAATTCATACCTTTCAAGTTGACCTTATCATCAATCATCCTCCCCATGATGATCAAGCGAATGCTGCTCGGATCCCGAGGTCGGTCTTCCCACTCTGATCGCCAGTCGGTCCAGATCAGCTCTTTGAGCTTGTAGCCGCTCATCTCCCGGGGGTCGAAGTTGCCGCTTGCATCTACGGCGGTGACTTTGCGCGAGGTGAGATACTTTTGTGAGATGGTGTATGCGTGGCGGGCACCGGTTGTGAGCATGAGGGTGATGCGCAGGGCCGGTGTTGAAGGGTCGGTGAGTGGCGAAGGCTCGCCGTCGGGGCCGAGAGCGAGTTCGGCGGTTTGGCTGCGGTTGAGATCTGGTGGGTGTGAGGAGGTGGGTCGGTCAATGGAGGCGTTGCGCTGTTCTGGTTGGGTGGAGGATTCTGCTGCTGGTGCGGCTGAAGCTGCTCCTGATGTAGTCTGCAAGTCGTTCATCTCGACAGCTTTGCTCGCGTGAGCAGTTGAGTCCTGCTCGTCGTTCGCGGAAGCGCCTGGTACTGCTTGTGTCTCAGCTATGGGCTGCGTGGGTATTACGCTGTGCTCTTCGGTACCTGACACCATAGTGACAGTTCTTCCTCCAGCTCTTCTGTTCGCTCTCGTCGTACAACTCTAGTGCCGCAAGGCGGCCGGATTGACAGGTGCTGGGTTGTTGTAAGCCTCCTTGGTCTCGGGGCTGTCTCGCGGTGTGAGATTGGCGATGTTCAGACACTAAACTGCTGGTGTCGTGCGTGCTCTTGCTTCCCGAAGAGGATACTGGTCGCGAGGAATTGGGGTACGATAGTTGAGCGAAAGATGGATAGCGACAGCTTAGGCAACGCCGGGGAAATGTTGCTCGTGTTTGGGATGCTCGTGTGTGTATCTTCGCAATCAATGCAAGGCAGATCGCCGAGGTGGTAATTGAGGCGTGCAAGCGGTTTGCTGGCAGGTGCAAGTGGTTTGCTGGCAGGTGCAAGTGGTTTGCTGGCAGGTGCAAGTGGTTCCTTCCTTCCAGATAAGAGACAAACGTGGTTGATGCGCCAAGTGGTTAAGTGCCTTTCCAAGATGCAGCGAGGGTTGTCGTAAGCAGTGGTTGCAGTCAGGACGTCTAGTCTTGTCACTGTTGGCGGGCACGTGTGGTATGGACAACAATGCAATGATAGCGCAGTGGTTCGCTTCTCGCCTTGTAGTAGTATTAGTAGTAGTAGTAGTAGTAGTAGTAGTAGTAGCGCGTGAGAGTGGATCTCTCAGCGAAGATCCCTGGGCAATTGGCGGGCGGGCAGTTCGCAGAGTCGCCCTCTCCTTTCCAAGCGGCGGCGGCGGCGGCAAACAGCGGGATGTGCTAGGAATACAGTAACAGCAGCAGGGTGGAATGCAGGAGGTGTGTGAACGACAGACTCGTATGTCGCCGGTGTTGAAAGGGTATCGGGCGTCCCCTTGGCTCAGGCCGGGCCCAACTCTCTTCCTCTCTCTCTCTTAGACCTTCCTCTCTCTCTCCTAGACTAACAACTGACTCTCTCGCTCGACGCTCGCCAGATGGGCACGGGACTCGGGACGTTGAACCAAGTCCCCCCCCCCTTCCCCCCCAGAGCGAAAAGGCGGAGACGCTGCCGGCTGCGGGCTTGGACTCTGGGCACAGAGAGCCACCTTTTGCAGCCGAGTGGAGATGCACACCACGGTTTGCTCATCTGGGGCAGAGAGATGGTGGTAAAGTCTAACCGGGTACATTAAGTAATCGCTGAAAGGTCTATAGACGGGGTGGCAATCGAATGCACCGCACCATACAGCAGTATCAAGCTATCGAACCAGAAGCCGATCCTCAAACCACACCAACAAGAGGGAAATGCACATCAACGACATCACCATACTAAGAGATCTGATCCCACGCAGCATAGTGGCGCGGAACTCACGGATCTGCAGAGCAATTGGCGCAGGGCCTAGGTGGTACCTCCTAGTGTTACAAAAGCGGGAACGAGACTAAAGAGAAGATAATAATGCTGTTCGCATCAGCATGTTGTAAAGTACCTCTTAGTCTTCTTCGCGATTTCTTCTCATCCAAGCGATCTCTCTCTCTCGCTCTCTCGCTCTCTCGCTCTCTCTATCTCTCTCTCTCTTGTGTGTCTGTCGTGCCCTGCGAGCCGCATTGAATAATAAGTTCACCAGTCAGCTTTGCAGGCGTGATGCGAGTGTTCTATCACTGCACGCTGCACTACCCTTTAGCGTTCCAGCACGTACCAAGCCGATGTGCTGTATCCTCGGCAGAGAAAGTTTGCTCGCCTTCTTGCATGTGAAGACGGCAGCGGCAGCACGCAGGCGGCCTCGCAAGGGACAGACTTCTTTAAGCGTGGGTTTGGGATTTCCAACACTGGTGGCTTGAGGGATTCGAGATTGCAGTATACGCACGCATCGTAATGATACTCTTTGATGGGCTCTGTTGATTCAAATGCGTCCTGTACAAACACATCTACCTTATATACAAATACAATAAACCAGTCGTTGTTGCCTTTTTTGTATCGCTCAAAGTTCGAACGAGCCGCGGCGTGAACCCAACATTGTGCTTCATTGGAATTGTGTTTGTGTCACTAAATGTGCAAAATAACCGCACAGCGCCTAGGTCAGCTACCATTGCCATGCACAGCTGTACATACATGCTCGCAACAAGGAGATTAATCGGTGATTGTGGCGATATGAGACGATTTGGTAAATGGAGAATGTGCTGCTCTAACCCTACTTACACCAATGGAGACTGGGCTTCACTACACCTACATTGCACACAACGGATGTGCATATACTGTGAGCTATCATTTGTGTATGCACCGGTTCGTGTTCATTATCGATCTTCTATTACTTAGCAAATCCTCCTTTACATATTATCTCCTCGCCCAAATCATTCATTTCCAGGCCCACGAGTTTTGTGTATTCCCTATATACCAGCAGTCCCACACCACCACCCTCCTCAAACACTAACATATGCCTCATACCCCTTTACACCTTCCACTCTAACTCCCTCCATCTCCTCCCTCACCCCCAACATACTCACCACGCCACCACCCTCAACCTCGCCCTTAAACTCCCACCCCTTGAACAGCGCGCGCAGCTCCTCCACCGTCGTAGCCTTGTCCTCGATCAGAAGCGCAATCGCATCGTAGCCGCCCGCGCCAGGCACAGTACCGCCGACGACACCGGACACGGCTTCACACGCATCAATCAGCTTTGTCTGCGCGGGTGGCTCGATCGGCACGCCGCTCTTCTCGCCCATGGCGCGGATGTTCTTCCTGATGGACTTGAAGCAGGCTCTCAGCGAAGCATAATCGGCAGCCGAAGATGACAAAGTCTCAGCCAAAGCGCGCATTTCCCTCGCCAGTGCCTCGTTCGCCGCTTGCAAATCCCTCCACACGCGGTCCGCCTCAGCGGGCTCCTGCTTCCGCCAGTCGAGGACTTTGCGCACCATCCCCGGCGTGCCGCTGCCGCAGGAGACGTCGCACATGACCAGGCGCAAACCAGCGGGGACTTTGACCGCGTCCTTGAGGACTTCCGTGTCCCAAGTGCTGTCGACCTCGTCGACGGTGGCGCGCAGCGAGGAGCCGAAACCAGGCGAGCCGGGCTCGGCGTGGGAGGCGAGGATGGAAGGGCTGAAGCGGCGGTAGAGGCAGGAGCCGAAGACTGCGCTGGCGACGTCGAAGCCTGAGCCGACCTTTCCCTGGGCGGCGCAGTGGGCTGCCTGGGCGAGGTTGTGCAGGCGGCGTTTGCCTTCCGCAGTCGAGAGGTCGATTATCTCAGGGATGTAGTGGGCGAGGACTGCGGCGGTAAGGGCGGTGACGAGGGCGGCAGAGGAGCCGAGGCCGGTCTTGTGGGCTTTGGTGATGGGGACGCGGAAGTTGTGGAAGCGGTCTGCGGTGGCGGAGAGGTCTGAGGGGGTGGAGTAGTAGTCGTTGTCGGCGAGGATGGTGATGGCGGCGGGGGCGATGATGGGGTCGCCGGAGACGGTGGTGACATAGCTGAGGGCGTAGCAGAGGGCTGTTTCGACGAAGGGGTTGTGGTTGAGCTTCAGGTCTGCGTCTCTGAAAGAATATAGTAAGTATGAGTAATATAAAGGTTTGATGTGTTTCTGGTATCGCCTGAGGCAAGGCTGAGAGTATATTGAACAGAGTATGTGTTTACAGTGCAAGAACATAAAAAGCAATCCATATGGTCTACAGACCAATCGGTGGAGAAGGATAATTCACTTACATCCGCAAAGGCCTCATCTGCATACCCCCATCTTTCCCGACCAGCGTGTAGCCATACTCCCACACGGCGTTCTCAAACTGTGGCGATCTCACAGTGATCTCGGACAACGTCACCCCATTCCTGGTCGGCACATCCTGCACCACGCAGTGAATCCTCGCGTCGAGTCCAAAGACAAGACCATTGTACTCACGGTCTAGGACGAGGTAGCCACCCGCGAGCAAGACCTTGCCCGGCGCCGACACGGCAACAGCGGCATTGGGATTATCGCGAGCCATTGATGGATCAGTCAGGGGAAACAGACGGGAGCCGCTTGCGTGACCGGAATGATTTGCCTTGCCCTGTGTGGGATGTGAGCCGGTCACGAGGTTTAGAGACAGAGGGCAAATGATTAGGAATTTTGTATGTAGGCGGTGCTGATCGGTGATATGATGTGAGGTTTGATAGGCACAAACCTACCCACCTCACCTACTACTGTACCTAATAGGGCGGGCGGCTTTGGGCTGCTGCAAGCTGCAGGCCGGCACAGCTCTCCCCGCTTCCTCCTCTCCTCAAACACGCGCGACACGCTCGACGCAGGAGATCTCTGCGGCAGCATCACGGCTCAGGCTCTGCGACAACAGCTCTGCGCCACAAGGGGACCGCGAGGACGTTTCCGTAAGGGCCGATAGCGCCGAGGCGGCGGCACGGGGGGAGCTGGGAGGATTGGAAGTCTCGTGCACACGGTGCGAAAATTGCCCGGCGACTGCCGCCGCACTTTTGGGAAAAATCTGGGATTTTCGGAGCGTGGCCTGTGTGGCTGATGCAGGACGAGCGTTGTGGCGGCGGTTCAAAAGGGCTGGAAGCAATGGGACAAATCGGATGAAAATAGCGAGGGTATATTGACGATGGCTATAGACATGGCGTGCCAGCTGGCCGGACCACTCTGGCCTTTGATTCACTTACACGGGGACGATGCAGACACTGGACACGGCAGGCGCGAGGCAGCCGCTGCTTACATACTCCGAGTCAGCCCTGTTTTGGATTGCGCTAGGCTGGAGCATGGCATGTGTGCCGCGCATCCCCGGCGATAATCTAACGGCTTGCAAGTCGCATTCGCTCTGCGCCCATCATCTTCTGCTGGAAGCCTGGAGAGCCCTTCTGCGCTGCCTGCCTTCGAGTCAAAATAGTGTGAACGTGCGGTCATACACTGCCCTCTGCCCTGCCATTATTTCACGCACCCAGGCAACCTTACTTCATTCACCTCGCATTCCCTTTTACATATACCCATCGCTATCAATCGCTATCAATCACTACACCCATCGCTTTAACCACCCACCCACCCACACCAATACGCCACCACCGTCCGTCGATAGATACTACACACTGTCCTTCGACGCACACACCAGCCCCCCATATTTCAATTCCATCCACCTCTTTATCAACCGCGCGTTTGTTTGATGACCGGCGCGTCGTCAAATAAACCTGCAGTCTAGGAATATTAGAGGACTACTCAAGGTATGTCTGAAAATCATCTCCACGCGAATGCGATCATAGCCTACGTCACGCGACACTCCAACTAACAATCACATCTCCACTCAGTTTGACTCTTCCAAAAGAAGGGTCTCTTCATCACCTAAATGGTGTACGTGAAGCCCACAGTACATCTCTCGCGATTTGCAGGCACAGCCCTCAAGTCCTTCACCCACGGCGGTGCCCAGACCGTCGTCGCCGCCTCCCAGGCCTCCTACGCCGCGCAGAACAGCCACGCCACACCTCTCGCCGACAACCTTCTTGGTCGCTGGCGCAAGCAGGAGAAGAGCAGGCTTCACAATGTTCACCATCAGATAGAGAGTGCGCGCCATGCGAGCACTCATGCTGTTCCCAACACCCGCCCCGAACTCGGTCACAACGACTCTGGCTTGGAGAAGTACTTTGATGCATGGCAGAAGTACCAGAGGAATGAGATCAAGGAGAAGGAATGGCAGCAGTTCCAGTTCGCGAGGAGACTGGAGTGGCAGCCCCCGACTACTGTGCCGGAAGGCAAGGCAGTTGAGGGCTCAGCCGTTATTGACGAGGAGGCTGAGGGTATCGTCAGAGATGCTTCCACCGCACCTCCTCTCAAGCGGTCATACACCACGAGTGCGTTGAATGATTTCGGAAAGATTTTCGGGCATGACGAGGCTGCGCGGGCGCAGGTCAACGATGCTATTGCCGAAGAGATCTTCCGCTCAAAGGACGACCTCGAAATCTCTCCCAAGTCTCAACCATTGGATCTTTCGTCTGTTCGCAACCCTTCTGTATCAGAGCAGCCAAGCGCGTCCAGCCCGGCCACCGTCTACACGCCAGTCGAGAGCCACGAGGACTTGATCGCTTCTGATAGCCAAGTTTTCACCGAAGAGCTTGTCTACCTCGCTGAGAGCAAACAATATGCTGAGATTCCAACAACCTTCCAGGCGATGCTGCGCGCAGGCGTGCAGAAGCCATCACCTGCCGCATACCATGCGCTCCTCGAATCTGTGCTCGGACTTACCCTTAGCAAGCAAAAGAGGGTGCCCAAGGCCCTGGAGGTCTACTCTGACATGCTCAAGCGCAGAGTGACTCCCAGCGTTGCCACTTTCAGCATCTTGATCGACCTGCTTGCAGCTCGCGCTTCGGAGTCCGTGACTGCCCGCAAGGATTTGGAAGATCGCCTCACTCGCTATGGCGGTCTCGAGGGACAGAACCAGTTCTTGTTCCGTTCCAACGAGTCGCAGTACACAATGCTTCTCGAAGACCGCTCCATCACCATCGCGCTCACAATGTTCAACCGCGCGCTGCAAGATGGCTCTGAGATGCTTCCCAGCGCTGTATGCTCCGCTCTTGTGCGCGCCTGCGCTGAACAGGGCCGCGTCGAGGACATGTCCGCTGTCTACGAGCACATGATCTCACGTTCGATGGCTGTTGCCTCCAATGTCTTTCCACCAGTGATTGCTGCATACGGTACCGCTGGTGACCTGAAGAGTGCCGTAAACTGCTATGACGAATACAAGGATCTTGCTGTTGCTAACAGTGCCGAGACCCACGAAATGGACCGTGTGGATTACGAAGTCTACGCTGCTTTGATCAAGGCTTATGGCTCTGCAGACCGCCTCCCTGGTGGACTCAAGTTCTTGTCCGCTATCCAGGCTGATATTACTGACTCCAACGAGCTTGACAAGCTGCGTGGTATCGTCGCGCTCCAGGCACTCCTTCCCTTGGCTATTGAGGAGGGTGTCTACCAGGACGCCTTCGCACTCAGTGGCTCACTCACCGGGGACGCATTCGCATCTGCGATGTGCAGGATCTGCATTGCTGCAGCTGACAGCAACCTGGAGGCACAGAGTTTCCAGGCTTTCAATGCGCTTGCCAAGGTCTCCCCTGACCTCACTAACCCCGCCATGGCCATGCTAGCGATGCACGTCCGCAATGCCAATGTCGGAGCCGCTGAGCAATACTGGAACATCTTGGAGTCCGCGCCCGCATCTATGTCATTCGTCGAACCGACAACCATGCGCGCAATCGCCATGATCGCCACTGGCCAGTCTGAGCGTGGTCTTGGACAAACACGTCACATGTTTGCCCGCATCCGCGATGCTCAGCCCGAGAGCGCGCAAGCAAAGACCGCCGAACGTGTTGATGAGGCGATCGCGGTTATCGGCAGATACATGCTGGGTAGCAAGACGGCGCTTCCTGCTGGAAGCAGCGTGGAGCTTCTTCGCATCATGACCGAGAACGGCGCACTTGTCGACCACATTGCGGAGCACATTGTCGCACGTTTCAGCCCTGAGCAGATTGCGCAACTGACCCCTGCTGATGTTGAGCTGCTTCTCCGCATCCAGACTGGCATGATTGTCCGCGAATCCACTGCGGACATCGCCGGTCCTGCTCGCTTTGGCTGCCTCCTCGAGAACATCGTCGCGAAGGCGATCATGCCATCTCCCGAGACCGAAACCATGATTGAGAGGACTCTGATCAACATCGACCACGCCGAGCTCTCTCGTCTGTGGAACAACTACCGTTACCCTCCCACTCCGGCTTTCACTCCAGCTCTCGTCCAGGCGCCTGCATTTGACGAGTCCTTCGACCCGTACGCTGCCAGGACCGACGTCAAGGGTTCCAACGCTATCAACGAGTTGCTTGAGCGCCCTCACGGTCGCCGTATGAACGAGGCTCTTACTAAGTTCCGCAACATGCGCCGTGTCGGCCGCGTCCCACGTATGTTCACCTATGGTAAGCTGATCGAAGGCGCCGCCAAGGAGAACAACTTTGACATGGCTCGTGAAATCCTCGAGATGGCCAAGCAAGATGTGCCTTTCGATGCCCGCTACCGCGTCGTTCGCTTCGGTTGGCAGCAGATCCTCGACCACATGGTCGCCGGCTGCCTCAACCTTGGCCTTCGCGACCTTGCAGCCAGGTACCACCAGGACATGATCGAGCTTGGCTTCTCGCCTTCAGCAAACACCTTCGGTCTCTACATCACCACTCTCAAGGAGAACACCAAAACATTCGACGAGGCTACCGAGGCTGTCAGGATCTTCCACCAGGCCAAGGCCGAGGGTGTCGAGCCTTCTTCATTCCTCTACAACGCCCTCATCGGCAAGCTTGGCAAGGCTCGCCGCATCGACGACTGCTTGTTCTACTTCGCTGAGATGCGCAACCTTGGTGTCCGCCCGACTAGCGTCACTTACGGTACCATCGTTAACGCTCTTTGCCGTGTCAGCGACGAGAAATTCGCCGAGGAGATCTTCGAGGAGATGGAGTCTGCGACCAACTACAAGCCACGCCCCGCTCCCTACCACAGCTTGATGCAGTACTTCCTCACCACCAAGCGTGACCGTAGCAAGGTTCTGTCCTACTACGAGCGTATGCGCAGCAAGGGTATCGAGCCGACGCTGCACACTTACAAGCTTCTCATCGACACTCACGCCACCCTGGAACCTGTTGACATGCAAGCTGCCGAGGCAGTCCTTGCTGACATGGCAGCCGCTGGACTTCAGCCCGAGGCTGTGCACTACGCATCCTTGATTCACGCCAAGGGCTGCGTTCAGCACGACCTCCCTGCTGCTCGTGCCATGTTCGACACTGCTCTCGCTGCCACCGGTCGCCCTCAGCCTTGCTTGTACCAGGCTCTCTTCGAGTCCTTCAACGCCAACCACCAGTCCGAGCTTGCCGACAGCCTTCTCGCGGACATGCGTGCTCGCCACGTCGAGTACACTCCGTACATCGCCAACGCTCTCATCCACGGTTGGACCCTGGAGAAGGACCTCAACAAGGCCAAGCAGGCTTTCGCCCGCGTCCCGACATCCAAGCGCGAGCCAAGCACCTACGAGGCCATGGTGCGCGCCTGCCTCGCGGCCGAGAAGCGCGACGACGCCAGGCAGGTTGTCAAAGAGGCACTGGGCAGAGGCTACCCCAGCGCCGTCGCCGGCAAGATCGCAGAGCTTGTGAGGTAGATACCTCACCTGCTCGCCTGCGAACAATCGCAATACCAAAACTTTTTTCTCCGGCGTTCTATTTTTTATTCTTTCGAGCATGGCGTTGCTCACTGCGGGACCTGCGGGACCAGTGTCACCACCGCCGATACTTGCCCCTTGCATGGTTCTTCTTTTTCCATCATTACATCACTTTTTTGCATACTAGCGACGGCGTTAATTTTTGACGGGTTGGGCTGGCACATACACGCCCCCTTCCCCAGGGCGGCAAAATCCGGCTGGCTTCTTTGGCCCAGCGACGGTTTTGGGGAATACTTGGACGGGAAGCGATGGAATGAGACAAGATGAAATGGGGGAGCTTTTCGAAACAAAAAAGTTTGCCCCGTCGTGGCCGGGATTTTTTTTGGTGATGAAGGAAAAACGGCCAAAGAGCGAAATGATGGTGCTGTGGAGCAGCACTGTTTGTCTGTTTTCGCTCGTATTGTAATACCAAGATACCCGATGATAGAACTCTCCTCTCTGCTGGACCTCATACATTTACCACCGTGTGGTGGTAGATGGCGAGGTCTGGGATTTCATTTTGATGAAATGAAATAAATTTCAGTTAATAACAAAAAAACTCGTGCCTTCTCATTTTTTTCCCTTTGGTACTACTGTACTGTTCTGTTCTGTTCTGTTGGGTTGGGTGTTGTTATGCTATGGCGTGCAGATCTTTAACGAAATCAATAGCGGCCGGCCCATTCTTGGTAGCTGAACGGGCCCTCGAACGGTCGAGTCTCAAGAGTTCTAAACCGACGTCTCTCTCTTCTATCATATCTTGTCTACCTTACTCTCACTGCCACACGCCACGGCAACGCCAGTCGAATGCGAAGCGACCAAGGAACCTCGGCTGTACAGTAGTCCTTCACTATATATGCATCACGCATCTGGTAAATCGAACCAGACTTGGCCCGGGCATGTTGTTGTCTTTCGACATGCCCCAACCAACGCTACCGTGGTAGGCGCAGAACACACCGCGTTCCATCGCATGTCTGAGCAAAGCGCAACTGCGCAGAGCACGACGCAGACATCTCGCCTGCTGCATGTACCATTGCGTGATGGCGAGATCCGGGTTCTGACGCTGCATTCTGGCGACGTGCGGGATCCGATCGTCTGCTCTTTGCACGTTGCAGTGCTGGGCCGGTGGCCTGTGCATGAGGCGTTGTCGTACACGTGGGGGGATCCGGGTGTCACGGAGAAGATATGCGTTGGTGGCGCCGAGGTGGACGTTACTTTGAATCTGGAAAATGGCGCTTCGGTGAGTTTGAAAGAGTCTTTCCGGACCTGATCGTTGCACTCGGGGGTTCTGATTGTGGTTGCGTTCAAGGCATATACGGCGTACCCAAGAGGACCTCATGATATGGGCTGATGCTGTGAGTTAATCAAGGAGGGCCTGCTGGGTGGTGCGGTGTGTTAACGCTGTCACAATATCAGATCTGCATCAACCAGCAAGATGTCGCGGAGAAGAGCGCACAGGTGGCGTTGATGGGCCGGATCTGCCAACAATGCTCCCGGGCTCTGATCTGGCATGGGTGCGACGCGAGCGAATGCAATCTTCACGGTCAAGACGACGAGGACAAACGCCGCGAGCAGAACGACCCGTTGGCACTCACTCACCCGTCTCTCCGACAAACACATCAGTGAATGGCCGTGTTTCGCAGCGTCCGAAGACGGGGATTCGCTCGTCTTTTGAACACGACACGGCCTTTGACGGCATGTGGAAAGGACACGTGAAGGTCAGCGACTCCCCTTGGTGGACACGCATTTGGACTGTGAAAGATGCGCTGCTGCCTTCGCTGGCTTTGCTCATGTACGACACCTGGAGCATGTCCCTCCGAGATGTCCTCAATCACGGCGAGAGCTGCTTCACGCATGTCAGTGGATGCTGCGCGAAAGTCGACTTAAGGTTCCCAGAGACGATCATGGCCGCTCTAGCCACGCAATGCGTGCTGTATGCTCACCTGCAGTGTGATTCGAAACTTTATGGCGAGTGGCGCAGCGCCCAGCCTAGACCTTTGCCACAAACACTAACGGTCATCGGCGTTGTCAAGATCCAAGGGACAAGATCTATGGAATGCTTGGCCTGTATAGGCAACGACTCTGGCGAGATTGTCCCCGATTACTCGGAGCCTCTCCAATCGGTGTTCCATCGTGCTACTTGCGAACTATTGGCCAGGCCATTCGGGGGTTTGCAGAGTCTGAGAGGCTTCCAGTATGGCCCGTCGTCCGGCAAATGGGCCTCTTGGGTCCGGGACTTTGACCGGCAATGGACGCAATCCGAACAACCAAACGGATTCAGCCAAGTGGGTTATCAATCAGGAGTTTGGCGCGCGCTGGCGGCAGCAGCACACCCTTGGATCACGAGAAGTGGTTCTTGTGGCCCTGCTTGGCCGAAAGCCCGTCCGAACCAGGTCGCACTCGCTGTCACAGGAAGGTGCATTGCAAGCCTCGAGACCTTTTGCCGAGAAGTCTGCCAGCCGCTTCTAGGCATCAAACGATCCATGTCCAAAGCCTGGATGAAAGTCGCCGACTTCGACTTCGAAGCGCACGCCGCGGGTCGGCGCTCACAGACGAACGAACGAATCTGGCACACCATGGTGGGAGGCGTGGTTCTGCAAGGCACTGGACTGCGTAGGTTCACATCGGACGAGATGGACCTGCTGGATCCATTTGTACCCTGGCTCGACTGCGGCGACTTGCCGTTAGCCTTGCTTCCCATAATTTTCGTCCCCACCGTCTCGTAGACGTATTTCCGGATTCGAAGCGGCGGCCACGGGCTCTGCTATCCGACTTGTCGGCCTGGCGATCAAGTGTTGATGCTACATGGCTCCACCGTGCTGTTCGTTTTGCGGCCTGTCTGCGTTGATGTGAAGATTGAATGAAGCGGATGTTCTCGGACCTTCCGAAGCGTACGTAAAGGACAGCACTGAGTCCATCTTTGGCGTGGAGGAAGATTTCGAGCCTCGGACTAGTCATTATGAGCTTTGTGGGGGATTGCTATTATGACAAGTTTATGGATGGCGAAGGGCTAGATGATGAAAAGCTCCCCGCGCATCATATTCTGTTGGTATGAGAGTGACTTTGCTGGAATATGTATGGTGGTCATCAGTTGCTGTTGTACTACGATATCTGTGAGACAACCCAATCGTTAGCTATGTATCACTCAGTACACACCGTCCCTCTTCTCCCAAGCAGGCTGCGGCGCAGGCTCAATCGCGCCGAATCCACTCTGAATCACCGGCCCAGTAACCAACGTCAAACTCTCGACCTTAGCGCCATCCTCCTCCTGCACCCACAAACTGACCGCCACAGTGTTGCTACCCTGGTAGTTCAAGATACCCTCCGGAACAGGGAACACATCCTGCGGTCCCACATTGTGCACGTACTTGCCAAACTGGTAGCCGTTGACAAACAGCTGGCAGCGATAAGCAGCGGGGCGAGCAGTGCCGTTGGAGAAAGTGTACTCTGGCTGTGCGGTGCCGTTGGAAGTGCCGTTGGCGAAAGAGAAAGCGAGAGGGATGTCGTAGCCTGTGGGCAGGTCGAGGTCGAATGTGGTGGTGTAGAAGGCGATGCCAGGACCGGTAAGGCCCTCTTGCGGACCCGAGCTGGATTTCCAACCGGATGTTGGGGCGTCGGGGAGGTGGAAGCCGGCACGCTCAGCGTAGAGGCCGCCTTCGTTGAGAGGGCCGCGAGCATGGTCGATGTAGTGCTCGCCGCCCAGGTTGCCGGTGAGTTTCCAGGTGACGTCTGTCTTGGGGTGACCGGCCAAGTCGTAGTCGAGGACGCCGCGAGGGAGTTTCATCTCGTCTTCGCCGATCACGTAGTTCTCGTTGAGGCTGTTGTTGTCGACGATCACAGTGATAACGTGCTCTGAGCCAGATGTGAGGTTGCTGGGGAGATCGTAAGTGGTATCGTAGGTTGGGAGGACATCTTCTCCTGTAAATGAGGCAATGTAAGTGCCGTCGAGGTAGATGGTGTGGCCGAATGCGGCACCACCATAAGTGGAGAGGTAGAGAGTCGACTCATGACCATTCGCCTTGAAGTGTCCGCGGTAAAGCAGAATACCAGTGTGGTAGCCGTAGTCGCTCGCGTAAAGCGAAGTCGGTGTGGTCAGGTTGAGTACAGTGTTGTTTGTAGTGGTGTGGTCGGCCACAGTCCAAGCCTCATCGTTGTAAGATGACTCAATCTCTGGCAGACTGTCGATGACTTTCCATGAAGCTGTGGACAAGTCTGGCACTGAGAAGGTTGGCTTCTTAAAGTCTGCTGTGGCTAAAATGGAGTCGCCTCCAGTAGTGCTCTGCTTGAACTTGAGATCTTTCCCGTTGAAAGTCAAAGACTTCACTTTGTCTGGACCACCGATGACTTCGACAGTCGAGGTAGCGTTGAGATCACCAGTCAGGTGGATGCAGTCTGAAGTGATCTCGACAGTGCGGAGCAAGTAGTCTGTGCGGACAATAGGTGCGGAAGCTAAGTGAGATGGGTTTGTGTAGTTGCCGAAAGTTTTGTCACTGGGCAGGTCAACCACCCAGTAGTTGTACGCCGAGTTGCGGTCTGCAATCTTTGTCAGTCGATGCACACAATGGACTCATTTTCCAGTGTAAAGAACTTACCAAGCAAGTAAACGTAAAGGCCATTTTCAAGCTCAACGACTCTGCGCTCCGAGCTCGTCGTGTAGTGCAGGACCGTCGCGCCGTTCTTGGTCGCAGTGTTCACGTCGGAACCTTCAACGGTGCTCGCCTTGCCGCCATCAGACACTGCAAGTTCATGCTCCTCGTTCGGACCTCCGTAGACGACAAGAACTCTCTTGTCGCCGTACTTCTTCCAGGTGAAGATCTCTGCAGTTGAGTAAAGAAGGTTGATACCGCCAAGGTCGTAGTCGGTGACATGGAATTTAGAATCGCGTCCATTGAGAGATAGCTTGCCGCCGAGCTGGGGAATGGAGAGGTTGCCCTGGCTGGTGGGAAGAGTGATGGTATAGTCGGTGTCTTCGAGCGAGTTGAAAGCAGCGTGTCTGACGACGAAGAACTTGGTAACGTTACCGTAAAGCGCGGTGACGGCAAGGTCGGCGTTGCCAGTGTAGCTTCCGTTGACGTTGGTGTTGTTCTGGTACTCCGCTGTCAAGTAGGCCGGAGAGGCTTGAATGAAGTTGGCCTCGAGCTTGGCTTCGCTGTACTTCTCGCGATCAACAAGACGCTCCTCGCTGATGACTGCAGCATAGTCGTAGCTGGTGTAGCCGCCTGGGTGCCCAAGATTACCCCAGTTGGTACCGCCGTAGGTCATGTACAAGTTCAGGATAGTGACGCCTTGTGCAAAGTCGTTCTTGTAGAACACTCTCTGGAACTCGTAGTTGACCAATTCCTGGCACTGAGCAAATCCCCAGCCGCCCCAAGGATCGAAGGATCCGCCTTGGAACTCGAGGAGAGAGAAAGGAGTACCGCCGCCGTAAGCAGCGTGGGAGTTGGCGTAGCCAGTTGGCAGGGCTTGGTCAGGCCATGTCTGAGGGTTCGCGCAGTCGAAACCTAGAGGATATCCGTCGAAGCCATAGATGTCGATGTCAGCCTTGGTATCCGGCGTAACATAACCCTTCGCACTAGCCTCGTTGCTGATCAACGGCACCACAATCCCCGCCTTTCTCAACTGCTCCTCAACATAGATGAAGTAGTCTTGATCCGGCTCCTCATCATCGGTGAAACTCGTATACTCATTCTCCGGCTGCACCAAGATAACTGGCCCACCATTCGTGATCTGCGCCTTAGCGATGATAGCGCCCATCTGCGCCATGTAGTTCTCGGTAGCATCGAGGTAAGACTTGTCCTTGGTCCTCAGAGTGCCAGGAACACGCTGAAGCCAGCCCGGGAAGCCACCACCGCTGACTTCGGCGTTGATGTATGGGCCTGGACGGGCGATGAGGTAGATGCCTGCTTCAGCGGCGGCGTCAAAGAACTTCTCGAAGCCGAAGATGCCTTCGGCCGTGAAAGTGCCCGGAGTACCTTCGAGGAGGGCCCAGTGGGTGTAGAAGGAGACTGAGTTGTAGCCCAAAGCTTTGATCTTTTGGAAGACGTCCAGCCACAGGGCTGGGACTGGGAGGCGGAACTGTTGACTATCAGATAAGTTGCATAGTTCATTTCAGTAAAGAGAAGACTCACTGGATGGAACTCTCCAGAGTAAAGCATGACGCGCTCTCCACGGATCAGTAGCGAGTGCTCGTCCCAGGTCACGATATCCTGCAAGGGCTCGCCGCGCCTGTACGGCTGGATGAAATGCTGCGGTTTGCCCGCGAGAGCGCGAGCAGAAACATCCTGCACCGCAACAGAGGAGAGTAGAGCCGCTTGTATTAGCTTTCCCAAAAGCATCTTGCTTTGGAAGTCCTATCAATCGAGAGAACCGACTGACTGACTGACTGTGCAGGTAAGCAGAAGATAAGGATGGAAGACTTGAACGAGAGGTTCAACAATCGCCAGAAAAGCACACCCAAGCACTGCTAAGCAATCGTACTTAACCCACTTTCAATTGCTCAGGAACCACGAGAAGCCTTGGACAGACTAGCGATGCGATCAGCTCCGTCCAGTACGACATTATCCCCGCTCTGTATAGTTTACCATCTCGCTGCATCTCCACCCGAGAGCATCACAAACGCATGATGTCGCCATGTCGTTGATGCAACGGTGCAACCGACGATCAGGAACCCTCCGGATAGCTGTCGAGCTCGACTGTAAAAAGGGAAACAAGCATACAGAGTGACATCAATGGCGGAGGAACTCTTTCCCCGGCGCGCTAGACATGTGGAGTTCTCTGGAGGCGTGCGGGGAACGTGGCAATCGGTTGTGATATTCTCCTCCACTTCGCGATGTCGATCGACGTTATCGATACGAAATATGGCAAGGGCTAAGAACCATGCATGCTTGATAACGCGATGCCGAGCTTCCGCGGATTTGCTTACTGTTCCTTGTTTGGAGCCCGCGGTTTGCACAGCAGCTCGTCAAACCCATGTCAATGACCACGGGAAGTGGAGGTATTGATCATCGTGGTGCCCTAATGGCGAGTACGATGGACATGTTGCATCTGGCCTGCACAATCTGATTACCATTATTTGGTCGAACGCTGCAGTTTGTGCAAGATGCAATCAACGCTACGTGAAAAGACCGCGGGAACTGTAGATATCAACCCATCATCTTCCCTTACCATTAAGTAGGATCGACATTTAACATAAACCTTCTTGTCAGCACAAAACTCTGGCCAAAACGAAAGGAATCTAAAAAGATCTTGATATTTCAAGGAGGAAAAGTTCAATTACAATTTCTAAATATTCGCCTGCGGGATATCTCGTGTTCGTATGCTTTTTCATTAAATAAAAACAATGACCCCCCCTCACTTGATTGAATCAATAAAGGAAAGGAAAGACAAGAAAGGATATCGGAAATAGCCTCGAGATGCGGCTGAAGACCAATTAAGACACGCATCCCCTGGTGCATTGTACACATGTGTCGCTAAATGCATTGCATATTGGCATGCGATCCGGCTCTGAGCATCGGCGTGGCCCCTCTGTGGAAGACCCAAAGAGACTGGATCCGGGTATTGCTGACGAGTGCATGCGAGCTAATCATACTCGAGTTCAAGACACAAGACATGCCATCTAAGCAGGCGACTACGCTCCACCGAAAAACGTTCAATATGCCGCCTGATCGATGAATGCAAGTCATCAAGTTGTTGGGCTAGCTGCCCTAACATTTCGAGACAGGTCTCATGGGACGCCGCTCCCTCCGCCCCAAACGGTGCTCAGCCACCCTTGGCCGAAGCCGCGGCTTGCAGCCATAGAAGCCCAGTCTTCCATCTCGCCGCCATCGACGAAAGCGGCGACGTCGTCTCCGCCAAGGCCGGTATTGAGAGAGTTGAGCCAAGCTTCTTTCGCCAAGGGGTCGTAGATTGCTTGTGTCTCGTTCATATGTTGAGGCGGCCCCATGGACTGGACCTGTGAGCCTGGCGTTGGGTACGCGTGTATGGCGTTGATAATAGGTTGCGGTTGGCTATTAGCATAGCCTGGCGGTGGTGGTTGCATGCCGTATGGGGTGCTGTGTGAATTCCAGGTACTGTATACGTGATGGTGATGGTGATGATTGTAAGTTGGCGAGTGCTGTGAAGTGGACGAGGCGGTGCGAGGATCAGGCGAGGGCGATGTAAGTGATGGCAGTCCGACGCCAGGCGGAGCGGCTACGTCATGATGTGGATATACAGGTCTGAAGCTGCTGACTTGCGGCTGGTTGTAAGTCGAAGGAGGCACCGACTGAGCCTGGGCTGCCACAGGTCCAGCACTTGGTAATGGCTCGTAGCTGCGCCATCCGCCATTCGTTGTGGGCGCAGATGTCGGAGTTTGGCGACCTGCTCCGGGTGCAGCATTGATTGCATTCCAGGGACCATCTGGCTTGGTCTGGTCTGGATGTAGGAGGCGATCACCTTCTTCGCTCTTCACAGTCGTTCCCGAGTTGCTGTTATCATCGTAGACGGTATCGAGCGATTTGTTGCCAAACTGTACGTCAGTCATCTCGACGTCGTGGTCATCAAGGTTGCCGAATTCCTTGAGTGTCCTCTCAAGAAGCTTGTACTCGTCCAGTCCGCCTCCAATCCCACCCTCACGGAGACTCAGCTGGCGTGATGAGTTGGGACTACTGCCACTCTCGGACGCAGATTCGTTTGCCTGGGTGTTCTTGGCAAAGTCCTTTTTCATCCGCCGGAGATAGCGATGCATCTTGTTTATTGTCTTGAACCAGCCAGCAGCCATGTGAAGTCGAGGGCGCATCTGGCCGATGATCTCCAGTGCTTTGCGTGCTGCTTCAAAGCCCTTGCTCTCGATAGGAGGGCCACCTGGATTCTCTACCAGCTGTGTGCACATGTAGCCTTTCGGGTCCATCCAGGGAAAGTTGATGCAGTACACCCCCACGAATGCCACTGTGTAGATGGCGAACCCAATAATCGGCGACTCCACCAGCACGTTCCATTCTTGGCAGGTCCGGACCAGGTCCACAAGGTCGCGAGCAGCCTTGAAACACTGCTGAGCGCTGTCCTCCCAGTAGCCACTAGGGACATCGTATTTCGTTGGTGGGAAGAGGGGCGGATCCAGAGGTCCCTCGGGCTTCTTACACCGCAGAGGGATAAATGGCACATACTCTCTATGAAGCATGATTTGGCAGAGAAGGTACACTGTGTGCACTAATGTGTAAGGTGTTGACTCATGGATGGTGATGTGTGACTGTATGTTCTGCGGTGTGAGAGTGTAATTTCGAGGAAGGCTGGCTTTGAACTCCTGACATGAACGCAAGAGCTTGTAGTGGTCAGAGCGAGGGTCCCAGGGAGGATGCTTCTCGGTCCTGCATTAAAAGTCAGTGAAAGTTCGAGGGACATGAAATTGTGATTGCAAACCTTCGTCCGCCAGCACATGACCATTGCACCACCTTGCCATAAATTTCCAGAATCTTGATGTAGCGACTAAGGAGGCCTTCATCCGCGCCTGCTTGCAGCCTTCCCTTATCAGTCTCGCTGTCATGCATGCTGTTCGGTGAGAGGGTGTCCGCAGGCTCGGTTTGGTTACCCGCGTTAAGCATGGCCTGGCGATGGCTTTGGACTTCTGCTCGGTTCACGCCATTGCCATCCAGATCATTGAGCATCAATGTCCGCACCTTCTCGCCAAAAGCAAACGATCGGTCGCTGGCTGGAAGTTGCGTCCGCAGCAAAGGTGCAAAGAGCATTTGCGGACGATACTTTCCGCTGCTCAAGTATCTGTCCATGATGTAGCAACTCCAGAACGTACGCCGACGGACTTCCTGAGCGATGTTTTCGTCCATTTCGGTTGTCGTTGCAGTAGAAGGATTCATCCAATCGGTGTCGATGCCCATGCGCTCCGCTTCGACGCTCAGTGCGAACGATCTAGAGTTCGGCTCATCATCCAGATCCTTTTCGTATTGAAGACCCATGGACTGCGCAGATCTGATGCACATTCCAACGCGCATCCACGCCCTGTGACCTCGACACATTCCCCAGTCGTGTAGACCCAGCATGAGCCCAGCTTGGATACCTTCAATCATATTGGTATGGTTTTCTTGTTCGGGCCAGAGTGTCATTTGTCTTTCATTGGCGCAGTTGGCGTAATATTCCGAAGCTATCAGAGGGTTGCTTGGTCGTGATGCTGTTGGGGGCGAATGATGAGCAACGAGACGTGGGTGGAAGCGTGCTGTCAATGCTAAGAAAGCGAGAAGAAAATCATCCGATCCTGGCGGGCGAGCTTCAGTCGCATCAGAGGTCGACATCAAGCCTCCCAGATGCTGAGTCGAGACGTTACGCAGTGGTTTCAAAAATGGTATCCGATGCAAGAAAGGCAAATCTGCTGAGAACTGCTTTTGATAGATTTCGAATAGCTCCTGCCAGACGGTGGTCGTCAACAGGCGAGGATCGAGAGCATCCAGCATGGGGCGAGGGCTTTCAAGAGAACCCAATCCGGCGGCGGTTCCATGGTGGTGGGTTTGTATACTCTTGCGCGGTTTCGGCCGCCGGTCTGGGTCTGTCTGTTGGTCCTGTCTGCCAGAGATGCTACCTTCGCGACGCCTCGATCCAACAATCGCGGGCGGAGGATACTCGCAGTCCTTCCCTCCGTGCTCGCACGCCCTGCACGTAGTTCCTACGCCATTGTTGACGCACTTGACCTTGGAACGCCGACAGCGTCTGCAGGCGATGCTGGAGCGCATCCGTCCTTGGGGTTGGTTGGGCGACGGCCCAGCCGTGGCGCCCTGCGGGCCAGTCGTCAAAATGGTCGCGGTGTTGTGAGCCCGAAGACTGGCCGGAGAGTCAATGGAGTGTATCAGAGAGTCGGCAAGCCGAGAGTGATCGTGGTCCAGGATGGGCAAGACGGGTCGCAAGCTGCGGCGGGCTGGCTGGCTGTGTATCGGCGTCGGTATCGGTGTCGGGTGGGGAGGTGGTATCAGATCAAGATCAGAGGGATGGCGAGACTGGTCACACGCAGCACAGCCTGCAGCTCAGAGAGATGGAAAGAACAGAACAGAACAGAACAGCAGTGGCCCCGGGCCAGGCGCAAGAGCGAAAGGCAGTCGCTTGTTCGCAGAGCAAGGAAGGAGGGCGTTGCTACTGCTGCACTGCTGCACCGGCAGTCGCAACCTTGAATTGGCGCCGCTGAGCTCTAGGGCTAGGGTAGCTGCACTACTGCGGCACGATCGGGCCGAGAGAGCAGTGATCGAGGGGCACAAGCGACGACGTAAGTGGTGGGGACGCGAGGCGAGGCGAGCGCGTTCAGTGGGAGAGAATAAGTTTGCAATGGTGTGACTGACTGCGGTGGGGGTGGGAGGAGGGTCGTGAGATCTCGCGCCCATGTTTACACCAGGAGAGACGGGAGAGCAGTAGTAGGGGCGTGGGAAAGAGGCGCAAACACCACGCTCAATAATAGGGCAGAGACAGAGACAGACGGCTTGGCTCGGTCCCGATCGGCCACGGCCTTCTCTCCAAGTAGGGCTGCTATGCTCTGCTCTGCTCTGCGCAGTCAATCAGGGCTCTCGGCGGGACGGCAGAAGAAAAAGGCTGCTTGCTTTGCTTACTTTGCTTGCTTTGTCGTAGCAGTCGTTACTCAGATGATTCAAATCTGCCAGAGAGACGGTCGGTGGCAGCGCCGCTCGATCATCCATCCAAACACATCCGGATCATGTACAGTAATGAATTCATTCATACGGACCAATCTCCGTCGCAATGCCACGGCTTTTGAGTGGTCGTAGCGAGCAGGCTGACAGGGAGGCTGAGATCTTGATCTTGAATCGCGCACAGTAGCGTCGCCAGAGCGCCGTGAGAAGCGGGCCCCAAGCTTTCGGCTCCTCAGATGCCTTTGCCGGCGAACCTACTGTAAGGTGGGAGGGGAGACAGGAGAGCAGGCCAGGCCAGATTTAGCACAGGGCTGGCTGGTGATATGAAAAGAGAGAGAGAGAGAGAGAGTGTGTGTGTGTGTGCTGCTGCCCACGCACACGCACATGCACGTCCAAAGTCTGTCTGTACATGCACAGCAGTATATCTGACGTCCATATAGGATGGTCAGTGTGCACTCCTACGAACACGTACAGCAACCTCAGACAGCCGTCGCCCGCGCATGCCATCCTTCGGCTGCGCCTATATTCCCAGCATGCTGGGTCGGAATCGACTGAGTGGGTGTGTTGGTGGTGAGCGGGCGAGCCGTCTCTTCTTCCCACACACACACACACACATACACGCTGATCCTTGCCGTCGGTAGCCCAGCTCGCCACCCCACCGTGACAGCACAAAACACATCTTCCTCCTCGGGCCGCCCACGCTCCCTCTTTGGCGCAAAATACAGCACCCGGAAAAGCCACAAAGTCCCGTGGATACCGCAGTGCAAACCAATCCGTGTGCGGTACACAGCTACTGTACATGGAATAGTACCCACTCTCCCGAGTCCCGACGAAATGCGGCTCTTCTTCTGAAGAGCCAAGCCGTGCCCGTGCTCGGTCGGGCGTGGAGAAGCGAATTCTTACAGCCTGCACGCCGAGATCGCAACAGAAGACTGCACTGCACGGCCTCGATTGCATCCCGGCGTCTGCCATGCTGCACGGAATCCGCGACCACTGAGTCGAGGACCGGTCGGTCTAGGCGTATGCCGTGTGTGACGAAAACTTCTCGCCGCGGGCCTTGAGCAAGCAAGGCTGAAGCCAAGCCAGCAGACAAACACTGCAAGCCGAACGCGGCAGAATGCTTTTGGGCAATCTTGTATATCTCGATCTCGCCCAACCCTCACGATGAGGCGCTCTTCAGGCGAACCGTCAAAACCATCCTGCTCCTTCGACAAAGACCAGGAAACCCCGCCGACGCCGGAATTGTCCCACGCACCCATGTCTCTCATCCTTATCCGTGGCAAGCCGAACACTACCTACCAGTAAGGAAGCTTATACCTACCCAAATATCCTGTAGCCCTCCCCTCGCCAAATCTCACCCTCCAGCAAACGATGTCAAGATAGCCTCACAAACTTTCTTCTCGCGTCGAGGGCAAGACCCAAGGGTTTGGTTTCTGGGAGCCGCGCGCATACTAGTACATTCCAGGGCCTTTTTGGACAGGGCAGGGCCCAGGGGGGGGGGGGGGGGGGGGGGGCGTTGTAGCATTGCGTTGTGAAGATCCTCTAGGGACGAGACTTCTTTTGACTACTGCCCATGCATTCCAGGATACTCTTTGACGAAAAGTTGGGAGCATTCTGCCGAGCCGCTTGAGCATTCAGAAGCGTTTGAGAGAGAAATCCAGTGTGCATAGCAAACACAATGGCCCTTGCTTTGTTGACAGATTTGGTGATGGGGACCAATGCCCAGTAGCAATTGCTTGTTGCAGTCACCCTTGCCTGACAGAGTCAGTTGAGCGATTTTATCTTGAATTCTTTCTCACGACGGGAGTAGCCAAAGGATAGTCTTGAATTCTTCGTTATCATTGTTGTTGACGCTATCTACAATTTTTGGGTTCTCGCATTGCTCAACGCGCGCAATTTACGTGCTGCCAGGCCCACCAAGCAAGGCGAATCTCCGCACAATGCTAGGACCAATCTCCTCATACTCTGCCTTGGTGTGGCAGTAGCTCTTAAACTCGGGTGTCTGACCGAGAAGCGAGCCACCAAACCAAGGGCCGTGTCTCTGCCTCTTGTGAGTGATGACCTGCACGTCCAGACCGCCGGACTTAGCCGAGTTGCCAGCCTTTGCCTCGGAGGCTTGGATGCGCTCGTCGACCAGGTGGCGAATGTCGCGTTGCAGACGGCGGCCGAAGTCTTTGTATAGCGTGGATCCACCTGAGAGGACGATGTTCTTGTAGAGGCCGCGACGGACATCGATGGGTGATGTCTGGATGACTGTGTCGACGATGTTGGGTAGTGGGGTAAGGAAATCGGACGAGTAGATTTCGGGGTTGAAAAAGATTTCTGGCGCGAGGAAGCGCTCGTAGCCGACATCAACTCTCACGGTGCGGCCGCCGGGCATGCGAGCATCGTAGAACTTGAAGCGCTCATCGGGCTCGCGATCGTAGCGTGCAAACTCCTTGACGATGTCGGGGCTGACGTAACAGTGTTCCTCCTTGATGCGTTCCGCGGTCTTGAGGGAGCTGTCAGGCTCGCCACGGTCACGCAGCATCGATTGCACAAAGTAGGTGATGTCGCGACCAGCGATGGGAATGCTCTTAATGCTACTGCCAATAACGTAGCCCTCGGCGACGGGGATGACGTGGGTAACACCCTCACCAGAGTCAATGACGGTACCTGTCAAGCTGCGGTCGTGTACTTTGCTGCTTGTCCATGATGCCGCCAGAGCGAGCACGGCCTGCACGGCGATATAAAGACCAGCGCAGTTGAAGGACTCGAACATGATCTCGGCAGTGTTCTCGCGGTTCTCGGGCGGGTTGAGCGGCGGTTCGGTAAGTAGGAAGTGGTGGTCCTCGGGCTCCACGCGGAGGTACTTGAACATGCTGTTCGACCAGAAACGCTCCATGTGATCCCAGTCCTCGATTTGTCCATGGCGGATAGGGTAGTGCAGTCCGTAGCCTGCGCCTTTCAGTCAGCCCACGCTCACCATCTCATGCATGTTGCCCGAATATGTCCTACCCGGTCCGGATGCCGCTGCAAGAGCCTCATCTCCAATGAAGAAATCAAGATCTTCAGTGCCTCTCTTTCCTGACAAGTGTCCGCCAGCGCCGCCGGTCAAAAAAGTGGGCTTGTTCGCAACAGCTGGGCGGCCAGAGCCCGATCCTCCTGCGCCGCCGGCAGGGCCTTTGGTTGCGATGGCGGTAGGGAAGACGAAAGAGGGAGAGTCGTTGCCGGCGAAACCAAGTTTGGAGTAACCCGTACCGCTGTGTAGAGTGTTAGTCGCTGTGGATGTCCAAGCTGAACGACACGTCGTGGAGTACTGACTTGTCCATGACAACGGCGGGCGTGTGGTTAGCCATGTCGGGTTGTGAAAGTGTGGCAAGGGTGCGATCACCTTATAGTGTATGTGCCGAAGGTGAGAAGTGTTTCGCTGGCCTGTGATGTATCGTGCTGCTGGTGAGAGTGCACGGTAATCGTCAATGGCCGCCTGAAGCTCCCTCAAGTGCAGCGACGTTGATTGACGTAGCGGCGGAAGCAACCGCCCTCTCCACACCCCGCCATCGCCAGAGGCATTGATTGATGGAGACTGTGAGATGTTTCAAGGCAGACATCAAGACATCTTAACATCTTGCTGGTGATACAATTATTTATACTCCATCGCGCATTGTGATGTCTGTCCTCGTTGGTAGTGTGGCCGTCGTGTGCTCAGCCCGCCTAGCGGTTTCCATTGGCCGTCTCGTGCTAGAATTGGGTCGGCAAGGATGGGTTCGGTTCAGTTGTCTCTGAATTTTGCTTCAAGCGTATGTCTGACTGACTATAGGCTGAGACATTGTTATTGTACTGAACGAGAGACACATGCATATCGTACATCGCATGGATTGCTGATGCAGCCTTGTGGATTCGCCGTCAGCTGTAAACTTGCTGACCCACAAGTGAAAGTCGCTCCTTCCTAGCCTGAGTGACAAGGCGTTCTTTGGCGGGAGGCAAGCACGTTGGAAGGAAACACTCACTCGGGCCTTTACGTCCCATCAAACTTCATTAGCATCCCATCCCATCCCATCCCATCCTATCTCACAACCGCCGGTCAGTCCGCCGCCATTGCTGTCACTCACATTTCCTTCCGGGCTTGGTGCGAGAATCCTTTCGTCAGCATCTTTCCCTCTCCCACGCCACCCTCACTCACGCCACACCGTCCGACAAGGACATTGGAATCGCTCGAAACCGGTGCCCTAGGCACGAGGCACACCTGCTGGTCAATCGGCCTTCCTTCTACGCGAAAATCACATCTATTCAGACACTCGGTCTAAAGACACCTACTCCATCTCTTCACATTACTCGAAAGAGGTCGCTCAGCGGACGAGAAAGAGCTTGAGAATTGCGGGTAGTGGCTTCGTGTCAGAACAGTGCGGTTACGGGTTATCGTGCATCTCGCGCGCCTTCGATAAGATTCGAGCTCTCGCACCTGTCGTCAACCTACGAGAAATCTGCTCACGCCCACTCAATTTCTCTCAATATCCTCAGGACTTTTGTCGAACGACAGGGATCGCCAGGCATTGACGGAGTCTTCGGTTGACTACTTCAGTCGTTCAGCAGCCCAATCTCATCAATCACCAGTCACGACCTAGGATCTTCAACTATCACTCCTCCGTCTAGAATATTCCTCTCGATTTACCTAAAACAGCATACTCTCCTCGGGATGTTCTCCAACAAAAGAGGCAGGAAGTTTGGCGACACAGCCTGCATATTCGTCCATGCCGGTGCAGGTTATCACAGCGTAGCCAATGAAATGATGCATCTTGCTGCCTGCAATGAGTGAGCATACCTTACACCTCTATCTACTCCCTAGCTAACATATGTCAGCGCTGCAAGGCTGGGCATGAACGTACTCAAGACTGGAGGATCTGCAGTTGACGCAGTCGAGATAGCCATCAAGTGCCTCGAGGACAGAGAGATCACCAACGCCGGCTACGGAAGCAACCTCGCCATGGATGGCGTCGTGGAATGTGATGCTCTGATCGTAGACCACAACGGTCGAAGCGGCGGTGCAGGCGCTGTAGCTCGTGAGTCAGTCCAACTCAAATAGATGTCCCTCAGCTGACATTCTCCAGAAATCAAGAATCCGGTCTCTCTTGCCCGGCTCCTACTGGACCGCTCCGCTACCCAGCTGTCTCTGCGCCGCGTGCCTCCCAATTTACTCGTCGGCCAAGGTGCCACCGATTTTGCACTTGAGCACGGAATGCCCATCGCGCGATTCGAATCTCTGGTCTCGCCTGCTGCTCAAGAGCGTTGGAGACGCTGGAGTCAGGACCTCATAGTTGCAGAACGCAAAGAGCGAGAAGCGGAAGCGGCACGCTATGGCATCTCTCCTGTGTCATCAGAAACAGGTCATGATCCTCTACACCTAGCAGCGACACAAGAAAGGCGACGAAGATATCATTCTGCCGCTATGGCCGAAGCGCTGGTCAATGACGCGCAACCTGTGTCGCCACCAGCTTCCGACGATCGAGGCATCTTACAACACTCATCTTCACCTTCACGGGCCAGCTCAGCCGTGTCAATACCTCAAGCACATAGTACGAACGAGACCACGCCCGATGTTGATGAAGAATACACGGACCCAAATGGCCCTCCTGGTCCATTGCTACGGCTCTCAGCTCATCCGTCGAAACACAGCTCTCTGAACGTTGCGGAGGCGCTACCCAGCAAAGGCACGAAAAGAGATGCCGATAGAGATGGCAGCTACTTCATGTCAGGGGAGGATGAGCTGGAAGTCAGGAGCGACGACAGCTTCCTCCGAAGGGACACTACCCAGCCGGTTCCGAAAGTTTCTGGCACACAAGCTTGGAGTGATGGACATGAGAGCCTGCTCGAAGGTGCTAGAAGCGAGAACTCCCACGTGATATCAGACACAGTACATCAATCTGGTGGCTATCATGATGTTCCTCGCTCATCGACTCCTCATGACGGATATTCTGCAAGCACACCAAAAGCGACAGTTCACAATGACGAGAACTCAACTCTACCGTCGGCGCCGGCTCCTGACTCGATCACTGATACTGTTGGGGCGATAGCCATCGACATGTACGGCAATATTGCTTGTGGTGCGTCCTCCGGCGGTATAGGCATGAAACATCGAGGTCGGATTGGTCCTGCTGCTCTGGTTGGAATTGGTGCAAGCGTGATTCCAGCAGATCCTGACGATCCCGAACGTACAACAGTTGCGACAGTCACAAGCGGTACTGGAGAGCACATGGGCACTACAATGGCCGCTTCTGTCTGCTCGAACCGAATATTCTTCTCACAGCGCCGGACCCCTGGTGGTGGCACAGAACAAGTCACCGAAGATGAAGCGCTTCGAGGCTTCATCGAGCGGGACTTCATGGGACACCCGTCGGTCCGCAACAGTCAATCTACCGGTGCGATCGGCATGCTTACCGTGAAACGCACTGTTGATGGCGTTTGGCTCTACTACGGGCACAACACAGATTCTTTCGCGATTGCAAGCATGAGCTCGGAGGATGTCAAACCGTCTTGCTCGATGAGCAGGAGTCGTGGTAGTGGCACGATCGCACAAGGTGGGAAAGGCATTCGTTTCCGCAAGAGGAAATGATCATTAGTGGCCTCGGGTATGGGAGGGTGGTTTGCTTGGGGGCAGTGGATGGAGTTTACTTGAGTTTTCATTTTCTCTTATCCTGTGGCAGTCCTACGAGACCGCTTTGGAGATGCATGGGAGTGTGTAGAGAGAGCATGCTACCCTATTGATGGGCGTCCCATCAAGTAATTCTTCTCGGCTTGATCGATTATTCTTTCTTGGCAGCGTGGCATACCTAGCATAGCGTAGCATTTCAACATCTCCAAGCAGACAATGCGTTTTCATTCCAGAATCACTTAGCGCAGAACTGCATTGTCACCTCAGTCTACCTTCTAAGGACCGCTTTCCGTAACCATCATTACGCTCTAAACCCTTCCTTCCATTTTCTGGCAATTGCCATGTCCATACCTCTCTATTTTACCAAACGCCTTGCAAAATCACTACACCTGACTTACTAGCCACCACCGCTTCACACCGGCTGCGGCGTCCCACCAGCACTCACCGGCGTCTCAACACCCCCTTCCGCCACCCTCTTTTTCTTCTTCTTTTTCCGCGGCACGACCGCGGGTTTGCGCCCATAGCTCGCCAGCGCCAGATGGCTCCCGCACGTCAAACATGTCCCGTCCGGCACCGGCTCGCAGAAAATCGACAAGCAAATACTGCACACGAAGCCCACGTCCACGATCCGCCGGTGGCAGAAACACGCCGCGCGGAAATCGACGCCGCCGCCACCGGCTTGGGCTTGCGAGGGCAGGATTAGGTTCTGGCGCGCGGTAGGGTCCGGGAGGAAGGCCAGCATGAGGGTTTGCAGGAAGCCTGCGTGCGAGGCGGGGTCGGTGCGTGCGAGGTGGATGCCGCCGGTGGCGTCGGCGGCTTGCTGCAGGAAAGTGCTG
The DNA here is from genome assembly GCA_023634325.1 of Cladosporium cucumerinum. Lineage (NCBI taxonomy): Eukaryota > Fungi > Ascomycota > Dothideomycetes > Cladosporiales > Cladosporiaceae > Cladosporium > Cladosporium cucumerinum. The sequence goes on from JALDQA010000002.1 coordinate 1,285,372, forward strand.
GAGGAGGCGAGGGTGAGGACGTCGATGGGGATGCTGAGGCGCTGGGCGGCGAAGATGGCGTTCATGGTCGGGATGTACTGCGCGCTGTTGTCCGGGCTGGCGCTGAGGATGAGGATGCGCGAGGTGCTGCTGCCTGGGGCGCCGCCCGCGCGGGCGGCGTCGGAGGAGGTGTTGCTGTTGGGGTCGGAGTAGTTGAAGGAGGTTTGCGCGGTTTGGGTGGAGGTTGGGCCGGTGGCGAGGAGTTTGGAGGTGTGGGAAAGGGCGAGGGTGAGAGCGCCGGCGGTCATGGTTGTGGGGGTTGAGGAGAGGGCGGTTGGGGTTGTGGATGCCATGAGGTTCTGGAGGTTTGTTGTGATGGCGCGCTCAACGGCGGCGAATGGGCGGTACTTGTTGGCGTCGTCTGGAGGGGGTTGGATTGGGCCGCCGTTGGCCATTTGTGTGTTGACGTTGCCATTTGTATGAGGTTGTGATGTAGAAGGTGGCGTTGGGTAGAGCCACTCTGCTCGCTCGACGTGGCTTGCTAGAACAGCCACTTGGTTGGCAGGGTTGATTGCCAGATGGGCATTGAGGAAGACCAGTAGACTGGCGAGAGCCTTGTGTAGTGGAAGACTTGGTGATAGGAGATTCCACGCATGAGGGTTGGTATCGAGGATGACGGTCAAGAGAGATGGAGGGGCACCGGTGTCCGCTTCGACCGAGCGACTGGTCGCATCAACAGCGTTCATTGTGGATGGCACACAGCAGCGGGATAATAAGATGTGTTCTTGTGCCGTAATTTGGCTTCCCAGATATATTGCACGCAGTATCACAGCCTGGCCAGCCAGTCCATACGCAGACAGCCGGTAATTCTTCTTTCAGCAGCACCAAAGCATCGGTTCAGTGGCAGATCAGATGTTATGCGTCCTCTCTCCGTTGATTGATGGCACGTGATAATGGTGGCACGTTAGTGAGGTGGACCACTTCCAAGGTCTCAGTCTTGACGCGGGTCTGCTGAAGAGCAAGGGAAACAGGAAACGCGCGCTCTGGGGAAAGCTTGGGGTGGCGCTGGCAGCAGGACTACTACGGCGGGCGAAACAGCGAAACAGCCACGCCCGCCGCGTTTCATGGGAGAGCTCTAGCCAACGCGTGCCTTTCTTGTGCTTGTGCCTGACCGTGAAACATCTTTTTCCCTCTGTACAACTAACAACACTCCACGCCGCCGCATACTGACGCATTTCCGCGATCGCATAATAGTACTATCACCACCACACTTTTTTTCTCCAACGTCTTTTGCAGCGACTTGAAGAAACACCCGCGACAAAACATCCGGACCCCTGTACCTGGATCTCGAATAGAGGGAGCCGCCTCTACTTGCTCTACACCGACATTTTCTACAACCGAGCGATGAGCGCGCATACAACCACTCAAACCAGCTGAACATACAATGGAGGGCCCCGTGGTCCAGGGCGTAAACGGTGCTGCTAACGGCACACCGATCGCGGCAACCACAAATGCTGTCGACCCGCAAGATATAATCAAATACTTGTCTAATGTGCTCGAAGTGACCTTGGGCGCTTCGGGTGAGGAACTGAAAGGCCACGGAAGTTTGCTCAATGCATCAATCCTCGAGGACACACTGGCGAGATGCTCCCGATTTGCGCTGGAAGCCCAGGTTGCACTCTACGTCTTGAAGGAGGCTGCTGCCGGTGAAGGTTCAGAAGAGGCCAATGGAGACGGATCGGAAGAGCAGGCGATATACACACTGAGCTCGGAGCTCCTGTACACTTCAAGAACACTGGCATGTGTAGCGTTTTTGAAAAGGCCCAGCCCGATCACTTCGGACCTTCCGGTCGCCAAACAGCTTTCGGTTGTCAATTTGCCCTTATCTGGTATAGTGGGCAACGGCGCTGATGGATCAACACTCTCTCCATACGAGAGCTTGCACTCGCTGCTTAGGGGAGCTATTGCGCCTTTCTTTGAGGCGGCGGCGCGAGGCTCGGAACCATCAGGCGACAAACTCAGAGCCGATGGCGACTCAAGGACTGGAATCACTGGAGCGAGACGACGCTTGGCCGAGCTTGACATCAGCCTGCTCAATCTGTTGCAAAACAGTGAAGTGTCGGAGCCGAAACTACAAATTCACGATGCAGTCCTCAAACAGCTGGAGGATTCCGATGGCGACATGGCAGCAGCTATCGCTCAGATTCCTGACCAGATTTTGTCCAACAGCAACATTCTGAACAAGCTACAAGCCATGGCGAACGACTGGATCAGACAAATTCGCGAGTTCACCAAGCAAGCAGACGAACGCCCTGTTGGTAGTGCCACACAGGAGAAGAACTTCTGGTTAGCAATGGAATCAGCGATCGAGAGCATCGAAGGGCAGCTTGCTGGTCCTGGTGTGTCTTTGACAATGAAGATCTTGGAGAAGGCAAAGCGTCATGGTGTTACTGCAAGTTTCCAGTCGGACACTGGTTTGAAGGAAGCCAAGGATCGTGTACAAAGATACAATCAGCTTTTCCACGGGTTCCCTATCGAGGAGGTTCTCAATGCTATCTCGGTTGAGAAGCTTCAGGATGCCGTCAGCCAGGTCTTCGGTCACCTGAACAAGAAGTTACGCATTTGCCCATACCCAATCAAACGTGCTCTCCCTCTTGTGGAAGCCATTTCGGCCGACCTGGATGCCAACCTGCACAAATTGATCCACGGCCGCACGCTGATGCAGGTGCAATTCGAGGACTTCCACAAGATCATTGATAGTGTCAAGGGCGTCTGGGAATGCTGGACAGGTAATGTCAAAGAGTTCACCAATGTCGCACGCGAGGTCACCCGGAGGCGCAACGACAAGTTCATCCCGATCAAGATTACCAATAAGCACGATACAACTCAGGGCCGTTTGGAGTTCATTGCAAAGTTCAGAGTTGAGCATGAGCAATTACAGCGTACCATCGTCCAGGTCCTTGGTCCTGAAGACGAAGGAGCGGAAGGCCTGGACGGCGTCGCCGCGCCCGTTCTCGTCGAGGAGCTGGGCGATTTTGACGCCATTGAGGAAATCTCTCAAGCATACAACGCTGTCAAAGACGTTGATGTTATGGACACCTCCCCCGAAGGTGAACAGCTATGGAACCGAGCTGAGACCGCCTATGTTGAGCGCACTTCGCGAGTCGAGAACGCCATTATTGCCAGGCTACGTGATCGCCTGGCTGTAACCAAGAACGCAGGCGAGATGTTCCGCGTCTTCTCCAAGTTCAATGCCCTCTTGGTCAGGGAGAAGATCAAGGGTGCTATTGCGGAGTACCAAGCCACACTCATCAACAACGTCAGAGATGAGATTGACGCCCTCCAGGTGCGATTCACGCATCAGTATGGCCAGTCTGAGGCCCATGCTATGGCACAGCTGCACGATGTGCCTCCAATCTCGGGCGCCATCATCCGCGCCAGGCAAGTTGAGCGCCAGCTTGACAGCTATGTGAACAAGATTGAAAATATCTTGGGACCCAAGTGGGCTCAACACACAGAGGGCCAGCGACTTTTCACGCTTGGTGAAAGATTCCGGGAACGCCTCGATACCAAGCCTATCTTCGACGACTGGCTTCGGGATATCAACAGAAAATCCATCAGCATTTCTGGTCGTCTCTTCAGCATCTCGCAAAACAGAGTCAAGGGCAACAAGTACGAGATCAGTGTTAACTTCGACTCGCAAACCATCACACTGTTTAAAGAAGTCCGCAATTTGCTTTGGCTTAACTTCAATGTGCCACACAGCATTGCCAATGTTGCCAAGGAAGCTCGTCGTGTGTACCCTTTCGCTGTCAGTCTGGTGGAGAGCTTGACTACATACGACCAAACAAATCTTGCGATCGAAAGCATGCCTCAAGTATCGATCCTGCTGAGCAACTACCGCAACACTGTTCAGAGCTTCGTCGCCAAGGGTACACCGCTGCGCTGGGATACTTTTGTACTTGCCTACGATGTTCACATACGCCAAGTTGCCAGTGATACTGAACCTAGCCGCGGGGACGAGAACCGACACGTGCAATTTGTGAGAGACCTTGGCAACTCTATCACCACTCTCCAATCTAAGGTGGCGACGCTCTCCAACATCCAAGTCTCAGCGGACTCGGCACTACGCGAACTACAGACGTGTGGCTACGTTCAAGATTCCTTCCGTTCCCATCTTGAAGCCATGCAACGTGCCGTTGACCAGCTTAACCTCGAATCTTACGCAAATATCCCCTTCTGGGTCGCAAAGACCAACGACAAGATTGTTGAGACACTGCATGACCGTCTGCAACAGGCTTTGAAGGACTGGTCTGAGGACTTCCAGGATCCTGCCGAGTCTGGTGAGAAAGAAGCCGGCGCACCGAACATCGAGACCTTCAACCACAATGTTGTGATGCAGAACCAGCTGATTCAACTCGAGCCGCCGCTTGAGGATGCGAGGACTGGGTGGCTCAGAAACTTGCAAGAATGGTTAGCCGTCGTCTGCGACCTACCGAGGGTACAAGCCTCTCGATTCGAGAGTGCTTTGACTGTTGGTGGCCTCAAATCGTCGACAACATATGCTGAGCTCCCATCAATGAGCATGAACGCCCTCACAACCCTCTACGAAAACATCGAGGCCAAGCTTGCAGTTGCTCAGACATACGTGGACGAGTGGTTGCAATTCCAGTCTCTATGGGACCTGCAGCTCGATCAGGTGCAAGACGATCTCGGCGATGATCTTGAGCAATGGCTGCAGCTGATTCAAGAGCTGCGACAGAAGCGCGAGACATTCGATACTTCTGGAATGCGCCGCTCTTTTGGACACTTGGTCATCAACTACGAACAAGTCCAGGCGAAGGTCAATGCCAAATACGATCAGTGGCAACACGAACTGCTCGGTCACTTCGCTGGCCTATTTGCCAACCGTATCATCGATGTCTACGCCGAGCTGCAGAAGTCAAGAAAGGACCTTGAAGGCCAGAGCATGCAGACGAGCTCGACGTCTCAAGCGGTGTCTTTCATCACTGTTGTGCAGACATGCAAGCGCAAAGCTAAGGTCTGGGAGCCGGAGATGGAAACATTCCGCCAAGGCCAGCAGACCCTCTCACGCCTACGCTACCAATACCCTAAAGACTGGCTTCATGTCGAACAGGTTGATCACGAGTGGACGGCTCTGCAGGAGGTTCTCGAGCGCAAGAGCAAGCTCATTGCGGACCAGACGGATGCTTTGCGTGCCAAGATCACTGCCGAAGATGGCGTTGTATCAAGGCGTGTTGCTGAGATCACAGAAAAGTGGAACGAAGAGCGCCCTGTGGCTGGCTCAATCCCGCCGGCCGAAGCTGTTGCCACCCTGGACAACTTTGACTCAGAGCTCAGTCAGCTAAGTGAACAGGCTGACATGGTCTCGAAGGCAAAGGAGGCGCTCGAATTGCCTGCCAGCCCTGACAACATGCTCGTCACTTTACTGGAAGAGGTTCAAGATTTCAAGTCAGTTTGGGCAAACCTGAGCATTGTATGGGATCAAATCAATGATCTTCGCGACCAGCCATGGAACAGCATCCAGCCTCGTAAGCTTCGTCAGCAGATCGAGACCCTCATCAAGACCACCAAGGAGATGCCTAGTCGCATGCGCCAATACGCCGCCTTCGAACATGTGCAGACCGTGCTCCGCGGACTGCTCAAGGTCAATCCGCTTCTTACTGAAATGCGCTCAGATGCCGTACGTGAGCGCCACTGGGTCAAGATATTCAAGAACCTCCAGCCATCCAAGCGCTACTCTGCTATTTCAATGGCTCTTGGAGATGTTTGGGATCTTCAGCTCGGTCCTAGCGAGCCCATCATCCGCGATGTCATCACTCAAGCACAGGGTGAGATGGCACTCGAGGAGTTCGTGCGTACGGTGCGCGAGCACTGGCAGAACTACACTCTCGATCTCGTCAACTACCAGAACAAGTGCAGGCTCATTCGTGGCTGGGACGACCTGTTCGCTAAGTGCAGCGATCACCTCAACTCACTGCAGGCCATGAGGCACTCACCATACTACAAGGAGTTCGAAGAGGAGGCGTCCGCATGGGAAGACAAGCTCAACCGCATTCACGTCCTGTTCGACGTGTGGATCGACGTGCAACGCCAATGGGTCTACCTCGAGGGCGTCTTCACTGGAAACGCAGACATCAAGCATTTGCTTCCTGTCGAGTCTTCACGCTTTGCCAACATCAACAGTGAATTCATGGCCGTGCTGAAGAAGGTCTACCGCTCACCGCAGGTTCTCGAGGTTCTCAACATCCCTGACGTTCAGCGTTCTCTCGAACGACTTGCAGACTTGTTGAACAAGATCCAGAAGGCCCTGGGAGAGTACCTCGAGAAGGAGAGAATGGCATTCCCTCGCTTCTACTTCGTTGGTGATGAGGATCTGTTGGAAATCATCGGCAACGCCAACGACACCTTGAGAATCGAGAAGCATCTTAGAAAGATGTTCGCAGGTATCTCCGGCCTCGTCATGGATGATGAATCCAACATTCGTGGCTTGACGTCCAAGGAGAATGAACAGGTCATGCTGAGAAAGCCGATCAACCTTAAGACCACACCGAAGATCAACGAGTGGCTCAAGGCTTTGGAAGACAACATGCGCGAGACTCTGGCCGAGCACCTTGTTGAGGCAGTACACGACTTCCAAAACATTGGCGACAACGACAATGAAGTCTTCGAGAGCTTCCTCTCGGCTTACCCTGCACAGATTGTTGTCCTCGCCACTCAAGCTTGCTGGACATCAGACGTTAATGCTGCTCTGGAGAAGGGCGGTTCTACGCTGCAAAGCTTGTTTGATGCCCAAGTCAACAGGCTGAAGTTCCTTGCTGCTACCGTGCTCAAGAACCTTGACCCTCTCTACCGCAAAAAGTGCGAGCAACTTATTACTGAGTTCGTTCACCAAAGGGATGGCATCGAGAAGCTCATCCAGGGCGGTGCTGACTCGCCAAACCATTATCTGTGGCTGTTGATGATGCGCTACGACTTTGACCCCAACGCCCCACCTTTGGAACGCATGCAAATCAGAGTAGCCAACGCGACGCTTGCATACGGTTTCGAGTACCTCGGTGTTCCTGAGCGTCTCGTCCGCACGCCACTGACCGACCGCTGTTTCCTCACCCTCTCCCAGGCTCTTTGCCAGCGTCTCGGAGGTTCGCCTTATGGTCCCGCCGGTACTGGTAAGACTGAATCAGTCAAGGCGCTGGGTGTGCAGCTTGGTCGCTTCACGCTTGTGTTCAACTGCGACGACACTTTCGATTTCCAGGCCATGGGCCGCATATTCCTCGGTATCTCCCAGGTCGGTGCTTGGGGCTGTTTCGACGAGTTCAACAGATTGGAGGAGCGCATTCTCTCTGCCGTCTCGCAGCAGATCCAGAACATCCAGGTTGGTCTTCGCAAGCGCGTCACCGACCCGAACGCGCAGATCGACCTCGTCGGCCGTCAGTTGAAGGTGCACCCCTTGACTGGTATGTTCATCACTATGAACCCTGGCTACGCCGGTCGTTCCAACTTGCCGGACAACTTGAAGAAGTTGTTCCGCAGTGTTGCCATGTCGTCTCCTGACAAGGAGCTTATTGCCGAAGTCATGCTCTTCTCTCAAGGTTTCACTGAGGCTAAGCCTCTGTCGAAGCAGACCGTGCCATTCTTCGACAAGTGTAAAGCACTGCTGTCGAAGCAACCCCATTACGACTTCGGTCTGAGAGCCCTGAAGAGTGTGCTCGTGAGCTCTGGCGGACTGAAACGTATGAGAATCCAGGACGGCAACGACAAGACAGACAGCGCCAGTATGGAACCTCAGATCCTCGTGCAGAGTATCAGAGAGACCATTGCGCCAAAGCTCGTGCGCGACGACGCGAAGCTGCTCGAAGCAATCGAGACCGAAATGTTCCCTGGCGTCCAGTACATTCCCGCGACTCTGGAGGACCTTCGCAAGTCTCTCCATGAGGTGGTCAAGGAGCGCGATCTAGTCGCCACCGATGCCTGGATGACCAAAGTGTTGCAGCTTTACCAGATCCAGAACCTGCACCATGGTGTCATGATGGTCGGCAGCTCTGGTACAGGCAAGTCTAATGCTTGGCGAACACTGCTCGCTGCTCTGCAGAAAGTCGACGGTGTTGAGGGCGTTTGCCACGTCATCGATCCGAAGGTGATGTCTAAGGAGAGTCTTTACGGTACCCTGGACAGCACGACTCGCGAGTGGACTGATGGTCTTTTCACCAGCATTTTGCGCAAGGTCGTCGACAACTTGCGTGGCGAGGACAGCAAGCGCCATTGGATCATATTCGATGGTGATGTCGATCCCGAGTGGGTAGAGAACTTGAACAGTGTCTTGGATGACAACAAGCTTCTTACTTTGCCGAACGGTGAGCGTCTTGGCCTCCCGCCGAACGTTCGCATTATGTTCGAAGTCGAGACACTTAAGTACGCCACGCTGGCCACTGTCAGTCGTTGCGGTATGGTTTGGTTCAGTGATGACACAGTGGACGTCAGCGTCATGCTCACTCGCTACGTGGCTCAGCTACGCACCGCAACATTCGAAGACCTGGAGGATGAGGGTGTGACCCCAGCATCCTCGGAGTCAAGACTTGCTGTTCAAACTATCATGGCCGACATCCTCGAGCAGCGACTGACGCTCAACGACTTTGTCGCTAAGGCTCTTGCCAAGAGCGAGGGCTACCGTCACATCATGGAGTTCACTCACATCCGCGCTATCAGCACCCTTTTCTCGTTGCTGCGCAAGGCTTGCCGCTCTGTCCTCGAGTACAATGTCCAGCACTCTGACTTCCCTCTGGCTGATGAACAGGTTGAGACTTACCTGTCGAAGAAGGTTCTCCTTGCCGCCGTGTGGTCTTTCACAGGAGATTGTCCCCTTGTTGACCGCAAGGACTTTGGAGACTTCCTCGCCGGGTTGGCTACATTTGATGTCCCTGTACTCACCGAGACTGCTTCCCTGATCGACTACGATGTGGTTCTCCCGAACTCAGCATGGACACCCTGGCAGACTCAGGTCCCCAACATTGAGGTCAACACGCACTCCGTTACCCAGACTGATCTCGTCATTCCTACTCTTGACACTGTTCGCCACGAGGAAGTCCTCTACTCATTCCTGGCTGAGCACAAGCCGCTGCTTCTTTGCGGTCCTCCCGGTTCGGGTAAAACTATGACATTGTTCAGCGCACTTCGCAAGCTTCCGAATATGGAAGTCGTCGGTCTGAACTTCTCCAGTGCAACCACACCAGACCTCCTCATCAAGACTCTGGAGCAATACTGTGACTACCGCAAGACCGTCAGTGGTGTCACAATGGCTCCCAGGCAGATTGGACGCTGGCTTGTCGTCTTCTGCGACGAGATCAACTTGCCTGCACCAGACCAGTATGGTACTCAGCGTGTGATCTCGTTCCTTCGCCAGCTTGTTGAGCACAGTGGCTTCTGGCGTACTTCGACCAAGACTTGGGTCAGCCTCGATCGCATTCAATTCGTGGGAGCCTGTAATCCGCCTACCGATGCTGGCCGTACGCCACTTGGCCTGCGTTTCCTTCGTCACGCTCCACTAATCATGGTGGACTACCCTGGTGAGCTTTCGCTCACACAGATTTACGGCACGTTCAATAGCGCGATTCTCAAGATCATCCCGACTTTGCGTGGCTACGCCGAGGCTTTGACTTCGGCAATGATCGAGGTCTACATGCTGTCACAGAAGCGCTTCACACCTGATATCCAGCCTCACTATGTCTACTCGCCACGTGAACTTACTCGATGGGTTCGCGCAATCTATGAGGCTATCAGGCCACTCGAAACTCTGTCTTTGGAGGGTCTTGTGAGGATTTGGGCGCACGAGGCTTTGCGTCTGTTCTCTGATCGTTTGATCGCGGATGATGAGCGCCAGTGGACCGAAGACACTGTTAACCGCATTGCTCTCGAGAGGTTCCCTAACCTTGACGAGGGTGCTGCTCTTCAGCGACCCATCCTGTTCTCGAACTGGCTATCCAAGAACTATGTGCCGGTTCGCAGAGATGAGCTGCGAGACTTCGTCAAGGCCAGATTGCGTACCTTCTGCGAAGAAGAGCTTGACGTTCCGCTTATCCTGTTCAATGACGTCCTGGAGCATGTGCTGCGCATTGATCGTGTGTTCCGCCAACCGCAGGGTCATCTCATCCTTATTGGTGTCAGCGGCAGTGGCAAGACCACGCTTTCCCGCTTCGTGGCATGGATGAATGGCTTGTCCGTTTTCCAGATCAAGGTCCACGGCAAATACTCTGCCGAAGACTTTGACGAGGATCTGCGCAATGTCCTTCGCCGCTGTGGCTGCAAGGGCGAGAAGATCTGCTTCATTATGGACGAATCCAATGTTCTCGACTCTGGGTTCCTGGAACGCATGAACACTCTCCTCGCCAACGGAGAAGTTCCTGGTCTCTTTGAGGGTGACGAGTACGCCACTTTGATGACTGCCTGCAAGGAAGGTGCACAGCGTCAAGGCTTGCTGCTTGATTCGCAAGAGGAGCTGTACAAGTGGTTCACACAGCAGATTGTTCGCAACTTGCACGTCGTGTTCACTATGAACCCACCCACCGGAGGTCTTTCGTCCAAGGCCGCCACTAGTCCTGCCTTGTTCAACCGTTGCGTACTTAATTGGTTCGGTGACTGGTCTGATCAAGCATTGTACCAGGTGGCCTACGAGCTCACGCAGTCTGTCGATATCGACCGTGGTAACTACACTTCTCCCGACACTCTGCCGATCGAGTATAACCAGCTTGTGGCACCTCTTTCGCACAGAGACGCTATCGTCAACTCTATGGTGCACGTTCATCACTCGATCCATAAGTTCAATGGTCGCCTGAGACAGCAGCAGAACAAGATCACTTTCCAGACTCCACGCCAATTCCTGGACTTCACTTCGCAGTTCGTTCAGCTGATGAACGAGAAGCGTGACGACCTTGAAGAGCAGCAAAGACATCTCAACGTCGGTCTGGACAAGCTGAGGGAGACTTTGGCCAAGGTATCGGACCTGAAGAAGAGCCTTGCAGAGAAGAAGTCTGAGCTTGAGAGAAAGGATGCCGAAGCTAGTGAGAAGCTGAACCGCATGTTGGCCGATCAGAAGGAGGCTGAGCAGCGTCGTGCCGCCTCGCTTGAGATCCAGGTCGCGCTTGAGAAGCAAGAGAAGGAAGTTGCTCAACGTCGTGAAGTTGTTATGAGCGACCTTGCCAAGGCAGAGCCTGCTGTAGAGGAAGCGCAGCGCAGTGTCAGCAGCATCAAGCGTCAACATCTGACGGAAGTGAGATCCATGGCCAACCCGCCCACTGCCGTCAAGCTCGCTTTGGAGGCTGTTTGCACCCTCTTGGGCCACAAGATCTCTGCGGACCCTAAGCAAGCATGGAAGGACATCGTTGCCGTCATCCGCAAGGACGATTTCATTGCCAGCATCGTCAACTACGACAACGAACGACAGATGACTGCCGCGCAACGCAAGAAGATGAGATCTGAGTACCTCTCCAACGATGACTTCACTTTCGAGCGTGTCAACCGTGCTAGCAAGGCTTGTGGTCCCCTGGTGCAATGGGTTGAAGCCCAAGTCATGTACTCTGAGATCCTTGACCGTGTTGGCCCTCTCAGAGAAGAAGTCGATCTTCTCGAGGACCAGGCTTTGCAGACTAAGGCAGAGGCGAAGATGATCGAGAACACTCTGACTGAGCTTGAGCAGTCGATCGCGACGTACAAATCTGAGTACGCATCTTTGATCAGTCAGACAGAGGCCATTAAGGGAGAAATGACCCGCGTGCAATCCAAGGTCAACCGCAGCATGCGTCTTTTGGATAGCCTGTCGTCTGAGCGTGTCCGTTGGGAGGAAAGCAGCACCACTTTCGAGGCCCAGATGCGTACACTCATCGGCGATGTCTTCCTGGCGGCCGCGTTCCTCGCATACGGTGGTCTCTACGATCAACAATACCGCCGCGCCATGCTTGAGGACTGGTCGCAGCATCTTGCCGCTTCGGGTGTCCAGTTCAAGACCGACAACCCCATGTCAGAGTACCTCTCCACCGCGGACGAGAGGCAGCAGTGGCACGATAACGCACTGCCTGTCGATGAGCTGTGCACCGAAAATGCAGTCATGCTCAAGAGATACAACAGGTACCCGCTGATCATCGATCCTTCTGGTCGCATCACCGAATTCCTGCAGAACGAGAGCAAGGAGCGCCGTCTTACCGTGACAAGCTTCCTGGATAGCTCATTTGTCAAGCAGCTTGAGAGTGCTCTGCGTTTTGGCAACCCCATTCTCATTCAGGATGCAGAGCATATTGACCCGATTCTCAACCAAGTGTTGAACAAGGAGTACCAGAAGACAGGTGGCCGTGTGCTCATCCAGCTTGGCAGACAAGACATCGATTTCTCGCCAGCATTCAAGCTGTATCTGTCTACGCGCGATCCTTCTGCAATGTTCGCTCCGGATGTGTGCAGCAGGACGACATTTGTCAACTTCACAGTGACACAGAGCAGCTTGAAGACCCAGACGCTCAACGATGTGCTCAAGTCTGAGCGTCCCGATGTCGATGAGCGTCGCTCTAACCTCGTCAAGATGCAAGGCGAGTTCACACACCGTCTGCGCAGACTCGAACGCATGCTGCTTCAGGCCCTTAACGACTCGCGTGGAAACATTCTCGACGATGAGAATGTCATTCAGACGCTTGAGACTCTCAAGAATGAGGCAGCCGAGATTACGGCCAAGGCGGCCGAGACTGAGGGCGTCATGGGCGAGGTCAACACGATCATGAATACTTATGACATCATCGCTCGATCATGCTCGGCTATCTTCGCAGTGCTGGAGCAGCTGTACCACATCCACCACTTCTACCAATTCTCGCTGCAGTACTTTGTCGATATCTTCGAGAAGGTACTCGCGGCTGCTCGCGCTTCGGCAGAGCGTGAGCCTAAGATTCGCGTGGATGCAATTCTCAGAGACCTCTTCAGCACTACCTACCGCGAAACCTCCGTCTCGCTTCTGCAAAAGGACAAGCTGACATTTGCTGTGCTCCTCGCTCAGGCGGCGCCCTTCCCTATGGACAAGTCTATCATTGACATTCTCCTTGACGAGCGCGTCAAGGGTGCTGACATCAGTTCCGACCCTGAGGCCAAGTCGCAAGCGATGACTACCGCTTCAAATATCGGTGTTCTCAAAGAGTCTCTTGCAAAGGCCGATGAGGGTGCCTTCGAGCGCTTCTTCGGCGAAGAGAATGCCGAAACATGCGTACCGGGCTTGCAGGACGAGCGCAACGCCAATACCAAAGCTCTCAAGGAGCTTCTTATGGTCAAGCTTATGAGGATTGATCGTCTCGTGCCGGCGACTGAGCGCTTTGTCGGCACTGTCTTCGGCAACGATTTCCTCGATGTCACTGAAGACCTTGCCCGCATTGTCAAGGAGAATCCGTCAGGCGCGCCAGTTGCTCTCTGTGCCAGCCCTGGATTCGACGCGTCCTACAAGGTCGATCAGCTTGTTGAGCGCACTTCCGCTTCGTGCGCAAACGTTGCCATGGGTTCCAACGAAAGTGTTGCTAGTGCAGACGCCGCTCTTGCCAGTGCTGCAGCCAACGGCTCTTGGGTCCAGATCAAGAACGTCCATCTCGCGGCTGAATGGCTGCAGAATCTCGTCAAGCGCATCGACTCCCTCAAGCCGCACGCCGACTTCCGCCTTTTCCTGTCCATGGAGACCAGCCCCAAGATCCCATCTTCCCTGCTCCGCGCCTCCCGTGTACTCATGTACGAGCAGCCCGCCGGCATCCGCGCCAACATGCGCGACTCGCTCTCTTCCCTGCCCGACAAAGCCGTGCAGCAGCCCGTCGAAAAGGCGCGCGTTCACTTCCTACTCTCCTACCTGCACGCCGTCGTGCAAGAACGCCTACGCTACGCCCCGCGCCTGGGCTGGAAGGGCTTCTGGGAATTCAACGACGCCGACTACGAGTGCTCCGCCTTCGTCATCCAGTGGTGGGTCGACGCGCTCGCGCGCGGCCGCTCCAATATCGCCCCGCGCAGCATTCCCTGGAAGCTCCTGCGCGTGCTCGTCACGGAGCTGTACGGCGGCAAGGTCGACGACGCGGGCGACTTCGCCGCGCTCACGGGCCTGGTGTCCAAGACGCTGACGCCGGACGCTTTCGAGGAGGGCTTCAATGTCATCGGCGAGGTTGCGGGTGACAACAGTGTGGGCATCGCGCTGCCTAGCGGCACCAGCAAGGCGGACTTCTTGGCTTGGGTCAACAAGGAGCTTCCTGAGCGCGAGCCGCCGACGTTCTTGGGCTTGCCGGCGAATGCGGAGAAGTTGCTGCTTGTGGCGCACGCGGAGGATATGTTGAAGGGGATGAAGAAGGTGATGGATGTGTTGGATGAGGGGGAGAGCGTAATGGCTGAGGTGGAGTGAAGATGACAATCGGGGTGAAGGATCCGTGGTTTTGCATTTTGTTTTTCTGTTTTTGCACGTCTTTTTCTTTCGTTTTCTCTCTATTTGAGACCTTGATGCATTGCGGTGGTGTCGTTTTGCAACAGGGCATGCTTTCTCGCATCTGCTGTTTTGCGTCTATACCCACAGATGGTTTTCGTGCTGCTAGGAAGCGTTGTATCTTTGGGAGTGTTTTGGCTTTTGAGGATTGTAGATATAGAGTTTAGGCGTTTGGCATGTTACAATGCATATTTTGTTACAATTACATTGGTTCTGACTTGTTATCGTGATGCTATGCGACCGTGATTACAGCGTGGGATGGGTTCTGAGGTCTGTGACGGCCTTGGATTGGTGGACATAGCTACCACCGGGAGTGTGGTAGATGGGTATGGTCAGCTCAACTAATGAGGTAGAATGGGTATATGCTTTATCTAATGAGATATCGAAGAAGAGGCTGTGGTGGCCTCTTGTTGTGAATGTGACAGTTATGGTACAGTGCGTTGGTTTGCAGGGCTCTTTCTTCGTTGTTCTTACATTTCTTGACTTAATTAAGCCATTGGTGAGAAGAAGGCCAATGGGGCCCACAATGGCTACATCTGATACAATTGAAAGGCCCAGTACCCAATGGCACAGATACACGTCCATTTGTTATCCATTCAATAATCATGAAAGATGTTTTTGTGAAGATAATGGTGTTTTGTGACACCCTAACCCGTACCCTGAAATTACGACATCACGTGCTCTGGGTCATGACCAAACAAAATGCTGGGCTGCACGAAAGAAGCGCTCCCAACGGTAAGTAAACCTCCCAGATTCTACATGTCGTCACCGTCGGTACGATTAACTTTATTCTCACATGTCAACACGTGTAGGAGAACGTTTCTAGGTTGTCGGTGCGAGGAAACAATTGACATCATTGACACTAACAACATCGAGCGAGTCTGGAACCCTGCTGCCCGACCGGCAAGACTGGGCTGGGCCTACGCGCGTTCCCTTGTGTGTTTTGCTGTCGCAAGCAAATAGAGCTGATGGCCAACGCGTGTTACGCGTTGTTGAGGATCATCGCCTGGTCAGGTAAAGGAGGATGTCGATGAGACAGACCCCAGCCAAACAACAGCGGTGGGCGGATCCCTGCAGCCGCCACGGTCATGCAGGAACAAGCCGAAAAGAAGTGGCATGGAACAAGGGAATACAGACAGGCATCAGCCTTGGTCAGAGAGCACACACCCTCTCAGCAACAGCTCTGTCCAATCTTCAGCTCCAACGACAGCAGACTTGAGCTGATGACGATTGAGCCCAAAGAGTCCGACCGAAACTCGCACGTGCCCTTGGCCAGACTTTTGTAGCGCAGTCTCATTTCTCGCTAATGATGCGTGTCGGCTGCTTGCACCAGGGCGGATCGGCGACAGGGTTGGCGGAAGGCTTCGTGCAAGCCTTTTTTCGCTCGACGCCTCTCGACGCCCTCTGGGTCGCCCAGCACGGCAAGCGTGCCGTAAAGCGCGAGCGGCATGGACAAGCAGAGGAACATAGCTACTGTATAGTGGAATATGCAGGCGGGTGGTAGTATTGTCTGCGTGGCGGTGGCAGCACCGAGGAGGACGGGCAGACAGAGATTTTGCATGTGAAAAGTTTCTGTTTTTCTGCAGCGTGCATGCATAAACATTAGTTTAGAGTAGGTAGCAGTAAGTTATTATTGCGTGGAAGGTGGCGGATGTGTGACGATTTTCTTCTTCTTCTTGTTATTGTTGAATGGAGTACGGTACGGCGGTGTCTATCGGTCCCTGGGTGTGTCTTCTCCAAGCAGAGCTCACGCAAAGTCTCCGCTCCATCATACGCAACTCCATACTACTGGCCCCCCTCCCCCCCACGCAAGAGAGTTAGAGAGCTCTCTCTCTCTCTCTCTCTCTCTCTCTCTTTCTCCAAGTCGCCCGGCCGTGTCGTCCCACTCTCACTCACTCGCTCTCCACCCAAGCAATACCTTACCCTCGCGCTCTCTCTCTCTCCTCAAGCCCTGACTTGCCTGCCTACCTCATTCTGGTCACCGCCTCACTTCCTGTATACAGTACTACACCACACTCTGCGGTGCTGACAGCTCACTCACATCCACTAATCCTCATACAACGCCCGTTTCGCTTGCCTCACCAGTCAGCAGCACCCCGCGTAAGGCTACGCTAGAGTCATCCACATAGCTTTTCAACACCCGGCCTACTTCTCTGCACCACCTCTTGCCATTCCGAACGCCGATTCCGGCCAGCTACTCGATCTCTCTCCCACCACCACCCCACTGCCTCGACCGCAGGGCGTGAGACGACCAGGCAGCACCAGCATTGTCATCCGCTCTGCATCAATCTCCCCTTGGACTTCTCGCATACACCACCGTGACGTCGGAATTACGCGCACTACCTGCGACCATCACGGAGATAGACGGTGGATTACTTCTGCACAGAGGACTTTCCACTAGCCAGCACGACCAGCGCAGCTGTGAAGAAGCAGCGCCTTGATTCCAAGCTTCTCTTGACCACCACCTCTCGTCACAATGGCCACCGGTCAGAGCGCTGGCGTGCGTTTCGCCGCAGAAAATCAAGAGATTGCTCCCGAACATAGCCTGGAGGACATCCAAATGTCCAACGACAGGAGGAGAGACGACATCAACCCGGCCACCGAGCAGGAGCTGGCGCAATTGAAGACCACTCTGCAGAATAATATTCAGAATGCTCGTATGCAGCATCATGCATTTGAGCCTGTGTCGCTTCCAGGCTCAATGCCTGTCTCTAGAGTATGCAATTTCTCCATCCAAACCTTAATCTACATATGCTGACTCGCCTCTAGGTACCATCGGGCACCAACTCTGGTGTTGCGACACCAAATCGGAGACATATGACCGCTGGCTCGACCGAAGCGTCACCCAGACCGTCTCCTCCGACCACAGCCGTACACTCGCCTCCTCTTACTCCTGCCGCCACCAAGAGCCGTGACAGCAAGCCATTCTTCAACAACCAGCCGCAACTACCACGGCCTATGCCGGATGTTATGACACCGCAGAGATCGACATCACCTCAAAGAGCACCTACTTCTGCGCCTGCCTCAGAGCAATCGGGTGCAATTCCTGCGCATCCAAAGCAAGGCCCTAGATTCTCGATTGGTCCCAGCGGAGACTCGGAGCCGCCTTCTTCTGACGTGAGCCCTTCTACCACTGCTCCTGGTACACCGGCTATCCAGGCCTCATCGCATCTTAGGCAACAATCTACTACAGACCAGCGTTTCAGGTTCGGCAACCGCGATCCTGCGCAAGGCTTCCCCAACTCTGGCACAACACCCGTCACGATGCCTTCTACTGTCTCTGGACTGCCCCGATCTATGGGATCATTCGGCAGCGGGACCACATTGAACGAGCCAAAGCACGAAAGCAAGCGATCAAGCTTCTTTGGCGGCAGCAAGAAGCACGACGATGACAACCATGAGAAGTCTGCGAGCTCAAAATCTAACCTCAAGCGTTTCTTCAAGATCGGCGACTACAAGCACAAGGACAAGGAGAAGGAGAGGGAGAAGGAGGCCAAGCGCAGGTCGGAGTCAAGAGACGGCACAAGGACGCCATCCACCAGTGGCTCACAAACACCGAATATTCCATTTGCGGATGACCACGGGCTGGTCTCCAAATATGGCAAGTTTGGCAAGATACTCGGTTCTGGTGCTGGTGGCTCAGTTCGCCTCATGAAGCGTACTGGTGATGGCACCACGTTTGCTGTGAAGCAGTTCCGCGACCGCCATGCGTATGAATCCGAGAGGGAGTACAACAAGAAGGTCACTGCAGAGTTCTGCATTGGATCGACACTACACCACGGCAACATTATCGAGACCATCGACATCATTCACGAGAAGGGCAAGTGGTACGAGGTCATGGAGTACGCTCCATTCGATCTTTTTGCCACGGTGATGACAGGAAAGATGTCAAGAGACGAGATCACGTGCGCCACCTTACAAATCGTGAGCGGCGTGTGCTATCTTCACCAGATGGGCCTCGCACATCGCGATCTGAAGCTTGACAACGTCGTTATTAACGAGCATGGTATCATGAAGTTGATCGACTTTGGAAGTGCCGTTGTGTTCCGCTATCCGTTCGAGAACGAGGTCGTTCTGGCGACAGGTGAGAAGGAACTGAACATCCTGCGAAACGTACTCAGCTAACATCAAACAGGCGTCGTCGGCAGTGACCCATACCTTGCACCCGAAGTTTACGACAACCAGCGTTACGACCCTCGACCTGCAGACATCTGGTCAATAGCAATCATATTCTGTTGCATGACCCTTCGCCGTTTCCCCTGGAAAGCGCCTCGCATCTCCGACAACTCTTACAGACTCTTCGTTTCTCCTCCTGATCCCGAGCAAGAGCGAACTCTGGAGGCAAACCGTCGCTCCATGACTCCTCACACCCACCGCGACGACTCCAAGCGGGGCACCCAATCCGAGCCTGCATCCCGCAACCCCACCGGTCCCAGTGAGACCGGCTCAGAGCAACCTCCGCGCACAGAACCTGCTTCCCGCCAATCCACCAACTCGAACTCCGAACAAGGCACCATCAAGGGTCCCATGCGTCTGCTGCGCTTGCTACCCCGTGAGACCAGACACATCATCGGTCGCATGCTAGAGCTCGACCCTCGCAAGCGTGCGACCATGGACGAGGTACTCGCCGACCCTTGGGTACAGAACGCCCTCGTGTGTCGCCAAGAAGACGCAGGCACCGTTTTCAGAGCACCCGGCCACAGCCACGCGCTGCAACCTGGCGGCGGCGGCGACAAATAAGCTAGGAGAAAGGAGAGACGATACTACGAAAAGGCAACCACATCAATCAACAATAAGATTGCGACGACTTGACGTATCACCACGGCCATCAAAGAAGGGCAAAAGAGGAAAGGAAAGGGAATCTGCGTATATTATCGATTCTTGTAATGGAAAAAACTAGGAAATGGCATGGAAGGTATGGGTTGGATGGGTGGCTGGAACATACGTGGATAAAATATCTTTGTGTACGGGGTTGTGCACCTGCTGGGAGCTCGGGTCGATTTATCGACTCTCGTGCGACCCTTCGACACCGGGGGAATATGTTCTCGTCTGTCGGTTTATTTTACGACGACGACGACGACGACGACTGCTGCTGCTCTCCTCTTTTGTTATATTTACTTACTTAGTGTGTGGCTTTGTTTGATAGCTTTGCTTTTCTTCCTCACCAGATTACGAATGATACCATATATGCTTTTTATTGCTCTCGAACAACCGCGGTAAAGAATTCTCCCAGTACGTATCTGGCAATTGCATGTAACTAACTGGCAGCCGATTAAAAGGCCAGGCGAGCATGTCAATACATGTACTGCAGCTCTCTCACGTTTCCCTCCTGTTCCGTGCTCAATCTTGACACACCCTCTCATCATGACACCGATACCGCACCGCCTTAGAACCTCAATGCACTTTGTCAAAAGTCGATCACCTGTATATAAAGAATCTGTCGGCGGAATTGGCGGGATTGGAAATCAATGCAGTCAACTACTCATACCTCGAAGCCATCAAGGGCACGTCTCGGTTCACGGTCCGCATCTCCCCCACAAGAACGTGTAATGTGCGGGCGAAAAGATCCACTTTGGCACAACCGCAGGGCGGAGTCGCTGTTTCTGGTGAGGGCCCGTAAAGGCAATTCTAAGCCCCAAGGACGGTGAGAGTGTTCGCTCTTATGTCATGTCATGTCATGGGCGGTGCGGAGAGCGGAGTTTTATTGTTTGGAGCTGGACATGTGCGATGTAGATCCACCCTACGCCTGCGTGAGGCGGGATTCGGACTGCTTTTGTGCGAGCCGGTAGGTGTTTGACTACATGTGATTTTTTGTTATCTACCTGTACTCTTCTTTTCTTTTCCTTAAGAGACTGTGAACCTTTGGGTTGTTTATATTTTTGGGTCTTGCCTTCTCTTTGACAACGACCTCCTTCAACTCCAGCAGCTGGCTCGGTAACACGACAGGCTCGACTTGGTCTGCGGACCTTGAACTCAACGCATCAGACTTTTACAAGAACTCACGTCCAACATGGGTCTCGAACATCGTAATGGCGGCTCTTCCACCGCCGTGCTGGAAGAACCCATGGAGATGCAACCAGCCCTGCTCAAGCAAGACAGGCCCATCGTCTCAACCCAGACACCATCTAGCATCGGAGGACGCAGTTTGAACGAGGATGCCAACTCACAAGACCGCAATGAGACTCTGCCCTCCCCTACGATCGCGCCGACAGAGAAGTTGGAGACCTGGAACAGTCCCCGAAGGAACCTCTACCGCTTCCCGGCTGTCCTCTGGGCTTTTGCTGTCATGGGTATGAACGATGCCGCGTACGGTGCTGTCATTCCTTACTTGGAAGAGTACTACGGCCTTTCTTACACCGTCATCTCGCTCATCTTCCTATCGCCTTTCGTCGGCTACACTCTCGCAGCTGTGGTCAACAATGCCGTCCACATGAAGTTCGGCCAGCGAGGCGTGGCTTTCATCGGTCCTCTCTGCCATCTCGTCGCCTACGTGATCATCGCAGTGCACCCGCCCTACCCCGCCCTCGTCATCGCATACATGATTGCCGGCTTGGGCAATGGCATTGAGGACTCCGGCTGGAACGCCTGGGTAGGCGCAATGGCCAACGCCAACGAGTTACTCGGCATCTTGCACGGCGTCTACGGCGCAGGCGCTGTCATCGCGCCTCTCGTCGCCACCACCATGATCACCCAAGCTGGTCTGCCCTGGTACTACTGGTACTACGTGATGGTCGGCGCCGCTGCCCTCGAACTTGGTACCTCAGTAGCAGCCTTCTGGACCGCCAACGCAGCCGCTTTCCGCGCCACGCACCCTCGCACCTCAGAAGCTGGTGGCTCGCGTCTGCGCGAAGCCGTCGCTCGCCTGCCCGCTGCTCGCACGACCTGGATCGCCGCCTTATTTCTGCTGGGCTACGTGGGCGCCGAAGTCGCGCTGGGCGGCTGGATCGTGGTGTTCATGATGGACGTCCGCAACGGCGCGGCCTTCGCGTCAGGAATGGTCGCCACGGGCTTCTGGCTGGGCATCACAGTCGGCCGGGTCGCCCTGGGCTTCGTGACGCCGCGCATCGGCGAGAAACTCTCCATCATAATCTACCTGCCCATCTCCGCCGGGCTCCAGCTACTCTTCTGGCTCGTGCCGCAATTCTACGTCTCCGCTGTCGCGGTGTCGCTGCAGGGCTTCTTCCTGGGTCCTCTGTTCCCGGCTGCGGTGGTCGTGATGACGCGACTGCTGCCGAAGCACTTGCACGTGTCGGCTATCGGGTTCGCGGCGGCGTTTGGAGGCAGTGGAGGGGCTATCTTCCCATTTGCGGTGGGAGCGCTGGCGCAGGCGAAGGGTGTGCAGGTTTTGCAGCCGATTATTCTGGCGATTTTGGTGGTGATTTGGTTGCTTTGGTGTGGGTTGCCGAAGACGGGGAAGAAAAAGGAGTAGTGTTGTGGTGAAGCCTGAAGAACGATCCGAGCAGTACTGCTATTATAAAGTAGCAGATGAAAGGATGATAATTTACCACAGATGAAGACTGTTTCGTTTACTCAGAATCATGATGACTTGCCGCAGCTCAGAGGATACTATGTATTATTGTGTGATAAATATATGCAGTGGCAGGCTAGGTACACACGAATCCGGAGGCAGTGGTCTGTAAAGCAATGATCTTGGCTGCTTCCACGTTGATCGCTGTCACTTCCTTCCCTCAGAAGACTGTCGAGGCCGCCTGCCAATTTTGAACGGGATCAAGATGTTGATCTCGGTTCTTGCAGCAGCGGCTACGATGATGGACGATGCAACCATTCCTTACGGCACATGTATATGTCACTGGACATCGAGCTCTTTGAACCTCAGCACATTGACTTCGCATCCATAACCGTCATTGATCTTTGCGCAAACCGCCACTATGTCAGGTGTACAAAATGAAGTACTCGCTGATGTGGACCACATCACTTTCGCCAACTTAGAGAGGCATGATCGGCGACTGAGAGTTTGCCCTGACTGGGCACAGGAACATATCACTGGCAATGGCTTGATTGGCCTGACCAACGACGTACACCCGGTGTTTGAGGCAAGTAGATTCGGACACGGCTTCAGCCTACAGGACACAGAACAAGCTCGCCGTTTAGCCTCACGTCTGCTGGAAGCAGACTGCGGTCTACCATTTTGGCGGGCTTTGATGTCCGACGGAATCATGCTTGACTCGGCATTGGAGGAGCGAGAAGCCGACGCTTCGGATATCCGAACGTGGACATTCGACGAGGCAAAGGCTCTACAGTCTGAGATGGACAATCCTGTCATGAGGATGCAGCAAGCGCGAACATCAGATAGAGAGCTGGCCCTGCCTGACCCACCAGAAGCGCTGACGAGCGGCCAAATCGACAAGACCAAAGCGGACTTACGGGAGTTGGCACGATACGTTTACTATGCAGCCGGAGAGAACGCAGACGGCTCAAGATGTGAGACAAATTGGCACTTGAGAGTCTCTCCGCCCTTTCGAGGCTCGCCCAGCAGAATCGTGATTAGCGCGGAAGAGTTGCGCATGCATTCAGCCGCTATGGAAGGGGATGTGGTATGCCAGGCCGGGGCGTCCATCTCTTTGGGATTCAGGTTTCTACAACTGCTGGCGCATGCTGCAGTCGGCGCTGCACTTTCGGGACCCGAGTGCAACTGGAGTACCAAGTACAGATTCAACGGCGACCCAATCATCGGTTCGGAGATTCGTATGCTGGAATGTTGTACGTTTGGCGGAGTGATCCGGCGCGAACAGGAACAGGAACGGGTCGCAAGAAGCCATTATACCATCAACGGAGTGGAAGGCGTTCCTGGACTTTGGTTCGCATACTCGGATTTTCCTGGTATGCATCTGATGGACATGATCGGGAATATACCTGACGACGAAGATGAGCAGCTTTGGCAAGAAGACCATGGGCCTTTCTACCACCGCGAATGGCAAGTGTCGTTCTGGTGGCTTCTCGGCCTGCTGTCCGATCGTTTCTGGGACAGCGATGTATCCAGCAGAGGCCAAGCGGCCTTGACACCTCCGATGGAAGTAGGATATGTGATGCGCAGGGACAACGAGAGGAAGTACGGGCCTCTGCACAGTGAAGAGATACGCGACGGAGTCGTACCAGAGGGCTACAGCATGCTTCCGCGCAGTTACGTGATGGTCAAAGACCACCTGCTTCATGAGGGTTGTCGAGCCAGCTTGTTTGGGGATTTAGGCCTTGAGAGAATGCTCACTAGACCTTTTGACCGTGAGATGGATGTTGACGATGACGGGACGGGAAGCAGTGGGCCAGGCATGACTGAATCCGTTTCCGACAGCGAAAGTGACAGCGACATCGACATGGATGGCGACAGCGACAGCGACAGCACAGCAATTGAGTGGACGGTGGATGCTATGTGATATCGACTGTCTTCCAGTTTTTTTTTTTTAGCATTGGTGAGCGATGGTTGACTTCGCCATGAGCATAGTGGCTGGTTTTGTGTAGAGAGGTGTATTCGTTTGTAGAGTAGGTTATGAGCTTCAATCCGCGCCACTCAGCTGCTTACCATTACCAAAGAAAAGTACCAAGTGTCCTACTATATACAGACAGATAGTCCAGCAACATTTAATATTCACCATGCAAAGCACACGTGATTGCATCTCCGAACGAGCCCGAAGCAGACAAGCGTCGGGCAAGCTCGGACTCATCCCGCATCCTCCCTTCAATCATTGGCAGCTCTTTGCGACGACAGCACGAGGATACCCCCATCGCTACCGCACCCTACACACCTCTCCCACCCACCGTACCGCCATAATGAACGCCTTCCGTGTCGCTCGCGCCGCCCGCCCGGCTTTCAACGCCCTCCGCACCGTCCAGCGCCGTGGATACGCTGATGTGGCCGCCGACAAGATTCAGCTCAGTTTGGCTCTGCCTCACCAGGTACGTTCGAGGAGACTGGAATGCAGGAGTTTGCGAGGGCTGGAGAGATGAGAGGCTGGAGAGAAGAAGGGGAGGGAAGAAAGAGATGGGACTGGTGGTGGAAGATGCTGGATCTTGGAGGGAAACAAGGGACTCCATGGAGAAAGCATATCAGGAAACAGTTGGATGCTGACAATATTTCTGCGCGCAGGCTATCTACAAGTCCCAGGATGTGTACGTGTGATCTCTGAGCGCGCTACCAGCGAGAAGCCGAATTACCGACAGAAATACGGAACTAATACTCGAGAACAGCGTTCAGGTGAACATTCCCGCCGAGTCCGGTGAGATGGGTATCCTCGCCAACCACGTTCCCGCCATCGAGCAGCTCAAGCCTGGTCTCGTTGAGATTATTGAGGAGGCCGGCGCCAGCAAGCAGTTTTTCCGTACGTCAACCCCGCCCAGCCAAGAACCTGGAATTATATGAGGCTGGAATTGCAAGGATATGGACATTCAACTAATGCCAAATGAACACAGTCTCTGGTGGTTTCGCCACCGTCCAGCCCGGCTCCAAGCTCAGCATCAACGCTGTTGAGGGCTACGCTCTTGAGGACTTCAGCGCCGAGGCTGTCAAGAACCAGATTGCGGAGGCACAGAAGATCGCTGGCGGCAACGGTAGCGAACAGGACATTGCTGAGGCCAAGATTGAGCTTGAGGTATGTTCGAATGTTTATGTGACTGTCCGAATTTGAGACTAACATTTTGCCAGGTCCTCGAGAGCCTCCAGGCCGTCCTTAAGTAAGGGTTTACTTCTGTAAATACAGCGTAGATTTGCTGTGTATTATATTTGCGTGTGGTTGAGGCTTGAAAATCTGTCCGCTGCTTCCAGTTTCGTATGCGGGCATTGCTGGTTCCTTCCGGC
Source organism: Cladosporium cucumerinum (assembly GCA_023634325.1). Classification (NCBI taxonomy): domain Eukaryota; kingdom Fungi; phylum Ascomycota; class Dothideomycetes; order Cladosporiales; family Cladosporiaceae; genus Cladosporium; species Cladosporium cucumerinum. Next base: position 1,310,655 of record JALDQA010000002.1, read on the forward strand.
CTGACATTTAGCAGCATAGCCTCCTAAAACCCAACATGAAGTCTCCAGGCGTTCCTCATCACAAGATATCTCGACACCTCATTCCTGAATACCGAAACGTCAAATCACCCAGTCCAGTCATTCCTCACTATTGCTTATCCTCGCAGATCCTGCACCCAATCTATACAACCAGGTCCTCATGTACCGTACGTGACCGTGCTTGATGTCGAGCGACTGCCACTCTTCAGTACTTTGTGAGCGCGATCTGGACCATTACTTTGATGCCGACAAACCTCAAGTCAGCTCTGAGGGAGACTGCAATGAGCTCGACTATCTCGCACAAACTTGTATGCAACATGTCCTTCATGCGATGTCTGCGATTTAATAGCATGCTGAGATCACGATGTCACAGCTCAAGAGCCTTTCCCGGCTATCGCTCAAGTCAAAGCGCAAAGCTTCGAAGCGCTTCGCTACCGCTGGCTCACGCACGCGTCGCGACTCTGCGACAGACGAAGACGAAGAAGTTCTGACGCTCCACTCGTCTCGTTCCTCGACATCTGGGCGATCGAGTATCACAAGCGACAGGGGGAGGTTCTACAAGCTGAGACCTCTGGAGCGTGCCGGGTCGTCGACTCGCACCGTCTATCACGCTCCAGTCTTTGGCTCGCAGATGGGATTAGAGGACTCACAGGTGGACCTGGAAGACCTAAACTCGAGCGCGGGTCACACTCCTTTCGCCGCTACTCCGTCACGAATGTCGATATCGATGTCTACACTGAAGGAGACGCCAGCGGCCGAGCTCGAGGGGATGTCATAGGAGACCAAAGTCGTGCCACCACCACATCCAACAACGCTTTTGGTGAAACGCGGCATACTGAAGCAGAAGCACTCGAGGCAGGAGATTCCGTGGACTCCGCCGGATCCCGATATAGAGCTGCATCACCGGCCCTCCCAGTGCGACAGGTGCGGCTACGGAACGGGCTCGGCGCTGACACCGTCGGTGTCCCAAGATCGTGCGCTGAGCGAGTTGGTAGCCAGACTACACGCTGCAGAAGTTGCGGCGGAGGTCGGAGTCGAAGGTCTACAACCGAACGGCCTTCTTCTGACCGACAGCGGCTCGTCGTCGGACAAGTCTGCTACGGGTGTCACAGCAAAGAAGGTGGAATCGCCGGCAGAGCAGTCGACAGCTGCCACCGAACCTGTGCAGCAAGATTCTCAGATCAGCCCCAAGGGTGCACACAAAGTGCGGTGCATGTCGAATGCTCGGACTCCAAAGGCTTCAGCAGAGACGTCTGCGACCACGCTGCCAGTCGACAAGTCGACCGCAACCCCAAGGTCCCGCTTCCACGAAGATGTTCCGAATGCAGCCATGAGCACGCCTACTCTCATAATGACACCAAATCCTGCCCCAGATCCATTCGTCGAACGATATTCAGCAGCTACGACGGCTCCACATCTTCCTACAACACCGATGAATCCCCCACCGAACCATGCCAGCCATCACCTTCATCCCGAGTCGAAACCTCGTACGCGTTACCGCACAATCGCGAAAGTCCGGTCGGGCTGGATGGGTCTTTGGAAGAAGCAGAAAGCAGCCGGCCCCGAGCACTAAAGCGACTTCGGACTCCTCGGGAAAAGCCACTCAGTCAGGTAGCGAGCAGAATCCGAGAGCTTGAGCTGAAGAACGCGATTCCTATGCCAAAGCACTTTCGGTCAGCCGGACACACTCGCCACGATCACGACCACGACAGCGGCAATCACCGCTCGCAGCTCCATCGAGACGAAAAGCCTAACGCTGACATGATTTTCCCGCTTCGCGTGCGTCGCTTCCCACGTAGGGATGCCAGCGGCGCCCCAATCAGACCTGAAACTCCTCTACATCGCTCGGTACCTGAGGAAGAACCCTATATACATTCTCCACAACCTGCCCGATCTATGCCGATGCTTAAAGATCCACCTGAGCACGACTCACACCCAACTCCAAAACCAGAAATTGTCGACCCTTCCTGTAGCAAACATGAGGAAGAGCCCCGTACTAATGCTCTCCAACCTGCTCAATCTATGCCGATGCTTAAAGATCCATCCGAGCACGATTCACGCCCATCTCCTAAGCTAGCGACCCTCGACACTTCACGTGGCAACCAAGATGGGTTTGCAATTGCTTCAGGGTACGGCCGCCGTGCAAGCAGGAACTTTAATGTCCGCCACAACAGCCGGCCCTAGGAAGCCGGCAATGCGCGTATCTCTCCTCAATCGCATTTCCTTGGAACAATCAACAACTGTGCTAGGCACGGACGCCGTCCTCCGACAGCTGCACTCATAGGACCAACAAAAGATATGGTCGAGCGGAATCGAAGTGGTGCGTACGTCCCTGTTGGCAAAGTTTACCGATCGCAGCTAGAAGCAACAAGTCCTTGGTCGTTCGCAGAGAGAGCTAAGCGTTTACATGCAGAAGACGTGTGCCCTGACTGCGCCACCGAGCAAAGCCTGAAGAGGCAGGCGAGTGCGAAGGCTCGCGATGACATCTTGCAGGCTGCTTGGCATTTCCATGGAGCTCCTCCACACGCGTCTATTCCTGGACCTCCTCCTACGACCGTGAGTGGCCCGGTACCTGTGGCTGCAGTGGAGATGATCACGGACACTGGTGCGATTGTTGTCGTTCAGCACGAGGGATTACTCGATCGTGTGGCAACCGATCCACGCAGGGGACCTCTTACTAGAGCTTCGACCCAGAGGTTGTCAGAAAACTTGGCCAAAGTCTCAAAAGCTGTTGCTCAACTAGGCTCTGTGGATGAGAACCCGGCACAGACCGACACGGTCACCCATCTTGCTCAAGCCGACAGACTTGAGCCACCGCCCTTGAGGCCCCACAAGATCAAGTCTTGTTCCATGAGCGAGCTCCTCGATGAATTACATACAATCGCGGCCAGTATGAACATCGACATATCAGGCCCCGCGAAAAGAGAATCGCTTGCACAGGGTCAAAGCTACATTACGCCCGTCAGTTTTCCTTTCACCAGCTTTGATGCCGAAGGCTTGTTGAGCGAGCCCACGACACCAGGTGACATGTCTGTGAACCCAGATCACGTAGCTGAAGCCCCGGATGAGGTCTTTTACACCCGCGGAATAAAACCAGAACAATCGTGGTCTCAATTCGCGGATCCCGAAAGCCTGTTGAGCGAACCAACCTCGCCAGGTCCCATGAACGAGGAAGCTTTAGCAAAAGCGATAGCCGAGCACATACGCAGCCAGAAATCGAATAACAAGTCACGCTCGCCGCCATCTACATACGTCACTGCGCTTCCTACACGCAACAACTCCATACCAGAGCATGTGCCGCTCCCTTCTTCCATTTTCCGCGCCACCGACTTTTCTCCAAATACTGCGGCTACGGCTACACAACGCCCAGGTAGAAGTCTGGTCGTTTCGCCATTCTCACGTCCCACTCCTCGCCTCGCCCCAGGCCATTATCCTTCGTCTCCATATATGTCATCGCCATGGTCGGTCCGAAGCCCGAAACCCGTCAAACGCGTTCGCACGATGAATCGATGGCCTCCAGAGCATGACATCTCGTCTTCACCGGTGTCACAAACGTCTGACTCAGACCAAGCGAATATCGCGACGGAGCTGCATAGGGCTGTGCAAGAAGTTGCTACTAAAGAGAGGGATTTGCACAGGGCTGTGAGGGAAGCGGCGGAGATGGAAAGAGGGTTGAGGAGGGGAGTTATGATGCAGGGGAAGAAGGGTGATATGTCAAGAGGGTAGGAGTAGGTTTGTAGAGTTGACCTATGTAGTCCTGAGTTTCCTGTAAGACCGATGAAGGTGTTGACCTTTGTGCAGAAAGTCTGCACTGTACCTTCATCACTTTGCGTTGGCTTCATGGGTCTTGCCAAATATATGAAGCTACAAAGTAGGAAAAGAATTTCAGACAAAAATGGAACTCTTTTCGTCAAATCTGGCCTGTAATATCCAATCGTAGTCATGTCGAAAATTAGACTGTGCAGTATGGTTTGCATAACATACTAGACGTAAACAGAACAGCAGAGTCTCATCAAGTAACGCCGGGCATTCAAAGTCCGATGTTCGGCAACTCAATGACTCCATCTTCGGCCAAAAGTGTCCCGCCAAAACGCCAGCCAGCTAAAAGAAACACCCCACCACGTTTGGATGTTGTTTGTCCGTGCTCTCAATAATTCTACCAGGTTTCTTTGGCGCAGTGACAAGACATACCCTGATCAACAATCACTCTTTGCGACCCATACGGCCTTTACGATCTTACCGGACTACTTTGCCCAGAATGGCTGGACCCAAATACTTGACTGGCGATAAGGCCGGTATTGACGCCTTCATTGACCAGTTCGATGTAAGTTGCTGAAATGTGTGTAATGCTTGCGCATATACTGATTGTTGTAAGGTCTTCCTCTTCGACTGCGATGGTACGCATACCCAACTCAACAAATGATCAATCGACCTGCCTACGCAGAACAGAAAGATGAAGGAGTCAGGAGTCGGTAGGCTGATGATACGAGAAGGATAGGCGTGCTCTGGTCCGGCGAACACCAGTTCCCAGGCACAGCAGAGACAATCAACATGTTGCGCAGCAAAGGTATGGATTAAGAACATTCGCATATACGGCATGAGTGCAAGTCGCTCACGGGAGACTGGTTAGGCAAGCAGCTGGTCTTCGTGACAAACAACAGCACCAAATCTCGCGCGGACTACAAGAAGAAGTTTGACAAGATGGGCATCACTGCGTCAGAGGTATGTGTGGACACTGGCCTCTATCGACAGGAGGGTAAAGCAGCAACTGACACCCATCAAAGGAGGAAGTCTTCGGATCTTCCTACAGCGCCGCCATCTACATCGCCCGCATCCTTAAGCTCGAGGCCCCTAAGAACAAGGTCTACGTCATGGGCGAGAGCGGCATGGAGCAAGAGCTTGAATCCGAAGGCGTCCCATACTGCGGCGGCACCGACCCTGCCCTCCGCCGCGACATCGAGCCCGAAGACTTCGATCGCATCGCTAGCGGCGAGGTCCTTGACGAGAACGTCGCCATCGTGCTCACAGGTCTGGACTACCACATGAACTACCTCAAAGTCGCCTACGGCCAGGCTTACCTCCGCCGCGGTGCGAAGTTCCTCGCCACCAACATCGACTCCAGCCTGCCTAGCGCTGGCACTTTGTTCCCTGGCGCTGGCGCCGTGAGTGCTCCGTTGGTGAAGGCTTCGGGACAGGAGCCCCTGGCGCTTGGCAAGCCCAGCCAGGCTATGATGGATGCGATTGAGGGCAAGTTTAAGTTTGACCGCAAGAGGGCTTGCATGATTGGTGACAGACTCAACACTGATATTCAGTTCGGTATTGAGGGTGGGCTGGGAGGTACGCTTTGTGTACTGACTGGCGTGAGCAAGAAGGAGGATTTCTTGGCTGAGGGTGCCAGTGTGGTTCCCAGCGCGTACTGCGATAAGCTTGGCGACCTTCTTGGATGAATGTGAGTGTTGACGAGAGCATGCCAGCCACGTCGCGATGAGAAGAATTGAGCATGATAGACGTTAGAAATCTACGCATGGATTTGTGAATAACCTCTGAGCACAAACTACAATCTCGTCTTTTGGGTGATTCAGACAATCGTATACCAGATCCAAATGCATAGTAGTTGGGGCCGAACGGAAGACGGGCAGAAGCACGTGCTTTTACCTTGATGGTCTTGTCAGATACATCATCATATACGGTGTCACGTGAAGCCCTGCGAAGTGAACAATGGCATGTGTACAACCAAATTTCCACCTGAAGCTAAGAATTCCGTCCTTTTGCCTCTTTAGATAACTCTATCACACTCACTCTTCATTTGTGATGGCTCTCATGTATGCAGGTGGACTTTCACATCACATGGTCCAAGCGCGTGATGCCTGAGGCCAACTTCCTGGGGGGGGGCGGAGATGATTGTGGAAGTCATTGGAAGAACATCGAAGAGCAAAATATTCGGCTCGAACGTTCCAGCAATCGTGCTTGCGAATGTCATAAGGAAGCCTTTCAGCCTCATCAACTTACACTCTCCTCACTACATCACATTTACTGTTATACCCGGCCTTTGCCATCCCATACCACTCCATCACCTCTACTTTCCGTCACGCATCTTCTCTCGTGACTCCGCAAATCGTAAGTCGCTCTCAGACCACCACCTCAAACGCCGTCGCCGTCGCCGTCGCCGCCGTTGTCCAGGGCAATCAATCAATCTCTGCAGCCAACGTTTATACCGCTTGCGCCGCCTCGAAGACCAATTGCTTACATCTTCCATCTAGACACACCCCTTCTCTATCTAAACCCTACACACAACCGCTATCATGGCCGAGACCTTCGAGTTCCAGGCCGAGATCTCTCAGCTTCTCTCCCTCATCATCAACACTGTCTACTCCAACAAGGAGATCTTCCTCAGAGAATTGATCTCCAACGGTTCCGATGCTCTTGACAAGATCCGCTACGAGGCCCTTTCCGACCCCAGCAAGCTCGACTCAAACAAGGACCTCCGCCTCGACATCATCCCCGATGAGGCCAACAAGACCCTCACCATCAAGGATACCGGTATTGGCATGACCAAGGCCGACCTTGTCAACAACCTTGGTACGATCGCCCGCTCCGGCACCAAGCAGTTCATGGAGGCCCTCACCGCCGGTGCCGACATTTCCATGATCGGTCAGTTCGGTGTTGGTTTCTACTCCGCATACCTTGTTGCCGACCGCGTCACTGTCGTCTCCAAGCACAACGACGACGAGCAGTACATCTGGGAGTCAAGCGCCGGTGGCACTTTCTCCATCAAGCACGACACCGAGGGCGAGCAGATCGGCCGCGGTACCAAGATCATCCTCCACCTTAAGGATGAGCAGACCGACTACCTCAAGGAGGCCAAGATCAAGGAGGTCGTCAAGAAGCACTCCGAGTTCATCTCCTACCCCATCTACCTTCACGTCCTGAAGGAGACCGAGAAGGAGGTCCCCGACGAGGAGGCTGAGGAGTCCAAGGACGAGGAGAACGACAACAAGCCCAAGGTCGAGGAGGTCGACGACGAGGAGGAGGAGAAGAAGCAGAAGACCAAGAAGGTCAAGGAGAGCAAGGTCGAGGAGGAGGAGCTCAACAAGACCAAGCCCATCTGGACCCGCAACCCCAGCGACATCTCCCAGGAGGAGTACGGCGCTTTCTACAAGTCGCTCTCCAACGACTGGGAGGACCACCTTGCCGTCAAGCACTTCTCCGTTGAGGGTCAGCTCGAGTTCCGCGCTGTCCTCTTCGTGCCCAAGCGCGCTCCCTTCGACCTCTTCGAGGCCAAGAAGACCAAGAACAACATCAAGCTCTACGTCCGCCGCGTCTTCATCACTGATGATGCCACCGACCTCGTTCCCGAGTGGCTCTCCTTCGTCAAGGGTGTGGTCGACTCTGAGGATCTTCCCCTCAACCTGTCCCGTGAGACCCTCCAGCAGAACAAGATCATGAAGGTCATCAAGAAGAACATCGTCAAGAAGACCCTTGAGCTGTTCACCGAGATCGCCGAGGACAAGGAGCAGTTCGACAAGTTCTACACTGCCTTCTCCAAGAACATCAAGCTCGGTGTTCACGAGGACAGCCAGAACCGCAACACTCTTGCCAAGCTCCTCCGCTACAACACCACCAAGTCTGGCGAGGACCTTACCTCCCTCACCGACTACGTCACCCGCATGCCCGAGCACCAGAAGAACATGTACTACATCACTGGCGAGAACCTCAAGGCCGTCGAGAAGTCTCCCTTCCTTGACGCCCTCAAGGCCAAGAACTTCGAGGTTCTCTACCTCACCGACCCCATTGACGAGTACGCCTTCACCCAGCTCAAGGAGTTCGACGGCAAGAAGCTTGTCGACATCACCAAGGACTTCGAGCTCGAGGAGACCGATGAGGAGAAGAAGGAGCGTGAGGAGGAGGAGAAGTCCTTCGAGAGCCTCACCAAGTCCCTCAAGAACGTTCTCGGCGACAAGGTCGAGAAGGTTGTTGTCTCCCACAAGCTCGTCAACTCCCCCTGCGCCATCCGCACTGGCCAGTTCGGTTGGTCCGCCAACATGGAGCGTATCATGAAGGCCCAGGCCCTCCGTGACACCTCCATGTCCTCTTACATGTCTTCCAAGAAGACCTTCGAGATCTCCCCCAAGAGCTCCATCATCAAGGAGCTCAAGAACAAGGTTGAGGCCGACGGCGAGAACGACCGCACCGTCAAGAGCATCACCACTCTCCTCTACGAGACCTCTCTCCTCGTCTCCGGCTTCACCATTGACGAGCCCGCCGCCTACGCCGAGCGCATCCACAAGCTCGTCTCCCTCGGCCTTAACGTCGATGAGGACGCTGAGACCGCCGACGAGACCGCCACCTCTGCCCCCGCTGAGGAGGTCACCGGCGAGAGCGCCATGGAGGAGGTTGACTAGATTATTGCGTCAAGCAAAGTCCGGGTTAACTGACCTTCACACATTTCATGCATTATGGCTAGAGAAACAATGGGGCGTTCTTGAAAAAAATCATTGAGTAGCTTTTAATTTTGCGCTTTGTACCTTTACGTAGCCACCTCTCACTCATGGGTCCCGCTAAAAAGGGGCTTTATGATATATGAATCTGAAGAAGTTCCAAACATACATGATATTATCTCATCGAAGTGTGCTTTCCAAGTTTTTGTTGTGTTTGTATTGGTTTGTATTGGTTGCTGTCGTGAGATAAGGTCAAGTACTATACAATACACGCAAGTCAAAACACCGCTCATACTGTACGTCCGGGCATCGTTCCCGCTGTACATCAGCCGTACTTGATGAAGGATTAAGATTTCAAGCATGAAATCGCAATCGCCATAAAAAGAACATTATCGCTAATCATGCTTCTCGCTGCATCACAAGGATATTTCTGGCTCGCTTGTACATGTGCAGAAGAGGGAGAGAGAGAGAGAGAGAGAGAGAGAGAGAGCAAATCAAATAGTGCTGGTGGAGTTACCGCTCTGCGAAATACCAGGCCTAGTTGACGAGTCGCTCGTCACGCTGATCACGAAGCTGCCGCTGCTGCTTGTGGACGGGTCTGGGAAGCCACACATTGTGCGTGAGGTGCAGGGCTCAGTTATGGTTGTGGAGCTTTGGCAGGGCTGGGAGGGGGTGTTAGTACATATTTAGGGGAAGTTGGGTGTGTGTGTGGTGAGGGTGACTTACGCTGTCGCCGTTGGGGATAATGGAGGGGAGGGCGTGGTATCCGACGCAGCCAAAGCAGTTGACTGTGACGGTTTCTTTGCTGGAGTAGACGGTGCTTGTGCAGGGGTTGGTTGGTAGGCTGTAGAAGGTCGATGTGCATTGGGCTTGGGTGGGTTGGGTGGTTGAGTTGGTGGAGGTGGAGAGGACTTGGGGCTCGGTGTGGCCTAGGCCGATGGAGGTTACCGATACTGCAGTAGCATCTCCAACTTGATGACCAACTGGTGAAGGGGGAGCGTCTGAGAAACTGGCAGGTGTGGAGAGACATCCTGGACGGCCCCATATCCCAGGTTTGCACGAGTCGAGGGGGACCGTGGGAGCAGGGGGGATTTCTGGAAGCGTGGCTGCTGAGACGGTAGGGTTTTGGACTTGGTGGCCAACCAGTGTAGACGCCGCGTCGAAAATGCTGGCAGGCGTAGAGAGACAACCTGGACGACCCCACATCTCAGGTTCGCACCAGTTGAGAGGGACTGTAGGAGGAGGGGGGATTTCTATATGGGTGGCTGCTAATGGGGTGACTAGCACGGTCGAGGTGGAGGACTCGTGGAGACTAGTGCTTGTGTTCGCACTGATACCATTGTTGTGTCCAGAAAGGGACGGTGGGTAGCCAATGAATACGCGAGAGGCTGTTGTAGTGATGAACGAAGATGGAGTTGGTGCAGTACCTGGCACTTGCTGCGTATTGGAATCGGTGCAGCTGGTGCTGGTGCTCGTGTTCCAGTGTTTGTGATCTTGCCCGCCAGTGATAAGCGGTGGGTTGCCATGAGGTATGTGGATACTATCATATGCTGGAACAGCAGTGATAGCAGGCTGGATGCTTTCGATTGGCATAGTAGTCTGAACGCCAACCGCGTTGTCAGATTGGGAGGTCACCGGGGAAGTCATCACCTCAGTGGCGGTGTTGCCTTCGTAAGGCGTTGTGCTCAGATCCGGAAGATAGATAGGTCGTGTGTTATTTGCCTGCACGGGAATCACCAGGGCTGTATCCGTGAGAGTGACAGTCGACGTGGCTGAAGTCATGTTTGCAGTTGACCTCGAAGTTGTCATGCCCGCAGCATCGCCAGTGTTCCCCAGCCCTGTAGCCGAATCAATCTCATTGGTAACGGGAGTTGTGGGAGAAGTAGTCATGCTCGCACCATACCCTGCACTCCCTGGCCCTGCTGTCGGAACTGTGGCGCCAGGTCCAAAAGCAGCACAGCCCGCGGGGATCTCGGAACCAGGGGCAGTGTTGGAGAAAGTATTGCCGTTGTACGCTTGCTGCTCGGAGCTGGTCTGATCGGCGAACACAGTTGTAGTAATCCAGACAGTTTGAGCAGAACGCTCATTGGAGAAGGTGCCATTTTGAGCCAAGTTAGTGACAGGAAGAGCGGGTTCTGGGTCCCCTCGGGTCAACGCCACGACTGGTCCATCGGTGGGGAATGTTCTGAGATCATATGTCTCGGCGAGACTGGACTGGGTGACAGTAGTGGTGGTGGGAGTGGTCGCCTCTATTCCAGTCGTGGTATTGGAGAAGGCGTCGCCCCATGTGTTTACAGCTGAGCTTGACTCCTGGGTGTGGGCGAGCCTTTTAGAGGAATTAGCTGCTTTTTCTCGTTCATATCACATCTATCAGACTTACCGGGCAAGCTGCGCAACCACTGGAAGAATGTTGGTCAGCCTCATGTTGGCCGATTGTCGAGTGCTGGGGATGATTGATCGATCAGAGCTGTGTGATATTTCAAGAGCCTCAAGAAAGAGTTTCAAGAACCAGGACCGCTTGAGCTCGTTCTTGGTGTTGGTAGTGGTGTGATGGGGATCAGAAAGGATCGAGGGAGGCTGCAAGTACTTATCTTACAGGCGGACTCGAAGCAAACTGCATCTCATGCCAAATCACCGTGAACAGATAAGCAAGTGAAGGTACAAACATTAGTATGGGATGCACATGTCCACATCGTGGGCTATGGATGAGTTGGTGAAGTGAAGCAAACTTTACGTGCAAGAGAGTCCGTCTTTGTTCGTTCATGTGCATTGAAATTTGCTTATAGAAAGCTCGTGCTGAGTTCTTCCGATTTCACTCGGGTAGTTGTATGAAGCTTGGCTCCGATGCAAGCGATCGCTCTCAGGAGAATAATTAATTTCACTTTAACTAATTTTAATCGTCAGCTTCTGCGACGAGAATCGATCGTGATCAGCTTTAATCATGAACTTGCGATGGCAAATGTTCCTAACACTCCTACACGATGACAACTGGAGCAAACACGATCATCCTTGCTTTTGTTGTTGATCTTCCCAAAGACAGCGTTCACACTGGCAATCGCCGCCCAGGGCACCACGAGCCCACTCCCTTCGCTCCTGCACGGGCAAGTCCAGATCGCAGTAGTGGTTCAAGATCTCTTCTCCCTTCTTCAGGCCAGGCGCGTTGAAGACTTTCTTGCCATCTCTGCCTTGCCACGCTGCGCGTTCGGATCTTGTGGACATCTTGATGCTGCCACCCCACTCCCAGGTGACGGTCGGGTCGCAAGAATGGTTTGCTAAGCACCACATGGGGTGCACAGCGCACACATCTGGGCCTCTGGCGACAGAACGGCCGGTTCCAGATAACCTGGCAGAAGCGGTGCCTCTGAACTTGGAGAAGAGGGTATTGAACACCCACACGTCGTACTGAGGGTTCGCGAAGATGTCGATGTCCATCTTCTCAAGCATGTGGAACGGCAGAGTGACGTTGTATTCGAAGCTGAATGGCAAAGACCTTGGGAGACCTGCGAATGCATCTGCTGTTGAGTCGGCAGGGTTCGGGCTTTTGAATTCTTCATCAATGTTCTGGAAGTGGAAGTCTCCCCAGATATACTTGATTTCTTGCAGATCGAGTGGATGGCAACCCCGAGTCTCTGCCAAGGCGAAGCAGCGAAGGAGCAGAAGAGAGTAAAGCGAATCGGCCGCCTTGTTGGGCTTCGGGTCTTTCATAATCGATTCGGCGTCGGTCTCGCAAACGGCAGGGTGGTAGTTCTCCATGGCGGCATCGTGGCACTCCTGACTGCAGAAAACAACTTCGCAAGCTGGACATGCGGCAACGGAATCGCGGCTTGCGCTCTTCAGGTCTGGAATCTCGGAGCTGCAAGCGTCACAGAGCATGTCTTGCAGGCGGTTATTCACGGTAAGCAGGGACGTCTCATCAAGAACCAACTCGCCGGGTCCAACATCTTCTTTCGCAAAGACGCCCAGTTGCTTCGAGATGCCAGTCACTGATGTGCCCGTCAGAGCAGGCAGCTCGACGGCCTTGACTTCAAATCTGGGCGCGACATCGTTCATCATCTCGTTGATCTCTTCAACTTCAGCAAAGCGGTCTGGCTCGTACTCGCTCCATGGGTAAACTTCGCGTCTGACGAGACAAGCAGAGGGCCAGCCGGGGGCCGACTTCTCGTCGTCATACAGGTCTTCAAGTGGTTTCCCGAAGTGCGACTCGACCAGCTTTTGGAGACTCTGATCGAGCTCCACGAAGGAGTCATCGTATTTGTACATGGAAAGACCCTTCTCCATGTAGATGCCTGCAGCTGAAAGATCGCCACAAAGCATTAGCGACCTAACAAGCGTCTTGTAACTGTTATTGTGTTAGCTAGTGACCCTGAACAGACGCATCTAAGCAGAAACATACGTAGCTCTCTGGTAGAAGTTCTCACACCATGCCATCAAAGTCTCAAAGTCATCTTCCACGAGAGGCTCATCGGCGGAACAGATGTCTGCGTCAGTCAGGTAACGCTCTGGGTCCTTGTCGAGCGCCATTTCCATAGCAAGCAATCGTGTCTCGGCTGGCACACGCGAAATGATCTGAGCAAAGATCTCGTATGCTTGATCGTGATACTCATCACTGTCGTCACGAACGGCATCTGTAAGGAGCAGAGCCTTATACGCGGAACCAGCAGCAAGATCAGGGTATCCCAAGAGCAGGTATACGGATGCCAGCTCAAGGTACACAAGTAGACAGTAGGGCTGTTCTTCCACCAGGTTGAATAACTCAGAAAGAGCGATCAAGAGTTGTCTGAGATCATCGTTGTGGATCTGAGCAATATGTATGAGCCAGCTGTACTACGAGACATCAATCGGATTGGGTAAATACAAACCTCGGGATGCTTTTGCAAACTCTCTGCATCGCTCATGGAAACCCAAGTCTCCCAGTCCACAGGCTCACTTGTGACCTTGGAAACCACTTGAAATATATGATGCTTCAGCGAACCGAGAGTACCTTGGGTACCATCATGCGCGCCATCAACAAACGATGCAGATGCAAGCTCTGGTTCCTTCACAAGATCCGCCGCAGACTTTTTGGGCAGATTCCCAGATATCTTGTATGTCGCCAAAGTAGCATTGAGCCTCGCCAAGGCGTTGTCGACACCTTGTACGGAAGCCTTGTACTCATCCATGATCGCTCTTGTAGCCGGCTGTCGCAATGGTCGATCCGGAGTCTGTATCCGTCTGAGAGGCAATTTGTCTTGCTATTCCTTGTGCACGTCTTCTCTGTGTGACTGAAGTCAAATTCGGATCCCGGAATTTGTCCGTCATTTGGCGCCTCAGACAGCAAGCAAGACGAAATCACCAGCCACTCGACGTGTGCGCCACTGTTGTTTCGGCCGCTTCGTTCCCGCGCTCACCAACATGCGGCATCATGGATCTTGAGATCGTAACGTAGATCCCTGGACAGCAGCGTCACGTGGTGAAACATGCCATTCTCCACTGTCCGTGTCCGCGTTTGCATCCGCTTCAACATTTCTCCATGTCGTTCACTGCGCCGTTTCGGCAGCTGTTGCGCAAGTCGTGACGCGTTATAGCAGCACGTCTCTCCGCCGAAGCGTGCCCTCGCTTCAGTGTACCCTGTGGACTCGTAAGTCGTCTCCTTGTGACAGTCGGCTTTATCGTGACGCGGTCGACGACGTGGCATGCTGATCCTTCATGTGTATGCCGCTGTGGAGGAGCATGGAGAGCATGGAGTATTAGACGCAGATCTGTCGATGCAAAGGGTTACAAATTCCCGAAACGAGTCCCAAATCTCGTCTCGCCGATACAGCGATGCATCAGGTGATGTAGGCGGGAGCTGCTTTGTGATCACTGATGACCCAAACTATTGACGCCGATGGGATGTCCTGCCCTGTCCTGCCCTGTCTCTGATCTGCCGCCGTGCCTACAAGGTAGTATATTACTTGGCGATCACCACAATCCATGTGGCTCGGTGCCTGCGAGACACCGAAACGTCTCCTACATACAGGGACGCGCAAGTGGTCCAACGCCAGCCTGGCTGACGCTCCTGAAGGGTTCATGGTTCTTTACACCGACACATCTACATCATCGTGACCACTGCCACGCTGAGTAATAACTGAAGGCTCGTATATCAACTATTTACAGATTCTCATCTATCGACATCGACGGTATATCTCGTTGGTCAACAACGTCCATCCGCCTACGGGACATCGTTGAGATCGCAGTTAGATGGCTGCGATTCCTGAGATCTGCCTCGTGGAGTACTCGCGTCTCTGACACTCCTTCACAAGACGCGATGCGATGTAAGACAAGCTCTCCTGTAAAGCTCCGAATCGAGTGTAGTCGCCATCACTGCCTAAGAATGCGCCCATCGAGACTGTGCCGCACATCGTGGTCAGAAGAATCCAGTCATCGAAGATCCCACCAAGGCAACAACGACACATAGTTCAGCCCAATACTGTACTGTACACGAGACCGCGCAACGTTTCAATAGTACCACATGATCAATCCCAAATATTCGCAAGAGAAGGAGGGAAACTCTCGCAGCTGCAGTAGAAGTCGCAAATCCGGCGCCCGCTTGGCAGAAAGTGATTCCAACAAAACCCCCCATCGCAGCTGTCATGCAGTCAAACCTAAATCCCACGCGCACCGAAGGTAGCGACACTATTTGCGCGGGAGACAGACAACCGCATTAACGGCGCGAGAAATCATGCGCCTCTTGATATTAATACAGATTGGTAGCCGTGCGCGAGATCTCGAACAGATCGCAGCACGCGACGCCACCCGCGCACGCCTGCAACTGCAATCAGCACGCACAACGTCTCAGTAGAGCGTATCGTTCGAAGATCGAGCATAACCGTCGGATCGTGCAGGAAAGCGGACGAGGTGTTCCGTTCGGCGACCTTGCGAGGGACAAAGCCAAGGTTTGGCGCGGGATTGGGGAGCTCAAGAGAAACGGTGCTGGTGCCGGAGCGCGACCGAGCAGGAGAAGGAAAAGTGAAAGAAAAAGGTTTAGACGATCGCCGATTGGGGGGTGAGATCTGCATCGCTCCCCAGCTTTTCTCGCATGGTGAACGGATGCAGGGTTGACATGCACTGTGATGGAATTGGGGATGTTGGAGGATAGATGTCTGAATATAGATGACCAAGGTAGTGTTTGTGAGTGGTAGATCAAATTTTGACAATCAATATATGGAATAGAGCTGCTCTAGGGGTATATTTCTCTCGTCGTAATAAAAAGTCGTCAGGATGGCAGAGCACTGTCCTGCAGTGATGCGCTTCCGGTCATTAAAATCATGTCGTTTGATTCACCCTCTCCTCTCTTTCGAACAACTGATCAACAGTTGCATCGTTCGAACATCAATAGTTCCTCCGCATTCGCTCCTCCAGAAGTGCGACAAAGCATCGCTGATATCGTATAGTAATGTTGATGTGAAGATCGAAGTCGGTCCATCATCGTTGCCACCGCTCCAAGCCTGTCTATGATAGACAGCTTGGCGGCTGTGCATGGCTTGATATGATGGTGTAGACGAACATATCATGCCCAATTGAAGTGGCCTATGGCTGGCAATGTTTCTTGTGATGCATCAGGGTTGATTGATTGGGATCGCGATACCCATCGATTGTGGCGTTCAGTGGTTGAAGAATCCGACCATGGCAGCACACCGTGAGCAGTAGTACTGATTTAGACCGTATTGGACCATGTTCGATTTGCCGGTCTGGATATCAATGCTGGGACTTCGGCGGCACCTGGAACACCTTGCAGTTTCTGGTGACGAGAAGATGTTGTGCCTGCTGCCGGTCGACGATGAGTACGAGGAAGTAGAGGTCGATGAGACTGATTCGTCGCTGGTAACGTGGAGGACGTTTTGCTGAGGCTGGGGTTGCGGCCTGATCTGTTGTTGGTTGCAGGCAGACATCGCCTGGAATATATGTGTGGTGGGAGTTGCAAGTATTGATGGGTGCCGAGGATGGCAGGCCGGCGATATGTAGGACAGTGAGCAAGGTTCGCTCCAAGTCAAGAAGCGTCGATGATGATATTTAGTGTTGTTGTTGTTGTTGTTGTTTTTGGCGATGTGACGGGAGGAAATTCGATGCCAGAGGCGAGGCGCGCATCGCACACTTTGTATCAAAGGAGTCGCATCGAGGATCGCGGTTAGTGGGACGAGTACAAAGCGCACATCGAAGATGCGCAGCCCAGGCCGGCCGAGCAGGACAGTGCTAGCTCCCAGCACCGGGCTACACGACCCTGCGCTGCGACCATACGAGCCGCCGCCCTAAGGCTCGTCCTCGATGTGCCTCTGCCACACGATCTGGTCGGTGATTTGATCCCGCTCGGCCTCCTGAGCCACACCTTGCACTTTCTTCCGCCGTTCCACGCCCGCGGGTTTGTCTTCAACTGGGCGTAGATTTACATGACTGGGGAAGCCCACCGTGCCGCACCATCACGATTCTTCTGCCTCCATCACCACGATCTGGCTTTCGTCCGCAGCTGCCCGGTACGTGGCAGATTGATTGGGACATCCATCGAAGCCATCGACACCTCCATATTCTCGATACCGATGGCCCTTCTGCTGCTACTCACGGATGCCACGGCGCAGACAAAGCACCTGGACGCTCGGGCTCACCTGCGTTTCACAGCCTTGCAGCCTCATCCCACGCCCTCCACAGGAAGCAGGCGTTGACTTGCTCAACGAAGCCGCCTCGTCTGATATTGTGACCCAGGCGTGCCATGTCTCTACACCCATGAGCTTACAGTACCCCGCCGCACTGATAAGATTTGGAGTCATGAGACCAAAGGGACGACCCAAGGAGGAACGTTTTCCAACCTAGAAAACGCCACTTCACAATAGTCGGGATTGCGACGGAGCTTTGTTGTTGCCCCGAGCTCGGCGCGGTATTGCGCCTGTGCGTGAGCTTTTGTAAACAAGGCTCGCGGCGGACGGACCGCACCTTGTAGACCGTAACGGTTGAAAGTGCTCAAGTCCAGACCATCCCAGGGCTGCACCATTGTCTGGACTTTGGAACATCTGATACCTTCAACCCCCCCCCAGGTTTTTAAGACATCGTCACAGCTGACGAGAATTGAAAACAGGTTCTCACAGTTACGTGGACGGCATCGTCCCTCGTCAGCATCTGCGTCCTTTGATCACGCTCCTACGACTGTCGTCCCAGACTACGGCAGTCGTGGCTGGTCCAGACCAGCTGCTATTGCATAGTACAACGGTCCAGGGAGATCTATAAGCACCACGGAATTATGGCACTGTGGCTGCTGCAACCTCGATGTCAGGTAAGGGTCAGTGCGAGTAGCTAAGCCTCGCTCCCGCCAGTCTTTGCAACGAAAGCTTTTCAACAATATTTCGAGCCTCAGGAGGCTGCGGTACTTCCGCCGGATGGCGCCTCGTATGCGCTTTATGGTCAGGAGACTGGTCAATTCTCCGAGCTACACAGGCAACTATGCAGCTGGGTAGCTGCACGACATTTGTCGTTGACACGCAGGCATCTTATCGCGGGATGGCTTGGCCGTCGCGCATATCCGGTTTCGCCATTAAAGCTTTATATTCACTCGACTCCAACAAGAACTGCACCAGGGTCTCAGGGACCGGTAGCTATCTCCATGCGACTAGGCCCGTCCAGGCCTGGCAAATAGGCGGCTTAATATAACAATTACACATGTACAGCCATGTCGTGTCTGGACTTCTCACATGTTCGCCACCGTACTTGCTCGCCGTCGCACCAGGCCTTCGCCATTCTTCTCCTTTGTTCCGTGCGGCGTGCCGAGGCATCGCACCCAACTCGGCGTCGCGGCCGAGTCGACCATATGACCAAAACACTGGTGGCTACTCGCCAAGTCTCTATTGCCACCACCGGCCGTTTTGTGAAGGACATCATTGGTCTCCCCATCCGCCCTGCCAACTCAGAGCATGTTTGCGCAAAAGCATCACTACTTGTTGTCTGTTTCCAAGCTCAAGCCCCCTCGGCTTGAATCACCCGGAGGATGTAAATTATGATAGTACTGTGCTGCGTTCATCCTGGTCACCTCTGCCGTTCCACCCTGAAAGCTGTTGAACATGCCCCTCCACAGTTCTGCCACTTTTGTTCCCACTATCTTGGCGTTGAGTCTGAGATCGTGTTACAGAAGTGGAAACATTCAGACGTCCAGCCCAGGGCGCTTGTCTGGGCTTGAAGATCTCGAGGGCATGGCCAGACCGGTGGTCGTCTCGAGCAACGGCCCGTGAGACATTCCTAGCATTTCCGCGATGGCTTGTAAGTGCTACGCGGCCATAAGCCACCTGGCGAGTCTGCCCGATCGTCGTACGAGACGATGGACATACAGGCTATGCATATACGTTTCAAGGTGCTGATGAATCGCAATCAATTGAGACTTTATAGTTTGACAATCCACCGACGCTCTCATCGAATGGCGTTGTAGCAAAGTGGTTAATGCGATTGACTAGAAATCAATTCCCTTCGGGGGCGTAGGTTCGAGTCCTGCCAACGTCGAGATAATTTCTTTTGCAGCCTCCCTGCGGGGACATGCTTCTCTTTTGATGGTATGCTCTCCTTGTGTGTGAGGGTTCGTTCGACGTCTTTTGAGTAAAGGACACTCGACCTACGATTGCCAATGCGTTATCGAACTGTTTTCAGTATGCCGAATTTGAGCAAGTCACACTGTTATATCCGGTTTATTTTTGTTCGCTCATCACAATTGTGATATTAATGTGAACGTATGTGAAGTTATTATGGTGAGAACTGTCGCGTGAGGATGGACCCACGCTCGATGAACACACAAGTGACATTGCAAGACTTATATTGAGGAAATGAAAAAATGTAAAACAGCAATGTCTCTCCTGCGTTATGCTCAATATGTTAGACTCGCTACTGTGCGGGATGCGAGGATAGTGAGTAGCTGACATAAGTGCCTGATAAAGGGGAAAAAGATACACCTGAAGTCCCTGGGCTACAAGTCACCTCTATTGACACGACCACACGGTTAAGAGTATGATGACTCGGGTCTTCTTGTTATTGACGATTTGACATGATTGTACCGTATGCGATGTGAGAACTCTTCTCCCGCTACCTCTTGTGTGGCAAGAAGTACACAGATGAAAAGAAAGAACCTGTCAGACGTACCGCCGAACTCTCCCAGAATGGCCGGCCGAAGCCAGACACCAGACTGGGTTGAGATCATCGCCACGCAGGCACGAAGCCTGCGCACGTCGGCATCACTCTTGGGCTCGAGGCATCGACTCATCAGCCAGGTTGGAGTCTGTGGCTCATGTAGAGAACACAGTTATGGACGTTTACTATAGAAATGATTCTATGAAGTCTGAGAGGAACGATTGTTAGTGGACTGCCTAGATTGAACAGTATGGGCTGGATTTGGTACTCACAAAGTCGCGTAACAAGATCAAGTCGAATCGCCAAATCGAAAATCTTTATAGACGCTCAGTCTGTGCCAAGCCTTTTGCGGAGTTTGCTCGGGGGTGAGAAGACCGCAGAGACGCCGCTTCAGTCTTTCTTCACTTACGAGAGGGATGCAACTTCTTACGTGAGCACCGACATTATTGAGTCTTTTCTTGCACTAGATCACCGCGGCTGTACACTTCGTCGAGTTGTGTGCATGTGCGGGAAACACATAGACGGATTGAGCTAGTGAGACACGAGGCGTGATCAGAAAGGCTACAGCCTACGAGATATCTAAATGCATAGTGAACTCGAGACATCATCATCGTGATCGATCGAATGAATGTTTAGGGACTTTAGATGATACTCCTGGCCAACGGATCACATGTACATGTAGTGCCCCGACGTTCCCCTGCGAGCCTCACGCGACCGAAGCAGCCAGTCACTTAGTGTATCTTACAGCTGGCATGAAGGCTGCAAAGTTTTAAGGCGGGCACAGCTCGTACAATCTCAACAATCATGGGAATCGAGCAAAACACTCTGTATCGTTGCCCTTACCCCAAAAACACATGCATACCGTAGTTATGCTACATCTCACCCCAACCCTAACCCCTTGAATGATCCATCTATCCACTGCAGCACTTGCCGATGGTTGTTAGACGTCCCGTATGTATTTTTCTGGGTAATCGTGATATATAGTAGCCAATATGTGTGATGTGTTGTTTCTAAGTTCGGGCCGAGTAGTGTATCATGCTGCGGATGTGGAAACACGAAATCTTTCGAGACACCAGACTGAAGCTATACCCATGAAGCAGTATTAATTCCACTTGTCACTTATCGCTATGGTACGAAGACACGACCCTACACGGCGAATCATCCTCAAGAATAATGCAATATCTGCCGCACCATCCCACCTGATCAGTCTATCCACTATATCTCATATCTCTTCACAATCGCAGTCGGGTGTCAGAAGGAACATCGAACATATAGTTCAAGGGCCCAGGGCAGCCTGCAGGCACCCCGCGGTATCCACTTTCGATCGTCACAAGCAACTCTGGCCTCTTCACCGTGAAGGCAAACCATTGGAACTTGGAACCCATCTCTCCACGACACAACAAACACCACACACCATGCGTTTCACATCAATCGTCTCAGCGTTCGCGCTCCTCTTCAGCGCCGCCTCTGCGCTCGACAAGCCCCTCGACATTCAGGTCACCAAGGCCGTCGAGTGCACCAGGAAGACCAAGAGCGGTAAGCGCCACCCACGCCAAAAGCCCTCGGAAGCAAACTGACAAAAGTCTCCAGGCGACAAGGTCAACGTCCACTACCGCGGTACCCTCGATGCCGACGGCTCCGAGTTCGATGCCAGCTACAACCGCGGCCAGCCTCTCTCCTTCCACGTCGGCAAGGGACAGGTCATCAAGGGATGGGACCAGGGCCTGTTGGACATGTGCCCCGGCGAGAAGAGGACATTGACCATCCAGCCGGACTGGGGTTACGGAGCTAGGGGTATGGGACCTATCCCAGCCAACTCCGTGCTCAAGTTCGAGACTGAGCTCGTCAGCATTGCTGGCGTTGAGCCCGAGCAACCCCGTGAGCTTTAGAGTGGATGGCAAGATTTGGACAATAGGCCAGTAAAGCTCGACTTTTGGCATAGCGAATGCCATGTTCACTTGCAAGAGTCTAAGCACGAATACACACGACTTGTCAAAATGCCAATTTGATTGGATGGTACGATGGTGAATATCGCAAAAGCGAGTGTGCTGGCATTGTCGTTCATAGGGCCTGAAGCTAGCCCTGTCAATCAACCAGATGCAAGGGTACTGTGAAAATCGTCAAGCGCAGCGACTGTAGCTACCTGCCCAGAGCTGCCTATTCGGCTCTGCTGAATGTTCTCTTGACATCAGAACAAGTGGCCACCATCGAGGTAGCCTTGCGTGATAAAGCGGTGGTAGTCGCTGAGATCGCATTTCACCAGCTTGATTGGTGCATTTAGTTACATGAATAGTTGAATTATCGAGCTCGGTACATGTATCCCTGTAAACGTCACTTGCACAGCGATGCGATCTCAAAAGTACATCTGCACACTATCGTCAGTCATGTGACCTCGCGATTTAGGGTTAGGGCTCAGCGCGTCCACCTCGTCAATGAGCGCTGCCTAACGCATCGCGATAACTCGATCACTTTCAACTTCTATTATAAAGGACTTCTCGTACACTGAGCGCAACAATGCGCGACAACACGCAACCGAAATGTGGCTACTGACTTGCGACGGTGACCTATTCGGCCATAAGCCCATCTGGCTACGACCTGGATCAGGACATCTTTTAGGACGCACATCAGGCCGTACCGAGGGCGGCGAGGTCGTGCGCTACATAAACCACAAATCCGTGTCGCGGAAACATGCGACTATTCATGTCGGTCAAGTCAACCCAGGCGATGGCACTCGCTTGCACGCGCGCTCGGAAATCAAGATCACCGACGGCTCCAAGATCGGCACCTACCTGAATGGAGAGAAGATATGCCAGACGAGCAGGATCCTGGACAAGCTGGAGTACACTATAAAACTGGGGAACTACGAGCATGAATTCCATCTGAAGTGGCAGCCTGTCGTTTTCACCTTCACTGGTCTGTCCAAGTTGGCGAAAGCTAGCAGCGATCCGCTTGAGACACACAGAAAGAAGCTGGAACAGTCAGAGGTGAAGCTCATCACAGAGTACGTCTCTAGCCAGACAACACATGTGATCGGAAAGAAGAGGAATACACCACCAGGCTTGCAGGCTCTTTTGCAAGGGCGATGGCTGCTAGCACACAGCTACGTGGATGCGCTGGCGCAAGCTACTGCGAGTCCTGGCCGTGATGCTGGTGGGAACGATCGACCTTGTCCTCTGGAAGAAGATTTTGAGGCGAACTGGCCAAGAGAAGAGGAACACATACTGCCTGCTGCTTTGGAACCCAACCCCAAACCCAACGAATTCCTCAAGCCAAATCGACAGCGAGCTGAGTTGTTTGCCAACTTTACGTTCATATTCATGTCGCAAGCACAGTACGATCTTCTCATGCCTGTCGTAACTTCTGGTAGCGGCAAGGCTCTACTGTGGGATGTGGAGGTTGGGACCAGCGATGCGAAAGATCTTGTAAGCTACGTCAAAGAGGTTGCTGGAGCAAAAGGAGATGGCAATTTTCGTTTGAGCCAGCGTACTGGTAAAGGAGGAATCATTCTCGTGCGACTGGACCATAAGGATAATGGGTGGGTGCCTGAGTTCCTGACCGTTGTTGAGTCAACGCTCGAGCAGCGGTCAATGGAGCAGAACCAATTCTTGAACGCAATCCTTACTGTCGACACAAGTGAATTGCGCAGGCCCCTCCTTCGCGAAAGCCGGACTCAAGCCCAGATCGCGGCTTCACTTAACGGGGACTCTGGAAGCACGCGTTCCCGCGCGCCAGAGCGTAGCCGACGAACACCACAACCTGCGATACCTCAACCAGCACCCGCACCCACCAAAGAACCGACACCACCTTCCACTCAACACAACACAGAACAACCGGACGTGGCTGAACCTCCTGCTCGCAAGAAGCCGAGGCGTGCTATAACTCAGTCCAGATTCAAAGGATTTGGAGAGATCGATCCCAGTCAATTCACAAGACCCGAGTCGGAATCGCCTGAGCCAAGCCAACCTACTCCGCTCGACCAGAGCATGGATGTTGACGAGCCTTCCCAACAAAATAGCCGGAAACGCCTGGCTCCAGCCGATGAGGACGATGGTTTGGAGCAGCAAAGAGCGATGATGGACAAGATGCTGTCAGGTGCGGCTGCCATGAAAAAGCGGCGTCTGCAGACCGAAAACACTCGAGGTAATTCACAGAACTCGACGCCCGAACCCGAGAGCGCAGCAACAACGAAGAAGAAAGTGATCAAGAAGAAGCACAAGGAGATCGACGTCGGAGCAGAGCTGAAGAAGAAGAAAGAAGAGGCAGAGGAGGCGGCACGTAAAGAAGAGGAGAGCAATCGCGAAGCGCGAGATGCCGACATTGCCGATATCAGCGCCAAAGTCGAGTCGTTCTCGCTGCCGCAACGCGATCTACCGCCACGGCGTACCCAAGTCGAGCCCTCAGGCCCAAGCGAGCGCTGGGACCCGGCTTGGAACGGCCGCAAGAACTTCAAGCGTTTCAAACGCAAGGGTCAGAACAACGACGCTCCACGCCTCCCGCGCGTCATCGTCGCTCTGGAAGAAGTCCCACGCAAACGCCAGGGCATCGGCGAGGAATTCTGGCTCAACAGCTCTGCTAAGTCGTCGAAGAGCCAAGGAAGATCGCAGCAGCAAACGCAGACGCAAACTCAAACGCAGACTCCGATCTCACACGAAAACGGCGACGACGACCCGGCGAGGTTCCGCCGCCGCATTCAGAACTCGCGCCGAGAGGACGAGGAAGCGGCTGAGATGAGAGCAGTGTTCCCGGACGAAGACGCTGGTGGCTCGGCTAGGACGTCTAGCAGTCGCGCAGGAGTGACTTCAACGCCGAGTCAGACAATGGGGACGGAGAGTCAGAGGCGCACCGGTGGGAAGAGAGCTGCTGCGCAGCAGGATGGGCCGACGGCGAAGAGGGCGAAGGCTACGCGTCCTGCTCCGAGCAGAGTGACGGTGGTGGACGATGACGATGACGACGAGGTCAAATTCAGGCGTAAGAGGAGATAGGATGGTTCGTCTCCTGTTTTTTCTTCCTCATACGCGTGTTGATGGTCGATGCTCGAACCAGCTTACGTGAGGTTACCGTCGAAATGTGGCCAGCTACAATGCTCGACTGTACAGCGAGAAATGGAATGCATGTGTCAATGTTCGAAAAAAAACCCTCTTCTGATTTTGCTGGAAACTGTGGTCATCGTTTCAATCGTAAACTTGTCAATATGTACAAGCAAAAGTTCCAAAAGAAAAAAAAAGGGAAAACGCCAATGAACTCCTCCCCATCCCTGCTCGCTCGCTAATGCTTTCTTGGAAAACCCCCATCTCGTCCGCGATTCCCATTTTAGTCCTATTCCACACTCTGTCTGTCTGTTCTTGCCTCGGAAACGAAAGGATGAGAAGAAGATCACGGAAGATCCTTTCAATGCTAATGCGAAGAAATGCCGTCTTAATCAGACACACGCATGCACGTACGGAAGAACGTTTTCTACTCAAACTCCACCCTCTGCCCCTGCTGCTGTCTCCTCGCCCTCTCGGCTCGTCTGCGCCTGCGATTATCCGCGAACGCACTCACGTCCGTGCCGGTGCCTGCATCAGTCCCGCCGTACGCGCCAGGGCTGCCGACGGGATTGCCGCTCATGGCGCTGCCGCCCGAGAAGTCTCCGCCGTGCACAGGGAGCTTGGGCGGAGGAGGCAGATTTAGTTCGCTGTCGAGCGGGCGAGTGGAGCCTAGGGCGCTGTTGGATATTGCTGGGGGCGGAGGTACGGTGGCGAAGGGCTGAGCGTTTGAAGGGCGGACGCGTGAGCCGTTGCGGCGGTAGCGGCGGGAGGAGGAAGGGGCGCCGGCGTCGGATTCGAGGCCGCCGGAGGACATGGAGGAGTTGCGGCGGTGGCGGCGGGCGCCTGGTGGGCGGTGGGTGGAGGACGATTGAGCGCCTTGGGACTTGGTATCGGGGGATTTGAGGCGAGAGAGAGTCACGCGGCCGGCGTCGTCGTTGTGCATGTGCATTTTGACGCGGACGGGGTCGCTGCCTTGGAGCTCGCTGCCGTTTGCTGGCATGGTTGAGACGGAGGACTGGCTGTTGCGACGGCCGGCGCGGGGGCGGTAGCGAGAGGGTGATTGTGATTGAGTGCGGTGGTGGGATGTTGCTGCTAAGCTGGCAGCGGCGGTAGTCGCGGCCAAGGCTGCTCCTGGGTTCACATCAGAAGCGCCACTTTGGTGGGGAGGCGGTGCAGGCGGATCGTAGAGTCTTGAAGGGTCAGGCTCGACTGCACCAACCGGCATATGCGCTGAACCAGGTACGGGTCCTGGATATGTGTTGGGTGGTCCAGGAGGTGGTCCAGGAGGAGGAGGCGGAAGTGTGTACCCCTGCTCGTTCACATTTGGTTGACTTGCAGACATTGGTGGTGGGCCCCCGACAGGAGCGATGTTGCCAGCGTTCGCAGGCAATGGCGGCATGCTGATGTCTGGCCTCTGGCTCAAAGCCGTTCTAGACAACTCAGGATTGCTGCCTCTCGCCGGGTCGGGAGTCATGCCTGTCATGATGGTCTCTGACATGCTCGGCTGCCTTCCGTCCGACTTTCGAGGATACCTCATAGAGTTGCGTCGGGTGAAGCGGTCGGCATTGTCGATTTCGCGCATGCGCTCGGCGTCGATGCGCTGGTCTTCTGCCCTCTGCTTTCGCGCTCTATTCCATTCTCTGAATCCGGCAAAGGCGCCAAGCGTTGCGATGCTGTTGCGCAGAGTCTGAGGCTCGCCGTCGTCGTATGTCCTTCCGGTGAAGCTTGTGCCATCTCCGTAAGAGTACATCTCCGTGCTTGGGCGCCCTCTCCGCGACTCACGTCTAGGTGTAAACCCTGAAGCTGTTGGAGGAATAGTCGACTCTGCCATAGGTCCACGCCTTACGCGAGGATCTCCAGGTGAGAATGGAGCGTCTCCATTGCGGACACGGGATACATTAGTCTGGCTCACCATACTATGGTTGCCGCCAAGAGCAGGCCTGTAGTTGCCAGGTCGATCGTATCTGTCGTCTTTATCCTTCTTGCCAAAGATTCCCTTGAATCCTTTGTAAACAGCAAGACCCGCTCCGGCTCCCAGAAGGCGGTTTCGCCATGTGTGAGGTTGTGGTTCGTCGGCACTGTACTTCTCGTCCTCCCAGGACTGGGGTGACAGTCTGCTCTCCTCCAAGCGGCCTCGACTGCGTGAACGGGCACGGCTGGGTGTCATGGTGCTTGCGCCAGGCGGAGGCCTAGTCGACGGCCCATACATGGTACTGGTTCCCGCTGGGCCTCTGCTGGTTCCGTCATATCTCGAATCGTAATCTGTGTAGTCGTCTCTGTACGTCGTCCTGTCATCCTCTTTATCTTCCTTACGGCGCTTCCACAGTCGCCATGCACCTAGAACGCCACCCAGAGCCAGAAGCTTCTTGCCCCAGCCCCAGTTGCTCTTATCTTCTTCCTCGTCTCGTCTGCGGCTGCGAGCCCTGGTGGTTCGACTGCGGTCTTGCGTAAAATCGGTTCTCGATCCGGATAGATAACTGCCAGTGTAGTCCGAGTAGTAGTCCGAGCCTCCGGGACCGGGTCGTGGGTCTCTGCCGTGAGATCTGTATTTCTTCCTGAAATCCAGGACGAGGTACGTCAAAAGGAGGAACAAGGCCGCAAGCGCGTACAGAATGAACAGAACCAATGGACTGCCGTACAAGGTGAGACCCAACGCAATCTGGACAATACCCAGCAGTGCCAGCGCTCGTCCCAGCATACGATGAACGTACACTTTCTTCGGCAGCATGGACGGCACTGCTTTCTTCCGCCGCTCGATCTTGAACATCAGCCAGCCCCAGAGGAACTGCACCATTACCATGACGTATATAGCGACACCGATACCGTGGTGTGGATTCGTCAACGCTCTTTCCGGCCCAACAGCAAACCATCCCAGAATCAACACCACCGTCGTCAACAGCACTGTCAAAATCTGCAGGTACACATGTAGCTTGAGACTAAGGCCAGGATTTCTTTGTCCAAACTTCGCTATCAGGATAGCAGCCGGCACGATTCCAAGGAACGTAATAGCCGCGACGATCCCATGGCCTCGAATGAGCGAGTGGTACTGCGGCAGGTCTCGGAAGCGGTTGCCCATGCCGTTGTAGCGCATGGTGTTGAAGTTGATGCCCATCAGGTTGGGCAAGAGGAAGGTGTTGCGGTCTGTGTCCCAGGTGCCGTCGCCGACGACGAGGCTGTTACTCTGGTAGCTGCTGCTACCCGGATCGGAGAGGCCGCCATTGCTGTCGGAGGACATTTCGATCGGTATTGGTATACGACGGAGGAGGATGTTTCTTCTTCGAGCGGTGAGAAGTGCGCTCTGCGCGTCGATGGGTGGTGAAGAGCGCTATGCAGCGCTCATGGCGGGTTGGGTGGTGTTCTGGCGCGGAGTCGACTGTCACCATGCGTTGGCGAAGGGTATATTGGTATCTTGCTCTTGGTTGCCGTTTCGTCTCGTCCGGTTAAATGTAGCAGTGGGGGCAGCGGTGATGGCGATGCGCTGGCAGGCTTCCGTGTCGTCTCCCAACGAGTACCTTAACAATCGCTCCGCGGACGACCCCGGATAGGCTGAATGGAGGAAGAGATGCAATGATGGTAACGTGGGTCACTCGACAATAGACAGGCGAAAAATAAGGTGGTCCAGCGCGCGTCTACCGTCGTTGGGTGCACGCTTTAAGTGCGTTGCGATGGGCAACGGTCGGCTGCTACACAACTGTGGGGACGTCTTGCTCCGACCAAAGGAAGCGCCATTTCTTGTTTCACGCCGCCGCCGATCGTTCAACTTGCTTGGGTTTGCAGGTACGCGTGAGATTCGCATGTGTGCAGTCAGCATGGATAGCATTTAGTTATATCTGGCCAGGAAGGTGGGAGATATCTATCTATTCCAGCGCTGCACTCCAAACATTCCCATCCACACTGTCGTCGGTGCCCATCTGATCTACTGTATCTAGGGCCAACGACGTCAGAGCCAGAAAGCACGTACCACACGCAAAACACAACGGCGGCCTTCCATCAAGGTCATTCCTACAAGAAATAAAGATAGTCACAACCTTTTTAGATTCCGACCTCGTCTCTCACACTAACCCTGCAGTCCCTCGAGAATCTGTCCAGCACTAGCAAAATCCATCAGGCCATCCTCCAAGCACTCGTTAAACGCCTCCTCGAGATCGACGCCTTTTGGCGCAGGGCCAGGAATACTCGGTGCGGGTGCCGCCGCGCTCGCGGACGACGAAGAAGAAGAAGAAGAAGAAGAAGAAGAAGACGAACCGCCAGCGGCGCTGCCACTGGATCCTGCAGCCTTACTGGCCACGGTAGCCATGATGTTAATCAGGCCCATCCTGCGCTTCGCCTTGTCGGCGATATCGTCATCCCCAAGAACCTTCGCGTGATCGGCGGCGCCCTTGTAGAACTTGAATGCGTTGTTAAGAAGCGTCAGACCGCTGTTGCGAATAGACTCAGACAGAGTGGAGCCCGGAATGGTCGCAAGGCGGTAGCGAAGCAGCTCTGCGTCGCCCTTGGACTGGTAGACCTCTGCTTTGCGCTCCTTGGCGTCCTCGGTGGTGAGTTTCGAGGCCTTGGTCAGGCGGTCTTGCGTGATGCTGAGCTGCTTCCAGCAGTCGCCGGCGGGGAACTCGCTGGAGGAGTCGGACTGGTCGAAGGCGGAGAGGACGACTTCGGACCGAGCTCGCGCTTCGGTGGCGAGGGCGTGTGCGTCGGCGTCTTTGCCAGGGATGTTGTCGAAGGCTTGCAGGCGCTCGATGTAGGTCTTGAGCTCGATGAGGCGGGCGGAGAACTGTGCGTCGGCGTATGCCGCGATGAAGCTGGCTCTTGCGAGACCGACTTCTGTCCTGGCAGTGTCCTGCTCGTCTTCAGGGAGCAGAGCGATGTAGTTGGGCGCCTTGATGTCGGTGAAGGCATGTGCCATGTCGCCCAAGTTGCCCAGAGCGCTCTCACCAACGAGAGGAATAAGCGTTGTGAGAGCGGAGAGAGATGCATGAACAGTGTCGAGCAGGTCGTTGCCTGTGACAGCGGCCATGATGATAGCCGACTGCTCTTCCTCCTCGCCGTCCTCTGACTTTTCCTTCTCAGCAGTCTCGTCCTTGACATCGGCAGCACCCTCAACAGGAACACCACCCTCCTCATCCTCCGCCTCCTCGCCACCCTCAGGGAAAACAGCCTTCTGCTGCTCAATAGCCATCTCCTGCCTCGCCAAACACCCCTCCAGCATCTCCAAACTCTCATGCAAAAGATTAACAGCCTCCTCATCCGACCCCTCCTCGCTCTCGGAAAGCACCTCAGCAAGACTAGTCATCACCTGACTAGCATTAAACCTGACATCCACATTCTCAGCATCCAATCCCAACGCCACCCGGTGACTCTCAAGCGTCTTCCTCAGCAGCGCCTCGAGATCCAACCCAGCGGCCTCGACAATCTCCTCGCTCTGCGAAAGTTCCAGCTCGAGGCGCGCCTTGTTGTAGGCGAGGTCGAAGTTTGTGGCGAATTTCGCAAGGCCTTTGTCGTAGATTTCCAGGGCGCGCAAGAAGGCGCGGCCGGCCTTTGCAGGGTCGCCGGCGCGCCATTTACCACCGGTTTCTTCTTCGCGGTCGGCGGCTTCTTGAAACTCGTCTGGTGTGCGTGGTTCGGGGGCTTTTGCTTTGGGAGCTTTGCCAGGGCGGGCGAATTGCTTGCCTTTGGCCATGGTTCTTGAAGGTGTTGCGAAGAGAGCTCAGTGGTATTTAATTCTTTGGATTTTCCCTCCCGTAATTCACGCTCTGCTGGTGACACTGTAGCTCAAGGTTGTCTGTTACGATGTTGGAGATGTGTGGATCGTGAAACGCTTTTTCGTTGATCTGATAAGTTATGTCAAGCGGAAAGTTTGTGATACAAGATTGCAGGCTGTTTGGTGGGGCGGGCTCTGGTTGTACAAACAACGGGCGAATCAGCACGCCAAGGTCATGTACGAATAAAACAACTCGAATCATCAAGACTGCTTCGATTCAATGGAATACATGTTTCTCCAAGCTTCTCAGCGTCGCCTATGTTCCCCGTGACAGACATCCCTGTCAACCACAAAAGAGCGAGCGCAACGAGACAGGTGTGTGAAGAGTCTCTCGCAAGGCAAGCTATTTCTCCCGTGACGGTGTTCGCTCGGTGGAAGAATAAATTGGATAAATTATGACGTGGTTTGTTGGGCGGTGATTGGCATATGTCGATTCGCACTGACTTTTTGATAACAGCAGCACGCCTATCGCCCACAAATAGCGGATGTGCGCCGCAGCCGAGCAATTGAACTCTGCACTCCTGCCGAAGCCATTGGTAGCTATCGAGCAAGCAGATTATATGAGGTCGTGGTGTGTGTGTGTGTGTGTGTGTGTGTTTGAACGATTGTGCCCGAGCCAAACCCACTCAGAGCTTCGACACGCACGCACGCACTGCGCTATGGATGGAAACTATGAAGTCATGCTCGAGCATGCTGTCGGAGGCACTGTATGCAAAACCCACATCTCTGCACACGCCCCTCAAGTAGTACATAGTAACGTGACTGTTCCCTCTGCGCCTTCCTCTTTCGTCTTGACACTTCACTTCCCTCTCTATCCATTGCGCCTGCACACTCCCACCCAAATCAAGTCAAGTCCCACTCTACCACCCCCCCCACTTCCACCCACTCACCACCCCTCAATCGCAATCGCAATAGCAATCGCAACCGCAACCATGGGAGGCCGCCCCGTCAACCTCTACTCCTTCGCCGACGTCGACAAGGACCTCGCGCCCAACCTGCGCAAATACATCCTCGAAGCCCAGAACGAAGCCATCGCCCGCCACAACACCTTCCGCGTCGCCGTCTCCGGCGGCTCTCTCCCCAAAGTCCTCGCCAAAGCCCTGCTAACTCCCGGCTCCGGCGACGACAACGACCGCGCCGACTTCAGCAAGTGGGAGATCTTCTACGCCGACGAGCGCTGCGTCCCGCTCACCCACGACGACTCCAACCACAAGCTCGTGCAGGAAGAACTCCTCTCCAAAATCCCCACCGAGCTCGGCACCCCCAAGGTCTTCCCCATCGACGAGTCTCTGCTCGACAACCCGCAAGAAGCCGCCGACGCCTACGAGAAGACCCTAGTCTCCATCTTCGCCGCCCGCGACAGCGTCAAGCTCCCGCTCTTCGACCTGCTGCTCCTCGGCTGCGGGCCCGACGGCCACACTTGCAGCCTGTTCCCCAGCTACCCGCAGCTGCGCGAGACGGGCGCCTGGGTGCTCAGCATCGAGGACTCGCCCAAGCCGCCGCCCAAGCGCATCACGCTGTCGCTTCCCGTTGTGCAGCACGCGGCGCGCATAGCCTTCGTCGGCACCGGCGCGGGCAAGAAGGACGTCCTCAAGAGCATTTTCGAGTCGGAGGAGGGAAGGCAGCTGCCCTGCGGGTTGGTCAACGAGGGCGCGGGAGAGCGCGTGAGCTGGTTCTGCGATGCGGCGGCAACAGAGGGAGTGAATTTCCCCAAGAGGAGCGCTCTCTAGATGAGAAGCGATGATAATGGGGGAGGGAAATTATGTGAGGGGGTTTTTGGGGGATACCATTTTTGGGTTGAGCAATCATGGCCGTTTTCTTCCTCGGTGGAGATTAGGGCGATATGAAAAGAATGACGCTACGATGAGTTACACATGAATACAAGAAGAACGCATTCCCAATTTTGGTTGGCTGTGGTTTTCTTTCAGTGCTCTCTCTGTTTTATCATTGTGAAGTTGCACTGGGCTTCGAAGCTTGTGACGTCGTGTAGAGTATGCCCTTCAATTACATGTACTTTGTCAGCACCCAAACATAGTGATGAAAGCACATATACATGTATGCTCTATTGAACACAGGTGCAGTACAACAAACGTCTCGGCAAATTTGTTAAGCCAGCCAGCGTTAGCTATCCAAGATGTAAATGCTCAGTCATTCAACACTGCAGCTATGCGGAAAGAAAGCCTAGAGCCTTTCACAGGCTTCCAAGAAGGATCCTAGCCCACCTCTCCAAATGCAATGCAATGCCTTGCGAAAAGACGAAAAACCAAAAACCAAAACCGACTGTACAAATTCCTTAAAAGAAATTGGGTCATTAAATCGTAGTTGTCTTCCTTCTTCCTTCTTTTCCCTCTTCGGCACCATCTCCACAACCAGATCATTCCATCATTTCACATAATTCCTTCACTCACAGGCCGCCCTCCCCATACCCCCTCTCCTGCATCCCAATCACAACCTTCTCCCATGCCACGCGCGAGAATCTTCCCAGCGCATTCCAGAAATGCCTTCCCGCATCATGCTCCCTCACTCTCCCAAGCAAACTCGCCACCGCCTCCCTGACCTCGACCTTCGAATGGCACAGCCCAAAAGCGATATAGAACAGCCCCTGACCCATGCCCGCGCTGCCAGCCCGACTATCCCAACTTCCGTTCGCGATCGTCGCCAACAGCTGCGAGATCTCCGCCTCGGTCTGCACGGCGGCGCAGATGGCGAGGTAGATGTTCCCTGCGGCGTCGGGGCCCAGGCGCAGCTTGGCGAGCTTGTCGTGCAGGTGGTGAAGGTCGAGGGCTTTGACGGGGCGGGTGTGGTAGAAAGCCGCGAGGTCCTGGACGAAATTGTAGTAGCTGCGCGTGACGCGCCAACCCTCGATGCGGGTACTGTTGGCGGCGAGCTCGGCGTGGCGGTGCTGCGTTGAGGGCCAGACGTAGCCGTGGCCGAGGACTTCGGGGGGAAGGTCTTGGTCGAAGTTGTTGCCACGGGGTGTTGAGGCGATGGGGCTTGTAAGGGGAGCGAGGGGGGAGTTTAGTTCTGTTTGGCCTGAGGGATCGTGGATGTGGAGTGCTGAGGCACCGTAGACGGATTCTTCGAATGCGGCGGCTAGGCGGGTGAAGCGCGCGACCCAGAGGCGGAATTTGGTGCGGATGGCGTTCTCTCCGTGGCGCTCGTGAATCGCAGAGAGGACGGTAGACATGAAGACTGCGTCGCCTGTGGTGTCGGTACCATGAGCAGAGGCACTGTGAGCACCTACGCCACCGAGGCCTGCAGTGATAGAAGCTCCTGCAGCTGCGATGGCGGACATCCCTGCTCCGGAGCCAGCTGCTGGCGAGAGTGCGGTTTGTTGGAAGAACACTACTCCTTCTGTAACTGGAGCTTGTTCGATCTTGTTTGAAATGCGTACACGGCCAGTGGGAATATCGCAGAGGACATCCCACCATTCGCTGTGGTGGGCGAATGCCGGATTCGTCACACCAGCGATGAAACCGGGCACCTTGAGGAGGTCATCAATCTTCGTGAGGTCTGTGTAAGGGAAGGCATGTCTTGTGAATCCTCGCAGAAGACCACCAGATGCTAGAGCGCATGCAGCCAGCACAGCTTCTGCAACTTCCGATGACGGGAGGTTGTGACCTAGGAAAATGACACGCTTTTGTGTCAAGAGTGCGTTAAGAAGTACTATTATTGGATGTGTACCTGCCCCAGATGTGGTGAGGTGTGGATGTGTTGGGTTGAACGGTATTGGTGTCATTGAATGTGGTGTTGAAAAGGTCGTAATAAGTTTGATCAAGCTGAAATCGCCGACTGTCTCTGGCGACAGAGCAACAGGTATCTTCACCGGTACAGGAATGTTGGCGTAATTCACGGTCGATTCGAACTCATGGGTGTCCTTAGGTAGGCCGTACCGGCTGCGTGACGGGAATTGCTGTAATGTGGGTGACGTCGATCCCAGCGAACCGTTTTCTGAAGCGTCCGAGGCCATGCGTTGCGCTATAATAGCCTCGAACTTCTCGATGAACAAATCTTTGGCATTGCTAGCCTGCAGAATGAACCTCTCGTTAAGGTTCAAACGCGGCATCAGCGAAAGGTCCATACCATTCACAGCATCGTAAAGACTGGCCAGGGTCTCAATTGTCGGACTGGAGAAGTATTGATCCAGAGCAATGAGCAATAAAGGCTTGTAGATGTGCAGAAAGCTGTGCCGTGTACAGATTGCCATGGCCTTTACGATCGCACCTCTCTTCACCGTATTGTCTGTCTTTGTGTTCACCAAATTGAGCACATATACAAGCGGAGGGCCATCCATGTTCCCAGGCTCCTCGTCACTCTCATCGCTCTCAAACTCTTCCTCCCTCAGCTCTTCGTCTTCCTCTTGGCCTTCGACCGCTCCTCCCTCAGTCTGCTCACCATCCTCAGCACCCTTCCGCCTCCTCTTCTTTCGCTTCCCACGTCCCTCCTCAACACCCTCCTCCTCCGCCTCGGCATCCTTATGCAAGAAGAATATCGTCCAGTCCTGACTCCTCGTATGCGTCTGATCCGGCAACATCAGCTCCGCCAGCATGACCTCGTCGCCTCCCACCGGGCCCGGGTACTGATGTTCCATGACACTGCCCCGATCGATATCGAAGCTCGCCACCAGAATGTACTCGACATGCTTCTCCCCGCCCGACGCCGGATACTGCGACTTGATGTGGCGCGCGCGCGGCTGCACGGCCGACGCAGAAGCATTGCTGCGAACGCGCTCCATGTCTACTGCTGCTGCTGGCGCTGCGCGAGGCAGAGGCGCGGAGGAGCCGGTGCTGCGGTGGCTGCGCAGGGAGGTGCTGTCGCGGGAGTGGTGGGCAGGTGCTTGTGGTGGTGCGCCGGGAGCGTGGTAGGTGAACTCATTCTTCAGGGTCGGAATTCCACCGGACACGGAGCGCTTGCTGACGCTGGACACGTTGGAGGAGAAGGAGAGCAGGGGCGGGCGGGTGGAGCTGGCGGAGGCGGTGCGTGACGAGTTAGAAGGCACCTGGGCGCTGCTCATGCTGCTCGATGCGAGAGTTTCCATTTGCGCGATAGCGTGCGTTTGTAGGCCGTTACAGCTTGGATGAGTCGTGTAGGCTGGCTGTGCCGGGCTATGCTCTAGCTTCCGGATAGCATTGTGTATCTTTTTCTCCTCGTCACAGTACTGCTATTGCGTCGTCTTTGGCGGTGCTTGCTGCTCGGGGTCCCACGTTTCACATGATTAAGGTAGATTAGGTGAGTTGAGTTAAGCTGGCGCCGGCGGGCGTGCATACTGATCGACACAAGCATTGAGAGAGCCCCTGGCTTGTCCAGACCCACTTGTTTCTCCTTGCACAGGGTCCAGGGCTGAAGCAGGAGAAGAAGACCCTGTTTGTTGTGAAATGATGTTGAAGAGACATATGGCCTGTATTCATGAGGTGGCATGAAAGGGGCATGGAATACGTAACGTGTAACGCTCATTGTTGGCAGCGGCGTCTGCAATCAGGTGTCAAGTGGTTGATACCAAAGGTGTACAGCCAGCAGGAAACATGTAATCAATGATACGAGCAGCAATTGTCAAGAAGAACGTATCCATATATGTTCATTCATCAACGTCAGCAGCAGCAGCAGCAGCAGCAGCAGCAACAACAACCCTGTCTTCCAACAATCATACTTGATCCCTATAACGCCCTGCAGTGACGTCCGCACAGCCGCTCGTAACAATGCATATCGTCCACCTCATGAACAACACCAACCGAAACGCTTCAAAAATGCGTGATGTTTCCCTCACAGTTTCACACCCCACACTCCTCTGCCCGCGCAAACACCAAGCCAGTCTCCGCCCTGCGCAGTCAACATGCTCTCGGGCGCAAAG
Organism: Cladosporium cucumerinum; assembly: GCA_023634325.1. Lineage (NCBI taxonomy): Eukaryota > Fungi > Ascomycota > Dothideomycetes > Cladosporiales > Cladosporiaceae > Cladosporium > Cladosporium cucumerinum. The sequence continues at coordinate 1,346,856 of JALDQA010000002.1, forward strand.
CTGACGTTGCCGACCTCGTACTCACAGCGCCAGCTGGAGCTGGGGCCTTTGCTAGGGATGTCGCCGGCATTGGCGCCGTTGCTGTTAATGCTAGGAAGTACGGCCTGATTCTCTGAATTGATGAGATCCCAGGTCATGACGAGGGAATCGTCGCCGCCGGAAGCGAGCAAACCGCGCTTGTGAGGCGACCACTCGATACTGTTAAGGTTGCCTTGGTGACCACGGAGCTCGAGGAGAGCAGTTCCTGGTTGGCGCACATCAAGAATGCGGATAATGTTGCTGTCGGAGGCAAAGGTGGCGAGCATGTGGGAATCGAAAGGCGACGCGGCTAGGCGCAGGAGAGGCTGTGTTGGTGCCAAAGCGGTCGATTTTGAAGGAGAAGAGGCTGATGGCGAGGCCGCTGTGAGCAATTCATTAGTCGTATTCCTAGATTTGTATGAAGAATTGGCACTTACACTTATCGTTCTTCTCCGCAGGCTCATAGATGATGGTGGAGTGCTCCAAGCTTCGTAGGTCGAACATGCGTACACTGCCATCAGCGCCACAGCTGACGAACACATCCACGCTGTTCGAGCAGAACCGCACGTCAAACACTTCTTTGTCGTGGGCAATCAACTGTGTTTTCGCTGTGAGTGTTGGGATGTCCCAGATTGTGCAGGTTGTGTCGATCGATGATGTGATGATCAACTTTGGCGAGAGTTTGTTCCAATCCAAAGAAGTCAAGGGTGCAGTGTGCTCGGGTGTCTTGCTGTTGGAGAGCAAAGCCAATGGCTGCAGTTTTTGTGTCGGGGCTTCGCGAGTGTTGGCATTGGAGCTTCGGTTGATGTTGCTAGTCATGTTGTTCGTTGAAGCAGGCAAGCTCCATAATCTGAGGTGGTCACCACTTGTCGCCAGAAGATCTGTGTATGGTTTTGTGGCACTTGGTGGCTCCCATAACAGTCTTGTCACAGGATAGGCGCAAGTAGCCTCCGCAACCTTTGTGTATTCAATCCCATAAGGAGATTGGCCATGGCCAGTAACTTCTTGCGGCACAATGTTCGTATCCAGAATTTGAATGAAGTTGTGTGGGTCTTCCAGGTAGCTTCCGACTGCCATCTTTCCCGCGCTGCTTCCACCTCCTTGTACCGGCCACGAGCACCAGTCAAAAGCATATGTTGCGAAGGGAGCCATATAGTTCGAGTTCGTGGGCGCATCATTGTAGCTGTACATCATGTTCGTTCCCATCGCCGGCTCTTGGGCATCGGATATCGTTCGTGAACGGATATCTGTAAGGTTCAACGGACTGTGTGAGGTTCCAGCGCTTGGGTTCCCAGAGCTCATTGCGTTGAAGGCTTTGGGGTTGGAGGAGGTTGGTGTTTGTGTGGGCGTCTGGTTGAAGGGAATGTATTTCTGGCCGGTCGTAGATAGCCCGTCCATGCCTGCTGGACTGCTGCGCGAATGGCTGTGGTGGGTATTGGAGCGCGAAGGCGGCTGTGAAGACTGCGCATACTGTTGCGCGTTGGTCTGGATCGGATGTGGCTGCATGTTCGCGGGCGTAGCAGAGCTCGAGGCTGTCGTCCTCACGTTTGCGCCGGCGCCGGGTTGAAGAGAGCCAGGAACGTTGCTCATACCAGCAGTGTTGGAAGGCAGCACGCTCCCTGGCTGAGACACAGATTGTGCTGGCGTGGCTTGGTGGATGTTGAATTGTGGTGGGCCGCCGGCATATGGCTGCTGCGGTTGCTGGTATGCCTCTGGGGTGTATTGTAAGGGCGGAGCATTGGAGGGCAGGCGCGCGTGGCCTCGGCGCGGTGTGTTGTACTGCTGCGGATCTGGTGCTGGAGCAGAGTTGGCCATGGCAGCGGGTGTTGCAGTGTTGAGCAGGCGTGTCGTTGTCGTATGTAGCTCGCGCAATATGCAGTACGCTTTGGTGGCTGGTGGAGCGAGAGCGAGTCGCGGTACCTGATAGTGGTACCCAACGCGGCCTGACGATGCCGATCACCAGAGTCGCTGTGGTATTCAGTAAGACGCTCACCACAGCCCTCAGAAGTCGAACTCTCGTCGGAATCGCTTAGAGTAGGTTCATTTAAAAGTGCGTATAGAAGCCTGATTTTCCTGGCAGCAAGCATACCTTACATGTAGCTTTCCAGATGGGGTTGCATTGCTGCATATATTCGCATACTATTTCGGTCCGAAGTTGTCCGATTAGCTATCTATGCCTGATCATAAGTCTGCGCTTGGCTCCCACTATTCCATAGAATTAGTATTACAGCATATACCTTAAGTACCAAACCATTTCCATTTCCAGCCAAGATACCCGTGATTCTACGCGGTGATGTATCACGGCTGTAAAAGGATCCGGCAGCTTTATTGTCGCCGACGGTACAGCGTATGACAATATATACGTTGGCCTGTGGCATCCTGCTGAATCTCAAGTGAATTCCTCCGTCGCGAGTTGAGCAGTCTCTTAGTCTGGGAACTGGCAGTTCATACTGAATCAAGAAGTATTCGAAATCACTCGATCACATTGTCTCTCGATAACCACCCATGACTGCGAATATCTTGTTGGGTGCACCGTAATTATGGACGCTGGCTTAAGACTCAAGTCGATGCCTTCCACAGCGATCAATTCACGGATTTGACCAACATGCTTTACTTCCACAAAGAATCCCTTCTCAATCGCTGGGCCATCAGTCTGGCTTTGGCTTCCTTTCTCACACCTTAGAATGCATTGACTTGAACTGAACAAAAGTAGGTATTTCGCCATGCTGCCCTGCCCTGCCCTGTCCAGCCCATCCTTACCCTTACAAGTCAGAGCCACATGAAACGACGCCTTTGAATCGGACCGAACACAGTTGGATGTAAAACCCATGATTGCTTTTGCATTCACATGTATCTGGACGATACAGCCACAGCAAAGCTGTGATACAAGCAAATCCATGACTCTTCTGCTTGGTTGACTTATGCTTTCATGCCTCCTCGGGTAAGGTCCAAAAAATCTCCGCTTGATCGTTTTGACACGCAGAAGCTCTGTTGGTACCCTAGAAGTCCATCGTAGTCGTACATGCCCTTCGCTACCTCCATATCATTACAACTCTGCTCCACCATAACTCGCTCTGCGCGCCCACGTCTCGGAGCGGGCTGTTAGGATAGAGTTCTTTTTGGGCACTCTGCGCATCTGTGACACAGTATCGCGCCTTCGAACGCGCCTTTTTGATGCATTATGAAAACAGCGCTGGAAACCACTCGCTTGAAAAGTACAGCATAGAAAGAAAAGTTTGGCCTCGCTCCCATGTCTGTGAAAATAGGAGGAGGACCCTGAAAAAAAAAAACGCCAGAAGAGCACTGACATCGGACGGCGCTGTGACATTGCAGCACATTGGTCAAATAGCCAGCCTAGTCATCATCAAGAACGACGGCATCGGAAGGAGTGAGGCCAGGGGACCTTGGCTTGGAAGAGGTTGTTGTGCGGGTGTCGTGAGGCTGCTTTGCTGGAGCGTTGACAGCTGTGAATCCCGAGCTTTGCCTTTGAGCACGTGGTGGGTGAGCGTGGGCTTCATTGCCGCTGAACTCGACAACTTCGTCCACAAGTCCAGCACTGCCCGCTTTCTTTTTCCCATTCCTTGACACAGGGCGCTCTTGGTGTGCTGGCGGCGCAGAAGGAGCCTTGGTGATCGGGGATGCGCTCATAGGTCCGCGATTGGGTATGTTAGGGCCATGGTTCTGGTTGATAGCCGGGAAGGCGCCTGGACCGAATGCTTGGATAGCGGCGAGGTTCTCAGGAGCGAACGAAAAGTTCATGGTTTGGCCCGATCGTGGCAACCGATAGTTGGCGGTGACTGGTGGAGACGGAGAGAGTCCGGAGATTCCAGCAGGCAAAGAGACCCGAGCAGGATGGTTGTTGAGACCCTGACTGGGCGCGTACGGCGTACTACGCCTACGGTCACCGTGAACCTGGCCAGGGAATTGCATCTGATACGAATTTCCACCCGGAATCGAGGGTGGTCCCATGGTATTGTACATGGGGTAGAGTCCAGCGTTGTGTTGAGCTCTTAGTTGCTGTCCCCTATATTGATCGAGTCGCATCTCATGTGCCTGGATTTGAGCGGCGTAGGACATGGGTTGCCACGCCTCGCGTGGGGGCTTGCTACCTTGGTTGATCAATTGATCGATTTGAACGTAGAGATGACGAACAGCACCGGCAAGATCTGCGGGCAGCACAACGTTGACTTGCAGACAGCCCGACTCCACAACATCGCGAAAAGCTGCGATGGCTTTACCCTCGGGCGTATCGGCCAGTACAGGTCTCTCAGGGATGCTCGGTGGTGGTACATAATTGCCTTCTGTCGATTTCGTTTCCTGGTCCATACGAGCTTGTTGTGCGGCAGCCATGTATTGCTGATTAAGACGTTGTTGCGCCCAGGATTTCAGTGCGTTCATGATGAATTGTATGCCGTAAGTGAGTGGTCCGTCTGGCTCGCCTGTGTGTTCGAGATAGCGAGGCTTTTCGACTTCAATTTCGGGTTCAGGCTCAGATTCATCCTTGTCGTCGCTATCATCATCGTCGTCGAACATGGCCAGGAAGTTGTCCACCGGAGCTTCTGGTGAAAAGTCAGCAAGAGATCGTTGAGTCGAGGATGGGAGAAATACGTACGAGGTTTCTTGGGCTTCTTGGTTTCTGCCTTTTTACTCTCTTCCGGGACTGCAGGCTTTGCGGTACCCGGCACACCTCCGAAGTTCGTCAGTGCTGTCGAGAGAGCTTGCAGTTTCTTCACCTTCTCCGGCACGGACGCGTGATATTTGACAGTAATCTCTTCTATTATTGGCGCTTCAAAGACAGGCCTCGGAGATGGTATCGAAGGCTGAATTAGCGGGGGCCTTGACACGGGTAGTGGACGAGCTGTCGGATGAGTTGGCGGCGGTATAGCGATCGGTCTCGGTGCAGGCACGTTGCTGGGATGATGATTGTGGCGTGAGCTTGGTCGAGATTGAGGTGATTGAGGAGGTTGGCTCGCTTTTTGTGGACGGTCATCGACGGGCTGGAACAAGGGTGGCGTTGGGATTTTCTTGGCTCGAGGTTTGCGTTGCTGCTTCTCTGGTTTCTCTTTCTTTTGGCGTTTGGACTTTGGCGCGGTGTCTTCTTCAGCATCATCGCTATCCGCGACGTAGTAAGACAGGAAGTCACCATAGCTGTCCCGACCGCTGACTTTGGCATCGGTGGCGACAGCTTCCTGTTTCACTGGCGCAGGGGCAGAGATGGGTGATGACAAACCCGACGACGCAGCTGGTGACTGCTTGAACTCCGCGACCTCCTCGACCTCGTCGTCGGACACGACGACTTCCTCGGAATAGCGAGATCGTCCAGCAGATGCCCGCTTGGGCCGAGAGACCGCGATCGTGTCGCCATCATTGGATGAAGGTTTGCGAAGGTTGAGTTTCAGCCTGGGTTTCTTCGCAGGTGGCTCCTGGGATGTGCTCGAATTGGACCTGGTGGTTTTGGCGGATGGCAAGACCGGTGTGGGCGCCTTTGCAACCGAGCGAGATGGACGCATGCCTTCCGCGGTGGCCAGCTAGTACTTGCGGATTTCGGCCGTGGGAACGTCGGAAGTGAAGTGAAATACGGAAACGGCCTGATTGAGTGATTCTTGATCAGACATCGACGGACATCCGTCCTCGAAACGTAGAAGGCGTGCTGTTGTTTGCCTAGAGACCATCAGCGGAGGTTTCGAAAAGTAAGTCGGCTGACCCACAATTAAAACGCACGTCACGTGCGAAGAGAGGGTGGCGCCGCGATATCTCGCACACGCATCAAAACAACAACGAGAAACTGCAGCAATGTTAGCCAAGTGAATGCAATGCCTAAGCGGCGATGCGAGGATGGTGGCAGTTTGGCAGTTTGGCAGTGCGCATCACTGGATGGCGAAGTTGAAGGGATGAGGAAGGCAACACCGCGACAAGATGTGGGTCCGCGCTTTCCTAAACGGCCTGTCACGTGACGTCGTGAGGTCGATTCGGGATTGCTTCACTGGAGGCTGGTTGCAAACATGCGCCGACGTACAATGAGAGTACCTCCAGCACATGCAAAGTCATCATGCCATCTAAAATACATGCTGCGTAGCCTACCTTTGAGATTCTTCACATACACCTTCACGGTCGTCGAAAAAATGATGTGAAACCTGGACGGCATATCGACACGCCAGCTGCGATTCGAAGTGACGTGACACAGATTGCTCTAATGGTAGCACACCAAAGGGCTGAGACAGATGGCAAGCATCATCCAGATTGCGACGAGACGCTACGGGCTTGTCACACGCATATTGGTGTTCTTCGTATCACATGCTATCCTCGACAGAAGTCCGTTCACGTTCTCACCGCGGGCGCTAGCCGCTAGCTGCCGAAGGGTAAGGTGAGACGACGTAGCTCCAAGCTTCAAGAGTATCTGGAGCATTGGAAACATTGTTGTATTGCGACAACTACTTGTTCAATTCACAAGCAACATATTTGTGCTATATCTTCACAATGAAGGTCTTCAGTGGAATCGCGCTTTCGTTCTTAGCCGCGGCGTCGACAGCATACGGCGCAAGCTGGGGCTTCGAAGATGCCACGCTTACTGTTCAACAGAAGGGTGCTGGCATTGGCGGCGGTGCCAAAGAGAAGTGAGTACTTATTTGGATCTCCTGATGTGATTGAGTCAATACTAACAATTGAACAGACTCTCCCTCACCTCTGCCCTTTCTCACGCTGTCAGCCTCTCATCGACCGACACCCTCAAGATCATCCTCACAACCACCGAGGGCAAGACTGGCAAGAAGCCACACCAGGCCTTCCTTACACTTCACGATCCTGCGACTGGACTCGAGGAATCATTCCCCTTCAGCATCAAGGATAGCGGCAAGGGCAAGGTCGAAGTGGTAAGTTTGAATGGACAATTGCGATCATATGAACAAGTAGCATTTAGCTAATGTCCATTGCTACAGACCCAAAAGGACCTCCCCTTCCAGTTCCTCACCTCATCTCAACCGGCCCGCGCTTCGATCGTCCTCGCATCCTTCGGCTCGACTACTCCCACCAACAAGCACGTCTTCGACCTCGATGTTATCCGCGACGCTGCCGCCCCACTCGCTCTCCCTCCCACACCTGAGCGCTACACCTCAAAGCCTGAGATCAACCACATCTTCAAGGCGGACGCAAAATCGCCGCCTAAGCTCATCTCTCATCCGTTCATGCTCGCAGTGCTCTTCGCTTTGCCTGGTCTGATCGGTCTCTGGGTGGGCCTCGGCGGTAACCTGGACCATGCTAGCAAGGCTTTCGGCGCGAGCCCTATCGCACACACCCTTTTCTTTGGAAGCGTTGTAGCAATGGAGGTCGTGTTCTTCCTCTACTACTACAGCTGGACTCTGTTCCAGACTCTCCCCGTTGCGGGTGTTGTTGGCATTGTGGCATACGTTAGCGGAAGCAGGGCCCTCACTGAGGTGCAGGAGCGTAGACTTGCTGGACAGAGATAGAGGCCAGTCGCAGTCTGGTAGATGGCTTTAGCCATAAAACGCGATTTAGCGAGATGATAAAAAGGTGCATAGGACGGGCGTGAGGCTGGAAAGGCCTATATGTACAACGATAACAAGAGTTCACGCAATCGACAGGCATATTTTGCGCGGAGATGCCCATCGATGTTTCTGAGCTGCTGGTCCGAATATAAATGTAACTGTTCGCATCACTGCTTGTATCAACGCAATGAACGTCAGCAATGAGACCCGCATCGTATTGCAATTGATATTCATTGTGCAGCCAATTTTTATCAGCATCCGGACTCTGCTGGCTGCGCCTGCGCACTCCGTGTTCACAACACCACACTCATTGTACATGCGGCCAGCAAATTCCTCACTATGTGGGAGTGAGATCATTCAGATCATAGCCGTCACGCCAGTCGACCTCTGCCTACCGCAGATGATATACGGAGTCGTACTCTGACCGCCAGGCCCGACAAATCGTGGAGACACGGCCAGTTGTATGGTATACACCACATCTGGGAATAGATCTAGCAACCAGATAAAAAGCGCACAGCAGCCATAGCCATAAGCGAGCCTGCCCACCCGAACCCAGCAGCCTGGAAGCGTTACATGTAGACGCGAGAGGCGTTTCCGGCTCCTGCAGCCACCTTCATCTCGGAGCCGTGGCCCATATCGATCGCGCAAAACCATTGGATTGACATACGAACACTAAGAACGTCGAATCTGGCAGATCTTTATAGCCAATGCTCCCTTGCGCCTCTGAGCGGCTTGAGAGGTAGGGGCTGGCTCCCGGCCGAGCACAACACAACGACGCCTCCACAATCATGGCGTTTCCTAATCAAACTCGTCTCTTCTCCTTCCTTTCTCTTTCTTGCTCGGACATGGCTGGCCCAGCTGCATAATGTATGCATATGGCACTGCGTCTAGGCCACAGGCATATGTGTCGCAGGTGTGACAGGGCGGATTAGCTTCGACGGCCCATCCATTGTGAGCTGTTCTCTCTTCAAGCCATCTGCATCCTCAAACTCTCGCTGCCCATGGAGTCTCTCCATCTTCTGACTTGCCGACTAAGCCCTCCAACCAATGATCCTTCTCGCCCATCTGCCGCACATTCACACTCCTAACTACTCCTCCTCTTCTCCTCACCAGCAGGTCCAATGACCCCATTGCCGAAAAGACCCAAAGATAGTCTTCGAGTAATTCCCCGCAGATGACGAGCGGTCGCGCCGGCCTGCCGCATGCAAGCTATGCTGCAAACGCACATGGCCCTGCGTTCCGTTTCACAAGGGCTTGCAAGCTTTGTGGCAGGGCGAGAGCGTAAAGCCGCTGGCTGCCTGTTCTGTAGGTTGCGGGTGTGCCACCTGGGCTGTCTCTTGTTCGGCCGGCAAATGCGTTTGCCCAAACATAAGACACGCACAAGGGCGGTCCGGCAGCTGGGCAGCAAGTTGTTGTGGTGGTGGTAGCTGCCTTTGGGGGGGATGATATAGCACTCTATTCATCATCCCATTGCTACGGTTTGTTTGCTTCTCCTTGATACATTCCGGTTTTCCGCTGTTTTGTTGGTGGACTTGTAGACTCAGTGACGATATGGCGCCCCACCTAGTGCACAGGTACGGGCGTGTTTGCTGCAATTACTCGGAGGTGTACAATCGCTGACACGATCCAGTCATGCCAAAGAGGGTGACATACCCGGGACTGTGAACCTCGCTGCTGTCGAGGGCGACGACACTGCCTATGGACAAGCTCTGTTCCCAGTTCCCGCAGAAGATCCCAATGACCCGTGAGTATCATCCTTGACACATCGTCCTGTACCTCCATCCTAAAATCCACCCAGTCTCCAGTGGCCAAAATGGAAAAAGACCATGGTCCTAGTGATCTGCTCCCTCTACTCATTCCTGAGTAACACCGCACTACTGGGACCCGCTGTCTACATCACCATCTTCGCCGCAGACCTGCAGGTTTCGCCGGTAAAAGCATCACAGCTGATCTCTTACCCGACTCTCGTCTATGGAATTGGCACTCTCGTGACAGTCCCCATGTACCTCAAGTTCGGTCGTCGACCTGTTTTGCTCGGAAGTATTGTCATCTACCTTGCCTCATTGATCGGATGTTCTCAATGTACGTCTTTCGGAGCTCTGATGGCTTGCCGTATCATTCAAGCCTTGTCTAGTGGGATCTGCGAGGCTATACCAGTGCAGCTCGTCAACGACATCTTCTTCTGTAAGTATGAGGTTGAAGATCATGTATGACTTCACTAACATCCCACAGTGCACGAACGCGGTACCAAACTCGGTATTTACACAGTCTGCCTCTGCTGGGGCTCCACCGGCCCACTCTACGCAGGCTACATGCTAGCAGGAGGCTACGGCTGGCAACTGTTCTTCTACGTAGAAGTCGCCTTCGCTGGAGCCCTCCTCATCCTAGCGTTCCTATTCGTCGAAGAAACTGCCTACAAGCGCAAGTCTTCTGCCTCACCATCATCATCCAACTCACCAAGACCCTCGAACGTCTCCGTCGAGAAAGAGCACATCGCCTCCGAACACACCGAAGTGGAAACTCTCGTGCCTGCACGCCGCACATTCCTCCAAACTCTCAAACCATGGAGCGGAGTCGATCACGATGTGGAAGCCTTCATGACCGCTGCTCGTTCCTTCACATACCTTCTGGTCCCATCAGTCCTTTGGGTAGTCGCCAGTTACGGCATATACATCGGTCTCGGCGCCCTAGTCTTCAACTACACCTTCCCCATCCTTATCATCCAACCGCCCTACAACTGGGCTCCTGTAAGTCAACCCCAACCCTCCACCACCCATCCCGAAGACATACAACTAACACCTCCTCCTCCTCCAGCAAAACTCCGGCCTCATCGCGCTCGGCAACGTAATCGGCTACGCCCTCGCCGTCCCCTTCACCTTCACCTCCGACCGCCTCGCCGCCTACCTCACCAAGCGCAACAACCACATCCGCGAGGCCGAAATGCGCCTCGGCGTCCTCCTCCCCGCCATGATCATCGCCCCGGCGGGCCTGATCCTCTACGGCATGACCGCGCACCTCAAGCTGCACTGGGTCGGCTACTTCGCCGGCGTCGCCATGGTCGACTGGGCATCCTACTTCTACTTCACCTTCACGCTCGCCTACGCCGTCGACTCCTACACCGCCAACACGTCCGAGCTGGTCATCGCGCAGTGTCTGGGCAAGAGTGGGATTAGCTTCGCTTTCGGGTTGTATTTGCTTGAGTGGGTGCAGGTTAGCGGGTATGCGGTGATTGTGGCGGGGGTGTTTACGGCGGTACTGGCGGTGAATAATGCTGCTTTGGTACCGTTTATGGTGTGGGGGAAGAGGATTCGGGTGTTTTATGCGGGGACGTGGTTGGCGAGGATGCATGGGAGGAGTGCGACGGCGGGGATGGTGGCGTGATGTTGGGAGTGAGTGAGTGATTGTTGTTGTTGTTGTGGCGGAGGAATGATACGAAGAAGTCTGTGGACGGGGAGGTCGTGCCGTTTGTTTACTGGCTTTCGATCCTACGATATGATATGCTAGGATCAGCAATAGATCAAGCTACCTAATTGATCGTAGCTCCTTACTGATTGATACCTTTCCAAGTTCCACTTACCAAACTTCAAGATGCTGTCGCTTGCAGTTCTTTCTGTTGAACACCAAGAAATCATTCCGATCTTGGATTTGATCACCTTGGCAGACCTCGGTGTCTCTTGTTGTGATTTACAGCTGGTGAACTTCATGCTCAGCCTTTGATGTCGATGGATTCTTTTGTATATACATACAAGCTACAACAATGCTAATAAAAAAGCGACTATTAACCTCCGTGGGATAAGCAAAAGAAAAAGAAAAAGAAAAACAATACTCCTGCGCTTTTTCCAGCTCCCCCATTTTAGTAGGACTCCGCGCTTCGAGAAAAAAAAATGTACGCGCGTGTCAGTAGAATTGCAATCTCTTCTCACCTCTCTCTCTCTCTCTCTCCCTCTCAACAATGGCGAAACCCGCCCATCTTCAAGCCTCTCAAGCGCCAAATATGCACCTGTCCACCGAAACGCCGGTCGCCATCCCCATCATCGCGCCAATCACTCAACCTCCTCCAACGCTCTGACCTCCCTCCTGACCCCATCCTTCCCCAACGCGCCCCTCACCATCACAGTTTGCACCTCAACTCCCAGTCCCGTCACGCCGTACTCCGCCGGGTCGAAGCTGAGGGTGTAGACGGGTACAAAGCCGTATTTCTCGTACATGGGTCTGCCGGTCTTGGTGGCTTCGCAGTAGATCTCCAAGCCCAGGGCATCGGCTTCGGCGATCAGCTCGGACATGAGCGAGGTTGCGGCGCCGCGGTGCTGGTGGGAAGGATGGGTTGCTAGCATGCCGAAGTCTGTGGGTTATTGTGTTAGTGGTGGCTTTGATGATGATGATGATGATGATGATGTGTTTGGGTGTTCGTGTATTTGTTTTATTGTTTGTTGGGAATTCGTTGGAAAACAGGAGGTTACTTACAGAGATGTTGACGAAGACCGCAGTACTGCCTGTGCAATCGCTCGTTCAACGCGAACCAGTCTCTGTTCATTTGTGGTTCTGATTCGTGGCCGATATCTAGCGGGCTGGCGTGGTCTTTGGGAGTGAGGGTTGTGATTTCGGTTTTGCAGAAAGCGATAATATCGTTCGTTTTCGGATCGATGACTTTGCGGAAGCGGTAGCCTTCTATCGTTTTATCGCCTTGTTCGTTCGTGAGTGCCAGGTCGAGCTTGCTGTCTGTGCGCATGTGGGTTCTGCTGAAAAGGTGCTCTGGCAGGGTGCTCGTGCGAATGTGTTGCATGCAGTGTTTGTAGAAATCAATGGTTCGCGCGGTGTGTTCTGGGTTGGTCGGGTCGCGGTAAGAGAGGACGTGGTTGACGATTTCGTCTTGAAAAGCGGCGAATTCGACTTCGACGAGGCGTGGGATGTCATCCGGGAATGCTGCTGCTGCAACGAATGGCTTGCCGGATTTGGCGAGAGGTGCGGTACTTGATACTGGGGTGTCGACTGACATGATACTGCTACTTGCATGTTTGTTGTTGATGAGAGTGTTGTCGATCAGTCTGTTGCCGGAAGCCCATGCCTGGAGCCTCTCGCGAGTGAATGTGTTGTTTTGTCGTGAATGAAGGTTGTCGAGGAAAAGTGGGCGTGGAATGCGAGTGATTGGAAAAGTATAAGGGTTGCATCTTGAGCCGTAAAGCTGGATGCCAGGCATGTTGCCTTGGGGCTGGGCCTGCAGTTCGGTCATTGTGAAGAAACACCGTTGAACGCCTGACAAGAGGAAACGAGGGAGAGCAGGAAGGAGCGAGAGGAGGGTGGTGATGATGATGATGATGATGATGGTGGAAGAAGCAAAAAAAAGCAGAGCGCCCAGAATCGCCATGTGATACTTATAGTGGAGGGCTAGCAAGTCAAAGCTAAATGGGATCTGTCACACGCATCGGGACGAGGATGGATGGGAGCGGTTCAGCCTCGCACGGCGATGGTACAGATCACAAAAGGTCCCGAAGGTGCATAGACGAACGTCGCTCACTAAGACCGATGACAAGTCTTGGCCTGTGATACAGAGCAGCTCCCCACGCCCTGCAGGACCAAAAAGGGTAAGTTGTGGAGCGCTGGGTAGGGGTGGCATGCGGGTGCATGACACACGGGCACACGGCACCTTCGCCATCTGGAGTGCGTGAACACACGAGGGCGGCCTTAGAGGCCGTTGTGTGCGAAGCGTTGACGTGCATGGGATGGACAGGCAGGCAGGCAGGCAGGCAGGCTAAGGTGCATGCGGTCGGCACGAGAAGCGAGCGGGCCACGATGGGGTCACGTTCCAGGTTTTCGGCGCCACCCATGAAAAGACGTGACACCTTCCAGAGTGAGCGAGTGTGTGTGTGTGTGTGTGTGCGTGTGTGATTATAGTGCTGTGCTCGTGCTGAGACGATGTGCTTTCAGTTCAGAAAGCGACGGGTTGAACCGCAAGGTCGGTTGTTGTGTGTCGTACGGGCATACGCATACGCTGTGCGAGAGTGGATATGCGCATAGCGACGCCGTACAAGGTTGGAGTGGATATGCGGATAGCGACGCCGTACAAGGTTGGAGTGGATATGCGCATAGCGACGCCGTACAAGGTTGGAGTGGATATGCGCATAGCGACGCCGTGCAAGGTTGGTGACCCGGACGGCGGCGTGCAGTGGCTCAGGACGTAACTTGGCGAGCGAGCAGGGCGACGACGACGACGACGACGACGAAGACGAAGACGATGACCGATTGTGGATGTGGCGGCATGCACGACGACCAACGAGACACTGCGATGCCATGCGTACCTGAGCAGACTCGCCTCTAGACTGCCCTGGACTGCCCTTCGCTTGGGGAATGGATGAGAGGAGTATGGGGAATGGAAAGTGGGATACAGTAGCTAGCTCTGCGGTAGCAGTGGGACCACACTCCGAGATCGTGCGCTACTAGTAGGCTTAGTAGCAGCAACGAGTCGTGCGATCGAGCAGTATACCGCAAGTGATTGGGTACAGCAGTCCCAGGAACCGTTTGACTGCGTGGGATATGATAGGCAGTACAAGTGTGAGCCAGGCTAGTAATCGAGGGAAATCGGCCTGCACGCGCAGCCAGCCCACTTGAGCAGCAGACTAGACATTTGCCTTTGGACGATCAGCTCCATCGCCTCCTCTTCTTCCTCCCAGGCGCCCGGCCCGGCTGATGCAGGCCCCAGATGCGGCGGCCACAGACATATGAGGAGACGAGAGACAAGAGACAAGAGATCCCATTTGCGAGCCATCGCATTATATTCACCACACCCCCACGCTATGCATCCAGCCAAACTCAGCTGCTGCGGTAGGCGCGGGCATCTGCCTGTCTGCGCCACCCACGAGACCCACGCGCCCGTCTTTCTCACACACACACATACACTCTCTCTCTCTCTCACACACACACACACGCACACGCACGCAAGCAAGCAAGCAAGCACCACTACTTTCATCCATTGCGCGCGTGCTGCCTGCTGCCTGCTGCCTGCTGCTTGGTCTACCCGACCTCCGAGGTGACCAGTCTCAGCCAGCCTGCACGGAAGAGCAGCCTCTCCTGTCGCCTCTTACGTTGGATTATGTAACTGCTACTGGCCCTGCCGCAACACCAAGACATACTAACGCACATATCACATCGCCATCACCGCACCATGTTGTGAACAAACACCTCCCGATAATAATGCGAGACTACCACTGGAGCGGACCTCCTACACAAGCATACCACACATCACACAACATCAAACAGACAGGCACAGGCACCCCGCAAAAGCGTCATGCAAGATGTATCCTTTCTTACGTACCTCTGACCATGCATGCCGTCTGATATCATAGCTTCAAGTTTCCCCTCACATGGTCGTCGCCCAATCCAGACATATGCCATGCCTGCTTGCTGTTCCCAGACTGCCGAGCACGAATGGGATTACCGTATGTGGCCTGCGTGCCCGCACTCGATCGTGGCCAATTGCCAGAAATGAGGAGAAGCCATGCATGTAATATCAAGACTGATCGCTGTTGTTGCTGTTGCTGCTGCTGTGCTGCTGCTGCTGTGCTGCTGCTGTGCTGCTGCTGTCGACGTCAACATCCTTGTCAATATACCAGACTTGTAAGATTTCGAAGATCGGTTATCGCTTGAGCTCTCTTGAACTGGCTCTCTTCCAGCAAGACAACTCACTCAATCCTCCCATCAACCCCTCAATCAACCTCCGTCCAACACCCCATCACAGCCACAACAACAATGTCCGCCCCAACCCCCGCCATAGACCACCAACTCGCCACCGGCGCAATCCCCCACTACGTCTCCTCCGTCTGCCCAGCAGGAACCAAAATGTGGCTCCTCGAAGTCGGCTGGCTGGAAGCCGACGAAGCCTTCATGATCCGCGGCGCCAACACCTCCCTCGCCAGCACCGCCGGGCAGGCCACCGTCAACAAGCGCCGCGAAATGCCCATGTACTGCGTCCTCATCGCCCACCCGCACGAAGGCCTCATCCTGTGGGAGACCGGTTCCGGCAAAGACTACCCCACCGTCTGGGGCCCGCAGCTCGCAGACGTGTTCAGTCGTGTGCGGTATGAGGCGAAGCATGAGCTTGATGCGCAGATTGAGGCTACGGGGAACAGGGTTGAGGATGTGAAGAAGATCATCATTGGGCATTTGCATTTGGATCATGCGGGGGGGTTGGACTTGTTCCTTGATCGCAAGGATATTGAGATTTGGGTTCATGATCGGGAGTTGAGGAGTGCGTTTTGGAGTGTTGCCACGGGGGCGGATGTGGGCGTTTATCTGAAGCATTATTTGAAGTTGGATTTGTGAGTTGTGGCCCTCCTTCCTTTGCTTGACAAGCCGAGAGAGAAAAGGTCGTTCCTTGCGATCGGGCAGCTTGACTAACACCACCCTTCACAAACAGGAACTGGAAGACCTTTGACGAGCGCAGCTTCGACTTCTGCCAGGGCATCACGCTGCACCACCTCCCAGGCCACACGGATGGTCTGGTGGGCATGCAGATTAATCTTCCAGACAGCGGCACGATCTTCTTCATCAGCGATCACTGCCATGTGATCGAGAACGTAAGTCGATCCGTACTTGTTCTCGCACAAAGAATGAAAAGGAATCTTTACAACTAACACAACCCAACAGTGGCGCGACGGCATCCCTCAAGGCTGGCTGGCGAGAGATCATCCTGCTTGGTAAGTTGGACAGCCAAAACATTATACCAACATCTCGAATTTCCGAGTCGTATTGAATGGTGCACTGACAAGATTTCTCCGTAGGTTCCGCAGCACACAGCGCCTGAAGCACCTCCAACGCCAGACTCGCGGCCGTGTGATCCCTGGCCACGACAAGGAGACTTTCCTACAATTGCAAAGCGAGAAGAGTGTATTTACCTAGTCGTGGGGAGCCGGATCTGGATACCTTTGACGGACTCCCTTGCGATTTCTTCGACCAACTGATCGGAACGGACTTCGCTGTCGTAATTGAAAATGAAAATACGAAAACGAATTTCTTCAACGCCCTGTCATTTTCTTAGCTTGCTTTGCTTTGCTTTGCTTCTTCCCCGATGAGCGAGCGAGAGAGGAGACTCAGTCGGACCAGCGCCATGGAGAGTGGCCTCGATGGATTTGTGGTGTACATATCTGCTTCTCGCCGTGTCGTGTATATACCTGAAACAAATTCGGAATCAATGAGTGAGACGTCTTGGTCGTGTCCACTCCTGAACATCAAAGGACACGCTTACTTTCGAAACACAGGCATGCATGACTGACGGTGCTAATTTCCGAGACTCTCAATAATGGCGTCCCCCCCCCCAATTCAATGCAATGCAATGCAACTCCTCGCCTTGACATACATGCACCGTCTTAGCCTTGTGATGCTTGCTCTTGGCTCCCTGTCTTCTTCTTGCAAGACCTACATTGCCTGCAGCGACATGATGCAAATGCAACGCAACAATAATTCAATCTTCCCTGAATGCACACACCCACCCCCAACATCTCCTCATCTCACACAACCCAATCCACATCCGATCTCCATCACATCAAATCTGCCTCGCCACCTTCCCCTTCACCCCCGGCCTCTCGGCCTCCCATTCGTCCCTAAGCGCCGCATACACCAGATCCGTCTCGAGGATCAGCAGCGCCAGGTTCCACACCAGAGTGATGGCGTAGAAGAAATTGGCGTTGCCACTGCCGGCGTACAGCCACAGATAGTGGAACGCAGGACCCAAGAGTGTGGCGTACAGAAGAGCGGCGAGGGCGGGGAAGGGGTAGCGGTGGGTTGAGGAGACTGTTTTTTTTGTTGGTTGTTAGTGGATTGCCGCGGGTAAGTTTTTTTTCTTTTTGTTTTTGCAATGGAAGGGATTTGATGGCGAGAACTTACTCGGAAACACATGGCCCATTAGACACGAGGTCGCCAACCAAGCGCCCACTTCTCCCACATTAGCGTAGGGCTGGAAAATCGCAAGGACGCCTAGCATGGCGATGACGGCGGCGAGGGGCTGGGCGCGCAGGCGCACGGTGAACGGCACGCTGTAGGCGAGCATGTGCAGCCAGAAGACGCCGAGGAAGAAGGACCGGAAGGCATCGAACATTTCGGTGAAGAAATACCACCATAGGCCGGGATTGGGGGTGAGGTCGGGTAGGGAGAGGGGCGTAAGGTAGAGGGAGTGGAGGAAGGTGAATGAGGGGAGGATGAGGCGCGAGAGGGCGAGGAGGAGGGCCGTTGTTGCAAAGAAGGGTGCTAACAGCGAAAGGGTGAATGCGAGGGGTGTTGGGTTGTTGATAGCTTTGCCATCCTTGGTTGTTGGTGGCGGGCTGGCCTTGCAGATCTGGTCGTAGCAGAGAAGGCCTACAGGCGGAAGCAACAGTACTGGATGCAGGCTGGTGTAGCCTGCGAGTGCTAGAGCAAAGGCTGTGGTTGTGGGCTTGCCTTGAGTGGCGTGTCGAATGCTCAGCAGGACGAAGAAAGTTGTGAATACTGTCGTGGGCCTTGCAAGACAAGTCAAGAGAGTGAACGGGTTGAGCAGATACACTGCAGCCACAGAGACAGGTTTCCAGCTTTCGCCTCGTCGTGGAGAAGTGTAGAGGCTGGAAGCCACTGCAACACCTGACGCTGCAATCTCGCATAGGCAATCGGCCGAGAGGATGTCCAGGGCTGTGTATAGGATGATACTGATCAGGCGGCCGAAGAAAGTTGCAGGCGAAGGCAGCAAGGAAAACAGTGGCAAGAACAAGGGCGCCTGATATACATCAACACATCAGTCTTTGAATGGTACAATCTTTACATGGGATATATATGCTGACCTGGTAGAAGATGCCGCCATCATACGGATCCAGGCCGCGCTCGTAGAGGAATAGGCCCTCGTGTACTGTATTACGATCTCAGCTCTTGCTTCTTTCCTCGCTAGTAGGACCAGCGCATTGCCATCCGCCATCCATCCCTAACATACATCTCTTGAAGCCATTGACAGGTGTTGAGATCTCAGCACGAAGTGTAAGAAGGTCGGGCAAAGGCGGGAATGCGACGACTAACAGGAGCCTCAGGGCGGCAGCAGAGGCGAAGAGGATGGTCTTGGGGTGCTCATTGTAGAGCTTGGTGATGGTGTTCATCGTTGAAGGGTCGCTGGTATCATTGTTCCACCGGGAGTATGAGCGCAATGTGATATGTATATACAGCAATCACTGTCACTATCGACGAGCGAGCTCGATGTTCGACGTTGCATGTACTGCTTGCTGCTCCTGCTCCTGCTGTTGCTGCCAGCTCTCACCAAGGCACCACCGAGAAGTCGGGCCCTGAATGCGCCGAGTGCCGATCTGCCCTTCCCCAGCTTTTGCCTGCGAACTAGCGATTTTTTGGACGAGAAGCTCACTTTTTCTCGGCGTCGGCTGCTGCCCATCTCCACCACCACCACCACAATCACCCATTCAATTCTCTCAATCCCACAACACCACCGCAGTCATGGGTAGAATCAAGAAGAAGGGTATGCATCCTACTCTCTCGTGCGACCATGCTCATCCTAACATTCACTCCCAGGCACCGCTGGCAACGCCAAAAACTACATCACCCGCTCCCAAGCCGTCCGCAAGCTTCAACTTTCCCTCCCAGACTTCCGACGACTATGTATCTTCAAGGGTATCTATCCACGTGAGCCACGCAACAGGAAGCGCGTGAACAAGTCTTCCACCGCCTCCACCACCTTCTACTACACAAAGGACATCCAGTACCTGCTCCACGAGCCTCTTCTGGCAAAGTTCCGCGACCAGAAAGCCCTTACGAAGAAGATTAGCAAAGCTCTCGGCCGCAACGATGTCGGCGATGCCGCGCGCTTCGAGAGGAACCTCACACCCAAGCTCAAGCTGGACCACATTATCAAGGAGCGCTACCCGACTTTTGTGGATGCGCTCAGAGACTTGGACGATGCGCTAAGCATGCTTTTCCTCTTCGCCAACTTGCCCGGAAACCAGAACGTTCCCCCGAAGATGATCGCAAGGTGCCAGCGTCTTACCATGGAGTTCGAGCACTTCCTGATCAGGACCCACGCCATGAGGAAGAGTTTCTTGAGCATCAAGGGTATCTACTACCAGGCCACCATCCAGGGCCAGGACATCCTTTGGCTCGTTCCCTACAAGTTTGTGCAGCAGGCTGGACCCGACGTCGATTTCAGAATCATGGCTACCTTCGTTGAGTTCTACGCCACTCTTCTCAGCTTCGTCAACTACAGACTTTACTCCAGCATTGGCCTGGTCTACCCTCCCAGATTCGATCTCAAGAGCTTGGAGCAGGGTGCTGAATTGGGCGCTTTCCAGTTGGAAGGCCAGCAGTTGGAGGAGCAGGCAGAGGCTGATGCTATCATGGACACTGGCGCGAACGAGAAGGCACAGGCTGAGGCCGACAAACTACTCACAAATGGCGAGGCCGAGCCGCAATCATCATACGCCACCGCACCTGAGACTTCCGTTGCGGAGGCAGACAACGAGCCCACCGAGACTCCTCTCGCAGCACTCGACAAGTTCGCCTCAATAGACCCCAACGCCGACGCCCTCTTGCAGCCTTCCCTTACCGCCGACGCACAGGTGGCCGGTAAGCTCTTCGAGCCCTTTACCATCTTCCTTTCTCGCGAAACTCCCCGCCACGCTCTTGAATTCCTCCTCAGATCCTTCGGCTGCCGCCGTGTCGGCTGGAGCGCTACTCTCGGCGAGGGCGCCTACTGCGACGAGTCCGACCCACGCATCACCCACCAGATTGTCGACAGGCCCGATATCCCCATCCCCGCACCCGAGGACGACGATGAGGATGCTCAGGCTGCTCGCAAGGCCAACGCTCGCGTGCCCGGTCGCATCTACGTCCAGCCACAGTGGGTGTGGGACTCAGTCAACGGTGGCCAGCTCCAACGTCCCGACCTCTACGCTCCCGGCGCCACACTCCCTCCTCACCTCAGCCCTTGGGTCAGAGCCAAGAAGGGCGAGTACGACCCCACCAAGCCCCTGGCCGAGCAAGAGCTCGAAGGCGAGGCCGAGGCCGCTGCTGCTGCCGAGGAAGACGAGGTCAGCGACGATGACGTCGAGCAGAGCGACGAGGAGGTTACCAAGGCCGACCTCGCCGATCTTGCTGACATTGAGCAAGGCGAGGGCATGGACGTCGAGCTCGCAGGCTCTGACTCCGAAGCCGAAGGCGCCGCAGCCTCCGACGACGAGTTCGGCGGCTTCTCCGGCGACGAGGACGAGCAGGAACCCACCACCGAAGCAGACGCACACCAGGCCGAGCTCCTCGCCGAAGCCAAGGGCCTCAAGGTCGCGCCGGCCAAGGCTCCCACCGCAAAGGAGAAGGTCGCCGCCGCCAAGGACAAGCGCACCAAGGCACAGCGTGAGGAGGACGAGAAGCTGGAGATGCGCAAGATGATGGCTCCCCGCAGGAAGAGGAAGATGTACGAGAAGATGGTCTACTCGAACAACGAGAAGGCCGGTGTGGCAGAGAACTTGAGGGAGAAGAAGCGCAAGATTGAGAAGGCTGCTAAGAAGGCGTCGAAGTAAGAAGCAAGCGTCATTGCTTTCGAGCCTTTTTCTTCCTGACTTCTTGGTTGCGATTTCAAGCATTAAAACTCGGTGCCTGGGGTTATGAGGCGTTTTCTTTTCTTCTTCTCTGTTACTCATCTACTGTCCTTTTTTTTGTTTGGACAGATCAAAATCTCATGTATAATAGATACGAGACGGACTGCTCATGGCGGCCAAATCCCATCAATTTTTGCCAAACATACCACATTCAACACTTTCATGCCTGTGATTGCGAGGTGATAGTCCGCGTCAAATAATGCTGCTATCCATCATGGCGCCCATTGAGCCTAGGTCCGATCAGGAGGCAGTGAGTCCACGTCGAAGCAACAGCTCGAACTCAAACTTTGATCCTCACAGAATCATTCCGTCATGCTTATTTATCCCACATACATGTATTCCTAGCACCCTATATCACACCATTGTATTGAACACGAGAGAATACTTTACGCCAAGAACAATATCTCGCGTAATGCCGACTCATGGGCCTGGATACCCGCTGATATGCTACTTTCGCTACTCAAACCCCTATTGAGCATGTCCTAAGCTAACCACATCACATCTAGGCGCCGACTGCCAGCTATGCTGCGCGCCCCAAAGGCCTCAGAATTTAAACATAAGAGCTTGTGCAACCTGCTAAATTGTATAATTAGCTTATCGCGGGACACTCAAGCTCATCGCAATAGAATCTGCGATTGATTGCGCACTCGAAAAGCCACCGGTGTCTGAAAAGACACTCCCAAAAGCCAAAGCCATCTTCGCTCAACGCCCTGCTCAACAAGCAATAACAAACGCAAGCTATCAATCCACTCGCTCTAACCCTCTGCACCGTGCAGCAAAATCGCTCGTGTTTTACAATGCCTAGTTGGAATCAGGTGAACCACATAGTAGTCGGAATCGACGATCCAGTGGCATACTATGCCGCGCTGCTCGCTCCGTTTCCATCAATGAGGTCATCTTCTTCCACGCCATTGCCATTGAGATCGATGTAAGTAGTACCGAAGCCATCGGGCGGCATACACGCAACTGATCGTAAAGGCATGATGTCGACCACTTCCTCCGCCCCAGAATCATAGCCTTCACCTTCGGTGTTAGCGAGAGAGTGAGTGTGGTTACGCTGGGCCAGCATGGATCTAGCATCGGCTCTTAATTTTGCTGTGTCGTATGGGTCGTAGCGAGTGGTATAGCTGAGAGCTGGGGCCGTGGGATCTGTGACTCCATTCACCCCATTTGGTGGGAGACGGTTGCCGCGACCAGCGAAAAGAGCACCGCCACGCTTGATCTCATTATCGAAGTCGGCTACATTCTTGCCCTTCTCTTTCACGGCGAGCACTTCGGCGGCCCAGGACTCAGCGTTGGCCAAGGCAGCGTGGGGATCATCGCGGTGGCGCATCAAGTAGCCTTGACACTCTGCTGGGGAGATCTTGGTTTCGGGGATGCAAGCGGCGAACCGCTCGGCCATGGAGAGAAGCTCCTCTTTTGATGGATGCGTGACATTATTGTCCTCGTCGAACGTGATCTCATCCGGAGTCTTGTTGAAGATGTGGGAGAAGATCTGACTGGAGACTTCTTTGGTTGTGTAGCCGAAGAGAATTTTGCTGTCGATACGGCCGGGGCGGAGCAGTGCTGCGTCGAGAGCATCGGGTGAGTTGGACGTCATGACGACCAGTCTACCATCTACTGATGCCGGGCCGTCGAGGACGTTCAGCAGACCTGACAATGTGACTCCGACCAGAACAGTTCTCTTCACCTTAGTAGGATCGCGGGACGAGGTAATCTTTTCTTTGCGTGCTTCACGATCGATACCGCTGGAGTCAATGTCCTCTAGTAGAACGATGCAACGCCTCGGCAAGGCATCGAACAACAGGCCTAGGCCGCGGTCATTCAGCGCATCATCGCTCATGCTGATCATGTAGACGTTCAGCTTGAAGTGACCAGCCAGGGCGACAGTGAACGAGGTCTTGCCAGTGCCAGGCGGTCCATAAAAGAGCAGGCCACGACGGTACGGGATACCGCGCAAGGCGTGGAAGCGCTCGTCTTCCTTGCTGAAGTAGCGAGTGCACTCCTTCATGAGCGAATGCTTCTTGCCAGACTCGAGTGCGATGCTGTCGACTGTCCTGGCGGGGCGGTTGACACCAACATCCCAGTGGAACTTTTGCTGCTCCTTATGACATGATGCGCGAAAGATGGTGGTTGTGTTTTGTTTTGCAGGCTTGGTAGCCTCGCGGACATGCTCGACAAACTCCTTGACAGGCTGCACGCCACCTCCAAAGGACCAGCAAGTGATTGTGAGTGTCTGGCCGCGGCTCAGGTCGCTGGGACCATTTTGAGTGCGCACAAACTTTCCGTCGTCCTGGTAGAAGCCAGTGACTTCTTCGTGGCGATCCAATGTCATGCGACGACCGCCATGCCAGAAGACATATGAGCCAGAGACAGGAACGCACTCTAGTTTTTCCGGTTCTATCTCGATGTGCTTTTGTTCAGGACGAGGAACGGGAGGGTTAGCCCTGGGATCGTAGATGCCACGGAGCATGTCGTTCATGGTAGGGCCAGCATTCGGGTTGACCAGAGCGAGGGAGTTTGCATGAGGACCAAGCCTCTTGTTCTCAAGATAAGTAAGGACATCCTTGTTTAGAGGGTGTGACGAAGCGATAGAGACACTGCCGATGAATCTAGAGCTGAGCCAATTGAAAGCAGCGCGAAGAGGGGCGTTTCTCCAGATGTAGAGGTAGAAGCCTGCGCCGAGCGAACCGAAGCCGAAAACGATTGCGGTGAAAGTGTTGACGCTACTACTAGTTCCCGAGATCACAGCAAGGCCATTTTGCAGCGCTCGCTTTGGGTCGACTGTGAGCCAGCTGGGAAGAGTGGTGTCGGTGGAAGTGAGACTGGTTGCCACGGAGAAGATGCTGCGTTGCATGGAAGTGAGAGGCTGCAAGCCTACGTTGCTTGCCATGGCGACCCAGAGGATTGGGAGTTTTAGTTGTATTGAAGCGATCGTGATGTAATTTATGGCTCCAGGCTGGCGATGAGGGCACCGAGTGGTGTCGCAGCAGCAAAAGGTGAAGTGGAGCCGCAAGTTGGTGTAGTAAGATATGTGTGGTGCTTCCTCGGGCACAAACGCAGTGGGAACAAAAGAAGGCGCGGCGCCAATCAGGCAACCATGCACGTGATGGGCGAAGTCAGATTTGCTGCAGGTGTTGCACTGTAGGCGCATGCGTGTTTATGAATAGCGCTGGGCGAGGAAGAGTGAAGTGGAGGTGTCGCGGTGGGTGCCAAAGCAAAAACGCCGAAGTGAAAGAGTGAAGTCCAGCTAGGTGGATGTTCTACAGCACTCGGAAGGAACAATTGGCTGCTGAAGCGAGCGTTGTGCAAGCATTAGTATTCTAGGTAAACTGGCTGATGGCTACATTAGTCGTGCAGATGCATTAGCATTAGCCATCACCATGCAGGGCACTTGCATGTGCCTGCATATACATGCATGTACCTACGCAACGCTTGTTTGCGCCTAGTGGAGAGCCAACATCTAATTTCAGCATATCGCCTTTCATTTTTGTATTTTTCGTACCTGGGGGTATCTGCTCCTTGCATCTTTCTTGTTCGCGTCTGCCTATATAGATACGCCCAAATGCAAGAAACTTAATAATAGAAAAAGCAAGAAAGATCTGCTTCATCGTGACGCAATGAGAAACCATGCTCGCAGAATGAATGGAACACGTTACCAAGCCGCACGCCATGCATGCAAATGCATCATTCCAATCTAACCCTTCGCGCCTTGCACAAAGCTAGCAAAGAACTTTTTGAAGCCTACCACATCATCCGCTTCCGCATGCTTCACAAACTCCATGACACCTGCTTCGCCTGCGCCAAGGTTACGGAGCTCAGTCTGCAGCTGTTCGCGATAGACGTTGCCGGTCTTACGCAAGATGGTCCACTGAAGTGCTGCGGCTTCTTGGAGAACACTGCGGATCTGAGCGTCGCGTGCGCTGAAGCCGGGAGCAGAGATGAGCGCCCAAGGCATGGGCGCGAAGGTGGAAAGGACGAAGGCATCGAAGCCTGGGAGTGTTGGATTCGCGGGTGCTGTAGAAGTAGGTGCTACGTCTGGACCACCCCAAATCGAGGTCATGCGTGTGAGCACCGAAAGGGCAAGGCGAGCGGTCGGCGGATCCGTGGGATCTTGGGAGAAGTGTGTGATCGTGTTCAAGAAAGTGTCGAAAGTGCCTTGGTTGGCGGGGCTAACAAGTACCGGTCCGAGCTCATTGTTCAAGATGACCAGAATGAAGTTGAGATATTGCAGCTTGAGCTCCTTCAATTGGATCTCGTCATCCGTGCCAGAGACAGGAGCGGACAGACTGGCAAACACTTTTTGTAGAAGCGGAGACAGAAGCTGGTCGAGGATCTCAGAGATCTCGGTCTTGAAGCCATAAACCACCTGCACAAGGAGTCTCAAGAACATGGCCATCTCATCATTGGAGGACGCGGAAGAAAGAAGACCTTCGATCCATCGAGGGAGCTGAGGCAAAATGCGTGCGCCGAGGACACCCATGAAGCGTGAGAACGAGTACCTAGCAGCAGTGCGGATATCCAGATGGTCCTTGAGCTCACCCACAGCAACCAGGACACCTTCACTGGCTTGACCGAAGACATCGGAGACAGCGCTGTCAGGCGGGGCGCCCTTTTGAGAGCCAGGCGTCCAGTCTGAGAAACCGCTGGCCAAAGTTCCGAAAGCCTTGATGATGTGGTGCACCTGAAGTGTTGCTCGCTTATCGCCAGCCTTTGCAGCAACGACACTGTTGCTGATATCAGCCACTAGTGGGCCGATAACGTAGCTTGCGACTTGGACCTTGGTTTCCGCAGGAACCGTGTTGGAAGAGGCAGCAGAACCGACAGCTTCAAACAAGTAGAGTTGAGCCTCGAAGACGGCGTTTGCAGACTGATCGTTCTCGTCGCTCGACATGTCTTCTTCCTCGCGATCCTCAGGGAGTTCGGCTTTGATCTTGAGCAAACTGCCGATAGCTTGGATAATGGTCTGAGCGACGTCGCCCAACTGGTTACGCAGAACGCGCACAAAGCGGTGGAACAGGTACCATGACCGTAGACGGACCTTAACGTGGTTGCTGTGGACGAATGTGACAAAGCTTTCGAGCACCTTGTGGATAAGAGCTGGGTTCTGTTCGAAGTATTGCACATAGCGGACGCAAATCTCCATGTACTGCAGTTGAATTGCTGGGTGTGGGTAGCTTGCGAGACCAGAGTTGACCATCTTGTCCATCATCTCCAGCAGTCTCTGCGAAGCGATAGAGGATGGCGCACTCTTCGCATACAGACCACCGTTCTTGACGGCCAGTTCACCGAACAGATACATCTCGTGCATTGCAAGATCGAGATCCCTCCAGTTCGGCTTGTCTGCAGTGTCAACGCGGGCGAGAGTTTCACCAACAATTTTGCTAAGCATGTTGATGACTAGCGCCTCATCTACTGCAGCGACAGTTTGTTGAAGCACATGTAAGCGCTTCCTGAGTTCTTGGAATTCCGCCTCGTCTGTCGCCTCGTCCTCTTCGCCCCAAGAAGCAGTTTCGTCGTACTTCATTTTTGCAACAATAGGCTCGAGGATAGCAGGAAGCATTGCGCTGTAATGGCCTGGCAAGCTACCCGCCGACTTGACCATTTTTCTAAACATTGTGAGCAGATCTGTCAAAGACGGAATGACCGCCGAGCAAATTTCGTCGTACTCGTCGGAGAAGAAGCGTAGGAGGCATGGCATGAAGTTCTGCAGTTCAACGTCTGCTTTTGAGCGAGTCTCTGCGTCGACCGAGTCATTGTCGAGGACTCTGACGATGTCCATCATAACGTTGTTAACCAGTTTTGCAACTGTTTCGGCGAGATCGGTGTCGTACTGAGGCGTTGTGCGAAGTTCTGAAAGCGCCGGGCTGGAGATGAGCTGTCCAACAATGGTTCCCAGGTTGAGGTATCGGATCAGCTCAATCTTGTCTCCTGCACTCATCTTCTTTCCAACTGTTTCTGTGAAAGTGTCGATAGCCGCGTCTCTTGCCCTGGCTTCCTTGCTGTCTGCACCATGGGTTCCTTGTTGGCCAGCGAGCTGCAGCAGTGCACTCTGAATATTCTGATTTATCACAAGCCAGATATCAATCCAGCTGACCCACTTGGCAACAGTCCTGAGGCAGGCCTCCACAATCCCAAGGTCGATCTGCTGCCACCTTGAGAGAATATCCTGCCAGGTGGCCGCGATCTTGTTGACATCTCTTGCTCGCACAAGATCCTTGAGATCATTGCTGCGTTTCGCCTCTTCCTGGGTGCGCGGGATGAGCTGGTCTGCAATTTCGTCGTGGACGGAGCCGACAATACGAAGATAAAGGATGGTCGCAATAGGGTTTGTAGTTCCGATTTCCGAGCCTTCGCCAGCAAGCGATCTGAATTCGTCGAAGAAGCTTGTCCATTCTGAAGCGTAAAGGTATGTAAAGAGATATGTGAAAGTCTGGGCAAGTTTGTTCTGGATGCTTGGGCTGTCCACTTGCTGCGAGCCAGTGGCATAGCGTTGGCGGACGTATGCCATCAAGTTGTCGCGGATGTAAACCAGGCTCTGCTGGTCCAGCTGCTGTGTTTGCACAGCATTGTTCAGAACCTCCAGCGCGACCACTCGTACTACTTCTGAAGGAGCGGCAGGGCGGACGAAGAGTGTGAGACAGACCTGCCAGCTATTCGGATCCTGACGAAGCTGGTTGAGGAAGTCGTAGGCTTGGCCTTTGAGTGTTTGGTCGGTCGCGGGGTTGAAAGCGATTTCGATCGCATTCTCGACTTGAGAGTCCATTTTGGGTGTGTAGAGTTGATATGTGCTTGGTCGTTGTTGTTCTTGTTGTTCGTGTTCGTGTGATATTCTATTATTTCATTCAATGCCTTGGCAGCGTGCTTTTCCACGCTGCCTCCTTCGGCACAGCTTTACTGAGACATTGCTTCCTGCTCTTGTCGTATGTATGTAGTGAGTGAGGTGGTTTCAATCAGCGGTGAGTCAAGGCGCAGATATAGGTTGTTTGGCCGCCGAGGAGAAGAGCTTCGCCAGGAAGGTCGTGAGATTCGTGGTGAAAGTAAGAAGTAGTCTTGCGACAGGTGCAGTAGCGTGTGGGATGTCAACGTGTGGATCTGTGAATGCAAGCAAGGTGTCTCGTGCCAAAACTTCGAGAAGACAAATCCCCCGCCAGTGCCCGCATCTTCAACTTGTGTGGGCACAGAACCCTGTACAGATTTTAGGTCATATGTTTCTATACTATTTAGGCGTCCACTAACATCTATACACTCTTTTCACAGAGATTCTTTCCCCTATGCCAAACAACTTGTGCGAGACGCAAATACATCCTCAGTGAGGGCGTGGACATGGATCTCCCTTGCGTGATCTCCTTTGCACGAATGCAAGACTGTGTACTTAAACTTATGGCGTCTTTCTGTAGTGCTGGTGGATCGCCCACGACCCAGTGGAGAAAATGTATCGACTTCCACACTCTTCACGAAGATTCTCCTCACGTGCAAATATCACATAAGTCAGTCCTGCTGCAAACGTTTTGTATTCGTTCTGCATGTTTGCGCTTGTATTCGCAAAATCTCCATCAATCTGCGCTTCGCATATGGCGCCAAACATCCTCTCTCGCAGCTACCTCCACTCGCTAAAAGGGTATCTATACAGCAAAACAAAAGTGCACCGCTTTAGGAGTTGAAGAACTCACACGCCAGACAACGCCGGGTCGATCGCAGCGCCACCACTCATATCCACGTCCTCATTCACGGAAGGCTGCAGGAAGCTGCTCAGGCCGTTACCAGCCACAGGCATTGATTGGCTCCCGAGCTGCAAGCCTTCGACCAAAAGGCGGCGGAACTCGCGGTCCTCAACAGCCTCGAGATCTTCGCCGCCGCCAATCCAGAACTTGCCGCCTTCATGTGCCTCCCTTTCGCGCACAGCCTCTTCAATATCATCGATGTTCCATTGGTGAAACGTGTCCATGTGGTTCTCAAGGTCAACATTGCGCATGAACCGATGGGGACAGCCGGGCTCAAGGCAGGCGATCGGGCGGTCTTTCTCGTAGCCATATCCGGTGAGTAGGGAAGCGGTGGCGTCATCGGTCTTCTTCAAAGCTGGCGATTGAAGTCGGCTGGTTGTCTTCGACGTGTTCTTCTGATTTGGCCTGCTGGTTCCAGGTAGGTTCAGATGTTGAGTTCGAACATGCTCCTCCAGGTTTGCTTTCGTACCAAAGCTGTAACCACACCCGGAACCCTGCCAACCTTCGACCTTCTTGCTCTTGGTGAGGTCGAACTCGCCACAAATGAACTTCTTCGTCTTGGCGTGCACCGTCTGGATGTGTACTTTCATGTTTCCTGCTTTGGTGAACTTTCTCCCACATCCTGGTTCCGTGCACTCGAAGCGTTGGCGATCTGTCAACGACGAATGCTCAATGTCCATGTGTGCCATCAACGCTCGATTCGTCTCGCATGCCTTGCCACAAGTCCCGCACGTTGGGGGATGCACGATCTTGATGTGGGTCTGCAGCTCGGCATAGGAAGAAAAGCCAACCTGCGGAGTTTGCAATGACACGGTGTCGTCACCCTCGTCCATCATGTTCTCGTCCAGCTCGGCGGGTACACAGATCTGGCAGAAGTATCGTGCTCCAGAGTGACAGCGAGCCTGGTGCGCTTTGAGCTGTCTCGGGTTGGAGAACGACTCGCCGCACTCCTCATCCATTGTACCGGCCTCAACATGGGTACAGCGGAATGCCTTCTCGTTTAAATGGACCGACTTGATGTGACGCTGCAGAGTCTCTTGCTTTCTGAATTCCTTCCCACATTCCTGACAGCGAGTCTGTTCCTTCTCTTCATGCATGGCAACGTGCCTACGCAGCCTTGTTGCGGTGTGAAATCCTTTACCACACTCCTCTTCCACTCCAGTCTCGGTATTGTGTATTTTGTATGTGCAGACATAGCTGCGCTCGTTGTTATGCTTGGCCTTGATGTGGGCTTTCAAGTGTTCGTTACGCAGGAAGCTCTTGTCACATCCTTCTTCAGTACATGGGTAAGGGCGTTCATTGGTGTGCGAACGAATGTGCATCTGTAAACGAATCGGACGGTCGAAAGCTTTGCCGCATTCTTCATAAGTGCACACATAGTTCTTGGGCCTCTTGGAGCTGGATGCTGACGTGACAGAGGATCCGGCAATAGACTCAGCTCGTTCGGTGACAGGCGGTGATCCTTGAGAAGAAGATGTACTTCCTAGGGTATTTGTTGCACTGTCGATAGGCGATCTAGTATCCCACAACCCGCCGGCTTCGTGGTTGTCAGTACGGTGGGTGGGTGTCCAGTGGCAGGGAAGTGATATTGTACTGACCGTCGTCAAGGCGCTGCTTCTTCATCGACAAGAGGTCGACTTCTGCAGCAGTAGCAGCCGCCCGCTTCTTCGACATGACCGCCGCAGACGCCATGTTTGGCTGACATGTGTATCTCGTCCAGGCGAAGGTCGACCTCGAATCGGTCAAGATGGAACTTTTGTTCACGATTAGACCCTGTTTAAGCAATCGGAACGTGGAGAAGGCGCGATGCCGGCTCGGCTCGGCAACTTCCGCCGCTAGGCTGCAGGTCGCGTTCGAGAAATGTTGGCTCTAAGGCTTTCACGTGCGAAGAAGCATCGAGCGCATTCGAACATCACCCCCATCCACGCCAGACTCACTAAACCAATCTTGCTGCTTGTTCGAGGGAATTGTATCTCCGGCCACAAACAACACACTCATAGCCAACATGTCTGACTACGGCGGAGATGACGAGCCCATGGACTACGCCATGGGAGAGTACGCCTCACCTTCGCGCAATCTGTCGCAAGAGTCTAGAGGCTAATACTGTCGCAGGGAGAATGACGACAACCTCATTGACGAGAACGATCTGGTAGAGCAGGACTTCGATGAGCCTGGCAACGAGAACGGCGCCAACGGCGACGAGGACGACGACATGGGCAACATTGTTACGAGCGGAGACATTTCAGCACAGGAAAAGGCGGCAAAGTCGCTCAACACAGTGAAGGGTATCAAGGACAAGAAAATCGCAAACGAGAACCGCAGCACCACACCCTACATGACCAAATACGAGAGAGCGCGTGTTCTCGGTACCCGCGCATTGCAGATCAGGTATGTTTGGCTATGAGGACGAGGACCGCCTTTGCGATTGTCATTTACGTTTCGCGCATCATTCCAAAGCAAGTCTGACTGGTTATTCAGCATGAACGCGCCCGTTCTTGTCGACGTCGAGGGAGAGACCGACCCGCTGCAGATCGCCATCAAGGAACTGAGGGAGAAGAAGATCCCTCTGGTCGTACGACGCTACCTGCCCGATGGCTTGTAAGTACAATCGTGATCAGATCGAATGACTTCTACTGACGATTTTTAGCTACGAGGACTGGACCTGCGAGGAGCTCCTGTAAGCGCAACGCTGCTTACAACACTTGAACCGCGATGGTCGCCAGGCATACCGACTTGCGGAGCATCAACACAAAACCACCATCCAAACATTCCGAAATAAAAAAGACAGCGAGGCGTTCGGTGTTAATGATTGGCGCGCCACCAGAGCTACGCCTCGACTGTACTAGCATATGCATGATCAATTGACGACCTGAAACAGAAGACTACAGCGTCTCACTGGTGGCATTGATTCACGGAGGCCAAGTATCCGCTTGCAGACATGCTACACATGCATACCGACAGCGTGATCACAGCGGCCAGAAACAGTGGATGATATGGATGGGCGTACTGAAATGTTTCCAAAGCTTCATCGTTGGAAACAAGACCGAATTGCTTTGCCAACGACAATGCTAGCTTTTCCCAAACGCATCGCTTGTTTCTATACACATGTCAAATCGAGCGATTCCATCATCTCTAGTTACCGGGAACTATTTCCGCTTTAGAACGTCAAACCCTCAAACAATCAATGCCGAATCCATGCCCCGCTATGCGCCAAACAGCCCCCGCCTCTATGTCATCTCTTGTCAATGCTCCCAATAAGCGAACAATAACTCTCGACGTGACTCTTTCTTTCTCTTTCGCCTTCACATTCCCTCGCCTCTCTGTACAATCTACCTTCAAAGCTTACAACTATGTCGTTTGAAGTCACAGCAACCATCGCCAACTTTGGCGGCAAGCTGCTCAAGCTGGCTCACCAGGTGAATATACACCGAACTGGCTACCCCGGCAGTTGTCAAGTCCTAACACATTAATTCCACAGTCAAAAGCCACCACCACCCAAATGAAACTCAACGTCTTCATCCCTGGTACCGCTTCATCCTCCAAGCCTGCCCCAGTCCTCTTCTACCTCGCCGGCCTCACATGCACTGGCGACAACGGTGCCGAGAAGGGCTTCTTTCAAGCCGCCGCAGCAAAGCACAACATCGCCGTCATCTACCCAGACACATCTCCCCGTGGCTTGAACATCCAAGGCGAAGATGAGAGCTACGACTTCGGCTCAGGCGCCGGCTTCTACGTTGATGCGACCAAGGAGCCGTACAACAAGGGCTACAACATGTACAGCTACATCACCGACGAGCTCCCCAAAGCGCTCTTCGCCCAGTTCAAAGAGCTCGACGGCTCCCGCGTGTCAATCACCGGCCACTCTATGGGCGGCCACGGCGCTCTCACCCTCTTTCTCAAGAACCCCGGCATGTACAAGTCGGTCTCTGCGTTCGCGCCCATCTCCAACCCCAGCAACTGCCCATGGGGCCAGAAGGCTTTCAGCGGCTACTTTGGCGAGGACAAGAAGGAACAGTGGGCTGCACACGATGCGACGGAGCTTCTGCCCAAGTTCCCTAACGACACGGATATTCTGATCGATGTCGGCACTGGAGACAACTTTTACAAGCAGGGCCAGCTTCTGCCGGAGAAGCTCGAGGAGGCTGCGAAGAAGGCTGGCAAGGGCGTCAATGTGAGATACCAGAAGGACTACGACCACTCGTACTTCTTCATCTCGACTTTTGCTAGCGACCACGTTGAGCATGCTGCCAAATACCTTACCAAGTAGTAAGTCCCCATGACTGTTGATAGCCGAGCTCAGCTACGACCTAGATATCTCACACGCGTAATTGGAGTACTGACTGACGGTGTCAGGAAAAGCAGAAGCACGACGGAGAAGTACAAGCTATGAGAGTCGAAAGTTGAAAGCACATAGACTAAATGGTTTGACTCGGAACATACAGTCAGATCAGCAATGTATATAACGACCGTCACGCTACTCCAAGATCTTGGTTTCGGGCACATTACCGCTTCAAGAATCTCCAAGTGCAGTGTCATTGGCAACTCTCCGGAAACTTCCATCAATCCTACTCAGATCGTCAAGGCAGCTTCCAATGAAGAGGTGTAGCTCTCTGTGGTCGCAAACATCTCCATCTGTTCGAGGTCGTCATGGCAGGCCCCTTGAGACATAGTGGTGTTAACGCTAGACAGGTTGTGCTAAAGCACTTCACAGGGCTAGATCTGAAGCTCAGGTGATGGGTTGACTGCTAAATGTGCATGGAATTGTGGAGCCATGTATTTGGTAGGTAATCAGCAGTCGGCATAATTCATGTATCCGATTGAACTCATAGCAAGACAGCCACCACCGCGCCTAACGATGGAGACGTCAATCTGTTTTGCTCTTGTCAACTGTTCCTGCGTACTTCCTCCCAGGCTTAACTCCCAGTACCTCCTGGCTGGTAAAGCAGCAATGCCCAACATCCATGTTATACATGTCCAGCGGCTCTCCTCACTTCACTGGAAGTACAGCAGCGTTATCGTCTCCTGTTGGCCGGTGTGCCGCAGCGGCAAGCGCGAGTGAACAACTCGCAGCGACAGGCATCGTGTGGCCTTTGAGCTTTTGGTGGCTCAAGAGGATTGCAAGTAATGCAATGCATCCTCCCACACAAAGAACTCCCACCATTGGAGCAGGACTAAATCCAACGGAAGACCAGCTGTCATCGCGGCCCTCAGGGCCCACGGGAGGGTCTATCCGGACCAGGAAGAGTGCTTGCGAGATGAGCCAGTGCAGCGTTGCCGATGTAGCGATGAGGGGAATGCTGTATTTGAAAGGCAACTGCAGCCAATACGTCGCGCGTTGCAGGCCTCGGGGCGTTGTGACACGAAGAGCCTTGCGACTCACTTCATAACCACTATATTCCTGCCCAAGGTGCATGCTCGTCAACAAAGCGTTGAGCGACATGTACACAAACGAAAGAATCAATTGTGGCATGTTAGCAAACAGGATCGACAGCACCAGACCGCTCGTATGTTCTTTGGAAATTGCTTTGAACAGCATGGAAGCATTCGCACTCCCAAATCCTAATGAGGTTATGCTCTCGGAGGTTGTGGCCTTCATCAGCGAGACAGTCCCTGCAAGACCCATGCCGGCCGCCAGGACAGCGAGAACCAACAGCCAGATGGTAGTCCGCCACCTCCTTCTGCTGACAGCAAGCCTCCATCGGCGTATTTCGAAGCTAATTGCCTGTGGTTCCGGTGTTCGTTTACTCCTGGACCTCCGCACGTCACGTACACCTTCGAAACAACGATGCGCAGTCGTAGGATCTGGTTCGTCAAGCCAGCTGGCAATCGCATCTCCAAAGGTAACGAAGGTCGTCTCGCGTTGATACCAGACTAGCCAAACCATGGATACGCATTTGATGGCGTTGCAGACAAGCACCGTGGCTAATATGTACACCGAAAATTGCAGCTTGCAATGCTCCTTCTCAACCTCAGCGAGGCAGTGGTCGATCTTTATGCCATCTACAGTCCATTCTGCTTTTCTGCTCAGGCTCCTCGCGTTGCCCAGGGTCTTGCATGTTTGTGGGTCTCCCGCACTTCTACAGATCCTGTGCAGGTGTAAGCATGTCGTATACGTGCAATGGAATCGATCAAATACGGACTCACCAATTCGGTTGCGACTCCTGCACCCATGCGACGAGCTTCACGTTGTCATAATCGGCAACTAGTACGAGATTCCCATATCCGGACAGGAAGTGCGTAGCATATGTCTCGATACACGACGTGGGCGGAAGGTTCTTGAACGATGAAGGATCGGACACGTACGTTTCATGCATTCGCAAGGTCGAATTGTATGTAGATTCAGGATTGGAGTACCCAGAGCTCTTCGCGATCATCTCTGTGGACGGTACAACGTAGTCGTTACCCGGAAACTCGCGACCGGCAAGCACAACCTTATATTCGTTGTCGTCCAGAGTCTTGTATACCGCGGAATTGTATAGCAGATGGATGGGCAGACTAGTGGAGGCCAGCAAAGCCCACATGATCCGCCGCTGCCAGGCGACTTTGAAGAAATTGCGCACACTTGGAACGCCTATGTCGAGCCAGTCGCCGCGTGCATGTGCGCGGTTACATTCAGTCCGGGTTGGCGCTGTGGCGCATTGCATGGAGTAGTTTGAGGCGCTGAGGAGAATCGAACTGAGGCCGTTGATCAGGATGTGGAGCACGAACGACCAGTTGCCGGCAACGTCGCAGGATCCTTCATAGGCTGTCACAGTCCCGATTCCTCCTTGCACGCCAAACTTGATGCTGACCCATAGCGTAAGGGCGCTGTTAACGAGCAAGACGATCGTTGAAGTCGCTGCGGAAGCCAGGACGCCGATCTTCCAGCTCTTGAAGCGATATTTCTTCTCTCGAAGAGAATACGGAGATAATTCACGGGCCCCGTGTACCTTCTCTGTCGGACGACCAGATTGGAGAACATCTTGGTGTGAGACCAAGGATTTCTGATCATCGTCGATTCCGGTGAGACATGACTTTTGACTTGGTGCTTTGCTTGCCTGGGAACTACGCCGTTCGTTGTGCCTCGAGTGATCCATCTCATCAAGCTCCATGCCGAGGGGTTCGTACGTGCGACCACCACGGATGCGGTTGGTCATGATGCTGTTTCGTTCCGAGAATTTGTTAAACCATGCAAAACCATAGAATGTCGGGCTCGGGTAGAGAAACAAAAATGTTCCGCCAGACTCTGATTGAACGTCTTGTCTTATTGTATATGCGAAGACGACTTCGGTCTTGTTGGGCTGAAGCAGGAAATGACATCGATGCATGCAGCCGTCCGGCGCGCACTCTCACTGGGCTGTCTTGGCTTTCAGCTGGTGCGGGCAACCTCGTATGTATGTCCAGCTCGATATAGATATAAAGTAACGAAATTGCTTGGCCGGTTGAGTCATGCCGCGTGTACGTCGCAAAAGAGTCTGATATTATGGTGAAAATCTAACACTGGGGTCCAATATGCGCCAACTCCGTCGCTAGTATGTCACCATGAATTATATAATATATGAAGACAACAGGGTCAGCACTTGACTTCTGCGTCGAAAAAGAAAAGGGTCCCCAATAGAAATCCGAGACTCCGTCGTCTCAAAGGAAAGCGTTGGTGAAAATAACCACCATGGCCGTCAGTCCAATCAGCATGCCGCTCCCATCGCCGAGCCTCGCTACTCCGCTGTACGCAACGCCAGCTTCGACGAAGCTAGGTCCACAGGTCAAGTCCACGACTTGGGCTGCCTGTGCGTAGTTGTTTCGGAAATTGCTCTGTTTGTGGCTGGCGGCCGCCGCAAAGATGGACATGGTGTCCTTGAGACACTCTGTACACGCTGGTCGCGCGCCACCTGGTAGTGACATGCCGAGTGGTAGATAGTAGATGTATGAAGAAGTCGGTGCTGAAGAATTAGCCACTGCGTCGGCGTAGCAGTAGTTTCCTGTCGTCGAGGAAGTGAGGCACGACGCAGCGTAGAGAGTGTCGTAGGCGATGAGGGCATTGTAGGCTTGCGTTACGACTGGGTTTTGGAGAGAAAGGTCGTTCTTGCAGGCGTCTATAGAAAGCTCCGTGGCAAGAGATAACATTAAATCGCTGCAGGAAGAAAGAGAAGGAATGTGGCACGATGCGTCCAGTGTGCGAATAAGAGTCAGGGGAGACTGTATTGCGGAGAACCAGGAATTGGATGTCTGTGATAGGGTTAGAAAGATCGTGAGCGAATAAATGACTTCAATGTTATGCTTACCTGGAGGAGCATCGAAAAGGGGTGGCACTCCTGGAACGTTGTGTTTGATAGAAAATTGTTGAAGAACTGCGGGCAAGAGCTTTGGGTGAAATTATTCCCGAGGCTGGAATCGAATGGACGTGGTAGGGATGTTGACACAGATGTTGCTGTTTGTATTGACGTAGAGACTGAGCCCGAAGAAGTCGAAGATGGTGCAAGGATGTATGATGGTCCCCCTGTCGTTGTGGCGGACGAACTACTGGACTCATCTTGTCTAGCATAAATCCCCATCCGAGGCTGTGGTGCAGGCCGGCGATCGTATACAAGTTCGTGGTCAAAGACGATTGACCCATGTATATTTGCCTGTACACTTTCGCAAAAGAATAGCAAGGCGCAAAGGACGGCAAATATCAAGTTCCGAGTCTGTGACCATGTCGACTTGGTGAGTCGTCGTTGGCTGAGACAGTTGAATGATGTACTACGCCGCCACGCATGTTGAGGTTGTCGTTTGTGACACAGAAAGTCCATATGCACATTCCGGTCGGAGCTTATCCCCGCCGTTGGGTCGTGCTGTTGCACAACAGCGGGTGGAACTCGTGCAGACATGCCATGTTGAGGCGCGCAGAGAGGTGTCATGGCACTTCCGGCTGATGTGTCGGGCGTGTCTGGCACATGACAGGTCGTAGGTAAGACGTCCAGGGCTGCTTCGTTGGAGAAAGTCCAGAGACTGATTTTCCGGCAGGATTTTGCGTTGTTACTAGGTGTTTGAGAGCAATTGGGCACTGTCGATCCCTCAATCTAGATCCCTGGCGGCTCCAAAACAAATCCCTTGCAGCACGAGGCGAACGGTCGGAAGCGGGCCGTATGTTGATCGTCCTTTGGAATCCTGAGGATACAGTAGTCGTTTCGAAGGTGTGGTCAAGAGACGCTGGTAGGCAGAGAACGAGGAGAGAGATGATGATGTGCAGTCATATAGCTATACAAAGAAAAGTGAGAAGAGAAGCTTCGCCTAATAATGCACGGGGAGCAAATGGACGTGGTAGCTGAAGTCACCCCGACGCCACTCTACCATATTGGCACGATAGTGGGCGCCACGCATCGATTTCGGCGCACTTTTAGCTGCAGCTCGGCGTGCGGCAGATGGAAGGCCTGGGAAGGAATAGGCCAGAAGAGGGCGATATTGAAAAATTGCAGCTAGCCTGCAGCGCGCGTTCCATTCGGCTCGCAGACGAGCAGCGCGCTCGAGTCGGCAGTCGGCATAGCGAGCAAGGCGACGTGCATGCCGAGCCGAACGACATGCCCCTAGCAGTGCGGAGCGATGCAGAGTGGGAAGGAAGCCTTAAGGTGCATGACAAGTATTGGCCGCGTGAGGTGGCAGCACGGACGGCGAGGAATCGATATAATCGTTGGCTTGTGAGGATCTTCCCCTTTTCAGGTGCACATTCATCTCCGCCAGCTCGCCTCTAGCGCATAAGGCACGCCTTCTGGACCGCGTCCATTTGCCTGGCTGGAGATGAAGTATACACCCTCCGCCCATACAAGGGCGCAATACTGTACAGCTCACGCACTCACACACGCCGCCGTGCGTGACATGTCTGACGCCTTCACTCATGGCAAACCCGTCTGCAGCATCGCAGGACATCACATGCGCACTCATACAAGCATAATTTCCAACGTTGTCCAAACTCAGCTCAGGATGATAGGAGGCAATAAAGCCACAGCCGGCTACCCGTCCGCTCGACCTTTATTGGAGCTGGGCATCCTAATCTCTCCTGTCATCCCTTTGTCTGGATTTAAACACACACACGCGCACAGCGCTAGCGTATTAGATTACATTAGCGCCAATGTAAGTGAGCACTAACGCTCTAATAGGCGTAGGATCGACGATGGTGGCGTAGGTGCCTTGGCATTGCTGCCGCACCACTGCACGTTGTTGGTATGCCCATGTAGGAGCGTAATGTCGATGTAAGTGACTTAATCATAGATAATAATACCAAAAGAGACTCTACCACTGTGACTCCGATCTCGTCCTCTATACCACAACCACTATAGACCTCGCCACTGCTATAGCCCTCATTTCCACCCCTAGGAGCCATAGAGCCTCACGCCCTTAGAGAGGAGCCGACCAAGGTTGTAGAGCTACAAGAGCTTGATGCCATCAAGCGCCTACTGCAGGGCCTTAAGGCCAGCCTCGAGACGATCCAGCGTCAGGTGACTGTGCTTAAGGAAGTTATCGATATTGTAGTAAGTGAAGTCTTATGCAGCCTCGTGCTATAGCCTCTGACAATCGTCACAGAGAGGGTAGTTAGGGCCACAAATCATGCAGTAGAAGCGTGATCTTCGGATCTTGTGGTTGCTTTGGTGTTAGTTAAGATAGCAGCAGCACACACAGGCACAGCCTTTGCATTGCTCGCTCCTTACGAGATAATGACAGCTAAGGGCATTGCGGATTGCTGGTAGTGTGGATCTCTTAGTTACATAGCGAGTAGATGGTCGTCGTCGTACTGGCTTATTACTGCGTTCGAAGATGCCTATAGCCTCACACTCCTGTTCACGAGATCCCTGTAGGATAAGGCACCATGCAAGTCGGAGCCTAAAGGCGCGTTGATTCTTGCAGTAGGTGAGGTCATTGTGGAGTGCCCTTGCAATGATGAATGCATTAATGACTGCAGCATCCACCATAAAGAAGAACAAGGGCCACCAAATCCTAAAGGCCTTAAGTGTCACAGGCAAGAAGCTGAGAGCATCCGTCCATCCGTCCGAACATCCGATCTAGCTACATATGCGCGAGCAATGTAAGACAACCGGTCTTACATCCTAGTCTTTTGAGCTTCTTTACCTCAGCGGCTACGCAGCTGAATGCTCCCAGCTGTCGCCCCGTGACATTAAGTTGGGTATTACAGTAGGACCTGAGCTGATCATGGATGTCGACGCCATTTATGTAATTATTGTAATCCACAGCATAGGATAGCTGTGCCATCTTTTGCTTCTAAACATCGCTCTAATACTTAGCTACTGTCTTCTTTAATCATGCAGTTCGAGGTACTGGCTGTCGCTGTTGAGCTAAAGTAGTAGCTAAAGGATCATGTGAGGTTGTGAGGAACTGTACCAGGTTCTTATCTTGCTATAAGCAGGCAGCAACATCGTCGTGTACGACCTCAGTCAAGTGATCTGTGTATGCGAGCCATGAGGTCTTACGGCTCTTAATAGCAGCCCTAAAGATCTGAGGCCAATTCTTGCAAGTAGATTGTGCAGTGCCTGTTGCTCTAATACCAAAGGCTCTTAGGATATGGAACAGCTGCGGACTGCTGAATAGGTTGTCTATATAAGCAGTGAAACAGTGCATTGAGTAAGGGAGTTGTAGGAGCAGATAGAGGACCTTCTTCGATAGAGCATTAAGGACCTGACAATGCGATGCCTCAGGCCAATCCGGCCGAAGTGAGGTAACAGCTGCAATCACCTTCTTATCGGTCTCATGACTGCTTATAAATAACCAACTAAAGCAATATCCAGCCGAGCAGAGTGCAAGAATATAATACCCTTTAGGTACAGGCTTGCTATGCATCATTACTGTGTGCTTAGACCGGCCCTTAAACAGTACCATCATCTCATCAATAGAGACCTCTGTGGCTACAAGCATAGTCCTTTGGAACGACTCCTGAAGGTGAGATGCTAGTGGTTCGAGCTTATCGAATATTGACTTTGCAACACCACCAGGAGGAGATATATGGAAATACCTCTTGATCTGCTCAAAGCGAGTCTGGCCCATAAATTGAGTGATTGAGTGTAGTGGCCAATCGCTGTGGCGTGTGATGAGGCCTCAGGCAGAAGGTCAGATAGCGACGGCGTTCATCGCGACCAGCTGCCAAGACAGCAGAGCGTTGTGTCACGTGACCTGCAGAGTGCTCTGTTGCTCTGTTGCTCTGCTGCTCTGTATGCTCTGTGGACACAGAGCAGGTTGCATAACCCACGAGTCTCCTTGGTATATAGGATAGCTGGAGTTCCATCTTTCATAGGAGCCTCGTGCTCAACTTAAGTAACACAATTGGAGTCATTGTTCATAACGCAACTTGATCAGTGTGCTACTCAGAACCCTCTTCCTTACCCTGAAACCCTTAGTACCTCGTTCTACGTTCATACACCGAGTACACCCCATTACATGGCGTTGCTAGTACTCGGCCGGCCGTGAGTGCTTGAACACTGACATATATATAACGAGTGCCAACCAGATCTTTAACTCAGAGGCCTTAACATCTATCTACTCGCGGCCAAAGGATTTAGCGCCATATAGAGCAGCATACGCATTAGTATTAGTAGCAAGTATTAAGAAGATTGGTGAGGTAAAGAACAAAGAGAAGAATAGCAATAGTAGGTCAAACCGACTACTAGTGTCACGGGGCGACAGCTGGGAGCATTCAGCTGCGTAGCCGCTGAGGTAAAGAAGCTCAAAAGACTAGGATGTAAGACCGGTTGTCTTACATTGCTCGCGCATATGTAGCTAGATCGGATGTTCGGACGGATGGACGGATGCTCTCAGCTTCTTGCCTGTGACAACTAGCAGAGCTGCAGTAGTCACAATACTGATTGCAACCACCTTCGCAGCCTTGAGGATTATAGTGAAGCTCCAGTTGTTAATAAAAACTAATAGGTAAGTGAATCTCTCGATCATAGTGATAACATAGTAGTAGCGAATATTTAGGAAGGTGGCCATCCTTACGCAATTACGCGCATATAGTTGGTAAGACCTCTTTGATCTTAATAACCTCCTCATCCTTATACTCAACAATCTGATCTATCTGTGAGATACCACTAGATTCGACGTTGCATGTATGGACCACATCGGCATTGCTCTCAACATTAGAGGTCTTGTCTCGTTCGAGCAGAACAACCTTGTCTAGCTCTAGTAGGACAGCGGTATTGCGTTGAGAGGCATGAAAAGCATTAAAAGGAGACACTAAGAAGCTCATATTTGAAGTAGTAATGCCTTATATGCCTTAGGAATGGCAGAGTCCTCAAAACACCTTATAGGTACAATTACTACAAATACCATCGACACGGCCTTGGCGACGCTCCGCAGATGATTAGCGTAAGGAGCCAATTAGATGCTTGAAAACAGGCTTTCAGGCCCACCAAGCTATTGGCATACTAATGCACCTTTATATGAAGCTAATGTGGCCTTATTTGTCCGCGAAATTCACTGACGGATTAAGGGATGGTCACGATAAAGATTGTTCCTGGTGCCTGATCCCAAAGCAGCCTCCGGACCGCGAGTTGCATTGCGCGTGCATGTATCTTTATTTTGTACACGGCGGTGTCGCCGACAGAGATGGTATTGAGTGGTGATTGGCATGTATGAGA
Organism: Cladosporium cucumerinum; assembly: GCA_023634325.1. NCBI lineage: Eukaryota > Fungi > Ascomycota > Dothideomycetes > Cladosporiales > Cladosporiaceae > Cladosporium > Cladosporium cucumerinum. The sequence continues at coordinate 1,389,302 of JALDQA010000002.1, forward strand.
AACACGTTGAGCGAAAGGATTTGAGGCATTGTTGCATGTCTTGCTCTTCCGCAAGTCAACCTCCTTGTCAACTACTCCGTGTTATTTCGGCATGGATCAAGGTCCATCATCGGAATAATATTCATCAAATATACAGTGAAAACACAGAACAGTCTATGCACTCTGAAGGGTATACGGACCAAAGGCCGTGGTAGCCCCGAACCAATCTTCGAGGCCTATTTGATTTCTCTCGTTCGCTTGCTTGCCATTCTGCGCAACACGAAGGAATCTGCCGAGGCTCATGCAACTCGCGTGCTGAGTTTGCACTACGAACCAAAAAGGTAAATCAACAGCTCCCTCACGTATTCGAAACATGGACCTTAGGATAACTTGCATTTGACTGCAATCCCACGCTCTACCACTGAGCTAAGGAAGCTTGTTAATATGATGGTATTTGATGGAGTGTAGTACGGTTTGTTTGATTATGTCCACTAAAATTTATCTCCTGGAGGCACGATCGATATTGGATTTGTTCCGTCGCTTATGCTCCTCTGAGCTAAAAGCTGGTAATCCCATGGTATTTGATGATTCGATGTCTTGTCAGACAAATAATATTCACTGCATATCCTGCCTTGATCGCCCAATATACCGCCCCGAGAGCGCTGCTATCGCGGTTCGCATATCCAGCTTCGGAACTAGGCTAACGAAGCTGGTTGATTATGGCATTCGATAAGTATGAATTTACAGAACCGAACATATAGGTACCTGGTTCGATCAAGTTATTTGATGAGTTGAGGTGTTGCAGGATTGCTTATATACATCGTTACAATGACCCAAGAACACTGCTATCACGCTCTGCATGCTCGGCCTCAGATATAAGTGCATTGTGTATGATGTGGACCTGACTGTTCGGTTTTCTTGTATGCGAATCTGAGACGTGACAGACAAAACCACAACGACTGCGGGCAAGCGTATTATTTTTTTGATATAGGACTAATAATGAGATATTCAAGACTCGTTTCACTTGTTGTCATCATCATCACAGACGCAGTTTTGGCAAAGATACAGAGGTTTATTCTCTCATGGCGAGCCTCGAACCCGAACCCTTCTTACCCTACGTAGAGTGTTAACGGCGAATCGGAAGATAGCACGGCAACAGAGGGCCTTTAGGAAGCAGCAATGATCAACGTGGATCAGTGACAAGACCTCTTAGCTCTCTCGCGATGCTTCTTTATCTTCACTCACGGTGGATTCCATATAATATCAGGATTCGAGTGGACGGCTCACTCCTGCAATCACGTCGGCAAGGGTTCGCAATGTGAAGCGGAAGCAGCTAAGGACGCGTCGTGCCTCCCGTCCCCGCGTGAGATCGTGTCTGGCCAATCAAGAAGCTGACCTGACCTGAAGCTCTCTCAGCTCACGATCAGTAGAGCTGCTGCAAACAAGAAGTACATCCACGCCTGACACTCCCTTGACCAAGCCCACGGTACTTTATATTACATCCCGGTACGTGTGACTGTCTACCTGCACTACCCACCCACTCACTCACTCACTCATCCATAACGCCATCTCACGCCTGACTCCTACGCCCACGCCTCGCCGCCTCGTTCAGCCACTGGACAGGGCCAGGCCAAGCTGCCGTAATCAACCAACTCCACACTTTCTCCGCGTCTCATCGTGCATGCAAGCACTTGCTCCCGCATCGAGACATTGTGAGCACCTGAGGGTTTGCCCGCGCTTCTTCTTCTTCTTCTTCTTCTTCTTCTTCCTTCAATCCTCCCTTACACCAACCAATCTCGGTCTTAACATACCAACGTTTTGTTCAACCGCCGCAACTACGCCAATCCTCCTGTACTCCTCCTACTCCTTGACTTCCAACCCCATTGTTTCCTGGCTTGGGACTTTCCACCGCCAGGATGAAGGCCGCTCCGCTGCTTGTCGCCTGGCACGAGGAGAACGCTCCCATATACTCCGCCCACTTCGAGCCTCACGGCAAAGGACGCCTAGCAACAGCAGGTGGAGACTCTCATGTCCGAGTACGCACGCCCTCATACTCGACCGGCCAATGCAGACTGCTGACCAACTTTAGATCTGGAAGGTCGATACGAACGGAGAAGAGCGGAAGGTGACATATCTGTCCACCCTGCAAAAGCACTCACAAGCCGTCAATGTTGTACGATGGTGTCCTCGAGGTAAGCTATGCTGTCCAAGTTTCGAGCTTGCACATGCTGATGATTACAGGTGAAATGCTCGCTACCGCCGGAGACGATGGCAACGTTCTACTATGGGTACCCTCGGAAAACCCGGCACACAACACAACACTGGGAGAAGACGCACAAGAAGATGTGGAAACATGGCGGGTCAAGACAATGTGCAGATCAAGCAGTGGCTCGGAGATTTACGATTTGGCTTGGTCGCCTGATGGCGCATTCTTCATCACCGGAAGCATGGACAATGTTGCAAGGATATACAGCGCTACAAATGGTAAGTCATGGCAGTCGCACATGCAATCGAACACGGACTCATGAAAAGCAGGTACTACCGTTCGCCAAATTGCTGAGCACAACCACTACGTGCAAGGTGTGGCATGGGATCCTCTGAACGAGTACGTCGCAACGCAGTCTTCAGATAGATCAGTCCACATCTATACACTTAAGACGAAAGACGGCCAGTTCAGTCTATCGCAACACAACAAAGTCACCAAGATGGACCTCCCCGCTCGCCGCATCTCCTCAAACAGCCCGGCACCTCCAGATCTCGGCCTCGGAAATCATCGGGCTGCCTTCGTCCAGGATGGCGGCTACGCGGTCGGGTCGCCCGCTCCTTCAGCTCCCGGTACGCCACAATCTCTTGCACCACTCCCAATGAACCCACCGCCTACCTCACATAGTCGACGCTCATCTTTCGGCTCGCAAATGGGCAATGGTACTTCAGTCAGGCGTTCCGTATCTCCCAGCCCTTCCATGCCACTTCCTGCAGTGATGCCGTCCGCCTCACCAAGTGTGTCAGGAAGCTTTGGCGTTGACGTCCGCAACGCAAATCTTTACGCCAACGAGACCTTCACATCATTCTTCCGACGACTTACATTTGCGCCGGACGGTAGCTTGCTCTTTACACCAGCCGGGCAATACAAGACTTCGACTGTACCAGGGCCCGAATCAACAAAGAAGGATGACGATGTTCTCAACACTGTCTATGTTTACACGCGTGCTGGACTCAACAAGCCTCCTGTGGCGCATCTCCCCGGACACAAGAAGCCTTCAATAGCCGTCAAGTGCTCACCGGTGTACTACAACCTTCGTGCCAACCCGCCAGAAACAAAAGAGATCACGATCGACACCAAGGCAGAGGACGACATTCCTCTTCTTCCTGAACCCGCTCATCCCACGAGAGCACCAACTTCTCACGCATCAATGGATCCTCCACCACTCGCGGCGTCACCTTCTTTGAGTGCAGCTACAATGGTTTCGCCTCGCCCAGCCGATCCAGAAGCAAGCCCGACCACCGCAGGTCCTCCCGCAGGACCAGTACCCGCGTTTGGCCTGCCTTACAGAGTTGTTTACGCCGTCGCCACACAAGACGCTGTGCATGTGTATGACACACAGCAGACTAAGCCACTTTGCGTGGTCAGTAATCTGCACTATGCTACTTTCACCGACTTGACCTGGTCAAGCGATGGTCAGACTCTTTTGATGACCTCGTCCGACGGCTTTTGCTCTGCTCTCACATTTGCGCCTGGTGAGCTAGGAAGCGTCCATCACCCACAACCAAGCATAGCACGACACACACCCACGCCTATCTCTGTAGCGAGAGCGAATTCTGCGACTTCTACACCACAAGCAACACCCACCACAGTGCCGGCGGTACCAGCGATGGTGAGACAGCCTTCGAATCAGTCGAACAATAACAGCACAATCGCACCGCCGCCGGCACCATCACCATCGCCATTCTCGCAGCCAGCGCGTCCAGCCTCTCCAGCACGCAGCATGTCAGCATCTAGTGCTGCCACGCAATCCAGCTTTGCGCATCCGCCCGACCAGAATGCGCCCCCAGTGATGAATAATCCCACGCCTGTGATGAGCAGCGTTCCTTCTACGACAGCGGCCGGCTCAGGGCCATCGGGTTCTCTGCCCTTGTTTACGCCACCGCAAACCCCTGGCGGATCAAGCAACAACAACGGCCAAAGTCTGGGTGCTGTCGCTGGCGTAAAGCGCGAAAGCGTTGCATCCGAGACTCCAGAAGAACCCAACCGGGAGAAGCGAAGGCGCATTGCCCCCACGTTGGTCGAAGTGGGCGGAGAAGCAGTTTCCGTGCCGCCTGCGCCTGCAAAGGATGGCAACTGAGGCGTGAATGAGATGGGATAGTGATGGTTTGATCTCAAGGTGTGTTCTGCGATACGATTTTTATTTTATTTTAGCCTGGCGTTGGATGGGTATGAATGGCACGACTACAGCGCTTGCCTCGAGGCATCGAGGGCTGGGCGTTATTTTAGGTTTTGGTTTTTGGTAGGACTGGAAGGCAGACCACGTCTGCTTGTACTCTTTGCAGAGCGTGGTCCTGATTCTATAGATCGGTAGTACGATATGAATATTGGGGCTATCTCAATTCACTTGCTACGATTATGCTGATGTTCTCAGGTCGCTATCGTCTGCGCCATCACGAGGCGAGGAGGCGTCAATGTTGCGATCCCTCAACCCACTTCCCCTGACCTTTCCGTCTATAAACAAAGAATGTGTCCCAGCCAACATTGTTATGGAACCTGAGGGGCATGTTCTCGCCGAAGAGAACTCTTTGCTCACATCAATCTTATCCGCTATAAAAGTGGTTTCCTTTCACTAACACGAACACTGCGTAATCAATGGGATGTACGCTGGCAAACAGTCACGATGCATACAAACAATTTCACCTGGACGGAGCCCCAGCAACTATATATCAGCTTATACTGCTCTAGAGAGAGATGTATCTTCTTCCAACACCACCGCATACTTCAGTATCTCGCGGAAGCAACGATGGTATCTTCTTCTGGGTCGAAGAAGCCTAACAACACCAAGATCATCGAGATATCGGATTCAGACGAGGAGGAGCAATTGATGCAGGCGAGAGTACGAGCTCCGTCTGACGCAGCAGCCGCAGGACTCATCGAAATATCAGACTCAGACGACGAAGCGCCCGCAATGCAGGAGCGAATACGACCTGCAGTCGACGCAGTAGCTGCTGACAGCTCTGCCGCTACAGTCTCGCCTGCCAGAGACGAACAGCATCATGCGGTCATGTTCCCTCAGCCGCGACGTCCAGATGAGAACCCAACGACCGCGCGGAGGGCTTTTGCTCAAAATGTCACCGACACAGCATCTGCATCCAGAAACAACACCGCACTCTCATCCGCCAGGGAACAACCGCACGCTACTTTCAAAGACCACTCCCAGCAGCGCCCAGCACCTCTCCCACGAGACCTCATGACAACAATCGCCTACGGCCCCCCAACACCCCTCCCCGATCTCCCTCAAAGAAAGCCCATAACCATCCCCGGCGGCCTGGCCACCGAGCAACTGCACCTGCCGCCCTCGGAACGCAAGTCGCAGCCGCATCTCGACCAGACTTTTCGCAATCTGCTCGAGTGGGGGAGTTTGAACTGTCCGGAGGCGAGGGTGCAGAACGATCCAGGGAGGATTCCTAGTCGGAGGGAGATGTTGGATCGGGCGAGGGCGGACAGGTTGGGGAGCGAGGCGGTGAGGGATGAGGATGCGAAGAAGAAGGCTGAGAGGGAGAGGGAGAGGATAGGGGGTTTGGAGGGGATGAGGGCGGAGAGGGAGGTGTGGCGTTGGGAGAGGAAGCAGAGGGATGAGGCTGAGGGACAGCAAGAGAATGAGGAGCAGGGGGAAGACGAAGAAGGGGACGAGGATGAAGAGAGAAGTAAGAGAGTGAGGAGGGAGAGGGTCGTAGAAAGAAAGAAGGGAGAGGGGGAGAAGGAAGAGGGGGAGAAGGAAGAGGGGGAGAAGGAAGAGGGGGAGAAGGAAGAGGAGGAAACTGAGGAAGAGGACGAGGAAGTGGATGATAATTGAAGTCGGTTAGACTTGCGATGTCTGTAAGTATGGCAATACCTTACACTGGTGACCTTGCAACAGCCTTGGCCTGTGTGGAAAGCACGCCTGCTAATGCCGAACACATGTGGCGAGGTTCAAGATGAATGATCATATGGCACGTGGAAGAGGAAGATTTGCTCGTGCCCAGCACGGATCAAGTTACGAATCATGTTGTCGCATGTCAATGGGTCATTCTCTTATTTTGAAAAGGCACGTAATCGTGGGTCGGCCCACATGCTGAAGAGAATGCTTTGTTCAATGACCTTCACATGAACAAGTATCTCGCGCAAAGCTGACATATAGCAGATCAGTGTGATTTGGCATGTGCTGGACTGACCGAGAGCAACATAAAAGAACCATGCCCTCCTCGATGCTTTTCTCGCCACCCTCACCAAACTTCCACTGGTGCCCAACATGGCCTCCAACCCGCAAACGACCCCTGATACCAGCCACCCGGCCATGAGTGTTTCACAACAACACGCAGCCAACATCCTCCGCGCACTCGATATCAGCTCGCATGAACTAGCCTACCTGGAAAAACACCTCATGAACAACGACTGCATCCCGAACAGCGCCGACGAGGTGGCGATCAATGATGCGGTCTTCGAATTCTGTGAGAGCTTCCACGGAGCTGGCCGTTACGAGTTCCCCGAACGTGTCAGCAGACTCAATTTCCTTTTTCGTGCCTACTCTAACGACGAGGAGTTGTTCGATCCCGACGCTTACGCGGATTTTCAAGAGGCGCGTGACCGCAGGCTCAGCTGCGAGACTACCAAGTATCATGGTGTGCGCTTTCTGACCACTGACCTCGCCTGCTGCAAGAACAGCGTTATAAATCATACTGCTAGAGCCATCCTTCAGTAAGTCGGCAGAACTTTTTTCTAAATAGCTTCCAATGACAACACGAACTAATCTCATTATAGGGTAATGGGACGCTACCGTTAACAAGCAGCCGAAACGTATCTTTCTGGCTGCCACCCAGCCATGGTTGCTGGAGAGGCGCTGAAGACGCCGTGACCGAAGCTGTGGAGCATGCGATGCAACAACACAATGGCACAACCAAGCAGAGATTTTGTCGGTACAGGAACCAGGAGCATGGCCGTGCCGCGTCGTCGGATCAAGCTATTGTCGCCGGCCCTGACTGCAGGAAAGCTGACGGCTGTCTTGCTGGGGGTAAACTCAATACATGTACCTTTCCTTCCTTCTACTGTCATTGCCCTCTCGGATTAATTTTGAACCCCATTCTAGGACTCTAGGTGTAGTGTTAGTGACGCAGCAGTGCTATCGGGCGGAAAGGTGACGGGAGGCAAGCGCGGCCTCACCACAGCTGCTTCCTTCATTGCGACTTTGATGGCTGCCAAAGCTAACTTGATGGCCTCTCCATGTTCTCTTCCACCTCCAAACCCAGCTTCAACATCCAACACACCTCCACCACAGGATCCAACTTCAACACCTAAACACAAACAATTGACACATCTCCCAACATGGCCGCCGCTCCGCCAGCTTACGACGGCGAGCAAGGACAGCAGAAGACTGAGACATCCAAGGACTTCGAGGCTGCCATCTCAGCGACCCTGGAAATCAGCTCGTTCGACCTCGCTGTTTTGAAGCGCCACCTCATTGCCCAAAAGTGGGTCCCAGCCTCTACCGATGAAGACGCAATCGAGGACGCCGTCTTCCGATTCCGCAGAGCCTACAGGCCTGATCGCGCCTACCAAACCAACTACGACTACGAGAACATCTTCAGAGACAACAAGCGGCTCACGAAGCTCTTTGATGTCTGGGCCAGTGACGAGATTAGAGAGATAGATGTCGACTACGATTATGATCCCAAATCACTGCATGAGCTTGAGTTGCAACGCGAGACCGCCAAGTACGATGCAGTGCGTGCCTTGTTAGCGCACCTGGTCGCGCGTATGAGTGGTGCTGGATCCGCCGGAACTAAAGGCGACTTGACTGATCTCACCGACGAGCAAGTCATGAACCTCCTTAAGACGAACGCCCGTGTGCGCGCCCTTTTCATCAACAATGTCAAGAAGTCTATCGTCGAGGAGACTGAGACTCTACGTCAGAAGATCGCTGAGAAGGATGCTGAGCTTACTGAGATACTGAGGTCTCTTGCTTAGTTTCCTAGAAGCATACTTCTTGTAAGTGCCCCTATTTGTCCAGATGCCTGTTGAGAGCGTTTGCTGACTTCCCTGTCGAAAGCATTCCTCAGACAGTCTCCCGCAATTCGTGCCCATCTCCGCTTACAAGTCAGACATATGCTTTGGTGTACGTGCCTCCGCCGTAACACTATCATCTCACTTTGTACTGACTGTACTATAGCTGCTCGATTTTCATTCGTTCCCCGTGTCGCGAACGCAATGTCTGGGCCTTGGGATGTGCGAGACAGTGTAGGCATGCTTTCCGGTTGTGGCGGCATTGTTAGTGTTGACAAAAATGTAACGCTGTTCTCTCAGTGAAATTCGAAGGTGTTTCCATTTCGAAGTGTCTCGCCGGACAGTAGGAAAAGTGGATTGTGCCACGCTGGTCCTGTGAAAGCAGACGCAACCCACGTGGCGCGCTCGTAGACCGTACGAATGTGTGTCACCACGCTCTTTCCAGCTTCAGCATCCGACAGCAACACAAAAGCAGGCGCGGAACTCCTCATCTACCCACCCACAAACCACATCCGCCCATAAAATATTCTCACCATGGCGCAAGCCGACGATCACACCGAGAGCGCTCGCATCCGCACCATCTTGGAAATCAGCGCCTCCAACCTCGCCATGTTGGAATACGAACCTATCAGCAACGGGTACATCTCAAAATCGAACGACGAGCAAACGTTTAGATTTGTCACCTACCGCTTCTACATGGCCTCTAACACCAAGACACCACAATTCTACATTCCAGAGGGTCGCTCTAACATCCTTGACCCGTGCCTATACGGCGGGATGCCGCATCACGAGCTAAGAGAGTCTTCGGGTGCTCAGGCGGCCGCAGCGATGGCTGACCGGAACGAGCGCGAGTCTTTCAAGTACGACGCGTTCACGGATCTGATTCGTATGCTCGCGACTCGGAAGCTTCGCGAGGGCAAGACCGATGGAGCGGGAGTGCAAATCGAGCAGGCTACAGTGAAGTCTCTTGAAGAGCAGCTCAAGGCCGAGAAGGCCAAAACTCAGGCCAAGGAAGATCGACTGCAGGTAATGAGGACCGCGTACGCCGCTGTCAAGCTCCTTGTTGGCAAAGAACATACATGTAGCCACGAGCCTCGCGAGATCGATAGAGCGAGGTACCACGAGCTCAAGCAACTGGCTGTGAGCCCCGCGGCTGCAGAGGCGGACGAGGTCGCTCAGCCATTTGCGGAGATTCCACTTTCCAAGCACTCGACAAAAAGCTTTGGTGGAAAGAAGAAGAAAGGCGGAGTACAGGGCTCGATGTGGAGCGAAGTGCAGACGATGGTAGCCAGGAGATGTTGGCGGCGGCGGAGGATGTGGAGAAAGACCAGACGGGAACCGCTGATGCCCCAAGGGCGTCTCGCAAGCACCATGGACCAAGGATTCACAAGTCGAGGGCCCTTGTGCGTGCGCGGAAAGCGGCGATGGAGATCGCGGCGCAGATGGAGGATGAGATTGCCCAGGACCTCGCGAAGGTATCAATTGCTGAGAGCTCAGCAGCCATTGATGAGCAGGAGGAAGAGCAAACCGAAGGCGAGACGACGGCGGACTTCATCAAAGGCGTGGTTTTTTGACACGCGGTGGCTGCTTGTGTCAATTGAGAGCTTGAGTGTTGATAGGGAGGAGAGGAGAAATATCAAGTGGTGAGAGGGGCGAATTTTGGTGCTTGAGTCAGGATTCGAGGGAGCGAGGACATGGTTCAACGCTTGTCTGGACGATCACTTGTACTTCGCGTTTACAGTTGGGCATACCGTAAAACTATTGTATCAATCAGAATCGGTCTGTACATTTCCCTTCTATGGCGCATGATCCGCAGTTGGAGATTTGTGGGACTTACAATATGAGGAAGAATCGTGAGGCCTGTAATTCGCTCCGTCAGTCGTCGTTCAAGCTGAGTTGATGTATCGTCTCTCCCCCGAGAGAGAGAGAGAGAGAGAGAGAGAGAGAGATGGGTGGATTTCAAACGATCAGCGTTCGCGTGTATGGCAATGGGCAGTCACTATTTGGTTCCATGTCGGACCGCACCGATCCACAGTCGCAACACAAGAAGACACCAGACACCAGCTCTTTTTCAAGATTTCCTCTCCACACCGACAACCAACAACGACTCTGTTCAGCATGGCGTCCAACAACCGTCAAGCCGAGGAGACTCACATCAGTAGGATCTTGGAGATCAACCCCTACGACCTTTCCACTTACTTTGCATCAGATATCGGGTGATCGGCATTCTATGCAACAGGTAAAGGGGGGAGCGCGTACCAGTTACTCGCGGAGGGAAAGGTGCTGTTTGAAGCGTGGATTTCATAGGCTCATCGCTGGGCAGCGTGACTGCTTCAAGTGGTACTAAGAAATCGAACATCGAATTATCCCAGGTCGCTTCGTTTCCGCCCTGCGCTCGCAGCACCCTAGACATCCACATGAACCTGACCAAGTTCTGCTCTGTAAGTAATGCTGTTTTCCGAAACACATACCCGCAGATGTGGGCACAATCAGTCAAGTAATCAAGTTACTTGACAATCATAGGCTTGGGTAATCAATCAAGAACAATCTTTAAGAACGAACCTTAATTAGTTCAATCAGAAATAATGAGTTAATCAAAACTTGTTAAGTTTGATATACTCCCTAAATTCCCCTAATCCTAACCCTGACCTAGAAACTCTTAAACAATCTCGCTTATATTGTAAGACCTCCGAGACCTCCGCATATACCCGCTTGATCAAGTGAAGAATCTTGTCAAAACAGCCTTTTTGAATCAATCACAAAGATCTTCTCAGATCCTTATCAAGTATTTGGTCAATCAATCATAAAATTCGAGATCCTTGACTTGACTTGATTGTGCCCACCTCTGCATACTAGAAACACATAGGCAATGCTGCCTTTCGCGTCAAGCTCATCAAAGAGCGGACGGCTAAATTCTGAGCCCGTTGTCCTGCAAGGTCTACACTGTATTAGCCTGCTTCGTGATGCAGCTCTTGACGTCGGTTGATCGAGTCGTCAAGGCGACTGCATTGGAGAGGAGAAAGAAGGTAGACATCGGCACAGTGTTCGTAAGATAGACGCCTAGTTTACGCACATGGTGCAGTTTGGCTGTGGCACCAGAAGGCAGAAAGCCGTGCCAGGAAGCCGTGCCAGGAAAGGTCGTCGGCAACCTTGATAGAGTTGACATGGATATGCCGAATGTCAGTACGCCTGTAAAGCGATACATTGGAGCAGTCGCCGGGATGGAGCCAATCGTGTCCACGTGGTTCTCCATTATCCACGCGTGGCAGGATCGTGCGAGAGAGGTAGAGTGGGGAATGATCGGCAACAGGTAGCATAATCTCCACTCCTACCCAAGATCCAAGATCTCGGCAAATGAGGCCAGAGCACAGACTACTGATATGAACGCTCTGCATATCGCTGAGTGGCTGGATTGTTCTCGCCAATGCTGACCACAGCATCTTCAAGATCTTGGCGAGGAGAGAATCTTCAGACGCCGACAGAAGGGAAACCGATAACTATCGATTATAACCCCCTCTCAACCCTGACGACCGCATCTCGAACATATGAGTGACGCGCGAACCCGCAGTGTCGCTGTTGCGTCTTGCGACGGGCGTAGAGAACGGACACGTGCGAGAAGAATGCGCAAAACACCAATTGCCGGAGATTTCACAGTGTCTACATCTCGGGCCGACTGACTAGCCCCTCTAGCACTCTGCAGTCTTGGTCTGGACTCCAGTTTCGTGCCCCAATCTCCCCCGTGACCCCATGGGGAAAAAGCCTGGGGCCCGATGTTAGCCGTAGTCACGGTAGTCTCCATGTGGAAACAAATCGGCGTCTGCTCAGGCCTTGCGTGACTGTTATAAACCACTCTTGCTATCACACACATCCAGAGGAGCCAGCGCTGACATCTCACGTCACAAACTCGGCAAGCGACATCCCCAGGCGTTCTACTGCCACCCCGTGGCCACCAAGCTCACCATGGCAGAGGCCAATTCGATCACTGGTGATGACCGCAAGGTGAACGCCGTCTTGACCGAGGCTGAAGCCGACATGAAGGCCAACAACAATGCAACCCTCAACGAGGCCAGAGCTGCCACCGATAAAGAGCACAAGATGACCTTGATGCAAGGTCTCAGACTGTACCCCAAGGCTATCGCTTGGTCCCTCATAATCTCTACCTGCATTGCCATGGAAGGTTTTGATCTTGCCCTGGTCAACGGCATGTACGGATTCGCTCAGTGGAGGCAGAAGTATGGCGAGCTGCAACCTGACGGCTCATATGAAGTCTCCGCTGCCTGGCAAGCAGGGTTGAGTAACGGTGCCAACGTTGGCTCCATCATCGGCCTCTTCCTCAACGGTTGGATCTCTGAGAGATTCGGCTACCGCTACACAGTCATCAGCTGTCTGGTCCTTCTCATGGGCTTCACCACAATCTTCTTCACTGCTCAGAACGTGCAGACACTTCTTGTCGCGGAGATCTTGTGCGGTATTCCAGTATGTTGTCCTTTAGTATTTCTATCTTACTACAGTACTGACAATCACAATAGTGGGGTGTCTTCCAGACTCTTACCATCACTTACGCCTCCGAAGTCTGCCCTGTGGCTCTCCGAGGATATCTTACCACTTACGTCAACTTCTGCTGGGGTCTCGGACAGCTCATCGCCGTTGGAGTCATTAAGTCGATGGCCAGCAGACAGGATGAGTGGGCCTATCGCATTCCCTATGCCTTGCAATGGATGTGGCCTGTCCCTCTCATCACTGGTATCTTCTTCGCCCCCGAGAGCCCATGGTGGCTCGTGAGGAAGGGCCGCATTGAAGAGGCCAAGAAATCGCTCCTTCGACTAACGTCGCTTGATCGCGAAACTGACTTTGATGCTGACGAGACGATTTCCATGATTGTTCACACTACTTCGCTCGAACGCAAGATCACCTCCGGAGGTTCTTACATGGACTGCTTCAAGGGCATCGACTTGCGCCGTACGGAGATTGTCTGCCTCTGTTGGGCCATGCAGAATCTGAGCGGAAACAGCTTCAGCAGCTATTCCACCTACTTCCTACAACAGGCTGGCCTCCCGGAATCAACCTCTTATTCCTTTGCAATGGGCCAGTACGCAATCAACATGGTTGGCGTGTTTGGTGCGTGGGGTCTCATGAGTCTCGGTATCGGTCGCCGCTCGCTCTACCTCTACGGTCTCTGCGGCCTTGCCACAATGCTGATGATCATGGGATTCCTTGGACTGGTTCCTGAGTCACACCGTGACCAGGGCGCGATGGCTACGGGTGGCATGATGATCGTGTGGGCTGCGATCTACCAGCTCACCGTTGGAACCGTTTGCTACTCGCTCGTCGCCGAGATCTCCACTCGCCGGCTACAAATCAAGACCGTTGTGCTTGGCCGCAACCTCTATAACGTTGTGGGCATCGCGTGCTCGGTGTTCACCCCATACATGCTCAACAAAACTGCCTGGAATTGGGGCAACTATACTGGTTTCTTCTGGGGTGGCATCTGCTGTCTTTGTATCGTCTATACCTACTTCAGAGTGCCAGAGCCCAGGGGCCGAACTTTCGCCGAGCTCGATCTTCTGTTCGAGAAGAAGATTCCTGCTCGTCAGTTTGCGACTACGGAGGTCGACATCTTTGCGGAGACTTCTTCGCATGATGGCCCAAACTTCAAGGATGTAAGCGAGACTAGGCATATCGAGAAGACTGGTTAGAGGAAACGAGGAGTTATGTGTGAACGAGCTATGATGGGCTACGGAAGGCTTTCTTGGGGATGAACTAGGCTATGTAGCACATGCTTATGCCCGATTGCACAAATGAAATCTTGTTCAACTTCATCGGGTGCTCCGTCTGACTGGAATGAAGATTTGATCACAGCAGCGCTCACTTCAAGTCGGAACCACAAGCGCATCGCTCAGTAAAACATCACGGACGAAGCTAACACATTGCCAGCTCACCTGAGATTGACCGGCTGCGGCCGAAGAGATTCATCAAAAGTCTGACTTGGAGAGTTATGACTGAATTCGGCATCTGGTCCAGCTCGCTCTCATTAGGCATCGACTTGACAATAGCACCATACTATCCACCCTGTAGTCTCGAATGTAACGCGAACAGCCGGACGGCTATACTTCGCGCATGTGTTGGACGGCTATGTATAGTCCTGGAGACGAGGCTGAACCTTATCTGTGCTACCTCCGGTGTTCTCCGATGCAGCTATAAAGCCACAGTGAGGCTGTGGCCCCCTACCCACCAACCAATGACATGAGCTTGTCAGCGAAACAGTGTGTTCCATGCATCCCAGTAACATTTCGTTTTGTGGCTTGAGATGCAATACCTGTGTCGACCAACTTTTCAACTACTGCATAGTATCTGATTAATGGTGTTACACACTAACGTCACTGTACCGGAAGCGGATCAGTACTAGAAGCGGATCAATCTGGGTATATCTCATACTGATGCGCGATGTTTGAATCACGTAATGCTTAGAATATGTCCTGCCTGCGTAGTGATCCGCTTCTAGTACTGATCCGCTTCCAGTACAGTGACGTTAGTTGGCTGACACCATTTCCTAAGCTAAGGTATTACAGCTGTAAGTTATTGGTAACATGCTTAAGCTGTTGTTGTCCTTCTCGGACGCAGACAGCCTATTGCAAGCAAGCAAAGAAAGACAGCATTGCTAAGTGCAAGAATGATGTCCGCTCTAAGATCGACAAGTGCAAAAAGACGACAGTCTTCAAGCCTACCTGCGAGAGGTACAGACCTGAGACCCCGAAGTGTGAGACCAGCCGCGTCGACATACCACTTTGCGAGGTCGATAGGTTGACTGCTGCTTGTGGCGAAGGACTCAGAAGCCAGGCGGGAGCTATGTGCTCCGCTGGAGTCTCAACTGCTTCGATCCAGCAGCAAGTCCAATCCGCTCAGGCTATGTGCTCTGTCGCTACCGGCTTGACTAAGACAGCCATGAAGTCGTACCTCTCTGGCCAGGCTCTCGGACTTCTCACTCAATTGGAGTCTATTGAAGCTATTGGAGACACAGTTCAACTTCTCAAGAAGGCCGATCAGACTAGAGCACAATTTAATCAGTGGAGCTCTGGCCTACGAGCAGCGGCAGAAGGCAGGATGAAAGACACACAGAGGTCGCTGGGCTCTTTAGCTTCTCGAATCTCTCTGGGCATTGGCAACGCAGTGGCATGGGTGGATGCTGCACAAGCGATAGTAACCAAGAATCTTGATACATCCTTGGCGAAAGCCGCCGTCGCTGCCGGCGAACTCGAAGCCATCGAAAACGTCAGAGAGACAACCGCGAAGTTGAGGAATGTCGCCGACAACATCAGCGCCGCCAAGAAAGCTGCTGAGCAGTGTGCTAAGTTGCCTAACTTCATCAAGCCGGAACACTACTCTGGTTGGCGAAGTGTCACTTCTCAAGTAGGCGTTGAAGCTGCGGTCAAAGCATACAAGAAGAAGTTTGGTAAGCCGTTGTATGAGGCTACGAAGTGTCAGGCTGTTGTTATTCGGGCGGTGAGGGTCATGGGGTAGCGAATCAGTGTTCTGAGACCCATGACATGGGGAACAATACAGTATACCATCTTGATTCGATTATTCTTGTACTCTATGCTTCGTCTAAGCTACTTCAACAAAATGTTTCATTGGATAACATACTCCCGGATAGGCCGACAAATTCTGGCGTGTCACACCAGTGAGAGGCTCATCGTGTGTAACACCGGTGATCCGCTTCTACATGATGGCACCGCTGCATGCGATCAATTAATTTTGGTTGATGGTACCATCAGCCTAACTCAACCAGGCCACCCTCAAAGCTTTGAATTGCTCCCTCTGCCATGATTGGCCAAAGCGATGGCGTATGTAGGCGGTGCTGTACTTGCCGAGAATAACTCCAAGCCTGGCAAGGCAAGGGTCAAAAGGCTTTGGATGAGCGACTCCTATCTCGTGGGTAACATGGAGGTTTGCCTGATTCTCCCAGCCGAGAAGAGGGTTCAGCTCGATTGGGGTGGTGTAGACTGGCATGTCCGCTAGGGAGATGATGAAGTTGAGCTGCCCATAACCAAGGTCGTGCAACCAGTCTTGAGACCAATCCTGAGGCTTGGGGAACAAATGATCGAACCACACCACTTCATCTTGGCTATCGTCATGGGGGAGGAAGAGCTGCTTCCTTAAGGCTGGCGAATTGTAGATAACAGCCTTCCAGTTACGCGCCACCCTCGACTTTCCAAGAATCTTCGGCATCGGCAGAAAAGAGAGGATGTGCTCGAGGAGATCAGTGGTGGTGAGAACCTGTTGTGCAGGCCCGAGCGTGCCGTTGATTGGGTTGGAAGACATAATGAGAGGCGGCCGTCGTGGTCGACTTGTATCTGTATGGGTAACGTGGCTCCGTTGCCGAGGGCTTACGGTGCTGGCGGGTTTGTTACGTTTGTAGTGATGATAGTGTCCGTGAGTGGGAGCGACAATGCAATTTGCAGTTCTATCTTCTGTTGTCTTGGATCTGCGACGTCAGATCATGTCAGAACGCAGTGAACTTGCTAAGCTGAAGCGATGTTCACCTCATCAGTGAACAGCTGAGTGACGTGATGGATGTGAGAGCAAAAGCGGTGACTTGCCTGTTCGAAGCAATATATGTCGGCAAGGAATTCGTATTAGGTGGTTCAAGTAGCTCACGTCGTGGTTCTAATCGAGTGCGAGTGCGTTCAAACAATGTACGCAATTGAATGTGAAAAGTTGAAACGTTACTTGGGAGACTAGCTGTCCGCTCTTTCACATGGTGAGTCACAGTATAGAGCAAACGGCGGCAGCGAAGGGAGGAATTGACACCAGGGGAAGAGTGAGAATAGAATAAGTAGGCAGAGATCATCGCTGTTTGAGCACTATTATTTGCTGGGTCCATTCCGACTTTCTCATTACTCGCATCCGCCAATGTTCATTCATGCGCCTCGCCCTCAAGCATAGTCGTGGTGGTTGTTTGTCACACATCCATTTGTCTCCGCGGGTATCGACTCTGGGACTCGGTGCTCCAAGTCTGCAACTACTCAGTTGTTCTCAAGCTGTGACTCGACGGGCTCTTCGTCGTCTTCAGCCTCGAAACCTGTGTCTGAACCAAGCTCAGACTCATGCTGGGTGTATTCGTAGGTTTCAGACCTTGAATCCCCCATCAGAGAACTCGAATATTCCATCACGTTGCCTTCACTGCCGTAGGTGACGCTGTCCCCATCCCCAATACCATCATCCTCACCATTGCAATCCTCACTATTGTCCTCATCACTGTCTTCATCATTTCCATCCAGCTCAAACCAACCGACATGTGCCGTGACTGCATGAGCCGTGACTGCACCAAACGCTTCGGGTTATTCCAGACTCTCATCATAGGCTGGCATCGTCGCGGCGAGCGTATTGTAGACCAAACCCAGAGTTACACCACGCTTCTCGCGGAGCATGGCCTGGAACACATACTTCCCGTCTACCGGTGCTTGGTAGAGATAAGCAACTGTCGAAATTGCTGTGGTGACCGACGGTTGGCTGAGGTACATCTTGCACTACGAGGGCACACGAACGATTCCGGCTTTTTGGTCAGCCTTGACCTGCTCGTAGACTTTTGGAGTTGGCATCCTGAGATTCGGGCAAGAGCAGCCTGTCGGCTTGTTGTACAGTCCCATGGGTTTCATTCTGATGGTAAGTTCTGATGAGATCTCAAGCCAGTCGTTGCTTTTGATGTCTGAGTTTATGAGCAGCGGGTTGATGAGAGTGATGCGCGGATAGATCGGAATTTCGCCTAATATGATGCTCTCGTCGTCGTTGAACCCAATAGGTGAGATTGCAGGTTGCTCCGCTGACTGTAGCCAGATGATCTTCTGAATAATCGGTGAGCTGTGGATGATTGTTTTCCAGTGGCGTGAGACCCTTTGGGTATTGCAGAGGATATCGCGCTCCGGGATATGAGAGATGATATTCTCTAAGGAGCTCGGAGGTATTAAAGACAGCTTTGCGCGCGGCGTCGGTGGTCATACTGCGGGTGTGGCGACGAGGAAAGGCTGTTGGAGCTCATGCAGAAGTGCACTTTGGTCGCACGCCAGCCAACAGAAGTGAGTGACCAGTCGAGTCAAAGCCACGTGCTGCTGTACCGAGCGTCACCCAGATAAGATCTGTGAGCTTCACTCACACTCCGGTGCAGGACTCAAGTCATAACAAACTCGTAATATCCTCATATCAAATCATTAGTATTATAATTACCTAAACTATGATTGCTGCAACAAATCACAAGTGAGCCTAGTAGCCACAGACGCTGGAAAAAAAGATCGTCGCTGGTCGCTTGTCAACAGATGCGCGATTCAGCGTGCCAGCACATTAATTTTTACTCAATCAGTACTTTTCTCTCTTCAAAGCGCTCTTTCTTCCCGCTTCTACACGCTTGATGTCCGCCTTGATGCTATTTAAGCTCACATCATCAACGCCCTCCAGGCCGTGCTCGGTCTCAAGCGCTTGGTTGAGATCGTAGTGTTGCACCCAGAAGCTCGCGATCAATCCGATGGCGGCGACAACAGTGGCCATGATATAGAGTGATTGCAGGGTTCGCGTGTACGACTCGCGCATTGCGTCGCGCTCAGGGCTTGGTGGAGCGGTCTTCATCCAGTGAACGAGAGCAGTGGCGTCGGCTGCCAGAGCGTCGGCGCGGTCGGCGAGGTTTGCGTGTCTTTTGAGGTTGACGACAAGGCGACTGGGAGGTTGCGTTAGTGTGTGTTATGCATGGAAAGATATGGAAGTTGCCTGGCTGTACCTCTGGAAGATGTTACCACCGATGGCCACACCTAGTGTCTGACCGAAGCCGCGGAAGAAGGAGAACATGGAGACGGCCCATGCAAGATGTTTTTGTGAGGTAGCCGCTTGGAGTTGGGTTTGGAGAGCAGGGAAAAGCCTGAATCAAGGTGTTAGCTGGTCTGCCGCATGAGAAGTGGTAGTATGAAGAATAACTTACATGCCGAGACCAACGCCGCAGATGAGATCGGTGAGAACGACTTGGGAGAGCTGCGTATTACTATCGATCGCGCATAAGAAGCCCATACCGAGGGTGGTCAAGCCCCAACCTGCCCAGACTGCCCATCTGAACTTGCCCATCTTGCTGACGGCGACTCCTGTCACGACCGCCATGGGCGCCACAGTGAATGTTGCTGGAAAGAGGGCAACGCCTGAAAGGATTGGGCTGAAACCCTTTACACCTTCGAAGTAGAGAGGTTGGTAGTAGAGTAGGGTCCACAAGATCAAACCGTGAAGTGTTGTCGTGAAGTAAGCGAGATTTGCGGTTATGTTGGCAAAGACAGCGAAGTGCAGGACCGGCTGCGCTGGAATGTAGCATTCGTACCATCCTGTCAAAACGAGACCCAAAATCCCCGAGCCAAGCGGAACAGTGACTCTCCAGCTGCCCCAGTCGTATTGTACGCCGCCCCAGCTGACGGGAATAAGTATGGCCACCATGCTAGCCACGAACATAGTGGCACCGACCCAATCGGCTTGCTTTAACTTATGCATAAGTGGAGAGGAGGGCGTCCTGAGTCGGATGAAGAAGAATACCATGATGAAGCTGACGATAATGAACGGTGCATTGAGCCAGAATATCCAACGCCAGAGTTTCGGATCTGCAAAAGAGCCACCAACGATGGGCCCGGAGACACTTCCCAGAGCCCATACAGCGCCAAGTATGCCCACCCAATTGCCGCGATGGCGAAGAGGCACAAGGTCGGTGACCAAGACGTTACTCAGGGCGATGATCCCACTGCCACCCGCACCCTGAACTGTCCTGCCAACCAGCATCAGCGACATGTCCTTCGACACAGCGCAGATGACCGTGCCCGCGAGAAAGACGCCGACGGCAGAGAGTGTCAAGGCCTTGCGTCCGAAGATGCCACTAAAGGCCGCGTAGACGGGTTGGAAGACCGTGCAAGACAGTAGAAAAGCTGTACCAGACCAGAAGGCTTCCAGCGCGGTACCATTCAGCTCATCCGCAATGACCGGTAGGGCGACCGAGATAGATGTACCATCGAGAGCGATGACTAGTGACAAGGCAGCCAGGGCAGAGAAGGCGAGATAGAATTTGACACCAGGCTTGAAATCTGGCGGTGCGCTTCTGAACGAGTCCGGGATGGCTGGCACCGAAGGAATAATGCTGCCGTGTCTGCTGAGGTAATCTACATTGAAGTTGCTGGAACATGTTGTCTGTCTCAACCTGGAGGGGCGTCGGAGGCCGGCATCGGTATCACCAGGCGTGTAAGTGTTGGCGAGGATGTGGCGATCGGTGGATGAGAGGGTGAAGATATCGAAGTAATGAGAGGAATGAGCTGACGGATTCAGCACGGAGAAGCGATTCATGGTGACTGTTGTTGTGGTGTCAAGATGGTACCAGACCAGAGGTGGATTATTAGGGCGACGACCAAAGCAAAAGGTCGCGGCAAGAAAAGGTATGGAAAGGATTAGCCACGCATAAACGATGAAGCAGGCGCGGCTGGAGAAAGGAGCGGCAGGAAGACCCGGGTCTGGTCGAATGTATGTTGTGATGGGAGAGGGCGAGGCTGGATGCGGCGTTGCCAAAGTCAAAAGATATGCGATAACTTTGTTGGGTCCAACGCGCAGCGAGGAGCGCTTTGGGGAGCAGCATGACCGCCATAACCCGCGCCTTTGTCGGTTTTCGGTATGCGGCAGGGCTTGCGGTGGGTATGAGGGTGGTGAAACGGGGGTGATGTGCGCGACTGTTACAAGCACATTGGCGAAGGATCAAAGAGGGCTTAGTCTGGATTAGATCAAGTTGGTTAGCTGAACCCTTGGTCCGAGTCCCGGAGAAATCCCACAATCCTAGGCCAATCCCGGCTCCGATCGTCGGCCAGCTGGATGATTCTCATTCCGGCGCCCAGGAACAGACCCAAGAATGGCTTAGCCGTGGACGCCCATTTGCACTCTCTTTGCACTTCATCGTTCACGTGTGCGTAGACTAAGGGACCTCTAGAGATAGACCACGGAACTTCATCCTAACTCATCCTAATCCATTCTTCGCCTTCTCCATGTCTCTCATACACCACTATTTGCCCACTATTTGCCCACTGCTCACCTACTACTTCCCCACCATCCGCAAACCCTTGAGCCGAGCTCTTCGTCTTTGTTATGGCTGTCTCATATCCATCGAGCCCTCGGACTCCTACCTCCTAGTCCTCTAGGCCGTCTCGTTTGGGATCAAGCCTCTGCCGCTGTCCATCGTCACTTGGAATGGAGGGCCTGATTGCGCTATGGTAACGTGATGTCTCGTGCTCACACCAGACGCTCCTCTTCGGCTCGCGATGACAGCAACGTGGGCTCTCGATGTCGTGTGCCTACGCTAAAACTCGATTCCTGTCGCCCGTCCATCCAGCCTTCTGCAATCCCTTGAGCCCAGCGCGGTCATGCCCCGCCGGACTCTCGGTAGCCTTTGGCCCCTTATCTGTCGACAGGTTTCAGCCTTACCAAGGTGTGCCGTCCCAAAGCAGCCGGAGATGCGTGCTGTAACAACACCGCCGTCTCGAATCCAGGGTTGTTAACGACTGGAAATCTAGAGTTCTGATCAATGCTCCGCCACCGCTGGATATAAGCCTACACACACATCGGCCTTTTCTGCAGTCGTGTTTCCGTCAGTATCGTCGTTTTTTCCTGTCGCGCTCAGTGGACTGGTTCCTACATCATCCTCGTTTGTCATCCGATCGTTCACGTCGCTGGCCGACCACCACCTTCTTTCCCTTTTCCATATCGCACACATCAACGCCATCATGAGTTACGTCGCCTGCACCTCCCACGGGCCCACCTTCGAAGTCCCCATCGTTGAGCAGAATGCCGAGCGTTCTCTCCGTCCTGTCATCATCAAGTACAGGAAAGTCCTAGGGAAGAGAGGCTGGATGCTTCGTCGCATAGGGCATTACCTTGGAGCCCCCCGCACACCTGAGGGCATGGCCCACGCAGCATTGATGGTTGGAGACTATGTGCACGAGCTGCACACCGATGAAGCGAACCAGAAGTATCTTGTGGCACAGCGTCTTACTGGCGATCAAATCTGGCCCTCCACCGTCGGTGAGGTCATCAAAGGCTACACCACAATGACCGACCAGGAGATTTCCGATCATGGTTCGTAACGTACGATGTCAGATAATTAACGTTTTCGTACTGATAACTTAACAGCATCACGAGCTCAATCATGGATGCGCAGCCGCCACCGCGGCAAATACAGCGTTAAACACAACAATTGCCATCACTTTGTCAACGAATTGCTACGACAAGTCAGCTTAGATTCCGATCAACAACAATTACTCGACGACGACCAAAGCTCCTGCAGCACGCAATGGGCCGGCAGCACGACCACACTGGAGGTGGGAGTTGGCCTGGACGAGAAGCTGGATTCGATTGCAGTCTCGGCCGCCCAGCCGGCATCAAAATCTTTCACAGAAAAGCAGCACGAGGTTTTGATCGCCGCTCGCCAGCTATGACTGTTTTGAAGTGGTGATGGATTTGTTTTGTTTTATGCAGCATAGCTTAGCGATGATATCCAGGGACGAGTCTTCCTTTTTCCTTCTCTAAATACATGTTACGATCACGCCTATACAATCACGATCTGTCCACTATGTTCGATATGCACCACTCCGATCTCCAGCCTGTTTGCTGTGACACCACCCTAGCGTCGAAGCTGCATGATGTCGACCGTCAGCACTGGAGGTATTCATGTGATCGACAGCTGTCGATTGGCTATCCAATGGAAGCAAATTCTCCTGCATGTCAGGTAAATAGGATATCCGCCCCCAAGAAACTCTCTTCAATTAATGCCCTATGCCTTCTCGGAGACCAGTCTTCAAAAGACGAAGAATTGAGCACGTGACGAGGGAAAATTCAGTCGCTTGGAAGGCAAAGGCGCATTCCCAACGGCTGGCGTATACTCATAAGTTTTTGTTCGAGTCATTCTCGAATCGAACGCCCGATGTTGTCGAGCACATGATACCTCCAGCTTGGCACTAGAGGGAGCTAACGGGATCTGCACCAAGCCAAACGGATCTCCCGCTGTCTCACTATGTTTCAGACAGCCCGCCCTGAACTTTATAACTCTAAAAGACCAACCCTGACCGCGGAGCCTCATCGATAACTCCATCGCACAATCTGCCACGGTTCGTCCTACTTAACAAGTCGTAACGGCTTGCTGTAATTACACAACGCTCGTCAGGTGCACGGGTCCCGCTGCCAAATCTATTGGCAGTCCGGGGACTATTCATTGCGGCTGGACACGGCCATGGCTGAGCCACGTTTCCCATAAGTCATGAAGCCCTAGACAAATTGTGGGCATTGACTCGACGAGTTCCACGGGCTGCAGGTACTATCGAAACTGGCCTTGGATGCAGTAACAGAGTTCTAGCGTGAGTATCAGACTTGCCACTAGGCGTCCTGATGTGCTCGAGACTTCCGTCTCTACCCCCGAAATGGCTTGCGTACACACGATTCCAAAGCACGCTTGTACAAAGGTGCCACATGATCGATGTTTCTTCATTGAGTCGCTTCGATTCATCCACACTCTTTACTGTATTACTTCTTTTTTGATCCCATCGTATCATATCGCAGGCGCTGGCGCCTTTCTTTGAAGTAGACTTACGATGTCGGTACTGCTGGCACGAAATGCGGTCTCGGGATGCACGAAAGAGACGTGCCCGGCTTCCAGTTCGATATGTATGTACAATGTCTCTCTGAGTTGCGGACAGAGACCTATACTGAGTGCGTGTCGCAGATGGCTACGCGCCCACTTTCGATTCTTCGGTCGGTTTTATCGCCACCTTCGCTATCTCATTCCTGGCATACTACCACCAATCTTTCGTCTGGCCCAAATGGCGCTTCTACAGCTTGATCATGGCATTCGGATGCCTGATGGAATCCCTTGGTAAGCCCTGTCTGGCGCGTTCGAGCCATACCCGACGCATGACATTCACTGAACCTAAGCACAGGATACATTGGACGTCTTATGCTGCACGACGACCCATTCTCCGAGATGGGCTTCAAGCTTAACGTCATCCTGCTCACAATCGCTCCCGCCTTCCTCTCCGCCGGCCTATACATTATGCTCAAGCGCCTCGTCACCTTCTTCGGGCCCGAATTCTCACGCATCGCGCCCAACGCATACGCCTACATCTTCGTCACTGCCGACATTGTATCCATCATCCTGCAAGGCGCCGGCGGCACGATCTCCGCCATCGCGACAGAAAAGACATTCCTAGACCAGGGCGTCAATATCATGATCGGCGGCCTGGTGTCGCAGGTCGTGACGCTGATGATCTTCGCGGGCTTGTGTGTGGACTTCTATTCGAATGCTCGCAAGCATCGCAATTTGCAGCCTATTTGCCGCCGAGAGTTTGCGGGCTCGCTCAGGTTCAAGCTCGTGGTCGGCGCAATGACGTTCTCTTTCCTGTGCATCCTCACTCGCTGTGCTTACCGCATGGCGGAGCTGAGCGAGGGATGGGGAAGCGAGATCATGCGCAAGGAGGTGGACTTCATCATCATGGATTCGGTGTAAGTACCACCACCCATCTATACTATCCTGCAAGAGCAATTTATCTAACAAACTTGCCACAGCATGTGCCTCCTCGCCGCTCTCAGCCTTAACATCTTCCACCCGGGCTACTTCTTCGAGGACCCCGAAACAGTAGAACTTACCGCAAACCTCGCCGCCGAGAATCGCCTGAAACGACTGACACGGCAGACTCTGTCACGGGAGAAGACTCGGGGATACAGCATGATGCCCGACGAACGCTTCTTCGACCTACAGCCGCCGCAACCAACCTGGGTTGGCAACGTCACCTGCGTGCGATGCGCTGTCCAGGACGATCGGAGAAGCTGGATTTGAAGTATCTACACGAAGCACTCTTTTCACTTTTATCACGTAGGCTGCGCGGTATTATCACAGAGTCGATGTCAGCCTTTCTTTTTCATTTATAGCCTCAATGATAGAATCGATAGAATTTTCTTGTACTGGTATACATAGCTTGAAACCTTGTTCTGAATGGCACTTCTGATGTCACGAACCTTGTCGATTGGCAGATCGGAACATCCCAACTGTACTGCTGATGATTGCTACTTACGATGGGCTGCAGCTCGTATTATGCCCATCGGAAGAAACGACAGATCTTCAGGTGTGTTTTTTAACCGCCCGAAATCGTATCAAAGTCAATTGCAAGTAAGGCGAAGATTTATACAACCTTGATTCGTGGCCCGTCTTACGTTGATGGTAGCAAGTATACGATCAGGGTGTGCAACAAACAAACCATATTTCAAACGTTTGTATAGTTTATTTGCTAATATCCAATATAATTCAAAACTCCAATTAGTTTCAATAACTCAATCTATAATACTTGTTTGTTTGAATGTTTAAAGTAGTATAAATATCTAACGTCACTGTAGGGGAAGCCGGACAGTCCTGCGCGCTTCGGCCTAGTTTCGTGTTAAGACGAGTTTTCTACGCAACAAACTCTCCTTCTCCTCTATTATGCCTTCCTACTCTAAAGATACGCTTACTAAGGCTATAATAGCATACTGTGCTAGCGAATATACTTCTATTCAGAAGTGTGCTTACGCATTTAATATCCTAGCTTTAACCTTTACTAACTAGCTTACTTAAGCTACTTCTCGTACTGAGTTATATAAATTATAATACTATATACTCTTAGCTACTAAATAGAAGGCTCTTTTAAAGATAATCTATCGACTATCGAAGTCAGGATGCCCTATTACTCTTCTATTAATAATAGATCTTGCTAAAGAAATCGGACTTTCCTACTTCCGCTTAAGCTCGACTCCGACTTCCTACCCTCCTATAAGTAAATAGTGGATCAATAGGTTCCAAAAATAGCACTCCGAACTCCTAATAATCTACTCTCAAGCCCGACTAGACAGGAGCTGCTTCGAAGGAGTTACTTATCCGATTGTAAATGCTTACTTTAATACTCTTACCAACCTTTTCCTTAAGACCTCTTACTCTTCTGATGCGATTTTTAACATCAATAAGACCAGCTTCGCCCTCAGTACTACTTTACTCTCGAAAGTACTTATAAGAAGAGGAGTGTAATGCTAGATATCGTAGAGTGTCCAGAAATATGTACGACTATCGGGGTTGTAGGCAGCGTATAGTAGATGGAACCAGACGGGCCGCTGTCTGGATTTCACGAAGTCAAGCTGCAGATGTGTATGTGTCTTAAGATCTTCCCACATCAGCAGTCGCTCGTAATCTTCATTGGCATGCTAGCCAGAGCCTCACTCACAGGAGCAAACCGGCCAAACGCATTGTTGCAATGCAGCAAGCTCACATGCTGTCAGAGCTGCACTCGAACCTGCAGACCAACGCGTAGGCTGCTCGAGCTCTGTACCTGCTTGCAGTTCGCTTCGATCCGTTGAAGGGTTGATCTACGCTGGACCATTCCGGACATGGAACCTCCTCAACATACACAGTGCTTGAACAGACTACCGCTGTGTGCAATCCCAAACGCGGGTATGGGCGACGAGGTTGTGTGTTAGATTGCAAGAGCATTGGGGTAATGTCTGCCGGTTCGCTCCCGACGATGGTGAGCTGGTGAGTCTAGATAACTATTGTGAAGGCGCAAACGCTGCGCCCGGGACTCTAGCGCTTGATTACCTGTTGATCACCAATGCAGGGCAGAGATATGTACAACGATACGTGATCTGGGCATCATTTCACACGGGAGCTGACTGTGGCGTTCTGGAGTGCATGTATGCTGTGATGCGTTGTCAGGTGCGGAATTAGCAGAACATGTCGGCAACGTAGCGCTGGCCGATTCTCGACAGAACAATCCCCATCATAGACATACGGCTTCCATCCAAGCGAAGGGAAGTCCGTTAATGGATGACACCAGAAAGAATGATCAACGGTTTTGATTGGAATAGAAATTATTGTATCACTGAAACGAGTATAATGCAAGTCTAGCGTCCCTTCCATTGGTCGAGCCACAGTTCCATCCATTCTACAGACACCGGCAGCATTTTGCTCAGCATAGGGCTGAAGCATTCTGTAAGCTTTGTGGAAAAGGATGGCCGCTCGAAGGAGTTATGCGCCATCCCTCTCAGGAAGTCTATCAGTTTGATTGCAGGTATGTTGTCGATCTCCGTCAGCTTCTCGGAAACCTGCGCGAGAGAGTCGAGCCAGTCGGTGAAGGTAACGACCTCAAGCTTTCGATCTGGGTCCAGCTTAGATGATATCGTGTGTGCCATGTCTGACCAGTAGGCCTTCTTCGGGTTCACGAAGTGCATATACCTAGTCTTGCCAGTCCTCTTCGGCGACGAACCAGACACCAAGGACTCGGTGAGGGCATCTGCAAGAATATCGACAGGAATCCAATCCATGCAATCCAGAGCTCCAAGATCCCTAGGAATCTTGCCCAATTGTTTGCAAGTAAGCACAATACTTGGAAACCACTCTTTTGGGGACCACATGCCTTTTGACGAAAAGACTGGCCCCGCTATCTGGCCCACACGGCAGATGGAGACTGGTAATTCGAGACTGCTGCACCCGTGGGCGAATATGAGCTCCGCGAGGAGCTTAGACTGGCCATATCCCATATCGCCAGCCACACTCAGATCCTTGATCTCAGATTCTGGGACTTCGCTGGAGTGTCTCTTGGTCCAGTCGCTTGCAATACCGACGCTGGATATAAACGACAGATCATGCAATCTCGGTGCCCTCGTTGCCATTACAAGCAGCTGCAGACAACCTGCGAGCTGAGGCTCGAAGGAAGGCAGATTGAGATTGAAGTCGACTGACCAGGCGTTGTGCATGATGTGGGTAGTTCTGGATGTCAAATCCTGGTAGGTGCTTTCATTCAAGCCCAGTCGATCTTTTTCGAAATCTGTTTCAATGAACAAGACTTTAGTGAAGTCTTCACTTAAGCCACGCGAGTTGTGTGAGGCTGCCTGTCGCATTGCACCGCTGCCTGCTCTGTTGAGACAAATCACTTGCTCGACTTGCTCGCTGCGCACCAGTCTGTCGAGAATGTAAGAGCCCAGCGAACCTGTCGAGCCTGTGAGAGTAATAGTGTAAAGATCCCCCGGCGGATTTGCCAGAGTTGCAATCGCTCGAGAAAATGAGTCCAATAGTCGGCTCATCTCGCTGTCTTTCGCGACGTCAGGATCAGACTTGAGATTCCAATTGGTCAATCGAAGTAGCGCAGTCGCCAAGCTAAAACAACATGGGTTTTGATAAATCGTTCTCGAAGTCACTGGAGACGTAGACTGCAGTCTCTGGCTTGCCATACTAGCCTTAATGTGTCGCAGCATCCTTGTAGCTTTCAAAGAGTCGAATCCACACTCGAAGATGTTGGTGTGTGCGTCGACGAGCCTGCCCAAGTACAGGTCTTCCGATAGGAGGTCAGTCAGACACGAAATCAAGGACGGCCTATCTGTGAAATCGAGGTCAGAGCCACGGCCACGCACAGTGGCATTTTCGACGGATGCGTAAAGATCTGAGATTTCTGACTCGAGCGCTGCAACTGTGGGCGCCCGTCGTATCTCGCCTTTCGGTGATCTCAAGAAGCATTTTGAAGAGGGCAATATCATGATATGCGAAGCGTGTATCTGTGCATGCTGAGGAAGCATTTTGTTGGCTTGTCGAACTCTGTCAAAGATGGAGCGTCGGTAGGCTTCGAGAAATTTCTCCTCCATGCCTGGATGGAACAACTCGACCAAAAGCGCGGACTGAGCCCGATTGTTGCCCACCATCATGGCTGACTTCACATCTGGGTGTCCCGTCATAATGGATTCTGCCTCTGCCGGACAAAACTTTTCGCCATTGGAGAGTACAACGATGTCGTCAAGGCGACCTCGATAGGCCCACAAATTAGGCTTATCCGGGTGCTGCTCGTACAGATCTTTCGAGCAATATTCGTCAAGCTGTGGGAAAGTCCAGAAGATCGCCTGCTCTGTACGCCAACGACGATGTCGTGCGATAACAAGCTCGTAAAGATTATCTTGACGTTGTCGGAACACAATGCCCAACGATGGATGGAAGTTGTGGTAAGACCATTCATCTCTGGAAGCTGGTACAAACTCGGGCAAAGTGTTCATCTCTGTGGACCCAAGAAGGTTGTGGACCCTAGTATTCTCCCACAGCGCATCGCCCGCTGCACGAGAAAGTGGTCCGCCGCCGAAGCTAACACTGGACCAGCGTGCGACCTTGGAAACTGCGTGGCTGTCTCCAACAAACTCCTCTAGTATCGATGGCGCCACAACGCCAGCTTTCGCCAGATCCAGATCCAACGCAAGCTCGACTGTGCTTACTGAGGGCGGCTGATCGGCGGGGCCTATGATCAAGACCGTGCCATGGAAGACTGACCAACCA
Organism: Cladosporium cucumerinum; assembly: GCA_023634325.1. Taxonomy (NCBI): domain Eukaryota; kingdom Fungi; phylum Ascomycota; class Dothideomycetes; order Cladosporiales; family Cladosporiaceae; genus Cladosporium; species Cladosporium cucumerinum. The sequence goes on from JALDQA010000002.1 coordinate 1,418,896, forward strand.
AAGAAGTTCAAGCCCGCAGCATGGAAAGGCGGTAGAGTGATAAACAACTCTCGGTTGGCCCACTCCCTGACATTCAAACGCTGACTACCAGTTGCTAGATATTGATGGAAGTCAAGTGTAGCATACAGTCCATGTGTCACGTTGACTACTTTAGGAGGGCCGGTCGAACCAGAGGTGTGAAGTACAACGAATGGCTCGGAAAGCTCTCGGCAGTATTCGATGTTCCAGGGTAAAGGATCGACCTTAGGCGCGAGAAGTTCAACCAGTGTGGGTATTTCAATGACCGTTAGACTGTGTTCAGAGACAATGGAATCCAGCGTGCTATTGAGAGGGACTTCACGTGGCCGAAGAAAGATCTGGCATTCGGTCTGCTGAATGAGCGAAGCGTGAGCTTCTAGATTGTTTCTAGGCGACGAGAATAGTGGCTAGGAGATCTTGTCAGCTCTGATTCTCCTCTAGAGTCGGGCCTTTCGTTATGCTCACTTTCAGGTTACACTTGCAAGCTGCGCAAGCCAGGATGAAGTACCGGATATCAGAGGGACCGATATACAGAACTATGCTGCTTCTCGACCTTGGAACAATCTGATCCTGGAGATGCCATGCCAATGTATCGACTGCTCGAGCAAGGTCTGAAAAAGTCACCGAAATAAGCTCGCCTCGCTCGAAGCTCTCGGAGGAAGTAGCATATCGTGCCCAGACACGCTCAGGTGATGTTGCGGACAACCGATCGATCGTTTCCGGGATTGTCCGTCCTCCGTAGCGCATCGTAAGTGGGATGTATTTTATGGCATGAACTTTTGGGCCAGCAGGAAGCGCAGTTTTGGGGACCTGGACTGCTACGACTCATGAGTGCCGGCGACAAGGGTAACATGCGGTGAAGAATTTCGATCAATATCTGAGAGAATTGAGGTTCCAAACCAAAGACCTATGTCTCAGCTCCCGCGGCCGATATGTATGACATCGAACGTTACAAAAGATGACTTGACTTTCCCGAGTCGTAGGTCCATACGCTGCGCTGTTCAGTACTGTATTAGCGGTATGATGAAACTACCGCGAGGTCTTTGGGAGGCTGATCAAAGATTGTGGACACCGACATCATGGTACAGTTCCACGTGGTCGGATATCATTGGAGTTGCCACATAAATGCAGATCCCATCATCTTGCATGCCATCCCGAAATACAGTTGCCAAGTGCCGAGCTGCTATATCGTGACCACATAGAGACGGCGGTCTGATCAGAGGCACGAATCTCCAAGACAGTTATTTGTAGACATGACCCGGGAGTCACTACTTGCACTTGTCCGCAATCGGCAAATGCGGTATCGATTTGTTCAGATTAAGTTTAATTCTACGTGATCGTGATATAGCGGCCCGAGCGACATTATACTGGCGGAAAGCACCGCGCGCTTCTCCGTACACCGACCGTGAACATCGCACTGACGACGCCTGCAGCGGATCTGCATGAAGTCAGCTCGATCGCCCATCTTGAATCATTGGCACGCCTGTGCGTGCAGTGCCCGGCCCGAGTGCTTGGTCAAAGAATATGATGAACGCCATTTGTCGGTAAGGAACTCGATCGATCTTCATTGAATAGCGTCATCGTATAGTTGCTGCACCGACTTCGTGGTTAACGCGCAAAAACCCATCAAAACTGTTGTTGTGTCGAGTTATCCATGACACAAACTCCAGACAGGTTTCACACACTCTTCTGACATCCGAGCGTCCACCGTCCCTCTCAACTTCTGAGGAATCCCTCTCACAGAGCAGCGATCTCAGCCTTGACCGTGATGATGGGCCTCTGGATCATCGCGGAACTCCGCAAAAGTGCTTTTAGCCTTACGCGGGCAATCAGCAACATCCTCGAGCCTCCCGAAGTAGCAATCGATCAACTCAAGTTCGAGCCTGCCAGGAGCACAGCAGTGAAGATGGCATTGGATGCCGGATGGATAGAAGGCTTACGTGATGGCCGTCCTCACAGTCCAAGCGAACTTGTGATACCTGGCCAGTCCGAAGAATTGCTTGGTACGTTGACATGTTTCCATCATTAAACTTCTTTGCTAACAGACTTCAGTTCGCACTTTCAGGGTGTTGACATCCTCGAAGCTAGTCACAGAAGCGTCTAGGCAGACTTATGTGGCAAACGAAAGAACGAAATTGCTGTTGGAGCTCGGAGTACAAGCTGGATTATCTCATTGGTCAGTTAAGATCCAAGACCATGTCGAATTTCACTAATTGCGGCCACTCTCAATTCAGGTTCGACAATATGGCACCTGTGTTTGTTCACCTACCATCATACTTCAACGCGAACGGCTTCTATGAGCCTTCCAGCCAGGAAACCGGACCTTATGCGGAAATCTTTGGCTGTACATACTGGCAACGGGTCAATCGATCGCCGAAGCTCAAAGATGACTTCGATACTTACATGGCTGCCCACAAGAAGGGTGGTTCATCAATCGTTGACTTACTCCCCTTTTCCTCATTGGCGGAAGGCTATGACAAGAACTCGTCGGCCCTGTTGGTGGACATAGGCGGAGGCTTGGGTCATCAGTCCAGGGAGCTCAAATCTCGTTATCCATACCTTGAAGGCGAGATCATTGTCCAGGACTTGCGCGTCTCCAAAGAGTTAGAACTTGCAGGCATCCGGGGCATGGAATACGATTTTTTCACCCCCCAGCCGATCAAAAGTAAGTTCCTACGAACCCCAGAGATCTGGTGCCCGTTCTGACCACTCAGATGCTCGATTCTACTACTATAGTGCGATTCTGCATGATTGGCCTGATGCAGAATGTATAAAAATTCTCAAGATAGTTGCAGATGCAATGCAACCAGGATACTCCAGACTCTTGATCAATGGCATCATACTTCAAGTGACTGGTGCGACATACTTTGAAGCTTGCAAAGACTTCGGTATGATGGCTGCCATGTCGGCGAAAGAGAGAACATTGCAGCAGATGGTTGCGCTTGCTGCAGAGGCAGGGCTTCGATTTGTTGGAAAGTACCTTGGACAGCACGCTGATAACGGTATTGTCGAGTTTGAGAAGAGATGACCTTCATATTACCAGAACGTGCCCAGAGACCTTATGAAGAAATCACACCACCATAACTTGATATTGATCACGAAACTTTGTGATTTTCGGTCAACATTCCGAAATACCATGCACTGTGAATCATTTTTCATTCCTTCTTGTACAAGATCATTGCTTGTACAGTCGGGTTTGCAACCTGCCGCGTAAAGCGAACCCGATAGAATCCCGCTGTGCACAGATAAGCATATGTGCAATGCGATGTGGTTGGTCTTTTCGGGCCTGACAGTCTGACAATGTGTAATCGTAGCCCGAATGATGCTCAAGATATCATCAAGCTTTTCCATAATCGAACACGGCTTCTGAGATTTCTTCGACATCGTGAATAACTTACGAGGAATGATCAAAGCTTTTGCCAACCGCCTCACCGCCATCACATCACGATGAAACAGTCATATACGGCGCTGCACGACCGTTGAGAGATTGAATCGAGAAACAAGTATTGACGTAACTGACTGCGGCCATGGAGGCAAGCTATACTTGACGAATATTGAGCGGCTGCCGCAAAGCACATATCTCACTGATTCCAAGCCAAAAGTTGATATCTATTGCTTACATTGCTTTAATCGGCGAGACCTACCAAAATTCGGACCATCTCTTATCATAATGGGTAAATGGGTACAATACTAAACGGCGGCGAATGTGATTGAGCAGTAACGAAAAACTAACGTTCGAACTACAGATGGCACGCGTGTATCACATGAATGATGAAGTCCTCGAAGTGCGTTCAACAATCCTCACAAAGTATGCAACCACCAGACATAAAACCAGATTAGCTCTAATCCCACTAATCTGTTCCAGGTTGGGCGACGTGGTAAAAAAACATGGTGGCACTGATACCAGAAGCTTGCATACTGGACCGATGTTTCCGCCCACGCATATCATAACGTGAGTAATCCCACACCCTTTGAGATCCACCTACGGACAACGAGTAGGGTAATGATACTGACTGGAGATTCAAGGTTTACATTACCAGATGCAGTGAGCCAGGGTACACTTCACACGATGTCGAAAGATGCGTTTCCTTGCGGTGTGGAGGTTTCGTTCTCACCGTGGCTTTGATGTTTATCGCAAAGAGCCACTGGACTGAAAGACTAGCTGCTTCGGGTTTCTATACATACTAACGGATGACATGCGCGACCCATGGTCACTTCAAATGACGACACCACCTTCCCACTCCCAATCCATATCTTTCCCTGCCGTCTCATAACGCTCAGTAAAGACATATGCATTGCGCGACATGGAAGCGTCTCGCAGTTTGCTTGTTAGCTCCAGATCTTGCAGAGTTGCCCTCAGCTTCCCATCCAAGCTTCGAGTTCTGACTTGAGTATGGCCTCGGACGCTTAATTGCCCCAACAAGCCCAGAACTTCGGCCTGCCACTCGGTAAGCTCGCGAAAGCGATGCCAAGTTGCAATCAGGACCCTCATGTCTTTTAATCTCTTTCCGTTGCTAAGAGAGATGATCAAGCTTGTGAGCTGTTTGGCAAGTGTATCTGTCCAAAGTTTCCCATTGTAGGGATCAGGAAGGTACAGATCGATCCTTAAGTGTCGGATGTCCTTCAGGATATTGGGGCGGTGCCATGATAGTGTGGATATCGGCCGATCATCATGGGCTTGTCCAGAATCGCTCGCCTCAGTGCTCGCAAGGCAGTACACTTGATCGGCGAATTCCGTCTGGTACACCGGCGTTAACTCATACGCCGTCTAATACTCTTGGTCAGAGCATGATGTCTAAACTCACCGCTTCCGGATCGATGACCAATGTGAAGGCATTGACCTTATAAAACACGCGAACTGCTTCGTCCCGCAATAGTCTGCAGACTTGTAAGATTGGAGGCGTAAATGCGCTTTTGCTATCTGTAGTGTGTTGCAACTTGATGCTGCCACTCTTGCAGAGTAGTGATACGAGGATTTGTTCGCGAAGCTCGTATGGGAGCGAAAGTAGTGACACAGGCATCGCACGAGGAGGTAGACTGAACATGTTTTGCAAAATCGCGTCGAGAAAGTTGGGATGACAGAAAAGTAAAATGAAGTTGTCAGACGAGCTGAGCGTCCCGTATACAATCTCCTTTTATTTTGAACGGCGTTGGGCCTCGACTAATGTAGTCACCAAACTGCTGGAATTTGCGATCAATAAATTCCCCGGCTACGTGTAAGACTCTTATTGAGTATGAATTGAGTGATCGGCAACGTATGTGCGTCAAACTTAAGCTGACCGCCCGGCGATAGCAAGCATAACAAGATATAGGAGGCATAACAGCGATTCAGCTCCGCAGACCTAGCTTCGCAGGTGCGCCAACCCTCCTGTCGTATTGCGCCATCTCGATCTCTCATAGTCTGCGTGAAATTCCAATTCCGCAATGCTACCGTCTTCAACAGAAGCATTTTGAGTCTGCACAAGAGCTCAGGACTGAGAACGACTCGTGGTGCCAGGTAAGAACAATGCAGTATGCGGTCAATCCTAACCCTGTCTATACTGTCGCAGCAATATGGCCGTCGCCATCGCAATGAGCTGCCCTTCTCCAGTGCCACTTCCAGTCTTTGCTGATAAAGGCCAGAAGGCGGCTTGTAGCCTGTCTGCCAAATGCTTTCCTTCAGTCAGAGTAATCCCTCCATCTTGACCATTCGCCACCAAGAACACGTCGCCATCTGTCTTGCCCGCAACGTGCTCCTGCCACAATTCCTCTGCAGACTCAAATGTCGCTCTGTCCGAAGTGCGATGTAGCAGTACATAAGCTTCACTGTCGCGCGACATTTGCTGCAGGATGCCGGGGATCATTTCTTTGGGATCCCCCAAATTTGTTGTCCACTCAACACGAAAATCCCTTCCCTCCTCCGGCAGGAACAGCTCAATCAACTGGCGATGTTGTCCATCTTCAGTCGGGTCGCGATCGACTGGGAAGACTCTATGAGCCAGCTGTTCGCGGACGCTTCATTTGCCTGAGCTGGGCGCACCAAGAACAAGAATCCGAAGTGTTGGGAGAGGTCGCGAGGCGAGGAAGTCTTTCAGGCGACGACTATCCTCGGACATACTTGCGGTAATATCAGTCAGGATTAGCGGGGATGGAGCTCTGCAGTCGAGATTTTGACGCAATGCGATTACTTGAGGTTCAAGGATATTCCATAATCTATGGCCAGCAATATCGTCTGCAGGCACCTGCCACCACACTGGCTGGGCTTGCAAGGGTGGCCCCACTCCCAGCCGAATCGCTTAGGCATCGCTACTGATTTGCATTCGCAGACTCGCAATCCTTCACATCTGTGATACGACCCCGTTACTTGGTTTCGACGAGAACGTATACTGAAGAAGATCATTCTTTCATACAAAAGTAATCCTGTGCTTCTCTCACTAAAGCTCGAATTCTCCCCTCTCGGCCATCTCCAGGACGTCTCTCGTAGCACTATCCAGATCCTCTTTCGGCAATCCCAAAGCATCATTCGCTAACTTCGCTTCAAGATCACATGCGCCATCCGGGTAGAAGAGACGCGCATACAGCGCGACACTGAAACCCCATCTGTCTCCGCCAGCAAGCATCTTGTTTCCGCGCTGATAGCACTCTGCCACCGGCTCGTACTGAACCTTCCAGTCAGCCTCATTTGTGCCGGTTGATCGAAGCGCAGAAGCGAAAATCTCTTCCTGCGAAATGTAGAAGGAACCGAGGTAAGCGCTCTGATTACGGAACTGTGAGAGCGTCGTTCGCTCTTGTTGTGCGCCTTCGGATTCAGTCGGTAGAGACAGTAGAGCCGCCACGGCACGTCCACATTGAGCCCATGTTGAGGTGGTGACTTGTGTGGAGCCATCTCCATGTATTGTAATCTCGCGTTCCTTCAAGTCGAGACCGAACCGCGTAGGGTCTCCAAACGCATACTCGTACCACATGCCGCAAGATATAGACACAAAGTTCAGACCAGCTTCGACGATGATTTTACGAATTGCTAATGCTGGAGGACCGAGTCTGGTCTCTGAGCCGACTTCCGGGCGATCTTTGTAGTCGGTGCCGTACTCGCTCGGTAGGATCCACTGCATGCCGGCTTCTTTTGCTGCAGAAATGAGCTTTTTCTGGGTGTTCTGGGGCGCAGAAGTGGACATGGTGAAGATCAGGACTTGTTGGCCTCGTGAAGCGTTCACCAGGGATTCATAGGAGTCGTAGTCGACAGGCTATCTTTGAATAGTTTCAGGGAACGTCGCAGAGCTGCCTGAGCGGGTGATTGCGGTGATGTTGTGTTTGCCCCTCACCACGAGAGCGCGGACGATGTGTGAGCCGACATTGCCAGCAGCCTGTTTTGTCAATCAGTATATATCGTGAGTATCAAACGTGGCGCTCAGGCAGTACTCACACCAACAACGGCGACGTTCTTGATGGTGTTGGAATTACCACCGAGAAGCTCGGAAGTGGGCTGTCGCGAAGGTTCAGCGAGCGTTGACATTGTCTTTTAGTCGGAATGTTGTTGGCGATGGTTCAAACAAATCGATAATTGAGGGGGTGCAATGACTATCAGTAAAGCGTTCTGTAGGATGAGATGAAGATAGTGCCACAGGAATCGATTCCTGGTGCCTGTCTTGATTTACTCAATCATTGGCATTGCGTCAAGCCAAAGCACAAGATCCGGAGCTTAGCATGTTTGGTATGTCCAGCTCCCGAATACGCCCAAAAGCGATTAGCTAAGGGTATGTGCATAATCCTTCGGCGGAAGCAGTCTCCACATGTCTCGTTAAGACCACGTGCTTCGCGAGGTTGTCCGGATACGGTTAGTTCTACAGCGCTACGGGACCGGAGTTGCAGGCTTTCAGATCTCGCTGAAACATTTGATTGGAGGAAGTGCATTTGTGTCGGCATTGTGCAGATAAACCCGCTTGAGACATGAGGATTCTCATGGCTTGATCACAAAGACTGCTTGTTGCTTATATGTTCAACGGTGTGGTATTTCGCGGCGCGGGAGATAGATCTCCGAAGCCATAAGACCGACAATAAATGTTTTATATCGATGGCCCAGACGCTCTGGAGTTGATGATCAGAGCACACTCAGACTTTAGCTTTGGAACATCTAATCATAAATACCATCAATCAAAACAAGTCCCCATACCGTCAACGTAAGTCAATGTCAATCCACCCGCATACTCGCAAGTCTGATCATGGACACAGATGACTTCATCTCGACCGAGCCTCGAAAACCTTGACGACTTTACCAGCCCACAGAAGTATGCTGGCAAGCTTGTAGGCAAAGTGGTTCGTAACTCACCACATCTCAACTTTTACTGAAATACTGACCTTTACGGCCAGGCCATTATCACCGGAACTTCTTCCGGCATTGGAAGATCCATCGCAAAAGCATTCGCGGCTGCTGGCGCACGTGTTGCATGTGTTGCACGCCGCCAGGCAGATCTGGAAACCCTGATTTCGGAGATCGAGGCCAACGGCGGGCATGCTTTTGCTCTCGCAGCCGACGTCACCCAGCAAGGTGCTGCAGCCCAGATCGTCTTTGCGGTTGAACAAAAGTTTGGACCTGTCAATATCCTTATCAACAACGCCGGTATCTCTCGCATCAGCCCGCTCACCTCCGAAGACCCGGACCTGGACATCTGGTGGCGTGTCTACGAGGTCAACGTGCGTGCGCCTGTAGCTCTTATCCGCGCTGTGCTGCCATCTATGGTCGAGCGTGGCAGCGGAGTAGTGATGAGCACTACCTCACAGGTCGCCTCGCTGGCCTTCCCAGTCATGACTGCGTATGCTTCCTCCAAAGCAGCCATCAGCAAGTTCCACGAGAGTCTCACGCCAGAGCTGCACGGCACAGGCGTGCTTTCTTTCGCTGTCAACCCAGGAGTTGTTGTCACCGAGCTGGGAAGAGCCGAGAACGTCTTCAACAAGACGGCGCTCGAGCATCCTGCTATGCAAGCTTTTATCGGCATGGCGAGAGGTCCGCGAAAATCGCATAGCCCAGAATGTTGCGCCGACTTGATGGTCATACTTGCTGCTGATGAGAGGTGCAAAGTGTTGCATGGCCACCACTTGAATGCTGACCAAGAAATTGAGCCGGTTTTGCTTGAGGCAGAGAAGCCTAGTAAGGGGAGAATTGGGAAGGAAAGGCTGTACCTCGTGAACATGGGCGAGCTTTGACATCGCACTCAGCGGTGGGAAACCAATATGTTAGAATATGCGCCTCGATTTGTCTGAAGTTTGCATACCCTGCGAGAACATTGCTGCGACGTAAGCCCTAGAACGACCATTGAAGTGAAGATATCGACGGGAAACTGATTCTGGGATGAGAGTGTGGCAGACAACCAAAGCGTACGGTAGAAAGAGACTCGAGGCTTGTGTTCTTTAAATTATCAGATCAAGCTTGGTAACCAACCCGGAATCTGTTATAATCAAAGTGTCCATCGTGCCCTTGCACTTTAGCATGATCTGGGACCACTCGCTCAGCTCTTGGAATACGCATAACCTTGAGGGAATGTCCGGAAGTTCGGGAAATTCCGATGAATTCCAAGTCATCATATGTAAAATTGGTACCAACATGCTCCATAGTACTGGCCGGCGGAATATCATGTGTTTCGGGTGCAATACGGCCAAAGGGGCGGCACCCTTCAAACAACAAATCAATGCCATTTGCATTTCACAACGCTGCCCTCCTCATTTGTTACTACCTAGTGGATACATATCTATCTTGAACCATGCTTAGTCTTCGAATTATACACTCTATCGAAAGCGCGGGCGGTATCAGGATTCTTATTTGCTATAATAGACAATCCCCGCTAGTTCTTCCTGTGCTTCGCCTAATTCCTAAAGGACTATATAGGCGCTATAGCGGTCCTTAGTAATAGTTAGTGTAAACATAGGATCCTTCTATTTCTGTTAAATCTCTCGGCCTAGAAGTAATAGAACATAGAGAGATTTCGGAGATAAGTAGGATTTGAGGGAAAATAAGCCTTAAATAACTCTTAATTCTATAGTACTAAGAAATTTAAGCGATTATTAATTACCTTATTACCCTATACCCCGTAGAATTTAATAATGCATATATGCGTTAGCCTCAAATAGACAGTGCGTCTCTAAACTTTCCGAGGATCGGCCCACAACGAGGCGCCTGCCCCTCCCGTTGATCGGATATAATTTTAATAGACGACAGTCGGGCCTCAGCTAAAGCTACTGTGCTTCCGTGCATAGTATTCGTGGAATTCTAGTAATATGCGTTCGCGATTGCGTAAGTGCGCATCGTGCAGATCACGCAGAACAAACGTGGCGTGCAATTGGCACCTACATCAGCATACTGCCATAGGTTGGTACAGATTGACGTTTCAGTTTTGGTAATGACAAGGGAGTATTTGCTAGCCCATATGCTATGTCCCGTTTGACTTGTTGATGACCCCAAGAATTGACGCATCTGACAGTAAAGCATTAAAAATCTCCGAGTAGGGCTGAATCGACCGAGTATTAGCAGTCTCCATAGGTGCAGGTGCGAAGTTTACAGTCTAGTTGCATGTGATTGAATTGATCAAGGCGCATACGGAGCGTAGCGGTGAAGAACGGTATCTTGCTCGTGCTACAAGACTCTACTAACGTTCGACATGGCTAGAACCATCGGATCTCCGCCTCGACCAAACTCAACCCAATCGGGCGCTTCGTCATGCTGCACACTGGCGTCTTTCTTCCTCTAGCTCGTGCAATATCTCGCAATACTCCTGCAACATCTCGCAACACTCAGGGTCTTGAGCCTGCGAATTACGAAAGCTCATCATCGAGTCCATTGTGGCCATGCCCTATCATTCGAACGTTCAACGGCTACAAAGGCTGTGCCCTCAAAGTTCGAATAACTGCTTCGTCCCTCGCCAACATTACCAACGCATTCGGCTCTTCACACCTAACCTTCCAAAAAATCACAATTCCCCAATCCCAACCATGCTGTCAACTCTGCAAGCTTCCGGCAACGAAGCCACCTACGTCTTTGTTGACTCCGAGCAGCGAGCTAAGCAATACAGCTACTCAAGCAACTCTACCCACAAACAATTCATCAGCGTCAAAGTCGACGACAGGCCTGCCAAGGAGCACCGGATCGCGGGCGAAGGGACTAAAAACGAGGCAGTGGTTCTTCCCCTCGAGACCAAAAAGGTATCCTTTACCTTTAACTACGAGGCGGACGGGACGAGGAAACCCTCTGTGATCAAGACCGGCGGCCCTTATGTGTTCGTACTCGTGCAGATTGGTGCCATTGCCTCGGAGAGTGGAGACGACACTGACTTTAACGACGCTGTGGTTCAGGTCCTTGTCAAGTAGAGTCGGGACGCTCTTTGCGTGTTGAGATGAGGAACGACGTGGGCTCAGAGTCAAGGATGGCTAGGAAACTGGGAGGACACACTAGCTCTGTTTTTATCCTGTTGTGAAGAGTAGCAAGGCTCCAACATTTCCCAATTGCTTCTTCCTCAACTGCAGCTTGTCAGGTTCTGCCCCTCATGTGTTTGAGAATGTCTTACAAATCACTCAACGTTATCATGGACCCTGCTTGATCCATGGGTGCTTACTCCTTACTGCATAAAAAGCTGTGCTGCTGTCATGCTGTAGTGTTCGCGAGTCTTGGAAATTTTATGCGCCGACTAGTGCACGAGTATGCATTGGTAGATCACGCACCGGAAATCTGAAAGTGTGACCTACGCGTACACTGAGTCTACTGACATGATCCTATTTGTTGATGTCAACTAATGTTCACACATCAGTCTACAGATATGTGCTGGCGAATACCACAGTCTGATTGAGTGGTTAGCAGCTACCCTTTGACATAACGTCAGTGTCCTAGAAGCGGAACAGACCTAGAAGCGGAACACTACGCAGGCAGGACATATTCTACGCAGTGCGTGATCAAAACATCGCGCATCAGTATGAGATATACCCAGAGTGTTCCGCTTCTAGGTCTGTTCCGCTTCTAGGACACTGACGTTATCTGAATTGGTTGAGCATTGGCAGTCTCTATCAATGCAGGTGCAAAGTGTCGATTCTGCCTGATCTAATGAGTCTGATCACGATAAAGTCGGGGTAGCGGTGAGGGCTGCACCAGCTCTTCCAAGAAGGTCCCACTTAACGTTATATCAAAGATCAAGATTACCGCTTGGTGTCTCCCAAATCAACCAATTCTTTCATGATCCGACACACTAGCCATGACCTCCCTTGAGCTCATGCAATTTTCCACAATATTATAAAATGTCATGCTATACCTGACGATTTAAGCTGGAGATCGCAGAAGGTCAATCTCCGGGCTCAGAGCTTGCTTAAGCTGGCAATGACCAGGTCCCATTCTTTCCCCTAGCATCGGACACTATAAAGGCAAAGCAACCGGCTGCTCAAAAGCAGCTTTCTCGTCCACCCGTCACAACATTACCAACCCATTGAACAAACCATACGCATATCGTCAACGATGCCTCCCCGAGTGAACGCGCAACTCACGAAACATGGCAGCCGGGTTTCCTTCTTTTTTGCTGGGGGAAAGGGCGAAGACTTCGAATACATCCTCATGAGCAACTCCAGCCACACACAGATCGTCAGTATCAGTGTCGACGGCAAGCCCGCAGAAGATCACCGGATTACAGGCGAAGAGATCAAGAACAAGCTAGTGTCTATTCCTCACGGAGTCAAACAGCTTATCTGTACCTTTCCTTCCGAGGTGGACGGGAAGGTGGTGGCCTCCAAGGTCGTAAGCTCACGATCTAAAATGGATTCACAAGCGCATGCTCATTGCTTCCGTTGTTGCGGAGAATGGGGACGACGAGGACTTCAATGACGCTGTATTGGAGATCATTATCCGTCATCCCCCTCAACGCTATTAATGAACTGAGATAAGGGACGGATCAGGCTCACAACCACGGATGGTAACAAGGACAAAAATGAGATTGATTGGGTCTGTTGCTTATTCTAGATTCGCTGTGTTAGCCATCGGCGAAGGGCAGTAATGCTACAATTCATTCCTGTCTCGGAAGCCACCCAAATCTTTCGCGGAATGCCGCCTGTCGGCTCTTTCTTGCAACAGTCGAACAAAGTATTCTTCGAAGTGTCGTTGCAATGCTCATTGGAACTCATGATGCTCATTGACATCCATGTTCCAGCCTACACAAGTGAAGATGGAGTCGCGAGAGCGGCGGCTCAAACTCTCGCTCACCACTCAGAAACGAGCCACACCATGACTCGAGCATTGTTCCTACCTTCAGCGTCCATAGGAGCAGACTGACGCATCTTCTCCGCTGCTACCAGCACCACCCCGATTGTCAGCCCGCCAGCGTCACGCACAGATGCTGAAGACCAAATGTGATTCCGGGCCTTCCCTTCCACGTTATGTTTCCGCTTCAGCTCCAGCTCTACCAGTGCGACTGTGACGACTCTACTTGCTGCCGCTATTTTACTCAACATCGTTTGGCCAATTCGGTTTCAGTACTTTTTAGTAGAAACATGTGCAGTTACAAGTCCTTCGATAGCCGCTAGTGTACTGAAGATATGATACCGGGCGAACAGAGAGTCTGGCGGTGCGGGTATCTACCCACTCCGCTCACCTGGGGAAAGCAGCGACCAACAGGACCATCGTTTTTGGTATCCGCCGGGTGGTACGCAACGCATTTTTCTATTCAGGCTGATCCATCAATGCAATGTAGCTCAGTTGGAGCTACGTATACACCGACACTCGCATCGACCAACACGACAATAACACGAACACCCCACTTGGGTTGAATCCACGTGCAGGAGCAGATCAGCCAACACATCAAACCTGTATGCGATCGCCAGCTACCTGTATCGCTAATTTCGTGAGAACAGTCACATGGCCAAGTGAGGATCGAAGAGAAAAGAAACGAGATTCCCACCTAGAGACCATTGCCTCGAACAGATCGTGGCAAACTCATCCCACACATCCACACCATACCACATTTACTCCACCCTTCTGGTCCCAACAACCAACCAGAAAACAAACGCCCCGACATTGAGGCAGAGACAGCAGCTTTCCGTTGCTTGCAAACCCTCTGACTGTGAAGCCGCATTTCGCCTGAGAGTTCAAATGCTCGCTTGACCGTGATCCGAAGCGGGCGTGCGAAAGATATCGAGGAGATATTAGAGACAACCCACTTAGCATCAAACTCCAGATTGCTGCTTCAAAGGTACATCGATCAGCAGTAGCACCGATGGAAACAAATCCGGAAATTGAGCACACAAGTAGTCAGCACACCAGATCGCTGCCATCAAGTCCCACCGAAGGAGAGAGTAGTCGCAAAGACGACATGATTAGAAAATAATTCTTTTTGAAGACTATCACTATACCACCTTATCTAATTTTACCTCTAATTTGCCCTCGGATATAAAAGCCATGCGCTTCGCTATAACGCATTTTAAACACAAGGTATCTCTCTTCATTCTTTCTTCTCCTCTTCCGGTATTTTCCTTCCCTCCAAACCAGCCATCTACCTGATCTCGTCCTGGCCGAAAGCAGGCGTGCTCTCCAGAGCAATGGCCGCAGGCTCGCTGTTGTCGGCGACGTGTTGAGGGGTGGCGTTGCCGTTCTCGGTGGCTGGGATTGGAACATCAGGAATCTCGGTCTCTTCGGCCTTGCCGTTGACCGGCGCTGACTCCTCAATCTTCTTCTCGGTGTACGTAGCGGCTTCGGACTCTTGTTCCACGGGCTTCTCCATTTCTGCTATCGCTGGAGCTTGCTGTTCGACGGGCTTCTCGACGGGCTTCTCCTCGGCAGGCTTGGTAGGATTCAGAGGCTTCGAAGTGGCACCAGCTTTAGGTGCTGGCTTGGCCGTACCGTTAGTCTTAGGCGCAGAAGTCGACTTTGCGGACGACTTTGTGCGTTGAGGGAGAGCTTTGGTTTCGCTGGGCTTTTCGTGAGTCTTGGACGCTGAGGCGGCGGTCGGGCGCATCATGCGTTCAAGGAAGCTTTCCGATGGAGCAGCGGTAGTTGTAGACTTCTTCGCAGCGGGTTGTGAGGTTCTTGATTCCGGGAGGGTGGTGGTGGAGGCGCGTGCTGCAGGTTTCGATGTTGACACTTGCTGCTTGGGAATGACACGGCTAGCAACAGAAGGACGGGCAGCCGCAGGCTTGTTGCTTTCAGCCTCTTGTCTAGCGCGAGAGGCGGCCGTGGGCGCAGTCAAGTGTGAAGGAACGTTTGCAGGCTTGGTTGTCTCACGCTTGGCAGCAGGTGCAGTGCTCTTGACGGTGCTCGACGTGCGTCTCTCGCGGCTGGCAGACGCTGCTGTCGGCGCTGTAAGAGAGCTGCGGCTTGTCTTGCGGATAACGCCAGGCTTAGAGGCACTTGTCGGCGAAAGAGGCGACCTGCCAGTCGAGGAAGATGACTTTCTCTCAGAGATAGGAGACTTGAGATTCCTTTCCGCTGCTTTCGAGGGGGATCCGGTGGTGACAGGATCCGGCCTGTGGCTGGTGCGAGGGCCCATGCCCGGCGTCTTCGAGGGAGATGACTTGACGTCAGAGACGGCCGTTGGTGTTGCGATCGATGTTGCGACTTGCTCTACCTTCGGCGGTGTGCTCTGGACCGCCTTGTTCTGAGGTTTGAGATCCTCCGCGACTGGCGGCAAGCCTTGTCCACCGCTGACTGCGTCCTCGTTAACGGCCTCAGCTGGCTTGAGTGAGCCCTTCTTTTCCTCTGCGCCGGTAGTTGGCTTATCCGGGTTGGCCGGAGGCTCATTCTCGTCCGCGCCATTCTGCTGGCCATTGGGCTTAGCTTCAGTCTGCTTCTCCTCCTCTTCCGGTTCCTCGGTTGGAGTGGGGAGCTCCATGACGGTAAGTCTGGCGGCGGCGTGGTCGATGACACCCATTGCTTGATCCTCTCTAGGCTCCACTGCAGGAGTGTTGACGGTGCTCTCCATAGCACCCTCGTCAACAGGGAACAGGTCGGGGTTCGACTGGCGTCTGACTTGCTCGTCGGCGACTTCTTTCTTCAATGCCGAAACGGTGTCCTTGTCGAGGTTGTTGGTGCTGAAGCTCTCGGTCCTGACCTCGAAGGCGCTCGCGCGCTTGGTGGAGGCGACGGGGTGGTTGGCGGGCAGAGGAGAGTCCATGATTGGGTGTTCGACGTCGATGAAGCTGGAACGGATTTTGGAAAGGGGTCTGCCGTTAAGATCAGAGACAGCGAGGCGTGAAGATGGCGATCGGCCACGTGGGGAGTTGAGGTCGTCGTTGTCGGCGTTGGCTTTGTTCTCGAAGAGCGATCGGAGGTTTCGCACGGCAGAGTTTGATCGAGGTTGTTCGGTCATGGCTGTGGAAGGGAAGAAAGAGGGTCTATCAGCACTGGTCCTTCGCACTTTCTCCGGTTTATGACGTCCGGCGTGCGCAATTGGGAAGGAGCGCTTGTCGGCGGAGGGAAGGAGGGGAAGAGGCAAGGAGATCATGTGATGTCGAGGGTCAAGACAGCAACGAGGAGCTCAGCATCTTCAATTGCGACAGGCGTGCGTGGCAATAGCAACGGAGGGAGCGAAGCTTCACGCGCTTCCGCTAGTTGTTTTTGGAGAGCTTTGGGAGAGAGTGTTGCGAAGCTCACACTGAAACAGCCAGGGGTCGGACGGTCGGCTGCTAGCACGTTGCACGCAACATGCAGAAACGCTCGCCACTCTCGGAGAGCCACAGCACAAAGGAGGCAAGAGTGCCGGTGGCAGAGCAGACGCGGAAGAGCAGAGCCTCATTATTGCTTGCCGTGTTTGCCAGGTGCAATCCTTCATACCCTTCCTCCATGGGGACGGCAGGGATGGCTCAGGGGGAGGGAGCAGAGAGAGAGAGAGCTTCGGGGCAGGCAGGATAGAGGGACTGGAGGCTGCAGTGGTCGGTGGAGAGAGTACTCACAATAACGGAATGGCTGCTGGATGGCCTGTTTAGTTGGACTGCAAAGGCGTTGCTGGTTGGGGGGAGGAGCTGAGATGGACGCAACTAGCGGTGGCCCTTCAATCATTCGTTTGGTGCTGGCAGCATCGTCAGGCGACATGAGAAAATGAGAAAAGGAGGCGGCTACGTCATCTGTCAACAGTGCGCGTCTGCAGTGATCAAGGATCCACGACTACAAAAGATCCAATGCCACCAAAAAGTCCTTGGCATCGTGTCACGTGGCTCCCGATACCCTTTTTCCGGACCTCACCGCTATGTTGCAGGCATCGGACGACATATGCAGCAACTTTGACATCTTACCTACCACATCCTGATACGAGCGGTACCAGATGTCATCTTTGCACACATCATCATGTACATGCTGCAAACACGACGAGATGCATCCACTGCTACTAACCGAAGCCCTGACATGTACGCGTTCCGCCTTGAGTCCAAGCAAACGACGAACCGCCAACCCACCTGAGGTTTGCTACCAAGTTCTTTGTTCCCTCGCATCCGACTCCTCCGCCATCAAGTCGTTATCCGCCGCACCGACTTTCTTTGCATGCAAGGTTACAGCAGGCAGCATGCAATGCTCCACGAGAGCAAACACCGGGCGACTATGTGCCCAAGTATAACTGATAAGTACAGGCAGAAGTGTCCTCTTGAACTTCCAATTGGCCTTCAATCACATATTTTCGTCTTTTCTTTCATCTCTCTTCTTGGGTGCCTCTCCTCCTTGGTATCTCTTCTCTTTTCTGTCTCTTCTGTTTTGCTGTCCTTTCTCTTTGCTGTCTCCTCTCTTAGGTGTCCCTTCTGCTTGCCGTCATTTCTCTTTGGGCTCTCTTCTCTTCCAGGTCTTTCTCTTCCCTATATACACTTTACGAAGAACAAGCCATGCGCTTCAAATGGCTTCACGCCGGCATACAGTCAGCAGCGTCGAAAGTCGCTGCAGCCAATCTCTCAACATGACAGGCTGCCCCCTGCCAGGGCCGCCCTCCCAAGTCCCACTGGTTCACAGGTCCTTTATCGACCTCGAACTGCCTCTTGCGGAACGGAGGTTTGCCACAGACCACACTGCTACTTTGCACACCGCCGCGATGCCCATTACATCGATCTCAGGGACATAACCTTTAGTTTCTGAAGCAACCGATTCGAGGGTAAAGTGCCCTGTCCTAACCGTAATGAACTTCGCGTACTAATCCATTATCTGAAGGTCCCGCAAGCATCCTAACCTACATGCCGTTCGAAGTTGCAGAGCCACACCCATCGAGGCATGATGATAGCGTGATCGGTTGTCATGAAAGCGTTCGAGTCTCGAGTACCTGCATACCTCGTGCGATCGGAGACGGTGGGGTGAGCATGCTGTTCTGACAATGCCTTTGTTATAAGCTCCCTGCACGGCAACCTTGGCTTTGATGCAGAAACGTCGAGCTGGCCGGCCGGGCTTGCAACAGATTCACTTCTCGACGCGCAGTCCTTCACATTTGCGAGTCCAGGACAATGGATCTGTGGCTTCCTGGGTGTTGGTCGTCAACCACAACGCTGTTGTTCACTCACAAAGGTGTGCGACAGCGCTTGGGCAGAGTGTTTAAATGGCCATCAAGATCATGGCTACCCACGAGTTTTGGGTCCAAACATCCATCACCGCAGACGCCATTCACAAACAACAAAGATGCCGTCCAACACCTCTGCCAAGACCGCCGCGACGAAGACTCAGCAGAGTCAACCCGACATCCATCCCCTCTTCAGGAAGTCGCAGTTCCTGGGCTACATTGAATACGATACAGTCATCCAGGGGGCAGCAATTTTAGCAACACGGCTGCTCAACACGCCGCAAGCGTTACACTGGGCGTATGCCTTCTTATTTGGGAGGAATGTCGACGTCGAAATGCCGGAACGAGCTGAGGGTCTCCCAGAACTCATCAATGGTCCCCGAAAATATGCTTGCGATAAGGCCATCGGCCAGCTCAGTCCCGAAGACCTCATAGACGTCCGGGAGCAACTCGCCGATCTCGCCCGCAGGTGTCACTTCCTCGTGAAGGACGATCTCGACAACGCGAGTGCTATCGGCGAAACCGGTGCTTCCGACATCAACAGTGAGTACGCCATCATCACCATCCGGGGAAGCCACTACCGCCGGGCTTTACTGAGAAGCCATTACACACAGGCCCAAAACGCCCTTATCGACCTCGACCTGGCCATCCTGATGCTGCATGAAGTTGCCCACGCCCTCAACGTCTACTACATGCACAACCACGAGGAGGATTTCTTTGAGGGCTCTCTCATCGCCGAGCACGGTTTTGAGTTGGAGTCACGCATCTTCGGCTTGGTCCCGTACGTCCCCGCCAGCACAACCGACATGACGCAGCGCTGCTCCTTCTATCCATGGCAGACGACGAAGGTCTTCGTCGGAGCAACCCATCCTGAGCTCTGTCGCGACGAGTCAAGACTGCCCAAGTCCTCGCCTCATACTCTCATGGACCCGAAATTCGCCGTCAAGTTGTGCAGCGATGATTCTTGGGAAGGAGAGTACCTGCAGAAAGGTGCTGTTGCCCTGATCATGGAGGTTGTGCAGGATCTCTGTCGCGAGGGTAGGCGGGATATCACTACGAATGCCATTCCGCCGAGCATTCGGGAGTTGTTCCGCGAAACGAAAGGCCGCAACTTGAAGACTTATGCGGAGAGAAGGTATGCGGACTTTGCGAATCCCCGTCGATTTTTCAGAAGGCTTGCTGAGAGCGACGATGAAGATAGCGAGGATGACGACTATGGCGACGAGACCAACAAGGGCGCCAACGCTGACACCGGAGTCGATTGGTCCGAAGGCGACAGCGCAGATGCTTCTGGCTACAACACCGAAGACATGAGCGACTACTCGGACGACGACGCTACCATCCGTGGCTCCGACGACGAGATGACCGAAGTCGAAGAGTGGGTGTCCAAACCTCCCGCCGTCAAGCCTCCCATTGTCGAGAAACCCCCCGTCAAGAAACCCGCTGTTCAGGTCAAGAATAAGGTCAAGACCGTCGAGGTAGAGGATGTTGATCTCGAGGCCGAGCTTCGCGAGGTGCAAAAGGCTGACGCGAGGCGAATTATGCAAAAGCTCCGCGAGATGCGAGAGTGGGAAGAGAGGAAGTATGCGTTCTTCCACTAGTTCATTGAAAAGAGAGTTTTCCACCATCTATCTCGTTCCGTTGTCCTTTTCTGTGATTGCAGTATCTCGGGTGTTTCCGGTGTCAGAGTCCTGTGCTGGTAAGAACTTGTACACACATCATAAATCGCCATCTCGATCCAAGCGCCGCACCAGAGATTTTTTTTTGCTGGGATCGATGTCGCCCCAGCGGATATCAGCCTTAGATGAGATCTGTTCGAGCAATGTCATGAGAGAGCATGGCAGCAGATGATGTTGACTAGCTCTCGTTTGCAAAAGCTAAAGTCTTCGGATGCTATCACTCCGCTGCGCTTCGCAGGTATATCTAGCCAGTGTGGATTCTGCGGGACTCTGCACGCTGTCAGGAAGGAAGTTGATTCTGTGGCTCGGAGATGCGGCTGAGCGATCTCGAGGACGTTGATTATGTGCGTAAGGTACACGATATGAAAACAGCGGACGAAGTACATGTCGATGCCGAGGAAGTCCAGATCCTGGACTTTGGCAAGAGAGATGGCGAATCATACGACGTGGACTCGGGACAATCTCAAGAGCCACGATGGCTGTCCGTCAAGTTAGGTCTTTTGCGGCACGGCTGGCGATGGCATTCACGTGTAATGTGAGTAGCTCTTACTCTTCCTGTAGTAGTGCGTTACAACCGAAGTAGAACCTCCTCCCCAATATCCAAGCAATCGCCAACCCCCCAAATCACGGCAAGATCACCATACACTTGTGCCCCCGCGGCGTCACCAAGAAGAAATTCTCCATCTCCATCGACGCATCTGTCGTCTCGGGCGCAAGCTTCGCGCCCTTGCACTGCCGGAAGAACTCTGCGCTCGCTAGCCGCAGTTCCATGTATGCCAGGTGAATCCCGAGACACACGCGCGAGCCTGCCCCGAGCGGGTGGAAAGCTCTCTTCGCGGCGGCGCTGACTTCGTTGTTGAGCCAGCGTGAGGGGAGGAATCTTGGAGAATTGCGTTAGCGCTTTGAGACTTACTCAAGGGCGAGGTCAAGTAGGGGGTTCTGGGCTTACTCTAGTGGGCGAGGGAAGAGTGCAGGGTCGCGGTGGAAGGTGTATGCTTGTGTGGTGACGGTGGTGCCGGCTGGGATGAATTGTTCGTCGATTGTGACACCGCCGGGAGGAACCGATCGAGGCAGGCCTGCGGGTGCTGCGCCATACAGTCGCAGCGTTTCTTCGATCACGGCGTTCAGCAAAGCCAACTTCTCAAGATCAGTGTCGCTATAGTCTCCGTCCAGTGTAGCAACTTCTGCCTCCAACTCCTGCTGTAGCTTCGGTTGGGACAAGACAGCCCACACCAGGTATGTCAAAGTCGTCGACGTGGTATCGGTGCCGGCAACGATCAGACCAGAAGCTTCGAGGTGGGCATCGTCCATCGATAGCTTCTCGCTGGTCTCAGCTTCCGCAGCAATGTTGGAGAAGATGTTGCTGGAGGTCTCGCTGGCTTTGACGCTGTCAAGATACTTCCTGCCATGCTCGTAGAGAACGTCATTCGGACAGAAAATGTTCTGTATCGCCCGGTTAGGAACAAATCTAAGCACTTTTCCCAGAACCATAATGATGGGAAATTCGACGCCGACCCCTCTCACGGTGATCCTGGTAGTGATCGCATGCATGATCTCGGAGACCTGCGTCAAACAGCAATCAGTATCACTCATGACACCGCAGCAGCATAAGCTAGCTAGAATTTAAAGAAAGAAGAAAAAAGCTTACTGTTCCCGTAGACAAATTGTCAAAGTCGTGCCCGTACATGAGTCTCCCAGCAACATCCATGGTCATAAAGCTCCACCACAGCAGCACGTCCAGCTTCCCATCATTCCCCGCCGCCGCAGTCTCCTGCATCCTGCGCACCGCCAATCGCGTCATGTCCCTGACAGTATCATGCCAATGCTGCAGCAAGAACGTCCGGCTGAAAGGCCTCGCAAACAGCCTGCGACGCGCAGCATGTTCTTTCGGATCGGTCATGGTGAACATAGTGCCCTTGCCCGGCTGCGCGGTGAACTCGTTGTACCACTGCGTTTTGCGGAAGCCGCTGCCGATGCGGTGGATGGTGGCGAGGCCTTCTGGGTCGCTGATGGCGACTTCATCGGGGGAGATGCGCACGACGCGGCCGTATTTAGCGTGCAAGTCATGAACGTAGAATGCCCTGCGGCCAGTTGTGATCGCGAGTTTGAGAGGCAGTCTGGTGTAGCGAGAGTGCCATGGTCCTGGGAGAGAGCGGAGCGGGTTCCTGAGACCTTGGTAGAGAAACTGTCGATTGATCAGGAACACATTGCGTTCTCGATAGAGATGGATAGCTTACTGTGAGTAGCACTGCTACCAAGCAGGTAATAGCAATGGCCTTGGGATCATGGAGCGTAAAAGGCATTACGGTCGACAATCAGTATCCAGAGTTTCAATAAAGGTGGTACGCCATGATAGTGCTACACAGCCATCCAGGCTACAATACATCACCACATATATATTTCCATCTCGTCTCCGGGTAGCGGATCATCCACTGCCCCGGCTCTGCATTCATGCAAAAGTGTGATTATGAAGACAACATACCATACGTGCAACCCCACTTACACGCATCATAACCGGGGTTTCGGGGGTTTGGCCATCGCGCAGACTTGGACTACTTTCCTGTTAGTGTTAGTAGTAGAAGACGCGGGCCGAGGAAAGCACCCCGAACAAATAGATCATCGTTTCGAAAACCATTTTCCACCACAGTTCCGGATCCTACTGCCACTTAGGCTCGGCGCCGGATGTTTAAGGTTCTGAAATGTTCCAGTGTATGTGTATTTCGAACATGAACGAACTGGCCTGCACCGACGCCACCAGGTAATTAGCGTTCGATTGTCTGCACGAAGAAGGCGTGGATCCCTATGTGTGAAAAAGTATAAGGTATTCCGGCAGTCTTGAACAAGATCGCGGGTTGGCGTAATTGCAAAGGTTTATACGATTTGTTCTACTGACATCATAAGCTCTTCCAAAGAATGCCCGGCTTACAATCCAGTCATCCACCATCCATCTCGTCAGTACATGGCCGTCCATCGCTGCCCGAAGATCGTTCCTCTAAGCTCGGACATGAGATTTCAAGTGTGGGTGTGTCTGTGGCCGGACATTATTGAGTATCCGATCGGCCGAGCACGAGCACGGAGGTTTGGAGAAACATTGGACACCCGATGTCTTTCGATTCACATCAAAATCCAGATCTGTGCCGAGCGAGTCACTGCTGCGACTGGTTGCACTGTATGGTTGGCGATGCATCGTGTCGATAATACTGCCTCGGATCCTTCACATGTATCGCCGAAGACTGATCGAAGGCATGGGCGATCCAAGAGTCATGTTAATAAGCCGGTGCATGCGCAATGTTGTGCAGCCCACTATACTCTCATTTCCTCTTGTTCGCATTCCCATTCACTTGTGTCGAAGAACTTTGGCCTTCAGCATGCGAGTGATCGTGATCACGATCATGCTGATGCCCATGCTCATCCAAATCCTCTTCTTTCCCGGCAATGAACTCGCCCGCAAACGGAACACCCTCCTTCTCCGCAGTGAACCGCACAGTAACCCTCCGCACGCCCTTGACATCTGCCGAAATTTGCTCCCGCACAGCGTCCTTGATAGCATCCAGCTGCCCAACAGTATAGTGGCTCGGCGCGCCAACCTCGATATCGACAAGGAAGTTCTGTCCGCTCTTGATTCCCTGGACGCCTCTGATGTCTGCATCCCCGCTGCTCTGGACCTGCAGGGCAGTTGCCGCGGCCTTTTCCACGTTCTCTCTGACTTCCTCATCCATGGCGACGTCCGCGAGCTCCAGCATCGATGACTTGGTGTTACCCCATCCAGCCTGCACGATCATGCCACTGATTGCCAAACCACCTACAGGATCTAACCAGGCCGCGCTGGTCAAGAAGTGACTCGCAGAAATGGTCAACAACGCAACGAAAGCGGTGAGACTGTCCACGCGGTGGTGATAGGCATTGCTAGCAAGCACAGAGCTGCGCTTCTGGTTCGCAATTTTCATCGTTGCTCGGTATAGCCACTCTTTGATGATGATGCTGCCGCCAGCCAGCCAGGCGGCATTGACGTTCGGGCCGAAGTGTTCTGCGCCGTGACTGTGCGAGTGGCCGTGGCCGAAGATCTCAAAGTGCGAGAGGATGTGTGCGATTTCGGGGAAGAACTGCTGGCTCAGGGCCATGAGGGCTTGGAGGCCGATCATGATGCCACCTGAGAGGAGAAGGCCGGAGACCGCGAGGGCGCCGAGAGATTCGATCTTGCCGTAGCCAGTTGGGAAGCGTGAGGTCGCGGGTTTGAGAGAGTAGGAGATTGTTGCGAGGGTCATGATGTCGGACACCAAGTCTGTGAGGGCATGTAGGGCATCTGCTGTCAATCTGTAGTGCCATCCCTGGTTAGCCAGTCGTTCCCTCTAGTCTCTCTCCGTCGACGAGGGATGTCTTACGCCTGTGAATTGAAAATGTATCCTCCCGCGCCCTTAGCAACCGCCATACCCAAATTCACATACAATCCAACTCTTGTAATCCTAACGCCAGGGTCGCTCTTATTGGCGCTCGTAAGGAAAGTCGTATCATGGTGGTGATGATGTCCTCCATGCCCGTGTCCATGTGAATGCGCCCTCACTTGTTGCTTTGAGCCCGCCATGTTGGCAGCAGGAGGGGAGTAAGTCGGGTTGCGAGCTCGGCGGGCAATGTTAGACCACTGCAGAGGGGACCTTAATGGCGCGGCTGCTTGGCTTTGTTGATGCTGTTGTTGCTGTCCTCCTCGAGGGTTGGCTGGCGAAGCGGTAAGTAGCACACGTGACTGTCCGGCGAGTGCTTTTCGTCTGAGGAATGAAGAAGGAAGGAGCGAGGCAGGGTGAAGTGAAGAAGAAGAGAGAGTGGCAGTATTACATAGCGCGCGGGCAGAGCATGGGCGCGTGTGTGTCGGAAGCCGCATCAGCAGTGGTAGCAGCAAAGGGAGAGAGGGCGGAGTCCAACAGCGGCGTGATCAACTCGGCCACGTATGTAATACCGTAGTCGCGAAGTCGCGCGGACAATAGCAGGTAAGAATAATAATAGAACGAATCTGGCAATGGGGACACGCAGCTACAGGGATCGCCAGCATTACTTGCCCTTGCAGTAGTTGTCTCTCTTTCCGACAGCGGCTACAATGCAACGGCGGGTTGTGGCTAGGGTTGATGATGACGTGCGCGTTCTCGCATTGGCCACGACATACGTATGCGGTGAACGAATATTTCACTGGCATGCATGCATGCATACGTACATTTGAATGCGCCCAGTAGGTCAAAGCACACGAATAGCAGAGAGAAGACTGCGTGTCCACCATGGATCCTGACAGAAACATGAGGGGAACGTGGGAGGAACTAGTTTTCCAGAATTCACTCAAGATGATCTCAGATAGTGAGATGGGAAGTAAGCATTTCAACAACGTTATCAGAAAATATTCATTTCAATCATAGATCTCGTCCATTCTTTCGTGCCCAATCCGTATTCCAACCCATAGTAAGAGTTCAAGAAAAGAGATACCTTATGTAAAGGCCAGATCCAAAAAGTGAGAGGATAGCAGATTGAGTTGCGGCAGAGTCCTGACATCCTCGCCTACCAGAGCACCCCGGCCAGACGCATCTAGATGCCCGGTAGAACGCCGTCGCTGTAAGTACTGCCAAAAAAAGAAAAAGAAAAAAAGCAAAGAGTGAATCAAGAGTAATGTATTGTCGCTTTAGAAGCAGAATACGATGCTCTGTGCGTCTGCTGTGTTGTTGTCGCACTGCACTTCGCGAGCCTTCTGTCGACTCACGGTGGTCGCGGCAGGAGGAGTAGACGGCTCGATCATGCCTTTCGCTGAGCCCGATGAGCTGGATTTCACAAGGTGAAGATGTGCCAGCCCACCGGCCTGCTCGCTGCGCTCTTCCAACGGCGTGATAACGTCGTCGTGCGAAGAAGTCTCGGAGAATACCGAAGATGGAGCATTGGAGGACGTAGTGTCTTGTGTGAGACTGGGCGCAATGTCTGTGTCGTTCTGCTGGGCTGCAGCAGCGGCTCTAGCCTCATCCTCCTTTCGTTGCTGCTCTTTCTCAAATTCGTGTGCCTGATAAGTCGGCGGCTGCAAACGCCAATCTTCTAGACGCTCCTCGCGCCAGTTGATTCGCATGCGCTTGCCGTTGCAAATGACAATGTCGCTAGCCCGGACTGCGTCAGAAAGCAGAAGCGGTGCGCAGCGTCTTACGTAGCGGCGAATCTGAACAGCGGTACGCAAGTGTGGTGGCTGCCACTTGCCTTCGGGGCTGAAATTTGAGGGTTCCGTCTCGTAAGTAGTTTGGAAAGCTGAGGATGTTGATGATGCAGTGGTAGTAAGAGAGTATCCTGGGCGGTCACCATTCGAATCTGGTGATGTTAAGGCGGAGGTCGTGGTTTGTGTGAGCGTGTTGCCCTCGGTGAAGTCTTCGCGGATGGCAGATAGATCGAGCTCCTCGTCTTCCCTGATTGGTGTGCCCAAAGGTGTGACAGATGTTGATACAGCGGGCGAGGACTGCGTATTCTGCTCAGTAATTTCCTGAGCAAATGAAGGGTACATCTGCTGGAGAATGCGTTCCTGCTCAGCAATGACAGCTGCGCTGCTGATATCGGCAGCTGTTTGCGTATTGGGTCTCCTTCTACGGCGAGGGACTGTGCACTGCTTCGAGATGTTGCGCTCATCAATCGCAGGCGCAAGATCGATACCAGCGCCGATTTCATGAACCATTTCGAGGATTTTGTCCTCAGACTTGTGCGCCAGCAAGATCTGGTCTGTCTCGACTCGCAATCTCGTAATGTATTGCTCCTCGGCACGGAATAATTGCGGGTCTTTCCTGAATGCTTTTTGTCTGGCTGCGCTCGGGATGAGATGAGCGAGCTTGCTGTTTGGAGCCAGGACTGTGTGGCAAACATCCGGCGCCAATCCGATCTCTGCGTGCTGAAGTGTGTACGATCGCAAGAGTCTGCTCGGTCGACCGTCCTTGACACGGTAAAAGTTGAGCATCGTTCCTCGGACTTCAACCCATATGTCCCTCCACTCGCTCATGGAGACCATGTGTAACGGGCTGACAGACTCCATGTTGACCAGCATCCTTGCACCGGCCGACACCGTGCAAGAGTACTGCGGAAGAGCTTCTTTGTCCACAGCGATTTCTCGTCCTGCCACTGCTCTTAGTCTCGAAGCGGTGGCATAGCTCGGTGGGTCGTCCTGTGCTGGTGTGCACGTAGTTTGGAATGTGTTGAAGTAACTCTGTGCTCTGCGAGTGATCCTTGTGGTCGCCATCTCGGCGACACTCGCCACGTGGGCCTCCTGTCTTGCGGCCTGCTGTGCTGACTGAAGGCTGCTACTTCTACCCCTAACTGTGATAGCCAACGAGCTCAGTGTCTCGCCTTCGCCTTCCATGTTACGCATCTGTAGGTAGTGTCGGGGTTGACGTTGTGCAAGGTGCAACTTGTGCAACTGTTGCAACCTTCTCGCAATCTCGTCTCTGCCAGCTTCGACTTCGGCTTCAGTCGGCATGACAAGAGAGTCGGTTAACAAATCCTCGAAACTAGTCGCTTAGTGCTGTATCGAATGCAACGCCAGCAATGTGTGCTGATCGCAAACGGCGCCGGTGCAAGTGTGGGGAAGGCGCGTGGTGTTGTTCCAGAAAGCCGGGTGCTAAGCCCTAACTAAATGGGGTGCATTGCCATGTGCCAGGCAGATAGTTGTTCGCATATGCGGCCCAGCAGTGCAAGTGTTGTGTGTTGGAGCAGTCGTCGACAAGAAGAAGAGCAGACTGTATGTTGCTCAAGCAAAATGCAAACAGGTCCAGAACCCCTGCAGGTGGGCACGCAGGGCAGAAGATGGGGAAACGAGGCGCGGATGTGCGAAATCCAGATCTCGCTTTTGGGGGCGAGGCGGGCCGGAGTGCAGCAAGCAGCGCAAGTGTTCTACGCCTCCTCTCTGCTTTCAGAATGCTAGGCGGGCTTGGAAGAGATAGGCTGCGCTCGCGTGGTCAGAAGAGGCGAGGCACGCGTAGTGCAAGCGAAGGTTTGTATTGACTTGGTGTAATGCTCGGGTCCGCAGTGGGTAATGCCGGGCGATAAGTAAAAGGTGAAAGTCGTTTGGGAAGGTAGTGTGCAATCTGCCAGTGTTCGTTCGTGGGGCGCGGCTCGTATATTGCAGACAAAGAAAGAAGGGAGAATATTCAACAAAGGTGTCGACTGGGTTATTTGCTGTCCGGTCCTCACAATAAACGGCCAAGTGACAAGGAGCAGGTGGTGAGAGACAAGCACAGCGCCTTGCGGGTTTGCCTGGATGGTGCCGGTGGTGTAGGTGCGCTCAGTGTGCACCGTGTGTCGAGGGTTCACTGCTCGACCGGGATGTGCCAGTCGCCCTACACAGCAAGGCCGCCTCCCAAGATTGCACCAGGCCACGCGGGCATGCGGGCCTAGATCGGAAATGGTACCAAGGGCCTCTTGAAGCGAGGAGCTGTCTCAGCGCCGGGTGTTAAAGTGGCGTAGTCGTTCAGGGGTCTGGGCCGGAGGAGGATTAGGTATGCTGCTTGGCGGAGGGAGAGAGAGACTCAGGCCTGAGTTATATTGATTGATATGTTCGATGATTCTGTGTTTACGACAGGCCAAGTCCTTCCTACGTATATGTATCGCTGGCAGAAGCCACGTGAGCGCAAACAATAGCACTGTGAGTGTGAGTATATGTGTGCGCTGCGGTGAGCATTAAATGCCGCTGATGAACACGACAAGCACTTCCGCAAGCGACTGGGCAAACGTGGGATCGCGTTTTCCTGGGCACCCTGCGTGTTGGCACAGCAGAGCTGCAAAGCAATGTGCATGGCAGCTCCGGAGCGTGTACGCTTTTTGGCAGCAGGCAAGAGACATGCTTCTGCACACTGCACAGTCATGCACGCATCAAAGCCTCCAGTGCCCCTCTCGGTAGTGCTGCTGTCCCCACCTACCACCATCACACCGTAGGCTGTTTTGAGGTGCGATGTTCGATAGCCAGCTGACTTGACACTTTGACCTACCCGCCCCTCCAAGGATCGATCCCCCAGAGAAGAAGGGCTTTTCTCGTCTCCCTCCACACCACCCCGGCAATTTCCACACTCCATTGCGGAGTGCGCCGTCGGAGGCCGGGAATGCACGCGTGAGAAACAAGAAGACTGAGCCGTGGCTCGCACGTCTGTGTGTCTTCGCTGGGGTAGCGGGAGAGAGTCTTAGAGAGATAAGAAAAGATTCTAGCTTCGTAAATGTCTCGGTCTCTCTACCCTTGAGTATTCCGCCTAACAGAAAGTGGTGGGCGAGACCTTTCACAGATGATGGGAAAGTCGGAAAGTGGTCTGTCTCACTGAGCCGCACGAACAAGAACACTTGGCTATCCTTGCGCTCGCGGGCTGTGCTCTAGGCGCAAAAAGGGTTTGTGCAGGGACGAGCCCCCGAGCTTGGAGGAACGTTATTCTACGTCAGAAAAAGCAGGGCAGACGTGTGCCAGCAGAGCGAAGAGGACCACGTGCAAGTTTAATTGTGGTGATGCCCAAGGTTATCCTGTCATAGAGCACATTGGCAATCAGCAAGGTCCGTCCTGGCAAACTCAAATGGCTGATTCTCGCAAATGAATGAGATGTTTGGACGACTACGCTTGAAACATTGAAAGTTTGCTTTCCAGGCTTCAGCCGTACAATAGACAGACATCGCGATCTTCCGTCGATATGGTACGAAAGTAGCATACACAATCCGCCGTCTCGTCGTTCTTCTCCCATCAAACAAAAAAAACGTGTCAAGCAAACTAGTTGTGAACGAGCAAGCCAAAACACTGTCCAATCAACTCTGGCCCCTGCCAGAAATCGCCTCGCGGCTGACGCCTGACCATTGAGCATAGCCTCGAAAATCCCCAGTGTCGCGGGGTTGATGTTCGGTCATTGGCCATATCAGCGCAGGGTATACGGAAATCGAGAGGTGAATTGGAGTTTCTCCAATTGCTGATGGAGAGCGCTTGGTCCGCTACTCTGCTTGCCGGGTAGTCCAACACAATTGCTCCCACCAAGGGTAAACCTCGCACAATAGAGGGTTTGAGGGAGGGTAAGAAGGGTATCTCAACGCCTTAATCGGTGCCGAATCAAAATGGCCGTCGTTTCGGGTGATCCCAAGCGGGCTGGATCACCAAGGATTATCGCGCAACGTGTGAAGCAGTATGTCGAATGAAATTAACGACAATGGCGCGCATGTTCAGATCGCAGCGACCATGAGTCCTGTGTTGGTCCGACGTCGACGCGTCTTACCCTGGCCCTCTGTACGCTGGTTGAGCACGTCGCGCAGAATATCGTCGTCGCGATCCTTGTCCACGTGGTGGACGCGCACATGTCTATCACAAGTCAGCTCCCAGTAAATATCTCAATCAAGTCGCAGTATTAGTGGTGAGTCGGTTACATACCGCTGTAGATTGTCCGGTCGCGGGTATCTGTGCTCGCGTTCCGGACAGAACGGGCAGACATAGCCCGGACTGTTGTGCACCAGGCCGTGGCGGATCATCTCGTTCTTGCGTTTGAATCCTTTGCCGCTTTCGGAGCGAGCGCAGCCTGCAACTGGGCAGTAGTGTGGTCTACTCTGGCTATGCACATTCTTGTGGGAGCTAGCGAGCATTTGTTAGCAGGTGAATGTGCGCTTGGTAAACGCTGCATCGGACATACTTTAGTAGATACTGTGTCTGGAATGTTCCAGCCGTGCAGTTTGGGACGTCGCATTTGTACGGCTCTGGTATCATGATTGATGGTGGCGGGATCGGTTGCGCATGCATGCCTGGGGGTGGAGGCAGCATCGGGCGAGGCGTATGTTCCATGATGTCAATAGGAGTCGTGTGACTAGTGCTGTAACCCTCTGTGCCAGAGCTGGGATAGCCGCCATAGCTGTCACCGCTGGAAGACCCGGTAGGCAGTCTGGGCATGGTTGGTGGCACGCCATCTGTCATGGACGCACGCCGGTGGCTATAAGCTCCATATGGCGAGTATAGCGGTGGAGATGCGTAGTGGCTCTCCCCTCCTATGGTATTTGTGGGAGAGCGGCCGATCACTAAGGCTGGATAGTAGGCTTGTGGCGAAGTCTGTAGGCTTGCCGGATATGGGTGGCCCGAGAGAACCGGCGATTGTGACTTGGCTGATCCGAAGGACTGGCTATGATGATGTGAAAAGCCTTGCTGTTGACGCGGAATCTCTTGTGTCGCAGCCTCTGCAAGCTCTGTAAGCGAGCTTGTGATTTGGTGAATTGATGGTAGCCTTTCGACTCGCGGAGAGCTCGCTGATGGCGATGGGGGTTCGAATGGAGCAAGGCTTTCGCCATGAGCGTCTGCAGTGGGCATAACGTGCTTTGATAGCGTTGGCGATGTACTGATCGAGTATATCCTCTGTTGTAATTGAGAAGTGGCTACTTTGGGGTCGGTCGTTATGATCTTGAGCGGTGGCTCGAGCCCAACACGTGCCGGCTGAGGTTCTTTCGCTGCCATCAAGACATCAGCTTGCATCGAGTCGGTCCTCATCATTGTTGCCAAGTCTCGTGAGAATGAGGCTGAGCTGAGGGAGTCTCTGTCCGGTGGCTGAGAGATAGTACTAAGATCTACCGCGGAATCTACCGAAGTCTTCAGGCCTTGTTCATCTGCCTTTGTACCGTCTTGCGGTAGAGTGTGCGCAGCAGATGTTTCGCCAGCCGGTGGCGGCTCATTACCCTTGTCCACCATGGTTTTGCTTTCAATCATGCCCCGATTTTCGCTTGGTCGAGCCGAGCTTAAATGGGTGCGAAGTTGAAATGGCGAGTCAAATAGAACAGGGAGTCCAGGGTCCTCTTTGTCGTCTCGCGGCGAAGAGGCCCTTGATGTTGCCAAAGTGGTCTCGAATGGCTCTCGGTATTTCGGAATGATTTGTTGGAGTCCTTCGTTTCTGGGTAGTCCGTCGTGGTCCTCGTAATACTCACTCGTTTGCATCCGAGGGATGGGAGGCGTGTTCGTTAGACAGTTCTCGTGTGGTAAGCACCCACAGCCTAACGCTATATTCGGTAATTGACACGAAAACAATCAGACAATAGTGATTCGACGACAGCGCGTCTATGTACATTGATCGAAAGTCGTTCGCAGCGTGTCAGTGTATGGGTGGTGTCACTCATGCACGTCAAGTTGGGATGTTCGACCTTGCTGTGTTGAGGGTACGCGCTTGGTCCTGTGCGAGCGTCAGTTAGGAGCGTCAACAGGTCCCTGGTATCTACATGTCTGACAGTTTGTAAAGCAGAACGGCTGAGGTACACGCTTGATGCGCTTTCCTCGAGAAACCACATTGGCCGAGGATCTGAAGAGAAATTGCATGCATCCACCTACAGTAGACGCAGGAGATGACTATGGCAAGGACGATCGACCAAGATATGGAAGTGTTAACATACCAGAACATATCCCGAGCCTCGAGGCGGCTCCAACCAGGCCAAAATCAAGCTTCTCAACAAACGGCCGAGGCGCGAGCGCGTATAGCTCGTAGCTCGCTTGCCAGACGGCCGCGCGAGACCTGCTCGAAGACGACAAGCGGAAGTGGGATTGGCAGGCAGTGTCGTGTGCAGTACAATGCTCACAGCATACAATCCGACGACGGATGATGCAGCACGACGGCGACAACAGGGTGTTCGACTTCGCGGGCGAGAGCTGGCTGCTCTAAAGACGATCCCAAGATCCACAGCACCCCCAGTTGAGCCTCGAGAGCCTCTGCCGATCAGTCCAGTCGATTGTGGATGGTGTCACGCCACAGAGGGAAACCTTCGCAATGGCGCCGTTTGCGTGAGGGGAAAATGACGTTGTTGGAGCAGCGCGCAAACAGGCTCGACAGGCTGCAACTTGAGGCTCTGGAATGTAAGGCGCTGGTAGACTACAACGGCAATCGCAGATGACCATGGCGATGGCGATGGCGACGACGACGACGACGACATCGATGCCCTGTTCACTACGACTCCTCACGCCCTCTCCTCCCCTCATTTCAACTCCCCCGCCTTCCATCCTGCGCGTGCGCGCCTCAATTCATCCTCACACCCAGCTCCAGGCTCCGTGTCAGCCGCGAGGCAGCGCGAGGCGTCTGTTCGGTGCCCCGTGCTCAACCCTGGTTGGTCTCTGTCATCAGCCGCAAGCGTAGGAGCCGCAGCGACCTTGAGCCTCTCCGCTGTGTCCGTGTTACCTGTCCGAGCTATCGAGCATGTGTCTGCTGACGCTCCAGTAGATACGACCTTGGATACGACGGTGATATCTTCCGCCTATACAAGAGAGCGCTGGGGTGAGCACTTGGTGTCCTATAAAATGCGTCTCTGTGGAGATACCATGCGCAATGGAGGCGCCAGACGACAAAAAAGTATGTGTTATTGATGCGGCAGTTGATGTGGGCCCGGTAGAGAGAGCTCTCGGAGGGATGCAGGACAGGGATCGCGCTGTGCCTCCTGCCATCGGCTCCACATCTACATGGTGCTGCGAACCATACGTTGCACACGGTGTGCATTGTCGCACACAAAGCTGGAATGTTCTCAAGGGTGCGGATTTCACGGGCTTAGTCGTTTGTGGAGTGGCAGCTCGCTATCATACATGTAGGAAGAAAGGAACGCGTTGCAATAGCAAGAATAACGATCTTGCAGACAGTTAATATGGGCGTACACATGTCCGTGAACCTCTTGTTTGTATGCAAGATGTGGTCAAACATCTCAGATACTCTGCATTCACATAGAGAACATCTGATGATTACATATTGAAATTGATATGTCCACAATGCAGTACGTCACTGATGCTGACCTCATCGATGTCTCAATTCTCCACCCAACCTCCTGTGCAATTGGCCGGAGATCTGGAATGTCTGATTGTAGCAATATACAATGAGACTCCAATCTGACACATGACATTTAATGGCAGAGCTCTTTGCGCCTGGCAAACAATAACCTTATCGTATGCTTCGCTCATTCCGAAGTCTGGTTCGCCTTGGGCATACAGTAAACACGAGCGCTGTCGCGAGACAGTTAGCTTATCTCGAGACACGGCAATACGCTACAAGGGGGCGACCCAAGGCTCTAGAGATGAAGCGAAAAGATCCGCCGTCGAATTTGAATTCTACTGCGAAAAACCCCAAACCTCAAGTCCCGGTTCCAGAATATCACGCGACCCCTTCGATCAAGGAAGAGGATGGCAGTATACAATGGCCTGCTCCAAAAGGCCAGATGGATAAGGCGAGAGAAATAATCCTCGATTGGCAAGTACATCAAAGCTTCACGGTATGGTGCATCTCTCTGACAGCCGAACAGCGCTAAATCAAACAAGAAGACCTTGATTGTTCCAGACAAGGATGCAGACGGCCTATCCTCAGGAGCTATCCTACGCCATACTCTGATACTCCTTGGTCTTCGAGGGGATCTGATCGACGTTCATCTATTGAGCAAAGGCAACACAGTCCACAGCCCTACCGAGCGCACTTTAATGGAAGCCTACCATCCGGCTTACATATTCGTTCTCGATCAAGGCAGCCGCCAGAGCCCTCCACTTGTTTCTGATCCAGATGTCTGCTCGCTTGTTATCGACCACCATTATGCCACTCCAGCCGATTTCCCCCAACGGTCTACGCATGTGACAGCTTGTATATCACCGCCAGTCGCCACTTCGTCCTTACTCACCTACCTGCTCTGTCTGCCTTTGCATCCATCAGTGCAATCTCTCACCGCCTGGCTGGCCATAGTCGGTACCCACGGCGATCTCGGCACAACTCTCAAATGGCTGCCTCCATTCCCAGACATGGCCGAACCGCTAAAGCGTTACAAAAAGAAGGTCCTCAACGACGTTGTCTCCTACGTCAACGCTCCCCGCCGAACTGCCACGTACGACGTACGCTCTGCCTGGGACGCATTGGCAACCACATCCGAACCCGCCACCGTGCTCTCCAACCCGCGACTACTCGCCGCTCGTCAAGAAGTCAACGCCGAAGTCGAACGCTGCACGCACGCAGCGCCCAAATTCTCGGCCGATAGCAGAGTGGCTGTGTTCCGCATCTGCAGCGAGGCTCAAGTTCATCCAGTCATTGCGACACGGTGGGCCGGACATCTAAAAAGCAAGGCTCTTGAGATCGTGCTGGTTGCGAACGAAGGTTACTTGCCGGGGAAAGTCAATTTTTCGTGCCGAATAGCACGCTGCGCTAGAGGGAGAGAGGTGGGAGTGGACATCATCCAGAGCTTACGAGCGTATGCTAGTCTGCCTGACAAAGACAATGTGACCGACGGTGAAGCCATCAAGCCACCGCTCTTAGAACGCGTTGGAGACGATTTCGCGCGGGGCCACGTTCAAGCCTCCGGAGGTATAGTCAATGCGGAGGACTTCGAAGAGCTCATGAGACTGATGCAAGTCGGTGTCAAGAGTACGAAAAAGGAAAGCGAGAAAAGCAGTCCGGCCAAGAAGAAAGCGGGCATCGATCCGGGACAGAAGAATACATTGGCTGGCTATTTCGGCAAAGCTAGCTCGAAAGTTGAGGACAAGAAATAACACTGTGCACTCGACAAGGATAGATCTTGGTGCTTGGTAGACTCATGGCTGGTCACTAGTCTACCTTGCGCTGCTCGGTTGTCTTCAATGAGGAAGCGTCAGAGCTGGAACCACTAGACGTGCCGCCATTGGGGTTGAGCGCATGGAACGAGAAGTCGATCTCGCCGACTAAGGTCCGCACGTGTCTGTCAAATCGTCAGTATTGGTAAAGAGGGAGGCTAGGGCGCGAAACGTACTTAACCAGCTTCTCAATATCTGCCGTAACAGAGCCACCACAAATTTGCAGCACAGCAAATGCACTGTACTCAGGCTCACCGATGTGCCTCACGCTCAAGATGTTCTTGTCGATCGATTCCAGTCTTCGCACGAAAGCGTATGGTTGCGGCATTTCGAGGTAGGGCGGCAGTGCCTGGCCGTTGCTGAGGCAGGAGGAGAGAAGAGAGAGGACTGAAGTAATCTGGTTCGATGTGGAATGAGCGTCGGTCACTAGGCGACGGAAGTCGTTGGACCAAGCTGTGTGGTCAGCGGCGGGTTTATCGTTGAGGGACAGCGTTGAGGAGGCGTATGCCATCAACGCCTGGTAGTTAAGTATACGTTGAACGCACTCGATGAGTCTAAGATTTTCCTGTTAGCATATGCCGTTCTGTAGCTTCGACGTGTCTCGCTGGTGGTATTCTTACCCTTCGTATTCATCTTTGGGGAACCTGCCGCCAACTCTAACCTGGAACCTAGAGAACGCAGAGTTCGTCCTCATGTCGTTCAGAAGCAACAGAAGCTTTCCAAAGACCGTCAGGCGCGCCTTTTCCAGGTTGTACGCATGAGTACCCTTTTTCCGAATGTCGCCTTCGACGCCTCTGACACGCGACTGAATGATTTCGTGCACGAGCGAAGAGAAATTTGCGAGCATGTAGAGTGAGGCGCCGAGATCTCTGCGCAGCTCGGAGCCTTCGGAGACGGGGTAGGGGAAAATCGTCCAGATCCACGCAACGAAGAGACCACCGGCGACAGTCGCTAGACGATATGGTGCGAGGAGATATGTCGGGTATGCTGGCTGGCCGTTGGATTCGGATGCAGCGACACCCAAGACTTGGACCTGCAGCTCGTAGCCGATGATAAGAACGGTACTAACGACAGACAGCAAGGCTGGACAGAAAGTCAGTCTTTGAAGCCCGAGGGACGATGTGGTGTACTACTTACCGACAACCACAAACTTGGGGAATTTGAGCAGAGCATAGAAGCCAATGAGCATCCAGACCCACAGGAAAACAAGAACACCTGCTGCGTTTCCTACTACGATGTACCAGATCACATACGAAGCTACCATCGCCTGTGTAAAAGAACCGTCGTTAGCAATAGCAGCTCATGGAGCTTGAACAAAAGAACTCACAATGAAAGTTCCAATAACACGAAGAGCAAAGTTAAAGGTACTCTGGCCAGCTAGTCTTGACATAGAGATAGCGATCATGATCATGCTCCAGAGCAAGCGCTGCTCTTGGAAGAACCTCTGTGTGTCATGTAGATAGTTGATCACAGCGATGCTCATACTCGCGCAGGTTACACGGAAAGCAAAACCCGACGCGTCAGATCTGAAGAAGTCGGGGATCTTGCGGATCTGGTCTCCAATTTTCTCGCCAACATTGCGAGGTGGCAGGTGCTCTGGATCGATTCGTTTACCGAAAGCGGCGCCCATGTAAAGTGTCTGCATTGCGCTGTCTTCCATATCCGTCAAGTACTCGCTGTTTTTGGCCATGTCTTCGCGCCCAAAGGTGGCGCGTAGCCACTTGTACAAAGCTCTGGATCCTGGGAAGATGAATTTACTGTGGCTGAGCTTGCCGTCTTGCTTGACCTTATCGGCGAACAGGACCATATCGAGGGTAGCCTGGCCAGCTCTGAAGAGCATGTATTCCATGTGAAGGACAAAGAACAACTGGTTTCGTAGCTTATCGGGAACAGCTTCGTCGTCCATGTCCTGAGTCTCTTGCGGGCTGTAAGACTCATTAAAGAAGTTGTTTGGAATTTTTATTCCCTTCTGGTGGCACCACTGCTCCAGAGTTGTTTGCTTCGACATATGGAATGAGTCGATCTTTTCCTTCAACACGGCTGCAAAACCGGGAGTTCCTGGCGCTGCAGATTTACCAGCTTGTGTTTCCTCGTCATCAGTTTTCTTCTTCTTAGGGACTTTAGTCAGTTCAAGGGTGATCATGATATGCTTGAAACCGGCTCCGATGGCTTCCTTAATTTCCTCGAATGGTCCATGGAGAGTCGTCATCATCATATGGAGGGTCTCCACTTGTCCGTTTCGCACCTCGTCTTCTTCGGGAGTCAAGTCCAAGCTGTTCCAACGTTGCTTCTCCGCGTGTCTGCGCAGTACGTCGATGCTGGTGCTAAGGCCTAGGACTGGAATGAAAATCTGCCTCAATTGTTTCCACATAAGGGTAATATCCTTCGAGCCCAGCTTGCCAATGGCAGGTTCCCTTTTCGCAGCCGTGATATCGGCGTTAAGTTTGGTATGTAGTTCCATGAGTTTGTTGAAAGTTGCCCTCATCGCAGCTGCGGCTGGTGTGTCGAGCGGTCCGTTGTTAGGACTAGATTTGGCCTTCTTTGAATTGGTCTTCTCGTCATCAAGTTGTTTCTTGTGCACAGCCACAGGGTCAATAGACTCCAAGCTTTCCATGTAAGCAGTCTGAGACTTGAGCATACCGTCAAGGCACCTGATTGCAGAATAGTTAGTCAGGGCTTCAATGATCCCACTGGGAGGAGTCTATACTTACATCAAGTAGCCTGTCATCTCCTTGAACACCACTATCCTCGAGCTCAAAGGAAAGATGACGAAGTGCACCGCAGTAGACAGTCCAAATCCGGTCAAGAATGCCTCAATCAACCGTTCCATGAAGCTAATGCAATATGTCATGGTCGAGAATGTAGGACCGTACGACATGGAGACAATCGCGAAGATCGAGTAGATGATGACCGGAAATTGGAATTGGGGCCGCGCTGCTCTAAGATAGTTGACGAGGTAGATCTGGACCATGAACCAAATAGCACACACCGCAGATGCAGACGAATTGTAACCAGTGGGAGGCGCGCCTGGAGGAGTAGTGTTGATACGAGCCTGGGTGGCCGTGTAAAGCGCTAAGAGGTTCACAGCAGCTCCTAGACAGACTCCCAAGACGTTGAGCAGCATAGTCTGTATGAACTTGCCTCGCGGCATAATCGGAAAGCCAAGGATGGTCATGATGGCTATCAGGTAACCCAATGTCGTGTAACGTGCAGCTACCGCGGGCGATTGGTACATCGCGAGAGCAACGGTGGGTGCGACAGAGCCTTTGAACATCATCATACAGGTGGGGACGTCCAGGCCGATCTTTGTCCATATTTGCCTGAGCTTCGATGGCTGCTGTTTGCTTGGGGTCTCCGGTGGCGTTGCCTGGCGACTCTCTGCTGGACTGTCGGCCGCCTTGGTGTTGACATCCTGGCTGCTGCCGGTATGAGATTGTTGTTGTGTCATGTTTCCGGGTGCCACAATGGGCGTTCGTTGGCGCGGTGGGACCCAAGTCCAGGTGCGCGATGGCGTATAGAGTTGGACGCGTCAATCTGCTCCGAGTCTGCAGACCCTATATCCCTGAATTGATGGAAATCGCGAGCACCAGCTGAAAAGACATTGCGATGGATGGAGTGCGAGCCGTTGGATCTGTAAGGTTTGCACTAGAGAGCTTCGGTGGCTTGTGCAGGCCGGCCGTTGTGTCATCTTAAGTCATCTTGCATAAAGATAGGACGTTCTATCGTCCTCTGTTAGAGACCAATTGTCACTGGACTTAAAGCATATGTACCTCGTTGGCTCATGTACTACATGCTGCGGATGCTGTGTGGCCAGAAGGCTTCACGGAGATCCCCTTTGAATCAAATCTTCTAAACTTAACATGAAGCTGTACGTCAGCGCCGGCTTTTCCCGTATGCAAACGTGCACGAAGGACCGAGTTTGCAATATCGAGGTCGCATTGGCGCACGAGAGAGAATTGAGCGACACCAATGTTGTTGCGCAGCTCTAAACATGCTCCGATTGTAGACCGGCCGCCCTTCTAGGCACAATAGCGGTCTCAGAGTCAAAGGAAGCGTACCTGTTACGGCGGTCCATCCTTACGAGACGGACAAACCTCGAATTCTGATACCAAAATTAAATACTCGGCTAGCCACTAGCGTCAGTAGGTGCTTTACAGTGGTTAGCATTTTTTTATGCGTATTCTAAATTGATAATCGTATACAAATAGAGTAGTAGCTATATCTATTTCGCAAGATCAAAAGGGCAATACTTAGTATACATAAAATTAAGATTATAAAGTATAAATTTAAGTAATATAGCCGAAATTCGTAAGGAGTAAACTACACTCTAAACTCATCTACTAGGCGCAATTTGATGCTGTTCTTTTTACTCTTACATTGCCTCTTAGGCCCTACTGTATCTAATGTCACTATATGGGAAGCAGGTGTGAGGGGCATAGCCTTAGATAGTAGCACTGGCGAAGCCCGTGCCTCGGAGCCGGTAGCCGACTGTTTTCTTTCGGCTGCCGCCTGAGAACCTCTTTACTCCTGTATCGAACCTGTTGAATACTGTGGCTGTGTAGGTCGAGAAGTCAATTTGAAGCCTGAAGTTCATACATCCATAAAAACAATCTCGACCCATAGGTCGAGAAAGATTTAAGGTAGTATACTGAACCTCAGAATAACCACGACAGTACCAGAGTCACAATAGTCAAGTGGGAGAGCAGACTGTGTTTTTGGTGACCTCTGATTATTATTATTGCTATATGCAACGTATGTAACTCCGATTTTATCTCTAAAAAACAAAACTCATCTCTATATCTGAAAAACAAGGTGTCGCTAGTCTTCGCCCTTCAGGCAGTCAATAGCTAATATAGCTGTCTCCCACCTTTCGCTTTGAACTATGTTATGTGTTAACCATATGACTGCAGAATGCTTATACAAGAACCTAGAGCCTTATACTCTAGACTTGTACCAATTCCTATCCTAATGTCGTACCCTACGACATTTCCTCCCTTGCTAACTATAGCATTGTCCTATAATGCCAAAAGAAGTTAAAGAAAAAAAAGGAAAATAAAAATTCAAAAGTCATTAATCCCAGAATTCCGAGTGAAGCCTTTCTTAACCTATAGGTCGAGAAAGATTTTAGCTATGCCTATTTTAAAGTTCCTATTCCTACCTGCTAGGAGACATATTACCAGCAGAACTGCTAGAGGACTGTATATTAGAGAAGTAGGGACTGCTAGATTAAGAGCGACGAGAACCTAAAGACTGCATTGATCTGCTACAGCTCCGAGTTCCCTGCGCTAAGTTGTTATCATTATCGGAAGAAGACAAAGATAACAAAGGCCTATCACTTGCTAATAAAGATAAGGAGCGAGTACGAATAGTAATACCAGATTAGATAGGTGACACTAAACTATTATAAGCATTCTTAAAGATATCGAGATGCTTAGCCTTCTTGGTTGAGCGCTTCTCTCTATCTAGGGGAAGCTTATAATTATTAAGCTCATATATATAGTTCTCTTTATTTATCTGGTATAGATCCTAAAGCTCAGATTAAGGGCGAGTGTTATGATTGTAAGTAGCATCTATAGCATTAGCTCTAAGAGTAATCACTTTCTGTACTAAGTTAAACTAAGGGTAGGCCCTAAAGAAGGATTTAGAACTGTAGGACATCTTCTCTAGCTTAACTATCTTGTCGAACAGTCTATTACTAGCGAACGTGCTAGTACTAACCATCTTAGCCAGAATGCGAACTCTATAGTAAGTAATAAAGTCATAGACTATAGACTAGAAGTCGTTACTATTATAGGTGCAGTCTTTCTATCCATAGAATACGTTGCCTATCTCTAAACGAACAGCTCTATCATCCTAGGGGTATTAAGCTACTAAGGCATCGTAGACTAGACTTACATTCATAATTCGCACAAAAGCTAGGAAGGGAGTACTAACTTCGCTATATTTGTATAGGTATCCTAAGGGAGTCTTAGGCGGAGCAATGCTAGTAGCATAAGCGATATAGAGCTCATCGAAGGTAGGGCCTTTAGGTACCTCTGCAGAACCCTTACCTGCTAGGAAGCCTACATACTATAGATAGATAGCATAGCAAAGCTTCGTACTATGCATAGTAGAACTATATAGAAGGAGAGGCGAAGTGAGGCGAATCTGAGCAGTAATACAAGGGTGAGGAGCCTAACGAACGTTTAGTGAGCTAACTATAGTAGCATCCAGAATAGTGTTGTTTATTTGCTTAATAAACCCGTTACCTAGCTTACCCTTCTTTTTAAGGAGGTTAGTAAATCTCCTAATCTTTGCTATGTTATTAAAGCTAGTGTAAAGCTTAGTGCAGTTGTTGTTGTCTTTGTTATCTAGAGAGAGGGATCCCTGCTACTGATCCTTGCCCTTGCCTTTAGCAGCAAGTGTACGCAGGTTCTGATCAAGGTGGCGGAACCTAGTGCTCTATCCTTGTATGGCGTACTTTATGTAGTAAGGGCTGGTTATGAGTGCAAACAAGTAGTTGCTGCGAGCCACTACATTAAGCAACTAGTACCTAGGATCCTAACGAACAACTTATTGAGTAAGGCTCCTAAACTAGTTTCGTTGCTATCCTATCTCGATACATTGCTCACGCTGGTGCTAGTGGTACATATAGAACTCCACACGCATAAGTGCAAGCATTCCAGATTGCTTTAGGTAGTCTATTATGTTATTCGATTTGAGGCTCCTATAGCTACCTCGCAATCTATTTTTGTAGTTGTCCTTAGTTATACCTATAGCTAGAGCGATCTTGATAGCGTAGCTCTCTGTGAATCTAAAAGGTCTATCAAAAACCTCTATACGGAAAGGCACACGCCTTAGGAAAAAGCAGTATACCCTCAGAGTGTTACCCTTAATAGCAGGACAGCATCCCTTATGCTACTAGTTGAAATGTCTGTCCTTAGTTTAAAGAGCCTCTAGGCCTCCCTTAGAGTCCTTTTTAGCTATTATAGTCTCAATTCGAGTAAGGAGTTCATCCTAGGTCGCCGAATTAGTCATCATACTAAGAGCGGCTCTAAGTCGCTATATGTGCTTCTAGCAAAGCTTCTTGTTGTTCTGTCTACTAAGGCGACTAACTACAGAGACCTGCTTTAGAATAGCATAGCGCTCTGCAGTAGTCTTAGCCTAAATTAGAAGGTTGTTGATATAGTCGATAATGAACTGTAGTACCTTTGTAAAGCACTTAAGGTCGCCACTACTATAGGTAGATGTGTTATAGTGCCTGCTAGTAGGCCCTATCATATCGAGTCGCTGTTTACGCTTCTTAGGCAGCTGTGGTGTGCTATAAACACTCATATTAGCAACAAAGTCGCTTAGGCTGCTGATAGAAGGAGAAGGAGAATCACAGAGTCCTATACTACTAGCAATCCTGCTGCTTAGGAAAATGCCTAGAGAAGCCACTCCTTAAGACGGACTGGTATGAACAGC
Source organism: Cladosporium cucumerinum (assembly GCA_023634325.1). Taxonomy (NCBI): domain Eukaryota; kingdom Fungi; phylum Ascomycota; class Dothideomycetes; order Cladosporiales; family Cladosporiaceae; genus Cladosporium; species Cladosporium cucumerinum. Next base: position 1,462,035 of record JALDQA010000002.1, read on the forward strand.
AAACTCTAGATTAGCATAGATACTATCGTTATTCCGAATCAAGAGATGTTCCTATGCACGTCGGTCTAGGTTAGTAGTGCTCACACTGTTTAATGTGCTATAGGTAGCAGCCTTATTGTAATCACAGGTGAGAAGGATACGCTTGCTTGACACTCTCTGGTTGCGTATCTGACTAATGCTATTAAGCCTGTCTAGCAGGGCTACGTTTAAGCGCTTAATCACATCACTAGGAGTGTTCTTATTAGCGCGTACCTGCCTGCAGACTGCCTAAAGGGAACGAGTAGCCTTGTCTGATGTGCATATTAACTTAATAGAGTAATTGCTCGCAATTAAAGGGTATACTGCCTAAATGCCATCCTAGGCCTCTTTCTTGCAGTTGCGCGTACTCTTGCTAAGCTCTGCTAGTTAGTGGAATTCTAGAAAGTCCTCAGGGAGGCTGTTTAGGACCCAGCCACTAGGATTGTTGTTCTTCTATACAGTGTCGTAGTTGCAGTAGTCGTAGAAACGCGAGGCAAGATCCGCAATCTCGCTTGAAGCTGTATTAGCAAGTTCGAGCAGGCTATACTATATAGCTCCACGAACTGCTAGCATTTGCTTATTGAGGAAGGAAATGAGGTCTTCTAAAGTCACCTTCGTGCTCTTAGAGCAGAAGTTGCGGAATTTGTTATAAGAAATGTTGCCTATAGTAACAAGAGCATGCACGCTATCAGCGGCTGTATTAGTAGCTTCTAGGTTTATAGGTCGCTGTGTGATAGCGCGCCGAGGAGGGTTCCGAGGAGTGTAGGGGGTTTGCGATGCTATGGTGGCTGAGGGAGGAAGCCGATAACCGCAAAATCGGCTGAGTGAGAAAGGTAGAGGGTGTGCCTTCGTGTTATCGAGTCGAGTCGTGAGTGCGAACAAAGGTAGAGGGGGGGAGAGGGTGGTTGTTAGTACGGTTAGAGAGAGGAAGTCGTTAGTGTAGGAGGGCAGCTGGTTAATATGTTTTCCCAGACATCTAAACAGCATTAGCGCCTTTTTTGTAGCAAACAGGAACAGTCGGCTCGTGACTATTAAACAGGCAGCTCGTGACTATCAAATGCGTCGGCTCGTGACCATCAAATGCGCCTTTTAAGGCTTGTGATTGGCCTGTCAGTGAGTCCGTAAGCAACAGTCGCCTCCTTTGAAGTAAAGGAGTTCCTTTATCGCAAATGAAGGAGTTCTTTCCTCACAAGTGAAGGATTCAGAGGAAGCATCCCTTCTTTTCATGTGACTTTGCTAAACCTATCCTCTACTACTATTAACTGAGGTATCAAACACCTCCCCTGCTAACTACAGTGTTCGTAGTATGTGACGTTTCTAGTTCTTAGCGCTGTTCCTGTGACGTAGGGGCTTCTTGTTGAGTTGAGGAGTGCTAAGCACCTTAGAGTGAAGTGTGAAGCACGCGTCGTTGGTTTACTGCAGGTTTATTGTAGGCTGAGGAGTCTCCGATCAATATCGACCTATAGGTCGAGAAAGATTGTCATAGCCGTTTCTTAGCCGATGCAACCCTGTGCTCGCTCATCCGTTCTATCTCGAAAAGGAAAAAAAGAGAAAAAAAAAAGAAAGAAGAAAGGAATGTCTAAGAATCTAAGGAGGTTCTTAAGTACCACACAGGCTGGTGCTTAGACAATGAATAAATGTCGATCTAAGGGTCGAGAAAGTTCTAATACTAGTTGCCCAAGAAAAACGCCAGGTAATCAAAATCGGAGGTTGCTAGGAACCTATAAGGAGTTATCTGACACACTCCTGTCATCCATATCGACATCGCTATTCTCCTAGATTATCGGAATGTTCGCTAAGTTAGAGTGAGGCCGAGGAATCTCGACTATAGGATAGCAACTATTATGTGCCTAATTCATGCGAGTCGAAGGCAGACTTCTCTGATCAGTTGCTTATTGTTAAGAGTATTGATGCTGCTGAGGTTCTTCTGCTACTCTGTCTTCTTCAGTTCGTAACTTTAGAAGCTTTAACCGCTTCCCTGCAAATGTTCTAGTCAGTTTAGTACCATCTAGCTCAGTCAGTCGATAACTGCTAAATGTCTGAACTGTTGTTAGTATACAGTATAGACCAAGCTAGTAGGGATGAAGTTTTAGGGCCGAAGATTTGTTAACCTCTCAGCGAGAGTCCTAGAGTAACACAAGGTCGCCTACTTTAAACTCCTCTGTTCGAATGCGATACGAGTCATTATAGGATTCCTTATTAGCCTCTTGCTGCCTGCGTACATAGAGTAATACTTCCTCTAGGGCTTTATCCCGCCTGTCTAGTTAAGCATAGCGAGCAGCGAGAAGATCTATAGTAGATCTTATAGCATTCTAAGCGATTGTCTGCTATGAACTAACATCGATCTTAATAGGAAGTATGTGTTTAGCTCTATAGATAACCTAAATAGGAGTCATTCTAGTAGTCGACTTAATAGTTATTCGATCAGCCTATAACATTGCAGGTAAGGCGTTAATCCACCTAGCTCCTATAGTAGCTATATGCTTAGCCAGCCTATTCACAACAGGCTGATATCCCTTCTCTATTATGCTATTTGCCTAAGAGTGATACACTAATGTCTAGGTATGCTTAATTCTGTACTGAGCAAGAAGCTTATCAGTAAGTGCTTTATTCTCTAGACCACTATCGCTTACTAAGCGTAACAGCATTCTATGCCTACAGATAATATCCTTAAATATAAACTTTAAAACATTCTTTAAGTCATTCTCGCGAAGGGCTCTTCCTTTAACCTATTTAGATAGATCCTCCCTTCCTAGTACAAGGTACAAGTATCCTACGCATAGTAGCATATAAATGATATCGATAGCCTACTTCTCTCTTATATAGAAGGACTAAGTAGGATAGAGAGCCTCATCTGACTGATTATGTGCTTGGGTCTAGTAGGAGAAATAGGTGTTAATGTGCTTTTCTATATCCTTAAATAGGCCAGCCTAGTAGAATCGATTAGCAATCCTTTAGTAGGTACCTTCTCTCCCTTAATAGCTACTTTTATTATACAGTTCACAAATAATGTCTCTTCGTTTATCTAAGTTATCTACTATACGCCTTAGGGGAGCATTCTTGTTCTGCCTTCTAAATAGGTGCTTTCCCTACACGAGATGTTTTAGGGCTTCCTTCTTAAATGTAACAAACTCCTTTATAGAGAGTTCTAGAGGCTATTAAAGTATAGTGAGCTAAAGAGTATATTGCTAGGACTTCTCGCTATATTCAGGAAGGAGAATGTTCTCTAGTGTAGTAGCTATAGGGCTGATCTATATACTGCTAAGTTCGTAGTCGATAAAAGCATCTAAGTCATCTTGTTATGCATTAACTGTATTATCGTCCTATAGTATGCGCGACAATGCATTAGCAACAACGTTCTGTTTCCTAGGTATGTGCTGTATATCAAAATCTCAGAGTCTTATCTATATAAGCTAATAAGTTACTAAGGCTCTAGGCAAGTCAGTTACAGTTCTGTTAAGCTAGGCGACTAGCGTATTTGTATCAGTTTCTATAGTGAATCGGATCCTGTATAGCTATAGTTTGTATTTGCGTAGTATATGTAGGAGGGAACAATACTTAAGCTTTACAATATTGTACTTCTTCTCTGCAGCAGTCTAGAGTCTACTCTCGTACCTGTATAGATGCCTTTTTCCTTATTAATTGAGTTGTATTAATACTCTACCGAATCCAGTTACAGAGGAATCTATAGCAAGGATCACTTTGCTAGTATTAGAAGAGTAATCTAGAGGCATTAATACTAGTGCAGATGTTAGAGCATCCTTTAGAGATTGTATTGCCTAAGCCTATTTAATGTCCTAACAGTACTCTACATCCTTCTTAAGCAAGGCAAACAAAGGTGATACAATGTCGCTAAAGTGCTCGATCCAGATCTAATAGTACGTATAGGCTCTAAGGAATCCTCGTAATATAGTAATGTTCTTATAAGTAGGCTATTATTAAATTGCTTTCACATATCTATCTGTAGGTCTCTACCTATCTTAGCCACAAATGTACTCTACTACTTTAAGGGCAGGAGCGCAGAAGTGTGACTTTCCTCTAGATATAGTGTAACCAGATCGCTCAATGTCAGCTAGCACTCTATTAATCTATTGTAGGTGTTAAAGCACATACTTTCGTACGCCAGGTAGTACAAGTTTAGTAAGATTCCCTATCCGAGGTGAATGCACAATAATGTCATCTACAAAAGGACTAGCCTTCTCTGCTAGGTGCAGGTGTAGGATATGCATAATAGCTCGCACGAACTGAGCTACTAAATTTGTTGCTCCCTATAGTAGAGTCGTTTGCTGAAGGAGTTTAAGGGGAGTTTGGATAGCAGTTATGTCCCTGCTCGCTAGATAGAGCGTGATCTAATTGTATCTAGAGAGGAAGTCTAGCAGGGTGTATACAGGTCGTCTAGTAACGTGCTCCGAGAATTTATCTATATTAGGAGGGAGTATAGCATCTCTGATAGTAACAGCATTAATGTTAGTAGTAGAGTTGATTAGTTAGTGCTTCTTATCCTTCTTCTGTACTAGGAACTAAGGATTGTAGTAAGGTCTATAGCTTCGTTCTAGCACAGAAGCATTGATCTATTATTAAAGCATAGATACTACTTCATCCCGAAGTCCCTTTAGTATAGGGAAACTTTTCGCCTACTAGGCCTTATATTCTATTGTGCGGATGACTTATAGTAGTACCACCTATTCATTATAGCGACCAATCTCTATGAAATCCTATATAAGAGCCTTCTCTCTATTATATATCATTTCTCTTAACATCTCCTTCTCTTAGGGCTAAATGTCTTTATCTATCACTATCTTCTCCTAGCGTACTATAGTGATATAGCAACCTCGTAGTTCTTGCTAGTACCTCAATTCGAACAAGTAGTTATAAGGGCTAGGTGCTCTAATAGGGTTAAGAGCGCAGCGCTGTTCTGCTAGGAGGTCTTACCTCTAATTCGGATTTCCGTTAGGTATGCTTCTGTCTAGAAGCGCAGTATCTAAAGGCCTAATTTTGTCCGCCTTCTTCTTATATAGTGTGTTTAGCTCTATAGCTCTGCTTTCTTACTATTAGTGCGAAATGGTATATAGGCTGTATTCATCTCGTCTTCTTAAGCATCGCCTAGTGCCTTCTCCTAGCAATGCCTAAAAGACATACATAAGGTCGACTAGCTCTGTCGCACATGTTTTTGAGGTCTATTTGTCATTTTTTAAGTGTTTTTGTGTTTTGGTAATAGCCTATGCGCGAATGCACTTATAAGGAAGTTTTGAACAATATCGACCTATGGGTTAGGAAAGATTATCCGGAGTTTCCCTAGCGCTAGTTAGTAAGGGAATAGAAGCGCGATAGCATTTATTAAGACACACATTAGCGCTATAAGGAAATTCCACATCAGTATGTATAGTATTGTTATTGTCTAGCAATAGCGTTCGGTGAGGTGTAGTGCTAGCTACTACACCACCTCGCCTTCCCTCTAGCTGTTATCTTCTCTAAGCTCCTTCTTGTACCTATTAATAGACCTTATCTTACAAGTACGTATACTGTCCTCTGTTGTTATTAGGATAGTAATACAGCCAGATAGAGTCTGAGAGGTCGCTATAGAAGACTGCAGAGCAAAGGGTTCTCTAAGAATCACTTTACTCGTATAGTCCTTAGTAATAAGGAAGGGCATCTAGAAAGAGGTCCCTATCTCTCTAATAAATATGCGAGTCTCTGCTATTCCTATAAAGGGGTTACTAGTTCTATTTGCTAAGATCAATTTGTCGCCCTTTATTGTAGGAGAGAGCGAGTTGATTAGCAGTCCTGCGCGTAGTGTAAAGCTCTCCTTTATAATATTGATTTTAGCCCTAGAGTCGACTAGTGCCTATACTGCTTCTCTTCTAATCTGTATAGAGATACGAGGACACTTCGCTTAGTACGTCTTAACATTCCTAAGGCGCTCGTTAAGCTGCTTAGTCATAAGTAGGGCTATAGACATCGCATTAGTAGCAGAGAATCTTTCTCAACCTATAGGTTAAGAAAGATTTTCGCTAGTAAGGCGCTCATCTAGAATGCTACTGTCGCTTCCTATAGCATCCTAACTGTTCACTAAAATATTCCCTTGTCCTAGAGCCTTTAGTGCTTCTACTGTCTCTTAGCGAAGAGGCTATGTAAACAATTTGCGAATCCTAGGCATCAAGTTAATAGCATCTCGAACAGGGATGCTAATAGGCATATTCAAGATATGGCTTATCACCCGAATCTCTGTAGGAGTAGCATCCTCTTTGCTAAGTACATTGCCTAGTCGCTAAGCTCAAGGAGCCTGCCTTATATTATCAGGCTTTATAGGCGGAACGCCTATCAGGTGATCCTTATTAATGTCTATAGAGTCCTAGGTTCTCCTCACATCCTAAGGAGGGAGAGTCTAGCCTTGCATTTGTGAATCTTGTACCTTAGGAATATACTATCTAGATCGATCTGCACAGATAGTTAGAATGCGATCGCGCTAAGGTAGTTTAGCAACCTTACCTTTTCCCTTACTAGTTTGTAGTGTATAGATGGCTTTAATGCGAGTGCTATAGTACACTTCTTAATTAGAATCCTCTTCTCTATCAAAAGGATGCGACAGGGTAATAGCTCTGCCTAATAGTCCTGCAGTTAGTTGTATAGTAGCATCTACCTGATCCGCACTTAAGCTAAGGATGTTAAGCAGCGTATCATATCTGTTAGTCAGGGGCAATCTAAGCACCTCTCAGCTAGGATTAGCTACAGTCCTAAACAAAATATAGTTGTTCTAGCCAAAATAGATGTATCCTTACTATACCAGCTTGTCGACCTGCTAGCAGCGCATTACTGTATAACCAGTCTTGCTACAACTGTAACATTTAAGAGGTAGCTGCTGTTCTGCGCTCCTACTAGTATACTACTGTTGAGGCAGAGTCTACATAGTATTGTTCGTCTGAAATGCCACCCTTTACGTTCTTTGCAGGTATCTATTATAATCAGCAACTAGTAGATTCGGCTTTAGCTCTAAATGAAGGCATTGTATCAGTACATCCCCTCTTTGAATTAAGGTGAGGTACATAAGATCAGGAGACTCAAACATCTTAAGGATCTCTATCTTTATCAGCTTTATCTCCTTAAACTTCTCGACTATCTTATCGAGAGAGAGGGACTGCTGATCCTGCACTCCTCTCTATAAGTTAGGGTATAGAGGTTCCTAGCGCTTTAGTAAGGAAGGCAGTACAGATACTATCTTTTCTGTAGGAAGGGTAATATGTTAAGAGTTACACTATCGATTTACAGCCCTCGAGACTGCTCTATCAATGTCCTCTATCTTAATAATACAGCGTAAGGTAGCAGCTTAAGCAATGCTGTCTATGAAGCTTACTACTCATTTAAAGTTAACTAGCTCTATATATATAGCCTAAATATGAAGCGAGCTGATTGCCTTTTCTATGATCTTCCTTGGGAGACTATAGAGATATAGTATCGTCTTTTAGCTAGTAGAGAGTGTATTTCTAGCTTCTTTAATACAGGAGGTAATGATCTAGAACTGCCTGCTATATAATAGGAGGTTATCTTTATAAGAACATTCCTTCGCTTATAATACGAACTGCTCTAGAGCGCCTTTAGTTGTTAACATTCGCTTATTATCAATAGCTGTATACTTCGTTCGGAGCAGGCCCTAAAGAGTGCTAAGGCTACTATTCGCTCAAGCGATAATTTAGCGAACCTCAGGTCCTACATCTTTAGTATAGTAGTCTTCGAAGAGGTTATATACTCTCTTATTAGATACTTAATATCTTTTGCAAAGCTATATATATTCTCGAAGGAAAGTCGATAAGTTATAACTATCGAAGGTTAGAGACTTAAGAGACTTCGGAGCAAGAAGTGGCTAAATTGCTATAAAGCTCTATAAATAAGATATTGAAGGAGTTCTCTCTCTATATCGTTAGAAGGCTGTAACTCAGTTGTTTAGGCTTGCTGAGTCGGGTCGAGAGGGATCCTATTAGGTATAATACCCTCTATAGCCTATAGCATAAATTTAGATAGAGCAGAAGGAAGAAAGTCCTAGTCTGCTATAATTGTAGATAGTCCTCTTCCTCCTACCTATAGTACAATAAAAAGACAAGAATAATAAATAGAAAGAAAGGTGGATTTAGTCTTAGGCACACGCCTTCTCTAAATCCTTAGGTATTACACTGTATTTAACTGCTGGTTATATAGGCTGTTCCTATATACTGGTTCTTGTGAATGTTTTTATCAGCTCTGTCGTCGTCGTCTCTGTCCCTCCTATATCTTCCTTCTTTTTCGAAATACGGACTGTTATGCTGCTGTTATATGCCTATCTTAGAGGCATTTTCTTCTAGTAGCTAACTGCTAAAATAGGTAAGTCACACTGATTAAGATTGTGACTGCTAGGATCTATGTAGCTATCATCTGTATAATCTGAAATAGGGAGTAAATCTGGATTGCTATCCAGATTCCTTTTCGAGCTGTTATTAGTAGCTCCTAGTGCTAAGGCTCTTATCGCCTTTTCCTATAGTAACCTATGTTGGTTAGAGCTCTCTTAAAATTTGTAGGGTTTTAAAAGCTCCTGCTGTTAGGGTTAAAGGGATGCCCCCCTTTTTCTAGCCTCATCCCTCACTATATTGTATCTATAGTTGATGTCGTTCTGCTTATTCTATATTGTATTGTTTAAGTCGTACTATTCTAGAAGGCAAGGTCGATCTATAGAAGCAGCACCAAATATGTAGCTGTATAGGTCGAGAAGTCAATTTAAAGCCTAAAGTTCATATATCTATAAAAACAATCTCGACCTATAGGTCGAGAAAGATTTAAGGTAGTATACTGAACCTTAGAACAACCACGATAGTACTAGAGTCACAATAGTCAAGTGGGAGAGCAGACTGTATTTTTAGTGACCTCTGATTATCATTATTGCTATATACAATGCGTATAACTCCGATTTTATCTCTGAAAAACAAAACTCATCTCTGTATCTGAAAAACAAGGTGTCGCTGGTCTTCGCCCTTTAGGCAGTCAATAGCTAATATAGCTGTCTCCCACCTTTCGCTTTAAACCATATCACGTGTTAACTATATAACTGCAGAACGCTCATGCAAGAACCTAGAGCCTTATGCTCCAGACTTGTACCAATTCCCATCCTGATGTCGTACCCCACGACAATACCACAGTGAGCCTCAGCGTATGCGAGCTCTCCCGTGACAGCAGGTCAGTACTAGAAGTGGGTTACTATAGGTATTTCTCATACTAATAAGCAATGTTTTGGTCATGTGCTGTATAGGCTAAGTCCTGCCTGCGTAGTAACCTGATTCTAGTACTAACCCGCTTCTAGTATAGTAATATTATGATATTCTATATGTGCTAGCACCTGAATTAAACTAAGCTAGGTGAAGGTAAGATAAAATTATGTGAACTAGGATTTAGGGGCATATAAAATTATGAATAAATCTAAAGAACAGCACGAGCTTTATAAAAACTACAGTTACTATGCGAAGAATTTGTATAGCAGAAAGGTCTTAGTATAGGCTGGAACTGAGAGAGGTTAGCATTGTACCTTAGTACCACAATCCGTGCTTTGTCCGTCTCGTAAGGATGGTCCGCCGTAACATGTGCATGGGCATGTGCATATGCACGCGATTTATCAAATAATGCCTAACCCTACCAACCCTGACGTAGATGCATCACGCAAACAGGCACATGTACTGTATATGTAGATGTATGTCCGTTCAACGTCCATACATGGCAGGTGCGGTCGCTATTGGAGATGGCGACTTCCGAAAGATGCTGCCACCAAATCAGCTGCTTCCCCAACCCTCGATGTTAACGACGCACGGCTCGCCTCCTGAGCGCACAGTGCACCAGACAACCTCTTCGTCACTGTCATTCACTTCCTGGTGCTCTGCATATGCCCTGCAGCGTGCAGATACAAATGTCAGCGAAAACACTCTTCTCATTCCGTGCAACACAGTGGACCTACGGTATAAGTGCAAAATCACCTGGACTCAAGTTCTGCCTCTTGTTTCCACCTTCACTAACGATGGTACCATGCCCCGAGGATGAAAAGACGACAGTATCTTGCTCGCCATGGTGATCAACCGCTGAGGCAGTGTGTGGTTTGGCAATCATGCGAGAGGCGCAGATGTTTGGAGTCAGACCGACCAACACATTCGCTCTTTGCATACCCTCTGTCTGTCCACCAGAGACCTCGAGGGCCGAACTCTCCTTCACGACGACTGGGTTCTGTTCTCGCATATCTGTTCTTCTGTGCGGATCCGATCCACGTGGTGTCTGTGACGAAAGGACATAGCTACACGGAGTGCCGACCGTTACATGTCATGCTACCTCTAGTAAGCCCCCCCTCAAGGATGCGCAAGATGGAGAAGTTAGAACACAGCAATTGACCTTACAAGCTTCAGAGATGCAGAACATGTGACGATTAGCCTGACGTAATGGCCACGTGCACACAAAATCTGATAATGTTCGAGACACATGTCAATAGTGCTCAAGTGCCTACCATCAATCGGTGCGTTGCTATCACGGTAGTATGGTGTCCAGAACTTAGCCGCAGAAGAATGAGGGCGACGTGTATTCTCCAAGAGTTCGTTCTGCTGAACAACTATCAATATCAGCCTGCGGACTTGACTGGAATGGTGCTTACCCCCGACCCCACGATGCACGATCCACGTACGCAATCAGCCGAGGTTCCTCGGCGGTTCGGTGGCCATGAAACATACAAACACACCAATGACGGCGGCCGAGTTAGCAAATGTCCGCAGGTGTCAGATGACCTTTGGAGAGAGCGGCTCGCCTTGGCCTGCAAAGGCTGACCGGCGGCTGAGATCATCCCGCAGGCGCACATGCTCGGCAGGAGACAGCCAGCGCTTTCACATGTCAGGTTCGCGTCCAGTGAATGTGTGCCAGGGATTAGTAGCGCCGTGTTTTCCTCCTCCGTTTCCCTATTCCTTCTCCATTCTCCTCCACACCCACCTTCTTCCCCGCAACACCAACACACATTATGTCTAAATCATTCTCGACTAGCGACGTTGCGTCGCACAACAAGGCTGACAACCTATGGGTCATCGTGGACCAGGATGTGTACGATTTGACCAAGTTCCAGGAGGAGCACCCGGGTGGAAAGAAGAGTAAGTGAGATGCTGCAATGTACATAGGATAACGCTGACCCATCATTATAGTCCTCCAGCGTGTCGCTGGCAAAGACGCTAGCAAGCAGTTCTGGAAGTACCACAACGAGTCCATCCTGAAGAAATACCAGAAGCAACTGCAAGTCGGTTCTCTCGATTCAAAGCCCAAGGCTGCCGCTCCTCCTTCGCCACCAGCTACCCCTCCTATGGAAAAGAAAGAGAAGGTCGTAGCACAAGCAGAATCCGGCACAGTTGCGCCAATGCCTGGCCCTGCCGCACAAGAAGAAGCCGAGGCCATGGACTCCTTCGGTGACATGATTCCCTACGCAGATCCTTCATGGTACCACAGCTACCACACCCCATACTTCAACCAGACTCACGCAGATCTTCGCGCCGAAATCCGTCAATGGATGGAGGACGAGATCATGCCCAACGTCACTGAGTGGGACGAGGCGAAGAAGGTCCCAGACAGTGTGTACAAGACCATGGGCGAGCGTGGATGGCTTGCAGGTCTTCTTGGAGTTCACCCATACCCCACACACCTCGTGAAGAAGGCACCCGGCAGTGTTCCTCCGGAGAAGTGGGATCTCTTCCACGAGCTGCTGATCACGGATGAACTGTCTAGGTCCGGCTCCGGCGGCTTTGTCTGGAACATTCTCGGTGGCTTCGGTATTGGTTGCCCGCCTGTCTACAAGCACGGAAAGAAGGCCCTCAAGGACCGCATCCTTCCCGACATCCTTAGTGGCGACAAGCGCATTTGTTTGGCTATCACCGAGCCCGATGCCGGCTCAGATGTCGCAAACCTGACTTGCGAGGCCAAGCTGAGCGAGGACGGGAAGCACTACATTGTCAATGGTGAGAAGAAGTGGATCACCAACGGTATCTGGTAAGTTCAATCGCCCGCTCACTACTACTACGATAACTGACATGTACAAGGTCCGACTACTTCACCACTGCAGTCCGCACCGGTGAGCAAGGCATGAATGGTATTTCCGTCCTGCTTATTGAGCGTAGCTTCGGTGGTGTCAGCACTCGTCGCATGGATTGCCAGGGTGTCTGGTCCAGCGGTACAACCTACATCACCTTCGAAGACGTCAAGGTTCCCGTGGAGAACCTGATCGGCAAGGAGAACCAGGGCTTCAAGGTCATCATGACAAACTTCAACCACGAGCGTATCGGCATCATCATCCAAGCCGTCCGCTTCTCTCGCGTGTGCTACGAGGAGAGTGTGAAGTACGCCAACAAGCGTCGCACATTCGGCCAGAAGCTGATCAACCATGCCGTGATCCGCATGAAGTTGGCGCAGATGGCAAGGCAGATCGAGGCTACATACTCATGGCTTGAGAGCTTGATCTACCAATGCCAGATGATGAGCGATACCGAGGCTATGCTGAAGCTCGGTGGTGCAATTGCTGGTTGCAAGGCTCAGGCCACGTTGACCTTCGAGTTCTGCGCACGTGAGGCCTCCCAGATTTTCGGTGGTCTGAGTTACTCCCGTGGTGGACAGGGCGCAAAGGTCGAGCGTCTGTACCGTGATGTTAGGGCGTACGCCATTCCTGGTGGCTCAGAAGTGAGTATCCTACCTTTTGATATGCATTGCTTTCGAGGTCATCCGAGCTAACTGGATCGCAGGAAATTATGCTTGACCTGAGCATGAGGCAGTCGCTTCGTGTGCACAAGGCACTGGGAATGAAGCTATAGGATACCCAAGTAACAGTCTAACGAGAGATAAAAGAGCGGCATTCACGCATGTTCAGACATAGCGTTTTGCAATGCGATCATTCAGCCAAATTACATTCACTTCGTACATGCATTCCGGAAAGCTCTTGATTCCGATACCATTCAATGTAGCCTAGCCTTGACACAGAATATTGAATACTGAGATTGAGTGCTTATAGTTGTCTGTGCCTATCAATGACCGAAGACTCAATTGCGTTTATTGGCTGATCAAGCGTGCAGACCCACTTTTGATATGCTCGTCTCTCCCGAATCGGGTAGGTGGGTGTCGGAAATGAGATACGTACCTTTCAATCATTGCAGCCGAGTGCGGGCGGCACGCAGTGTATATCGGCACCAGACGATCGAAAACATTGCCTCACGCTCTTCAACAACCAAAACTGTGCCTGTCCCGTGACGAGCGAAGAATATCTCGAACATGGCATCCAACTTCCACGACGACTGGACCTATATTGAAGATGATACGCTAAGCAGAGAAGCAACCCATCAACAAACGACGTCTCGAGAGGAGATATACGCCGTGACCGCCGACCTCTTAATCCCTGGGCGCGGAACTCCCATCGAGAATGCTGGCATTGTTATCTCAGGCACGAAGATCAAGCACGTCTGTCTCATCAAAGATCTCGTCAAATCGTTCGGCCACCTCACGACTACTCACGTCAAGATTCTGATGCCCGGCATGTGGGATTGTCATGTCCATCTGATGGGAGAGCACAAAGTCTCCAGCGATGCATTCATTGACTCGTGGAAGAACCCTGTCCTCGCAGGCGCTCGCTCGGCAAGAGACGTTATGCTCCTGCTAGACGCTGGCTTCACGTCTGTCAGGGAAATGGCTGGGTATGGCCTCCAGCTTGATCAAGCGATTCGAGAGGGCTCTTTAGTGGGACCCAAAATCTACAGCTCCAATTGTATCATCAGCACCACAGGCGGGCATGCGGACTTCCACGACACGCCACTAGACTGGTGTCAAGACATGCAGAAGCACGGCGCACCATTCTGTGTGGCTGATGGGCCATATGAGTGCATGAAAGCCGTGCGATTGCAGCTTCGTGCAGGAGCGGATGTCATCAAGATCTGTGGATCGGGCGGCGTGGGAAGCGAACGAGATAATCCCGTTGACCAGCAGTTCACGTCTTCAGAAATGGGGGCGATGGTTGAGGTGGCGACACAAGCTCAGCGGATCGTCGGAGCACATTGTCATGGCAAGGCAGGCATCATTGCGGCGTTGAAGGCAGGCGTCAAGACCATCGAGCATGGAAGCTACCTCGACGAAGAAGCCGCGGATATGATGAAGCAGAAAGACGCAATCTTAGTTTCGACCCGCTTGATCGTCGAGAACGGTCTGAAACTGAAAGAGTTCTTCTCTCCATCCGGCTATGCCAAACTAGAAGCTGTCGCCAAAGCTCAAGAGAAAGCCATGAGAATCGCCATCAGGAAGGGCGTCAAGATGGCCATCGGAACCGATACCGGTGTCAGTATGCCCAATTCTATCGCGACACAAGGCCTGAATGGCAAAGAACTTGTCTATCATGTGCGAGCGGGTATGTCGCCTCTGCAGGCGATCGAGGCAGCAACCGCGAATGGTCCACTTACGCTGGGCCCTAGAGGACCTAAGGCTGGGATACTGAAGGAGGGATATGATGCTGATTTCATCGCTCTCGATGAAAATCCTTTGGAAGATATCAAAGTAATCGTTGGCGGGACGCATGTTACCTATGTATGGCGACAGGGTGTGTGCTTCAAGTCGCCAGGACATCCTGTGAGTATTATTTAGAATGAATGGCTGCATGCAACAAAGCATCCGCCTTGTTTGCCTTCAAGAGACCACTGGGATGTTACCCACGCTCGAGAATAACGCGTGAATGTTACATCGTGATTTAGCTCATTTTTTACGATCGTTGCAACAACGGGGTACATCCCATCAGTCCACTACTTTTTTGTTTGGACGTCCTCCACACTCGTTTATGTATCTAGAGAATTCTAGGCTCGTCGCATTATTCCGTAGCGGACCATAAATTCAGGGTGGTCGATAAACAAACCGAATTTCAAACGTTTGTTTGGTTTGTTTGAGGCTTGGCAAACAAACTCAAACCGTGAGATGGTCAAACAAACTCAAACTGTGAGGCTGGTTTGTTTGAGTTTGTTTGAACAGGTAGTATAGGTAGATTTTTGGTATTGCAGGTGTAAGTGAATGACCCAAATACTGACCCCAACCCTCACCCTAAGCACTCTCGGAGTTTATCCCGCGTCGCTCCGCCAATCAGCATGCGTTCTCGCCGGAACACGTGACCTCTAACACCTCCGAGACCTCCGCAAATGGGCAAATCCACCTCGTATGCGAGACGCGCTCTTAATGCTCACTTCACTTAATCACCTCACAAGAGCAAGGAAGGCAAGGAATACAGCCAATTTTGATGAGGAACGTGCCTCAGACGCTACAACACCTCTGAGGATCTCAGGAGCAGCTATACTATAAACAAGCGGCATTACGCAAGGTTGGCAACTTCAAAAGAGCAAGGGAGGCAAGGATTTGGTGAGAATTACATACAAAAGATGCCTAGGAGGCTATATACTAGTTGCAAGAGCAGATACTTCACAAACATCGGATTATGGAGCCTGAGGATCCTATACCATTCAAACCTCACAAACAAACTCAAACTGGCATCCTGATTGGTCAAACAAACTCAAACCAAGGCCTTAGTTTGAGTTTGTTTGTTTATCGACCACCCTGCATAAATTCGTCATGAAAACAAATAACGATCGTGAGTACCCCTCGAATCCTTCAGGATTGCCCTCTCTTATTAGGCAACGATGAACAGTGGGTTTTTGCATCTGCCTGCAATTTGTGACGCATTCAACATTGCCTATTAAGTCGACTGGGACAGCGACGCCCAGTCATCGGTCCGCGGCCTGAATACCCTGGCGCTGTTATCTCTTGGTAAACCTAGTTCTAGCATGCTTCGGAGCCTTATACCGTCATGTGTGCCGCTTGCTGACTCCTAGGCACCAACAGGACAAGCCCGCACGTATAAACACACAACGTACGAGATCAACTGTCCCATGCTTCCAATCGATGCTCACTGACAAAAACTGCGACAATGTCTCTACTTGAGCCCACTTCAGCCTCCTTAGGGTTCTCTAAACCTCCACAGACCGAGGAAAAAGCCTCTAACTGTGCTGCAACAATTGCATGGCTGAGGACGAACGTCGCCACCATCTACTTAGCAGGAAGGATAACATCGCCACAAGACCGTCCCCCGAACCTCGCTCGAAGCGCCTATTTGGACATATATTCGACCGTGCATAGCTTCTGCATGGACGCGAAACAAAGACACCCAGCCGGAGGGTCTCTCACTGGCGAAGATCTGTATCGTGGCCTCGAGGAGGAGATCAAAACGCATTGTTCGGAGGTTCAAACTCTTCTGTTGGCTTCGTACAAAAGCGATGATGCTGATGATGCTCGCCAAATCATTGGGGAGTATCTGGCTCACTGGCAAATGCTTGCCCGTCTGGCGGCTCTAGTCAAGAATTTGATGCAGCCGCTGGAGAGAGACTGGATTACCAGAAGCATCGGCGAGAGGCGCAAGGGAATTGTACTCGTCATGGAACTCCATATTGAGGTGTGGAAGGAAGAGATACTCGGAGCCGGCGCAGATCCCACTGAGGCCGCCTGTGGGTCGAAGCTGGAGAAGGCCATCAAAGTATTACAGGCGCAAGGCGAAGACGGAAGCGAGAGTGACAAGGACCTGGTGGAGAGTTTCGTTGATTCTCTCAATGGCATTACCGTAGGACCTAGAAAATAGTGTTGAATAAATCGATCATGTTACGGATCATATTCTGGGAAGCGACCTCCATATCTCCGTGGCAGAGACAGCCGCTGCTCCACGCCACCGAAGAGTATCTCACCTTTGTGCCCTTTCTCACAGATACACACGAATGGCTGTGTCGATGGAGCGTGATGATTTTTTTCCTGCTAATACCAGCAGGCACAGTGAGGCAATGTTACTTTGCCTGAGCTAGAGATTGGAACAAGCGAAGAAGCCGATAGATAGACAGCGAATATACGTTTGTACGTGGTCATTGCTGAGTATGCTACATGGACCCGAACGTCTCAACCCGCCGTGTTTCGTACATCCCGTTGGACGACTATCTCAATGGACCTGGACCCTGACGAGTTTTCTCGCTAATACTAACAGGCTGATGGATACAACAGGATTTGCTATCTGGTGTATCGGATAGCTGGACTTCGAGAGCAGCACAGCAGTATTGGATCAACGATCTAGTAACCAGATCCACGCTCGGTATATATCTATCCAAAGCTTGACGTTATGTATACTGTAAGATGTGCCCTTGTTGATTCTACGTCATTTCGAAACTTTCTTGAGCCTTGGGCGTCGCAGTCTCCAATGCTTTTCAACAACACATAATGCTAAACCAAGAAATCCGGGTGGGCGGTTCGTCGCAAATGGCCAACGACAGCAAGCCGTCTCGCTTGCGTTGAGACAGTCTACCTCCTGCAGTAGCTGCGAGGCCTAGATCCGAAAGAGAGGCGATCTGCCATGTGGAGCTCAATACCGGGTTGTGCAGTGTGACATGACGTTGCTTGGACGCAAATCGCCCCGATCGCCCGTCGCCCGTGGATGCGATAAAGGATGCCGATGCACAGCACCAATGCCGGCGGCCAGAAGTGAAGGATTATAGATGTGTGCAGAGGATGTGACAGTCACTGTGATTGATGTATATAAGTGAAGGTTACATATATATAGAGAGAGGGTTACGATGTGATAGGTTGATAATATAAAGCAAGTGAAAGTGAGTGGCTGGTGAAGGCGGAGGTGGCAGGCAGGCAGGCAGGCAGGCAGCTTCTGAGCTGTCGCGAAAACGCGTTGTCTCATCAACGTCCAGAACAAAATCCGCCGCCGCTGACGTGCAGCACGTTTCTCTGCATCACCCATTCATTACCTGCCACACTTTTGCTTGCTGCTACACACTCTATCACCACCACCACACTCTACCACCATCACCACCACACTCTATCACCACCACCACCACCACCACCACTACCACCACACTCTATCACCACTACCAAATTCATACATAAACTACATCCAGCCGTATCCACGCATCCACCTGCAGCAGCATCTATCCGCCCATCGCCTCGACGCGACACGCTTTTCCGCTGCTATTGGCAGTGCCATAGCTCAACCCACCAACCACCACCATGCCGCCCAAACGCTCCAAGAAGACCGAGAGCTCCAGCCAGCCGGCACCAGAGGCCCAGAAGCCCACTCGTACCTCTGGCAGGAAGAGGAGAGCCAGCGATGCCTCTAGCGTGCAATCTGAGCGACCCGCCAGTAGCCAAGGCCTTGCAGCCTCGACGCCAGCAAAGAAGCGCAAGACCAGGAAGGCCACCGCTGCCTCGGAGGAGCCCGAGACAATCATTGAGGAGGAAGTGACCGTGAGTGAGGCTCCACAGGCCGTGGTCTACCCGACGCTCGAGACTGTGAACGAAGTTGAGCCTGCCATTGCCGGCGCTTCAAATGATGTTGAGATGGATGAAGAAGTCGCGCACACAGAATCACGACACGTGCACTTCGGCTCCGACGACGTCTCCGAGAAGACGACTGCCACACACAAGACTCCTCATACCAAGATGGCGATTAAGCGCCGCACCACTGAATCACCCACCAATGGCGCCGCCTCCAGTTCCAAGCGCTACCGCACCATTACTCACCGAACTTCCCTCCCGGCTAACCTTTCCGAAGAGCACGAGGAGCCAACTCACGTCGTGCAAGAGCACCGTTTCGTTTCTCTTCGTGAAGCACTGGATGAGCGCATCAAGCGCTACTCGCGTCGCAGCAAGACCGGTGAGGTCTCAGCTGAGCTTGATGACCTCAACACCCCCAGCTACAGCCAGAAGGAGCTCGAGAAGCTCAGGATCGAGACTGCAGAGAAGGAAAGGAGAATCAATGAGCTTGTTCTTGAGCTCGAGTCCCAGAGGCTGCTTGGAATCGATGCCAACTACGACTCCAAGACTGAGCAAGACAAACTCCATGCTGTGGAAGTCGAGCTTGAGGTTCTGCGAAAGCAGATTCTCCTCAACCGTGCTCGTGGCCACCTCGACGATCACCCCGATGAGAACATGATGGTGATCGAAAGCCAACAAGAGACCGCATACCCCCGACTGCCTCGCGAGCTGCGTAGACCTTCGACACCCAACAAGAGATCTACACTGTCCACTGAGCTACGGCCTTCGGGCGGTGAGCTACTCTTGGCCACACCCGGCCACAGGCAATGGGAGGAGGAACGTCGCCGCTTCCAAGACTCCATTTTGGCCCTCAGCAGGGAAGCCAACGAGGCCACAACGAACCTGCAAATCCTCAGCATTGAGCTCAAATCGCTCGGTTTCTCCGCTGGCGACGAGGTTGACGATCTGACCGTCGTGCAGAGCATCCGCGACTCGTTTGAGCACATTCGCGAACGTCTCGATGTCGTTCTCCCAGGCACTGTGCCTGAGGGAGCTTCCAACGCAGAGATCCTTGATCTTCTGATGGCCAACGTCAAGGAGTTTGCAGACCTGCTGCGCATCCGTGACAGAGAGATGCAAGAGCAGATTGCTCTTTCAACTGATCTGCGCATCCAGATCGACAAGCTTCTTGATCACCTTGCTACATCAGAGATCCGTATCCAAACTCTCAAGCAACGATGGCGCGAGCTGGACGAAGGCTCCGAGCGCAAGGAACGCGAGCTTGAAGACCTCGAGGCGGAAATTGAGTCTGCAGAAGAAGAGAACAGCGCGCTACAGGATGCCCTGAAGGAGAGCGTGAAGCGCGAGAGAACCCTTGAGAAGGAGAACACAAACCTCCAGCAAAGCATTCAGAAGCTAACCGTCTCCTTGCAAAACTACCGCGATGAAGAGACCAGGTTGCAGAACATCATCACTAAGATGGAGGAAACTCACGCAGCTGTGGTCACCAAGATGCACACGGAACGTGAAGCCGTTGTCTTGGACATGCAGACGCGCCTCGATGCTGAGGCCGCGCTCCGCGACGAGGCGGAGAGGGAGTCAGAGTCAAGACAGGCTTTGATCACAGGCCTCGACGCTCGCATTCTGGCGGTCGAGACCGAACGCGATGCCCTACACATTGAATTCCAGAAGGCTCAAGCCGACCTCGCAGCCGAGCGTCTTGTCCGTGAACAAGCTGAGACCGAGGCCGCGCAGAAAGATGAGGATGTGGCTGGCCTCGAGACCCGTGTCAATACTCTCGAGACCGAGCTGGACAACCTGTCCATCGAGCTGGAGGAGCTTCGCACCTTGAACGAGGCCGAGCGTCGTCAGCGCGAGGCAACCGAGACTGAGCTTGATGACCGCAATGCTGAGATCGAGGACATCAACAAGAAGTTGCACGACCGCGGAACCGAGGCCAACAGCTTGCGCCAGAAGTTGTTCGAAGTGCAACAGCAGAACATGCTTACGATCCAGGAACTCGAGCTGACTGCCGCGGACCGTGATGCACAGTACGATAAATGCATGGCTGCAGAGGTTGATAGACGCGATAACGCCGAAGAGGTCATTCGCATTCGCGATGCCACGATCTTGGAATTGCAAGAAAGCTTGACTGAGACTGAAAAGAACATGGCCGACTTGCTTGCCCAGCGCGATGCCCGCATTGCCGAACTCGAGACTGAGGTCGCCGAGCAGGATGCCACCATTGCTCGCCTGCAGGATGATCTACGTGATCTCAACTCTCAATTCAACGCTCAGACTGCCAAGGACCAGGGTCGCCGCGAGGAGCTCGAAGCCTCCATTGTTTCCCTGCAGGATACTATCACTGGCTACGAGACCAGCATCCAGACTATGGAGCGCGAATCTCTCCAAGCAGTCGACCTTCACAATTCTGAAATCGAGGACCGCAACGCGGCTATTGCTTCTCTCAACCACAATGTCGTCGAACTTCAAGGCAAGGTTACTGACCTCGAGAGAGAGAAGCAGGGCCTTGAGGACCGTGTTAACGCCGAAGCTGAGGCAATGCTTGAATTGTCGGCTGAGAAGGAGGACGAGATTGATTCGCTCAAGGCAACTATCCACGATAAACAGGCCAAGATCCTTGTTGTCGAGGAGAAGGCTGTCGAGGCTGACAGGCGTTGGCAGGAGGTTCTTGATGCCCGCGACGAGGAGCTCAGGTTGATGCGTGCCGAGGCCGAGACCAACACCACCACCACTGAGGAGATCACCATGCAGCGTGACAGTCTCAAGCAGCAGTTCCAGGCATATATCCGCCGCTCCGGCAATGTCATCAACAACCTGCAAGCCGCACTGGAGCGTGCTCGTGCCACAGTCGCAAGCGAGGGCGACGCACTCAAAACCGAGGGCAATTCGCTTCTCGAGGAGCTGGAAGGCATGGACGAGATCACCGAGCTGGTCTCCGCAAAGAAGACGGTGCACCACACTTCTTCCCAAATCAGCGCCAGCAAGAAGGGCGCCTCAAAGGGCAGCAAGAAGATCTCCAAGAGGATCTACGACTCTGGCTTCGGCGTTGCCAGCGACGAGTTCGAAGGCGAGAGCATGGCCAACTGAATAGGATCACATCGGTATAGAATTAGCGACGCGAGACATGGGATGGAGTTTTGTTTTTCTTGATGGGCTTAATTGTGCTTCTTGCAGCCGTTGGGCTGGAATGTCATCTGATGCGACTCGACATTGCGAGCGCGGAAGGCCACATTGTGTTTTTCCTTTTATCTTCTGTGCGATTTTTATTTCTCATGAACATGAAGGACGACTTGGACGGGCATCAAATTGATGCGCAAATGGGACGTAGGTAATTGTTAGGATGTCATTACAAGAAATTGCAGCGTTCAATTGATTTCTTCAATGGATGTGTTTCCCTCAAGATGGATTCGCTGATAGTATACAGTGCAATACTCAACATAGTCTTACAACTAACCAAGTAAACAAAATCATCGTTTCCGTAACATCTATCTCGAAACGCACAACCTACTCGCATACCCATCGTACACTCTCGAGTCTCCATATCAAGACACCAACATGCCCAAGCGTTCGACAAGCTCAACATTCACCGGATCATCGAGTCCCATAGAGTTTTCCCGTCAAGAGGAGAGGGCACAAAACCCTTGTTCGGATCGATAACATAAACGGAGCCCCTCATGGTTCTGCTCGCTGCCCCGACTGCAAGCACCGGCCTCAGTATTGAGCGCTTCCATACATACACATGTCAATAAGTCATCCTCACCTCCTCCTCGCCAGAAAGGTTCTGGAACTTCC
This sequence comes from Cladosporium cucumerinum, assembly GCA_023634325.1. Taxonomy (NCBI): domain Eukaryota; kingdom Fungi; phylum Ascomycota; class Dothideomycetes; order Cladosporiales; family Cladosporiaceae; genus Cladosporium; species Cladosporium cucumerinum. The sequence continues at coordinate 1,484,205 of JALDQA010000002.1, forward strand.
AGTGAATATGGTTCGTACCTTTGCACTGCATTGATAGTATGCCGCCCGTCATTCGTTGTTGATGGCAAACAGTGATCATAAATGAGAAGTGCAGCACGTTACGAACCACGAGAACGAGCCGCTATCATCGTTCAATCCCCAACTCCTTCAAAATAGCCTCGTTGTGCTCCCCAACACCCGGCACCGCATCCATCCTCGCCTTGACCCCATCCTCCGTCCCAGGAGGTAGCAGCGCCGGAACCGACCCAGCAGGCGTGTCGACCTCTGTCCAACGCCCGCGCGCTCTCAACTGTGGGTGATTCCAGACGCCTTGCATATCATTCACCGAAGCATTAGCAATAGCGGCATCATCCAATCTCTCAACGACCTGTGCAGCGGAAAGCTGGGAGAACACGCGATCGATCTCAGCTTTCAGCTCCGCACGGTTCCTCGTCCGGGATGAATTGGCAGAAAAGCGAGAATCCGTAGCAAGGGCCGCGTTTCCGAGGACTTTGGCGCAGAAATTGGCGAATTCGCGCTCGTTCTGCACGCCGAGCATCACGGAGCCTCCTTCGCCGCATTCGAAAGGCCCGTACGGGTAGATGGTAGCATGTGCCGCACCGGAGGGTGTGGGAGCAGGGGCGTTGTCGAAAGTGTAGTACAAGGGAAAGCTCATCCACTCGGCCATGCTCTCCAACATCGAGATGTCGATCTTGCTTCCCTTGCCAGTCTTGCCGCGCTGCATGAGCGCGGCGAGGATGTTGGTGTATGCGTACATGCCCGCTGCGATGTCTGCGATGGAGATGCCGACTTTGGCGGGTTCGGTGCCGGTGCCTGTGACTGCTAGCATGCCTGCTTCGCTTTGGATGAGTAGGTCGTACGCTTTCTTGTCGCGGTAGGGGCCGTCTTGTCCATAGCCGGAGATGTCACAGACGATCAACGAGGGCATCTCCGCACTCAACTTCTCGTACGAAAGACCCAGACGATCTGCTGCTCCAGGTGCAAGGTTCTCGACCAAGACGTCTGCGCGCTCGAGCAGTTTCATCAAAACCGCATGGTCTTCCGGGACTTTGACATCAAGGGCCAAGCTTTCTTTCGAGCGGTTCGTCCAGACGAAGTGTGACGCCAGACCTTTGACGCGAGAGTCGTAGCCGCGAGCGAAATCGCCGACGCCAGGTCTTTCGATTTTGATGACTCGTGCGCCCAGGTCTGCGAGTTGGCGGGTGCAGAAGGGAGCGGCAATTGCTTGTTCGAGACTGACGACCGTGATGCCGTCTAATGGGCGGGCTTGTTGGGTTGGAGTTTGTTGTTTTACTTTGGTGGAACTGAAAGGCCTGGCGAACATGTGCGATCGCGATATGGATAGGATCGATGGGTCAATGGGTCTCCTCGTATAGCATGAAGTGATGTGAGAGCGAACAGCAATCCCAGGCTCGGCATGCTTAGCCGTGTTGATTGTGTGCCTAAGTAAACGCATCCTGAACAAGAGCACCAGATAGAGTGAACATACAACTAGTTTGCCCCTCAAGTCAATCTATCTCTACGAAGCATTAAACATAAAGAAACACCGGCCATCGAGAAAGGTAGTCGAACAATTCCCATATAGCGGCGCAATGCCTGATCTCGGCTATTGGTTAGCTAAGCCACTCGTTATACCCGGACGTTGACTCTTGACTGGTGGAGCTGATCGCCAATACCCGTAACCCATCCCGAGTAAGAATGCCCTGTTATACTCTCCGAACATTGATGAAGCGTTCACGTTTATACATTTGTGAGTCGGATAGGACGCCAGATCCGGTCGTGGATGGAAAAGCGGTAGCATTGAACGATGTGCTGCTCATAGTGAAGGTGGTTATTGTCTCGGACTTCGGCAAGCGCCAAGCACAGTTCGAAAGCCGCGAAAGCGTGCAGATGTGCCTTCACGCTGCACATATCTCCGATGATGTACTCCATACGCTTTGGACAGTAAATCTGCTGAAGCCCATCTGAAGTACTCCTCAGTATTGAGATGAAAATGGTTTTTGGTGTGTTTGAAGGATGGCCATTTCTAAAGTGTGCAGGAGAATAGTCTGTCCAGTTTCCAGGAAGAAAAATATGTTTCTTATCAAGAAAAAGGTACTTGCTTACGTGGGAATATATTATCTGAAAACAACAACAACAACAACAACAACGCAAAACCAAAAGTAGCAAACCAACAAAATTATCGCTCTCGCACTTCATAAGCGAGCTTCCTGAAAACCAGCGCTGCGCTGGCACCCTTGCAGCCGTTGTAAATTTCAAAAACGCCAGGCATGTGATTACTCGCCCCCTTCTTCTGGGCTGTCACCACACCAACAGATTATGCATTAGCCAGTGTCTCGCCTCCCGTCCGTTCCTTTCGAGTGTGTTGGAATAATGCCTCATGGCCGATGACCTTCGGAGAATTGGCGAGATAGACATGCGCTCATCAGTTGACCTCGACCTCCAGCGCCTTCTCGGAATTTGACATGGACTTCTTCCTCTGTGAGAATGTGGCATCTTGACCGGTCATTCGTCTGCCGAGCGCGCGCTCTAGTTTGGCGCCGAGGGCGAGTTTACTGACTTCTTCGCTCTTGTTGCCGCTCATGACATAGCGCTGCTTGTCGAGGCGCGCGTCTTGCATGCGTTCGAAGCCGGCGCTCCATGATTTAATGTCGGCGGTCTTGGGGTCGGAGTTGCTGGCCAGCGTGCTGCTGCTGCCGGCGGAGGGTTGATGGGCGTACATGTTGGAGTGTGAGGGTTGCGGCGTGGAGCGGGAGTGTGAGGTTGTGTCTGTGGGTGCGAGAGAGGGCTGGAGGGAGGGTGCGCCGGAGTAGGTGCTGAAGCGGGCGGGCTTGGAGGTCTGCAAGGCAAAAGAGTGTTAATGGGAGAGGATGGGTAGGGAGGGGCTGTGGTATAGGATCACCATGGTATAGTATGAGTGGACTGAGTTATGGGCAGCAATGCAGATCAGGGTTGGTGCGTGAGTCTATGCACGGCGGATAAGCTTTGGGCACGTGGAAGCCATGCGGTAGGCCTGGGGCAGGCATGTACGTACGGTGGCGAGGATTGGCGGGTGTTCGCAGGCGCGCAGAGTCAGGTTGCGTTTGAAGGGGAGAGGAGTGAGATTTCTTGCGTGCAGCGGTAGTTGCGTGCAGCAGCAGGTGGCTTGGGAAGGTGGTGATGGTGGTGGTAGTAGGGTTTTGCGTGGTGAAACGGAAGATTCGCTGGGGCGGTTTCAGGTGGGATCTGACGTCGTACTAATGCGGCTCGTGTGCGACGAGGAGAGGGAGGGATGGGGGGGGGGGGATTAAAGCGGAGCGGAGGGACAAAGTGTGTTTTTGGTAGTAGTGGTGTGTATGTATGTATGTATATATGTATGTATGTATGTAAGTTATGTATGTAGGTGTGATGAAAAGTAGAAAAGAGTGCAGTAGCCGGGGTGCAGAGGGAGGGAAGGTAGGATAGTGACAAGTAGCAGTAGTGGTGGTGACAGGTGTAGATGTAACGAGTCATGTGTGTGTGTGTGTGTGTGTGTGTGTGTGTGTGTGTGTGTGTGTGTGTGTGTGTGTGTGTGTGTGTGTGTGTGTCTATGTCTGTGTGTCTATGTCTGTGTGTCTATGTCTGTGTGTCTATGTCTGTGTGTGCATGCATGTACAGCAGTTACGAGAGGTGCGTGTAAGCGGTTCGTTCTCACGCACGCCCAATTCTCTGCCATCTATCTCCTCCCTTTGTTCGCCATCGCCATCGAGTCTCGCCCCAAAAGCTGTGCCTTACTTGACTCTTGCAAGTTTGTACCACCACTCCACGCCCCATGTCAATCACGACCAGCCCACCCTCATTCCTTGTCTTCCTTCTCCTCCTGCCCCGCCCAATCGCCGTGTCTCGCCAACACAAATCCACTCTCCTCTCCTCCCCTTCCCCATGCGCACTCCACGTGGCCGCCATCGCCATTCAAACTTTGGAAGCGAGCCACTCTTACGCCTGTTGTGCCTACACTACACATGCAACCCGCTCGCCACATCCTCGTACACGCATGCATCTACCCGGATATGCCGCATTTGCCCTACCAAGACTTTCTTTCTTACACAAGAACAAAGAAAACAAACACCATTCATCCTTGCCTCGCCGGCCTGTGCTTCCCGCAGCTGGCTGAACGAATGTGTGTGTGTGAGTATGTGTGTGTGTGTGTGAATAGACCGGCGGTCTTCACGCGGCACGCATACATATATGCATCCATGCAGAACAAAACACGCGCAGCTTCACCTGCATTTCTGTGCCCACAGGCCAAGAGTTCCCATCATCATCATCGCCACGCGCTGCCATCGTGGCTCGGCTGCGATCGTCGTCCATAGCCGTGATTCCTGTGAGGAGATCAACAGAGCTCAATCAAACAAAGAAAGCAGAAAGCCCAAACGCCATGCTTTGCCCTGGGAAAGCACTAGTGCAACAACCCTGCAATGCTATCCTGACATCCCAGCAATAATCATACAAGGTACGGTACATCCGCACCACCCATCTCGACTCCCAAAAAAGAAAAAGAAAAAAAAAGAAAAAAAAAAGAAACAAAGAAAAAATCGGATAGCCTCGACCAGAACGGCCTGGAAGCTACAGCACTAAGGTACTGTAATAATAATAGACATACTGTACAGCTCCAACTCCTCGATTAGCTTCGTGCACATCCCTGTCGATACCTGAGAACACTGGCCTTCCGCCATGACCTGAGGTACATATCTCATTTGTCCCCAGAGGCAGCTGTGGGCGGCGGCGGCGGTGACCGACGTGTATGCATCGGAGAAGACCTACGTTTGTTTTCTTCGTGGCTGCTTATGTGGCCGTCTGGCTACTACTCTCGGCGGTGGGAACGTGTTCGTCCGCACTCTCGCCGTTCATGGCAGCTGTGCTGCCATTAGAATCCTGGATTTCGGATCCAGTGATACTGTCACACGTGCAATCCCATGTACACCGACGCCCTCGAGTCAACACCACTGGGCATGCCTGTCATCAGTTTGAACTATGATATGCTTTCCTTTGAATTCACTATTGAAAGCTACTGATATATTCCCCTGGTCCCCTCGAATCCTTCCCAAATGAAAACGCCGAAAATCATACCATCATCGCCCATATCCCAATTCGTCCCTCATATCCCGACATCAAATCACATCGCAGCTCACCTCCAAGCCTACACCCCAACCCACCCCTCCCACCACGCCCTCTGAGCAGAAGGCGCAGGAACAGCGACAGGCGTACTGCCCATACCAATCATCCCACCACTCCCACTCGCACCGCCACCACCAAACCACTCCTGCACCTCCACCCAATTCCTCAACACCCACCACGCCACAGCCCCGACAAACCCACAACCCCCAGCAACACGGAGAACAAACCAGCTCTGACGCCTGAAGACCTGGCCCAGCGAGAGGATTCCCAGTGGATCGATAACAGCGATTTCCCCACCCAGCTTGCCGCGCGTGGGTCTGAGGGAGGGGTCTCCACCTTTCTCGTCGTTCCTGGCAATCAAAGCCTTCTCGTCACCACCGCTTGTGCCTTCGTGCTCCAGGTGCCATTCGGCCGGCTGCTGGACGGTGTACAAGGTGTCGTAGCGCTTGCGTTCGTTCGCCAGGCTCCGTTGCAGGTCCTGCGCCCACTTTGCCAGGCGGATCTGGCGGAAAGGCTCAGTGCCTGTGGTCTGCGAGTCGTGTTGCGCGAGAGCGTGGGCAGACGTGCCGATCCGGGCTTGGTGCTGGTAGGAGAAATCCGAGGCTGCCGAGGGAGAGGCGGAGCGGTAGTAGCCGGATGTTGTGTTGTAGGGAACGAGGACTTTGCTCTGTTCGGAGAGGAAAGATTCTGCGCCTGTCGCGATATATGGGCTGCTGATTGGGGAGACTGGCGGGAGTGAGACTGGTGCTCGAAGGATGCTCTGCTTCGATAGGTTGATGCGGGTGCCAAAATGCTGCTTTCTCCAGCGGAGGAATTTCTTAGCAGACGAGTGGCGCATGCGAGCGATGTTGGAAGTGCTCATGAAGCGGTCGAGGAAGTAGGCCAAGTCGCTTGGAACAAGCGGTTGTAGGTAATCGGAAGCCATGAGCAAGCTGGCGTCCATGTTATCAGCGTCATCTGCCATGGCAGATGAGATCGCGAACGGCTCGAGCCTGGAGTGACTTGGTGTCGCGTCGAAGACAGGAAACCCTGCAGCCTCTGCACTGATGTCGACCATAGAGTACCAATCCGCATTGATACCGCCAAGGACACTGCGGATCTTCTCCCTGTGAGCTTGCAGTTCCTGTGAATTGCTGCTGTCTGCGCGAGCAATCAACGGAATAAGATTGGTCCGACTTGCCAACTCCCGAACGAACGTATGCTCTGGCTCACTGACCGGTTCGCGGCCAGGCTCGAATAGGTACAGCACAGCGTCGACGAAAGTGCCTCCCTCGCCACCGAACAGGTTCAGTAGCTGGTTGTCGCTCATATTGTCTACCTGGGCGTTCTCCAACAGTAGTGACTGGATTTCCTGCAGTACGCGCTCCCTTGACTTTTCACTGCTTATGCCTGGTGTGTCGATAAAGCATATATTGCGCTCGAGTATGCCCTCGCCAAAGCTCTTCCTTCTCCATAGGCCACGGCTGCTCTCCATGTCTGACCACCATAGAGGATATGGCCTTGTGGATGCTTGTATTTCGACCAAGTCCTCTGTAGGCTCGTGGGCCGTGCCTTTTGATGTCTGTATTGATTGATTGGGTGTGGTCTGCGAAACGGGATCTACGTGTACGATGTCTTCGCAACTGCGAACGATGCCCTTGATAAGACTCGTCTTGCCAACACCGCTCGGTCCCACCACCATGACTTTTAGCCGGCCCATGGTCCTGCCTCTTGCGGTGAAAGGCCTCCGAGCGGGCATGGAGATGCTGGGCATGACTAGTTGAGGCTCGCGTTCCTGGGCAAGGTCGAATTCGGAAACTTTGTCGTCATCGTCGCCGTTGAATGATTGAACTGCTTGACTGTTCGTCTCCCATGCCACACTTGATTCTTCATCGCTCAAGCGGAAGGACTGTACCGATTCCGAGCGTGGCGTCGTAGGCATGCCTGATTCAGGATTGGGGCTAAGCTTGAATGGCGTTGAAGGGTGATTGAGGCTTAACGATGAGTTTGATGCTCGCCGAAGGTGTGACCGGAACGGTGAGTCGGAGGAGCGAAGGGATATGGGTGACGCAGCCACAGAGCCAGTGGTGGAGGGCAGCTCGGAAGACACATCCCGGCAGTGAGTTCGCACCACCAGTGGGTGAGGAGGGTAGCTCACTTTCCTCTTCTTGACAGCAGTAGGGCTTGTTGGGCGTGACGACAGATCTACACTCTGTTCTGTGCCATCACGATGGGACCAAGTCGTGCTGTCCGAGTACAGGCTTTCGCTCATCGCCTCCTCGAGACTCTGCACGCCGTAGTTGCTGTCCCGCATGGAACTCGAGGCCACAGAGGGTGGGACTCGAGCCTCCCGTGTCTCTTGCGGCATCTTTCGACCTCGTGTCTGCTGTGTACTCTTTTCCATGTCACGCTCGCTACGCAGGAAGAAGGTGGTCGGCCCGGAGGGACCTGGGTTCGAAGTTGGTGGTGGATTGAAGGCTGATCTCTTGGATTTCAGCGTGCGGGTATCGTGTGATGTGTACATATTGATCGCAGGGTAGTTATCGGGGGGGGGGGTTTGTGGTGGGCCGTCCGAGACGATCGACGGTGTGGTATCAGAAGGCGGATCACATTGAGCGTGGGAGATGTGTTGCCTGGTACGATGACAGGATTCGGCGGGTCTCGATATCTGGATATCTTTGGAGGCGCGCAAGTATATTGCGATTGCAGTGCAGCATGCAGGTTGCAATAGCAGTGTAGGCGGTTGCGCCTTAAGTGCTTGGGTTCCTAGGACGATGCGCTGGCGGCGGTGGGCTGTTGACGATATGGAGCCAGCCCCTCCTTCCCACACTGACACACACACACACTGGGGAATGTGGAGCCTGGAGCCTGGAGCCAGTATTATGTATGGGTGACGGCGTGAGGCTAAGCCGCACGAGAGCTAGCGACCCTGGAGAAGATTCCTGTGAAACACGCACGAATCCACAGTGTCGCCCGGCAGTGTACGGCGATGTGCGAGCTGGAAGGTGGTGGTCGAATCTCATACACAATTGTTTATTGATGACAGACGATAGTAAGTAATAGAGAAGCCAAGGAAGGAAGCAGTACGTGGCGCAATGTACTACTAACGTTACTGTACGTACACTAGATATCATTCATCAGCTTCACATCAGCAGCAGCCAGGCCAATTAGAGTCTCTAGCGCTTGCTACCTCGTGACCCAATCACCGCTCCGGCTGTTTGAGGCAGACATGCGGCCGAACCTCTCTCAGCAACACATTTAATATTGTAGAAGCCAAATGTTCGTGTTGAAAACATTGATAAATAATGATAAATATAAATAAAAATATAAATAAAAATATAAATATAAATATAAATATAAATATAAATATAAATATAAATATAAATATAAATATAAATATAAATATAAATATAAATATAAATATAAATATAAATATAAATATAAATATAAATATAAATATAAATATAAATATAAATATAAATATAAATATAAATATAAATATAAATATAAATATAAATATAAATATAAATATAAATATAAATATAAATATAAATATAAATATAAATATAAATATAAATATAAATATAAATATAAATATAAATATAAATATAAATATAAATATAAATATAAATATAAATATACACATACAGTATACATATATATGTTGCGGCGGCGGCGGCGGCAGTCACAACATGTTTGCATATCAGGGAAGCTTGGCCGACTGATTTTGATCAAGGGAAGCCGCCATGGAGCACCAGCAGCTGCCTTTGTTGATCATCCATCATCATAAGTAGCAGCACCTCCTCCTCCTCCTCCTCCTCCTCCCCGTAGACCATGCCACGGTGAGCCCCCAGCTTGAGTATGCTCCGCTTCTTCCCTTCTCGCATACTCCGCGCAACACAGCAAGCCTCACGTCCAGACTGGGCCAAGACTCTAAACCTCCCGCGATCCTCTTTCCCAGCCCGCCCGAGCCCTGCTCAGTTGGACTCCTACCGCGCGAAATGCGCCGATGATCTGTACCAATGGCAGCTTGAGTCGCGAAATGATGTGCCCGACGACAAGTTTGTCCTGCACGATGGCCCTCCTTACGCCAACGGTGCCGTCCACGCTGGTCACGCCTTGAACAAGATTCTCAAGGACATCATTGTACGCTCAAAACTAGGGGGTGGAAAGGGTGTGAACTACAGGCCAGGGTGGGACTGTCACGGTCTGCCCATCGAGCTCAAAGCACTGCAGGCTCAGCAGGAAAAGAGCAAGGAGTCAGGCGAAACAGCTGCACCCAGCATGTCACCTTTGAAGATCAGGCGCAAAGCAAGTCAACTGGCCGGTCGCACCATCGAAGAGCAAAAGAAGGAATTCCGCAGCTGGGGCGTCATGGGCGAGTGGGACAACCCGTACAAGACCATGGACCGCGACTTCGAGATCAGGCAGTTGGGTGTGTTCAGGGAGATGGTCAAGAAGGGTAAGGCAGAATCGCGTAAGCGTAGCACTGCAGATAGCACGAGTATTGATTGGTATTGTAGGTCTCATTTTCCGCGACCATCGTCCTGTGCATTGGTCTCCCTCTTCCCACACCGCCCTGGCTGAGGCCGAGCTAGAGTATGATGACCAGCACACTTGCACGGCTGCGTTTGTCAAGATGCCGTTTGTGTCGCTTCCGGCTGCCCTACAAGCAAAAGGTGTGTCGTCGAAAAATGCAAATGCGTTGATCTGGACCACCACGCCATGGACCTTGCCCGCGAACAAGGCCATCGCTTTCAATCGGGACATCGAATATACTGTCGTGCGTATTCATCAACCCGAAGACGGAAGCTCGTCGCAGGATCAATATCTCCTTGCCAAAGACAGAATCGAGCATGTCCTGTCTTTCCTTCCCGAAGGCGCCACAGTCGAATCAGTCGTCGACAGCATTTACGGGTCCGAGCTGGAAGATGAAAATGCTTCTTGCTCCAACATGTTCCAACAAAAAGAGCACAGATCCCGCTTCATCCCAGCAGACTTTGTCACAGCCACTTCTGGTACCGGTCTCGTCCACATGGCACCGGGACACGGAATGGAAGATTACCAGGTCTGTCAGAAGTACGGCATCGGACCTGCTTTCGCTCCTGTGGATGACGAGGGACGCTTCACCGCTGAAGCATTCCCAGCTCACACAGCACTTTCCGAGAGTATTGCAAGTAGTCCGGAATCTCTGTCTTTGACGGGACTGTTTGCTGAGAAGGAAGGTGCACGCAAAGTGCTGGAGGTCATCAAAGACCAGGGCGATGGCAATGGCCTCCTCCTTGTTGCGCACAAGTTCACTCACAAGAACCCTATCGACTGGCGGACAAAGCAGCCCGTCATCACCCGTGCGACTGCACAATGGTTCGCAGACGTATCTCTTATCAAAGACCGAGCACTCGCTGCAATCGAGGATGTAAAGTTCGTTCCCGAGACTGGCCGCAATCGTCTGAAGGCTTTTATCGAGGGTCGAAGCCAGTGGTGTATCTCTCGTCAACGAGCCTGGGGCGTTCCGATCCCCGCTCTATACCACGTCGAAACTGGACAAGCTTGCATCACCGATGATAGCATAAACCATATCATCTCGGTTATACAAGAACGCGGAACTGACCCGTGGTTCTCGGACGCTGCTGATGACCCAGTCTGGCTTCACTCGAGCTTGGAGCCTGGCAAATGGACTCGTGGCAGGGACACCATGGATGTGTGGTTCGATTCCGGTACAACATGGACTTCCCTAGCACCTCGAAGCCAAGGCAAGCCTGTGGCTGACGTCTACGTGGAGGGCTCCGATCAACATCGCGGCTGGTTCCAAAGCTCTCTGCTTACCGCAATTGCAACACAGGACCCTACTAGCAAGCCAGTAGCCCCATACAGCACGCTGCTAACCCATGGATTCATTCTTGATGGCGAGGGACGAAAGATGAGCAAGTCTATCGGCAACACCATCTCCCCTGCAGAGATTGTGTCCGGATCATTGCTGCTACAACAGCCAAAAGCGAAACCAGGCAAAAATGGCAAAGTCGCTGCCGAGCCCCCGAAAAGCAAGAAGAAGCAAGACAGCCTTGGCCCAGATCTCCTTCGTCTCTGGGTAGCTTCTTCAGATTACACCAAAGACGTGCCGATTTCGCAACAAGGACTCTTGGGTATCCAGCAATCGCTCCAGAAATACCGCGTCACTGTGAAATTCCTCTGTGGCGTCCTGCAAGACTATCAACCCGACTCAAAGGCTGACACCGCAAACTCAACAGCAATGCCTTTCGCTGCTAAAATCGTCCTGCACCAGCTTTCTCGCACCAGTGAAGCCGTCTTCGACGCCTACCGCAACTACCGCTTCCACGAAGGCGTGCGCGAGATCAGCTCCTTCGTCAACGCAGACTTGAGCGCCTTCTACTTCGAGATCGCGAAAGACCTGCTCTACACCGGTACCGCAGCCCAGCGCTCCCAAGTGCAGCAAGTCCTCTACACCATCATGCGCGAGATGCTCCACTGGCTTTCTCCCATCACGCCGCACCTCGTGCAGGAACTGTCCGAGCACCTCCCTGAGACCTTGGCGGTTGCCCTCGATCCGTTCCGCCAGGCGTGGGCGCAACCATACGCAGCTCCTGCTGAAGCTCAGTCTTCGGCTTCACGCTCTGCATTCAACTCCTTCGACCATCTCAGCCGAGCGGTCAAGCTTGCCCAGGAACAGGCTCGCTCTGCGGGTAAACTAGGCAGCGGTCTCGCATGCCGCGTCGTGATCGTAGGCCGGCAAGACAGCAGCCAAGCCGCCGCGGGGCTGGCTACAGACTTCGCTCAGGTTGAATCTGAGCTTGCTTCTCTGTTGGTGGTCAGCGAAGCCCAGATCGAATGGGCGCGGGATCCCACGAGTCTCGAAATCCGCTCAGAGTCTGAGGGAGACTCGTGGCGATTCGAGGCTCCTGTTGAGGTTCGCGGTGCCGATGGCGAAGACGTGCTCGTGGCGAAGGTGCAGGTGTTGCCGCCGCTCATGAGCAAATGCGTGCGCTGCTGGCAGTACACTGCCGAGAACGACGAGACGCCTTGCGGAAGGTGCCAGATGGCTTTGGCCGAAAAAGGCATTGATGTGTGAGTAAGGTGAGAATTCCCCAGGGCAGGACTCTCTACAAGCATCTCGTCTCCATTCAAAACAACCGTGTAATTGTATCTCTACTGTATAGCAGCACCCTGTAAAAACAACCAACTCCTCCAAAACGCCCGCCGGACCCCCATCCTCACAACTTCGCCTCACCCCCCTCCCTCTCCACCCCCCTAAACCTCTTAAACAACTCCAAACACCCCGGGTTCGCCACCGTCGCGCTCGCCTCCACATCCTTCCCACTGATGATTTGCTTCACCGCAACTTCCACTTTTTTCCCGTTGATCGTCACCGGCACTTCGGGCACTGCGAAGATAAATCGCGGGACGTGGCGAGCGCTGAGACCTTCGCGGACGGCGGTTTTGAGCTGGGCGCGCAGCGTCGGCGTGAGAGAGGCGGTGCTGCTGGAGGGCACTAGGAAGAGGAAGACTGCTTCGTCGGTGTCGTGGGGCCGGCGGCGACCGACGCACAGGGTGTTGGAGAAGAGGGTGTTGAAGGGGGGCGATTCGACGATGGCGTAGATTTCGCTGCTGCCGAAGCGGATGCCGGAAGGGTCTTGGAGAGCATATGTTAGTGTTGGAGCCATCGTTGCAGGGTTCAAAGGGTAGGTGCAGGTTGAGATGCGGGATTCGAAGACTCACTCAGAACGCCATCGCTACGGCCGTGCATGGTGAAGCCTCCGGTACGAGGATTGCGCGACAGCCAGTCGTGCTGGGCCCAGACGTCGATGTTGCCGAAGCGCTCGAAGTAGCTGGACTTGTACTTGCGGTTTGCCGTGTCGCCCCAAAAGAAGCACGGCATGCTCGGGAAGGGTTTGCGGATGATCATCTCGCCCGCCTCGCCCGAGTCGTAGATCGAGGCGCCGGTCGTGGAATCTACAATATCGACGTCCATACCCAGTGCGCGGATCTGCATCTCACCAGCGTAGATGGGCCCGGCTGGGTCGAGGGCTATGAGGGATGTGGCGGTGTCTGTGCCGCCGGCGGTGTTGCATATTTGGATGCTGGGTGGGAAGGAGCGGTAGAACCATCGATATTGCTCTGGTGAGAGAGTCGCTCCGGTCGTGTACACTGTCTTTAGACTCGAAAGGTCGAACTCTTCCTTGGGCACGCACTTGGACATCTCGACTTCGAGGAGATGTCTTGGCGAGCTGCCGAAGAAGGTGACTTTGAACTTTTCGACGATGCGAAGGAGCTGCTTTGCGTCTGGGTACAAGGGACTACCGTTGTAGCAGATGGTTGCGGCGCCGATGGAGAAGTGGCCGCACATGATGTAGAAGACCACCCAAGACGTCGACGAGTACTGCATGATCACGTCTGCTGGCGTGAGCGAGTTGTGCAGGATGGAGATCTTTCGTGTCTGTATGCATAAGCCGTGGCGGTGCACGATGCATTTGGGTGCCCCGGTGGTGCCAGAAGAGTAGCATATCATGAGTGGATCGTTGAACGAGACGCGTGTGAATGTGAGCTTGTCATCTGGGTTGGCTCGTTGGAGGAAATCATGAGTCGTTGGATATTTGAGCGATTGGCTCACAATCGGGACCACGAACGTTGCTGGTACTGGTTTGAGCCTGGACAAGATCTGATCAAGCTTGTCAAGAGTCGAAACAGTCTTGCCTTTGTACACAGCGTCGCCGTCAACGAACAAGATGCTAGGAGTGACTTGCTGTAATCGAGAGACACACCCTTCCAAGCCTAGATCCGGACTGATGCATGTGAAGATTGCTCCAATGGCAGCAGTAGCATGGAACATGACCATGGCAAATTTGGAAGTAGCAACTAAGGCGCCAACTCTGTCTCCCTTCTTGATTCCAGATCGTCGCAGAGCGCTTGCTGTCAACCGAACGCTGTCTCGAAACTCCTGCCAAGTCACGTACTCGGCCTCATCGAGGTCCTGGCCCTCGCGAAGTCCTATCAGAGCGGTAGCATTGGGATCAGGATTGGCGAACATCGCATTCTCTGCGTAGTTGATCTCGAGGCCCTCGAAGAACGGCGGGTTAGAGCTCATAGGTGCATTGCCATCGTAAGCTTGCTTGATCGATGGCGGCAGCGAAGGCACTAGCTTCAAGTACTTGTACAAATCTATCCAGAAGTCCTGCGGTTTCTCATTGCTCCATCGAATCAACCCTTGAGAGTTGTTGATACTCCGACCGAAAGACTTGTTGACATGGTTGCGATAATCGTCCATGGCTGTCGAATTAGACTTTCGGTCTGCTTGTTGTGGCGTCCATAGTAGCTCAGGATTGCTGTTGTCGTTGGAGGGAGCCATTCTATAACGTTAGGTCCAATGGATAAATTGTACTTTCCCAGATTTATTGTTCTTTGGTCGTTGCACCATGTTCAAATATATGTAAAGTAGCACGGCCGCCATCGGCGGGGAAGGCGTGACCAAGGAACCTTCGCCGAGGTAGAGACTTTGAGCTACATATCTACCAAACCTCACATACATGCAACACTGAGTTTACACTCACTCGTATCGTTGCTGACGATTCACCCGAAATATACCATTGGAGGCTGCTGTTCGAGATGTTTCCGGCGGTATCGGCAAGATTTGTTGAAAATGCTCACACCCCGAAGCCATATAACGTACGTACGTGTCTGCCGCGTCACTCATTAGTGAAGCAGCGCCAGCTCTTCTATCGCGCAGTCTGTAGAAGTGGGCTTAGAACAAGCCAGTTCATGCCACGATGACCAGATATACGGTATGCAGTCTTTGCATTCTACTTCTGGCTGAATCCCGCCTCAATGCTCGCGAATGCATGCCTTTTGCAAGATTCCGTTTCTTAGCCAAGTGAACGTCAAGCAAATAGCAGACGGTGTTTGGCTCCGTTTCCCTCCAAGTATACAGTATGGCCGTTCGTATACACATGCCGATCGCTCCGATGAACATACACATACAGTGCCTCCAACCTTAAACATTCGGCAATCAACCAGTCGCACTCTTACCATCACCCTGCTGAGCCATAGCCTTCTTCAAAGCCTCTCTCTCCTCGCGAACATTAACGCTCCTCCTGCGGATCTTCTCTCCATCGCCAAATACAACAGGCACAAGCTCTTTCTTGTTCACCTTGCCCATGGCATTCCGCTTAATCGAATCCACGATCGCAAGGTCTTGTGGGATCTTGTAAGCCACAAGCTTGTCTTTCAGCGCACGCCGCATGTCCATTGCACCCCAGGGCTTTCCATTTCGTCCGCCCGTCTTGCCTTCCTCGGACAAAACAACGACGGCAGCGACCTTTTGACCCCAAGCCTCGGACGGTAGGCCGACGACGGCACACTCGCTGATCTGTGGTAGGGAGAGGAGTTCACGTTCGATCTCGAGTGCTGACACCTTCTCACCACCGGTCTTGATGATGTCTGCGCTACGCCTGCCCTGGATGAAGTAGGCGGGTCCTTGCGCCCAGGAGCCGGATTTGCCTTGACCCGCACCAGGCACGTTACGGCGGACGGCAATATCGCCAGTCTTGAACCAGCCGTCCTCTGTGAACTCTTTTTCTGTGGCAGCGCGGTTGCGCCAGTACTCTTTAAAGATGGTAGGGCCGCGAAGCTGGATTTCTCCTTGTCGTTCTTTGCCTGTAGTGGGATCTGTTTCCTCACCAAGTGGGATAGTCGCGGTCGTGCCGGTTGTGTCATCGGTCTCCACCAGACGTGCTTCCACGAAAGGCAAAGGCCAGCCAACAGAGCCATCGATACGATCGGTGTCATCAAGACCACATGAGAGCGCCATACCTACTTCAGTCATGCCGTAACGCTCGAGGAGTACGTTGCCGCCAGAAAGCTCCGTCCAGCCATCGCGGGTGGGTTTTGGCAGAGCAGCAGATCCAGAGATGTTCAAGCGAAGGTGTTTGCGAGATACAGCCTCCGTTGCGGCTCCCTTCAGCTCAGGTGAAAGCACAGGGTACTTTTGCAGCATGCGGGCCCAAATTGTTGGGACCACTGTAAAGAATGAAATTGGCGGCTTGATGTCGTGTGTAGTACCGTTGGTGGTCCCATTGGTGCCATTGGTGCCATTGGTGCCATTTGAATGCAAGAATGGTGCAGCAAAGCGGTTCCAGACACTGTCCACATTGAACGGGAACATAAACTCAATGCTGCTGCCGGCAAGCAAAGGCGTAAGAAGGGCGTTGACCGTACCATGGATGTGGTGTAGCGGTAGGACGTGCAGCAGGCGGTCGGCAGGTGTGTACTTCCACGCCTCGAGCAAACTGTGTGCCTGTGCCGTCAAAGTGGCCTCAGAGAGCATCACACCCTTGGGTCTTGCGGTTGTACCAGATGTGAACAGCATCATGCCACCAGCAGCCGCATTGGGCATCCCAGTGAGTTCGACGTCGAAGTTGTCCTCGCAACCCTTCTCATGCTTATCCAACTGAGCGAACACCGGGGTGTTTTCCAATCCCTCCTTCAACACCTCTTTCGCCTGGTTCGCATATTTGGCCGACGAGAGCAGCGCAAGCGCACCACTGTGGTCCAGGATATATCTCAACTCGGACGCAGGAAACGAAGGTGCCAATGGCACCGCAATGGCATTGGAAGCTAGGGCAGCAAGGAGCGTGACTGTAAGGAATAACTTAGCTTCTGAACCTAAAGCAGCAAGGTATTGGTGTGATTTCCCAAAGAGCTATCCGCACCTACATAGTCGTAACCGTTCTCTACCATGAACGCAATGCGCTCGCCGGCGATTCCGCTCTCATCCTTGCCCGTCTCTTGCAGCAGTCGGTCTTTGGCGCGCGATACATCGCGCAGCAGGGAGCTGTAGGAGAAGGCGACGCCGGAGTCGAAGTTCACGACGGCTGTGGAAGAGGGATCGTGTTTGCGGATGGCCTCGAAGAATGCCGAGCGCTGGAGCGCAGCTGCCATTGCCGAAGCGGTGCAGGAGAAGGCACGTGAGTAGCGCTGTGTAAGTGAATGGGTGGCTGCCGGGGTCAGAGTGGCAGTGGTGGTAGGATAGCAGGCCTTGTGTCTGGGCAGAGAGCGAAGGCAGGCGGTTACAGAGCGGTGGGCGAGCATTGTAGGAAATGGAAGGAGGGTCGGGTTGGACGACACGGCATGCCAGCCCAGCTGAGCAGCGGCAGTTGAGATGGAGTGGGTTGCCTTCGGGGAATGGATTGGATTGATTGAATGATTCGTGATGCAGCTGCTAGCTTGTAATCTACAAACATGCATTATCGCCTGTGGCGGCGTCTGATAGCGGCTGGAGTTGCCGAGATCGGACTCCGACGCAAGCACCCCCAGTGGGACATGGAGGCAACAACAACAACAACAACAACAACAGCGACAACGAGAGAATACAGTACATGTATGTAATGCTGACGTCGGGTATGATCTCTGCAGCTAGAACACATCTACGTAATATGCAGTGTACTTGTCGGCCCCTCGAGATTGGCCGAATTTAGCGAAGACAAATCCGCACGACTCGACTAATTCCCAAGACTACCAAGACCCATGGGTAAAGCCCAACAATGCTAGGGCTGACGAGGATTATATGTAGTTCCTGTCATGTCCGAGTACTGGGTTGCATGGTTGAGCAAGGCAGCACAGTCACGCAAAGTGTTGGACGTGTGTAACACTTGCTTCGGACTTCAGTAACACCGATGGGGCAGGCACAATTTCGTGTATGTCCAAAACACAGGGAGTAGGCTTTTGTTCTGTTCCAGCAAGGCATAGTGGTGATGGAAGGTGATTGGATAAGTTTCATTGATAAAATTATGAATGGTAACAACCAAATTCAGGAGCAATGCACGGAAACGAGAAAATAAAAATCTGGAGCCAATGTTGCTGCTCGCGCTCCATACATTCATAGCGGACGATCAGAATCGCATTCCTTCGGCCTCTCGGGGTATCCTAGTGCATTAAAAAAAGCACCTCGTACTGTTCGTGTTGAAAAGAGAAGAAGATGGTTTACACCTCAGCGCGAGCCGCGCTGTTGTCGACCTTGTTGCGCTTCTCGCGGCCCTTGTCAGACCAGGGGAAGTGGGCGACAGGGATGAGGAAGAACGAGTTGCTGGGGTCGGCAATACCGGCGAGGGCGTTGTACCTTGAATGTTGTTAATGAGGGTTCTTATAACACAAGCTCTTCAGAACGAGACATACCAAGCAGTGAAGGCTGCAATAATACCAAATGCACCACCAGCTCTCAGGAGACCAGTGTGGGGCGCACCGCCGCTGTGCAACAAGTATGCGAGACCGAGGAACAGGAATGCCAGGTCAAGGGTGAAGAACAGCGTGAAGAAGGCGACAGTCGAGCGGAGGGTGCAGATGAGAAGCAGGAAGGTGAAGATGAACCAGCCCATGAGGTATAGTCCGAAGGAGTCGAGGAAAGGTGTGGGTGATTCTGCCTCCAGTGTCGAAGCGATCTCAAAGCCACCGGGTGTCAGGATGATGGCTGTGCCAATCCAGAAACCACCGTATGAGGACAGGGCGGTGGCACCAAAGGTGTTGCCGAGAGCGATTTCCCTATGCTTTGTTAGCTGGTCCGTCTAAAATCGTATTTTGATACAATGCTGCAACTTACCACATGCCAGCGAGGAGCTGAACAAGACCTCCGTAGGCGAAAGCAGCGCCAACAACGATGTTGGGCTCGTGAAGGCCACGAGTGCCCAGGTTGATCAAAGACAAGACGAAAGTCGTCAACGCGAAAGCGCTGAGACCGAGAGGAGCCGGGTTGGCGAACTTGCTGGTTGGTGGCTTGTAAAGACCGGGCTGGAAGTCGCCACCGAATGCGGGAAGACGGACAGAGTCGCCAGTGTTGATGTGAGCGAGAGGGTTGCCGCCATAGTCGTAGGGCTTGCGCTGCTTGACGGGTACCTGAGGCTGGCCAGTGGCGTGGTCGAAGTGATCGCTGTTTCCATTGACCGGGGACTCCATCGACTCCTTGGTGATATCATGCTGCTGTTGTGGTGTCGCCATCTTTGCGATATAATTTTCTTCACGTGTGGTATGAAGGGAAGTTGAAGGTGGGTTGCGGCGGCGTTGTATTAGACACTGCCAAGGGTGGTAACCGTTGAATCAGCAGCAAACACAGACAAACAACAACGGGTGAGGTCTGGCTGGTAAGAATAATCTCCTAAACACAAAAGAGCTCTCGCGCGTGGGCTGGACTGACGCTATATACCTTTGGCGTCTCGCACTGACTGCAAGCTCTCCTCCGTCAGCCGAGCATCTACAACACGGGGTGTGTGTGGGGAGATGCTCGATCTGCTCCAATCTCTGGAGACCATCAGGGACCTTGTGGAGACGGACTAAAGGAGGACGATCAGCATCGTCTCGCAGTCGGTTCGGCAGGTACTGTAGCAAAGCTACTGTATTGACTAAACTGGCTCGCGAGTGGCCCGGGGAAGCAGACAGTTGTCACACGCAGGGTTACCGCACGCCGCGTCTTCCGGTCATGGCACGCATAGCCTAGCACTCTGATACAAATTACTGCTGGGATGCAGACAGGCATGGGCAGGAATAGGATGCCACCCGCATCTTAGCGTGATGGGGCGCTTTCATCGCGCGCAGGGCATCGTGGAGCGAGGTCAGCACGGCACTTTCTGCAAGACCTGCAAGGGTTGTAGAGAAGTATCTGCGCCGCCTTGTCAGCCCAGCAATAATACCATACGATAGTTCTTGGAGAGACGGAGATCGCTCCATGGGAATGACGAGCATCAATGACGCGGTGTGGTCAATCATGTTCCGTTGTCGGCACTCCTCAGCGTGCCAAATCGACCATCGTAGGACTGATGTCACCAACGAACGCCAGAGAGCTTATAGCAGCCACTGAGTAATGCGCCAAGTCTGCTTGAATTGCTTGTCTCGACCGTGAGCTCAGACGGGCCGGCGCTCGCACATCATGCAGGCGGTGATAATAATACTGTCCGAATTCAAACAATAGTACGAAACAGCGTGCCAACGTGCCGGAGTGCTCCAGTAGTTAATCCGGAGCGCAAACAAATCCTTCCGTCTACTGCGATACTGTAGCACCCGCCTTGTCTGTGCATTCTACCTCCTACCGACTTGTTCACAGCGCCGTTTTGGGCCCCGGCTCGTTTGCCCTACCAAGTCCTTGCAGTGATCCGTGCCGTAAAGGCGAATAGCCGTAGTAGTGGTCTGAGCCAGTCACCTGGCAAGACGGCTTCCTGCTCACCCGTCTCTGTTCGAACCGAGGTGCCTAATCCGATGATTTATAATGATTATTTGATTGAGGTTGTCGCGTGCGGAGATGAACTCAATTCGCAGTGTGGACGGCCAACTCATCTGTGCCACTCGTGACTAATGGTATCCCTACAGAAGGGATTATTGTTGTTTACTGCCCTCGGTGCGTTGGTCCGTCGGGGAAATGGATAAATTAGTGCTGTGGAGTCTGAGAGAGGGCACCGATTGTTTACTGTAGAGCGCTCCTACAAGATGGCGCCTGGTGTCGTGCTCGGCCTCTCGGCTCCTTCTCGAGCGCGCGCGCGCGCGTTCTCAGCGGTTTCTTCGTCTTCACGCCCCATAATAATTCTTCCACAGCACATCAACGCCCCCACGGCGGTGCGCAAGCCTGTTTGAGCTTCTCTGCGTCTGGACCTAACGTAGAACGCGTGAATGGACCTTTTCTTGAGCTCTTCTCTTCTCACACACATCCCAAACGTGCTCGACGCGCACATCGCGAATCCTTCGCCTTGGTGGCTTGACGGCTTAATTGCTTCTCCCGCGACATGGCTCGACGCCCCAGGCGGTCAAGCAACAGCCACAAGTCTTTGCTGTGCTTATCCCCCTCGCTTCTGCAGCCTGTGGACGCCTTCAATATATCAGAGTGTGGCACCCCGCGTGATCCAGCGGCTAATATGTATGGCGAGACCTGCCCATACCGGTACTGGCACACTGCTCAACATTTGGTATTACATGTATACATGCGGCCTTTGAATTCAGCCAGCATGGCGCGAACAGTTTTTAGCCGGCTCCTCGCTTCCATTTGGATTTTCCTGCGAGGCGCCATCGTTAGCCCAAATATGCATTTATGCTTTCTATGGTACTATATGCGCTGTACATTATTTGTGCTCGTGTTCGTTGCACGGCTCGTGCGAAAGCTTGTTTAGATTTTGCAATCCCTCCGTCGGGGTTCAGTACTTCTCACTACTGCAGTCTTCTATGCGCCCTCGCGGTCGTCTAGGTTCAAATTCCGTACTAGCATCTCAGCGGCAAGAGGCAGAGCGAGCAGTACGAACTCTGAGGCTAGACCACGAGGCGCCCCATTGAACCCTGCAGGAAACGGACGATGTGAACAAACCCTGGTGGGTTCTACGTTGACTGGGTTCAGAGATGAGCGACACCTTGACGTGTTTTGTGGTTATTGGTGCATTAATATTACTGGAACATGCTATTCCTATGCCAGTAGCCGGTACTAGATGTTTCACGCAAACCATGCATCGCAGACTAAAGCGTAAAGCAGCAGCTGAGGAAGACTTGGTCGATATGATTCTCGTCTGGCGGGTCACACACAGCGCCCGACCGAGTCTACAAGCATGCATTGTGAATAAAGCGTGATGATAACTTCACGATTGATTTTCACACCACACAAAATGTACTTCCTCACTAATGTGCGCTCACACCACCATCTGCCTCCCACACCGCGCCATTCACGATCTCCGCAGCATCTGAGCACAAAAAGAGAGCAATATTGGCCATTTTGTTCACGTCGCAGAACACCTCGCCCTTCATGTCTGGATCTAGTTTTGGCACAAACGTCAGCATTGAAGCAAAGAGGCACGTGTTGAGGCATAGACATACAATACTTCGTCAACAGTCCCACTCCCTCCATGTTGATTCCACCCGTCCCAAGGCTTGCGGTCATGTTGGTAGCCATCGCGCCAGCAGCAATGACATTACAGCGAATGCCTTTGGAGCCGTAGAAGGCGCCGGTGTTCTTGGTCAGGCCGACCAAGCCGTGCTTGCTTGCGGTGTACGCGGCGCCTGCGATGAGAATCAGTATGAGCTCTTGCATATGCAGACTTGACCAGAGTCCTTTCTGCTGACATACCCGAAGTGCCACCTCTGGTTCCTGCGATCGAGGCGATGTTGACGATGCTGCCTTTCTTGTCTTCTTTCAGCCACTGCTTGATGGCGCGGCCACTAACAGTGGCCGGGGCAGTCAGGTTCAAAGCGATGACATTGTCCCACATTCGCCTGTCCTGGAGAATTGAGGATACAAGTCAGCCTGTTGTTCCATACATCGATATCGTGGACCATGATTCCCACGCCCTTACCATCTCAGCCACCGCATCGAACCTATCAATTCGACCAGCACAGTTGATTACAAAATCAAGACCACCGAAAATCTTCTCGCCCTCTGAAAAGACATCCTCAATGTTCTCATCCTTGGTGATGTCTGCTTGCAATGCAAGCGTGCACTCAGGATACGCTGCGGACACCTTCTCCTTGAAGTCGGCGATCAGCTCGGCGTTGATGTCGCAAACAACCACGTTCGCTCCAGATAGTAGGAAGGCCTCAGCAATAGCACGGCCGAGACCACCACAGCCGCCGGTCACGAGTGCTGTCTTCTGGATGAACGATTGCTGGCTCATGATGACTGATTGTTGAATTGGGGACGTGAATTCTAAAGATGAGTATTAAGCGCTGGCAGTAAATCGAATCTCTGATTGTGATGTGCCGAGAACGAGCTATGTATAGCCAAGAAGACGTCATGCTACGACACCAGGCACGACGACTCGTTCGCTCGTCAGGGATCAACTAAATCTCGCGCAAGTGGAGGCGCTAAATGAGGATGGCTTCGAGAAAGATTCAAGATATCTCAGTACAAGTCCTATCGACCTCTACTACCACGTGTTTGTGGATTGGCAGCAAGATTGAAAGGACTTCAATGACTGCCGTGAATACACAACTAAAAGAATCTCCATAAACAGAGGGCTGTCATGCTCGTACACGTCTCGTATATCAGGGCTAAAGCACGGACAGGGATTCCCCGCGATAGTGGAGTTGGTGATTGAGAGAGTTCCAGGGATAGCTGATAGCTGTTCGTCATGCCGCGGTTGCGGAGATAGCGAGTACATCTCATGTTGTACTTGACATCCCTACAGCATTTCAGTGTCGAATCTCAACACATCATTGCGCCCTATCACTGTTCTATACCGTAACTGTTCGACAGTTTCGTCGACTTCCTGCTTATCAGCGAGCCCCAGCCTCCTTCACCGTTGCATTGGCATCACATCACACGCGAAACCTTAAGTTCTCTAGGCAGCAACAGCTATATCTCCTAAGACCTCGAGGTCGACAACTCTGCTCAGCACAACTTGCATACCTTGTTTAGCATACATCATTCTTCACCATGACCGGCGGCGGGAAACAGCCCGAGCAGAACCACACCGCTCGCACCTACTTTGATCACTCCTCCGCTCAACGCATCAACACCGATGCCGTGATAGTCGAATCCCTCCGCAGTGAATACCCTTCGCTTCACCTCACAATCGTCCCACAGACGTCCTGCAACCTCATCACGTTCGCCAGCTCCGGCAATGGCGGCCTCGCCTCGATCGACAATGAGAAAGACCGCTTGAGATGGAGCAGCTATGTGCCGCCAGCCACTCGCTTGCACGGCGACGAAGGTGGGCTCGCGGAGTCTGTCAAGTTTGGCAAATTTCTTCTGGACTGGGAGGGGAAGGAATACGTGGTTTTCGTCGCTAATGGTCGCGACGGATCGGGGTCCTACCCTAGCGTCACCCACCAGTACGTTCTCTCGCCTTCTGTACAAGCGACCGATCGCTTGCTGCTGGCGGCGGGCAAGTGGACCAACGAGCTGCACGGCGAAGTCTGGGTGTTTGATGGAGGATACTGGCAGAAGAGCGCGGAGCTATGGGACAGCGTTTCAAAAGCAAGCTGGGACGACGTGATCTTGGACAAGGACATGAAAGACGCAATCCGCGGAGATGTAGACCACTTCTTCGACAGTCGCGATACATACGAGAACCTCAAGATCCCTTGGAAGCGAGGAATCATCTACTACGGTCCTCCGGGTAAGTCCACGCAAAGAGTACGCACACCATCAACACCCCTAACATAAACCCAGGCAATGGCAAAACAATCTCCATCAAAGCAACCATGCACGCCCTCTACGAGCGCAAGGCCCCAATCCCAACCCTCTACGTCCGCAGCCTCAGCTCCTTCGGCGGCCCAGAGTACTCCATCAACTCAATCTTCAGCCTCGCCCGCCGCACCGCACCCTGCTACCTCGTCTTCGAAGACCTCGATTCGATCGTGCAGGACAACGTCCGCTCGTACTTTCTCAACGAAGTCGACGGCATCAAGCGCAACGACGGCATCCTGATGCTCGGCTCGACGAATCACCTCGACCGCCTCGACCCGGGAATCTCCAAGCGCCCATCGCGCTTCGACAGGAAATACCTCTTCCCGAACCCCAACGAGCCGCAGCGCGTGGCGTACGCGCAGTACTGGCAGAAGAAGCTGGGGAGCAATAAGGATGTCGATTTCCCGGATGCGCTTTGCGGAGCTATTGCAAGCATTACAGATGGGTTCTCGTTTGCTTATATCCAGGAGGCGATGGTGGCGAGTTTGTTGGCGATTGCGGCGAGGAGCGGTCGTGACCATGAGAGCGAGGACGTTCCGAGTGGCGATGATGATTTGAACAAGTTGGTTTTGTGGCGGGAGATCAAGAAGCAGGTGAAGATCTTGAGGGATGAAATTGGAGACGAGGATGACCAGGCTGGCAATTCATTGCCGATACGGAAGCTAGTGCTGTGAGAGGTCTCGATGCATCATGAATCAACGGCATGTTAACGTAATACATATTCGCCATGCACAGTGTCTGTTCTACCCTTATTCCCGACAACTTCAACGACTATAGCGCAGTGCATAATCCTCATCGAACGGAATGTTCTTCTTCGGCTGATGAAGCCTCGTTGGTAGTAGCTCGTGATTGCATATGAGACTCTAGCGCGCACATCCGATTCTTCTTTGAAGTGACATACATATACAGTGAAACTTGGACTTTGAATACCATCGTAACCATTCAATACGTGAAGCATCAAAGTAATGTACACGGAACTAGCTGCGTTCGTCAAATCCGCAAAGCCAAGTGTCCTGCAAACGATCCCAAACTGCAAGGAGATGAAACAGCCGAGCCCTGAAAACAACAGTCCGGACAAGAAAAATGGGCAAGATAATCATGAAAAGGACAGGCAAATATCATCTAAAACGCCTGTTCTGGCCGTCACGGTCGTAATTCGTTGCCTCAAAGTGGCTCGTGCCGGGACTGGTTGGCTCTTCTGGCGAAAGAACAGACTGGATGCTCAAGCGTTGCTGTGTTTCTGGCGAATAGCGCTGCAAAGCGTAAGTCGAACTGCCAGACGAGATGGCTCCTAGACTCGACGCGACAGGCGCCCTCGCAGTAGCACCCTCGCCGTGAGCGTTCCCGGCTCGCGACACAGGTAGCGGTGGCTGGTACTGGGGCAGTGGGAGCGGCAGACTCCTCGAGCGCAAGTGCTCTTGGTGCAGACGCCCTTGTTGGCGACTGTAGGACTCGGACCAGGAGGCGCTGGGTCCGTGTCTGCTGGACGCTGAGATAGGAGCGATGTCGCCGATTTCGTCTGTGGCCTCCATATCAGGCTCGGAACCGGAACACAGCACAATGCCGGAGTCGCTGTTGTGGTCTGAAATACCTCGGTCTTCGACGCAATAGGCCTGGGCGTGGTGATCGGCCGAGGCTTTGCGCTGTGCAGTGCGAGCTGTGGTTTGGAGGAGCTTGACGCCTTTTTCCATACACTGAGATCGGGCGTTAGTCGTGCGTTGGGATGTGTTGGTTTGGTTCGAACTTACTTTTGCTTCAACAACGTTCCAGCGTTCACCGAGACGAGCGGCAAGTATCTCCCACATTTCTTTTCTGCAGGCAAGGTACTCTTGAGCGAGCAATTCGAGTTTCTGATTGTCCCAGTCGTCGACATGCCGACGCTCGATCAACCGCTCATGTCGTTTACGGCAGGCGTTTGCCGTCTTATTGGGAAAGTTCCTACTGGCAATTGGCTGCCAGTTGAGGCCCGATGCACGGGCACGTAGAAGGATCTCATCATCAGATGTGGACCAGATGGCAGCATTTCGTTGAGAGGCAGCGTTAGGTTGAGGGTATGGAGCGGTCGTCGACGCAGCAGAGTATGACATGGTGGGTTTTGCCTCTTTTGGCATGATCGGTAGGTTGTTGAGAAAGGGCATGTATGGCAGTGATCGTGAGAGTCGTTTGTAGTAAAGCCGTTGCAGTAGTCGAGTAGTCGAGTGACGCCAATGTATTCGTGAAAGTAGAAGGACGCTATCCACCCGTCACTGTACGTCAAGCACAGAGTAAAGAGGGACGGAAGGGAATTCGAATTATCGATTAGAAGCAGGATAGGACGCCGAGTACCAGACTGAGACGGGACAGGATGAAGGAAAGACTCAAGGAAACAAGGAAATAAGGAAAGAGAGAGTGAAGTAAAGAAATGAGGGCTGGAGCGGTCTTGTGTTGATGGCCTTTGTTGTTTCGCCTTACGGCAAGAAGACGGCCATCTTATACAAGCCAGACGGCCTTCTCCAGACCAGTTCCTGGCGCCAAAGTTTGGTGAAGTGAATCTGTACAGTACCTATTTCAGGGCGACATCCTCAGGCGCCAAAAGACTCTGAAACGAGGAGAGAGAGGTTTCGCTTCGACCATACTCATGGCTGCTATTCCAAGCTGGGCGTCTGTATGTGTTCTGAAACATCATCTTGGCCTCGGGGCCGGCGCTACTCCATACCGACCGCATAGCGCGGCCAGGTAGGTCGCTCAACGGTCTCTCGACGGCGGGTACCTGAATGGAGGAACGTCACTGTTAGCGAGATAAAGGTCTGACCTGCAGACCGCGGCTATCTGGACTATTATAGGCCATGCGGCGACTTTTCAGTGAGGCGGTCGCGAATGTGGATGCCGTGAGGCGCGCGCGAGAGGCTCGGGCGGCTAACTGAGCCCCCAAAATGGTATAGCTATTCTTGGACCATGCAGAAGCGACGAAGACGCGTGAGGAGGGTAGTCGCCAGCAGATATGGTCTCTAAGAGATGGCCATGCGCATAACAGATGGTGGTTGCCGCAAATATGGTAGTCTCTTGAAGGACACCAGTAATAATAATTCGCCATGTTCACCAGCGGTATAGTACCGCCTTGAGTCAAGCCGGATGGATCTGCTCGCTACTTCGGCATATCTCTGCAGAGCTTGTAAATTTGATGTCTTGCAGAAGCATGCCTTTGAATCACCATCGTTTCCTTGTTCATGTACGCGTGAAGAAAAGGTGTTGAATCGGTTGTTCTTCATCCACGAGGACTGCATCGCCAAGCCATGTGAGAGTTCACGACTACACCGGATTGGGCAGTGTGTTGTTTTAGCTTGCGACTTCGTGCTGAACACTTGCACCTACGCGCCAACACAGGTTATTTAGCAACATCCAGCATGGCTACCGCAGATCAGCCTATGGAAGATGCGCAGGTTCAAGAGCAAGATCGCTCGCCTTCGCCCGCGCCGCCTCCGCCTGTAGCCACCGCGCCCGGCCCACGCGCAACAGCCCTCCAGAAGCTATATGCCGATGCGATTGCGCACGTGTTGAAGACGTGCAGCTACAACAACTTCGCCTCGTGCTTCCCTACACCGGCGAAGGAGGTGCCTGGTAGCATCAAGCACCTCCATGAGCAATTCAATGACCGACTGGGCTCCAACATGCGCACCAATTTCGAGGACATTCTCACAGAGCGCAACGTGGTGCCCAGTCTCAATGAATTGGACGCCTTGATCGAAGATGCGAAGAAGCGCAAGGCGAAAGCGGAGGAAGAGGCGAATGGACAGCCTGTCCAGGCTCCGATTCCGTAAGATGGCTCCCTATGTCCGATCGCTTGACTTGTACTAACAAATTACTTCCACAGACCTCATGCCCTTCCTGCGCAACAATTATACCTTTCACACCTGGCACCCTCACTTTCACAACAATCGCAATCGCTCCAACTGCGTCAGGACGCACTACAAGCTGAGAATGCAGAGATCCTACAAAGAGTGCTGCAACAGAGGAAGGAGATTGAGGGCATAATGAAGGGCCTTGAGAATGTGGTCGCAGATCTTGATCAATCCGCTGCTGCACTGAAGCCGGAGGATATTGAGGAGCTCGTGAACGAAGCTCGCGAGGTGGACGAGGATATCCGATTGACTGTATGAGTCCTGGGCAATGTGCTATGCGAAAACGAAACTGGGATGGCTCGGTGTTGGATTATGGCGTTGTGTTTTTTTGATACCCCGAAAGTGGCCTCTCTTGTCTTTCTCAGCAATACCAATCGATACAATATCCGACACAATCGATCATCTTAAGACTGTCCTGTGTCTGGCGCTGAATCTTCTTCACATGTCTTTGATGCGCTATATAATGTTCCACAGCCTCGGCCCGTGTGGTGGTGATCCAGCGCGCTTCATCTCTGATAGATTGCCAAACACGTCTCCCTCTCGAAGTACCTACACAATAGCTATCACGCAACCAAACTATTGAATACATATACATCATGGCTAGCCAACCGCAAAAGTAAGCGCTTTTCACATCAGTAGCCCAGAAAAATGCCACTAACCTCTCGCGCAACAGCGTCTGGCAAAGCCGCTCCAAGCAACAAGCAGCCTCAAGAACACCCCAAAACCGCTCCAACACCGCATCGCCCTCTCCTGCCCAGCACTCGCAATCGAATCAGCCTCAGACCAAGCCAGCTCAGCAACCAGGCAACTTCTGGGCGCAACGCACCACTCAAAGCCGCGAATCCAGCAACGGACGATCAACCACAGAGAGCGCCGCGCCAACACCCACAGTCCCAGCTTTCAATGCAGCTGAAGTGAGAGCGTTCCTGGCTAGGGATACGCACGCTAGATACGCGACATACAAGGTGCAAGAGGCGCAGGGTGCTGTGAAGAGTGGCGCCTGGGGCGCGAGCAAGGGTGAGCCGTAGCAGCGGGCGCCTTCTTAAGGATTGGTGAGCTGATATTGGGATGCAGCGAACAACCAGTCGTTCTTTGGACAGCTGGCAAAGCAGGTCGCGACTATGGAGGGAGGCGGCTGAAAGTCTATGCCTCACGGTGAATGACTTTCAAGGATGGATTGGCGCTTGCTGCGCTTGACTGAAGAGTGATGTCTGGCTCAAGGCTACGGGAGGTGGAAGGATGTCCGTTGTAGGAGCGACGAGTCTCTCCCAAGGGTGGTTATACACAGGAGTGGGCACAAGCAACGACGACGACACCATTGTACAATGAAGGAGGCCGGACTCTCCTGGGAACGAGAGAGACGGTATTCAAAGCCCGCAATGATAATTGGGTACAGCCGTCTCACGTTACAGCATTGTGCGCGATGCATCTGTGTGGCAAGCATAAGAGGGACGGAACTACTGTCGCCATGGGCGCTTGTAAGATAGAGAACACTTGACCGCAATCCAGATCGGATCATTCAATTATTTCATAACGTTACTCATTCGTTTCCTTTCATTCATTGCAGAATCAGTGCACAACCGCACCATCGCCATGCTCGTTCGCAAAGATTGCAACGCCCTTCTCCTTGACGTCTGCCTTGCCTTCGGCACCAACAACGAGCTTCTCCATCTTCTCGAAGCCCTTGACGGCGTCACCATACTTCTCGAACACACCCTTCTTGTAGCCGTCAGCAATACGCTTCACAAACTTCTCCTCGTCCCAACGGCTGCCGATCAAGTCCTCGAAAGTCTGGCCCTCTGACCTCTCACACGCCCACACAGACTTGTACGCCGAACCGAGCGCGCACGCGTTGCCGCCGATATCAAGCTTGTACACGCCCTCAGTGGAGCCGAGAACTTCGCCGCAGAGCTGAGCAATAGCTGGGTTGGCGCTGCCGCCTCCGACGAGGTAGACTCTCTTGGGCTGAGGCGGGAGCATGGCACCGGTCGCCTGGTCCGGTTCAGGCTTGAGCAGATTCTGCGAGCGGAGGCGCAGAGAGAGCATCTGTGATTCGACAATGTTCCGAGCATCGTCTGGCGAAGGGTCGGCGGGGAGCTCCTTGAGCTCGCCAGTCTCAGGCTTGTAGCCGTATCGCCACTGGCCGGCGCGAACGTTGGGGACGATTTCTGGCCGGGGGAAGTAGAGGCCGAGACGCATGTCGGAGGCGTCATCTTTCTGCGAGAGAGGTGCGGTGGAGAGCGCGGTATCGTTGAATGTGTCCCAGTTGGTTGGGTGGGTTGCTGATGAGTTGAGGGAGTCACGGATGTGCTCACGCGCAAGGCCACCGTTCTTGTAGCACAGCATGAACATGTAAAGGCCAGCGGTCGTCGGGTGGTTCATGAAGTGGTAGGCAGGATCGGGCTTGTAGGCCGGTGTGCTCATCAAGAAGGTGGTGCTCGTGCCGAGTGAGACCATAGCATCGGAAGGTCGCAGTGGCAGGGCAAGGATGGTTGAAGGGTTATCGCCAGTGAATGCGATGACTCCAGTGTCCTTGCTGAAGCCGAAGCGGTTGACGAAGTACTCGCTGATGTTGCCAAAGATTTTGCCACCATCTTCGTGGACGTGGCCGAGCTTCTGCTTCAGGTCTGCTGCACCATCTTTGCCACCAGCAGTCAGAGCCAGTAGGTCATCGTGCCAGTCGCCCTTGTTGATATCCCACAGGTTCATGCCAGTGACATCGCTGATGTCGATGGGAGCTACTTTACCCAGGAAGACGGAAGCCAAGAAGGAAGACACGAGTGAGATGCGTGAAACATTGGCGTAGTGTTCCGGGTACTTGGTCTTGAAACGCATGATCTGAGGACCGCTGAATCTCTGAGTACTTTGTCAGCTTGCTCAACGAGATCTGGACACAGGTATACTTACGTGGTGAGCCTTGCTACCGGTGACCTGCGCAAGAGTCTCGGGGTCCTTAAGCTGCACGTCGAATTTGTCACACTGCTTCTGTGTGCTAGCATCTTGCCAGTTGGGGCTGTGAGGGTGCGCGAAAGCGCTCTTCTGCTCGTTCGACAGCTGCTCCAAAAGAGTCTTGTTCGAGTCGAGGCTTGACAGAAGGCTCTCTGCCTCTTTCGACCAGAAGACAGTTCCGTGCTGCATACCGGCACCAGAAAGACCCTTGATCTTGCTGAAGTCCACGCCCTCGTCCTTAAGGCGCTGCAGGACTAAATCAACAGCTTCGAGCCACATTGCAGTGGGTGCGAAGACCTCGCCCTCGCTCGGGTTTGTAAGCACACCTTTGGTGATGCCATACTTTGAGCCAAAGTCGGCGTCGAAGTCAACCTTTGCCTCGTGCTGATGCTTCAAGTCGGAGTTGACGACAATACCTAGTCGAGGTTAGTTCTAGGTTCGAGCATAAGAGGCAACGTAGGTCTAACACTTCAATTGCTGGGTTGAGAGGTCAAACCCCTAAATCGTCTTATCTTAGCATGCTCCAAACACATGTGACAACCGATTCACTGCCTACCATGTACAGGTTGTCGCTGCTCGCCATCGTGATAGTTTGTGAGACGACCCAATGCGTTGAGGAAATTGTGATAAATGCTATGGAGAGATAGAAAGACAGCCGTGTAGCAGTAAAACAGCAAATTATTCGTCACCTCTTACACATATCCCCAACAAATTCATAGACGTCTCCCAAAGGCTGATTTTAGGCGTGACGTCTGCGTGGATCCCGACTACGGACGACTAGGAGCTCGAGTCGGCCAGAGCACGGATGGGCACGGATGGTTCTGCTCCAATTATCCCGACTAAACGGCTCCACCATCTTTGTTTCCCGGCTAAATCTTGGACGAGACGTTTGCCTCGCGGTCTGGCTTCAAAGTCCGTGCTATCCGCCCTGCCGCTGAGAAATCAGTACGGAGTTTGAATATGAACCGCGAGGTTGCGTACTAGGAGTATCACGTGTCCAAGTGTGAGCCTCCACAGCCTCTATCAGACAAGTGTCGTGAGCAAGTATGAGAGCAAATACTCGCTCGCAATACTTTCAGCATTTTGGCTATAAAGTAGAGTCTGTGCCCCTTTCCATAATGGCGTCTTACGCTCCTGTGCTGGCTAGACCTTGGGCCTTCAAGATCAAATCACTTGTGTGCAGAGTCATTGTCAAAGCAAACTCTTGCCTTTGCACCGATGAGAGCAGGACACTGCACACCCGAATTCGCAAGGTTCGCCACGCAGGAAATACTTGCAACCCCTTCAAACCTCTCAAAGGTCTATGTTGTCAGTTGGAAGGCCGGAGTCCGACGATACGCCCTTTCCTGGTTGCAGCCCTGACAGATCGCATCGCAAACGGAGACACTATCCAAGGTCCCGAACATCTTGCATAATGTAGCACGAGCAAGATGCCATATATCATGCAGGCTCGACTTCGCTGCAAAAAGCACCTTCGAGAACGAGCAACTGACACGTGGAAGGGCCGGCCAGGCTGACTGGAGGTATTTAGTGCTATCGACGTGTTCAAGGCACTCCCCTTGCCCCGAGAGCATTCTTCGTATCTACGCTGCCACAACTACCTGCCTCAAGTAGGCTGGTTGCCAAGATTATCCATATGGAAACACCACGAGTCCGAGAAATACCAAGGCCTGTCCCCGCAACGGCTCCGCTTGACAGACTGGTCGACATCTAGAATATCGCAAACATCAATGTGATACTTTGCGATTCTTGGTGCTGTACAATTTAGACGAACGGAGATTGAGATCGAATACATATAGTAGAAGATCCAAATGTCTGGCCTTCGCTTTTCTATATGCCTCTGCAAGAACCCCTACGGAACTCTGGTAAGGTTGTCGCCAAGCTGATTGCTATCAAGGTCCAAGTATCTTGCCTGCTTGGGTGGCATTGGCCAAGAGTTGTTTATCAGCTTCACAGTTCATACCACCTACGTTTTACTGCAGTTCGAGCGGCTCGAATGGATACGCCCAAGTCTTGGATCTTGAGAGACTCATCAGCTCTCCCAATCACGAAAAACGGCGCGGTAACTTGCCCAAGCCACGGGATGTCGCCATCCATATTTAAATGGCATACATACCCCACGAATCTGAGCTCTCCAGATCTCGTAGTTTGAGTATCCAACACATTATCAATCCCATTCGACTTTCTTCACCATGGTTCATGTCCGCTCGATTGCGGCTCTGTGCTCTACGCTGATAGGCGTGAGCAGAGCCGCTGGCCAAGGTTCCGCTGCGGATTATGCTGATGGTACAGTCCATGCTCGTATCATGGGCATCAAGATGGTAGAGCTTCGTTGTTCAGCACAGAAAGAATCTTGACTAATGTTCGGCGTAGGCTCAATGGGAGGCAGAACTTGAAGCAGGCTTGATGGATAGCTCGAGATACCCTGAGTTGGGTTACACGCCTTGCGAGAATGGCTTTGCAGCTGCCATCCCTGGCGACACCAACAACACTTTCAGGTGCAACAATGTAAGAAATTTTGACTAAGACTATGTATGAATGCGAAGCTAACACCTCGATGAAGATCGATCTCTACCACTTCCTCTCCCACGCCGATCTAGGCAGCGACTACGCTCGTGGATCTTCAAGCTGGGGATGGACGTCTGAAGATGGCCGCGAGTTTGTTGCGATTGGCCAATATGACGGCACTGCTTTCGCCGAAATTAGCTCTGAGGGAAAGCTATTGTACCTTGGTCGTCTTCCTCAGTACGATGATGAGGGCTCCAATTGGAGGGAAATCAGAATCCTTCGCGACTATGCTGTCGTTGGCTCCGAAGCCATTCACCACGGAGTCCAGATTTTTGACATGAAGAAACTGCTGGCCTTGGACCCGGCGAGCCCTACGAACTTCACACAGGCTGATCTCACCGGACACTGGGACGAGCTTCCCGTGGGCCGCACCCACAACATCGTTGTCAACGAGGAGCTCAACTACGCCATTGCAGTTGGATCAGTGGGCGGCAATGCGACCATCAGAGTCAGAGGCGATCTTCCCTGCCGTGGTGGACTGATCTACCTAAATATGACCGACCCGAGTAACCCGTGGTCACCTGGTTGCGCGGCAGGCGACGGCTACGTTCACGATGCAGAATGTCTGGTCTACAGAGGTCCTGACAAGAGATACGAAGGCCGTGATATCTGCTACGGATACAACGAGGATACCATTACGATTTACGACGTTACGGACAAGGTCGGCAACACCACCAACATCATTTCGATCACAACATTCCCAGGAGCAGAGTACGTCCATCAAGGTGCTGTCAATGATGTCATGAACCAGGAGTACCTATTCATGGACGATGAGTTCGATGAGCGCGATGCCAAGGTTGGGCCAATGACGCAGGGTCTGCCTACCACTCACATCTTTGACATCCGCGATCTTGAGCACCCAGTATACACTGGCAACTACGCGGGTAAGACTCGCTCTATCGACCACAACCAATATGTTATCGACGGGTACCTCTACCAATCCAACTACGGTAACGGCCTCAACGTCGTCGACATCTCTACCGTCAAAGAAGACCCCACTGGCGCAGGCATGTGTGAGGCTGGCTTCTTTGATGTATACCCAGAAGATGACGAGAACGAGGGTGGTGGAACTGTTGCTTTCCTTGGATCCTGGTCCTCCTACGCCAACTTCAAGTCAGGCTTTATTTTCGTGCACACCATCGAGCGTGGTTCATTCGTCGTGAAGATGACCAGCAAGAAGTGCCCGAGCCCTCCAAAGTGCAAGAAGGTCGATAGCTGCCTCAAGTCTCTACAGAAGAAGGGTGAGGAGAGCGAGAAGTTCTGCGGGAAGTTCCTTGTCAGGCAGAATGATGACAAGAGTCTTGTGCCCGACTACGCTAAGAAGTCTTGTGGTGGAAAGGGCAAGGGCAAGGACAAGCCCAAAGGAAAGAAGAACGACTTGATCGCAAATGTCAGCAGCGCTTGCGCCTGCATGCCGACAACCACTGTGCCGGAGCTGCCAAGGACTACAAGCCGACCTGCACCACCGACTGTGCTGCCGCCAAAGGCTTAAGTGACCGACTCGGACCGATTAAAAGTCTGTCTTTGAATTGGAACGTGTCAGTAGATATCAGCTGCCAGTTCTAAAAAGAAAACTTCTACATGATCATTGAAGCCAACATGTAAGGAAAAGTCCAGAACTCCCACGCAACTCATCGCGATTGTCAATGACACTACAAGATGGCAGCGACCAGGATATTAGCGAACTCCTATCATTTGTGTTTGCTGAAGAAGGCTAATACAGTAGTACACGCAAATCGCAGCGGTGGCGAGATAACTCAGGCTATTGCGATTGATCTTTTGTCTCAATTGTGTTTGCACTCACACAATCAATTGATAAAGAAGTCCAAAGCAATTCCATCTAGCACCTCAATTGGCAAACATTGACGATGAGGTCACTGAACTACATGAGCACAAGGCGGCAGTGTCAGACGCCATAGGACCTGTCTCAAACAACATCACATGACTACTATTGTGGGCTTTCATCAACAATGACTAGAGCGCTTGCATGAATTGTCACCAACTGTCCATCTGCCATTGAATATCGCCAACGAGACTCCTTTAAAACTGAGTGGCATTTGCTAACCTTTGCAGACATTTGCAGCAACTACCGAACCACAGCACGATGACCGACTTCACTCTCTCGACCCTCGATAGAGGCGCCCCACGCACGTACATCCGCTACGCCTTGACCTTCGCGTGCAACGCCGACCAGTCCGCCGCTGCTACCGAGAAACTCCAGAAAGCTACAAAGAGGCTCGTCAGTGAGATACCGATGCTCGCCGGAACAGTCACAACGAGTGACCAACAAAACCCAACCATCGCCGTTACACTTCGGCAAGTACACGACTTCAAGGCAACCATCGCTCACCCGCAGATCGATGACCAAAACTACACAATTATCCGTCGCCACGGCTTCGCGCCGAGATACATATCCAGCATCGGGTACACACCGCTCGCAGATGATCCCATCGGAGACACAAATGCCTGCTGCGCCATACAAGCAAACTTGATCGATGGCGGACTTGTCTTGGTCATCTACCTACATCACGCACTCGCCGACATCGAGGGTGTGGCTACGATTATTCGCTTGATGTCTGAAGGCCTTCCTTCGCGTGAGCTGAGTGAGGAGTCCCTGGAGTCGGAGGCGACGACAGTATCTCAAGCTCGCTCTCGTCTTTCGAGCGGCACTGGCATTTCCAGTTTTTTTGCGTCGGCGCGCGACGTGCAACGACGACAACAACTGAGCTTGCATCAGGCAGGTTTACAGAGCGATCGTAATACACCAGTGAGTGAGGGCGTCAGTCTTGGTGCAGACGCAGCTGTCACCTCTGCAGCCATCCTCCGCTTCAGGCTCAACATCATCAACCAGACCGCCGAGATGATCAACAGGCGCCGTTTGCTTAGAGACCCAGAGACAACCGACAAGGTCACTCCACGCGACGTCCTGGTCGCCATTCTGTGGCGAGTCTTCGTTCGCGCTCGCTGGGCCAACGGCACTCGAATCACTTCGCACTCCTCAGTCTCGTTCCCCGTCGACATCCGCCCCCACCTAGTACCAGCACTCGAACCTCACTGGATGGGCAACGCGGAAGCCACAGCCATCGCGATTAATGACACGGTCATACTCATGGGAGGCTACGATCTGTCTTACATCGAGCACACCGTCGACATCGTCCACGAGTCAGCCAGATATGTCTCCACAGATGTTCGTACACGTTCTCGAATCGAAATGATCAACGAGAGCACGAGCGCGCCAGATCCACTGGAGACTCAACTCATCGTTCACGATTGGACGCCTGTGCCTATGATGCTGGAGCAGGAGATGGATCTGGGCTTGGGGCTTGGGCGGCCGGATGCCATCAGGAGAGTTGGACGGAGCTTCGGCGTGAACGAGATGGTGCTGTTGCCGGAGGACCACCAGGCTCAGGCGTGGGATGTGCAGGTTGAAGCACGCGGTGGCTGCATGACGAGGATCACGGGAGATGAAATGCTGGGTAAGTTCTTGTGGAGCGTGGCTTGTTAGTCGGTGGGAGCGGCATGAACGAGCTGCCGGAAGATCATCAAATGCAGACTTTGGGCGTTCATAATTTAATTGCGCCATAACCAGGTGCCGGACATGACGATTGATGGGCTGGTACTTGGAATCTTGTGCAGCATAGCTCAATACCTTAGCCACTGAGAGTGCCTTTGTCGTCAGCACTGGTACGTGGGCATTTTGGGACGATGTCTGCATCGAATTGTCGTTCAGTTGTAGCGAACGGCTTCCGGTGGTAGCATATTTGTTCTACGCCTTGTCAACGTCTGTCATTGTTGTCCTCTCTGTGCAAGTTCATATGGGTGTTGAGCTCACATTTAAAGACAGAAGTTCACGTTCACATAGCCACCATAGAGCTCGAAGCCCACAATACTAACCATAACACCACACGTGGCCGATGGAACCAATCGCGCAGAGCCAACGATCTGAATACAGCAATCAGACGACCGGATCAAATCAAACTGTCAGATATCGCTCGTTCAAGAAGGCATAGATTGGTTGGAGTGCTACCATGCAGATTTCTGATTGCCCCAACCCGAACCCTACGAATTTTCCAATCGCTCATCCACGTGTGGATCTCGACACATGCACTAGTAGACCCCAGCGGCCATGATGGCGGTGTCTGCATGGTAAGATAGACTGAGTGGAGATCCGGTGATGGTATCTGCGCGTGATATGACCTATATTTGATTGGAGAAGCAATTAGACTCAGACAACCCGGGCAGCCATCGTAGATAGACGTATTAATCGAGTCAGTGCGTGGTCTCTCTACGCCAGAAGAATGGTAATGTCACCCGTAGAAAGATTTACAGGAGTGAGAACATGTATCGTAATATAAGCTATGTATATTACTACCAGACATAAGTATTGAACACTAGATGCACATATGCTTGTAGCATATGTAGACTTATGACGGCGCTTAATATAGCGAAGCAGTGCAATGGCATCTTGAGCTTCCAATGGGCACAATTTTGCGATGGTTTCACCTACCGCATTTCCAGTTGGTCAAGTTCGGTATGCTACTATCGTCAAAAAGGTAAGTTGCCGACCTTTAGGCATGTCTCGGAATCGCAGTGGCTGGTACAACTTGGATGCCGAACAAGCGACGCCTGCCACTGGGATTAACGAACGCAATCGTCGCCAACTCCGCCGACCACCTGCAATAATCAGATCACGATCAGGAATCATATCTCAGGCTACAGTATGTAGATCACGACGGTCACGCCAGACCATCACGCCTCACGTGGGGGATCCCACAGCAACACAGCATTGACCGATGCCACCACACCTGCCACTAGGCATTATTTGAATGCCCTCAACCCTCTGTCATGCAGCTCCCAGCCCATCACGCGGCCAGCAAGCGAACGTCGAAACGCCATATTTCGTATGCAATATAAATCGCTTGCGCCGCAGCCGAGCGCGCAGGCGTGATTCGTGAAGAGGCACCGAGTCGCGGGAGGGCCAATGGTGGTGGCAGCGTGCCTGAGACCTCCAGAGAGGGGGAAGTCACGCTTCATGTAGGCGGTCAGATCGATTGTTTAGAGCACGCACACAGCTGCGTTGTCAGTCTGGTAGGATGAGGCAGTTCGTGGGCCGGATCTCTTTGGCGATTCGCGCGTGTCGGCTAACGGCAGGCCGATTAGGGAAGCTTGCGTTCCTTGTTTTGTAATATCGGCTGGCAGCCTATGACGCCCACAATCATCATCGACATCTGACGAAGCGTGCGTTCCCGGACTCCGGCGTCGTCTGCGAATGCGAATGTTGCAGATGTCGACCATCCGTGGATTTCACGATGACCAGACTTCGATGCTGGGTACCGCCTCGAATGGCAGAAGGGATTTTGAGCGGTACGATGGGGGGACGTGGTACATGGCTACCTGTCGATGGATGGATGCGAGATCGTCGGCCGCCGGTGACAGAAGCTCGCCGTGGCATCCCTGCAGTTGTTGTTGTTCTCTTTGCGGGGAAAGGTAGGAGCTTAGCTTGAGCACGGGCGGGCGTGGCGTTAAGTGAATCTGAAGCTGCATCTGGCACATCTGGAACATTTGCCTGTGCGAGGACGTCATCAGATGGCTGAGGGCGAGAGCGAGCATGGCACTGTTGTGAGCGACAGAAGCATGCCTGCGGTAGTCGACGGAAAACAGAGGGATGTCTGTGCCAATGGATAGACGCCCGCGACGATTTACCAAGTGCCAGCAGCATCAGCATCAGCATTATCATCATCATCATCAAGGTCGTGCACAGCCTGGCAAAAGGATGCCACTGTTAGCAGTCCTGATACTATTTCCCGCCAGCCACTGATGCTTTGTTGCCGCGCACGCTAGCATAGCACGTACGCCCCTGCGATCCTGCGCGCATCGCGATCGTGATGCGAGCGCCAGCAACCAGCACATGCTCTGGTGCGACTCCCCGCTTCAGCTAGGCGCCAGTGCGCAATGCCATGCCTACCTACCTACTCTTCTACCACCACTTGTACCTGCTCTTCTTCCCTTCCTCCACCACCTCTCCATCAACACCACTACCACCACCACCACCACCACCACCACCACCACCACCACCACCACCACCACCCAGCCAGCTAGCCATCACACTACGCTGCCTTCATCATGATTGTCGACCCTGTCCAGGCCTTTGCCACGGCCACCTCTGGTCTGCTGGCCTCCAGCTCTGTTGCTCCTCTGCCCACCGTCGTGCCCTCGCTCCCCGAGTATGAGAAGGCCACCGACACTGGCAACAGGACCCTCTGGTACGTTAACACTTGACAGCTGCAATGAGACCGAGTGGAGCTCGAAGCAGCTTTGCCAATGCACCTGCCAACAGCTTCAGAGCGTTGGTACAACTATGGTCTATCACGACGACGAGAGCTCCATACAGCCGATTTGCAGCAAACATCACCCGCAATCCATCCACAATCACTAACACTCATCACAGGGTTGTCACCGTTGTCATGGCTGTGTCCGCGCTTGTCTTCTCCATCATGGCCTGGAACATCCCCCAGGTAAATACCTCATTCTCTACCTTCTACCCGAACTACCGCTAAACACATACCCTAGTCCAAGCGTCTGTACCACATCCTGACCACCTTCATTGTCACCTTCGCCGCTCTCTCCTACTTCGCCATGGCCAGCGGCCACGGTATCGGCTACCACCACACCACCGAGGAGCAGCACCACAAGCACGTTCCCTCCACCCAGCACGACATCTACCGTCAGGTCTACTGGGCCCGTTACGTCGACTGGACCGTCACCACCCCTCTTCTGCTCCTCGACCTTGCGCTGCTCGCTGGTCTTCCCGGTGCCAACATCCTGATCGCCATCGTTGCCGACATCATCATGGTTCTCACCGGTCTCTTCGCTTCCTTCGGCTCTGAGCAGACCGCCCAGAAGTGGGGCTGGTACACCATTGCCTGCGTTGCCTACCTTGTTGTTGTCTGGCAGCTCGTCTTCCACGGCCGCAACGCCGCTGCCGCCAAGGGTGGCAAGGTTGGCAACTTCTTCGCTGCCATTGGTGGCTTCACCCTCATCATCTGGACTGTCTACCCCATGTAAGTTTGCCTTGATGGAAAAATGATTGAAACCAACCAC
Organism: Cladosporium cucumerinum; assembly: GCA_023634325.1. Lineage (NCBI taxonomy): Eukaryota > Fungi > Ascomycota > Dothideomycetes > Cladosporiales > Cladosporiaceae > Cladosporium > Cladosporium cucumerinum. Next base: position 1,524,969 of record JALDQA010000002.1, read on the forward strand.
TAACACGATTTTCAGTGTCTGGGGTATTGCTGACGGCTCCCGCACCGCCACCGTTGACCAGGAGATCATCGCCTACGCCGTCCTCGACATCCTCGCCAAGCCCATCTTCGGTGCCTGGCTCCTTTTCACCCACCAGAGCATCCCCGAGACCAACATTGAGATCGGTGGCTTCTGGAGCGAGGGTCTCGGCAACCAGGGTGCCATCCGCGTTGGTGACGACGACGAGGGTGCCTAAATGTATCGCCCAGGCGTACACAGCACAACCTGATGTACTATCAGGTGCAGATGAAGGCTAAAGAACCATCGGATCAGAATGAAAGTGAGGTGATGAGTTGTGGATGGAGTGATCCTGAAATGATTGGAATGACCTGAAGCTCTATGAGAGATAGCAAGATATCCTTCGAGCGATTGACGTGCCGACTTTAGTTCTCCCCAGTGGGAACGAGTTGATACGATTTGTAAATGCTACAGGCACTTAATGCATAATGCGAGTGTGTCGAACTTGATTATCATATCCTACCTTTCCTGTCTCCATTCTCCACAGCATTTTGTGCATGTTGTTCGTCTTGTGTTACAGCCGTTGCGCTCAAGTCTGTGTGCGGTCTCTCAGTGGCAGATAGTATGTTCTCAAATCTCCTAGTCAGATGGTACTTTCGCACGAGATTCAGAGATACAGAGGCGACGTGGACAATGTCCTGATGGCGAGCACGCTCCTAGATACGCCTATAGCTTATGCTAAAAGCATAGTGGGATGTTGAGTAAGCTATAATCAGTGCTCGAGTCGTAGATAAACTTGAGTGTGAACTGTAAATACATCAAGGTATCGACCAGTCCGTGTGGGGACAACTCCGGGCATGGCACATCTCTCAGTAACCAGGTATGTTCCCAGGTATGTGCATCGAAACATCGAATACTATGTAGAACAAGTCAACACCTTGACAGCATCCTCAACCATTCTAAGAACCACTGCAGTGTGGTATAAGAAGCATGGTTGCCGTGTTACGCGCCGGCCATGCAAGCATGCAAGCATGCTTTCGTCTCGCCAGCCTCCGCACGTTCCAACGCCCCCGCATCATACATGGGGTAACAAGCAGGGTTCGAGCTTGTCAATAATGGTCAGCATGTCTGAAGCTGTTGTTGTCAAGGAAGCAGCTCTACAGCCAGCCCCTCTTCGTCGTCTACAAGTACCTAGGTACTAAGCGAGCTCTGCGAATAAGCAAAAGAGACAGTAGATCACCCTGCTCGCATTTGAATCGGCTTTAGCCGCACGTCTGCTTCAACTAAACGTTTCATCTCACATCAGAGACCAACAGACTCACTTTTCGAGCTTGCGTGTACTTACATACCTGAGCAAGCTAGCTGCCTTAGCAACCGTGATCGCATCTTCACCGCTGCTTGCACGCGAACCAACTCCCAAACTCCAAACCCACATCACATTAGCTCGCTCCCAGGACCTCCTTCCTCACGCAACAAAGCACTAGACTTCTACTCAGAACATTGACAACAAACACTCCAACTCTCCACAACCATACAAACCCTTGATCACCACAACCATGGCCGAACGCACCCCTTCCATCACCTCTCCCTCTCTCTCCGAGGGCGTCGACATCTCGCCCATCTCCACTGCCGACCGTCGCAACAGTCTCGAGAAGCACTTGCAGACCCGCCCCGACGAACAAGACCTCAAGAACCGCCACATTCTGCTCGACACAAACACTGCACCGGCCCTGCAAGCAAGACAGCTCGAGCTCGAGAGGCAGCGTGCGACGGACAATCTGAGGAAGGGCTTGGAGAAGAGGCCTGAGAGGGGAGAGCTGGTCGAGCGTAAGTGCTACTTCTCTTTGTTGCGTGGGCGGCTTGTTCCTTCTCATGCTGCTGCTGTCAGTTGAGAACATGATCATCTTCCGTATGGTGGAGTGAATCCACGCTCAACTTTCTGCCTCATGCTATATCACCTAGACGCATCGGTCGTCGCTTCATCTGTGATGCCATCTTGGCACTCCGGGACCTCTTCTCTTGACGCGCCACTAAGACCACTCTACTGACACAAGTGCAGGCAACATCCTGCCCGACAGCACGGCCGCTCCATCCCTCCAGGGACACCAAAAAGACCTGGAAAAGCACATGAGGGCCGACAGCCTTGACAACAAGCTTCAGAATCGGCCAAAACCGGACGAGCTTGTTAATAAAGGCATCCTCCACAGCCCTGTCGAAGAGTCCTAAATGATCGGCTCGGCGATATATGGGGTTTCTTTAAGGTAAGAGTTGGAGGGTGTCCACGGTGCGTGCACGCGCGCGGAGGAGGCGTGTGGGCTTGTGGAGGAGCAGCCATCAGCCATACCCGATGAAATGACGATGACGATATGGGGAGGTTTGGAGGTGTTGATGCCGGACCGATTAAGAAATATCCCTCATGAGCCGTGATTTTTTTGCCGTGCAAAACGTAGTGACTTGCAAGCTGCTATTGAAGTTCTTGGCTCTTGCTTGCGTGAGCTTTCTTCCACCTCTCGCCACGTGAGCCGCGCTGCCTGCCTGCCTACCTAAATGACATCGATATCGAAATTCCAGCTTCATGTTACAATCACATGTAAGGTACTCTCTTCACTCCTATGACAAAGTGCACAAGCTCACGCCACTGAGAGTGTCCATTGCCGACGCACTATTACATGAGATATTGATAATGAATGCCAGCAGAAAGGGCCGCTGTCCACCTCATCCGCGGTCACGGCATCTGCGATTGGCCACTGGCCCAGACCACTTACCCTACATTTCCCGACCTCCGCAAAGATTGATATTCCATGGGGGACGGGGTCAACACCCCGGAGTACTGCCACCATTTTGATTGCGGTGCAACCAGTCCCTCGTGGTCCCGACACTCTCCACTCGGCGCAACTGGCAGCGAAAGATGCCGTAGCCAGGCGTTCTTTAGCCGTCGTACGGCGAGTATAAGTGTTCACGTCGCCGCTCCCTTCAAAGACGACGCTTTTTGCCGCCTGCTTCTCTCTTTCGGCTCTCCTACCCATACAAGCGGCTCTGCCACGTGAGCTGGCGCCCGCTGACGCCCGGATTATTGTCGGTTCGGCCTCACTCGGACTCTCTCGCCTCGATGCCAACGATTTCGCAGCCTTTGTGCGCTGCTAGCTAGCCGCACTCGCCATCGACCCATCGCCATGGGGTGAGACGCGCTGGGCCTCACTGAAAATTCGCTCTCTCTCGCTTGGCCTGGATATCGCGTAACGGGAACAGGCCCCTTTTTTTTCTTCTCCTTCCTTTCCCGCCGTGTTTCAACAACATGCAGCGGCGTCCGGACAGCCTTGCTGCTACGCAGCGACTGAGGCTTGCGCACGACTACTGTACGTACCGTGAAGACGCGTGCTAGACTGCAGATCGCTGCATGGCAGAAGAGCGGCAGAGAGGTACTGCAGGCACGTGACTCGGCTGGACGTCACCTTTTGCGTGCTTTCTGCATGGCTCTGCGTCCTCTGCGCCTCACCGCTGAGCGGCACCGGACACACAATCTGTGTTCGATCTTTCGACGGGCTGCTTCTAGCGCGAACGCACGCGTCAACCTTCGAGTCGGGCCGAAATGGAAGCACGCTAAAGCTTCCATAGGGCTGAAGGCCCTCGCCATTGCGTACGGGAAGCGACGGCCAACAGAAAATAGAGTACGCTGGCGCCCTCTAGACATGCGCTTGTGCCTCTGGGTGGCATGGGTAACTCGTCATCGCCGGTTATCGGTGGCTCTTCCTTGCTGTTTACTGCGCCTTCTTCGCGCTCGTGGGTGGCCTGCCAGCCCCAACGAGATACGCGCAGAGTTTCGCTGCGTTCCTGGCGACATGCGAGATCTGAAATCCAAACCGTAAGGTGGGCCTATGCGTTGGGAGGCCATTACGGCCACCCAATCTAACGCCCCGTTTCCTTTCCGCACCTCTCCTTGTTGTTGTCGTCGCCATCGCTCGCCGCAAGCCACATCCCCAGTCCCTTCTGTCTGGCCACTTCTCTGCACCGCGAATAACATACTCTCTTCACCCTGCCTTACCTCCCTGCAGAAGCTAGCCCTCCCTAACCCTCTCGAGACTGACGCTGGCGCTGCGCTTGCGCGAGCTTCACATATCTGCATTCCGTACCGCACGGACTGCGACGATCTTCGCCGGTGTCCAACCGCATGGCTAAAATGTTACTGTCCAACCTGTCGTCAGGACCTCTCGAGGTTTCATCACCCAGAGGCATACGACGCTCGCCGACGACCATGCCTGAGTCATCCTCATCTACCACACCACCGATCATCAAACGAGCTTGTGACGCCTGCCACCGAAGAAAGGTCAAGTGCATTGGCGACGGATCCCGACCTTGCAAGAACTGCAACTCTGCCGGCCTGACATGCACCTATAACGCAATCCCACAGAAGAAGGGCCCCAAAGGAAGCCGGGCTAAGGTCATCTCTGAACTCCGCGAGAACCAACGACAGTCTCAGCTTGCTGCCGCTCAACAGCATGGCTTCGAAGAGGCCCCTCACTCTCCGGCGTACCTCCGCAAGGCTGGACTATTATCCATGGAGATGATCACCGCATGCGTTGATTACTTCTTCGCCAACATGTACCCCACACAGCCTATCCTACACAGACAGAAGGTCGGCGAAACCATTGGCCAAATGGAGCAAAGCGTCGAGGCATATTGTCTTGTCGTCTCACTCTGCGCATACATGATGATCCAGCCAAACATGAACTTGCCGGCTGGAGCGTTCCACGATCTGGAGATCCAACCCCAGCCTAGTTTGGAGCTTGGCCAACTATTACTACAAGAAACCCTCCGGGTCCGCAAGGGGTATGACTACGTCGAGACGCCTACCATCTGGACAGTGATCACCTCATTCTTCCTATTCGGCAGCTATTTCTGCCTTGACAAGCACAACACCGCTTGGTTCCACATCAGAGAAGCCACCACACTTGCACAGATTATGGGCATGCACGAAGAGGCTCACTACACATTAAGTCCAGACGTCATCGAGGAGTCGCGCAAGCGCCGCCTGTATTGGCTCCTGTTTGTCACCGAACGTGCTTACGCACTCCAGCAGCACCGTCCTTTGACGCTGCAGGCTACCATCAACCCGCCCAGATTGGACGAGGACCCCACAGAGACTGTTGAGCTCAGCGGATTCATCCACCTTGTCAACCTCTTCAGGCCATTTGACGATACATTTGTTGGTCTTTGGAACAAAGCAAAGACTGGTTGCACGACAGAGTGGCTCGCGAGACTGCAGCAACAACTTTCTGAAGCTCTACCAATCTATTTACAAAGCACAGAAAGCCAAGCTGTAGACCTTCGATGCTCACAACAATGGCTACGGACGATGGTCTGGCAGCTGTCTATCAGCCACGGCTACCTGTCGTCAGCCGCTAATGACAACGCTATGAGCTTCAGATACCCCATTGAAATCTCAAGGGATCTGATCACAGCTACGTCCGGTTTTACACAACAGTCGATGGAGGTCCACGGTATTGGTCTTATTGAGAAGCTGTTCGATGTGGCCTGCACACTCACAGACGTCATGTCTTGCGTGCCATGTGAACAGCACACATTCGAGTATGGTCCGCGTGACTATCTCAACCAGCTCATGAGCCTCATCTCCAGCCTTCGTGGTGGCCAACAGCGTTACATGCCTCTTTTGCTTGCAAAGGTCAACGAAGCCATGCCCCAGATGCCGACACACGGATACTCGATCCCCATGGGCCCACCTTCTCGTCTCGGAATGGATGACTTGTACGACAGCGGAAGCCAAGGTCACGCCCACAGCAGCACAGCAAGCACACCTTTCGGTAGCCCTCCAGTAAGCTCTACGGCTGCCAGCATGGTGGGCTTCGCACAGGATCACTCTTACCCACCCGTCAGCTCCGGCTACACTGAGATGCCACCAGTTTCGGCGCCGATGGCCATGTACCAACATGAACTGCCCTCGGCTGCTCTCAGAGGATACCCGACATCGAATCCCATCCAAAAGTACGATGGCACTGGTTGAAGCTTCAATGCATTAAGGATGCGATGAACTAAAAAAAGTACTTAGCTGCCCGAAGGCTATGGCTCGAGAGGAATTTACAGCGCCGCTGGCGAGGCAATCAGCGCCTCGCAGCGTGCAGTTTCATCGAGCAGAGGTCGTCACCTAGCTACATGAGATGTCTGATCTGCAAGATTCTGTCAGGTACAACAGGCACATGCGTTACAGCTCAACGCTGCATGCGATGACCTATCGCCATGAAGGCTAGTACTCTGGAGATTTGATGGACATATTAAGGAAGCTTCGGCCACGAATAGCCGAACTTCACTGTCCCATCACTGCAGTATCGACGTGTTTAGTATAAATTACGAAATGAAATGAAATGAAACTAAACTACGCTCAAATGATAAACCTGCTGTTCCGTTTTCTCTATTTTGTGCGTACTACCTGTGAATGATGATGACGTTTTCTCGTGCTTTGCTGCTGAGTGGTTGCTGCGCGGATGTTAGGTTCTATGTTACGTCTCGAGAGCGGAGTATCATAAATGCATGAAGCATGAATTGCATAAGACCAGAGTCTGTGTAGGTGTAGCTAGAAAGATTACCGCCTGACATGTGGTTCGTCCTTCGACTATCGCTCCTGCAGGATGAGCCGCGGTTCGGCTTGGCCCGGCAGCTGACGTCGAGGCAGCAATGCTGACATTTGATGCTCGCGGCAAGATACCTTATATGTGATACATGTCCTTCGTGGAACTTGTGAAACCAGTAAATCTTCAAGCTATCTCGCGTCTATTACGGCATCGAGTTGGGAACGCCTCTCTGTCCTTTCGTGCTCATAGGCTCCTTCAACCCAGCACAAAGCCAATCAGCAGCAAGTTCTCTCCCACGCTTCTCCATCGACCTCACTCAACCACTGCGTCCACGAAACGAAACAAAACAAAAATGTCAGACATCACTATCGAGGAAGGCTGGATGTGCCTCCCAGACGGCAACAAGCTCTACACCAAGACCACCCACCCGGCCACCTCGACTCCCATCAAAGCCCGCCTGGCTTTCATCCACGGCTTCTCCGAGCACATTGGCTTCTACGACCCTTTCTTCCGCATCCTCGCCGGCCGCGGAATCGCAGTGTACGCTTTCGACCAACGTGGCTGGGGCAAAAGCGTGCTCGAGAAGCGCCACCGTGGCCTCACCGGCGCCACACCGCAGGTCCTGGAGGATATCACTGAGTTCCTGCGCACGATCCCTAGCAATGCTTCCGCCCCTTTGTTCTTGATGGGACACAGTATGGGAGGTGCCGAGGTGCTCACGTACGCTGCTCAAGGCCCGCCTTTGACTAGTGAAATTCGAGGCTTCCTTGCCGAGGCGCCGTTCGTGGCGCTGCACCCTAAGAGCCGCCCGTGGAAGTCTACAGTTGTCTTGGGGAGACTTGCTGGTAGACTCCTGCCTCGCTGGCAGATGATCAACAAGCTCGACGTCAACCTGCTGAGTCATGACCCAGAGCACATCAGGCGCGTGGAAGCGGACGAGATGTGCCACAACACTGGCACCCTGGAGGGTTTGGCGGGCATGCTCGACCGTGCGGCTATGTTGGAGGACGGCCGCGTGGTGATCAAGGAGGGTGCGGGAGAGGGTGGCAAGACCAGGCTATGGGTTGGCCACGGCACTGCGGATGGGATTTGCGATTTCGAGGCTACGCAGAAGATGTTCTCGCGGGTGGAGGCGGAGGACAGGGAGATGAGGGCTTACGAGGGATGGTACCACCAGCTGCATGCTGAGGCTGGAGAAGACAAGGTGAAGTATGCCGAGGATGTTGTCAAATGGATTCTGGATCGCAGTGGACCATTGGATAGTGAGAGGTCGAAATTGTAAGGTAGCTATTTCTGAGATGTAGGGTAATGGATTCTGGGGCGATGCATGTGAACCGCAAGAATCTCTCTGTTTGTAAAGGCGAACCGAAGACAGTATTACAAAGGTTTACTGATCATGGTCACATTCCTTGAATATGATTAGGATTGTTCAGTGCTTCCGTGGCATGATGAGGTGAGTTTGATCGCGATTAGTGATCCACGTCAAAAGCCTGCACCATGGAGCAGAGATGGGCTTTCGTATCGTACGATGTGAATATATTGTTCATCAATGGCCAGCCAAGCTCGGTCAGAGGTCAGTTTACTCACTGTGATACCAAGGTCGTTATATAAATGCCTCCCCATGGAGCCCACAATATCGCAATTGAGGATACCAGAAAACTCAGTACACTCAACCCATGGCTACCACAACACCCACAGTTTTCGTTATCGGAGGCACCGGCGCTCAAGGCATCCCGGTGATCCAAGGTCTAGTCCACGACAATGCTTACAAGGTCCGAGCCCTCACTCGCGATCCAACCTCTGCCCGAAGCAAAACCCTCAAAGCACTGGGCGACGTTGAACTTGTCAAAGGCACTTTCGCCAACGAGAAAACTCTCCACCGGGGCTTCCGAGGCTGCCAATATGCATTCGTGAACATCAATGGCTTCAACTCTGGCGAGAAGACTGAAATGTACTGGGCCATCCGCGCTGACGAAATCGCGCTGGAAAAGGGGATTAATTTCTTCGTGTACGGGAACTTGGACTACGTGTACAAGAAATCTAGCTACGATCTGAGATGTCGTGTCGGGCACTGCGATGGCAAAGGGAGGGTTGTTGAATGGATCTTGCAGCAGACCAAGACTAACAGGCATCGGATGGGCGCTGCGCTGTTCACGACTGGGCCGTACATCGAGATGGCTCTTAGCGCTGGTACCATCATGACTCCCACCATCGAGGACGGCGTCGTGGTATGGAGAGTACCTCTGGGCAAGGGAGCCGTGCCTCATGTGGCTCTCGATGATTGTGCTCATTACGTCCGCTGGCTCTTCGACCATCAGAACGAGTCCAACGAGATGGACCTGGAAGTTGCCATCGACCACATCACATACCACGAGATCGCAGCAGCTTTCACAAGAGTAACAGGTAAGCCTGCGAGATGCGTTGACCTGTCGCTCGAAGACTACTGGAAGCATGGACCGGTCGCGAAGGTACCTCGCGACAGCCGGCTGGCTACAACGCGGTTGCTGGGGATCCGGCCACGATGAGTTTCGTGATAACTTCTCCGGGCTCTGGAATATGTGGAGGCTGTCTGGTGGTGATCGAGGTGTTATCAGGAGGGATTATGCGCTTTTGGAACTGATCCATCCGAACAGGACTCGGTCGATCGAGCAATGGTTCCGTCTTGAAAATGAGAAAGGGAGGAAGACGGGTCGTGGCGGTTTGTGAGACCAGGTACAAGATTTGCGACGGATTCTGAAGCTCAGCGAGGATGGGCGGAAAGGGTTGCTCTGATGGCATCATGGGAGGAAAGAGTGTGCTTGTATTTGCATACGACGATTTTTGCTCTGTTGGTCAATATACAGGCCAGAGCAGCATCGGAGGAAGAAATCGCTATGCGAGGATGGACGGTGTCCTCGTCTTCTCAGAAGCATGTTGCAATGTCTGTGTCATACAGTATCGTGGAATACATTTCTGTCCTGGGTATCATGTCATAAATCATGCATCGTAAGCTTACCGCCCGTTATTGGCATCAATCATCCTCAACGACGACCATCTCATTGAACATAAGGTCGTCATCTCCACCATCTTCCTCAACAACCACCTCATTCTCATCTTGGTCGCTATCTTCAATAACAATGACCCGTCGCGGTCTAGGGGTTGTTACTCTTGGCATATCAGCCTCAGTAGCTTTGTATGATGCCAATTGCCTTTTCGCCGCCTGCATAGCCCTCTCCTTCTGCATCCTCATCCGCTCCTGCCTCGCCACCTCTCTTTTCCTCAAATGGCCTTTCAGGTCTCCATGTGCCAGTTCTGCGAACGCCTCCACGTCATGCTTGAGAAACATTGTAGTCAGAACTCCCACGCTGAAATACGTGCCATACCTCAGCATTGGTAAGCCCGGATGCAGGGTCAATAGCTTCTTGGCGTGGTGCTGGCTCGGCAGAAGCTGATGCTCCTTGAGGTTGTATTGCTTAATCGCCTCGGTCTTTGTGATCTTCTCCGGCCATTGCTCGCGGTCACATGTGCGACAGCAGCGCAGTCCATTCATGAGGATCGCCGAGCGGGAGGATTTTTTGCCGCAGAATGCGCAGTTCTTGCTGCTCCATTGTAGCAGCTCACGGAGTGGTCGCTGACGCGCTGCGGCTTGTGCGGTCTTGTAGTCCTTATACTTCGTTACGGCGCGGTATTGGTGCAGAAAATGGTGGGCCCAATTATTCGTATGCTGGTGGAGAGTTTTGCTGGTAGAGGCGAGGCTGAGGAGATCGGTGGAGATTGTTACGGCGCTAGGGTTCGACGAGTACGCCTTGTCGGGAACATGGGTTGCAAACAGATATGAGGCAATCTGTTGTGTGACTTCTGGCGGAAGAGGAGTGAAGTGATCGCGCGTGTGGTCGTGATCGTGGCTGTTGGTGCTTGCTGGGTTGGTGAGGTCGGTACTAGCCATGCTGGGCGACATTGCCACCCTGTTATGCTAGGGTAGCGGGATGGAGAGTATGTTGCGGCATGGATAGTTGTTGTGTATGGAAGTGCCACCGATTGCAGAGTACCTGTAGCTATCTGCGATCGAGCATGCAGATCAGTCCAGCTTGGCGCCTGGAATCTTTCACCGTCACATGCCAGTACTCCACATCCACACATGCAGCAAGCAATACCATATGTATGACTTCATTCGCAATAGTAGGTAATCTTATGGTGAACGTCATACTTCTTGAACGTAGCACTGTGTATTGTATACCGATGCGACAGATAAATTGAGGATTCATATGCACGCTTCTTGTGATCCCAACATGGAGACCTGGTAATATCGCTATATAATGTACAAATATTGTGGTGCATGCTCAAGGCTAAGCTACACCTCTTTTCAACCAAGCAAGCGAGCAGCCTCAGCCTCAAGATCGTCCATGGTCTCGATCTCCCTGCGGCCTTGCGGCTCTTCCTCCGGCATATCGCGCTGGAACCACTTCTTCTGCTTCTTCCTGGGTTGCTCCTCTTCAGACTCACCAGCATCCTCCTCCTCAGAGGCAGAAGCAGCATCCGCCAGGAAGTTGGCCATGGCGTCCTGACCATCGTCGTCAAGTTCCATGCCCTCGCCATCATCCTCGTCATCAGACCCTTCGGCCTCAGCACGCTCCCTTTCCCTGCGCTTCTCCTTCTTCGCCCTCCTCTTCTCCTTAACCAACTGCTTGTCGTCGACATCGGCCGCCTTGACTCTCTCGGCCTCTTCCTCCAAGAACTTGCGACGCTGGTCTTCTGCCTCGCCGCGAGCGCGGAAGTCCTTCTCGTCTTCGAGCTCATAGAGCTGGTGCGCGTTGCCGTCGTCGTCGAAGACGAGTTTCTGTCCGGCACCCTTGAGCTTGAGAAGTTGCTTCTTCGATTTGAGCATCTTTTCGCGCCTCTTCGAGTCCAGCACAAGCCCTTCTTTCGCACCCGGGATGTGAATGGTCTTGGCGTATTCTTCAGTCTCTTCCGGAACATCATCCGAATCAGAGTCACCATCGGCAGGAATGCGCCTCTTGACATCGAACAGGTCGTCGTCAGATTGCTGTTCGCCATCGAGCTTGCCAGCGTCGACGTCTGATCCGTCCTCGTCGTTGTGGCGGATCTTGGCGTAATGGTCTGCGAGAATATCTTGGTTCTGGCGCTGGAACATGCGATCGTACTTTGTGCGGACTCCGTTGTTCTTGTCTTTGGACTTGTCCTTCGCGTCCTTCTCGTCGCCACTGCCTTCCTCGGACTCCGATTCGGACACAGCAGCCTGTCGCGATGCGTTCTTCCGCCTCTTGACTTCTTCTGCATCGGCCTTGAGGAACTTAATTTTGGGTGCACCGGGCAGACCAAGACTGGCAGCATACTCCTCTAGAGGGTACTTCTCCAGCTTGAAGATACCCTTGTCCTTCTGTACGTGTAGACTACGTACGTATGAAGCGAAAGCTTTCTGACCAAGGTATTTCAGTTGAGGGTCTTGGAAGGACATCGACTGTAGCTGATTCTTGATACTGGCTTGCTTCTTCTCGCGAACATTGATGCGCTCGATGGGCACCTTCTTCGCTTCCAGCCGCTCGAGCATACCCTCCTCTTCACTAGGGTCGAGGAAAAGGACCGCACGACCTTCTTTGTCATATCGTGCTGTACGTCCTACACGGTGGATGTATGTGTCCGCATCTTCTGGGCAGTCGACTTGCACAACCCAATCAACAGCGGGAAAGTCAAGACCACGTGCTGCTACGTCAGTAGCGAATAGGCAGCTGTGTTGGGCGTTTGTGAACTTTTGTGTAATCTCGAGACGTGCAGTCTGCTTCTGCCTTCCGTAGAGATGCAGGAGTGGGATACCAGGTTGCATGTGGCGGAACGCCTCGTACACGAATCGAACTTGCTTGCCTGAAGACAAGAAGACGATAATCTTGGCCTTCTTCGTGTTTTGGATAAAAGACCATAGAGTGTCCAGTTTTGTTGGTAGTGGTATAAGAACATAATTTTGCTGCAGCTTCTTGGGAGTAGCCACAGTAGCAGCCTCATGGACCGAGATGTACTCGGGATCGCGCAACGACAGTCTCGCTAGATCGGACACACGCTTCGTCTGTGTCGCACTGAACAGCATGGTTTGTCTCTCTCTGGGTAGGTAATCGACAATGGCGTCGACATCCTTCTGGAAACCCATGTCCAGAATGCGATCCGCCTCGTCCAGCACCAGCATCTGAAGCATGTCCACGTTGAATGCGGCCGTTTGACTGAGATGCTGCAGGATTCTTCCAGGTGTACACACAACAATGTTCATCCTCGTAAGCGCATCCTGCTCTTCCCTCAAGCCCTTGCCACCAATGATCAAGCCCGCTGCGAACAAATGTCCTTTGCGACCAAGCAGGCGCAATACATCAAAGATCTGGATCGCCAATTCTCTTGTAGGTGAAATGATCATAGCACCAAGGCCAGCGTCCGGTCCGATACATTGCGTGCGATACAAGTTCTCCAGTACAGGAATGAGGAAGGCCAGAGTCTTGCCGCTACCAGTCCTTGCTGCTCCCAGGATGTCGGAGCCCTTCAGCGCGATTGGGATGGCCTTCTTCTGAATGTCCGTCAAGGTGGTGAAGTGTGTTGCAGAGAGTCCATCGCGAGTTTCTTTGCTCAGAGGCAGATCTTCAAAAGTGGTTACTGCGGCCTTCGGGTCCAGCTCTTCGACGGCTTTTTGCAAAGTCTCGAGGTCGATCTCGTTGCGCTTGCGCTTGATACCGCGTATCTGCTTCTTGACCTTGGTCGGGCGCGTGCGACTGGTAATATGAGGCGCCATGATTGCGTGGTGGGGTGTTTGTGTATTGGGCCAGCAAAAGTGTCCAGCGCCGTACGCTCTTTAGTCCAAATCCTGAACTTTTGCCCTCTGAGAAATGCTCTCACAGGCCGATCTTCTTAGCGCTGCAAGTGGGACCGGAGCTGCAACGGCCCGCCTCCACATCTGACGCATCTGATTAGATTAGATAAGCTGAAGCTCTCGATCGGAAGCAGGTCAAGTCAAGGTTAACTTAAGCTCACTGCTTTCCACTTTCCTTAATCCTTGAGCCTCAACGCCATACCGTAAATTCACGACCAAATCAAACGACCATGGCGGAGCCACAGCGAGACCTCGACAAATTGCGCACCGAGCAGGAGAAAGATGATGCCGACATCCTCGATGAGCTCGAGAAAGAGTCAAAAGCCTTTGACAAGGTACGTAAACCTGGTGTTTCTTGTTGTCGCAACCTTCATTCGAAGTAAGCTCATCTTTTCTAGGACACAGAAATCGAACGTATCCTAGGCGCGTTCCGCGCCAACGCCTATGATGTGCTCGACCTACAACCCGGTGTACCCGACGAAGACATCAGGAAGACCTATCGCAAGAAATCTCTCTTAATCCACCCCGACAAGACCACCAACCCTCGTGCGCCCGATGCTTTCGATCGCCTCGCCGGCGCTCACCAGGCTCTACTCGACGAGACAAAACGTGGCCACCTTGACGAAGCGATCGCAGACGCTCGCATGCTTCTTATCCGCGAACGCAAACTCACCAAAGACTCCGAGGAAGTGAAGGACCCCGACCGTGAGTTCATGCGCGCTTGGAAAGAGAAAGTCAAGTACGTGCTTGCGGACAACGAGATGAGGCGCGCGAGGCAGGCGAAGGCGGCGATGAGGGATGAGGGTCGCCAGCAGCGGAAGGAGGAAGAGGAGCTGGCCGAGCGAAAGCGCAAGAGGGAGCACGCACAGGACTGGGAGAAGACGAGGGACGACAGGATCGGCAACTGGAGGGACTTCCAGAAGAAGGAGGAAGCGAAGAAGACCAAGAAGAAGAAGATGAAGGTTCTTGGCTAAAAGGGCAGCGAGGAGGGTTTGAAGAAGACGACGGCATGATTATCACGTTTCCCTGGGGTTGCGCTCTTGCGCTTGTGGGGTTTAGCAAGGCGTTCGACGGGCACATGAGAGCTGTGAGATTATATTCTGGTTGGTGTGCATTGTTGCAACGGTTATGAATAACGATTGAAGCGAGACCTTCATCAAGCAGCACTTGTGGTCTAGCGGTTACGATTCTCGCTTAGGGCTGTCGAAAGACATCAAATGCGAGAGGTCCCAGGTTCGAGTCCTGGCAAGTGCCGTTCCTTTTGCTTTTTATCTCCAACCTGACCATCTTAGAAACCTTCCGGAGGCTTCTGTGCACGTGAGAGACGGTGCTTTCTTGATCTGCATCGTGGAAGAGCTTTCAAATCCCCAGTAGGGCTCATCTTTCCTTTGAGACTCGGTAAATAAAAGGCATTCGCTAACGTGCGTACATACGGCAACTAGCCAGCATGCGCAAGTAAACATTGTGTGCCACACATACGCGACACATTCACTCCTCAATAGTCCAAACACAACACAGAATCTCAACGCATCCTAATAAGAGATTCATAGTTCAAGTTTCGCATCAGGTCCAACGCTCTATACACGCTTAACGACTATGCCAGCGACCACGCGCGTAGTGCGATGGCCAAGGTTGATCTTGTCTTTCGAGTCCTGTTATCCGTATAAATACTCGACAACAGGCTTTTGTGCATGATCAATATGCTACTGCATTAGGTAGTTCTTCATGTTGAATAATAGAAGCCCGCTTTTAAAGCAGTATAAGTAACAATTAGGAAGGGTGCGAATTTGGATATCAGAATGTCTCGTGGAACTGCGTAAAATTACTAGTGACAAAATAGTCGATGTTCGCCTTAGTAAGCCTTAAACTATACATAGAAAGCAGGAATATAACGAAAAAGGCGGTGATCTAGGGCACACTATGTATGTCACTCTAGACTGCAGTATCGAGTCTACTACCACTAGGCTGGAACAGACTATCACCAAGAATGGCCATATACCAGATACAATTGCGCCGATCTCTTTAGGACTCCTCTGCCTGTAGGGGAGAATGTGAGCCCAGAACTTGCCGAGTTGATGGAATTTGGACCATAGTAAGTCCAACTCGAATCCATTACCGGCCCGAAGTCAGACTGACTCGATGGCAGCTTCGATGCGGCGAACGTGCCAGCACGCAATGCTGTGCTTGGAACGCCAGAATTGCTCGAGAACATACTCTACTTCATTGGATTCAGAACTTTGCTCTCATCGGTCCTACGCGTCAACAAGCACTTCAACGCCAGTGTCGTGGCCTCACCACGCCTGCAGAAGGCCATGTTTAAGAGCTTCACACCAGTGGCGGCGGAACTGGCAGACCCTTCTAAGCATTTTCTCATCAATGACGCGCTGCTGGCCGACACATTCCAGTTCCCGGGAACGATGACTTCCTGGTATTTCGGCAGATGCTGCTGGTCCAGTTCACGGTTGCAAGCTTGCAAAGGGGACCACATTCTCAAGATCTTTGCCCAGTCGTGTTACACCAGGGAAGATAGCAAGTTGGCAATTGGTTGGCGCAAGCTTCGTTTCCTTCTACCCCTGGACGAGAGTCTTACCTGTCGAGGTCAGATCGGTCGTGGTGCTGTCGAGGAGTTTCCTGCTAATGTGACTCTCGGCGAGATCTATGATCTAGTTCAGTGTAGGGTTCGAGCGAAGAGACAGCTTGGGATTGTGCTTGGTTGTTGGAGGCGGTGCGGTATGGCCGCCAACAACAGTGACCTGAAAGTGAAGACGGGTCGACTGCAGAAAGTGAGGTTCTGTACAGCGAGTCGTGGACCGAGATGATGGCCGATCGGAATCGGAGGGCTTGCTGCTCCTGTCAACCCGACCAAGGCCTCTCGAACCTGAAGCTCCAGCGTTTGTTTCAGTTCTTCATTTTTCTTTCCTGCGTTTCGAAGCCTCTACTGTATCCTATAACCCTGAAATACATACTGCTGCTCCGTCATCATATTGCAAATGATATGCCTTCTCCATGTCTCTCTCTACGCCTCCCATCGGCATCAGACGGGCTGCATATTGCACGCAATCAACATCGCTTGATCGCCAGCATCCGAGCGTCAACACGGCGTCACCGAGTCGGCAGGATCCCTGTCCGCTGCAGCGATCGATCCAGCGGGTGGCGTCGTCGTGTCTCGTCTGTGTCGTTCTTGAGCTGATCATGGCGACTCAGAAACCGGGAAGTCGTGCTATCTATAGCCTGTCACCGCATCACCGCACATTCCGCCATCTGTGTATTCGCCTGAAGAAGAAAGGCGCATGGCAGGTATTATTATTATTGTTGCATGCCGTAGTCGAACAAGCCATATCCTGCTCCGGCCAGCACTAGCCTCGTTCCGCGCCGTCTTTGTTGCGCCTCCACCGTCTCGTCGCATCCGGCTACTTTAGCCGACCTCTCGCATCCTTGCTTCAGTACCCCGGCACCCTACTGCACATCGCGACAACCATCCGCACTCTTCGGGCCTCTCCAAGACATACGCAGTACGTGGCAGGCTATAGTCTAGCCGGAACGAGGTCTCAGAAGGCTCGCAGCCAAGGCTCTGCTTTGGGCGACCATTGCGACCACCACCTCTCCCTTCTCCTCCCGGGAAGTCGAGCCGGACAAGGCCCTCTTAGCCAATCTCTTAGCAAACTGGATCGACGACCAATAGATCGCTGTAGGCCACGACAACCGTACCAACACCCATGCTTTACGATCTCAAAAGGAACTACGGCGATCCGCGCAGGGGCGCATAACCTGGCCTGCGCGCCCACCATTGCCCACCCTGGCTGCCCACGAAAACCAGTCTGCCTATGCGCAGCCTGATCTCACTCCGACGTATGCCTACCCATTGACTCCCAGCACCTCTGGAGCGCCCACTGTATACCATCCCAACACAGACCCCAACCCTCCGATCTCACAAAAGCGCAAGACCCCGCCGCATCACACGAACACAAAGTCGAACAAGAAAGTCAAAAGAGTCGGACCAAAATCGGATGCCACGGCTGATCTGATGCATGCCGGCGATGGCGACAACAGTGGTGAGAGCAGCAAACCGAAGCGTGTGCGAACGGGCTGCCTTACCTGCCGCGAGCGCCACCTGAAGTGCGACGAAGCATGGCCTCATTGTCAGAACTGTCGCAAAAGTAATCGCGAATGCAAAAGAGGAATAAAGCTCAATTTCATCGATACCTGGTGTGACCGCCCACCGCAAATAGTAACGTTGTATGGCACCAAGGACTGGAGAGTGGAATTCTTGGATGAATCTCGCGAGATTGCGGACGAATACACTGGAGGCACCCATGTATATCCTCCGCTGACACAGCCCGTGCCGGCGGCTCTGTCGCGAGATCGTCCACGAGAAATCGCTTCTTATACACGTGCTGCACAACCTGCCCCAGCGACCGTTCCGCCACAAGCGCTACCTCCCATACATGGCATCCTGCCAGATGCGACATACATGGATCCCACTCCTGCTCAGCCGATTGACATTGGAGGCATGTTTGATGTTTGTCGCCATGATTCCATGCAACATCACCTACAGCCAGTCACAACAGGCACAACTCAACACTCGTCGTATGCACCGAACATGCAGGACAGCACGATGTCCGCACCGCTGAACAACTACTCCTCTGTGGATCATGGTGCGAGCAGCGATGTCAACGAAAGACACGAGTACCTCGACTCTGCCGAAGAAACACTGTTCATGCAAGTTTTCGTGGAAGAAGTGGGAGTCTGGATGGATGCCATGGACCCCTTGAAACATTTCTCGCGTCTACTACCGTCACACTCGCTTTCGGAGCCTATGCTGCTGCACGCATTCTTGGCATGTGGCGCGAGACACCTTACCCTCATCAATTCTGCATATTCGGACGAGAAAGCGCTACACTACTACGACACGGCTACCAGCTATCTTTTGAAGGCACTCCAAAACCCAAACCGAGACACTGTCATCTGTGCGACGACTGCTGTTATCCTCAATGTGTATGAGGTCATGTCGGAGCGAGCATTGCAGCGAATGAACCACATTGCTGGAGCTAGGGCTCTCATCAAAGAATGCGGCTGGAACGCCAAAGCGACTGGCATTGGAGCAGCGTGTTTCTGGCTGAATGTTGGCTTGGAAGTTCTGAGCTGTTTACACTTCAACTGGCAGGTTGCTTGGGACCCGGACGATTGGCAAATTGATATGAATTTGAGCCATGAAACACACAACGGCAGAGAGGAGACCTGGACCCACCGTATACTCTACATCATTGCCAAGGTCTGCAACTTCAGGTCGACTATGCCCAGGTCTATTGAGCCAAATCAGAGAGATGAACAAATTCGAGCTCAACATCGATACGAACAATGGACCCGTCTAAAGGGAATGGCCGATGCATGGAATCGGGGCATCCCGAGGACCATGCAGCCCATGGCCCTTGTGAGTCCTTATCATACTGGGACCAAGTCTTGCTTCCCAGAAGTCTGGCTCATCAAGCGTACGGCTATCGTGGCAAGACTTTTCTATCACACGGCAATGTTGTTGCTGTCGCAAATCAACCCTTACTTTAATGTCGGAAATCCTGGTGAGATGGCAGACATGCAGACTACGCATGCACGAATGATTTGCGGCATTGCCGCTCATGTCAAAGATCGGTAAGCACAACACTATCGCGCTAGTCGAAACAAGATACTGACAATATCCGCAGCGGCGTCGCCTCCATAGCCATTCGTTCTCTCGCGCATGCTGGCGAAGTCATCACCGACCGAGACCAGCAAGAAGAAGTCATTCGCATCTTTGAGAAAATCAACAAGGAGACCGGATGGCGCATCGGTTTCGTCTACAAGGAGCTCAAAGAAAAGTGGGGCTGGGCAGAGCAACCAACACCTGAACAGCTTGCGCAGACTCATACTGCTGTACAGCAGGACAAGGAGCGACAGGAGCAACAGCAACAGCAGCAGCAAATGCAGCAGGCTCATGCGGCTCAACAACAGCAACAGCATCATCACCACCAAAATATGCAGCAGCAACATCAACAGCAGAATATGCAGCTACAGCAAGGCTTTGTTTTCAACTCCCAGAACTTGGGCCAGGACATGTCGTTGCCTGCTGTGCAGCTTACGCCTCCTCACCAAAACACACCTCACGTTCCACAACAGCAACAACAACGTTCACAGTCACAGCAACAGCAGCAGCCGCCAGGTGGCGCAGGAAAACAGAACAGGAAGATCCCTTCGGGCATTCTGAACCCAATGTACGCCAAAGCAGACTTCAACCTACCGCAGCATCCTTACCAGGATGTTTATGTCGCACCGAGTTCGGGGTATGGGCATCCTCAGGGAGGAGTTTGGTGGAATTAACAGGGTCAATTCAATGGGACAAACCGGTCCGGAGATGTTTCGTATGTTTGGGATCTTGGTCCAAAAATGGTCTTGTGGATTTCGTATGTTAATTAGCGATGGAGTTTCGGCAGGAGGAGTTGTTTCCAGCTATCAGAGTCTCGATGGCGAGCAGAATACCCATGTCTGATCTAGCTTTTATTTTGGTAGAGAGTATTGATGAGTACAGATCGTGTTTATTTCTGTCTGCGAACACTCTTATCCTGGTTGTGCGTTTGTCCGTTTGCGATGTGATACTTTAAATATTGCCTCCACTGGAAGTGAGCAGAGGTATGGCATATGTGTGCGTACGTATGAAC
Source organism: Cladosporium cucumerinum (assembly GCA_023634325.1). NCBI lineage: Eukaryota > Fungi > Ascomycota > Dothideomycetes > Cladosporiales > Cladosporiaceae > Cladosporium > Cladosporium cucumerinum. Next base: position 1,545,083 of record JALDQA010000002.1, read on the forward strand.
ATATCTAACTTGTCCTCGTCATCTCGTCCTGTGCCTCGGTAAGTTGGCCATGGGTTGAGTTTGGGTTTGGATGTCTCGGGCAAGTCAAGGGTTCAAGGTTCCTGACTTCAATGGAGGAGGAGTGGCACCACATCTGCCAACCCCGTTTGTTTACCTCTCTTGCACATCGTGTCTGTAGCAAACGATACTACACATCATAAACTATATCGAAACCGTAGTAGGTACGCTTTGCACGCATCACTGGACGGAAAACCGACACGGCGCAAGCAATGCTATAATGGTGTGAAGGACAGCACTCTCCTCTCAACGAGACACCGCAACCATGACGAAGCAGGACAACGACAACCCTGATTCCCCAGCAGTGGTAGAGACAGACCCTTACCCAGCCGACCTTTCCCTTCAAGGCGACACGCTCACCCTCCACCCACCCAGCGTTTTCGCATCCTCGCCCGAAGAGCATGAACTCCTGGAGCCTTATTCGCGCTTCAGGCGGGAGCCCATCAACGCTCTGGCAGAACTGGGTCAGCACATTTCGGGCACAGGATGGCGCAGCTATGACAAGATTGTCGGGCGCGAGATCTTCTATCCGGGCTTCAGCGAGAATATGAAGAATATGGTGATGAGACAGCCGAAACTGAAGGGCAAGATTGGAGAGTTGGCGGCGAAGAGAGTGGAGGCTGAGATGCTGGAGGGAAGATTTGGGCCACTGGGGTTGGAGGGCGAGCGAGAGGAGTGGAAGAACAAGAGAAAGGCGCGGCGCAGCGAGTTGGAGGGACAGTTGAGCAGTGTTGCAGAGCAGTGGACGGATGGGATGATCTGCAAGATGGACTCGAAATATTTCATTCGCGGAGCGTACTATCTGGCTACGCAACTTCTGACGAGGGCATACCATCAAGGAATCCACATCAACAGCGCAGAAGTCTTGCGGCTACGGCGAGTGGCAGAAGAGGCTGCCGAGAAGGGCCAGAGCATCATTTTCCTACCTTGCCATCGATCACATGTGGATTATGTCAGTCTGCAAGTCATTTGCTACAGGCTTGGACTAGCACTCCCGACGGTTGTCGCAGGCGACAACTTGAACTTCCCAGGCGTTGGATATTTCCTGCAACACGCTGGCGCGATGTGGATCAGAAGAAGCTTCGGCGACGATCAACTGTATCAGACGCTAGTACAGTCATATATCGACACGCTGTTGCAGAACGGTCACAACTTGGAATGTTTCATCGAGGGCGGTCGATCAAGAACAGGCAAATTGTTACAACCCAAATTCGGCATCCTAAGTTTCGTGCTGGATAGTGTACTTACCGGTAGCGTCGAGGATTGCATAATATGTCCAGTCAGCACTCAATACGACAAAGTCATCGAAGTAGACTCGTATGTCTCGGAGCTTCTCGGGCAGCCCAAAACGAAAGAGGGTCTCAAGAGTTTCCTTTCTGCTACCAATGTTCTTTCGCTCAAGCTTGGTCGCGTCGACATGCGCTTCCACGAACCCTGGAGCTTGCGAGGATTCATTACTGAGCAGAACACTCGGATCACCAAGCAACCGTCAGATATCCAGACTTACGATGCTAACCGCCGCCGGCGCTTGCTGACGACACTTGGATTCCGGGTCCTCAAGGAGATCAACGACGTTAGCGTCGTGATGCCGACCGCACTTGTGGGAACGATTCTGCTCACACTGCGTGGCCGCGGTGTAGGCAAGAGCGAGCTCGTTCGCCGGGTAAATTGGCTTAGCGATCGCGTACGCGCACAGAACGGCCGCCTGGCGCATTTCTCTACCAACAACACCGCAGCAGTCGTGGACCGCGCCCTCGAGGTACTGGGACCGAAACTCGTGGGGCGAGTCGACGGATTGCCGGAGGACACGTACTTCGCCGAAGATCGATTCCAACTCAGCTTCTACCGCAACATGACTATCCATCTGTTCGTGTCTCAAGCCCTGGTTTGCGCGGCGCTGTACCTCAAGGTCAAGCTTGGCGTTAGCAAAGATACGCAAAGAACCAGCTATGATTCACTGAGAGAATATGTCTTGTTCCTGTCGCAGCTTTTCAGAGCAGAGTTTATCTTCGACACGAGACCTTTGGACGAAAATCTGAGGGACACGCTCAAGCAGCTTGAAACCGACAAAGTCATCCTCACTCCCAAAGGCGATGGAGACAACGATATAAGCTCAGTCGAACTACACCCAACCGAACGTTCGACAGGAAGAGAGAACTTCGACTTCTACTGCTTCCTAATCTGGCCATACATCGAAGCAGCCTGGCTCGGCGCCGTGTCTTTGCACATGCTCACACCACCACAGCCCGTATCAGAACACGAATACTGGGTCGACTTCAAGAAAGCCCAGGACCTCGCCCAAGTCCTAGGGAAAACGCTCTACCACCAAGGAGACCTGAGCTACTACGAAGCTGTCAACAAAGAGATGCTCCGCAATGCTTTTGCACGGCAAGAGGAAGAAGGCATCATGATCGTGTCACGGCCAAAGGCAAGCAGGGAGAAACCTAAGGTACGTTTGGCGGCTGCTTGGCTCCCACAGAGGGACAAGGACGGGAACCTCAAGGCCGAGGGGAGATTGTGGGATATTTGTGAGCGAATATCGCAGGGTAGAAGAGAGGGCAAAAATCGTAGGGATGGTGCTACTGTGAAGACGAGAGTGTTGAGACTGGCGGATCTGGTTGGCAAGGAACTCTGGGAAAGTGGCGCCGATGATAAACTTGGTGTGGGAAGTGATAAGGCTTTGACAGGCAAGGCTAAGTTATAGGTTACAGACGGCTTGTTGATGGGGTATCTGTAAAGTGGCAGCTGGACATGCATTCGTTCATTGACGAGATACGAGCAGCTGTATAGAACTACATCGTATAATGTAGAGCGAACTTGTCACCGATGATTGAGAAACGTGGTTTGAGACTTGATGTCGACATGATACGGCAGGGAGATTAAGGTCTCCCGGCAGTTTAGTAGGTTCGTCATGAGACTATACACTTGGTACATACTATTGGCATCACATATAATCGCTGGCCCGTGCACGTCCGCCCCGACCACCGCCCACCAAGCCACGACGTGAAGGGTGGATATTTTCCAGGGAGTCGTCGACGACTGGCTTCGCCGCGGGTGCCGCACGAGGCGGAGATCCCTCCACAGAGCTAGAGTTCCTGCGACGCGAAGGCAGTGACCTTTCGCCGCGAGGCGGAGGTGATCTGCTATCACGGCGACGGCGTGGTGGAGAGCGCGAAGGAGAGCGAGAGTCGTATGACGCAGATCTTGCGCGACGGCGAGGCGGTGAACGAGAATGACTGAGACTGCGGTTCCGTGCTGGCGAGGGTGAATCACGTCCGTTTCTCCTACGAGTTGGCGATGGTGAGCGTGAATAACTTGCAGATCGTGCGCGGCGGGGTGGCGGAGAACGAGATGCTGAGTAGCTTCTGCTTCGTTTCTGTCGAGGAGGCGACCGGGACCGCGAAGCTGAAGGCGAACGTGTGTAACTCCTTCCCCTCGTGCGACGTGGTGGTGTGCGTGAGCGAGAGCGTGACAGGGAGCGTGCAGGCGAACGGTCGACACTTCTCGCTCTGCTGCGTCGAGGTGCAGATTGAGATCGTGAGCGAGACCTTGAACGAGATGAATAGCTGGAGTAGCTGCTGTAGCTCGATCGACTGTCGCTACGACCGCGAGAGCTGCGTGAAGGACTCCTTGCAGGTGGCAGAGGTGCTGGTGCTGGTTTGGGCATATTCTTAAGCCATTCACGCATGCCCTCGGTGAGAGCACCCATTCCGATAGCTGTGAAGAAATTGATGCTGAAACGAGTGTTCTTCGGATCGTCTGTGGGGAAGATGCCTGTAAGTGCAGGCTGAAGCTCATCAGCCTTGAGGCGGTCGGTCAATTGTTTCATACCGATGCCTTGGGCCAGGTCCTCAACGAAGATCTTGATAAAGATACGTGAAGATGATGTGGTTTCCTCCTCGTTCAGGTGAATGTTGTGAAGGACATGCCAGCCGATGGCGTCACTCGAAACCAAATGTCCGAAGAACTGAGCGATGATTCGCAGCCTGTTGGTCTCATACCGGTGGATGGTGTCGTAATACTTGGCGAACATGTTCTCAAACAGCTCCCTCCAAAGCCTGTTGAGTTTGCAGAAGCGCTCGCCGATGAGCCCAAAGAACTTGTTGTAGGTGCGTTCTTGGCTGCAGCACTCGATAATCATGCTAGGCAATTCGTCTTCGCGGCCAGCCGGAAGATTGATGCGCATGAGCTTGTGACAAGCTTCCTCAAAGCCGCCAGAAGACATGATTGTCAAGTAAATGGAACGGCGAAGGTTGACAAGGTCCGTGTTCGACTGGTCCTTGATCTCCATCGCCTTCTCAACATCATCCTCGCTAGCGTCCGAGTCGCTTGCGTCGTCATCCTCGTCCCCATCATCCTCATCCTCGCTGCCAGATTCTTCACCCAAGACCTCAGCCTTGAACTTTCTGTACATCTCTTCGTTCGCTTCCCACTCCGCATCAAACTTGAAAATGTTCGTTCCTTCTTCGGTGTTCAAAGTATCCTCCAGACTAGGCGAATGTGTGATTTGATCTTCCTCTTCCACAAGGTCCAGCTCTTCTTTCAGTGCAGGGTTGTTCTTGTATTTGTCTTTCCGAATTTGGAACAGCACTTCAATCATGTACTGCACTCTCTTGTCAATATCCGCCTCGTGGAGGATACTCCTGAACTGATCGTAGACGGCAAGCGCGATTTGAGGATTCATCTCCTCCATGTGCTGGCCAACTTCTTTCGTCAAGCCAACCGCAATCTCCACACTGTCGTCCGTAGGCTTGTGCAAGAGCAATAGCAGTATTTGAGCAGCGAGCATTTCATGAGCTACCTGCTGGTTGATCAGATGCGCGATGAAGGCAGTGCTCGTCTGACAAACGCTCTTGTCGTTGCGCTTGAAGGCCTTTCGGAATTGTGTGATGAGTCTGTTGATCAGAAGCTCGCCGACCTTCGGCAATTTGGTATTTACAATCGCTACCATGGCCGCGTAGATTGGTGTGAAAGGCAAACTGGCAGCCTGGGCCTTCATGATACTCCTGCAGAACAAGCCACGTCCGCGGATCAAGTTCTCGTTGAACAACTCTGGCACGATGTGCTTGATGTTCGACACATTGACTTTGTTGATCAATCCGTTGATGCTCTTCTTCAAGGCCTCCCAAGCCATGCGCTGGTATTCCTTCGAAGTCTTGTCGGTGATCTGTGCCTGGAGTGCCCTTAGGCGCGCAGGAGGAATGTATGTTCCACCGGATCGCATGGTCAACAGCTTCTCATACTCTGCTTTCGCTGCGGCCTGCTTCTCCTCCGCGCTCAAAGGCTTCTCAGGTGCTGCCTCTTCACGGTTTCGGTCCTCAAGCTGGCGCTTCCGTTCGTGTGCGCGTTCCCTGTCGACATCGCGCGGAAGGGGTTCTCGGCGGCGCGGCGGCGAGCGCGATCGCGAGTACGATCGTCGACGGAGCGGTGGCGCTTCACGGCGTGGTGATGGAGAGCGCGAGGGCGGCGCACGCTTGCGAGAGTTGCTGTCTGGCGCCGTGAGCTCTCCATCGGCAGAAGGAGAACGCGCCACGGGCTCTGCGACGGTGGCCATGTCAGATTTGGTACTCATGGCTCCATTCGCTCCAGCGTATGAGTTGTCGATGCAAGGTTGCGCAAAAGCCAACGTTGCTGATTCGAGAGGAGTGAAATAGACGCTAAGGGAATGCTGTCGCAAGTTTGGGTCTGGAGTCGACTTTGGCTGTGTCGCGTGAAGGCAGAAAGTTGGAGGCGGGTACTTCCGAACTTCGTCACTTCTCGGAAAAGACTGCATGTGAATGGAGACACAGAGTCCAGAGTGAAGCCTACTTGTAGCAAACGCGTTGCAGTCAACGGTACGATAAAGATCACATGCTGCGACTGGTGTTTGTGCCATCTTACAGGTTGTGCTTTACCAGACTATTTCTTCATCCACACACTCTCCCTTGCAGCGATGAATAGGCAGAATCGCCAACGAGGGCCACCTCGCCAGCAGCAAGGTGGACGTCAGTCACGCGCACCACGAGACTACAATCCCAACGTGCCAACTATACAACAAGTAACGCGAGGAGTTGCTGTGTCTATTGTACTCAAAGAAGACCAACCTACTGGACGCGAAGTTCAAGGCGTCGTGCAAGATCTGTTAACGAGAGGCAATCACCCTCGTGGAATTAAGGTTCGATTGAACGATGGCCGTGTCGGTCGAGTGCAGAGAATGGCAAACGATCAAACGCCTTCCCAGCAACATCCAGCTCAACAACAACAGCAATCGGCTGGATTCGTCGTCAGGAGAGAAGGGCGACAATCCCCAACGCACACGGAAATTCGCAATGACGAATTCCCGTCGCTACCGCCACCACGTACGCTATTCGATTTCATTCCTGAGAACGAAATCGGAACCAGGAGCCCAGAAGTCGTGGGAGTGCAGTCTGAGCCTGTAATCTTCTCCTCTGCGACGGCCAAGTGTCCAATCTGCGGGATCTTCGAAGGTGATGAGGCCGCCGTTACACATCACGTGGAAGAACATCTTGCATGAATCGGCAGTCGTATCAAGACACGGACGTGCCTGGAGGACGCCGTGAACTAGCTTTCCCCGTCTACACGTCGATCAAACCTGTGGAGTCCGCTTTCTGCATATATCCGCCACCGTGCAGTGTGGCGTTTGTCCCACACAAGCTTGGCTCTGGCGGTGCGTTCGTACCACGGAAGGCTGCAAGCTGCCCTGCACTCTGATCTGTCACATATGACTGGTCTGTCACGACCTTGCACGATAGTATACAGCGCCATCATAAGAGGCTCGATAAACATCAAGGCCTGACATATGTCCCTTGTTTGCGTAACACCAGATCTGGACCCAAGCATATCTTCTGGTTGGCTCGCGTTAAGCATTAGGACCAAACGAGCTCGCCGCGCTGGCCACAGAAGCTCACGCAACTAGCCGTGCTCAACCACTTCCGCCCGACAACAGCATCAGTTACCTGCATGTGCAAGTCTGTTCCTGTTACAAGTCGCCATCAGCATGGCTGCGACTGCCTGATACTCGTGAATGATCTGGCGAGGCCGCGATCGACAGTAGCCTCCACTGGATCGTTGTTGGCGCTAGGTCACGATGACTCTAAGGTACGAAGATCTCCACGCCATCATCCTGCAAACGGCATCAATCCAATCGCAGCATAGCGGCCGTACTTTGACAGTTCCGCCTGTGCACCTCATCCCGCTGTCAAGGGCTGTCACGGAAAGGCAGCTTGCAGTTCCCCGTTATTGTCGCCACTGTGCTTGAAGCCAGACCGGCTTACATAGTCCTTGACTTAGTTCGGTGCGGCCTGCCGACCGTCATATTGCTGCAGAATCCCCAACCACCTGGTTCGTCCGGCTCAGTATCCATGTATTTCATGCAGGCGTATCACGGAATGCTACAACTGCCATAGCTTGAGCACCCAAGCCTGCGGATACCGCACAACTAGTCCCTGCAACAGTTGGACATGCCGAGATGGAGAGCTCAGAGAGGACCGCGCACGCTGTCGACACCAGCCTGCTGGTGGCAGCGATCGTGTCTGGCCCTAAAGCACGTTTCACTCCTCGAGCGGCAACCTCCTCTAATTCCGAGCATAGCTTCCGCATGCTCAAACGCCTGGCATTGAGCACTGGGTTCCTTCATATTAGGAAGTGAGACGCGGTTACAAAGGGCGGACTGGCAGCCTTCAAGAAACACAGTCTCGCACGGCTTCTTGACGTTCCTTTCAGGTGGTTGTGTGATTGCTTCTTGCTTTTGTTCTCTGGTGGCCTTCGACTTTATTGTCTCGTGTATGCAGTCTGTTGAATGCAACATAGGTGAGCTGCCTCTATCCCGCCCGTTCGCTGCAAGCCCAGTCCGATGGTGCTGACCGCTCCAATGCGCAGGCTTGTTAGTAAAGTGGAAGTTGACATTGTCTGCAACAGTCCGCGACAACATCTGCAATTGAAATCAGCAACGTCCTGCAAGCCGCACGAGCCGTGGCCACCGCCACAAAAGCAGACCTCACTTCCCAAATTCTAGTGTGGAGTGCTGCAGAAAATCCCCTCACCGCCCGTGGTTCTCTCGTCTAGCCGCAGCCAGCCTGCATCGCTCCTTCCACTTCTAGGTCTTGGCGGTAATAGTTTACGTCGCAGTCGCCATCCACACAGAACCCGACGTAGAGACAAGGGCGCCTGCATTCTGAACCACGACACTTCGACATCATGCAGATGTATCATTACTGCCACGCAACTTGCGCTTGCCCTACTCTTCAGCACCAGATGAGCGCGGCTATCCTGAGGCAACAGCAGCGAGGAGCTCCATATCAACCTCACCCTCGCGCTCCTGGTGGTCGACATTTGCCACTCCAAAACCCACCAACCGACCGGCGCTCGACTGTTACCCACCTACAAGCGCATCAGCAGCGATTTACCGTTCCTCACGTCAGGCCCAACTATTACACAATGTCTCTTCAAGCCAATGCAGGCAGTCCCTTCACCCAGGGACTCCAGCGTGAGCGCGAGGCAGGCAGATCACACACGCCGGCGTTCACAACCCAGACTCCGCTCGCACATTCGCACGCTGGCCACTCCTTCCCAGGTCAGTCGTTCTTCACCGACGAGTACTTCAACTATCGCGCTGAGGAGGCGACGCTGTACAACCCTCGACAAGACGTTCAACCCCAGGACACCATTCGTCGCTCCGTGGGATCTCTCGACCTGCCGTACGCACTGACGTCTTTGCCCTCGATGGCGAACAACGTTACCGCAAGCCAACCAGTGGCGCCTCGCGTTGAGGTCCCTATCATGCCGCTCGTGCACACAAATGTCGATACCAAGATGTTTGAACCCGTCGAGCCTGAACATTGGCAAAGAGCGTCACTCGATTTCAGTGGCGGCAACGGCCACGATGCTTTTGCGACGTCGCCCAGCTCGACTGCAGACACGAGCTGTGGCCCACAAACTCCACGCGACAACAGCGGCTTCCCGGAAGCCACTTTGCGTCGCATTTCCCATGATCTGAGCTCGAGCTTCGACAGCAGCGGAACGGACATGTTCGAGGAGCACGGCCCTGACATGAAGTTCCCTTCTTTCAGCGACGTCGGGTCTGCCGGTAGTGCTCAGTTTGCCAGTCAAACTAGTGACTACGCAGGCCTTCCTTTCCCAGGAGGCAGCTTTGGGGGGTTCCGGGACCTCCCGTTGATTGAAGGACCCTTCCGTGACATGGACGGGCTCCCTCCAATCATCCCGAACATTGCTCCTACTGCTGGAGAGCACGACAGCAGTGCTATCGCCCGCACTGCGCCCAAGGCCAAACGCCGTCGCTCCAGCGAGAAGGAGCGCGAGACCGTCTTGCGAGAGAGACGAGATCAGTACCTTCTCGACAGACGCGAAGAAGGTTACACGTACAAGGACATCAAATTCATGGGCAATTTCTCCGAAGCCGAGTCCACCTTGCGTGGCCGTGTCCGCGTCCTCACCAAGGACAGATCCGAGCGCGTCAGGAGGCCTGTGTGGACCGAGAGCGACGTAAGTGCACCTTCATACTGACTATTGTGAAGAATTCTGATTGTAAATCAACAGGTTCGGCTCCTCCGCCGTGGTGTCGCTCACGCCAAGAAGCTCCGCACAGAAGGAGCGTACAACCGCGTTCGTGGCTGCAAGCTTCCATGGAAGTACATTGCACAGTACATGGAAGAACATGGAAGCAGCTACAGCTTTGCTCCGGCAACCTGTGCGAAGAAGTGGGACGAATTGAGGTAAGCGCTTTCTTTTGTTCTTTCTGGTCAGAGTATAGCGGTGGTAGCAGCGGCAGTGGCGGTAGGCAGGCATTGATCATAGACGGCACAAGACTTGAGGTCCTCACGGACTAGGTAATTCGAAATTGAGTTTTTTGCGTGGTGTACAAGCTTTACAGTTTCAATACCATCGTCCTACTCCCTTCGCCCGCCAGTAGTACCATGCAGGCAGTAGAGATACACTTCATGTCTGCTAAGCTTCTAGGAACATCTCACTAACAGATGCTTCCATTTCTACCTCCAATGCTGATGGTAGTATCTGGTCAAGCTGGGTACCAAAGGACCTCCCCTCGATCGTGTTGTCAGGGGGTGCTGTATAAGCTTACAACAAATAGTCGCGAATGTACCAGCTTCGTCAACTGCCTTCTATTCCGGGTAGAAGATGATGTAAGACACTTTGCGGCGAGAACATTCCCTCCAGGACGATAAGTTACAACATAAGAAGCTCTCATTTGTTGTTGAGACGAAACGTCGTTCAAGCATTTCAAAATGCGAGTGATGATTATACATGTATTGCATAGTAGCGGAATTTGTGGCTGAGATCTAGGTGTTGTGCAAGAGTTTGTGCTCCTCAACGTGGCTGGACCAGATCCTGATCTCGCAGCACAGCTCCAACATGAACCTACTCTCTACTCTCTCCTAACATTACTCATAACTGGCTTTTTTACTTACAGCTGACGCTTAAGGCATAGCGATATTTAGATGTGATGCAATCGTACTGTGTAGCGTACTTACAGTACTGCTTTTGTCATTTTGCGTTATAGTTGATGGCTGCCATGAAGGATTCCATGCCTACAGGGATAATCTCGCTTCTCGTTTTCGCCTAAAAACGCACGGGGAGCGCAGGATGACACCGCAAATAGACAAGCGGTTGTTCATCGGCTGCGCTACACCATGATGTACGGTATGCTACAGACCCCGTCTCGGTACTCGGTGCTGGCGCAACGTCGTCTATCTTCTGACTCCCTGTTAGGTCTTTTGCAGCCGTCTCACTGCATCATAGGGTTGTCCTACAGTGGCCCGACGCAAGGTGAGAGACCCACTTTGGCCATTTATACACGATGCCCGGAACTCCCACAAGCCGGGCTTGTGATGCCTGCCGCAAACGTCGAAAGAGGGTATGTGTTGAGACCAATTCATGCCCGTCACGTCCTCCGCGCAGGTCTCGCTCATTCTATCACAGTGCGACCAGGTTCAACCCACATGTTCAAGATGCCAGAAACTTGGCATACCTTGTGTTGGCGGCGGCCTGCAACGCTTCATTTTCAAGACGCACGACGTGAGCAAGTTGGTCAAGTCGAGTCGACCGGATTTCGCAATCTCACAAATGCCGAGCAGCCCTGCAATGGCAGTGAGCATGTTGCTCGTCAACAAAATTCAGAACCGGCATTTGAGATTCGAGATTAATTGGGCTCATGGCTCATTCTTAGATGACGTCCCGCGAAGGCTTAGCCACAGCCAGGCCCTAGCTGCCGCTACGGAAGCATTCATGCTGTCGATACCGTGTGCAGACGTTTCTCATACCCTATCACGACGGAGATTACGGAGCTATACGTCTGCCCTGCATGCTACACGGTTAGCGCTTTCTCAGCCTGTCGAGGCGTACTCACTTAATACGCTGTGCGCAGTTTATCTCTTGTGGATATGTCAGGTATGTAGACATTCAGTGATGCGGACCGCTTTTGCAGAATGTTGATTCACGTGACATAGAGCTGGATGGATACACCAGAGCATACAGGTATCCATCCTATGGGCCTAGCTTTGCTGCTCAATCAACCTCTCCGTTTCAATGCGTTAAGCTCATTTGACAGAGGACTTGTATACTCAGCATGTGCGGTCGTTGTACGTACCAATCACACCACACTCACCTCCAACTTGAAGCGCGCTAATCATTCGAGCAGACTTCGGAGAAGATCATACTCGGCACAATGAACATTGATACGAGCAGCCCATGTTGGAGCTTCTTTAGAAAGGTGAATGCTCAGAGTTCTACTCTGCGTATCACTTCGCCGCGCGGAGAACCTTTGGATTTGACGCAAAAATTATCCCGGCTGCTGTCAGCGCTTGCATCCTTCTTACAGTCGGAGCAGACACTGTCGGAACTCTGGACGATGTACAACATTTGCGCAACTGTCGTCGCGGATCTGAGCTTGCAAGTCAATCAGGTGGATGTTATGGTATCGCATGAAACACCAGCTAATTCGCACGACGCTATCAGCTCAAGATCCGAAGAACCTGCACATGTCCCAGCTGCCACCCAAAATATGCGTGGCTTCAAATTTGCGTTGACGCTCACGCTCATCATGAATGGTGTTCTGAGCACACACCACCCAGACTGCGAGAGCCTCGCAAATTTCAGACGCCGTTTTACAGACGAGACAGTCCCGCCGTCTGCGAAAGCAGAACAACTCATGCCAATGGGTGCTGGCTTTGTGGGCATGTTCCTCGATCATGTATGGGCAATGGAGGCTGGCGCGACAGACGCTCCTGCAGCATGGGATATCTATGGAAAAGGGCTTGCCAACGAGCGGTCGACCGCGTTCTCCAAGAGGCTTGAGCATACATTAGAGTTTTTGCTCTAGTGCTGCCGGCTTGAGTCGGATTGGTATTAATGCTGCCGACCATCATGTGCCGTTTACGTACCAATAATGGAAGAATGAATAATGTCGATGATCATTCGATCCCTGCACATCTACAATAACCAATGCATTTTATGCTATACGCCACGGCAAATGGCTTCGCGGACGCCCCTTCTGAGGTGGCGCGACGAGAATTGATGGCACATTCAAATAGCCAATGATCGAAATATTGCTATCCGTACACAAACTTGTGCACAAACACTGTTCTGACAACCAGTGTCGGACCCTATTGGTCTCCGAGAGCAAGGATCTAGCCTAACTGCTTTTGTTCAGATACGCCGCTGTACAGTCTCTAGCCACAGACTTGGCATCAGCTCTTGCGATTCTTGCGACTTTCTATGGTTTTAGGGTTCTGTACATTCACGCGAAGGATTCAAAGGAGCGTCGATCGAAGGCTGAGCAGCAGTAATTTCGCCGACAGCCACGCGATCGACACGTATAGCCCTATCACCTTCGCTCGATGGGACCTGTTCGAGTCTGTACCATGAAGCATGACGTGAATCTGCTTATTCATGTCATTTATAGCAAATATAAGTATGGCTGAGTGGAAAGCATCAAATGTTGGCCTTGCAATTACCAGCATCTCACTCTTTCACAAGACTGTCCCATCAATACAACATGCCGAGTCTGTCATCGTTCTTGGGCCATCACAAGCCTGTACAAGCACCATATCTCCACTTCTACGGTCCGGATACTCGAAACAATTTCACAGCCATTGGCCCAAACGGTCAACTATTGGCGCACTTCTCCGTTGCCAACGATATGATATGGCGCATGTCGCAGAATGCACAACAGATCTGCACATTCAAACTTTCCTCGCTATCTGGGACCACGACACTCCAGCTCCACGGACAGGAGATCAAAGTCAAGCAAAGCTGGGAGGGAATGAGATACGGTAAAGACATCAAGACTTCGGCAGGCACGTGGAAATGGCGGCCGGGGAGTGGTAGCTGTGAGGAGTTGACAGACGGACGTGGAGTCCTTCTCGCTCGCGGCAAGCTTCCAGGGACATTAAGCAAGAAGTCATATCCGTTGGAGGTGTTCATATCTGGGGATATCTTTACGTTGGACCTGATCTTTGCAACCTGGGTTGCCATGTTGGACTGTCATGATGCAGAGGGAAAGGAGGGTGGAGCGATTGCGGAAGCTGTAGGCGCTGTTTTGGGAGCATAAGCGGGAGTAACGATAGTCGTTCTTGGTTGATTGCAATAGATCTTGACATGTATTATCACTTACTTTGCCTTTTCATCACGGTCAACGTAGAGTAAAGCCTCAAAGTTGACCGACTGATCGAGCCAATAGGCGTATATCTCGTACCACAGGCGCACCTTTAAAAACAGCTAACAGCCAATCATAACTTGGCTTACTTCTTGAGGCCCGCCAAAAATCACATGCGAGCCTCCACATGAAAGTTCTAAGTGAAGTCAATACTTTGTCTTTGTCAATGCTACCATTCCGCCAGTGCGCATTCCGGATTCCGACTTTCTTACGGTCGCCTCACATATCGTCAATCATGGCTCAAAAGCGCGCATTTAACGAGGGCAAGCGTCACTTCAAGAAGAACAAGAAGCAAAAGACTTCCACAGTCAGCGATGGATCGAACGAGCAAGTCCTGCTGGCAGATGTGAGACAACTGCTGAAGTCCACGACCCTCAATGATGTGGAGAAGACCGAGCCTCAGGAGCAGACCGAGATCGATGTGGACATTACCATGCTCTCCTCTACCGGGGATGGACTGGCACACATTGATGGATCGGTAATCGTTGTGCCGTTCGCGGTTCCTGGAGACACTGTGACTGCCAAAGTCTACAAGAACAACCCAGACCAGAACTATGCGCTCGCGGACTTCGTGAAGGTGGTCAAGGCTGGGGAGCACAGGACAGAGACACCTGGTTGCGGTTACTTCACCAAATGCTCTGGCTGTCAATTCCAGCACATGCCGTATGCATACCAGCTTGAACACAAACGTACAATAGTTGAGAGAGCATACCAGAACTTCTCGAACCTCCCAGCTTCTTCGGTGCCGACTGTAGGCGACACAGTTGGCTCGCCTTTGATTTACGGATACAGAACAAAGTTGACACCTCACTTCGATGGTCCTCCGATCAGGAGGAAGGAGTTGAAGACTATCAGGAGCAATGGTCAAAAGGTGGATTGGGCGGAGGTGCCAAATATAGGATTCATGTTGAAGGGCACACGAAAGACGATGGACATCGAGGATTGCCCTATTGGAACGGATGCTGTGAGACTAGGAAACAAGAGGGAGCGGAAGAGAGTCACGGAGAATATCAGTCAGTATTCGCGCGGTGCCACACTTCTGCTGCGCGAGAACACTGTGAAAGTGGAGAAAAACACGTCACAATCAGGGGGAGACGCAAAGGAGAACACAACCGAGGAAGACACGATTATCGAGGACCACCGCGACTACGTCTTCCGCAAGACCTGCATCACCGATCAAAAGGCTATCTCAACAGAGTATATTGACGGCTACCGTCTCGACAACCCCGCCGGAGCATTCTTCCAGAACAACAACTCTATCCTTCCTCTTGTGACCAAGTACATCCGCGAAAACATCCTTGGGCCTGACGCCGCCGACTCGCCGATCAAGAACATGATCGACGCATATTGTGGCTCTGGATTCTTCTCAATCACTCTTTCGTCCATGTTCAAGCAGTCTGTGGGTATCGACGTCAGCCAACAGTCGATTGACTTTGCCAGTAAGAATGCCAGCCTCAACAACCTTCCAGAAGATTCAGTTCGCTTCATTGCGGGTGACGCCAGCAAACTTTTCGATGCATTTGACAGGTCGAAATTCCCTGCCGATGAAACAGCCGTGGTCATAGATCCATCCAGGAAGGGATGCGATGAGAGCTTCATCTCGCAGCTGATGGACTATGGTCCCAAGAGGCTTTGCTACGTCAGCTGCAATGTTCACACGCAGGCTAGAGACGTTGGCTGGCTGGTTGGTGGTCTCGGAAAGCGCGCAGGCATGTACGAAATTGAGAGCGTCAGAGGCTTCGACTTCTTCCCGCAGACGAGTCACGTTGAGGGCGTGGCTTTCCTGAGGAGGGTGGAGAAGACCGAAGCCGCGCAGCCTGCAGGCATTGTAGAGGGCGAGGATGCCTCTGTACCAGTGCCCCAGGAGAGCGCAGTCTCCGAACTTCCGAGCTCCACAGGCGAAGCTGCACCTGTAGAAGTTGAGAAGGAGAACTAGAGGTACAATTCCGAGCAATGTTACATACACCCGCGTATCATAATTTCGAACGAATCGTCCATTCGTTATATTTCCAGAATATCAAGGCAGCATATTTTAGGCTTGCCCATGGTCGTTGGTCGGCCCAAATTCCAGGTTATCCTTCGGCGTTTGTATTGGGAAGAAATTGTACAGATCGGTCGTGAGGACGTCAAAGTCAAGAAGAGACATCGGGTCTGCCATCGAGCCTGGTTCCAGCGACGCTGTCGAGTCTGCTGGTGTGACGAATTGTTGTTGAGACTGATAGACTGTTGGAGCCTGACTTTGTCGGTCGCTGAGGTAGATGAAATCGTTTGCCATGGACGTGAATGTCGTCTCGTGGGATGATTGTGCTTGTGCATTGCTGCGGCCGTCTGAACCAGCTTGAGCTGCGGACGAGATTACATCTGTTCGATCTGTGTTCGGCGCAGAGGCATTTGCGGGTCGATGTGCCACAGCATGTTCGACTGCACCAATCATTCGGCTAATTGAGGTGCGCGCATTGAGAATTGGCTCTTCGTCGACCATTTGACTCAAGCAGCTCAGCCCAGTCTGGATAAATTCCAAATTGTAGGCCAGTTTGGTGGGATGCCACAAGCTGTCGTAGAGCAGTACAGCACAGCTTGATTCAATGAAGAACGCAGTATACCTAGACTCCTATTGCTGTGATCAGCTACATTTCATTGCATCGGTGATGTTAGAGTAACGTACTCTACACGTTATGGAAGTGCTCTGTTGGTTGCTGATGAAAACAAGAGAATCTTGAGCTGCGTCTGTGGCCTTTCTACATGCCTCTCTTAGCCACATCAAGCCTTGCTTCTGGTGACTAGATGCCATAGCTACGAGAAATGGCCTGAAAGTTAACAAGACAGCATGATAGTAGACTGAGAAGGAATCAGCTACCTTGCACAAAACACGGAGATGAGTTTCGACAATTACCATTATGAAGATGAAGTGCCGGCACTCCACCATACTGTTTCACTCGCTCGTCCACGTCCATGGCTGCGATTCCGGCACGCTCAGCGAACTGCCGTAATTGGGAATACGTACGCTCTGCAGCAACATACAGCAGCTGCAGAGATTCCGATTTGCGCAAGTACATTTCTTCGGCATTCAGCTCCGCAATGCGAGCGATCTCACAAAGGCCCGTGAGTACTGGATGGACGTCGGGAAACTGACAAGTAATGTCGGTAAACTTCAACGCGCCGGATCTTCCCATAGACAAAGATTGCCATCTGTATTGATTAGTCTCCAACGCTTTGCAATAGGGTGTGGACGTAGAGTACCTTTCGTGGAAATAGAGACACCACATAGTAGAGCGCCGCTTCTGCAGCTCTTCGTTGCTATGTCTTGCGCGGCTACCCTCCCTATTCAGACCCATCGCGAAGGCCCTTCTAGTAGCAGTGCCAAGTTGTAAGTATGCGGAGTTAGGGCGACCCATGTTGACCTGGTAGTCCGACAGCAAGATGGATACCTGTATCATTGCAAGAGTCACTGCTTCGTCGAAGGCCGCCGCGATCACCTTTGCCTGTTCATAGAGCATCTCTGCCAGGTCTGTGGCGTTTGCAGACAATGCACCATTAGCTAAGGCGGCTAAAATTAGTCCTGCTTCCTGTGATCGGAGTGCTGTAGGATTGTCCTGTATGTAGAGATCGTGTAGCATTTGGTTCAGCTCAGCCTCTGTGAACATAGGAAGAAGGTGATAACTTGCGGCCTTGAACTTCTCCAAGAAGGTAGTAGCTTGTGCAGCAGACACAATCTCCGTGGGCTGACGTGGTCGTGCCGGGTGACCTGTTCCAAGTGTCGATGGCGTTCCAAAGAAAATAGATCGCTGTACGAACATGTCAAGCCCAGCGCTGCCCTCATGGTCATCGTTCCCATCTGGTAGTCGTTTGAGCCCATGAAGAACGCCTTTGTGCAGTTGTTGTAAAAACGCAAAGTTGGATGAAGGTCCATAAAAGAGTTGCGCGCATTCGCCAGCATTCGGCCATTGCTGTGTATGTGTTGCCGTGATTCCACGGTAGACTTCAGGATCAGTTGGCTGATAGTCTCTCGGTGTCAGTGAGCTCTCTAGGTTGGTGCTGTGTGCTTCGATCGTAGCATTGGCCTGGCCGTTGATCCGGGAAGCCCTCTGTCTTGCTGAAGCCCGATCTCGCGCTTTGGCTCGATACAAGCAATGCGCCGGATGTTGCTGACAAAGACCGCAAGGCTGCTCTCCATTGCATTTGATCTTGCGACGGCGACACGGCTCACAAGCCTTCGAGATTTTCGTGCCAATTCGGTCCATACCTCTTCTCTCCACCAAGCAATCGTTCGCTGAAACGATGGTGGATGAGAGAACCTCAGATTGAAACTGAGAGGAGGCAAGTCCGCGAGCTCCGTCCTCCTTGGCGCTAAGCTATGTTCCCATAGTTTGTGGCGTGTCCAGCAGTTGAGGCGGGTAGAGAGTAAACAAACTTTAATAAGGCAGCTATCGATTGTCTCGGAACAAAACCCTCCGCCGGCCAATGCCTCCCGTGAAAATTGGCCGCCACGTCTGCGCAATTCAGAGCGAGTCGAGCGGCAGGACAATCTTCCTGCATGATCATCTCAGAACGCGATCAACATGATTCAAAGCTCAAGACGTGACACAGTCCAAATATACATTGGGGGTCCACTGCTTGCAAAGACGACTGAATAGCAATCTTCACATGGACTCGGACGACATATGCTGGTCTGCCCCAAATCTCTGCGGCAGCCACAGCCATCAGGTCACCTAGAACCGGCACAACAGACACTGAAATGCTATCTGTACTTTACCACGATTTCACTGGCTGCTTAGTCTGACTGGCCGCCCCATCCAACGTTACCTCCTACTACGTCCCAATCAGGTCTCCACTTGTACACTAGGATCTCAGGAAGTATGGATTGGCACAAATAATTCCGTGACCCGCTTTTTCTGGAGCAGTACAGAGGCATCTCGACGTCTCTATGGTTGATGATGATAGCCACTAGCTTCTAAGTTTGTCAAGCATTGACGGCTTCAGAAGACATGTGCCCCGTTAATCCGCAGGACTGAATGCTCGTAGGTCTGATCTCTTTACATTTATTTGGTTCTTATCCTGTCTTCAATCTTTTGTCTGCACTACGTTCACTTTATTGCCAGTTTGGTACTTTGACATGACGGAGTCGATACAGAAACGTCTGACTGTCACGTTCAAGGGCGTGACAGTCCAGGTTGCAAGCCTGGGAGAAGACTATGGTTCAACCGTGGCATCTGTGGTCACCGGCCTTATCCCCTCGTTTGGCAAAACAAGACCTGAGCCAAGGGTAATTTTTCCTGCGTCATGTCTTTGATGACTGATGGAAGCTAACCGTGAGCGACAGTACATCCTACAGGGAATCTCGGGCCAAGTACGTCCTGGCGAAATGGTGTGTCCTATCTTCTAAGTAGAGACATATCAAGTGCTCACACGGCCTTTAGATGTTGGTTCTGGGAAGGCCTGGATCAGGTACTACTAGCCTGCTCAAGATCCTTTCCAACACTTGCGGAGAGTTCCAGGGTGTATTCGGAGACGTCTTCTATGGTAGCGCAAGCGCGCGTGAAGCCAAGCAGTTCAGACATCAGATTGTGATGAACACAGAAGAAGACCTGCACTTTCCTACCTTGACGGTATCGGAGACCATGCAATTTGCAACATCCGCGAAGCTGCCTGGAACGAGACCGGAGCATCTTGGTGAGAGCAAGGCCTACACATCACACAAGGCGGACTCCATCCTCGATTCACTATCAATTGCGCATACTGCTCAGACGGTCATTGGGGATGAGTTCCTGCGTGGGGTCTCGGGAGGTGAACGCAAACGAGTATCTCTTGCTGAAGTTCTTACATCGACCGCACCCGTTCAATGCTGGGATAATTCGACGCGAGGTCTGGATGCAAGCAATGCACTGGACTTTGCCAAAGTATTGCGGAAGTCAGCACTCAAGGAACAAAAGACTATCATTGCAACACTCTACCAGGCAGGCAACGGCATCTACAACCAGTTCGATAAAGTATTGGTACTGGCAGAAGGTCAACAAATTTACTACGGCCCTCGTCACGAAGCCAAGGCATACTTTGAGAACATGGGCTTCATATGCACACCAGGCGCTAACATAGCCGACTTCCTCACATCTGTATCAGTGCCCACGGAGAGGCAGATTGCTCCCGGTCTCGAGACTCAGGTCCCGAAATCCGCAGAAGAGTTTGCAGCACGTTTCAGGGCGAGTGAAGCCTTCCAGCGCAACTCTAAGACCTCCATTCCGATTAACGACGCATCCTTAGCACAAGAAGTTGAAGACCTAAGACATGTGCGAACCCTCGAGAAGAACCGGTCACTGTCCTCTTGGTTCTCCCGCGAAGAGAGCCCGTATCATGTCTCTCTCGGACAGCAGATCACAGCTTGCACAAAGCGGCAGTTTCAGGTCATCTGGGGTGATCGCTTGACCCTAATACTCAACATCAGCTCTGCGCTCATTATGTCACTGGTCACGGCCTCGCTATTCTACAACCTGCAGAACGATAGCTCATCGATATTCCCAAGGCCCGGAGCTTTGTTCTTCCCGATTCTACTGTTTGGTCTCAACGCCATGTCGGAAGTCAATGCATCTTTCCTCGGCCGACCCATCGTATCTAGGCACAAGCGCCTTGCATTTACTCGCCCCTCGGCCTACGCTATTGCCAATGCCATCGCCGATATCCCCGTTGTCCTGGGTACTATAAGCTTGTTCGAAATCGTGTTCTACTTCATGGTGGGCTTCCAGCACGATGCTGGGAGGTTCTTTACACAGTGGATCCTCCTTGTGGTGATGAGTCTATGCTTTTTGTCCTTCTTCCGAATGATCGGAGCCTGGTGTCGACACTTTGGCATCGCTGCCCAAATCTCTGGAGTTTGTATCATGGGCATGATGGTATACGCTGGATATCTCATTCCTGTTCCGGAGATGCATGACTGGTTCAGGTACGGCATTGAAAGGCTCAAATACGAAGATTATCCGGGACGCATGGCTGACACATAATCTTTGATATGCAGGTGGATTGCTTACCTCAACCCAGCAAGCTATTGTCTACAAGCTCTAATTGCTTCCGAGATGGGCAATCGAGAGCTTGCATGCATTGCGCCGCAGTATGTGCCATTTGGTCCATCATATACAGATAACAATTTCCGCAGCTGTACCATTCCAGGTAGTCTCCCAGGAGACGACCTTATCGATGGCGAGTCCTACGTGTTGTCTCAATACGATGCGTCTGTTCACACGGTGTGGCGTAACTTTGGCATCATTGTTGCGTTCTGGATATTCTGGGCGATCATGGCAGCCGTCGGATTTGAGGTCAACCTCGCTTCGGGTACTGGTGCAAGAGTACTTTTCGTTCGAAGCAGTCGCCGGAAGGAGCTTGTTGCGGAGCATGACCCTGAGAAGGCAGTTGGTAGTAGCTCTAGCGGCACCTCCGACTCCAAAGGAGACGTTTCCGTCGGAGAGACCACCTTCACGTTCGAGAACATCGATTATTTTGTTCACCACGAAAGCAAGGAGAAGCAACTGCTACAGTCCGTTTCTGGCTACGTGAAGCCAGGCCAACTGGTTGCGCTCATGGGTAGTTCTGGAGCTGGCAAGACGACACTAATGGACGTACTGGCTCAAAGGAAAGACAGTGGCCGCATTGAAGGTAGCATAATGGTGAGTGAAACTCTCAGTTGTCCAAGCATGTGTACGGAAATTGCTGACTTCCACAACAGGTCAATGGACACCCTCAAGGTATCTCTTTCCAGCGCACCACTGGTTACTGTGAGCAGAACGACGTTCATGAGCCGACCTCGACAGTGCTGGAATCTCTGCTGTTCTCTGCTCGGTTGCGCCAAAACTACAACATTCCTGACGAAGAGAAAGTTCGTTATGTGTACAGCATTATGGATCTTTTGGAATTGACAAGTCTACAGCATGCGATTGTTGGCAGTAAGTATTTTCCTCGATCAGCATTGCCTCACCCTCGGTAATCACTGACGATGTACAGGTCCCGGTCTCGGTTTATCGATCGAACAGCGCAAGAGACTCACGCTTGCAACTGAGCTGGTCGCGAAACCGTCTTTGTTATTCCTTGACGAGCCTACCTCCGGTCTTGACGGACAGTCTGCTTTCGAAATCTGCAGATTTATGCGCAGACTTGCAGCATCTGGGCAAACAATCATCTGCACAATCCATCAGCCATCGGCCGCCTTGTTCGAGGCATTCGACGTCTTGATCCTACTGGCCAAGGGTGGACGTACTACATACTTTGGAGAGACTGGTCGCGACTCTGCTATTCTGCTGGATTACTTTGCACGCCACGGCGCTCCGTGCCCGCAAGACGCAAACCCTGCGGAGCATATTGTTGACGTAATCCAAGGCCGCCAGAGCGATGGTACTGATTGGCCTCAGCAATGGCTCGCCTCCCCGGAGTACCAGCATATGATGAACGAACTCCACGAGATCAATCTTGACCAAGCGAAGAATGTAAAAGCTACAGTCGCCGAAGATGAGGGCGCTGCAGATTTCGCCTCCCCAATTAAGTACCAAATCATCCTGGTCACGAAACGTCGACTCATCGCATTGTGGAGAAACCCCGACTACATCTGGAACAAAATCGGAGTCCACGTTACCAACAGTCTCTTTGCTGGCTTCACGTTCTGGAAGCTCGGCGATGGCACACACGACCTGCAGTTCCGCATGATGTCTGTCTTCAACTTCGTGTTCGTTGCGCCTGGCTGCATCAACCAGCTTCAACCCTTGTTCATCCAGAACCGAGACATTTTCGAATCAAGAGAGAAGAAGAGCAAGACCTACCACTGGCTCGCATTCGTCTCTGCACAAGTGATCTCCGAGATCCCTGTGCTCATTATCTGCGCTACGCTGTTCTTCGTGTGCTGGTACTTTTCTTCCGGGTTCCCCGTCAAGGCGAGTGCGTCCGGACAGGTGTACTTGCAAATGATCTTCTACGAGTTCCTCTACACGTCGATTGGACAGGCAATCGCCGCGTACAGTCCGAATGCCTACTTCGCCGCACTCGCGAACCCTATCATCATCGGAGCTTTCCTAATCAATTTCTGCGGCGTCGTAGTGCCGTATGCGCAGATACAAGCCTTCTGGCGCTACTGGGTAAGTGAAATCCAGATTTTACTTCCTTGGGTATTCCGAACACTCCACTGACAAAACAAATCATAGATGTACTACCTCGACCCCTTCACCTACCTCATCGGCGGCCTCCTCGAGCCCGTCGTCTACGATGTCCAAGTCCAGTGCAGGCCAGACGAGCTCACACGGATTCCCCTCCCCTCGAGCACAACGTGCGGAGAGTACATGGCGGATTTCCTAGGCTCTAATGCCGGCTACATCACCGACCCGAACAACAGCACTGTGTGCGAGTACTGTGCTTACTCTACAGGTGCGGATTACCTCAGGACAATGAACATCAACCAGAGATACTACGGGTGGAGAGACGTCGGCATCACGGCTCTGTTCTGCATTTCGAGCTATGCTCTGGTGTTTGGCATGATGAAGCTGCGGAGCAAGGCCACGAAGACCGCTGGCTAGTATTTTAGATTTTGATAGACATACAAACAATCGAAGCTGCATGTTAGAGACGATCCTGAAAACTCAATTCAGTGATACAGAAGTCTCCAATGAGGTGGTTGAAACAAGCAAACCTGTGTACATAGCGCAAACACACGATGAAAGGGAAAGTTGTCTCGGTGGGGCGATCGCAAGACATGCATAGCATCTCCAAAGCATTGTGATGACCGCCAGTGATTCGCAATCTCATTCAAAAGCCACTGTGTAGCGTTTTGTGGTGTTTTCGAGCCTTCGATAAGCAATATATTATCGGAAGAAGTCGACGGCGAATATGAGATCCTCAGAGCAACTAAAATCGAGCACAGGGCCACTGGCCAACATCGTCCATCCTTTACTGGCGAGAGACAAGTTCGCCAAGAGTGTCAACTATGCCAAAGTCTTTCTCCAACCAGCGAGGCTAGCGACCCGTATGCTGGCCACCCCGCAGGCAGAGCATTATTTCCTGGCTCTCATAACGAAGAGCAAACATGTGTCTTCACTCCGTGGTACTGCGAAAGACCTTCGACGCCGGTTTTGGTCGGACAAGGATATCGGCAAGCTGGAAGATCTGGATCGGCAGTGTGTCGATACATGGCTACGAAAAGTCGCGGACACAGTCATTTACTCTGTGCGCACGTGCGAGAACGGCGCGTTGGCCGAGATCAAAAAGATCCCGTGCGGTTCATCGAAGACCGACCTTGGCCATTGTGTCATCTGCATCAGTCGTAAGGAGCATTATGATCCCTTGCGCGGTGATTTGTCTCACACCGAGAGGCTTGTCCGTCAGTTCAACTTGGCTATCGCACTGCTACATGGGTTAGCGCACGCATTATCATACGCCATCACAGCGAGGCAAGACGAAGACTTTTTCGAAGATGCGATAGTTGCTGAAGCAGGCTTTGAGTTCGAGGCGCGGCTGTTCGGTGCTTGTCCCAGCTATTCTGCCAATGCGCCAAAGCTGGTGCGGTGGTTTCCCTGGCCAAGTCGTATTTTGCTGGGAGGAGAGGGCGAGGTCGAAGGTTATGATCTTGCAGACTTGTGCAGCAGATCAAAGAAGCTCGAAGATGGTGGCCCGATGTCCAGGGTCAGTGTTCGATTTATGAAGGATCTCTTCCGGGAACAGTTCTGGAAGAAAGTTATGGAGGGAAAGGGAACAGCAGTCGCGCTTCTTGCGCCAGGGACTCGCAGAAACACTCCGAGGATGAAGAGTATTCGAGATCTTTTGGAGATAGCAGATAAGGAGAAGGCTGGGCGGATGAAGCGAAGCCACGGAAAGAGGCGCCGAAGTGTTAGGCTTCATAGCTGCACCTGCCATCGACTTCGTTTTCGCTGCAGGTGCATTCGCCGCTGAGGGTGGTGGTAAGTAATATTGAGATTGAAGCTTCCTCGTTCTCATCCTTTTCAATTGAAGCTGACAAACATTGGACCATCCGCGTATTTCACTGACTTCGCATGCCTATATCCCCTACCCTTAGGTATCCGGCAACATAATACTCTTAAGATGGCTGCCAACAACAACAATACCATCTCAAACGTCAATGACACCGCACGACCCGAGGACACCTCACGATCTGATAGCACCTCACGCGCAGCACCTCAGCCACTACCCACGCTCGATGAGATACACCGCGCTATCCCGCCCACTGGCATCAAGATCAGCGACTTCACAGAAGTATTCAGAGCCAGGATGCCCGCAGAAGAGAGCTTCCGAACGCTTTTGCTCCTCGCCAGCGCCGTCGCACATTTCGACTGTAACTCGATGATGATGTGGCCCGAATCCAGGCCGACAAAGGAGGAGGTTCGCGCCGCAATCAAGCAGAATAGCATTCTCTTTGAAGAGTTCGTGGAACTCTTCGGCTGGAACGACCTGCCGGAGGAGAAACGGAAGCTCGTTGCCTATTGCCTCGACCAGATCGCTATGCCGGACATGGCTACTCGAACCGTCAGACTCCGAGGCAGCTTGACCGCAGAAGAAATGATAGCCGCCATCCCTGACCAAGGCATCACCAAAAGTGAGCTGGAATTGAAGATCAAGGAGCTCGGCAACCCCACTCCCGAGGAGTTCTGGAAGGCCATGAAGATTCTATCGCAAGTGGCAGTATGGGACGTGTTGACCGAGAAGATATTCCAACGCGACACCGTTGCATGATGTTGAGGGCTGGCATGCCGCACTCGACTGGCAATTGGTACTTGGCCAGGGGGATGCATGAGTCTGACTTCACTAAGGCTGGGCTGGCGAAAAGGAGCACGGCCGAGCGTCAAAGGATACTGGCTGCTATCATCATGTTCCTCTTTTGCTATGATGTCATAGCCCGGACTCAGACAGAGATACCAGGCCAGCGGGTAGGGCGCAGACGAGAATGAGGTTGGAAAGGTCAAGCTTGTGGGTGGTGTCTCGGCGGACAATCTTGTAGAGTTTGCCTTAGTCACGACTACAACAAGGAATAAGGGCAGCGGGAGCCGGCGTTGCCGTAGGAGCGCGAGAGTTGTCTTTCCATTGTCTAGAACGAGCGTGCAGGTGGAGCCCTTGGAGATCGTTATGTTATAGAGGCACGCGACAGCAGAGACGCAGGTTGAAGTCTTGGGATGCCTGATATGAAACACGCCAGAACAATTGCAGTTTCCCAGCGAGACGGGTTTTGATTGTACCCCATTCCCAATCCTTGCCTCACATCGCGCACATCTGTCACAGGCAGTCAAAGCACTGACAACAAAGACGCCGATGAACACGGCAGATCAACGTCTCCCGAAGATGTTAGCGCGCCCATCCGCGGCACCGGGCGACAGCGCATGACGTAGAGGATGGCACGGACAGCAATCGTGCATGCACATGGATGAATGTCCTTTCAAATCCCGCCGCCTCCCTCGTCGCACCCACAACAACACAACAATCCATATACCCTCCATTTACCCTCTTTGCTCCATACTCCAAACCAATCCACTTTAACACACCCATCCCGTCACACCCCCCCCCAACACCGCCATCATGCACCGCACCTACTCCATGCGCCAGTCGCGCGCCCCCACCGCTTCGCAGATCCAGAACCCACCGCCTCCCTCCGCCACCACCAAGAGCGGCAGGTTCTTTGGCAAGGCCAACATTGGTATGTAGCCTCACATGCGCTGAATCTCCTATCTCGACATGCGCTAATCGTGACACCCACAGGCCACAACTTCCGCAAGTCCGTTCACCCCGGTGCCTTCGGCCCCGATCTTGCGAAGAAGCTCTCCCAGCTCGTGAAGATGGAGAAGAACGTCATGCGTTCCATGGAGCTTGTTGGCCGTGAGCGCATGGAGGTCGCTGTAAGCTTCATAACCTCTTGCCATCATTTCAAGCAGCACTGACGAATTCCAAAGCAACAACTCTCCATCTGGGGCGAGGGTCTCGATGATGACGTCTCCGATGTCACCGACAAGCTCGGTGTGCTCATTTACGAGATCGGTGAGCTCGAGGACCAGTTTGTCGACCGCTACGACCAGTACCGTGTCACCATCAAGAGCATTCGCAACATTGAGGCTTCCGTCCAGCCCAGCAGAGACCGTAAGCCGGAACGTCTCCTCTTAAGCAATCGAAGCACTCACTTACAATTTCAACAGGCAAGCAAAAAATCACCGACCAGATCGCTCAGCTCAAATACAAGGAGCCCAACAGCCCCAAGATTGTTGTTCTTGAGCAGGAGCTTGTCCGTGCTGAGGCCGAATCTCTCGTCGCTGAGGCTCAGCTCTCCAACATCACCCGCGAGAAGCTGAAGGCTGCATTCACCTACCAGTTCGATGCTCTCCGTGAGCACAGCGAGAAGATGGCCATCATTGCCGGCTATGGCAAGCACCTCCTCGAGCTCGTCGACGACACCCCTGTCACTCCCGGCGAGACCCGCCAGGCCTACGATGGCTACGAGACCTCCAAGGCCGTCATCCAGGACTGCGAGGATGCTCTCACCAACTGGGTCGAGCAGAACGCTGCCGTCAGCTCCAAGCTCTCCACCCGCTCTCGCACTCTCTCCCAGCGCCGCGCACCCCGCAACACCGGTGAGAGCCACGACCTCTCCGGTCAGGACCAGCCTCTCGGTGACCGCGAGTCTGGTCTCTGGATCCCCGCCAGCCAGCACCAGGCTCACGATTACGATGATGAAGATGATGAGGTAGCTACCTCCACTGTCGATGGCGAGACCCGCGGCCGTGAGGAGCGCATCGCCGCATAAGCGGTCAGTCTGTCTCGTCGACTCGCAAGACACTTTATGATGGGAGGAGCAGTATACCCGGGCTATGTTGGGGCGGATATCACGAGGACACGTCGAAGACATGGTGATTGATTTGCTATCTTTTTTTCCTGGTTGGCTTAATAGTAACGGTCCCAGCTAGTTCTTTGTTGGATTAATTGTAACGCCGAATAATGTCTTCTAAAATGTGGTTCCCCTTCATCTCAGGTAGATGATCATCATGCGCTCACGAAATACTTGCAACTGCTCTTGTGTAGGACCGTGCTTGCCATTTTGTGTCAAGGGATGCGATCTTGATACACAAGATCAACACAGTCGCACTTTTCGGCTTTGCCACACGGTATGCAAGCTTCATCACGTTTGACGCCCAAAGCTGACTCAATGAAAGTAGCATTCGTCCTTTGGTCGCATTAGTATGTAAGTGGAGTATGCCTCGAGCTACTGAAGAGGCTGGAGTTGCACCAGCCCTGCAGGTCGCCATGAAAAGGGCCAGGCTGAAGCCCACCACCAGCTGTTCAGTTCTGACGGTTCGCAACTGAATAGAACACTCAGAAACTATTCGCAGTCAAGCCGTCGCTGGAGTCAACGTCCGCTGACTGTCTCAGTTCAAGCTCTCAATAATCTATGGCAAGAAAGTCATGGCAGACGCGGGCTCGTCGGACAATGCAGCCGAGGCAGCCGTGCCGCCATTCGAGATCATTGATTCTTCTACTGATATATTCACAGTCTTTGCGATCCCCCAAAAATGTACAAGACAAGCGCTCGCCTCTCGTACCGTCGTCTAGAGGAGAATCTAAGTGCGTGATAAATCGATGTGGTGCGAAAGTTCTCGCTAATCGTGATCGTTAGTGCTTGTTCTTGTCGATGCAGGACCCGACGTCTCTGGAACGCTGAGAGTCATCCGTGGCTCGTAACTTCTGCCTGCTTACGCATCCGGTTCTGTTGTGCCACTGGATCTCATGAGAAATCTGTTCAGACATTATTCTATCCAGTCAGTCTTCAGGCTACCTGTTGCTAGCCAAATCGCCTGCATGTTAGCGACTTCGGCATATCAAGCCCTGGTGACCAACTTGGAGGTGGACTTCTTGCAAAGGCGGAAAATGGCAACCGGAGTCCAGGTTGACAACCAGGAGTCGTTCTCAATGTTGACTAATCTTCGTCGTGTCCTCACCAACACTCACAAATGCATGGCCAGAGTCAGTAGCTCGGTCGGTGGTGTCTTGGTCTCTTCACAATCACACGCACATCGCAATCAAGAGCCACCAGATCAACACATTGTCTCGCCATCTGATCATAGCATGGATGGTCCTGGGGATGAAACAGTCCCAGCAGCATCTCCTGTGGTAGGCTCACGGAAATGGGAAACGGTGGACGTGAGCAAGCTCTCCGAAACGCTCAGCGAGCTCGACGCCAGGCTACGCGCCGTCATAGCAGCGCTGAAGGACGAGATTCAAATCGTGGTCGGCTCTGTGCAGATCCAAGATGCCAAAGCTATGAAGCGACAAGCCGGCTTGACGATGCAGCTCACAGAATCGACTATGCGGCAGACTGAGGTCTCAGTACAACAAACTCGGTGGACGATCGCTTTGGTCATTCTTGCGGCATTCTATTCGCCCATGACACTTGTCACTGTCGTCTATGGGATGAACATCAAAGAAATCAGCGGCGATAAAGGTCCAAACTGGTGGTTGAGTGGTCATGACCTGGACTATGACAATGGGAATCACTGTGGGGTTCGTGGGCCGTTACGCGCTGGTGGAATGGCGGTGGTATCGTCAAGGGATGCAAGAATCGAAGACGGCAGCCAAACAAGATCCGACAGAAGGTGTCCTTGGGGAGCAACATCATGACATGGTCAAGTCCGCAAGGAATGAGGCAGACGATACGGGATGTCTGCCAATCACACGTCGGAAACATCTGTGGTGGAAGCTTCCCCAAAATCCACAGCACAATGGTTCAAGGTCTACTGTCTAGTATTGCTGGCTGCCTCGAATTAAATGGTGGGTTTCTCGTTGGCCGCGCTAAGTGCTCGACTTGGATTCTAGATACAATCGTACGCTCCTTGCAAGGATCACCGGTTTCTTTGATCACTTCCAATCGCTTCTGCTTCCTGGTGCAACCTGATCGCTTGCCTGGTGGCAGCTCGCAGCTCCCTCTCGATCATTTTACTCTCCGACGCGCCCCAGCACTGCAAAATCACACAGACAATGCCCGTGATCGTGCTCAAGATCGCAGCGAAGGCGAGGAATATCACGAGGCCGTCGTCCTCGTCAAGCTCCAACGTGGCGAGCAGGGCGATGGTAGCGACCAGGGCCGAGATAGCACTGAAGGTGACAGTGTCTGAGGGGCAGATGTTCTAGTCAGCATCCCGAGATCTCGATGCATATATATACGATGATGTGGTGCTATGCCGAAAGGACTTACGCAGCGGGTACCTGGTGATAAGCCTCTTCTCCTTCCTCACGCCCATCTTCACCTCGCGGTACAGAATCCATCCATACTCGTTCCCAAAGAGGTCAAGGTACATGATCGCGCCGTACTGGCGCAATTCCATTCCGCTGCCGACCTGCCAGGGAGCAACGATACGACTTGCTTCGTCTGCTTTTACGCCACGCTTAGTGATGAGAAGTCGTGCGAGGCTTTCGCGGATCTCAGCTGGCTTCGCATCGAGGCCGGGAACTGTACTTGGCGGTCTGGGAAAGATCATGTCCACCACGCGCGAGAAAGTGGTTTTAGCGGCCTCCGACCGAGATGGCTTCTCTTCGCGAGGAGGCAGAGGGAGGGTTTCTTCGTCCATCGGACGCTGGTTGTAGAACGCGGATTGCGGTCGTCGTAGAGCCATTGGTGTGTAGTTGGGCTTGTAAACGACTGTATGTATATGTTCGGTAAGGTTGAAGAGACGCAAGGATCGCGACAGTGGAATGGGCACTTCTATAGGGAACAGGCAGGGCTACGAAGGCCCTCGAGGCAGGGTCTTTGCTCGATGACCATCTTGCAGTTGCTTGTTGAACGTCCTCAAAGTGCGTTTCGTTGCTCTCTGTTCAATGACCAACACCTTCAGCGACACATCAGCTGCGTCTCGCCTAAAACTTTGCACTAGGGTAGCGATGTACACAACTGGGAGGTCGTCAGCCAGCAATGCTGAGACAATAAGTGGGAACCATGGGATCGTTGGAGCACCGGAACGGTTCGGATGCTCAGAACAAGCTCTACTTTTACCACGATTAGTAATAGAGGGAATGCTCGTGTTTTCATACGTGTCGTAAGGTCTTTGTAAGTGTCTATGTATTGATTATATAAATACTTTTGAGCAATAGAAACATGCCCATCATCCAAGAAAATACACCGTGGGTATATTGCTCTTCGAGAGCACAGTTGTATGGAAGAAGAAAAGAAACCAACAAAAGAAAAAACCCAAGCTGTTCCATAAAGCATCACATCAACCATGAAAAATATACCTTACCCAAAAATGGTGGCAAGATCATCCATCATTGTGCAAGACTCCATCGCTACGGAAGTAGCAATCATCACCGAAACACCTCATCTCGCATTGGTTCATCACAGCCGGACACTGTGACTTTGACTCTCAACAGTATCTCTCCTCGGATTGTCCGGGCGTCCGCTCAATTGACTCGCGATGTGTCCGTCGAAAGCGCCGAAGCTAGCACCATTAGCAGCGCTACGCTTCGTCATGCTCTGTGCTCGAGATGAACTTGGACTGTGTTGCCCCGCATGTAAGCTGAATTGCGAAACAGACGAAGCGTATTCTCGTGAAGAGGTCAGTGGGCCCGTGAGAGACGAGTTTGAAGTCTTCCGCCGTACGCCGTCCGGACTGTTGCGCAGGTTTGTGTTGCTGCTGCCAAGGTTGGCAAAGTAGTTTGCGCTGTTGGGCGCACTGGCTCCGTTTCCGGCGCCGCGACGCTGCGTATCAGCATCGTAGGCATTCAGATGCCGGCGCTCATGGCTGGGGCGTCGAGCTCCATCGTAGTCATTAGCAATGCCGCCAATGGTTACCGCAACGGGCGGTGCTGTGCGGAAGCGACGGTTGGCGCTGATGCTTTCGTGGCTGCCTTCTTCGTCGATGAGGACAACCATCCAGACGCCCACAGCACCAGTGTGGCCCAGGAGCGGCGTGCAGTGGATCCAGCGAGGACGTCCCTCGCCCTCGCCATCCTCGTCCGGACGTGCCAGCCAGCGAATCTTTGCAGTGACGCCACGGCCCTCACCCAGCGCTGCAGCTAGGTCGGCACGAACGCGGGGAGAACCGCCAATGCGATGCAAAAATGGAGATTGCAGGATTCCAGGAACGCGGAGGGAAGGTGAGGTGAAGAGAATCCTCAAAGACGGTGCCGGGCGAATGAGCAGGTACTGTTGCAAGCGTTAATCGTTTGGCCTATTGGTAATCTTGAGTAGAGGGAACTGACGTTTTGGTACACACCCGCGAGTCTGCCATTGATCCGCTCCTTTTCCGCCTGGGGAATACCCGGCGCAATCTGCTCCTTCTGCTTGTCCAGAATCTCCTGGGTCGGATCCGACAGCATCAGGCGAGGCCGCTGAGCACTACCGCCCTTGATGCTATCCGAATCAGAGTCATCAACGTACTCCCGATGCATACTGCCACCATAACGGCGTACAGTATCGAGCTCGGCGCCGTTGAACATCTCCGACAACTCCTGGAATTCATCTTTCTTGCTCTTTTTCACACTCTTGGTGCTATGTTTCCGTTTGTACTCCTCGTCAACCAGTTTGGCCAGACCAGGCAACTCGCTGCACGATTTGAGAAGGCCGCTCACATCAACCTGCGCACCTATGAAGTAGCGCACGGTGCCCCTGCTATCCATGAGAGGTGCGATCATCAGCAAGTTCATGAAGGGGCTCCCATCTCTTCGATAGTTGACGAAGACCTCGCATTGCTCTTTGCCCGCTGCACACGCCTTTGCAAGTCTACGAGGAGAGTTCATGTCCGTCTTCGGTCCTTGAAGGAAGCGACAATTGCGGCCGACAGAGTAGTTTAGGCCATACTGTGTTGTTCGTGTGAATTCTTCCGAGGCGAAGACGAGGGGATTATCTGCTCTCGACGGATCGCTGAGGCAGAAGACCTCCGCAAGGCCCTCACTAGATTCTCTCAAATGCGGCGCCAACGTGCCTGTGATACGCCTCGAAATGCTAGTCGAGACGACCTGTATCCACGTGTGTGTGATGTATGCGGGCAGATCCTCTCTTACCAAAACCTCGAAGGCTTTGTTTGCTTTCTCTTCGAGGGCGGTGTTATCGGTCTCTTTCACCGACTCCTTCGTGAAATCACAAGATGCGATAGGATCGAGTGCTTCCACAACAGCGTTGGCGTATTTAATCGCGCGGAGGGCTTTCAAAGCATCTAGGTAATAGTTGAGCAATGGTATGCTTTGCGGTCGATGCGAGTTAAGAAAGCCAGTGAATTTGTGCAACAGCTTGGGGTTAGCGAAGATGACACTTAAGTGCTCACTGGAAAATAGCTGCAAGGCCTGTTTCTCTAGCGCGTACACACCAACGTTTTCTGCTTCCTGAGGCGGTTCGAAAAGGTCGAATGATCGCGGGTCGTCTTCCAGCAGAGGCTCTAATGTTTGCACATCGCTGCCGTCTGGGCCCTTGGTCTGCAAAGGAGGAAGTGTATGAATGGATGTCGCAGATGTGTCTATCGAATCTCTGGAGTCGCGGCTACTCCGGTCGCCTACGCCGAAATTGGGATCACTCATGGTGTCCGGCGTTGTTGGTTCTGAGATTGAGAATGAATCTCTACCAGTTTCAGGTTGCTTTGCAGTACTGGGCATGCAATGAAAGATCTTGTCTATGCTGGTAGACTTGGTGGTGTCGTTGTTGACGGGTGTACTGCTGCTTGAGGAAAGTCAACAATGCGGATCTTCGAGGAGTCCCAGGGACGAAAAAAGCATACCTAGTCCTGACCGGAATGCGAATGTTGTTTCGTGTCCAGGTTTTGGGAACCTTTTCAGTGTCAACGTCGGCGGTCGCGGATGAGTTTGATCGCCTCGAAGGTGATGAGCTTGCGTGATGCTGCGGTGCAGATGCGTTCGTAGGGGACAACGGAAGAGAGGAAGTCGACGACTGCAACGGCTGATGTTTTTGTTTAACGTCTTGAATAGCCGGCTTGTGTGGTGAGCCGGGAGGTGAAGTCAAACAGTAGTCGTCAAGGGAGTGTTTGGTACTACCAGAAGCTGGGCCACGTCGTTTCTGAGGACGGGATCCAGAAGTATTATTGTTACTACCCTGATCTGCGGCAGCGCGAATCTCTCGTCGGCCACTTGCGGTTTGGTGGGGATACTGAAGAAGGGTAGTTGCGTCAGTTCTGTTGCGCTTTGACTTTATACCAATGGCCTGATGAAGAAAGAGGTCTGGTGAGTGTCGAAAGGATGCTACCACGCGATCGTTTAAGGCCAGCACCGTTCGAAAACAAGTGATGGCCGTTATCTCGACAATGCTCTGAGACAACATTACGCGAGGCGTGGAGCTTAGCCAATAGCGAGAAGCTCGGACCACTGACGTAGACCGTGCTTCGATCGCAGATCGGAAAACTTTTGGTCCCCTCAATGCGGCGGCGTTTCTTCGTAAGGGTGTTCGCATCGACAGATTACGTGCGTCGATGCGCTCAATGGTGGTCATGCATCATTGTTGTCGACTCGTTTGAGGACAATAAGGGGCAGGGTAGTGAGGGGCATAACAAATAGTCAACATACCAGTCGGTACACAGGGCCCATTGTGCCAGACGGCTGTTCGGTGTCAGACGGCGTTTCCGCGAGGAAAGCTGCCAGATCGTCCTCGACGAAGGCTGCTTCTGCTTCAGAGCTCTGGAAGGAGTGCCTTACAGGTGGTTGTTGCACATCCGACCTTGAGCCAACCTGACTGAGGGAGACGGCCGAGTCGTATTTGAGGAGTAGTGAAGGCTGTCGTTGAAGGTTGTTGCTGCTAGCAGGGCTTCGGGCTGCTGCAGCAATGTTGTTGCAGATTTCTTGACGAGACATTGAGTGAAGGTCAAGGGCTGGGCCACTACTTGAAAGGCGACTGAGGCCTGCTTTCGGTGCATGCAGAGCCGTAAATGAGGCACAATTTAGTGACTTCATCCACCTATATGTTCACTTATATCAGACTATGTGATATTATTGACTAATCCAACACGGCCGACTTGCCACGGGCCGAAATGCAGGTCAAGGAGAGTCCTGGGTCGGGGCTCCAGGACAAGCTGCCGATCGGGCTGGGTCGTTTGTGGATGAGGATGGTTTAGCCTTTTGCTACGGTAGCTCTCGGATGGCGTGTACCGTACATGAACGGAATGATGAAAGAAGCGTTGGACAACGTCTGCGGTGCGAACAAGGCATGCCCACATGGCGCGATAGCCCAGATATACTGATTTCCCTGATCATCGCGTGCAGCGGAGGCTCTCACTCCATTGCGTTGTTTCGGTTGGCCACCAGCGAGGCCATGCGTGCTTGCGGCTACCCAAATCGTCGGCAGCGGCAGCAAGACAGCGCATGCAACTAGACCCTTCGATGTGAACGAAGACCAATGGGAGCAGGAGCCGGGCACTTCTGGTGGAGCTTTGGGGTGCAGCTCAGGGAGTTGAGGAGATGGCTCCGCAAACGGCGGCGTCAGTGCGAGAGTGCGTACTGTATTGCTGCTGCATCGGCCTGTCTTCCGCTGGAACCTGCTGCTTCATGTGCATGTGCATGTGCACTGTGAAGTCGTCGCGCTGCTGCGAGCGCGACGATGCTGATTGAGGTACAGGGCTGTGGTGGTTACATACAACAAGAAAAGACGATATGCAGCAGGAAGTGTTGTCGTCGATTCCCCCCACGCGTCCATCTCGCTTGCGAGGCTTCAATTGGATTTTCGCAGGGGTGCTGAGATCGGATTTGACAGATTTGACACGATACTCAGGGCAGTGGCATGACACACCTGCAATCCGCTCGATCCAGTGCACGCCTTATCTCAAAGCAGTCCATCCACGCATCCATAGCAGCACAATAGGTTCAGCTTGACATCGCGCCAGATCCTGCCCGCTCTCCACCTATCGACATGTTGCCAACCACTCGGAACGCCGATGCATGATCCTACAGCATCCGCGCGAACTCCTTTCGCTATCCTTAACGCTTGATCGCACTACTGCACCACGGCATGGCAATACCAAGGACCAGTGACACCCTGACGGAGGGCGCGAGGGGGCGGAACTTTCGGACCCTGTGCCGGCGCCTGGCAGATCCCTGCTCCTCTCCTTGATATTGAGAGCAGTGTTATAGCTCCACCTCGGCACAGCATGCCTCTTCATGTCTCTTTTCAGAAAATTCATCATTCTCTACACACGGCATGCCTCTAGCGGAGACGACCAGTGCTCTTCCGGAAAGCTGACAACGCACCTAGCCTAGATTAGATGGTGGGCGTCCCGACCAGGTCTACGGGATTGGGGAGGAGGCGGACATGCTCGGCGGGTTGCATTGGGCACTTCGACTTCCTTTTGCTTCGAAGAACATCGCTGCTGTCGGGATCACGCTTTGGATTGAGGAATGAGTGCTTGACTAAGCAATGCGTTTCCTAGCCTTCCTCCCAGCCCATGTCCTTCCAAACACCCGGTTTCTTATACCGACCTCTCACCTCCGTGTGTTACATGTATGCCTTCGATGACTTGGTGTCACAAATATCAACAACGGATATTGCTATGACAACTAAGCCAGGGAAACAAGTACTATATTTGTCATCGGTGAGTCCAACATCTTTGAAGCAGTCAACAGATGTGGTTATGCTGGTTACACAACACATGTGCATGTGTGCATGTCAACTTGGCCTCAAATGTAACCCCAAAGACTAACGTCATACAATATCGCGCGTCCCAAATGTGGAACGACATCACATTGACGGATACTTGAGAAACGTCATTAATTCGAGCTCACTACATGTACAAGGTCGACGTATTCTAGTGAATATTGTGGAAGCGTCAGGTGTCATACACTCCAGTCCTGCACCGAATCCAACCACAGTCACGATGGCTTGATAGTAGATTTTCGATGTACGTCATCAAACAAGAACTACCCAAACCTTCTTTGCGAAAATGCGCCTGATAGATCATTGTTCTCTGTGCGACATAATGCATGGATAATGTACTTTCTCACATTCTAATGCCGGCTACATCTTCATCCCTTGGCAGTGAGCTCGCCTGGCTCTTCCTCAGCGCTTCGGCGGTTTGCGCACTGGCTTTCATTTCTGGTTGGGTCCGCAGTTGGCTTTTCTCCGGATCTGCAGTCGAAACCCTGCTCATCCTCTTTAGACCTTTGCTACAGTCGACCGTGCCGCCTTGGGTGCTTGTCCTCTGCTTAAACGCCATCTACGCTGT
This sequence comes from Cladosporium cucumerinum, assembly GCA_023634325.1. Lineage (NCBI taxonomy): Eukaryota > Fungi > Ascomycota > Dothideomycetes > Cladosporiales > Cladosporiaceae > Cladosporium > Cladosporium cucumerinum. The sequence goes on from JALDQA010000002.1 coordinate 1,581,983, forward strand.
AGCATCGACATCATGGCTACTTCACATCGTCTTCACAGTCCTCTGCTGGCCTCTTGTCGTGGCTACGTCAATCGCCCAATATGTCTTGATCTCAAGCTTCACCAGGGCAAAACTCCGATGGCTGCTTCATCAGATGCACTTCTATCAGGATAAGGTGGCTTTCTTCGCATTTCCAGTGCTGATCGTCGACGCCGATATCAGTGGCTTTGTAGCTGTCCAGGGAGTCACAGTATCGCTGCTAAGTATGAGTGTTGAGTTCCACTCGATCGACATTGGTATGTACTGATTTAAGTTCATGGTCATTGGCCATACGCTCGCTTTCTTTCAAAGTGTGCACGAGGCCTAGGCTAATGAGTGTGCAGGTTTGAACATCGGACAAGGCCACGAAATCCACGCCCATACAGACTCTTTGGAAGTCAAATTGTTCCGCCGTATCGCCATCAGCGAGATCTTTGCGGCACACAAATGTCCCGGAGATGAGAAAGAATCTCCATGCGAAGTGGACGGTGATCAGCCCCATCTGTCTAAAGACAACCGTATCGTGAAGGACAACATTCGCCACGAAGCCAGCATCAAGCACCAAGATGGAGCTACGACTGATGTTAAAATCCCCATCCCTAAACCGACCAAAGACCGGCTCCAGAGCGCAGCTTTAGGCGATGAGGATGCAGAGCTCCGTTACGCTGATATTCTAAAAGACATTCGCACTGGCGGAGGCCTATATCAAATGCGCGAGCGTTTGCGAAGCGTCGATCGCGAGGATGAGTATACAGATATCGAACTCCGCGCTCTGCTATGCACCGAATTACGAAGGACTGGTCTGTCTCCACCACAGCATTCAAGACGGATTCTGACTTCCAAACTGGCAACCCTCTTTCCCGAACCTAATGTGTTTGAGTACGTGCCGTCCGCTATGAGAGCACTTTTGTGGCTAGCGAGCCACACTCACCCAATAGATTGCCCTTCGATCTCTGTCGCCGGATCTGGCCACTGGCTGAACAGCATGCTTTCGCATTTCATATTCCGTCGTCATTCCACAGACGACCAACGCATCCGCGAGCTCGAACGCGAGATATCAGAGTGGTTATCTGTGGGAGAGTACTGCGTAGACCTCGCCAATATCACTGCCTTGAGCCAAGTGCCCTTGCGCTCAATATACAACATCAAGTCCGAGATTCGATCCACCAATATTGCGGTGTCGCGGATCGACGTGGAAGACAATAGCAGCGCACAAATGGCTTCGCTTGCTGGTGTTGATGGCACTTTTGTCATCCCGACCTGCTTGCTGCCTAGCCACTCTCACCTGGTTCCACCAGAGCCCTCAATACTGGAACTTCTCGAAGCGACAGAGAGGAAGAAACAGAAGGAAATCGAGAAGCGCGACCAGGTCCAAGCCAAAACGGCTTCAAAGGCCACCAACATAAATGCAGAAGATATGGAGCAGCTATCAAGCGAAGATGAAAGTGCGACCGAAGCAGAGACAGTGGACATCGATTCACTGGGCATTCTTATGAGTATCCGCGCCACTCTTCCAGCACATTTCGACGAGTCGTGCCTCAGTTTCGCCGCCACTCTCTCAAAAGCTGCGCAAATGATGGACATCGAGGAGTCAATCGTTGACCCTCCCACACCAATGTACGAGGAGGACTTCGACCCCACCGAAAACTTCCGCGACAAATTTTCGAGGAGGAGCAAACGATTCGGATCCGCCATCAAACACCCGTTGCAGACCGCTCATGGTGCCTTCCACCGGGAGATGAGAAAGGCGACCGTGATGACGGTGAACGGTGCGTGGTTTGCAAGATGGACGAACAAGATTCTCGAGCAGCTTGCCTGGCTTAATGGAGACGTGGGCTACACTTTCCAAATTCCTGTTTCGCTCAAGCCGTATCGGTAGTTCGCTCCCTCATTCAAAAAATTATATACTTGAGCCACCTCGAAATCCAGCTACCCCCAAGTACATCCCTAATCCTCCCTCATTTCTTTGCTTGGTGTTCAAAGCTTCTGCATAGCGACAACATCGCTGCTCTGAACAAAGTTTTCGAACTCTTCGATTTGTTCCTGCAACTCGGTGACTGATACCTTCTCATCCTCAACAACCAAATTGATCCTCAGCTTCTCGACGCCGTAGCCAATGGGTATGAGGCTCGAAGTGCCCCAGACAAGCCCATCAGCTTCGATGCCGCGTACGGCGCTCTCGAGGTCAGGCATGACCGTTGTGTCATCTACACGCTCTCGTCAGCAATGAAAAGGTCGGAAGATCTCGGCGTGCTTGTGCAAAAGGCGTACCCCAAGGCTTAATGTCAAGAGTCACCATGGATTTGGCAGCAGGCTTGGACTTCCTGGGCTGCATCTCTGGGTTCTCGTTGCGTTTTCCTTCCGCATTTGTGGACATAATGGAAGAATGCTTAGAAGTTCGATCAGAAGCGCTCATGTTGTAAGTAGCTTGACTTTGTCCGGCTTTGGTCTTACCACGTAGTTTTGATGAGTTGGTACTCAAGCGGCTTTCGGCATTGGTAACGAAGGATGCGACTGCCTCAAATGTGGGATTCTTCCTAACAAGAAGGCATCCATTCCATTTCCTAACGCCTTAAATACCTGTACTTTGTTACTGTCCTGTCGCATCATTCGAGTCATGGTGAATGCCACGCAGACATGACTCAACAATGTGTTACACTGCTTCTTCACCGGCCTTTGTTCCGCCGCATATTGATGTCTGGAGTCATGAGCGTGAGCTGAAGGATTAGTACCATGCACAATCCCTGGGGATTTGGCCAATCAAAGTCTTGAAATGTTACGGATGACGGAAGCTGAACGTGATACAGTGTTATGCACAAAACTGCATAAGACACCTTGCATCTTACGTCAAAATCACTGTGTAGGTAGAGCTAGCGGTTATTGTATTCAACGCTTGATTGAAACTGTCTTTAGGTTGTCGGCTTATGCATTCACTGGTCGCACGCTCTCATGAAACAATCAGAAAATTTGTACAATATTGATGTCTGTATTTGCGCCATGCGATTAGCTTGCATCGCTTTAATCAAATGCTTCGCTTCCAATGCGCCCTGTTCTGGACAAAAAAAACCATCCCACGCAAATGATACGAAACGCAAAAAACTCGCAATAACACCATGAACCCCGGCCTTAGGGTAGACCGCCAATCACTGAACCTTCTTCAAACGCCTCGCTGATCAACTGGAATGATAGCGTTCACCAATGCAAGCGTAAAGCAAGCTCAATTCCATCCAATGATGCCTTCACCGAGAACAATCTGCTCTCTCACGAGAGAGACCCGTCGACCAATAATACCATCGCCGCCAACACCCAAGTTCAGGCTGTGTTCCAGACTAAAAGCGTGGCCGTTGCATGCCATTTGAGGGACCGCGAAGCGATGAAGTACAGATGCCTCTGCGAGGCTGCCAGTTGCGAGGTCGCCGTCACGACTGCGAGACATGTCAGCCACATCGTGAAGACACGTCGGGAATTAAGATATGGAGCTTACTATATCACAAAGTAGCTGTCTGGAAGGCCGGCGTCAAGTCCTTCGAAAGTTGCTGTCGTGTGCGTGTTCTCTGTGCCGGCGGCGAGTCTAAGGGAAAGCTCTCGCTTGAGTTGAGGTCGATTTGAGGAGCATCTGGGCTGGAGCACGACGATGGTACCGCCCTGGCTAGTCCTGCTTGATGCGCCGTTGCACATTGTCGGATGTTTTGTTCTGTGGTACGGTACGCAAAGAGATTCTTGAGTGCTTGTTAGGGCAGCAATCGAATATGGGTAATTTGCACGGCGTATTAGTTCGAATCGGTAGTATGATGGAGTAGGTTCCTTAGGCTAGTCTGTGTTGTGTCCATTTAGGTGCCTGACATCGATAATATAAGTTCAACCTCGATGGTTGTCACGTGACTGTGCTTTGAGCAAGTTCCGTTGCGCGTCGAGCGTGAATGAGCAAGTTTAGGTATCAGCTGCCTCACACATAGCAAGACAGTTTTAGACAGACTACAAGGCTGGACTCGTGATGTGTGGTTTGCGGCTCGATGTCAACACTGCAATCTAGATTTGCGCCACATGGTCTGGCTCTTCAGCATGCGGCTGGCTGTCTTCACAGTCAAGGGTCGCACATCGGATCTGGATGCTCCTGTCTTGGTCCACCTTCACCTCCACCTTCAGGAGCTATCGGTGTCGGACACAAACCGGCAGTAGCTGCTTCCACTAATCGTATGTGACTGCAGGTGTAGGTATTAATTGATGCACGCGAGCCGGCTGGACGGCCGACGATGCCAAGCCCTTCTTTAAGACAGTTGAAGGTGAGACATCGCTGTATGCTCTGATGAAAGCCTTCTACCGGACATCTTACACCTGGTCGTGACAAGACTGCAGGATACGACTTTACCCTAGCTCGCTGTTCAAGACAAATGACAGACACAGCAACGGATGGAAGCACATGAAATTAGAGAAGCCACCGCTCAGGGCAGAAATAAAAATACAATGTATATGTACGAAAATTGCAAACCTTGAAGAACAGTCAGTGATTGTTCAGTTGCTGCTTGCAATATGTGTGAAGAACGCGACAGAGCTTGCGTAGTCAGAAAAGCCGTTTTAACGCACGCCCATCCGCCGGCGCTGTGCCACGCCATCCAAAACGAATAGCATGGTCCAGCGCTCGGAAGCTCCATTATACGACGTGACAAGCACGTCGTTTTAATTGTAACTCCACAAGCGATCCTCCCATCGAGGCGCAAGCGCCAAGATGGTACGCTATCCGAAGGGGAACTCGGCAGATTAGGCTACCCAAGGGTTCGTGGAATGGATAGACTGGGTGTCATCCTCAAGCATAGGGGAGTGTATAGAGGAAGCTTACCCTTGAAGTTGGCGTGAAAGTCGGTCTCGATGTGTTGCACAGATCTATTTGTTCTTCAAAGCAAGTCAGTTATTGGTCATAACAAGAGATGATTGAATGGTGAGGGTAGCTTTGTCCGGATCAGACAGGTAAGCTTTGGTAGGGGTTATCCACATGTTTGCTTTCGGTAGCAGAACTGAATATTTATACACTCATCACAAAAGGAGTTGGAGTTGTAAAGAAAGGTTGTGAACGTACCATTAGTGTTGTAGCAGACGAGAAGTCGGTGTGGTTCCGGAGCAGGGCCAGACTGTTGAAGGGGGCCACTGTTTAAATCGCCGGAGAAAGTATGTCACATATTTCAAACTATCTGCATGCCTGTTAGCACACTGTGCAAATGCGTAAAGCAAAGTGGGAAAATGCTGTGGATTGGCGAAGGAGATCAGATGGTGATGCATGTTTTGTTCGTGGCTCATAAAAGGTCGCCGGAACAGAAGTGATAGACTTCATCGTGTGAAGCCTGAGGAGGTGCGTTTGTGTGAGTAGTGTAACGTACCTGGTAGAATGGGAGACCGCTGCAATGCCCGCCATCTGGCTGCAGCGGTCTAGTGTTGCGTGGCTGAGAGAAAACACAACTTTGTGCTTCGTGGCCCACCACATGGCGATTCTCGCAGGCGAAGAAGTCATCGACTGGCCATGCGCTGCTACCACGCGTATGTGTATAGCAGGATGGCCAGAATGCCACTTTGTCTGGAGATGGATGGTGAGAAGTCTCGGTCAAAGTCGCAAAGCTGGAATAAGTCTTCTTCGGAAGGGCGCTAAGACCACTCTTGGCACCTCCGCCTCGCCGCGGACTTCTGAGGCCGGCGAGCATGGAAGAACGTCTGTAGAGCAGCCAGAGGGCTAGCAGACGAGAACGACGAGGGTGCGCTTTCGCCTTGAGGATTCGTAACACCATCACGAAACACGATTAATATCACATCATGGCAGCGACCATTGCTGCTGAAACCGCATTCGCGGCGCCTTTCAAGGTGGGCATGAAAGAGGTCTACCTGTACGTCCACCTCCCGCAATTGAGAATACCTTCACGCATCCCAAGTACTAATTGCTACAAAAGGCCCAACTTCCACATCACGCTCCACCGCACACCCAGACAACCGCCAAACTTCGCCAGCTTCACCGTGCCCCTCTGGTTCAGCAAGCTGGATCTGCGCGACTACCTCTTCCACGCCTACAACGTGCGCATCCAAGGAGTCCGCTCGTACGTCAAGCTGCAGCGCGTCACCCAGGGCAAGCCCTTCACAGTCGGAACCGAAGACTACTCGAGACCTCAGTACAAGAGATGGCACAGGCCTCCGAGCATCAAGAGGATGACCGTGGAACTGGAGCGCCCGTTCGTGTGGCCTGAGCCATTGGAGGACATGTCGAAGTTCAACCAGGACCAAGTGCAAAAGTACAACGACGAGACGAAGGAGATGCAAGAGAAGATGGCGCCCACAGGAGACACTGTGGTCAACGAGCAGAGGAGAGTTTCGATGAGGGAGCAAGCCAAAGCGCTGCTTGAGGGCAAGGCGAAGTGGAAGCCGGTGGATCAAAAGTTCTCGAGGCAGAGCAGTTGAAAGGGAATTGCAGGGCACAGCGCGGCGTTAAGGCATTGAGGGAAGTATATCCCGTATCAAGGGTTTTGTACATTACATGCAAGCTATGCAGCTATGGCATTGAACGTTATCAGCAGCGATGCGTGACACCAAGCAAGAGGATCCAGACCTCCCCTTTCGACCTGACAAGCCTGGAAATCGGCGAGTCGCGTCTCACACATTCGAAGGACCCGGGACGTAGTCAGGCAGCACATGGCTATAAAACTGCTCGTAACGGCGATCGGCGAACAGATAGCCACATTCGCGACAGTCCTCGTGGTTCCGCCCTGGGACATCGCCACACTCGTCACACAACCCTACGTTGTGGTAACAGTAGTGCTCGGTACATCCGAACCTGTTGGCAACGGCTCTCTCCGGCTCATCGGGCTCGAGGCCGCGCAACTTGGTGAGTCCTGATGCTCGGTCAGCTAATTTTCAGATACATGTCAATGGCACAACGTACGCTCCTGGTGTCGTTTGGCGGCTTTGCCTTTGGATGCCTCCAGCTCTCGCTCATGGTACTCGATGATGAACTTCCTCACTCGCTTGATCTTGGCCTTTTGCTGACGCGCAGCCCTCTCCTCGGTTTTCAGGTTCATGTGCTTGTACCAGTCACCATGGACGAGATTCCCGATGCGCCTGAGATCTGTGCGGCGGAAGTAGAAGACGGTGATAGTCTTGAAGACGGGGAAGCCGATGGATCTGTACTCGGAGCCATAAGGGATCACAGGCAGATCGGTGAATTTCGCACGCGGCCCGGGTTTGCGCGACTTCATCAGCATGTAGTCCCGAAGGTCATAGGTCTTTAAGGCCTCGGTGAGGGTCTGTGAGATCATAGTTAGCGGCCGTGTCAAGCAGCTGTTGAATAAGATTGACAAACCACGAATGGCCCATTGACGTCCCGCTCGCATTCTTTACAAATCGAGACAGCGTTGGCGAACTTCCCTGGCGTATCAGCGAATTCCAGGCAGACAGCACACTTCGATTGTAACGCCCGACAAAGCTCAATGCGGTGGACTTTGCGAGATTCTTCCTGTGGTTTGTTGGCAATTCTCGGCGACCGACGCAGGCGACTTTCCCGTTCCTCTCTGGCCCTGTCATGTTCTTTCAAGTTCGCCGTAACCCTTTGGAGTAGCTCAGGGTTGTTGCGCCAATATTGCACGTATGAGGGAACAGACAGTGCCTCGTGGTTCATTGTCAGGAATTTGTGAGCAAATCCCTCAGTGGCATGGTAGAACAGGTGCGACATGGCCGACATCGAGATGAGAGCATGAGAATGGCGCTTGTAGTCGCCCTCCTTCATCTTCACGCCACGCTCAGGGTCATGGTCCAGGATCAGAAATGAGAGAATGTTGTCGATGATCTCAACCGGAGTTTTGCTGATGAAATTCAGCGATGGGTCGACTTCGCCATTGAATGCATTTGGAAGGTCGTCTTTGTAGCGAGGCCAGGTTGGAAGCTCCTCTACGCCCTCTTCGTCGTCGGGTATTACGGCCTCACTGGACTCGGAAGACTGGACTTGCTTGAATCTGGTGTTGTAGCGAGGAGTTGGTGGAGACTGGTCTGATACGACCTCCTTGGGTTGCGTTGGCGTTTTCTTCTTCTTCTTGTTGGCCTGCTTTTTCGGGATGGCGACGGGTTCAATTTCGTCTAAAGCATCATTGTAGATTGGCGATGTACGCGTGGACCTCATGGTCCGAGGGAGTGGCGGTGCTGGATGTTCAGCGGACGGGGATGGCCCTTTCGTCGTGGCGAGTGCTCGGGTGCGAGCCATGCTGATGATGGCGGGCGATTATGTTGGGTTTCATGGGCGTGTCGAGGATAACAAGAGTCCAAGTCTGGAGTTACGAGTCAATTGGGTCTTAGGCAGCCAGTCGCGTGGTGGTCGAAGGAAGGCGCGCGAAGCTCGACACCAACCAAACTCACCTCAATAGGAGCTTGAGAGAGCAGAAGACAAGAACATGTGGCCGCAACTCGGGCTGGCGCGATTGGTCAAGAGTCAAAATTAAGTCTGGATATTGAATCGGTTCTGCTCAAACAGTTGAGCTCCCTTCAGTGGTATACTAGCACAATCAATCGAGATACATGTGGATGGCAGTTAACTCTGATGTGGACAGGCGGAGGGAGGCGATGGGGGTAATTCCATACTAGGGTTTTGTACCCTAGCAGCTGTATCCTCCGCATCTCGACATGAGTACATATGTACATGTACGCGAATGGAAGATACCCATTGATCGTCTTGGTATCCTTCGAAAGTCTCGCCAGGCGATACTTTGCTTTGTCCAGTCCATCAAGACAGTCATAAGGAAACCTCCAAGACCCTACTGCATGCACACGTCTATTTGATTCAAGAGAAAGAGATTGGAACGTGAAAGTACCGTCAATGTTGGCCCACAATATTCTGGGTATCTAAGCTACTACTTTATCGCTGATCCCACCCCGTTTTATTCTTCTAACCGTAAATGCATGAAAATAAAGCTCTACTCGAACTCAATGGTCGCAGGCGGCTTGCTGCTGACCTCGTAAACAACGCGCGCAACACCCTGGACCTCGTTGCCGATCCTGTTGACAACCCTCTTGAGCCACTCGCCGTCGAAGACGAAAGAGTCAGCAGTCATGAAGTCGGATGTAGAGACCGCGCGAAGTGCGACGATGTAACCGTGGAGTCTCTGGTCACCAACGACACCGACCGCCTTGCCCTCCATGAGTGCGGCGAAGGCCTGTGCGATCTTGTTGTAGAGACCGGCGGCGCGGATCTCAGAGATGAAGATGGCATCTGCCTCCTGCACGATACGGACCTTCTCCGGGGTGACAGCGCCAATAATGCGGATGGCAATACCGGGACCGGGGAAGGGGTGGCGCCAGACGAGGTCGTGTGGGATGCCAAGGTTGGTACCCATGGCGCGGACCTCGTCCTTGAAGAGCTCACGGAGAGGCTCAATGAGCTTGAGAGACATCTTCTCGGGGAGACCTCCAACGTTGTGGTGAGTCTTGATGGTAGCACTGGGGCCCTTGAAGGAGATAGACTCGATCACATCAGGGTAGAGGGTACCCTGGAGGAACCACTCAATCTCACCAGCCTGGGGTGTGTTGTGTGCGGCTGCGGTGAGCTCGTTGGCCTTCTCTTGGAAGCAATCAATGAAAGTGTTGCCAATGATCTTGCGCTTCTTCTCGGGGTCGGAGACACCGTCGAGAAGCTTGAGGAAACGATCGGCAGCGTCAACCACGTGAAGCTGGATACCGAGACCCTCAGTAAGTGTCTTGTAGACCTGCTTAGCCTCACCGCCACGGAGAACACCGTTGTCGACCAGCACAGCGTGGAAGCGGTCACCAATGGCCTCCTTCATGAGCTTGGCCGCAACAGTGGAGTCAACACCACCGCTGACCGCACCGATGACCTGACCCTTGTCGCCGACAAGAGCCCTAATTCTCGCGATCTCCTTGTCCACAAACGCGTCCATTGACCAGTTGGCCTGAGCCTTGCAAATGTGAATAGCGAAGTTCTTGATCAAGAGCGTGCCCTTGGGGGTGTGAGTCACTTCGGGGTGGAACTGAATGCCGTAGTAGGGCTTCTCGGAGTGAGCAACACCAGCAAAGGGAGCATTGGAGGTCTTTGCGATCGTAGTGAACTGATCAGGCAGCTTCGAGAGCTTGTCGCCGTGGGACATCCAGACCTCGAAGTCCTGTCCAAGGCCCTTGAACAGCTCGTCGACGTGGTCGGACATGTTGGTGTGCGGCACAAGCTCAAGCTCGGCGCGTCCGTATTCCCTCTTGTCACCGGCAGCGACATTCTTGCCGTGAATCCATGCAAGCTCTTGCATGCCATAGCAGATACCGAGAATGGGCACGTTCAGGTCGAAGACCGCGGGGTCGACGTGGGGGGCATCGTCGGCGTAGACGCTGTAGGGACCGCCAGAGAGGATGACACCCTTGGGAGTCCAACCCAGCTCAGAGATCTTCTGAGTGCACGGGAGCATCTCAGAGTAGACATTGATCTCGCGCAGGCGGCGGGTGATCAGGTGGGTGTACTGGGAGCCGAAGTCGAGCACCAGGATGGTGTCGAAGAGGGAGTGAGGTGGAGGCGGCGCCTCGTTGCTCTTTGCATCGGTGGAAGACATTGTGAAGGTTGTGTGTGTATTGGTAGGCTCCAATGAGCAGATTAATTTGGTTCTACATCATCGAGAGCAACGAAAGAAGAGTCGGAAGCGGGCAGCAACGACTAACTTTGTAGACGACTCAGTCGAGAAAATTCTTATCTTATCGCGATTTTAGCGCGAAAGTTGCATCGTACCGAAGTACAAGCTTGAGTTTGGGCGTGAAGACCTCAAATTATTACCTTACGGAAATTGAATAATAAATTATCACATCAGAATACCTTGAACGGCCAATCACTCAGCAAAGCGATACTTCAACCATATACAGTAAACAAAGTACGCAAAAATGGGCAAGCGCAAGTCCACCGCAGAGGACAAGGCCAGCGAGATGGATGTCGACGGCGACTCCAGCGACGATGTAGGTGACATACAAAGAAATTAATCGACATATTATCGTATAATAAGAAACCGTGAATCTAACACAACTCCAAAGAACGCATCCATGATCGATGTCGACTTCGAATGGTTCTCCCCCTCGGAAGCAGTTGACTTCCACGGCCTCAAAAACCTGCTCAAGCAACTCTTCGACGTCGACAACCAGCTCTTCGACCTCTCCGAGCTGACAAACATGATCCTCGAGCAACCCGCGCTAGGCTCCTGCGTGAAGACCGAAGGCGAAGAATCAGACCCTTTCGCCTTCCTGACCGTCCTCAACATGCACGAGCACCGCGAGAAGAACGTCATCAAGCAGCTCACCTCCTACTTCCTCGCCAAAGCCGCCGCAGATCCAGCCCTCAGCCAGCTAAAGAGCCTTCTATCGCCCGAGTCGAAAGCGCAGGTCGGCCTCGTGCTCTGCGAGCGCTTCATCAACATGCCCCACCAGATCGTGCCGCCACTCTACACCATGCTGCAGGACGAGCTGGCCGAGGCGATCAAGGAGAAGGAACCTTACGAGTTCACCCACTACCTCATCATCTCCAAGTGCTACACCGAAGTCGCCTCGAAGCTGGATGTCGAGGACAACCCTCCTACGAAGAAGTCCAAGGCTGCTAACGCCAAGTCGGAAGTCTTCTACTTCCACCCCGAGGACGAGATGTGGCAAAAGCACGCTGCGGCGCATGCCGGGTTCGACTACAACCTGGTTGGTGCTGACGGCGCGAGTGATTCAAAGCGTGCTTTCCAGGAGTTGGGTATCAGGCCGCAGGGTAATGCTATTTTGATTGAGGCGAGCAAGTTTGGGCAGGCTGTCAAGGCTGTTGGCGACTACCTCAGCGGTTGATCGACTGCTTCGCATGAGTATAGCTAATCATGAATACCCCATGATTGGAACTTGACACGGTAAATGTGATGTGCCTGATATACATAAGCATAACGTTTTAGTTTCACCTCTAGTCCAATTGCCATAATGTAGAACTTGACGATACAGGTACAGCTCAAGTTTATCAGAAACGCTAGTAAAATGGTTTGTAACTGTACAATGCACCGTGCAGTCTGCCGTGGCAGAGACACAGCATCCCTCATCTCTCGACCTCTAAATCTTTTTCTCCCTCTTCCTCCGCCCTCATATTATACTGCGAGTCCGCTTAACCGATGACAAGGTTGCTCTCCTCAGCGAAGTCGTACTCGGGCACCTCCAGGTTGAGAGGCGCAGGGCCCTTCCTGATACGGCCGGAAATGTCGTAGTGAGAACCGTGGCAAGGGCAGAACCAGCCACCGAAGTCACCGGCCTCACCGATGGGCACACAACCCAGGTGAGTGCACACACCAATCATAACGAGCCATTCGGGCTTCTTGACGCGCTCGCTGTCCTGTTGCGGGTCGCGGAGAGACTCCCACTTGGTCTCCTCGGCCTCCTTGATCTCGTCGGCGGTACGGTGGCGGATGAAGACGGGCTTGCCGCGCCACTTGATGATAACGTTCTTGCCCTCGGGGATGGTAGCGAGGTCGACCTCAACCTTGGCCTGGGCCAGAACGTCGGCGGAAGCGGACATGTTGACCAGGAAGTCTGCATATTGTCAGTATCGCTGCAATTATCCCTCCAATTCTGCGACCAGCGCTTCCAGTCGCGGCGTTCTGTGCCCATTGAGACCTACCCTGGACAGTGTTCTTCGCACCCAGTGCGCTCAAGCCACCGAAAGCGCCAACCATGAAGTACTGGAAGACCTTGTTGCTGGTCTCATTGCCGGAGCGGTACTTCTTGAAGCTGGGGATGACTGTGGTGTCCTTCTTTCCGCTGGTGCCGCGAGTGAAGGGCGAGTTGAACTCGGCGTGCGAGGTCGAGGCGTCGGCGCGGGTGCGCCTCTGCTGCTGCACGGCGAGGGGTGCGCGAGCGGCGGGGAGGGTCTGGCGAGAAGCCTGGCGGGCGACCACAGTGGAGAGGCGAGTGGGGATAGACATGGCGGCGGCGTCAATGGGTGTGTGTGTCGACGATTGAGCTGGTACAAGGAGGACGTTGATGCGTGCGTCTTTGCTACAGCGCTCAATCCTCCTTCGGGTTCGCCCGTGCCGGGAACGCTGACTGGATGGCCGCTGATTGGCTGCTCGCCACCGCGCGAGCAACTCAACTACGCAATAACGAGATCTTCATTTAAACGACTCTACCAACCCAAAGAAACTGAGGCGATCTCAATGTTGTTGTTATCGAGTAATCAAAACCGAGTTGCAGTCTTACAGCCAAAATGCCCAAACAAACCCGCCTCAACTTCTCAGAACAACCAACAACAGCGTCCAAGCGACGCAAGCTCAACTCGGATGACGAAACCGTCGAACAAAACGAAAGACCGCACCAGCGCTCGAAACCTACAGGCTCCTCGAAGAACTCCTTGAGTCAGACAGAGAAACAAACTTCTGGTAACGAGAAGCCCGGTCACACAAGGACGAAAACATCACCTGATGTCGAGTCGTCGCCATCCAGACCCATCGACCAAAGCAAGACCACTCCTCACATAACCTTGATCTACAAAAAAGCCTCCCTCTTCGACTCACCTGCCTCAACCCTCCTCTGCCACGCCACCAACGCCCAAGGCTCCTGGGGCGCCGGCATTGCCGCAGCTTTCAAGAGTAACTATCCAACAGCCTTCAAAATCTACGCAGCACACTGCTCCAAATGGAACGGCAGCTCCTTGTTGGGCACAACATTCCTCATCCCACCCCAGCACAAATCTGCATTAAAAGCCGAGCGCGAAGCACAGCACTGGATCGCCTGCCTCTTCACGAGCGAGAAGAAAGGCAAAGGCAAAGGCAGCAAGGAGAGTATCTTGGCCGCCACGGGAGAGACGATTGAGGATTTGGTGAGGAAGGTGAAGGTCGTCAACGATACTGCCGATGACAAGGCAAAGTCCAAGTCTGGATCCGGCGAGGGAGGAGACCGCATCGCCGAAGTCCGCATGTGCAAGATCAACTCGGGATTGTTCGGGGTGCCGTGGGAGTCGACGAGTGAGGTGATTGAGGCTGTGAAGGTTGGTGAGGGGGATGTCGAGGAGATTGCGGTGTATTCAATGGACTGAGATGGGACGATAATGTTGTGGTCTTCGGATTGGAGTGAATTATTGGCACTCTTTTTTCTTTCTTAGAGCGCGTGGCACTGGTTTGGGCGACTTGAGTTGGCTGCGGACGGATCTACAGGACAGCGATACCCACGTTTTGGCCATGCAAAGCATGGTATTAGCACTTTTTTATTGGTATAACAAGGCCAACTGGCCAAAACTTTACTCTCCCAATTTCCAGTCTTCATAGCAAATCGGAGTTAATGGTAACATCAACTTTACAACAAGGAAGACTCGGGAATGGGGAAAGCCCCACTGTGATTCATCTTTTAACGAGATGCATTTCAATCGCTATACAAAACAGAAAAAAGAGCTCATTGCAAAAATGAAAGAACAATATCGGCATCATGGTTTAGCCTCCCAACAAAGAGGGCAACCCAAAATACCATGATCGCAGATTTTTGCGGGCTCGAGCAATGTTCATCAAGCCTCGCCTCGCCACAACTCCTCACATGGCCTTCTCTTCGTTCCTTTCATTCATCCGGGTCATCACGATGAAGTGGTCGTTGCCGTGACGCTACTTCTTTTGTCTAGCCGAGCAGCTCGACATCCAAACCGATAGCCCTCATGAACAAGTTAACGTCGCCCAGACGCTTCCTGCTCATGTCTTCAGGCAGCGACTTGCTGACAGCGACAGTCTCCATAACACGGTCCTTGACGCCGATGACGAGTCTCTGTTGCTGGTCGGGGCTGGCGCCGACACCCATAGCGGCGAGGAATTGCCACACGTAGATATCGTCAGCGGCGGCCACGCTGGTGTCGGTGGGGAACACGTAGGGCAGTAGCGGCTCGACGGTGTCGAAGAGGCGCGAGTACAAATCCGTCCACTGTGCAATGTCTTCCATCTGCTCGCTTGTCGGCTGTTGCGAGGTTGTGAGGGACTGCTTGACGAGCTCGGCACGCGAGATGAGCATCGTGAGGATTGAAACTCCGGTCTTCGTGCGCACGGCAGCGAGGATGTTGACGCGGTCGAGTACAAGGCCGAGAAGACCGATGATGATGTTGAGAGGCGCTTCATTGACATAGCTGAAGAGAGGTGGCATGACTGCTTGCGCGAAGAGCTCAACCTCTTCCTTGACGCGTGTAGGGATTGGGGTGTTGTCCGGAGGCGGGTAGGCGTCACGAACAACGTCGAGGACATCCAGATGGATAATAACGAGGGTGAGCATAGTAAGGCGCTGCTGTTCATCGAGGTGGCGGAAGACACGAGGAATAGCCTTTTTGCCTTTGCCGTGTGAAAGAATTTGAATGAACGGGTGTGGTGCAGAGTGGCTATTGCTTATTAGTCATGTTCAGTTGAAATTCGACACAGCGCAACTTACTTGGGTTGAATGGGCTCCATGACCTTGAGGGCAGCCCACAGCTGCTGGTTAAGCTCTGCCATATCGCTTCTCCACCTCATGTGGCCTTCGATGACCTCAGGAGGGCTCTCCTCGTTCGGTGGAGGAGGGAGTCTTCTTTCATGGTCTTCGGTCTGCATAAGAGTGCTGTAAACTTTCTCGATGCTCCTGAGCGTAGCCTTGCGGTCAGCAACAGAGACTGGCTTGCGCGGCTTCGCATCGCTCTCCACGCGCTTGATGTTGAGCAGCGGCCTCGGCGTCTTGCTGTTAGAAAACGCGATTTTGCCTAGAGAGCCCTCCATGACTAGTGACTTGTTCTTGGGACGAGCTTTTGCAGCCTCGACAGCACGAGCGACTTGCTGTTCCATACGCTGGACGTGGTTGTCGCCACCTCTGGGGTGATGTCTACTACGTCCATAGCCATAGCGGCTTCCAGTCTGGAAAAGGTAGGTCTGCGCGAACTGGTTGAGTGGCTGGCCAGGTCCGCTTCTTGGTGGTCCGCGAATCTGGGCATAGACCTGGTAGTAGAAGTCCTCGGCCAGTTGATCCTCGCTGCCGGGCTCGTTGTCGATACCACCAGTAGCAGTGAGTAGTTGCTGAAGCTGGATACGAGTGATGAAGTTCTTGTCCTGGGGAGTCATCAAGCCGTTGTTCTTGCTGAGTAGGAAGATCTTGTGGTTGCGCTTGGCCCGCTTGGCCTCCTCAGCGAGGTAGACCTCACGATCCTGGGAGCTCATCTGCATCATTTGTTGAGCTTGGGTGATTGGCGGACCGGAGTAAGAAGGATCTCTAGCATGTGCAGGCGGGCCACGAGGGCCACGAGCAGCTTGAACAGGAGGCGCACCCATTGGGCCTTGAGGCTGCTGGAATTGCATCTGCTGGGGCGGGCCCTGGAAGTGGCGAAAGTCCTGATGTTGGTGGTGTTGTTGTTGTTGTTGTTGTTGTTGTTGCTGCTGCTGGCGAGCAGGCTGGGGCGACTGCCTATGGAGGATTTGAGGACCACGCAGGTTGTACTCGGAGCCCTGAAGACCAGGCGAAGGGCCCTGGGGTGGCGGTCTCTGGAAGCCAGGAGGACCAGGCTGCTGTTGCTGCTGAGGTTGCGGCGACAGACCCGGAGGCGGACCGCTGACTCCCAGCATAGCTCTCAAGCCCTGGCTCTGCGATTCCATGTCGTTGACAGGCGGCATGGTCTGAGGCTGAGCCTGCGATCGCATCATAGCTTCCACCTCCTCCAAGGTCATCATCTTGCGCGAAGCTGCGAGAGCTTCATGTTGCTGGTGGTATTGCTGCTGCTGCTGTTGCTGTTGAGCCTGCGCCTGTTGAGCGGGCTTCTTAGCCACAGATGCGCCCCAAATAGATGCGTCTGCCTCGAGCTTGGGCAGGTAGTCCGGCTGACTGTAGGCTTCGTATCCAGTGCGCTTGGGCTTCTGCTGCATTGCCTGCTGCATGGGCATGCGGGCGTGATGCAACGTCTGCTCCTCCATGAGGGTCTCGCGGATCTTCGCAGTCTCGCCGGCGAAATCAAAGTCCCTGCCAGCCTGGCGGGTGGCAGGCATGGCGGAGCCAAAGGTATCGTCATTGAAGGTGTCTCCAGTCTCTTCCAATTGGTTTCCTAGGCCATCATAGGTCTGCTCGAAATCCAGCGCGTCATCAGCCTCTGGGGCGTCGCCTAGGCCAGCGAAAGGATCGTGCTGCTCGAAGACACCACGCGAACCTCGCTGGTCGCGCGGCAGGGTGGTCTCGAAGCCAAAGAACGACATTGTTGGCTGTGGCGCCAAGAGATGGTGGTGGTGTTGATGGGACGGATGAGCTGTCGGTCGGTGGTGGTGATGCTACGCCGCAGCAGTGGAAGCTCCCGCGCCCGCTTTTCGAATTCGCGCCAGGCTGGGAAAGGTTATGTATGACGCTGGTTGGGGAAACCAAATCAAATGAATTGATCAGATCACTTTGACTGCAACATATTGGAGTGAAGTAGACCAGAGATGATGATGATGATGATGATGATGATGATGATGATGATGATGATGATGATGATGATGATGATGGTGATGATGATAATAATGATAATAATAATAATTGTTTACTGGATTACTTCTTCTCCGATTAATTCCAGCCACTAGTTCGCCATCTGGGAGAGTTGGATGAAAGAAGTGAAATGACAAACTATGGTGGCCACCATTGAAGAAGGTCACGTGTCAGGATTTCCCTCGAAGGACAGAGCCAGGTGCTGTGCCTCACAGTCGATAGTGGATTCTCGTGAGTTTGCATAGGCGTTTCATCGTCAAGAAGGTTTTTGTCGACACCAGACTTGGTAGGTATCTACCGCATTGAGAGGAGATGACGGACGTGTACACGATTCTAGAAGTAGGCTCGGAATGGAGTATTTTCAATAGGTATATAATAGGACAACGCGTATTACTATTAGTACAATTACATGACAATAATCGTAATAAATAAAGACACGAGATGATTTGAGGCAGATGTCGTAGTGCAGCCAGTGCTTGCTGGGTCCGGGGAGGCCTAAGCCTGAGCCTAAGCCTGAGCCTGCTGAGTCTGAGTCTAGTCCAGGGAAAGAAGGAAGGAGCCAGGGACAATAATTGCGTGGCTCTCCAGCTCACTCGGTGCTGATGCTAGCTAGCCAGCCAGCCAGCCAGCCAGTCAGCCAACCAGCCAGCCAACCAGCCAGCCATGTGCAGCAGTACGGCCAGCATTCACTACTGACGCCTTCTCTTCCTTCCTCCTTCTTCCTGCCTCCTGCCTCCTTCCTCCTCCACCACCACCTCCTCCTCTTCCTGTTCCCTGTTCCATCTCCACTGCCGCAGTCGCTCCTTTGGTCGTCAGCCCTACCGTCACTCGTCAATCCCCACCCGACGACGACGACGACGACGACGACGACGACGACAACGACAACGACAACAATCACCACTGACATCCCATCTCACCCTGAGGCATCACTTCGCCTTTTCGACACACGCGACCCTCGCCCATCCACCACATACGTACGTAGCGACAGGGAGCGAGCGCGCATCCCTTGGGAAGACTGCGCACCAGCGCAACTCACCAAACGTACACGCACACACGCACACACACACACACACACACACACACACACACACACACACACACCCACTCAGACACCATGACTGGCTCCACGCGCTACTTGCGCTACATCGTCTTTGCCTTTGTCGCTCTGATCGTCATCTTCTTCATTTCCTCCTCCTCACAACAAGTCCCCGACTATGAGACCGCAAAGAACATGTTCAAGGCCCAGGGCTGGTCCCAACCCTCGCCGGACACCCCGGCTGTTGCGGGAGAGAAGGAGAAAGAGGCACCCGTCGCCGTACCACCACCGGCAGCCGAAGTGCCCCAAGCTGCTGGCAAGCCTGCTAAGGCGCCACAGGGATCATCAGACACCGCAACAACCCCCAACCCATACGCTTCTTCCTCGCCCAAGCTTGCGACCGGCCCTCCTGGTGAGCGCATGAACGCAACCTTTGTCACCCTCGCCCGCAACAGTGATGTCTGGGATATTGCCCGCTCCATCCGTCAGGTCGAGGATCGCTTCAACCGTGGCTACAACTACGACTGGGTCTTCCTCAACGACGCCGAATTCGATGACACCTTCAAGAAGGTCACTTCGGCCTTGACTTCGGGTAAGACCAAGTACGGCAAGATTGGCAGCGAACAATGGGGCTTCCCCGAATTCATCGATCAGGAGCGCGCACGCAAGGTCCGCGAGGACATGCACGAGCGCAAGATTATCTACGGCGACTCCATCTCCTACCGTCACATGTGCCGCTACGAGTCTGGCTTCTTCTTCCGTCACCCCTTGCTCATGGACTACGAGTGGTACTGGCGCGTCGAGCCTTCCATTGAGCTGTTCTGTGACATTGCCTACGATCCCTTCAAGTACATGCGCGACCACAAGAAGAAGTACTCCTTCGTCCTCTCTCTTTACGAATACGTCGAGACAATCCCCACACTCTGGGACAGCGTCAAGAGCTTCATCAAGAATCACCCCGAGCACATTGTTGAGGGCAACAGCATGGGTTTCCTGAGTGACGATGGTGGAGAGACTTACAACCACTGCCACTTCTGGTCCAACTTTGAGATTGGCAACCTCGACTGGCTGCGCAGCCCAGCTTACATTGACTTCTTCAACCACCTCGACAAAGATGGTGGCTTCTTCTACGAGCGTTGGGGCGACGCTCCCGTCCACTCCATCGCCGCCGGCTTGATGCTGAAGAAGGAAGAAATCCACTTCTTCAACGACATCGCCTACTACCACGTGCCTTTCACCCACTGCCCGACCGGCGAGCAGACCCGCCTCGACCTCAAGTGCCACTGCAACCCCAAAGATAACTTCGACTGGAACAGCTACAGCTGCACATCGCGCTTCTACGAGGTAAACGGCATGCAAAAACCCGTCGGCTTTGACAAGGAGCACTGACTTGGTGGTCGCCGCCTTATCCCGATCAAGTGGTCTACAGCCGTGATGTTAGCGCTCCTCGCGCTCGTCTCCCTCGTGGCCTGTGTGTTAGGTTTACGCCCATGCCTCAAGTTCTGGGTACGATTTGCAACGAGGAGGAATGCCCGCTTTGCTTGAGAAAAAAAGGTACTTGATCTAGACTGCGAGCGGCATTGTTGGAATTAGGTGTTTCGAGCTTGCTTTTTTCCCCTTCATGTCATGAGTACCCCGGGCGTTTTTTCTTTGATTGAGGGTGGAAGTGGCCTTGTGACTTTAGACTTTGGGACGGGTTTTTTTTGTGGTCGAGAGCAAATGGTCTTGCTTGCTTGCTGTCGTCATATGAGCTATTGCCAAGATAAAAAGAAGAATTTATTTCGCGTTTCTGGTGGTCAACCGAGCCCACGGTTTCCGTCTGCTTGTTGTTGAGCTCTGTCTACGACCAGTAGAAGAGTGTGAAGGATGGACCATACCAACGGTTCTTCCTCCTCGACTCTGACATCGCACCTCCGATCCTCCTTGACCGTCCTTCGCCGCCGAGCACGCCTTTCTGCTTGTGTCGGTCAAATGGACTATCGACTCTCCCTTGCCCATTCACACTGATCGCCTAGGCACAGCCTCTCGTTCTCGTGGCTATCAGGCTCCATTGCAATCCACCAAAGACGGACGATGGCTCTAGCTATGTTTGTTGTTACGGGCCGGATACGCTTGGCAGTCTCGCGCCGTATCGATCACGTGGATCAGAATCTTCCCACGCGCGGACATACAGCAACGACGGAAAGAAGCGACGTGCAAGTTAGCCCAGCCGAACGCAATGCATCGAAGAACGCACACCGCAGGACTCAGGACTTCGAAGTTGGAGGCACTGGGCAGCAGTCCGTCCGTCTGCAGAATGATGCCTTTCCACACGTGTTGCCGCACAACTGCTCGTGCTACTGCAGGTGACTTTTGGAGTTTCTGTCCGAAGGACCCATGTCCAGATCACTGATCACGCTGCTCGCTGAGTTTGGAATGCGGTTTCCAATAGGCTTCTCAGACACGCCCAGCCGGCAACATCGCTGCACGTCGAGGCTCGGGCAGAGGCTTTGCGCAGCAGTGCCCAAAACACTCTGGCGTCGACGCGGTGCTGTGAAAGATCACAACATCGAACGACCAGCCTCGAGATTCCACTTCGAGCACGCAACTCCCAGAGGCGCAGCGTTGCGATCAACCTTCCATCATTCCCGGCTCTTTCGTAACATCTGGATCCCCTTTTTTTTTTTTTTTTTTTTGCCATGGCATGTCATTCGATTGGTGCTGTTGCAACAGTTTTTTCTTTTTTTTTTCTTTGCCGAGTTTCGTCTGAAAAGAAGAGCGCGTGGCGCCGACTGAAAGCCTCTGTCGACTTGTCAAGTTGTAGCGTGGGTGAGAGCTGTCTGGCGTATCACGCGCGAGCATTTGGTCGGAAGCACGCTTACCTTTCCAGCGCGATGTAGGTGATTTCGATTCATCGACTCGGGTACTATGGTGTAGGATTCCGATTGTGATGGTCTCGGGACCGTGGGTTGTTGGAAAAAAGACGACTCAAAAGGGTGTGGGAATGTGGGTGGGCTTTGGCGGTCTTTTCGAGGCGATGGTCGAGTCGGCATATGTTATCCTTGTTCCTCGGGTGGTTTTCATTTTCTTTATTGCTGTATGTATGGTGGATGTACTTATAACCCGGTTTCTCTCGCGTTCGCTTGTCGTGATGATGGGCGTGAGGTGGAGTCATGAGGCGTGCTAAGCTGTTAATGTAAGAAGAGAAGCTGCCATACCTTCGAGAGTTGTGCTCTCGAGCTGAAGAACATGGAAAACCGAAAGTTATAACCAACCTGATTGTCCTTCTGGCGCTGCTTTCACAAATGATAAACCGACAAGCAGCCTGCTACTCACCACCAGCAGACTGGTCGCGCTGCACAACGAGCAAATATGAGTATCGAACTTGAGTCCCGGCAAGAACGACATCCACAACGAGCACACAAATAAACATGTGACAAGAGAACACTACAAAGCCAGCCCTCAGTCCCGAGCTCTGCTCACCCCCCCCCCCCCCCCCCCCCTCCCCTCCCAAGCCCTCACTCGTCGGCAGATATAGTAGCACGACACCCTCCGACATAGCAAGCTTCAGGATATCGATCGAGACCGCAGCTGCGCACAGCCAGGGAGAGACAAAGCCCTACAGGGGCCCGTGAAGGTCTCATCACAAACAAATCGACCTGCAGGCTACAGCAGGCTATAGCTCAGGGGTGTGTGTGGTGGAAAACACAGATGGAGATGCAGACGCAGACGCAGACGCAGACGCAGACGCAAGCGAACGCGTTGCCGAGTGACCACCACGAGTGAGTCCACCACTGACCGTCCCGCTCGAGGGAGGGCTTGCTTTGTTTTGCTTTGCTTTTCGCTGCCTGCCTGCTCGCTGGCTTGCGGAACCGAGCTGCTGATCAGCAAGCTGCCTGTATGCACGAGAGGAGGGACTCGGGTCGAGGCCTGATGGGGATGGTGAGCCCGAGCCGTTATCGATCGAATGGGCAAGACAATGGACATGCATGCATACGGATGTGGTTCGTACCGTTGCAACGCCCCCAAATGGACGGACACGGCTCGAGTTTCCTACGCGTGTAACTTGGGAGAATCGGGAGAAATCTGATGCTGTGCCCTCAGACGTACCGTCCCCAATCGGGGCTTCGACTCGTAGAGACCCGCCACCACCGCGTCGTCTCCCGCGTCTCTATGACGGGAGGACGACTGGGCGATGTTGTCTGTGAGCGTCTCATCTTGGGGCGGCACACCTCAGATTGGGTGCTTAGGACATACCAAGAGTTGGAATCGCGCATGATTAACTCGTAGTGTTACTTTCTGGCCCAGTAGCTGCGCAGCACGTGGTAGAAGATGCTGCGACGGGTACACGTTTTCGTCAAAACTCAAAAGGCACATTTGCACTTACTGATAAGTGCGTGGCCCACTATAAGGGTGGTGCACTAGTGCGTTGACATTAGACAGAGGGCTGGGCATAACCAAAATTCTCAGTCACAGTTCCATTGCCAGATTAGATCGTCACGAACTCGATGGTGAACGCCGTTGACCAAAGCAAATCAACGAACATGGCTCTTCTGCACTCAATGAGAAACAGATAGAGGTTTGACCTCCATCCATCCGCACTCAATTCATATCTCGCTGATCTGAAAGGCTCAAACAGCGGAAAGAGCCCGCTGGTCTCAGCCTCGACAACCAGCCCTAAGATGGCCCAGGAGGCCAGTATGCATCGAAGCACTTCGGGCTTGAACGCGAAAACTCGCAGTCTAACCCGAGGCAGGAGGGCGTCGTCGCTTAGACAAAGGCCCATGCAATGGAACTAGAGAGACGAACAAGCAGAGGATGCTGGTCGTACCCCCTGTCGTGCGTTGTAGCGAGAGGGAAGGAAGTAGGGCAGCACTGTCGAGACCTTCCGGAGAAAGTGAGGAAAGAGTCCGCGAAGGATTTGGGCGCTAAGGACCGCCAATGTACGTCTGCTCCATCTCGGTCCAATGATGAGCCGAGCAGAGTCGTATTGATAGTGGACTTATGATGTACTGTATGTGCGACGGTCTGGCGCTTGGGAGCACTCAGAGCGGCAAGGCGATAACGACCCGCACACGGCGATGCTCGATACTTTGTCTGCAGGAAGCCAAGGTACATGACTGCTTGGTGGCGGTGAAAATTATTTCCATCGCCACCCGATCCACTCTTAGGGCTCATTTGTATGACGAGCTGGCATTCGGAACTGCATGCTTGAACCGTACTTTGCAGAACACGGATGTAACAAGGAAGCCCACATGCTAGGCCACAGAATAAGCGATGGACTTCGAGTCGCGGTTGTATCCGAGCAATGATGACAGTCCAGTCTCAGTCCGGCGTGCGCCCGTCGACATCGGGCTAGACCGATGCACTGGTATGAGGGTAAAGGGGAATGCTCGGTGTAAGAGAATTACCTCCCTGTGGCTTGTTCCGTTGGTGAGGGCTATCACGTCTCAATGTTGTCTTGTTCGTCAGCTATACAGCACAATGGAGTCAGTGTTTGATAGTCAGTGTTTGATCGCTAGTGTGCGTAATATTCGAGTAAGTTCGACAACGGACAGACTTTCTGCGGCGAGCCCTGAAGAATGAAGAACTACGCCCAACTACAGAGGGGAGCACGAACGGATGGAACCCCTGCTAGTTCCCGAGCTGACAGAGCCAGTAGAATATTCTGTTGCTTGGAGTTGAGCCAATTGGAAACTTGCTTGACTTACAGGGGTTCCATCCATTCGTGCCCCCCTCTGTAGTATGCCAAATTATGAGAGATGAGGATCGCGTGCTTCATCGAGGTGTTCCACCTACAGGACGCCAAAGTGGCGCCTGCACGGAGGAGGCATGTGCTGAAAGGCACGATCAGCTTGATGATCAAGACGGCCCTAAGTGGCCTGAGTCAATTGAGTTCTGGACCGGGGTGGAGGAAGCCTGACATAATCCACATGAACACATTATGATTAGACATGCCAACTTGATGTAGCGTTTGGGTCATGGTCGAAGGGGCCCTAAGCAGCATCGTGTGCAGGCTCCGATAATCCTGGCCGTGAACGGAGGCTTGGGTTTCCACCTATGCATTGTCGACTGCGTTGGAGCAAGCTGGATGCCTGCGGGTCGTTGAGAGTTTCATACGCTGAAATCTTCATCCCTGGATCAAGAAGAGGAAATCAACAGTGGTGGCACACGTGCCGCTTGGTCTGGGCTCGTTCGCCGAAGGCAGCATGTCGCGGCACATGATTTTGAGTTCTCGTTCTCGCGAAGCCAAATTCAGCGATTCTGTTAGTGCTGCGGATCAGCGACGATGAATCTCCTCGGGATGCTGTTGTGCATGATGAGTGATTCTGCATTTTGAATTCGAACGTCAAGATCGCGGCTTGCGCGATCAAGGGACAAGAGATAGGGCTGCTGCGGCAGCGAGTAAGTACCGTGCCGTCGCGTGGCTGTGGCTTGCGTTGCGAATTGTGCGATGAAGTTGATCCTGTGCACCCTCAGTTTCTTAAGGAGGCAGTTCTCTCCGTCGGGCGCTCCGGGCAAGTCCAGCAGCAGTGGAGGTGGAGAAACCAGAGGAGATTCTCCAGACAAACGACCGAGGCACGGAGGGCGACGGGGAACGTACAGGGTGCGCTAGTGATTTGGGCCCGTGGAGTTGGAAGGGTGTGACACTGTTGCGGTTGAGTTATTTGGCGAGCCAGCTGCCGATCTGCTCAGGAGCGTGCTGTCACTTTTGAGGGCGAACGGGAGTGGCTTGTGTCTCGTGCCTGGGTGCAGCTTAGATAATGCAGATGATGAAGACGCCGCTCTGCGGTCTGCCCAATCAATGGAGATCAGGAATAGAGGGGAGCAGCAGTGATTGGTGGCGGCCGACACGCTGACCAAAAGCGGAAATGCTCGCCTGGGATTCGCGTGGTGGATCCTGAAGGATCATGTCGGTAGCGGAAACTTTCCACGCTTGACGTGCATGGGCGGCGACTCAGCAGATCATGATGGTGACGACGGGCGAAACGTCTCGCGTGTTGCTCACTTCTGGAAAAATTAGGAGGTGGGACAAGGGGCCGAGGTGAAGGACCGAGCGAGGGTACCAAGGCACGTGCATGCGACGCACGGAGCGTTTCCCCGGTTGCCACGCCACTTCGGTCAGATCAGATTGGCTGGCAGCTCGCACGCTAGGTGATGCGGCGGGAAGGCTGAGGCGTGGCATGGCAAGATGGCAGGATGGCAGGATGACGGGGCGGTTGAGTGGTGAGCATTGTTGTGGAACTCATTCTCGCAAGCGGGAACGGAAGTAGTACCGAAGCGAATGGGCGACAATCGGGCGCCCTCTCACAACGAGTGGGCGGGGCAAAGGTTTGAGGTTGCAGTGGTGGTGGACTGGCGGGCCCCGCTTGGTAAGTAATCACGCAGATTGATGGAGTGATGCTATACAGTACAGTACAGTACTTGCATGTGCCATTTGCGCCTTCGCTTCCAGAAACCCAACTAGCGCCGGTAGTTTGCGCCAGGATATCACGACTTTTTTTCTCGCTTGGGTAGCCTCGTCGTCCCGTGAGTGAGCGCGCCGTCACCAGCACCGTCCGAGCCCGTACACCAGAGCCGATGGCGCGGTCCTTGGGACCAAGCGAGATGCAGGCGGGCAGGCGCAGCAGAGTTCGAACTTGAATCCCTCCGCAAGGCGATCGCCTAGGTGGTGGGTGGCATTGTCACTCTCCAATACGGCGACGACCATTATTAGCACCAACAACAATGGCACGTTGGTGTCGACGTTGACGTGCCCAGTGCAGCCAGTCCTTAGCTGGCGTGCACTGTTTGCTGCCACGGACCAGCGGGCGGGGATCTTATCAATCTGCCTCCATCACCACCGCCGGCTGACTAGCCCGACTAATGAGCAGCCAAGTAGCAGCTACTGTAACCAGCTAACCACGAGCAGGATGACCTTTCTCACGGACTTCCGCGCCGGTGGCTTTTGACACCGGCGTCCCCCACCGCACGCGGCCGCCGACTGACTTGACCTTGTGCCCTGCGCTTCTGCTGCTACTGCTGCTGCGATGCGCCGTGTGATACGCCTCGCCTTCCCATACCCGGCACCTCCTCGGCCGGTGTTTCGCACTTTTGTCTCTGGCAGCATGCACGTCAGGTCGACGTTGTTGCTGCGTGATCATTCTCTGCTTCTCGGTCGTGTCCCAGAAATGGTTTACGCGCGGCATATTGACACGGAGACTGGGATACACTTTTGCTCCAACTGCACCGGCGTCTTCCGCGCAATGCCACATCCTTCTGGCGCGAGCAAGCGCGAATGCTCAGCCAGTCCGTGACGGGCCCGTGCAAGCCCGCCTTTCCTCTGAGAAGAGGCCTTGCACTACTTGACTGCTGGTAAAGCATGTGAGGCCGCCACCAACAAGACAAGAGCATCTCGCGATAGTAGTAGTAGCTTTTCGCTCCTTCCGTCCGCATCGCCATAGTTGGTCAGTTGCATAGTATTCGTTGTGTGCACGCAGGGCGCTCGAGTCTTCATCACTCCTCACCATTGACCAACACCAACATCACCATCGCTACTGTACCACCCTTGCCGCCCTCTTTCGCCAGCTGCTGCTACGTGCCGTCTTCACACGTGCGATCCTGCACGTCCTGCCCTGCCCTACCCTCGAAGCTCGCGCCCTGCCTGCCTGGGCAGTGCCGGTCACTCCAGTAGTACTAGCTACCCTACTACTGCCCGTTGACCACCCCCGCCCCTCCCTCCCAAAAAGTCCTATCCGAATCCTGGCTGTCGACTATCGGAATCCGGATCGCGAGCCCTTGCCCGCCAGCCCTCAGGCGCTCACTTCCGCTGCCCTACCTTTTTGGGCCAATACGGCATTGACAGCGAGCACCTGCCTGCATTCAAGGGCGGAATCTTAGGGTTGCTTTCGTTTGTCTTCCACACTTCTGACCGCCGTACGATGAGTGAGTTTGCCAACATCACCACCTTTGCCCTTCTTTAGGGCTACTCTGCAGGTACAGCGGCAGGCTCGCTGATGATGTTATTGTATCCAGCAACGCTACAATCTTATGCCATGCCCGGCCACCCGCCGACTCAAGACGACCGCTCCGGCAACAAAAGGCGAAGAATCGATGCTGTGGCAGCCGCTCACCTCTATCCCACCGCCTCTGCCACTTATGCCCAACCACACCTGAATTACACCACGCCGCAACCCCATGTGCCCTCATACGCCGATGGCAGTCACTACGTTGCGCGACAGCCTCAGCCGAGTCCTGTCGCCACGCCCTACTCGGGCGCACCTAACACGCAACATCAGCAGCAACAGCAACAGCCAGCCCAATGGTCCCAGGGCTACAGTCCTACGCCTCAGGGCTATGTAGCAAACTACCATGATCCAAGGTCCATCCAGCAACCCTACTATTACGGCCAGACTGATCCCTCAGTGTACAACTCACCTTGGCCACCGGCCCAGCACGATGCACAAACGGGCGTGCATGCACCAGCCATGTTGGCAACAACCAGCCAATCTCATTCAGTCCCGTACTCTCAGCCATCGCACTCACCCGCCGATAGTCAGCAGCACTCGTACGACTCCGGGCCGTCGCCGTCGTACCCATCGAGCCTCCAGACTTTCGACGTCGGCAACTTCGGGATAGCACACGAGTTGCAATCACAGCAAAATCGACAAGCGAGGAAGAGTCCTTCGAACATGTATTTCGAGGATGCTAGCATGCACCTGAAGATGCAAAGTCTTCCAATACTCGACAGCCTGGTAGGTTGATCGCGTTTTGTTTCTCCGCCCTCGTGATTGCAAAGTGGAATTATGGCCTGTGTGCGTTCCAATAATCGGAACGCTGTCAATTTCGTTGCTCGGTTGATACGAATATCATTCGAGTTGACGAGTTGACGGCACGCATCAACCCTGACTCTTCGTGTCATCGTCTGCGAATGTCCACCAGGAAGGGTCTGAGCATACATGCAATCTCGAGCGCGACCGCGGATGAAACCCCACATTGAGGACCTTGATCTGACTCTATCGCAGGCGACACAACTAATCATCACTATCGCCAAATATTCCCACGCACAGATCCAAGAATTGATGCGCAATTCGGACGACGAAGACAGCCAGGCTTACAACACTCTTAAGAATCTGTTCGACCAGACGCGCAAGGTATACGCCCGAGATACGGCCTTTATCGATGCCATCGCGATACAGTTGTTCCAGCCGACCCAACAGGAGATTGTGCGCAAGGCCAATATTGCAACATTCATTTCATCGATACTTGGAGCTCACGACGTTTCGTTCTTCCACCTCAACGAATACTTCCTGGAGACATTCGTCCCTCTAGGCCATCGCCTGCTTAAGTGGCAGGGCGCTGTTTTCCTTGAACTGAAGACGCAAGCCTACATTTCCGCACTGATGAACAGCGACGCTTCACCAGATCGCATGCTTGACGATCTGTTCCCTCACGACCTTGACGCTCAAATATTGACACGACACCCTGACGCACCCAGTCTTTCGCCCTCAGAACAAGACTTCATTGATCGCTGCAGATCACGGCGGTCATACCTCCTGGTCGATCCATCACAACACGATGCCTTTGGCCAACTCGCAAAGAGATACCAATGGGTCGACTTTGTCCGCGAATTCGCCCTAAGCGTCAACAAGAATGTTGACAGTATCACCAGCACCCCATCTCGCGCTCACCAACAACTTCTCACCAGCAAAGTGCCGAACAGCGATCGCAAGAGCCAACCACTCCAAGACAACCTCACAATCCTCTCTTCCCAACCAACCAACCGAACCTCCCCACCTTTATCCGCTCACGGCGCAAGACAATCCCCCCTCCCTGCTGCCAAGCTGAGCGGCGGTCAAGCACCCACATCCTCCCCATCTGCCTCAACCACACGTCAACCCTGGACGAAGCCAGAAGAAGACGCTCTCCTCGCCGGACTCGACCGGGTCAGCGGCCCACACTGGTCGCAGATTCTCGCACTGTACGGCCGCGGCGGCTCTGTCAGCGAAGTCTTGAAAGATCGCAATCAGGTACAACTCAAGGACAAGGCGCGCAACTTGAAGCTCTGGTATCTGAAGACCGGTCGGGAGGTGCCCGAATGCTTGCGCGGCGTCACAGGTGAATTGAGGAAAAGAGGTGGAGCTCGCGCCCGCGCGGCGCTTGCAGCAGAGGAGGAAGCGGCCTCGTCTTGAGGGCGAGAGCTGAGAATTTCACGATGTCAAGGATGTAAAGAATTCAGCGCGGTGTTGTCGCATCAGCAAGGGCGCAAGGAGGACGGCTGTGCCGTACCGCACACTATCTGTCGCTGTTGCGTTGGGATGGGTTCACCATGAGCCCAGCTCATGGTTTGAGGATGGGGAGGAGCATTTCAACGAAATTTCCGCATTAGAAGCGGGTGTCTGGCGGTCTCGGTACGTCGACTTGCGAGATCTACGCGGACCCTTTTTTTTCATCTCGTGTTTCCTTCTTTTCAATCCATCAAGCATTCAAGAGCACTTTTCCTTTCCAAGACACCCATTCTTGTACTGCCTTTCTTTTACTCCCCTTGAAGGGTCATAGAGTATCTCAAACAATGTGAATAACTACTTCCAGCTTCACACTTCCTTCAAAGACACTCGACCATCCGTCCATCCACCTTTCTCCATCGTTCCTCAATTGCTCTTGCCCATCAACCGCCATACCATTCGCAGTAACCACAGCAGCCAAAACAATTGACCTTTCGTCCGCCCAAATCCCGACGGATCCTTCATGCCTTTTTCAAACGCCGTCGGCGACCTCGGCCTCAGGTGCAATACCGACCTTACCACTTTCGCGCACCCAGTACAATCAACACGGTCCCCGGAGATGCGTGCATCGCATGCGCTCGCGAGAAAGAAAAAAACAGTATCGGAGTGCGATTCCGAGGTGGTAGAAGTAAGTGAGCAACTAAGCATCGGCAGCGCCTACCTCGTTGTTTGCCGTTGGGCCGGATATTCTGTTGCGAACTCCCGAAATGCCTTCAGACTTGCCGATAATGGATTGGCGTCGAGAAGAAATCGACAGTCGCGAAGGCTAATCGTGTATCGGAGGGGCTTTTGAACCGATCGACAGAAAGGTGCCATCTCCTTTGTGTGGTGACGATCTGGTCAACTGCCTGGGCAGTCAGCAGTCAAGAGGCTTTTTTGATCGACGCGTTCGGCGAGTTTTGAAGATTGGCTTCGATCGTTGTTGCTACTTGACTTGCTTGCTCCAACGCCGTTTGGCAGTGCGGCAGCCGCTGCGCTGGGCAGAGTGCGACATCCGGAGTCGAAGTGCGTTACCCGGGTTTCTTCGAGGAGACTGAACTGGATTGCCTGACCGAACGAACCCTCCGCATTGATCATTGACCACCAGCAAAGCAGCAACGTTGCATACGCTCGGGGATCGTGTGTGCTATGCACGCGCGCGTGATACCATTGGCAATGTGCAGAAATGAAACGTATGTCTGCAATCGATGCGATGGTTCGAAAGACGGCCTTTGCGTTTTCATTCCTCGCAGTATAGTTTCGATAGATCGAGACTATGTGGGACCGGGACATGCATGATGTCGGGCCCCAGGGCGTCTGGGCGAGGCGGTGACATTCGGGTAGTTTGTGCTGCGGAATGTTGTCAGCCGTGGCTCATGCAGGTGACAAGACATCTCATGACCGACGGTCTGGCACCTCGTATCCGGCAGCAGAGACCCATCTCGGTATCGTCGGTATCGGAGTTGTTCGCGAGACATATGATAGTACAGCGAGCCGACATGTTCGGTACACCGGTTGATTATTACTGGTGTAGCTCTTATAGGAGGTGCAGAATTGCTAGACCGTTGTTGGTCATTGGTCTGACTCGCTAAAGTAACATGAAGACTTGAGCAAGCTCCATCCTTACTTAGCATTGGTACATGAATACTCGATGCATAAAGATCAATCTACAGGGCAATTGCACTTGCTTGTACGTATGCGCCTCGTCTGCATAGTCAAAGAACTATAGCGTCAAAAAATAGTGATGTTTGGCGCCTTCAAAGCAATACATTTCAGGAGTTCAATGATTGTTCTGTAAGCGTCAGTGTCAATCTTCGCCGGTTGTTTAGCTCATTTGACCACGGAGAGTGAGGACAGTGAGTTGATAATACCGGCGATGCATCACGTTTCACTCTACTTTGTAGCCTACCTGTGAGTGTCGGCTCGAAACTCATGTTTCGTTTGTCTTCACCTATAATAAGGTTTGCAAACATCGCTCGAATTGCATCGATGAACAAGGTCGTCACATAGGTTCGCCACACGCAAACCGCATTCTTACCTGACATTAAAGTCACGTACGAAGATGCTTTTTTTCCCTTGACCGGGAAAGCCAAGACGGCTTTGGGGGTGTCGAAAACTTTTCATTCTCAACGCTGCTATTTTCCGTTCAGAGCGCCGAAGAAAGCAATGCTCGAGCTCCAACTGGGAGCCGACCGTAATCCCTCCATAACCCCGTTGTTAACCTTGATGCCATAGAACAGCAAAGCATTTAAGCCTTGGTGCGCTTCTCCTTGGCGGCCTCACGGCCCTTGGCGATGCGCTCGAGGATGGCCTCACGGTCCTTGTCCATGTGGAGCTTGGTGACCTCGACCTTGGAGGCGGCGATGCCGATGGGGACGCTCTGGCCGTTGGTCTTCTCGCGGGTGACGCGCTCGATGTGAATCACGTACTTGAGGCGGTAGCAGGCGGTGATCTTGCCCTCACGGCCCTTGTTGCTGCCGCGCTTGATGACAACCTCGTCGTCCTTGCGGAGAGGGATGGAGCGGACGTTGTACTTCTCACGGAGCTCTGCATGGGACGTTAGTGGCTTGTTCATCGGACTTTGGATTTTTCGAGACTCCGAACATACCCTTGGAGAGAGGAGCGCTCATGATGACGCGGCGCACGCTGGAGGGGGCATTGAAGTGCTCCTTGCGCGACTTGCGGCGCGAGCTGTGAAGGTGGGAGTTGATCTTGGTCATCGTGCCGGTATTGTGGACGTCGGGGGTTGATGGGTCGGTATCGTCGTTGTCGCCGGGTCGTCTAGAGAAGTTCGAACGCAGACTTGAAGTTGCTTCTCAATTTGCGGTGCAACGCAAAGTGTGGACCGCAGTTTCGCCGACGCGCTTCGTCTTGGCGAGGGCGCATGGAAGCGGGGCTCGGAACGGGTGCGGCTCGCTGGGCCCAAAGGATGAAGATCACAAATCTAGATGTGCTGATGGGGATGATCGGGAAACTGCGTGGGTGTTGATTGAGAGGTAACGTACGACCATGCGCGTCGCAATAGGGAAAAGAATGATACCATTGAGGCAGGCCGAAGGACGATCACGGATTGTTAGAGAAGTTTTCCCCTGCAGTGATCCGATAGATGATGCATCATCGTCATTACCAAAGGCTTCCGTTTGAATTGGCCAGGGGTGTCCGACCCCAGCTCGGTCTCCAACACGGCGACCGACTGCTTTACGCGTGTGTGAATGCGACCATTTGATAGTGTTCTGCTGGACGACTCACTTCATCTTGTCCAGGATGATGATGGCGATGATGAACAGACCAAGGCACCACATTGTATCCTAAAACAATAAATGCCGCGCGGCTAGGACGCGCATCAGCGACAGCGCAACAGATCGAGGTCTCCAACAACGAAAGACCGCCCGCCGGGTGTAAGCTGCGGACCAGGATCGCATCGCGATGGCGCCTGGATATGGCCAGTACAACAATTACTACGATCCTGTAGGGAGCCAGGCGAACCAAAACCAGGGGTACGCCTACCAGAACCAGAGCGCAGCCACTCCGTCGTCGCAGCCCACCACGGCCGCCGCCGCATATGCTGCACCTCAGTACCCAAGCTATGGCGCCGCATCGTACAATAGTACCCAGCAGTATGGATCGGCAACAAGTGGGCAGCAAAATGATGCAAGGAGGAACTCGGGAGCAACGTCTGCTGCGAATGGCGGACGGGCAAGTGGAGTGAATGGACATGACAACCAGGCATCCGCGAGTCGATCGAATACTACGCAGCAACAAGAGAATGGAGCTGGGAGCTGGGGTAATCCGAACTATTCGGCTTCATACAATACGAGCTTGCAACCGCCGAGTCGCACTACCAACAACACCTCGCCACAGTATGCTAGCGCTGCGCCTGCCTCATCTTTTGGACGACTGAGCTATACTGCACCGTCACGGCAGGTCCAAAGCAGTTCCTCTAATTACAACCAACAGAGCTACGGCCAGCAAAGTGCTATGCAGAACTATGCTGGAACTTCGGACACCTCTCGCCAAACGTACAGCACATCCCCGCACCATCAGACTTCTACTGATACCTCACCTTATGCTAGTCCCATGAATGCGGTCCAAGATCAGCAGCACCAGCAGCAACAGCAGTCACGCGCGGGTCACAGCAAGCAGCCTTCGCGGTCCTCCAATCAACATACATCTCCCGTGGCCACACATGCTCCAATACAGCCGAACGATCATCGACAGGCGAGTGATTTAGCTGAGCCCGCTGACACGACCGTCGATCCATCTCAGGTCTATGACTTCCGAGCCGAAAGGGAAAAGAAGGCTAAGGCAGAGGCCGAAAGGCGTCGTAAGATGGAAGAGATTGAGGCAGCGAAGAAAGCCGAAGAAGCGCGTATTGCAGAAGAGCAACGGAAGGCAGATGAAGCTGTTCGACAAGCTGAAGAGGCAAAACGCGAAGCAGAGGAAGTGAGGCGTCAGGCGGAAGAGATGCGAATCAATGAGGAAAGACGTCGTGCAGAGCAAGCGAAGCGTAAGGCTGATGAGAAGACAGCAGCAGTAAAAGCTGCGGTAAAGGCAGAAGCGGAGAGGAAGAAAGAAGAACAGCGCAAAGCTAGAGAAAGCAAGAATGCTGCAAGCACTCTGGCGTCACTTGCTTCAAGCAGCAACGTCCAGGAACTCATTAGCGCACCACCACCACCACCACCACCACCACCAGCCAACGACGACGACGAGGAAGCAGAAATACGAGCCATGTTTCAGAAGATGCGCGAGCTCAACTCCAAGAACCCTTCTATGCTTGCAAAGCTTTGGGAAGAAGAGCGTCGGACACACACTGAGCAATCTCAATCTCCGCAGCCGTTAGGTGCTGCTCAACCTATCGCGCCGGCTCCGAAGCCTAGTGCCCCTAAAAAAGTTACGTCAAGTACGACATTATCTGCGAGCACTGTTACCCCGGCGCAAATGAGCGCATCACGCAGCGCGAATACAACGGCACCAACACCTGCAACCACTGCCGCTACTGGATTCATGACGCACACAAAAGCTCCCGCAGCAAGTGCTGCCCAAGGGAACGCCCCACAGGCGAGTACCCATCTGTGGCCACCAGGGAAAAAAGGGGTACTAGCCGAGATTGCAGCTCGTTGGCTTCACAGCATGAATCCGCAGAGAGTTGTCACCACGAGTGAAATCTTGGAACGCCTAGATTTGAACCCGAACTATGTCCAGCTTTGCGAGTCACTAGAGGCGATGGGGCTCCGTTTCGAAAGAGCTGCGTTCGCGAGAGAGCTGCTTCGCGGCATTCCACCAGCCGGTTCAACAAATCAGACATCCCCCAAGGCGACTGAAGCAGCAATCATGTCTGCGAACGGCACTGTAGCAGAAGCTACTGGAGTAATTGCACCTGCTGTGAACAATCCCAAACCAAAACGCCCCAGAGCCACCAAGGCTGAGATGGAACAACGGCGCTCGCTAGGTCTGGTCAAGGGTACCAACAAGCAGGCTAAAGGAAAGGGCGGCCAAACCTCGAGCAACATAATGGTGGACTACGAGATGCCCTCGTTCTCAGTACCGGAGGATGCAAAACCCGGTGGATACATCACACACATGCCAGAACAAGTAGCGACGAGCTCCACTCAGCCATTTGGCATGAGTCCTCCCCAATTCTCTGTGAGTGACGACCACAGCTGGCAACACTCCTTATCGCTGCAGCCCGAGCGACGATCAGTATCTGGAGTGCAGCAAAGTATACCGACGCCTGTCGGATCTGCTCAACCCGTGCAAGAGGTCGAGCCTCTGTCGCCTGCGCGTCCGCCAGCGGACAAAGAGGAAGCCGCACGTAAGCGTGGCTTCGGCGACCTGGTCAATTTGACTGCAGACGACTCGGATGATGGGGATCTGCCTCCAATGAAGATGACGAAAGCTTCGCAAGGTCCACGTCCAGGTGATCATCAACAGCAGCACGCACAGCGCCCTCAGCAACTGCACCAGCCTAGTCAGCAAGATAACCAACAACAGATGCACCAAGCTGGCGCTTTCGACAAATTCAAGATGCCACCTTCTGCAGTCCCAAGCCCGCGGAACACAGGGTCCCCTTTCCCAGCCCCTGGCATTTCAACAGCTCAGACTATGTATATGCAATCAAATGGTAGCTTCGGGAAAGTATCTACTGCTGTCATTTCAGCAGGAACAGGTCCGATTGCTGGACCTGCCACCCCAACTTTGATCAAAGCACCAACAGTGCACAAGCCTGCACCGCAGCCGATAACGCGCAAAGGCCCGACGAACGAGCAGCTGCAACATGAGCGTATTAGGGGAAGGATGGTTGTCGAGCCGATCATGCGCGATCGCGTGGTTCGCAGGTCGACGTACGACAGCCGTACGATCGCGCGTGACATCTTACTTGCGACAGGACGTCATCCCGACATGCGACCTCTCAACAGCCATCTAAACGCTATGCAAAAGTTGCTTGGCGACAGAGGTGGCATGCTGGACCAGGCTGGCAACAAAAGCGATCTTGCAACGATCAAATGGGATATCATCGATCCAGATCCTCCTAAAAAGGCAGGCATGCCGACTAAGATTCAATCCGGCGACAAAAGTGCTGCAGACGCCAATAACTCCAAACCTTCAACTGAAGTTGTTCGCGATGGTGAGGATGCAGATGATGAGGAAGACGAGATGAGGCCTGTATCGCACGTTGCACGTGGAGGTGAAGGGTCAATGCGGGGGTCGCAATTCGATCTACGCGCTAATGCCAACGTCGACGCGAACATGAACAACAAACCACTTAAGATTCCCAAGAAGCGCGGTCGCCCGCCGCGTTCAAGCGCACCAACCGCAAAATCCTTCACCAGTGTCAACAGCCCCATGCAATCGACACCAAGAGCACCAAGCCGTACACCTCGTCAAGTTTCTACTCAGGCACAGTCCACCCCTCCGATGGTACCTACAGGTACACCCGTTGGTTACGCAGCTTTCCGACAGTATGATGAGGACGGCAAAGAAATCAAGAAGAAAGGTCGGCCTGTTGGATGGCGCAAGAGCATTCACTCGCGAGAGGCTCAAGGACTTAGTCCCAAGAAATCTTTGAGTGCAAAACCCAAGCCGTCAGCACCTCGTCCTGAAGTCAAACTACAGGAACCCAAATATCAGGTCTATAGGTGCCACTGGCTCGATTGCGACGCTCAGTTGCACTCGCTTGAGGTC
Organism: Cladosporium cucumerinum; assembly: GCA_023634325.1. Classification (NCBI taxonomy): domain Eukaryota; kingdom Fungi; phylum Ascomycota; class Dothideomycetes; order Cladosporiales; family Cladosporiaceae; genus Cladosporium; species Cladosporium cucumerinum. The sequence continues at coordinate 1,618,898 of JALDQA010000002.1, forward strand.
CTCAAAAAGCACATGACAAGGGTACATGGCCATTCAGACACTGAAGGCGAGTACCGTTGCAGGTGGCGAGGCTGCAACTTGAACACTGAGTCGTCAACACCATTCAAAGATATCTCAGGGTGGCTTGCACACATCGACAAAGACCATCTACAGGCTGTGGCTTGGAAATTGGGCGACGGACCGCGCGGCGGACTGTCTGGTGAGTAGCGAAGTGATGGTCGATGCCTTTCACTTCGCCGATGATGGCTAACAGCATCTCCATCATCCAGAACATCCAAACTCTGACCTATCTGAGGCCTACCTGAGTGATTCACGTGGTCGCTCAGTCACACCCATCATTCGACCAATGTCAAACATCGGCTTAGCTGAACCTGCGAGCCAAATTATGCCTGGGCGGCCCCCTGCCGGCATGAGCAAGGATGAGCGCAATGCTCAACGGGAGCTACAGGAACTGAAGGAGAGGAAGAAGGCCGTTGGGCCAAGCCTCGAGAAGACAGGTGTCCGTCTTGCAAATGAGAAGCGCAGGATGGGCTTCCTAGACGATGAGAACTTCGAGGACATCGTGGAAAGCGAGGGCGAGGGTCCCGAGGATGAATGACCAGCGATGAAAGGCACAAACAGCAAACTTCAAATAGTGCAACAGCATGTAAAGTTCAAATACCAAGATGTGTTGCCTGTTCCAAGCAGCTTCGTTGGAAAGCAACGTGTCTATCCGCGCTTTGTCGCGTACTGATCACTCCCATGCTTCTCTTTTTCTCAAGCAAGTCTTTTTATAACCCGGATCTACCGATCGTGAAACGCCCTGTTAACTCCTCGCTCAAACGCCGGTCCCAGAATTGATATGTTTCCATTCCCCTGCTTTATGCTTTCCTATGCGACGCAACCGCTCATCGCGCTTTGGCGGGAAGCGCATCGGCTTTGCGCTGAGCGCTGAGATCCTCGCCGGCATCTTTGGCGTTGATTTCGAGGAAGTGGTAGAGAACGATCAACAGCACGGCAGCGCTGCCGAGGAAGACGGCGAGGGAGTAGAGCTGGGCGTCGGAGATCATGTCTGCTGGTTGTTGGGGAGTTGGGTTTGGACTGTTGGTTCTGAGTAATGAACTGTTAGGATTTGTTTCCTTGAACTGTAGCTGGAAGGTGAGAAGACGGCTTACTTTGGGAATGGTCTGTTGAGAGAAGCGACTGTGGCGGTTTGCGATTGTTTGTCTTGTTATATCGAGCTGAACAGTCGATTCCAATGGTTGCCAGCTATGCGCGAGCTGGCCTTCGGCTCGGCTTCTTTGAGGAGTGGCTGCCTCAGGGTCAACAGGTCAAGTGCAGAAATATGCGCACGACTGACCTTGATTTCCTGAATCAGCAACATGATATTATATGGAATGATAGATGCAACTACGTTCGCTCTAGGTAGTATAGAATTGTAATCATCTGTTTTGATTCTCCACTGTCTCTCATTAGTGCTTGTCGTGTTTATTAAATCGGCCCATTCCAATCTACAATAAGTGTACGTAAACTCGTGGTCACTTCCTTCCACGCTTGCCAAGTCCATCCTCCCCGCTTGCTGCGTCACTGCGGACTTCAAAGAAATTGAACTTGCCCAAGACGCCCTCACTTACCCAGCCTTTAGTCGCGTGACTTACTTAGCAGTGATCAGCGAGGATCACATGGAGAGCTTTCCCTCACCTGCAATTTGAGCAACATCTTCATTTCATTCACGACTTTCCCTCACGGAGGACTGGACCATTGCATAGCATAGCCGCGGGGCGCCACTACGACACTCGAAACCGGAGAATCAAAAGAAATCGCCCAATATGCCTCCGAAGAAGCAGGACAATGCGCCGAAGAAGGTGAAGCCTTCGGCCGAAGACAAGATGTTCGGAATGAAGAACAAGAAGGGTGGCGCTGCGCAAAAGCAGCTGCAGCAGTTGAAGGCCATGTCGAAGGCATCGATGAACGACGCGGAAAAAAAGAAGGATGCCGAGAAGCAGCAGCGTGAGAAGGAGAAGCTCGCTTCCGAGCAGGCGAAAAGGGAAGCCGCGGAACTCTTCAAGCCTGTGCAGACGCAGAAGGTACCTTTCGGTGTGGACCCAAAGACTGTGCTATGTCAGTTCTTCAAGAAGGGCCACTGCGAGAAGGGCAGGAAGTGCAAGTTCAGTCACGACTTGAACGTGGAGCGCAAGGGCGAGAAGAAGAGTTTGTACACAGACACGCGCGAGGAGGATGTAGAGGCAGCAAAGCAAAAGGATCAGATGGAGGACTGGGACGAGGAGAAGCTGCGACAGGTCGTGATGAGCAAGCACGGCAACCCAAAGACGACTACAGACAAGGTGTGCAAATACTTTGTCGAGGCGGTCGAGAACGCAAAATACGGCTGGTTCTGGACGTGTCCGAACGGCGGCGACAAGTGCATGTACAAACACTCTCTGCCACCGGGCTTCGTGCTCAAGACCAAGGAGCAGCGTGCGGCCGAGAAGGCCTTGCACGACAAGAGCCCTCTCAACACCCTTACGCTCGAGGACTTCTTGGAATCAGAGCGTCACAAGCTTACCGGCACCCTCACTCCCGTGACCCCGGAAACATTCGCCAAGTGGAAGAAGGAGCGTCTAGACAAGAAGGCCGCCGAGGAGCAAGCCAAGGCCGCAAAGGAAGCAACTGGCAGGGCGCTCTTCGACAAGGGCGGCTGGGAAGGCAGCGACGACGAGAGCGACGACGAAGGCGACAACCCCGACGAATTCAACATTGTCGCTCTCATGAAGGAGACCGAGGAAAACAGAGCCAAGAAGGAGGAAGAGAGGCTATTGACTCTGCACGGCGGAGAAATCCCTACTTACTAAAAAGCACTGACGGAGGGTTATTGATAGAGTTAGGTCATCTGCCTCATGTGAAACACGATTTTGTTCAACTACCACTTTGAGTTCTTCGCCTTCTAGATCGCCTCAGGTGTGGCGTGTTTCTCATGTGGCTATCATCAGTTTGCGCCGATCACGGAGTGGCCTACATACAGCCCTGGACACGGCTCACTAAGCCGGGTTGGGTCGATGGCTATCGTCAGTCTATATCGATAGCAAGTTGATCTATTGGTCTTTTCCTTCCGACCGCTGATAAAAGGAGCTAGGCGTCTTGAAAATCCGGTCTCTGCCTATACCTTGATGATCATAGTGCGTCAATCTCAACGGTTGTCCACCTTACTTTAACGACGGGATGTTTCATCGGTATGCCCCTTCAGAAGCACCACGATCAAAGGCATTCGAAGAAACCGTATAGACCGGCTGTTTTGCTAGCGTAGACCTTTCTTTGTCGTTTGAACCCGGTCAAAGTATCAAATGTCAAGAATGTGAGACCATAGCCAGGCTGACCGCGGTTACTCTTGCGAGAGCTTTGTACCCACGAAAAGAGAGCGGCATACTGGCAAAACGGTGTCAAGTTTCTATCCCATGATCATTGATGTACGCAATTGACGAAAGTGAAGTTCGCACAAGGTCACATGACGTGACGTATGCGATCGTCCCTCAATTTAAGGCACGTCAACGCGTTCGCGTAAGGGTTCCCTCACCAACCACCCGCATGCAACGATGTCATCTTATTACATCTAATTAACCTCCACCTATTGCACCAAGCACGAGCCTCATCATCTAAAGGTCTTTTGATATTGACCCGCCCAGTCGCAAACTACTAGGCGCATTGCAATTGACAGCATCATCTCACATCCGAACATAAATCCACGAGCGCATCATGCCCCCCAAACGCCGCACCACAGACCGAACCGCTTCTGCTTCCCGCCAACAAAGCACACTCTCATTCAATGGAAAGACCAGTCGAGTCACCAAGGCCTCACAACAACAACGCCAGCAGCATGGCAAAGATCTAGAGAAGAAGAAAGAGCTCCTCTTCGACGAAGCAGTCAGTCGCACAGATGTGCCCGGAGACGACGACGTGGTCGAGCTTGTCAACAAACCCACCACTGCAGACAAAGCCATCACACAAAAAGCTGAGGTCGAGGCTTGCGCGCTAGAGCAAGCTGCTTCAGTGAAGTCTGAGGACAATCTCACAGGAGGTTCCAAGACGGAAGATGTTCTCGGAGGTCGTGCGCAGATTAGCGATGTGGGCGCTGTCGGTGGACCTGCGGGCTCTGGCTGGATTGGCGACGAGGAGACTCGCGCGCGAAAGATCACAGAGACGCAGATCAAGAAGTTCTGGCGGGAGAGGGAGAGTGACCGCCTGGTGCCGCGAGTGCATCAGCAGGACTTGGGTGTGCATGAGCGGGTCTTGAGGCTGTGGGATGTGAGCGGCGAGTACGGGGTAAGTTCTGAGATCTGTGACTGTGAATGTTTATTTCAACGGCTAACGAGTTTTCATTCAGCCCTGTATCGGCATTGCTAGACTGAAGCGCTGGAAGCGTGCGAATGTGCTGGGCTTGAAGCCTCCGATCGAGGTACTGGCTGTTCTGCTACGAGAGATGGATAGTGCCGACGGCGCGAAAGTGCAGAGGGCGTACGTTGATTCGCTGATGAGCTCTCGTTTCGTCGAGACTTGAGTGTGCATCAGTTTACGGCGACTTTGATTGCTTATTGCTCGGGTTACTGGCGACAGTGATCGCATGTTATTCCTGGTGCAAGGGCTACAGACAGACGATTTTGCTTGGGGTATAGCGTGGCGTATGGCGTCAGCTTGACCGGATTACACAGCACCGGTACATGATAGCTTGAGTGTATTCGTTTCGTACTCATTAAGAGCGCTTTATTCTTGATTGCTTTGTTTTTGACTGCTTTAACTTCGTTCGCAGCTGACCAGATTTTTCATACAACTATCCTGGTCGGGCATCGCCATCTCCTTGTCCCTAATGTTCCATCACGAGACACCGGATCGGTTTTGAGCATGGATAATCGTGATCTCGTAGACTTCATCCATCAATTCTGTGAGCATAATGATCCCCCCTCAGACATCATGCCACTGAAAAAATCCCTTGCCTGCCACGTGGCTTTACATTCAAGCACCATTGGGATCAGATGCAGAGGCTTTCAGTTAGGAACATCGGGCGCCTTGCCCTGTTTGAGTGGCAAGAAGATCCGGGTCCATAGCTCGCTGGCCTCGCCGACAGTGTAGGACAGCTCGACATCTGACATGCCAGCATTCTCATCGCCGCCCATGGTGTCCAGCTGGGAGATCACGTTGTCCAGGGCGATCGCTTTGCCGACTGCTTGCGTGGCTGTTGGGTCGAGGTTGACGTGAACAACGTGGATATGGAAGTGGTAGTATGTCGGTTGGTCTAGATTACTGTCAGCATATTCTGCCATCACCAGGGAAAGTCACAATGCACATACAGTGGATGTAGAATTTGAGCATGTCATTCTCTACGCCTTGGTAGAGACCCTCAACTGCTTTAGTGAGAGTGCTACGAAGGTGTCGCAGCCAGTTCACGTCTTTCTTCTTCAGGTCTCGTACGCTCCAGATGTCTCGCCTCTCAACCAGGGCGAGCAAGTGGAGGCCACCAATAGTGGTGCGGTCCCAGTTGAGGTCGGGCAGTAGTAGGAAATCGTCTTTGGCCTCTGCTTCCTTTGATCGATAAAGCACGTTCTCTTGCTCCTTCCTCCCCTCGAGGATGTTGAATACCCAGTTTAATTTGCCTTCCTCGCGGTACTGTTGCATGTATGGGCGAACGTAGTTGGTGTAGATCTCGGGGGTTTCCAGCACGACGCGAGACTGCTGGAACGAGTATTTCCTGATGTGGCTGTCTTTGCAAGGGTAGATCAGGTTTATCTTGAGGTCTGGTGGCGTTGGTTGATCGAGGGTTCCGTCAGGCAGTGAGTTGGCCATGTACCAGTGGTAGATGTCGTTGGCGCCGAGATTATTGACATGAGTAACCAGGCGAGAAAAAGACGACAGGTATGATTCGTCATTGCTGAATGCTGCTCTTTCGGCAAGAAGAAGAGCTGGCTCGCCACTGATCGTTCCTTGGAGCACTGCCCTTCGACCACCTTGGTCTTGGTTGAGGAGCTTCTGGAATTTAAAGCGAGTGATCAGCCCGTTGGCTGAAGGGTTTGTTTCGGCCATGATTTTTGGACTTTTCCTTGCAATGCTGATATCTCGTTGAGTGAAGTGCAGGCTTGATTTGAGTCTCAATGGTCGATGGTCAACAGGTCTTGTTACTGCATAAATAATCAGTTGCACCGACACACGCCCACGTTTCGGATGACGGAAGAGTGTCCGTGCTTTATGAAGTGAAATTAAGACAGGGTTTGAAGAGTGATGCGCCTGACGGCGCGAAGGCAAAAGCGCCGCCGGCTGCCGCGCATCAAGCCTTCCTCGACTTGTTGCTCCCTGCTCTCTCAAGGCTGCAACACGCACGAGACTCAACATTATATACAACACACTCTTCGCGACATACACCAAAACACACCCAAACACGTCTGGTCTAGTTTACACACAAAAGCCACCGCGCGACTGCCCACCATGGTTCTTCCCTCGCTCTTCCGCGTTCCTAAGCCAAAGGTCAGCCAGCCCGTCTCTGTCGCATACACACCTCGTAATGCACTTCCCTTTTATGCGCGCACCTATACTGACCACTACTCAGTCTGTCCTCGGCTTCGTCTCTCTCCGCTCAGCCACCGAACTCATCTTCCTCACTCTCCTCTTCAACAAGGTCACCGGCCTTTATGGAATCCTCGCGCTGTTTACCGGCTTCGAGCTCAACGTGCTCCAGCTCAGCCACTACATCTACTCTCTCATAATCCTCGGCCTGATCTCATGGCTCTTCTCCGCGATCAGGCAGCCTGATCAACCGCTCAAGGTCCTCGGTCTGGCCTTCATTCTCATCACCGACTCTGTCATCAACGCTATCTACACTAGCATGTTCGGCGCTAGCTGGTTCATCGTGCTCGCACAGCACCTGAACGAAGGCAAAGTCGACACTGGCGTACCTGGCGCAGGCACCATCGACGACACCGCCGGCTTCACAAGCCCCGAGCACAACGTCACCAATGTCGAGGTCGTCGCTACTCCTGCTGAGGGCGCAAAGCCGGGCCAGGTCGCTACAGCATACAGCGAGGAGGGCGTCACGCTCGCCGGCGCAGTCTTTGAGTCTGGCTCCATGGCTTCGGTCACCGTCATTGCGCTCCTCTGGATCATCCGCGTCTACTTCTGCCTGGTTGTCCTGTCTTACGCACGCGGCGTCGTGCGCTCCTATGTTCTTACAACCTCCACTGGCTACACACACACTGAAGACCCTACAATGGCCGAAAACCCATTCCGCGAGGGACGTGACGAGGGTGAGGGCTGGAAGGGCAAAGTTGGTCGCACTTTGCTCCAGTTCCCTACCAAGAAGTACTGGCTCGGTCGCGAGGAGAACGAGGGCGAGAACGAATGGGTACGTTCCACCAGTGGACGTTTCAATGGCAGGAAGGATCTCCGCATCAAGGTTCCTGAGCCAGGTGTTGGCGAGAGGGAACGCCGCGCAAGAAGTGGCACTGGCCCACCTCCTCCACCCAAGAACGTGAAGGCACCGCAGTAATTCTCCTGGCAGCCTTGGATTGGTATATGGAGTACTACACACTGGGTGTGACGGGGATAGGACTTGGGAACTTGGCTAGAGACGCTCACGAGCGCAGGGCGCCTCACGATTGATTGACACAAGCATAATGTACAGCCAGCGTATAATATCTGCATGATTTTATTAAAAACACGCATACACCAAGCAGTCTTGTTGCAAGGTTGATCAGATTTTGCTCTATTCATTAAACCGTATGCACACATGCGAGATAGTAAACCTCCGTATATGAGCTTCGCGAATGGGTCAGAGGGAACACATCCACCCTCCGCCCTTCCCTACTCTTTTGTGTCGTCTTGAAAGGGATTTCCAATTACAAACAAATAATGCAAAACGCCTCGCTCATGCCCGCGCCTCGAAATTTTGCTCACAGTCGAACAGCCGCCTTTTTTGCAATGCTTGTGCCTGTTGTGCCCTGTGTTCCTCGAAGATTCCACCACGTTCATCCTCGTCCGGCCTGGCTGGCGCCTGTACAATAGTAGGCCAGAGAGTCCGCGCACTTCCGATTCACATATGCACGCAGTGTTACATGCGTCCTCCCCGATATTGATAGCTTCATGCTTGCCCAATGTTCGCATATCTAGCTAGCATTGGCAACCGCCTTCGCTTTCGGGCTTGGGCTGGTTCAGGTTCACGTCGATTGCTGCAACACATTGTCAGTACAACAAGCTCATGCCTGACGATTTCCAACAAAACAGGATACAACTCACTCTGGTTCGCCGCCTGCTGTCCCTCTCCCTCCATTCCAGGCAGCGCCTGTGCTATCCGCTTGAACAGCACCTTGACATTGTGCCCCACCTTCGCGCTCGTCTCGACAAACAAGCAGCCCAGCCTCTTCGCCTCCGCCTCGCCATCCTCAGCCTTGACCTCACGCTTCTCGCTCAAATCCGTCTTGTTGCCGACCAGCACAATGATCACATCGCTCCCCCTCTCCCCGCGGACATCGTCAACCCACTTGCGCGTCTGCTGGAAGCTCTTCTGCGAGGTGATGTCGTAGACGACGACGGCGACGCTGCTGTCGCGGATGTACGAGGGGATCAGCGAGCGGAAGCGCTCCTGGCCGGCGGTGTCCCACAGCTGCAGGCGCACGGTGCGGTCCTCGAGGTACATTGTTTTGCTGAGGAAGTCGATACCGATGGTGGCTTGGTAGGTGCTGTCGAAGGAGTCGTACATGAAGCGCGTGATCAGGGAGGTTTTGCCGACGGATTGCTCGCCGAGGAAGACTAGCTTGAACTTCTTGAGCGGGTTGGTGTAGGAGCCTACGGTTTGCGACATGATTGCTGTGGTATGTGGTGGATGAATGGATGAATAGATGAATAGATGGATGGGTTTGGTTGTTGTGTTTGTTGCCAGATGCGAGGATGGGATATGTTGTTGATTGAAGTGTAGCGGTCAAGAGTGTAGGGCAAGAGGCGATTAGTGTCTGTTTCTGGAGGGGAGGGTGCTGGCGGGGGAATGGACTACAGTATTATATTGAATAATGACCCAAAGAGCAAGGAGAGCGAGCAGGTCAGGTCGTTCGAGACATCGTCCCATCTATCTGGGGTCAACTCTCGCTTCGCTCTTGGCTTCGCTTCAACCTCACAGCCTCGCCTCGCCGCCGCCGGATCGAGGCTGAGCTTCTTCGGTCGTCTTCGTCGTACTACTGTACTCTCAGCAGTCAGCACCGACCTCCCCCCTCCCGGATTTTAGCGAACGGGTAGATCCGCAAGCCTATCGCTCTCTCCCGCAGTTCAAGTAAAACTTCTGGGCCCGTTGCTTGCGCTTGCGAGGGTGCAGAAGATATTGGGGGTCTGAAGATTTCCCATCCAATTTAATAATACTCGACATAGAACGCCATACATAAAACAAAACAAAAAAAACATGGCGGAACCCACCAACTCCGCTCCGGCGACGCACAAGCAGCCTTCGAGAAAAGGCAAGAAGGCATGGCGCAAGAACGTCGATGTCACTGAGGTCCAGCAGGGTCTGGCCGATGCCAGGGACGAAGTTATCAGCGGCGGTATCATCTCTGAGAAGCCTGCCGACGAGCTGTTCTCCGTGGACATTGCCGGCGATGAGATTGTCGCCCGCAAGCAGAAGAGCCAGAAGCAGCTCAAGGCCGACGAGATTGTTGCCCTGCGCTCCGCCGTTCCTGGACTTGAGAAGCGCAAGAGAAAGGCTACCGGACCCGTTGTCGGCGAGGCCAGCGGCAAGAAGTCAAAGGACAAGAACTATATCTCAAACTACGAACTGAAGAAGATCAGGAAGGCTGCCGACACAACAACTGGCGTGGAAGTCGTGGAAGCACCGGTGGAGCACGATCCTTGGGCCGCGCCCAAGCCTTCTAAGCACGCCCAGCTTGATTTCCTCGACGAACACGACCTCCACTTGAAGCCCAAGGTTGAGCCCAAGTCTCTTCGCCAGGCTCCTGTGTCTCTCGCAGCTAGCGGCAAGGCTTTCCCTGCTGTCACCAAGCCTGAAGGCGGCAAGTCATACAACCCTCTGGTCGGCGAGTGGCAAGAACTACTGGAACGTGAAGGTGCAGCAGCTGTTGCGAAGGAGAAGGCCCGTCTGCTTGCCGAGGCTGCGGAACAGGCCAAGGAGGAGCGTCTGGAGCTGGAAGCAAAGAAGGTTGAGGCAGCCGAGCGCGAGCAAGTTGCGACCGACTACGAGAGCGAGTGGGAAGGTATTCAGAGCGAGGGCGAGGCACAGAACTACAGCTCAAAGCCGAAGAGGAGAAAGACTGTTCCCGAGCGCAACAAGATCAAGGCGAGGAAAGAGCGTGAGCAAAGAGAGAAGTGGGAGCAGAAGCAGAAGGAGAGGGCAGAGCAAGAAGCGCGGATCAAGGAGATCGCACAGGAAATGTCAGAGAGAGACCGCGGCAGGAAGAACCTCGCCAAGAAGGTCGTCCACCACTCTTCGGACGAATCAGACGATGGCGAGGAGAGGCTCGCGCGCAGACGTTTCGGCAAAGTGGCGATGCCTTCTGCGCCTTTGGAGGTCCAGCTGCCAGACGAGCTCGAGGACTCCCTTCGCAGACTCAAGCCTCAGGGCAACTTGCTCACAGATCGTTACCGCAATATGCTGCTGAACGGTAAGGTCGAGGTGCGCAAGCGTCTGGGCCAGCAAAAGCAGCCCAAGACCGAGCGTTACGAGAAATGGAGCTACAAGGACTGGAAGCTCAAATAGATTTCCCAGGCAGTTTTCTTTGGCGGGGCGTAATATATTGTGGTGCTCCGGCATACCTCATTTTCCGGCACCTTTTCTTTCGACTTATTCTTTCAGCCGTGCTTCATGTGTGTGTGTGTGTGTCTCAACGTCTTTTCTCCCGTCTTTAGGACTGCAGTGTGAGCTTGAAGGGTGTAACTATATGTGAGACATGCTTTTCTGAACATTCCCGGCGTTATGTCAGCGACAATTTGCCACAGAAGCGAACAGTTCTCAGCATGACAGCCATTCAGAAAACATCAGCACTCAGCAGAACTGCGAAACTCCTCGATCAGCCTCTCCATCCTTTCCCTCCCAGCAAAAGCAGCCCTCGAACCCCTCCTAGCCAGATCAACCAACTGCACCCTGCTCAACCCAAACGCCGCAGCAGCAATCGAATACTCATTCGACAACGCACTCTCAAACACCCCGACATCGTCCGTGCTCAACGCCACAGCGCACTTCGTCGCCAACCACTCGCCAAAATGGTGCGCCTCGAACCCGCCCTTCGTCATCTCCGCCAGCACGTTGCACGACAGACAGAGCTCCAAGCCTAGCTTGCGCTCTTTGATGATGGCTTTCAGGTCTGCGGGGATATTGATCGCGTGCCCGAGGCGGTCAGGCGACCAGGAGAGGAGGGTTGTGAGTTCGGCTGAGGTGCTTGAGGCGGGCACTTCGGCGAAGTGGACCGTGGTGTTGAGGCCGAGGGTTTTGGTACGCAGGAAGGAGGGGGTGAAGATGGAGATGTCGCCTTTGGTCGGGTTGCCGCAGAGGTCGATGGCGAGGACGCGTGGGGGTCCGATGGGTAGTTTGGATGGTGGTGGTGGTGGTGGCTTTGCGTGGGAAGCGGCGATGGAGACGATTTCGTCGGCTTCTTGGGCTGACATTGTCCGGTCGACCGAGAGGATGAGGTGCACTTCGATGAGATCTGCGTCATTTGCGCCAGAGGCAAGCTGTGCTTCGTGGTACTGTGTCAGGGCGTCGAGCACGATTTGGACGTACTCTGCTCTCGAGATGCCGGCATTGGGGATGATACGTGGAGTCGTCCGGAGCTCCAGGTACCTCACGCCATCGCGCTGGAAATCTTCGACCACGGAGCGTGTGGCGTACGCTATGCTCTCGCGGTCGTTGACCAGGTTGTATATGTAATCGTTGAAGATCTGGAAGAACGAAAGGATTGTTGGAAACGTGCCAGCTGGCTTTAGTGCTATTGCTGGGTCAAGGAGCGTACTTTTGCCATCGTTCGGATCGGTCTTTTGCTTTTGCCAGATTGTGTGAAGTGTTGCTCTTGAAATGCTTCCAGAGAGATGGGCGTGGAGCTCGACTTTTGGGAGATCTCTTGTAAAGGTGTCGTTTACCGGAAGATTGTATGTTGTTTCTGGGACAGCCATTGTCGAGGTTTTGCCAAATGCAGAAGTATGAGGTCGAGATTCTTGACTACGAATGCAAGTTTGTTTGTCTTTTGATGGGTCGAGACTCTGATGTTGGTCGCGAAGCCTTGATGAAGGCAAAGACGATAACCGCAAACCCTTGTCGACCAAGCAGCCCAATCTATTCCAAGGGTTGTGCACGTGACGTCGTACTCCTTCCACGACCAACGGACATCATCGGTATACACGTATGTAGTGTTGGATCTCAGATACATCCACAAAAAAATTGTCCTCAAGTTGCGACAATGCATATGGGTTAGACACTACTAGTTCCCCATCCCGAAGGTTCGGTCGTCCCGAACCATGTAAATCCTTCCGTTGAGGCTGCCATGTTGTGATGCCTCTTTCATGGTCCTTCCAAAGACACACACTACAGTCGTTGTCTAGTATATCCCTCAATTCAATTCATAACTAGGAAACGATGGCGTCCGTCGATGCATCCGTCTCTGCCCGTGACAATGCGCTCGCGAAAGTGAGCGCCGGATATCTCCACCAGTGTCTATGGCTGCCAGAAACTCAGGACCACCCTCGTCTGCGAGTGACCTTCGCCACCACGAGCAATTTTGAAGATGAAACACTGCCAGCCATTCTGTTCATTCCGCCGATGTTTGGTAGTCGATGGCTTGTGCTCGAGATGGACAAACTTGCTAGGGACTCTGGTGTGCGAGTGGTATTCCCCGACAGGTATTGCTCACACTCGCATCCGTTCACCGAAAGATCGCTTTTCTGACCTGTATGTAACGCAGACCAGGTATGGGCGGCTCTACGCCTGTATCACTAGACATTAGAATGCAGGTCTGGCTCGAGACAGTACCCGCGCTGCTCCACAAGGTCAACGCCCAGCACGTTAGTATCGTCACGCATAGTGCAGGCGGGGTATACACACTCAATACGTTGGTCAAGCTACGTGCCATACTCGACCCGAAAGCACCATATGTTGCTCTACTAGGTAGGCGAGACATAGCTATGGGCTTTACCAGGGCACGGACTAACATACTCTCAGCCCCGTGGGTCCCAGCTGCTTCCTCGAACGTCACGCTTATGAACCTGGCCTCTAAGATCCCATCTCCTGTGATCGACCAGCTATCTAGCTTACAAGGCTTCGTGATGTCCAAAGTTGCACCCACGCTATCATTCTCAGGTGGCTTGATCTCTTCGTCTGCTGCGCTCCTCGGTTCGAAACCTGACGCAAATGCTGAGATCAAAGTCGGCTCAGATGAAGACGCCGCCGAGAAGTATGGCGTTGATGTTGAAACGGCAAAGCTGATCAGCTCGCACGCTGTCGAATCCCACCTGGCTGAAGATACGACTGCTGGCAACGAGGAAGCCAAGCTATGCCTGATGAAGGGTGGAAGTGCATCCTGGGGCGTGTTGGCCGACTATGAGGCTTGTGTGCGGTCTATCGCCGACGAGGCGGGTGCGAACAGTGGTGATGGGCGAACGGTGAGGCTGAGAGTAGATGCTTTCTTTGCAGCTTCAGATGTGATGATCGGAAAAGGCGGCCAGGAGTACTTCGAAAAGTGTTGGCGGCGAGAAGGCATGGCTGGCAAAGTCGACTTTGACAGTCAGACCTGCGAGGGTACAGATCATGATTCTGTGCTCGTCGATTTCAGGCTGGGGCCGCTCAAGAAAGTGTTTGACAGGATCGCGGCCAATAGCGTGAGAACTTGATGATGCTGGTTCTCACAAGGGCATTACATGCATCCAGACGACCGTATTGAATGTGTCAATCAATCCACGAGTGAATGTTCTACAAGAGCATCAATGTACACAAAAGACCATTCTGATTCTTGACCATCGATAAAATCACAAGTCCATCCTCCGCCTACTTAGATCAGGAGACTCAATCTCCCTATTCAGACTCCGTATCGCGCTCCCTCGTCTGTGTGCCCGCCTTCTCATCCAGCACCTTTGGCTCATTCGCACCAGGACCGGACACACTACCACCCTTGATAACGTCTTCCAAACCGACCTCACGAGCAATCTCGCGCATGCGCTCAGAGTCAGCAGCAGCGGCACCGGCCGAGCCGAAGAGGATGTCCATCTCTTCCAAAGACAGACCTTTGGTTTCTGGGAAGAAGAAGTAAATGAAAGCAGCGCCACCGAAAGTCAGGAGTCCGAAGAAGATGTACTGCCAAATGCGTTAGCGTGGCTCTAGTGACTTTTCCGTGTTATTGGGTAACGCATACCGTTCCATATCTCAAGTGCTCGAGCATGTCTGGCGTGACTTGGCCAATGATGAAGTTGTTCATCCAGTTGGAAGAAGCTGTCTTGTGTCAGCTGTAGTCTCATCTGACGGGCGAGTGGGCTTATGCACTTGCCTCCCAAGGCGATACCATACGGACGCTGCGAAAGCGGCCAGATCTCAGCAATGATGATCCAAGCGCATGGGCCCCAGCTGTAGCCAAAGTGGACCACGAACAGCCAGACCATCACTACAGCTGCCCAGCCAGCACCCTTGTGAGTCTCCCATTGGTTTTCATTCTTGGCGAAGATGACTGCGATGATGATGTGGCAAGTTGCCATTCCGATCGCTCCAATGATCAGGATAGGCTTACGGCCGACCTTGTCCACGTAAGCGACGGCTGGAATGGTTGCGAACCACATGACGATGCCGACAACACCACTTGCGAGGAGAGAAGTGGTGTTACCGGAAAGGCCCAAACCCTTGAAAATCTGCCTTGCGTTAGCTTGATTTCGTGATGGGGCAAAGAAGGTGTCTTTCGAGGCATACCTGAGGAGCGTAGTACAAGACAGCGTTGATGCCCTAGAATGAATTCGTCAGCATCTTGAGTTGTATCGAGGCATGCGAACAGGTAGAAGTCTCTTACAGTCCACTGCTGGAAGAACATAGTCACAGTAGCCAAGGCGACACGACGCAACATGGCCTTCGACTTGAAGAGCGAAGCAACGGCTACGAATTGCAACTTGATGGTAGACCAAGCCGAGCCATCGGACAGATGCGGGAAGTGTTCGGCTACCGAGCGCTTTTCGAACATTGACTGCGCCTTGATCTCCAGGAACTCGAGCTCGATCAGGTCGTGGTCCTCAGACAGATTACGAAGGCTAGCGAGAGTCTTGCGGGCCTCAGCTTCGTGGCCGTGGTGGACGAGCCATCTGGGTGAGAAGGGCTATCTATATGTCAGTGGATGCCCGTAGATCACAGGCGAGGGTGACGTTACCATGAATATCATGCCGACGAAGAGAATGAGGGCCGGGAAGAGCTGGAGGCACAGTGGGATCAACCATGCGGCATCAGATTGAGTCTCACCAGTACCGCCGATGTAGTTCGTGCCTAGGTAACAGTATATGAGATTTGGCGCGGGATCAAGCAGACAAGATCTCAGACTCACCGTAATCGATCCAGAAAGCAATCATGATACCAGTAGTGATGGCCATCTGCTGCATGCCAACCATAGCTCCACGAACTTCTGGAGGTGAACATTCCGCATTGTACATGGGGACGATCATCGACAAGGATCCCACTCCCATTCCTGTAACGAATCAGCTCGTGATCTGGGTTCAACCAAGACTGAGAAGCATGCCCGTGATGAAGCGACCCCCAAGAATCGAATTGTGACCTGTGCCGGTGACCGCCGTAGTCTGTATGATAACACCAAGTATGAAAATACCGGTGTTGACCAAGATAGCGTATTTACGGGAGATGATCTCTGCAAGGAAACCAGAGTAGATTGTTCCCAGCCAGGCGCCAAGCTCGAGGATTGACACTAGCCAACCCATCTTTGATGCGTCCTCAACGTAGTCGCCCATGTGTCTTTCAAATGCTTTCATCACTAACACGCCTCCGAAGACTCCTTGGTTGTAGCCGTAGAGGAGACTGGAACCAATCAGTCGACCATATCACACACTGGGAGTTTGGTGCGAACGACTCACCCGCCGATGCATGCGAAGCAAGCAATACCGAAAACCTTGCCGTTTCGTACAATGGCCATGGGGCCAGCAGCGCCTTGGAGCTCCTGACGGCGCAACAGGGCGGCCTGGTCGAACATTGATGCTGTGCCGGTAGGCGCCATGATTGAAAGTGTAAGAGATGCAAGAAAGCTGTCCCGTCAGAGGAAGAGCAGAGAGCTGCGTACAGGCAGGAGAGCTTGCAGCGTACTTTCGACTGCAGGACAGCCACACTGTATATAACTCGAGTGCTACATGCCACCAATGTACCCATGTGGATTACCCTCACAACGCCCGATGGGACATGTTACGCCACCATGGGGTAAACTGTAAGGCTCACGCAAGCTATGGCTCGAGGCGTCTGCACGTGTCAAGATAAGCATACGGCTAATATTAAGCGGTCCAATAGCAAATGCTTGGGCAAATTGAAGGAAGGATTTTAGCTTTGTATTGAGGCGACCTCCTCCTCTTGCTGGTCGAGGTCTGGGTCGTAAGGCTTACCTTGGTGGCGTCGACTTCAGCTGCAGGGCCATTGGCCCATTGGTCGTGCACGCGACTAGTGAGGTCTCGGACAAAGATATATATCACTGTGTTTTTGCAGCTCATAAATGCTATGAGGATCATCGTACCAACACCATGACGCTTTAGGAGAAATGTTCCAATTCGTAAGTTCAGATTAAGAGTCTGGCGTATTCGTGCTGTGAGGATCGGATGCAACCAGCGCAGACGCAGGTCGTTGTATAATCTGAATAATAGGCTGTGAACCTACACGCGGCTACAAGAGCCTCGCATCCTTTGTAGGTGGTGGCTCACATGGAACTTGCGCCAGGAACAAAGTCATGCGGCCACACACTTGACGAATGGGCATTGAATGAATACCTTTTCGAAATCGTCCCGCTCGTGTAAGCTGATGATCTGCCGTAGCTTGGCTTGCGAACGCGTGAGGGCGATGGGTTCAGGCTAAAGGAGAAAAGGCTTTCGTCTGCCAGCCACTGCAGAGAAATCCACACCTCGGAGACTTTGTTCAATACCAGCCCGCAACTGGCTGTACAAGTCAGTCGATCAGCCGCTTTTTGCCTGAATCCATCGAGGATGCACAAGCATGGCGGGCCTTGACGAAGCCTACAGATCCGTGTCTTGCGTCCTCTTGGTCGGTATCCGGTACATCCGTCATGGGTCGTCACCATCAACAACGAGCCGCTCGTACCCCCGACCAGTCCAACGTCGACAAAGCCCCCAGAAACCGTTCGGTGTACAGAAACATGGACTGAGCACGCTGAAGACGCGACATCATTCTGCCAGCAGACTCTCTCGGACACCAGAATAATGAGTGGAACTGCCGGGGAGAGTTTTGTGGAGAGGGGACTTCTCCATCCATCTCCTACATGCCTCCATTCCAGCAGTGCGCCAGAGATTCCAACGCTTTCAGCTTCATGTGCACTCACAACGAGCTGAATGGGCGCCCAACTTGCGCTGACCCTTGGCTCCTCAACGATGTGCTCCGTGAGCACTGGGATTGGACCGACGAACAGTAGACTGTTGTCAGTGACTGTGGTGCTATCCAGAACATCTACTACCCTCACCGCTACAATGACACCCGCGAGAAGGTCGTCGCTGAGGCCTTGACAGCCGGTACTGACTACGACTGCGGAACATACTACTCCACCTATCTCCCTGGCGCCTACGAGCAAGGCCTTATCCAAGAGTCTGACCTCGACCTGTCTCTCGTTCGCCAGTACGCATCTCTTGTGCGTCTGGGCTACTTCAATGGTCCCAACTCCACCTATCGCAGCCTTGGCTGGGAAAATGTGAACACAGACGAGGCCCAGCAGCTGGCTCTCCGTGCTGCCGAGGAGGGCATTGTCCTTCTCAAGAACGACGAGCTCCTCCCCATGCAGATTGGTAGCAACATGTCCATCGCTGTTGTTGGAGATTGGGCCAACGCCACTGAGCAGATGCAAGGCAACTACTACGGTGTTGCTCCTTACCTCCACGGCCCTGCATACGCTGCCAACCAGACTGGTGCCAATGTTACCATCGTTAACCAACCTGGCGGAGGCAAGAACAACCCCACGACTGACAACCTCAAGCCCCTCTGGACCGCTGCCGAAGCGAACGACGCGATCATCTACCTTGGAGGTATTGACAACGGCGTTGAGGCTGAGGACAAGGACCGTCACGATATTGCCTGGTCTGGCAACCAAATCGACATCATCGAGCGTCTTGCCGAATACGGAAAGCCCATGATTGTTGTGCAGATGGGCACCATGTTGGATGACTCTCCCATTGTCAACAACCCGAACATCTCCGCTCTTCTGTGGGCTGGTTACCCTGGCCAGGACGGCGGTGTCGCCATCTTCAACATCATCCAAGGTCTCACTGCACCCGCTGGCAGACTCCCCGTCACTCAGTACCCTGCTCGCTACGTAGGTGAGGTTCCCATGACCGACATGACTCTCCGCCCCAACGAGACCACCGGCCACCCCGGCCGCACCCACATGTGGTACGAGGGCGAGCCAATCTTCGATTTCGGCTACGGTCTTCACTACACCAACTTCTCCGCCTCCTTCGACAGCGACAGCGACAGCGCCCCCTCCTCGTACGGCAGCAACTCCTCCAACTCCAGCACCGCCGCCACCTACTCCATCCAGGACCTAACCGGCAACTGCGGCGAGCGCTACCCCGACCTCTGCCCCTTCGAGACCCTCGACGTCCCCGTCGAAAACACCGGCAGCGTCTCTTCCGACTACGTCGTCCTCGGCGACCTCACCGGCCAATTCGGCCCCCAGCCCTACCCCAAGAAGCAGCTGAAAGCATACTCTCGCGTCCACGATGTCGCCGCCGGCTCGCGCGCGCGCGCATCTCTCGAGCTCAAGCTGACAATGGTGACATGACCTTGTTCCCCGGCGACTACGCGCTTGTGATCGACAACGACGCGAAAGCCACTTTCAACTTCACACTGACTGGCGATGAGGTCATTCTCGACCACTGGCCGCAGCCGCCGCCTGTTAACGAGAAGACTGAGACTTACTGGGTTGGTGGGTACCCTGGTGCTGGCGTCAAGAACCAGACTAGCTGGGCTCAGGCTCCGTCGTGAGGGGTTATGATGATGATAATACATGAAGGGAGACTTATGTAGATGGAAGGGCCTACTTTGTGTTGGTGCGGTCCGGATACGTGAATCATTGATGTAGTTTAATCTCGATATGAATTCGTTAACGATCATTTCCGAAGTTAATACTCCTTTGAGGTCTAAGAAGCAAAGACACTGCTTTGTGCTGGTGTGATCAAGACAGTGATGCTGTATGTATGATGGAACACCTGACGTTTGCGATCTATATGTTATTAACAATTCAGTCCTTCATCAATGCTCGCCAAATGCTCTCGCAACAGCAACGGCGACAGTGGAATACGTCATGATCCTATTGTGCCCTTTATCAATTGTCAGTAGAATGATAAGAAGTGCCAAAGTTGATGAAGTAGTAACTCACCACCATGCTCCACAATCTGCACCTTGACTCTCGGTTTGGCCTCTGCCGTCACGTCCAAGAGCAAGCCCTCTTCGCCCGCGACGTATGAACTCGCCGCGTCGCGCCCAAAGATTTCTGCACAGATCATTTCTGTCTGGTGGTACGAGATGTCCATGTCGGTCTTCGCGTGGATGAGTTGGAGTGTGCCCAATTCTCGCCTACCAACCTGAGTATCCCGATTTGTTGGAGATCTCAGGAGATCTGGCCGAGAGGAGAATGCGCGATAGTAAGCAGCCAGACGGTTAGCGGTGGGCCATGTGTCTGTCATGTAGCTTGTGAGAGCATTGCCTATGCTAGGGAATGGTCGGAGTGGGAGAAGGATTGGAACAAGGCCACCGAGGCGATAAGTCAGTAGCAGCGAGGGAAGAGAGCTGAAAGGTGCTACTAAGATCACGCCAGCGAAGGCAGTGGACTCGAGGATTTGTTGTTCGTTGTTGAGTAGTGATGAGGATTCATCGTGGCTATTTGGGATTAGGTCGTTCAATGGGTCGATGAAGTTCAACGCAACGGCGCTTGAGACTGCTGTTCCTAGGCTTTGGCCGAGGATGACGATGTTCTCGGGTGGGATCCTGGCTGTGTGTAGAACCCAGTTAACCAGAGCAGTACCATCTGCAATTAGACCTGCTTCGGTGGGAGATCCTGTGGAATGTCCGAAGCCGCGATAGTCGATGGTTACTACGTGGGTGTTGGGTTGCAGGGCCAGGTTGCGGTAGGTGTCCGTTCGCCAGCCTTGGGCGACATGACCAGCGTTGCCATGGACTTCTTCGCCGTGGCGTTGTCAGCAGTCTTGTTTGGCAGAGTCAATAGAGAGAAAGCTCACAATTGATAACAACGCGGGCGGGAGTTGAAGTTGACGAGAGCAGCTCGAACGGTAAGGTCTTTGTGAAGTCTTCAACAGGACCTTGAGGACGCTCGACCGCACCGAGTGATTCTGCGTTGCGGATGTAGGTGTCTACGGGCAGTACATGCCATGCATAGAGTGTCTGGCCATCTGGTGTTTTGATCGTGAATGGCGTTACCTGACCCTTTGCAAAACCAAACTGTTCAGCATCATGGACGTCTTGCCAGAAGAGGGTGTTGATCTTATGGGCATAAAGAGCACTAAAGATCATATGAATATGAATTCTGTTGAAGAACGGCGAGAAGAGAGCATTACAATCGTTGCAAGGGAGGTGTCAACAGCGCACCAATGATGATGGCATAAACGCCGACAGCGACAGCGCATGCAGTAGCTGTCTTGCTAAGTACGGAGGAAGCCGAGGGCATAGCTGCATCTGTTAGCACTGTTGATCACGGTAGTAGACATCTACTGATGCGTCTGACTACTAGACACCCCACATACCTCAGAACAGCACCAGAATATCGATTTGTTGATGCTCTTCCCGGCCGCCTGGACGAACATGCACGACAACAACCAGGGCCATACGCCAAGAGACTGGGGAAAGTGCACGCGACTCATGCATCCACGCCACCTCATACGGACACGGAATATGGGAGACAGGTGTTAACGAACATGTGACATTGCTACAAGAACATCAACGTCTAATTATCAGCACCGTCGGCTTCGGTACGGTGATGGGACGACTTCCTCTGTACTCAGGTCACCGGCAGACACGACAAGACAAACCGCCAGTCTTTTCTGATTCCTCCTGCTGTGCCTGCCGGTTGCATGCCGACGGACTACCGCTTTGGGACTATCCGGGCCTCGTAGACCTCACTTGTCTGGTCTGGCCACGCTTCCCCAAGTCTTTCCCCGCCCACAGCATGGACGGTTGTGTCCTTCTATTGCTTCTTCTGGCCGCCGTTCCTGCATTTCTGCCCACGCGACATGTCTGCCGTACTCGTTCCGCCCGTTGTACCCCAGAATCCATCCCTCCAGTCTCAGTATACCATTCGTGGCAGGGTTGCCGACCCGGATGAACCTTTTGGGCCATGCCCACTAGCCGCTTTGCGCCTCATGGTGTGGCGGCTGTAGCTGCCTCTCGGCTTCCGGTGCAGTACGACAGCAGTCCTATGAGCCACGGCTTGCGCGGATTGGTTTAGAGCTTGGAGCTTCCTGGCTTAGATGCGAGGTACAAGTATGCGGTATTCCATTTCTTGCTAAACTTTCCTTTTCCATCCCCTGTTACCTTCGATTCCTGCACATCCTAGCAACCCGTCTTGAAGCTTTCACAAAACAATTTTTACATAGAGCTTCTAGCACATCACCTTAAAGAGTACCCCTACAGCTCGAATAGCTTTTACACACCACAGGAGCAATCGTCCCACGCCAAATCACGATGGCAACTTTCATGCGATCTGCACCTCGCGCGCTGCGTCAGCTTCGTGCTCCTCGAATTGCCAACAAGATCGCTCCATTGACCTCGATCCGCACTGATATGCACGACCACCGCGATCCTCCTAAGGGCAACCCCATTATTTCCGACCGTTCCCCTCCAGACCCACCCCAAGAGGAGGCCGCCGCGCTGAAAGACAACTACAAGTCTGGTTCTTACCTAGGCACTACTAAGCGTCTGCCCGAATTCAATCTGAACGACAAAGTGGTGCTTGTCACGGGTGCTGCGAGAGGTCTGGGTCTTGTGCAAGCCGAGGCATTGCTCGAGGCTGGCGCAACGGTGTATGCACTTGACAGGCTGCCAGAGCCCAGTGCGGACTTTTTCAGAGTGCAGCAGCGAGCTGCTGAGGAGCTTGGTAAGCATTGCTATAATTTAACTGGATTGATTGCCATGAGCTTACACATGTGGTGCAGGCAACACTCTCCACTACCGCCAAATTGACGTCCGAGACGTGCAGGGCCTCAACACAGTTGTCAAGAGCATTAGTGACGCACAAGGTAGACTCGATGGCCTGATTGCCGCAGCGGGTATTCAACAGGAGACTTCTGCTCTCGATTACACACAAGCGGATGCAAACATGATGTTCGAAGTCAATGTCACCGGTAAACGAGCTTGGCCCACATTATCGCAGTTTGGAGGTGCTGACTGCAATCCACAGGTGTTTTCATGACCGCCCAAGCCGTGGCAAAAGAGATGATTCGCTGGGGCAACGGCGGTAGCATCGCCATGATCGCCTCCATGAGCGGCTCAGTCGCCAACCGCGTAAGTACATCAAATCAGCCTACATCATCTACGCCTCCATCCTAACATTCCCCACCAGGGCCTCATCTGCCCAGCCTACAACGCCTCCAAAGCCGCCGTCCTCCAACTTGGCCGCAACCTCGCTTCCGAATGGGGCTGCTACGGCATCCGCGTAAACACCATTTCTCCCGGCTACATCACAACTGCCATGGTCGAGGCTTTGTTCGAGAAGTACCCCGAGCGCAGGCGCGACTGGCCGACGCAGAACATGCTGGGCAAGTTGAGTGTGCCTGAGGAGTACAGGGGTGCGGCTGTCTTCTGCATCAGCGATGCGAGCAGCTTCATGACTGGCAGTGATCTGAAGATTGATGGCGGACACACTGCGTGGTGAAAGTGGCATTTGGGACTTTGTCGGTACGTGAACGGAGCATTCTAAGCGGCTTGATTTTTTGCGGAAGCGTTGTTTTTGACCGGTCGCGAGCCTTTATCTAATAGATGTGCAAAGTTTATAGCGCTTGATATAAAACAGGTTGCAACTGGCATATAAAACGAGACAGGGCGAAGGGTATAGTACGATACATGATGACCCTCCTCCTGTGTTGCACGTAATCTTGAATCCTTTTGCCTATGGCGATTTTTCCAGCACTAGGTGTTTGATGCCGCGCCTTAGCAGCATGCAATTGCTCCTTCGTGCAGAATCCGTCCTCCCCCCGAGGTTGCGGCCCTAGAAAGAAAGTCCACGGACATGTCTCTCTCTGTTTTACTCAATCTGATGTAGGCCAATGGCACAGCTGCTGTCCGTTTTGTGGCTGTCGTGATCGCTCATTGGAGCATTGGTAGGAAACTGAGATCTAGGATGTGGCCGCTTGATTATCAGCCGTGACGGATCAATGTCACGTTGATTGACTTGTCCAAGCGTGACATGATCCTCGATTCTTGTATGCAGAGATCTCCCGTGCATCTTTGTGCGGGATCGTGACCGAAGATTAGCATTGCTCCGGTTCGGCGTGGTTGCACTGCTTCCCAACCCTTGATGCTAGAACTCCAGGACGAGCACCTCACACAATGCAAATGGTGCCGGGCAGCCCTTGCTATTCAGCACTGGAGAGCAGCATTGTGTCCCGCTTCGTAGAGTACGTGCTACTACTAGCCAAAACCGTCTCATTTCGCAGCATCCACAGCTCCCACGCCCTCGCCAACAACTTCTACTGCCGGCGCAGCAGCGCCCTCCCCATCCTTGCTCTGCGCTCTTGCAGTATGCTTCTTCTGCTCCACGCCCAGGAACTCTCGCTGAAACAAAACCCAGCTCGTGACGATGAAAATCGGCACCGCGCAGATGATCGCTATCACGCGGCGCGAAGCAGGCTTGTAGCGCGGGTCGAGGACGCCTTCTTGGGCGACTCGCAGAGATGCTGCGGCACCGCGTGCTGGATCGAGGGGTTCGCGGTAGAGGAAGTCGAGGACTGGTTCTTCAGGAGGTTCGGTTGTGGATTCGGGGACTGATGCGGGTGCGGGTGCTGGCTTGGGAGCTTTTGGAGGTAGTGGGCCGGCCCTGAAGGGTTTGGCGGGAGGTGGTGTTGTTGCGTAGGTGCGCACAGGCGCTGAGATGCGTAGGCGACGGAGCATTGTGAAGAGATGCGTGCGTGTGTGGACGTTTGCTGAAGGTGGAATGGGATATGTTTGTAGATCTTTAGCGAAGTTGCCTCTGCCGATCGGAGGGCTTCACGGAGGTGGTGACACTTTGACTTCCGCCTGTTCATTGCTTCTATCTTAAAGTTATACTACATCTGTTTTTCGTACGAACTCGAAACCTACATATCCTTTCGCCACTCAATAGTTTGCGTCTCAGGTCCATCGAAACGCTTCAAATCGATACAGCATTGGTGTTAGCAAGTCATGTGGTTGACGCAACTATTTGGACCTGGACCCAGCTTGTAACATTTTGCGAACATTCACCATGACGAGATCCCAAAGCATACAGCGATTATGGATTATCAAAACTAGACCGCATCTTCCAACCCGACTTCATCTCCCTGCCAGTGCAAGGTGCCGAATGGACCTACTGCTTGAACATTCCAGGCGAAGAAACCATTATCAAGCCTATCCAACGCGCTTGCGGAGCCAGGACCAGACAGCCATCAAGGAATACCTGGCTGTATCAGACAACAACTCCGCGATTGTTGCATTCCTTTCTTCTGTAGCGTTTGTGCACGGAATCACCGGATACAAGTTCAAAGATCGCCACCTGCTTCTGCAGGCCCTTTATGGCGATCCAGCTTCGGAACATCCACATCAAAGACTCGCATTGCTCGGCGACACCTTGCTCCAATACATTCTGAAAGATGATTGGTTTCGACTTAACCTGCCTACAAGTAAGTTCCGTGTTGTTTGAACCACACGCAATCACCATTCTTAACCGCCATTCTATAGGCCGTATCGGTGGTATAGTAAATCAGTTGGCGACCAATGCCAATCTGGCTGATGCAGCCAAGGAGACTGGGCTCGTGAGACACCTTGGATTTCTGGAACCCAGAATCAGAGAAAGGACCAATGACCATGTTTTGGGGACAATAGTGGAGGCCCTTTTGGGCGCCATACACGAGGACTCTGGCAAGGACATGGAGGCTGTGAGGCGTGCTATGCATATGATGGGACTCAAGCTTCCCAGATGGTACACGGAAAAATCGATGTTGTATCAACCTGAGTCGCAGAATGCCAGATCTGAACTAAATCAACATGATCTGCGATCTCAATCGAATCAAAGCGACTTGCCTCAGGCCAGTTCTGAATCGCACCCCATTTTAATTCAAAAACAACAACCCGCCAAAAAGCCTAACAGACGAGAGAGGAAAAGACTACTAGAAACCCTTCACAAACCTCAGGAGAAAGTAGACCAGGGTCTATCTGAGCACAAGGACTTGGATGAAGGAAGTTTCGGTTATCGATATCAGATTACAAACGAGCAAGCCACGAGCGATGAAGATCTCGAGGCGCTGGACTCGGCTCCAGAAAGGCTCTATGATATGGGCACATACGAAGAGATCGGCGTAGACTATGGTGCAGAACATGCCGTTCTCGAAGATGCCGACTCAGAGCAGACACATCTCAGAGACGGAGACGCAAATCAGATGGGTTTCGAGACTTCAGCGACATATCAAGAAAGCATTGAGCCTACAGCTGCCGAGTTCACCACCAGCAGCTGGAGGGAACTGATGCGAGGGAGTGGCGACTCTCAACGAGAGCCCGAGACTATGCCAAAACAAAAACGCGCCACATCACCAGTTACCGATTTCGATACAGCTATGGGAGCAATGATGTTGGAGGATAGTGGTGGCTCTCCGATGGAGCATGAGATTGTAGGCGGAAGTGAATGGCCTGTTCGCCATGGCTGGTTCCCTCAACGCTGCCAAATCACACTTGACGCCGCACTGCCGAAAGATCCTGATGCAAAGCAAGAAGTAGCAGCTTGTGAACCTGATTTACTGCTGGCCGCCTCCCCACTCGACAGTGTGGTACCACCGGAAACCCCACATTCAACGAAAAAGCCCCATACGACGAATGAAGTACCAGCTTGTGAGCCCGATAGACTGCTGGCCGCCCCAACACTCGACGACATCGCACTGCCAAAACTCCCGACAACGAAGGAAGTAGCAGCTTATGAGCCCGATCGACTGCGTCTGACTGTCGCACCTTGTAAGCTCAACCGACTGATGGCCGCTCTCTGATATATGTACCACCGCATAATTACGCCCTGCCTGTTCCGGTTGCAATATTTGTCCGTAGTGGCATCGCAAGCCTTGTAGAATTAGATGGCAGATGCGACTGGAGTTTTTTTCTTTCACGCTCTCATAAATAACTATGTACAATGGCCCGAAACGCCTTTTATCACACCTCTTGTCGCATCCCTCATGGTCCCTACGCGGGAACATGCTTCGACGAAGCTACTGTCCAATCTTTGGAAACGTGAATGACGGCAGACTGGTCTATCGTCAATTTGCGCTCTGACGAACCATCGTCGTAGTTGCAGGTGTCTTCGTCCTTATCATCCTAATGGATCAGTCTCGGTTTTTGATACAGAAATTTGATACAGGCGGGATTGACTTACAAGTTCGATCCAGGCTGTGTGATTCCTTTGACATGGCTGACTTATTGCCAATGGGTCGCTTTGATAAGACTTGTAAGCGACTTGGCCTTCGCTCAGGCCCGTCTCGGACGTCTTTTGCTTGGTCCTCCATCGGAGGTAGAAGGGTCGCAGCATGGGAATGTTGATGCAGACGCCCGCGAGCATAAGCTCGACGCTGCACAGCATGAATGTCGTGAGGGAAGTTCCGGTAAGGTCGCCGATTAGATCGATCACGAAGATCTGCCAGAAGCGAACGATGCCGATAACGACGCAACTGTTCATGTCAGCTAGTGTTTGCATTTGAAGATGGTCTGCCATGACTTACGCGGCGCCGAGCGCAAAGCAGGAAATAATAGCCAGCTTCTCCGTCTTACGCATCTGAAGCTTCCATACTGATCTGACGGGAAGAGCGAAGATGATCACGTCCGTCAACACGTTCGTCATGATAACGCACTTGAGGACAAGCATCTGGTCCATGCAACGTCCAATACGCATCAGGGTTCACTGTTGCTGCACAGGGTTGCAAAGGAAGATGAAAATGAAGGTGAAGACGAGGCCCCATACGACGACGATTGCGATGGCAGCGAGAATCCAGTTCCGGATGTGGACCGCGAAGACTCGCATGTAGAGGAACAGCTGACTTAGTTTAAGCGCAACCAGAGTCCAGAGGTAAACCAGTGTGAATGCAAACGTCATCTGTCGTATGTTTAGATAATGCGGAAAATACGAGTATCGGGTATTCTTACTTGCATAATGTATGGCATGTTTGCAACCACTGCATCGATTAGCGTGAGATCTCAGAAGAACGTGACAGAAGAGCTCACATTTGGGATATGCATCCAACGATGGATCAAAGTGCACGCCGACGCCTGCCGTGAATACTGATGTACTGTCAGATCGAACCGTTCGTCCCAGTGGCTTTGATTGGACCTACCACCAGCACCCATCCCTATCGTTGCGGACGAAAGTACCTAAAGCAGTCAGCAACGCATTTTCCACGACATTGTGATGTTACCAGGACATACCAAGGCGATGCATGATAGCACGTCGTCCAGACCGAAACCAGCGCCTCGTGCTCGACCCAGAATGCGTAAGATGACAACGATGGCGAAGGTGAACCATAGGACCGCGATCACGATGAGCGAGTCTCGGGCCTGTCTTGTCATGCCGACATACTTAGCTTCCGCCATACTGAATAAAACCTGGAGGTGGAGGAGTGGCGTGAGAAGGCTGATACGAGACTGGGGACAGCGTTCAAGTCATGGGGAGAGTGAGATCGATAACGCTTTGAAGCATCAGTCTTCACACGGTCAATGCTATTATGGTTTAAGGTTTCATCGGAGAATCGCCTCCCCTATAAAAGGAATACAAAAACGCCTCTGGCGATCGCTAGCATCTGTTCGCCCAGAATCGCCAGACTTCTAATCAGCAATGGACGGAGTTGCGTGCCAGGGTGGGCCGTGTGTCAAGTGTCAGGTCTTAGGTGTGAGAGAGAGCGAAGCGCAAGGCTATTATTCGGCCTCAACCCCGTGAAATGTGCAGGAATATTCCTTCATCCTGGACCTTCAAAACGCATTTTGGCTAGCCTGACCAGTTCTTCTCAACGACTTGCTGTGCAGCATCTTGAATGAATGATGTCTTGCTTGGAGCGGGCTCCAGATAGCTGGCCCATTGACAGGGTCCTGCCTCATTCCTTAAGGTGATTGAGCGTCTTCACATGCCACACTGAGCTCATCATACCAGGTTCAGCAGGGTACACTTCTCTAGACCATTATCAGGTACGTGTGAAGTCGAAGGAGTCGACATGGGCTAGGTTGACAGGTCTTCCCATGACGACAGGGGCGCAACAAATCACAAAGGGCGCGGATGAAGGTCCCGAATTTTTTTTTGTCCGCACGATCATGATGCGCTGGAGTGCTCGAGCAAGTCGTAGGTGTGGTCTCGACAGACATGGGTGTCACTGAAATATATTGTATCGCTGTTAGTCGAAAGGTCCGTTGCAACCGTTAGCCTAAGGCTAGCAGATGGTGAAAAAAGGTTCCACTTCGGTACTCGCCGCGGCTGGCGTTTGTCATCTCTGGGCAGTCGACATGGCGATCTGTTCACCCTTCTACGACTCCACTCCTTCTCCATTCATATCTTCACAAACGCAGGTGCCATTTGCTGCGTAATCTCGCAAGGGACTCCTCCGACACCGCCACTCAATGCGACATGATGCGTGCTATTGCGACAAGCATTGGTTGCCTATCCACTCCTGTCATTCCATGGTGCTATCGCGTCCCCGCTAACGAGTCAAGAACACCAAGATGTGATATGCTATATAGGCAAGGTAGGTGTGTCGCGCCGGTTCGCTTGCTTTGCATTCGTGCTGGACGTTATCTGAGCCCGAATTGTCGTCATCGCCATACAAAATGGCGGTCTTTTCTGTCCTCTGGACTGGCATCGTCTATCTGGGGTTAATCTGGGTATTGTGCAGAGTTGCTATTGCGCTGTACAACATTTCTCCCTTCCATCCTTTAGCTCAATTCCCCGGTCCCAAGATTGCTGCGGCATCATATTTATATGAAGCATACTACGATTGGTGGTGTGTTGGCCGCTATGGCAAAGTGATCGCTCGCATGCACGAGCTTTATGGTATGTTTCTTAGGGCTTCCTCTGGCAATATTGGTCTGTACCGCCTATGACAGGATATGATCTAACCTTTTTACAGGACCTGTGGTCAGAATCAACCCGGACGAACTGCATTGCTCAGACCCCCACTTCACGGATGAGATCTACGCTGGCCCTGGACGTATCCGCGATAAATGGCAACATCAATTGAACACTGGTGGTGCTGGACCTGTCTCTGTGACTGGCTTTTCTACTGTCAACCATGAAGTCCACAGGATGCGCAAGGGCGCGCTGTGCAAATTCTTCTCTCGCCAGCAGATGCTTAAGCTTGAAGGCGAAGTGGAAGAGTTTGCGCAGATGACCGCCAACAAGATGCTGCGATTCGCCGGCAAGGAGCCTTTTGACGTCAAGGAGGCATTCAATTGCTTTACCGCTGATGTTATGTCGCAATACGCATTCGGTGAACCCATGGGCTTCCTTGCTCAGGAAGGCTGGGAGCCCAACTTCGCGACCTGGGTAAAGTCTTTCTTCCGCAGCGCCTACATGATGAGACACAACGCTCTTGGCCGCAAGATGGCCCAAGTTCTTCCTCTCTTGGCCGACTACATGGGTGAAGACATCAAGGCAGTCATGCACCAGATGAACGTTGTAATTCCTCAATACATCCAGGCTGCCCTTGATCACCCCGAAAACGGCAGAGTCTTTACCGACTTGATGGAATCCAAGTCTTTGCCTGAGTCGGAGAAGTCAATGTACCGTCTTTCTGGCGAAGGTTTTAACTTCTTACTCGCCGGAACCGAAACTACTGCTGTATGTTTCTCCATCCCCACACATACATCGATCGCTTATACGTCGGAAAGTTGTGCTGACCAAAGCAGGCCACTCTTACCGTTATCACCTATTGGCTCCTTGCTCAACCCAAGCTCTACGCCCGTTTGATGGAAGATCTGCAGGATGTTGACCCTTCTAACCTCAAATGGGTCGAGCTCGAGAAGAAGCCGTACCTCTGGGCTGTCGTCCACGAGTCGTTGCGCATGATGCCCGGCGTCTCCCACAGATCAGCAAGAATTGCCCGCGAAGAGGACCTGGTTTACAAGAGCAAAGACGGCGAGACTGAGCATGTCATCCCAAGAGGCACTCCGATTGGCATGACTTCGATGATCAACCACTGGAACACTGAGTTGTTCCCCGACCCAGATGAGTTCATTCCGGAGAGATGGCTCGTTGATGGCCTGCCGAACTACAAGCTGCAGAAGACTCTCCTTGCATTTGGCAAGGGCAGCCGTTCTTGCATTGGCGAAAAGTAAGCAATATGTCCGATGCGTAACCCCATCTAAAGTGACCTAATGCTGACAACAGCCTCTTAATGATAGCCTTGCGTACTGCGAAGTCTACATCATGGCTGCGCTCGTTGCCTTACGCATCGTCCCTCGCTCTCGCTTATTCGAAACTACCGTCGAGGATATTTCCTACGACCACGACTTGATTGTGGTGCAGACCAAGAAGGGTTCTATCTCCGTTCGTATCCAGATCGACTAGACTCCTGCTCGGCAGTTCAACCCTCACAGGTAACAGTGTGAGAATTGATGGAAGTACTAGCAAATGAAGACTATGATATTTGATTGCTCGGTTCCTTGAAGTCGTTTGCTTTGTGGTGTCGAAAGCTCGATTATCATTTACAGCCTTGGCTTCGTGTCCAATGATATGGCAGAAACAGCAACCAGACACAAGATTTCTGCGACGCCATGCGTTCAATGCATCCAGCTAGAGATTTTCTAAACGCTCTTCTCTGCATGTGGCAAAGTACTGTGTGATGGCATTAGTCACTGTCCCAACTTCGCCATGCGTCATGTCAGGAAACAAAGGTAATCGTAAGAGTCGCCTAGCGACACGACTCGCGATATCGAGTGGTAATATATCTTCCAGATGCTCGCCTCAGCCGTGCTCGAGTGGAATGGCAAATAATGAGGTGCTGATGCAACTCCCAAACACACGAGGTGTAAGCCGAGAGGTTAACGATGACTGTGCTTCATCACCGGGATATAAAAGAGATGGCCATTGCCTGTCTCAACTCCGGAGACAGTTTCGAAATTGGCCGGTGCAAAGATTGCAAAGATACGGCACGGCGGATTATTACCAGATGAACCAGTACGCAGAAGACCGGATTGTGCTCTGGAAAAACAGGTGCTTGGCTGGTCTAGCAAGATTGATCTCGCAGAATGCTTAGATCACACCATAATGTGGCATATGCAAAGTGGAGGCGTATCTATCCGCGCATCGCTCTGAGACTGTTGTTAGTGGTGTTAGACATGTTTGTAAGCAAGACAATGAGACCAAACATGCCATAGTTTGTGTGGCTCGCTATCGATCTCAATGCTTTCTCACATAAAAGCCTGCACTCTCGTATTCGCGCTCGACGTAGAATTTTTTCGTTGGCTTCCGAAAAATCCAGGATTTTCTTGTAGCAACCAACATGTCTTAAAATCTCTTCAAGTCAGCCAGAAAGCTGCCAGTGCCACCAAGAGTCCCAAATACAACGTGGAACGCGAAGATGTCCGGTCTCGTCTTCACATCCGATAAGTGAGCAAGGGTCGACTCCTCAACTGCCTTAAAGGTCCGATCTCATTTCCGCTGGGGCTGATCACACCGACAACGGCAACGAGCAGCAGCACAAGTAGTTCGTAGCAACGGCAAATATAACTCCAGAGAACGCCATGAGAATGCCGCCAGTCACAAGGATCTTTCGTCTGCCCAGGGGGTCCGCAACTAGCGTGAGTGGTAGGCTGAGGCCGACATCTCCAACCAGGGTGAGGGTCACGAACAAGCCGATTTTGGTATCGGAAAATCCTAGTTCAGCAAAATAGAGCGCAAGTACAAGCGCGCTCGGGCCGTATGCGAACATGCGAATGCTGCGACGTAAAAGTAAAACGTGAAAGTCTCTTGACGCGTGCAGCAGTGTTGAGATGCCCAGCTCATTCTTGGCCCGGTGCAGAAATCGTTGCGGCATCGTTTTTTGGTGTTCGATACCGAGAAAGTAAAGGGACAGAAGTGCCATTGACGTCTATATATCTGTGATGTTACGACTGTGATTCCCATAGTTTCCGATAGCAGCGCTACTATACAGCATGCGCATAATCACCCGTCTGCTCAATGGCGAAGTTGACTACTGAAGAAGCTTTCGGCGATTGCGGACATAAGTCTGCGATGTCGTTCAGCGAGAACCACAATTGATATCTCAACCGAACAGGTGCAGCTCAAATCTTATGGTCCTGCCAGCAGGTGCCGTACAGTGTTTCTCTTGATGCGTTAATGGAGGGAACCCAAAATCGCTTTCCAGTGAGCTTTCCGTACATCGTGCTACTAACAATGGTAGTAGCGTAAGAGGGTCGATTTGGACCAACGAGGAACGGATAACTTACAGTATCTCACATGCTCGCCAGTCATGCCGAAGATGATATTATGTAATTTGCTACGAGCTACTACCAAGCGCATAGATCGAGAGCATGACATCACGGAGGAATCAGAAATATTACACATGCTGCTTTCAGCGAGCCCAGACACATCAAAGAAAAAGACTAACTCATCGAAGAAGACATGGTGCCGTGACGAGGCACCTCGTTCGTTGCCTAACAACTACGTATGCCAATCCATGTTTCAATTCACTCCAATTCGCTTCATTTCTCTTGCCAATTCCCGCCTTTGCCACTGCCGCTGCCGCCTGATTCACTTACCCAAGTTGTGCAGGGGCCAGGGGAAAGGGGGAAAACTTACTGGTCACTTTCTTCGTTTCTGCTAATCTTGCGCGAGAAGGGCGCGCGAAGTACGCCGTCGACAAACGACTTCTTCGACTTCTTCTTCTCACTCCCGACGGTGCTGGCTTTGCTGGCTTTGCTGGCCTTGCGAGATCCCTCAGCACGAGCCATCTCCTCCATCTGATTATGTGTCCCGAGCCGGGCGAGGAAGTCATCTTTGTTCATGTTGAAGGTAGGGTTGATATCCTTCGCTTGGGGTGGGAGCGCGAAGCCATGCATGACCGAGCGTTCATGAAGCGGCGTGCTTCCTCCGGCAGAAACGTAGCGTTGCTGGGCTTCGTCCTGGCGAGGGATCGGCGTGACCTGGTCGTGCTGGCCAAAAGGGGCCGAGCTAGTCGGCAAGGTATTCGAGCGGAGAGCCAGAATACGATCCGGTGACGGGTTAGTGGGCGAAGTGGAAGGGCGAGCCCGAGGCACGTGAGTTCTGACTTTCAGAATTGGGAGGCTGTCTTCTGTCGGCTGTTCGCCACCATAGATTTGCTCGTATTCCGGGGTTGGCGGGAGCGGACGAGTATCGTCGAAGGCAGGGAAGCTCTGCATGCCGCCATCGCTAGATAGCTTGAAGCTCTGGTTATGCGCGACGCCATCGAAACTTGCGTGAATGTACGAAGTGGGCTGAGTCTGGGGCGATGTGTGCTCTTGCGTGCTGGGCTTCGTGTTCATGGAGACCTTCGCGAAACGTCCGCTCTCTCCAAACTCCTGTTCGATCGGGCCATCGTTGTCAGCTAAGGCTTGCTGAAGAGGCTTGCGTGGAACAAGCGGTGTAGTGAAGGCGTGGTACTGCGGCTCGGAAGTAGGCGGGGAAGTGGTCGAGCTTCCGGCACGAGGCTTTGTCGCTTCCTGTGGATAGCGCTGGCCAGAATGGTCGCGGTAGAGATCAGTCGGAGCGGACGTCTTATCTACAACGTAGGCAAGGTTGCTTGGTTTGTGAGCTAGGCGGCCACGAGGAGGAAGTGGACGCTCCGTGCCACTGTTTTGCGAGCTGGAGTCTGCGTGAGAAACTGACAAGTTGGGAAGAAACTGTTTCTGGCGAACGGGCGTGTTTGTGCGAGTTGAGTCATCCGAAGACTCGCTTTGAGGTCCAGCAAGAGCTATATCAATCTTTTTCCTTTGTGCTTCGAGTTGTTCGCGGCGAGCATGCGCGGCGTCGTATGCACTGAGCAGCTCGGGCACGCTTCGGGCATTTGTGCGAACAGCCACTTTAACTTCAGTCGCATGCCTTTCGGCGAGCCATCTCACGACCTGTATGGGGTCCATCGAGGTGACGTCGTGAAGACCTTTGAGTCTCATCATGCTGTAGAAAGTTGGGATTTCGCCATTGGCGACAAAGGCCGCGCGCTGCTGGATCGCATAGTCGAGGGCTGTGGTCAATTGAGTCCTCATGATCTTTTCCCAGCAGGTCTCGAGTAGTTGCGCAAATTCCACTACGGAGAATGGGTTATTCTGCGCGCGACATTCGGGTCCGTAGTTATGCAGGATCTCCTTGTCGCCTCGCTCGAATCTTGCACCAAAGCGTAGCTTCAGATCGTGGTAGAGGTAGTTGATCTCGGCGGCCAGGGCATAGAAAAGGCCTTCCCAGTAGGCGAGAGGGAGCGGTTCGTCATCGTGCAGGTCTGGGAGGTTGCACTCATTGTACTCCTCCGGATCGTCGGGTTTGATCTCTCTGAACCAGGGCGGCATTGCGGCATATTGCTCCAACGGGGAGTTTTTGGGGTCATCCTCGGGATACTGAGCAAAAGATCTGCTCCTCGGTGCCACAATGCGATGGACGGCGCACAGGAACCAGGCCACAGGGGTTTCGCCGGTGCGAATCTATGCATTCGGTCAGTAGCTTCTAGTCCAGAGAGGCTCTCAATATTGCTTACCCTTAGGCGGTAGTCTGGAGTCAGCTTCATTTGCTCATGTATGAGTGTTGCGACTTGAGAGAGGTCGTGTTGGACCTTCTCGTCGGTGTAGGGACGCGCTGCACCGCTGAGCATGGCGTTTCGCATTATCTTTATGTCTTCTCCATTGAGAAGGCCGAAAAGCGTGGTGCGCTGCATTTTGTGTTGTGTGGTAGGAGGGGAAGAGAAATTGGGTGGTGTGGGAGGCTTATGAGGCAAGCTCAAGTGAAGTGGGGGCGATTGAGGTGAGGTTAAAATCGAGGTGGCTGGACTTCTGCATTCACACGCTCTCAC
Organism: Cladosporium cucumerinum; assembly: GCA_023634325.1. Classification (NCBI taxonomy): domain Eukaryota; kingdom Fungi; phylum Ascomycota; class Dothideomycetes; order Cladosporiales; family Cladosporiaceae; genus Cladosporium; species Cladosporium cucumerinum. The sequence goes on from JALDQA010000002.1 coordinate 1,654,295, forward strand.
TGGTGCGAGCGGCTCTGTATGGGAAGAACGTCTAAGGTAGCAGCTCATCAATTACGGAAATTGCTAAAACAAAGTCCAACGCTCTCAATGGTAGCGACTGAGAATCTTGTCGAGGCTTTGCCAGATAGCACCTTACCAGTTACAGAGATCATCAGATCAAAAAGTAATCGTCAAATCAAGAAACCAACGCTCTCAATGGGAGCTGTCGTGATTCTTGTCAAAGCTCTCTCAGGCAGCAGCTTACCAGTAACGGAGATCGCCAAACCAATAAGCAACGCTCTCGATGGTCACAACAGACATTGATCTCGAGACTACTTCTGATGTTAGCTCACAGGTTGCGGATATCGTTAATCAAAGAAGGGGTGCTCATTATGGGTACGCCGGGCATTTCTGTTAAGGCTCTGTCAAATATCAGCTGACTGGGTATGGAGATGTTCAAATCTGAATAGAGCACTCTCGCTAGCGACGGTGGGCGACTATGCCAACACCTTGTCCGAATGTAGCTCACCAGCTACGGAGATCGTCAAGCCTGGATCCAGCGCTCTCAATGGTGAGCATGATCGATTCTGTGAACAGTATCTCATATAACAGCTCACTGGTCGCGGGGAGCGTAGCATGCGGAATGTGCCTCTCGTGGGAAGATAGGGCCAGTTATTTCGACAGCCCCGACGATGGAAGCGCTCAGAATATTGAGAGAGAGACATCTGTGAAAGATGTAAAACATCCGCTCTCACTGGGCAACATTTTCCTTTCTGTCGAAAGTGCATCAGATAACAGCTCCAAATCTGCAGGGCACGCAACATGAGATCTCGATGGAGCCCGGGATTGTTTATGTCGATAGTGTCCCAGGTAGTAGCACCTCAGCTCGCGAGAGACGATAATTCGACAAAGTGCTCTTTCGGCGTGGGCTGGAGGCATTCCCTTCGTCAATCTGCAAAACAACGGCTTGTTGAACGACGAGAATAAACGAGGAGAGATCCGCTCTCGGTGGAAGATAATATAGCATGCCAATGGCGGCTGAAGTATGACCGCGAGTAGCTGGCGGATGTATGAGAGAAGGCCTACTGTCGTCAGCAGAATGTGTCGTGTATATTACAGCATCTCAGGCAGCACCTCCTCAAAACAGAAGTAGACAGAAGATTGATCTTTGATCTCGCTGGCAGCTGTATAGAGATACCTGGAAACAAATTATGCGATAAATGCCCAGCAGTGTTTCGGGGGAGTGGCAAGAGCTGAAAGCAAACACCGCGGTATCTGCAACCGTTCCTTTCTGTGGCACTTGAGATAGTACCTTGTGTACTCCCAAGACATGCAGAGAAGCCAGATACTCTCAAAGGCAGTCAAATGTGTACGCATGGAATGTTAGGTGATTGTAGAGTTGATGGAAACACAAAGAGGATTGAGACGCGAAGACGGAGTGAGGTTCTGCTAATTGCTGCCTGAGGCATCCACCAAACACCATTTCAACGAAGAACAAACATATCGTACACAATATCTTATAGCAATCTATGTAAACAAAGGCGACACGCAATATGCGCGAAGTCTAGCCCTGGTGCTTCTTCTTGAACACACCCAAGAAACCGCCGCCAACCACACGCTCGCCAACCTTAGGTCTGCAGACCATCGCCCACTTGCCATCGTCGGGAGTCTGACTGGAGCCCGCATCCGGTAATGTAACATTCTCAGCCAGCTCTTGTTCTGCATCGCGACTTTTAACATCACTGCTGACCTCGGCATCCTCGCCACCAATGGCGACAGCCTCGACCTTCTGTGGGCGAGGCTTGACAGGCCTCACGTCCCACTCCCTTCCTCCAGATCCACCGTTGACTCCTAGCTCAATGACCCTATCGAGTTCGAGCGGAATGCCTTCCTGCTTAATCTTGAGTGCACACTCGTTGATTTGAGTAATACTGGGGTTGAAGACGATCAATGTGCCGTCCACTTTCACCGCTTTGGCAACATTATCGATGTGGACGTCGGCGTTGGGCAGATCTAGGAATGCATGTGAGAGGAATGGTTCGTCGTTGCGAGCAGAGAGCGCAGAGGCAACCCAGTCGCTGACAGACCCGGTGTGGAAGTCGATGTTGTGCAAATACTGGCCGTGGCGGAAGGCAGCGATTGTCTGGCGTGCGTGGGCCGAGTACTGCGATGCGACATCTATTGTGTGGAGGATAGCCTGGCGACGCTCCTTGTACTCGGCAACTTTGGCGTGTCTTGTCTCAGGATCTTCCTCCGGAACAGGCTTGGGTGTAGGCGGGTTGCCAGCGTGAATAGCACGACTCAGGTGGATCGTCAAACCGCCATGTCCTGTGCCAGCTTCCAAGATCTCCAGCTTCCCTTCGCCAGCTCTTTCAGCATCGTATACCTCGGGGTGCAGATCCAGCAGGCTCACAATCAAGTTGGCATCTGCGGGGTATATAGGCGTGACCAGTCTCCTGCTGAAACGGACGTATTCATCCATCGTCGCTTCATGTATCCTAAAATCGTATCCATCCTTGCCAGACTTGGGCGGCGCTGTACGCACCAGCTCGCGCGCACGCTTGCCGATGATGTCGTCTTGCTGGATGATGCCTTTGTGTGTTTCGATTCTTTTGCCACGCTTTAGCGGTCCGCGCAGGGCAGGCGAGGCACTACGATCTTTTGTCGGGCGGAGGACGACATGGTCACCAACAGCAAAGGGCCGGGAATCTGCGTAGGTGCGACGGCGTTGGGTGCGCAACAGCCTAGGGACTTGGCCGGCGCGGTGGGAAGCGTGCCATGGGAGGCTCATGTAGATTGTCGAGCCAGTGATCGGGTCACGCGACTATAGCAGGGAGCATATGGTGTGCAAATAAATTGGCCAGACGCTCTTGTTATATTTGTCTATCATCGCATCCATCCTTCCCCAGGCTTGACTTGACCAAGGGCCCTGACTTTCACAAGGAGTGGAGCTTGCTCGCAGGAGACGCTGAACCCTGCTCGCGTGCATCGTGTTCGCATGCCCCGTCGCCAACAACACAAAGACTCGCCGAGTCACCATGTCTTTCTGTTAGAATAGCATGGCGTGTTTTGTCTCAGAAGAGACTCTTTCCCCTAGCCCACCTTGAAGCGAAGCCAGCATCCCAAGGTCGTCACTTTCTTGAACGACTTCCACAGCGAGCGAGTCTCGAGCCACCACAATGGCTAAACGGATCGTAAGCAGGTATCCCTCTAGTGAATACACCCTACTCTAGCTAACCTCTCCTGAAGACTCGCGCCCTCACGCAGGTGTGCGCCTTTGTTGCCGTAGTTTGCCTGCTCGTCTTCATCGCCGACTCCCGCTACCGTGTACTACCCTCGAGCATCCACTCCGCCCTTCCTACACACCACGTCGGCTTCGTCATAACAGACGTCACAATCGCGTACTGCTCTACGATAAACCCGCTATCGACATGCCGCCTGGACGCGAACAAATGGCACCGTGTTGAGAAAGATCTTTATTTGAACTCAGGATGGGTCAAGAGCGCATGGGTCCATGTGCAGCGAAAGAAGGAGGAGGAGCTCACATCTGAGGACAGGATCATTGTTGGTGTTAAGATCGGTCGCTTGGATCCCGGCGTTGGAGAGAAGGGACAGCAGGGCGAGAAGTGGGAAAGCCGGCCTGGAGGAATCTGGATTCTGAGGAGCAACCGCAGGCATGACAGTGATTCGGATAAGGCTGTGACGAGTGTGGATGTGCTGTTTGGTTCGGATGCTGTTGACCCCAGACCAGGCTGGACACTGGCGCGGACACCGCTACTGACCGAAGCGGACAAGAATCTGCTGACACCACGCCTGTCAACGCGGCACGGACAGCCTCATCCAGATCATAAGGAGGTTGTACCCCGTGTGCGTAAAGACGGCAAGTTCAAGATCTTGCAAGTCTCAGATGCGCATTTGGCTACGGGTACAGGTGTTTGCAGGGATGCGATTGATGCCTCAGGGAATGCCGTACCCGCGCAGAGCTGTGAAGCAGATACTCGCACTCTGGACTTTATTGAGAAGGTGCTGGACTCTGAGAAACCAGATCTTGTCGTCTTTTCAGGCGACCAAGTAGAGGGGCCTTTAGCGCCCGACACACAGAGCGTCATCTTCAAGATCACTGCGCCTTTGATTGAGCGCTCGATCCCGTATGCTGCTATATTCGGCAATCACGATGATGAGGGCGGCCATCTCTCTCGCGAGGCTCAGATGTCTCTTATGCAGACTCTACCATACAGCTTGTCACACGCGGGTCCAGAGCAGGTTGATGGCGTAGGCAACTATTACGTCGAGGTCCTCGCAGCCTCAAGTCACCACAGTGCAATCACAATCTACCTGCTTGACACGCACAGTCTCACACCTGATGAGAAGAACTATCGCGGCTATGACTGGCTCAAGGACTCCCAGATCAACTGGTTCAAGACCACAGCCGAAGGTCTCAAGGCTGCCCACAAGAAGTATTCGCACATTCACCTGGACCTGGCATTCATTCACATTCCGTTGCCAGAGTATAAAGAGAAGAACCTCATCATCAAGGGCGGAGCATGGAAGGAGGGCGTCACAGCACCAACTTTCAACTCACACTTCTACGACGCACTAGCAGAAGCCGGCGTAGTTGCCGTCGGCTGCGGCCACGACCATGTCAACGACTACTGTGCTCTTCGCCCAGCTCCCGAGAATGTAGCACGCGACGCAGAGGCCGAGCCTCAGACTTCCCACAACGATAACAGACCCGTTCTGGGACCTTGGATGTGCTACGCCGGCGGCTCTGGTTTCGGAGGCTACGCTGGCTACGGCGGCTTCCACCGTCGCGTACGAGTCTGGGAGGTCGACACTAATTCTGGACGTGTGGTGACGTGGAAGCGCGTTGAGTGCTGTGGTGTGGATACCGAAAAGCGGATCGACGAGCTTATGATTGTTGATGGTGGGCGGGTGATAGAAGGGTTATGAAGGACTGGCCACTGAAAAGGGATTGTGCTTGCGAGCGAGGAGTTAAGGTGTATGTGACAGTTTGTATCTCAGGTTTCGGGGGTTTTAAGCAGGGGCATTATCAGATCCATGGATCACTATCGCCACCGTGGTGTTCACGCTCTTGCATGGCAACTCGATGCTTCCACAGTATGGTAAATTCCAAACCGTCGTTCGAAGACAACATAGCCGGAGCAATACTGAAGCCGATGCTTGGCTCTATAAACGGACCTGCACGTTCGCATCCTTCGACGCCTCCAATCCTACGACTCCTCGCTTGTTGAAGCGAACAAAGCTAGTCCGTGACTCGCCTTTAAGCGACATTCTCGGCTATATCACGTACCAGACCATCATGCCGTACATTGTACACAGGGACATAGCAACAAGTACGCTGCACGCAGAAAAGACAATTTGGGCGCCCGGTTCTACGTATTTACTAGCTACTGCGTGCAAAACCAAAATCTGGCCAACGACACGAGGACTTCTGGCTCTTCGAGGATCGGAACCCTAACGCAGGACGTCCTCAGGGATGGGCGAGGCAGACGACGGAACGATAGTAAAGACTGTCCGCCGCAATGGCCAGCTCATGTCGTGTGAACCGTGCCGACGGTCTAGGAAGCGATGCGATCATGGACTGCCGCAGTGTATGAGGTGTCGGAACCGTGGGAAGGCTGCTGAGGCGATGTGCCACTATCATCCTGCTCCCATGACACGGGCTGGCAAGAATGGGACTGGAGGGCTGCCTGTGAGAGGATCGCTAGCTTCTGAGTCGAGTGGCACAAGTGGGTATCGTACACAGTAAGTTCAACAAGGCCGTCGGTGTTGATGACCCTCCGGGAATTTGGTGATATATATCGAAGCGTCACGGTGCTGATGGACTAACATATACTCGTCTAGACCCTGTAGCACATCGTCCACGGACAGTCGACGCGAGAGTGTCGACAAAGTCACAAGTCTTGCGGGCATGTACAATGTGCTACCGCCACTGCTCGAGCTCCCTACAAACGAGCTCGCATCGAAGCGCACATACACAGCCATAACTCGCACAGGCGTTGCGTCGCCAGCATTCACAGCAAGCCCAGATTTACTGGCAGATGGCACAAAGGTTCTCCAAACCCTTCTCGACTCGCCCACAGCACTGCCACTGGTAACAGACCTGTGGTATGCAGAATGGGGCGACGATGCTTGCCAAGGAGCTCTTGTCAAAGCATCATGGCAGGCCGTAGTAGAAGCACTACTGCCTAGGCTGCGTATCAGCCCCTCGGCTCCAGCTATCTCTAACATTTGTGCCAGCATGTTCGTATGCACATCACAACCGCTGCGATGGCCTCCGTCGCCAGCCGACGGTGCCCTCGTGCAAGCATTCTCAGACGAGGGCGTGCGTTGGGAGACTCTGGGCTTATATTTCGCGCTCATCGGCACAGTCCTGGGACGTATGAAAGAAGGGCCCGAGAGTGTACTGTTCGCCTCAGAAAAGTGGGGACCAGACCGTACATGTGCAATGCAGCGGATGTTGGATTCCTGCTTGCAATGCTACAGCATCTGTGAGCGCATGGGGCAGATCAACGACCTCACGGTGTGGCACCTGAATCTGGCGACAATGCTGACGACGTGGTGTTATGGCGACGACTCATACCAGGCCTGGCGTTTGATGGGCGATGTGGCGTCGGCTGTTGTTGCTCTGGGTTATCATGACACGTCTCAGGACGACTCTAATGTCCCGTTCTATCTACAACAATTTCGAAAACGAGCTTTGGCGGGTGCTCACGAGCTTGACAAAGGCCTCGCGACTTTCGTTGGTCGGCCACCTCATCTCAGCAGGCGCTATATTGGCCTTGATCCACCATTGGATTTACCAAGCTCTGTGATTATGGGTTCAACTGAAGCACTCGCAGCTGCCATAGCCAAGCTTGACAGCAACGGGTGGAACACAGAAGGACGTATATATTCAATCACCCGGACCCGAGCTGTAGCTATGCTCATTGGTATTCGGGAAGAGGCGCTTGAGCTCTCTCTCAGGCCGCGACATGATGATGTGGACTGGCGGTCACGGTGTGTAACCTCATCGTGCTATCATCATGTTAACGGACACTCTACTTATGCTCACGTGTAGGGCACTGCTAGCCAGATCAGCAGCAACATGGTCATTGTTCCCACCTCATATCAAATACGAACCTTCTGTTTGGGCACGGCACTCGTCCCAAGATGCAATGATGCTGCTCATGCTTCGGCTCGAAGCCCTCTACACTGATTTCATCCTACACAAGCTACTCATGAACCAGAATCCCAGCAATCGGAACATGCTAATCGAAACCTCACACCTAATACTAAGCCTAGTTCTATCAGCTCTAAATCAAAGAATCGCGCTTGCTCAACACAGGATCGATCTCGAATGGACAGTGAGTAGAGACTCTCGCGCCGCAGTCTCCCACATACGTGTCCCGCTAAACCTCGCAACGCAGGTAGTATTCTACGCTATGCCATGCGCCAGCGTCCTAATCCTCGAACTCCTACGCCAGGTCGATCAACCACAGCAACACATCCCGATCCGTCGTTCAACACTGATCCAAGATCTGAGCGTATTGATTTCTTGCTGTGATTGGCTGACCGCGCCCGGCCAGCAGAATTACAGTCTATGCAAACGTGCTCAGTCGATATTTTCGCGTAGCATGGATCGTATCCTCAATAATGCCGAGGTTCCTATACCTGCGGCTCAACAGAATCAGCACGTGCTAGTTGGCGAGCCAGAGTGGAAGTCTTGGCTTGAGACTTGGAATCTTCAGGCAGATCTTTGGTTGGATATTGTCGCAAGTTCCGCGCATGGTAGTTCTGATGGATCCCAGTGTGATGGCACGGATAACGCTTCTGGTCACGCGTGAAGGTGTCTTTGATGCGTGCATATATGTACATGTATGATACAATGAATCGATTTCCAACCAGCCTCCCAAGCTTCTGTTTTCATAACCCTCGGGAATTGCTGGCGCCAAAAAGTAGCGATGAGTCTGCCTGTGCTGATGTATGTGAATATCCCATCCCATACCGATGTGTCCCATGACCAAATCCTCAAACAGCATATATTCATACACTTCCCAACAACCCCTCTCCTGCGATCTCTCTCCTACACAATATCAACCTCCTTCCTCTCCCTCCCCTGCTCATTCACAAGCCCCAACACCCCCGACACCCCCAACCTCGCCACAACCCCCTCCTTCAACCCCATCTTCCGCTCAATCTGCTCGGCCTTCATCCCCTGCACATCCCTCATAGTAAGCACCTGCCTCATCTCAAACCCATCCAAAAACTCCCTGCCCTTCGCTCCCGGTCCGCGCCCAGCCCTCTCTTCCACCTCCGCCTTAGCCTGCAGTCTTGCACGCGCGTACAGCACCGCGATGGCGGGGTTCTTGCGCGGGTCTGGCACGGAGCCGGAGTTGGTTGTTGGCTGGCCGAAGGCGGAGGAGGGCGAGAGGGTGGGGTTTGGTTGGACGGGGCCTAGGGAGCGGAGCGAGCGGGCGAAGTCTGGGTCTGAGGCGTCGAGGTTGATGGCTTCGGAGCGGGAGACGGAGGCGTGGGGTTGGGGTTTGATGGTTGGGCCGGTGGAGGAGTTGGAGGTTGGGGGAGGCGGTGGAGGGGCGTTTCTTCGTTGTTGTTGTTGTTGTGGTGGTGGTGGTTGTTGTTGTGCAGGTGTTCGTGTGGTTGTTGTGGGTGGGCGAGGGCCTTTGGGGCCTTTGGGGTATTGACGGGCTGCTGCGCCTGCTGCTTTTGATCCAGAGGCGCCCATAGTTTGTTTGTGAGGGTGTGAGTAGTGGTTTGGTTGTATCTGCTGTCGAGAAGATGTCCAGATCAAGATGTGTGTTGTGTCGCAAGGTGGATGATGATGGGTTGATGCTCAATGCTCGCCCAAAAAGTTCCAGGAATCATGAAGTCATCCTCGGCTTCTGCGAGCTTCAAGCTCAGAGAAGGGTCAGCATTAACTAGTCTTCATTTGCCACGAAACATCAATCTCAATTGTAGTCAAATACTCCTCTCCAATTAGAATAACAAAAGCACGTCATTCAGGCTTCAGACACACCAAGCAACACATCAACGTCAGGTACAAGTCAACAGAATGAATCTCGGGGGCAAAACTCCGCCCATCACCTTCTCTCATGACCATTACCACGATGCTACTCAATCTAGTCTAAGCGATTCCGAGCCCAACTCTTGCGCCATCGGCCATACCCTCAGACCTGCCTCTTTCGCGCATTCTCCGCCCCTCCATCAATCCCCTCAATCCTCTCTTTTGTAGTCCGACGACCGCGCTCAGAGCTCCACTCCAAACCTCCTGGTCGCGATCGCCTCTTCCAGTCAGACTTCTAGCGCTCATGCTTGCGTCGCTCTCGCTCATACTGTCCGTGGCACTGCCAGGAACTTCCTCTTCATCATTCTCCTCTGTGAGAATTTCACCAGGACGCAGTGTATTGCGTGTGTTCCTGCCATTGGCCACGTCGGTATCAATGCGCAGGTTTGTGCTCGAACGTCCGAATCCATTGACTGTCAACGAGTCTGGATTGGCAAGACTGGCGCCGCGGAGTGGAATGATGCTTTCCCTCACCCGGCCGTTGGGAGAAGTGAACTGTACACCATCTCCGCCGCCAGCGCCCATGGCAGCTGCGTTGAAAATTGCAGCTGCATTGCGGCCGTCGAGTGACTCGTGCAGTCTTTGTACCACTGCCTCCAATAGACCGTCAATCTTGTACGGGCGCGCGAGTTGCAACAACGAGCAATAGATCTGCGGAGTTGCCAAAAATGATGGTGGAAATGGCAGAGTCCCTGTGTATAGGTAATGCAACATTGCTTGCAGTGTAGGCGCAGTATGAGGCAGATAGAGCAGTCTTGGTCGTGAGGGTGGTGGCATAAGTCGTACATCTGGCACATCAGACTCGGTGTTGTTGTTTGATTGCTGGGCGTTGGCGCCGGAGTTGCTCAGTGGTGTGATTGTCAGAATTGAGTTGCGCTGGCCGTGGCCGGATGCACCACCTCGCAATGTTGAAGCATCACCATCACCGGACGAACCGACCAGAGATTCCCGAAGTAGATGCGTGAAATAAGGTCCCCATCTGCGGGAGATCAGGCGTGAGTTGACTGCGATCCGTGTACCATCAATCGCCAAGAAGTCCATGTCTGCTAGCTCTCGTAGTGTCATAGATTGCACTCCCAAAGCTTCAGCTCCTGTGGGTAGTTGACGACCTGAAAGGGCAAGCTCATTCGGTAGTTGAGGCGCTGCGGCACTGGCGGACATGTACGCAGAGTTCGGTTCTGCAGTCCTCGGGTTATCGTAAAGTCCAAAAGACTCCAGTTCGACCAGGCAAATATTCGAGAAGTTGATGCGACGGTTGTTGTAGTCGTCAACAAGACTGCGCTTCCTGTTGCCGAGGATGACGAAAGAATTTCGACGGCTCCAAAGAACACCTCTGTTCCAGCTGCCTTGGCTGAAAATACTACCGCTAGCATCAATGCGGCTCCAAGAGAGTGTGCGCAGGTCAAGTGCCCAGAGAGCATATTCCTGCTTCGACGAAGTCAAGAATGTGCCGGAAACGACAAAATGGTTGTCAATGACACCTCCATTGGGGAAGCGTAGTCCAGGTGGAGAGGCTTCAGTACGCATTGCCCTCTCTGTTAGCGTGCCGTCTGTCAGTCGGACCTGAAGTTCCAGTTTGACATCCAGGAAGTTGTAGTTGGAGTAGATGAGCATAGGAGCACCAGATCCAATGTTCGCTGACTCATCTTCGTCTTCTGCGTCAGAGTCGGCGTGAGGTCCAGCGCCAATTTGTTCTGCAGTCATCGTAGTAAGCGGGGCCACCACACTGCGATAGGCGCCACAACTCCTTCCCATGCCAGTCGTGCCTGTCCACTTCAAGCTGCGCAAATTGAACACGCTGATTTGCTCGATGTAGTGATTTGCGCTGTCTTGGCCTCCAACAACTACCATCTCTGCACCACCAGTGCCGTCCAGTGAAACGCCAAGTGTGCCTTGGTTGGGATTAGTGCCAGGTAAATTGTGGTGAACAGCTGACATGGGTGCATTCGCAGAACCGAAGAATGCTCCGGAGGGCAAGATAGCCGTGCAGTGTGCATACCGGCCCTGTGGCGAGTCTGAAGTTGCAACTTTCTTCCACACGCGGGTTGGGGCGTCGTATATGTGAATGTCCGACATGACAACGACCTCGGCTTGTGTGTCTCCGCCACTTTCGCTGCCTGGGGCAGGTGACATGCCGCCATAGCAGACCAGCTTCGTGTCACCTAACGCGCATACGCTGTGGAAGTAACGAGGGTTTGGAATGTCTCCTTTGGTCTCCAGCTTCGTCCAGTGGCGCCGAATGAGATCCAGCTCGTATAGGTTGGAGGTAAGTTGGGGCTTGGCGCGAGACAGTCGTCGGCCTCCAAAGACGTAAAGCTTGTCGCCAAGGATTGTTGTCGTAGCACCGACAAGAGGATGGGGCTCTTTACCTGTTGTTCGGTGTACGTTGCACACCAGTCCAGACAAGTTGGAGTTGGAGGCGGGTGTTTGTATGGGAGGCGAGTTCAATCCACCGAGTGATTGACCACCCATGGAGGAGCCATAGCCATGAGATGGCCGCTGTGATTCGTCGTGTGTTGATTCAGCTTCAGAGGCAGATTCATATTCTGCTCTCATGCCGACCAAGCTCGACTGGCTACTGTGTGCACTTGAGAGATAAGCACTTGAGCCTTTGTGGGACAAGCTGGTGTAGAGCCCGGTAGGCGAGGGTTCGGATTGGTGTGAGTCCATGTTGCTGCTAATCTGGCTGATAGCTGGTGATGGGACCGATAGGTCCGGTGGCGACAGAGGAGCAACGTCTGCAAAAGTGTCGACGAAGGTGGATTTGGTCAAGCTGAGACGAGGAGGGATGTTTGGTCGTTTGATGACAGGCTGTGCCCAATCCGGGATTTTTATCTCGACATGCCTCGGCCTCTCGCGGAAGGAGTCGACTGAGGTGTTGCGGACGGTGACACCGTAACCCGTGTACTCAGCAAAGTTCGGCTGCGGTGAACCAGAAGCCGAAGATACAAAAGTGGAGAAGGAGCCGCTTCTCGTTTCGTTCACAGGGCTTTGCCTGCCAAAGGACTGGTAATCGGGTATCACGATGGGAATGTGCTTTGGTCGAGTGGTGCTCTGGCCACGGGGAGATGTTGGTGGTAGTTCGAAGACGTCAAGAGGCGGTGTCGAACAAGGCGTCGGGATGAAAGAAGGTCGACGTTCTGTATCTGCCTCTTGAGGCGAGTTCTTTGTTGGGCTAGGATCGCGCGAGCGGCACTTGGCCGAGAAGGGCTTGATCTTCTTTGCGATCTTCGGTCGCTTTGGCGAGATCGACTCAGCAACGGCAGTAGCTTCAGGTTTCTTCAGGGCAGCGTGCTCCTTGTGATTCCTGAAATTCGACCAGAAAGGCTGTGTGTCGGAAGGAGGGCTGTGCGCTAGAGAATCTGGAGGAGATGCCATCTTCGGTCAGCAAGAGAGCCTATCTGTCACGTCATGGTAATAATGATAGTATAGCAATAAGGCCCCACGATACAGGAGCAGATCAGTAGGGTGAAAAGGTGGTGCGGCCCTGGGAAGAGAAGAGCGGACGGACGAGCTAACTTTTAAGTGTATACAGCAGCACCTCCACTCGTTCGCCAGAAAGCCAGGATCAGTTGCCACAGTGGGTATTGGGTTTCGGAAAGCAACACGCCATACGCAAGCACAGATGCCAGCATTGGGAGAGCGCTGGGTTTTGGCAGTGAAGAAGGTGGCAGACGGATGCAACTATCCTGCGGGCAGCCAGGCAGTCGGGGCCATGGGGTGAGTGCGCGGTGCAGCGCGGCATGCTGTCCGGGGCCGGCAGAGGCAGGACATAAGGGATTAAGGGCGCCACGTATAGAGAGCCTTACCTTAAGCAGAGCAGGCTTGCAGTGGGTAGTGAGACGTGCAAGGCGGATATGCTGCAGCACCGGGCCCACGGAGGAGGCGAAGGTTGAGGGTAGTGGACGTAGTGCGTGATATGTGTGTGAAGTAGTAGTAGTAGTAGTAGTAGTAGTGGTAGTGCTCTAGAGGTGTGTGCTTCACTGTGCGCTGTGCGGTGCACGGCGCTGGATTCTGCCTCCCCTCCTCAGCAGCCTGAACTTGCCAAGCCATCTCGCGTGTTGATTGGCACGTCCATCTGCAGTCAGTCGCGCGCATTCTTCTCGTCCTGTCACGGCAACAAAACACCAGGCAAGTCGCCTTCTTCACACGCGCGCAGACACACACCAACATGGTCGGCTACGTGCAGTCATTAGGTCGTCGGGAGCACGCGCGACGCTGTTTGCCAGGGATCCGACTCCAGCCCGCCGGCCGTTTGGCTTTGACAGCAGCTGGACGGACTGTATAAGCAAGATGATGAAACGGAGGATGCGCAACTAGTCTGCAATCGGCCAGGGAAATGTTTCAGAACTACTTTTCTTGGGAACTACATGGTAGTGGCAGATTTCACAATGTATATCGAAATGGTCGGAAGATCATGTATTATGGATGTCATCTGTTTTCTCATTTATCGTATCCAAACGCTACGCTCATAACTTTCGTGTGCCTCAGCCAGTGACCGAGCGGCCCCATTCGGCCTCCCATGTCTCCCGGAACGTGTATTCGCCCAGTCAAGCGGATGCGGAGGTCTGCTCCTTGGGAAGAGGAGTGAAGCGGAGGTAGGGCTTGACAATGTTCATCTTGGGGAAGAGCTTCTCAGCCTCCTCACCCTTGACGGAGGGGTGGACAATGACATCGTCACCTGTAGAACCTGTTAGTCCCTGAAGATAGAAAAGTCGACATTTCACGAGACACTTACCAGGAACCCAGTTGATAGGGGTGGTGACGCGGTGCTTGTCACCAGTCTGGAGAGAGTCGACAATGCGCAGGACCTCGGCGGTGTTACGGCCAGTGCTGGCAGGGTAAGAGAGGATGGTGCGGATGGTCTTCTTGGGGTCGATGACGAAGACAGAGCGGATGGTGAAAGCAATGCCCTTGGAGTCAACGTTGGTGGCGTCCTGGTGGTCGATCCTAGTGTATCATCGTAAGCTGGAGCTCTCTCCATCTCGCACTGCTCTCAATCTCCAAACTTACATGTCGTAGGCGAGAGCGACCTTCCTCTCCTTGTCGCCAATGATGGGGAAGCGCAGCTTGGAGCCGGAGATCTCATCGATGTCCTTGATCCAGCCACCGTGGCTCTCAACAGTGTTTGCGCTCAAACCGATGAGCTTGACGCCCCTCTTGGTGAACTCGGGCTCGAGCTTAGCGAAAGCACCGAGCTCGGTGGTGCAGACGGGGGTGTAGTCCTCGGGGTGGGAGAAAAGGACGACCCAGCCATCGCCAATGAACTCGTGGAAGTCAATGGGACCACCGGTGGTCTCAGCCTTGAAGTTGGGCGCAACGCTGCCGAGGCGGAGGGGCTCAGGACGGTCAGTCATTTTGGTGGTTTTATTTGTTGTTGTTGTTGTTGTTGTTGTTGTTGTGAGGGTGGATGACTGTTGAGAGGACTTGGTCAGTTGCTGGCGGCGTGAGGAGGGCAGTAGTGGGGCATGCTTACAGCGTGAAGATATCCTTGTGCTATAATGCAGGTAGATCAAGAATTGCAAAGCAGGAGGGGGCGATCTCAAAGAAATATACGTGTTGGACAACAAAAGGGTTCAACAATCTGCCCCACCATCAGAGCAGTCGCCGATGGCGTGCGAGGGCGTGCTCCCCTCACTTGTCCTAGCAAGGGAAAGCAGCAGGATGACGCCTAACTTGGCGGCCAGCCACATCAAGGTTATTTGAATTAAGTCATGGTCACGTGGACTCTTGTTGTTCGTTGCTTCAGAGTCCATGCGCACGTCGTGCCATTGCTACATGTATGTATGGCGAGCCGGTCTGCTTGCGCCCTGCGAGAGACTCGCATCAACGCATCCAAACAAATGGTCAGGAACTGGATCCTGCTCTGCCATACTCGAGCTCGCCGAGAACCGTCGCCAAGGATGTTTCATTGCCGATGTCGCTTCAGTCCCTCTAGAGGAACACCAGGCAGCGCCACATGTGTTGAGGGATAATCTTTCTTCTCCTACACGTGGCCGACCAAGAAACCACAAGGGGGACAGGGCTGACAGCTACAGTACTGTGATGCAACCTGGATACATCGCTTACTGATATAATGGTTTAGGACGTGTCATCGGCAAACGCGTTGAAGGACGTGCGAGATCGTCCAGCAGGGAAAGACTCCACCCACGCGCACCCTCCGACAGACGACGAATTATGATGCGTCAACTCATGCCGCCCGGAACTTCTCTGCCGTGTCTGCAATTCAGCCAAGCGCCAAAATCTGCTTTACCGCGGCTGCCCTCACATGGTGAATAGTCATTGCGATGACTCTCAGCTTGCTGCTGTCTTTCTCTCCCAACAATACCAGCTGATTTTGCAGAAGGGCGCGTTTGGTGTTGACATGTCCCCAGAGAAATGCTGGCGAAGGGCCGGCTCTAGCGCGGTCAGGAACGGGGAAGCCATACCGGACCCACTCGATATCTGTTGACTCGTGCGTCACGAAACGGAAGGTAGAAGAAAAATAATGTACATGTCCGAACGCCACTGTCGGTTGTAATATTATTTTGTTGTCGACGGTCCTCCTTTGCTACTGCTCTCAGGGCTGTCTACTCTATCAACATGGCGGAACCCGAAGTGCAGTTGCCACCTGCGCCTGAAAACGATTTGAACCACAGCCATAATCCCGACATTCAGCTGGACGAGAGCGAAAAGCATCCGAAGCGAGAATCTACTTCCAGCAGCCTCGCGAGACTTTCAAGCCGTGACGAGATTGTCTATCACTACTTGACGTTCGAAACAAATTTGCCATCTCCGGCGTATCTATCACAACCTGACTACCCACACTCAAGTCAAACATCACCACCGGCGCAATGTCCGAACCTGGACAAATACATATCACCATTCCTCTGGAGCGCTCAACGCAAAACTATCATCACATATCTCTCATGCGCAGCCACAGCGGTAACAGCCTACGCTGCTGGCTCGTACTCTTCGGGAAGCGCTCAGATGCAGGAAGAGTGGCATGTGTCTGAGACCGCCATTGCAGTCGGTATCACGACCTTCACGTGTGGATTCGGTATCGCACCCATGATCCTTGCACCATTCTCTGAGATCAACGGCAGACGCCCGATCTTTGTCGTTACCGGAACGCTATTTGTTATCTTCCAGCTAATCTGTGCCGTTACTCCTACATTCGCCGGCATGCTGATCAGCCGATTCCTGGTCGGATGCTGCAGTAGCACATTCAGCACGATGGTTGGCGGCGTCGTCTCCGATATCTATCACGCGAAAGAGCGCAACACCGCGATGGCCTTGTTCTCGGGATTTGCACTCTTTGGCACTGGATTGGGCCCAATCATAAGTGGTATCCTTGCACAGCATACGACATGGCGTTGGATTTTCTACCTACAGGTCATCACCTGCGGCGTGATGATGATATTCATCTTATTTTTCTTCAAGGAAACTCGTGGATCAGTACTTCTCAGCAAGAAAGCGAAAGCTGTAAACAAATGGATCGCCCAGCTGGAATCCGAGGGCCACTACGGATTTATGATGCCACTCGCAAACAGCAGCAAGGCTGGTCCGGTCACCGCACCTCAAAGGATTCGCTGGAAAGTCAAGAGCGACGAAGAACGCACATCTCTTGGAAGAATGATCGGCATCAGCTTGTACCGACCCTTCCACCTACTATTTACAGAGTCTGTTGTCTTCTTCTTCAGTCTCTGGATCTCCTTCAGCTGGGCTGTCCTATACCTGACCTTCTCCGCCATTCCATTAGTCTTCACAACCAGCCATGGCTTCAACCTCGAACAGAACGGTGCAGTATTTACAGCCATCTCAACCGCCGCAATAATCAGTACATGCATAAGCGTTGCGCAAGAACACATCGCGCGCAAATACTTTACCGGCAAACAGCGCGCCATCTTCGATGGCCCGGAAGGCCGGCTCTACTTCGCGTGCATCCAGAGCGCACTTTTGCCCGTGGGTTGCTTCTGGTTCGGCTGGACCTCTTTCCCGACGAATCACTGGATCCTCCCTGCTCTCGGCATCGGCTGCGCAACAATGGGCATTTTCAGCATCTACCTCGCCGTTTTCAATTACCTCGCCGACACATACCACCGCTACGCCAGCTCCGCGCTCGCGGCGCAGAGTTTTTGCCGTAACATTCTGGCGGGCGCGTTCCCGTTGTTCACGCCGCAGATGTTCAAAGTGATGACTTTCCAAGGCGCTGGTAGCTTCCTGGGAGGAATGGGCGCTTTGCTCACAATTGTGCCTTGGGTGCTGGTTTTCTATGGACCGCGCATCAGAGCGAGGAGCAAGTTTGCGAGTGAGATTATGGATTGATATCATTAATAGATTATAGATGAGAAACACATCGACATGATCATTCCCAAAACGCAGATTTGATTAATTCATGCATCATTACTTTACAGACAAAGTTCATCACTCTCCATCATCAATGACCACCGGCAGGCCCCATCAATGCAGTCCACCTGACATATAATGCTCGCTATTGTCACTCTCTTCCTCCTCCTCCGAAGACTCTACGCTCCCCGAGCAAGTCGCCGACGCAGACCTATCTCTGATACCACTCGATCGAGAGGGAAACAATGCGCGGACTTCTGCATCGCTCACAGCGGGTAAATCCCAGGCCGATGGATATTTGGTGCGTGGCTTCGCCGGGCTGAACGTGCTCCTCACGGCGTCGGCAGCGCCGGTGGCGAGGCTGGCTACGCGCTTGAGGATGCCGTCGTTCTTTTGCTGCGCTTGGCGGCTTTCTTGGAGGCCTGGCGAGAGAGTCAGTAGAGTCCTAATGGGTTAATGAATGGCCGGTAGCGCCTTACCTCGCGCAAGATCCTCCTCGATCTGACGACTAATCTCCCGCTCCATGAACGGCGTCTCTCCGAACGGGAAGTACGGCGGCATGCGCCTGTGCCAGATCTCCGGCGCAGGCAGCGTTTCGTGGAAGGGGTTCGGCTTGTCCAGGATTCCGATCGTCTGCGGGTTTGTGGGCGAGATGACATTGTCGCGGCCGCGCTCGTTGGGGTGAGGAGGTCTAGGTGGCTGGCTTGTCGGCCTGCGTCTGCGTGGCGAGGACTCCTTGATGGGGGATTGGCTTCGGGCTCTGGTGGCGGTTGGTGCTGAGGCGGATTTCGCTTTGGCTGAAGAGGCGGATTTGACTCTCTTGGCTGGGGATGGGCTTTTGTTGGAGAGGGAGGCGGTTCGTTTGACTGGCGGCTTCTTTGAGGTACTCTTGTTGTGTGGTGCTGGTGGGGAGTTAGCAGGTTGGTTTCGATCGACTTGTTTCTGTGGCAATTTACCTGGTTCATCTTCATCGTCGTCACCCGTTGGCTGATAGAGGCTATCTTTCCTCGCAGGACTCTTCGAAGTGCCTCTGGTCCAACCTGGAGCCTTTGCTTGTGAAGCGTCCGCCTTCGAAGGGCTTTTGGACCTCGTCTTTGCGACCTTCAACGGAGCAGGAGAAGCTTCCTTCGCCTTTGCAGGACTTCTTGCCCTCGTAGTAGGTTTCCCACCAGATGCTGGAGACTTACTCGCCTGGCGTGTGGGCGCTTTCGCTGGACTCTTCGATCGACTCTTGCGACCAATGTCAGCTGGTTGGGCGTGGATCACCTCTGCTGGGCTGTGAGACCTTGTGCTGGGTCTTCCGACAGGAGCAGGTGACTTGCTTGCTGTGCGTGTTGCTGCTTTCTTTGGACTTTGGCTGCGGGCACGAACGGGTCTGCTAACTGACGCTTCACGCTCGCGTTTGATAGGGCTCTTCGCTGGACTTCTTGATCGAGAGGCTACACGACTGGATGGCTTGGCCACTCGTCCACTCAACACTTGGTCGCTCCACTCCCTTCGGGTCAACCCCGAGGCTTTCCACTCCGCATCCCACTTCGCCCTCCTTTCATCAGCCCGAGCCTGAACTCTCTCGGCCCTCTCAATATCTGAGGCTGCCACATGAACCGCAGGCATTGACGCGCGCGGAATTTCCAAGTGACGGCCAACAATGCCGAAAGCATCGGCAAAGCCTTGGTCCTCCAAGCCTGAGTGCAGCGCCACCATGAAAATGTCCCTGCGTGTGCCGCTCTTCAAGCACTCGTCCAGTCCGGGGCCCAGGATGCTGCGCATGTTCTTCTTGGTTTTGCGATACAGCGGCCTCAACTGCCGCGTTTGCTCATCGTCGCTTGCGCGAGCATTACCGTCGAGCTCGGCCTTGTGCTCAAGCAGCATGCTGTAGCAGCGGACAATGGTTTTCTGATCGAAAGTGTCCGCTGTTTCGAGACGGACAATGATGTTGTCACGGGCCAGATACCGAGCGAAATCATGAGAGATGTATCCGGCGGAATCCTTAAACTGTTCTGCCAAGCTGGACAATGCTGCCTGCTTCGCCTTCGTTGGCGTCGACTTCGCTGGCGACTTCTTGGTCGAAGCAACCTTCTTCTCAGGTAATGGCTCTTGTGCTGGTACCGACACTTTCACACTCTTCTTTGGTGAGACTTTCTTCGCTGGCGTCGTGGCTTTGGAAGGCGAAGCCTTCTTCGCAACCCTTCCGGTTTGCACATGATCTGCTGCAGCCTCCTGTGCCTTCGCAGAAGGCATTGTTCTCCTCGGCGAGCCTCTTGTCGTTCGCTCAGGAGTGACCGACTTGGACTTCGCGGCTTTGGCTGGTGATGCCTTGGTAGATTTGGCTGGCGAGGCCTTAAAACCAGGTTTCGCTGGCGTGCCATCTGCGCGTGATTTCGCCATGGCTGAGAGTTTTGAAAGTGACCACTATGTCTTCGACGAGATACGAAACGCGGAGGTCTAAAGAGATTGGGAGTGCGTGAAAAGTAAAACAATGGGAACGTGGCAATGTTTTGCAGCGCAATCAAACATCGGAATGCGGCATGCATCCGGATTGGGCTCCACCACGCAAACGATAGCAAACAAATTGACAACAACAAATTGCACTGCAGAACTTCTTTCGATTGGCTTTATCGCCTACATGTAGAGTAACTGCGTACGAAATACTGTAGAGCACTTCAATTGTCACAAGGTTGGTATCGGCAGGCATAGTTTCAATCCTCGACAGGGATGCCATTGAGATGGTCCAGGAAATTGGATCGTACCCCGCCGTCAAGTAGGCTAATATCAGGGCGCTCAGATTCAGCGATGCGACAATAAGTGAGTGTCGAGTGTAAACTGTGATTAGTGGTGATGAGAAGAGAAGGGAGAGGGAGAGTGAGGCCTGTGAAGAGCCATGGGAAGCAGCACGGCTTCGCCATTGCCACGGAAACCAGTGACGAGTGAGAGTAGGGAGGAACGTCACTCACTCAAGCCCTCTCCGGGCCGTTCAGGTGCAAATTTGACATGTATCAGAGCCAACAGGCCACCGAGAAGCGTTATCGACCACTGAGAGTGCTTCAGTCACTCACGCATTCTCCATATCGCTTACGCGCCGCGCCATACGGTTCCAAACAGAAGAAAAGAGATGCGATCCACTGAGAGTGCCTCTGGAGTAAGGCACGACACAAGACCGTCACGTGCATGCAAAGGTGTAGGGTGTGGCAATGAAAATAAAAATTTCTAATGATTCTCTCTGTATGCTTGTAAATAGCGCCGCGAAAAGACTACATGGAAGCGAGAGGTTCACAGACTCACTCGGTCGGCCTGCCAGGGCTACGTTCGCATGCTCTTCTTCTTCTTCTTCTTCGCCGCGCGGATGCTTCCTTCGCGTTCATGTTCCCGATAAAAGTGCAAAGTCGTGATATCTATGTCTATGCCTCGTTTCCAGCGAGGTCAGCTGCCGTTCTCCTTCCCTCGTCCTTGTCACTGCCGCCCGCCGCTCGACGGCTGGTCTTGACAGTGGCCTGGACGCTCAAATCGACACCCACGCCAGTAGAGACTTTTCTACTGGCCGTACATGCCCCTGCCGAGAGCCTCGTTAATGCCCCTCACGTTCCAGTAGAAAGGCCTGATCTCCTTGATGGTGCCAGCGTCACGGTCGACCTTGATCCACTGGATAAGCGGGCCGAGAACCTCCTCGCCGGACTTGCGGACACGCATTCTGAGGGTAGATGTGACGACGACCTCGTTGCCGTTGTGGAGGACCTGGCGCTCGGAGACTTCCATGCGGTCGAAGCAGGTGGCCATGGCTTCGCTCCAGGAGCGGAAACCGTCGTGGCCTTGGTACTCGCCACCGTAGGGCATATCGGGAGATTGGTGGACGAGGACTTCAGGGGAAAGAGTGTCTTCAAGGTCGCCAAAGTCACGCTTCTCGGCTGGCGAGGCCATGTAGCGACGCTCAGCGGCGTAGAAGCGGGTAAGGATGTCCTCGGCGGTGCGGGCGTTGTGGCTGGCAGTCCTGGTGAGAGAAGGCCTAGGGGCCAAGTTGTTGGTGGAAGACATGATGATGATGATGACGAATGAGGCAAGAAAGTAGTTGTGTTGAGTTGGAGTGAGAAGCCGGACTTTGCAGGAGGATGGACCGGTTGATAAGGGCGATGGAGAACGAGAATGCTGTTGGTGGTGTATCCAGATGTTGTTTGAGGAAACTGAGCTCCTTTTCCCTTTACCCAAGCAAGAACGTGATGGCCGTCAAATCATCGGTCGGCAGCTTTCGCGCCTGATGCGCGCCGGGCCCACATTGTCCACTTTGACGGTGCAAAAGTGGAAACGCTGGCCTCACCAACGTGCACACCAATAGTAGCCCGGCGTGCCAGCGTCATCGCGCCTCCAATCGGACGCTGCCGAGCAGACGTGTGTTAGCGCAGTAGGACGTCACAGACTTGTGAAGGGTAAAAGGGCCGTCCGGCCACCTCAGGGAGGCAAGGTAGGGTTTGAGACCTTCGAGCTGCCGTTGTCGTGAAGCTTTCAGCTGCGAGTTCGGGTGGGCCGAGACATCTCCAGCACGGATGTGCCTCGTGAGGCTGAGAGGATTTCTTGGGATCAGCGTCTCCTTCAGGATTGCTTCGAATCTGCTTCCAAAACTGGGCAGTCTTCACATCCGGGCTCCAAGGGGTCTACCTACCATGGATCTTGAAACCTCGGGCTATCGGAAACGACAATGGTCAGGCTCGCAGGCAGGTCATGTGGCCCCGCGTTGATCAGAGCAGCGAAATGAGGGCGGTGGATATCAAACACGCGATAGCGCCGTATAGCTCTTAAATGCCCGCAAAATCCCCACGGTCAGCAACGGCGACTGTGCCTAGTGGTGTGACCCTCGATGCATGCGCAGAGATTGGTCCTTTCTACACGGTGCACTATTGATTGGATTTATCCTCGGATGCGAAGTATCATGCGGGTGACCTCCGTTTGTCCAGAGCCCGAGAGGTAGCTCATTGCTGTAATATAGGAGATATATCCGTGATATCAAGAGCTCGGGTGATGATTTGCCGAGCTGGGCAAATCTACAGGACAATCGTGCGCACACTCTTCCGTGTGGATGGAATGAAGCCTGACTAGCTGATAATACTTAACATCCAACGAAAGTTGGAAAATTTACAAGGTAGGTGCTGGAAAGGAAAAACCATCATTGATGGAGGGTAAACAGCACGGGGCCAGATTATCAGTTTCGTGGCAGGCGTCGGTCTCCTCTCGTCGATGTTAGGACTAACCTAAATCTCACTACAAGAGCTATTGACTCCCGAACTTGCAAAAGGAAACAGCAGCACTGTGCACCTCAACGGAAGATGCTGTGGAAATGGCAAAAGGATGAGTGCCCTAAGACGGAGTTGAACCGGCGACCTCGTCATTACTAGTGACGCGCTCTACCAACTGAGCTATCAGGGCTGAGTAGAATGGATTGCTCTACTCGATGGAGACACTGCGGAGAACTGCTTTATTGTAGCTTGCACCAACAAAGCACGAGAGATATACTGAAGAGAATGGTAACGGGATGAAGGTCAGTGTCCAGAAGATGTGATTCCAATGTCCGACCGAGCAGATATTAGATATAGTAGCGCTCTAGCGAGCTCCAATTTGTTTCTATCCAGATGCTTTCCATGTGTAGTGTATCTTCTTCCGCATCGTGAGTACCGTTCGTTTGTTGGCACCGGTGCCATGATAGTCGATGCCCAAATTACGCCTTTAAGAAAGGGTATCCTTCCCATACCAAGATCTGACCCGTGAATGAAAACAAAAGAAACACCATAGACGCCTCATGGCCTGGACAATGGCCACTTACGCAGTAGCGGCCTCAACGCTCTGCACCAGGCTCTCCCTCAATGCGTTGCACACGTCGTCGAAACCGCTGACGACATCTTGACACTCGCTCTTGCACCACTTGTCTTTAATTTTGCCTTCCCAAGGACTTCTTGACAATTCTTCCCGTGCGGCTTCACACCTTTCCCGCTCTCGTCTCAAGTCCGTCACCATTGTCTGCGTTGTCCGCAGGTGCCGTGATGCTGCATTCGTGGTCTGCTTGCCCATTTGTAGAGTGTCGGTCAGGCCTGCGAGAGCCTGGATCGTTGACTCTGTTTCGCGGCCCAACTTTTGCAAACCCAACAAGGGAGCGGTGTCGGGTCGTGGCAACGAAGCTAGTAGTGCTTCGATCAGTGGCAGCGATTCCTCGACAGAATCCAGGTTCAGCGGTGTGGAGAAGATGAATGGTGAATACAAGCTTGCACTCAGCGTCTGCAGTGCTTTCGTCTCTTTGCCCAGATGTGTCGACATGCTATTCGTACTTGTGTTCAATCGCTGTGTGCCAGACTCGAGAGCAGATTGATTTCCCAGGTCCTTCATCTGCAAGATTGCACGCGGGATGAGAGGGTCTGCAGTTGCGTCCGAGTATTGCGCCATGCGATGCACGGCGCTGATGCCATCTTCCAGCTCAGGAGACAATCGCTCTTCCAAATCGTCTTCCTCGTTCTCATCCGGCGGCTTGTCGCTGAACGGCTTGCTGAAGTTGCGGACGTGTTTTGGCGAGCTGCGCTTTGAGTTGTAGGAGACATCTATGCCTGAGTCGCGAGCGCCTTCAGCGGTATCATCTTGTTCTTGGGACTCGTGTTGCTTGTCAGCGCTCTCGAGCGCTTCTTCGGTGTTTCCCTCATCGTACTCTTCTTCGTCTGACAGGAAGTCTAGCTCGTCCGCCAAGTTGCCCATGCCGCTTCCACTGGCGCCGTCCGCTGGCGTTATTGAGTGTTGTGAATAGTTGGATGCGATTGAAGAGCGGTGTCGCGAGCGTGGAGTCACGGGGCTTCGGTCGTGGATGCTGGAGAAGCTGGAGTTGCGCCTCCTGGGCTGTTCGCGGTAAGAATTTGTGGGCGATGTGTCTATTGGTGTGATGAAGTCCCGTATGGGCGAGAGAGGCGGAGAAGTCGCCATCTCGTGCGGTGGAATAAGTGGTTGATGGTGGTGTTTGCGGTGTGAGCCCGGCCAGTCGGTCAAGTGTGGAGGAGGGAGACGATGAAGTGGGATGTCGACTTTCAGTGCTTCGTCATCCGTGGTGGGTGGGAGTGGAGTTGTCGCGAGGCAAGCAGGCAAGCAGGCAGGCTTCGAACGGGTGTCGGGTGGATGCAAAGGCAGTCGGCGGGTATATCAGTGGTGTATTATTATTATTATTATTATTATTATTTGTCGACTGTGGCTTTTGCGTGGGCAACAAGCTATCGGGCTTTCAAGCAGCAAGTTCCTGCATTAAATATGGGCAGCGTGCAGGGTTCATTCAGGGCATGGGCGATGGCACGCGGAGCACTTACAGTAGCACTACTTGCGACCAGGCGCGTCCATTGCCAGGCACTCTGCGGAGTTCTTAAGACAGACAACACATCATCCCCAAGACAAGCGTGCGTCACGATATCCATACTGCCCGACCGATGCGCTGCCACCTTCACGTATTTAGTGGTACCCAACGTCCATTCTCAGCCTTCCCAATGACGATTACATGTATGTCTGCACGCCTTCACCATCTGAACCTTGTTTGTCTCTGTAGCTCCAATCGCCTGGATCGCCAAGTCATTCTGTATTCAATCCATGGGTACTGGCAGTGTAAGCCTGCAAAATGCACTGAACCATGGGAAATATATGAATGTGCCTCAAATGCTTGAGACGAAATAAGACCTCTGGCGATATTTGGAAGCAAGATCGGTGTTGGTGGTCGTCCATGAGCCGCCGTCTGTTGATCAGCACTGGGTATGCCGATTTCTGCGGGATTCATGTTTGAATGTACACCCGTAGAGAATCGAGGCTTATCGACACCACTTAGCACTTTAATACGACTCAACACCGAGCTTTGGTATCATGAAACCTATATTTACACCGACAACACGAAATATCGCCAAGGTAAGTATTTACAATCATACGTAGCAGATCTGCATATTGAAAGATTGGGGTCCGAAGGGTTAGGGTTTATATATGCAGTTCTTGCATTTTCGACCGGTATGTACATGTATACATGCTTGTAGCAAGCTTCAATCAGCTATGATCCATAAATGGGCATTCAGTCAACGATGAAGTATCGTACTAATCTCTCTGGACGATACAGCTGGGTCATAGATCAGGTGATGACCTCAAGGCAGTGAGGGTGAAGGATCTTGCTACATGTCTTATGTTTCCAGATGATACAGTACATTTTGAAGTGAGGAGTTCGTCAAGCAGCCAGCGAGATCAAAATGGCCATTGTCGATACGGTTGGTGCCCCAACGTGACCGACTTCCTCCCCTGAACAGAACGAAATGCCACTTTTCCAGCTCTCAACAAGTGCAACGGCCTTGACGACCTTGTAATTACCATAGTCAACACAATGGTACCCGCGCAGAGGGCGCAAAACCAAAGTTGCAATCCGCTTCTACAAAAGTTTGAACAAAAGAGACGAGCCGGACAAAAATGCATCGGCCGGGAATCGAACCCGGGGCTGGCCGAATCCTCTAAGGGTATTACCCTCGAATGGCAACGGCCAATTTTACCACTAAACCACCAATGCTAACGATGAGATGCGTGAGAGACATCAAAATATATTACTTCGTTGACAGGGGGGGCCCAAGAAGGAAAAGGCAGAGGTCGCGAGCAGCGGCCGTCATGAATCCTATGGAATACGACGTATCAACAAAATTGCTTTCTGAAATACAATACTCGGAGGATTGGATATAACACCAGCTAGAAGGAGTGATCTACGGACCGATCCAACCTCCCACACATCGATACCTTTCGACATAAAGACTCGCAGCAGAGCTACATGTTGTTATGCAGCCCCATCAGCGGTTCCAGTATGTTCCAAGACGTCTGAGTTGAATGCAGCCGTCCTCGAAATGTGGACGTCGCAGCTCAATTACCCTTGCCCACATCAGGGCAGTTGAGCGGACTGTTCTCGTAGAGGGTAAGGTACCATTTGCAAGAGGGATGTTGCTTGTCGTTGTAGAGCCAAACTTCGGTGGCGTTGTCAGTCCTGCCGCTGTTGACGTTGAGGAACTTTCCGGAGTTGGCCACGGGGGAAATCCTGTGTGCATCAGTAAAGCGATCACGAAGTTAGGACAAGGCTGTTTTGATCCCCAGACGTACCAGTATTGGCCGCTGCCGTTCCTGAGTGGGATGATCTGCGGAGATTTCGGGTCAGGAGGGTAAGATAGGAAACCTCGGTGGGGGGAATCATCGTACGCTCCAACGAGTGCGATCGTGCGAGGGGCTCATGACCTCGCCCGTGAGCTGCTTGCCGTTCGGCGCGTCCTCAGGATAAGTCATGAAGGTACCACTATTGTTGTTGATGATGTGGTACTCGTGCTTGCCTGTTCTGCCAATCCCAGCATAGGTGATGGCGAACACGTCATTGTTGTTCACATCATTGTTCCTAGAGTCAATGTCAGCGGTGCATCGAAGGTATGGCGGTGCAGGATACAGACCACATGTGAACGTGAGTACCATTGGCCGAGCTACCACCTGAAAATGACACGCGAGAGGTCCGCTTGATGCCTGACTCAATGCGGTACAGTGCGGGTCCGTTCCAGTCAGACATGTTGAGATGTGGTGGTTGGTGTGTTTCGAAAAAGTGGTTTGATGGTTTGGATTGAAGATGAGATGTTGTGCAAATGGGAATGGGAAGCGGTGCACTCACGAATATTATATAGCCTCTTGTATCAAGTTGAGGTGGTCATTCCACTTCCATGCACTCCGTCAACGCAATGGCATGAAGCGCGTGTCGTACGTAAGAAAATCGATCACCATGCATCTTTAAGAACCGTCAGCTCATCAATCCAATGTTTGATGATGTTTTACAGCCCCTCGACATGCACTGAACACCAGTTTGCGTTAAGATTGTCGAGTTATGTGTCAGCATATTGCAGTAGACGAGTGGCAAGTCAGATGTTCTTCGAGGTGTCTGTATGCGTTGTGTAACACCCAGAAGCTATTGCATCACAACGCATGCATAACTCGGCGCGCGCATGTTGTGGGTAGGCCGAGCCTGCGATGGTCGATTAACCTGCAATGGACGGACGGGTGACACATCAGACAATCGAGCGACACAGCTGCCTCGAGTGTCTTCAAACGTCTCCATTGTCCGTAGATGCTCAGAAGCTCGAACAGACTTGCAAATGAGATGGTTGTGCTTTTGCGCGTAGACAAATGAGCGTGGGAAGGGAGCTTCCAGATGGCAGATTGGTAAGATGCCACCAAGTATCGACCCCTCATTGTTTTGCATGTGGAAGATCAATACAGTAGCTCAGACTTGGTACGGTCGGTAATCGGGCGGGAGGAATGGCACGGCACGCTGGGGCCGAGATCGGACCGCCGAGAGCGCGACTTCCTAATGGAGAAGGCTGTGGCAGAGCGGCAAGTGAGCTAGAGGCAGACTGGTAGACTGGTAGACATGTGACAATTGACATAAGGGCCAACCTCATGGCGAGCCCAACAATTGCCAGGCTAAGCCAGAGCCGGCCATATATCTGCAGGCAATGTGTATCGCAAGGCAGTAGGCTGCGTCGCCAGTTCTGTGCCGGCGGGGTGTTGCGACGAGACACCAAAGACAATGGCAACGTGCTCGAGCTGCTGGAGGCTCGAGGCTACATCAAAGAGATAGCGGGGTCAGCACTGCAATACCTTAGACCATACATCTGGCAAGCTGTCTTACTTACACCTGCATAGTGACCGTAATGTCCTCGACAAAGTCCTCCAAACGAAGCAAGTCGGCGTCTACGCCGGCATCGATCCCACAGCGCCATCACTCCACCTAGGGCATCTACTTCCTATAATGGTGCTTTTCTGGTTGTATAACCACGGTCACCACGCTGTATCACTTGTCGGTGGCGCTACAGCCCGCGTCGGTGACCCTTCTGGCCGCCTGACCTCCCGCGAAAGGACACAGACTTCGGTGCAAGAAGCAAATTTCCAGGCGCTGTACAAAGAAGTAGGAAGAGTTTGGAAGAATGCTGCCGTCTACGGTGATCGCCACGGATACAAGGCCAAGCCCACCTGGAAGAAGTCGCTGTTGGACAATGCGGACTGGTTGCTGAAGCTCAATGTTGTGAGCTTCCTCCAGATGCTGGGCAGCGGAATGCGAGTAGGAACCATGCTTGGTCGGGACACGTACGTAAGTCCTTTGCGCGAGCGCAAGGTCACTTTGCTTGGAATACTGACGTGATGACTGCAGAGTTAAGAACAAGATGGAGAAGGGAGACGGCATGTCCTTTGCCGAATTCTCTTACCCACTTCTTCAAGGTTGGGACTGGTGGCACATGTATGCCAACCACGACGTGCAGCTACAAGTCGGCGGCAGCGATCAGTATGGCAACATTATCGCAGGCATGGATGCCATCAAGCACATCTCACAAATCAGCCCGGAATCTCTGGAAGGCAAAGGTCTTCTGGACGAGAGTGGGAAGCTGAAGAACGATGTCATGCCCATGGGAATCACAGTGCCACTACTCACTACCGCCAGTGGCGAAAAGTTCGGAAAGAGTGCAGGTAACGCCATCTGGCTGGACGCCAACCTCACTTCGCCATTCGATCTATATGGATTCCTTCTCCGCTCCTCCGACGCAGACGTAGCACGCTACTTGTCGCTCTTCACATTCGTGCCCCTCTCTACCATCGCGGACACCATGACTGCTCACGCTGCTGACCCCGGAAAGCGCCTCGCTCAGCATCTGCTTGCGAGCGAAGTCCTCGAACTTGTGCACGGTCATGAAGTCGCGACTCTAACGCGCGAGCAACACCAAGCGATGCGAAACCCTAGCCTCACATCGCAGAGCCAATTGCAGGGTGAGCGTACCATCCTGCCCAGGTCGCTAGTCGCTGGAGCGCCTTTTACCCGTATTTTGTGGCATGCCGGCATCACAGGAACGAAATCTGAAGCAGCACGATTAATCAAGAGCGGAGGCGTGTATGTTGCCGAGAGCGTGACCGGCTCCGAAACCGAGTCCTCGGAGTCCAAGTTCGCTCCGATTAAGAACCAGAAGCCCGAAGATCTGGAAAGCTTCCACCGCGACAGCCTAATCGTCCTGCGAACAGGAAAGTGGAAAGTTAGGGTCGTCGAAGTCGTGGATGACGAGACGTTTGATAAAAACCTAGATGGCAGCGATGCACCTCCAGGTTGGGAAGACTGGAAGGAGTCGGGACGAGCTTGAGCATCGTCTCCATCGGGCTTCACCACTCAATCATCACCATAGTGTAAGATATGTGTAGTAACTTTGTACGATTTGTTATACTGTGTTTTTGTCTGTCTGTCTGTAGATAATATAGAGGATGTTCGTACACCCCATCTTTGCGATGTCCAAATGTGTCATCTAAAAGCACTTTCCCTGAAAAGGTGCGTATAAAAATTAAGAAACCCGGCCCCCCCATGCCACCTCTGCTCGAACGCCGAGCGCAATAGACCGAGAGGTAAAGCCCTCGCAAGGAATGTCAGCGTTGAAGAGAAGAAAGGTGATGACATCGGCTTGCACGACACTGCTCGTCACCGTAGCCGTCATAGATCATGCGCGGTAGGATCATTGCAGGCATCGCTTCGTGCAAGAAAGTGAAGAGAAAAAAAGAAGGTTGTAAGCCGCGACTTTACTGTCGTCCCGGCGGCTTCAAGCCTTTCAAGCCAGTACTCGTGCTCCTCTTTCGCCGTGCCAGCAGCGAAAACCGCTGCTTGCGCCCGTCTTCAGCACCACCAGCTGCGCCCCCAGCTTCCGGCGTCGATGTGGTCGTCGCTACCGGCGACGTTGCTCTTGCAGCTCGCATTTCTGCACTTTTGTTGGTGTGGAAAATCCGCTTGTACATTGCTTCTGGGCTGCTGGGTCGCCTAGGAGGAAGAGCGGGTGGTGCGCCGTGTATTGGATTCGTGGTCGAATGCGCGGGAGAAGCCGGTGTCATGGCGAATGTGGCTGCATGCGTCAGGATTGGGGAGCTTGGCCGTGGAGAGGGAGAAGCCGAAAAATTGAAAGCCTTTGAGGCAACGGATGGAGTGACAGGCTGGGACATGCTGCCATAGGGCCAGTTTGGTACTCCTAGTCCTGGGCGATCTGGCCAGGTGTTGTTCTTGCGGAATCGAGGCTGGTGAAGGTCGTCGGCTTCCGATTCGTCGGTGTCCGAAAATTGGGGCGAAGAAGAAGTGAAGTCCGGGATAAGAGAGGGCGAGCGAGATAGGTGGGTTCCATCTTCCGAAGAACTTCGAGGACTGCGATCGCCGGCGAGATGTAATTGGAAAGATGGAGCGAGTGGCTGTGAACCTGTGAGGATCATACTCTCGGTGGTGCGTTGGCCTATTCCTGCGCTGGAACGTCTTCGGCGACCTCGCTGTTGGAATTTCTCCGCCGTGGATTGCTTGCGCATGGCACTGAGGCGTAAGTTGACTTGCGAATCACTGAAGTGTACGCGCTCACGAGCATCTCGGATAGATCTGTCAATGGCTTGCTCGACGGCTGTGCGTCGTTGGATGCGATCGAGTTCTGGCCAAGTTGCCTTCTCGCCCTTTTCCATAGCGTCAACCATGAACTGTGGCGTTGGGTTGCTGAGAATTGCAAAGCTGAAGCTTGTCTCTGGTAAGATCGTGATGTCGCCTGTGTAGGTTTGCTCGAGGATGGAGCTGCCTATGTGGGTGAGCTTCTTAAGGGCAGGGATAGGAAACTCAGATAGCTGGCGGAGGCGGTAGACAACTTCTGTGCGCGCTATCTCCGTCAAAGCGTCTGCCCAGCTGCGTTGTGAAGGATGCACCTCGGCGGCTGTCTGACCCTTGCGGATGAAGGGAACAACGTGGGGATTGACTTGTGAAACAATAAAGTGATTGACGTCCATCATCGCCCTGAGACGACCTAGAGGGATATCGTGGCTGACAGAACCATCGATGAAGTACATGTCATCACCTCCGAATCGCTGTATCGCCAATGTACGTGGATTGCGTTCGTACAAAGGTGCAGGTCGATAGATGAAAGGAACAGAACAGGACGCGGCGACCGCAGATCGGATGAGCACGTTCGGAGCGGTGATGTAGTTGAGAAGAAGTGGCTCTTCCTTGGCGCTCTCATGAGACACAGCAATGGACAGAATCCGCTGTGTGCGGTTGTAAGCGTCCATGAAAGTCATGTCTTTGACATGGCTCTGCATGACATTCTCCAGGTTCTTGATGTCGTATAGCGAGCCCTTGGTGAATAGCCTGTACATCATGCTGCTCCATCTTGCCTGGTCCTCGCCTTTCGTGAAGACTTCGAGGTCGTTGCAGAACTCACCAAGCAGGGTAGGAATCTCTTCGTCTGTCTTGGTGCACACCACAGCGGCGACAATGCTTCCAGCAGAAGCACCTGAAATCACACGAGGTAGCACATCGGCTTCGAACATGGCCTTGACTACGCCGATATGCATCATACCCATCGTTCCTCCTCCTGAAAGCAAGAGAGCCGTCCTTCCATAAGCCTGTCTGGTCTCCACGACGAGCTTTTGCACCTCCAATGCTTCATGGCCATGTCTTTCTCGTGCGGCCAATCGCATGGCGCTCTCGATCGTTTCCACGGCGGTCCTGACATATTTCTCGATCAACTTCTTTGTGCCGATGCGACAGTGGTCGTACAATTTTGGGTTTCCAATGCCTGCGACATCTCTGCCCAACTCTGTCCGTATCAAACGGAGCATGCGCGCCAGATCTTCGTTGTCCCTTGCGGATTCTAGGTTTTGCAGCTTGCGCTTCAACCCTTCATGGTCATAATGTTCGTCCTCGTCTTCCGCTTTCCACTGGTCGCAACCATCCAGCTTGTCCAACTCTTTGGCGGCTTGGAGCCATTCTCCGTGCGCTTTCGCGGCTTGAAGCCTGTCAATTTGGATCGATCGTGCCTGGTCCCCCAGTGCCAGCTTGATCTGCTCTTCTGAGAACTCGTTCGTATATCCTCCGACATTGAGAGAAGCGATAGTCTCTGTGATATTTTGCACAGTGTCCAGAGACTCCCGTACCAGCTTGTTCAGGGGCAGAAGGAGTGACGCATATTCACCGACATCTTTGCCACTCCTCCGTTTCTTAACCGGCCGTCCTCCATCGTCCCAAGCAACCTGTCCATGTCCGAAGACGTCCAATCCAACAGGCGTCCTGAAGTCGTACAAGCGGTCCATGCAGAAGCGAATATCGGATCCATGCGCTCAAGCGCGCTAGTGCTGCGTGTATGCGCGTGTAGAGATCGGCCGTCCGAGGTGTGTATTTCTTTGTTGCGTCGCGGCGACAGCAGGCGGCATTGGCGGGGGATATATTGTCAAGAGATCGCCTTTAATTTTATAGGACAGCAGGCACCGCCTGCCTTGACAACACACGACACCCCAGGATTCACCGCCGAACGGTGACGCTGCGGTCACGCGTGGGCCGGCGAGACCAGTAGTTTCACACTAGGACGGGGGAAGCAAATACCACTCTCGACCTACTAAGACGACTAGACTGCGTCGGCAGTGGGCGATATCGGGTATGGACCACCAGAGTCACCGTGAAGACTTGACTTGACGTCTTTGTGGCGGGGCGGGCTGAACCCAAATGAACGGGAGAAAGATGACAGAATCCTGGCTGTTCGTCAAGGCAACGTGAAAGCAAGACGAAACCAGACGGCATGTTGTGCTTCTTACTCTACTACTTGGACACAACGTGCACGTGTCATGACTCCTGATATTCAGGTGAGCATGTGAAGGGGTGTCACACGGCCAGAAGTCTCAGTCATGCAGGGCTGAGAAAAACTGCTGCGACAACAGATAAGGTATCACTCCGGGCAGCAAAAGAGCAGACGAAACATGTGATGCAGGTGACCGAGGGATGACGCAAGCTGGCAAGTAGGAGGTGATTAGACTGGAGGACTTGACTCGAGGCGGTATGCAGGCAGCCAAAAAGTGTACATAATGTAGGTACACCCGGAATGCAGCGCAAAGCGCGGGAGACACCGTCTTGATCGCGAGATCGTGGAATCGTCCAAGCACCACCATCGTCTAGCAAGCAGCCAAACGGGGAGCCCGAACCACATCCGGCCATTTCATCTGACCCTTCCCCAAATCCGAGAGGCTGCAGGCAGGCTGCTTGCCTTGAGAATGCCATCTGACCAAAAGCGTGGGATGCAATAGCAACAGCACATACCCAAACCGTCAATAGCAGCGCGTAGGCAGCTGATCACGCCTGCCTGGCCCCACGCGTGACACTGCGCCCGGTGCTGCACAATCTACACACGCGAGCCTATAGCAGGCTCCGCCCGCGAGTACGATCATGTGCTGGCCCCTTGCAGATCGGGCCGTTCTGCTACGAGTTGCCGAGCTTGTGGTGGGAAATATTGGCATGTGAAATATGTATCTATGCTGGCACTCGCACCGCTGGCTTTTGTTTCATATGCGGTTTCAGATTGGACGTGGGATGTTATCCTGTTGTTGAGAGCACAAGAGGTGTCAGTGAGATATGCAGTGATGCCGTGTTTCTTGCAAGAATTGCATGTGATAATGGTGATAATGAATGTGAGAATCGATGGGCGGTAGTGCCATCTGCCTAACCAATGTGTGAGAAAGATGGTGATGTTTATTTGGAATATGATATCATGTATTCGTTAACAGACGAGGTAACCCCTGTCTGATGATCCTTCAGTCATTCTAAAGGTCATTCTGATCCTCTTGCCAGAATCACGAGCAAACTGGCCCGCAGATTCGCTCCCAGCACTTTCTCAGCAGCGACTCCAAGACATGCAGGGCCACTTCCGGAGCTGTTGACGTTGCCTCTACCCAGGACGATGATGTCTCCACCATTCTTCGGATTCTGCGAGACCTCAGTCTTTGCGCGCTCGACGCATGCGTCCAGCACGGATGCTACTGAGGCTGATTCGAAGATAACGCGGTCGGCGAGATCACCGGGGAGAGAATTGCGCATTGTGCTGAAGAACGCAGCATCAGATTCCAGGGATTCTTGAGGGGTGACAGCTTCTTTGCTACCGGCGGCGACGTTGACTTGCTCGACACTGCTTTGGCCTCCCGATGAGCTCGGCGGCTCACTCGATGTGAGGTGTACAATCGTGGCAGTCACTTCTGGATTTTCCGCGAGTTGTAGGACGAGGCGAAGGGCAGCACGGCCATCATGACCACCGAGGAAGGGGAAGAAGATATGGTGGCTGCGGTCCAGAGCCGGAAGAGTCTGGTACTCGCTATGTCTTCGCAGACTCAAGCGGCTTGCTGACCGACTTAGAGTGGATGGCCGATTGTTGTTGAGGGTACCGCTGAAGCCTTTGTTGATGAAGACAGCGGTGTTGCATGTCGAGGTCGTCAGCGTGCTGGAAATGAACTGAGTGTAAGCATCGTTGGAGAATTTGTCCCTGACGCTGTCGTTGGAGATGGTCTGAGTTTCTGTAAGACCACCTGTCTCACTCCATGGTAGGAGTAGGAGATCTGAAGATTCATCCGTTGCCTTGTTGACGAGAACATCTGGGTAAGAGCTGACAGGTGAGATAGTGACCTCGCCCGAGACGGCCAAGTTATAAATCTGGCCGAGAACCCGGAAGGCATTGAGAACTGGGTCGAACAGCGAGTATTCGTCGACCTCCGACACTTTCATGACCGTAGAGCTACGCTCGGTCAGTTCCACCAGTCGGATGCCATGTACTTGCAGCGGCTTCTTCCTGGTATAATCTCCTTGGACAGTCACATTCTCCTCGGCCTCCGCTGTTGTAGTAGATCTTCCTAGCGAAGGATGCGATCTCTTCACGTTATCGCTCGACTTGCCGCTGAGCAGAGAGACGAATGCAAGCAGCGTCGGCATGTTATCAAAGCGTAGGTAGACCATCAAGCTCTTCACCTTGTTCGATTGCAGCTTGGCTCTAACCACATCAGTGTCGCCATCGCTGCCATCGAGCGGCTTGCCAGTGTCCCAGTCGATTTCGCCTCGCTTCCATGCTTCGAGCTTCCTCTGGTACCACGGTGGGTAGAGGGCAGCAGTAAGTGGTGTGGTAGCAAAGGTTGTGATAAGAGCCATCACAACGAAGATTGTAAAGGTCCTTGTGCTGAGGATCTTAGCCTGCAGTCCAATGTTGAGGACGATGAGTTCGACCAGACCCTTGCAAGACATGAGCGATCCGATGGTGAACGACTCTCGCCATACCATTCCAGTCAATCGAGCGGCCAGTGATGCGCCAATGAACTTGGCAGAGAAAGCGACAACAGTCACGCCGATGGTGTAGCCCCAAGTGATACCATCATCGAGCAAGCCGACGTTGGTGTTTAGTCCCGAAAGCGCGAAATAGAGCGGCAGGAACAGCGCGCTGATGAGATCCTCAATCTTCTCCGTAACCTTGATTGCAAAGCCACCCTCGTGTGGACAGATGAGGCCTGCCATGAAGGCGCCGAAAATGGCGTGCACACCGATAACTCCGGTGAAGAAGGAAGAGCCGAGGGCAATCATCAGAGTCAGCACAATGATACCTTGGGAAGGACCGTCCGTCAATGCGTTCTGGCGTCTTAGTACCCAGAGGAAAGCTGGACGTACTGCAAAGAACAGGAACAGAGAGTATGCAACGCAGGTCAAGAGGACATAAAGCGCCGTGAGGCCACTTCCTGCATTGACAAGCGCAACACAAAGTGCAAGCAAGATCCAGCCCACGACGTCATTACCAACTCCGGCTGACAAGACGATGATACCAACGGGTGTTGAGAGCAGCTTGAGCTCTGTAAGAATACGGCAGAGAACTGGGAAGGCCTGATGACATGTCAGTAGAGCCCAAAAGAGGCATAATTCGCTTTGCTTACTGTGATAGCCATCGCAACACCGATGAAGAGCAGATATACACCAAAATCGATGTGAACAGTGTCTGGTTCGTCGGAGAATTCCTGATACAGACCCCAAGCGATGGCACAGCCAAGACCGAACGGTAGTGCCATGCCAGCCAGACCAACACTGACTGCTGACCTCCAGTTGCTGATCAAATATCGCATATCGACTTCGAGGCCGACCAGGAACAGGAACAGGACAAGTCCGAGGTTGGCGATGAGGTTCAGATTGGGAATTGATGCCGTCGGGAAGATCGCATCAGAAAAGCCAGGTATGCGACCCATCACCGAAGGGCCAAGTAGGATACCACCAATAACTTCAGCGATAACGCGAGGCTGGCGAATGCGTGAGAGGGGCCAATGAAGCAATCGGCAGAAACTGATGATGATGCTGGCCTAAGATGGCGCAAGACCTGTTAGAGCTGAAGTGCATGCCACAGGCAATCATCTGAGGATCTTTTACCTGGATGATAAACAAAATAATAGGGTTCTTCGAGTCGTAGACAGATGGATCTTCGCCTTCTAGGATACCGCCTTGAGGCCTTGCACGCAGTGTGCCAGTCGCGCTCGCAGCGCTCGAGGCGCTGACCACGCTGGTCACCACTTGAGTGACAGTCGACATTGCTGTAGTATGAAGAAGATTGGCCTCCCAGGCTGAATGTGCCGGCTTTCAGCCTTTGATCGTGCTCCCACGAATGCACCGCAGCCGAGAGGTATATATACTGGGGACCAGACAGCGAGTATGTATACGGAACGTCGTGTGAAAAGATGCTCACGACATCCAAGACTGCCCAGAGGCGTGCCAGTCTAACACGCGCACACGGCTGGCGGCGGGGAGGCTGAGGGCGAGCAGAAAGTGTGGGATTGTACCCTGCGTCTGATGACCCGGCGCCAGCAGAACGCCAGCAAAGAACGACCCCATGGGCGCGAGCACGGGTGCTGTGGTCGTGGGAGGTCTAGATCTCGGCATTCCAGTGGCGTTGGCTGGATGATGACAATGGAGATCTCTTCCTATTGGTAGTGCAAGAATGCCTTTCACCGTGTCTTGCTTTCTTCGTTATCGCAAGTGTCAATCTGACATGCCATCAATTATGACATGTCAGTGCAGCTTTGCCTCGACACCGTCAAAGTCTGTCAAGGTCGGATGGCGTTAGGGTTGAAGGAGCTGAAGCAGCTGTCAATCTTGGCGTTTGCGTGGTTTATGAAGCCAAATACAACGCCCTTGAAGGGCACATGATGTTCGCTGACTATTGCACCACCACACTCCTATTGTTTTGCCATGTGCCTCGCATCACATGTTCAACCGCACTGTCATGATCCATACGCCTTGCATGCAGCTAGAGGTCATGGGTGTACACCGCTGTTGCTGCTGCTCTAATTTTGTCGACTCATGCTGCCTGTGCTGCTGTGCCGCCGCACGCCATAGACGCTGGCCTGTATTCAACCGTATCTGCATACCACCTCTTTACAATAAGGTCTAACGATACTGTTTCGTTTGACTACGGAATTGCTGGTTGAGCCATTGCCACAGCGTTACCAATCCCAGCTCGAGGGAATATCCAGCACCCTTACGTTCAATATGTGTTCGGAAATTCTGGTTCCGGGTCGTCACTTCGAGGACCATCTCATGCCATTCACCGACATGACCGTCGGTTTTTACTACATAAAACTGGAAATTTTCCCTCACTCCATCGATCACGCAGCTGATCAACGGGGATATGGTCTAGTGGTATGACATCTTCTTAGCATCGAGCTTCATCGCTCTTGTTGAGTGGAGAAGGTTCTGGGTTCGATTCCCAGTTTCTCCATCATTCTCATCGTCCAGATGAGTTGATCTTTTGCTTTTGGTGGACAGAGATCGACTCCTGCCCGCGGCGCTCTCAACTAGTTCACAAACGAGAACCTTTGCACGAAAGGGTTGAGAAAGTACAGCTGTGGCACTTTGATAGAAGATGGTTACGTAAGACGACCATCGTATCCCTCCGTCGCTCTGTGGACTTCTTGTTCGGACGACACTTTTGCTCTTTCCAAGCTGTAGCCGCTTAGTTTTCCCTTTGCTCTTGCAGATCGATCGGTTCAATTAAGAATTAGACATCACTTATAACAGAGCCAGCTTGCCTTTCTCGACGAAGATGTAGTGATCGGGGGACTGAAATCTTACTCGTCATATGGCTCGGTTCCAGAGGGCAAATCACAGACAATCTTTTGAACGCGTTACTGGCCGGCATTGCGGCTCCTGCGTCATCATGAACATCTGCCAATTGGCCAAGAAGGTCTACCATATGTCTCTGGGATGGTGCAGATACGTATTTGTGCACCATGGTGGTGAGGGTTCAACGCCGAAAACAACAGCCCAATCCGCGGCAACACAGCACTCTTGCAGACTCCCTTGAAAAGTGATTCGTAGCGCGTTGACATCACACAGCTATGGCAGTCCACATCAGTTTGTCAGCAGTCCGCATAGCCCTAGCACACCAGGCGCATGCGGTCGTCGAATGTGGTTAAGCTCGACCTTGGTAGCCGTTGCCGTTGCCCCACTTACAGACATGATATAACACACTGGAACGCCAGACATAGTTGAGCTGCGAAGCATCAGGACCATTGACGATCGTCCACAGGTAGTGTTGATATCGGATATCACTACAGCTGACGATAGCACACCATAACGCAAGATGGACCTTGGCGGGAAGAATGTAGTTTTGGTGAGAGCTTTCCTGGGAGGCCATTGTGAAAAAGTACGAGTTGAGACTGACTCGTCATATCCTACACAGACTGGCGCCTCAATGGGTATCGGCGAAGCGATCGCAGAATCACCTTATCGAGAGGGTGCGAATGTCGCCTTGCTTTCAAGGTCAGAGGCAAGTTCCAAGTGGAGGCCCAGTATTTATACGACGACAACACTAACCAGCTGCGGCAGGACAAACTGGCCGCAATCGCAAAAAGATTGAATGATCAAGCTACCGGCGGACGATGTGTGTACCGGACAGCGGATGTGAGCGACTATGGCTCAATTGACAA
The DNA here is from genome assembly GCA_023634325.1 of Cladosporium cucumerinum. Classification (NCBI taxonomy): domain Eukaryota; kingdom Fungi; phylum Ascomycota; class Dothideomycetes; order Cladosporiales; family Cladosporiaceae; genus Cladosporium; species Cladosporium cucumerinum. The sequence continues at coordinate 1,693,494 of JALDQA010000002.1, forward strand.
AGCGATCGAGTCCATCGTCGACGAATTCGGCAAAATTGACATTCTCATCAACAACGTATGTATTGGATATCCTGTACTGATCCCCTCACGCTTGAGAATTGAACTAATGATTACAGGCTGGATTAGCACTAGGTGCGCCTGCTGCATTCCCTGACCTCGGCATCAACGACATCCTCGCAATGAACAGCACAAACGTAAACGGCATGATGCTCGCGACATACTCGACTTTGAATCGTGCCATGAGGAAAGCCTCGGGCGGCGGAGGCACGATCCTAAACATAACTTCAGTAACAGCTCTCGAGGTTCCACCTTTCGCAGGAGAATCTGTCTACCACGCGAACAAGGCCGCTCAGGAGGCTTTCACCAATGCGCTTCGGAACGAACTTGTGGGCACGAACATTCGTGTTCTAGCGCTAAGGTGAGCAACTTGAGGCAACACTTGAGACACTGGGCTGACTTGAACCCTTCGCTCTGTAGGCCTGGCTGCGTAGCAACAAACTTCCATTCGCTGAGAGTCAACCACGATAAGGAGAAATACGACAAGTTCTTTGAGGGCTACACGTGAGTGCCCCACTTGATCTATGATATCAGAGTCTAGCTAACAGTCTCGTCAGTCCTCTAGAATCCAAAGACATTGCTGATGCCGCAATCTATATGTTGAAGCAACCACTTCATCTATCGGTCAAGGCGATGGACGTGGTGCCGACAGGTAAGAGACCTTGCGAATGCTCAAGCTTATAGCCACTAACAAACACCACAGCCCAGCGTAGTCTGACAACGTTCGACCGTCAGTGGGACGAGCGCAATGGAGCTTGAGAGTGTTATGGACAGCCGGAAAAGTTGTTCAAGACTGACTAACTCATGCCGAGATACACTTTGGCTGACCGAGTTTAACGCTCCACTCCAGAGCATGTGGCGACAGTCTACTCAAGTTAACGCTACTGCTGACGGATACGCAAAGTCCATAGCGATATGACACAGGACAATGAACGTTTGATAATCGCATCCATGAATCTGCGGCTCGCTTCGTGAGTTCACGTCATTAATGGTACGACTCCTGGATGCCGCTGTCCTCACTTCACTAACATGGCCTTCTGACCGCGGAGGCACGTGCTAAGCTGTTAAGCCGAGCGGTGTAAATTACCAAGGACTTCTCATGGACTTCGGCACCTGACCCACCACGATGAGTACTTACAAGGCCCTTCATAAATTATGAAGAATAGCTGCTAAACTGCTCACCTGCTTTGGATCTACCTTATGGCACATTTGTGCGACACCTAATCTCTCAAGATGGCTCAGCGTCAAGTCGCGCCGATTACCAGCATCACTCGGTGTCGTCCACTCACACGAAGACATATCAGAGCTAGCATCAAACGCCTCAGCACCCTACAGCTTACAACCAATGATCCTCCCAGCCTTCTCGGTCTGCCGAGGGAGCCGCGCGACGAAATCTTCTGGCTAGCGGTGCAAGATGAAGCAGACCTAGGGAGGGATTCTGAGCTCGTCTCTGGACCAAATTCAACCATAACACCTCTCACCCAAGTCTCCCGTAACGTCCGCACCGAGGCGGCAAACATTTACTGGTCTCGAACAAAGTTTCACTACAGTACACACAACTTGGCCACAGACGACACCCACAGGAACGATTGCGGCCGTTGCAGATTGGGATCATGGCTCAGCACTTGGGGCATACTTGCCGTACCACACGTTCGTCTACTGAAAATCAAGTTGTCTTTCCAACCGGGTGCTCTCGACATGCAGCTCAGCAAGTACGCCAGACCTTCCATCATCGTATGGACCGGCAACGGCTTCGGGGCAGAGGAAAGTCTGAAAACATTCGTCACACCTGTGTTGTTCCCAGACGGACGCTCGACAATGGCTCCCGAGGCGTTGGAGAAGATGTGCGGAGTCCTCCATGAGGTCGGCCGCATTATCTCCAACACAGAAGGCTACTTTCTCGAGAAGGGCTGCGTAGATCGCGCGGAGCGAATGGAGCAGAAGAGGGCGGAAGTGGCCGAGTTACTGAGCTTAGACAGGTGAGGAGCTAAGGCTATGTATCACATGAGATGAGAAACTGATCACAGATCTTAGGCTCGGTTAACAAGACGAGTGCAGTCAGTTGGAAGGACGGTCTACCTGTATTTCTAGTTGACTTACCGGGCGCGATGCCTAGCAATCAATCCTGAGAGCCTCTGAACATGCGGCGGATGATTCTGAGGATGATCAGGCTGGAGTAGGATGCTGACCCAGTCAGAGGTAGATGAGCTTAGCACAAAACTGTATGACATGAAATTATGGCGTAGAAGCACGTCCACGTACATACACGGGCTGCTTATGATAGCCTGATGGCGTAAGTCCTGGCACGTTGCTCGGAGAAGGAATGCTTTGACCGAGATCTCTAGAAGATCGAATGACCAGGTATGTAAACGCAATCTGCAAAGAGTAGAGGAAGCCCTGACTGACATGTGCACCAGTGTGTCTGCTCTTAACGGTGTCATCCTGGAAGTGTGACATCTTGACATGAGACTCAGCGATATTGAGCTGCGACGAGCCTTGGATGGAATAGCTACAAGCGAGGTTATGTTGGTCTGAGGTCCAGTTATCAATATTACTGGATGCTCAAGCACAAAAGTAATGTGTTATCTAAATTTCTCTTCTGTCGAAGCTTCCAAGTCGCATGAGCAGCAAAGCAGCGTTCGCAACGAAAATCAAAGATGCAAGGACGAGAGTTGCAGCTTGCACTATACCAAGTCACAGGCTTAGACCGGAGGACGTACAGCGTACCAGGTACCTCTGCAATCGCCATCTAGTAGTAGCTACCTTATTAATCTCGATTTTTAAGATCCGCAGACGGGTCAGGCCAAGGCAAACACAGTTTCACGCCAGGTCCACACTAGTCCGTTGATCGACAGTCCTCAGCAAGGGGATTTGTAAAGCGTATTCGCAACTTGCAGTGCCGGCAAAGGTGGTCAGGCGGGCTTCGTGCAGCCGAGACACAATGCGTTGTTCGCAGCCTGATGGTGGCAACCACTATAGACAGCAGCTGTTCCATGCATATTCTTTTTTTTTCTATACAGGTGAGTTCCACGAAGTTTTAGCATTTTCATAGCTTGGTCGCAGTGATGTAAGAGGCAAAACAAAAACAAAAAAACTGGGCGCGTACCCATGAGGCTCTGCTCTCGAAAACCACTTGCCTAGCGTGCGGATGCGGAGAGACCCCAGAAAAAGCGTTGAGGGACAAACATCGAATTAGCAGCTTCGCAGCGCCCGGCCATGCGACGAGGGATTGTTGGCGACGCGGCACCGATGTCATGGTGCGTTAGGCCAGGCGCGTCTGCCCTCACACCCTCTCTTTCTTAGGCGATGATATCCTGTGAGAAGAGGGCGATTGTGAGAAGTGAAGGATGGAATGTCGTTTGACTCGTTTCTGATGCGATGCGGATCGGTGATGCTGAGTAGCTAGCGTCGATGTATCGTGTGGATTAGAGAGAGCTAGGCTTGTAAATCCTGGGGTGTGGATGTGGATGGAGGGGCATATCAGCAGCGGCAGCATGTGGCAGCTTACAGCTCCCTCTGCCTTTTCCGGTAGAGTACCGTTTGACAGCCGCCCGGGACATCGATGATATATGCCAGATGCATGCCAGACGTTGTGTGACGCAGGAGGGTTTGGCTGTTGTTGTAAGGGAATATCTAGATACATTGCCACTTGGCAGCTATCCAACACACTACTACACAGATACCTGTCTCGCGTGTCAAGGCGAAAGCTGACGGCCAGCTCCACGGTTGGCGCAGCAGCAACGAGGTACGTGTGGAGCGGTACCGTAGGCCAGATGCGCCGGTGCTCGGGTGTTGGATCCGAGTGAAACTCAATGCGGCGTCTAGGTGCGACGATTGGGACGCAGTCATGGCTGTGTTGGTGCTGTTGCGTGGGCGAGGACAGGGTGCCTGCCTTCTTACACATTGAAACACTCGCTTATGTGCCGAGTGTCATGTTTGAGGAGAAGTGCAAGAGGCAAAGCGATGGGCATGCACAGATGAAGATGGTCTCGAGGTAGTCTCTCGGTAGGCTGGAAGAAGAAGAAGAAGAAGAGTACCTCCGTGGTGGACGGGAAGATGCGATGCTCAAGGCGTTTGGCGCAATGCGGGGAACCTGGCTGATTGCCATGCCATGGTCGGGCGCAGGGTGCCTTCCCTTCCGCACGACATGGCTGCAGCGCTAATGGCCGCCGACCTTATCGTCGCCGCCGCCGCAATAATAATAATAATAATACACCTAGGTGGCCCTCGACCCAGACCACACTCCTCTCCATACTCCTCCGTCTCATTGTCCACTATATACACCACGCGTGATTATTTGGACCCCTCCCGTCTGCATCATCATCATCATCATCATCACCCTCCCGCCGCGTCATGTAAACACGCCCACATCTACCATCCGCATTCCACGAGTCTCAGCTGCCCGCCACTGCTGCTGCGTCCCACTCCACCTCGATCGTCAACTGATAACGAGCCCTCTGCCCTCGCGACCTCGTGCATCTCCTCCAGCCAACGATCATTCACGTGCATCCTCTCCACAAATCCATCTCGCAGCCAATTGATCTCGCGGCGAACATCAGCATCAACATCTCCAGTCCCCACCCGCGTCTCCACTCGTCGCCCATACCCATCTAATGGCGACCATTCTCGCCCGTCCCGCACCACTGCCCGGTCGAAACACCCCTCCGCCTGGCCATCTGAACATCAACACATCACAGCGAGGCACCCTTCCCGCCGTTCCAAACAAACACATCCCATACTGCTCGCCAGGCCCTCAGCCGACGCCACGCCAGCTTGATACCCCACCAGCTTCCCCACCAACCTCCACACAGCTCCTCGAGACCACCTCACTCTTGCACCCGCCTGCGGCATACAAGAAACTGAGCAAAGAGCCAGTCTTGTATAACATCTCCGCCGCGGCACTGGTACAGGCTCTCGATCACATCGCCACCCAACCGCTCCCATCGACGAAGCAGGTCTTCCCATGGCTGCACGGACTACACGCAGACAACCAATTGCAACTTGCATTCTTTATTGCGCGCAAGAAGTCGCTCCGACGCACTCCCAAATGCATTCGTGGCATAACTGTCGTCAAAGCTGGTGGCGACCTGACCCATAGCAAGCTGAAGGGTGCGGTGGCGCCAGACGAAATCCTCCAATGCCAGATTGGCGAGATGGAGAACGACGAAGGTGACTTTCTGCAGATCGATCCTCGGGAAGGATTTAGTGTAAGAAATTTCCAGATCCAGGCGTGTAAGATGGCGACTGTAAGTGATATTGTGGTTTACGGCGATGATAAAACGCCGAGAAGAGAGGTGGAGGCGCTAGCCAAAAGAATCTCAAGAGCGCAGGCGCTTTGGCAGAAAAAGATTGGAGGCCCCCATGAGCAGGGTGAAAGACCTTTCAACACATTTGTTGTTGCCGGTAAGTGGCCAGAGATCGCAAACGTTTGGACCCGTCTCTAACAATGAGCAGATCCATACACAAACATCGAAACCGATTATCCAGAAATCGTGGCGCTGGACTCCGAAGGCTGCATGACAGGAAAAGTCATGGACTTCTTCCACTGGGAGCGTTTGGAAATGTGCTCCATGACCAAGCCCTCACAAATCTCGCACAACATCTGGATGGGACCCACGCCGGATCCCAACTTGCAGCACTTCGCAGATCTTCGTGGCGAGAACGAGCCAGAATTCGACGTGATGATCGAAGCGAGCGACTTGGCCCAGATTCCCGATGCGAAAGCGTTCAAGCTTCTAGATGATATTCTTGACGGCAAAATTCGGTCCGATCTTACTGACCTTGCAATCCCACAACTTGAATTTCCCGGCTCTGGTGCGATCATGCCTCCAACGTGGTCCCACTCGGAAGTCGATGGCTTAGTAGAGATCTGCGAATGGATGTATCGACAGGCCCATGGCAAATATGACGACCGAGCTCGACGAGACAGTAAGCTGTCGCTCGATGATGACGGTGACAGCGATATGCACGACGGCAGCTCGTCTGGACGTAAGATCCTGATTCACTGCACAGATGGCTATACAGAGTCGTCATTGCTGGCACTTGCATATTATATGTATGCCGAGTACGTGCCTGTGCACGATGCATGGCTCCAGCTGCACAAAGACAAGAAGCGCAACTTCTTCGCTTACGGCTCCGATGTCGCTTTGCTACGAGCGATTCAGCCTAGGTTGCTGCAATGCTCGCCTAAGCACAACGGAGACATCAAATCGCTGTGTCCATCTTCGCCACTCTGGCTGGAGAAGATGGATGGTAGTCTGCCAAGCCGCGTTCTGCCGTACATGTACCTAGGCAATCTAGGTCACGCCGACAACCCGGAGATGCTGCGTGAGATGGGAATCGGACAGATACTGAGTGTCGGTGAGCCTATCAGCTGGGATGCAGACATCATGTCGTGGCCGCGGGAAAATCTGCTGTACGTCGACAAGGTACAGGACAACGGTGTTGATCCGTTGACTGAGGATTTTGGTCGATGCCTAGAATTCATTGGTGAGTGTTCTATATTCTGCACAAATTTGCAATGTAGGCTAACCATCATCTCTGTTAGAGCGTGGTCGCCGCAATGGTACCGCAACACTGGTACACTGTCGCGTAGGCGTCTCCCGCTCTGCAACAATCTGTATCGCCGAAGTGATGAACGAGCTTGGCTTGACCTTCCCGCGCGCTTACTGCTTCGTTCGTGCGCGCAGACTGAATGTCATCATTCAGCCTCACCTAAGATTCTCGTAAGTGAAGCTAGCCTTGGCGCTTCTTGAGTGAAAGTGAATGCTAATTCACCGCCTCTACAGCTACGAACTCCTCAAATGGGAAGAATTCCAATGCCAGCGTCGTGGCCGACCTCTCCGCCGCGAAATGGAGTGGGCGACGATTGCGCGCGAAATCGCTGCGATGAACAAGCCTTACTCGAGACAGAGTTGAGAGGCGCCGCACGATGCGGTAGTTGTACTTGGCATGGTCTCTGAACAACAAGACCATGTCAGACGCTGTTGATGTGAAACGATCTACGACCGAGAACCTCGAGGACAGGCGCCTCTGACGGCTTCTTTTCCTCTTTCTGTCTTGTTCTACTTCATGAACTGGCGTTTCGGCTTCTGGAAGGATATTGTATCGGGATACGAGGGATTTTTCTTGGCCTCCATTCATCCCCATGGGCACCTTTTCTTGCAAGGCATGACGTCTGACGAATTCAATGACGGATGGACTCATGGGTCGCAAAAGAGAGGAAAGCAGTTGCCGGGAAAAGGCGGGACTAACGGTGACGGCTTTTGGGCTCTGGGATTCGATGGAAGTGCATGACAGTCTTGCTTTTTGTTCTTTGTTGTTTTTTTTGCTCGGCATGACAGTACCTACTTTGCTCCTTTTCTTTTAATTATAAAGGTACTTTGGGGACAACCACAAGTTTGAATTGACAATCCGTTGAGAGCTTTGTGATCTTCTGTCCTTTTTTCCTTTGGATCTGTGCCGTTGGAAAAAAGTGAGAAGTGATTGTATTTGGCTTGCATTCGAGTGTAGTATGCTAGAGTGGCATTATTCGTGGTGCGTGTGTGTGGCGTGGCACTCGCAAACCTGCACTTTCTTTCTTTTTCCGGATCGGACGTTCATTCACCGAGCGCTTGATTTAAACTTTGCCCTGCGCACGCCTTGCTTCTCACGTGGGGCCCCTGCGGCTTCGGTTATCGCAGGCCATTTAGGTTATCACGGTTATCTCATCGGCGGCCGCGGCTCTGGGTGTTTCGCGGTTGATGGAGGATAGTGGAGATGTTGCCCATGACATAAGGCGCGAAAGGGCGTAGTATGAATTGGTTATCTCGAGCTGGAGAAATTGATTGAGTAATCGGTATTGCGCGTGACTGTTGCGTTCTTGCGTCGTGTTCTTTTCTATATATCTACATATCTATATATATATATATATAGATATGTAGATATATAGAAAAGAATTACGACTATACCTCATACATCCGGCGCAATCAAGTGTCCTCACACGAATACAAACCCTCCGAACGAAGGAACGAAGCTACCTTATCACTCTCTTGCGTCTTCATGCTTATATACACGACCATGCCTTCCGCTTCATCGCCCCTCCGTGTTGCGATCCTGGAGTGCGATACGCCTATTGGCAGGACGAAAGAGAAGTACGGCGGTTACGGGAACTTGTTCAAAGAGCTGCTGCACAAAGGCGTGGACGAGGTGCGCGAGAAGGACAGCGTCGAGGTCCCGGAGTTGGACGTACGCAAGTACGATGTGGTCAATGATGAGCTATACCCGGGTCTTGAAGACGTGGACGCTGTGCTGCTTAGTGGAAGTCGTGAGTTTCTGCAACTCTTTGTTGATTGATGGGAGGGAGAGAGCGGGCTAATGCGATGATTAAATTCAGGACACAACTCTTTCGACAACGAGGTCTGGATCGTAAAGCTAGTGGAGTTTGTAAAGAAGGTGCTTGCGCAGGATCGCGTACGGTTGATCGGCGTGTGCTTTGGACATCAGATTATCGGGCGCGCGCTGGAGCAGAAGGTTGGGAGGAGCGATCGCGGGTGGGAAGTCAGTGTTACGCCTATGCAGTTGACGGCGAAGGGCAAGGAGTTGTTTGGGGTGGAAGAGCTGGTAAGTGGTCGATATCCGTGCACTCGTTGTACGCCAAATCATCTCGACCACGCCCACTGACATGCCAATCTCAACAGGCCATCCACCAAATGCACCAAGACGTCGTCTACACCTGGCCGCCCTCCGTCGAGCGCCTTGGCCATTCACCGCGCTGCGATGTGCAAGGCATGTATGAGAAGAAGCGCTTGATCACGGTGCAAGGACATCCAGAGTTCAGCGGAGATATTGTGTCTGAGGTGCTCGACAATAGGCACGACAGGGGTATTTTCGACGACAGCCTGTATAAGGATGGTATGGAGAGGGTGAGGAAGCATCATGACGGTGTTGCTGTGTCGGCTGCTTTCATTCGGTTTATGCTGGAGCAATGATGGGATGAGATGGGAGCGGTTGGGTACCTTCGAAGATGTTGATACCATCTGATCTGCTGAATGACCCCCCCACTCCAAACAAATAGAAAGCCTATATATCAATTCTCCAAATTTTATGGACAAGGCAAAATGCAGGCGGGTTCGTAGTAAAGATAGTGCGGTATCAGAGTGAGATTATTGTCTTCGCCCTGAAAGACCAGACCAATCGTGTTCGAATGTTCCACTCCAAGGTTGGGGCTGGCCACGCAAGCTTGAATGTTGATCCCGCGCTGTAACTCTATTGCACCACCCTCGCCATTCGTTCTTCTCCCCTCTTCACCCTTGCATCGCAAACATCTACGACCTGCTCAACAAGCATGCGCTGCTCGCCGCGCCCCAATCCACTACAATCAGTATAGGAGGATCCTCTCAACAGCTCTGGATCTTCGACAATGGGCAAGCACAGCTACGGCGTAATCCTCGACGCTGGTTCGTCGGGTACTCGCGTCTACATCTACAGATGGAAGACTGCCGAAAATGCGCGCGCCTCAGCCTCCGCCGCAGAACTCCAGCGCCTACCCGAGATCAAGACCAAGAAGAAATGGCGCAAGAAGGTCCACCCTGGTGTGTCGACATTCGGCGAGAAGCCCGAGGAAGTAGGTCCTGAACACCTGGCCGAGCTGGTCGACTTTGCACTGGAGATTGTGCCGCCGGAAGAGGTGGAGAACACGCCGATATTCTTGCTGGCGACGGCTGGTATGCGCTTATTGCCGGAACATCAGAGAGCGGCAGTGTTGGACAACATTTGTGGATATTTTCGGGAAAACACTCGGTTTCAGCTGCCGGATTGTGGGCTACATGTGCAGGTCATCCCTGGAGAGACTGAAGGATTGTACGGCTGGATTGCTGCAAACTATTTGCTGGGAGGATTCGATGCGCCGGAGGACCATGCGCATGGCAATGGACACCACACGTATGGCTTCCTGGACATGGGCGGCGCATCTGCGCAGATCGCTTTCGCGCCGAATGCGACCGAGTCAGAGAAGCATGCAGAGGATCTGACGCTGTTGCGCTTGCGGAAAGTGAACGGCGAGAATCTGGAGCACAAGGTGTTTGTAACAACATGGCTGGGCTTTGGCGCGAACGAGGCGAGGAGGCGATATGTTGAAGGTCTACTGGAATCGTACCCGGATAGCAAGGAATTACCGGATCCATGTCTGCCTGTGGGTCTATTGGTAACAACTTCTGGAGAAGAGCTGTACTCCGATTCACCTGCACTCACTGGAAAGGAGCCACATCTGACTGGAACTGGCCAGTTCGCAGAATGCCTCAAGCGGACGTACCCTCTTCTGGAGAAAGACGTGCCTTGCGAGGACGAACCCTGTCTATTGAATGGCATACACACGCCTGCGATCGATTTCAAAGTCAACCACTTTGTCGGAGTCTCCGAGTACTGGCATACAACACATGAGATCTTCGCAATGGCGCATAAGGATAAAGCATATGATTTCCAGACATATCAAAAGCAAGTGACAGAGTTTTGCTCGCGCGACTGGGACGACATAGGGGACGATATTATGGACGAGAAGTGGGGCAAGAAGGTGGACGAGAAGACAGTGGAAGAAGTGTGTTTCAAAGCAAGCTGGCTGATCAATATGCTACACGACGGTATCGGCGTGCCTCGTGTTGGACTGGAGACTGGCAAGGAAATCTCAGATGGTTCCTCGAATACTACCCACTCAATCTTCGACGGCGCAAAGGATCGTGGCTTCCTCGACCCTTTCCAGGCCATCGATAAAGTCGACGGAACTGAAGTAAGCTGGACGCTAGGCAAGATGGTTTTGTACGCCTCTTCGCAAATGCCACCAGCCGAGGAAAAGGCATTCGCAGTAGGCTTTGGAAGCAACACCCCCGGTCTCGATCTCCCTGCCGATTTCCAATATCCTTCCAGCAAGCTACCCATACTCGGTAACGACACTTCCGCAGACGACGTGTCTTCGCAAGACTGGCATGATCGCCTCTTGAACAGCTCCTACTCACGCCGTGCCCCTGGCATACTCATCCTCCTTGTCATCCTGGCTCTCGCTGCTTATCTCCTCTGCGGTCGCGACCGCCGCGCATCTCTAGCCTCGAAGTTCCTCGGCCGCAGTTCCGGAAGCAAGAGGCCCAAACCAGGCTTCTCCCTCAGCAACAAGCTCTTCGGCACCTCCTCCGGCCCATCCTATGAGCGTGTCCTCGAAGCCGGCGCCGACGACTCGGACGATGAAGGCTTCGAACTGCGCGCCATGTCTGATGATGCCAACCGCCCATCAGACACCATCGACCCGCCTCGCACCGGCCGCACATCTGGCTGGGCGACCCCGGCGAATCGAAGTCTTTCGCCAGATTTCTCTCGCGGAAGTCCGAAGCACAAATCTTACTTCGACGGCCCGGGGGCTGCTGCTGGCTCCGTTTCGAATGGACTCGGGATCACCGCTTTTGAGCGTGGAGGCCTGGTGGTGCGGACGGAGAGTAAGGAGAAGCTACATACTACTGGTGGAGGCAGCGCGAGCCGCAGTCGAACACCAGGGAGTGCGAGGACGCCGGTGCCTACGCCTTTGAAGCCGGGGGTATACTGGTAGGATGCCAACATTTTGTATTCTTGTGTTTTTGGATTGAGGGCAAGCGAAGGCGCTGGTGGAGTTTCCCTTTTTTGGTGCATTGTGATTTGAGAAAATAGATTCACCATTTCTGTGCTCTTGCTGTACGAACAATACATGTATTCCGTACAAGCTACAATAACACACGTGAACGCACTGAAGACGACTGTTCGAAGTACAAAAATCCTCACTACGCTTTTTCTTTCTGCCACGTAGAATTATAGAGGGGGATCTCGGTGTTTCAAGATGTACACGCTTGCTTCATTTTATTTATGGTTTCCATGTGTACAGATGCTTTCCACCAAGGAAAACCCCCTCTTCTCTCCCACACTCTCCCTTCCTCTCCACACAAATAAAAAAGAACAAGTTTACATCCCCGGGATATCATCATAATGCTGAAAGGTATGAACAACAACAAAACCAGCAATGGAAACAGAACGAGGCGAGTCTATATATAAAGAAGCATTGGGTGGGATAATGCATTTTCCCAAGCTCGAGGTTGCAGATGGCGTGCAATTTAATGATGCACTTAGAGCGCGAAAAGAGCCATGCCAACAAGACCAACAACAGCGGCGCCGTTAGCGATCATGATTTTGCCAGCCGCGCTGTCGGCGGTTGAGCTCGCGGAGCTGGAGCTCTCAGTCTGCGATGGGGTAGACGAGGCGTCAGAGTCGGAAGCGTTGCTGCTGGCGCTGGGAGTGCTAGAGGGCTCGCCGGTGGTGAGGGGCTTCCTATCGCTGCCGTCCGCCGGAGAGATTTCCAGACCGCTAATTTTGCCTCCGCTGGTAGCGTAGACGGGGAGGTCGACGCTGGTCTTGGTGACGGGGACGATGGCGCCCTTGGGCGCGTTGGAGACGCCGGAGGAGATCAGGTCTTCGACACCGTCGGGGACGGAGGGCAGGTCGAAGTCCTTGCTGATGCCGTTGTCGCCGATCAGGTCGGCGTTGCACTTGGGTGCCTTGAGGTTGGTTGCGGTGGTGTTGTGGTTCTCGATCAGGGTCATGTTCAGCTCGCCGTATTTCTCGGCCAGAGCGTCGTAGTCGCCGCGAAGGTGCACGGTGCCGTTGGGGTAGGCGTCGACGATGCCGTAGTTGTTTTCTTCCTGGGTCCACTCGAAGATCAAACCGCCGGACATGACGGTCATCTTCTCGCCGTAGAGGACGGGCACTTCGTCGAAGGTACGGGGCTGGACTTCATTGCAGCCGTACTCGGAGAAGAAGACGGGGATGGTGCTGTTGCTGAACATCTCGACGAGCTTGTCGTAGCCAGAGGTCTGGAAAGTGGCGTCGGAGCCGCACCAGGAGTAGGAGTTCAGACCGAGGAAGTCGGAGCGCGAAAGATCCTCGTTACCCTTGTTTGAGTTGTCGCATGAGAGGTAGGCCCAGGTATCTTCCAGGATCGTGCGCACGTCAGCGGCAGAGTAGCCGACGGGGATGGTGCGGTTGGCGTGTTTGGCAATGTAGGACTTCATCTCACGAGTGAGAGCGCGGATGTAGGGAGGGTTCTTCTCGCCAGTGTCGATAGCATCCATGATCTCGTTGCCAGAGAAGAAGGCCAAAGTGTTGGGGTAGTCCTTGAAGGCTTCGATCATGGTGAAGACGTGCTCGAGGTACGCCTTGGTGTAAGTCGAGCCAGGGTTGGAGCGGTCGATGTGCTGTCCTTCGTTGGGAGAGTTGACGTCGAGAACGACATAGATGCCGACCGAGTTGAAGATGGACATGCACTCATCGTGGTTTAGGGTAGGGTTGAGGTTGTACGAACGGATGGTGTTAACACCGATATTCTGTGGATTTGGTGTCAACTATGCGCTCTTTCCAACTGAATTGCGACTGCACATACCTGCATCAATGCGGCATCGCGAAGACAGCGGGTGGCGTTGGTAAGAGGATCGCCAATGCTGAAGTCAGCACCCTGGCCTCCTTCCTGGTAGTCGACACCGAGGACCATGAAGCGCTTGTTGGTGACCGAGTCAATGAAGTCCTGGCCTTGGACAACAATCGGGTTGGAAGCAGCGACAGATGACGCGAGCGCGCCGAGAGTGGCGAGGTTGCTTGTGAACTGGGTCTGAGGTTAGCTGTACAGCGCGGTTGAACGGCTTGTGAGATGTAGCACTTGCCGACTTCATCTTGAATCGTGCGCTGAGAATTGGTAATTAGGTAGAGATGTTGTTCGCGCGTGAGCGATATAATTTTGTAGCGAATGTGGCGAGCGACCTTTGGTCTGCTCTGGTGAATAACGAGTGACGTTCACAGCACAGCTGGAAGTAGGACGGGAAGAAGAGAAGTCGAGTACCACGCACGACTGGGCGAGAGAGAGGAACAGGCGCCACTCGGAGAGGAAGAGTTGGTATGTGAGCTCACTGAGGTCAACAGTCGAGGGTAGTGGCAGTCCGTTTGCTGATGAGCTCCACTATCTATGGGCTAGTCGCGGGAACGAAGCTGGCGCCGCGGACGCAACACAGTCGGACCAACGCCTCCTCCAGCGACTCAGCGATACAGAGGCGCATATATTGGGCCACAATCTACAGAGCAAACGCCCAGCACTGCGTATCCGAGACGAACCCTTACGCTGCTCGCTTCTTGGTCGGTCGCTTGAAAGGAAATTAAGCTCTGCGTTTCACCAACGGGAAATTGCCGTGATGCAATCGCAGGAGCTGCCGGCGCTCGTGCGTGCACGTCTCTTCGTTTGACGGTTTGCCCACTTCCGCACCGCTGATTCAGGTGCCTTGGAGATCTGTCGCTGCGCAGAATTAGGTGCTATGATAATAATATTGTAGTCCATAACATAAGAGAAGATGTTGCTCTCCTCACATTTGACCGAGCTCCAAATGCACTACGCCAACCTACGAGGAACAGATACGACAATACGGTTCGGAGCTCGCGCCACTTCCTTGTTATCTGCACTACTTACAGTAATGCCAAGATTGCGCCGGCAGCCATCGACGTACCGAGATTTGGTCGAGCACAAGTTTCGGCTTCCACAGCCGTCAGCACGCCTGACTTGGTACAACTCACTGTGCTCGAGACCATGGAAAGTGCGATGTTCATGGACCTGTCTGTCGCTGTCACGCCAGCACAAGCGCAACCGCAAACATAAACACCCTCGACGACTGGACCCGGAGAATGAATCCGGTATCTATGCGTGTGACATGCGGCTTCACGGCTCCACCATGGTTATAAGCGAGTGAATGCAAGATCTTGACGTGATGCAGGGAAGTCAAATCCAGATATGGAGAATGTGCATGGATTGCGCTTGTTCCCTCTTCTGACCCTCAATGTCAAACGCCTCGGTATTTGGTATTACCGTCTCCGGTAGTGGTTGGTGGTATTTGTTTTGATTGTCAGGGTCAAGAGACTCAATCTAAAAAGTCAATGTGAGGCTGTGTGGAAAAGTTTCAACAGGTGAGTGGACGCTTCACGAAGAATTTGCATGTTTCCAACTAGCAAACACACGAGGTAAGATTGTGCTAGTACACGTACGTTGATTATATGGTATGGCAAAAGAATATGCAAAAGAACAATGCCTTCTATGAGAATCGAACTCATATCTGAGGATATCTACAGCTTTGCTGGAGTCATAAGTGAATATGAGACCTCTGTTCTAACCGTTAAACTAAGAGGGCGAATTCGAGCTGTTTCAAGCTTAATTCGTGGAGATAGGCACAGACGCATATCTCATATACCTTTGTAAAAACTCGAGCCTGAACGCACAAGCTGATAATTAAATCACTTCATCGAGTCATATCTGCGTCGTAGACATCAATTGCTAGAATTTACATGTCTGTGACCAGGAACACCTTGAAGTCTTTGTCTAGCACTGGATTCCGCCAAGTCTCACATGGACTTACATATAACTATCTCGATCTGCATACGATACGACACATGTGTTCCTCGTCCTTCTGTACGATGGAGGTGTAGCAAGTTGATACAACAGTAGCCTAGCGACAATGTCTGTGTGCACTTCTCTTCGTGTTGTAGTTGGCAAGTCTCGGTGTATACTGCATTCCTAGATGACTCTGTGCCCTATACCTAATGCCTAAATCCAAGTGCTTCGAGCTGTTGGCTTGCAAACATCGCAAAATTTGAGTATATTCCGGCCCACACATCAGTATCTGCGTCAATAGAGGCACAAAATATCTCATATGCCGGGATGAGTACGCTGCGTCAAT
This sequence comes from Cladosporium cucumerinum, assembly GCA_023634325.1. Taxonomy (NCBI): domain Eukaryota; kingdom Fungi; phylum Ascomycota; class Dothideomycetes; order Cladosporiales; family Cladosporiaceae; genus Cladosporium; species Cladosporium cucumerinum. Next base: position 1,709,306 of record JALDQA010000002.1, read on the forward strand.
TTTGAGCAAGTCTCCTTCCATTCGTGTCTGCTATAGCGAATCTTAACCAGTATACGCAAACCTAACCCTAACCCCAAGCTTTGTTCGACACATCACATGGATCGACTACAAAAGCTGCTTCTTATACGCACATTTACTCAACCATAGCCCCGTATAGCTACAGATATACACCCCAGCAATCGAATGACTTGCATGATCGGTGATCGATTATCACCCGAAAGCCCCTCTTGTGCATGTCCGACACTATCGATCGCGGGACATATCCCTGCGAGCTGCAATCGAACGAAACCACATACGCTGACTGTTTGATACTCCACCCATCATCGCATGCAAAGTGTACACCATCGACAGAATCTAAGAACAAGTTCCCCAAGAAACGCAGATAGTGCATCGTTGGACTGACCAGCCATCTCGAAACAGAAGAGTATTGTATCACTATGTATCGATAGAAATTCGATCTTAGTAATGCTGTTCGACCTTCAGCAGCTACAAAAGCGAGACTGCTAGCTGTACAGAAACGGATCAGTAGCTGCATGGAAATCGGCTTCCCTCTCAAGGCAGAGAGACCAAAAAGCAAAAAGAACAGCTGCTCAGATGAGCTTTGTGATAGGAATAGCCGAAGGTGGGGCTCGAACCCACGACCTTGAGGTTGATCTCTTTGCTGTTGTAAGAGCCACACGCTCTACCGATTGAGCTACCCCGGCAAGGGTGTTATTGATGTTGAGGGTGTGGTGGTGCCGATGTTGTAGACTCGCAGGGAGTGTGGGTCTTTTTTCACGATTTTTTCCGCTTCGGTCCGGCCTCTCGGTGCCGAAGAACGGGCCAGAAAAGCGGAGGTGGTCCGTGCGTTATCGATAAGGGACAGAGCTCAAGGTCGATTCAAGCTACCCCGGCAAGGGTGTTACTGTACATATTGATGGTGAGATGGTGGTGGTACTGATCATGTTTGGCAAGATGCAAGGGTGGGTCTTTTTCCTGATTTTTTGCCGCTTTGTTAGGGCTCAGGACGGCCGATAGTCGTCTGTGTTGAATCAACTTTGAGACCTGTTGCCCTTGAGAGAACATGCAACCATAGATACTATGAGCCTGGAACTAGTCGACATTCAAGGTGTCGAACCTCATGTTAGAGTTTGACTATACCAGAACGATCGAAGTAAATCCGAGCTAGACGGCAGCATTCTTCACACCAGAAGAATTCACAGACAAGTGCGTGCCTTCCCGATTTGGAAGAAAGCCGACTTCCGGGTCTTGACGATGCAACTCGGCGGTGACCAAAGCTACGTTCTCATAGCTGTCAATTATTTTACTGTAACTGCAACGATAAATACGAGAGTATGCAATTGGCGATATCTCCTACAGTACTAATATTTTATGTTCCGTTTGTTCCAGCATCTGCTACACCAACCTTGCGTGTTGTGCGCATTGTACGCGCACCTCTACCAGAGTATTTGATTCTCACGAAAACGAGCTCGCGTGTGCGTGCATATACGTGCATGACACTATCTGTACCGTCCCTCTCGTACCTTACCTTCCGCACAGCCCTCCGTGTTCAGGTTACGGCTCGGATGCGCAGGTTATAAGCTCAGCTACGCATCTTGGTAAGCTAAAAAAGCGGAGCATCACGTGCGAGCGCTAAGATAGTTAGCTCAATCTTGATCTCGAAGAGAGTTATACTGTTACGGGAGTCCTTAGGATGAAGTCTAAGGTCACGTGCAGGGCACAGCCTGTACCGCGCTTGGCAGCAGCCAGCGCAATATGTGCGACTCGTATGCTAGATAGCAGCGAGGAAGCAACGATCAGTCTTTGTACGAAAGCAGTGCTTGCTTTGGTGTTCACTACATTGCGAGATACCTCTTTTTAAATATACTACTTGGTATTCCCTTAACATATACACTTAAAGTCTATACTACTTTATATTCAGAAATTACTCTAATTTATTTAAGTATTCGATTCTGCTAACCTATTTTATAACTAGATGATATATTAATCTTTACGCTTTTAGGGTTTTAAGAGAATATTCTAATTAAATCTTACTAAAACGACCCTCTACTGCTACTACCTATTATAGATAATAATACTATCTATTACTTCTAATACTATTCTACCTTATCTCGTTAGAAATATAGAGAAATACTACTAGAAGCGAGGTACTAATAGAGAACGATATTAAGGTTAGTATCCGGTTATATATCCTACTATGTATCGGGTTTACTGATAGGTTATATGAAGTCTATACTACTAGTTAGCGTAACCGGTTAGACTAACTAGTTAGGGAAACTTACAAAGTCTGTGGTTATAGTATAGAGAGAAAGTACTACATAGATGCGTAGCTAAGTTCTTAGTTACGTAGATAAGCTCTCCCCGCGCTAAGTCTGACGCGGGGTAGGTCAGCCGAGCTTAAAAGCTGCGCATCCGAGCTGTATCCAGCTCCGTGTCCGTACAGAATGCCCCTCACCCCCAAGACAACGAGAACCCGAGAACCCGAGCAGACCTTTCGTATCGTTCACGGAGACTTCAATAAACCGACGACATTCAGAAGCACAGATTCTCACTCTTTGTGGTACCGGTATTGCCGAGGGAACCTTAACTGTATTATTTGCTGCTGCGCCGGACCGCGAGAACTTCGATGTATTCTGGACTTTACTTGGTCATGCGCAATGACACGATTCCGCTTCGTGCCGCGCTTGCGTGGATGATGCTGTCTGATCTGGTGTGATCTTGTGATCGTACGAGGTATGCGGGTTTACAGCTTGCATGCGTGCGTATAGTGCCGCGAGTATAAGAAGGCGGTCAGGTGGGTCGTGTCTCGGTTCTTTGTGGTGATATAATTGCTCTTAGATACCCTGTGTCGCCTGGTTTAACAGATCGACCTCACAACTTGCAACAACTTGAAAATTGAACTACTCACTCTTCGCTATACCCTGGACTCCCTTTTCTGCGACACCAAGCACCCCAACCAGCAAAATCATCATCCTTGCGAAGATGCTGCCCTTGATACCAGTCATGGTCTTGGCGTACGCTGCCCTCTACATCTTCACCTGAGCATGAGCCGTTCAAAATACCACACCGACTTTGCACAACACACTGCTTTCGCACCCTCTTGTGTATTTAGCGAGCGGGACATTATCGCCCGACAAAAGCACGATGGCCCGATCCGCTTTGTATACGCCGCAGCATTAGCACAGCTCACATCGACACTCGCCTGCAACACACCACGACAGCCACGAGCTCTTCAAAACCGGAAAGACGAACGTGTGATCCTTGTCGTCAAATTGGTTTGCCAATGAGCTTGGAAGACACTTGCGTGAACGCTATGCTAGATGTGGATCGATGACTAAGCACGCCGATAAGTGAACCGCTGCGACTAGCCTTGGACGCGGAAGGGACGAGAGTGAGCAGAGTAGGACAATTTGGGGATGCCTGGCAACGATGCGATTTGGAGGTTGCAAATGATGGGTAGCAATGCCACGAAGTAACAGCGTGCCAGGAGTTCATCGAGAGGAATGAGAGCAACCGTTAAAGGTGTGCGCGAGGGGAGGTACGTTCGTCCTCGTTTGTGGTGATGATTCTTCGGCTTGATGTGCGGAGACACTAGGTCAGTGCGAAGCAGTTGCACTCTCATTCAAAATCGTTTGTGACGATAGCAGCATGAAGAGCACTTATGAACGAGTTTACGGTAAAGAAAAGTCGGCATCAATGTCAGTTATGAGCGTTGAATTATTATTTGCTCGAATTACTTATAAGTTTCTCGTCACATCATGTTCGTGAATTAGTCCTGGTCATCCTGGGCGTCCTTGTTGTCCTTCTTGTCCTTCTTGAAAGCAGCGTCGACGAGCTTGGGGAAGTTCTGCAAAATGGGTTAGCTCGGTGTCAAATTGAATCTTTGTAATGAGGTTAGAATAACTTACAGGAGTGCCCCAGCCAGTGACAGCGTCCCAGCCCTTCTGGGCAGGGAAACCATCAGTCTCGCAGCCGTAAGACGAACCGATGGTGACGTCGGTAAAGGTCTTGTGGGCCTTGCTGTAGAGCCAGGGGTTCAGGAAACCGAGAGGCTTCTTGCCCTTGGCGAGCAGAGCGTCGTTGACGAGAGCGATGACAGCGGCGAAATTGGGGCTGGAGGCGGAAGTGCCACCGACGGTCCTGACGGAACCGGCCCAGACGATAACATCGTGGTTACCCTGAGCGGCAACATCGGGGTAGGCGCGACCGGTCTTGTTGTAGAGGCCATCGTACTTGCCGTGAAGGGACTTCACGTACTTGTTGACGGTCTTCTGCTGGTATTCGGGTGCGGGGAAGTAGTTGCTGAAACCAGCACCAGAAGCGAAGCGCTCAACGGCAGTCTCGGGGTTGAAGTTGGCGGTACCGCCGACGGAGGTGACCCAAGGGCAGCTGGTAGGGAAGTTGGGGAGGAATTCGGTGGTGTTCTTGCCGTCGTTGCTCTTGCAGGTTCCGTCGGCGCCGACACCAGCGTCACCAGAGGAAACGAAGTATGAAATACCGCGGGCACCGAGCTGAGCGAAGCCGGAGCAAACACGTCTGGCGTAAGCCTCGGGGATGGTCTGCTCATCGTCGCCGTAAGAGCTGCTGAAGACGTAGGGCAGCTTGTCCTGGGCGAGGACGTGGTTGAGGAAAGCCAGGTAGGGCTCGTTGGTGTCAGTGGGAGTGCTGAGACTGGGCTTGAAGGGAGGCGAGCCACCAGTGTTGTAGGCAATCATGGGAGTAGGGTAGCCGACACCGAGAACGAGCTGGGCATCGAGGTTACCCTCAACGCCAGTACCCTCTTCCCTGACCTTGGTAAGGTTAGGGCCTTGGTAGTTGGAGCCGTTGTCGATGATCTCGAACTTGAACTCGTTGGCAGCTTGAGCAGCCTCCGGGCGGAACTCCTTCAAGAACTGGTAAGCGTCATCGCGACGGCTAGTCTCGTTGAGGTAGTTGTTAATGCCGATGCTGTTCTTGTCGGCAGCTTGAGCCTTGTAGTCGATGGTACCGTAAAGAGTACGGAGACAGTCGAGGGTGGTGAAGCTGACGTTGCAGAAGCTGGGGTCGGTGATGTTTCCCTTGCCGCCGTACTTGGCCTTGCCGGTGGTCTCCCACCAAGATTGAACACCAGCTGACTCCTGGTCCAAAACTGGGCCGGAGACCTTGTGTTCGACAGCAGCCCTGGGCTTGAAGAATGATGTGGTGGGCTGGACGACATCGATGTGCTCGTGCAGGTGGACGGGAAGCGACCACTCGGGTGTGCGTGAGATGGAGTGTCCATCATTGTGCTCGTACTTGAAGTACTTTGTCTGAAGAAGCTCCTCTGCCTTCTCGATGGGGACCACAATTGAGATCCAGTCCTTGGCGGGAGAGTAGTCAATGTCCTCGATGCCGTGAGCAGCGAGCCACTCGTGGACCTGCTTGACGCTGGCATCCTCGGGACGGACGATGTCTGCGATTTCAGCGGCAGTGAGGTGTTGGCCGTAGCGCTCGTGGTCAGGGTCGGAGACCTCAAGGAGGTGACGCTCGACGAGACCCTCGTTGCGCTGCTTCAAACCGATCTGAAGATTGATCGACTCCCTCTTGTTGGCGGGACCGGTGGCCTTCCAGGAACGAGGAACCGTGTGGGTCTCCTTGACCTGGTAGTTGGCAGGCTCGACAGTAGGAAGAGCGTCTGCGCCGAGCAGAGCGCCAAGTGCGCTCAGCGAGATTGTGAGGGTACGGACTGCCATTGTAACTCAACAAGGTCGTTGCTAAGGAATAACGGATTGAATATGCTGGATGAGGACACACAAGCAAGGGACTCGAACGGCGAGCCTGAATTATTTATTCACTATTGTCGATCGCAAGCGAAGCTCGCAAAGCTCCTCAGTCAAGCCTCGCCAGGCACAAGCGGCATGCTTGAGTGGTTGCAAGCACTCGTTAGCCGCATGGTAGCGTTGCATATCCGCAGGAGGGTCTTCGGGTTGCCGACCGAATGGGGAAGGTCAGTGAGGATTGCTATCGCGTGATCGCCACCAGAGCAATGTTTAGTGTGCAGACATCACTCTATCTTTTATGAGGACAGAAATTAGATTGATGGTGATAACGCCTTAGCAAAAGGCACACAGGTCGGGAGAATGTCTGTGTTGAGAAAGGCGAATATGCGTTCGCCATTTCTTATTCGTCATGTCGATACTGTATGTCCAAATAACATCGGCGAAAAGATAAGCTTATGCCCGCCACTGTCTCACGGCTTGGCTGGATGCAAGCTTGCATAGCGCGTGGCGCCGACCAAGTGGGGCTACGAGAGATCGTCATATAACACGCTACCGAGGCTCGACTTTTCACCTTCCAACAAAGGATAGACAATATGACGAAACAATGTGACCTTCCGACCTTCCTCTTCCAAATGCCACACGAGGCTACCACCGGATCGCCTACCAAAATTTTAGGCTCGCCCGGCTCAATTGACCAAAGGCCCTGGTCTATGAATCGAAGACTGGAGCATATGCAGGAACGCCCAGCAGTTTGAGCTCTCGGACAACTTTTTTGGTCAGCTTCTTGTTACTGATGAAGAACAAGGCTTCTGCCTCCATCGCCGTGTACATAGCATGTGCCATGGTCACTACATTAGGTCTCGCTTGTCCTTTCATTTGCGTATCCCAGATCACAGCTTGGGGATCCTGCTCCAGTACGCGGTTGATAATCTTCTCGCCGAACGTGCTTTGAGGACTGGAAGCAAACCAGAGGAACCGAATTTTAGTTCCTGGCGCGTGTCCAAAGAGCGCCAAACATGGTCCGACACCGCTTCCAGTGGCCATGACCACCACCCGCTTGAAGACCTTTGCCATGTACAGTGTGCCCGTCATATGACAGCCACGCATGTAATAGAACTCAGCCGGGCGGTTGACAGTTTTTGCTGTCCAGTCGCCAGACTTCGACACGATACAAGAAGCTGCTCCTTCGTCCGTATCACCTGTGTCAGAGATAGCGGCGAAGCTGTGCCACTCGTGCAGCGGCGCATCGGAGATAGAAACTCAATGGAGAGGTGGTATTGTTTCTTTCGACGAGAAATAAAGTCGCACTGCGCGATCGGACAGATGCTCTACCTTGATGACCGGCACCTTGCGAAGTAACACCCAAGGATATATGACATGGATGCTGACAACGACCAGAAACCAAAACGCTGGCGTCTGAGCCAGCGCATGAGCCAGTCTTCCACTAGCAGAAGAGCTTGCTTCGGATCGCACGAACAATACCAAAATCGGCCAGAAGATGAGAATACAGGACCATCCTCCAAGACGATGAGCGTTTTCGAAAAGATTGTGATACCGATCACGTATTTGCGGAAGAGCTAGGACAGCGATGGCGACAAGGATGGCCAGCAACGCATAACAGAGCGAAAGCAGGGCAATTTCTTGGTGTCGGTCTCGGATACAACCTCTTGTCAAAATTGACACAAAAGCGACATGCCACCCGATGGCACACAAAGCTCCGCCAGTATGCACCCCGCAGTTTTCATATACCTTGGCAAGCTGCTTACGGAGCCAAAGCGGCGCGGTGTGGGGGATGCTCCAACACGCTCTGAAAAGGATTTTCCTGATGTAGTCTTGTCGTATAAGAATGGCGACCGTCAGGTTGGAGACCGCAGCCGTGGCCGCTGTTGCAGGTGATAGTCCTGAATTGCTGGCTACTATGACCAAAATTGCGATCAGATTGACGATGCACACGAATGTGAGTAGCTGGCGGTATACCGTGAAGACGACTATACGCAAGAAGCGGTATTTTTTTCGAGCTCGGCTTCTGGATGCCTGGGAATTATCGCCTCGTTCGTTTGCGCATGCCGCTTCGACCTCCTGGCCCTTCTCATCGGCAACAGAAGCGACTTCAATGGTGGGTGGTTTCGACACGTCCTCATATGAGCTGAGAGATACCTCAGACAGAGTCGCGCCTTCATAATGTTCCTTCATAGAGACGCTGAGACCCAAGGTTGTAGCCGTAACATTGTCGATGGCCGTCATTGCGCTTTCGCGTCAAAGCATTCCGACAAAATACCAGCAGTCAATTACCTGGAATGTAGCTGCATATCAGTGACTGAAACCTACAAATGTCGCAATTTTGGCACACGCGCGTTTCTCTGGCTCATGCGCGTAGCTCTTCTTAGGCACTACCCAATATCTACAATCAATTTGCTCGTACTGGTGCTGACTGCGCATTCGTGCAGGAGCTTGGGCTTTGGCCGTGCGCTGGTGCCATAGAGCGAGCACCATGGCTGACTATGCTTCACTGCGACGAATTGAAGCACGTTGTTTTACTGTCCTTCTGCATAGTATTGATACCATAAGCGATGACAATGCATGCGAAGTGTCTTCAGCCTGCCACTAGGCGTCGTTTTCGAAGCGAGAAAGATGCCTTGTGGCGTGATACGACGTGGATGGCGATTGGTTGCCCATTCTGGACCAGAGTGTTCAGCCTTGTGAACACGAAGATTATTTTCGCACGAGCGCTTGTTACAGATTGCTGTGTTGGCGGTCCAGATAATGACGGCCTCCAGGCGATGCGGCGGAGCTGGGGTGTGGCGATCTCAGAGACTTTTAATAAGTTATCTACTGGCGTGGTTTCTTATCCGGCTGGATATACCATTGGAATGAGACTAAAGCTTGGCTCTTGATTCGAGATCTAGTATGCTGGTATGATCGGACTCAGATGTAGAGATGAGCATGTTTGCCATGAGATACAGCCGACCATGCGACCGCTGCTAGATGCGAAGTCACGCGCGAATGTGAGAAATTGAGAACTAGCCGCTGTGTACCAATAATGGGAGTAGCAGCAGCAGCAGTACCAGGGCTCAGTGCGCCCGTCGTTCCGGTGCTTTCATGACGACATTACCATCTCCATTGCCATCCCCAGAGTGCAAATGTCTGGAAACCCCATGAAATGCTGGAACGGTCGCGGCTACGCGGAGGCATGTCACAGTCCAAAGCTTCGCTTTTTGGTGATGCTGCTTCGAAATCAACGACGTCATCTGCTCTCCAACGTGTAATGATCGCGCATCGCATCGCACGCGCTGGTAACGCTCTGACGGCATCTCTATGGTTGGGGCGGGATCTATTGGTCTCACTACCTGACGCGCCGCGGATGGCGCTGCTCATGTATAGTCCTTTGGCCTCCGTTTGGAATGTTTCTTGAGCTTGCGCCCGAAATTCGTATCGAAAGAAAAGGGCGGCATGTCGACAAATCTCGTGAACAGAAAGCCCGAGGAGATCGCTGAGCAGGATGGTGAGAAGCGACAAGAGGCAGAAAGCGATAAGTCGACCGGCAATGGGGAACGCGATTTTGCAGGCCAAGATGGTGGCGATCAGGAGAAGCAGCAGACTGGACCATCGACGTTAGTCTGCCACATATATTTATCAAGACAAAGTAGCTAACATTTGCAACAGAGTAGGGTTCTGGGACTGGCGACTGAACCATGTGCGCAAGGAGGCCTTTCTGAAGTGGACATTCACTACCGCTTTCCTGATGGCATTTATCCTTGGCTGTCTTTCAATTTACTGGGCCGCATTCCTCTCCATAGACAAGAACATACAGTCGCTTCGCGTATACGTCGTGGACTTTGACGGTAAGGTCGCACCGTACGACAATGCCGATTTCGAGCCAATTGTTGGCCCTATGATAGTGCAGCTCGCACAGCAGATGGTGGCAAGCCCAACGCCAAACCTTGGATTCACACCCATGCCACCCTCGGATTTCAACAACGATCCTTTGCTCGTACGCAAGGCGGTATACGACTGGGACGCATGGGCAGCGATCATCATCAACCCAAACGCCACCGCCTTGTTGTACTCTGCAATTCAGAACGGCAATGCCAGCTACGACCCCATGGGAGCCTGTCAACTGGTCTATCAGCAGGCACGCGACGACACTAATTGGTCGTCCTACCTATTCCCTCATATCTCTCAACTCATCACACAAGCGACATCGATGGTCGGCCAGCAGTGGACAAATCAAATCTTACAACAAGCTACATCGAACCAAACACTCCAGCGGAATTTGGTCCAGGCTCCTCAGGCTTTGAGCCCGGCCATCGGTTTCAGCATGTACAACCTGCGGCCCTTCTATCCTTACGTAGGAATTCCGGCTCAATCGATCGGACTGATCTACCTGATCATCGTGTCATTCTTTTCATTCTCCTTCTACCTGCCGATCCACTTCAAGTACCTCAAGCCCGACGAAGGCCACCCGATTCTCAAGTTCTACCAGCTTGTACTGTGGAGATGGTGCGCCACTATATCGGCGTATTTCATGCTCTCGCTGGCCTATTCCTTCATCTCGTTGGCTTTCATAATGAATTTTGGTGCGCAGGTGCCTCATACGGGCGACCCAACACAGGTCACGCCCACGATCGATGGATATAAGAACGCCAATGCTTATGGACATGGAACATTCACTGTATACTGGGCAATTAATTTCTTTGGCGCGTGGTTCCCTGCTTCATCATACTCTAGTTATTGTTCGCTAATATATCTGCAGGTATGATCGCTCTGGGACTTGCTTGCGAGAACGTCGCTATGATAGTCGGACAGCCATGGACAGGCCTATGGCTGATCTTCTGGGTCATCACAAACGTATCCACTGCCTTCTACGATATCGAATTAGGTACGGGCATCGAGATATTTCAAGCACGTCATCTCTGCTAACACATCACAGCACCCGGCTTCTACCACTTCGGATACGCTTGGCCACTGCACTACGTTGTGGAAGCAAGCCGCCAGGTCTTATTTGATCTACATTCAAGGATTGGTCTCGACTTCGGAGTCTTGATTGCTTGGGGTGCCGTGAACACGTTGCTGTTCCCGTTCGCGTGCTACTTCATGCGCTGGAAGTCGAAGCATCACGTGCATGAGTACTACAAATAGACCGGTAGAGGGTAGGGAGGGGTTCCATTCAATAATAATGATGAAAAAGGATTTTTGCTTGCACCATGTCTCAACGGGTCTCATAGGAATCTATTTTGCTGACAGCCCAGGTAGCACGAATACGGATTTTGGAAGTCTCAACGGCAGACGTCCGATCTTTTTTTTATGTTGCAACACGAAGCATCGCGTTCACATGAGAGTGCGAGAGTGTGTTCTCACATGTCTTCATAGTATTTGTCCTGCTTTTCTCCTGTTGAACCTCAAACTACTGGTGCCATATCCGCAGCTGCAACATCAGCAGCTGAGCGCTGTCAACGGTACCAACCTGACCCAACATCGCGGTACAGGATGACAGCACTGCATCATCCCAAATCCGTATACTTTTAGTACGTATATCATACAGTCTACGGATTCCCGTCTTGTGCTTCCGCAACACTTGACGCCAGGTCACGGGATGACGCGCGGTCGTTGCCTGGCTCATTTGAAGAAGGCACGATGGAGGCGGCGACACGCTTTCGTCCTTCATCTCTCATCCTTCGCACTCGTGCTCTACCTCTCACTCTCAATACCACCCCAAGTACACCTCTCCACCCACTCCATCACCGACAATGGCTGGTGGTAAGAAGGCCAAGCGTGGTGGCACCGCCAAACAGAGACAAGCCGTGAACGCTTCGCCACCTATCCAGCGCAACACGATGTTCCTCGAGACCGCGAGCACTTCTGAGCGTGTCTTCCCGCACGAGGTCCGCAAGAAAATCTACCGCTACCTCCTACTGGGCCGCAATGTTAAGAAACAGCGCCACAGCGAAATCTGGAACGAGAAAGGCTGGGCCTACCATTACTGCTTCGAGGTCAACGTTCTTCGCGCCAACAAAGCCGTTTATGCGGAAGGCGAGCACCGAGATCTTGACCCAAGTCTTTGCTTGCGAGGCTCTGCTGACCTGTACCCTCACTCTGAACAGCAAGAAAGGTCCTATATGGCGAGAACACATTTGTTGTCTTGTCAACCAAGGAGCACGAAATCTGCTATCGTTTCAGGCTTCACGCCATTCCAGTTGTCTCTGAGGACTTCTCTGCTGTCGACCGCTTCTCTGAGCACAGTCTCCACATGAGACTTGAAGGACCTCACCGAGCGAGTCCAGCCGGTCCGAAGTGTGATTGCGAGCACTGTGGAGCGCCACCATCCGAGAAACGCAGGCTCTTGCTGTCCGATGACCTGCCTTCACTCATTCTCATCCGTCGTGTCATCAACCACATGGACCCAGATCCCACCTTCATGAGTACAAAGACATACGGCCCAACAATACCGGAGGCCTTGCTGATACATGAGCTTCGCTTTGCGGAACCTGGTGGATACTCCACGTGGGGGTACCTTCAGCTATCGACGTCTCTGCGAGAAGCGCAAGTCTGCAAGCATCTTGATTCGATTCCAGAACAATACCTATGGCTCGACCACTTCAAGGTTCGTCGAAGACACCCTCACGCAGTTTCGCAAGGTTGCCGGAGATCGCCAAGTGGATATCATTGCGCCAAGTCACCAATGGCTCGCTACAGAGTGCGAGGAGACAATGATGCCCAAGGTCGTGTGAGGCTATGCCGTCCCTTGGGATCTTGTCGAGGTCACACGTGAGCTCAAGGCAGCAGCAGATGAGGTAAGTTACAAGAATGCAGGAGTTGGTACCTGGATAGACATGCTGAGCGCCCGAGTAGATGATCAAGAGCTGCTCCTCCGAGCGTGCTTGGGCAGACAAGCTTGCAATGAAGCTTTACGATGGGATTTTCCTTCTGCTGGGCAACTCCATGATCTTCCGTCGGCTTGGAGCCGAAGGTCTTGCGCTCACGTACGCCAAAAAGTACCGCAAAAGCGACACGGATACCTGCTACTGCCTGGACTGGATCGAGTCCTGGACATTGCTGAACCTTGACTTGGCTGTCGCATCCATCGTGCTCAACCTCTTCTCTGGATCCGATGAGACTGCCTCCTCTCACATGCTTGATGCCTGGAAGTTCATGCTCCAAAGCTTCCGCGTGCCGGACGAGACATCCGCACGTGCGCACCACGCAATAGCCTTTGTTCAAGCCAAGATCGGCAATTGCAGGGGTGCGCTTGATTCCCTCAAGAAAGCCGAGACTCACAGGGAGATGGCTGGGCTTGAGCCTGATGCAGGCTTGAAGCAAGACATCGCCAAGCAGGTCAAGCACATGAAGGCCTGCAACCCGGTAGATTGAAGGCGCATCGATGAACATTGCAGCAAGATTATTGCTGACGCTCGTCCAAACTCATCGCGAGAAGGACGATCGGCTCTGTCTCTGCTGCTCTAGCTTTGTCGACCAGGCCTGCGAGGCCAAAGACTCAGCCCTCGACGGAGCCAAACCTGCAGGAGGAATCTTCGCTTGAGTAAGAAGCGTCGATTCCGATCAAGCCTGACAGTTGTGACCCTTTACTGACCTATGCAATTCGATATCTAGCAAGACTTCGACCACCAGCTGACGGAGGAGAACCTCAAGGCCATGGGACTCACGCGCAAGGACGTCCCGTCGCGCCTTCACGCGAGAGCTGAGGCAACCATTGATCCCACCGAGCAGCTGGAGGCAACGGATCTGAGCACCTAGCTCGAGAGGCATGATAAGGATGACTCGGAGGAAGAGAGAGAGTCAGAACAGGTTTTGTTTTGGTCGCCCTCCTGGCGAAAATGGCTGCTCATGATGGGAAGATGCTCAGCGCTCGACGGTTTGAGGAAGAGAAGAGCTGGCTTTTTGCTTTGCATCGTGTCAGCGACTATGCCTCGCCGTCTCATGCTGCGAGACGTCGCTGTGCAACACACCGCACAGCCAATGTAGCTTAGAGCGAGCATGTAATGGTAACAAACCCATGCGCATGCTGCGCCATTTACAATACTCAGAAATGCCTCCGTAGCAAAGGCTCAAAGGCCCACGCGTGACGTCTCACTGGCAGACTGTTTTGTGCAATGCATGTTTGACCATAGCAGTGCAAGTCGATATCTCAATGGCATCGCGATCGCGTTCCGGAACCGATTCTGGAGATAGCAGCATTGTAAGCAACAAAGTTATGTGTATAAATCATGAAAACCAACGATATCTGTGACTACGCTGTCGAGTCCCAGGCCTGTTTTTCCGCCGTTCTCACACGACAATGTATTGTCAATTAAGCTACTGCAAAAAGCTAAGCCGCCCGAAACGAAAGAAGAAGAAGAAAAAGAAGAAGAAAAAGGTACGCAAAGGGTATCTCTTAATGCGCGCTTCTTTGGCCTCGGCTGGTGCCCTGAATTTTAGAATGTATCGGCCGTTGATCGCATCTCTCTCATCTCAAATCCTGCTCTTGACTTGGTATCGCAATTTTGCGTTCCCTCTACGCGCCCCAGCGCTCCGTCTATTCACCGCCGCTGATTCCAGTGATCGTTCTCCGGCGGCCGCCCATTATCTGCATGCGCTATCCTGTACCCGCCCATTGGAGCCGATGTATGTGACAATTTGTCAACTTCTATGCCACTGTCTCTATCCCCTCCCTCGCTGCCTTCAAAGCTGTTGCCGCCTAAACTAGACCAGACGTCGAGAAAGCCCCTGGCTTGTATATCGGCGCCCTGCAGAGTGTCGTCTTCGAGCTCAGTGTCCGGCACTGAGTCGTCGCGATGGTCGTCTTCGTAGTCGTCGTGATCGTCGTCGTGGTCTGTGAGGATGCGGCCTCCAAGTCTGATGTCGCTGACACGAACGTTGTATTGCAACGCTCTCTTGCCCTCGTTGATCATCTCTTCGGTAGCATACATGCATCGCTTCAAGCTTTGGTTCATCATCTGGCTTTGGACGAGCAACTCCTTGTGCTTCGAAATGTCGGCTCGGAGCCTGAGTTCATCTTTGGCTAGACGTGCTTCTTGCTTGCTTTCGCGTGCGCCTGGTGAGAGAGGCTCACCTCCAGAGGTGATACTCTCAGTCTCGTCGTCATCGTCTTCGCTAAACTCGTCTTCATTGTCTTGAAGCCCAGTGGGACTGAAGTCAAAGTCATCGTCTTCTTCATTCTCCTCTCCCAAGACTGACAATCCTTCTGACAACCTTGCCGTGCGCTCATGTGGTGCGAAGCCGAATTTGCCAGCCCTTGATAGCCTTCTGAAACGCTTGAGCTCAGCTTTTTGCCTGCGCACCTCCCTCTCGAGGCTCGAATTGATGGCGAGAAGAGAGCTGTTGGAGATCTCAAGGTCCAGTACTTTTCGTTCGCGTCGGGCGTCGGCAGCCAGTTCCGAAACGCTTTTCGAGGGACTCAGAGGCCCTTCATTCTGAATCACGGCTCCGGTGTCGTCACCGTGCTCCAGTGAGGCACCAATAGACGGCATGTCAGCAGATTGCCTGTTTATCTTGGGGAAGTCCGAGACGTTCGCCTCTTTAGATAGTGGCGACGATGCATTTACACTAGGGTCGAGAGTTGTCGCCGATCGTCTACGCGAACTAACAGAGCTACCTGAGTCTATCGATGATAGACTTGTTGATTTGCGATGTGATACCGAGTAGGGCTTGAGCTCCAGGCTCACACGTCGTGGCTCGTTTGGGCTTTGTTGCTCAGGGATTGGCCGAGACGCCGGAATCGGCGAAGGTCGAAGTCCAAATATTTGTGAAGCGCCTCTCCTATAAGACAGATGAATATTTTCTTTATTGGGTGAAGGCGCTCTTGGTTCATTGATTGGCGGAAGTGGCGCAAAGAATGGCGATGAAGACATGGACACGGTGCTCAGTGTTGGAGAGAGCAACGGTGGAGGACTCGTAATCGGTTCGGGATCGCTGTCTTGTTGTGGCCAAGGATTCGAATATCTCTTTAGGGGCGTTGTCACTGGTGGCGACTTGGCTGCAGCCAACTGTGCTTCGCGCGAGCCATCCGCATGGAAAAAGACGGATGGTCTCTTGGGTTCGGGTTTTCTGACCGTGGGTTCCTGCTTTGTAGCATCGCTTGCGTGAAAGAAACGACTGTCGACGCCATCGACCTGCGAATGGCCTGAGTCGTTGTGTACAGGTGCTCGTACTAGTGACGGCGCGCCTCTCAACGAGCCACCCTCACTCACTATACTCCGTGCTTGTCCTACTCTTGGTCTGCTTTGAGCACCGGCACCGATGCCCAAGCCAACCGAATGGCCAGTTCTTTCTTTGGCACCATGGGGCGCTGCCACCACTGGCCTTCCTCTTATGTTGTTTGGGGATACACCCGACGACGCCGAAACATTGCTCGGGCTTGTTGCACGTGTGGTTCGGACGTATGCGCGCGGTGTAGGTCCTGCATTCCGATCTCCGTCTCTGTTGTTATTGGCGGTGGTGTCTGCGACTCTCACTTGCGGCAGTCGTGGACGCGTTGTGGTAGTCGGCGCAGCAGCTCGAATAGTCGGTGTGCGTCCGGCGGTTGTCGGAGGAGTTGCATTGGCGGCCACACGTGGAGTGAGCGGTGCTCCAGATCGTCTGGCAGCCAATGTAGGCAGATTAGGCTTGCCAGGCGGTGGACGCCCCTGGGCGCTGCGGTCTGATGACATTCCTGGCCTGTGAGGCTACCGTGGCGAATACATAGAGGGTTGGTCGGACTGAGCAGGGCGACGGCGGGTGATTAGAGCAGATGAGAACGGTGTATCTGGCGTGTTTCAAACGGCGAGGGGTATTGGTTGTTGGTGTTGGGTCGTGAAGAAGACCCTGGGCGAGTCTAATTTGAAATGCCAACCAGCGCGTAGCCGAATGTGGTCATGGCAACGGGGTGTGATCAGCGCAGTCGGCGATGAAAAAGCGCAGAGTGCCGAGGCGGTACAAAATGTGTGGTGATATTGTGGTGTTTTGGGGGTTGATGGTGATGTTGTCGGCGTTCACCTTTGCCAGTCTGTGCATGCTTTGGGCGACCAAGCACAAGCACCCAAACCCCGGCCACTGAGGCGCTCGGCTTCTCGACCCTTTTGCTTTATGCAGGGCTGTCCATGCAGCGCTAGTAAATCGCTAGTCTCGTGACTTTCGTGATCCTTTCGCGTTCACCACCTGCTTCCATTCTCGCGTGCGTCATGTGTCCTGCTATCAGTGCGACTGTACTTGGATCTCTGCGGACACAACACACCATTTCAATGCGCATACGTAGTTAGAGAGGCATGGCTGTCATATCGACATGCTGCGACACAACGAAGACCTCGCCACCGAAGCGCAGGCAGTGAGAGACGACGCCACCGGCCTTCCGGATGCTAGCCAGCACCACTCCCTGAAGTACCATCTACTTGGGCCCTCGCTCACCAAGTCTGGACAAGATGGAGTCGATCAGAAGAAGGTGTCCGAGATCATCTACAACGCGTCGAAAGGCAGCAGGTACTTCAACAATGAAGAGAACAAGGATAAAAACCTCACAATCAAAATCAACCGCATCCTGGCGAAGAAACGCGAGATTGAAAAGGTGGAAGCAACAGGAGGCCTACAGAGGGATCTCAAGCGAGCAGACGAATACATTGCAGAGCTGGAGCTTGCTCGCGACCTCAGCCAGGTGCTCGTACACGTGGATTGCGACGCATTTTATGCAGCCGTGGAAGAACTCGATCGGCCGGAGCTAAAGGATGTCCCATTTGCGGTAGGCAAAGGTGTGCTGACCACTTGCAACTACCATGCGCGAAAGTTCGGATGCCGTAGCGGTATGGCTGGTTTCATTGCCGATCAGCTCTGTCCAGGCCTGATCCACGTTCCCCTCAACTTCGACAAATATACCGCCAAGGCCAAAGAGATCAGAGCTGTGCTTGAAGTGTATGATCCACGCTACCAGGCTGCCAGCCTTGACGAGGCATATTTGAACATTACAGGTTACTGCAAAGAACACAACTTGACACCTGACGAGGCTGTCAGCCAACTAAGAGCACGAGTACAAGAAGAGAGCAAAATCACGGTCTCCGCGGGCATTGCTGCAAATGCCAAAATCGCAAAAATTTGTAGCAACAAGAATAAACCCAATGGACAATTTCGGGTTCCTTCGGACCGTGCAAGCATCCTTGCTTTCATGCGTGATCTGCCGACTCGAAAAGTCAACGGCATTGGACGAGTCTTCGAGCGAGAGCTGGATGCTATAGGTGTCAAAACTTGTGGAGACATTTACGCGCATCGACAATCACTCCGTGCTTTGTTTGGCGACAAGGCTTTTGAGTTCCTCATGAGCGTATACCTCGGCCTGGGAAGAACAGATGTCAGGCCAGCAGAAGAATTCGAGCGCAAGAGTGTCGGCACAGAAAGCACGTTTCACGACATGTCCGACCCACACGAGCTTCGCCAGAAGCTACGCTGGATAGCTGAAGAACTAGAAAAGGATCTTGAGAGGACTCAATTCAAAGGCCGAACCCTGGTCTTGAAGGTCAAGCTTCATTCGTACGAAGTATACACGCGACAGTTCCAGCCGCCAAAAGCTGTACATAAGGCGGACGATTTGTACCATTTTGGACTGCAAATGTTCCAGAAGATCGAAAAGGAGATCCCGAAGCTCTCGTTGAGGCTCATGGGTCTACGATGCACGCACCTCGTGTCTACAAAGAAGGGCGAAGTGGATTTCTTTGGCCGTGCGCGCCAGCCAGTGGGCGAGTCACGGGATAATTCAGAAGGCACCAAATCTGCCAAAATCGCTTTGGATGAAGACGGCTGGCAGAAGTGGCCGGATGAGGAATTCGAGACCGCGGCACAGCAAGAACGGCAGGACGATATGGACGAGCTGGAAAGGCTGTCGCAGCAACAAGAGCAAGACGAAGCCGCAGGTTTGATCCCAAATGAAGAGGAGGAACGCAAAGCTTTCGAGGCCCGCAAACACGACAATGGCTTCGCGTGGCGGCTGTTGCTTGAAGAAGAACGGGCAAAAGCAGAAGAGGAAGAGCGAGCAAAGAAGCCACCTTTGGAGCAGTGGAATTGCCCAATATGTAGCCATCCTCAGACAGCCGAAGAGAAGTCGTTCAACGAGCACATTGATGGATGCCTGTCGAGGCAGACTATCAAAGAGATTGTTCAGACGGCCGAACCGTCACCTCCCAGCAGGGTCAGTAGCCCTATGCCAGCGAGCGGGAGTAAGAAGCGTGGAAGATCACGTGGTGGCGGCAACAGCGGCCAGAGTTCGACCGAACCAAAAAGGCCTAAGAAAGCATTCTTTGCATGAATTACGATAGCTATGAAAGACATGAATTTGTACATACAATCACCCCTTCAACCACATGTTGACCCAGCGAATAGCCACCATTTCCTCACAACTTGGAAACAAATCCACTCGTGTCAATCTTTGCTAGATACTCTTTTGTGATCTCCCTGGCGTTGACAACACCAGCAAGACCCATGCACAGCCTGAACTCGTCGCTTAGAATGCGCAGCATGAGCCTGACACCTTCTTCGCCCTTGTAAGCAAGACCCCACAGGACAGGCCTTCCGACCCACACAAAGTCGGCACCCAACGCAAGGGCTTTGAACACATCTGTTCCATGTCGAACTCCGCCGTCAACGTGCACAGGAATCTTGCCCTGCACGGCCTCAACGACCTCAGGTAGTGCATCCAGAGTTGCCAACGCGCCATTCAGCTGCCTTCCACCGTGGTTCGATACCACAACGCCATCAACGCCATGGTGCACTGCCAGTAAGGCGTCCTCTCCCGTTGCAATACCCTTGACCCAGACTTCCATCTCGGGCTTGCACACTTCCTTCAACCACGCGATGTCTTTCTCCCAGTTCAGCGTCGGGTTCGCGGCGTGGGAGTGGAATGTTACTGGACCAGAAGGCTGGACCCATTTACCATTCTCCATACGGCCAGCTTTGGATTTAGTCGGACCAGCCTCACGCTTAGGCGTGTTCTTCTCACCATCGACAACCTCGTCTTGCAGCGCTGGCTCCTGGTCTTGCGCGAAATTGGCGACCTTGAAGTGCGGCGGGAGCTTGAACTGGTTGCGCAATTCGAGGTTCCTGCGACCTAAGAATGGCGTGTCGACCGTAAGGAACACGGCTTTGAAACCAGCTTTCTTCGCGCGGTTGATGAGCTTGATGCTATGGTTGCGGTCCTCGAACAGGTACAGCTGCAGCACATTCGGGTTGTCTTGGCTCGCTTCAGCCACTTCTTCCAACGTCTTCGTCGCGAAGGACGACAGGCCCATGGCGATATTCATACCGCGGCAAGCGTTCGCAGTACCAGTCTCGCCGTCTGAGTGTGCTAGACACTGCATTGCTGTAGGGGCTACGCCGAATGGAACGCGGTTTTGGTGGCCGAAGATGGGCACGCTGGGATCAACGGCAGAGACATCGCGTAGGACGCGAGGACGGATGCGGTATTTGTTGTAGGCGGACAGGTTCTCGCGGAGTGTGCTGCCGGAATCTGCGCCTTCGTTGTAGTAGTCTCTGGTTTGCTTGTCCATTTTGTCGTGAGCTATGCGCTCAAGCTCCGCGATGGTGAGGCAGTTGAGGTCGACGTTGGCATTGTTGGAGGAGGCCATGGTTGTGAGTATGGATGGTGATATCTGTGTTCAGCTGGCCTTTTGCAGTTCCCAATGGCTTCCAAAACGACCCTGCTTTGCCACTTCGTTCTTCGACTTGATATACTAAGATTCGCTTGTACAGTAGTGGACGGTTTTCTCAAGTCCAGAACAAGTATACAGTCAAGTACGCCAATCTGTTAGAAGGCTATAATAATATGAATGGTGTTAGTAGTACTTACGAGCAGGAACTGATGTTTGATAGAGATTAGGTCTGATGATCTCCATCCGAGGATGATCAATGACGATATCGATGATTTGTTGGCCGTATATCTGCATTTCGCCGAGGAAGTTGACGAAGCCTTCGGCGATATTGCGAAGCACGGTAGTCATTCTTGTTCGCGGAAATCAAGTGAATGCCTCTGAGAGACTAGTTCAACCTTCACTGAACCAATGTTTTCCACGGGGTACGATGGACATGTCGAACCACTTCTGGAACATCGCAAAGGAGGCAACGTCCTTATGATGTGCATGCAAACATATGCTCTCGGCCCGCAATCTGGAGGGCGTTCTTGTTTCTTCGCGTGTTGGGCTTACCACGGCTATGGTCCGGTACAGCTGCCGGGCGAATGGCACTGACATTTCTTATCTTGCAGTTGAGTGTAAGAGACAGATGTGCTTTCGTCTTCTGGAAGGATGTATGCCGTTCGCACCAAGATCGACTTTGCATACCTTTGACCATGGGCATGACACCAACGAATGTCGATGTGCACCGCCACGATCAAAATCCGGCGGTTGGCTAGTCATTCATCCCGCCACAATGCTTCTGCTCGAGACCAGGGCCACGACGTCGAGGAGGGTTCGAGGACCTACCAACATTCTTGCTACTATCAAGCGCAAGTCAAGTCATTTCACGGCAAATGTCTCTTGCTGTGAAAGAGCCTCGGCCGATTCCATCCGAACAGCAAGGAGCATATTTCAGTGGCTTGGTATACTCTTCACTCTCCAGGACCGGCAAACCACTTGTTGTATACGAGCCCCGCTTTCGCAGAGCATTTGGGACCACTCGATGCAATTTTGTACTTATTCGCCTATAGACGAGAAAGACGGGATCAGATTGGTGTTGATAGTTGTGGCAGGTGAAGCTGACTTATTCGACCTACGGTACTACCCGAATACTTATTGCTAGACATTGGCTCCAATCATTTGAAGGGCAAGTCCTTGTTATGATGAACGACTTTAGCCTATTGAATGCAACATCTCGAGGGTCATGACTCGGTACCACCAAAAGTAACCGAACCGAACCGAACCGGATAACCCATCGAACCGGACACGGGACTGATTACTACTTTCAGGGTTTACTGTACCAACGAATGCTGAATTGATATTTTTCCCCACAGGGTATACATGTATTTGAGTTTGCTTCTTGTGGAGACATTCGGTCCCGGTCGTGTATGCCGGTTGAGATGGCGGCGCTTTCCAAGCCAATGCCAAGCATACCTTTAGCGACAATGCCACGTGAATACCTGGCAGAAGAAGTGATCTTGTGGGGTCGTTGCGGAGTAGTATACCGTATGTCTTGCGGCTGGTCTACGAGTGGAAGAGCAATATAAAAAGAGCCGTGATTGCGCTCGATTACACCCAGGCTTCCCCATTTCAGGCGCAGTCTCATACTATTCTAATCTCATCATGGTTTGCCTTCGTTTACCACAAGCCGCCTTGTGCAGTGCCTTGACCGCACCTGCGGTCTTTGGACTCGCCATCAATGGCACCGCACCAACAGGCTTACACAATACCACGGCGCATCTACCATACCGTGACCCGTCGCTTTGCATCGAAGCTCGAGTGGATGACTTGTTGAGTCGCATGACAATTGAGGAGAAGGCCGGTCAACTGTTTCACTTCATCATTTTCTCAGGACCGAACGGAACGCTATCTGCGGCGAATCCGGAGCTGAATAGCACAGACTTTGTTGTGGGAACCCAACTACTCTCTCACTTCAACTTCGCCAGTCAGATCGAAGATCCTGCGGAAGCTGCTGAGCGGAACAACCGGATCCAAAGGCGTGCACTGGAGACCAGATTGGGCATACCAATTACTATCTCGACTGATCCCCGTCATGCTTTCACTCAAGACGTTCGCACAGGCTTCAGCGCTGGTGGCTTCTCGCAGTGGCCGGAAACCTTGGGCCTCGCAGCCATCCGTGATGCCGGTCTTGTCCAGCGATTCGCCGAGATCGCCCGCGAAGAGTACCTTGCAGTCGGTATTCGTGCTGCATTGCACCCTCAAGTCGACTTGGCGACAGAGCCTCGTTGGCCTCGAAACAGGAACGGCTTTGGAGAAGATGCCAATCTCACGGCCGAAATGTTGACCGCGTACATCAAAGGCTTCCAGGGAGAGGAATTTGGCAGGACCTCCGTCTCGACGGTCACGAAGCACTTCCCTGGTGCGGGCCCAGCGCAGAATGGCAAGGATGCCCATTACGCCATCGGGATGAACACGACGTACCCAACCAAGAACCTAGACTACCATCTCATCCCCTTCAAAGCAGCAATCAAAGCCGGTGTCAGGCAGATGATGCCTTATTACAGCCGACCAGTTGGTCTCGAGGAATACGAGTCGGTTGGCTTCTCTTACAACAAGCCCATTGTTACGGGTCTGCTGAGGAATACACTCGGTTTCGAAGGTGTCGTGCTTACCGATTGGGGTCTAATCACTGATACGACTGTTGCTGGAAAGCCATGGGATGCCAAGGCGTGGGGGGTTGGACAATTGAGCGAGGTTGAGCGACTGGCCAAGATCATCGATGCAGGCTGCGATCAATTGGGTGGCGAGGCTCGCCCCGAGCTTGTTGTGGAACTTGTCAAAGCTGGCGTTGTATCAGAAGCAAGGGTGGATGTATCAGTCCGCAAGCTTCTCCGCGAGAAGTTCATCCTCGGCCTTTTCGACAACCCCTTCGTGCAGCCTGAAGAAGCTGCGAAGACCGTGGGTAACTCCTACTTCCGTCGCATGGGTCTGGAGGCACAGAAGCACTCATATACTCTACTTAAGAATGATGAGGATGTACTGCCCTTGCGCAGCATCCCTCTGAGCACCAAGTTCTACGTTGAAGGCTTCAACGCGTCCTTCATCGAAGCTCGAGGCTACACTGCAGTAAGCACACCAGGAGAAGCAGACTATGCTCTGCTGCGTCTCAACGCACCAATCGCACCTTCGGACCCTATCGAAGTAGGCACCGAACTCCAGTCTGGCAGCTTAGAATACACAAAGGAAGAGAAGGAAAGACAAGCCAAGATCTACAGTGCTGTCCCGACTATAGTCGATGTCAACTTCAACCGCCCTGCTGCAGTCCCAGAAGTCGCGGATGGTGCAGCTGCGTTGTTCGCGACATATGGAAGTAGCACGGAGGTGTTCCTGGATGTGGTATTCGGCAAGAACGGTGCGGAGCCTCGAGGACAGCTGCCGTTCGACCTGCCAAGAAGTGACGAGGCTGTGGCAGCAAGCTTGGAGGACCAGCCGTTCGACACGAAGGACCCCCTGTTCAAGTTTGGTCATGGTCTGAGGTATCAGTCTTGCTGTGACAGCGCCTAGGTGATGAGATATCGGAGGCACTAGACATGCATGAACGGGTTTCCGCAGCCCTCGACTGATTCCTCCAAGTGCAGAGCTAGGATCGTGGCTGTTAGCTAAAGGCCTGCCTTTGCATCTTTACGTCGCGGTCGAGAGCGAGGTTTATAGACGCCGCAATAAGACCCTAAAGGGCATCGCAGACAGCCTCGTGGTCTAGATTCAAACTCCGTATTGGCATCCCAGCGGTAAGAGTGAGCATAATGCATCTGCATATAAAGATAACAGCCTACTGAATTCTGAGTTCAGATAGTACCTCAACATTAAGAATGAATATCTAATGATCTACAGGTCGATGATAGCAGCGCACTATAGACTATTAGGAAACACGATTGTAGATATCATCTTATTGGCAGAGCAAGTTGTACGGACTTTGAAGCTAGACCATAACACAGCGTATAGGGCTCCTATCAAATCATGATGAGATTCTTCGATGGCCAGCTAAGGTATGAACAAAGAACACTTTCCTTATTCTCATCACGGGCAACGGGCCGGCAGCAGTGCAGCAGGTCAAGGCTGAAATTGACAAGTGCATCACGGATGATGCGATCATGGGTCAGTGTGATTAAAGCGAACACCCCTAAACGTGATTATGCTGCTGCGCTCGGATGCCAATCATGAAAGTCGGTGTTGCCAGTGAGACATCGTGCGCAAGCTTTGCAAAACTTGCTCAGACAGCAAATCCGATGGCAAGTGCTCGCCAGTCCATATGTAAATGGCAATAGCTCGATACGAGTGGCTGAAATGTTATACTTTCGGTGAGCTGGCTGACACAGATATTACATAATCCTCTATCTGGCTGGCGTCTGGTATGCGTCAACATTCGGGCACAGCCAGACTAGCAGCCGACAGTCCCATAGAGAGCAACATAAAATCCTGAGGATGCACAATAATTCTCACCGTGATTAGACGCGGTATTCTCGTCAGAATTAGACGAATTGGTGGTGCTGCCATCTGCCTTTACTCTAAGCTTTCCGCGCTGTCTTCACAGAGGTACCACTAAGCGCTCAAGCGTTTGTCGCAAGTAGCAGCAATAGACTTCTGTAGGATAATGTTCTATGGCTGTCGCCGTCTCGTAGCTGTTTAAAAGCGATGCTGCTCGTCGCTGCTCCGGAGATGGCGTAGTCACACTTGCATTCGCACTTGACTCTCACGGATACCCATCAGCACATCAGAGCTTATATCAGCATCTCCAGCTATATCGGCACCTGCAACAAAGTCAGCGTCTACAGTTTGCCTCTCACGGGAATACCTCAGCAGACCAGAGCTCATATCAGCACTTGCGAACACATCAGCATCTTCCACAACATCAGCATGTCAAACACTGCAACAATGTCTATCCCCTGGATGCACGGATGCGACGTGATCGTGGGAAATTGGGACGAAGATCTGGGCCGCGGCCGAAGAATGGAGCGCGGAGATGGCTGTGTAAAGAGACAAGACTCCCTGACGGAGCTCTGCGAGTTTGCAAACATGGCTTACGATGCGCTCGAAGCAGCCGAGGGCAAGCCCGCTCTCCTGGAATGGTTGGAGGCCAGCACTGCATCTCCGGAGCACAGCGCACCAATCTCAAGCGCATCCCAGATCAGCCCGTCTGAACACAGCGTAGAAACGCCGCCGACGGAGTACTCGATCCCGGAACACCATGAACCCGGGATTGGGTATGCTGGATGGAAGGAGTTCAGCGGCAGATCGAGGGCTCCGAGTCCATGGGTTGCCAGGGACTGGAGAGACCACTCTGCGACTCCTGGCCGCGTTCGCAGGTTCGTGCGAAAGGTCAAGGATTCCTTCAAGGTGTCCAGGTTGAGAAGGATGGTTTCGCGACCGGTTCAGCTTGCGAAAGAAGTTCGCCGTTTGATCTTGTCGAAGAAGTAAAGCGGCAAGGGCGGCGACGTAGGGTTTAACATGAACCTCTGGGGAGGCATGGGAAGCTCAACATGATTCCAGATCCTGCTGGAAGTTCCATGTATATCAGGCGTTAGGCGTTAGGCGTTTTGCATATTTCGTGATGAGAAGGACCTGCCTGGCTACGGTTAACAGTTTTCTACGATGATGAGAGGGGCATTTCGGAAGGTTGTTGCGAGGGCATTGCATCAGAGGGGATGGCGTTACAGGAAAGGTAATTATGCATTTCCAGTCAGCATGGGTATTCGTTACAATCATACATTGCTTTGTTCTTCAACACCCTCAACACTCAGTATGAAGAACCGCGGCAAGTCTGCCATCCCAGTCGATATGACAGGGCTTCTTCCTTGTTCTCCTACATTATCAGCTGAGCCCTCTCACATATGCATGGCGGCAACAGCAAGCAATATTGACAACCGGTATACCGTCTCGAGCGTGAAGCGGCAGGCGTGCGTGCTGAGTCCTGCAGTCAGCATCAATCTCCGCCAGTGCCTGAATCTCCACGTCCCTATGCCGAAGAAAGATGACTCGTGACATATTATGTTGGGAGCTGTATCAGCTGCTGCAGACCTCGGAACACAGACATGACTCCCTATTGGCTGCCGTGTGTCAGTTTTACGGTACGGTCTGCATGCAGAGGAATCACGGCGCAGAAGAATTGCCACGTGGATGTCCAGCAGTCGTCCGTATTTTCGCTTTGACAGGCAGGATCCCCAACGCCGAACGCCCGGTATCGAGAGGTTGGTTGGCCACACACTTGCAATGTCGCAGCATCATCACTTTATTGTTCCTGTGAATTGAGCGAGAGAATCTTTTCATCGCAAGCGATATTGCTTACGCCCAGCGATCGACTGGCTCCCGACCAAGCGACGGCTCCCGGGCAATCTTGCAATCAACCGTGTTTCACGCCAGGTATGACCTAGCAGACCAAGCAGACTGGAGGATAATAGCGGCGTAAGTAATAAGGCAGGCATGTGGAGATTTGGCGTAACAACAGCTCGGATGCAGGCGAAAGACGATGATGGATCTGCTGTGGTCCTGTGGATCATTCGAGGCAAGTGGTCGCCTGCGTTTGCACTCCCGGTTTGCGGTCTAGCGCCAGGGGCACGGTTGGTGTCTGAAGTTGAGGCGACAGGGCCCAGATGCGAATCAGCTAGAGAGGTGGAGCTGAGCTGACAGGGTTCTAGACAACCAAGCGAGCCTACACTGCCGCTTTCTGTCCTGCGGGCGTCCGCCATTGATGTTGCCCTTGACCCGACAGCCAATGAATGCAAGATGCCGCATAGTATTCGTCGATGGTGGCTTGCCTGAATGCTGCCACTCCCGTGTTTGTTGCTGCCAATGGTACGGTGGTACGGTGGTACCGGGGAGCCGGCGGCAGGGCGCTGGCAGAATGGTTACAGTGCACCTCGTGTGCTTATGCGCGTGTGCTTGTGCATGTGTGCGTTTGTCCAGGCTGCCAGGCAGGCAGACCGTGTGTGGAGGTTTGTTTGATACCCTGGTGTCTGTCGCAGTCCTTGCACGCTCCAGAATAATCTTCCGTCCCAGCCAGTGTGCTGCGGTTGTCGACGTGCATTGTACCACGGCGGGTTCAAGAGATCGCATCGCCTAACCTACACCGTGGATCGCAATTAACTTTAACTTACAGTAACAATAGCACTTTATTTGGATTCTCTCTTTCCCGGTTGTCGATTGATCCTGCTGTCTCTCTCGAGGCGTTGATCTGTTGACCAGTCCAAACCATACCTTACTTTCTAATACACCTTCTTCATCCGAGTGGCGCTGGGAGCACTTGAGATGCTTGTGCCTTGGTGAACAATTGTACGATGGAGCAACACTATCAGGTACGACCCGACCTCAGCACTAAGACACAGACTCTGGTCTTACATGACACTGATCAGCTCGTGTGATGTAACAATCCGCGTATCACAATGTCATCCCCACCGAACCATACAAAGTGTATACAGCACGAAGAGCAAGGAGCACTAACACCTCCACAGCACAACAACCCACAACGGCTATCAGCCCTATATCAATACCACAACGCCCCAGAGCTAGCACCCGTCTCCGGCCTCGAGTACGACGACACCATCCACGATGCATCCTCCGACAAATACCCTGTCGTCCATCACCGGCACTATGAATCCACGGTCATCGGCAAAGTCTACGACAGAAATGACCGACCTCCAAGGATCATCTTCGGCATGAAAGTGCGAACATTCCTCTTGGTTGCCGCGATCATGCTTCTGTTGATCGTGGGCGCTGCGGTCGGTGGCGCGCTGGGAGGCGCAAGGCGCGAGAACCATGTGCAGCCGGATTACTCGCCGGCGAACATCGAGACGAACAGTGATAGCAGCTCTTCAAGGTATGCAGAAACAGGAAACCCTCATACAATTGCCTAGAAGTCACTAACAGTAGACTGCGCAGCTCGACACCAACCTCAGCCATGTCATCCAGCTCATCCGGCTACCAACCCACAATACCAACATACACGCCACTCAACGCCTGCCCAGACGCAAACAGCACCCTCTACATATCCTCGCAAGCGGATCGCACGAGCGACTCGAAAGCTGAGAAGACAGCCGGCCTGACCTTCACCAGATACTGCGACGTCGCCTCGCCGTTAGACGGAAACAGGAACGTGAAAGCTTCCACGCTCTCGGAAGCTTTTGTGTACAGTCTCGACGACTGCATCGAGCTCTGCGCGTCGCTGAACTACTGGGCGGACGAGGCCAAATGTACTGTCGCGGCGTACGACGTGAAAGGAAGTCGACCTGGGAACTGCTGGGTGGGCAAAGCAGAAGGCGTGGCGGGCGTTGGCGATTTGGAAGAGAAAGATGGCGTTGCTGTTGCGTTGGTGCTCAGCACGTAGGATATACGATATTTATGGTTTCATTTTGTACAATAGATAGCTTCCAATATACAGGACTATTATTCCCCAGACAAAAACAAACCTCGCCATGCTTCTTCCTTGCTTACACTTGGAATTCTCATGTCGCGTTCGACTTGACAGCGGCATATCTCGCCACCTCTTCTTTTGCATCGAAGAGGCGTGCCGGGTACACCGGCTGTCCGAACAAACCCGACAGCCATTTTGCCTTAGTCATGCCAAAGTAGAAAGCATACACCAGTGCGGTTGTTATCCAAGACCAAGGTCTCTGCGGCTCCTTGATAGCCCGGCCTTTTGCTTTGAGCTCGGCTATGTGTTCCGCCCGGATGTCGAAGAGGCCTTGGATGCTCATTTCGATCGCTCTATCTTCGGTGTGATTCTCCATGAGATGGGCGAGGAGGAGTGCCAGGGTTTGTCCGTCTTCGAGTGCTTGCGAGCCACCCTGTGAATTGGTCAGCCGACAAGACTAGAAATCAATGATGTGGTAGGAATGTGTATTAAGAGTTTCCTATTGATGGAAAAAAGGCCGTCAGCCATGAAAGGTTGAAACCTACTATGAACTTGTTAGCACAGTACACCACAGGTAAGTAAACCAAACCACCCACCTTGACCAATCGCAGGCGTCATCGCATGCGCAGCGTCCCCAACAAGCACGCATCGATCGCGACCCCAGCGCGGAAGCTCAGGCATGTAGAAGATTGGATAGATGTTGTCGATATCCGCCCTCTCCAAGCATCGTGCGATCATAGGGTCTCCCCATCCAGAGTGCCGCCTGCGAAGCTCTCACGTCACAGCTCCCATGTCTGGTTTCTGTCCGCGCTCGGGCAAATCGGTGTCGTAGAACGAGAAGTAGATCAGCTTCTTTGGCGAGGACTGTGAAAGGCCGCCGTATCCGAATGTCCCTGCGCTGCCGTGGATGAAAACGACTCGGGGTTCGTCGAAATAGGACTGCGGGAAGGGTTCGTCGAGATCGAGGACGCCGCCTACGGCGCAGTTGCCGCTGTGAACGGTTATCAGAAATCATGGCCGGAGGATGAGAGGCTGATACTCACAGATACTTCGGCCGATACTCGTCTCCCTCTCCGAACAAAGCCTTCCTCAACGGGCTCCTAATGCCGTCCGCCCCAACGACGAGGTCAGCAGTCTCTTCACCGCCGTCACTGAATCGCATAGTAGGCTTGCTGCCTTCCTCGATCGTAACATCGACCAAAGTGCGATACTGAACGATCCCCTCCGGTAACGCTCCCATAAGACACTCGATCAGCAGCGGCCTCGAAATAAGATGCGCATCCAAATCCTCACGCCCAAGCACCCAATCGCTCGCATTCTTCCACGTAAAACCCCTACACGGCAGTCCAGTAGCATACACACGCTCTGCCAGTTGCGGGTCCAGAGCCCGGAGGACTTTGAAAGCGTTCGCTTGGAGGCTTATCGCGGCTCCTTGGTTCTTCTTCTTCTTCTTCTGTCGGATGTCAGAGTGGTCGTGCCAACTGTAGTCGGTCTCGCCTGCGGGTTTGATCCTGTCTTCGTCGTAGACTTTTATTTCTAGGTCGTTGTCGCCGAGTTGGGGTTGGAGGTATTTGCGTAGGGAGATGGCGGTTCCTATACCTGAGATTCCTGCGCCGATGATGACGATTTTCATTTTTGTAGAGTATGTGAAAGTAGGCTAGATGTTGACGACGATACACTGTTCGCAAGTACTGCAACAGATCATTTAAACCATCAAAACATCGGTGATATCGCGACAGCCGGCTCCGAGAGTCGTTCGTCGCGTCGGGTGCCTTGGAAACCTACATCCTCCGTCGTCCAAAAACCTACATCCTTCGATGACCCAGCGCAATGCGTCACCGCTGCGCTCTCAACAAGGAAGTTGTGTGGCGGAAAATCCCCGAGCCATCAGATCCCGAGTAGTGATTCGAACGCCAACATAGCAGTGTAGGCGTGAAGTAAAGTAGCCAAGCATGTTCTCGCGACGATCGAGATCAGAGTGTCCGCCTTGCGGCGAGAGCCGATACTTGAACGGCTATGTGCAATGGATTTGTTCACTCCCATCACTGCATATGATGCCGTCAAAGCGGTTGCATTTCTAGATCTCATGCTTTTAATTGCCATTACACCTGCAATAAATTCTGCGTATGGATGGATTTACATACGCTGTTTCCAACCGTCTCAGTCTCAATGGTGTTGTGAGCTAGAATGTGAGATTGTATACTGTTCGAGACGGGATTTGAGCAAGACAATACTGTGGAGAGTGTCTTCATGAGTGGGTATAGTAGTTCTAAATACATTTCGTCCCTTGTTGCCGTCCAGGGACCCTGGTGATGCCCTCTTCCAAATGGTGAGAGATACGTAAATGTCGTTCGGTCGTGAGTGAGAAGTTTGAGATGTGATATGCACAACCGGGCGCCCTGTCCAATTTCCCGCAAGGCTGCCTCATGTCCAAAAGAAAGGGCGTCCATTCTTGATGATATATTTTTGTTTTTGTGATTTTCCGTTGCATGGCTTTTCATGTGTCGTTCAAACGTGATATGCGCGTCTCCTCGAGTGGCTTCTGCCTGAGCTGCGAGGGCGGTGTTCACTTTCAGTGTAGCGGGAGCGGCTGCCGCCACGACTGCGGCTGGCAGAGCGACGGTGGCCGTGACGAGAGGTGTGATACTCGCGCTTGACCACGACGCGGTCATCGTTGCGGTGGTTGCGGTGAACGAGGAGGGCGACCAGCTGTGAGATGAAATGTCAGCGAGACTCTCATGGAGCGCATTACATGATTGAAGACTTACGAAAGTGACGAAGAAAGTGAGAGTCAGGACGATGGCAAGCGCCCAGCTGGCCTTGAGCATAGCACAAGTCTTGTTGATGTTCGCTGCCCAAGGGCTGTTGCTTTGTCGGCCATAGTATCCGAACGGGCCAAGATTGACGTACAAGCTGCCAGCTGAGAAGTTGGAGCAGTTCTCATTTGCGATACCACGCATAGTGACGACACCTCCGATCAGCGCGCCAACGAAGCCGAGATCGACGAGCGCGACGAAAAAGGCATCGTGGCGCGCTCTGAGGTAATTGAATAATGTTGCGAACGTCCAGGCCAGGGCTAACACCGATACTATGAAGAGCACAAGGATGAAGTTGGGTGTGAGTTGGTTGGACTCGACGTAGCCGTGGACGAACCAGGACAGCATGCCCACCACGGGGATGAGGAGGATGATCTGGAAGATCCTCCAGGAGATGAAGAGGAAGCCGGAGACAGCCATGGTTGGTGGTATTGATAGTGGCTTGAGTTGGTTGGTTGGTGAATGTAGTGTGGACAGGAGGCTTGCCTTGTACGGTGTTGATTGTGAGGCGGTCAAGGTATCGAGTCGGCTCAGTCAGGTTCGGGACGAGATCTAAGTGAAGGATCGGAGCGACAGGATATGCAGTGCGACGGTCCAAATGCAGTGGACGCTCGACGGAGAACTGCCTGGACGAGGCAACGAGGAGGATGTGCGGATGAGGCTGGATCGAGTGCAACAATGGTGAGTGATGTCTCGGAGGACTCGACAAGGACCGCTGTTGCTTCCACCTGGGCGGGTGTGTGCCTTTGTGTACACAGGCAGGCTGGGGTGGCGGTGGTGTACGATGACGTCTGTGGTAAGCAAGTGATGGAGTGTTGGATGCAGGCGAGCGCGCAGAAACAGGAAGTGAAGAGAGGAACAAGGCAACAAACCAGGCAGTAAGGCAGTAAGGCAGTAAGGCAGGCAGGCAGGCAGGCAGGCAGGCAGACACTCAGTGAGAGAGAGAGAGAGGCACGAGTTGCGCCCTGATTACAGTCTCCAAAGCATTATCTATCACTGTGAACAAACGGCTGAGAGGCCTTGGGCGCGTGCGAAAAGACGATGGCGGGGGAGAGGCTGGCGATGTCGCGTTACGCTGGAAAGCACTCTATGCTAGCGTGTAAGCTCGGACGACATACCACGCGCGGTCTATCAGACATGTGCAAGGGTCGCGCCAACTTTCTCCCACGCCTCATGGCTGCGCGCACTTTTCTTCAGCGCCCAGACTTTTAGACGTCACCGTCAGGCACAGGGCTGCATGAGTTTGCATCAATGCGCCTAGTCTGACAAAAGTGCCCGAGCAGTGCTGGGAAGGATTAGTACTAGTTCGGCATCGTCCACCTCCATCTCGGCAAGGAGGAATACGGGCTCCGACAGCAATGATCCTGCATCCTATAAGATCCACGCAGCACAGACAACACGACGATGTCTTCAGACGGCGGTGACGACCCTCAGTCGCCCTCGGCCTTCTTGGAAGCACCTTCTTCCCAATCGGTGGTTGTAGACGCTGAACCATTCACGTCACAATTGAAACTTGGCAAGACCAACGAACTCGACCGAGACAGTTCTGAAGAAGAGCGCGAAAATCGCTTCAATGGCCCTGCTAGCACTTGGCGTGACTATACTGCCGACGAACGTGCCCTGATAGCATCTCTCGACCAGGCGCGAGCAAGTGATTTGAGCATCCATCTTTACAATGCCCACGCGTTGAAGTCTCGCCTATACAATCACAGCGCTGCATACGCGTCTAAGCCATGGCACAGCAAGCACCACTGGATCGGAGCTGACGAGGATGGAAGCACTCCATGGTACCCTGATGTGCAATGGACAGCCTGGCCATTGCATGCAGACGACGTACCCAGGCAATCCGAAGGCTTCGGCAAAGATGCCTTGAAGGACGACACTACTGATGGAACTATCAAAATACCTGTCTCATGGAGAGCTGGTGCTGACCTGGATGATGAAATACTGGCACTAATGCTACGCAAGGCAAAAGAACGCTTCGATTTGCGATCTAAGATACAAGGCGACTCAACAGCACGACAGCCATCATCGACGAGATCTCCCTCCCAGATGCGCTCCAGCCCGCCAGTGGAATCCCGCCATTCAAGTGTGGCAAGCGAGGCGCCTTCGTACGAGTCTGGTAATGAGCTTGAAGCCACTGCGACAGAGGACTTCACTACGCCAGAATTCATGACAGACGACGATGAAGTGAAAAAGTTGCTCGGACAGAGCTCTCGCCATGTTCTTACAAATTTCGACAGCCTGTTGATGGGACTGCACCGGAGCCGTCAATATCATACATCAGGGTCTACATCAAACACCAAGCCTGCAAACTCTCGGCCCCCAAAGCGCAAGCGTCGATCGACTACCAATGAGACCCCACCACTAATTACTGAACCCGACAGCATTGAAGATCAAGAACGAACATCAAACCGAGACTACACGAAACATTCATCCGGGAACAACCCCATCCACCCACGCGACTGGAGCGAGGTTCTTGGTGTCGCATCGCTGACGGGTTGGAATCAATCGGTCATTGACCGTACAGCAAAAAGGTGTTCCGCCTTGTTCGGTGAGCGAATACTTCTCAGGACAATGCCGGAGACAGCTGCTGGAAAGGCTGAAGATAGATCGACCAAGTACACGCCTGATATGGTACCGGACCTTGACATTGTCGACGACATGGAAGCAGAAGAAGAGGTGACTGGGGAGAGCGAAATAGGCTTCAGGTGTCCGGAGGATTTATGTCCCCAGCATCATCGTCTGTACGAGAAGCGATTCATGATACGCCAACATCTCAGGCGCGTGCATAAATACGGTCAGGAAGCGCTTGATGCATATGACCAGGCATGTGTTCTCCAGGATGCCAAACCCTTCGTTGAGCACTTGCAGACTGAAGCGAAGAATGACGAAAGTGTGAATGATGACGAGCAAAGTGAGTTGATTGCAGCGGTAAGAGAGGACGGGTATATGAAGACAGTGGAAGTGCACCTGGGGCGAGGCACGGATGTCCAGCACAGGAAGAGGAGGGGTGAGGCTAGGCCATGAGGAATGGAAGAGGGCCAGAGTGAGTGAAGACCAGGACGAGTGAGATGTGAGTCTGTTTCCCAGCACTTTTGGACCTGTCACATGTATGCAAGCACTTTGACGCCACTCACCTTCCTACGTCCGTGCGCACATCAATCCATCTGCATCACGGTGCAACTCACTGAAGCGCGGTTGCCTGTCAATCCCTGTTGATGCATGCACATGACGGCACGTCAGGTCTCGAACTCTTTTTCGGCTGCACATTCGACATTTTGACAATCAAAACATTGCGACGACACACGCTCCCACATCAACACCACATCTTCCATACTTTGTCCACATCTTCTCCAACCCTCACAAATTACCACCTCGACATTCCAAAAGAAAAACTCCCGTCAAGTATGTTCCCGTCTCTCCCTTCTAGACACATCAACTAACTCATCCCAGCATCGCACCCGCCGTCGATCCCAAGAACACCCTCACCGACCGCGAGCGCGAGCTCATGGCTCTCGCCTGGCTCTGCTTCAGCGAAAAGCCAAAGGTATGCATCGCCCATCATCTGAACACAACAGACACAAACGAAACGTCACTAACCATCGCCGCACAGCCCGACTACAAGAAACTCGCCGCCCTCGCCGGCATGTCCAACCCGGTGTCCGCCTCCAACGCCTGGTCCAAAATCCAGAAGAAAATCACCGCCTTGGTCGGCAACGTCTCCGCTGATGGCACGCCGGAGGCTCAGACTCCCAAGGCTACGTCGGCGAAGAAGCGTGCTGCTGCTAAGGCTGTCGACAGCGAGTCGCCTTCTAAGAAGACCAAGACGCCGAGCAAGGCTAAGAAGGTCAAAGACGAGCCTGTTGATGAGGATGGGACGTCGCGCTCTCAGTCTGAGGCTCAGGGCCAGGGCAAGGAGGTGTTCTCGGTGGCCTGGTGATTTCACTTGGACCTGGATGCTTGCTTTCTTTGTGTACATGATTGGAGATTGCGGAGTAGTGGTGTTGGAAAGGCTCTCGGTGACTGAGACGTTACGTACAGATGGCGTGCATGTACATCTCAGACAATGACTTTCCTGCTCGCGACAAACACTCTATTGGTCCAAGATATTGTCTGTCACATACTCCGCCCTCCCCACGGCACGTGAAAAGGGCAAGAAGGCTGCCGCTGCCGCTGAGGTCGAAAACGACGAGGCTGACGGCGACGAGGAGGTCGCGGAGGCTCCGAAGAAGAAGGCCAAGGCGACCAAGTCGACTAAGAAGGGCAAGAAGGCTGATGTCAAGGCCGAGGATGACGATGATGCCTAGAGCAGACTGACCTGGACTCTCAGTGGCTGTGGCCTGTCTACAGCCATGGAGGGGCCTGCATTTGCTCTTGACGGCGTGTCCCCCGGCGAGATGAGTTTGTTGTTGTTCTTGGAGACGAAAAAGAGTAGCGAGAAGTCGAGTTGGTTTTTGGCATAGCGCAGATCGCTTGTTGACCATCGTAGTACCGCATCTGTACCACTGTCAGCAAGAATGAAGAGCTTCTGTACCTGATTGTTTCCACTTGTGCTTGACTCGAATGCAATCTCAATAGTCTGAACTACTTCTCAACCCAGCCAGATCAATGCACGAAAATCTCCAAGCTAACCTCATTGCTCCACCCAGCCTCCTCGCCCATCTCCTTCCAAGCCCTCTCAACATCCACCTCCAAAACCTTCCCACAAACCTCATTGACCTCGACACATCCAACAGGCACCGGCCTTCCATGAATCATCACCATGAAATCATCCTGCACACGTCGCGCTTCCAAATCCGAGACATACAACCCCAGAACACCAAGCGCTTTGAGCGAGACCCACGTTCGAAGCCTACCGTTGTCTTCGACGTAGACGTCGCTGCCGCTGATGGCCGCTGAACCTGTCATCTTGCCGAGAAGCCCCATCACTGCTACAGAGAGTAGCTTGTCGCGCACGGTGAATGATCGGAGAGGGTAGGCGGTCAGGATTTCCCAGCTGCGAGAGTCGAGCTCGAGACCGACCATGTTCGCCTTGGGGCTATTACTGTTGGCACTGACGTTGCTTCGGTGCATGGGCTTGGAGATCTCGCCGGTTGTGAAAGCGGAGACGACGTAGGAGCCTTGCTCCGTGCCTGGGAAGGCATCGAGATGCACGAACTCACTTAGTGGCTGAGTGGAGACGTTGAAGATGCCCAAGATACCAGTGCCGGTGTGCGCGCCGCCGACATACGTGGAGATCTTCAAGAGAGCAGCGGCCGAGTATTCGTTGTAAGGATCTGTGGCTTTGCCTACGATGTGAGGACGTAGGATGACGGTTTTGCCACGTGTGGTAGGCGCTGTCAGTTGGTTGAGGAGTTTCAGATCGTGGTTTCCTGGTGTGTCGGTGAAATAGATGGGTCCACCAGATACAGCGCGTGCAGCCGCGTGGAAGCCGGCCCAGGGGTGGGAAGTCTGGAACATGTCCCAGTCTGGAAGGACGTTGAGGTGCTGCGTTAGTAAGCTATTGTGAGCGTTGCAGAAGATATGCCAGGGGTGCGAGGCATCTATCTCGGGGAAGAAGTCATCACTGTCGATATCAGCAGTGGTCACAGTCGGGCAAGATTGAGACAGTAAGTCCTGCAAACCCACCTGTTACGAACCAGCAGACGCGGCTTATTACGAGGCAGCTGGCTGTGGAAGAGGATTTCCGGAGACTGCGACATGCAGCTGATAGCACGAGAGGAGAAGTGTCGCAAATGAGCGATGGTCCAGGCATCCTGATATTGGGTGATCATGGACCGCCGATCAGGAGCATTTAGGAGCATGCTGAGGAAGAATTGGGCATCCGTTTTGGCGCTGTCGATTCCAACGCTGGCGAGGAAAGCGTAGAAGTCGTTGTACATGCGTTGGCTATCTTCGGGCGCAACCACTGTAAATTTGCCACCAGCGACGCCTGGCTCTTTCTCTACCTCGATGGTTTTGTAGTTGTCTGCAATCCAGCCCTTGGGGCTCACACCACCCCAGTAGCCAAGGATAGCGTGCCATACTGCGATGTGGTTCACGTTCGGGTGGCGTTGTCGTATCTCCGTGGTAAGCTTCTTCAAACCATTTGGAAATCCTTCCTTATTGGCCTCGAAGTCAGACCAGGCCCGTTGGAATTGCGTCTCTCCAGAGGATAGCGACTGCCAGTTATCGTCGATGATGAGGTTGGTGATGTTGATATTTTCTTTCGACAAGGTTTCGAGTGCTTGAGATACTTTGTCGGCTGTGAGGTTTTGGCCTAAGCCATTCCAGGTGCACTGCGATGGTAAGAAACTGCATCAGCAAGATACATTAGGAATGGTATGGCGACTTGCATCACACTTACATATGATAGACCATCATACCATTCTTCCAACCATTCGGGACGAACTTTCTCCTCGGTGAGTGCATCGATTTCTTTTTGTGCGGCAACGGAGCCATTATCAGCAATCACCTTACGAGCATGGTACATCACAGCAGCATTTGCGACTTCGAAGTTCTCCGCGACAGCCACCAACACTCTGCTAGTGCTATCTTCTTCTCGATCGTTGCGGCCCTTGATAATTAGATTGCCTTCTTCGTCGTTGAAGAATGCCGTCGTCACATCCTGAACGCCGCTGATGGCCAGACAGACAACGTGCATACCGTCAGTGCGGAGGAACGATACAAGCACGCCGTCTTTATCCAGCTTCAAGGATGTCTTGCCCTGTCTGGGTGCCAGCCAAGGGCTCCACAATCTGACGAGACTGAACCACCGACTGAGCTGGGAGGCCTTTCCAATTTGGTGGTGACTCCAACCCGAGTCTTGTGCTTTAGCTGGGCCAACCGGACATGTGAGTACGTACAAGAGGGTGTTATCAGTCTCCGGCCTCTCATTCTTGATCCGGATGTCTGGACTAAGCCCAGCGAAGAAGTGCTTCAAGTCGTGTTGGGCGTTATGCTGGAATTGCTGTCCTTGGTAGTGGAGCTCACCATCTGCAATTCCAGTCGATTCTTTGACCCATTGCCAACCCTTCTCTGTGGCCATCTGGAATTTGATGGTGAAGCTGATGGATCGGGCTTCCTTGGGCACGCCTATGAGCTCACCCTCGAACCAGTACCGTGAGACGCGGCGATCCAAGGGCTGGCCAACCAGCAACACGTCTTCATAGTTCCTAGTGGGCTTGAGAGCTAGCTCAGACCAGTCATAGTGTCCCTTGTGATTGTGGTATACACAGATCTGAGGATCATCTTCGCTGATCAGACTGGGACTAGTCGTCTCGAGGAGCACAGCGAACTTGACACTCGTGCTCTCTTTTGCGATTTGGGTGATCTGGGCGAGAGGTGGTACACAGGTAACTCGAACATCTGCGCCATCGCCACCCTTAGCTGGGTAGAAGGCAGGTTTCCTTTGAGGTGGCAACTGTTCAGGAAGGAGGTCTGTCATTTCTGATACCGGGACAGGAGGATAGACTCGTTGGCCGGTGTTGATGTCACAATCTGTATCATGTTAGATGGGGGGTTATTGCTAATATGGATCTACTGTTTACGCGGCTCACAGCAGAGCATGGCACGGCACACGTACAGCCAAAGGAGATGCCTTTCTGCTTGGCTCGTTTGATGACCATTTGGGTGCTGGGAGTTTGTGAAAAAGACGAGATACAGGGTGGAGATGATGTGTCAAGATGAAACAGAAGCTACAGAATAACACTTCTACAAGACAGAAGCTACAGAATAACACTTCTACAAGACAGAAGCACACGTACACATACATCACCAGAGACTCCTCCAGTCTTGAGCGATCGATCGTCCAACAGGCGTCACCTGCATGCAAGATGCACCTTGTTGGACCCTCATGAGCTCAGCTCCCAATAAGGAAAGGCTGCTGCCGGGTTGCCGAAGCTTTTGGAGCTTTTCTCAGTCGCCGACGATCACTTTTTGGGCCAGTTCCACCAGCTGTGCACTCTTTTGCACTGCAAACCTCATTGCGCCGCCGCCGCCGCAATGTTCGAGAATATCTGCTCATTGCCGCTGTCTGGGGAGCTCTTTGCCCAGGCAGTGCACCCCTCTGAGCCATTGATCGCCATCGGTCTCAGCAGCGGCCATGTCTCGACATTGAAGCTGCCCCCTCTGGATGAGGATGGAGTACCGCAGAATTCGACGGGCAGGAGAGGAAGCAATGGCACAGGCATGGTCGAGACCGCGTGGCGTACCAGGAGACACCAGGGCAGCTGTCGCAATGTCGCATACAGCATCGACGGCAGCCAGCTTTACTCCGCTGGCACTGACGGTCTCGTCAAGGCCGCCGACAGCGAGACCGGACGGGTTACGGGCAAAATCGCTATTCCTACCGCCAGTGGAGAGATTGATGCGCCTACCGTGATCCACGCTCTCAGCCCGCAGACATTCCTCCTCTCCACCGACTCCGGCGCTCTGCACCTCTTCGATTTGCGCGACCCGGCACCCTCCCTCCCAATTGTCGACAACAAGACTGCCTTCACAACTGGCAGGCCTTCCGCCACTCACTACCCGCACAGCGACTACATCTCCTCGCTATCTCCACTTGCTGCATCAGCAGAATCAACATCCGGCTTCAGCAAGCAATGGATTTCCACTGGTGGCACCACTCTTGCCTTGACCGATCTCCGGCGCGGCGTACTCGTCAAGAGCGAGGACCAAGAGGAGATCCTGCTTTCTTCTCTCTACATGACGAACCTGCCAGCAAGGAAGAGCAGAGGTTCTACACACGAGAAGGCTGTCGTTGGTGGAGGAGACGGCGTGATCACACTTTGGGAGAAGGGACAATGGGATGACCAAGACGAGAGGATCACTGTCAGCCGCGAGAAGGAGACGTTGGATTGTATCACCGAGATCCCAAGTGGCATTGGCGGCTACGGCAAGAAAGTGGCTGTCGGTCTTGGAGATGGCAAGGTCAGATTTGTCACCCTCGGACAGAAGAAGGTTATCGGCGAGGTGATTCACGACGAGGTCGAGGGTGTCATTGGATTGGACTTCGATGTCGGCGGAAGGATGATCAGTGGTGGCGGCTCCATCATCAAAGTGTGGCAGGAGCCATTGGCTACTGTGGGTGAAGATGATGAGGATGAAGAAGCAGACAGCGATGACGACGTTGCTGCGGCAAAGCGACCTGCTGTCAGCTCCGACGACGATGACAGCGACGCTGGAGGAGCGGCATACGAGAGCAGCGACGACGAGGGAAAATCGTCCAAGCGGAAGAAGAGGAAGAGGGGCAAGGGACCTGAGAAAGGCGCCAGCTTCACCTTCTCTGGCCTGGACTGAACGTGTTGATTGTACTATTTGCGATGATACCCATTGGGGTGGTAGGTAGGTTTGCTAGAACAAAGTGCTACATTACCCACTACTTTCTGTGTTCAGGGACTACGGTCCTGGGCACGAGCGATGACCACTTCATCACGGATCCGCCAATCACGTTGGCTGCACTCGGCAATTCTGGATATACGCATGTGAAGGCTATGCTGAGCGTACCAACCGGTATCCGGGTAAGTGGTCTACGGGACGTGTTTGCCAAGGTGGAATACGCGGATGACAGCCGTGGCAGGCCATATGATGTAAGACCATTCGCTTGGTATGCGTGTCCCTCGGATATTGTCCGGAGGACTATTGGTACAAGCAATGGCGAGAGTGACCTCGAGGATGAAGGCGATTTCGCAGTGAGGATGATGACACTTTCTCTTGATACTTGAGAAGTATCTTCCAGGCAGAAGTGAAGGTGGCGTGCATGAGCAAGAAGTCATTCGACAGAATCAATTCCTGCCGCCTCCATCAAAGTTTTGAACCCTTTCTCAACAGCGTACTATCCACCCTCGTACTCTCGTCTTCCCGCTCGGCAACCCTTAGATCTGGGAACGAAGCTGGCATGATCCGCCGTGGATAGGCTCCCGGAACGCAAGAATACTTCCCAAAATCTTTGATCTTCTCATGGTTGCGCAAGAAATCTTCGTCAAGAAAGCACTTGCCAGTCACATGCTCTGGCGGTGATTCCGGGATAGCGAGGATAGCGTCGGAAAAGATTGTTGGCTTGCGCAAATCGCTTTTGTCGGCTCTGTGGGATTCGGTTGCGGCGGATTCGATGGCCTGTACAATAATTGTTTTTTTTAGCAAGGTATTGATGGGGTTGGAGACGAACGGCTTACGACTGCTGGCCAGATACTAGAAATCGACATTCCGTCCCTGCCTTCTCTCTTCCAATCCATCGAAAGACCAATCGTCAATACACTCATCCCGACTTTACCCATAGCATATGCAGTTTTGCCCGCGGAAGAAGCGGCTGTAAATCGGAGGACTAACAATGACAATCCTGCCTCTGCCGTTCTCACACAAGTGTGGCGGACACGTCTGCACACAGCCATAGAGTCCTTCGGGATTGACCTGCTGCATCAATTGGAAGCGTTTCGTGGGCGTATTGGCTACGCTCGACCACCAGATTGCGCCGCTATTGTACACTAGCACATCCAGGCGACCGTACGTTGCGATTGTGCCTTCTACTAGTTTCTGGACGCTGGTCAAGGCTCGTACGTCGACTGATATTGCCGTTGCTTTGCCGCCGGTTTCGGTGATTTCGCGGGCGACGGTGTTGATTGTGGATGATGGGGAGTTGATTGGGTGGGAAGGGGGAGCATGTTGTGGCATCTGATGTTGTCTTTGCGGCTACGACGACTGCAAGTCCTGTCGATCAGCATATGGATATTGTACATTGTAGAGCTTGAGAATCTCTCACCAGCAAATCCAGCTTTGGCAAGATCGATAGCTACCTGTCTTCCAATGCCTCGTGACGATCCGACGACCAGAGCCACTTCTCCTTGGTGGTCGTATTTATTCATGGTCATTCAACCAAGCGTTACTTCCGCCTTCTATGTGTGCCACCTAAATCACGAACCAATTTTGGATGGTGTATAGGTCTGTATATATCAACGCACATCCAAGCCGAGGCTGGTGAGGTCGGCGTTCTACAGGCCCAGTAATCACAAAGTTGCACAAGTCACATCATGGTGTTCGTGCGTAAAGGTTCCACAGCGTTGGCAGCTGAAGTCTGAACGTGCATCGCCATGCCTTCTCGCGGGTCTTCCCTGTCCGGGCCACAATCAATTGTCATTCCCGTGATATGCGGTGAGTGGTTGGCGCCCTGGTCGTTTCGGCGATAGGGATCATGAGTCGGTTGTGCGCGGGGTCGTCTCTCGCGCCGGCTGCTCTTAAATGACACCTTGAAGCGTGTGACTAGGCGGTCTGATTGGCTTGTCACGTGAAACACCAAATTTGTGTAGTATACCGTAGGGAGAAGTACTGGAAGAGACAGAGAGCAGCACAATCCTCAGGCCAAGATCGTTCTGACAAGGGCCGATATTTGCCCCATCTTCCCACATCAGTATACAACCTATCGTGTCTTTCTAGCCCTTTCTTTATTGCGAACACGAGCGCGAGCTGACATGCCCCCATAAGATGACGTTCTAGACGGGACCCTTCGGTTCAAACGTCGACGTGAAGACGAGAGAGGTGGGGCATCGTGCATTGCTCCCGGTAATCACCACGTATTTGATAGCCTCACACTTCTCAAAAACAACTCAAGTCTCTACACCTCCACCTACCATCCAACCAAACTCAACAATGTGAGTTAAGCATACATGTGTTCAGCAAGAGGCCAAGCTAACAACAACCACAGCTCAATCACCCCACAACCGCAAATATGGGCGCCACTACCACTGGCAAGCCATACAATCCATACGTAGAATGCTCGAAACGCTGCTAACAAAGTTGCGCAGTCATCTACGAGAAGGGTACCGACTTCAAGATGGACTACTATCTCAAGACTCACATGCCTCTCGTTCAGGAGAAGTGGGGTCCTGCCGGCCTCAAGTCCTGGAAGGTATGCTATGCCACGC
Source organism: Cladosporium cucumerinum (assembly GCA_023634325.1). Classification (NCBI taxonomy): domain Eukaryota; kingdom Fungi; phylum Ascomycota; class Dothideomycetes; order Cladosporiales; family Cladosporiaceae; genus Cladosporium; species Cladosporium cucumerinum. Next base: position 1,752,764 of record JALDQA010000002.1, read on the forward strand.
ACCATCGTGCAATTACCACCCAAACTCCATCACTGACAACGCGAAGGTCCTCAAGTTCGGAGATGACTCTCCCTACAGTGTCCAGGCCACCCTCGAGTGGGGCAGCCTGGACGACTTCAAGAAGGCCGCGAGTGACCAGGACGCCCTCAATGCCATCATGGGCGATGTCAAGAACTTCTCCAACACCACCCCTAAACTCATGACCGGCGAGATTGTTGGCTCGCAGTAGATGTTGATGCTATGAGCTTGCTTGTCAAGAGTCTAGCGACCTGTAGATGACATCCACTAGCCATGAACGAAGCCACGGCCTGTTTATGCCTATCTCTCAACTTCCTTTCGGACACAGTTGCTGCTCCGTTAATCGGTGTACACCTTGATGGTCAGAACACTTTATAGCTTAGCGGTGTCTTGTGGCACAGGACCGATGAAGCTATCATCCACTTCGCGCCAGACACTTTCTTTGCTATCATCAGTCACGAGTAATGGCGCTACTAGCCTCCTACAAGCAAGCTTGATCAGCAAATGTCTCATATTACAGCACGGAGACTCCGCTTACCAAATGTTCTGATATTCGGGCCTCCCTTCAACCTTCCACAAAGCCCCTTCGTCTCGGTATCTCACGTAAACCAACGCTTCCCGCGCGGCTTTCTTCCTCGTAAACAAAGCAAAGGTCAGCACTCCCGAATCGCTCCCTCGACTCCATCCTGCAAATTCGCCCAGCCCTTTGACCACAGCCTCTTTCTCACCACTCCCGGCGCAAGTCATTTGGTGAACTCTCACGACGACCTCGTCACCGCCAATCGCCCTCTCTTGAGATCTTGCAAGAAAGCCAGCAGCTAAGTACCACGCCACCATCGTTTCCTTCTTGTCGCATAGCTGTTCGTCTCTCACCAGCTTCTCAAAGGGCTGGAAGAACGTCGTGTCATTCAGTTGGTCCTGCAATGCCGCCTTGGATGTGTATATCTCCATGCCAGCGACGATGAGATCATCTCGAGTAGTGCTAGTTGAGGCCAAAGGAGTGAAGTAGGACCAAGCTATGCAGCGGGTCGAAGGTAGGCGGTAAAACCCGCGAGCTCCTTGTCGTAAACTTGCGAGGAGGGTGGATTGTTTGGGCGCGGAGGCCGGGTGCATAGTGATGAATAGGGCTATGTGGTCATCCATTGTGGTTATTGTTATATCTTATCTGACTTCTCTAGAGACCGAACTGTGGAAGACTTGGTGGTTTCGACTGGAGTGGCGATGGTGGCGCTATAACAAGGTGAAATTGTTACGGCATTCGGATGTGGCTTGCGTGATTTCTCTTCCAAGTCATCACTCTTCCACAGGACGTGCAGAATGTCAGTTTCCTGTTACGTTTTTTTCTTTCAGTAGGTTTGGCACGTCGGTTGCAATTGTCGTTAAGGACCTGTCTTTTTGTGTAAGTTAGAGCAAACGAAGCGGGGCAATGCGAGCCGCCATCCGAGGTGTAGAAACAGCGAGCGAAGTGTGGCATACTGAACAATCAGGCTTTTCATACATTTAAGATCGTAGATAACAATATAAGTTCATTCGCTTTCGTACCATACGCACTCATCATGGTTTGGTGGTGGAACTCATGCTCTGCCGCTTCCAAGTCGCTGGAGGATAGCACTGGTATCCTCCGTGAGGACGATCATCAACAGGTTGCTTCTCGCGCAGCGGATAGGCCGATGGCGGTCTGTTAGCCTCCAAATCTCCGATGGGGTCTTCGCGCTCTGAAGGACTTCTTCCAATCTCCTTGTCCTGTCCGCTGTATGCCGAAGACTCGGCCATAACTAGGTTCTCTTCACTCACATTCGTGAGGTTGTCCTGCTTGCCCGGCGTGACACTCGACAAGGGTATAGCCACGCTTCCACGGCTAGAGTCAGAGCTTTCATCGGGGAGTCTCTTGCTCTCGCGGCGTGAGTTTTGGCGACTGTCACTGCGAGCCGAGAACGCACGAAGTGGGTTGGTGAGGTATGTCCGGAAGAACACGCGTAATGCAGGTGCACTGGCGCAGATGAGTGATAGCTGTATCTCAAGCTGGGCCCAAACTAGGACGTCGTAGCCATCCCATGTAAGATCGACACTGTGGCCGACTTTCTCGAGGTAGTATGTTCGCACTGAGCCTGCTGCAACAGCAATCAGGCCCAGAGAGAAGATTATGTTCAACGCAGTCATCTGGCGTCGTGGAGCGTCGAATTTGCGAAGCATGATGCAGGGCAGCAGGACCGAGTAGAGGTCGCTTACAATACTCATGGCTCCAGACAAGACATTGGTGTATTGCGACTGGATGCAATGGAAGTCTTCCTGGTAGTATGGATTGAAGGACTCCCAGTATGCTGCGGTTGGAGAGCATGAGAAGATGAGCATGAAGATGAAAAAGAGAGAGTACACTGCGGTTACGCCAATCGCAACAAGTATGGCGTACTTCCAACGCATATTATAAGTTCCTTTGGTCAGACGTCGGTAGAAGAGGAGGATCGAGCACTTTGTGAAGCCCGTTGAAGCAAGGTAAGTGACTTCTGCACACCAGCCCATCATGGCTAGTGGTACAAATTGAGTCATTGGGACGTCCCATGTGTGAGTTCCAGATCCGTATCTCTCGGTGCTCAAAAGGGTGAACACTGTGAATGCTATCGAGCCCAACCACCCTGGAAGTAGGAGAGCCTTGATGATCGTCAGCTATGTTGAGCAGGCAGTTACGCAAAAAGCATGCCACATACATCGTCAAGACCAAGTGGTCCGGCCTGCTTCCTCGCACGCAGCCAAAGTCTCAAGATGACCGCTAGCGAGGATGCTGCTTGGAGTGTACCAGCATATGCTGGCATCCAAGACCGACGGACTGGGTCGATGTAGTTGGGCGTTGGCCATGTCAGATAGACACTAGGATCCGGGCGGTGCAGATTTCCTGACATGATTGCGGCCGGCTCGAAGTGAAACAGATAGCGATGTAACACATCCCGTCTAGATTGCAACGGGCACGACGATGTTATACACAATCATCGAGACACCATGCAAGGGTCTGTCAAGATGACGAAGACTCCCCCCGCGCCATACCACAATAATGAGTGTGGACAGGTAGCACGAGCCATCGCGGTGGTACCAGATCTCAATCCGACACAGTGACACCTGCCAAAGATGAAGAAGCAGTGATGCAGCTGACATGAAAGCGACATATCGCTGGTACTGAAGTAGCAACCTGCATTTCACCGTTGTCTAAACACCTGCAAGGACCAGGGTGGTTGCACAAACGCTACTTCCTTGGTGCAGCTAGTGGTAAATTATCCCTGCAGGTCAAGGTATACTGGTCCGAAAGCGGACGGGCTCCATTACACGCAACACGCCGTGGCAGGACCTACATTCGGTATTAATTGTCTCGATTATGGATCTGTCAAATCTCTTGCGCTGCAGATCTGGCGTGCGCTGCAGGTCGGGTGCGATGCCACGGGTGCCGGCGTACGATCAGAGGATTTTGACAGGTGGTTGGACCTGCCTTTGACAGGCATTGCGGGTCGCTCGCCACGCGTGGAAAGAGCCGATTCTTCAGCAGCTGCAGTCATGGCTAAAACAAAGGCCTAGGCATGTTTCGTGTTGGTTACTGGTACTCTTTTATGCTTTCACGCGTGCATGATCGTTATTGAATCTCAGGTTGAGGGCAACCGAGATCAGGGAGGTGTGCGGCTGATTTCTGATTTCGAAGAGTGGGGAGCCCTGGAAGAACCTTGGTCCTAGGACTCAATATACACCAACGCATCCATGTACCCGACTGACTATTGTGCAGTATTTTAAAGAAGTCGCAAGAACCCAATCGTACCCTGGAATGCAGCCAACTAGTTGAAGATGGGCTCAACGGCAGATATAGCATTGGTCCGTCTCGGCCCGCCCACATGCAAAATCAACGGGTGCATTGATGCTCCCAGCTCCCACTCGATCGGTATCAGGGCAAGATCCATCTGCCGATACGATGCAGCTATCGTCTTGCGCGTTCCAATATATCGAGGCGCTTGCATGAGCAGAGATCTGCTTTGAGGGAATACTTTACTGGGTGCTTACTTATCGTCGGACAGCTCCGTTTTCGTAGTCAGGGCTTACCGTACGCTACTGCCCTTTCGTTCGTTTTTATACATGGGTAGACATTAGTCAACCATGCTACGCTATGTATTGACCGGCCTTGTCATCTCCACTGGACGTACGGGATCCTCTTCCGATGACATTGCAAGATTTTAAAACAGGGGACGTATACAATCAGTCGTTCCGACTGGTGGTCTAATGCTGCTACCAATCCACCTCATCCCACGCTCTTGGTCCATCTCTCACGGGGATGGCGTCCCGACCTCGTTCGTTCTAGAGCCACCAGGCCACAAGGATATCGATTTCGACTGCTTCAACCACTCGTCTCGGGCACTATTGCAGCTATCACTTTCTCTTTTCGGCTTTCAGCGCCGCGAGCTCTTCCCGCAGTGCTTCAATGGCCATACTATCTGACTCTCGTTTCCTCCTCACAGCCTCATCGACACCCGCTTGCCAGCATGTGTTGAACAGTTCGGCGCCCTTCCCGAGCGCCTCCTGCTTCCACTTGGCTGCCTCGTTCTTGTAGGCCTCCACCTGATGTACCAAGACTACCTTCTCGTTAAGTGCGAGTTGCGTGCGAACGCCATTCAGTTGGCCTTGTCGGTATGCTTCGGAGATCTCCGACTCGTGTGCGTGCTTTTCGTTGGCGAGAGTGATGACCTGCTGCCTGAGACGAGAGCTATCTTCTGTCAACTGCAGGCTCAGGTCACGAACTTGGCGCTCCAGGTTGTCGTTGGCCTTGCGCATGGCTTCTAGGAGACGGTAGTTGCGGTTTGAGTCTTTCTCGAGCTTGTCACGCTCAAGAGTGAGCTTCTTTATCGTGCTCTTGTGCTGGCGGAGTTCGTCTTCCAATGATGATTGGGTGGTGCGCATGCTCTTGACGCCAAGTGCAGTAGGATCACAGCCGTTGTTTGTGGCAGTGTCGTTGCCGGACTTCTCGGTCTTCGTCTCGTGATCGCCATCACCATGTACGAGGCTTTTGGTCGGACTGTCGGAATGCTGTTCGACGAGGCCCTCGGGTGCGACAGCTGTGGTTTGAGCCGCCAACAGCGTCGCATTGTCAGCCATTTCTGCTGACGCTCGGTCGTGTTCAAGGATATATGATTTGTCAGTGTCACACTCGTTACTGAATTTAGGGTTGAGGTGCTCTGATTCGGTGTACGGACTTGTCTCTGTGCACGGAAGAAGTGAGACAAGTTGTTTGCCACGGCTTGTGGCGGCACAGTGTAGGAGCGTTTGCTTTCTGCGGACCGTGAAGTGTTTGATATCTGCAGAAAGCAAACGCGGGCGAGAAGCGACTGCTTTATCATCCATTCGGAGCCAGTGAATGGCCCCTGCGCCAAGTTGCGACGACGGTCAAAGTGCGAAGTTTGGCAGTTACTCATGTTTGGGCTGTGTGGCACTGACAGATATTGGCGACCGGGGAACAAGGGGCCAGATTTTGGCTGATATCCTGTTCAGCCATCAGAAGTTCATTCTGGACAATGTGCATGAGTAGTGCTAATGCGTTTAGCAACGTGGTTTGATGAAAGCTCATCGGGAGTGCAAGTGAAGCCTGCTGGGCCGTAGCCTGGAACATTTGCGGTTCCTACCCCCGACTTGAAAGCCTTCTTGTTGGAGACACAGATCTCTTGCGTTAAGAGGTTTTCTGTGTGGTGGTATCTTCTTCAACAGGTGGGAAATTGGAGATGGTTAACATTGAGAGACTAGTAGCATCGATCCACGGACTGGTATACTTTTTGCGTTGATCCCTTCAGTAATGGTCTCTGTGTTGCGATGAGATCCACTGAGAAGAGGCAAGTATCTCGCCGCTATGCTGGATTTTCTCTGATGCTATTTACACTAATCACTTATGAGATCATTTCGTTAACCATCCAAAGAGTGTGGATATACTATTTCTGTACCCATTTCTTGGTCGTAACCCCATCCCCAATGATCTCAAAGCCTACAATGCTTGCCGCAGAAAGGCATTGTAACGTTCTACTGATGCCATCCTCCCTCGGTGGTGGTCTGAGCACTCAAGATCTTATGAAATACATCCGCTTGCCGTAGAGATATAGTAAACAGCTGACAAAGATTGTCGTGTCTCGGTGGTGATCTCAGTACCGATTTTCCCATCAATCACGCATCCTCACCGTAGAGAGGCTGTATCGCTCCCCTGGGTGTGGAAATCTCGCGATGGTGGTATCATCACCTCTAGTCTATCGATCTTCCATACTCACCATTGAAATAGTATGCAAATCTCTTTGTATGAGGCGCTGAACTGAAGGCAATACCGTTAATTGACTTTCGAAACTCGGCTGTATCACCATCGAGATCAGTAATCTTCAATTTTGCATCTTGTGAGGGCGGTGGTGGTGTTATCATAGTCTACCGGTGAATAATTGGTGATGGCTTACATCGAGAAACTATGGAGCACTATTTTCGTGTAGCATAGTTGCCAATAAAGAAGGGCGTACATCTCACTGGTATGACTAGAAGAAGAAGAGAGTGTCTCTTTGATATTGCTGTTTTTATGTGCTAGTATCGTCAGTGTTATACTCATGATAGGGTAAGGTACCAATGAAAAAGTACAGATTATCTCACTGGCAAGGATATCTTAATGTGCTGGTACCATCGATGCCATACTCATAACAAGGCATCCTTTCCCACGGAAGAGCGATGTTGCTCTTCAGTGACATGGGCTATCATCATCGGTAGCATACACATAACAAGTCATGCTTGACCATTGAAGAGCGATACAGTATCTCACTGGCGTGGCGCATTCAATATGCTAGTACCATCATCTCTGAACACATAATAGCCAATTTTCAAACTGAGGGATAGGAGTGAAGCCAGGATGTGCAGCTACCCCACTACCCCCGCCACGCGCGCTCCCGCCGCTAATGCAAGGTCCCGTGGCGCGCCAGCCGTCAACAATCAATTAATTGTCGCGCGTCTCGTTTCTCTTACACTACGACCACAACATCAACACCACCACAATGGCCACACCTGGCCGCACCACGCGCTCCAGGTCTCGCCAGACCACACCACAGCCACTCCCGGCTGTGGATGTGCGCTCTTCGCGTGCCTACGGCTCTCGTGGGAGAGCTCAACTCAACAATCAACTTGCCGGCGAGGGCATGACCCTCGCCGAGGGCTTCACTACTGCTCGCGCCGGTGTCGCGATCGTCCCGGAGGAACCCGAGGACGACTATGAAGAGCTGCGCTCGCAGCCAGCATTGTCCCGCCAGGGGACGTACGTGGGCACTGACGCCCAGTACGAGAGCCCTGCGCACTCTCAGAGGCACGACAGCATGCCTCCACCATCCCCTCGCCATGCCGCGCCGCACGCCAACAACAACTTCCCCGGAAATCCATGGACTCTCTCTGTCTTGCTCTTTGCCGTCCCACGCTACCTCTGGCGCAACCTCTGGGCCGTCCTCCTCGGCGCGCTCCTCCTGGGCGCGGCCGCCCACATCAAGCTGCCCGAAAATGCTGCGGCACGCCGTGACGAGTTCTTCCGTGGCCTGAAGATCGCAATCGGCGTCCCTGGGTACGATCAGCCGCCCTCCCACCTCGAGCGTCTCTGGATGTACGTTCGCTACAAGTCCTTCGAGCTCGACGAAATCAAGAACATGCCGCCGGTCAAGGAACCTCTCATTCAATCAATGATCAATGTACGATTCCGCACTTTACTCGAAGAGCTCCAAGGCAACGCCACTGGACTCGAAGGCAATCATACCGCCCTAGTTGAGAGAGTTTCGACCATGGAGGAGTTCCTACCGCCCAGAATGGTTGTCGATGTCATTGACGGCAAAATGATCATTAGTGACGACTTCTGGCATGCTCTTAACGACAAGATGAGTGGCAGTTCCGATTTTTTCGATGCATTCGTTGCATCCAACGAGGAGTCTGCCAGCAAGCTTGCTAAGGCGGCTTTTGACGTCAACCTGGAAGAGGCCTTGAGAAGCAAGCGTGTTCTTGACCGCGATGCTGTGATGGAAGCACTGGCCCAGAACAGCATAGAGCTTGAAAAGCGCATGTCTTCTATGATCCAGACCGGTACTGCCGAAGCGGTCAATGCTGCTCGCGAGATCGCTGCTCAAGTGGCAAGAGAAATCGCCGAAAACACACCATCTGACCTACGAGCTCAACTCAGCGTCCTTGCCAAGTCGAACATGCTTCAAAACACCTACGACGCAATGCACTCGATCAACTGGTTTTCTCCGAAGATGGGCGCCATCGTCGTCCCACGCCACACCTCTCCGACCGCTAAAAGGCCCTTCGAGGTAGAAAATCGTGGATGGTTTGCCAGCAAATTGAAACGTCTCGCACCTCCACCCGTCGCGGCATTGATGCCATGGGAAGAGACCGGCGACTGCTGGTGCGCTTCGAAGACTGAAAACATGGGCAAACTACAGTTGGCGGTCCTCACCGAGCACGAGATCATGCCAGAAAACTTGATCATCGAGCACATCCCACAGAATGCCGAACTGGACAGAGGCTGTGCTCCAAAGTCTTGGCAGCTATGGGCTGAGATTTTCGACAAGGAGGAAGCCGAGGACTTGAAAGACAAGATCCGCAGATTTCACTCGCACTACTACGGTTGCTCCCAGGAAGACTCGCCACCAAGCGAAAGCTCGATCTGCATTGCAGAGGGTACGTACAATCGCAGATTGGAGAATTGGGTACAATCCACCAGAATGCTCTTCTACACTCATCACCCGGAGGCGAAAGTCGAGACTGGCAAATTCTACTTCCGCGTGCTCTCGAATTATGGCTCTTCTCAAACCTGCATCTACCGAGTCCGCTTGACTGCACACGACATCCAGCTGGGCAATGACCTCTCGGAGAAGATCTCGGGGAACAGGCAGGAAAGGGGGTTCGTTTTGGGAAGTGGATCTTGAAGTTATGAATTTGTTCTTTTGGCGTTGGGCGCGAAGCTTGTGGAATGGACACGGACTGTCCTTGGATGATACCCCTGCATAAGCGAGCGAAAAATCGGGTTTTATGGCATTGCATGGTTTGAAGAAAGTCGAAGGGGCATACCGACTTGGCATCCCCACCTCATTTGAGTGGGAAATAGTGTCACAGTCGTTTGACTCACTGACAGTTCTTTAAAGAGATGGCGACTCAAACTTAAGGCCTTCATTAGCATGGCTTTGATGGATTAATTACGCCTTCAAAGAGTCAAAGGTCATTCTGAACCAGACAGTGACGCATCTCACATTCCCAATGCTTTTCATGTTCGTGTAAACGTCTATCATATCTACCATTAGAGCCTCCGTAACATCATCTAGACTCGCGCAGTACGAATTTACTTGGCAGCACCGTTTGCCTGCACGGGAGTAACGCCAGCCTTGCCATCCTTGTAGTCCTGGAAGCCTTGCTTGGCCGCTTCGTCGACGGTGCGCTCGCCGGCGACGATCTGCTTGACGGTGGCGAGAATGCTGCTCCAGTCCTCGAAGACGGTGAAAGGCACGTTCTCGCGTGCGCAGTAGGTGATGAGGTCTGTTGGAAGTCAGTAAATCGCTTATGCATTCCTGGTAGTGAATGGCGTTGCTTACCGTGACCCTTCTTGGCGAAGAGAAGGTCGGTCTCGCGTGCGGCGGAGAGGTCAGAGACACCGTCGCCAGCGTAGAAGAGAGTCGGACGCTTGTCGGCGGGGAGCTGGGCATAGGGGCGGAGAGTGAGGGACTTGTCGTGGCCGAAGCCGCTGTGAAAATGTTAAGAGAGAGCGCTTCGCAAACCTACAAGCGAGGAACAACTCACCTGTCGTCGTGGTACTCAATGCGCCAGCCACCCTCCTGGTCGATAGTCTTATCGCCACGAGGCACGGCCTCGTTGCAGATGATGTCGATCTTGTCGCAGTCGGGGCCGACGAGCTTCTGCAGAATGCCACGGATGACGGGGGTCATGCCGGAGGAGACAACGACGGTGGGGATGTTGTTTGCCAGCGCCCACTGGAAGTACTCGTTGAAGTGCGGGTCGAGAGTGATGTTCTCCACGAGGTAGTCGACGCACTCTGGGAAGGGACGGGTGATGGAGTCCATCATCTCGCGAAACGAATCTCTGGGGGGTCTATGTGTTAATATCCCTCGTGCATGGAGCATTTTCGTTGTACATGTTATAATTTACCTGAAGGTCTTCCTGCCCTCGAGGACATCCTTGTTGCCCTGCTTGCGCAACTCAGCACCGAAGCCAATGTTGTCAGTCTAGGATAATTAGCTAATTATGTTCGTGCGATCAAGACGTATCAGAATGGAGGCAAACTCACCATGAAATCATTGCTGTCCTTCAATGTGATGGTACCATCGAAATCGGTGAAGAAGATGAACTTGGGGCCCTTGAAGGGGAATCTGAGCGCCTTGAGGTCGATGGTGGCCATGATGACTGATTGGAGGGTTTCCGAGTGTATGATGTATGTGTTCTAACGATATAGTAAAAAAACGTATGTCTATCCTCAGAAGGAAAATCAAGAGGGAGATATCTCTGTGACTGTGTATGCAACACTTCAGGAATCCCCACGTGGCGGCCAAAAAGTTGTGAACCCTCGCTCCTCGCTCCTCGGATGTGAGGCTCTGCTCGCTGACGTCTGTCTCAACTCTCAACGCACCTCCGATCATGCAGGGCAGGAAACAGGAACATCTTGGCGTGCCTTAGGTTTGTCTGTCTCCGCAAGTCGCTCATCGTTCGGCTGGAGCTCGAGCTTCCGCAGGCTGGCTGTTGGCTGCTGTCTTTGCTTCCAGTTAAGCCGAGGATGCTTGCTCTGATCTGTTCATTTGTCTGTCCTTGCATTTGTCTATCTTATTCCCTTATACTTCTTGGAGCATGAACCCAGCGGCGCGATATGGCACGCTCCTGGCGAAGAATGTACGGAAGCCGCTCTTCACAGCGCTGACTGGGTCGCCGACAAGTACTGCTGTAAGAATAGGTAGATCATGTCAATCGAGATTCAAGATCGACCAGACGAGCAGAAGATCTTATACACAATGGGTACTCCGTCAAGGTGTGCCGGGGAGGACATTTTCTACATCTGCTAGGCAATCGGACGCTGGCAACAAAGATGCGAAAGAGCAGACTTCGTCGACTGAGACCATTCACCTCCAACCACCACCAAGCGAGGAGAAGCCAGTACTTCCACAACAGGCCGAGTCTATATCACAGCAAACTCAGTCCGAACAAGCCGAGCCCACCGTACAACAAACCCAGCCAGAGCAAGATGCGACGCCTACACCTACAGAACCCACAAGCGAACCTTCAAGTGAACCTCTGCCCCGTCCTTCCGCCGCCGACCAGCCACTCTCAACCCCAGCATCCCGCTCCGAATCACTCCCCTCTGCTTTCGCCCACCGCCGAACAGAGATCTCCCGCCGCATGTCTCACATGATGGACAACCTCCTCACCAAAGCCACAGCCGCCTCCCAGCAAATCAACACCTACACCGGCACCGACTTCAGCGGCATCGAGGCGCTACGAACGGAGATCTTGGCCCAGGAGAAGCAGGTCAAATTGAGGCACGCAGCAGTGAACACACAAAAGGACAGACACATGGAAGCACACGTCAAGCAAGCGAGCAGTCAGAAGGAAATTGTCAGTCTGCTTGAAAGGAAGAGCAGCTGGTCACCTAGCGATCTTGAACGGTACATGACGCTTGTTCGTTCGGAGCATTTGGACGAGCAGGCTGTTCAGAAAGCCAAGGAGGATCTGGCCGAGGCAGAGCGAGATCTTGAAGACGGACGGGCGATGCTGGAGAAGCTGGAGCGCAAGCAATACCACGAAGAACAAATTTGGAGCGACACGATCCGCAGGAACAGTACTTGGGTGACCATTGGTCTTATGGGTGTGAATATCTTCTTGCTGTTGGCGCAGATTATCTTCTTCGAGCCTTACCGCAGGAGGAAGATGGTGAGAGAGGTGAAGGCGGTTTTGGATGAAAGAAGTATTGTTGGCCCGGGCCTTGTTCAAGCTACTGCTGCGCCTGAGGTCGTAGCACATGCTGATGCTGTGGAACAGCCCAAGGAGGTGCCTGCTGAGGTGGTCGAGACCGAAGGAAAGGTCGAGCCTGTGGTCCTGGTGGAGGAGCCGGCGGACACGAAAACGCCAGTGGAAGCAGTGCCAGAGGTTATCGAGGCAACGCCTGCCATTGCCGACGAAGCCGTACTGAACGGCAATGTCATACCCAGCGAGGTTCCCACAGAGTCGATCTGGAAGCAGCTCGAGCAAGCCAAATCATGGGAACAACGGCTTGAGATCTCGAAAGCAGCCGTCCTCGACCTGTTCAGCGATCGCGACGTCCAGCTCAAGCAAGTCGACGTGACGACCATTGCACTGCAAAGCGCTGCGAGCGGCATCGCCACCGTGGGCTTGCTGTTCCTTCTTTTACGACCCAACTAAATGTAGCCATATTAAAAATTACCTGTAGAAATAAAATATCGCGCCGGCCTCACATGAGAGCGCGAAATCTTCCAATTCATTGAAACTCGCCAAACTCGCCATCGTCAAAGCCAAGCTCCGCCGCGGATTTCCCGTTCGTGACATCGGCCGAAGGCTGCGAGAAACCAGACGAGGCAGCAGGAGGTGGAGGCGCAATGGAGAACAGCGCCTGTCCATCGTCCCGCTCAGCCTTCTTCTCCTCGTCTCCGCCTTCCCTCCGTCCCTTCCCGCCCACTTGGATGTGAATCTTCTCGCCCTCTTTCAAGCTGAAATCCCTCAGCACATCGCTCGTCTCAGCCTTGGGCTTTTCCCACCCAAGCACCTTGCGCGCCTCCCTCAATGCAATACCAAAGTCGAAAGCGTCGCTGCGGTCCTCGAACCCCAGCCCCAGCGTAGCCTTCATGCCTCCCTCTCCCACAACCCTTACGGCGAAGAATCGCGAAGAGTCCAGTGCCGGCTGCACAACGGCTTCTGAAGTGTACGGGCTCGCGGCGAACAATTCGCCCGTTTTGGGGTCTTCGAGGTTGATTGTGACGGAGAGCGAGTCGCGGTCGGAGGCTGCCGTGGAGGGTTTTGAGAGCTCGAAGATGCGCATGCGGGCTGTGAAGATTTGCTGGGCGGTGGGCTTGGGTGGTGCTGTCCAGGGACCGGCATTGAAGCCGCGGGTGGAGGTTAGAGGTGGGATGGCGTAGATGTGGACGGAGGGGGTGGTGAAGAGGAGGCGTTGCATAGATTCGGCCATTGTCTGGGTGGTCTTTGTATGAAATGTTGGGGTGGTGTAGGGTTTGATTCAAGTTTGTGAGGCGTTGATCACTGACGTCCAGATTTGGAAGGCGCAGATTGTAAGTGAATGCATATGGTATGATAGGTATATGATAGCGAGGGGGCAATACTGCATGATGCTTTTAGGTCTCAAAGCTCAAGCCACCTACCTGCAGGAAGCAAGAAGATCGGGGACCCTCATTTCCACGATCGTCAGAGCGAGTCTGCCCCGCAGCGAATGATTTTGGTTTTCGTCCTCTCAGAAATTGTTATCAGATCCTAGCAAGGTGATTCAGGCCCGCTACACTACTTCGAAAGATCCCAACACATCACGCTCACTAGCACACACATACACACATACACACATTCAAACTCAGCCAAAATGTCCATCTTCGACACTCCCGTCCCCACCGACCCTACGGTCCTCGCCCTGCGCAACGTCGTCACATCCGAATCCTCTCCTCTGGCCGCTCGTTTCCGCGCCCTCTTCTCGCTGAAGCACCTCGCCGCCCTTTCCCCGCCCACAGACCAGTCTGTTCCCGCCATTGAAGCGATCGCCGCAGCCCTCGTGTCCCCCTCCGCGCTCTTGAAGCACGAGCTCGCATACTGCCTGGGCCAGAGCGGCAAGCCTGAGGCCGTGCGCTACCTGGAGGCATGTGTCGAGGATCGTGCTGAGGACGACATGTGCCGGCACGAGGCGGCCGAGGCGCTTGGTGCGCTTGGGTTTGATGGCAGTCTGGGGCTGTTGAAGGCTAGGAGGGACGATAAGGAGGAGGTGCAGGTTGTGAGGGAGACGGCTGAGTTGGCTGTTGAGAGGATTGAGTGGGCTGCTAGCGATGCTGGCAAGGCAGAGAAGCTGAGAGCAAGGTATGTGATCTATAAACTGGCCTGGAAAAGGAATGCATGGCAGAGCTGACTTGCATGATAGTGACTTCGCATCGGTCGACCCTGCGCCTCCTCTTGCACAGACCGCAGAGGCGCCCTCCATCCCAGAGTTCGAGAAGACTCTCCTCGACACATCTCTCCCACTCTTCCAGCGCTACAGAGCAATGTTCGCCCTTCGTGACCTTGCTTCGCCTCCCGACCTTCCTACCGCCGTCCCTGCTGTGCACGCTCTCGCCCGTGGCATGTACGACCCATCTGCTCTGTTCCGTCACGAGATCGCATTCGTCTTTGGCCAACTGTGCCACCCTGCATCAGTTCCCAGCCTGATCGAGACCCTCAGCAACACCAAGGAAGAGAGCATGGTGCGCCACGAAGCCGCCGAGGCGCTGGGCAGCTTGGGTGAAGAGGAGGGTGTCGAGGAGGTGCTGAAGAAGTTCCTCGATGACCCCGAGCAGGTTGTCAAAGACAGCATTGTCGTCGCGCTAGACATGGCCGAGTTCGAGCGCAATGGCGAGCTGCAGTATGCCAGCATCCCGGTTACCGAGACTGCTGCTGCGGCCGCGTAAAAGGCTCCCGAATGCTGCTGCATGTTCAAAAGAAAAGGCGTTGGTCGGCGTTTTTGGGTCGCAGCGCAAGCGCGAAGTAGAGTGTTTCATCAATTCATGACATTAGATCTCAACACAAAAAAAATCTTAAAGATCCTCCCAAGCAGCACATAGTAGTCGCAATCTCTTCCGCTCAGTTGTTCTCGTTCCATTTGTGCGAGCACTTGGGGCACGTGTAGAAGACTGTGCTGCCTTCGTCGGCGGATCGCAGTTGCTGAGTGTAGTAGCGTGTCTGAGGGTTGCCGCACTTTTCACATGGGTGGTCGATGATGGCGTCGGTCTGAATCTCGCCCTCGTCGTACTCTTGCACGTCGGAGCGTAGGCGCGTGCGGAGGGATGAAGGGAAGGCGGTGGGCTTGGAGGCTGTGGAGATGGTCTTGCTGGAGGTGTCTGCGAATAGCAATCAGTATTTGGTCAAGTGGGATCCAGGTATCTTTCGTTTGTCACACACCCTTGTTTTGCGCGCCGCAGACTTCGCAGGTCAGGTAAGTTTTACGGCTGGTGTTGGTTTCCAGGAGGTTGCCGCAGTCGGTGCAGAAGACGAGGGATCCAATGGCGGCCATGTTTGCGGTATGAGTCTGATCACGTGCAATTTGTTGGTTTGTGAATATTTTGGTTTGTGAATATGTTGGCTTGTGAATATGTTGACTTGTGAATGATGTTGACTTGTGAATATGTTGACTTGTGAATATGTTGACTTGGAATATTTGCTTGTGGCAACGAACTGCTGCTTCATCTAAGAAAAATGGCAGCTTCACTTTTGCGCGCAGAGCCTCCAAACGACGGCGGCAGACTTCTTCTGGGGAATGCAGGCGGCGGGCCGAGCCTAGGCAGCAGCGACGATCGCCGGCTCCGACGCGAGAGATGAAGGTCAAAGTGAAGGTGATGGAGGACGCGGAGATCCACGCTCGACACATCGACCAACGCCGTGCTGGCCACCACTCGGCTGCTGCCTGCACCCACGCGAATATGCGATACGCACACTAGCCGTCTGTCGCTGGAGCAATCATACCGCCGCACCTGACAAATCTGGCCAATACCGCTACCGAGCCCGCGCCGCCATCAAACGCCGTAGTCGATTCGCAACATCGAATGCGCCGGACAATGCTGTATACGGCACACATCCATTGAGGCACTTTCACAGACGATAGATGGAGGAGACGGGACACCGCTACGACCATGCAGCATTCACGCCACGCCAACGGGCATGTGCCTCTCATAAATGGCACTTCGTCACAAGCAAGTCTCCAAGGCGATCACGGATGGCTGCGAACGCCTACAGTAGCAGAGGCTTTGCCATTCACTCCCTTTAGCTCCATCGTACCATTCAACCCCGGTAAGACATTCTGCTATCCCTAGAATGTGCCGTTGATCAGTCACATGCTAGCCTGTGGCGACCAAGGCAAACTTAGCTGATCCCACGTGCAGAAGTCATCCCACCACCACGGGCAACGCCTTATTACAACGCCAACTACGGTCTTGGAGACCATCAACATTCACGCCGTGTCTTGGAGAGACTCAGTGCCGGAGCCACAAGTGCAGAAGACGCTTCCAAGCGCTGTCAGCAAACGATAAGAGATGTTCGCAAGCTACTCGATGCGGAGAGCCTGACAAGATACCACTTCAAGAAGCCACGCCATATACAGCCAGGCAAACCTACCAACGGCCACGCCCAGCTCCCATCGCCTGCGCTGAGTTCTTTTGCAAAGATGATTTTGGCGACGACGGATGTTCCATACCGCTACCTTACTCCGGAGTCACCAGGAACACAGCCCACTTCGTCAGTGAATGGCAAGAAGGCGAGCAGACCCATCTCACAAAAAGAAGTGTCAACGCCGCAATCCGTAGTCAAAGCAGAAATCACTCAACGGCATGACTTGCAGCCGCCGGTGGCCTCGCAGCCAGAATTCAACGTCCAACCATCGAGCCAAGTCCTTCAAGCCGTTGTACCACGTGCTCTGTCACCCTCTGAACTCGCTGGCGTACAATACATTCCCCACAGCAGTGCACAAACTTCAGGAAGGCCCCAAGGCATGGCCGGCAATGGAGCTCGAACCGTCAGCATTGATCAGCGTCAGAAAGGCGACGCTGCGGTCATGGCTCTGCAAAGTCTCCTCCATGAGATCTTCTCAGCAGATGATGTCTTCGATGCAGACGCTTCACACCACTCGCGATATTTGACGGTGATCGACACCGATGACGGTCGTGTGTCCATGCTTCAACCCACTGCGCAAGCGACACTCGATGAAGCTGTCGTTACAGTTGAGAAATGCACTCGTCTCGACGGCATTCCTGTTGAAGATATGATGAGAATCCAAAAGTTGAACGAGAGAGCAGTGTCGTCTGCCAGCAACCTGCAGTTGGGTATTGGTAGCGACTGGTCTCCGGACGATGAACAGTTCTGGCTGCACAAAGTGGAACAAGCCGGATTCGGACTACTTGCAGCGCGAACCATGCTCCGTGTTATGAACGCGGGTCGCCAGGAGAAGGAGCTGCAGTCTGAAGACCATGTCCGCATGGTCTTGGACTTGCTCAAGACAGTCATTGACACTGCCATTGTCCCGATCGTTGAAGAACGTTCTTTCCTCGGCGAAAAGGTTCGAGGTGGCGACAAACCACAACAGAACCCGAAATTCGGGTTTGCCACCAATCACCGCACATCATTGAAACCTCTCCTGGGAGGCGTGAACAAATCCTTTCGGCTTCTCGCCAAATTTCTGTCACGCGTGGATGTTGACGAGAGCGTAATCTCTAGCATCGTCTATATGTGCAAGACCCTCATCTTTGCTGAAAACGCTGCTACAGACAAAGAGTCGGTCTTTGGGACTCAACCATTCGAATTGACCCGCACGTACGCTATGAACGTTCTTGGGCGTATTTTCACGAGATACCCTGCTCAGCGACGATTCGTCATCGATGAGGTACTAACCTCGCTTGAGAAGCTTCCTGCTACCAAGCAGAGTGCTAGACAATTCCGCACGCAGGATAACAAGTCAATTCAGCTCGTTTCTGCGCTCCTCATGCGTTTCGTACAGACAAGCGCCATGCAAGACAGTACTGCACTGCACTTGCAGAACAAAGCCGAAGCAGCCGACGACGAAGATGCTGAGGGCTCTGATGAAGACATGTCAGATGCGGGATCTGTCGAGGAGGGCAGTCGGCGATTGGCTGCCTCCAATAATCGTGGCATGTCAAAGGATCTTGCGGCGGTCATTATACCTTTGCGCGACGCCGCTCTCAACAACGCACACTACATAGTGGGCGTTCTCATCGCACGAGCGTCCAAGACGGCCAAGAACTCTGACGAGCCTTATCGCAAGCTGATGGACATCTTCACGGAAGATTTCTTGACTGTGCTGGGAACAAGCGATTGGCCAGCCGCCGAACTTCTGCTGCGATCGATGTTGATAAGGATCATAACCCTTGCTGAGGATCCAAAGCAGCCAGTGCCTGCCAGAAATCTGGGTTTCGAGCTGATGGGCACAATGGGCTCCAGCATCTTGGCCTTACAGCTCCAAGCTCGTAGCGCGTGCAGAAACGTTGATGTCGATGAATCGCCTCTTGTCAACGCCATGGTCTCGAGTTTCAGGAACGCAGAGGCGGGCAACAAAGATATCGACACACACACTCTGCTCAGCTTTAACGGCCCGTACAGATTCGTTCTGGAGTATCTGAGAGAGCGCGATAGCAACAACGACGCGCAGCTACAGACAGCCCAGGGCTTCTTGCTCGTACAGTGGGCAGATGAGCTCTGCAGCGCTCGTGCTGCATCCGTTGATTCAGACAACAGTGATGTCTCAGACCAGTCAAGGGATCTCAAAGACAATCTCCGCAACATGATCGTCGATCCGCAGTGGTTGGAAGAGAACTACGAGTTCCAGACGCCATCCACAGCAACAGGCAAATTCGCTTCGCTGATCGTTACGACCAACCTTGCATTTTGCAAAGGCTTCCCACGTCTGTTCAGCGCTCTGGTCAATGCGCTTACGGACGATCATGTCCAAGTCAAGAGCCGTGCTATTAGGAGCATCCTCACCGTTGTGGAGAGGGATCCTGATGCTCTTGCAAGGAACATTCCGCTGCTTAGCAAGATTGTGGCGAGCATGGAAGACAAATCATCCATGGTACGTGATGCTGCTTTGGGTCTCATCCAAAGGTTCCTCACCCTCCGACCTGAGTTGGCGGGCCGCGTGCAGCCTTTTATCCAAAAGCGCACAGCAGACCAGACGCCAGGCATTCGCAAAAAGGCCTATAAGGTACTCAAAGACCTGTACCTGGCGAATGACGGCCCTGTCAAGTCAAGCTTGCAGGTTGATTCACAGCTTGGTATACGCACAGGTGTGGCAAATACGCTCATTGAGGGCATGGAAGACTCGGATGACAGTGTCCTTGAGCTTGTCCGCACAATTCTGGAAGATCTCTGGTTCTCACCTTTTCATGGACTATCTTTGCAGGGCGACAATGCTGTTCAGACAAAGCTCAAATACCGCTTGCAAGCGCAATTGCTCACTCGTTGTGTTTCACACGGCAAGGCAGGAGGTAGAGAAGTCCAAGTCTGCGTGCGCATGGAGTCTCTCGTCCGCGACGTTCTTACCAAGTCGAAGTCTGCGTCTGATAACGAGCGCGTTTGCAAGATAATTATCGAAGTCCTGTTCGATGGCATCATTGACCCGGCAGACATTCCTGGGTCACCGTCGCCCGATCTCATTCTCATGACGCTCGCAATATTCGCCAGAGCATGCCCATCGCTCATGGATGCGGCTCAACTCGAGCGCCTGGAGCCTTTCACCAACAACTTGAGCCAACATGATGATCTTGACGTCTACCGCTCGGTGCTGACTATCCTACGGCACGCTATGCCTCATGTGAGGAACCTCAGCCAGGACGTTTTGAGACAGCTCCAAAATTCTCTGATGAAAAGCGTCACCGGAATGCCACGACCTGAGCTACCTGCAGTAGCAGCCTGTCTGTGGACGATCACGAGCGAGCTTGGGAACTTGGAGCGCATGTCGAACTTGATGGTATCTGCTCTCGGGAATCTTCGGACGATGGGTCGCAAGGATCTCACCGCCGACCCTGCAGTTGCCAAGCGTGTTGTGAGACTGATGGGTATCGTTGGCCAGTTCGGCAACGTCTGCGACCTCGAGTCGCAGCTTGCCACCTTCCGAGAGAAGCTTGCCGAGTCGAAGTCCAAAAGCGTTGCTGGGCTGGCTATCGAAGTCATATATCCATTCACCGTCCCTCAGCAACCACTCAATGTGAGAGAGGCTGCCATGGATGCCGTTTGCTCCATCGCTCAACGCTGGCCGAAGATGTTCTTGCGCAAGGATGTTGGTGTTACCTTCAATAAGATCCTGCAAGAAAAGGTTCACTCACTCGAAGAGATCTTTGTGTCCGGTCTTGAAGGATTTTTCGCCTCGCTGACCATGCCGACTGAGTCTCAACAAGAGGAGGCGGCTGCACCAGTGACCGGGAGGGAGCGGCTGGCGAAGACCTACATTGCCACAGAGCAAGACGGCGCATCGTCTGAGCTGGCGCAGAAGTTCCTCAAGGACATCATCCGCATTGCAGAATCTTCGGCCGACAACTTGGCTCTTACGGCGACTAGACTGATTGCTAGTATCCTTCAGCAAGGTCTGCCCCATCCGAAGGAATGCGGTCCGACTCTTGTTGCGCTCGAAACATCTCCAAACGCTATGATTGCTCAAGTGGCTTGGAAAGAACACCGTGCGATGCACCAGAAGCACGAAACCACCATCGAGAAAGAATACGTGCGATCAATCCAGAGATCCCTCACCTACCAGCAGAATGTGGCTGGGGATACGACGGGATTCACGGGCTCTTCTCCCCCAAAGCCCAAGCTGCATTACTTCTGGGATGTGCTCAAGGCTGGCAAGCTCAAGGTCAGACAAAAGTTCTTGGCCAACATTGTACAAAAGTTGGAGTTCGAGCCAGCGAGATTGGACATCCGCACCAACAATCTTCCTGAGCTGATGCTCGCACGATACGTCTGCGAAAACCTAGCTTTTCTCGAATACGACCGGACTGACGACCTGTTGAAAGTCTTGTTTGCGCTAGAGAAGATGTTTGCTAGCGTGGGCACCCCTGTTGCCCAATCGATTGAGAGCGAGATCCTCAAACTCAACATCCCGTCGACGGCGGCACCCGATCCTATGGCTATCGGAACCATGCTTGGAGAGACTACAGATGCTCCTGTCGACCCAACTCGACTCAAAGCTCTGGCGCTATCTTCGCAGATCTTGCTCATCGTCTCCGAAACACGTACATACATCCTCCGCCTCTGGCTCCTTCAGAAGGTCGCCCGCAACGTCAAAGCCGCTGTCAAAGAGAATAGCAAAGCGCCGTCTCGCGCTACCAACGCCCCGGCTCTTACAGACGCCTACATTAGATCCATCGCTACACTCATGCAGCCAGCTGTCACAACAGAAGAGCAGCGCACTCGCTGCGAGCAATTCGTCGAAGCTATGAACATCGACAGTGAGGCCAAGATCCCGTCAGATGACGAGGATGATATTGCTCTTGGTGGAGCAGATGCTAGTGGTAGTGAGGGCAGGAGTGCTACACCGCCCGGTGGGAAGAGGAAGAGGAAGTCGGGTGGAAGCATGCAGACCACGCCGAGGAAGAGAGGCAGGCCACGCAAGTCCAGTGTCTCGAAGAACGCGGATGATGACGACGAAGTGGAATGGGCGTGATGGCCTACTTGTGGAGGATTTGATTGTGCTTTTCATTATCTTTAGCGATGGCGCTGGTGGTTGCTTCGGAAAAAGTAAACGTGAAGCCGAATGGCTGTATTGCTTGAGTGTCGCGGATGCCAAGGGCCGCGAGCACTACTAATGTACAACACAACAAGTTGCGCTCAAGCGCGAGTAGCATAAGGAACTGCTCTTTATCACTTTACATCCCTTTCTCATCGTGGTGTCTTAAGTTATACTCCTTGTGTTACACTCCATCTTGAGACTATTTGTGTGCACAGACCATCAGAACTTCCTGAACCTCGACCTTCAAGACTCCCGAATCCGTACCAATTGCGCCAGTCCATCCACCACCCTCACAACACCCACAACAATGGCCTCCAAACTCTTCGCCTCCTTCCTGCGCCTCCCCGCGACAACCCGCACTCTCTTCGCCGCCTCTACCGCCACTCTCCCCACCGCCGCCCGCCGCTCCTTCACCACCTCACCCGCCTTCAATGCAACCTACAACCAAGTCCTGCGCGGCTGCAGAACCGAGCAGCGCGCGCGCAAGCCCACATCGCCCGCGCTCGTCGACCGGCCGGAGATGAAGGGCGTGTGTCTGCGCGTGGGCACCACGAAGCCCAAGAAGCCGAACTCGGGCGAGAGGAAGGTCGCGAGGGTCAGGTTGAGCAGTGGGAAGGTTATTACGGCGTATATCCCTGGTGAAGGTATGTTACGGAAGATTGCTGTGGGAGATTTTGCGTGTGGAAGAGATTGGTTCTGACGTGAGTATTCTTTGCGATACAGGACACAATGTGCAGCAGCATTCGGTTGTGCTGGTGCGTGGAGGCAGAAGTCAGGATTGCCCTGGTGTTAAGTACCATTTGGTCAGAGGCGCTTTTGATTTGGTGAGTACACTTCAGTGGGAGGATCTCAAGTGGCCGAGTGAATGCTAATGGGGATTGTGTAGGGTGGTGTTGGCAACCGTGTCACGGCACGCTCAAAGTACGGCACGAAGAAGCCTAAGATTGACGCATGAGGGGATTCCTGAGAGGCGAATACTGTAAGAGTCTGGGATTAAAGGCCACAAAAGTGGCTTCAGGCGGCATGAGTGCGTACACTGCTATGCACTCAGGAGCCTTGATGAGCCAGTTCCCGCGGCGGAGCATAAAAGACATGTATGCCAGGCGGTTGGCTAGGCCTGTTGACCAAAGAGGCACAGGGTTGTTAGGCACGATCGAGAGCGGATATGCATGGATCTCCAATGGTTGGAGGAGGTGAGATGTATCATACACCTGTATTTGTATAAAAGAACGACTGGTTTTGGAAATTATCAGTCACGAACTACTCTCTTATGCGAATCCACGTCACTCGATGTTCGAGATCCTCGAAGCTTTGAACGAATATTGCTATAGTAAGGATCGCAATCACGAGGTGTTAATTTATTTCTCAAGCCTTATCGTGTGGACTTCGAAAACACAGGCTCGACTGCGTCAACCTGTCTCAACCTATCCCATTGAGTCTGCATTTCGTCGCACCAAAACCCAGCATTCACATGTGGATCATCACTATCCATCATTCTCGAAACTCCACAGTCTTCTCAGCCTTGCGCTGATCGTAGGTATTTCTGCAGCAGTGAGATACTTTGAGCTTTCACACCCTGGAACAGTGACGAACAATCAGTGAGATTCCACCATTTGCGATTTCAATAGCCCATGGGTTCTTCTTCCGAATGGTTCGAAGCAAGGTTGCGGCAAAATGCGATACCTTGAGGGAGAGAGAAAAATGCAAGAAACTCGCCGTAAGTCGACTGTCAATACAGATATATGGCGTTGCAGAAAAGCAGATAGGAGGACCTCCTATTAGAGAACTCCAGAGGCAACTGCTCAAAAGGTGTCGTAGCTGAGAATCGTCTCAATCTATTGCCCTTCAGGTTATAAGCCCGGCTTATGGTGTTTGTCAGTGATGGTTGTAATGGAAGTCAATTGTTGGTATCCCCGATCCCTTGGAATTTTTGTATAGATATCTTCATACAGTGAAGTATTCATGGCAGATTGAAAGAAGAATCTAGGATCATAAGAAAGGCTATCATTTCACTTCGGACTGCCTGATTAGGAAGGCCAGGTCAGGCGCACCTTCCCATCATAGCGATAATCTTTTTACAACAACATTATCTGCCTACTTTTTGCTATGACTATAACTAGAGCGAGAGTCGAGGGCGGACAAAAAAAGAATGCGAAAAAGAAATTGTAGCTGAGAATGGTTTCGATCCATTGCCCTCCGGGTTATGAGCCCGGCCTAAGAGATTTGTCAGTGATGTTTCGTAAGAGAGAGGTTGTTGGTAAATGCTTACGCGCTTCCGCTGCGCCACTCAGCTTGTACAAGCTTGGTGCTGCTCGATGGCAACAAAACTGGCTTTAGATATATAACCCTAATCAACAAAGAACCACCGCCGATCAGCACAGCACCACGCTCAAGGCGAGAATCTACCGGACGGATTCACTACTTTGAACGTCAGAGATTGATTACTACAGCAATAGCAATCTAACACTAACTACACCTCGATAACCTCAGGAACTCTCGCCTAGAAAGCAGGTGATGATCATCGAGTGGTGGCAATCGAAGATCGAGGTACCGAGTATCAGGCTTGCTCAAGACTTCTGGTATTTGTAATGTTCTACGCATGTACTCAAGCCTCATGATATCCATGACGACAGGGATACTATCACCACAAGGTAATTAAAGCAGTGTTCAGTAGTGCGATATGCATACACACTTCTAAGCCAGCTTCCCCGGCGCGAAAGGGTGACCAGCACTGAGTCCTCCGTCGACCGCCCAAGCTTGCCCATTGACATAGCTTGCGCTGTCGCTGCCCAAGAAGGCCGCCACTCGCGCAATCTCGTCAGCGATACCTCCTCTCGCCAAAGGGTTGAGTTGCCCGATCTTCCTCTCGGTGCCCCTCTTCCTTGCTGCCTCGTACACCGCGGACGTCATGCCAGTCTCGATCAAGCCAGGACACACTGCGTTGCATCGAATGCCAGTGCCAGTGAACTGGTATGCGGCGGTTTGCATGATGCTGATGACGGCTGCTTTGGAGGCTGAGTAGTCTGTTGTGCCGGCGTTGGAGCGCAGGCCGGCGACTGAGGCGGTGGCGATGATACTGCCGCAAGGGTAGGGCTTGGAGTCGGATGTCTTGAGCATGCCGCGACCAGCGTGCTTTGCTGCCAGGAAGACGCTACGAGGCATGTCAGCTCCTGTAGGTTGATGGAACATCGGTGGCGAGGGCTCACTCACCTTAACGCGTTCGTGCGCATGGTCTTCATGAAGTTGTCCGCGCTGGCGTCCAGGATCCTCTCCCCACCAGCTATAATGCCAGCGTTGGCGAAGAAGATGTCGAGTCGGCCATACTTGTCGAGAACGTCGTCCACGAGCTTCTTCACATCCGCTTCGTCGCCAGCATCGATCTTGCGAGCGTGCACCTTCACCCCGGCGTATAGGCTCTCGATCTCGCGCGCGTGAATATCTAGCAAGTCGGTCCTGTAGTCACAAATGTAGACTGCGGTGGCGCCGTTGCGAGCAAATTGGTGGGAAGTTGCTCGGCCGATGCCATTTGGTGAGTTTGCTCCGGTGACGATCACGACCTTGCCCTTGACGCTCCTTAGAGGTCATTAGTACTGTACATATAGAAATGACATATCAGGACAACCTACGCGCCGATGGTATCAGTTGCGATGATAGGAATGTTTGGGACGCCTTCAAATGACCCGAGGTCGGCGGGGTTTCTGGGTTTTGCGAGCTGTTCGCTCAAGGCATTTACGCGAGCTTTGGAGTTGATAGACATGACTGATTTAGTGATTGTTATATCCTTACGGGAATATGTAATCAACAATCGTCGAATATATGTACGTTGACCACTTGGTCTCGACGACGTCTCTCAAGACCCGAGGATGATGTTGCTGGCCGTTTCTCCACTGTACCGAGGCAAGCATCCTTTTGGGTTTTTGAGCTGAGCTGAGCTGAGCTGACACAAACCGCGATTGATGCCTCCAGGCACGCTCGATATAACATGAAATGCACGCACATGGAGATGGCATTGCTACGACCGTCTTTACTAGCTATCGCTTGTACTGTAGCTTACCAGGTACACATAGCGATAGTGGTGGTTGGGGAAGCATTGGTCCCTTGGTCCAGAGACTCCAGAATGAACAGCCAAACCCACTTATACCAGGACCATCCGCATTACCTCACTAGAATAGATTAATCTCCGCAACAGAAAGATCATCCCCAGTAGCAAGGCAACATCACCGATCTGGAGACGGTGTAGTGTGTGGATACATCTCACGGTCCTGCTAGAAGGATATATGGGACACCTAGTGCCAGACTCCGCACAGTCGCAAGGTGGTTACTTGTGCATCGCGCAATAGCAACAGCAACAGCGTCATCGTCACGATAACTCTACGGATGAAATGGTCGATGCCTATACTTCTTCCGATGCAGTAGTATCGCTGCCCTACCACGCTTTGTACTAGCAGCAAGGTCTGGAACATAGAAACTCTTTAGCGGTGGTTGGCTGTCAATAATCGACGAGTCATCAACCAAGCTACCACTGCTGTACCTCATGTACTTTGCATGTCACGAGTGGAAGCAAATTCGCACTTCTACCAAAGTACAGCAAGTCGCAAGTGTAAGTGTATCGCTCGATGGTGGCTAGGAGCATGCTTCGGTAGTGTCGATTCGATACCCCGGAAATTGCAGCATCTTCGCTTTCTGCACAGAGGAGGGAGGGATGCCTCGTCGCAAGAGTCGTGCAGCGTGTGAGCACTACGTAGTCTTTATCAGCACTACTCGATCTGCTTCCTGACTTCCCGGTCCTTGGGATCGTCGCAGTCATCGCAGCCACACTCGTCTCCTCCTCGCCTCAAAGTGTGGTATCGCGACGACGTCAGCCTTGCGCGGCTCCATCGATTATAGCAACAATGCGCAGGCCGACCGAACCGGTAGGAAAGTGTGTGCCTGCAGGTACAATACGGCGGCCAAGCAAGCACGACGCCACCAACTCAATAATACTGCTAGCATAATTGATATACTGACATGCAGGCGCGGAAGCAGTTGCGTCGCATACGCGTCCGCGTCACCTGATGTGCCTCCGAGTCTTCACAACATAGAGGTTCCGCACTCCTGCGCTGGCTTCAAAGTCGTTTCGGGACCAGTACCATAGTTCGTGTCCACCGCATATTGGCAGACCCGAATGCGGACATCAAACACAGTCTACCAGAGACACCGCCCGAACGAGGCCCGGCTAGCAACATGTGCGCTGCAAGGGCGGCACAAGACGGACAGCGACGATCTCTCACTAGGCAGCCCGAAAAAATTCCTCCGCATGTTCTTATGCAGGCCTGGAACACTCGCCCCCTTCGTTCCGTGTGCGTTCCACCCTTCCATCCGCGGCTCTCGAGCGGTCATCGCTCAGAGCGACATCCGGTGTACCACGCAGAGCCAACCACGTGTGTAGTACCGGATACACAGCCACCCGCGATCCTGCCGCCTGAGTGGTGTTGCGCGGTGTCACGATGCCAGGATAAGCCTGTAGTGGTGGTCAAGAACGCATGTCCGTATGCGCGTCGAATATACCCGTCGATCGCCGCAATAATTCGACAGCTCGCTCGAGGAGAGCTCGCAAGTCAAGCCGAACAAAAAGCGGACATCGGGGCCTCGCTTCAAGGTTAGACTCCACGCGGCGCCGGACCCTGTGGGTTTCCTGCCTCTGACGTGGTGAGGGTTTGTGCGAACGAATGAAGGGTTGGTGTAGATGACCCTCTGCTCGCCCGCCGCCTATCATCTACCTCTGCCGTCCCGTGTGTCGTTGGAACGTGTTTCATCTCCTTCCTCCGCCCAGTCGTCCCCTGTCTCGCCCTGTCAAGCAGTCGAAAAACAAATATCGTTGTTCAGCTCGATCGATCGATTGCTTCGACCCTGTACACCAACCCGCCATACCAGAAACCGAGCACGAGACCAGAATAAATAGTAACCATCATCACGATCATGGCCGGCTCTAAATTCGTCGAGATCCTCGACACCACAGCGGCGCCTTTCTCTCAGGCCAATGTCGACCTGCAAGCAACGATAGATGAATCGCGCCGCCGCTCAGCTTCATCCGGCAGCATCTCTAGCTCAAACGAAAGCGTCCAATCGCCAACATCACCAACTTCGCCAACAATGAATGCGCAGCCCATGAAGATGCGCCTACGAGCGCTGTCGCTGCGCAGGCCCAAGAAGACGTGAGCTGCTTTCTGGTATTGACCTTCGAATTTCGAGAACGACGACTGGTTATGCCGGTTACTTCATGCATTTACGATCACGAGTTTTCACGATGTGAACGACACGAGTAACGAGCAAGCACGACGCCTTTTGGAGCGACCTTTGGTCATACCAGTATGCTATTGACGTGGTCATTACGGGTTGTTGTCAGAGGCAGTTGCCTGAGAGTCACTCCTTCCAACTATCTTGGAACAAGACTCAAAATCTTTGCACTTGTGGGTGCTATACCCACGGAGCCGCACCATCGCTTCGAGATAGCATGTGGTGTGGGAAATATTTACCTGGCGCCTTGCAAAGCACTGGAGTCACGGACAAGTATGCTCATTGCGATCTTGCTTGGGGTGGCATGTGGCGAGGGCGTGGCAAAAGTGCGCTGCGAGTTCGCTGCTTTGGAGAAGCGATTGCTCGCACGAACGGAGGAATATTGTGCGATTAGACTGTGCTGTTCATTATGCATCACTCTTATTATTGCTCTACAGTTGGTCACCAAACATGACATTGTTTTTGACAGCGTTACCCACCATCTGCACCTTTCACCGCAACTTTTACAAGCAATCTTGACCTTGGCGGCTCACTTAGCCATACGCGTAAGAGCACTGTAAAGCTGTAAAATGTTGTTGGGTCCAACGTGGGGCATCCCACTTCGATAACACACAAGCATGGCACATTTCTGCGTTCGATGTTGGCAGTCGTTTACAAGTTAGTGGATTCTCATGCTTTTGCCACCAGATCGTCGAGATTTCATAACAACGAGACCGTGGTGGCATCTGAGATGTCTTGCGTACCTGTTCCTGTCGGAATGTCGCCGTTCATAATGCTAGTTTCATCAATGGATCAATATATGTAACAAATATGAGTGTACGTGTATTTCTTGGTCACATCCAATGTACCCCAATGTGAGTGAGCATACGGGTTAGGGTTGGGGACCGTTGTTTTTCTTGTCCTACGCAAGTACAACAATGTGGCTTGTGGTAGCTTATATTTCGGCTAAGTTAACAAATTAATATACCACAAAGTTCAGTACTACTTCTCGTACATTGCGTTGCATGGCTTTTCCGTTGAGGGATGTCGTGGTGGTCGTAATTGCTGCAGAAGTCGTGCAAGGTCCAAAAGGAACAGACGCGGTTGTGCGGAACAATGTTCGTCAAGACAGCTTTTGCGCACATTCTCTGGTAAGCTACAAAAGCGAATGAACACAAGACGTAGTCAAGAGAAAGGTGGTATTCAAGTAAGAGTTTTCTGGTATATTTGACGTAGGTACATTGCGTCTGGTGTACATCGATAACTTACCGAGTCTTGGAATGCCCTTCTCGCTGCGGGGCTTCCGCTATCTCGTTGGGCCATCACCTCACCACATACACTCCAGAGATACACAATTATCGCATAGAAGGCCAGGGGCTGCTTGGAAATGCGATGAGTACAACCATGGCATCTCGCGTCAACTCAGCCTCGGATCTTGCTTTTCTTAACGAGCCTTACCACCCCATCTACAGCCCTTTCGCGGCAAAGCCAGTGCTCGTCCACCAGTAAGCCATAGCATTAAGTAGTATAGACGCGAGGCGCATGGAGCTAACAATCCATCAGACGCAATACCTACGCCAACCATGTCTTCACCGAGCGGCCCCTGCTAGGCCCCCTGCTCTTTGATAACAACGACTCTGATGCTCGGGACCACTGCGCCGCAGAACGCAGTATGTGCCGCCTCCCTCCCCAAAACCGTCACCTCACCCCAATCCAAGCACGAAAAACACAAAACAAAAATGCAACAAACATGCAAAACTCCAATCTCTAACCCAAAACCTCGCCATAAAAACAGCTTTCCTCTCCTGGCTCCGCCTCGCGACCTACATGTCCATCGTCGCCGTCGCCATCCTCATCTCCTTCCACCTCAAAGCCGAAGCCTCGCCGCTGGAGAAGCGCATCGCGCTGCCGTTCGGCCTGGTGTTCTGGTGTCTGGCTATTGCGTGTCTCGCGGCGGGTTTGAACAATTACATCAAGACTGTCTCGAGGTATTCGAGGAGGCAGGCTTTGGTGCAGAGTGGGACGGGGACGCAGCTGGTAAGTTTTAGGCAGGGTTGGGCTCCGTTTTTGCCCTGGTCGCGATCGAAGGCTGACGAAGCTGTGGTTTTTCCCTTTCAGGTGTTCACGGTTGTGGCGACGGCGATTGTTGCCGCTTGCGTGCTGTTTCTGTCGACGAATGCTCGGAACAACAAATCACGATAAGTGGGAGACCTCACGGTGGCTTACAATTCTTGTTGTTTGTACAATGCAATGGTATCTCGATTGTCTGGCCGCAGGCTCCTGCGGGTTTGATGAATTCTCTATCTCTACTTCCTGCGTTGAGGCCTGGCGTTCTTCTCTTTCTTCTTCTGCTCCTCCCTCCTGATCTTGCGCACGTCGTCCACGCTCTTGATCTCGGACTTGCCCTTGCCCTCCGCGAACCTGCCGCGCCTTGCCTCCTTCGCAGCCTCGACTCTCTTCTTGCGCACATCGTAATCGTCTCGGTATTTGTCTGCGGCCTTCGGTGCCTTGTCCTGCTTGTGCTTGTACCTCTTGCCATCGACGTTGCCGCCGGCAAAGTGCTGGGAGTTACCCTTCTCCATCTCACCAACACGCGGCACGTGGGTGACCTTGTTTGCCTTCTTCCATGCGTCGAAGCGACCGGACTTGAACGAAGCAGCGATCTTCTGTCCACTCTCGCCGGTGATGTAGCGTGCGCCCTTGCTGCCGTCGACGTCGTTGGCGCGAGACACGTACTTCTTGTTCTTTTTGTCCCAGCGCATGCTGTTGATCTTGTTCGCGGTGGCGAATGCCTTGTCGTCGTCGTTTGCGAGGTCCATGGTAGCGCCTGCGGCTTCGGTGACGAAGTTGGAGTTGACGTTGACACCGCCAGAGTTGACACCATAACCGCGGTCTTCTGCCACGTTGATAGTGGTAGGGTTGTATGACATGAAGTGCTCCGAGTCTTGCCATTTGTTGGCCTTCTTGCCTCCAGGCAGCGTCTCTGGTTGTGTGAAAGTGAGTTCGAGCTCGCCGTCTGAGGCTTCCTCCATATCGGCTCCGCCAGGCTGGGTGAGGACCAATTCATCTTCATCAGAGTCCTCATCGTTGCCACGGTCGATCTTCGCAGGCGCAGCCTCTGCAGCCTCTGCCGCAGCCTCCTCTGCTTTCTTCGCCTTGATCTTCTCTCTCGCTGCAACCTGGTTTCGTCGTTTTTGCATGATTTCAGACATCTCAGTCGCTGCTGCTCCACGTTTGCCGACCTCGAAGACCGTCTCTTGTGGCTTGAAACTGCTCACGCGGGCAAGCATGTCCAGGCGTGCCTGCTCGTCGTCTGCTTTCTCATCCTCCTCGAACATAAGATTGCTGCCTTTCGCGGCCTCTGTTGCTGAAAGGGCGAGGTTCTTCGCTCTCTTAACACTTTCCGCAGATGCGGAATTTCTGGTGCGCAAGTATTGCTTCTCACCCTTGCCAGCAACCTCTCTCATCAAGCTAAGATCGCTGTCATGGTCAATGACCTTGGATGCCTCTTCCATGTACCGCTCGAGCTTGTCGCGGACAAGGGTGCCGACGACAATTGCATCCTTGAACATGCCTTCTTCTGGCTGTGCGCGGCCAATCAAAAGCTTGCGACCGAGGAATAGCTGCAGATCCACAAGATACGGCATGTCGTGCTGACTGATCAAGCTGTAAGCCCAACCAGACTCGCCAGCACGGGCAGTTCTACCAACTCTGTGTATGAAGACCTTTGGCTGTGGGGGGAAGTCGTAGTTGATGACGTTGGCGAGTACAGGAATATCAAGACCACGAGCCGCAACGTCTGTGACAACAAGGATGTTGGTCATGCCTGTTCGGAATTCGTCGGTCTGCATCTTACGAGCAGTCTGGTCCAGTGCACCGTAGACGAAGGAAGTCGCGTATCCCATAGCCTTCAAATAGGCGGCGAGATATTCGACGTGGTGCTTGGTGGATGCAAAGATGACCGTCGAATGCTTTGTCGGCATGACCTTAGGTCCTGGACCATCACGCTTTCGTTTCTTGTTGTCAACGCCACCTTTTGATTTGATCATCGCCTCGGTGTCTCCAGTGGGCATTTGGATAACCTCCTGGAGGATGTACAGAAGCGAAGCTTCCTTCTCTCCCTTCTTCACCGTGAAGAAAGCACTTTGAAGACCAGGTGCAATCTTACTCTCAGCATCCAGACGAACCAGCTTAGGATCCTGCAGACCAGCGCGAGCAAATTCCACGAGCGATTTCGGAAGGGTGGCGGAGAAGAGCAATGTTTGGCGTGTTGTTGGGAGAGAGTGCATAATCTCAGTCAATTGCGCGGCGAAACCCATTTCGAAAAGACGATCGGCCTCGTCGAAGACTACGTATTTGACACTGGAAAGCTCCAGTCCCATTTCGACCTTCAAGTGCTCGAATCGACCGGGAGTGGCGATAATGATATCCGGGTTGGAGGCCATGCTGCTGAACTGATCTTCCAAGCTGTCGCCACCAACGAGCAATGTAGACCTAAGATCCGTGCCTCTGCCCATCTCTTTGACAACCTTGAGAGTCTGTAGGGCCAATTCTCTCGACGGCGAAAGAACGATAGCCCGGGCGCCAACTTTCGCAGAATGCGACTTGAGCTTTTCGATCATGGGGATAACGAAAGCTGCGGTTTTTCCAGATCCAGTCCTAGCCATACCGACGACATCCTGGCCGTCCATGATAAGAGGTACTGTCTTGCGCTGAATCGGCGTGGGCACGTTGAAACCTTTTCTTGTGATAGCCTTGAGGAGGACGGCGTTCAAGCCCATGCTCTGGAATGCGCCTGCCTTCTTCGCAACCTTGTTCTCACTCTTTCGGTTGGCCTTGACCTGCGTCGCAGCAATGAAAGCCTCGTCCTCATCATCGGTGTCCTCGAAAGCGTCCACTACGTTGTCGGTCTTCCTTTTCTTGTTCTTCGGTTGCTCTGATGCGGGCTGGATCCCCTCCTCCTCGGAGTCGCTGTTGAATACGTCGCCAGTGAATAAATTCTTTGAGATGTCGACCTCGGCATCCGACATGGCCGGCGACACTGCTCTCCCCATTCTCGGCATGGTTGAATTGATGTGAAGTGAAGTACTTCGACCGTCCTTCGCTGAGCACCTCCAACAACTTCCCTGGGACTTTCTCTAAAATTTGGCCGGCAAAGCTGCCTCGCTCAATCCAACTCCGAGCCGAGCTGAAACTCTAATGGTCCCAGGGCCAATCGAAGCACGTGTTTGCGCGTCGCGCGTCTTCCACTGAACGAACGCGGCTCGCTCTTGCCCCGCGTGCTCCAAACTATTATCTGCCTGGACACATTCGGTTGAAGACACAGCATCTCTTGACAATACCAATCACTGCTTGACATATTCGAACTCGACACTCCCTGCCTACATACCTTCGCACAGCCATGGGTAGGTCGTCAACTTCCCCATTCAAAATCACTTTGACTGACCGCCTCAGATTACAGTAACCAGTACAGCACAACTTCCTATGGCCAGACCGGCGGCGTGAACGGCGGTGGCTTCATGCCAGGTAGCCAAGGCGACTCTGGCTCAGGCAAGAAATCGTACGGCAAAGATACACTGCGCCCAGTCACCATCAAGCAACTACTTGACGCCTACCACCCCAACCCAGACGCCGAACACTTCATGATCGACGACGCCGAGACATCTCAAGTCACCTTCGTCGGACAAGTACGAAACATCAGCCAGCAAACAACAAACATCACATACAAGCTAGACGATGGAACTGGCACCATCGAGGTGAAGTTCTGGGTGCACGCGGACGAAATGAACGAGGAGGGCGGAAGCAAGCCAAAGGTGGCAGAGCAGGGCTATGCTCGCGTGTACGGAAAGCTGAAGGCATTTGGAAACAAGCGACACGTCGGCGCACACGTCATTCATCCTATCGAGGATCTCAATGAGGTCCAGTACCACCTGCTCGAGGCCACGGTGGTCCACCTTCACTTCGTCCGCGGACCTCCAGAGTCGTTGCAGAAGGGAGGTGCAAATGGAGCGGCGAACGGAGCTGGACAGCAAGATGGTGGCTATGGCGGTGGAGACCGTTCAATGCCCAGCCACATGTCTCCTTCAGCCAGGAAGGTCTTCGCGTGCGTGAAGAACACGCCTCAGACCAATGAGGGTCTGCACATGCAAGATATTGCCGCCAGGATCAACATGGACGTCAACGAGGTGCTCAAGGCGGGCGAAGAGCTACAAGGCCTTGGTCTGATCTACACCACGGTCGACGACCACACCTGGGCGGTGCTCGAGGTGTGAGAGAAGTCTTGGTAAAGGTGCAAGAAATGATACTGTATCATGGTCACCAGAAAGGTGAACAGGAGTGGAAAGTGAGACACTCGGATTACAAGCTTTGAGCGCGACGCCTTGCAATCGCTGGGCACTTGAATGTGCAGAGCCGCATCGAAGCAAGGGATGGAAGAGCTGTCACAGTGGAGCGGGTCCCTCGTACTACCCGAATGTGGCAGCCCGGGGCTGTATACTATCATGAAATGCTGAAATGACAATTATGCAAAAGCGAATGAGTGGACATGATATTGCCTTAGTGGCTCGTATTGCAGATTATGATTATCGTGTGTGATACGAGAAGAGTGGCGTACGCAGGAGACGTGGCTGCTGCTGACGAGAGATCAGCCGGAGATTCGTGCATCTGAAACGCAGGTATGGCGTTGCGTTTGCATCTTGATGGGCTCTCGTAACACGAATGGGTGGGAGAAGGAGAGAGATACAGCAGCATCGTCTTGTAATACCATATTGTCGACAAGTACGGCCCAATATGATAATGTGAAACAGCTAGCGAACGAAATAAGGGTAACGAGGAACTCGCGTCTCAGCCCTGAGTTGCATTGCGCCAGCGGAGAGCAACTTGCAACACTCCCAAGCTTTCCACGCTCCCGCTTCTACAGAACTCTCGCAGCATCCCAGAAACCTTGGCTCTTCTCCTCGGAGCATCTTGCACCCAGCAAACACCTTAACGTCCACTACACGCTATCCACGCCTCTCGCTATTCCTTTGCCGATACCCCTACTGCCGCCGGACAGAGGCCACGTCGTACGCAGGCTGTTGCAACCCCCCTCGACGACGTTGCAAGCAGCATCTCACCTCCTGGCTTCCCACGTGCGCACTGTGTGAAGAAGCCAGCGACCTGTAACTCGGGCTCGGCTCTGGGACATATGCTGCCTTCATATGCCTCCTCGGCGCACCGAGAGAAGATGAATCGTCATGGCTATGGTGCGGGCGCCAATGGTCAACATTCTTCGGGGCGGAACAATTTTAGCATAGCGACGGACAAGTACGACAAGTATGTTTGATGTTGTTCATCTCGCGGATGGACTGCCGCTTTGCTGAGGCGCAGGATGCTTGGACTGGAGCGATGCTGACAATAGACAGATATCAACCACGATCGCGGAATGCCTTCCAACGCCGACGAGGCATGTTCATGCGTCTCGGCGGAGCCGTAGCTGCTCTGCTTTTCATTCTCATGATCTTCATTCCCTCAATACGACCGGCCGCAATCTTCCCTGCGCTTTCGCTCGGTCTGTTTGGCGCCGACGAGGCCTTCCAACTCGAGACAGTCCGCTATTACGACCTCAGCAATGTAGGAGGCACAAGTCGCGGCTGGGAGCGCGAGGAGCGTATCTTGCTATGCGCGCCTTTGCGCGACGCCGCACCGCACTTGCCCATGTTCTTCTCGCATCTGCGCAACCTCACATACCCTCACCAGCTTATCGACCTCGCCTTCCTGGTTGGCGACAGCAAGGATAACACTCTTGCGCTTCTCTCGGACCTACTCGCGGAGTTGCAGGCAAACCCGGACGTCAAGTCTACTTTCGGCGAGATTAGTGTGCTGGAGAAGGACTTTGGCCAAAAGGTCAACCAGGATGTCGAGAGCAGACACGGTTTCGCGGCGCAGGCAAGCCGCAGAAAGAGCATGGCACAGGCACGTAACTGGCTTCTGAGTGCTGCTCTGCGTCCCACACACAGCTGGGTCTACTGGAGAGATGTGGACGTCGAAACGGCGCCTTTCACCATTTTGGAAGATCTGATGAGACACAACAAGGACGTCATCGTACCCAGTATGCTTGTGTCCAAAACCTTTTGAGAAAACCGTTGACAATCGGCTAACATGAATGTAGATGTCTGGCGTCCTCTCCCTGACTGGCTAGGAGGCGAACAGCCTTACGATTTAAACAGCTGGCAAGAGTCCGAGACTGCACTTGCTCTAGCGGACACTCTTGATGAGGATGCTGTCATTGTCGAGGGCTACGCAGAGTACGCCACTTGGCGCCCTCATCTCGCTTACCTCCGCGACCCTTACGGTGACCCCGATATGGAGATGGAAATTGACGGTGTCGGGGGTGTGAGCATTCTGGCGAAGGCTAAGGTCTTCAGGAGTGGCGCGCACTTCCCTGCTTTCAGTTTCGAGAAGCACGCTGAGACTGAAGGATTTGGCAAGGTAAGAAATTTTACACTGCTCCGTGTGAGGTCATTTGAAACTAACAGTATCACAGATGGCCAAGCGCATGAAGTTCTCGGTGGTCGGCTTGCCACATTACACCATTTGGCACTTGTACGAGCCTTCAGTTGACGACATCCGCCACATGGAGGAGATGGAGAACGAGCGTAAGGCGCGCGAGGCCGAGGAAAAGGCCAAGCAAGAGCGTTTGGACAAGATTCAGAACGACTTCGATGACGGCGCTTCTCAGTGGGCCAAAGACAAGGAGGATTTGAAGGACCTGCAGAAGGACGCCGAGGCCAAGAAGGCGGCCGAGAAGAAGGCTGAGAAGTCAGGCGAGAAGGCTGAAAAGAAGTCGGATGACAAGGCTGAAAAGAAGTCGGATGACAAGGCATCAAGTGATGTGTAAGTCATCGTGGTGCCACCCGTCCGGTTGGCACTGAATTTCTTTTCAACTCATGGTGGATTTAATTGACACGTAATTGCTTTGAAGGGGCAAGGACTTTGCTGATTCATTCTCCTTGCAGCAAACAGACGGAGAGCGACGACAAGAAAGCGGACAGCAAGCCTGACACCGCCGCCAAAAAGGCTACGGAAGGAGAGAAGGCTTGAGCAGCAGATTTCGAACGCCTATTCTGCTTTTTCTTTCGTTGAAATCCATCTGTCAAGGGCGTATGGACGGCGTATGATTTAATGGGATCGATCGGCCACGGGACATGTGGTGTACAAGTATATTGCATAGCGGAGGCTTGGGATGTGAAGGTGCTTTTCCCCTTTGCGTTCTAGATGGGGAGCGGGTTGGGAGTAGGTTGTATAGACGTGCAAGCAACCGACACATATCGAGAATTGTGGCTACTGTGATTATTATCGGCGTGTGGGTTCTGGCCTGTAAGGTTGTTGTAGAATTAAATGTTTGACGTGAAAGGGAGGTCATGTCATCTCACCTAAGTTAAGCGTAGATGTCTGTCTCCGTCGGCAAGCTGAACACTTGAGCCCGGACGACGACTCCTCGGCGGCGTACCTGACAGCTTGCTGTCTTTCGAGCATAAACTACGTTACCCAACGATCATTCGACCCACTTGGCTCTAATTACCTTAGACAGAAGCATTGGGGATGAGCTGCATTGTCTGCCTTACTACTCCAATTTAATTCGACATTGCGCACTCACAGCAACAGGCCGTGCTCGTTTGGTCGCCGACCTCGAATCCCCGTGTACCTCCTCATACAGCAATAACATACATACATACCCATACAACGTCGCCTTCTCCTGCCACAATATCACCCCACCACCATGGCTGACGACATGGATCTCCCTATCCCTCGCCGCTCTGGCCCTGTTCCAGTCGCCATCGATCCAGTCGCACTCGTCGTCACAGAATGCATAACTGTCACTTCCACTATGCGCAAGCACGCTCGCTGGGCCCACAGCTCCATCTCCTCTATCCTGGGTTCTTCGGCGCCCTCGCCTCGCCTAACTCCCTCAGACGCCCGTCGATCGGACCGCAGCGTCTCTACAATCGACGTCTCCGACGATACAGACTCGGCTCTCACCTCGCGATGGGGCCTCCGTGGCCGCAAAGGCCAGAGCATGCAGGACAACCCGCTTATGAGCGCTTTTGCAAAACTGCGCGTGGATCTGAAGAGTTGCAAGGATATCCACCAGTTCGATACGCCGGCTCTGCTGCAGCCGTTCCTGCAGGTCATTCGCAGCAGCAGCACCACAGCGCCAATCACGAGTCTGGCGCTCATTGCGATCACGAAGATGCTCGCGTACGGCGTCGTCAGCCCGGCAAACCCACACTTCGGCTATGGCATGCAGCTGCTCGCGTCGACGGTCACGCACTGCAGGTTCGAGGGAGACAATTCGCCGTCTGACGAGGTGGTGTTCTTGCGGATACTCAAGCTTATGGAGGACATGATATGCGGACCTTCGGGCGAGGTCCTGGGAGATCAGAGTGTATGCGAGATTGTGGAGTGTGCGCTGAGCATCTGTTGTCATCTGCGCATGAGCGAGGTGCTGAGGCGGAGCGCGGAGATCAGCATGGTCACAATGTGTCAATCGATTTTTGGACGGTTAAAACGGCTGGAGAACGAATACGGAGAGGAGCCCAGCGCGTACGGCGAGACCGTGCTACAGGAAGACATGGATAAGGCGAAGATCGATTCGAATCCCAATGGAAAGGCTGGCGTCGACAGCATGGCACAATTGCGAGGTGGAAGCTTGGAGGTGCCTTCCACAGAGGGTAATGAAAGTGCGAGGACGAGCGTGGATGTGAACGGTAGCCAACTGGATCTATCGAAGACTTCTGGGGAGGAGGACAAGGACGTCAAGCCATATGGATTGCCCTCGATCGCAGAGTTGTTCCGCGTGTTGGCCGATTTGCTGGACCCGCACGATCGTGCTCGTACGGATACACTCAGAGTTATGGCACTACGGATCGTCAACGTTGCACTGGAGGTTGCTGGCCCAAGTATCGCCAATCATCCCAGTCTGGCGAGTCTGGCGAAGGACACAATGTGCAGGAATCTGTTCCAGCTGGTACGATCAGAGAACATCGCCATTTTGCACGAATCGCTTCGTGTCGCTGGTACTTTGCTCGCAACCTGCAGAAGTGTGCTCAGGCTTCAGCAAGAGCTTTTCCTCTCATATATAGTCGCCTGCCTTCATCCTCGAGTGCCTATTCCGGAGGAGCCTGGTATTGATCCATCCTTGTACCAGGGTGTCCCTCAAGCGCCGGCGCTTGTGAAACCAGTTCCTAATCCAGGTACTCAGAGTGGCCGGTCGACTCCAGTACCTGTCAAGGATCGCCAAAAGCTGGGTATGGAGGGAGGCTCACGCAAACCGGATGCGAGGGAAGCTATGGTGGAATCTGTTGGAGCTTTGGTCCGCATACCCAGCTATATGGTCGAGCTTTTCGTCAATTACGATTGCGAGATCGACCGCAGCGATCTATGCATGGACATGGTTGGACTGTTGGCTCGCAACGCTTTCCCAGATTCGGCTACATGGAGTACCACCAATGTGCCACCGTTGTGTCTGGACAGCTTGCTTGGCTATGTGCAATTTGTAGCCGAGCGAATGGACGACGACCCCGTGACTGCTGGTCTACCTAGTGTCGAGGCTTTGAAAGAACAACGGCGGAGGAAGAAGGTCATCATCAAGGGAGCTTCAAAGTTCAACGAAAGCGCTAAGGGCGGCATTGCATACCTGGCCAGCCAAGGTATCATCGAGGATCCGAACGATGCAAGATGTGTAACACAATTCCTCCGCGGTACTACCAGGATCGACAAGAAGGTCTTGGGCGAGTACATCTCCAAAAAGTCGAACGAAGCTATTCTCGATGCCTTCATGGATCAATTCGACTTCACCGATCAGCGTGTTGACGAGGCGCTGCGACAGGTCTTGAACACTTTCCGTCTCCCAGGAGAATCTGCACTGATCGAGCGTATCGTCACGGTTTTCAGCGAAAAGTACATCGACGGCGCGAAGCCAGAGGGCATTACTGACAAGGATGCTATCTTCGTCCTTACTTATGCCATCATCATGCTGAACACTGATCAATACAATCCTAACGTCAAGACTGCCAACCGCATGAAGCTGCAAGACTTTGCACGCAACCTACGCGGTGTCAACAGTGGAAACAACTTTGACGAGCAGTACCTTGAGGACATCTACAATGCGATCAAGGAGCGAGAGATCGTATTGCCCGAAGAGCACGACAACAAGCACGCATTCGAGCACGCTTGGAAGGAGTTGCTGATCAAGACTCAGACTGCGGAAAATCTCGCTATCTGTGACACCAACATCTACGACGCGGACATGTTCGCGGCTACCTGGAAGCCTATCGTAGCAACACTGAACTACGTGTTTGTATCGGCGACCGAGGACGCTGTCTTCCAGCGTGTCATTGCTGGCTACAATCAGTGTGCGCAGATCGCCGCGCGCTACGGCATAAGCGAATGTCTCGATACTATTATCGCGTCTCTCAGCAAGATCAGCACTCTGGCGACGGAAACTCCCAGTGATACGAGCCTGAACACCGAAGTTCAAGCAGGCGGCAAGAGTATCATGGTTTCAAAGTTTGCTGTGGACTTTGGTCGGGATCAGAAAGCTCAAATTGCTACTATCGTCCTCTTCAGAATCATCAATGGCAACGAGAAAGCTGTGAGGGATGGATGGACACATGTAAGTTTGACTCTTGAGGCATCGCGAAGTCACTCCGGTTTACTGACGGCGGAAACACAGATCGTCCGTATCATCATCAACCTCTTTGTGAACTCGCTTATCCCCACGAGCTTCACCAGCATTTCAAGAGACCTCGACCTACCGCCTATACCATTGCAGTCGCCCGCACAAGTGATCGAACGAAACGACAAGGCTGGAGACGTTGGCCTCTTCAGCGCATTCACTAGCTACGTAAGCAGTGTCATGAACGACGAACCTCCAGAGCCCAACGACCAAGAAATCGAAGCTACGCTTCTGACAGTGGACTGCATAACGGATTGCAGATTTGAAGAGATTCTAGGCAACGTCAGCGAGCTCCCTGTCGAGTCACTCAAATCGTTGACGGTGGCACTGCTTGGTTCCTTGCCTGAGGAAGACTCTCCGAGAGTCATCACTGTCAAGTCGGAAGTGCCATCACCACAGGTTGCCCGAGGAGCTACAGCTAAAGCGACCGCAGACGCGCCACTGTACGATCCAGCTTTGGTATACGTGTTGGAATTGGCCACCATCCTTGCACTGCGTGATGAAGAGACGATCTCCACCCTTGGCGCTGACGCGGCGGAGGCTCTGCAAGTCGCTATCCGCGATGCAGACCATCTGCATCCTGTCGCGCTGAGCCGCGCGGTCTTCTATCTGCTTAGTCTATTGCGCGCAAGCAACGACCACGGCTACATCCGCGTACCAGTCGTCCTGCACGCCATCTCCTCATTCCGCCCCGAGGTGTTGAAACAGTGCGCTCAGCCTATACTGAAGGGTATATACGGCTGTATTAGCGGACCGCCGGAACTGAGGAATGAGCTAGCATCAAGCCCGGACTTTTGGGCTGTACTCCATACTCTGCAGCCACATCCCGAAGCGGCGGACCTGGCGTTCGAGATCGCAGAGTCTGTGGCAAGCAGCCAACTGCCGGCTATCACTGCGGACAACTACGAGCCCGCCATTGCTCTGCTGAATGCATTTGCGACTGCTGGTAGCGTCGGTGCTAAGTTTGAGCAACAGCAACGCGAGCAGCCCGTTCGTAAGGGTCAGCAAAATGCAAAAGCACAGGACAACAAGGTTGCAAAGAAGCCTGAGGCTGTTGCACGTGCTAACAAGGCTATCGGCATTGTGACGCAACTGGCAAGCCGTGTGCCTTCGCTCATTGAGCAATCCCATCTCGAAACTCACGAGGCATGGAAAGCTTACTGGTCGCCAATCTTCCGCTGCCTCGCAACTCAATGCGTAAACCCATGTCGTGAGGTCCGCTATCATGCCTTCACCGCGCTGCAGCGCTGCCTGCAAGCCCCAGACCTGGCTTCGCCAGACCACACCGAGTGGACCAAGATCTTCAGTGAAGTCCTCTTCCCGCTCATCAACCAACTCCTCAAACCCGAGGTCCACCAGACAGACCCTCACGGCATGACTGAGACCCGTCTCCAAGCAACGCAGCTCCTCTGCAAGGCTTTCCTGCACTACCTCGCCCTGCTGAGCGAATGGGATGGCATGCTCGACCTCTGGACCCGCATCCTGAGCACCATGGACCGCCTCATGAACAGCGGCCAGAGCAACATGCTCGTCGAGGCCGTGCCGGAGACTCTGAAGAACGTTCTGCTCGTCATGGCAAGCGCCGAGCACCTCGTCCCGTCGCCTGCCACCGCTGACATCGAGAAGCGCACAGAGCAGCAGAAGCAGCTGTGGGAGGAGACCTGGACGCGCACGGAGAAGTTCATGCCCGGCCTCATGCCTGAGCTGTTCCCGGGTGCTGGCAAGGAGCCGGCGCCTGCGCCTGCTCCTGTGCCTGCGGTTGCTGCTGATGCTTCGAGCAATGAAAAGGCGGAATCCGCGTCTGATGACGGAGCATCGTCGAATGCAACTGAGGAATCTGGCGTCGAGGCCCAGAAAGCTTGAAAGAGGATGAGTATCGAGAGACTACCTATATGTCTGTAATAGTGTAAGTATAACGTTTGAGAGGAATTCAACAACGAAGTGAACGAGCGTAGATGACGATAGATCGCCGTCGGACTCCTTGTGATGAGTGCAATTTTTGCTTGTTCTCCGTCGTGAGCATTTGTTTTGTTGTGATGAAATTTCTCAATTGTGCTCTCTTTCTCTCTCTCTCTCTCTCTCTCTCTCCCAAAATCACCTGCGAACGGGTCGTTCATTGACGATGATATTCTTCATCAGAGGCCAGAGTCAACGTTCTTTATACACCAAAGGCTAAAAAAATGAATTCTGGTGAGTTTGGTTTGGTCGTGTTTCTTCCCGCTGCAAAGATGTTTTGGTCGTTTGGAACTCCATGAATTCATAAAAGAATAATAGTCATAAATATATCAAGGGGAAAGCAAGGAATCTTCCAAAGATGATCTTCTCCATTTCCAATGTCTTGCCTCCTCCTCCTCCCAAGAACAATTCAGCAGAATCGGCATCTTTTGTACTTGCGCGCGGCATACCGTCCATCCATCCAAGCAAGTGACTTTGCCTCCCTCCCTCTTTCTCCCCCCAGCGATCGATATAATGTCGCACTCGCAGATCCCTCCCAATTATGATTACAGATGATGCCACCCTTTCTCTTTTCTCGCGCCCTTCGATGTCGATGTCCTCTCTGCTTGCCCAAACGGAGACTTCCTCCAGTTCATTTTTGTAGCACCTCATCAATGCCCATTCTCCTACGTTTCCGCGGCGAGCGCAGCCGTCTTTCCTCGCTGTCTTCGTCGCTCTCGGAGCTGCGCTGGACTCCTGCTATCGCTGTCGTTGAAGGGGTCGCGTGGATTGGCGGCATGCTCGAAGGTCCCAGGGTGGATGCCAGGGCTGATGATGTCATTGGCGGGAGCTGGGTGGTGTCGCGGGGCATGCTGGGTGGTAGTGCGAGCATTGCTGTTGTTGGGATGTAAGGTGAAGAAGCCATCGCGGAGATATCTGTTACTGGACGGCGGGGCTCCAGCGAGGAAGCTAGGATGGGTTGAGAGGGGAGGAAATACTGTGGTTGTGGTTGCGGTGGCGGCTGGGCTTGCGGTTGTTGAAGTGGTTGCGGCTGTGGTTGTTGGAATGTTGGTGGGTAGTGAATCTGTGGTGGAGGGTATGTCCGCGAGAAGGAGGGTGCACGTCGATGTAAATAGCGAGGTTGCGGATGGGCCATTTCTACAGGATAGTAAAACGATGGCGGAGCAGAGTGAACGAAAGTCTGTCGCTGGTGCTCCCTCATAGCCTCTTCCGAAGGTGGCAATGGTGGTCCAAAGGAGTACGGCGATGGTGCTTGATGCTGGGGTTGTGGCGGCAGCGGAGGTACAGGCTCCATTGGACGGAAGCTTGGTAGCGTTATGACTACAAAGTAAGTCGCTGCTTTTGCTAAACGCACTCTTGCTGGGAATGTTTGAGGGGCTCTTAACCCGGGCTTCAGCTGTACCCAAGTGTAAGTATGATCCGAGAAGCCTCTCGTGAAACTCTCCACATCGCTGTCCGCCACTCCAGCAAGAGGATCCTCGCCACTCGGCACAATAGGTGGAAGAAATGAAGGCTCTCGAGCCTCCCTCTCTCCCCTCAGACGTGATCGAATCGACATGAAGCTCTCCGCATCAGCAGGAGCTGCGATCCCGTGTAGTCTGCTCCGTGTAAGGTCATGGTCGTCTGCCATGATTTGCCGGAAAGACTGATTGGCACGGATGATGACGAAGTCTAGGTCGACGAATGCTGTGGGAACTTCTGGCTCAACCTGAGGCGACATGACGAGATGAGCAGGCGGCTGGTATGTCAAAGGCGTCTGAAATGGTGCCGACGGTCTCGGGGGGAAACTTGGTGTAGGAG
This sequence comes from Cladosporium cucumerinum, assembly GCA_023634325.1. Classification (NCBI taxonomy): domain Eukaryota; kingdom Fungi; phylum Ascomycota; class Dothideomycetes; order Cladosporiales; family Cladosporiaceae; genus Cladosporium; species Cladosporium cucumerinum. The sequence continues at coordinate 1,797,013 of JALDQA010000002.1, forward strand.
GACCATAGCTGGACGATTCTTCGCTCGTCATCGACTGAATCGATCTAAAGGACTCTGCACGCCGCTGTCGAGTAGCAGCTATAGGCCGTGTCGGTGTTGTCAATGGTGCTGTTGTGCTGATTGAGGCGTTCGTAGCTGGCAAGGATCGTTCACTGCTGAGTTGAGATTCATCTCGTAATCGAGGTCGACCGCGCTTCTTATGTGCAACATCGTAGCAAGTATCCTTTGTCTGTTAGCTGGTAACGTTCGTCGCGTTCAGGATATGTCGCACTAACCTGTTTCCCGGAGGCGACACAACGTGCGCATGGCCGTTGTACGTCACAACTCAAGTGAGCGCGCTTGCAATTGACACATGCTGACGCCACATGAGTTTTCGCCTTCCGAGCGTCGTGAGAAGTTGTGCGCTGGTGTGATACCGGAGGTGGTGGGGCATACTGTGTTGAAGCGTACGGACCAGAAGAAGAACCGAATGTGACAGCAGTTCCCAAGCCCGTAGCGAATGATGCTGGCGGATGATAGGCTGGGGCGTCAGACTTAGCAGGCCCAAGGCCCGCAGATGGCGAAGTAGTCTGTTGCAAGGAATGCTCTGGTGTGGAAGAAGTGAGCGGCGGATTCGTCGAGATTGGCAAGAACTGTTCGCCACGAGTGGAAGGCAAGGTCAAATTTGATGGTCGCCGTGATGGGGACGGCGGGCTTGACATCGGCGGTGAGGGATAGCCTGATGTCGCTCCGTGGGTGGTGTCCCACAAATGTGCCGATTTGCGTCTGAGCGTGGCGTGTCGCAGAGAGACGTTGTCGTGGGAGGAGGGGCGCTGGTGGTGAGCGAGCGTGAGCAATGAAAATCCGTCAATCATTGCTTCGCAGTGACGAGTCCGGATGGCACTTTGCAGCTTATGGTGGGTCAGCTTGGTGTAGATGCGCTGCCAACGCTCCGAATGGTAGATTGCTGTTCTTTGATCTCAGAGATCGTATCCAGAACAACAGGAATGGAATGCTAGGAGATGTAAAGCGATCGACAAGTATTCCGCTGCCGCCTTTTGAGGGGATATCGACCGGTGCTGGTCGCCTCGTTCAGGTGATAGTCAGTCCGGGCATGTTTCGGACTCGCTTTAGTCACGAAAGCGTTCGACACAAACCGCCGCTTCCTGATAATTCTGTCGTCCAACAACAAATGACTGTAAAGTCTGTGTGTGTAAGAAGCGACAGGACGAGGAGTGACGTGGGGAAGTAGAAGGCTTGTGCTCAGCAAAGAGGTGGTGGTCGCAGAGCACGATTCCCGAAACACCTCGCGGCTCCGGAATTTCTCACCTTACATGTCGCCCCAAGCCCGCGGTCAAGCAATCGACTCTTTCCCTGGATACAGAATACGCAGCGGTCCGCAGGATCTACGAACCTTCGTTATTCCCCATAGTGATCTAAGTTATTTGTTGCCCATCGCGTTGCACGGGTCACTAGTCGTCTCCTACTCAGCATCCAAACTACAGATGAGTCTTGACGACTCCGGTCACGATTGCGGGCTCATGGGCGGTGCGCATAAGGCACACCGACGCTAGCCAGGATCACTTAAGCTGGGACCCCCACTTCGACTGAGCAACAGCAAAGAGATCGTAGGAGATCAACCGTATTCATGCATGTCAGTCGGGAACGCGTGTTAATTGCTTGCCTTGCTGGGTGGCAGACGCCCACAGGAGCGCCTCAACCGTCATACCAATGCCAGGAAGACACAGCCCCTGCGAGATGATCGGCCTTGTTCCTGCTTACATTGGAAAAAGCTTGACGAGCTAGTGCTTGCATGACCGAGCCGGCTACTGATAGGATCATGCATGGCAGAATGCGCAATATGGTGTCTCTGCCAAGGGCATGACAGAGTGGTTCCGGTGACTCGAGTGCTGTGAAGCCGAGACTTACTCCGTCAACGCGGTAGAATAAGGCAGGGTAGCAGGTTCTTAGTCACCCCAGCCGCGCTGCCTGCGTCTGCCCGTGTCGTCAAAACCAAGACAAACCACAAACGGGGAGATCAAGCGCCGACCACCGATGATATGACTTTCGACGGACGAAAGTGAACACCCCCGGAATCCTTGAAGGCATCCCCCAGGCGGCCCCGCTATGGAAGGGTTGACGGACGAGGCTAAAAGTCGATTTGATGGCGCGGGCCCAGGAGCTGTTACCAGCCGTTCACGGGAGGACAAAGACCAGTCTGACGGCTGCGGGTCTGTAGCCACCATTCTTAGCATACATATAGCGGCAGTGCGCCGCTCGTGAGGCATGAGCTGTGATGCACCGATGCACTGATGCCGCAGCGCTCAGACTTCGAAGAAGATACCATTATCATTTCATCGTGAAGCCGTCGGGGCAATCCGTATGGGCTCAATTCCAGTCACCAAATGCGGCTGAGGAACCGAAGGTGGCTTTGGGCGTAGCGAAAGCAATCTAGTTGTATCGCCGCATCGCGCATCCAAAAAGGCTGGGTCGCGGGCGCCCATGTGTAGGATGGCCGGAGGGGCGTACGGAGATGGTGGCGATGGGGTATGCAGGTGAAAGAGAGGAGCCGAATGCCGGACTTCAGAGCGGTTCTCCGCCGTGGGATCGCCGTTGGTTGCAGTCAGTGCGCGGGTGGTGATGAATAGATCATGCTTCATCTGTTCCTCCACCGCCGAGAATGCGCGGACGTGGCATGGCAGGTATTCATGGTGGCACAGCAACTCTGCTGCTGCTGCTGCGTGTTGTTATGAAGTGGTGGAGGAAGAGGTGAAGTCGCTGCTGACATCTTGTCCGGCTTCCGCTCGGGAAGCCAAACTCAAAACGTGCGCATGCATGCAGGCGCTTTTAGCGTTGTTGCTGTCGTCTTCTCTTCAACAACCACAACAATGGTCCATTACCGTACAGCAACCTCTCCTTTCTTGCACGTTGAGAGACAGTACACCTTACGACTCCTGCACCTATTCCCAAACCCGTGAACTGTCCCTTACGATTCATGCGTCTGCATAGCCTACGAGGCAGTCACAGGCCACCCCGAGTCATCATTCGCTGACGTGCGATCGGTTTCATCTCATCCTGCTGTACACTCAACCCACTACATCTATCCGTGACGCGTATGAGCTTACATAGATCTTGTCGACACCGCCATCATCTAGCATGTCAGGCACTCATGCAGCTTGCGGCGATGCAACTGACAGCTCAAAATGCATCATCATCGATATCAGTTTCCAAAGCCCCCAACCTTGTCGTCTGCATATACGAGACACCTGTGTCGTGACTGATCGTGCGCACACGCCATCAGCGATCAACGTTCTTGAAACCGCCGCTGCTCTTCAGTCTCGGTAGCAGCAGAGATCGATCCAGAATTAAAATATAGAAAAAAAAGCCAACGGCCGGGCTTTTGCGTTGAAGTACCGTGGTTAGGTCTGGACCCTATCTCGGATCACCCGGTAAGACTTTCCTTGTTTTCAACCCGTTGCCGATCAAGAAACAATCATTTAGGCCTGCCATTCCCTGCCTTCGTTCCTTGATCGAAAGATGTGTGCAACACCCACTAGTCTTACATCGCATCAACTCAATTTGGCAGTTTGATGTCATGCTTAAGCTTCGGATTTTGCTTGTTTACTCGTATGAAGGTGGCATCGTTCGAAGTAACGTGTTCAATGATCACCGGAACATGGTATTGCTCTGGCCTGTATGTTTCTGATGGAGATTGTCAATCCCATCAGCTGATGATCATACCGACTCGGAACTTTGCGCCCAGCATCTCAGTGGCAATCATGTCGTGATCTTCAAAGTTAGCAATACGGCTAGTATAACATATGTCTTCGATGACAAATTGATAATAGAACTCCGGCATCAGATCTCCAAACCTGAGTCCCCGATTGAGATCGACGACAACACTTCCGGAGAAAGGCACCCCCACATCCTCATCAGCAAGAAACCACACTCACACCAAACGTACCAACTACTTCGCTTCCACCATCTCCTCAACCCACTTCGGCACAACCGGCTTCTTCTCCCACTCTCCCCTCCACCTCCCCTCCCACCCCTCAGCAACAGCAGGCATAGCAAACACCGCACTCAGAAACCACGTCGTCGACCCAGCCTTGAGATCCATATACAGCGTCGGCAGCAGCGTCCTCGCCTCAATCAAATTACTATTCGCGTCCGCCGCACAAACGCCTCCCTTCCGCTCAATCCGCGAACCCATCTCCAACACCGCGGAAGCTCCCGCGCGAGAAGCAACGAAAGCCCCAGCACCGCTCTCGCTCGTGCCTTCGTTCGGTGACTCCGCCGTGAACGCCGTGAGCAACCTCCCATTCTTAGCTTTCGTTCCCAGAATCGCGAACCCGCCCTCCGCGCTCTGCAATTCCCGTCCGGTCGTGATCTTGTGCACGCGGAGATGCCAGTTGGGCGCTTCGTCGGTCGGCGGCAGCAGCCAGGACGTGACTTTGACGTCGGCCCAGGGGTGCATGACGGAGTAGAGGAGCGGGCATCCGGCTTCTTTCTCCAGGATCTGCGCGCCTTCGACTTCGCGGCGCATTTTCCAGATTTCGCCGCCGTCGTCGCTGAGGGCGAGGGCGCTTTCGGGCACGAATTGCTCGAGGGTGTAGCCGCCGGTGGGGACGGAGTAGCCGAAGGATGCGCTGTAGGCGAAGTGGCCGTATTTGGCTTGGGTGGCTGGGAGGTTTGTGAGCGTGATGAATTCTAACCGTAGGGTCTTTTTTTCCCCCCCGGGATAACTGAACGACTGACCTTTGAGTGGGTAATGGCACTTCTGACCCGAAGAGAGCAGGAACGTATGTCCTCCTTTGTGCACCATGATGTGCAAAGGATGTTTCAGCGCCTTGATCAAAGGCAACGGGCTCTCAGTCTGCGTGAAAGGGTGCGCCTCTTCCTCACTGCTCCAGAACGGATGGGACTCAGGCTGAGCCAGAGCCGCGAACGCAAGCATGCACCAATACGGCGAGCCAGGCGAGTTGTAAGGCTCGGCGAGGTAGTAGTTCGGGTACGTGTAGCCGATATTGAGCATGCCGTTGGGCTGGAAGATGTGGTGGTGCTGGCTCCACCATCGCAGATTGCGAAGAAGCAGGCCTTTGGCCATACCCCATGTCAACGGAGCTGGCGGCTCGACGTCTGCAAACGCGAGCGCGCTCCAGAAGCCGATTGTGGCGAAACGGTAGGTCATGCTGCGGCCGAAGGGAATCGAGTGGCCGTCGGGGTCTTGGTAGTGCACGAAGTCCAGAGCGAAGGCCTTTGCACGCTGGCGATACTCTTCTGCTCGCTCGGGATCCGTATCGTTGGCTAGCTTCGCATAAAGTAGTTGCAAGTACTGGATCGCAAACGAACCGCTGTAGTAGTCCATCTGCGTATATCCCGCAGGCCCATCGTTCGACCAACCATCCCCGCGGTAGAAAGTGTCCAAGTGGTCCATATCCGCAAAGATGCGGTCTTGCGAGTACGCGGCGCCATTAGCTTTCAAGCCCAGATTCGCAAACACGCGGAACCACAACCAGTTAGTGTTCGGCATCTCCTTGTCGTTCATCGAGCCAATCCAAGCAGCCACATTGCCCTTCTCCTTCTCGCTGAGAGGATCCCAGAAGTCCTTGCCAGCGACAGCAAGAGTAAAACCGATAGGACACGACTCAACCATCCGCTGGTCGAGATCTTCCATATTGCCCCAGAACTCCGGTCCTTCCGGGTCAGTGCCAGAGACGAGAGCCTTGACGAACAGGTGCGTCTTGCCGTAGGTTGAGTTGCCTGCGAGAAGCGGCGCCAGGCCCCAGAGTGGTCTCGCATAGCCTTCTATTTGCGCTGCTGTCTCGTCGACTGCATCGTGGTTTATCAGAACGTCGGTTTTTGACAAGGAAGGCACATGTCTCTCCGATAGAATCACAAAAACTCACATCTAGTACCCGTCCCGCCCACTCTGACCATCGCACACTTGGGCGAGAAGCCCGCCTCGAGCGGATCGAGCAACGAAGCACACGCATCGACGACATCCTGTCGGCTCTTGAGAGGGTTCTTGGAAAATGGGTGAGCGGGAAAAGGCTGGTTGGCCTCGGCGACATTCATGGTAGGCATGTTTGGAGTCGAGTAGTGCACTTGATGGCGACGATGTACATGAGATAGATTATAGAAGCATAAGAGGAAAGAACACAGAAGAGGGTAACGTAAACCTACCGATCTCTTGGTGCCATCGCGGTACTCGGTTGAGCGCTCTTGGTCGCTTCGTATCGAGGCAAGGCGACAAGGACGAGGACGAGGTATCGGCTATTGAACGTTGCGGGCAGAAGAGGTGGAGTCGAGAGAGAGAGAGAGGGCGGGTAAATGCAGCTTGCAATCCTTTGGAAGTATGTTGCTAAATCGTGCGAAAGAGCCGCACGAAAGAGACACAAACCTCCGGATCAATCAACTCTGCAAACCGGAGGAATTGCACCCGAGCTGGTAAAAGTCGTGGAAACCCAAACGAGTATTTACCATTGTACATACCTCACTCACACATTCGAATGAGCCGGAGGCCAGAGCTCTCAGATTCAATAGCTTTATTCGCCTGATTGTAAGATCTTGGAAGAAAACCAACAACCTGGCAACACAATGCATAAACAAAAAAAGCCTGGCCTTCTCGAGCAAACGCGAAACTATACATACAAGGAAGCGCAGCTGCCGTTGTGAGAAACACACCCCAAAACAGGGAGATGATGCAAGAAAAAGAAAAGGATACAAGCAAGAAGGATGGAACAAAGCAAGAAGAGTGTCTTTTCTGTTCGCTGATGATCAACAAAAAAAAAGGAAAATGCAACCCGGATAGAGAGAACAGAGAAGTGAAGAAAAAGAACATCAGATCCCCTAGAACCCGCTTTTTCCTTTTTTTGATTGGGGGTTCCCCAAAGCAACATAAAACACAATCGCTCGACGCTTTCAATGGTAACAAAGCATGTCCTTTTCTTTGGTCATCCCCTTCCATGTTCATAGCATAACCCCCCTTCGTGTCGCCCCATCATAGTAGGACTGCCAATATCATACATTTTTCCAGCGTCGAGAAGACGAGAGAGGACGTGCGAAGCCTCCACCCAACGTCTCAAGCCGCCGGTTTTGAAATAAATCGAGCTGTTTCGTTGTGTAATCATGAGATCCTCATGTCGTGCCGCCATGCCGTGACTCTCTCTCTCTCTCTCTCTGAGAGACTTAATCATTTAAGCAGCGGGGGCACCGGCGGCACCACCACGGCCTCTGGCGGCACCACCGGCACCGCCACGACCGCCCCTCTGGCCGAAGCCACCGCGGCCGCCGTCGCCGCGGAAGTTACCACGTCCACCGCGCTGGCCCTGCTGGAAGTTGCCGCGCTGGCCGTTGAACTGCTGCTGCTGCTGCTGGGTACCGGGGCGGTTGGTGCGGCGCTCCTCAATCCAGAACTTCTCGTCGCCGATCTGGAAGGGGCTGGCGGCGAGGGCGTTCTTGTAGCCCTCGGGGGTCTTGAAGTCGACGAACGCGCAGCTCTGTTGGTGAAGTCAGCAAAAAGTTACCAGAAGTCATGGATAGTGCATTATACCTTTGCGCGGTAGATGTCGAAGTAGTTGATCTCGCCGAACTGCGCAAGCTTCTCCTTCATCTCGGGGCCCTTGATGTTCTCCTGGACATTCTTGATGTAGCCGCGAGGGTGGCTCGGCTCCTGCTGCTGTTGCTGCTGGCCGTTGACCTGGCGCGACTGCTGTCTGTTGTGGTTGCCGCTAACGGCGGTCCACTCATCGCCAGAGGTGGCGGCGGCGGCGGTGGCGGGAGATGCCTCACGCTGGGCAGCGGAAACAGACGAAGCGGTAGCGGAAGACTGGGCGGGGGTAGCGGTGGGTGCTGACTTAGCAGCAGCGGGCTTTGCGGCCTGGACGGGAGCAGCGGCAGGGGCAGCAGAGGGAGCAGCGGGCATGGCAACGCTCTTGTTGGCAGAGGCAGCAAGGCTGGCCCAAGTCTTGGGGACTGCGGGCTTCACAGGCGCAGGTGCAGCAGGCTTAGCGGCCTTCGGGGGCTCCTCAGTGACAGGTGTGGGCTCGGGGTCGCGAGGCTCCTCTACCTCGACCGCGGCGGGTGCCTCCTCAGCAGCGGGCTGCTCAGTTGCGGCCTCCTCCTTGGTCTCCTCAGCGCCGTTCACAGCTGGAGCGGACTCCTCGGCCTTGGGCTCCTCCTTGGCTTGCTCCTTCTCCACGACCTTCTCCTGGAGCTCCTTGTCCACAACCTGCGCAGCCTGCTCAACGGCAGCCTTGTCCTCGGAGCTGGGAAGAGTCTTGGGCTCGGTCTCCTCAGCAATAGGCGCAGGCTCCTGAATTCCGCTGGCCTCAGCAGCCGACTCTTGCTGAACCTCCTCTGCCTTCTCAACCTTGGTAGGCTCGGCCGCAGCAACCTCCTCCTCTTCCTCGATCATGTAGCGGAAGATATCGTTCAGCACAAAGTAACCGTTAGTTTGCGTGGCGAGAACGAAAGTCTGAGTGAACTTCCTGTGGGGCTGCGACTTGTTGGAGATTTCGCCAATGACTTGGATGACGATGTTGATGTCGGAGGCCTGGGAGTCGACGTTGGTGATGCGGACCTTGCAGTCCTGGAATTCGAGCTCCTTTATCCTGTCGTTGATGGCCTAGGAGGTGTCAATGGGTTGTCACGTGCGCCGTGCGATTTTGTGGTAGCTTACCCTCTGGCCGACGCAGACCTGCACCTTGTCGGTCTCGTTTCCCGACACGAACTGGGAACGCTTGTTGTAGTAGAGCTAGATTCCAGCCATCAGCTCCTGTTCCAATGCCCATGACGACCCTCTGTGAACTTACGTAGAGCTTCTCGGGTGTGCGGCTAAGAGTGGTGTAGTATTGCTCGACAAAGTACCATCCCACCTCATCCTTGGGAATCTCAGACTGGGTGTTTGCGGCGGGAGCGGGAGGGTTGGAGGCGGCGGGAGCTTGGTTGTAGTTTTGCGATGCGTAGGCGTTGTTGGCTTGCTGCTGGTCGAAGCCGTGCTGCTGAGGCGCATAGTTGCCGTTGGGCATGGATGAGACTTCGGAGGCCATGTTGGTGGATGGGAGCTGGCGGAAGGTTGTGTTGCGGGGGTTTGTTCAATGGTTGCGAGATGGACTCGAGATCGATGTATGTGCAGACTAATGCTATGGTTAGCATGCGACATTGTGTTTTGTGGGATGTGCACGGCAGGCAAACAAGCATACCAGTGGATTTTTACGTGAGTGAAGGTGCAGATGGTGTTGGCGCAACGAAGCAAAGACGATTAATGGTAACGGAGGCGAGGCGCGGTGATGCGATGAGGGTGGTGGTGTGATGGTGATGGCGGGAAGGTTTGTGTGTTGGTTTGGTGGTGGTATCTGTGTTTCCTGGGGTCGCCTCAGAGCGAGCTTGAGAGCAAAACTAGCGCGAACCTGTTGCACGGACGGCACGCGGCGGCCAACCCTAAAAATCAGTCGTCCTTCACTTACTCAATGCAGACAGGCAGACATGTGGAAGATAACAACAACTGAATTGATAAAATGAAACACCTCGTTCAAATATGCATGTGAATACAAAAAAGTATCAGGGTATCTGTCCGGATCGAAAACGTAGAAGAAAATCCCAAAGCTATCCAGCAAGCCGAGCCATGTCAGCCATCCATCTCCCCTGCTTACTCCCAAAAGTGGTTTCTGTTGCTGTTATCTATAACCCGATCGTAGACTCGGGGAGGAGAAAAAGACCCGTCCTCCAATGCTAGTGTAGCAACGCCATCCCAAACTAAAAGTCACCAACCAATGCAATCCTTCATAATCTCCGTGAATAACGTAACAAAAGCCATACCGATCCTCCTCTGATCATGAGCTCACTGCGGAACACACCTCAGAACAACACTCCCTCCTCCTCCTCATCGTCCTCCAACAACTCAAAATCCCCATCAGCCTTGCCAGCAGCCGTCGACTTCTTAGCCGAAGCCACCGGCTTGCGCGACTTTTTCCTGCTCGAATTGATACGGATCTCGTTATTGGCAGGGTTGATCAGAATCCTGCTCTGCACGTTGCCATCGCCACGACCGCTCTCCGCCCCTCTTACGCCATCGAGCTCGGCCTCGAAAGTCGACATGGCGTGGTGAGTGTTGAGTGCCTCGTCTTCCTCGTCAGAGACGTCGGCGTCGCTGGCGGCGGAGCGTTCGTTGAGCTTGACGCTGCTGGGGAGCGGTTCACCGAAGAGCCAGGGCTGCTCGTCGTCTAGGCCGTGTCCTTTGATTTGGAATTCTGAGACGGCGAGGTCGTGCATGCCGCCGTCGTACCCATGCGATGGGCTGTTGAAGCCGAGCATGGAGACACGGCGGTCAATGTACAGCGGGCAGAACGGAGGGTTGGTTTCGTAGTGTGCCTTGTCAGACTCGGAGTCTTGCAGCTTCTTAGAGCTGGCGTCTGCAATATTGTGCTGTGTAAATGCAGGTGCACGCAGACCCCAGAAGCCATGTGGTCCTTGCTGTGCGCAGCTGTTTGATCTACTAGGTTGAGTTGTTGCGCTTGTCGTGGCAATCGGAGGCAATCCAAATTCGCGACGGCCCCTGGATTCAGCCTTGAGGCCTGAGAAAGTTGTCTCGCCTCTCTGTCTCGTCACACGCTGGACTGGGTACAGGAATACCTTGCCTCCACAAGTCACTGCAATGGACATACCGCTTCGAGTTCGCAGCCAACGAATAGTCCTCGCCGCGACGTTGTTGGGCGCGTCCTTGTGTTTGATCTTGTTGTCGTCGGCGTGCCAAACGTCAGCAGCTCCGATGCGTGCCGCGCTGTATCCTTGGCTCAGCCCGCGAGCAATCGCTCGCCCACCAGCAGCAGCGCCGGCGTTGGTCACCTCCCGGAAGCCAGCAAACGTTGTAGGGATGCCGAAAGTGGCTCGGTTCTCAGGTGCAGGATTTGGTGCCCTCATTGCGCTCACCTGAGTGCTCATAGTCTGCCAACCAGACCTAATGCCTCCCAGGAAGCCATTGCTGCTAGGCGGAGACAATCCGGTGGACAAACTGACCGTGGCATCAGCTTTGTCCGCAGGCGTAGCAGTGACAGTGCTCTTCCGACGACGTCTTTGAGATTCCTGGGCGCGAGCTGAGATCTCGTGAAGGTGTACAGTGCCGTGTGCTGTCAGCATTGCAACCAAGTTCCCATCCCGTGCCCATGCAGCGTCAAGCACGACAGCGTGACTGTTGCGTACGAAGCGTTGGACGCGATTCACATGTGGGCCCATCACGGCTTCTCCATTGCCGACGTCGCGGGTTTGATACGAGCCATGAGCTGCGTTGCGGAGGTCCCAGACGTTCGAGACCTCACCTTTGCGGCTGGTGGTCAGCAGACGCAGTCCATCTGTAGAAAGAGAAAGATAGTTGCAGCCATCTTCCAGCGCGAAAGATGCTAGCGGTGGCGGGAGGTGCTTGGCGTGGCTCTCCTCTGCATCAAGCAGTCGCTCAAGATCCATAATTGCTATTACAGCAGGCTCCTTGGTTGCTCTCCTCGTATCGTCGCCCGGAGCATTTGTGGGAGGGAACACTTCCTCGCCACCCTCAGTCCGCTGAGAAGTACGCGATGGCGGCGAAGGCTGAGTAAACTCTCTCCAACCAGCCATTCCCATCTCGATACCTCTACGTGAGGCTTTGAGGAATTCTTGAGCAGCTTGACGAGAATATTTGGCAAGCACGCCTTCCGCATTGAGCCCAACGATGTCGCAACTTACCAATGGCTGGGGTGGTGCCAAGTGAGAGCCAACACCTGGAGGCTGCTGGTAACCTTCCGAAAGCGCAAGCGTGCCTTGCACGGAGATCTTGGAGGACGAACTTGGCGGTACAAAGGCCAGCCAGCGCCCGCTCAAGCTGAGTAGAGGTGTAGTCTGAGGCTCTAACACGTCGCTACCAGGCACCTGCTCTGACGAAGCGTTTGGCTTGGTCTGCACATCAAAACGCGATTGCAGGCTCGTCCAATACTTGCCAATGCAGCGGAAGTTACTCATGTTGGCACCCTCGCGTGTTTGAGCAAAAACAAAGATCTCGCCGCTCTTCCCGGAAGAGATAGTCAGGAAGCTACCTTTGGCATCTAGACGAAGATCTCCGACAGGCTCCGGTACAGTTGCGAACAGGCCAAGTTTTGCCTCTGGCAAAGCGACAGGCAGACTCTTGTACAATGTCGATACGTGCGTCTGCGTCTGCAGCGAAAAGACTTCGACCGTAGTCTGATAGTGCTTGGTGGTCTCTTCCTCATCAGATGCGTGATCATCGTCATCGCCAGCCTGACCGTACATGGGACCATGGATCACAAGGGCCACCAGAGGTAAGAGTGTTGGGCTGCCACCACTGAGATTGCTCCAAGGTAGGATCTTGGCCCCAACGACGCCGCCTCGTAGTCCTTCCAGTCTTCCCACGATCTCCATTTTGTCAGCCAGGACACGGTACACCTCGAGACCGCCCTCCCAACCTACGATCAGTGCATCTTTCGCTCTTGCCGCCGAGGCCGCATCGCCAGCGTTGCCAAAGGAGTCGAAGCAGCAGCAGTAGTGTTCGGATCCTGCTTGCTTCCCTCCCTTCTCCGGCTTCGTGGCTCCGCGTCCAAAGTCGAGGCCAGGCACGGCAAAGTAGTGGTTCTGCTTCATGTGTGGTGGGTTGACTGGCTCTACGAAGCTCTTGCGCGGTACGGGTGACGTTGGCTGTGCTATGGAGTCCGCACGACGTCTTTCGGCAACAAGAGGCCTTGTGATTGTGCTATCTCTGTCGTGGTCTGAGATACGTGGAGGAGTGGCTCTTCTCACAATCGACGCTGGTGTGGGTGGTGCTTGAACGGCAGCAGGTGTTGCCTTGCGCGGACGAGGGGAAGAGAGTGGCGAGGAAACTACTGGCGCTGGAGCAGGCGGTGGCTTCGGTGAAGGAGATCGTATCTCAGGTTCCGGAGAGTTCAGACCAGCATCCAGATCCCCAAAGTCCTGGATCAACAGTTCAGGCTGCGGGTTGTCCATCTCTTGCTCGAATTCCAGCTCGGTCGGCGGCTGTGGCGGTGTCTGTTCCCACGCCACCATAGCAGCGTCTTGGTCGTCCTTGACGCCCTCGGGCTCTGAGTTCGGCGGCGTGGGCTCAGCACTTAGACGCGCGCCGCTGAAGTGCTCGACAGGCGGACTGGGTGTGACGGACTTTGGGTAGGGGGTATCTTCGGACGCGTCATCCCACGGCTTCTGCTGGCGGCCATTCTTCTTGCTCTTCTTCTTCTTTTTCGCAGTGCTGGCGGTGGAGGGATGTAGGCCTTGAGCGGTGGGCGGAGTGGTGCCTGGGGTGGAGTCGAGGTCGGGAATCAAGGCGTCGCTGGCTGAGGGCATTCAGCCGGGTTGTGCGGTGAGGAGGCGGGGTGGTATGGTGGCGTGCGGCGGTGGCGAGTGTAGGGTGCGGGAGTGAGTATAGCCTTTGCTAAGGCAGATGGTGAACAGTCGGGAACCAGTTGCTTGCTGGTTGCAGAGTTGGGTGAGTCAAGTGTTGTCAAGCAGGCAGGCAGGCAGGCAGGCAGGCAGGCGGGCGGGTATTGAGGCGGTCTCAGACAAAGCCGAGTGCAAGCGTGTCGGGTGATGGGTTGATTGACGCGGCGTGGGCGAGGGTGTCTGGCGAGAGCGAGCGAGCGATAGCAGTGAAGAAAGAGTAGAGCGATGAGTGCTTCTTAGGTGTGTCGTTATCGTGTATATGTGGTTGGTAGTGGCGGTCGTGAAGGAGGAAGAGAGAGCGACGCAGTGGGTGAGTGATCGGGGACTGTTACGTCGGTCGGTCGGTCGGTCGGTCAGTCAGTCGCTTGGGTGGGGGAGGGGGGGTGGGATGTGTTGATAGCGCGCGCGCGACCGGCGCTCAAGCGTGACGCGGGGAAGATTGGCCTCTGTCAAAGCACTCGGGCGATGGCACGAGCTGAAGCGTCCAGAGAGAGAGAGGGAGAGAGAGACAAATACAAGGCAGTGGTTGTTTGTTGGTATTGCGTACAGTATGGTATGGTGGAGTATGGACTCGACACGGCGAGTGCAGTGGGCGCGTGCGTAAGAGCAACAACAACAACAACAAGCAACGCAGCAGTGAGTGAGAGTGAGCTCCTCTATAGACATCACATCACATCACATCACGGTTCCGACTGCTGGTGACGAGCAGGCGGGTGATGATGCTGCAGGGTCAGAGTTTGTGCAGCAGCAGCAGCAGCATGGATACGCCACCCTGATTTGCCTCTCACAAATCATTATCATTATCATTATCATTATCATTATCATTATCATTATCATCATCATCATCATCATCATCATCATCATCCTTTTCCTCTGTCCCAGTTCGTTCTCCGTCCAGCCCACTCCCGCATGTCCTCCCAGCCACGTGAGCCTCGACACCGCGTGTGCCATCCTCCGCCATGCAACCCGTGACCTGTGAGCTTGAGTCTCTAGGCCACCGTCTGTCCGTCATCAGTCATCAGTCATCAGTCATCGATTGTCGTCGCTTGACCGATCGGCAGACTCTAAACCATTGCGACGACGGATCGTCCGGCTTGGGAGACGGTAGATGGAAAGCATAATGTAATTAAGAATTGCCAGACTTCAGTGCTAGCTAGCTAGCACCAACGCGAGGAGCATGCATCATGCTCAAAACAAAACATTCTCTCGTATACAGAACAAAGAACAAACAGATTCATTTTTGTATCCACTCATTAGGCGGCATATGCGTCAAAAGAGGAGGAACCCGCTCGCAGCACCTGCGTGCGACTCAACTAACAAAACTGATTTGCTAAACGCCGCATTACTGCAAAAGAAACGGTTCCCATTTTGCCATGCCCAATTCGTCCCGCATTAGGACGACGTCAATATCAATACCAAAAACATGCCTTGCACATCATTTACCTCCTTCCGGGAGGCCTGTACGCACCACCGGCTCCTGGGGGCTTGTACGCGCCACCAGAGCTGGCAGCAGGGCTCTCGCTCCTGGCAGTCTCGGCGGCAGGCTTCCTGGAAGATCCCCAGCGCTCTGTGGGCGCCGGACGAGCTTCGCGGTCACCGGCGGGACGCTCACGCTCAGCGGCCTTGGGAGCCTCTGGGGGTGCCTCTCCGCCACCGGTCTTGCCACGGAGGTGAGGAGGAACATAGCCGCTCTTCTTGAGCGGAGCAGCCTCCTCTGCGGCAGGAGCGGCAGGAGCAGCAGGCTCAGCGGTAGGGGGAAGCTCGCCTCTGGCCTTCATGGCCTCACGCTCGCGCCAAGTGGGCTGGCCGCCAGTCTTGCTTGTGAGGTTGAGTTGAGGACGTCCGCTGGACTCGGTAAGCCTCTCGGCAGGACGCTCGAAAGACCTGCCAGCTGAAGCACCACCCTGCTTGCGCTCGAGACGCCTCTGTTCGGCCTCCTCTTCACGCTCGCGCTGCTTCCTGGCTGCCTCCATGCGCTCCTCGCGTCTCTTCTCAGCATCAGCCTTAGCCTCAGCATCCTTAATCCTCTTCTCCTCGGCGGCGCGGGTGGCTTCTTCTTCCTCCCTGGCGATGCGCTCCGCCTCCTCGGCAGCGAAGCGTGCCTCCTCCTCGGCGCGCTTCTTCTCGGCCTCGCGCTGCTGGCGGACCTCCTGCCTGCGCTGCTCCATCTTCTGCTGCAGCTCACGCTCAGCACCCTTGCGGCGCTTCTCAAAGTCGGCGTGGCGCTGCTCAGTGATGTCCTTGCGGAAGCCCTCGTAGGCACCTACAAGTCTGCTCAGACGGTGCTTGAGTGCAACGTCTTCCTTGTGCTTCTCCTGCGCAGACTTGATAGTCTCGTTCTTCGCAGCCTCCCAGGCAGCGTAGTCATCCTTGCGTTGCCTCTCGTAGTCGCCATCAAGGTGCTTGAGTTCCTCCTTGCGGTAGGCACGCTCCAAGTGGTCCAGACGCTTGGAGGTAGTGCGCACCTTGTCGCCAAGCTCGTTCTTCTCCCGCTCGAGAGCCTGGAGCTTAAGAAGACGGATACGGCCAGTGTCGAGATCGTCAAGGTCGATGCCAGTGAGATCGACACCCTTGACGCCCTGCTTGAGCTCCTTGAGCTGCTTCTCGGCTTCCTCCCTCTGGACCTTCTTGCGCTCCTGCTGGATGCGGCGCTCTTCACGGTCCTTGGTCTCCTGAGCAAGACGCTGAGTCTCGGCGGACTGGAGCTCCTGCTGGCGTGCCTTGCGCTTGTTCTCCTCCTCGCGAGCACGAGCAGCCTGAGCGGTGGCAAAGCTGTCCTTCTTCTTCTGGATTGCCTCGCGGCGGGCCAGAAGCTCCTCACGCTCCTTCTCGAAGCCAGCCTCGGCACGCTTGAGAGCGGCAAGCTTGGCCTTTTGGCGGTCCTCGTTAAGAGTGGGGTCAACGTACTGGGCAGTGATGTACAGAGCCTTTGACAGACGGGACAGCTGAGAGCGGACAATTTCGGCAGGAGTGCTTTGCAGACGCTTGACGGAACCATCGGGAGCCTCGGCAGAACCAGCGGCGGAGCTGGGGTGCATGGCCTTGGCGGATGAGAAGACGTCGGAGTCGAAGGTGAGGACACCGGTGGAGTGGTCGACACGGATAGAGAGATCACCCTTCTTGCAGCCGTTCATGATGAACTTCTCGACGGTGGCAGCGCTGACCTGGAAAGGCTCAGGGAACTTGGCCAGCTCGAGAACGTCCTCCAGCTTGACATCAGTGTAGACCTGAGACAGCTGCTGGAACAGACGGGTGAGGATGACCTGCTGCAAAGGCAGAACGTACTTCCTCATCTCCTCGTCGGCACCGATCTGGGCGAGGATAGGAGACACTTTAGCGCAGATAGACTTGGGGTGGAAGTCAGTCTCGAGAATATTGTAGAGGTTGCGGATCTCAGGGCGAGCGCGCTGGAGGATGTCCTTGTTAAGCATATCCTTGAAAAGAATGGCACGGCTAGGGGGGGAGTTCATCGCAAGCAGGTTGGTCAGACGGGCGTTCTTGTTGCTGCGGGCAGTGTCAACGTCCATCATGGCGCCGCGGGAGCGAGAAGTGCTAATGACGGGAATGGCAAGAGCAGACAGAAGGACGAAAGAGGCAGCCTTAGAAAGGTCGGCATCAGAGATGTTGGTGGGGTTGTCCTTCTTGGGAGCACCAGCAGCGATGGCACGGGAGGCGCCAGCAAGGAGGTTGTAGTATCTGCTGTATGCGGCAGCGTGGAAGAGGTAGTTCTCAGAGACCAAGAAAATGCGAGTAAGCTTCTCGAAGTAGTTGGCCATCATGACGTTCTTGGGGGTACGCTTAGACAAGCTGAGAAGAGTGTGAATGTCCTCGACACTCTTGAAAGCCTCCTGCCAGAGCTCGAGCTCAACAGCGACGTTCAACTGGAGGAATCGGGTGTCAAGGTGGCGCTGCAGAGTCTCGGGCTCGCTAAGGTTGATAGCGTGGACCTGCTGGGAGTACTTGGCAGCGTTCTGGAGGTGGTTGCGGAGCAACTCACACAGACGCCTGAACTCAGTCTTACGGGTGTACTTCTTGCAGAAGTCGAATGCCTGGTGGGCAGTGGTCTGGTACATAACCTCGAGACGGGCGTTGTTCTTGAAGATGTCCAGAACAGTGCGGTAGGTCTCCCACAGGAACTTCAACCAGGGAGTGACGATGGCGCGGTCGGTCCTGTCGCGGGACTGTTCGCCAGACACGGTGGAGAGGAGAATGGACTCAGGAGTCTCCATGGCCTCGAGATCACCGACATTGTCGAGCTGAGCGTCGGTGTCGGGCGCGCCGCCGGAGACCTCATCAGCCTTGGCCTGCGCCTCCTTGACCTTGCCTTCGGCGAGGTCGATGAACTTGCGGAAGACCAGCTCGATGGTGGCGACGTTGGTGTTCTGGCTGGTGTTCTTGTAGTTGTAGAGACCGTCCTTGGCGGCCTTGCCCTTCTTGAGATCGACGCAGAGCTCGACGAAAAGGAGCATCACCGGCTCGAGGGCGACGATGGTGCTGTTGCGCGTCCTCTTGGAGGTGACGTGCTCGTGGAGAATGGACAGAGCAGCCTGCTGCTGGCCGACGCCAATCAGCTCCTGGGCCCTCTTGAGCACATTCTCCGGACGGGTGTGCGGTGGCGGAGGCATGGTGGGCGACCTCCTCTGGGATTGTCCGGCGGAGAGGGAAAATTCAAGATGCGCACGACTAGGTCAGGTCGTGGCAGATGGCGTCGCGTGGGTGGTGGGCGAGAGGATGGTGATGGTAGTATCGGCGTCACGCACTCAGCGACGCACTGTGAGATGGATGGAATTTCGTTTCGCGTGAGGCAGAGATCAGGCATCAAGAACGGGGAAGCACGTGACCCTGTGCCATAGCAAGCTTCACTTAAGAATAGCACGCTACTTATCGTCTACACACGGCGTTATTGGCCCCCCAAAAGAAAAAAAAAGGTACAGGCAGTAAACAATGTGAACGTGACTCAGAGGGGTCCTTACGTCGATGCTAGAAGACTAGCCGTCACTATGCATACATGTATAGCGAGTTGCCTAGCCTTCCGTTGCCTGCACAGCACACCGCCTGGAGAGGAGTGGACGGAGGCAGCTTTTAGACGCTCGCTCGGCTAACAGCCTTCAATCGTTCTAGTCGAGCGGGCGACTAGTGGAGGAGGAGCAGGAGAAGAATTGCTGCAAGCAAGCGGCGGACCGGTCCGGAAGCTCCCGCTGGCCCAAGGCACCCCCGTAGCCCCCCCCCCTGCCATCTCACCTCAGAGGAGTCGCTGCTGCTGCTACTGCTGGTACTGCTCGTCTCCTCGCGCGGCCTGTGTTGCACGAACAAACTTCCACGACCTGCTCTGCGTGAGACACCACCCATCTATCTATCTATCTATCTATCGATCGCCTGCTTGAGCCCGTTCCACTCTCGCGTGCTATTCGACCTCTCCCTCGGATCCGCCTTCGGCCAAGCATACACGCAAGCAGCAAGCAGCAAGCAACAAGCAACAAGCAGCCAGCAGCAGCCTCGCGCGCGCGCCTCCCCGACTGAGGCCACCGCACACGCTCCTCTCCTCGATACGCAAACGCACCATCCTGGTCCCAGACGCTCCAAGCCCGCCCGCCCGACCTGTGCTGACCCGACCTACTTTTCGCACTACGCAGAGGCATGTCACACGAACCACACTTGACATGATGTCCATACCCTGATCTTGCAGGAGCTGACCGGTGTCTGTTGCGCCAACAGAGCCCATATATTGTCTTGCATTGTCGCGACGCATATTCGCACACCCGCCTCGTCACCCCGACACACAGCCGCTCGCCAGCTATAACCACCCTCCACTCACCACCACACACTCTCTCTCTCTCCATCGCTCGCTCGTTCCGACACGCTCATTCCCCCACCGCTACACCACTACCGCCGCCATGTCTAGCCCCTACGAGATTCGCAGCAACGACAATGGCAAGAGCAAGAAGCAGTCAATGGCCGAGCTGAAGCTTAGACGGCTCACAGAACTCAACCAGCGTCTGCAGGAGGATCTCAACCGCAGGAGAATACCCGTTTCCGAGGCCGCTCTCGAGTGCGTACCCTGTCGATATCGACATCGCTCGTTGACCCTATGTTACACGCGTGGAACACCTTTCTGACATTTCTCAGCCTTATCGCATTCACAGACAAGGAGCCCAAGGACTTCATGGTGCCCAGCAGATGGGGAACTGTAAGGATTCCGTGTCGCGTGAGCAGACTTTGTTCACCGTTGCTAACACTATTCACCAGATCGACAAACGCGAAGATCCCTACGCGCCTCAGCAACAGAGTGGATGCTGCACAGTGATGTAGGACATCTGCGGCACAGACGACAAACGATGAACGATGGGGAATACATTTTCCAGACGACACGCCCTCGAACAAGATTGACTGCCAGCCCAAGTTTCAAGCCAGCGGCAGCACTATATCACACTTTGAGAGGCCAGCGCTTGGGATGGTCGGCTTTTGCGCTTGCTTAATCTTCTACTTCAGGCCGCTACACCCTAACACAACAAAAGGCTGGCCTGACGGCTTATTCAACTGGGGACGACGAGCTTGGTGAAAACTATCTGTGATCCCTTTGCAGCACGAAGCAACTTCTTTCTCTTTTTTTCTTCTCTTTTTACACATTTTCTCTTTTGCGTTGGAGCAACTACAGAAAAACTTCCCCTTTTGGCCTCCAGATAAAGTCCTTCGAGCGGCGCGTCTGCGCGATGCCTTCGGGCTTGTGTAACACGATTAAGCTTGTTTGGCCGAATGTACAGCTCGATAACTAGGCAATGGAAATGCAGGGGAAGCAGGATTTGGGTGGGAACTGTACTGATATCTTTCCTGAATCATTTTCATGCCTCAACTCGGGAATCGACTTGTGACTGCTTACGCGTTTGTGACTAGTGACTCCGCCTCTCCTTGTCCGGATACCGCTGTGCTGGTGGACAGGCGACATCCTAGACGTCGTAACTGGGAATGAGCCAATGTTGCCGCAATCAAGAATAATGTGATAGGGTGATCCTGGAATTTCGCCGTCGCTCACATCGATTTTGCACGAACTTGCTGATTGTGGCATGATCGCCTCCTGTTTGTACTCCACCACAACTTTCGTCTTTACATCATCGCATCCTTCTAAACATGACATTTAGTAGACGGAACACGCTAGGAGATGATGCTTTACATCAGACTTCTGCACCAGTTTTTTGACTTCTCATGCCTACCTAATACTGGCTTTTCGTTAGCACCACCGCTCGTGTCGGTTTTCGCTCACGTTTTACACATGTCGACGAACATTCTTGTCACCGTACATACGGGGAACAGGAAAAATGGCACCCGGCCCCGCCGATGTTCAGGCGCTCGTCCAACAATATCACGAGAGCGACGACGAAGGACGAGAGCAACGATTCCAAGACTTCCATACCTCTCACTGCACCGGCCCTCGCACCGCTCCTGATGATCTCGCAAACCCCTTGGAAGCTCTTCTCCTCTCCCTATATTTACTTCTGAGGACAGCAGGCGCTGAGACCATGGACATCGTCGTCATCCAGGAGATCTGCTCTGGCATGCAAAGGTCCTGTCTCTCTCAGCCTCCGAGGATCGATTGATTATGCGTGGGCCGCCACAACGCGATTCATCTCCTTGCTGGGCCAAATGCGAGTCGAGCCGGGGCAATTCGACACACACGCTTTCGTGCTGGCTGGCTTCAAGTACTGGATCGCCGAATCTCCCTCGGACGATCATTGCGACATGGACAATGTCACCAGCAGCCCTGTGCGAGACGATGAAGCTTCTATTGTATCCGTACCTCGAAGTCAATGGGATGAAGATGGCGCCGAGCAACTCGCAAACCTTGCTCGCAACCGCGAAGCACGGAAGAGATGCGTCGTCCACAAATTCATCGCGGCACGAGCACCGAGAGATAGGCTCGCTCCTCCAGGTCGTCGAAACACAGCGTTCTCGGGAGCCTGTGAGCTGCGCTTCGTGGAGTCTGCACTTCGGTGACGTCAAAAGGGCACTGTTCGTGGCGGTGGTTGTTATCAAAACAGCGCGGGACGCCATAGCAGCTACGTTTCAACTGCGGGCTTGCGCGAACAGCTTGCTTGCTGCCTTGCCGAGTGAAGGGTGCCATTTTCATGAGGACTGGGAGATGGAGCCTGTTGAGGTGGAAGAGGAGGGGAGGAGTGTCAGGCTTGGGATGTGCAAGGAGGCATTGGAGAGGATTGTGATCGACGAGCAGCGGGCCGGGAGACGTGATTTTGCGGTGATGGGGGTATGCGGGTTTGGCGTTGGAGAACCTGCGTGATCCGAGGGACGAGACGGGCGAGGAGTTGTTTTCTTGGGAGAATATCGTTTTCTGATGGTGTGTGATGCGTTTTGGGTGAAGACCGCGAGATAACCATTGATGGAGGGTCTGTCTAGTGTTGGCGGTTGCGGATCAGGTCTTGACGTTGGCAAGCCACTGATATTTTCAGGGAAGAATGTTTTGTTTGATGTGAGTCATGACCTTGAATTGCGTGTATACATCTAGAGGTACGATGTCCAATATGATTCGTTGGATCTGCGCTGTACATATTGTCAGCCTGTCGTTGCTCTAGCTCATCCAAGACTTGCTGCGAAGCCATTGGTAGCAACGCAGCGATATTAATCACGTACTAGTCAAACGACACTCATTATAGATATTCAGACACGTGTAACAGGACGAGTATCATGGTGCATGAATATAGACTGTAGTGCTAACAGACGTACATTTTCTGTATGGACATGTTTCGAAACGTAACCCTTCTAACCCCAATGGCCCGGCTGGGGACAAATGCGCGAGATTGATTGTAGCCGATGCAATATCTACCAGTCAATGAGAATCACTTCCGGTCACCAAATAAGCATGAAGACGAAAATGACGGGACCATCAATGTAGCTTGGAATCGAATTTTGAAAGGGTTGCTGTCTCGTCTGATTACGTCTTGTCGCAATCTGTTGAACCCTCACAGACAAAGCCGAGCAGAAGTATAGCCGCAGCAGCAAGCCCGCGAATTAGCATCGACCTTCCACTGTATGCAAGTAATTCGAAACCATAATCGGGGTCTAATAGACCCCCCCCCTGCATCGCAATACCGGTAAGGAAAAGGGCAGACCTTCAATTGCGCAAAGCTATCCTCTTATCTTTTACTATGTCCTAGGATCCCAGGACCTCGAGACGGTCCCTCAGCTCAGTAGCCATCGTCGTGCGAACATCCAAGTCCTGCCGAGGTTGACTAACGTGCTAACTCGCCTCGCGCCGAGTTCTCATTTGTCAGACAGCAGCACAGCAAATGCCCACACAGGCCGCTCCAATGCGGACACCCCGCGCTATGTATTTCGGATGAGGCCATTTCGAGTAGCGAGCAGGGTTCGGCAGGAGGCTGGCCGAAATGTGCTGCTGTTGTATACCAAGCAGTAAAAGAAGCAATGAACAAGTCCGATCTTCGACGATTGTGCGCTCTGATGTGCCGATATGCCTTGCAGGAGTGCTCAAAGCTTACCGTGGAAACTTGGTGAGTTTCGAGGGTCACGGTCATTGGTCATGATGAACAAATGTGGCTGGCTGCGAACCTGGGAAAAAAACGATGAGCTACCCCACGCTCTCGCTCTCCCCAAAAAGGCGTCGCCGGTGGAGGGCCGTTTGGTACGGTGCTCAACTGTTCTGCTCGTTCGATCGACTGATGTTGTATGTCATCTTGTTTGAAAAGCCTGCTTGCAAACCGTGTAGGCTACATGTGAATCTCTGAAGTTGACTGGGAGACTAGGCACGATATCAAAACGGGACTGACGATGATGCCTGCAGAAGCCGGGCGGCGGACATGGACGTGCGAGGACCGCCTGGCAAGATCCGGCGTGCCAATAGGGTCGCAATCGAATGTCACATGCGGGGACACGACGGGGTGCGAAGTGGTTGCGCAAGTGCCTACTGATGCACGGAACACCACCTCGCATGTGTTTGCCTCACCCACGATGGATGGATTATTGGAGCGCGAGGAATCGAGAATTGATTTTTTTTTTTTGCCCTCTCACTCCCTGGCTCGGCTCCTGCCTCAGGCGAGCAGGCACATGCAAGTACATGTGTACTCTGTATGCACGCATGCGCCATACGCGTGGGGGGCGCAGCGATCCTTCTGACTGCTTGATCCAGAGGGGCTGTCCATTCAGCGTGTCCGACACATGGTGCCGCGATGGTCTACCACTCCTCTCGAGGGCACCGACTGGTCGTTGGCGGCGGCGACTAATGACATTTGGGTTCGCGGCTAATTACAGTAGGTGGTCAGAGGCAGGTTGAGGGTTTGGAGAGACATCGTCAACTTTCAGCACTACTGACTGCTACTACTAGGCGGCCGACCTTCTTTTTTGAGGAGGCATGGCTGAAGGGTTAGACTTTGTAGACTTTATGGCAGCTGCCGCGGTGCGTGAGGCGTAACCTGGGTGGGTGGTAGGCTCGTTGCGGGTTGGCTCGGTGGGGTTCGTTTCGTTGCGCACTCTCGCTACAGACCGGGACTGGCTGACTGTCGGTTATCGCAGTCGAAGGATCAGGTTCACTTTCAGGTTCACTTCCACTTCCACTTCCCCGTGCGCGTCCAGCAAAAAGTTTGTCTCGTCCTCTATCGCTATCTCTACCACACTACCATACTGCTCGTGTGCCCTCCGCCCGTCCTTCGTGTGTCACGCTGCCGACCCTCGCGGTAATCTATCTCCGCCTGCAGACTACTCGACGACCCCAGATCTGCCCGCCGCTGCTACGATCTACAGCTCGCTTGCCTCCGGCGACTTCGACCAACCTCACACCCAATCGAACCGAGGCAATACCGCATACTACACTCCGCGAGGCACAACGCGGCCACTCGCGGCCTCGACAAACCCTTGCGAACGACTCTACAGTCACGAAGAGTGCGCATTAGCACCTCGGAAGCCTTGCGCCCGATTCGACACGGCCGATTGGACGCCCGCTGCGCATTACGCCAGAACACCACCACGAAAACACCAGCATGAACGCTTCAGCCGACCAGATGTGGTCGCAAGCACCAGACAACATGGACACTATGGCGACCATGAACGGCAATCTCGAGGATCTCTCCAACATTTTCAACATTGACGAATTCGATCTCGACAGCCTACCGAACATGGACGCTGGTGGATTCGGCGACCAAATCCCGCAGTCACATCCAGGAACACACCCGAACACACCGTTTGATGAGAACATGGGACAATTGGGCGCGCCGCCTGGTACCGCTGCGCAAGACTTTGGTGGACACAATAGCTTTGATATGAGTGGCCAGCAGCACTTTGGCAACCAATCCATGGTCAGCATGCCTTATGGTGGTGCCGACCCGATGTACCAGCCATCAATGCCGCAAACCTACCCACAACACCAGCAACAGAAATTTCAATTTCCCCAGCAGCATCAACAGCAACAGCCGCATTTCCAACCCAATCAACAAGTTCCTCCAACACCAAACAGCCTCGAGCTCCATGGCGAAGCCGGTCGCTTCATGCAGCATCAGATGGATGCCCAACAAAGAGCTATGCTTGAGCAACAATATCAAATGAGAAAGGAGCAACAAGTGCAGTTTACTCCCATGGCATCTCCTTCGACTACGCCTTATCATATGAATTCCGATTTCACCATACCTGGCGACTTTTTCTCGCCGCTGACTTCCCCTGCCTTGCACGCCCAAAACACATCAAACATGCACCAGCAATTCATGCCACAGCCACAGGGCTACTACACAAACCCCAGCACAGCTGCAAGTTCCGCTGCGCCTAGTCCTATAGATCCCAACAAAGATGTTGAAATGGGTGGAGATGGCGCAAAGTTGGAGTCCACAGCACAACCCAAGAAGCCATCACGTAGGAAGCCAGCAACGCCAAGGACTTTTGCTCTTAACAAGGTCAAGCAGAGTCCGATTCAGAAACCTCAGAAGAGGAAGTCGGTGGCGCTTTCGAGCATCGACGCTGATCTCACCGTACAAGACGTTCACAAATCTGGAAATATCGCACCCAGATCGGCAGGGTTCCAGATGCCACCGCCTCTTGAAAGTTCCGAGAACGACAGCGTTTCACCCGAAGCATTGAGTGACATTCCTATGGGCCCACCACCAAGGCCAGGTTCAGCATATCAGTCGCCTGCATTGCTTGCTCAGAAGAAAGATGTCTCTGGACCTGCGGCGACTCCCAAATCTTTGTTATCCACGAAAAGTGTTTACGATGCAAATGGACCTGCAAGCACTGGCATTTCTGGACAGATGGGACAAGCATCTCTGGAGGATCTTGAGCTACCCGAAGCGGTTGATGGCCTGGAGAGTGAACAACCTACTGCGACCATCGTACAAGTCTCCAACTCCCAAGAACACACACCACGCCTCTCCGCTTCACGGAAAACGCCCAAGCTTGGCCCTCTCAGCACACCATCGTCCAATCGACCTTTGTCAATATCTGGAAGCCCTGCAATTGGCCCCATGACTGCAAGTACTCCGGCAGGTCTCTTGAAAGACAAGAAAGATGCCAGAGCCGGTCGTGGCACTAGTAAGAAGCGCGGTAGCGTCTGCACCACCTCATCGGCACACGCATCTCCAGCTATACTTCCCAGAGTCAGCCCCAGCATCAAGCCTCTACTACCAGAGGGCAGTAAGTCTATAGTACCTGTAACATGGTATCCATACCCACAAGCTAACAAATATTTTCCAGCCAATCTCCACTCACCTACACACGCGCTTCTACTCGCCTCGAAATCAAATTACCAGAATCTTCTGGAGGGCAATCACCTTCCTGGAATTTCTTACCCCGACTCCCTCTCCACCGGTCTCACCAGCAAGCGCACCTCTCACAAAGTTGCTGAACAAGGTCGCCGTAACCGAATCAACGATGCGCTCAAGGAGATGCAGTCCCTCATTCCCGCATCTTCTGGTGCACGCGCCGAAGAACTCATGGCCAATGGCGGCGGAGAAGACGATAGCCCTGAAGGGAAAGAGAAAGATCGCGATGCTGCGGTGAAGAGCAATAGTTCCAAGGCTGCAACGGTCGAAAGTGCAAACCGGTACATTCGCGTATTGAAAGAGACCGATGCTGCGCAAAAAGCAGCGATCGCAGAGCTCCAAAAAGCGGTCGATGAGATGAGAGTGAGGCTCGGTGAGAAGCCTGCGCCAGTAAAGGAAAAGGAGGAAGCTACAACTGAGAGCGGTGCAGCAAAATCCGTTGTGGCCTCGCCTCAAGCCATGGATGAAGCGGGGGACACAACTGCAGCAGAAGTGGTTGCTGCAGACGCGGTCAAGTGAGCGAGCGTACTTGCAGGTGCTTACATCTCTGCACCACAGTTGACTACCAATACCTTCAATAATCCGGGGCTCGTTGTCGGAACCATACATCCTGCGGCATATACGCCACATGCCTGCGAATGCAGATATCTGCGACTTCGACGAGAAGATCGCCTGACAGAAGCCGGACCAGCTTCACTACACTTCGCTACAATGAAACAAGTCTCACGGCTGTCAGCGAGCTGCGCACAACCGCAAAGGTTGCATTACGCGACACCGGTCGCCTGGAACAAGTAAAGTACAGATACCTTCTTGACCTAGCCTATTAGATCCGCTCCATGGAACTGCCATATCCACCATGTAAACACTATAATCTGAAGCATGAAAAAGCAGCCAAATAACAAAGAAATGCCTCCTTTCCTGTCCAACTGGTCTTAATTCCCATTGCCCTGCCTGGGTGCCGTTTTGGCGTCTGCAAACGAAACAGCTACTAGAGTAGCCTCGGGAAACTGATCATCATGTACGACCAAGGTTCATGCGTAATTTACAAAGAGCAGCGGTATATCAGCAAATATAATCCAATTGACAACGATCGACAACATCGAACAGCAGCTAGCAGTTCTTGAGCATGCTAGCTCATTCAGCCCTGATAGCTCAGTTGGTAGAGCGCGTCACTAGTAATGACGAGGTCGCCGGTTCAACTCCGTCTTAGGGCACTCATCCTTGTCTTTTTCTTCCACGAGAAGATGATCGAAGGATGAATGCTGTGGAGCGGATTGTTCGGAAGCGAACAAGGTACACGAACTAGACTACAGATAATTGATCACTCTTTACGCATGAGCTAACATTAATATATATTTGGTGGTTGCTTTCAAGCTGCCCCCCGCCTCTTTGTCGGGTACCTGTCCCGCGCATACTCCGTTTCTGCGGGCCCCCTCATCCGGTACTACAGTACATGTTTTCAAGGTGTGCAATGATAGATAGGATGGAGACCCACACACTCTCCTCAGCGCGACGGTAAATACCTCAGCACAATGGCACTCTTCCTCCTCTTCGGCTTGATCTGCTCAGCCGCAGCAGCAATACATGTCTTCTTGTTCATCGGGCGACGAGAGAAACACCTTCCACCCGGCCCACCAACACTCCCGGTCCTAGGCAATATTCATCAAATCCCCAAGAAGAGCGCTCACTTCCAATTCTCAGAATGGGCAAAACAGTACGGCGGTCTCTATTCCCTCAAACTAGGCACAGGCACCGCAGTCGTCATCACCGACCGCCGCCTCGTCAAACAGCTCATAGATAAGAAAAGCACGCTCTACTCCGACCGGCCGAAATCGTACGTGGCGAGTCTGATATCGTCTGGCGACCACATTCTCTTGATGGCGCATGGGCAGCAGTGGCGGTCGACGAGGAAATTGCTGCATGGCAGTTTGATGGAGAAGGTGGTGGACGAGCAGCATTTGCCGCTGCAGGAGGCGGAGGCGAGGCAGATGCTGAGGGATTATTTGTTGACACCCGAAGATCATATGCTGCATCCTAAGCGGTTTAGCAATTCGGTTACGATGTCGATTGTGTGGGGGGTTCGCACTCCTACTCCCCAGACAGAGCATATGGAGAGGTGAGTTTGGCGTGCGACTTGTTTCGAAGAAGCGAGTAGGCGTTGACAGGCCTCGTGCAGCCTATACAGTCTCATGGAAATCTGGTCTCAGGTCATGGAGACGGGGGCGACGCCTCCAGTGGGTAAGTACAAAAACCTGTTGCCAAAAGCGATATCGTTCACTCGTGGTTAGTTTGCGCTAAACAACAGCACAGATATATATCCATTCCTACACAGCTTGCCCCAAAAGTTCTTCCTACACTGGCGTGACCGCGCCACCCACGTACAGCGCTCAATGAACGCACTCTACGCCTCTTTCCTCACTGGAATACGGGCCCGGCGTCAGGCATCTGGCTCGCGTGGCAGTCTTATGGACAAAGTGCTCGATCAAGTCGAGAGCGAGAAGGCTGCGGCTGGAATGACTTATAGCGACCATGAACTCTGGTTCCTTGGTGGCACGGTGACGGAAGGTGGCAGTGATACTTCTGCCAGTATCATTACTGCGTTTGTGCAGGCGATGGTCGCTTATCCGGATGTGCAGCGCAAGGCTCAAGCTGAAATTGATGGGGTGGTTGGTGAAGATCGCAGTCCTATGTGGGAGGATTATGCTGCTTTGCCGTATGTGGGTAAGTGTGTGTGTGTGGACACGATGTCTTGCGAGATCTTTGAGATTTAGACTGACTCACGTTGATTGCGCTCTGTAGCTCAATGTGTCAAAGAAGCCATGCGGTGGCGACCCGTCACACCATTGGCTTTCCCGCATGCTATAGCTCAAGATGATTGGGTCGACGGCTATCTGATACCCGAAGGCACGACCGTCATCATCAACGCCTGGGGCATGCAACACGACACCGCCAGATACAAGAACCCCGAAGTGTTCGACCCAGACCACTTCGCCGGATGTACCAAGCTAGCACCTGAGCTCGCCAATGGTACGTACGAAGACAGAGACCATTATGGCTACGGAGCGGGGCGCAGACTCTGTCCCGGCATCCACCTTGCTGAGCGTAATTTGTTCCTGGCGATGTCTAAGTTGCTCTGGGCGTTCGACATGTCACCATCTGTGGATGAATCTGGACGAGATGTGCCGGTCGATACAGATCCGCGGACTGCTTATTCAGAAGGTTTCTTAGTTTGTGCTAAGGACTTCCCGGCCACATTTAGTATTAGAGGCGCGGAGAGAAAGAGCACTGTTTTGCGTGAGTTTGGGGAGGTGGAGAGTGTGTTTGCGAAGTATGAGGATTGATCGTGTGTGATCGGTCGTGATGAAGTAAGCTGAGCAAATGTTGGCACCGTGTTTTCTAAAAGTTGTGAATGTTTCGGTGCAAACATGAGACGGTGAGTCGATCTTGCAGCACAAATCTGCACGGCTTAGGTAGGATAACTGTACAACGCCATATCTGGGTATCAAATGCTGCAAGTAAGCTCTAAGCTCCGAAAGAATTACTCCATCATGTCAACTTCTGCCTCGCATCGGCCGGGCGTAACTTGTACAAACCGAACATTCTCGTCATTGCAGTTTCCTAAAGTCATATCAGTTTTGGAGTCCAAAATTAGGTGTTCACGTGTGCAATACGTACAATGACAAATTTGGGCATGAAGCCGGTGATCCACCACACGAGCCATGACTTGGAGCCTGTAGTAAACCATTAGCAATGCCACCTGTACAGGACCGGAAGCTCTCATAAAACCCACCTTCCCAAATAGTCTGCTTCTGTCTCCACCCAGTCAACTGAGAGACAACAGACTTGGCGTACTTGTCAGTCTCCATCCCAAGAGACTGGCTGTGGGTCAATCTCCTCTCAAAGTCCTTCTCAACAGGCAAGTAGATAGAATCGCTCCTGAGCGTCCTGAACGTCCTCGCGATCTGGCTCTTGACGCCACCCGTAACAACATTCACCACGCGCACCTTGAAAGGCTTCAGCTCCAGCCTCAAAGTGTCCGTGTAGCGATGCAGCGCCGCTTTCGACGCGCAGTAAACGCTGCCAAACACATACGGCATCTCGCCGGCCAGCGACCCGATCATCGCAACAGTGCCCTGCGCTTCGATCAAAAGCGGCGCGAACGCCTGCGTCATCCTCATGACCGCAAACACATTGACGGCGAACGTGGCTTCGATCTCGTGCATCTCGACTTCCAGCGCGGGCACGGTGTAGCTGCGGCCGGCATTGTTGACGAGGAAATCCAGCTTGCCTCCCGTGCGCGAGGCGATTTCGGCTTTGAGGGCTTCGATGCTTTCGCTGCTAGTAGCTTCCAAGGGCAGAGTCTCGATTCCGAGAGCGGCCAGGTCGGCGATGGAATCTGTCTTGCGAGCTGTGGCGAAGACGCGGTAGCCTTGGGCCTTGAACTCGCGGGCGAGCGCGTGGCCGATGCCGCTGCTGCAGCCGGTGATGAGGACGGTCTTGTTGGCCATGACGAAAAGAATGCGCGAGTCGGTGTTGGAAATGTTGTGTGTCCAGGTCACGATTTGTGTTTCTTAGATATAGACGTCGTGTCTTACTGTGAAGGGCAAGCCCTTGGGAGTAAAGGCACCGGCTTGGCCTGTGCTACGAACTTTCGAACGGCTTCCGCGTTCGAATCTCTTCCTTCCTGTATCGAACTTATTGAATACTACAGTGAACCTCAGCGTACGCGTCGCTCGCCCGTGACACTTACGAGGGATGCCGTAGAGAGTAGACTCTCTCTATATACGAATTTATATATGTAATTCCCTATATATAATATTAGTTTTTACCTAAAATTGATATCAGGAGTTATGATATAAAGAATGATAATAGTACTCGTCGTAAAATTAGATATATTGATATGAGTATTTGATATAATAGTAATTGTTGGTATAAATTCAATGATACAAAAGTAATATATGAATCTATTATCCTGCTAACGATATAAGTATCATAGTCAGATAGTAAAGTAGAATAAATACAGTACTATTATATAAAGAGGTAAGGTTTTTAGTAAGCAGAAGTATGTTATAGCTACGTTCAGAATAGCTGCTCGCAGATCTGCTCGCAACAAGCGCAGGAGAGCGACCACCTTTCCGATCTTTTAGTTGGATCTGACATGCTTTACATCCGGACCGAGGGCAGGAACAGCGGCCATTCGGTTATTGATCACCCGAATTTCTAGGGCTAGGGGACTATTGAAGACAGCCTCTAGCTATATGCTACGCCGAGATTGTCATCCTTAGCGTCGCAAAGAAACAACACCACCAGTCTTAAATTGGGAGGAGCCCTAGACTTCAGCAGTCGAAACAATAGAGTCATTATTCATTTTGCACCAACACTGGAAATTGCACTCTGCTCGAGATCCTACAACAATGTCCGAGGTACCAGAAGACCAGAAGATTGAGAAGGTTTATGCGACAAACTTGTTCTCCCTCGTTACGGCCTACTTCTACGTTCCAGAAACTCGCCGTCGGACTTATGGAGGATTGGACGAGCTCTTCATGAACAGAGTACCAGCCCGTAAGTTCAAGGAACATGATACACTGGCGGAGCAGCTTGCACATGATGCGTATCAACATGCAGAGCGAAAGCAAGGCAGAAATGAGAGCGCGTAGGAGAGTATTCACTACACACGCTTTGAGCCAGATGTCGGGGGGAATTATTGATGTTATAGTGCCGATGTGGATCCTCCGGCAAGAGCTGTCGCCCGGGAGCTGTAGTACAAATTTTGGCATGTGACACAAGTTGCACAGAAGAATATGGCAACACAGCCATTATCGTATGGGCCTAACAATGGTATTTGTCACAAAATTGAATGTCAGACATCGTCGAGACGGAAATATCTCAATTAATGCCACATGCAGCGAGGCTTGAAAAATGAAAACGTCGTCCAAGTTGGGCCCAATGGAACACAGGATTGGAAAATCTCACATCTTAGAAACAACGCAGCCTATGGGTATCCCGAAGTAAACATTCCGCCATCTTCGCATTCGTATTGAGCGCCACCTCACGCAGTCTTCTGCCATGCTGGAACCCAATCATGTCTTTGGTGCTCGTCAAACCTCAATGCACCTATAGCGCCATCAATCCTTCCCTGCTCCTGCCCAAGAAGCTCTTTTTCGAGCTTGGCCATCATGTCTAGCTCACGTAGTATACCGTCTACCAAGGATCGGCACGATCCAAGGATCATTTGTAAGCTCGTTTCCACCCCATTGGAAGCCTCCTGATCAGGTAGTGGCGGCAGTGTGGCCATTTCGCGTTGTAGCGAGCGGATCTTCAGCGCGGTGGAAGCATGTGCTTCCCTCCAAGATCCTGGCAGCGGCTCGACAAAGCCTTCCGAGTTCGCTACCATTTTGCCTTCAGCAGCAGTGGCCCAGTCTTCGAATACGGCAAGAAGTCCAGTGTACCTGCTCTCTGAGTGCGTGAGTGCAACCACATCCTTATGAACTCTCGCAAGCGTCTGTAGATTTTCAGCGAGGAGTGACGGATCAGGACACCAAGCTTGTAGCGCTTTCAGATTCGCTAGTTTCTGCTGTGCTAGTTCGGCTTCATGGACGGCCTCGAAGTCCTTGCGTAGTCGGGTGTGTCTTTTGCCAAGTTTGCGCTTTGCATCGACTGTGTATTGGCGTGTCGTCTGCGCAGAAGCCTCATGGATCAACGATAGCTGCAACAACTCAACCTGCTGTCTTGCGATATCGAAAGGGACGGACAGATCTTCTTCAGATGCGAGTGCAGGCCGCGAGAACTTCGAGGTTGGGACAGGAGGCTTTGGCAGAGCCGTTTTGGCAGGCGAGTAATGCTGCTGGAAGGTGCTGAATGTAGGTTTTGATGATGATGATGATGGCGGTAGCTGTGACTTGTTGCTTGGCTTCAATTCTGGTGCTTTCCTCGGTGAAGTTGGGGATGGCCCGATAGGAGCTTGGCTTGCAATCGACGTGTTGATCGACGTCGGGCGCACGCTGTTTGTGCGTCGAAGTCCAGAGGTCAGGACAGTGGATGTGGTGCTGCTGTTACGAGTATGACCCTGCGGCTGCGAGGTTCTCACACTTGTCGAACGCGCAAGACCATTTGCCCTGGGGGTCGTTTCTGTCGAAGGTGCTCGCTTGTGGAGGCTGTCGGCAGCAGGAATGCGAGCACTGGATGGTGTGGCTGTAGGCGTACTCCTTTGCGGCTCCTGCCTTGCAACCGAAGCACTGCTTTGGACTGAATGTGTTCGTGTGTGTGACCTTGTGGACGGTGCTCTCCCAAGTTGACTAGATGCCGGTACCCTCGTCGACGGAGCTCGCGCGAGCCTTGAAGTTGGAGGTGGAGGCATAGCTCTCCGATCGGCTTGTCTTGCAGCGTCTGCAGCGGAATCCTCCGAGCCATTTCTTCCTGGCATGTCCGGGTCGTGGGTCTCCCTTTCTACGACATCGGGTTCCTTCTTGTGCTCTGCAGAGATGCTCCTTGGGAACTGCGGCAGCAGACTCAGTCGTTTCGACCTGGGAGCTTCGGGTTTCGTCGGGGTCGGGAGGCCAGAGAATCCGGGCTGTCGAGTGTTCAGCGGAAGTGCTCATCGCGAGGGAGGTGTGAGAGCGGTAAATGGTACCTCGATCATTGAAGTCGGTCTGGCGCGGCCTGCCGCAGCACCAGGCGGGCGGCGCGTTGACGGGAGCCGGCTTGGAGTCGCCATGTCGAGGTCACTGAGGAGTTGTGTGTGTGTGTGTGTGTGTGTGGTTGGAAAGGTAGATCGGCATGCAGGTGTAAAGATAGTGTTGTTTATTGTTGGTGTTGCATTGTATTGGATATCCAGCGCGCTAGCTGAGATGACGAGCAAGGGTCATACTTCTTGTGAAAGCCAAGGGCCTGCTTTAATGAGCTTTGCAACCTTCACCTCTCGTTCCCCCTCTACAACAATAATAATATTCTTAGGATTTACTGGTCTGAGGCGCAGTCTTGAGATATATCATACTGAGAACGTGCATGGTGAGTTGCGGTATTGGCGCGAATGGTGCGGTGCATGCCTAGCATCAAATCTTCACACCCGAAATCTGTGCCACCAAGCCACCAAGCCACCACCGGTCCACCGTGACCAGTTCAAACGCCGAGATCTGTCAGAGGACTGAGGTTTGCATACCCTATGTCGTAGCTGGCGAAGGTCGAGAAAAGAGCCGCTTGCGTGTATTGGTCAAAACGAACCATCGAATCAATGCCGCATATCTCTGAACACGCTCGTGCATCGATTAAGCATAAGTTAGGTTTCTGGCGGCCCAGTCTCGTTCGATGCATCAGTGGTGGCTAGAGTGCAGACTTATGCACCACAACGTCCCCCGGGCTCCCGCCGTCTCGAGGCCGAGTGTATTTATTATTGTTCGGGTACGAGGTACAGAGACATGGACGATGTATCGGGAGGCTGCGCGACTGTGGTGGTTTGCAGTGAGGGATTACCTCTATTGTATATCTCTGACGCTTTCAAGTTACCATACAGTAATCTTCTATCGTGGCTTGTCGGCTAAGTGTTGTTTGAAGGGCGTGGCAACTCGGCTGTGGAGAAAGGTGTACTACTATATGTCTCGAGTCATTGCCTTCGTGTGCTTCATACCATCTGACATAAGCGAAGTGCACACATTGCAATTCTACTTCGACCACTGCTACTACTGTCCCTTTCTCATCTCAGCCAGCTCGATACCATTCAACCAATCATGCCGCCCATTCCACCATTTGCAGTAGAGCAGGTACGAAGCCCCGTAGTCACCAGGCGGATGTTGACGCTCTCTTGAACATCGACTAACATCAAGCCAGTGGATGGACGAATATGAGACTTCTGCCAAGTACAACCTGGCCGAGACGTGTTGCGCGAGTATCTCCGTTGACGAGCTACTCGCCCTCTCCGAAGACAAAACCGCCACCGTCGGCAAACTCCTCGATTCTACCAAGGTCCAGGGCTATGGTGAGATCCGTGGCTCTTCTGAGCTCCGCAACAGCCTCAGCCGTCTATATTCCAGCAAGGTCGGCACGCCTCTTCCTGCGGAGAACATCCTGATCACCCCCGGTGCCATTGCCGCAAACCACTTGACGCTGTATTCTCTCATTGGGCCTGGAGATCATGTCATCTGCCACTACCCAACCTATCAGCAGCTCTACTCTATCCCTGAAAGTCTCGGCGCTGAAGTCTCACTGTGGAAGTCCAATGCAGAGAACAAATGGCTCCCCGACTTGGAAGAACTCAAATCTATCGTCAAGCCAAACACAAAACTCATCATCATAAAGCACGTACCCGCCACGTCTCCCTCCACACTCACATATCTAACAGTCCCTCCAGCAACCCCCAAAACCCCACAGGCGCCATCCTCCCCAAATCCCTCATCCACGCCCTAACAGACTACGCCGAATCCAAATCCATCCCCATCCTCAGCGACGAAGTCTACCGGCCCCTCTTCCACTCCATCTCGCCCCTCGACAACGACTTCCCGCCCTCTCTGCTCTCTGCTGGCTACGCAAACACCATCGCCACCGGCTCCCTTAGCAAAGCTTACTCCCTCGCGGGCATCCGCGTCGGCTGGATCGCGAGCCGCAACCGCGACCTCATCGAGCAGATCGCCAAAGTCCGCGACTACACTACTATCTCTGTCAGTCAGCTGGATCAGAGTGTGGCGGCGTTCGCGCTGAGTCCGGATACGATTCATGCGCTGCTGGGGCGGAATATTGCTCTTGCCAAGGCCAATCTTGCGCTGCTTGAGAGGTTTGTTATTAAGCACGACGAGTATTGTTCGTGGGTCAAGCCAGTGGCTGGCACGACTGCTTTTGTCAAGTTTGAGCGTGAGGGCAAGCTTGTGGATGCGGTGGCGTTGTGTAAGAGTTTGCAAGCCTCGACGGGGGTGATGTTATTGCCTGGTGATTGCTTTGGGGAGGAGTTCAAGGGTTATGTGAGGATTGGCTATGTGAATCGTGAGGAGGTGGTGAAGGAGGGACTGGAGAAGCTGAGGTTGTGGATGAGGAAGGAGTTTGATGATGTCGCTCTGCTTGAGTGAGAGGTGTGTTTTTGCATGTCTTTGTCTAATTCTGATTCTGAAGGATTACGTCCGAGTCTTTAGGAAGCAGTCTCTCTCGACGATCTGGTCTTTGATCGTCTCGTCGTTCGTCGATGTTGTGTTACTAGTCACGCCCAGGATCTCCCTAGTGCTCGAGTCGTCATGGAATAGCCTCAAAACACGTGTACGCGTACACGGAACGTTCCTCCTCGATCGTCCATCGAAATTCAATCACCACCCGAGCTCATACAATCTCGCATCTTGAGGGCCGAGAAGGCCCGCCGCAATCGGAGCTTCATGCGCCACCTACCCTGTGGGAAGTCCTTCTGAGCGCCTTTCACACAATGGAAAGAAAAGCCCACCTCGTGACCCAGGCATTTCTTGCGGCTGCACTTGGCGCCGGCATCAAGGACGCCCAGCCGGCGCACCGCCTGGCCCAAGT
This sequence comes from Cladosporium cucumerinum, assembly GCA_023634325.1. Classification (NCBI taxonomy): domain Eukaryota; kingdom Fungi; phylum Ascomycota; class Dothideomycetes; order Cladosporiales; family Cladosporiaceae; genus Cladosporium; species Cladosporium cucumerinum. The sequence continues at coordinate 1,833,690 of JALDQA010000002.1, forward strand.
CGCGGTAGAGGATACCGCCGGGCATTCGCAGCACCGCGAAGTTGCCGCGCTCTTTGAAGGGGATGCCAGTCAACGTGATCTGCGTGATTGGCGGGCTTGTGAGGAACTGGTCGCCGAGCTCGGTGGAGATAGGGGCGCGGAACTTGCAGTCCAGGCTCAATTCGAAACAGTGCCGTTGGATTGAGGGGATCGCCTTTTGCTCGTCGGGAGGGAAGCTAAACATCGGGTTGAAGACGAGGGGGACAGAGTCGGAGTACTCGGGGTAGGAGTAAGGCCAGGTGGGGACGTTGGTGTGGACGCGAACAGGATCGACATAGTACCCAATCTTGTGGGCGATGATGTTCCATGTTTTGGAGACTCGGCGGGCGCTGGCGAGATGTTTCACAGGAATGTGTGAGAAGATCTCATATAGGAGTTCGATGGTAGCGAACACTTCGGTGCGGGCTGGTGTTGCATCGTATTGGTCTTTGTGAGAGGCGTTCTCGATGGCGCGAAGAGATAAAGAGCGTTGGATTTTCCAATTGAAGGTCGGGTAGTGCGTCTTCCCCTTTTTCCTTTTCGACGACGGCGACGACGCGATAGACTCGTGCAGGGCTACCAGACCGTCCTGTTTGTGCATGTTGAGAGTTATGCTGTTTTCGTTCGATGTTGGTCTCGGATGCTGATCTCGTTTCGCGTGCAGCAGGTCTGTTGTAGAGTGGGTAAATTCGATGGCCTGTCATACGCGGGATGCGGTAATACTTGCAATAATGCTCGACTCGAGTAGGGGTAAATCAACAGTCCGACGAGATCAGTGAGTATTATTTTAGCGTTACGTGCAGTTGTAGAACCAAAGTGCAGGCGCTGGCAGCCAACAGTGACGGACTCGATTACTTCGTGCGACACCTCCATTTGGTTTCCGAGCATTCACGTTGGGAGCGTACGTACAGGGATCATATCCCCACGCACGCTCATTGCTTTGAGACTCAGAACTCACACATCTCCTGGCTGCTCTTTCCAAGCTCTGCAATACTCACTTTCGAAACATCGCTTCAGTATCGGCGTGTCGCCATCTTTATCAACAGTCCCGCGCCGCATGAAGTCGCAACAACATGCTTGCGGCCAATTATACCATACAACGACGATGTGTTTGATCAGCCCAAGCAGGTATTGGGTACAACGAGACATTGTCCAGCGGTATCTCAGTCGTCCTTTTTAGTGCACTTCCGGACCTCTATCCCATTTCTCGTGCTGGTGCGCTCACAGACCTCATCATAGTCAACGCCATCCCCTTCCGTCGCAAACCAAGCGACGAAACCCCACCCCTCTAGACTGAGTCTTGTATCGTAAGCTCTCATCATTTCACACATGTCCAAGAAATCGCCGAAACGTATTCCTCCAGAGCCTTTCGCTTTCCTCAACACTGCGTGCATTGGCTGGCTCTGTAACTCCCTAAGAGTCCCTGGGGGCCCAGTGACCTGGAATGCGAGAGTACTGATAGGTGGTTCTGTCAGGAACTCGGAGCGCCGCGAATGCATACAGCAAGAATAATCCGCTTCACTGACGTTCCTGAATGGAACTTTAAGGTCAGCTGCCAGCTTTTCCTGACCATGAAAGTCGTACGAAAAGGCCCAATGATGCTGCCGGATCGCCATTGCGTCAGAGTAGAAGGGGACTCCCAATTGATCGTCGACGAAGAGCGGCTCAAGATGGATACCAAGGTCCATAACAAGCTCATTCCACTTCTTGGACACGGTACGCACTTTAGCTCTGTCTTTTATTGAGAGCACGCCGAGGACCGCAAGTAGCAGCTCATCCGGTAAGGTGTCGATGGTGCTTGGGGTTCGAGATGAGGGTGCAGCGTCGTTGAAGAGGATTCTGATTGATTCCACGGCCGAAGGAGACATAGTGCAGATTGACGGTCGAATTCGAACAGGACGCGTCCTCGTGCTGGCAAGAGTATGCTGTGCTTTGAGTGTTGAGTGCTGGCGAGCCTTGCTGGTTCAATGCTTGATACTGTGAGCTGTGTTTCTTTCTTCTTTCTTCAGCAATGCACACCTCAATGAATTGCAGGCTCTGCTTCTTTCGGATTTTCAGTCGCAGTATGTGAAAAGGAAAGGGCTTGGTGAGATACGAAACGGTGTCGCAGTTTTGGTTGTATAGTCGCAGAACAGCGATTGCGCGCTGTCGCGCACTTTCTTGAGGTCCCCAACTAGGAGAATCAGTCACTTGCGCAGAGTCAGTGAATGGCGCGGAATATAAAGCGCAAGATGTGAGGCTGTATGGAATTCGTATCCCGCACTGATCTTGTGTGAGAGTACTCGCAGCCACATGGCTTGCAAAATTAAAAGCGACAATCGTACAGCAAGATCTGGTGACTTCTCTCTTGTCACTATCTTGTTGTTTGACTTCGTCCATACTGTTATGTAACTGCGATTGTAGCAGAAAACAAACACACGAACGCAGCGAATCCTGGTGACAAAAGCATCTCGATGGGTGGCCAATGGCTTCCCGCATGTGGAGTTCCCGCCCTGCTTCAATTCCAACCTCAGTACCTTGTCACCAATCGTATGAAGGCAGAGCCAGAGACGCGTATTAAAATAAACCATGACTTTGTGATCCGATTTCCTGGAGCCACATCCTTCACCCTTCACTGGTTTTTCCATGAGAATCGATGCGCGTTGGAATCTTGTGCTACTCGCCAGTAGTTGGCCGAATACGTGGGCACTATGCATGGCGCGTTGCTCATGTTACTCCGGATTCATTCCTGTTCCAAACAGACCAGGGCCGATCGAATTGAACTCTTCAAACAACATCGATAGCTTTTCGGAGTGTTTCGGACAGCGTAGGACGTGCCGAAACGGCTGTCCATCCTGCTCGTCCTTGCCGTCTTTATTGCCATCATCCTCACCATCGTGAGACTCGCTTTCTTGATCTTCAAAGTTCATCGTCTTGCTCGAAACCGTATGCAATTCGAATGAATCCTTCCTCTTGATAAGTCACGACAGCAACGCCGGTGTAGCGGAAGAAGGCCACTAGCTGGATTGAATGGAACGGTGATGGTATTAGGTTGCGCTGGATTGGCTGAAGCGCCTGAACACACATCTTGTCGAAAGTGTCCAGCAGAAGTCCGATACGAATTCCAGTATTGTCCCTCAGAGTTGCTGTCGAAGCGTGGCCCTCAAGATCCAGGACTGGAGAGATTCGGGCTCTCAGTCCTAGTGTGATTGTCGTAATGGGCGGAGATGTGATGAACTCCTGCCTCTTCGACAGCAGCTGTGTCGGATCCTTGACACTTTCGATACGCAACATCGAGATCGTAGCGTAAATCCTCATTGGCTGCCATAGGAAACTTTTTGATGACCTCCGGATCGACAGAAACCGGCTTGACGGCGTAACCGATGCTGGAGATGATGTAGCCCCACTTCTTTGAGACTCCGCGCAGCTTTGAGAGGTGCTGTTTCGGAACTTTCTCGAGAATGAGTATCGTGAGCTCGTCGATGCCGAGAGATTTGGTGGTTACTTCGCCATCGGGCGCAGCGAGAGTTGGCTCTGACATGATGGCGTGGAGTTTCCTGGCTCCTGTGATGTCTTGCTTTTCGACTGAGCCCGAGGATGACATGGTGGTATGCCTTTCCCGTGGTCTGTACTTGAAATGCCCGTAGAGAGGTGCACTTGCAATCTGGAAAGAGTTGGGATGGTGTGGGCTGCGTGGCAGACAGCAGGCTCCCTCGAGAAGTTGAAGTTCATGAGAGTGCTTCTGCTAGATTTGTTGATGTTTGGGCGTAGAATTTGATGGTACCAAGTCGGAGAGACGACGTGTGTGTGTTGTTTGGTGCTATGATGAAGCTCCGCTGCTGAAGCTTCAGTGTTTAGCTGGGCCTTTTGTTTGTTTTGACTGCAGCCTAGATGACGCGACGAAGGACCGTGCTTGTTGTGGTCACCATCTGCCTTCACTCTTTGAAAGGTGACTTTGTAAGGAATGCAAAGGTGGAAGGGGCCAAGAGGATACCGGAATTGAAGGCGCGTCTGACCGTCACCTTTGTAGACCCAGATGCTGCTACTCAAGGCGTCAGATAGTTAGCATTTCCCGGCTACCAGTGACTACATTGGTACAGCCCCCAGCGGTAAACTGTGTGCCACATTAAGTTTATTGGGTATTCACGGCCGGCGGAAGTCCGGGTCTTGAAACTTATTGCGAGGGATTGTGATAATGGTTGAAAGCACGAGATATGGGATCTGGTTCATACCCGCGTTGCTCAGCTATCGGCGCCTGAATCTGTGAGTTCATCTTCATACATGCACGCCGACACATATCGTGCAGTTCAAGCAACTCTGGAAACTCACATGGCTTGTGTCATCAGCCGGCTTTGGTATTAATCCTTGATGTTCCGTTCACAGGACAAGGACCATTCCCGCAATCGCAAACAGAGCAACATAAAGCCTGATCCAAGTCTCCGATGAGAATTTGAAGCCCGACATGGCACTGAGCGTCCCGCTGGCAGCTGCACTAGAAGTAGCGCTTGAGGTCGCCTCAGTAGCATGGGCGGTCTCGTGTACCAGCTCACCATCGCCTGGGATCGCCTTGCCAGTAGCAGTGGCGATGGAGGTTGGAACTTCAGATTCGCTCGAGGAAGATGCTGCCTTACTTCCATAACCGATCGTTGGAAGCTGAGCGTCGGCCTTGACTTGCCAGGCGCCGGTGGTGAAATCCGGGCACACCGGAGCGGAGACGGAGGGCTTGTAGTCATCTGCGCGGACGCCAGTGGGAGTGAGCGTAGCCCAGTGCTTGCTCAAGTTCTCAAAGTCGGGGCTCCGGGGCTGCGGGGTGCCGTTCCTGCCAAAGGCTGCATCGGCGCCATCGATGGCAGCTGGGGAGGATTGGCTCAAGTTGTAGTCAACAAGACCGTAGTCGTTGGTTTCCTGGATCCATTCGTAGATAATGGCGCCTGACCAGGTGTCGACCATCTTGTCGCCGAAGATGGCGGCTTGGTCATCAAATGTGCGAGCAGTTCCGACATTGCAGCCAGTCTCGGAGAAGAATATTGGGATGTTGTACTCGGAGGCGTTTTGCTGGAGAAAGATGTAGCCGGAGGTCTCGTAAGTAGAGTCTCCGCACCTATGAAGAGTTAGTGGGGGTAAAAATATCGTATGGGAAGCAACACCAACCATTCGTAAGCATTCAGGCCATAGAAGTCAACAGCATTGACACTATCCTCGCCGCAAGCAAGGTAGTTCTGGAGCATCGGACGGAGAGTGGCGACATCTGCTGCAGTGTAGCCGATGGGAATCTTGCGGTAGTTCTTGCCTAATTGATATCAGACTCTGCGACTGGTATAACACCGACAGGAGTGCAATTATACTGACCATCACGATATGCCTTCATGTCAGCTGCAGCAGCCTTGACATACGGCGCCGCCACATCCGTTTCCGGGGAAGTCAGGACCTCATTGCCGACGAAGAAACCGCCCAGGTTGTCATACTTGTGGAAGACATCCATCACGGTCTGGTAAGCCTCGTACTGGCTCTCATTCCATTGCGGCTGGGGCATGCCAGGTCCCTGAATGTACGTATCGAAGGTGTCCAAGTCGAGCCAGATGTAGATGCCGGCGTCGGCGAAGGTCTTCATGCAGCCATCGTGGTTGGCGCGAGGATCGACGTGGTAGACGCGAATGGAGTTGGCGCCCAGGGTCTTCATCAGGTCGGCATCGCGGGTGCACTGGCCGTTGTCGACGAGAGGGTCATCCGGCAGGAGCTGATAAGCGACACCTTGTGCGGATGGTCAGTTGAGATCATGATTGGGGCATACAGGAGAAGATAGCATACCCTTGAGGAAGAACTGGTTACCATCACTGGTGAAGAATTTAGCGCCTTTGGCAGTGATGGTGGGAACGGCGTGCACGATGCAGGCCACAAGGCCCAGGGCGAGAAAGAGCAACATGTCGACTGTCGGGATGGTGAGCAGACAATTCAAATGGATGTGCGAGAAACAGTGGCAGTTCGGGAAAGAGTGGTATGAGCAGAATGGGTGAAGAAGTGGCGAGGAGGTGAAAGTGGATATATAGCGATTTTTGAAGAGTGAACTGCATTGAGCTCCTAAGAAGTCCTGCCGCCAGAGCTCGGGACTGCCGCCCATCTTCTGGAGGAAGGTGCGAACGAGTGTGGTTGAAACGTTTACTGTGCTATGAAAGATAAACAGAGCCAATGGGAACCGAGTTTCAGTACCTTATACAAACACATCCCTTTGGCGTGTGCCACGATTGCAAACAATACCTACAATCTACCCGTCTGCCTTCATTGCAGCACGCTCCATGGCTTGGGAAGACAGCAACAGAGGAAATAAATCAACAAGGCATGGGCCTCAGGTTGCGCAGAGTCTCCAAAGCACACATGATGTGTGGATCCACGTAGAGAACACAACGATGGTACGAAAGCATTGTTTTGCGCTCCCTTCGCAACAGAGTGGAACCACTGTGGAGCGCCGGCCCGAACCACTGCCTCTGCCGTAGCCGGATATAATGACCCGTGTCACCTCCGGCCGTGCCGAAGTATTGTATGTGCTAGGATGCGGCGTTCGTATGACAGTCTCGCAAAGCACTCCTCATTAGGTGCATCCTTCCTTAATCAGCACGTACTGCGAGCGGAAGAGTTGACTGGTCGTGCAAGACCCCCAAACAAGTATAATGATATGCCAAGGCGCTTACAAATGGACGCATTGCTGCTCCTGCAAGCTGTACGGCCGTACTTAAAGTCGGCCCATAAAAGCACAGCTATGTGTCTGTAAGTTCGTAACCGACCACATCCGTCCGCCGCTTCATCACAACTGTCAACAACAACAACGCAAAACATCAATCCAACATGGCACCCTACGAAGAACACACAGTTACCTATGGTGATGGAAAGAAGATCTTTTACAATGCCGCTGGCCCAGCCAATGGACCGCTTCTGATCTTCATCCATGGCTGGCCTGCTATCGGAAAGCTATGGAAGCCTCAGATCGATGCCTTCTCGGCCATGGGCTTCCGTGTCATTGCTCCTGATATGCCTGGTATGTCCTGAAGTATGCGAATTGCCGTGAGCTACGTAGCTAATCTGTTTGACCAGGTTTCGGCAACTCCTCTGCACGCAAGGTCACCGAAGATTATGCCCAAGAGAACATTAACATTGCCATGCTGGAAGTGCTGAAGCATACTGGTCGCGACAAGGCCGTCTGGATTGGTACCTTCAACCTCTCACTCTGCTCGAAGCACACAGTGAAAGCTAACAACCGCAGGTCACGATTGGGGATGTGGCTCGGTCTGGACTTTCGCCGCCCACTACCCCGAGCACTGCATCGCAGCTGCTGGTATGTGCGTTCCGTACGGCATCATCGAACTCGGACTTGATGAGCTTGTCAAGACCGTCGACCGTGATCTCTACCCGGAAGACCAATACCCATACGGTCAATGGTCATACCAGGCCTACTACGAACGCAGCTTCGAGGAGGCATCCGCTTTCTTCGACGCTGACATTCCCGCTCTCCTGCGCGCTAGCCGTGTCAGGGGCCAGCCGGGCTCTGAGAACGAGGTCAGTCCTTTGGCCCACGTGCTCAAGGATGGCGGTTGGCTCGGAGGTGGAGAGAAGCCCGACCCAAAGTTCAGGTACATCCCTCTTGAGATGACTGTGTACGAGTCCGAGGAGTCGTTCCAGGAGTTTGTTGCTGCAATGGAGAAGACCAGCTTCTGGCCTGGTGATGCGTGGTACTCCAACCATGCTGCCAACCGCAAGTACACGCTGGAGAAGCGCAAGAACGATGGTAACATCGACTTTCCCACGCTGTTTGTAAGTCATTACATCGAACCATTGGCTACACAGCATCACTAATTCAATCCCTCTTGCCAGATCCACGCCACGTATGACACCGTCTGTGCAACGGTGAAAAACCCCAAGATCATGGCCAACATGCGCCGCCAGTGCAAGAACCTCAAGGAAGCCAAGGTTGATGCTGCGCACTTTGTGGCTGAGGAGAAGCCAGCTGAGGTCAACGCTGTCATTGCCAAGTGGCTGATTGAAGAGGTCAAGGGCGTCTGGCCTGCGGAGTGGGCTGGAAACTCCGTTGCTTGAATGTGTTCACGCTGACTGAGTGTATATAAGTTATGAATGTCACGGCCCCCGTAATCGGCTATTGAGCCTAGCGTTCCCACACTTCTGATATCAAATCTTATTGACCTTTCAATGTCGCAACGCACAGAACCATGAATACATTCACACTCTCCCAACCATCCTCTTCGCCACCACAATCCCCGGAGCCGTCTTTCTCAGAACCTCCACCAACTCTTCCCCAGCAGCCTCAACCTGCTCATCTGTCACCGGATCCAACACATCCAAAATGAACAACACCCTCGTTGTGCTCTCCTCAAGAGCAGTTCTCGGTCCCTGCCTCCAATTCCACCGCCTACACGTAACCCCCTCATCATCGCACCAAACAACCTCACCAACATCCGCAAACCCAACAACCTTCTCGCCCTTCGCATTAGCCTCAAAAGGCACCTTGCCCGTTGCTCGAATCAATTTCGGAGCGCCAGAATACTTGTCCAGATCCTCGCCGCCAAGCGGGATCTGGTGCTTCACGCAAACCGCACTGTAGATATCAGTAAGTCTGTTTACGCGCGGCAGGCCACCGGCTTCAGCACGACGGGTTAGGGTTTCGAGGCTGTTGCGGGCTTTGTTCGGTTTGGCGCCGAAGGCTTTGTAGGCGGTGCGTCAGGCGGCGATGTGGGGGATGTTGACGGGGGGTTTGCCGAGTAGGGCGCGGGCGGTGGTTTCTGCTTCGACTAGGAGAGATTCGCTCATGGCATTCAAGGGGCCCGGGGAGAGGTTGTCGATGGTGATCAAAAGAGCACGGTAATCTGGTTGGAGGGCAAGCACTTCTGGAGCGATGGTGGCGGAGGCGAGGGCGGATTGTGAGGAGGGCATTTTGGTGAGGTGGTGTAGGGTTGTTCTTGATGGTGGTACTTTAAGGGATTGGAAAGTTCTGAAGAGCATTTATGTACTCATACTATCTATGGGTACTAGTAAGAATTTTTTGACATCATTGATCTCAATGGACGTTACATGTGCATTTACTGTAGTCTATAGGGCGTCTGATGGAGTGAACATGTTCCAGGCTCTGGCACTGAGCCTCAGGTTCGCTACTTGCTACTCGTTGTCCGAATCGGGACAAAGCGGAGCCAGCGAAGACTTTCCTGTCTTGTGCAATGAGGAAAGTACAACCTTGGGACTGAGATGAGGCCCAAGAAGATCATTGATGTGAAGAGAGACTCGTCGAAGCCTGTGGGCATGTCTATGGAGGTCCAAATGTTTTTCGGAGACTGGCGAACGGCGAAAGGGTCCTGCATGCACTCCACGGAGGATGAAGGATCAGACTGGAGACCAAGAGGGCCACCCAAGCCACCTTGTCCCTGCACATCCTGACCACCAAGGTTATCCGGCCGGAATCCGGACTCGATGTTCTTTATAACGTAACAACATTATTAAACGCGAAGCTCGATATAGAGACAGCCTATCTTGATTCCCACTGATGTGCCGAAGCCTCGATATATGAGATATGAGTTGGCATGATGTTTGCCGAACATTCGGATAGACAAGAAATCGGGTCGTCCCATAAGCCGAAATTATCTCGCATTTACGCTGCCTGGGTTTATCACGGCATCACTCGAATGCGCGCAAACCTTGCCCACACGTGGCCCGCACTCAGATAATGCCGGAGCCGCACCCCGCCCGGAATTGGAGTCGTCGTTCGCTCGATAGTGATTGTTGGTCGGGGTGTTCAGCACGTTTCATGGCAAGTCTACGATCATTGGAGCACAATTGCAATGTTACAGCGCTTGGGACAAAGACTAAATTAAGTTACGACGTCGATGCCAGAAATAGCTTGTTGCTGCAGAGCATGAAATTTGCAACCGAGGAGACCGAATGATTATGAAAAGGCCTGCGTTGCCCTGTTTCACAATATGTGTCATTTCATCGTACCTCGAAGACTAACCCGACAATGAAGAATATCATCCTGGCTGCCGCCCTTGCGGCCAACGTTGCTATCGCCGCACCAACATCTGGCAAATTCACCGCTCTGTCGTTCAACGTCGCTGGTCTTCCCCAGATCCTACAGGGAAACGAGATTCCAGGGGGCAAGACTGAGAACTCGAAGCTGATCGGCAGCTTGTTTGCGAAGTACGGTTATGATATCATCCACGTGCAGGAAGACTTCAACTACCATGCTTCCATCTACGAGACCGACAACCACGCGTTCCGCACTTCGACCTCCGGAGGCGTGCCATTCGGTAGTGGCCTTAACACTCTTTCCACTGGCAACTGGGTCGGCTTCCAGCGCATTAAGTGGGCTACTTGCTCTGATGCATCTAGCAACGACTGTTTGACGCCGAAGGGCTTCACATTCATGCGCTGGAACCCTTCTGAGGGTGTCTTCATTGATGTGTACAACCTGCACGCTGATGCAGGGTAAGTTTTGCACGCAGTATTTCCAGGGACAGACGCTGACAGTAGAACAGCGACGAAGCCGGGGATCACGATGCTCGCAACGCCAACCTGCAGCAGGTCGCCGACTACATCAGCAAGTGGTCGGTCGGCAACGCCGTCCTTGTGTTCGGCGACACGAACAGCAGATACACACGAGCATCCGACACTGCCCTTCGTACCGCGCTCGGAACACAGAGCGGACTGACCGATGCTTGGATTCAGCTTCAAAAGAATGGTGTCAAGCCCACAGCAGGCGCTGCTGCTCTACTTTGCGACAACCCAGCAAAGGCCAACGATTGCGAGACCGTCGACAAGCTATTCTACCGTGGCTCCAGCATTGTCAACCTCAAGGCATCCGCGTTCAAGTACGACAGCAACAGCTTCCTGAACACTAATCCCAAATACCCAGGCGCCATTCTCTCCGACCACAACCCCATCCTCACCACTCTTGATTGGTCCATCTCCTCTTCACTCCGCCAAAGTGCCTTCTCTGGCGGCTCATCCGGCACCACCTGGTTCAGCAGCTTGCCCCAACTGTCCGCATCCCCCGCCGCAGCATCCGTGATCACTTTCCGCGGCGCCTCGCGCCTCGACTCAGTCGGCATCGAGCTTGCTGACGGCACAAACTTCGCCTACGGTGGCACTGGTGGAACCCCCGTCTCTCTGACGCTCAACGCCGGAGAGCGCTGGACTAGGACTGTGCTCTGCACTGGTCAGCGCAACGGCGGGACCAGGAACTTCTACATCCAGGCCGTCACTAGCACTGGCAGGACTCTGCAGGCCGGCACAAAGACTAGCACCTGCACTACTTTCAATGCGGATCCCGGCTTTGCTGTTGTGGGCTTCATGGGCCAGTCCGGAGATAGTGTCGATCAGCTTGCGTTGATCTATGGCAAGTACTAAGAGGTTCACGCTGCGTGCGGAAGATATTAAGACACCGAATACCAAACCCCCCCATCCATCGAACTCATGTCTCTGTATACTCAGCCCATCTAAGCAGCCGGGTAAGATAGCGCAAACACCTTCTTAATCTCCGCAACATCATATCCCAACGTCACAGTAAGCTGCAACAACACCCTCGCCTTCTGCGGATTATAAAACCCAGACGCAACAGCATACCCCCTAGAACCACTAGGCACAAACCCATCCGGACTCCTATGGCTCGTAACGATCGGCACCCCAGTCGCGTTAAACAACGCACCAACAGCTTCACTAGCCTTGCCCGAAAGCGCACCAGCTCCCATTCCCGCAAAGACAAGCCCTTGCGCTCCGGACGCCACAGCGTAGGAAGCGAGATCTGGAGCCATGTCTTGGTGAGCATAGAGGATGTCAATTTGCGCTAGGTCGGTGGTGTTGGCGAGGTTGAAGTGTGTTGCGCCTACTGGCTTGGCCGGCTCGTAGTAAAAGTAGGGGACTTGGTTGATGTAGAAGCCGAGTTGACCGGCTTCGGTCGAGTAGAAGGTGTCGAGGCTGTTGGCGCTCATTTTGGTGGTGTAGAAGGCGGAGCCGATGCGGCTGTGGTCGAGTCAGTGAACTGTGGTTGCTGGATATCTGTTGGAGACTTACTCATTCAGGGAGATCATGACGCCTCGGCCTCTTGCGTTGTCGCTACATGCGAGAGTGACGGCTTGGAGAAGGTTCAATGGGCCATCGGCACTCAATGCTGTGGCAGGCCTCATGGCACCTACGACCACGACTGGCTTGGTTGAGTTTATAGTCATTTGCAGGAAGAAAGCTGTCTCCTCAAGTGAATCTGTGCCATGCGTAACCACAACGCCAGAAACTTCATCCTTAGCCAGCTCCGCGGTAATACTGTGAGCAAGAGCTAGCGAGATCGTCTCGTTGATAGAGCCACTGCCCACGTTGGAAGTCTGGTATCCTGCAATGTTCGAGATATTGAGGATCTCGGGAACGGCATCGATCAAGGCTTCTACCCCGAGACCGACGGAGTAGTCGACGGTTTGCGTATTGCTTGAGCCCTGCGATGCGATTGTCCCACCAGTGGCGAAGATTGTCACATTTGGTAGAGAAGCGTTGATTGATGTTTGCACATCCTGGCGAGTGAAGAGGTGCCGAGGAGCGTGTATTGGGTATGTTTCTCGTTCGATAGGTGATGCTGACGCTAAGGCCAATGCTGGGAGTAGGCTGGTGATAGAGAGCTTCATCTTGGTGGGGACGCAGCAAGCGAGCAACGGTCGATCGAAGAATTAAATATTCAACCGGCCATGCCAGCAACTAAATACTATTTATGTACATATCGGAACAAGTTCTACCGGTCCCAAGGGCAGCTAGCCGATCGTACATGTCCTTATCTGCCCCAAAGATTCATGGCCGGCAACGCTCGCAACGCGGAGACTGTGATACGAGCCGTCAATCGTTATCGAAGAGCGGGCAGCGACGTTGGGTAGCAGTTGAGAACGCCATTGAAGGTGTTAGGTAAGGTATCATGTAGGCCTGCGTGGTTGTGGTGACGCTTCCTTATCCGCTATCGGTCTTTTACACAACGCCAAGAAGATATGTTCTCTTGGTATGCTGCCGCCGAGCCGCTAGAATGCGACGATGACGATTATGCAGATCGTACCTGCGGGACTTCACACTATCGGCGTATCTACATCTTTTGAGGCATTGCACTTTGCAAACCAGTGGCGTTTGCCAAAGTGCACAAAGAGCTTTATGAGTTTGGGTGCTTGTGAGGGGGCCTGCCGTTCACCGCAGTCCGGCGACGTGAGCATCTCAAGAAACTAGCAACTGCAACGAACGGTATATGCGAATCTATAGATGAAAGGATCCTCGATCCTTTCAAAGATACTGATGTAGGTAAACTCGGAAAATGTTGAGGAATTCCATAGCCTTTCGCCGGATTCGGCAATGGAACAAAGAACAAAGCATTCGGCCATCCAAAACAATGCCTCTTCTAGGCTGAGGGTAACCTTCTTTACATATCTCTCCAGTCCAATACCATCACTTGCAGGTGTCTATTTTCTTATCCTATTAATATGGCGCCCAAGCGAAGCATTCCCCCTCGTCCGACCGGCGCAGCCAGACGTGGCCGTTCGAGTGCGAGAGGCCGTGGTAGAGGTGGTCACAACAACACCGAGCACACCAGAGTCCTTAGCGATATCACTGAAGAGTCTGTGACCCAATTGAAGACCGAGCAACAGATCACTACCCAACCAAAATTGCTGCAGCGCGCTGTGCCTAACTCGAAAAAGCGGGCTTTCCAGGACGAAGATCAGGGTGGCGCCACAGCAAAGCGCGAGACTCGAGCGCAAACTGCGAAGAAGGCCAAGCATGATCACGTAATCGACGTAGAGACACTACCGACACTAGCGAGCAAAATACAGGCTCAGGGCCAGACCGAAAGCCCTCTGGGACAACAAGATGTGGCCTTAGATGCAGCAGCAGAGCCCTCCGCATCTCATGTTCCAGACGTCTACATTCCAAGTCTCAACTTGCTGTTATTTGTACATCTCGCTGAACTCGACACCGATCCAGATACTGAGAGCATTACTCTCAACCTCATCAACCTTACGCTCGCTGACAGTAACTGGCACGGGGGTCTCTCTGGCCTTGTGCAGCCGGTGGCCTGCTTTTTAGTCGCCAGCCTTCTCACACGCAAGCAGAATTTGGTGGAGGACGTCGCAGTCAGCGTGGAGATTTTTGGTCTCGGGTACCAGCAGCTAGTTGACGGATATCGGCTGCTTTGGGAGTGGCGAGACAATATGAGCGGAGTGGTTGGAGAGTATGCCGAGAGGTTGGCTGAGCTTCCTGATCCAGGGCTTCTTCTCGGACAAGACGGGAATGGAGGTTATGATGCTGGTGTTTCTGATTTCGACGAAGAGGCAAATGACAGACCTGAGCCGGAGCGATATATACAGGCTGTGGAAGTTTGAGGGTAGATTCGAGCTTAAAGCACGACTTTAATAACATGTTTCCAGATCGCTTGCATCCTTTCAAGATCTGTTATGCCCGCCCTGGAAGAGAGCGTCGAGAACTCCAAATTCACTTGCGGTGACTTCATGTTTTGTGGCGTCTTTAGTAGAAGGCCATGGCAGCTAGCTCGGAGCCTGTGAACGCGTCTAACACACCGAGTGTCGCAAGCTCGCAAGGCACAGAGTGGCAGCTTGATTGCCACTTCTTTCCAAAACAACCACTCGCTCTACACCGATCGAGCAATCCGAGACACCGACATTCTGCAACTGCAAGCAACGAGGTAACATCACTACCACCAAAAGACATTACTACACAAGTCAACACGCTTATCACAGTGGCCACCAACGCATCTAACGTCACTGTAGGGGAAGCGGAACACTACGCAGGCGGTATCAGATCTTCGTAGTCTGTTCCTAGATCTTCTGCGAGCATGATATAAAATACGTAGGGTAGAAAATCACTTTAGCTATTTTAAAAATTAACAAAATTTAGGAAAAATATATAAATTATACTTTATACTATTAGCATAATAGATTATGCTTAAATAGAGATATCAAAGCGATATACTCAATATATAAGTCAAGAAGGCTAAAAGTAAGGATAAGCTTAGATAAAGTTCCAAAAATTTGACTACTTAGAGCGCGTCGTTATAATTAGAATATAGGGCAAATAATAATAGAAGGTACATAAAACGTATTTTAAATACCTAAAATATGTAATATTTAAATATTAGTATTCTAAGATAAGTATCTCGCGTAAGAGATCGAAAGGTTCGCGAGAATTACGCGTCAAAGTGTTCCGCTTCCCCTACTGTTCCGCTTCCCCTACAATGACGTTAGCGATGTATTCTCTACCTGGGAGCTCTGCGAGATCATCCTCAAGTTCCTGTCGTGTGACGACCTTGTCCGTGCTAGATGTATTTCTTCTACCCTTAAGAACGTGGTCGATCAATCAGCAGCGTTGCAGCAGCCTTTGTTCTTGCAGCCTCGCACAGAAGCATCAGTCTGGACTACCACAACTTGCCCAAGCGAGGGTCGAGGTTCATGCTATGCCGACAAACTACTCGCAGGGCTGGACATGGCTCAGTACGTCAGAAAAGCGATCTCGCAAGGTGAGATAGCGACCGAGTTACCCATCTTTGAACTTCACCCAGCGTTTAAATATTTTCGCCTGCACTCGGTCCGCCACATCTCCTGGTACTTAGGTGGCTGTGCAAGGAGAAAATCATTCTACTACACAACTGAAGTCAAATTTGACAGCATTACCGATGCAGTGGCGGCTATTCCGCAGCACTTCAGTCTGCACAATATGTTCCTCAGCCAACCCGCTTGCTCAACCTTTCTGATGACTTCTCGCTGGACAACATGTACATCTGCCAGCCCCCAATCACAGAACTCAATGCTTACATGCAACTGTCTCATGGAGACAATCTGTGGATTTGCAATAACAAAGACATTACTTTCGACGATGTACGTACAAAAGTGAAAGACTTCCTCATGGAGTACGCCGACATCTACCAAAACGAGAGCTGGAAGCCGTTTAGGGTAATCACTACTGCTGACAGTCAAGTGGTAGTGGAGTCCTACGAGGTATTCGGCTGCAGACCTATCTATTGTGTCGTTTTCCATCTTATCGTAGGTTACATCGCTCACGAGTCGGCTCTAAATATTGCCGACACTGCTTTCACTATAGCTTCCGTGTCTTCGTACATCATCTTTTTCACGTTTCTCGCCAGACCGCGAGCTATGACAACAGCACCAGAGAGCCGTGGCAAGAGATCGCGGCCTTGCGAGTACGCCTTAACGTTCAGACGTGGCGTGCCGATCACCGCCAAAGAGAAGCTCACGTTGGAGAGCCTCGGTATCATTACTGAGACCAATGATTCTTACTATACGAAGCCGATTGACGAGAGCGGAAGCCTGCACTGATGTCGAAAGAATCAGGGAGGGTAGAACATGTGGAGCAAGTGGATGCATTACTAGCGGGAGGACAGGATATACGAAATACTTGCAGGCTGATGTGCAAAAGCCACAGTATCTACTCAACGCAGTGCATATGGGATGACCATGGTAGCAATGTATGACTGGAACTGAGACGTAGATAGAGCCGCAGGTACTTTATCGTCAAGCGATCCAACCTCGTCTTTCGTGTATCGCTGGATATGAGCAAAATGTGTTTTTATGGAAATAGAGGTGCTCAATACCAGTGACGATGTACCTGCTAGTCGATGAAACATGTTCAGATTACCTGATCAACGAACAACATTGTCTGAACAACTGGAGTGCGACTTCGTGCTTCAATTGGCCTCACTTGCTCCCCGGGCATACTCAGAGTTTAACATCTAGCAGAAAGGAAAGAAAAAGCTCCTGAGTCATGTACGATTACTAGTGTGGAACCGGACGCGTCGTGATATGAAGCGTGATACTCATGCGGTAGCCAGATAAGATCTGTGCCATTATGTTTGATCCAGGAGGACTTTACATCGAGGGTGGACTGAGACTTAGTGACAGTTGCCTTGTGTGTATTGAGGATGGTGCCGAGATTCAGTTGTCCAGTATCCGTCCTCAGGGACATTCCATCATCAGAAAATGCAATCCTGGACACAGGTTTCATGGTTCGATGAGCTTGCAATTCTTTGGCGGTTACTGCATCCCAGAGCCTGACTGTCTTATCCTCGGAACCTGATGCAAAGATCTTACCATCTGGTGAAAAGGTCATAGCGTTGATTTCTCCAGTGTGTCCCTCGAATTTCTGCCTCTGTTCACCTGTAGCTACTCGTGCCACAACAGAAAATTTGTTCTAGAAGGATACACGTACCCCCGGTACCTTTAGCAGGTTCATACGTCAATGCCACGAATGTCCCCAGCCTCCACCTCGCAAGTAAAGCGAGGCGTATTACTCGCCACGTCGCAAAAGAAAAGCAGAGCGATTGCGTACGCTCGCAGGCTACAACTGTAGGATGGGCCCACTCTTGCTTTCTGCATATACGATTGTGGCAAAGCAGAGCGTGGCGGGCTATAGTTAGTGACATGTAAGCTTTAAGTTATGCTCGCAGGCGCTAGCGGGTTGGTTCTGGTTAGCGCGCGCGCCGGAAAGCGCGACTGCGCCCCAGCAAAAGAACCCTGGAGCTGGGCGGCGCTCTCACGGAATCTTACTTCATACTCTATACATCGTCGCCAGGCAATATTTTGTTGCGAAGAGAGACTCTTTGCTCGAACACCACCCTCTATACCGGCAATTGTACACAGGCTACCGCGCTGAGACATTGCTTGAAACTTGTATACCAGAGCGCCCAACACGCAACTTCAGGAGTAAACACGCGACCACTCGACAATTACCACCACATTTAGGCTCCAGCGATTATGGCCGTAAGTGAGGCCCAAATACCTGCTATGCGATCTTTGTCAGGCGACAGCATGAACGCAGACAACAGCAGCCCCTATTCTTAGACACTTCAGCTAACAGACCTCGACGATGCAGTACAACAACACTTACGGCGGCGGCTACGGCCAGTCTAACCCTTACGACAACGCGCCTCCACCTCAATATGGTATGGCAGACTCTCACCGACCTGTCTAAACGCAAGCGCTCACACTGTTTACAGGCCAGCAGCCCGTGGAAATGCAGAACATTGGCCAATCCGACAACCCTTACGCGCAACAACAGAACCCCACAGACCCCAATGCTATTCTCAACGATTGCCGCGCTGTCGGTCGTGCGATTGACGACCTCGAATCTCGCCTTACTGCTCTTCAGCGCAGCCAGCGGCAATTCATTTCCTCGTCTGGCGTCTCCAGCAAAGAAGTTGACGCGCTTAGCGCTGACATCATGAGTGGATACCGTGGACTCGCCGACCGTGTGAAGCGTATCAAGTCTCGCCCTGAATCCCAAGATGCCAGAAACAAGCCCCAAGTCGATGCGCTGGACCGGCGCATTCGCAAGGCTATCAACTCATACCAGCAAGTCGAGAGTCAGTTCAGGAAGGATGTCCAAGAGCTGCAGCGCAGGCAGTTCCTTATTGTTAGGCCCGACGCGACCGAGGAGGAGATTCAAGAGGCCACTAGTGAAGGCGCGGATACGCAGATCTTCCAGCAAGCGCTCATGAACTCTGACCGTCGCGGTCAGGCGCAGAGTGCGCTCTCGAACGTCCGCCAGCGTCATGCCGCCATCCAGCAGATTGAGAAGACCATGCTTGAGCTTCAGCAGCTCTTCCAGGATTTGGATGCGATTGTCATGGAGCAGGAGCCTATGGTGCAGAATGTTGAACAACGTGCTATGGACACGCACGAGCACCTGGAGCAAGGAAACGTGCAGCTCGACCGTGGTATTCAGAGCGCCAGGGCTGCGCGTAAAAAGAAGTGGATCTGCCTCGGAATCTGCGTTGCCATCATCTTGGTGATTGTTATCATCATCTTGATCTGGGCTGGTGTCACTGGCAAATTCGTAAGTTATCACTAAGCATCAGATAAAAAGACGCAACACTAACAATCACGACAGAGCAGCGGTAACAACAACAACAGCGGCAACTAGATGCGGCCGCCAACGGAAGGAAAACTCGAAACACCCACACCTGTTTTACACCCGGCCCTTAAGCATTTTTCCATTCGCGAACCCGCCTTCTTCAGGGCTCGGCACGAAACACCATCTATCTCATCTGTCACTTTTCTCCGATACTAGGATCCACAGCAAACTCTCTTCTGCGATACCACTTGGCTTGGGTTCCATTACTTTTCTGTCGACCCTGTAGGACTACTATGAGGTCGTCCTATCCGACTACCAGGAACAAGGCGCTGAATGAATACAGCCTGCCCGAGGTTGAAGTCTTCTCGTTGTGATGAGACATGCACCTACGTTCCTCTATACTTTTTGCTTTTCTCTTGTGTACTGTACCAAAAAAAGGGAAGAATTAGCGCTGGCGTTACTTATCTTTTTCTTGCCTTAGATAATAATTCTTACGAATGAGAAATAAAAGGCTTCATCTTGGGAAAAGTTCATTTTGCGTAGTTTACACTTCTGCTTCTTTCGAGCGTCTCATACTGCATGTGATCATCCTTCGACTTCAACAGCCCTGCTTCCCTCGCTCAGATCTGGCATCCAGCCCTTGGGCCTCTCGGCGCCACGCACAGTAAGGCCATACAGTGCCCGCTCAACCTTCTCCACGCTCTGCCGCATCACATCGGCTTTCTTGTCAGCTTCCTTGCCGAAGGGTCCAGTGCCGCTCGTGTTCAGCGACTCAAGCGCAGAGCGCAATTGGCGCAGATCCGTAAGAATCGTGCGTTGCGAAGAAGCGACAGCAGAATCCACCTCCATCGCATCACTGCCACTGCTGCCAGCAGCCTCCGGCCTCGGCAGCGCACCACTCGTCGCCATAGCCGTGATAGCAAACCTCATCAACTCGCCCGTCATGTCGTAGATCCCCAGGACATAATCCTCAAAGCCCAGTCCCACGCCGGGCCCTTCGGCGTCGAGAGCGCGGATCTTGGCGACGGCGTCTTCGTAGGTTAGTAAAGAGGCTGTTGTGAGGTAGTGCTCGAAAGAGGCGGCTTCGATATATTCTTGGTGGCCGCCGGAGATTTGCCGGGCGTAGCGGTGGGCGTTGAGGTTTTGCAGGTCGTGGGAGATGGCGGCGTAGGAAGTGCTGATTGTTGTGTAGTAGGGGGTGTTGGATTTGGAGATGTTTGGGGGAAGGGGTTGGTTTAAGGCACGGAGGCTGGGGGCGTGGTGTTAGTTTTTGATTGTTTGTGTTGATGAGATGTTGGTGGTGGTGGTGGGTGTTTTTGCCACTGCGGGATGGGGTGGTGTTTACCGTTGAAGTGTGAAGATGCTGGGAGTGATGTTAGCATTGCATTGAGTTCTCCGAGTGATTATTCGATCCTTTACATTTTTTTGGAAGACGCTGTGATGTCTCTTGAGGCTTTGATGATGCGCTCTCTGCGGTCGTGGTGCTCGTCTAGTTCTGCGCGAAAGCCTTCGAACATGGACATGATTGGCGACGAGCCAGTTGTGCTCTCTTGCTCGTCCATTGCGGCGTGTGGTCGTTTGACGCCCATTTGTGTGATGTATGTGGATTTTGTCAAGGTGGAATGCTCGTATGCAGGGTCTTGCTGCTTGATGAGGTGTTGCTCGATCTGAAGTCGGAACTTCCGCTTTGAGACGCGGCAAGATTCTTCCGTGTTGCGAGACACAAAGCCAGCTGCTGTGCAACATCACGTCCTGTATTCACCAGTCCACCACATTCGCATGCTATCGGCTCTCGCTTGCCGATGTAACGGAGACAGAAGAAAAAGCTATCGGGCATCAAGACTGCTAAGGCGTAGTGCTGGCGCATCAGTTTGCGCACGGCGGCCACCACCTGAGTTGCTCACGCTGAGAGATCTGATGGCTTCTGCCACAATATTGACGGCGGGTCAGTAGGATGCTACTGTAGATGTGGCCATCAAGCCCCGAATACATTGATCGGGTGTGCGCTGATAGCGTTAGATGTATCCCTCAATGTATTGATTTGCGCCACCAAGACGTCGCAGGCAAACCTCTTATACCTCGCCGCATCACCTGATGGACTTGCTTGTCTTCAATGGAGAAGCTCGCGCCTCGTGCCATCTCGTGATGTCCACGCGAAAGTGGCTGCTTGATCCTCCTCCGATTACAAGAAGCATCGGATCAGCAACGTTTGCGTGGACAGCAGGAGTGATCCGCCATGTTAGATCGTTGCCTTGAACAGACTGGAGTAGCGGTGGGTTTCAACCCCATAATGTTCTTTGTCTCAGCAAATCTGTCAGCCGCCGCTTGGCTGCCACGAACATGGCAATACAGGTAAGCAAGAGCGCCACTTCACCATGTTTGTCGCGCAAGACAGAACTACAAAGTGAATGGTGAAGTTTCCATGGCAGAGCTGTCTATAAAAGTAAAGCGCTTTCCAACTCCAGGGATCTTAAACGCAACACCACACAGCAATCCAACTCATACCAATCCACCACAATCAGCAACAATGTACTTACTCGCTTACTTAAGCGCCGGCCTCTCTTTCCTCTCTGCATCCAGCGGTCTTACGACTTCTCAACCAAGGCAAAAGCATTGCGACGCTCTTATCGAATGTACTCCCTGGCACGTCTCTGGAGTAGTCGTCTACAACGCAGAGCCCGCTGCTCCGCTTGGCTCCTCCATTGAATTCCACGTCAGAGACACAAACCCACGTCTAGAGTTCGACACCAAGTGCAAACTTTCCATGCCCGTCGGCACAGGCTCAAAGCCTGAAGAGACGCACCGCTGGCACACATGCGAAGACAAGCGAGTACGCTTCTTGTATCAGCCGGGAAACCTGAAGCTGAGCAGGAGCTACCGCGACGATTGGTGAATCTACCTCGGTTTAACCATCCGCAGATTGCGTTTTTTACTAACAATCTTTCCAGCCTTGGGCCGCCTCCGTACAACGGCGGTGTCTTCTATGGCAATGCCGACACTCATTTTCAGATCACTCGCACAGACAACGCTGTGGTGTGGACGCAGACGGCAATGGAGGTCCCGATCACTTCTCAAACTTGAGGGTGGATGTCTAGCAACTCTTTACCAGACGGCACGAACAGCGTACGAGGTTATTTGGGATGCATGTCACTAGTATGTGAGTAATGGAACAATAATGAGAATCAATTCAAAACCAAGCTTTCATCTCAACAGCCTGCTGTTGCGGTCTGCAACTTGGACGTTCAAGGTATTGGCATATGGTATTACAGGGCTCGAGGCGAGACAACTGTTTCTGTTGTGGCTGGGTTCCCAGCCGGGCGGCATCTCAGATCCAGCGAGAGTGCTTTGCGGCGCAGCACGTACCTATGATCATGCGGGCTATGGGTGACCACTAATTCGTCTCGGCCTCCTTGAGGCGGGCAGCGCTCCTTAGTTCAGGCATGACTGTAGGTCTCGCACATCGGGACTCCAGCACTGCTTCAGCTTCCACTCAGCTATGAGCGGTTTACAACTTCCCGAGTCGATGGCACGACCACGGAGCCAGTCTGGTGGACGCAGAGGCGCTTGAGCGATCTCAATGGCACACATCTATGGCTGAGGCTACCTGAACTGAACACGTGAGCTTATGGAAGAATAAGCGTGTCCGAGACAGAGTCTTCCTCTCAATGGTTCTTACCCCGCTTTGGGTTCGTGAGGGCTGATTGTGATTGCATCAAGCTGTATAGCAGCAGTCGAAGTAGCGTCAGTATCTCAGTGGCATACTCACCTGGAATCAGTTTCAGAGAACACCATGGCACCATGCCAGCGCGAGAGAGGGAATTATGGCTGCGACCAATTCACACTTCAAATATCCTCATGCTAAAACTAAACGCCAGTTTCGCCCTTAGGCAACCCTCGAAGTTCCAGTACTACCTCAAGACTACAGGCCTTCCACGTTCACCGAATCAGCACTGCGCGACCCAACATACACAGGGTTTAAAAGTAGAGAGATGCTAACGACAAATCCATATAGAGCACCTCCGAAGCACGAAGACTAGGCCCTCAACCATACTGATCGCATCGCGGGCAGCCACCCCGTCGCAACTGTTCCGACGCCTTTTCACGAATCTCGCCACCGATCTCAGTGATGGCGCTGATCTGCTCGAAGTCACATACACAATTGTTCTTCGAAACCTTCTCAAGAACTTCAGGCAATGCGATAGCAAGGCATACGCCTTACTGCGCATCATTGTACCATATATCGTCTTGGTATCTGGGATCTATGGTGCGACACTCGACCTAAAGGCCCCAAGCACCGCTTCCGCAGCTGTTATTTCGTAAATCACAGCACCTCTCACCGCAAGAATCGTCGTATCTGCTCACAGTCCTGCGAACCTCGATGTTCTGGCATGACTTGCGGCTCATGGAGTAACAAGGCACGCGCGGACATTGGCGTTGTGGGATAAGCCAAGAGATCGCCTCGTCAATGATATCTGGGAAGACACATCAACCTCCGAGCAAGCTGCTGACGACCAGCCAAGCGCGACGCTAAAGTACATTCCAGACTTTGGCAAGTACCGCTTCCACTATCAGGGTCACTTCATGAGCATGGAGCGAAAGCATCTCGATTACACAGAGCCCAGCTGAGACTGTGTCAAGCACGAAAGCCTCGACACTACCACACCGTGTAAATTAGTATTGGAGTATCTTCCGACATTCAAAGGTACCTCGTCGCTCAAACGCTTCCTCGAGCACGTCAAAGGGTTCTCAACTCTTCCGAAGGAGAACACAACTACCCTGAATCATGCCATCGGCAATTCAAATGCCTGGAAGGGCAATGGTATCGCCATCAACTGGACTGTGGGTGCGTGCCGTCCTGCACGCTCTTTGGATAGTGTGGCACTTGAGCATTCAAAGGAAGACGCCGTGGTCAGAGACATTGCTTACTACCTTACACCCTCGTGTCAGCGGTTCTACGGGAACAGAGGCTATCCATACAGGCGTGGATTCCTGCTCTACGGACCGCCTGGCACCGGCAAAACAAGCTTCTGTGTGGCTTTGGCTGGACACTTTGATCTCGACGTCTACATCTTTAGCATGAGTGACTAGAGCATTTCTGATCAACGGCTGGAACTCCTTTTTGCCAATCTCCCCGACAAATTCATCGTTCTTCTGGAGGATGTCGACAGTGCGGGTTTGAGCCGTGAAATCAACACTGCCGAGCGCAAGCGCAGAAGCAAGCAGCACATGAGCGATTACAGCTGCACCGATGGTTTTGCTGAAGATCACAACACCGGGAGTACTCCGAGTGGACTGCTCAATTGTATGAATGGGCCGATGTCAAAAGACGGTCGTATCATTTGTCTTACAACCAACGCACCAGACAGCCTTGATCCCGCTCTCGTTGGCCCAGGACGCTGCGACCGCAAGGTCTTGTTTGGTTATGCCTCTGGAGAGATCTCTAATCAGCTTTTCGAACATCTCTATACCAAGCGATCCGACGAGCTGGTAGAGGGCGAAACATCCGTCTCGGACGACGACGATGACATCCCGTCGATGGCTCGGGTATTCGCCAAATCGATACCTCCAGATAGCATGATCTCGCCGGCTGAGGTCCAGGGATACTTGATGATTCATCGCCAGGGCCCACAGGCCGTGCTCGACGGAGTTTCTTCCTTCGCCGCAGAGATTATCGAGACCAAGAGGCGCGGTGTGAACGTGGCGAAGCACGCCAACGAGACCGATAGAGCGGGCAGAGACACTTCGGGTGCTGTGGATTCGGGAGATGCGAAGGAAGACTGTGCCAGTGACACCGATCAGAGCGGCGAGGGAGACGACTACGGATGTTGTGACATGGGTCGAGGATGCGGATGCGCTGCAATTAGCTCGGACGATGGTGTTGATGTTGAAGATGCTTTGACTAGAAAGCACCAGTCCTCATCCGCGGAAGAATCGAGCAGCGGATTCTTAAGCCACGTTCTTGGCCTTCTACGTATGGTGGCCTGGTACATTCGGTTGGATTGAGACATTGGGGTGCGAAGCAGGATAGAAGCAAAAGCATGACTTGAGGTTGAAGCTATGGGTAGTCGTCAACACGGCCACGGTATCAAGACCTAGGTAAAGTTTCCGATCGTGTGTTAAAATAACCATGGATGGTACCACACGTATAGGTAGCGTATGAGATGAGATAGGGGTAGGTGTTGAGGCAGAAGTGCGCTTTGTAGAGTCGTAGAATGGTGTCAATCTCGGCTGCAGCTGCTACGCATGCGGTGAAAACAAATCCCGCGTGCTGCTCCTCCGAGAGAGCTTGCAAGTGCCCTTCGGCCACAAAGGGCCGGGAGGGAAGGACCACCAGAGCATTATACGTCGCACTGTCCTCGAGATTAGTGGTGTCCCGGTGAGATGCGCCATTTTCCACTTACAGAAGGGATAGCTAATGCGGGAGTATATCGAACTTGCTCATATCATGCCATCGCAAGTCCAGATACTCTGGTAAAGAAGGGCGCCACTTTTCCAGGTCAACTGCTACCAGGTTGTATGCTTCCATCAAAGTTTGGGCGTCTTTCTCGCGCGATAATTCAGTATACAGAGTTGCAACGATAGATTCGGCGATAACGCTAAGCCGACACAGCTCCGATGTCGTAGATATGCTCCAAGTAGGAGTGTCGAGTTGTCATGGCGTGACGGCGAAGGTAAAGCTATTGCACGACTCGAGCTCCTCGTGATCGTCTCAAAAGACTCAAAGAGCGCAGGTACTGAACAGTCAGCAGCTCGCAGGCGAACAGGGCGGCCTTGGTATATCGATTGCACTTTGTCTGCGTCTGAAGCAGTTCTCGTCAGCATGATATCCACAGCAGGGACAGTATCACGGAACATACTGTAGGCCGCCCAACAAATTCGTCGTCCGATCTCCAGATCTTCTGCAGACCCGCGCTGATAGAAAGCGGAGTTGGTAGTATGCATACCAAGATCTATGATCATGTTGATAGCAATTCCCATGTACTGCTATGAGAAACTTCTCATCACACCAAACGAAGAGTGTATTTGCCATGAGCAGTAGGGCTTGTATAGCCGTGATACTGCTTTTAGTCAATAGATGTGGGTCCGCACGGTATAACATCTCTTCCGCGGTCTTCCGGAAAGTCGTTGCACTGACACAAAAATCGTTGCTTAACT
The DNA here is from genome assembly GCA_023634325.1 of Cladosporium cucumerinum. Taxonomy (NCBI): domain Eukaryota; kingdom Fungi; phylum Ascomycota; class Dothideomycetes; order Cladosporiales; family Cladosporiaceae; genus Cladosporium; species Cladosporium cucumerinum. The sequence goes on from JALDQA010000002.1 coordinate 1,859,733, forward strand.
CTGCTGCATATTTGACAACGACGAATATGATGACGTTGAGAAGCAAATAATTGAAGTAGCGGCCACGACATGCCATGTCTCTCATGAAAGCAGGCCTGGACACAACACTTCCTGTGCAATTTTGTCGATTCCAAAATATTCTCAGCAGTTTGTAGCCCAAGTTGGTATCAATGGAACCGAAATTCAGTTTCCCAGACTTCAAGTTGATCGGTTCCAGCTGACCTACGATTTATTAGTGACTCGCTTTGTTCTGCTCCCCTGGAGAGAAGCGGTACTTACGTTGCTTCGATGCATCAGTAAATAAGTCTCTACTTGTAGTGCTATGCTCCACATTGGGTACAGCGAGCAGACCAGGAGTGTTGTGATGTATGAGTGCTATCTCATTGTCCAGAGCGTTGGAAGATCCATGGTATTGGCTAGTGGTCACGGGTCTCAACGCTTGCGCGATGACTTCCTGCGCTGCGTTTAGAGTCGCAATAGGCTCGCTTGACACTGTCTACGATCTCTCCAAAGATGCTCGCAAAGAAGCATTCTCGGCCAGTAGCTGCCTGATCTGCGAATTGGAGGGCCTAAGAGCGTTCAGTCTTGGTCATACCCTTGGGCGATCGTCTCGGATTACCGTTTGCTAGTTTCTCGCTCGCTATAGGTGCATTCACGGCCGTGACTGGTACATTTTGTGCACTTGGGTTTTTTATCGTCGCATCCGAGCTACCGATGACCAGCACTTGGCATCCGGAGGACCTGATTCTCTGCTGTGAAGATCTTACCTTTCTCCGCCGACAAAAGTCGCACGCAGTGGCCACTCTTCTGCGCCTTCGTAGCTCAGTGGGCCAGAATGGCGATCCACATGCAGCCTTTTTTCCACGTGGAATCCCATTTCGAAGCTTGCGGCATCCGCCACAGAGCATACCCTGGTCTACCTCGGCGAGTGGTGTCGTCGATATGGCGATAAGCGACATCAATGTGGAGAGATCAAGCGAAAATCTTCCATCGTGGCTGACATCGTAGAAGGTAGCGCAAAGCCAATCTCTTTTGTAGAATAGCGACTGCATGTGATTGGTAGCTGTAGCCCGTGATTGCCACAGGGTTGGTAAGCTGGGCGATGATGCAGGGTATGTCCATCCAAGAATCGCATGAGAAGTCCACGTGCGGGAGCTGCATCTCTGGCGATAAGGTTATGGCTAGTTCCTGGCCTGTCCGGTCGACCTTTTATCTTCAGGTCGCTTTTACATCAATATTAGGGTCATGTCTTAGCGGTAGAGCGATAGGTGGAGTGCAAGCCGCAGCGGGCGAAAAGGAATCTTGCAATTAGGGCTTGTTGCCGAAGGCCGGCATGGACAAACAGGCACGGACAGAAAGCGTGCTTCTTGCCACCGTTCAGCGCCAGGATTCATGAAGCCTGGAATGTCCGGATTCCCCAAAGTATGTACAACAGGCATCAGCTACGATGGAGTGCCTCCTGCCATCATCTTCATTGAGAGCCTCGCTGCGAGTTGGTAGCATTTTTGTGATGGGTTCGCAGTGGACAGGGATTGGAACAGCACTCATGGTGACTGCTATGCCTTGATGCGGCACGCGGCCAACAGGTCGTCGATAGCTGTATAAGATGGAGCATTTGGCACCTGAAGCCCTCCGGAGGTCGAGCTCGCAAGAGAGGGCCCCGAGAGCACAGAAGGTGATGATGAAGGGCTTGCTTGGAGAGTAACTGGAGTATTGTTTAGTGTCTTCCGGAGATCTCCACAAACCTGCATCATACAGTTAGGGCTCTGGACCGAACATCCGGATCCTTGCAGTCCCACAGCTTTAGATATTGCAAGCGGGATAGATAGTCGAGCTTTGCTATGGCCCAGTACGCGTTTGGGTAGAAAAAGCACAAGCGCATTCAGGGCTTTCTATCATCTTCGGTGCACCGATCGAGATGCCACCTGTAGGGCCCGCGACGGCAATGTCCTGCCAGGAGCGCCTGTGATACTGAAGTGATCGCACAAGGTCGACGGGCAATGTCTTCACCGAAGCCTGACGACCGTTTGTTCGAGACTCAGAAGGCTTCCTTTTACAGTACGCTCTGCGACGTGTGATACAGGTTTGCTTACATCTGCTGGATCTGCAGACTCAGGCGTGTAACATGAGCGTTCGTCATAGGCGGACAGTCCCCCAGAATGCTTCGGCAGTTGCATCGTTGCAGAATCCAGATCCATATGCCGGCACATCTTCGCATATCCAATACCCACTAGAAGCTTGACCCAGTTTTACTTTGGTGCCTGGATTTCCTGGTGGCCAACTTTCGCATATCTGTACATGAGCTCCGAAAGATGCCGAAGCCCTAGGTAATGTTATTAGGGCACAGCTCGAGCTGGATGTTCGCGACGATGTTTAAGTTCATGTCCACGCGTTGATGCATCGCTTGCTGCGCAGCATTGAGCGGCAGAAGGCCCAACTACAGAGATCGACTGCATCTAGCAATTAGCAGCAGTTTTGACTATGTGGGCATTCTCAACAAAGCTGGAGCCGACGAAGATCAGCATGGCCTTGACTGCAAGAACAGGTGTGCAGATGCTGGCTACTTGAGCGGCGAGGGCGTCCAGTATCTGCACGAACATCGATCACCCCCTCTTCATCAACAAATACCTCGAAGCCATGCGTTACAGTTCTCTTGCTCTAGCCGCATCGTCGGCGGCCTACTCTTCAGCCAAGGTCATCGAGGTCTCTGACACACTTCCACTCTCGCCAGTACCATACGTTGTCCGTCACCTGGATGGCCCGAAAGTCTTGCTTGCGGACGATGTGTTCCGATTCCTGAGCAACGAGAACACCACAGGCTCTGGCCAAGCAAACGAGACTGCCAATGGCTTTAGCATGCTGCTGTGCAACGGCAAGCCCAATGACGCTGTGCCGCCTCACTACGTAAGCAATGGATTTTCAGATCCTTCGACCAAATAGCCATGGAGGTATACTGACTCTCTTCAGCACACTCGCTGGCACGAGACCTTTATTCCCATCACCGGCCTGATGACCGTGTGGGTGGACGGCGTGCCCAAGGATCTCGGCGAGGGCGACTTGGCCATGGTACCTGCTTACCACAACCACACCTACCAGTTCATCGCTCAGGAGACAGAGTTCCTCGGCCTCGTCCAGCCTGCAGGCTTTGACGACTTCTTCGCCAACGTCAGCAACCCGTGGGCGCCCAAGTACAATGTGCCATTCCCGCCCGACCAGGGAATCGCCTTCCCCGGGCAGAAGTTCCAGGCCGCTGTGAAGGCATACGATATCAACCAGATCTCTGCGAACTGGAGCGAGCCCGTGGTCAGCCAGCACGGATGGCACTCTGGCAATGTGTCTCTTCCCAACGATTCCAAGACGCCCTACTTCCTTCCCAACGGCGCGGGTCCCCATTACTGGCACGAAGCCGCCGGCGCTGTGATCTCACCGCTCGCCACACCTGTTCAGACTGGTGGCAACTTCACCATCGCTCACGTCACCCTTCGCAAGAGCCAGAGCAATAGCACTTCAACCTGGACTTCGACCGATCACCAGTTCTTGTACGGCATGCGCGGCGAAGTCACTGTCGGTCTTGACGGCGAGGAGGTCAAGTTCATCTCTGGCGACTCAGTCTTCATTCCTGCTGGCAAGCAGGTGTCGATCAGCTCCAGAGTGAACTACAGCAAGTTCTTGCTTTGTGCTGCTGGATCGAACGGCGTGGACACGCAGATGATCAAGGCCGGAAAGACATGGGCACACTCTACGCCTCCGGCGCACTGATACGCCTCACTCTGAAGTGAGCAGGCTGGTTCTGTGCCACTACAAGAAATCCTGTATTGTGCTGTAGACAACTTCGGTATATAATTCTTACAGAATCGCCATCGAGACACGGAAATCCATCTACGGCAAGACTAGCCACACGATAGTAGTATCAGTGACTCTATTCAAACTTCCCCCGACTGCTACCACTGAGGCTGAAGGATCGACTCTAGAATTGTCTCTAGGTTACGTGACGAGATCCAAGCGACTTGGAAATAGCCAGTCTGACGGATGGCCCTCTAGACTAAGACTATCTCTCTGCGGCGAGATGAATTTATACAGCTAGTATCAACGGCTCTGTTCGACCTCGTTAAGGATTCCCTCGTCGAGTCTTTCAACTGAAGACATCAGACCAATACCGCTCCCCCTTCAGCTCCGCAACCCACTTCTTCGCCGTCGCCAGGTCCTCGCCCATCGCTTCCGCGCGAATTTTCGCCATCACCTCCTCGACTCCAGACCCCACCATGCCCGCACCACATAGGTACAAGTGTGCGTTCTGTCTATAGAGCTCCGCAACTTCTTCGCGATCGTTCCAGATGCGCTCTTGGACATACCGGGCCCCGCCAGCATCTCCCGGCCTGCTGCTGAAAGCACGACGCACGCTGACAACGCCCTGCTTCTCCCATACGTCGAATTCCTCGCGGTACATGTCGTCGCCGTCAGGCTGCTTGCAGCCGTAGAACAGCAAAGTAGGCCCGACTTTGGCGCCGTTGGCTTTTTTGATCGCTCGTTCAGCTACGAAGGCGCGGAAAGGGGCTAATCCTGTGCCGGCGCAGGCCATGACTATGGCGGTGCTGTCATCGGTCGGGAGGTGGAAGCCCGAGCGACTGCTTTTGAGGCTGACGTGCACGCGGTCGCCTACGCTTAGGCGCTCCATGTAGGTGGTGCAGACGCCGACGAAGTTCTGCGTACTTCCGCTGCGGTTTGGCTCGTCGAGGACGGCGTAGGTTAGGGTTGCGACGGTGGGGTTTTGCAGGGGGGAGGAGGAGATGCTGTATTGGCGCATTCGCATGGGGGGTAGCGCGGCGAGGAACTGGGCGAGAGAGAACTGGGCTTGCGGGTGATCTTCGAGGAGTTCGAGGAGCGGGACTGAGATTCCTTTGCCCAGTCTTTCTTCGAGGGCGCGAGCTTCGTCTTCGTTGGGGATGGATCTGGCTACTGCAATCGCTACGCGACTGCTGGCTGGTTGTTCGAGCTCGACCATGCTGGATAGAACATCGTGTGCGCTGACAGGGTGGCCTTTGGGCAGGCTGGTCACGTTGGCGTCATCGATCGTGATGGCGGCATCCCATGGCAATCCGAATCTCTTCTGGACTCTCTGGACAAGAACTGGCGGGTTCAGTGGCAGCACGGCAAGGTAGTCTCCAGCGCGATATGTCGCGCCTGAAGGCAGGCGGATCCCGATGTGACGCTTTCGAGACATGCCAGGCCCGGTCAACAAGGAGCTCTCGGCGACTTCGCCGAGCTGCGTGTCCTGTCGGAGCAGACTAGAGCGACTCTGCACGTCGACTGTCATCGAGAGGGCTTTTGCGCCACTCCCGGCGGCTCCCGATGTTTGCGTGCCGAACTGCTCCTTCAGCGCCGGCCAGAGTTTGTTCTCCTGCCAGTCGTCGAAGTTGTTGAATATCTGGTCAGCTTGCACGTCAGTCTCTTCGCGATCGACCAAACGCTTGCCTCCATTCCTTGCCAGCGCTTCGTCCACCAGCGTAGGGATTTTCTGGTAGGTATGGACCCATTCCTCTGCGGTACACAGATTAGCTGAGTCTCGCCGAGTGTGCACGCTGTTAACTCACTGTTCCCAACGCCAAAGACAGCATACGCCACGCCTTCCAACTCCGACTTCTTGTCCGACGAGATCCACTGCACGAACTGGCCAGCGTTGTCCGGAGGCAGTCCCTCGTAGCTGGCCGTGAAAATAACCACCGGCACATCCTTCCCAAGCGCAGAGACGCCATCGTCCATGCTCGAAACAGTCGCAGTGAAGCCATACTCAGGCGCCGAAGAAGCGAGGCTCTGGGCAAGGGCTTCGCTAGTGCCAGTGTTAGACCCGTACAGTATTCTCATCGGGCGCAGCTTCGCCTTGTCGTCCGCTTTCGCCTGTCGGATCGCCTGTCCGTCGCTTGCCTGTGATTCCGCAGCGGCCCCTAAAGTAGCCACGCGGTCGACAAAGTGCGGGTCTCGGAGTTTGGCCTTCATGAAGAAGTTTTTCGGCTTGATGGTTAGGGTCATCGTGATATCGAGGCGGTAAGCTGGGTCTGCTTTGGTGAAGTGGAACGTCTGGAGGAGGGTTGCGGTGGCGAGGATGGCTTCTTGCCAGGCGAAGGGTCGGCCGATGCAGCCTCTCGTGCCATTGCCCTAGAAAGAAGGAGGAGCGGTCAGGAGCTCTGTGCCACTTTCTCTACGTTACCAACCGGTCTTTCGATGAAGAGCTTACGAATGGCTTCCAGGCGTTGGGCGGCAGCGCGTGGAAGGCTTCTTTATACATGCGCTCTGGGCGGAAAGCCTCGACGTCTTGACCGTACACCTGTTGGGAGAGGGAAACATCAGTAACCAGCATTGGACATCATCTCCGCCACGCCTTGTTGTCTGACGCACCTCTGGATCTCTGTGCATCTTATCCAGCAGGAGAATAATGTTCTCTCCGTCCTTGATCAGATACCTGCCGTCCGCAACGATCTGGTCACCCTTGGCGGCAAGGAGCAACGCTGGAGCCGTCGGGTACAAGCGCAGAGTCTCGCGGAGGCATGCCTCAACATATGGGAGCTTGCTCATGTGCTCGAAGGTCACGGGCGCCTTGCCTATCACGGTGTCGATTTCTTCTTGAATCTTAGTGTACGCCTGCGGGTTCTCGAGGAGCGCGTAGAAGAGGAAAGATAGCAAGCCTGAGGTGGTTTCGTGGCCTGGATTGTGATGATCATCAATATACGACGATCTTGGTACTCAATGGGGGAGGAAAAAACATACCCGCGACGAGGAAAGTGACCATGTTATTGATGATGCACTCATCGTTGAGCTTCTCGCCAGTCTTGGGATCTTTGGCGTTGATCATGGCATTCAAGAGATCTTTCTTGTCGTTTGGACGAGCACGGCGAGCTGCCAGGAGATCGCGGGCCGTGTTTTGACACTTTCCAATGTCTACTTGGAAGGATTTGTCTTGCGTGGCGTAGAAAGAAGATGGCAGCGGTAGCCGTCGACTTCTGGCGAGAGACTGGTCTAGGACACCCATCATGGCGTGTACGAAGGAGTGCTGGTCCTCTTGGTAAAATGAATTGAAGCGGTCTCCCATGGCGCAGCTGGTAGGCGTTTGTCAGCTTCAGTCATAATTAACCTACAGTCGGTTTGTTGGAAAACGAACATGGCGATCGAGTCGAGCGTAAGACGAGTGAAATCATCTGGCACGTCTATGGCACGGTCAGGTCCGAAGCGGGCCCACTTCAAGACCATCTGCGAAACGATATCTTGCATCTCTGTGAAGCATGTCAGCTGGACACGTACGACGATCTTCTCATCGAGGGCGGCGCAAGTACCTGGAAACATCGACTTGATGGGAAGAGGACCGAATGCGGGCATCAGCAGTCGATGAGCCACTGAGATATATGATCAGCTGGAGCTTGACACGCAAGCGCCCCAAAGCCAGGTTTAGAACCATCTCACTCTTGCGAGTGTGGCAGATTTCCGACTCGTCGAATTTGACGCAGGAACTAACTTACGCTCCCAATTGTGTTCACCGTTGTGTGCCGTGAATAGGCCATCTCCTCCGAGGTTGCGGACTTCTTCCAACGGGCCGACGACAGCTTTCTGGAATCTCTTCTCGTCGCATAGATCCTTCGCGATGCTGTATGAGGACGCAAAGAGAATCTCCTGGGGCATGTATAGTCTCATCAAGGGGCCTGCAAAACGGATTCTTAATCACCCGTGGAAAGGTGCGGATTGGTCCACAATTCTTCCTTAAAAACTGACCGTGAATCGATGCTAGGCGGGATAAACTGGCTAGCGGGTAAGAGGGATCTATGTCGAGTATATTCCCGATCTAGGCACAGAATATTCAGCGATGATCGTGATAGGCTGGCTGTTGGCGGTCCCATCTTTTGAAGGTGGTGACGGTGCGAGTTGTGTAGTGCAGCATTCATTGATCGAAAGGAACTTACCAACGGGTACCCTCGAGGACTGGGGATCTTTTCCGTCATCTTGGCTGCTTTGGAAGCTCACAGAAGCGAGCGCATGTATCAGCTAAAAAGTGAGAAGCTTGCGAATGTAGTCATGTAAATGGACACGGTGTGTAGCCAGTACTTATCAGCGTATGCATCCCTTCATGATGTCATGGGCAAAGGGGGTAAGTGAGGCCACAAGCTTCACAGTGATCGTCAGGCAGAAGCGCACCGCTGTTTCCCATGATGTTTAGGTATTGATGCGCAAGCCAACTGAGCTTGTTTGGCTTTCCATGGACAGGTGTTTGACGACAGTGTTTCGTAAACAAACTTTTCCATAAACCGTTTAAATGTTTGTTTGAGGCTTAGCGAACGAACTCAAATTACGGATCAAGGGATGGCGCAACCGGACTCATACTGTAAGGCTGCTTTATTTGCACTTAATTAGAAGTTGGTATATGTGCGGTTTTGGTATCGTAGGTGTACGTGAATACATGTTCATGTAGTCCGGATAATGATCCTGACCCTGACCCTGGAGCTTCGCCGTTAGCTAAGCGTATGCACGTGACCTTCCGAGGGGTACATGTATTCAAGGTCGATAACATCCTTCCTTAGTGAGTTGGCCTCGGTTTGAGTTTATCTGCTTGCGAAACATCCTAGGCATCTCTCAAAAATCAGCCTCGGCTGCACTAACCATGGAACTGATACCGCCACGCTCTCTTATGTCACGGTGGGGAAGATACGCATGAACGATGTTAGTCTTCAAGCTGCTGCCTATTCTATAAGCTTTCATGAACGAACATGTGATTGCGACTGGACTGTATGATCTCGCTTTATTCAAAAGCCTCGGTATAAAATAGCTATTCGTACGCGGCGGCCGACTTCTCCAAGTTTCCTGGTCGACAGGGGTGGCAGAGTCTTCTGCGATGAGCTTACACGGAAGAGAGAGCCCTTGTCCCGAGGGACGTGTATGATTGATTGTGACTACGCTCTTCCCATGCAGTCTTGTAGATTATAAGTCGACGTCTGGGTCGATGGGCATTCAGATCACCGATGCTGCGATTGCTGGAAGCCACTCGGTCTTGTTCAAAGTGTACATATATCTCCCACTAGCGGGAAGCAGGTGAGTCGTCTATCTCACCCATTGGTTCTTACCGCCAATGCTTCGAATTGCTATACTGTGCAACGCGCCTACGAGCACTTGGGTGAAGCACGAATGCTACACCGCCACCGCATCTGCGATCGGACCGTTGATCGGCGTGCGAGACACGCATACACCTGTTTGCCCGAATGATGCACAAGTGCAACGACAAAATGTGGGTTGGGATGGAGTCGCGGTGCATAGGCGAATGGCAACATGCGCGGGTGCGATTGACGTGTAGTACGGCGTGACATGAGACTCAGCTTGGAAGAGCAGTCAGACGTGTCGGTGTTGCGCTGCAGTGTGATAGTGATTTGCTTGCTTGCTTGCTTGCTTGCTTGCTTGCTTGCTGTCTCGTTCAAATGGCGGTAGTATGGAGGAGGGAAGATAAAATGTGTACAGCCTTCTGTCTACTTGGAACATTCAGTAGCTTGATCAAAAAAGATTGCCGGAATCGCATGCTCTTTAAGAATCCTACCAGTATGAGATATCTCACGCACCTCGTCCTCTTCCAGCTGTCACGAGAGGTGAAGCCGGAGCGCGGGCGGCGAGATCCTTTCGGGCTTGACGCCGCGTCGTGCTGGTGCAGCATCGCGCTTGCTTCTCCATCCTCGACTTCAGAGCAGCCGCCGCCGCCGCCATCGTCACATGCCAAATTGCAAGACACACAGCAGCACGAGCACCACCTCACCTGCGCCGACATTGAACTCGAATACCTCACTCCATCCGGCAGATCACGTGTCACTGTGCCTGTGCAAGTCACGAGTGAAGGAGGAGTACCGTCACCATGGCAGAGCCAACTGCTTCCGCGCCGGCCACCAACGGCGCATTGTCGACCGCAGAGCAGGCACCGCAGCAGACTGAACAACCCACGCAGCAGCCCATACCAGACCAGCCCTCTCAGCAAGTGACCGCTCCTGCTGCCGAGCCGGTGCAAGCAGCGCCTCCTGTGCAAGACGCATCGCAACCACAGTCACAACCAACCCAGCAACAACCACAGACTCAGACTCAGACTCAGACCCAGTCGCAACCGCAACCACAACCACAACCACAACCACAGCCCTCAGACGCCGATCTAGACTCCTCAATCGCCCAAGAAATGGCCGACCAACCACCCGCCCAACAGGCTTCACCAACAGCCGCCGCCGCCTCCGCCGCCGCTGCCGCCTCACCAATCGTCCCTCCTACCCAAAATGGCCCCTCAGCAGCCCACCCGCAAGAAGCAGACCCAGCCGTCCTCGAACCTCGTATCCCTCAGAAAAAAGACGCATCTCTGCGCGAATTCCTCGGCAAGATGGACGACTACACACCGCTCATCCCCGACGCCGTCACAGACTACTACCTCACCCTAGCCGGCCTCCCACCCCCTCCGCAAACCGACCGTCGACTAGCGCGTCTCCTTGCGCTCGCAACCCAGAAGTTCGTCGCCGACATCGCCGCCGACGCATACCAGTACTCGCGTATTCGCAGCACGAACACAACCTCGAACAACCCGTTGACTGGCCTTGGTGGCGCGGCGGGCTTTGGCATGGGCGCTGGAGGTGGTGGCGAAGGTGGAGAAGGACCTAGCAAAGGCAGGAAGGATGCTGGCAAGAACGCGCCGCTTGGTGGGCCAAGGGCTGGCTACGGCGGTGGTGGAGCTGGAGGCGGACAGGGAAGAACCGTGCTCACGATGGAGGACTTGGGAATGGCTGTGGGTGAATACGGTGTCAATGTCAAAAGGGGAGAGTTCTATCGGTAGACACGAGGCGCTTGATATTGCTCTAGGGGGTTCGTTTCGGCTTGCATCGAGCTGGTGGCGTACAAGCACGAGTGACTCTTGGACGATTTTTTGGTTTAAATAAAACAGCAGCCATTTCGGGAATGGCGAGCTGGGATTTGGCGTATTCGGATTAGGCTCCAGGTCCACGGGCCTCATGGATGGAAGATGACGAGGCAGGCATCCTGTACTCTGGCCCATCGGCGAACGTCGAATGGCTCAGGAGACTTCTAACAAATGGCGGGCTTCGAATTCTAAGTCTTGGGACGATATCTTTGCTCGGGTAGCTCGCAAACGTATAAATATCTTGTTTAGTTTTGGCGGAAGCAGAAGAGACAAACAATCGATAGACGTTACGACAAAGCTGTTTTCTTTTTAGTTTTGTTTTCGTTTGCATGGCTGTGCTGTATGAGTTCATGTCAAATGATGCGACAGTCCTTTGCTCGCAGCGGGACACGCTAGACCATGAAGCGTCAAGCGAGCATGAGAGAAAGGTAAAAAGTTGTTCAGTTATGCCTTTCATTCAAGTCTGCTACATATGTATCCTATTCGATCTAGCCCTCCACCCATACGAGACCAATCACCTCTTCAACATCCCCCTCCCCTGCTTGACCATGCACCTCACCCCACCCCTTACAAACCTCGCCGCCTCCTGCGTACCCCCAAGCCTAACCACCACACCCCCAGCAACCAAACCCACCGCCCCCGCCGTCAAAAGCACGTTCCGTACAACCTTCCACCCGCCCACGCTCAAACTCCTTCTTTGCTTCTTCGCATCCATGTATTCGAAATCCGCCCCCGGGACGAAAATGCTCCGTAGCCAGAACATGAACTGATACCCGGGGTACATGGCGATGTTCATCCCAGTCGCAGGATCAAGGGCCCAGTTCGTGCAGCCTGACGACCAGACGAGTTTGCTCAGCGAGCGTTGCAGCCAAGCGCTGTCGAGGGCGGCGGCGGAAGGGATCACGGCTACGACGTTTGTTGGGGTTGATAGAGAGGGCAGGAGGGAGGCTTGTCTCTGCTTGGAGTTGAGGAGCGGGGCCAGCAGGCGCAGGATGAAGTTGATCTGGCATTCGACGGTGTAGATTACGGAGAGGTGCCCCGTGACCGTGTTGGGGCCCATGAGTGTGAAGAAATTGGGGAAGTTCGGGATGCAGGTTCCGAGGTAGGCTTGTGCTGCGCCTTGGTGGTGCTTGTCCCAGAAGGCTTGCAGGCTGATGCCGTTGCGGCCGTGGATTTCCATTGGGAAAAGCATACGGAAGACTTGGAAACCTGTGGCTAGCACGATGGCGTCGGCGTGCAATTCGCGGCCGCTGGCGGTCTTGACGCCGTGGGTGGTGAGCTCTGTGACGGGGTCGGAGGCGATGAGCTCGACGTTCGAGCGGTGGAGGCAAGAGAGGTAGTTTGTGTCCATGACTTTGCGCTTGCAGCCGATTTCGTGCTTGGGGATCAGAGCGTCCCAGTATTTCTCTGGCGCCATGCGTTTGACGTAGCGCTCGTTTTCTTCGATCAGGCCTTGTCGGATCTGCGCGCCGCCTTCGGTCTCCATGGACGCGAAGTCTTTCTCCATGTCTGCGTATAGTCTGAAGCGGTACAGGCGCATGGCGAACGGCATGTACCTCATCAAGGCTTTGAACGCGGATGAGTAGACGGGGTTTGGCCGCTCGGCTAGGTACTGAGCTTGTCGGGCGAACTGCGTGATGGTTTTGGCATCTTCCGCCATCACAGGCACGAATTGAGTCGCAGAGCATCCATTGCCAAGAACGACCACGTCCTTGTTTTTCCAGTCGAACTTGTGATTCCAGAGTGCCGAATGGAACAGACTGCCTTGATACTTATCGGCACCAGGCAACTCACACTCTCTCGGCACAGAAAGATTTCCAACCCCCGAAACCAAAATCCTACTACGCTTAGTAAACGTCTCCTTCGTCCCCTGGTCCCTCAACGTCGACTCCCAAAACTGCCCCTCATCGTTCCACTCAGCCCTCTCAACCGTCGTATTAAACCTCACATGCCGCACGACATCATACTTCTGCGCCACGCCGCGGAAATAGGCCTGGATCTCAGAGCGCAAGGAGAATTTTTGGCTCCAGTCCGGGTTCAATTCGAAACTGTAGGAGTAAAAGTGCGAGGCGACGTCGCAGCCGCAGCCTGGGTATGTGTTGACGAGCCAGGTGCCGCCTACGTCTGCGACTTTCTCGACGATTTGGAAGTCGCGGTAGCCGTAATTGCGAATGAGTTGCACGGCGAGGCCGAGGCCGGACATGCCGGCTCCGATGATGAGGATGTCGGTGTCTAGGTCGACCATGTTGACGGTGTGTTTGTGTGTTATGCGATGGTATTGGAGATGAGGGAGGAGGAGTAGATGGGCAAAGAGAGACGAGCGAGAGAGCTATCACTTATACTTGAACCCTTATGAGCGTGTGTGACCGGGGCCGGCCGTTATGCAGCCCGCCATCGATTACACCTTACATGGTGCATGTGGTGGCCAGCAGGTCAGTCGGTTTGCATGTCTCATCTCGGTGCGATACGCGGGGATGTGTGGGGGGACGGACGGTCGAGAAGTGAGGTTCGCCGGCCTTTGAAAATAGAGCTTCGGTAACTGGCGCGAGAGGAAAGTGCGCCTTACCTTCTTTGTAGGCGCTCGGCTGACATTCATGTTTTGATCGATATGTTACTCTAACCCTAGGTACCTTACTTAGATTGACATGCGTGTCTCGAATGATTAACTGGTGTCCATTTGACCCAACAAGCCGAATAATCTTGACTACTGTGAAGGACTAGGGGCATTCTGATGATAATCGTGCTTGGCAATGGCTCTTTGCTGGCACGATCAGTCTTCTCACCTCGATTACGCCCGTATCGACCTTCGGATTCAAGTTCAAGGTACTCGATTGGGAATGTGACAAGTCGTCCAATCAGAGGATTGGAGACATAACGGAACTACTTGGTGCTTGAGAGTTCGATAAATTTTCCTTAACTGATATTACAATTGTCTACTGCCTCATGAACATCTTGTACGCCGGGTTCTCCGTCTCTTCTTTCCAAGGGTATCCGATCTCATAAAGGAACTTGTTCAGGCTCGCCTCCTGTGTCGATTGCTCGTCAGTACGTTGCGCTTCACATTTATCATTTTCAAGCATGAAACTTACCTCGCCAGCCGGGCACTGAATACCAGCCAAGATCTTCGCCACATCGCCGCCGTAGTTGCGGTAGTGGAACAAGCTGATGTTAAGGCCAGGCTGCAAAGTCGTGAGGAACTTGTGCAGCGCGCCCTGCCTCTCGGGGAACTCGAATGCGAACAGACGTTCGTTAGCAGCGTCACTGCGACCACCGACAAGGTAGCGAATGTGGCTCTTTGCGAGCTCGTCGCCGCTGAGGTCTGTGGCTTGCATGCCTTCCTTCTCGAGGCGAGCTGTGAGGTCTGCGAGATCGCGCTCGCGTGTGGATGCTGAAACTTGGATGCCGACAATGATGTTTGCGGCGGCGCTCGTGGAGTAACGGTAGCAGAACTCGGTGACGCCCATTGGGTTGATGGCTGCTACGAGCGCGGCGAAAGCGCCAGGGCGCTCGGGGATGGTGACGGAGAGGAGAGCTTCTTTCTTCTCACCGAGAGCGGCGCGCTCGGCGACAAAGCGCAGACGGTCGAAGTTCATGTTTGCGCCGGACGCGATGGCCACGAGTTGGCGGTTAGTGTCTTGCGAAGGACGCGCTGCGACGTACTTTTTCAGACCTGCAAGCGAAAGGGCGCCAGCAGGCTCGAGGATGGAACGGGTGTCTTCGAAGACGTCCTTGATGGCGGCGCAGATCTCGTCGGTGTCGACTTGGATCACCTCGTCGACGACTTCGACAGCGACGCGGAAAGTCTCTTCGCCGACAGTCTTGACTGCAGCGCCATCGGCGAACAGACCGACTTCCTTGAGGGTGACACGCTTGCCAAGTTTGAGCGACTGAACCATAGCGTTTGCGTCGTGAGTCTCAACACCAATGATCTTGACATGAGGAGCAATGCGCTTGATGTAGACACCGATACCAGCGATGAGACCGCCACCACCAACGCAACAGAAGATGGCTTCAAGCTTGCTCAGATCTGTCTGGCGGATGAGCTCCATACCGATGGTACCCTGGCCAGCAATGACATAAGGATCATCGAAGGGAGGGATGTTGGTGAGACCGTGTGCTTCAGCCAGGCGACCGCATTCTGCTTTGGCAGCATCGAAGTCTGCGCCGTGCAGGACAACGTTGCCACCAAGACGTGAGACGTTGGAGTGCTTGATGGCGGGTGTACCCAAGGGCATGGTGATGGTGGCAGGGATCTTAAGCTTGCGAGCAGAATATGCCACGCCCTGAGCGTGGTTGCCTGGTATATATTTAGCACAGGTTTTGTAGTCTTCTGTAAGTCACGGACGAGACAGAACAGAATTGATCGATGGATGTAAGGATCGATGCATACCGGCAGAACACGCGACAACACCCTTCCACCTCTCCTGTGAAGTCAGGTGGGCCATCTTATTGTAAGCGCCACGAAGTTTGAATGAGAAGACGGGCTGAAGGTCCTCTCGCTTGAGGAGGACCTTGCATTCAAGGTGGTTGGAGATGTTGATGGCATGTGTTAGAGGTGTTTCTTCGACCACATCGTATACACGAGATGTGAGGATCAAGCGGAGGTACTGTTGATAGTCAGAAAGACATCAATGATGATATCTAAGTAAATGCGTACATCAGGATATCCATTGGGCAAGAGGAATTCTTTTGGCACCTTGGCCTCCTCAGCCTTGGGCGTTGACGATGGCGGCGACGGTTGAGCCGAGTATTCGGTCAATGCCAGGCCTGCATGCTGTTGCTTTGGGGTTTCGGGTGTTGGCACACCGTTAGTCGAGGGTGTATCGGTCATTGTGTGATGCCTTGTTTTGAGAATGTATGGATGTACAGACTCTCAATGGTAATCAAGTCACCCTTCAACACAAGCCAGTCATTGAATTATTGCACACGCCTCGCAGCCCGCGCGCGCGCCCAAGCCAAATTTTGCCGACATCGGGCTTGCAACTTGTAGGGCGGTGAAGTGCTGCCTGCCTGCCTGCCTGCCAGCCAGTCGCCGTTTGCTGTGAGATCTCGGATACAGTATCTAGACTTTCGGGAGTTCGCGCCTCAGGCGGGATGACATACTCGATATTTGAGATCTGCATCCGCCTCAGATTCAATTCAATCGAATCGATGCATGTCAGCTAGCATATCCGAACTCAAACCGTGCATACTGCCTCATACTCTCGCGTCTCAACACCACCGCATCACCCAACTACGACTGTATACAATCTTGACCGCTCTTACGCCAATTGCCTGGAATACCCATCGCTGCGTCAACAACTGCAACAAATACAGCTATAGCTGCACCCTCACACGACCACCAACCACACAATGTCTGTCCCAGGCAACATCAATACCGCTCCACCACCATCCTCCTTCGACAACGACGCAGATTTCTACGAAGAGTCAAGATGGCAAAAGCTGCGCCGCAAGATCGTCGAGGAGCCTTTGATCCCGCTCGGCTGCGCCCTCACCTGCTGGGCCCTCTATGAAGCGTAAGCCTCCAGAAGATCACA
This sequence comes from Cladosporium cucumerinum, assembly GCA_023634325.1. Classification (NCBI taxonomy): domain Eukaryota; kingdom Fungi; phylum Ascomycota; class Dothideomycetes; order Cladosporiales; family Cladosporiaceae; genus Cladosporium; species Cladosporium cucumerinum. Next base: position 1,876,182 of record JALDQA010000002.1, read on the forward strand.
ATAACAACATACAACCCTCACTAACGACCACCGCCCCACAGAACCAAATCCATGCGCTCCGGCGACAAAGCCCGCACAAACCGCATGTTCCGCCGTCGCATCTACGCCCAAGGCTTCACCATCCTCGCCATGCTGGGCGGCAGCGCATACTGGGAGTCCGACCGGGCCAAGCGCGGCCAGTTCGACGAGTTGAGCGAGGAGAAGCGCCGCAAGGAGAAGCGCGACGCCTGGATCCGCGAGCTGGAGATCCGCGAGGAGGAAGAGGAGGAGCTGAAGCGCTTGCGCGATAACCTGGTGCGTGGGCGCGCGGCTGAGAAGGGTGGGCTCGCGGAGGAGACGGCGAGGAAGGTCGAGGTTGCGGCGAAGGAGAGGGAGGATGCTGGGAGGGTTGTGAGGAGTGCGTTCGAGGCTGGGGACAAGGAGGGCCCGGTTATGGCTGCTGTTAAGGGATTGTGGTCAAGAAGGTGAAGAATGGTATGATTTGGAGGCTTCGCACGGGTAAAACTTTCGATTCGGCTATGTATGTATATTGACTTGTACAGTGATACCTTCTTCTGCATTCGCCATGCGAGAGTTGTCATTCTCGAGCAGCAGTACACTCACTCTTCCTAGCTTGACTGGAGACAAATGCAACACGGTCATTGACAACTGAGTGCATTACTAGCAAGCTTCAAATAATACTACGTCGCGCGGATCTCATGAATATAGCAGAATCAACTCCCTTGCTCTGAAGAGTTTCCTGTTCGCAAGCAAACCAGTCCTCGCGGTAGGCCGTGCAAGACCTCCCCGACACCCAATTCCGAAATAACGAACTTGTCAACAGAACAGGACAAAACAAAAACACACTCTCCCAAGCTCCCTGATGTCGCCGCAACGACTGACCCCAGCGGCCGGAACGTCAGGACTTACGTACGTCTGGCGGACGTATCTTGTAGGTTAGCACGAGGCTTGAGTGCAGCCTTCTTCGCTCCGGCTTGGCCCCTCGTTGCCACCCGCGATAGCGCGGATTTTTGGACCTCTTGCTGCTTTGGCTTCGGGACTCGCGCGCTCCTGCGAGGAGCAGGTGGTGTCGCCGGCACGGCTGGACCGGTCTGCCGGGGTGGCGTGCGTGGTGCTTGGGGAGCTGGACTTCTGGATGCTGCGCTGGCTTTACGAGGAGCTGGTGGTGTTGAGGGCACGCTTGGAGCGCGCTGGCGGGGTGGTGTCCTTGGAGGCGGGCGTCTGGGTGGCGCTTTGCGTGGAGTCCTGGGTGGGCTTGGAGTCCGGTTACCAGGAGGCGTTCTTGGGGAGCGTTGGGAGCATGGAGAGCGCTCTGGTGAAGGCTTCGGCTTCTTTGATGGTGTGCTTGGCTTGTCGTCATCGTGATCGTCTTCGTCAGATGAAGACGACGACGAATCGGACGATGATGATGACGATTCAGACGAAGAGAATCTCGAGCCGGACCAAGAAGAATCGGTAACGAGGTCGACGAAATCGACTTTCTTGGGCGACGGAGTAGCACCAGTAAGGTCAACCACGTTTCTGCCGTCTCCAGAGCGCTTCCGCTTGCGATGGATGGGAGTAGCAGCAGGAGCCCCGTTCCTCTGATTCGTCAGCGCATCAACAATCATCATAAGCTGAGCGTCAATACGATCCGTCCGCCAGTCTATACGTCTATGCAGACGCTCCAACGTCTCGGTGATACCGTCGAGTCTCCTGCCGACAGCGTCACGCGCGGGCGAGCGAGGAGGATTGAGATTGGAAGAATCGGCGCACGGGTCGTACAGGGGCGAAAATGGGGTGTACCTGGGCGAAGGCTCGCCCCCAGCGACGGCAGACACCGATCGCGCTCTGGGTGGCGACGAGTCGAAATAATTCACCGGCAGGTCGAAGAAACCGCCATTCCCGCGAGCGACAGTAGGGCTCTGCGCCGACGTTGTCGGCGTGGAACCCACAGGAACACGACGATGCGCTGGTGTTGCAGACCTGGACCTGCGAAATACACTTGGTCGCTCGCTGTCGGAACCGAGAGGGAACCCGCTGCGAAGCGCAGGCGAAGTGGGCGAAGTGAAGAGGCCTGCGGCGGCGACGGCGGCATCGAGATCTTCACTCGTTATGGAAAACCTGTCGCCCAATCTTCTGCTGGCAGCGGGCGAATTGGGCGTTGGCACAATGTCTATGGCTGCCAGGAGTGCTCGTTGTTGCGCGAACAGAGGGTCGTAGCCGTTTTCGCGCAGGGGATCGATCAAGTCGCCCCAGCGGTTGGGAGACCGGGATGATTGGCGAGTGGAACGGGTGCCGCGAGTCATCTTTGCTGTGCTATACGATGCGTTGCTTTTGTACACAGGATGGATCGTGTTCGATCGTGATGGAGTTTGCGAGTTGCCATGGTTGGAAGACAAATGGTATATCTTCGAACAAAGAATCATCACAACGCCGGATGCGGACGACATTCTGCGAGAAGGTCAATGACCGCGACAAAGGCATCTGATATCCTTACAATGAGCAACGTATGTGGTTTCTGCCGTTGCCGACCAGTCTCTCCTTGGCGTGAGTGTAATCTGCGCATCGTTTCAAGCCGTGGTAAGTCGGCAGTTACACGTTTGGTTTTGTATATCCAATGTTGGCTGGCACCGTACGAGCAAGCCTGACTTCAATGCATTGTCCATTCTAGTGGTACATCGAAGACAATTGTGCGGCTGTGCCTGGCCTGACCAAATCATGGCGTCAGATCATGAGAGAGGCCGACACATCCTTACAGTATTATGCAAGATCACAGCGACACAGCTTCTAGACTACGTATGCACAAATTTGTATACACACATGTGCCTAAGCACTGCAGCACCACTATAAACTAGTATCATAGAACCTAGACGTATCATGAAACATGCCGGCCTTCGAGATACTATCTACAGCTCCTACTTGAATTGAATACCGATATACTAGTATCATATATCTTAAGCGCATTCAGGGATATGCCGGCCTTCGAGATACTGCGTTCGTTGTCAAGGTGGAGATCCTGATTGTAATCTTCAAGGCGTCTAATCTCGGTTTCGAGGGCGGTATTTTCTGCTCTGGTCGCGCGATGAACCTCTTGCAAGTCTTTGAGTACAGCGCGGAGCTTTCGCCTGCCATGGCGGATCGTGAGGCAAGGATCATCGGGATCATCCGGTCCCTCCGAACTGGTGTCGTCTCTGTAATGGTCTGCATACCATGGTGGAGAAGTGCCAGGATGGTCTTTTGATAGCAGGCTCGTTCTTTGACTCTTGTTGTGACCGGGATCACCAGGGTGCTGAGGAGCCGACTTCCTGCGCGATGTTGGAGACTTGGACTTGCTCTTCGAGCGATGACGACGAGATCCTCCTCTCGATGGGGGAGTCTCGTGTTGAACGTTTGGTTGCTGATCGACGGACCTCGTCGGTGACAGGGTCTTCTGTTGGCCGCTCGAACGCTGGCTAGTTGATATGATAGCTTGTGTCGGCTCCCCGCTTGAAGGTGGATTGGAAGTCCTTCCTTCTATAGAGGGATCTCTAGGCTGATTACTTGATTGCTGCTGACTGGCAAGGTTTGCGGCCCTTGCGTCTCGTGCTGCTTGAATTAAGCGTGCTTCCGCGGGTCGAACGAGGTGTTTCTGCGGAACAAAAGACTGTTCGTTACCTATGTGTGCTGTAGTGACCAATCCATGGTAGATCAATTGTACTTGACGGGTGGGAAGGGACTGGTGGTGGGTGTACTAGTAATCTGTGCATGTAGAAAGGTATCGCGGTCGTGTGATGCAAATCGCTGTATCCGGCGATGTAGTGGTGCACACACCAGCTGCTTGGTCCGGGGAAGCGGTAATATGATAACTTTGACAATGAAAAGCTTCGTTGTGCTAGCGGGATGCACATAGCCGGCTGCTTTGTTCGGTAAAGCTGGTATAGACAAACATAGATAAAAAAAGGTTTCGTTGTGCCGGCGAGATGCCTCAGACTTGCCATTGCATCGGGGTTGTTTGTCACCAGCATTGACCCTGGACTTTTCGAAGGTTTGGCGCTCTTTGAGCATGTGACGGCGATTTTGAGAGAAAAGGTCTACGGATGGTCCATTTATCGCGATACTCGCAGCACGCGGTCAGCTCTAATGGCAAATCAGCAATGTCACTCTGATAACTTGCAATACCATATCCGACCTACTCACAGCTCGCTTTTGTCGTCTTCGCCCATTGATCGTTTGGACGACTTCTTGGGTGTCTGCATGTAGCCCTCTAGCTCCATCCACTCGGCCGCAAAAGCGGTAGTTATCATAGCCCAATCTTCGACGACGTCCAGATCAAGGTGCTCGCCGTCGTCCTTGCTTGTGTGCCAGACCTTAGGGAAGGGACTTGGAATGATGTGGAGAATATCAACGCCACGGGCCATGAAAGGAACGTGGTCATCCTCTATCATGCCGCCGTTCCAAGGATCGTGATCGCTTTTGTCTGCTTCCCATAGGAATTTGCCGTCGGCTTTCGACTTCAGCTTGTTCGCCTTGCGTAGTCGCTCCTCGACAGACGCCATATTCTTGTATGCCCAATGCGTCGTCTTGAAGTACGACGGTACGGTAGGATGCGAAGCACCGAGCAGATCCAACAGGAGGAAGAGATCAATGCTATCCAGCGGGTTCTTGAAAGTCGACATGGCCGGGTTCATGGTAGTCTCCCATTCCTCCGCCAGCGCTCGTGCACCGTAGACAGAGTCTGTGTGTGTCCATGTCGCGAAAGCCTCCTCGCCGTCCAGCAGCAGAATTTGGATACCCTTGTACTCTTCAAATTCGTCTCTTTCGCCTTGGGCCTCAATCGCAGCCCACTTGGCTGTAAGAGCCGCATCAATCCCGCGTGCGGCGTGGAGGAGCATGGCGCATGGCGCAGCACTATCCGTTGCTCCAATGAAGTTCTTTGGCGTGAGTTTCGAGTCGAAGTGCGCCACCAGCGCAAGCCTTCCCACTTCGCCTTCGCCTTTGACCCAAGGTGGATCGCGTGTCGCGATGAAATTGCGGAATGGTACCTCTTTACCGCCGGACGTGGGTGTCTTGCTGGAGGAATTTTGGAAGGACAATTTCCAGTCTGGCAGATTCTTGGTGAAGAAGTCGTGGAAGTGCTCAATCACTTTGGTGTTTCCTGGTGTTCCGGGCACGCGAGGTATGAGGATTGGCGCAAGGAGGCCATTTTTGTTGGTGATCGAGAAGTCGTCGCTTGACACGGACAGTGATTGGAGTGATTGTTCGGCGAGGTTTGAGTAGCCCAATGCCTCTCGCAGTGCCAGAGGGAAAACTAGAAGCGAGCGTAGGAGTTTCATCTTGACTTGACGTGGTGGAAGAAAGATGTCGACCTGCTGCATGCAGGGAGCAACACCTGAGAACAGCCTGACCCTGGAAGTTGGGTGCTACGCTGTTCCTTGGATCTTGGTAGCTCCTATTAGCTCGAATGTTGGAGGGCCTAACACAGGGCTAACAAGTGGAACAAGTGGAACCGCGGAGATCAGGAGTCACCGGCGTCGGCCTAATCAGGACAGCCGTGGGACCTCACTTCTTCTTTGGCTAACGAGAGAAATATATTCATATTGCTTGCATAGTCATGTGATGTTTTCTTTACACGCCGCCAGGCATTGTCGTTCTTTTACGCTGCTGCGGAGGTCGTTGACCAGCCTGCGCACGCCTGCTATCCGCCATGCTTCCACCAAGTCGCTCTTTGTACGTCCACGCCCACAAAGCATAGTACAACAATGTCTTCCGGCGATGAGGCGCTCTGCCTCGACACAGAGTCAAATGTCCGCAGCAGCCAAGGCTAGCTTAAACAGGAGTATGTCTAAGTATGAGTATTATACCGTTGAGATCATGCTGACAGTCCCACAGTGATCTCCTCCCTCGACTTTCTCAATGTCTACCAAGCCGGCCCTCCTCGTACAGTCTTCATTGGCTTGTTCCGTGTCGTCACCATAGTCGTCCTTGGTCTTGGGGTCTTCGCCGTCGCTCCACGAATGTACTTCGACCCCGACACGTCGAATTGGTGGGTGCCCACGGTGGCCATCGGAAGCGCCGTCCCATTCGTGGTGCTGGCCCTGTTGTCCGCACCCTACGTTTCGACCGTCCGCATCCTCCTGCCTAATAGCGCAAAAAGGAGCACTGAAGCTCTCATGGCCTTCGCTGAGAACGTCCCCGCCGACACCAAGGTCCTGTTGCAATCCATGCGATGGCTGCCGTGGCCAATCCACAGGCCAGTCTTCTTCAGCGATCTGCGACGCTTGCCTGGAACGAAGCTATCTGCCAACCTGGAGCATGTACCTTTGGGCCACGAGGAGGTCAAAAACGCGAATAATATCTTTGGAGGACGCTTCGTCAAGCGTATGTACGGGAAGTACTGGGTGGACATGACCGTGAAGAACAAGAGCCAGGCTCCGGGTGTGTGGGAGAAGATGTGGGACCAGATCACCATCAAGGGACAGGAGCACTTGAAAGTGGCTCCTAGGGACAGGTTGCCACCTGTCATGGCGAACAGACCGGCGCCCACGACGCCTTCTGTTGGTGCTGCGAGGAAGGCGTCGCTGCCGCCACCGCCTCTTGGCAAGTTCAAGGGAGGAGCAAAGTCCAAGAGGAGGTCAAGATAGGTACTTCAAGGTGTGTCTTTTAATTGTTCCTCTGTCATTCCGCCCCAGTTATGGAGATCTGTGAGACTAAATCAGTGCTGTTCACGCAATGAGAAACGGATCGATTGTGACTATGTGCTGGCCTGCATGATCAGAAACCCCATGGCGCCGGCGATACCTCAGCGTGCGCCCAAGAGAGATGAGCCCTTCTCCTTGCCCTCTCCTGCAGTGCCGGACACTTCATGGCAGTGGTGGCCAGGTCATCGTCGCATGCATGGGCGCAAGCAAGACCATGCCAACTGACCGAGTGTGCACTCCCGAGTCGCAACCTCGTTCCCTCATGCGCCGTGCGGTACCAAGGCTACGCATGCTTTGGCCTGTCACTGCCCAAGTATCCGAGGGCACGCACCTGGCAGGACAAGGTATCTAAGGCATGTTGCTTTACTGTAGTCATCAACAACCAAAAGCGGTTCTCTGGCCTAACGGTTAACGCGTTCCTGCCAAAGTTGTTGAAACAATCAGCTCTTGGGTTTGAGCCCCACTGTAAGTGCAACTCTGAAGGTTTCTCGCGGAAGATGTTCACACTCGCGGCCACACAGCAAAATTGCTCTACCAGTGTGATGAGGAGTTCTCTTTTGTTCTTTACACCACGGTTGATCCCTGGCTATCATGTAAAAGACTCATATGATCGAGCGGCAGACAGGTTTGCTGAGATCCTCCTTTTCTCAGACGTCAGTTCACTCATATTCCGACGACAGACAGTCTTGCTGCATTTGCATTCTTGTCAGGCACCATGGCTGGTCCTGGTAATGATGCAAAGCTCTCACAGGATCAAGCGACAGACGGTGTTACCGAACCTAAACACAACATACCCGGTCTCTGTTACGCACCCGAGGGAGCATACCAAGCAAAGGACTTACACGCACTCCAATTAGGATTGGCACGGCACTGGCACCAGTCACTGCCTAAGTGCTAGAGGGAGCGCAACTGGCCAAGCAAGGTATTTAATCCGTGTCGCGCCTCCCATGTCATCAACAACAAAAGCGGCCTATTGGCCTGACGGCATTTCAACAAGATGATTTAGCTCAGTTGTTCGATCACCTCACGGGTTCGATCCCCACTGTTGGAACCAGTTCTGAAGGCCTCATGCGGGAGATGTTTACACTCGCAGTGGCACAGTAAAGCTCTCCAACAGATCGAGGCTTTTTCTCAGTTTGTTTTAGAATTGACCTTTCATTTTGGAGAATTTGAACGCATTCTTGGTACTCTGTCCCTGTCACTTTTGAGCAATGGTGCGCGGTGCTCGTAACGAGAAACGATGTTGTGTCACTGAGAACAGGGATTTCCAACGTTGCAGCTTCCTCCAGAATATCACCACGAGCAATCTACTGTTAATATTCGGAGCGTTCTTCTTCTCGATGCATGGATATATCAGCAATCTCAGTACGTCAAACCCTGAAAATCTTCCCACGGAGATGAAATGTTCGAATGCGATTCGAATGGGGAGAGACCGTTGGGGAAGAAGATGGGTGGGAGGTTCGACAGATGAGAGCAGGCCAAAATCGCCGAGGAAGAGCGTAAAAGGGCTGAAGGGGAAGAGCGCAAGGTGGAGGCACAGCGGTGGAAATCGATGAACGATGCTATGGACGACGTCCAAGAGGAGATCGGAGTGGAGGATACCACGGCCGCTATGGGCGGTTTCGCCATCAGCCAGCAACTACCGTGGCAGGGAAACCTCGCGGATATGACCAAGGAATGAGGAGATTCATGCCACGCGATGATTTACGCATAAGGCTCGAGAATGATCCTTCGATAGGTCGTCAGATTCCTACCATCGTCCAGCGACAAGATGATATGCTGGGTCTGCGATACGAACCTCAGTAACGAATGCACAACACTGATATGAGAAACAATACTCACCGCGTTCACAAATTTAGTCTCATTAACATTATAAGCAACCGGCTTAACCTCCACCAACCCACCTGTAGAATCCAGCGCCGTGATATTGAACCGTTCGCTGACAGCAGTAATTGGACCTTCACCGTATCGCTGCGTCGCCTCCCTGTAATGCCACCACTCAAAGTTAAGCCCATCATCTTCAGGATCCCAGCTGTACCGAGCATCCAGAACGATCGGCTCAGGGAACTTCCAAGGCACATGGATGAAGTCAGGCCTGCACGTATCGTTTACAATCGCCACAGGCGCATGGTTCGCGGCGGTGAAATCGCTGCTGAGAGTCCAGTGCTTACGAGCAGCAAAATCCCATTGGTGAGCGTGGCGCCAGCGCCAGATCGTGGCGAAGTTGCTCACGTAGAGGTGTCCGCTTCGGCCCAGGACTACGTCGTCGGCGTCAGCGTACGCGTTCGATGGCATGCGGGAGTTGTCGTGCGGGAGGTAGCGGCCGCCCCAGCTGACCCATTCGATGTGCCCGGGGTCCTGGAGGCCGTTTTTGATCAGTGGGAAGAACGATGGCGTGTCTCCTTCCATGATGAAAGTGAAGTTGGGGTAGTGTGCTCCCAGAGGTCCGACGCGGATGTGTGTCTTGAGCCAGTCGTTCGTATCGAGAGACGTGTCTGGCCCGCCTTGGTCGAAGTGTCGGAACTCCTCGCCCGAGATGCCGTTCCAGGCGGCTTGCAGGCACTCGTTGAAGCCGGTTAGAGAGACGATGTACATGAGTTTGGGATAGTGAAGGCGGATCCATGGGCCGGCGTTGTCCTGATCGGAGATGGAGTAGACATGGACCTTGTTGACGAAGTCGTCGACCCTGGTTTTGTTTCTGGTTTGACTGACGCTTTGCAATGCCTCGACCAGCATATTCGCACCGCCCCACATGGTAACCCAGAGGGGGTCGCTCGGCGAGCCGGCATCAATTGCATCGATCAAAGCAGTGGCTGCATCACTCAAGGGCAGACCGAGCGCAGCAAGTCCGTACACAACATGGCCTTCATACACCTTGTCAAGAAGACTCTGTTCCGAAGGAGGTTCAGCGCCAGCGGGTACATGTGCGTTGAGATTCTCCGTGACATTCCCATAAGCATTCATAACCTCAATGACAGTAGCAACATCCAGCGAATCGTTCTTCCGCGTCGACGTGATCAAGCTGAAACCCTGAATATCGATCTCGTTGGCGTAGGTCAGGAAGCGGACAAGGCTTCATTTGATCATCGGGCTCGTTGCTGATGTCGCTGAAGACGAAAACGCGGTGCTTGTGCTCGTATCGTGCCGCGGCGCATTGTTTGTCCGGATATGTTGTAGCATTGTGCAAAGGCTGTAGAGCAGAGACAGCGCCAGCGATCGCGGCGAGGGCAAGGATGCCGAAGAAGCGGGTCGTGGTGAGATGATGCTGTGGAGCTGCGAGATGGTGTTAGGACAAGGCTGCTGGGCAGCATGTATACTCTTGTACTACGCGCAAGGCCGCTCCGTAGGCCGCAGAGGCCGTCATTGCGGTCCATGGTCATTTACATAAAATCCGCTGGCCCCGCCGACGATCTCTACGTAGTTCGCTACATAGAAGGCCGAGGCAACTGCCGTGCAAGGTCAACAAGTATACGAGTCGAGTAGTCCGAACTTGCTATGGAGACATCTCTAGGGCATGAATTGAAGTGGACCCAGGGAACCCCAAAGGTTGGAGAACTTTGCTGGGCCAGCATGTCAGCCAAGGAAGCATAAGATATTTATTCGGAGGTCCGCCGAAGACCACGGAACCCATGCCGCGTATTCTCCGAGAGCGGTTGAAGGGATTCGTAGTCCAGCAGAAATTGGAATGGTGCTTGACTAAATGTGGTTTCTCAAACTTGGGGGATGGCATTTCTGACCAGTAGTACTAAACAACTGCACAGAGTTCCATCAAACAAGTCGAAGAGAGGCGATGAATGCAAAAAGTCATTAGCAGAGAATATGTAATATTTAGGGGTATCATATAAGACTTCGTCCACTCCATCTACTTTCACTCCTTCAAACCTCGCTGATCCGCACGCTTTTCCTCGTAGCCCTCCTAGGCTTACTAGCATCAGTTGCGCTCTCATCGTTTGCCCCATCTGTAGTAGCGCCAGGCTGGGTAGACGCTTCAGGCTTTGGGGTTCCAGCAGTGCTTTTCTCGTCCGCCTTTTTCTCTGGTCCGCTAGGTAAAGCGCCCTTTGCCAAACTAGAGCGCTTTCCTGTAGCTGCAGTCTTCGCCTTCGAGCTCTTCTTCTCCTCCGGTGCGGGCGTGCCGGTCTTGCTCGTCGCCTCCGACTCCACGGCCAAAGTAGAACTCTTGATCGGTAAGCGCAGGGGCAGGAAAGACTCCGGGGCGCGCGTGCAGCGCTGCATGGTCTTCTTCATCTCTTCGCGTACTTCGTCTGCAGGCTTGACCCACTTGGAAACGTCTTTCAGCAGAGGCTCGCGGCCGTAAGCGACTTCTACCATCATTGTGACAGGCTGCCAGTACTCTGTGTCTGGATCCAGCTGTAGACCTGTGGGATCTGCTGCTTCACTGCCCTTGCGAGTGACGATGAAGGATGCAAGCACATGCTGAGCAGACAGAGGCTCGAGGATGCTGTACTGGGGAAAGAGGAAACGATCTTCTGTTGCTCCGGCTAGCGTGAATGCGAATACGACCTCACTGGGAGGCGGCGGTGGCGGCGGGACGTATTGTTGTACCGGCGGAGGTGGCAATGGCTGTTGTTGCCACACGGGATTTTGTACTGGCTGCGGTACGGCTTGTGCCAACGCTGGCTGTGAAGTGGCACTACTGTGAACGGGCGTTGCGCTCTGCTTCGCTACGCGCTTCTCTTCCTCTGCAGCCTCCTTCAACTTCTGTGCCTGGATGACCGCGCCCAATTCATCGATGTGCTTTTGGAATACTTTGAGCTGCTCTTGCGTCGCTTTCCCTGTAGCCACCTCCTTCATGAGCGCTTTCAGCTCGGGATCCGAGGATGCACGCGTAGCTAGCATGCTGATGACAGGGTCTGGAGATGCCTTTTTATCCTGAGGAGCCGGTGTCGCGGGTTGCGGCGTGGCTTGCGGCGCGTTTGGCTGCCGACTCTGCAAAGGTGCGAGAGGTTGAGGCTGTCCAGATGGTGGTAATGGTCGGTTTTGATAGTATTGGGTCTGTTGCTGCGGTCTGTACGGCGCCGGCTGCACTTGCGACTTTGGCGGCGGAGGCGGTCGCGGCTTGGCCACAACCCAGAGATTCACCTCAAAGATATGCGGTTCGATGCGTAGTCGACACCTGCCCTTATCCTTCATACTCTTGAGAACGAGATCCGGTCCTTTCTGTCTACCCTCTGGCTTCTTCCAGAAGCGCTGGAAGATACCCTCGCGTGTCCAGGCATGCTGAGATCGCTCTAGTGATGCAGCAAGTACTGCGCTCGAGGCCAAAGATTGATATTCCGAGTCCGGTAGGCCGGCGGGCTGTGATTTGTCTAGCAGTACTGGAAGTGGCGCAGATGCTGAGATTTTGGATGGAAGGCCAGATGGCTTTGCTTGTTGAACAGAAGGCGAATCGCGTCCCGTTGGCGTGGCTTCTTTGGTGGATGGTTGCGATAGCTTCTGCTTTTTGGGCGCTGGAGTCGCCTTGGATGGACGGCCAGGCCCACGCTTTTCACCGGCAGTCGATTCTACCATTTTCGCATTGATATCATTAATTCATTGGCCCCATGTCGTTCACGTGTAGGAGAGGGTGTCGCGAAGTGAGATGTGAGATGTCGCATGCGTGTAGGTCAGTTGAAAGTGCAGAGACATGTGATAGACTGGGCAAGGGCAAGGGCAAGCAACTTGCGGAGCTTGTCTGTGCACTCCCGCTTCCATCGTGGTCGTGCTATACCATCCGCATTGCAGAGACATCCCACCCTGCAGCGTCGTCAGGCCCATACGAATCAACTCCTATATAGTCGACCCACACGTTTCCTGGATACTCGACATCAAAATATCGCCGCCATGCTTGCCACACCCGCCGCCCGCGCGGTCCTCCGCACCTTCGCAGCGCCCTCACTCAGGACCCGCGCATCCTTCCCAACATTCGCACGATCATGCTCTTCTCTCACATGCGGCTCGCAAACCCAATCTCTCACATCGGCCTTCCAAAAGCTTAGTGTGCAGCCCGCCAGCCCTTTCACGAAGCTAGTGAGCACACAGCAGATCCGCGGAATGAAAGTGCGCAGCTCGGTCAAGAAACTGTGTGATGGCTGCAAGAGCGTGAGGAGAAAGGGTGGTAAATACGTGTACATTATTTGCTCGAAGAACCCCAAGCACAAGCAGAGGTATGTGGTGAAGTTTGACGTTTTCCGATTGCGGGCATGCGACTGACATAATATTTGTGGTACAGGCAAGGATAGAGCGCACCAATTGTGTAGGGAGAAATGTTTTTCAAGGAACAGGCAGCATCAGCTCAGGCGTTAAGGGAGGATCATGGGAACATATATGAGCAAGGCTATATGCCTTGACTGTACGATAGCGAAGCCAGGCATTTTCAAGCATTGAGGACTTCGAGACTCGATTGGAAGTGCACAGGCTGCAACTTTGTATCACTGTACAAATAAGTCAACTCTTGCAAGCATGTCACGCCCATTTGGACTCAATATATCCTGGGTGATTTGATACTCGAGGCTCCGTTCGTGAAGTGCATATCCATGAACGGCTGGTGGCCTCTACGAAGCGCTTGTCGTGGAACGCTCTTTTTCTTTTTTTCTTTTTGCATGCTGACATTTCCACGAACTATGCGCTCTTGAAGTAATGCATAGAGCACGAAGCATCTCAGATGCACTCTCCCGATTCGTCATTGTAGTACGAATGGTCTTTTGACCAGGTAATAGGGTACAGTGACTGATCCCATTTTAGTTTTGATAGTAGCGAAAATCACACGACACGTGACAGCACATTTTCAAACCAGAGACACTCACTATGACATGTAAAATAAACCTCATTAAGCATTCATCACATGTGTGAATCTTTTGATTGTGAGAGCAAGTTCAAGCACAAATTGTTGCTGGCGAGCCAATCAGCGTTGCAGCCTGCAATCGTCCCTGGCGATCTAGCCTCGCAAAGGACCGCAGCGACTTCCAGATCAATTTCACTCTGGCAGCCACCACCAGCATCATCATCATCATCATCATCATCACCTTTCACTCCACTGCTACCCACTCGCACCACCCATCTCCGCAACCCACGTTTCAGATAATCGCTACACGCGCCGTCTGAACTACTCTTCCTATACTCTCAATAACATCCCAACACCACCCACCTACCCCGTCGCAAATCGCAAGCATGGCTGAAGTCGCCTCTAAGCCCACTGAGCCTGTGCCGCTCGACACCATCCCCATCTCTCCCGAGGGCGGCGAGAAGGAGGAGGCCACCACCAATGGCTCCAACGGCAAGGTCGTCACCGTCTTCGACGACCCAAACAACTTCACCGTCAAGCACGCTCTCCAAAACACCTGGACCCTCTGGTTCACCAAGCCGCCGAGCGGCAAGCAGGACTGGAACGAGCTCTTGAAGGAGGTCATCAGCTTCGACAGCGTCGAGGAGTTCTGGGGAATCTACGTATGTTCCGTCACTTCCATGCTGCCAACATGTCGCGCTCTACTGACCGCTCTTTCTTCAGAACAACATCACCTCTGCCTCCGAGCTCGCGCAGAAGTCTGACTACCACCTCTTCAAGCGCGGCGTCCGCCCCGAGTGGGAGGACCCCCAGAACAAGCACGGTGGCCGTTGGTCCTACACCTTCAAGAACAGCAAGGCCAACGACGAGACCTGGCTCAACATCATGCTCGCCGCCATCGGTGAGACTCTCGAGGACGAGCAGGACAACGAGGTCATGGGTGTGGTCGTCAACATCCGTAAGGCCTTCTGGCGTGTCGGTCTCTGGACCCGCACTGCTGGCCAACAGCCCAAGGGCAAGGCCGCCGTCGAGGGCGCTGACCCCCAGGAGGGCAAGAAGAGGCTGGAGCAGATCGGCAAGAGGTTCAAGGAGGTCCTCGCTCTTCCTGGCACCGAGCAGGTCGAGTTCTCTGGTCACCAGGACTCTGCCCACTCCGGCTCCAGCAGAGCCAAGGCCAAGTTCGTGGTCTAAGCGGCTTGATTTTGCTTCTTTGAACGGAGATGAACAAGGCTTGCTAATAAAGCTGCGAGCATGATTCACTATGATGGCATAATGCATATGGCGACAAAAACGGCGCAAGGCGGGCGGCTTCTTCTTTTGAACGCGAGCCCAGCAACGACGTGGGAGTGAATAAGTGGTCCTCCGGGGGGGATTCAGTCGGCTGGCTCAAGCGATGTATGTTTATAACGATACGGAGAACTTCTGACAGGAATGAGGGCGGAAAATTCGGCTCATGGTATACCCAAGTATGGTGTTTGATCCAAGTTATGTGGGTAGATGTAAAAAGGATGAAAATCAAGCAAAAATATCTACTCAAGTGTGAAGTGGTCTCTGCGCTGCCTGCGCCTCAATGTTTTGATTAATTCAATTTGAAGATGCTGAGAAGAGTTCTGTGCATCTACGACATTGATGTTGTCGCTCTTGTCGCCAAGATATGTTTACAGCAGACGAGTGGAATGATTTCGAAGTGGCTGCAAACCAATCAAAGAACAGTGCTGTATCTTACAAATCAATATCGTTATGTGCTCACAACTATAATCTTTTGCACATCACACCAGCACGTTCTATGATAGATGGGCTTGTCTTGGCCCGCTTTGCACAGGCCGAAACATTGGCAACTGCCGTGCTTGGTACTAATAAAGCTGTCGGCCCTTCAAGCGCATATATTCACGCTTCCACGGCATATTGTTTCATGATGCAATCATTTTACGAGCCCACGGGTCGCCAAACCTCTTCTCGAAGAAAGCGGTCGTGTTACGAAGGCAGCACTAAGGTGATGGAGCATGCTTGTTCGGCGGGCCATGGTGGCCTAACCTCGCCACCACAAGCTCTCCATTTGGACAAACACGACTGGCGAAGAAGCATCTGCCATCAACAGAACGTCAACACAAGCAAACGCCTCGTCAAGCCCACTCAGCCACAAGGAATATACTGTCGACAGTTGCCATCTGAATCAAGGTAGCCCTAAGAATAAGCTTCGGTAGGGCGTGGAAGCCGTATCCGAAACCGTGATCGCGCTTTTGATTGGCAGATACTCCGTCACCCACTTAGGTAGCAGGACAGTGGGTCGATAGCGTGACGGTCAGACCAGGTTACCAGGAGATACTGTGCTAGCCTCGATACGAAGCAAGACAGGAGGTGCTGCTGTTCTGAGCTCCAGAGCAAGAAGAGAGGCAGCGGCTCTGCTGACTGTAAGCACGCTGAAGAAAAAAAAAAAAAATAGATCGACGTCGTCAGAATATACAAGGCTGATCATTTGTTTGAGTGTAACCTTGTGCCTGGGTGGCGTTGCTTGGTGCTTTTGTTCCCTGCACCCAGCACTCTTGGTCGGGCGCCCTGCTCCCGAAGCTTGCCTGCCAAGCGAGGGCCCGTACGGCCAAAGTGAAGATTTTGCGTCGAACCTCCGACCTTCATCCTTCTCAGGGTGATATTGCCGAGGGCCCTCATACCTCGTCCAAGAGCAACAACGAGGTGCAGTCTTGCCCTCGGTGTCGCTGTATCTTCCCCCGGACCGTCAGAATAAGGTTATATCACTTTCGTGGAGTCCATGTGGCCATCGCAGGGCCGATCTCGTCAAGTGACGACGCCAAAGACACGGCTGTCGAGAACGGCATTGCAATCCCCATCTTCTGCGACTGCATCCGAGCGGAGCCGCTGGGAAGCAATCGCGGGGCGTACGCGAGATTGTGTGGACCCGTTGCGGAGCGGTTGAGCGACTTGAGCCTGATGCAGGCTCGAGTGGATGGTGCGCTCGTTCTATCCTGGGAGCGAGGCAAGTCTGTGTAGCGCCAACTTAACGGCTATCTGCCAGACGGTGCTAGGAGGAAGGAAGCACATTGCTGCGAGCCGATGGTAGGTCGTGTTTCTTGTTAAGAAGCTTTGCCCTGGCCGTTTCGTTGCCTTTCCTCCCTTCCTTGCTTCTATATCGCCCTTGTGCTTTGTTGATCTTTTTCTTCTTTGCATCTTCGCCGTTTGCTTTTGTCTCAGAAAAGTACCTGAACGACAAAGAGTCCACGCAAATCATCCCACACGCACACGCCGTGCACATCAAATGTCAGACTCGAAGGCTATGAACTACGAAGTCGCATCACAGAACTCCTCGAATGGGGAGAAGAAACACAACGATGTCGAAAACGCATCTCTGCCTCCTGCATCTATCGAACACAACGACGGATTGCCTGTCCTTACCGAAGAACACCGTGACTACTTGATCAAAAGGCATGGCACTGTCGACCTTGACCCTCTTCCGTCTGCGGATCCGGCAGATCCCTATAACTGGCCACAATGGAAAAAGGTCGTCAACTTGTCTTGTGTCGCTTTCCATGTGAGTATTTTTGTTTTATGCACACCACCCTATCGATATCCTGCTGACACTCATATAGGCCATGATGACCACATTCACCGCCTCCGCCATCATTCCTGCTTTCGAGGGCATTGCCGAAGAGTTCGGCGAATCCCTTCATAGGGTCGCCTACCTTACCTCACTTCAGATCGCCATCCTTGGCTGGGCACCCTTATTCTGGAAGCCAATCGCCAACCGCTACGGTCGCCGTCCCGTATGGCTCATCAGCACTCTTGGATCCCTTGTGTTCAACATCGCTTGCGCAAAAAGCAACTCGTACGCTACTATGGCTATCTGCAGAGCATTCACTGCTTTCTTCATCAGTCCTCCTGGTGGCACTGGCTCGGGTGTTGTTACTGAGACTTTCTTCAAGAAGGAGCGTGCTACCTACGTTGGCATGTGGACTCTGCTTGTCACTCTTGGTCCGCCTAGTGGTCCTTTCTTCATGGGTTTCGTCATTTACCACACTGGTAGCTTCCGTTGGGTCTACTGGATTCTTGCAATCGTGAGTTCTTCTATGCACAGGTCTAGCAACCAAATAAAACTAACAATTTTCCAGACAAACGGTGTGCAATTCATCACCTACCTCTTCCTTGGCCCGGAGACTCTATACATGCGTAACGTCGTTCGCCA
The DNA here is from genome assembly GCA_023634325.1 of Cladosporium cucumerinum. NCBI lineage: Eukaryota > Fungi > Ascomycota > Dothideomycetes > Cladosporiales > Cladosporiaceae > Cladosporium > Cladosporium cucumerinum. The sequence goes on from JALDQA010000002.1 coordinate 1,893,817, forward strand.
CAATGTTTCCGCTTTCAAGCAGGAGTACCTCACCTTCAAGCGTATCGACCCCACGCCGTTCAGTCTCGTCGAGTTCATCCAGCCTTTGTCTCTCTTCCGCTACACATCCATCTGGGTTCCCACAGTCGCTTACTCCATCGTCTTCGGCTTCTGCAGTGTTCTCCTCACCGTAGAGATCCCTCAGCTGTTCCTTCCTAAGTTCGGTCTCAACCCTCAGGAACTCGGCCTTCAGTTCCTTGGTATCATGATCGGTCTTGTCATTGGCGAGCAGTTCGGTGGCAGGATCAGCGATCTCTGGATGAACAAGCGCACCCAGAAGCTTGGACGCCGTCCTGAGCCTGAGTACAGACTTTGGCTCAGCTACATGGGTTTCGTCTTTGCCATGGTTGGTCTGATCGTCTTCAGCGTTCGCCTTCAGCAGGCTCCTCAGGGTGAATGGAACATCACACCAATCGTAAGTCACTCCGATCGGATCTTCCATTGAACTCTCCACTAACCCCTAACCCCAGATCGGTATCGCCATCTCCGCCGTCGGCAACCAAATCGTCACCACCGTCCTCGTCACCTACGCCATCGACAGCATGGTCGAGCACAGCTCCAGCATCGGCGTCTTCGTCAATGTCGTCCGTTCCACGTGGGGCTTCATCGGTCCCTTCTGGTTCCCCGACATGGAAGAGACTCTCGGCAGCTCCGCAAGTGGTGGCCTGATGGCTGGCATGATCTTCCTCGTCAGCATTGTACCAATTGCTCTACTGCAGTGGCGCAAGAGCGGCAAGTCCTCTGGAGTCCCTGCCGCTATAGGCCAGGGCGGCGTTCCTACTAGACAGTAATACACAGTCGACGAAGTTCATGTCCACGTACGCATTATAGACTTGCATTGTAATCATAATATACATCTACACCCACGAAACGGTACCAGTGCAGTGTCTTCATAAAAAATAAATCCCCTTCGTGAAGTCAACGATCAGATCCCACCTCTCATCTCAACTCACCGCAGCACTCCCAATCATCGACCCAGCAGCGCCAAAAACAGCCGCCCTGCTCTCTGTACCTTTCGTCATCTGCATCGTCGGCTTACCCAAACCCTCCCGTTCCTGCCTTTCCAACGCATTAGCAAGCCACTCCGCCCTCCCCTCCGGCGGCTCCACAACGCCCTCCTTAAACCCTCCATCCTCGCCCTTTGCCCAATACTTCAGGTAATCACCGCGGCTCATAGCCACGATCTTCATGTCGTCAGCATCGTTGGTTTTGGTCGCGATGCCGCTGTGGAGCTTGCTCGACAGGCGAGATAGAACGCTTCCTTTGCGAGGAGGCGAGCGCTTGACGTCGTTTTGTACGTCCTGTGATTGTGTTGTTGGGGCGAGGTATGCGGCTGTCTTGATGGGGATGTGTACCAGGGAGCTGTCAGTGTAGCCTGGCGGGAGGGTGTTGGCGCCGACTAGCATGCTCTCGGAAGTGTTGGAGAGGGAGTCATGCTTGTATTGGAGGGGGCGGCCGGTGAGACTTGTGCGGGTCTCTTGTCCTGGAGATGAAGTTGAGGGGACGAGGGTTGAGGCTATGGACATTTTGTCGTCCTCTTGGGAATGAGGAGGCATTGTGATTGTTGTAGCCGAGTTGTATGGATCGTGATATTGGGCGTGTGTAGTTGCACGGTTTCCTCACTTGCCATTGACGACCGTATAGGCGAGTATACATATACCACATTGGAATGTGATCAAATGACCCGGGCGCAGTAAACTATCGCGCCGGTGCCGGTGGCAGTGCGAAACTTGAGCTTGATTGGGTTGGTTCGCCTTTAAAGTGCACGCTTGACGAAGGCGGCGGCTGAGCAGAAAGCTTGCCTCGGTTTGGCACTTCTGTGTACAACAAGGCTGAGTACGATTATCCCGCGTACGCCAAAGCAGTCAAAGGTTCTTTGGCGTAGCATTGCACGATCATTTGGTGTCAAGTGGTTTGTCGAATGTAAAGACTCAGCACCATGGACACAAAATGGGGCTCTAAGTCTGCAGATTGGCACTTGCATTCCAACCTCAATCCACGTCAAGGTCCAACACAAGGCTGAAAACTGGACATAAAAGATGTACCATCATCTCGAAGGTAGTTTTCGAATAAGTGTGAGCATTCGATCCATATGATACATGTATCGACACGGGCGTTCACTGTTTGATTCAAGTTGTTCGAGCGCATCCAAACGTCTAGGGTTCGGGTTGGGTTGAGCGAGCTCTTGATACCTTATCTAAGCATCGTCACCGGAAAGATGAGTACATTGCGATATGGTGGACTACTTGATGACGACAAACCGCATTGCATATCCGCCAAGCGAGGTTGAGTGGTTGATTGAGTGTACGAAGGATCGTCCCGGACTTAATCGCTTGAGTTGTCGCCGATGGGCGCTCGTTGGTTTGACCGGATGCGGCTTAGTGCGATCAACATATGTAGGTAAATGATTGGAGGAGATACATAACCACTGCAGCAAAGTCGATTGACGATGTATAAGAGACAGCTTCTTCGCTCAACCAGATCTTTCTTTGTTCATCGAGACATTCATCAAACAACCGCCTTCACAGGACTCGTCCCAAAACAGTTCCTCATTAAGCCATCTCAAAAGTCGATCACCATGCAGTCGACATCCCCTCCTCTGGCCGAACACGCCCTTATTGACCAAGCCAGCAAGATCTCAGTCAATGCTGCGACTCCCACCATCTCTATCACGCCTATCACACTTCCTTCGCCATCTCGCGCAGTGCCGTTGCAAGTTCGATTGACCGTGCCAACGACCGGATCATCTCTTCCGATTGTTCTACTCTCCCATGGCCATGGAGTTTCGTTCAATCTGTCTTCTCTGAATGGCTATGGACCCTTGGCACACTTCTGGGCTGCTCACGGCTTCGCGGTTATCCAACCAACACATCTCAGCTCTAAGTTATTGAGCTTGCCAAGAGAAACACCTGGCGCACCATTGTTCTGGCGTGAGCGGGTCAACGATATGAAGACTATCCTGGATCATTTGGACGACATTGAGAAAGCCGCGCCATTCGTGGAAGGCAGGTTGGACCGTGAACGCATCGCTGTAGCTGGCCACTCCCTGGGAGGAAACACCGCTAGTCTTCTTCTTGGTATGCGAGCAATCGATCCAGAAAGCGGCGAGCACGTCGATTTCACGGAGCCAAGGATCAAGGCCGGTATTCTGATCGCAGTACCTGGTGACGGTGGCGACTCCCTCAGCGAGAACGGAAAGAAACTCCTCAATTTCGCAAGCCAGGTCAGCTTCAAGGAGATGACCAAGCCCGCTCTTGTGGTCGTCGGCGATGATGACGATAGCGCACACCTCACAGTCAAGGGCTGGAAGTGGCACACCGATCCCTATTATCTTAGTGAAGGTCCGAAGAGCCTGCTCACTCTTTTCGGCGGAGACCACTGTCTTGGAATCTCGGGATACGACACCAACGAGACGAAGAATGAAAGTCCCGAGAGAGTGGCTGCTATTCAAAGGCTCACGGTTGCGTACCTCGGGGATGTGTTGTATGATGGAGACTCCGTGTGGAAGTCCGCAACTGATGAACTGCACGCCATTGGATCGATTGGGCAGATTAATAGCAAGTGATGGAGGTGTGATTGCTGTGCGAAGTCGAAGTTATTTGCGGATGGTGATTTCTCTGTTTGGTCTGCTGCGATTGGTCAACGATCTCGTGGGGCGTACTGTACAGCAAGTCGATACTAATAATAATACATGATGATTAACATCCTTCATTGCCAATTCTTGCTCCCATCAACCATCTGTGAAACAAAGGGCAGTATGAATCTGAGGAGTCATGCTCTTATGTCGCAGGTCAACCAGAACAAGATACGCATCGCCTCAAGATAGTGCTAGAGGCAAAAGAAGATAGATATCTGGCAAAAATGCATCGGCCGGGAATCGAACCCGGGGCTGGCCGAATCATCTGAGATGGTATATCTCGAATGGCAACGGCCAATTTTACCACTAAACCACCAATGCTTGATGATATTGACATGCTAAATGTAATTATAGAACAATCCTCAGCTTTGGCTGATCCTGGATGGCAAGAACAACCACTACTTGCGAACCTGTCATACACCAATCAATATGATAGATCTCGGTCTATACGGTGGATAATGTGATGTTTAGTCCACCCTTGCAATTGACTTCCACTCATTGGGCTTGCATATCAAAAAGTTCCTCGCCTTTGTGAGAACATGCAGCATACTCAACAGAGGCACTTCAACTTTCTTCAACTTTGCCATCCTCACTACATTGCCGAGAATAGCCTCGACTTCAACTGGCCGTTCATGTCATACATCCACGAACATGCTGGGTTCTATGCCGCCAGTGATAAGTCGTTCTTCGTGACGCACCATTTGCTCAGCAATACTGGTCTCATCGATGTTCTCGTACCCGTACGCTTTCGCAGTCGCGCCAACTCCCCGTATGATCACTTTCAAAATGAGTATCATGGTCATAATCCAGCTGTCGTCATCATGCAGGCCCACTCCCGGACAACACCATTAAAGCATTGATAGCAGCCATTAATTGTCAACAACCACACCCTTGCGACGTCACTACCGATCTCTGGTATCACAATGTGCTGAGATATCGGCTGCCTGGTGAGACTTGCCATTTGGACACCTGACAAATGAGAAGTGTACCATCGGGAAATCGCAGTCACTTAAGACCGAAACACGGACTTATCGGCGGACTTGCATGAAGTGACTCGGATCGAGAGTTTACTAAGGTGTCTATTCAGCCCAGTAAGCAGGTAGGCATCATTAGAACCCCTCACGAGTCCGTACAGCTTGCCCCGAAAACACCACTTTCACCAACATGGCCGACAAACACATCATTCTGATCACAGGCGCCAACACTGGTCTCGGTCTCGAGGTCGTAAAGGCCCTGTGGAAAACAGAGATACCATATGAGATCATCCTGGGTAGCCGGTCCATCGAGAAAGCCAACGAGGCGATCACCACTGTCAAGCAGGAATCTCCGACCAGCAAGAGTCATCTCAGCTCAGTCCAAGTCGACCTTTCCTCCGACGATTCCATCCGCAAGGCGTTCGAGCATGTCAAGTCGCAATACGACAGAGTGGACACGCTCGTCAATAATGCAGGTGCCAGCTTCGACTATGCCGCAGCTCAAGGCGAGATGACCCTTCGTGAGGCCTTCAACGCTACATGGGATGTCAACGTCAGCGGCACCCATGTCATGACGCATGAGTTCACTCCTCTTCTCCTCAAATCATCCAACCCTCGTCTCATGTTCGTCACAAGCGGCACTTCTGGTCTTACCGAAACTGAGAAATTCGACTACCCCCCTCTTGCTCGCCTCAATGCTTCCCCCGAAGCCGGTTGGCCGAAACCAGCATCCATGAATCCCGTGACAAGTTATCGAAGCTCGAAGACCGGCCTCAACATGCTGATGCGAGAGTGGGCCAAGAATTTGAAGAACGATGGAGTGAAGGTGTTCGCGATTTCACCTGGATTTTTGGCGACTGGACTTGCTGGTATTGGCGCGGAGCAGCTGAAGAAGGTGAGTGATCTGCCTGACAGACGGGGAAAACCAAGTGCTAATATTCGTAGATGGGAGCTCTGGATCCATCCGAGGGCGGAAAGTTCATTCGCGATGTCGTGGAAGGGAAAAGGGATCATGATCAAGGCAAGGTGATTCGCGCAACCATGGTTCAGCCTTGGTGAGATGTGCGGTCCAACCGTAAAATCGTGGATCTCAATGGCCATCACGATGCTCTATCAATAGTGGTTTATCCGAGAGTTCGTTCCAATGTTCCCTTCATTGAGACGTTCTGAGTTGAAACAACGAGCGTGTTGATGAGACCAATCCAGCCCTGTCATCAACCACATGTGACTGCTTATGTACGGCTTGATCGATGAACCCCCGATCACATGTTTCCGTCCTAACCACAACTTGCAGATACTCGTATTTTCATCTATCCTGTACCCTTCCACTCTCTACATCTTCCTCACCACCAATCCATCCACAACCCAGCAATCATGGCATCATATCCTAATCCCACTCTGCCTTCGAGCAGCCAAATTCCCACAGCAGCCACTCCAGTTGGCGTCAAATGCGAGCGCGAGAATGGCAACGATGACGAAGAACAAGGGCCTCCACCTCGCAAGAGAGTCACGATCTCTCGTAAAACATGCATTGTATGTACCGAGGAGGTTCCCAAGAATCGGTTTCCCAAGCTTCCACGCATTCAAGATGAGAAAAACAAACACAGTTCCGACGTTTGCTTCAAGTGCTTCGGCGAGAATCTTTGTGTCGAGGTTGAGACCAAAGATCACGAGAAAGTAGGCTGTCCGCAGTGCTCAAAGCCGCTCGAAGAGCCCGACATCCGAAAACTTGCGTCCAATCTGACTTATGAGGAGTATGTTAGACCTGATTTCTCTCAACGCTACCCGGAAGGTTTCTGGAACCACATGAACCTACTCGATGCAGTACAAACCCCTCGCGACAACGAGAATCCACCGGAAATCCAGATAGAGTCGCAGAGCACCACTCGAACTGATAGTCCAGAGGCCGCCACGGCATTAAGTGAAGATGGCGAAGGAGATGATGCTACCGAACGCAAAGAAGAGGCCACGAAGAAAAAAAAGCAGACGAACAGAAAGATGCCAAAACGGATAAATAAAGAGGGGAAGGGGAAGAAGAGGAGGGAGAAGAAAGTTCCCGCTGAAAGTCTGAAGGAATGCACAATCTGCCTGGAAATTATGGCCACGGATCGATACCCGGACCTACCTCATGCAGACGAGAGCGAGCACAGCTCTGATGTTTGTCATGTTTGCTGGGAATAACACCTGGATTCCGAAGTCGATTCGAAAGTGTGTGAAGGCATGAGCTGCCCGCAGTACTCACAGAGACTCATCGAAATTGATGTGCGCAAGCTAGCGACGAACAGCACTTATCATCAGTGAGTGCCCAAGCCTTGTGAGATTATTGATCGGCGCTGACACTGTGAAGGTACCTCAATGTAGGCGCCAAAAAACTGCATGCAGCGGGACGAAGAGTTCCAGTCTTGTCCAAACGCAGAATGCCATTGGGGTTTGTGAACCGCTCGTAAACTCGAATTATAGCTTTGGGTATGCTAACAAGAGCGTATGAGCCTTCTCCGCGAAAGGTGACGGCAATATCTTTAGTTGCCAGTTGCGTAGTACTCGCTGGTGCCTAGTTTGCGATGTCCCTTTTCATGAGGTCCAGACTTGTGAAGGCTATCACACTGTGGAGCAACGTAAGGCCGAAGAATGCAAGAAGAAATCGGAAGATGCGCTCGAACGCTAGAAGGCTGAAGAACAGGAGAGGCAGCTCATTGTGGAACGCCAGGGCGAAGAAGAGAAGGCTTCGGAGCAAGTCTCACGAACTCGCCCATCCTGCAAAGCCAGGATTCTCAAGCACGGCGGCTGTGATCATATGACCTGTACGTCTCCTTTGTCCGCGGTCTTGGCACACCACCTTTTGCTAACCCAGAGTATAGGTCGATGCGGCTACGATTTCTGCTGGCAGTGCTTTACCCCTTAAAATGGGCCCGATGGCATTCGGACCGTTGGTAACTCGGTGCATGAGCCTACATGCCTGTACCATACGAATCGTGTACCTCTGATGCGCGAGGTATGATGGTATCAAGGACGTGGAAGTCTCCGTTTAGTTTCAAGGAGTATTACGCCAGCGAAGTAGAACATTTGCAAAGGATTCGGGTTCGAAGTCGTAGGCTGCTCGTAGGTACAAGTCAGTCGCAAGAGATCAACAGAAATGGACGAAAATGTGTAGCGTGATGGTTCATTAGTACCCAGCCCATGGCTTGTATGTATGAAATGGGAACCTTGCGCAAGAAAGTCTTTATTTGCCAAAAAGATTCAATTAACAAATCGCAAAAACTTCCAAAGGGGGTATCTAAACGCCCTTATCTTCATTCCTAGTGTACATCGTGGGGAGAGGCCATGAAAAACATTGTTTCCGTTTTTTCCTTTTTCTCGTTAAAATCCAGCATAGCGAGCGCAAAGTAATTCCCCAAAATGCTTTCGTACCGGAATCCGTCATCTTCGTACATCCCAAGTTAAAAGTCCGTTCCTGTGTGCATTTTCTTGTTTCGTGGGCGATCGTTTTTGCAAGAGCTCAAAGAGCCAGTCCTGTACCGTCTCCAGACCATCTGTAGTGACTCAGCACCTCTCTGCGGCGCATTTGGCTCTCGCCGAAGTCTTCGGGCACTCTGCCGCGGACTTGAGAAAGGGCGGATCGCATGACTTTTCGGAAGTTTCTCTGTGTATATGTTTAGCACAACTTCGACTCAGGGATATGTCGTAATGCGATGGCTTACCTGATACTCCGTGTTGAGTGTGACGACGCACGCCTCGTGAGCACGAACGATCGTCTCGCATGCTTTCACGACGCTGGAACTGGCCTCGCCTTGCAACTTGTCTGCAATGAGCAGAAGCAGGAAACTGCCTTGCAGCAGATAGATGCCGAAGAAGAACGGCATGAAGCTGAGTTCGGGGTCATATTCCAGGATATCGTTGATGGCTTCGGCGGCAGAGACGGCGTGTGAGGTTGCAGAGATGAATCCTTGGGATGAGATCCATAGGTCGTTGTCGTCGAGGAGCGAGATGGGATCCCATTTGCCATTGAGCAGGATGTGTAGTGTGTGCATCAGGTGAGTGCTATATGCGACCACGATCTTAGTCTGAAGCATCATTTCGGTGATGCGTTTAGCGGAGTTATTTGTACCGACGGAGTGTACTGAGGGCGTGTTCGCATCGTGATGGCTGCCGTCTGGGTGTTGCTGGCCATCGCCACCCATTTTTGGCTCTGGAGGTGGCGGCGGGTTCATGAATCGCGCCTCTAACTCTTTCAGACTGCGACCATATGCTTCCAATTGTTGGCTAATCTCAATGGCGTGATCGTCCCAGTCACCAGGATTGCGGAAGCGAAGACCGAATCGAGGGTGATTTCTGGCGTGATTTAGATCAGCAATCTCGCCGAGTATCGTCATCAACGGCAGAAAGTAACCAAAGATGGAGTGTCCAGTGCACTCGAATGTCGGTCCTCTCCGTCGGAAATACGTCGATTCGTGGTGGCCTTCTCCAGGGTAGTATTCACCTGCTTGCCAGACTCCATCGTGCTCGGGTTGCAAAAGTCCGTCGCACTCAACATCCAACAAAAACAGCGGTCGGTTATAGCACAGCGCCAAATGCCTGTCCACAGTGTACAGTAGCCACCAAATTCGGCGACGTTCTTCCCGCTCTTCTTCCGAGTACATGCCCGGCCCGCTGGGCTGACCAGGCATCCTGGGCGCAGCGCCGTTAGGTTGTGGTTGTCCATTCATGTTCATTCCATCGTGTTCTCCGCTTGCGTCTCCTGAACCGTCTCCAAGATCAGCTTGAGGCGCTTCTACATTCCCGGGCAGTTCTCGTCCCAGCTTCAATTCTCTTGCCAGCGTCCACGCTGCGTTCCACCACCTCAAGCTCGCGGCTTTGTATTCGCTTGCAGATACCACTGTAGCCAGGTGAATGTATGTCGCAACATCGTCGAGAGCGCCGGTCGCGCCAGGCGAGCCGCCTTCCATTTCGTGCACTGTGGATGGAAGAGAAACGCCGAATCCGCCAAGCGCAACGCCGTTGATATCCATTGTTGTGGTGTAAGCTGCAGCCGAGTCCGCAGATGTGTGGATCAAGGGTTTGAGAAGTCCCACAGTCAACTCGAGGAGTTTCTGGCAGATCTTGCCGCGTGCGGTGGGAGGCGATGTCAAGAAGGCAGATTCGCTGGTCTGAGCAGCCACCCATAGCATGCTGGCTAGCAATGCTGGGCTACAGATTCGGGGATTGTGAGGTCTCAAGAACGATCGCTTGCGGAAGACGTAGCCAAGGATGTATGGTGATTGAGGCTGCATGAAGGCCGAAGTAGTGCTTGTGAAGTATAACTCGAGAAGATCGCACGCGAGGTTCACGGGGATGATCGCCGCGATGTGTGATAGGATAGGCCGTAGCACAGGGAATCGTAGCATCGGAGTGTGCTGCATGTGAGGGTACAAGGCTGTTGTGGGTGATGGAAGCGACATCCATCCAGGCGAACCAGCGACTGGTGATTGGCCCAGGAAGCCAGCCGACAGAGGCGACTCGCCCATGCGGAAATGTGTTTGTGCCAGGCCGTTCTGACTGTTAGGAGATGGCACGGTGTATTGGCCTTCTGGGGTATAACCCGTCATTGTGCCGCCTTGTATCATCGAGCCAGGAATTGCCGTTGCTCCGCTGTGAAGGATGTTGTGGCCAGTGACTGTCGCGCCTGGATGGATCATGCTGCGATGGTAGTCGTCGATACTACCATATTCGCCCACCAAATTTCGCTCTGGCATGCCCATGCGAGGAAGCTGGGGCGTTGGCAAGGCCATACCAGGTGTCTGTTCCATGGACATTGACATATGCCTGGGCGCTTGATGTTGATCGGCGACTGGGTGGATCGTAACAGAGCCGCCTTGGTCGAGGCTTGGCAGAGAATGCATGGCATCTGTGGTGCCCATGCTTGCAGAGCGCGGTGGTGGTGGCAACTGGGGTGGTGGGAATTGAGCGCTGGACCGACGGCGCTTGACGCCTCGCTGCTTCTCCTTGGGTTCGACGCTCTGTTCGTCGGAGGATTGATCGTTATTTGATCTAGGACTTCCATCTTTGCCATCGGCGGTAGCTTCGCCTTCGTCTGCATTTGTGCCAGCGTTTGCTTGCTGGGCGGCAAGGTCCTTGCGAGAGGCCTTGCCACGCTTCTTGCGCTCGCGCACATACTCGCAGGTCAGTCCGAACTCGACGCAGTGTGCGCAGGGAGTTTTGCCGTCGCACTTGGTTCGTAGTTGGTTACACTGGTCGCACGCGCGGCTGATGCGTCGTCTCACCGGCTGCCCGCTGCTGGCGCTGCGACCAGTCTTCTTTTCACCTTGAAGAGAGCCGTTCATGCTCTCGGCGCCGAAGCTCTGGCGATGTTTCACGGGCGGGCGTTCGCCATTCAGACCGGGCAAGTGTGGCGGTTGCGGTTGCTGCTGCTGTTGGCGATGCATCTGCTGCAGCGCAAACTGCGAGCTCTCGGCGAGGTTGTCCAGTCCGTTGGACATGTGTTGTGAGGACAATTGGGGCTGATGCATCGCCATGTTGGGGCTGCCAAAGCGAGCAGGATGGTGGTTCAGACTGGTGGATAACATTTTTCGGGATGCTGCTGTGCTGCCCTCTGGGTCCTCGGCACACGGACGACTGATGACTAGGGCGAGAACGTGGAGCTTGGAGGCTCGCTTAGACGCCTTACCAACACCACCAGTCGGTGATCATGCTACCTCTGGCTCAGGTGACAGGGTGGAGAGAGTCGCGCAGCGGCAAAGACACTGTGACGATAGCAATGGAGGATAACAGCATACAGGAAGAGGCTCTGGCTGCAGGGGCTGGCTATGGGCAGGAGGAAAAGCGACAGCGACGGCCGGGACTCTAATCTGCGAGGCACAGCACGTCGAGCACGCACACTACTTCACACGGGCAGCAGAGCAAGCAGGTACCTCCCTCTGTCTCCCACACCCCGCCGCCCGTCCGATGCAGAGCCAAAGACCCTCTGCGGGCGGGCGCTCTGCAAGTCTGGGGAAACGGTGGAAAGACAAAGCGACTATACCTTTTAGAGGCGCATTAGTGACGATGCACAGGCCAGACGAGCCAGGATGTGTGAGAAGATGCGTGTCCACGAGGCCTGCGAGCAGCTAGTTGGCGTGCGGTGAACGTGGCCACGGCCTTGCCATTCTCGACCATGGTGGGTGCTCTAGAAGGGTTGGCCGCGTGAACGAACAAATTACGTGCAGGTGGGCAGAGTCCAAAACGCAGGCACGTAGAGGAGATGCGGACCGTCTGGACAAGATTCGTCCACTCTGACAGTACGTAGCTGGCAGGGCGCACGCAGAGGCGTTCGGCCATGTGCTGCGATGCGCAGATCGAAGACGTAAAGAGGCTCAGATGACGCTCTTCAGCCCACGGGTCCCTTCAATTGGTAAACAATAGTGTTGATCCTCTGGCAAGGCGAGATCACCATGAGCCAGCCAAGGCTGATGTTGCCGGAGGACTGCATAATGAACTCCTATGAGATATCACGGCTCGGTAGATTCGTCAGGTAGTAAGTAAAGATGGCGAAAGTGACACGCCACAAGTCAACCCTCTTTGATACACAGTGAGAGCGCGTAGGACGAGCTCTGGCAAAGTTCGGTCGGAAGGCCCTTGGCAGCTCGCTGATCATGTGGTCTGAAGGCCTGAAGCTCGCGCTCCGAGACCACATTTGCTTGGTACATACATTTGTATTTGTACGGAGATGCATGAGCCAGGGTATCAGCCATGCCCACTGCGCATCAGAGGAGCCTCTTTGCCTCGTCGCCTCTTATGTTGGAGGCCAATCAGCTCACCCAGACTGTGAGCTGATGTGTACTGCATCATTTATGATGGTGGCCCAGGCATGCATACTCACCACGCGACCAGAAGGAAATTGGCGGATCTTTCGCTTACAACTTCACGGATTCCTGGCCTTACGTTTGTGGGCCGTCATCGACGTCTGAGGGTGGTGCGTTGCACTCACGGCCGGTTAAATTGGTTGATAGGTCGGGGGTGATCCTCCACTTCGTTCGTCGCAACAAACCGCACGTGATTCGACTAGGTTTGGCGACTACATTAGGATGCGCAAGACGCCACCGCCCGAACCCAAGCAAAAGCCATCACCAGCCGAGAGGCGGAGCCGTACAGTAGTCACCAGACGAGCGATTGCGTTAGTCCTCTCTCCACCCACCCACACACACACACACACACACACCGTGTTGTTAAACTCAAAGTCGGTAGACGATTGAAGTTAGATGCATGTCTGACATGCCGCTACCGCGACCATTGCTTTGTCTGGACCAGTGTGGAGTTCTGTGGAGAGAACAAGGAAATGGAAAGGTCAATCTAGCGCGCTGGTCTGAAGCCGGCACCTGCTCACAGCTCAGAAGCAAAGGCTCGTGCAACGGACCTCGGCCTACGAGAGTTCTTGCCAAAGTGCTTAAGCAATCTCATGCGATATCGCTGACCATGGTCTCATCGACATCGAAGCCGCATGGAGTCGTCCTGGAGTCCTTCATTGTTTCATATATCTTGACGGATCGCCGGTGATGGCGGTTTCCCCAGAGTAAGAGGGCAAGCGCCTTCTGCAAGTCCACGTGGAACAGTGCGGGGTCTGACATACAATAGCTGAGACTTGGTCCATTGGTCGTGGCCGCTCTAATAGTCCGGATACAGCAGGCGTGAGGACGATAATAATAAGAACAGGGATTTTGATGTGGGAATCATCAGGAGTGGCCGAGCCGCATAGACGACACCGCCTTAGCTATCTTGTAGGAAGAAGAACCTTAGAAGGAACTATCCGACAGGTCTGGAGCATGAGTAAACGTCGTTCGCATGCATGCCTAGCAAGCTTGGCATACCAATGCTACTACGGCGACAGGCACGGCACAACTTGTGTTCCCCAAAGTTTAATAGCACAGCACATCCCCACTAGCAATCGTTCGACGTCTATAGGCCTTGTAATTGCCAATCTCGTGTAAATCGCCTGTAGCGTCTGAGTCTGCAGGCAATACATGAACTTAGCTGGTGAATGTCGCACTAGTAGCCGCATCTGTTCGGACCCCTTCAGATCTTGGAACAAGCAAGCACCGCAAGACGAATCCCATCAAGTCATGATCACACGCCTTCTAGCTGCAGAACACGCAACACTTGGTAGATCACTCTACGTTCCAAGCTGCTCATGTGCTAGCCCCCGGACGTTTGATGCAGGTCCACCACAGCACCAGCACCAGACCGATAAACGACCAGGCACACCAGGGTCTTGCTCCAAAATTTTCAGCCTGCTGGCCGATCAGCATGCCGCAAATTGATTTCGAGCCGTGAGTTCGAAAAGGTCTGGTTAGATTGTCCGAACATGAGACGTCCTGCGACGGATCCGAAGTCTTCGAATCCCATAGTCCCGACCACCTGTGCTCTAGAACCCACTCCGCGGCAAGTGAACGACACGGATAGCCCTGGACCGACAGACAGCCCTTCCCCCGCCACCAGCGCTGGTAATCCTGCAGTCACCGCCCTCGCTTCCATGCACCCTCCACGCAGGGACCCGCACGTGAAAGAAAGCACTGCACCATCCCTCATGTCCCCAGCACACCGAGTCACGATTCCCACAGCTTGCTTGCAGTAACGCACCCCAAAAACAAAACCAATGGCGTGGAAGCCCAATGCAAGATGCAGGATTCCAGACTGCTTTACTGCACAGCTGCAATCAGCTTCGCTCGCGTGCAAGTGAAATGGTCCTTCGGTACCAGTTTTCAGTCGTTTTCCTCCTATCATCTCACGCCCTTTCGTCCTTCTTGCAGGTCAGGATGTCGTGGCATGCCTTGTTTTCGTTTCCTTAGAGATCTACCTCCTCTCGCCTCCACACTCCCCACATGTATGTCGTTCCATTTGCGCGTACATGCGTACACGCGAGATGACGAGCAAGCACCGTTGCGGAGGGAGTGTCGAAGCGCGATGTTAATCTATATTGAGATGACGGAGTGACGGACATTACGGGTACACAACGTCTGCAAAGGCATCGCGCTTCATTAGCCGTGATTCGACATCGTAGATTCGTGGTATATTTCCAGGGGCTCTGGGGTGCATGATGCATCGGAATCGGAAGAGGTGGTGGGCCTCTCTACTGGATTCGATTATTTTCTTTGTATATTGGTTATTTTCTGACTGGCAAGGGTAGCTGCGAGCTTCTTTTTAGGCGAGCTGATGGCCGGACGGCAGAGTAGTCGCAGACCGTGCCGGGTTGAATGTATGCGAGACTTTTGTATTGATTGAGTGCTGGTATCCAGACCGCACTGAATGGATTTATGGAAGTCGTGTCTTGCTCAGAATCTGGAAACCTCATCCTGGAAATCTATCTTCAGTGGCGGGTACCATTTCCGTGACAGTGGGGGAAAGCTCCGAGCTGCGATCTCGGATATCATTAATCAGACCTAGTGTCAGTGCTGCGGAGAGTGAACGAGTGGACCTCAAACCAATTTTGATTGTTGTGCCTTGAAAGATGCGGAGTTCGAGGCTTTCGAAACCAAGTTCTTCGTACGAGATGCTATAGTACAGGTCAAATGCTGAGATCCAGCTCTAGTGTTCAACTCTACTTTGAAAACCCCCCTGATCATTCAATGTTTTCTCGCTCGATTCAATCGTCAACCGTCTGTATGTTTCCGTGAAGCACGACCGAGTCCAAACAGACATCACATCACCCACATAGCAGCACCTTCCACCCTCTCATTCGCACCATTCGGCAACGAAGCTCGAATCCTGCTCGTAGCAGTCTTGACCCTGTATCTATACTCGATCGTCAGTCAAACCCATCAAAACCGCGCGTGGAAACATAGCCAGGCAACTCACCTGAGTATAGTCCCCCTACTAGCCAGCCTCTTCACATCACTCACCACCAACTCCTTCCCGCAAACAAGACAGCACAACCACTCTTTGCGATCGTGCTTGCTCACTCCCTCCGCGAGCCTATCACTCCAGCACCGGAAGCACACTCTCCCCTTTTCTTCTGCGCGATTGATGCAGCACGTCGGATTCATGGCTAGAACCTTTCTGGAATTGCCGCAGCATTTACAGGTACCTTCGCCCCGTTTGGACTCGACGATAGCTTTCTGCTTGATACTCTGCTCCGATTCTGTCTCAGTCGATGGCGTGGTCGTCATTAAATCTGGGAGCCGGAATGTCTCGGCCAGTTGAGACTCTAGCACGGCGGTAGGGTGTTCGATCTCCTTCGGCTCTACCTGAGTCTCGATGCTGTTTGCTGCAGACTCCGGAAGTGGAGTCGTCAAGGCATGATCGAACTCAACCTCATCTCCCGCCCGAATGCTCTCCGCAGTGCCTTTTGGACTCACGCGCCTCACGGGCAAATGCGGCAACTCGCTCGCCTCAGCCACAGGCCCCAGATTGACACTCCTCGATCTGACTCTGTGCAGCGGCCGTGGTCGAGCAGCCTGCTGCTTCGGCGGCTGAGAGTAGTTCGTAGGCAAGCTGAAATTGCGCACAGGCGACCTCAGCGAAGCCGCTGAAGCGCTGCGCTGAGGCGGAGAAACAGGAGCAAAGACATCGTCGCTCTGCAAGTCGATGTATGATTGGCGGAGGTTCTTGATTTCTTCGTGCAGAGAGTGGCCGATTCTTTCGCGCCGTTCGGTGGCGCTGGTAGGGAGAGGGGTGTGTTGTTGGAAAGCGCTTGTTGAGATTGAGCGCTGGGGAGGTTGTCCGGTGGTGGTTCTCGAGGTAGCAGTTCCATTTTTGTTGTTGATGGGTGCGAAGCCACCGCTGGGTTGACGCGGTATGTAAGCACCGAGTTTAGGATCCCAGATTTCGGCGACTTTCTCTGGTGAGCGCGGAGCGAGCCCCAGGCGTTTTGGGTTGCGAGGTGGTAGGATTGGCGGTGCTGTGCGAGGGGGTGCTCGAGGAGCGCGTGGGATCTTCGTGGGCTCGATGCTGCCCGAGTTGGGGTGCACTATCTTATCTGACGTGTAGCGTGGCATGAACTGGCGACGATCCATTGTGACGGTTGCGGCGGATAAGTTGGTGCTGTATGGTTTCCGAGTTGATGGCAGCACAAAGGTGATGAGAGGGTGTCAACAAGCCATTGAACGGCAGTGAGCTGGGACAATAGGGATAGTGACAATAACTGCATTTCGTCACGTAGAGTGATTGATCATGTGAAAGGTAAGGTCTGACGTTGCTTCATCGCAACGTGAAAGTGCATTTACATACCACCCCATTCGATGCAGAACGTGCGAACGTCCTTCTCCTCACCATCGTTCGGTTCTTGGCCACCGATAAGGTAGCCCTTCTTGACTCCGGTGCCCAAACGTCCTCCACCAACGATGTCCAACAGATCGAACTCTTCCTCCCAGTCCATCCCACTACAAAGGAAGTGACTGTGGAAGCGAAGTGGGTCGCCAGGGTATGCGGTGTACTGGCAACCGAATCGGAGTCCGGGCGACATGAAGTACGACTTCTCATGCAGATGCTTGAACAGAGGGTACGACGTCGGCACATCAGGTAGCGGGAGAGCTTCCTGGGGCGGTGGCGGGATCGAATCAAGCAGAGAGGCAGACGTAGTGGGCGTGACGGCCCAAGGAGTAGGCTCTCCCGATGAGGCTGCAGGCACACCAAGACTCGCTTTAGGAGGGCCACTCGGTGGCGCAGAACTGGTCGGCGGCGTGAAGAGACTTTCGACTTCTTCGGCAGGCGTGGCGACGCCAGATGTAGCACCACTGTGAGCAACTGGGGTTCGACTTCCAGCCCTCTTGCCCTTCTTGCCGCCGCGTTTGCCGTTAGACACGAGCATGTCTTCGGGGATGTCATTCCAATCACTGCTACCGAATTTCTTCTCAAGAGCACCCTTCTTCCTCTCCTCCATCTTCCTTTCCGCATCCTTGGCTGCAGCAGAACCCTGCTTCCGCAGAGCGCTCTGGAAAGCCCGCCTCTCCTCAGGTGCCAACCCGTTCCCAAGCATGTTGTCTTTGTGCGCTTTGACATCATCGACCAAGTAGGCGACGCCCTTTTCTACGAGCAGACGCGCCTCTTCAGGCATCAACTCCAGCGGAATGCCAGAGAAGACGTTCTGCTGAGGGGCTTGCGGAAGACCACCGATCAGCACGCCTGTGATGTTGTGCTTGGCACGAGCATGCGACACCGTGTCCACATCGTATAGGATGTACTTGTGGGCGACGGTGAAGATGGGAAATGGCTCTGCGACAGTGGCAGATGAAGCCATGTTTGAGAGATGTTTCTATTCTTCAACTTTAGTTAGCACGTTATGCTGAGCGGGCATTTTTTGTTACGCGTGTAATGAGGAGAATTGGGAATCATAAGCTCTTAACATTCGTTATCGTCATTCAACCACTTTTGTGGCTTCAGGGGATTGACAGATTAAAATGGTTTAATAATCATTTTGGGGTAGAGGAGATGGAGGTGCGGGAGAGGAGTGGCGGCATACCTTTTGATGGTTCAATGCTACTTCTGGAGAGAAGCAGCGGCAATGTTGGTGTTCAGCTCATGTTGGACGTGAGGAAGAACAAGCGGCAAAAGACGCGTTGCAGAAGTCTCGTGAATTTTGATGGGAGGTGGGTGGGACGTGCCGAGGGGACTGCGGGCTCTGTCACCTCCTATTGGCTGCGTGACCTCACTTGCTGTATACGCCCCGTGTTGTAGACGTAGACGTATATATGTATGCCTGTGTTGAGTAATCTGCAATTTATTGGTGTACGTTAGACACTGCAGGAACGCTGTACGCTGAGTGTTGAGAGGTGGTCGTCTTCATCCTTTTGCACTCGCAAGACTCGATCACAATGGACCTCATTCGACAAGGGCTCGCCATAGCCCAGGACCCCAAACAATCAGCATGGATAAATCCCCTCCTGATTGTGGGTGATGCATTCCTCAGCTTACTGATCGTCCACAAGATTTCGTGTAAGTCGAAATCCAATCGATTTCAAAATCAAACTAACCCCCCTTTTCCCTCCCTAAGACACCGAAATCGACTGGCGCGCCTACATGGAACAAGTCTCCCTCTACCTCTCCGGCGAACGCAACTACATCAACCTCGTAGGCGGCACCGGCCCACTAGTCTACCCAGCCGCACACGTTTACATCTACCGCTTCCTCTACTACCTCACCAACAGCGGAGCCGACATTCGCCTCGCGCAATATCTCTTCATCGGGCTCTACCTCGCCACTCTCGCACTAGTACTCTCATGCTACCGCGCCGCCGGCGCGCCGCCGTGGGTGTTGCCACTGCTGGTGCTCAGCAAGCGGCTGCATTCGATTTTCATGTTGAGGCTGTTCAATGATGGATTTGCTGTTTTCTTCCTTTTTGCGGCGGTGGTGTGTTATCAGAGAAAGTGGTGGACAGTGGGAAGTTTGGCTTTCAGTTTGGGGTTGGGGGTTAAGATGAGTTTGTTGTTGGCATTGCCTGCTGTTGGGGTTGTGCTTTGGTTGGGAGCTGGGAGGGATCGGGCGGTGAAACAGGCGCTGCTTATGGGGCAGGTGCAGGTGAGTTTATGTTTGAGATGGCTGGCGGGACGGGCAAGTTCTTTTGCAAGGCATACTAATGGATTGATGCAGGTGGTACTTGGCTATGAGTTCCTGGGGGCGAACGCGCGCAGCTACCTCAGCAGGGCATTCGAGTTCAGCCGTCAGTTCATGTTCAAGTGGACGGTGAACTGGCGTTTCGTGGGCGAAGAGACATTTCTGTCGAAACCATTCTCGATCGCTCTGCTGAGTGCTCACGTTGTACTGCTGCTAGCATTCCTACATATCCGGTGGCTGAGACCGGCCAACATCTCACTCGCTGGTGTCAAGCGCATGCTCTTGTCGCCACCGTCGCAACAACAACAAGAAAGGATCACTAGCCGGGTGACGCCCGATTTTGTCCTGACGACGATATTGTCGGCGATGATGATTGGGTGCTTGTGTGCGAGGAGTCTGCATTACCAATTCTACGCCTACATTGCTTGGTCGACGCCTTTCCTTCTCTGGCGGGCAGGTCTGCATCCCGTGATCATGTACGCAGTCTGGGCGGCGCAAGAGGTGGCTTGGAATGTGTATCCGAGCACGAACGCAAGCTCGCTCGTTGTTGTTGGAAGTCTTGCTGTGGCAGTCGGGGCGGGTTGGCGTGCGTTAGGCAAGATTACATACCCCTTGGAGAAGAAAAAGGAGTAGTCTGGTCATAGCTCAGAGGAATAGCAATAGCATCAAGTCTAGTCTTCCTCCGAATCACTCGGAGGCATCTGAGGTCCCTGGTCATCCGAGTCATCGTCGTCTCCGTATCCAGCCTTCTTGGCTGGGAACTCCTTCGGCCACCATGACATCTTTCTCCATGCACGCTCGTCTCCAACGTAATTAACGATCTCGCCACCCAGCTTGTTCTCTCTGTTTGAGAGAGCAGCTGTGTCAACCAGCACGAAGCCGCCACGCTTCATCCATACGGTAGACCTAAACTTCGCAGGCAGCTCGGCAAGCATGGGTGAGCCATCAGCGAGTGTGAGGTGGTACAAATTGTTGCCGGCACCCTGTTTGATGCAGGCAATTTGCTGGCTGGGGGCGAGGGTGGCTGGTGGCGTCAGCGTCTCCTCGACGGCAGCGTCGATGTTGCGCCTGGGTTTCGGCATTGTTGTGGGTGTGAAGAGGTGGTGTAGTGATTAAGCGCGCAGAGCTCTTAGCTTGCCGGTGGCTGCAGTGTTGACGGAAATATGACGATGGCAGCAGGTGTGTGGGATGGTGCCGATCGGCCTGCAGGTCTCGAAGAGAGAGAGGCTCGGTTCACCGCTGCTTAGACTTTTGCTAGCTAGGTCGAAGGTAATTTTCGTGGTCTGTAGGAGTCACGAGGATGTAGGTATCAATTTTGGGATCCGGGTGGAGCAAGACGTGCCTCACGCGTGTCCAGATGGCAGTCACTAGAGGTAAGTGAATCATGCGAGCGACAAAAACACTGCCCGGGCGAGTCAAAGTTCTGTCTGTAGCATTAGGTTTGAAGCAAGACATTCGCCCCACGCCAGACCCTTGTCGCAATCGTGCATGGTGGCGCTAAGACGCGAGCGTGCATTATTTCTTGTGTTGACGGCCGACGATCTGGATCTACAGCACGGCCAACAGTGCTGGTGCGCACACCATCCTGCTCATGTGCCTTGCCCATGTAAAGCGGCCTCGGTAGTGTTCCGTAGGCGGGCAGCAGCCTATGCGAGACACGACAATCACGATGTGGACGCCTGGGGCCGACTCGGACGCACGCGAAATACTCGAAACCATCTAGAGCGTGGCGGCCGGGGCCCGTGCTGATAGGCTGGAATTGCATATCGAAGAGGGCAAGCCTGTCCCGTAAGGTGGGAAGTACCTGGTGGTGTACTCCTTCACGTGCGTCTCGTTGCTCCTCGTGGGACAAGACGTGTAGCGGAGCAGCAAGCAGGACGGTGAGTGGGAGCTCAGGTCAGTGCAAGCTCTTTCGCAAGGGCAGTGGCCGACAGGGATCTCCTCTACCGCGACAAGCATCGTTCTCGTCGCTGCATTGCTGCTGCCACACACGCGTGGAGCCATTGGGCAATCATATACACTTATCTGGCGTGGAAGGACTGCTAGAGGCCTTGCTTTCTTCAAATGCTATCATTCTGGAAGAAAGGAGGGAGGGGACAGGAATACGACGACGATGAAGCACCTGCTTTCTCACCATTCTCTGGGTCGCCCGAGCTGTCGCGCCACCGCGCAGTCGGGCGGACTGTAGACGACGACTACGACGAAGACGAAAGATCACCGCACTTCCAGCAGCGAGAAGCGACTTCCTATTTCGACAATGTCCGCTTCCGCGACAACGATAACGACGAGGGAGACGCAGACGGAGACGAAGAGGAGGATGAGGATGACGAGGACAACGACGATGAGGACGCAAATGATATGCCACTGTTACCCATCTTCTCGGCGGCGCATTTGGACCGTCTGCCAATGTACAACATCACCCACGCTATCAGGCTGCTGATTGTCGCACGCGCAGAAACCACTTTGTCTTGGGAGCAATTGCGCAGTCCGCAAGTCAGTCAATTCCTGGTTAAGCCAATTGAGTCGCAGATCCGCACGAATCACTTCAACCGTGCTACACTTTGCGCATTGATCGCAAACGGCCTTCAATTTCAAAAGGAAGGACAGGCAAATCCTGGTAATGTGGGAGTGTCGCGCACTAGAGCTTTACTGAGCGAGCTGCTGGCCATGCGTCTGCTCAAGGAGTTCACTGTGCGCGAGCTCATTGATGCTCTGTCTTATGACTTTGATCCTCTACAGGGTATGTCGACACCACCCACAACGACGGGAAGAGGCACACCAGGCTACGCTACGCCGGCGCATGTGGATGATATTCAACATCAACGCACCCGTGGCAAAGGTGCGAGAGTCAGCACGATCGAAATTGCGATAAGATCGCAAGCCAAGCGCTTCCTTGCCCATCCTCTCGTCGTCCAACACCTCGAGGCCATTTGGGCGGGAACAATCGTTTTCCACTCCGAGGCTGACAACCTCCACCGTAAGCCACCACGCGAGCGTATGAGGAAAGCTCTCAACGGTTATGGGACCTTGAACGGCCACTCCCCTAGTGCACTTCCAGCCGACTCGATACTCTCCCGCAAAGCGCTGGAGACTCGAACTAGCAAGAAACCCGAAGTACACCACACGGGGAGGCGGTCTGCCACGCTTTACGATCCCCACGACTCGTCGCTATTCAAGCTCAGTCGTCTCCGAGTGCCCAGATATCGCCAATTGTTCTCCACGATTTCCTTTGCAATCATGTTGGGTCTTTATCTTGCTGTGCTTTACGACCGAAGCGTGACAATCACCCCTCTCGAGATGGTTTTCTGGTTCTGGTCAATTGGATACATGCTCGACGAGGTCATTGGCTTCACCGAACAGGGTTTCGGGCTGTACATCCTCAGTTTCTGGAATGCTTTCGATTTGGGTATTCTGCTGCTCTTTGGCGTCTACTACGTTCTTCGACTTTATGGGATTGTGCTTGCTGATCAAGGCAAGCATCACATCGCAGGTATGGCATATGACGCCTTGGGTTCTGGTGCCATCTTGCTTTTCCCTCGCCTGTTCAGCGTGCTTGACCACTACCGCTACTTTTCGCAACTGCTTATTGCGTTCCGCCTCATGGCACAGGATCTGGTTGCGGTCCTCATTTTAATCCTAATCTCTTGCTCTGGATTCTTCGTCGCCTTCAGCCTCTCGTTTGCTGATGAGAACACGGACGCCAAGAGTGTGGCCTACTCGTTGTTCCAGATCGTCATGGGTTTCACGCCAGCTGCATGGGACAAATGGTCGAGCTACAACTTCCTCGGCAAGGCTATCATGGGCGCTTTCTTGATCATCTGTCACTTCTTGATTGTGACCATCCTGATCACCGTTTTGACCAACAGTTTCATGGCCATTGTGCGCAACGCTGAAGAGGAGCATCAATTCTTGTTCGCCATCAACACTATCAGCATGGTCAAGTCTGATGCGCTCTTCAGCTACATCGCACCATCGAATGTGATCGAGTGGGTACTGAGTCCGTTGAGATACGTGATTCCGTTCCGACAGTACGTCAAGTTCAACCGGACAATCATCAAGATCACTCACTTCCCGGTACTGCTCCTCATCTTCCTGTATGAGAGGATACTACTCTCCAACCTCTCCTACGGGCCTACAGACTTGGTCGAAAGGCCCGTCCGCAGCCAACGGAAACCCGTGGCTTTCTCCTTGAGCAAAGCACAGGATCTCTTCAGCCCTGGTAGGATGTTGAGGGAGCCTTCTGTCATCAGCTTTCACAAGGATCGCGCGCTGGATGAAGTGTTCCGCAAGCCGTATAGGGGCAGTACGGTGCGAACGACTACACAAGGCATGGATCCCGAGCGCCGCAATAGCGCTACTGTTGTGGATCGCTGGATGCAGAATGCGGATGAGCAGGGAGGAGCCAGTCCTCCTGTCGAACAGCCTAGGAGCGTTGTGGAGAGACTGGAGAATAGAAAGCCACCTATGAGACGATCCAACACAGGTGGGCTGCGCTCGAGCCTGAGGAACATTTCGACTACTACGCGCAGCGTGACGAGCGACCCAGATCGACTTTCAGTCAGAAGACCAAAGAGGATTGACGAAGAGGACGAGACTGCAGACGAGCTTCCAGAAATCCAGACGCAAGAGACTGATGCTGATGGGGATGACGAGCAGCCTGAAGATGAATCCGAGACGCCTGGTATTGGTGAGAGCGTGTCTGTGGTAGACCGCAAGCGCAGCGAGATAGCAGACGACGATGACAGCGGAAGCGAGTACTTCCAGACTCCTGCTGCGATTCGCACCTTCACGCCACTCTCTACCGCCGCGCAAGCCCGCCTGCGAGACTCGCCAGATCACTCGCAATTCCGATCCACCTCATTCCCCAAGCACCTTAACCACCAACGCAACGCCTCGAGTGGCACCATGATGTTCGCCCCTCAAGGATCCGCACTAGAAAGCAACCTCACCCGCCCAGCCACAAGACCATCGCGCAGCGGCCAAACTTCCAACAAACACACCAGCAGCGGCGGCACCGGTACAGCAACACCCAACATTAATACCAACCTCCACCCAGGCACCCGCACCCCGAAGCCCAAAGCCATCCGCGCGCTCGCCCGGCCCAACATGGCCCCGCGCCAGAACACCGCCCCGGGCCACATCGCCTTCCTCAACGGCATTGCCCGCCGCTCTCACCGCGAACCCTCATTCAGCGCCCGCGCCCTCGACCTCGCCAGCGAGATTGGCGACAACAAATTCAGCACCCTCGGCGGCATGGGCATGGGCGGCGGCAACGGCGCCGACGACGATTTCACGGGCATGCCGGCTTCGTTCTCGGAAGCCTTCTTGCGCGAGCGGGAATTTGCACGCCGCCGTGAGGAGGAGCAGAAGCGTAGTGAAGAAGAAGAAAAGGGCATGGTGAATCGCATTATGCTGGCACGCATGAACACGCTCGAGGAAGGGTTTAGGGAGGTGCTCAAGGAGATTAAGACGATTTCGTCGACGGCCGCGAGTGTCGCTGGAGGAGTTGTGTCGAGGCATGGGAGCGAGGGGGAGGTTGTGGGTGTGAAGGCGAGGGCGAAGCTGGAGAGGACGGATAGTCGAAGGAGTCCGAGGAAGGTTGTGAGGAAGGGAAAGCAGGCTGACAAGGAGAGGCCCGGGAGTGGGTTGAAGGAGGAGGAAGGGATGGATGTTGAGGTTAGGAGCCCGGTCTCGGCTGTTGGACCTGGGGAGCGGGCTGTTGTTGTTGTTGAAGGTGATGGGAGCGGTGGTGATGCACAGGGTGGCGACGAGCCTGCTACGCCTCCCGAGCCGGAGGATGTGCAGAGGACGGAGTGAGCGAATTTGTTGTTGGTTTGGCTGTTTCTTGCTTTTGGGCATTGATGAGCAACGGCTGGTTGTTTGGCTAATAAATGTTGATTGGCGTACTTGGGCAAGCGATCTTTTTGTTTCGGGCGAGCATACATTCAATGTTTGCATTGCGATTATTTCGTTGTACAGCTAGCATTTTTTGTATTACCTTGAGCAGAGCAAGCATTCAAATGTCATTCTTTCAGGCCGTTGAAATGAATTGTTAGCATTTCGTGAGCCCGTTACTACAGTATCCAGTCCCCTTGTCTCAGTCATAAATTCATTAAAGGACTTCCATAGAAACTCCATGATCACCGAAAGACCGTGTGTCATTTATACCCATCCATCCATCCAGTCACCCAGTCCGTTCCCACACGTGTCCTGGTATCTTCTCTTTTCCCTCTTCAGTCGTTACCGTCTTGCCCACCCTCCTAAACGCCACCACCCGACCTCTCCGTCCTGACGTGCAGGTTGCCAGGCTGAGAGTTACGTTTGTCTTGAGCAGCGATGCGGTACGAGGTGAAGAGGAAAGCGCTGCCTGCTGCGGCGACGGTGAAGAAGACGCCATTGCGACCGCTGAGACGGGTTGTCAGTATAGGCCTGGGTGGAGGTGAGCATTGGTGGTACAAGCAGGTTGAACCTACCTGAGGAAAGACATTGTTGTGGCGAATGGGGACTGCTCGAGAGGTAAGGTAGATGGATAGCTGTGGCGATTGACTTGTTTGCAGCAGAGTCTGAAAATCACAGCTTCTTGACTGAGATATCTGCCTGTGGCGATTGTGTATGGTAGATGACAGAGTGTGGTATAGAGAGAGGGTGACTTGTCTACGGCAAGCAAGCAGTACATGCGAGAGATCAAAGAGGACCAGGGACTGGAAGAGGTTCTTTAGGAAATATAATCCCTCTCGCTTCCCTCTCACCGACTGGACCCGTTGGCGCAGTAGTGCAATCTAGAGCCTCGGAAGTGCGTGCAATGCTGCTAGTGGCCGGCCTGCTGACTGCCATGCCATGCCATGCTCCCATCTTATTGGGACCACAGGGAACTCCTCAAACACGCCTGTCACAGCTCTACTGTAGCTCCTCTCTCCTCGGTACTTTACCCCGTGCTTGGCGCTCTGCCGCGTGGGGAAGGCGCGAACGGACGGAACGATCGTGGCACTGACGTCGCTGTCGACGTCCCGTGACTTTCAAGCTTGTTCTTGCTCTTGCTTACTGCTTCCGGTGCCATATTCGCATACATACCATCAACATAACTGCGCCACTCAATCCAACAGCTAGCAGTCATCTCACAACCACACAACTGCCGACTTTCTGAATCATCCACAAACAAACCGCCACCATGGCCTCCTCCTCCTCCTCCTCCTCCGTCCCAGCAACGCCACTCCTCTACTCGTGCATCGCCTACAAAAACACCATCCTCGCCGAACACACCGTCTCCGCCGCCTCCGGCACCAGCAGCCTAGCCTCCGTCATCCTGCCCAAAATCTCCCACGACTCGCCGCAAAAGCTCACCTACACCCACAACCAAAACCTCATCCACTACATCGCCGATGCAGGCTCCGCCTCGGGCAAGCCCGACTCGCTTAATGCGCCCAACCTCACTTACATGGTCGTTGCGAAAGCCGACCTCGGCCGTCGCGTGCCGTTCGGCTTCCTCGTCGAGATCAAGAAGCGCTTCTGCGCTGCGTACAACCCGGAGCATACGGAGTTCTCCGCTCTGCCTGCGTATGGAGCTGCGGCGTTTAATGCGCAGCTGAAGAGCTTGATGATTGAGTATGGCACTACCAAGAGTGGGCAGGAGGATGCGTTCAAGAATGTGCAGGGCGAGATCGATAACGTACGCGGGATCATGACGGAGAACATTGAGAGAGTGTTGGAGAGGGGTGAGAGGCTGGATCTGCTGGTCGACAAGACTGATCGTCTTGGTGGGAGTGCGAGGGACTTCAGGGTCAGGTCGAGAGGTCTGAAGCGCAGGATGTGGTGGAAGAACATGAAGCTGATGGTGATGCTCGTGTTGGTCATCATATTCTTGCTTTACCTTATGGTTGGAATGGGCTGTGGTCTGCCTGGTGAGTCTCCTCGACAATTCTAGACATTGGAACTTCTACTGACAACGACGATAGCATGGTCTCACTGCGTCCACCGCGGGTGAAAACATTGAGCGCCGACTTTTTTTCATTCAGCGATATTTTCTTGGCGTTCGAGCGTTTTGATTCCCCCAACAATACTTGCCATTCCTGTTAAAGCGAGGCCACATGTACCTGTAATCATAGCAATAACGACAACGGACAACAAGCACATTCAATCACGCACTATCCCCCCACCCCATCATCTCCTCCAACTGCTGCGCCTGACTCTTCTTCCCCTTCAACATCCCCCTCTCCTCAACCTCCTTCACCAAATCCTTGAAATCCTCATCTCCCTCTTCAGCCCTCGCCTTGAAAGCCCCCATGTTCTCCGCCAGCCACTCCCCATCCTTGCCGGCCTCCGGGATTGCGAACCCAGCTTCCATACCTGCCTCGATGTCCCCCAACACGAAAACAGAGTAAAGCTCTCGATCCTCGTCAGGAGCACTGCGTTTGATTTTTGGCAGCGGCACGATGGACTCCCATGCAGCGGAAAGGTCGGCGCACAGCGCGTTGAAGTCCTTGTTCGTGCGGCTGGGCCCAGTGCGGACGTGCGCGAGGATGTGCGAGCGCGTGCGTTTCTTGCCGGCGATGTAGAAAGGGGTGTTGGAGATGTCGGTGAACTTGACGTTGACGAACATGCGCGGCGTGGCGAAGCGGGTGCTGTGCAGGTCGGTGATGGCGGTTGCGAGGTCTTGTTTTTGAGACTCGGTGAGGAGGATGGTGTGGTTGACTTCGTAGTAGGGCATTGTTCTTGCTTGATCTTGTTTTGTTTTGTTTTGTTTTGTTTGGTTTCGTCTTTTGCTTTGGCTTTAGGTTTTGAGTTGCTTTGTTTGCTCGTTCTGTTGTTGATTTTTGTTGGAGAAGGTGGCGGGTGGTAGTAGTGATTGTTGACACGCTTTATATGCTGTCCAAGCGCTTGGAGAAACAATTGGTGTGGGTTGTAACTTTCGGCCGGCTGTGTAAGTGGTTGTTGTCTTTTCCTGTTGGTCGGTGATCGATGTGTATGCTGGCTCAATATTCAGCTTCGGTCGGTGGTCTCTCAAATACCGATACCTGACACCCAATGCACACAACAGGGATGGTTGGTGGTGGATGACGTCTGGTGGGGAAGCTCTTGCCCCACATACTCGCACTCGCGGTCCAGCTTCAGACTCCATACATACATTGGAGGGAGTGGCAGTATCTCAGCGGCAGGAGTAAACGGTTCATCCATATACGCACAACAGTAGTGGCGTACAAAATGCTAGACAGACGTTCAATTCGGATAGCATCTCACTCGTTAGAACGAGCATATGACGGTCCACATGTCGACGATAACGGCGTTGAAAGACAGACTGTAAGAAATATGAAGCATAGGTAGTCATCTCAGCGGTAGGGCAAGCAGTCGCATCCAACGGAGTTCGAAAGCTAGATCGTGAGCTGGGCTATCGGAGGACGTTTTTCTGCAAATACAGTGTATGTCAAGATGACTGGGCGCGTCCGATATGGCGTCTTGGATTCGGGAATATGTGCGAGGAGGATTGTGACAAACCGTGACTTGTGTTGTTCTGCTTCGGGAAAGACGTGATGGAAATGCAAAATTGTCCTTTAGTTTGATCAGAAGACAACGTTCCACGACCCATCCTATCACGTCTGGTGGTTGAGGTTGTCTTGGTCTCGATCACATCTGTCCATTGCTAACCCCAATCGTGCCCTGTATAGTGTGCACTAGCACTCCACCTGGCCAAAAAAATAGACCGATGTCTCGTTCGAGAGCATTAAGCACAGATGAGGCAATCCTCGCCAGAGTCGAGACCCAAGATCAAGACCGGCTTACGTCCAATCGGAACTCAGTCCCGGTTCGTGTATCGCCGAGGGAAAGATACCTGCCAGAGCCAATGGATCGGTTTGGCAGCGGACTCCTCGATCCCTTTGCAGAATCCATCGCGGCCATCACTCGAGCTGTAGGGAGGGAGACGATCGATGACCAGTGGCTGTTTGGCTTTTATACCAGGATTTCTTCCGCCGAGCTCGAGATGTGCCAATGGGCCCAGCAATGCTCCAAAGTCACTAGTGTAGTATTGAAGGCTACCAGTATCCTGATTGGTCTTGAAGGTCACGCAAATCGGAGGGAGAGTCTGGTTCAGAGCAAAGCTGTTGAGCAAGGCGACGACTCTCCCGATGTTGTCGCGGACCGCAGACGTATTGACGGGAGTGCGTAGGAATGGTATTTGGATACCGATGAACAGCTCTGCAGATTTTGGAAGCCTTTCCTGGGTGCCGTCCAGAGTCTGACGGGCTTGCAAGGTAGGATGCAGTGGGAAGTTGAGCGCGATGACCTCCGTCCCGATTGTGATCACAAGGCTTCTGTCACAGTACACCGACCCGAGAGTTTCTTCGCGGATGGTTTGTGAGACGTTCAGGATTCCAGGCAATGTGCTGGAGTGCGTCACTCCCAGCAAGGTAATACCAGGGAACTTGGTGTGATAGCATTGCCAGAATGTGCGAGGGAAGGCACGCTTGTACACCTCGTCGCGAAGCTCTCTTGGGGGCCTGCCCAGATCCCCGAGAGGTCCATATGGGTGGCGCAAGACAAGAGCCAGATTGTCGACTTTCGGAGATGGACCAGTCTCCATATCCATTGCTCTGCCAACATCGCAACCCTGCAACCCATCAACCCTCCCAGAATCCCCAAGCAACCGACCACTCAGCTCCTCCTTTCCCTCCTCCCCCTCTTCAGTCGCCCAAGGGGAAAAGATCAGTGAGATGTTGCAACCAGTTCCTGCTAGGATCCTCTTGCATGTCGAGAGACTCAACAGCGACGTGATAATAGCGTTGCGTGCCGCGATGGAAGTAACGTATCTGGACTAAGTCTGGCGGCTCGGTCGTGGTTTTGATATGGAGGTCGAAGGGTTTCATGAATGCGTCTGCTTCGGCGATGGTTGCTCTTGAGGCTAGCTTGACATGGCTGTCCATGCTCAAGGCGTGGTTGTCTTCCATCATAAACAGCAGGGATGTAGACGAGGCAGTTCTGGGGTCGAGACAGCTTTGGGCACCAGGAGAACGCAATGATTGGTCTCTGTCTCACGGCAGTCTTGTGTAAGACCCAAATGCAGAATGGAAGAAGTCGCAGTATTGCAACGCCAAATGATTTCAATGAGAAGAAGAACTCCAGTCTTGCC
This sequence comes from Cladosporium cucumerinum, assembly GCA_023634325.1. Taxonomy (NCBI): domain Eukaryota; kingdom Fungi; phylum Ascomycota; class Dothideomycetes; order Cladosporiales; family Cladosporiaceae; genus Cladosporium; species Cladosporium cucumerinum. Next base: position 1,924,100 of record JALDQA010000002.1, read on the forward strand.
CAGCGGGAAGGAGAAGACGTCTTCCAGATTCCAGAAGTGTGCAAAAGATCATACCAGCAAACAAAACGCCTCGTCTATGCACATTACCGCAGCGGGAGGAAGAGCTTCACGGCAAACGCCCCAAGTGCTGTCTAGTTCCGCCTTCGATCGCGTCTGTCTTCTCCATGAACATTCACCGGCATGTGCTTGGTTATTGTGGAGATGATATGCATAATGAGAGATGTTGTCTGCGAGGTGGTCTGTTAGCCTTCAATCGCGGCAACTGCCATATGTATTGTAAGCACAGGCGGCAAGGTGATGCTTGAAACCCGTCTGATAGCATGTAGAGGCACCATGACTGAACGCCCATCATTCGCGGCAAGACACAATAGAATCAAGTGATGTGAGACGAGAAAGAAGCTTGATATTAGAAGATGGGTTTGAATTCACATCTGCGCCAGCGCCGATGCATTGTGGTTTTCAATTGTAATCTACCCAGTGACCATAGCATCGTTATCAACCATGCCCTCGCCATCTAACCCGATGTCGATATTAGGAGGGAGCACATCCAGAGCCTTGGCTTGAGATTCCGCCCATGCCCTTGCACGGACAAGCTCTCTGATACGAGCTTCCGGCTGCATGCCCTTGGATTGCAAGATAGCTTTGTTGACCTCGCCCGCCACGGTCTCCCTCAGCCCAAGATCCAGGAGTTCTTTCATCTCTGGTATCATCTTGTCGGCGTCGAAGATCATGAGGGCCATAGTCTTCTCAAGCGCCGACAGATATTTTGGATCTGTCGGAGCACGAGGCGACAATTGGGTAGTCGCGAACTCGAGTGCTGGACGGAAGTCTGCAGAGGCAGGCTTGCCGTTGTTCTTCTCGAGGACGGACCGGATGATTTCCACAAGTTGGAGTTGCATCAACTTGAAGTGGAGGAGTGGGTTGTCATCTAAAATCTTTCATGGAGTTAGCAAGAGATCTTGCAAATGTGTCATGAAAGAGTGTAGGATGTGTGTCAAAGGTCATACTGAGGACTGAAGATCGGTGTTCAATTCGTCAAGTGCCTCCCGAAGAAGGTTACGAGTGGTGCATGAAACAAGTATAATCATGTGATGTAGAAGATGTAAAAGGTGTTGCGACTTACCAAGGTCTCGTCATTGTTGAGTAGCTCGACAGCCTCCTCGATGTGTCCACCGAGGATCGCGTTGCGTATCTCAACGCGGTCGCGGATGCTTTCGACATCGAATGCTTCGCCCTGGAGGAGATTGGTCTCGTTCGCGAACTTTTCAGCTGCGCCAGGGTAGCCTTCGGAGATGAGATAGTCCATGATGACAGAGTTGATGTCACTGATATAGGAGTTAGCGTTTGCATGTTCATGATGAGTGTACAACGCGTTGTCCTGAAGCCAACGTCAAGCCATAGTATCAGAAGTCTAACATCTAATAGTTTTTTTCTCCGCATGATTTCCTCGGAGAGATTCCCATTTGTTTTAACATCATGCGAGGCTTGACGGGTGGAGGACAGGTGGTGGGGTGTGAGCGCGTACCTTTTGCTGGGCTTCATCTCGGAGATCTTCTGCTCCATTTTCAGGATATTATGCGGTTGGTGAAGATGTCGCTGTTGCAGTTGATGGGAGGATTGCTGTTGAAGTTGATTAGCAAGTGTGAGGTGATGAGCTACCCGAGGCAGCTGAAGGTGGACCCAGAGCGCGGAGGACATGATGTCTTGCGGTGAGTGCGCGCGCGGAATTCGGAGACGTACCAGTGAAGCAGGCCTTTTGCCTTTCAGGGCGCGTTCCCGGGTGTCGCAGGTGCCGGCATTCCAGCAGGTGGACACTGCAAGCACGCCCAACACAGAGGCAGGCGAGTTTGAGTGTGTGGTAGGAAGGAAGACGGCGTGAAGAAGAGAAGGAAGAGCTCTTTAAGAATGCCTGGCAGACTCTGTCTGAGCTGTGCTGTGCTCTCCCCCGCGGCACTGCTTTGGACAGCGCCAAGCCCGAGGCTACGCCGAAGCGCGCGCCAAAATGGGCGAGCTGTCGTTCTCTTCCTGCATTTCTTTTCCCTCATGCTTCCATCCTCCTGGATCGCCATGTGGACCATTGACATATCGGCAGCTGTTCTGAGCTGGCGAATTCGATGAGCCATGGAGGCCACGAAGGAGTCTACTCCACCCAACACATACTCTAGCCAAGATGGGCTCCCCGACCCGAGCAACTCGACAGGACGTCTGGACAGGGCACACTACTCTCCGCCGTGGGCCAACACCTCGATCATCGGCATAGCTGGTAGCTCTGGTTCTGGGAAGACCTCGCTTGCCTATGCCATCATCAAGGAATTGAGCCTGCCATGGGTAGTGATCCTGTCCATGGACAGCTTCTACAAGCCGCTCACGCCCGAAAAGAGCGCCGCTGCTTTCAGATGCGAGTACGATTTCGATGCCCCCGAGGCAATCGACTTCGATGTCCTAGTCGACAGGCTGCGAGACATCAAGTCTGGGTATGTTCCTCCGACCCTTATCTGTACAGCTTCATGTACTAACTACTCAATAGCAAAAAGGCAGATATCCCTATCTATTCCTTCGAGAAGCATGCTCGTTTAGATAAGTCTACTACTATCTATTCGCCACACGTGCTCATCCTGGAAGGCATCTTTGCCTTGCATGATCAGCGCGTGTTGGATATGCTTGATCTCAAGATTTTTGCCGACGCCGAACCTGACCTATGCTTGTCCCGACGATTACTTCGTGATGTGCGAGAGCGCGGACGAGATATCGAGGGCTGCATCAAGCAATGGTTCAACTTTGTCAAGCCTAACTATCACAAATATGTTGAGCCGCAACGCAATGTCGGTGGTAAGTCATCATCCCCTTCCACGTTCACCCCCATCATGATGATTCAAATAAAGCATAGTTCAACTGAATTTCGCTGTTGAAACAAACATCAAGCACGTCTTTCGCTCCTATCTGATCTACACAATATTATATCACTTTGCATAATTATCAGGGGAGCAAAAGCTAATGGATATATCCAGATATCATCGTCCCTCGTGGAATAGAGAACACAGTCGCTATTAGCATGATCTCTGACCGAGTGCACAAGACTCTCGATGAGAAGTCAAGCCTTCATCAGGCTGAGCTTCGGCGACTCGGCCAAGTGTCAGAAGACGCTTCCATGTCTTCCAACGTGATCATACTCGAGCATTCCAACCAGGTCCGTGGTATCAACACCAGACTGATGGAACGCAACCTGGTTCGGGAAGACTTTGTGTTCTACTTCGACCGTCTGGCTGTGATGTTGATAGAAAAAGCTACCGAGCCTCTGCTCTACAAGTCGAGTGTTGTCGAAACACCAGTGCCAGGCAACGTCTATAACGGCTTGGCACTCGATGGCGTAGTTTCTGCTGTCGTGATCCTTCGTGGCGGCAGCATCTTGGAGACTGGTCTGAAGCGAGTGATCCCTGATTGCAGCACTGGCCGCATGCTCATCCAGACCAACTTCCGCACTGGTGAACCTGAGCTTCACTACTACTCGCTCTCGCCAAACATCAGCAAGCATAGTGGTGTGTTGCTTCTTGATCCCCAGATGAGCAGTGGTGGTGCTGCTCTCATGGCTGTCAAGGTTCTCCTTGACCATGGCGTCAAGGAAGACAAGATTGTCTTTGTAACATACACTGCAGGCACGCAAGGCCTCAGGCGTTTGATGAGTGTGTTCCCAGACATCAAGGTTGTCGTCTGCCGCATCGTCGACGATATGGAGAAGCGATGGCTGGAAAAGTGCTACCTAGGCTGTTGAGACGAAACGAAGATATATTGAATGAACATGACAAATTACCACACTACCATCACTAAATGTTTCAAGATGCTTTTCGTACCATTCCTGCAGTTGTTTTCGTCCTGCGCCACGGTCAAGACGTTATTATGATCAATATTTTGAGATGGTAGGGAGTCGAAATAGTGGTTGACAACGTTACAGGGGATGGACGGTCACATGCACAATTGAAATGCTATTTGCAAACCTTAGGACACCTGCTGCATGTCACATCCTAACCAGAATACACCTCTCATCTATCACCGTTAGCGAAATTGCGTCAAATCCCAATGTAAACGCTGATTGTCCCTCAAGTTGTCAAAGAAGAGTACTATGCTGCAAACCACCATGGTCAACTCAAACCAAACCAAGATGTCATTTGTTACTGTCAGGCCAAAGACCTTCTCCACCGTCAATGCTAAGACAACTCTAGCACCGCAAGCGAAGACTGGTCCCTCCAAGAACAACCGCCGGGTACCACGCTTTCCATTTTTCCCCTTCCGCGAAGTAGAGCCCCCAACCTTCCAGTTCGAGCTTCGCAGGCAGTGCATCTTGCAATTTACGCGGAAGCAGGTCGTATATGTCCAGACCCTCAAGGACATCGCCACGAAGCATCCAGAGCATAGGGTTTGCGTTGAGAGGTGGTTCCATTGGGTAGCTGCCATAGAGCTTGCGGACCCAGCCTTCCTCACCATCATCAGGGAGACAAGGGCTGTCGTCTTGCAATCGAACGCCCCGCAGCGACATTGTGCCCGCTCGCCTGAACTTGACGAAGTGAGTCCCGGTGATTTTGCGTCCGCGCGGAGACCAGAATCGCCAGCCTGGGAAGGGTTGGTAGCGCTTCTTGTCGTACTCGAGCTCGAGGCGGGCGAAGAACTCAGCGTTCGTTGCTGGGCGGCGTGTGAACTCCAGTTGGTGGAGGTCGATGACGCCCCAGCGCCCAGGGAGACACATCATCATCCATTCTTTGCTGGATAGAGCGTTGTGATCGGGCATGTCAATCGTGATGTGGTCCATTGTGCAGGTATGAAGGGTTTGTGAACGGCGTCAGATCAGAGCCTTGGAGGTAGAGAGGTGTGGCGGGTTTTTAAGTGTCCGGCATTCTCTCCATGGTACGGTTGGAAGAATGATGGAATAGAAAAAGAGAAAAAGAGATGCCAATTTTCGAGTTTCCGAGTGGCTTCTCGATGGCAAATCAAAAGCATTAATCATCATGCTTTTCTAGAAAAAGGTGATTGTACGTGCTGACCTTTCGAGATGCTCCAGAGCTGTCTTTCATAGTTCGCGTCTTACCTCATCCAGGTCTTACACCAAAGATATAGTACTATATTCGAACCAATCCCAGTCCGCACGATTAATGCAGGTTGCTTGCATTCACCCGCACTTGGTATGCTGGACCCATCTGGCCATGTCCGAGCTCCTCCACCCGATACTGCGAATCCGCTCCGACTTGCATATGATGTGAGCAGCAATTGCACACTACCTGAAGTTGTACAAACGACAAAGGAACACATGAGAGACTTGCTCAGACTTCATCTCACTGGTACAAGTCTTCAAATGAGTGGAACCCTTGATGGTAGCTATACATCAGCTCTTGATCAACAACATCCCAACGTCGAACGATTAGGCTTGCTTGCTGATGGTCCACAGATTACTTACTATGGTCGCACACAGATTTTCATAGTATTGCGGACGTACTGACATCACATAACATGTTTCGAAATGATTCCGTCTGCAGTGACACAGATGCTACGCCTCGCAAGCATTCCCAGCAAATTATCGGAGGATCCAGCACGCAGAGAGAGATCATTGTAATCACTTCCATCTCTCGTGTAAGATCGTCCCAATTGCCTTTCATCGACCAGTAGTTGATGGAGAAGACCTGGCAGCAGCCTCTCGATACCTCGCTCAACGCATGTTGCAGCTCGTCGCTTACTTGCATGTGCTGCGGGCGGTGATTGTATGCCGATAGAGCCATCTCCGGTTTGGCCCTCGACCAGAAATATACGGTAAATTCTCCCGAATCCCAGTACACTTGAACCACAATTTACTGTGTTCAACATGTGAAGAAAACTTATGTTCCAAAGCACCATTAACAACTCTGAAGCTCTCCAGTAACTGCTGGTAGCGTGTCGTTCACACCAAAAGCTTCTTAATGATGAAAAACTGTCTACCTCCACAGCGACATTGACAACCCACTCACACACTCCCGGCGGTGGAGTTCTCTCGTGAGCACCAACACGGTTCTCAGTAACAACCTAGATCGCAAAGCCTCGACCAATATGGCGTCCGCAAACAAGGACAACCAAGACCTCGCTTCGCACCAGACCGCGGCAAATAGACCAAAAAAAGCTGTCTCGTCAATGAACCCGACCACTTCCCTGCTACGTGCTGCTGCATCGACCGCAATGTACGGCGCCACGACTACACCCCGTCGCCCTACCCTGCCGCACGTCCAAACCACTCCGGTCTTGGAAGAAACTACCACAGCAACTCCGAACCTCTCACGCCCAATGCTCACCCACGCGGCGGCCACCACTGTAATCCCACACACAACAACCCGGCCAGCTACGCGACCAGGCCTCCTCCACCGCATTTCCTCGAGAATCGATCTCGCCCTCGAACTTTCGACAGAATCTTCCTACGCCCACCGCAACCGCCCCGCGCAACCATCTCACTGGACCGACCACGCTCACCGTGAAGCTCTGCTGAAGACCTGGGACGAGGTCCATGAGGCTGTGCAAAGGGAGAAGTCGAAGCACACACGCTCTGTGGCGGGGCAGCTGCAGGCGACGGAGAAGAGCGTCCTTTTGCAGTTTCCCGAGTTGGCAAAGGGAATAGTCGTGCTTGAGAGGGAGTGGATGGAGTATATCCTTGGAGTCAGCTTGAGGCAGCCGTTCTGCTCGGAACGGAACATGGGTAAGTGGGAGGTGCTCTCTGGAGCTGCGAAGGTGGGTGGGCTGAGGGCGTGGGGACCTTGGTGAGATGTATATGGTGAGGTATACATGGCGAGACGTTACGGATGAAGCAGCGGGTGAGCCATTACGAATAGCTCGCAAGCAAAAGCGATTTTGGGGAAAATGGCAGCGGGTCATAATAAGCAAGTCTTTATGAAAGAGTCAACTAGAAAAGCTGATAAGAAAGAAATGAACATGACATTCTGATACCGAAGAGAGCATTCACGCCCAAGAAATACCGCCTACCAATCCGAGTAGTTCGGCGGCGAGTACAGCCTGTCGATCTCAGCCACAAGATCCACTGCACTACTACCGTTCTTCAAGTCGGTCCATTCTCCGCCATCCCTGATAGCAAAGATCTTGTTTGCGACCGTGACCGTGCAGCTCTTTTTGATGCCCAAGGCAGCGGTCCTGTTGAAGCTTGTCCTGAGCATGTCCACGCCTACAGCGCCATCCTCTGCGGTGGCGCAATCGTGAAGCCTTTCGAAAGACATGCCGTGCTCGAGAGCACATTCCTCCACAAGCTCTTTGCTTGGGATGTCCTCGTACGAGTCCGACATGCACATCGTGAAGCCGAGATAGATCTTTGGGTTGGGGTATTGGCGGGCGGCGCAGAGTTCGAGCATGTTTCCGAGGCACTCTTGAGGACCGTGCATGCAGGAGACGCCGTCGTTTTGTGTGACACTGGGTTGTTGTTAGTGGATGTTTGCCAGTAGTGTGAGCAATTTCAGTGCTGGAGAACTTACCTTCCAATGTAAGACAACCTGAAGTCAACCTTGTGGCTGACATTCTGCATCGCAGGGAGAATCATGTCGTGTAGGCAGTCTCTGGCGTCCGGGCACTTCGACATAATGAATGCTTCGAGAGGCACTCTGCCGGAGGAGTAGGGAGTGTCGTCCTCATCCCAGACATCGACTGCGATGATGGACATGCAGAAGATCATGAAGAAGAACAACAGGCCGGTGACGCTGAAGATGATCCTCCTGTGCCATTTGCCATTCGTTGATCGTGACCAGGCGCGCATGTAAGCTCGCTGCGCCGTTTGGACATTCTGTTGAAGCTCTGCAAGAGTAGGCTCGGGGCCAGACTGCTCCTCGAGCAGAGGCTGCTTTTCGGCCTGATTGGAATCCATGATGTTGATGCTATGGAGGAGCACAGATGTGTGGGAAAGAAAGTTGGAGAGAGTTGTTTAGCGTTGCCTTGAAGGTGGAGTGTGGCAAATATGCAGCCGAGCTCGAGCACGCCAGCACAGCTCAGGGTCTTTTGGGGGCGTGGAGAATGACGATAGGGCTCGGCAGGTGCCGCGAGTGTGGCGTGAGGCGCAGTCGCTCTTGGACAACTACCGAAACGCAAGGATGTTCCGTGATCGAGCACACATGATAACTTCCTCAAGTTACACTTACAGCATCGATCAAGCATGGCTTTCATCCTGCCTACAATACTTTTGAGACACATTGGGGGGGGGGGTAATGCCTGCATTACTATTTTTTGATATCTCCTGAAATTATCAAATCGCAAGAGGAGATCCAAAGAGCCATCTGAAGCCACGTCTTGACCGCAAACCAGTTGCAGAGCAGACATTTGACTCGTCTTCGCTGGCCCCTTCGATACACCAATTTGCGTCTACGAGGACCCGGAACCCAACAAACAAAAGCAAAGTAGTGCCGATGTACCTTTCGTGGAAAAGGACTGAGCCATAATGCCACCGCAAGGCAAAAGTCCGCCACATCCCTGAAGGTCCCCTCAGCATTTCACAGTACACCCATACGTGTCCCGAAGAATGAAATGGCCAAGGAAAACAAAACTGAAAAATGCAAAACCAACTGCTCTCCACTGATATGATCGCCTTTCGCATCGCGCAAGATGTCGCACTTGCACTTGCACTTGCAAGAAGCTGGAATTATTGTCCTTGCCTCCAGCAATCATTCAGATGTTTAGGCGGAGGAACGTCGGAGACATCTCTCTCAGATCGTTGACCAGATCTCTGCGCCAGTTTTGCGTTTGCTCGACCTTTTCGACCCGAGCGTCCTGTCGATCCAGGATCCTCTTGAGCTCGAGCTTCTGAAGGCTATCGTCTTCGCTTTCAAAGTACCTGTTGTACTTGTCGCGGCGCCTTGAAAGAGTAGCATTTGCGTCTGCAAGCACGTACCTCACGTCGTTGGCCATAAGAGTCCGGACGATCGACAGGTTCTTGGCGCTTTTGAGCAGAGCGGCGGTTCCGACGCACCTGTGGAAGATGTGCTTCCCTTCCTCGTCCGTACGACGCGACAAGGTCGAAGCTGCGGCTTCGCACTTCATGGAGCACAAAGACCGGATCGCCTTCCTAAATTTGCTGTTCGGTGCCTTGATACCGGTACGCGGAGTGATGGAATGGCCTGGGAACTGTTAGTTGACTCTGGGTACGACCCTTGGATGGAGAAGCTTACCTGGTGGGACGCCATTGTTCTCCACATTCTCGTCGTCGCTTCCAGTAAGGTCGACCGTGGTGTTGGCAGGTTCGGCAGATGGCGTGGCTCGAGGGCTCGATTCTCCTGCTGCTATGTCGGATCCTGTTCTTCCGGAGGTTCTCATCAGAGATTGGATCTTATCACCCTGCGAATTCCTTGACCCTTGCGGCGGATCCGTCACAATACGACTGGGGTCTACGTCGGTTTCGTTGCCCGCTGCGTTCGACGTGAAGTGTGTCTGACCACCGGGCTGCCTGCTCATTACAGGGTGACCATGATGCTCTGGCCGGTCGGTCTGTTCTTCGTCTTGATCTTCAAATTCCTCGATGGATGGCCTTGGCGGCCCAGCTGATTGCCCTGGTGTTGAAGCAGCAATTCGAGCTTTTTTGGTTGTTTTTGCCTCTTTCAAGTCTGCCATGACTTCGGCCACTCTTCTGCGTGGTCTTGTTGGACTTGTAGCCTGGGGAGTAGGCGTGACAAAGATTGCTAGTAGAACATCAGTGCTTGCTACCTGTCAGTGTGTCACGCCCGATATAGGGTCTTTTGTCTTACCAGATTGGTCCCTGGAACGGTCAGTGGGCGATGACTCGCCGTCGTGCTGATCAAGATCGATCTCGGGCGCCTTTCCCTTAGAATTGCCAGGAAGAGTGTAAAGCGGTGCAATGATCCTATCGGGTGGCATTGTGAGGCCTGGTGTGGTCGGTGTATTGATCGGCCGTTCGTAAGATGGATGGAATATGTCGATTGAGCTTGGGAATGATGTGAAGTAGGATGTTGGTAGAGGTTGAGAATGATGAGAGAGTGTTATGGAGAAGGAAAGGAGAGGATCAGAGGGCGAGGGGGTTGATATAGACGACGAGGTGGATATGAGCAAAGCACGTGTCCTTGCGACACCGGTGCCATTCCATTTCACGTGTTCAAGGCATGGAAATATGGCGGGTGAAACTACAATCCCAGGCTGAAATGAGGGCAGCTGATATACATAGGTCACCTTAGACATCTACAAGTAAGCATGCAAGTAGATGACGCAGGCGAGCAAAAAGCAAGGCGAGTGAGGACGTAAGTAAGGAATGAAGTGAAGATATGCTAGAATTATCATGTGATTGTCACCCCGGCATAATATTGTAGTGACAAATCATAGAGATATCTGCAATAGGAGTCGATTTGGATTTTCCTGACAAAGCGAAGTGAAGGCTGTGCGTCTTGTAAGACGCTATGCAGCGTCTGCGGCGCGGAGGCGAGTTCGCTCAGAATCTCCCCAAAGCACGGCACTCACAAGCACAAAGAGATCGAACGTGCCTGCGACGAGTGCTGGGAGATCTACATCAGCCTCCAAGTCGAGGAGAACAAGCCAGACCAGATCGAGTGCATGTTCTGCAAGTCCACACTCGACTTCCCGCAGATCGGGAAACTCGCGCGTAAGGGGACGGTTTTCAGATGAGAGCAGCTTCGAACGATCGCAACCAACGGATGAGGCTGATACATTCTACCCAGATACGCCGAAAAGCTCAAAGTTGGCGCCATTTGCATGGACCGCTGCACCCAGCTCCTCCAGCCCTTCGACCGCGTGATCGACGGCCGCGTCTTCTCTTGCAAAGACTGCGGTTTCCAAGCATGTTTCGAACTGCGACAAACCCGAGAACGAAGGCGAGACGTGGCGCGGGTACTGCGACCGACTCTCCACCGTCCACGCCGGACCGGAGAACGCCACCCACGAAGTCTACAGAAACTGCCCCAGCTGCGATCTCTTGTTCGACACAGAGAAGGGAGTTGGATTGAGAACACTGTGTGGGGAGTTGAGAAGCGGGTTCAAGATCAGAAGGCCAGCCACATGACCGGCCAAGACGGCCCAAAAGCGATTCAAAGATTTACCGATGGGCGATAAGCGGTCGCCCAGGTCTACTTGCGTGTTATGACTCAATTGCACTGGTGACATCCAACTCGATATCCACTCTCCCAATCAATAGAAACCCTGCGACTGGCTCCCATACTGCTGCCCAAACCCAGAGATATCATTGTGCGAGTCCAGGTTCATGAACTGATCCAACCCATCGTCCGCATCCTGCGCCGTATCGAACCTCGGATCAATATTAAGGGTCTGACTGCTCGTGTCGCTCAGCGCCGGATCAACATTCCCAATCCCGTTGGGCATCGGCGGCAGTGGTCCATCCTGGATCTCCACACCGCGAGGAATAGCCTGTCCGAGGGCTTCGCGGCGCGTGGGCTTGCGGATGTTCTCGCTGCCGATCTTGGGCGCGTTGACGGGGCGGTTGGCGTTTTGGCAGTCGCCGCGGCTGTTCATCCAGAGTGAGGCTTCTTGCACGTCGCCTTTGGCGAGCATGGCGTCGAAGGCTTGCTGACCTTGAAGGATAGGGAGGAGCAGGCTGGCTTCGTACCATCGGCCTTTAATTTCGGGGAGGCCGACTTGTGCTTGGCTGCGGATGAGTTTCCAGTAGCTTGCTACACGCTTGACGTGGATGGATCGTGCGTTGCGGTAGACGAGGTCTTGGGTGAGACGCTCTGGTAGATGAGGGTTCAAATTGGGTGCAGCCGGCGTGGGAATGATGGGATCGTTATGCTGGATGTTAACCAGGGCGTATTGATCGCCAACCAGGAATGTCGATTGCTGGATGATTTGTCCAGTCATGGCTGCCGTTTTGCGTCGCTCGACCACGGAGTGGATCACGAGAACGTCCGTTCCAGAGCCGGGTACCAGACGGACTGGCTCGCCGACCCAGATCTTCTCTCCACCCAAATACATGCCTTCGTAGCGTGTCTCCATGGTGCCAGGCTCGATTTCAGTGCTATGAATCTGACCGAATGGGGTGAATGTCGAATCTATGCTCTTAGCTGCAAGGATCGAGCCGTCCACCTCCATATCGCCACCTGCTCCATAAGCTCCACGACGCAAGGCATTCCAATCGATAGTGTCGAAACGTGGCAGATCTGCAACAGTGTTCAAAGCCGCATGTGTGAAGCCGGGGACACTCCATGCCAGCCAGGGCCTCATGTCGAATTCGGAAGTCTTGGTGACCGCTATCGATGGCCCACCAGGATACGACAGAGGCTGGACAGAATAGCTGACCTGACCGGCAGGTGACTTCCATCGTCGAAGGACCGCGCCGAGACCCCAAGCTTGCACACGACTGTACCAGACGACCTCACCGGGCCGATACATGAAGCTGCCATACCGTCTGTCTTCCTGCTGATCCGGGCTCTTTGCCGGCGGTAGAGGAGTCGGTATGAGCTGTTGTTGCTGCGGTTGTTGTTGCTGCTGCGGTTGCTGTTGCTGCTGCGGTTGTTGATGTTGTTGTTGCTGTTGTGGTTGCTGTACCGACACAAATTGCCCTTGTGGAATAGGCCGTGGCGCTGGCGCACTGTTTTGGGGGATTGCGGGTTTGGTATCGATCACCTCCTGCTTCGTAGGCTTCTCTGCCTTCAAATTCTTAGCTCCAGGGATTACAGCATCTAATTCCTCAGGTGAGCAGACCTTGCAGCCGCAGTTGTCCGAGTCGCCGCTCTCGTCGGTGGTGAGCCACAGTAGGTGTGGGAAGAAGTCTGCGGGACTTCTAAAGCGCTTTCTGCGCCCGGTGGGGTGGCCGTACAGGTATGCATCTTGTCTGTCATTGCCGCCTCCCGCATGTGTCTTGGTCTTCACCTCCGTCTGACCGTCCTTCTCGGTCTTTTTGACGTGTTCGTACAAGCGATAGCCCTCAGGAAAGTCAACCAGAATGCAGCCGTTGTCTGTACGAAGTGTAAGCCGTGCTGCTTTGCGACAATGCCTGGAAGCCATACCCACCACCTCCAGTCGGGTCCTTCCATCCCAACTCGCGCACCAGCATGCCACCTAGCTTGCGCCTCCAGTCCAAGTGCTTGATCTCGTCTGGCGCGACTTCACGGTAGAAGTCGCTGACGCCATTCTTATCGGGTCTCTGGTCCAGCTGGGTGTCGGTAGGCTGGTTGGGTTCTCGGACTTTCCCCTTGGCGAATATCTCTTTCTTGCCGTCGCTTCGACGAACGTAGATCGGGTAGAACTTGGCCATTATATGAAAGTAGCGTGGTGGTGTTTGGCTTGTCGCAAGTCGCGTCTAGTTCGAGATAGGTGGAATTGACTGTCGGCGGAGGGTGCGGTGATCGTCGCAAACGGGATTATTATTATTATACACTTATTAAGCACATTGTGCAATACTGCGACCCGTGTTAGACTCGGCGTGTGGTAGGAGTAGCGAAAGCGGAAATTATTGGCAGTGGTGAGTGAATGGGTGGGTGAGTGAGTGAGTAAGTGAGTGAGTGGACAAAGTGTAGATTGGAGCAACGAAGGCGTAGCTAGTTAGTAAGTAGGTAACGTTAGCTGCTGCTGCTGCTGCTGCTGCTGCTTGCTGTGCACCAAATGGCACGTGAAAGCACTGCAGTTGACTTCGCGTCTCCAAAAAGCCATTTACTCCCCTCCCACCACCAACATCACTTTCAACGCCAGCCTTCACCGCGTAACTCCGTATCAATTCCTACCACCTCACTCGCTTCTTACGCCACCACCGCCCATATCAACTACAACACGCCACCGACACCCACTGCCCAATACCACCACCACCACCCTCCGCCGCCAGTATGCCTTACAACAACACCCCAATTGCTCCTTCCAAGGAGATCACAGGCACTGTCTCCTTGCCGCGTATGTTCTCTCATCTCTTTCTGCCCTTGAGATACCATCTCAGAGCTACAATCAAAGAATATTCCGTCATCAATCACAACCCACATTCCTAACACACCATTAGTCGCTCGTGTTAAGAAGATCATCTCGCAAGACGACGACATCAACAGCTGCTCGAACAACGCCGCCTTCGTAATCACCGTCGCTACCGAGATGTTCCTGCAGCATCTTGTCGAACAGTCGCACAACGTCGTCAAGTCGGAGCGTAAGCCGCGCCGAAACATCCAATACCGCGACGTTGGTGTGTATCCCTCTTTCTCTCACACGATTTCCTGCACTTGTACTAACAACTTCGCAGCCAACGCAGTCGCTCGTGTGGAGAACCTCGAATTCCTGACCGACGTCGTCCCCAAGACCCAGACCTACAAGCAGGTCAAGCAGAAGCAAGCCAAAGAGCCCGCAGCCAGAGCAAACGGCGTTGCCAACGGCCAGAGGACGCTCGATCAGCACATGGGAGAAGCAGGCGAGGGACAAGCTACCAACGGTGCCGCCCACGAACCCGAAGACATGGAAATCGACAACGCCGCACCTGCCGTGCCAATCGGCAAGCTTGGTAGCGATTCCGCTTAGAAAGCTCTCGACACCAACCTGAAATTACGTGCGAACCAAGAGAATATCGATCCTCTTGCATAGGAGACTGGAAAGGACGAATACCATCTTTTGAACGAACTCCTTAGCCGACAGCTCTTTCACAACAAAGCTCAGACACCGTCACCAGATCCCGACCATCACGACCTTGGACTTGAAGCCGAGAATACTCTTGGCGAAGGTGAGCCGCCTGGAATTGATCTTGTTAACGAACCACAAGAATGGATCAGTGGCTTCGATGCTGGCTTCAATGATCGGCCTTTGGTATCCGGAAACACTCAGCAGTACTGCGAAGGCTACATGCATGGCCAACACGCATGGAAGAACCCGGCAGCATCTCCATCTCTGAACTCGGCGGCTCGCGAAGTATTTAGCTTTGGTTCACTTGACGCCGACACTATCGACCCATATCTCTTGAACCTTGACGCATCCAACGACGATGATCTCTTCAAACCGCCCACGCAGCTCACTACCACTACCTGTTCCGATGACCGCAAAATCAGTATACAAATACCGAGTTCATCGCATGCCGGGATGCAGAATTTGGAACGCAGATCTGGACATCTTGATATTAATTCCAGCAGTATTGATGTTCCACTTCCCACGACTGCGAGCAACATACACGATGCACTCGGATCAGCGCCATCATGGACGCCCATCAACGCTCAAAAAGTTACACGCGTACGCTCGGCTCCAACTGCACGCACGCCAAGCCCCCCGCTCGTCACTTACGTCGCACATGGGAACATGAACCACATGAGTCCATGTGTCCGTCGTAGCCTCTCCATGGCCAAGCATGCTCGAGTTGCAGCAGATCTTCTCGAGTCCCAGGGAATATCGGGCGCAGCAGCGGCTGCTATTGCCGAAGCTGCGCATTGGGAGAAGAAGGCCCGCAGACGTCAAGCCAAGAATGACTCCCAAAACAGAATTCGAGCAGAGCAGAGGGTGGGCAAATTGGCTAGGCGGACATGATTAACCGAGTGACACATTCACTTTTGAATCAACGCCAATTGATGATAGAAATTCATGTAATGCTTCTGAATGCCTATACGGCTTGTTCCGTATCGTACATCGAATGGATGACTACACATTTACTTCGACTTCCCCTTACCCTTCTTCAGTCTAGCAACCAAGCCCTTCAGCTCATCGTCGCCCTCGGCTTTCCCAGCCTTCCCCTTCTTTTTCGCGACCACAACATCCTCCCCACCGCCCTCGCGATCCTCCCTCTTCCTCTTCTTCCTGCCCTCCTCCAGCAAATTCTTCATGCCCTCCGTGCCCTTGAACCTCGGGTTCGTAGGATCAATCGCATACTCGTGACTATCGAACAACGCCTTGAAACGCGGATCTTCCGCCTCGACCTTAAAATCGTCCTTGACGGCTTCTGCAGTCTTCTTGCTCTTCTTGCCCTTGTTCTTGCCCTTGCGGCGCGCCTCCTTCTCCGCTTTCTCGATCTCGCGCATGTCGAAGTGGCGCACGCCCTCGCCGTTCGCCTCGTCGTCCGCCATGAGCAGCTCGAGCTCTGCGCGGCGAGAAGCGGCGGCGGCCTCTTCGGCGTCGCGCTCGGCGCGCTTCTTGGCTTTGTCGGCTTTGCGAGCGGTCTTCTCGGCGGCCGCGGCGGTGGTGGGGTCGTTGAAGAAAGGGTCGTTGAAAGGGTCGTCGTCGTCTGGGGCTGGTGCTGCGGCGGCGTCGCCTTGCTCTGAGCCGCTGTGGTCGTTGGCTTCGTCGCCTTCGGCGGCTTCGCCGCGGGTGGCCTTTGATTTCTCCTTGCGGCGTTGCTTGCGCTCTTTTTCCTTACGGATGTAGCGCTGACGGGTGCTCTCTTCGTCTTGGGGCTCGTTTTCGAATACACCCTTGGAGCTCTTGCTCGGGTTGAGGCCGGAGGAGAAAGTGATTTGCATGTCGCCGACGGGTTCGTCTTTCGATTTTTTGGAGCGTGATGTGGACGCCTCCGCGAGGCCTAGGGCGGCGCGCATCTTCTGCCTCTCGGCTTCGCGCTTGTTCATCTTGCGGTCGGCGGCGCTGACGGATTTGCGCGAGGAGACGCTGTCGTTGTCCGAGGAGTCGGAGCCGATGTAGGCTTGCAGGTCGTTTTCGTCGAGCTCGGCGCGGGAGAAAGCACGCTTTTGGACTTCTTTGCGGGTTGTGTCGTCGTCGTCCCAGGTCAGGCGGACTTTGGAGTGTGTGAGGGCCTCGGTTCGGAAGTCGTTGGGCTTGTAGCCGTCGGGGAGTTTTGTACACTGCTCGCGAGGCTTGTCGTCGTCGAAGGTGACTTCGTCCGGGATGAATCGGAGGTCAAAGAAGTTGGATGTTGTGAGGTATTCGCGGCTGTCCAGATCGTCGTAGACTGCTTTGGCGGTAGTTTCGCTGTCGCATTCGATAACGGCGTAGTAGTATCGCAGACGCTCGAGCTGGTATTGTCTTAGCTTCGCATCATCAAACTCCTCGCCTTCTCCAGCTTGTTCCCTGAGCAGGCGCCTCTTGATCTTCTCATCTTCGTCCGCATCAGAGTCAGAATCCTCGTCGGATTCCTCCTTGCGCTTAGTGCTGGCGAAAATCTCTCTAGGTGGTCCCTCGAGCTCCTCGCGCTCCATACGCTCTCGCCCAAACTCGCTGGGGTATATAGTGACGCTCTCGACTCTTCCTGCGGCTGGTGTGAAACTGGCAGCAACGGCCATGATGTCGGCGGCTCTGATGTTGTCCCAATCCAAATTCACTGCAGCAACCCTCTTAGACACCTCTCCCATAGGCACCTGCTCCATGTTCTCGCCTCCCGCGGTCTCATCCGCCAACTCGTCCTCGTCCGCACTGTCACCCTCCTCTTCTGAGCTTGTCTCCTCCTCCGAAGACGACTCAGCGAATCCACCACCTCTCGCCGGGTCCACAGCAAGATTCTCTCCATCGTCGCTCTCATCCTCACTCTCGTCAGAGCTGCCCACGACCTCTCTCGTCGGCTTCTTCGACTTGCCCTTCTTGGGCTCATTGTCTTCCTCGTCGTCATCTTTCAATCTGAAGCGCTTCTCAAGCTCTTTCTTCCCGCTGTCGGGCTTCAGCTTGCGGCCATATCTGTCGACTGCCGCCTTCTTCTGGAAACCCTGGTCCGTGAAGAGTCGCTTGAAACGAGGGTCGACGGCGGTTTGAGCCTGCTTCTTGCTGGGCAAGCGGTACCGCGGGTCGGACGCGAGAGCCGCGAAACGTTTATCGGCCATGGTAGAGTATTGTATAGCTGTGTTGGTTAACACAATGCAATGCGTCTCAACTCGGCGCTTCAGCGATTAACAATTCTAGAAAATGTAAATGTTCGGCTATCGGAAGCGCCTTTTTTGCGCCGGGCCGTTGGCGGGCCGCCTGCTAGAGGGAACTTCTTCGTCGCAAGCATGTGAACGGGCTTTGCATGTGCACGAAGGATGCATGAAGAACAACAAATTGAGATGTGACTTACACCAAACATTAATCGGCAGTATTGAGCGACGAGGATCATACACCCTGGAACATCCACGTCGAGTGAAGTGATAACCTGCGATAATCTACCTGAAAAATGGTCCGCATCAAGCATCGCTACCTCCTGGTCAACATCCTATATCCCGAGCAGGAAGCTCGCAAGACCAAGCAATCTGGATCCGGATCTGGCGGCAAAGATGATCTGCCTTACACTGTACAATTTCGACGTCCTGGTCCAGAACAGCTGAACGGCAAACTTCTGACCCGCCTCATTCGCGAGGGCGTGGCGGATCTGTTCGGGGACTATGGTTCTGGCATGGTTTCAGGAAGTCTAGTCGGTAAGCATATTCTTGTATCCGCATATCGTCTCGAACTTGCAGCTCACTATTTTGCCAGTCAAGTATTGCTCCCAAGCAACAAGCACAGCCATCATCCGTGTTGCTCGTGCGCATTACCGCATGGTGTGGGCTGCGTTGGCTTTCACAACATCCTTGCCACTGAAGTCAGCCGACCTGCCTTGCGTGATACAAGTTGTGCGCGTCTCTGGCACGATCCGTAAAGCCGAAGAAGAAGCCATCCGTCGCGCCAGACTACAAATTAGGCTGGCGCAGCAGTCCACCGGTGGCGAGGCGAATGCAGCTGTGAAAGCCGTTGACCGCACCGTTGACAAGGAAGGAGACCTGGCGATGCTGAACGGCATCGAGGACTTTGGAGATGCAGAGGACGAGAGCGATGGCTGAACGCAGGAATTCGATGATGACGACGACAGACGATTTCGTGGCGACCGGCACATTCGAATTCTAATGCAGGCACAGCCACTGCGTGCATGGATGTGCAGTGCTGGTGACCACCGCACAACTGAAGCTTGCTGATCAGAGGAAAGCCTGGCTGCGAGCCGCGTACAGCATATGCAGACTGTACGAGAAGGCCCATTGGCTTCTGATCGTACGGCATACACAAAGATACCCATCCCATATCGTGGGCTCGAGCTCAGAACCAAGGACAACCACGCGTTAAACCTGTTCCGGATGGCCAGGAGGGCGACAAAAGAAAGAGAGCATAGCTTGCAACAGCGGGGAGGCAGGCATGGCAAGCGATGGGACAAGGTGCTTAGGCATCCAATGTAGTCCTTGTATGGTTACTCACAATCGCGATCGTCTGGGAGGTTACGTACAGTCCACCGTATACCATCTCATCTCGTGTATCGAAAGCACATCACGCGCCATCCTTTTCTTCCTTAATTTCGTCACTTTCTTTCCAAAACGCAGTCGGTCCAGCAGGTCCGTGGACATCGTAGTCCCTAGTAGTCACGATGTTAGCGAGTCTTCAGCAACATTCTATCAGGTAACCTCATACTTGTCGAACCAGTTCCCCAGGACACCTCTGGCTGAGCGTAGTCCACCGACCTGGATGCCCTCGGACCGCCATCGTTCCTCGCCGTGGAAAATGGAGAACGTCGTCCATCGAATCTGGCCCTCGGGAGTTTGTCGCACGGTACCTCGTTCCGCATCAGTTTCAGCTTTCTTCGTCCGTCACTTCGCGCCAAATTTTACAGTGTACTCACCTCGGATCTTGCTATTGGCATTCGGATCCCAAGAAGCATGGAGGCTTTTGGACGTCCCTGCAAAATGTACGATGGGCAGCCTCGTCCCCCGGAAATTGCTCCAGTCCAGCCCTTCATCTTCGTCGTCATCGCTGTTGCCGTCGGTAGGCTGTTCAATCTTCGTGACGTGCCACTTGACGCGGATCAGTCGGATAGCTACACATCGCAAGCGCATCAGCAAATGAGGTTTACACGTACGTTTTCTTCCACGCCTAGCATACCCTCTTCTGTGTCTATCGGCGGCCGTTGGTCGTCTACCCGTAGGCCCGGCGCGAAGTTGAAAGTGTGGAGATCGTTGAAGTCAAGGAAGCAGACTACGCGCATCCAGGTCCCAGTGACGCCGTACGGGTCTAGTGCGTTGAGGTCGAGGCCGAGTTCGCGGATCTTGATCAGGTCTGAGTCTGGCTTTTCTGTGGGCCCGGTAGCTGCTGGAGGCGCGACGTAGGAGTTTGGAGTTGCGCCGAGGAATGGCTCGTCCCAGATCACTGGGAAGCGGCCATCGGATCTTTCTGTGAATCTGCGCAGGTTGAACCCGAGCACGATCATGATGGCTTCGACCTTTTCCCAGTCTACGCGTTGTGTACCATCGTCTCGGAAAGGCCCCCACAAAGTGGCTTCGGTGTACTGCCGCAGATCATACACTTTTGAGCGTGCGTACGTGTGCGTCAGTTTTGGTTTCGAGCGCAGCCTCGTGCGCGACGACGGAGAGGATTCAGTACTAGGCCGCCATATTGTAAACGACGAGCGTGAAGGGATCTCGTCAATCGGGACACCATACATGCAGTGTAGCTTCGCCGACGCCTGCCGTAGCTCTTCGTTCCCGGCAGGAGCTTGGTCTTTGCCACCCGCTCGTTCGAATAGGTTGCTTGAACAAAGTAGAATGTCGATATTTGCGGCGTCCGCGAAGTGGTCTGCAAGAAGCCGGATATTGAGGCTTTCGTCTGGATCGGAGGATGCTGTGTCTAATAGATGATTGATCTGCTCGGCCGCGAACTCGAGAGCATCTCGTTTGACCTGACGATCCAACGACTCCAATATCTTCTCCAGCTTGACGAGGTCATGTACCCCACTCTCCCAACTCGTCCCCGATGCCGGCTGATCGTATCTCTGCAGATAGATATCTTTGTGTAACAGCTTGTTTCCGCTAATGTAGCTATTGAGGTCCTTGCATGTGCGGCCGACCGCAGAGAGATCAGTAGGCGTGATCTCGGTAAATATAAAGTGCAAGAGCTCGTGGCTCAAGTTCAGTAGAGTTGCCATTTGTGAAGGTGAGGAGGCGTGACAGTGGGTCAAACAAGACAACCGCTGATGTAGCGAATGACGCAGGGCAACTTGACGCACGACGTGGACCAGTACAGAGATCGGTCAGGGATCATTGACACGATGCAATGCAGGGTGATGATATGTAATAGTATGCGAACAGTCGGTAGTCGAGTGGCGTGCTCGAGGCGTAGTATCTGGATGTTGTACTGTATCTCCACCTTTGCCCCGCGCGTGCATTATCGGAGATAAGATGGGAAACTCCGTTATCCGTTTTTGAGTTTCCGGCAGTCAAATAGTCTCACTGCTAGTGAGGGGGCCATGGTGAACAGATGTCACAATGGGAGCACGTAAGAAGTTACTTCTCGCCCGAGAGATGAACGTGCATGTTACTATATATTACTAAATATCAACAATCTATGTATCACTAGAAACGATCGGTCTCACTATGCTACCTCCGCCCTACTTCCTTATCTTCGGCACTCTCGCAAGCCAGAAGAAGAAGACAGCGCCTACAATGTTCACAAAGATGTACACCCACAACAGTCCGAAGTTCCTCCACACGTCATCATAAGAGATTCCCACGGCACTCAGGAACACATTCGAGTCGCCAAATGAGCAGAAGCCACAGGACTGCGTGTCTTCAGGGTTCTGAAGGTAGCCAGGCGCTTGATCAAAGTAAGGCTGCATGTAATCGCCGCAGGTGACGCCACTGGGCGGACTGAAGTTCACGAACTCGTTGTCGGCGCAAGTGACAGGCGTATTGGCAAGGCCCGTGCTGAGCAAACCTCCTATGAGGTACGTGAAAGGGCTGACTCGGTACATCTGCTCGGCAAGAAGGGTTGACGTTAGCAATTTATTTAGATCTCGATCGGATCAAGCTTGTACACCTACAAAGATCCAGAATCCGGGCAAGCTTTCGGGAGATGCCAGAACACCGCAGAACACCAAAGCCAGAGAGAAGAGAAGATTGGCTATGTTGGCTCCTTCTTCGGCGGTCGGCATACCGGCAGCAATCATGGTCGTGAAAGTCGAACCTCAGAGCATGAATTGAAGCAAGAACAAGAAGTAGAGAGCGCCGCGGAGATGGACCTGATCCGTGTGCTGCGCGTTCTGGTATAGGCCGACAGGATAGTAGTAGCAGAAGAAGATCACTACTGCCATCAAACTATTCCAACAGATCTCGACAAAGATGTTGCTCAGAATGAACGCCTGCCAGCTGTAAGTCTTGCTTTGTCTTTCGCGTGCCTCGTAGAGCGACCGCTGTGTTACGAAGTGCGGCATGATCTGTTGAGACAATTGCTGAAAGATCGACAGATGCACAAAGATGGAGAACATCTGGTTCTGCAGTCCTCGTTGAGTCGTTGCTGCATCGAAGAAGACAAAGCCGACAAAGAGCGATGAGATCAGGCACAACGCAAGCTTCGAATAGAGGTAGGAGGGTGTGCGCCAATATTGCTCGAAAATGCGGTATGTGACTTCTCGGATCTGTTGGGCAAACGGGGCTGCGAAAGCCTTGCAAAGATCGGCATCGTCTCGCTGTACATCTGTGTCTCTGGTATGATTGAGGCGCTCGGAAATGAGGCCGTCGATCTCAGCACGAGCCTGTTGGTATTCTGGACTTGATCGCCAAACTTCGAACCAGTCGGTGTCGGTGTGTGAGCCTGGCGCAGCCCCAATGACCTCAAGCATCCATTCTGCTGGGTTGTCATCGACACCACATGAACTGGCTCCATTCTTTTCGAAGTATTCGATCAGGGTACGAGAGTTTTCACCAATGTCGCCGAGGTACACAGTCCGGCCGCCCTTTGCTGCGATCTGTTAGTCGACACGTACACCCATAAGTCACGCCTTTGGGGCACTTGCCAAGAAAGAGCAGTCTGTCAAAGCGTTGAAAGAGCATTGCTGATGGCTGATGGATGGTGCATAGAATAGCTTGACCAGAGTTCTTGAGTTTCTCCATCAAATCACAGATGGCCCAAGAAGTCTGCGAGTCTAAGCCTGAAGTGGGCTCATCGAAGAACAGCAATAGTTGTGGCTTTGCCGCCAGTTCTACTCCAATAGTGAGTCTCTTACGCTGTTCAACATTGAGTCCCTCGCCAGGCACTCCGACAGTCGCATCGGCATATTCTTCCATGTCGAGGAGACGGATGATCTCTTCGACATATGCTAGTTTCTCTTCGCGAGGTCCAGCTGGCTGACGCACGAGAGCACTAAATCGCAGCGCTTCACGCACACTTGATGTCTCAAGGTGAATGTCTTGCTGTTGCACGTAGCCTGTCTTCTTTTGAAAGGAAGAATCGCGAGGCTGACCGTCAACAAGCATTTCTCCAGTAATGACACCAACCGTGACACGTTCGGCAAGCACATCTAGAAGGGTGGTCTTGCCGGCTCCTGAAACGCCCATCAAGGCAGTAAGGGCGCCTGGTCTGACCCAGCCGTCGACATTGTCCAAGATCCGACGAGTCTCATCCTTCTTGATCTTGATGTCATAGCATACATCCTTCCAGCTGAAGATGGAGTCTTGGCGTTGTATGATGTCTGCTGTAGTCCGGCCGCCTTGCTCTTTCTCTGTGAGAGCCTTTTTGCTCGGTACACCCGATTCTTCGTCGGAAGCAGAGGCTCTCACAGCGCGTGGTGTCTTGCCTTTCTGGAAGACTAGCACTTCGCCTTTCGATTTCTTCTCGCTGATCTTCTCTATCGCAATCAGATGAACTGCCATCAAGCCGAACATCATGACGTAGAGAATCCCAACGTTTCTCCATTTGTGCGATGGCTGGTAGCTGTATGCCGAATCCACGTAAGCGGTGCCATCGACATAAGGCTGGCCCGGCACAGCACTGACGGCAGTGCAGACGCGGCTGTTGTCGCTATCTGAGCCATATGGTGGCACAAACTCGGTGCATGGGAAACGACGGCCAGCAAATTCATTGATCATGAGAGACTCGAATCCGAAAGCTGTTCGATAGTCAGTGGAATGTTTCCAACGAGTGAGGCCGTCTTTGCGCACCGATGGGATCGATGTACTTGATCCAACGCGACCAGCCGAGCATGTAAGGCTCTGGGAGCGCAAAGCCGGTGAAAATGATCAACCCAAGCATGATGTTAGCAGCTGGAGCCAGAGCTTGGGACAAAGATCGGGTCAGTGAGCCAACTGTGCGAAATAGCATGCTCATAGTCAACGTGAGCGTGAAGTTTACGAACAGAAATATGAAGAAGTTGCCTGGCTCCCGACGCAGGTTGGCGAGGAAGTACAAAGTTGCGTTGAAGGCGATAGCGTTGGTGATTTTGTAGGGCATGTCGGTGAGCATAGAGGCGAGAGCTTCGGCTGAGGGATGGTACATGGCGTAGCGACTCTGCTTCTCAACAATTGGCCTCTGCTGGTAGAGGGTGAGAATTTCTAGTGCGGACCCGAAAGCATTCATCAAGATGGCGAAGAACAAAGTGGCGCCCCGCTGGAAGAAAGACTCTGCGTTGTTAAGAGTGTTGTAGAAAACCGATCCTAAGATCAGAGCGAGAGCAAAGTTTCCGAAAAGCTGTGTGTACGTAAATGCAGGATCTCCTTTCAGCCTCTTGAGTCCGCGCCATAAACATATCTGAATCTGTTCAAGATAGTTGAGTGTGTATGGCGACTTTTTCCGCAGACCCTTGGATTGTTGAGCCCGACGGCTTGCAATGAATGCTTGTCGAGCCTCTCCACTGGGCTGGAAGGCATCATTGTACGCTTGTATCTGGCCGACCAAAAGCTCACGCTCATGGCTCCGCCTCCATGCATCGGCAAAGTCATTTGGCGTCCTTGGTGCCTTTTGCTCGAATCCAGGACGTGTCAGCCTCTCCTTCGGAGACGTCATGGATGTCAAGAAATCGGCCGTTGTCTGCCGTTCCGGGCATTGGAAGCCAAGGCGTTCGAAGTACAATCGTGCATCCATGATAGGACCAAAGAAGATCTGCCGGCCTTGGTACAGAACGAGAACTTTATCGAACTGCTCATACGCCTGCTGTGGTGCTTGGTAAAGGGACATCAAAGCTGCAGCACCGCAATACTTTGCAGTCAGACGGATCGTCTTGCAAAATTCGATTGCATTCGCCGCATCGAGACCTCTAGTCGAGTTATCCAATGCTTGAATTGGCGCGCCGCTCAGGGCTGCTTCAGCGATAGTCACACGCTTTCTTTCACCTCCAGAAACACCCCGAACGAAATCGTTCCCGACAATAGTGTTGACGGTATGCGAAATGCCGAATGTGGCCATGGCGACATCGCGAAGGTGGTTTGCCCACTGTGCGCGCTTGTACCCACCAGGAATTGTGCGAGGTGCTCTTGTAGCGGCAGCGAAGGAAAGTGTATCGCCCACGCTGAGTTGCGGAAAATGTACGTCAACTTCAGCAGTGTAGATTGCCTCTCCGCGATAGTAGCTGTTGATCTCGTCAGGCGAAAGTCCGTTGTAGTTGAGGTCCGCCTCGACTTCGAGTCCGTGAGTTTGACCAGTGATTGTTTTGAGGAACGTTGAGCATCCTGAGCCCGGCGGTCCTAGAACGACGAGCATTTCGCCGCTTTCGACTACATCTTCGAGGCCACGGAGGATGGTCAACTTGCTTTGCTTCCCAATTCCAACGGCTCGCTTGGCCAGACTCAGTACGTCCCACCAGACATTGCTCACGTCCTTCTGGAAATCGATGCCGACGTTGGCACCGTACGCGCTGAGAGCAGAAAACGAGACACCACCTTTTCTGCCCAAAGCGTCATCTCCGTTGCCGTGACTGAACTTTATCATGCTTTTGACCCAGTCCTTTGCTCTGAAGTTCGAGGAATGCGGGTCTAAAACAGAATCCGGTGTAGCCTCGAATGGATTGCTTCGGGTGGCTGAAGAGTTCGACATCGCCTTTGCGAGCGCAGTGATGGCTTTTTCGCGCTTTTCATCTTCCGTGTCGAGTGGTGCGTCCGGGTGATCTGTATTTTGCGGACTAATCGATCCAGAGCTCGATTCCTGCCCATTGTTGCCAGATAATGTCATACTGTCTGATGAGCTTGGATGCTTCTGTTGCTTCTCAAGGTTTGGGTTTGCATGAATGCCTGCCGTGTTGTCAATTTTGCCCGCTCCAGGAGTGCTGTCTGATGAATGGATAGCAGAAAGCAGCGCTGATCGTCAGCTGTCCTACTTCGATTGCATCTGTACACGTTTCCGACCAATAGGATGCGCCCGGCTGAAATGCGTTGGATCGGAAGGCTGCCTGAATTGTAGGTAAGAGTGATTTTGGTATTGTCAACGTCTTGCAACTTGTAGGGGTACGGAGCAAAACTACAAGTCTGCACGAAATGAATGCAAGGGATGACCCACGAGCTAATGTGCGCGCAATGTAGTGAAGCAAGCCATGAGACCTCGATCTCTGTCTCTCGATGATCGGTCTCATACAGATTATTCGGACTCGCATAGGGCCCGTGAGGCGTTCATCGTCCACGCTCCCAAGACCATGGCTTCGATCCATGGAATCTTACGGCCGCAGACCGAGATCTTCACATGGATGCAGCGGAGGACGCTCTTCTGCCGAGTGCGAATTTAGTGCCTGAGCGTTCAAGATCCAGACATATGTCAAGAAATCGTATCACGACCCACGAGGAGCCGCAGCCACCCACTCACACCTCTCTGTTGCACAACCGAACAAGCCAAGAGGGACCAATTGCTCTCAACGGCACTCCACCTGCATCAGCATTCAGCTCAATGCGATCTCCAGCACGGAGGGCGAGTGTGTCCAACCAGTGTTGGCGTGTATGCCATATGAGGTTCATCTAAAGCTGTTATGAAAGCATTGTCCTCTCAATCTCAGTTCGCTTTCGGTCCCCGAGCGTCCAATGAGATACAAGCGCCCTGCAAGACGAACTAGAGATAGCGTGTCTTGGCTGGTCTGTGAGTGATGTGCGTCCATACCTGCATCTCCAGATGAGGCGCCCTGTTCAGATCTCGGGCCGCCCGCCCCGTCCAGCCCGTTGATAGGCGATAGGTCGCTGCGACATCCTTGATCGGGATGCCGACGACCAATTGCGCGCTGTGCGGCGCAGCCTTATCCGAAAGCGAAGTGCGACAGCTCCTCGCCAAAGAGAACTGTCGACATTGTAGCAATTCACGTGTCGTGCCATATGCGAAAATGCCGTCGCGGAGTCCGTACACTCTGTCACAACCACCAAAGGTTGCTGAGAACGCCGCAATCAAGACATGATGCGGCGTAATGAGAATATGGAACCCCTTTTTGGGTTGCAGCCACGTTTCTGTTGATTATTGTGCAGACGGATGTTCTCTAGCCGATTCGACAGAAGATCCGCTAGCTTCTGCACGCGATGTGCTTCTCCTAGCACCGATCGGATGGCGACACACCTCTGGTCCCATACAGACCATTCATTGACCGAAAGAATATAGGGAGGCTGCCACGCTCTTTCTCTGCTAATCAAAATGCAAGAAGAGGATCCACTCCGCCCTCTCCCTTTCAGATTCCTCATTTGCATGGGAGGAAACTTGCCGTTCTCCGGTAGCGATAAAGGAGGCGTAGATGTGACTGATTGGATTGCTTTCCATCGCATCCCGGTGTCAGATCTAAAAGAACTGGGCGCTTTCAGCCGATGGGCTCAAGCCAACCAAGACCAGATGCCTCATCCCACGGACAGAATCGGCATCAGCACAATGTTCCATCCAATCATGGACGAGTATGTCCTCAAGGAGTACAGCCGAGAGGCGTTCTTAACCAAGCTCATCCACCCAGATGTGGACAAAGAGCGACTGGATATACCGACATGCCATGTTTATGGAAAGAACGACGAGGTGGTCGATGGTGCAGCAAAGATGGTCGAATTATGTTCTCCAAAGAGCCGACTACAATACATCCACGAGGGCGGACATGATGTGCCTCGCAGTAAGATCGAGGTTACGAAGATTGCACACTTGATCGAGAATACGGTGCAGGCTTCCATTTGATGTGGGAGCGCACGGAGAAAGAAACGCATACAGTAGACTGTACGATTGATGAGCTTCTACAAGCAGGTCTTGATCGATCCTGAAGTCATGATTATGGTGTCAACCTGTGCAGAAACTCAACGAACGTCGGTCTCATCAACTTGTTAAGTATCGATTCAAATAAATACTAGACGTTGATACAGTACATCAACCTGTTACGATGTTGTAGACCAACTTCTCCCCCGAAACCAGACCTTCATATAGCTCCTGCAGCCCAGCCGCGATTCCCTCCAAGCCTCCTTGCATAACTCTAACAGGATGCGGCCGGATATCGCCGTCCTGCAGCACAATCTCAGCAGTCTCAGTGAATTCCCGGAGGAAGCTGAAATCTTCCAGCACGGCAGGCATAAAGTGACCCATGAATCGGACTGCCTCTCCGAGTGCACTCCAAAGAAGAAGCAATTTAGGGATGACCTTGCGGCCGGGGAACCGATCAGCGAGAGGAAGAGTCGATGTATAAGCTGCGTCCGAGCGTTCTTTCAACACATTTGCGCACATTTGCACAGATTGGTTGGAAGAGATGGTGTCGAAGGCGCGAGAAAATCTGGAACCCGCAGCACCGGAGACCTTGGTGGCGCAGTGCGGGTCGTGATAGTCAAAGGCCGCTTCGGCGCTAAAGGACATCACAAGGTCAAAGTTTGAAGGCGAGCAAGTGGTGTAGGGGGTGCATCCCGCACTTCTCACACTGTCAGTACTGTCAAGTGGTAAGTAAAACGTACAACTTATATTCGTGCTAGCTGGATGCTCATCGTACCAGTAGCGGTACTCCCTCCATAAATGAAAACATTCAGGGCCGCTCCATCGCGATCCTCAGGGTCTTCGTCCAGAACGATGGGCATGTGCAACTTGTGACATATTCCCATTGCCGCCGTACTGAGACTCACACCCAGGCTTGCCGCTTGTTCGAAAGACATGTGATCCGGTATACGGTACTGGACGTCGGCCTTCACGAGTGCATACTCGTCAAAGGCGCCAACAGTTGGATGGGCAGCGTTCACACCCATGACGAAGCCAAGGATCCGGTCGCCGACTTTCCATTGTTTCGTGTAGCCTTGTCCAGTCTTTTCGACCACGCCCGAATAGTCCGAACCCAGCAAGGTCTCTGCTGTCCCAGCATCATAGATGTTCTTCGCATCACACGGATTTAGCGCAACACATACGACTCGCACGAGTAGTGATCCATCCCGCAACTCTGGAATGTCCTCGCCTGTGATCGCTGTGGCGCCTTTACCAATGATCCGAATGGCTTTCATGTTGACAAGGTCTGGTTGTCCGGTGGTTGCTGCGATTTAATACCATGCAGTCAATAATTATTGTTCTAGGAATAGTCATTTGTCAAGCTGCGAAGGTAGAAACGCTGCATCCGCCGATAATGTCATATCTTACCTCTACCATCAAAGCGTAGGGGCGTATTCTGGTACTTCCCGCTTTCAGCCAAGCTTGTCTCTACACGCCAATCATCTACCAATGGATGCCCTTCATCGCAGACCGACATCTATATTAGGATGCGACCCGTCATTCCTGCACGCTGGCGGACATGTCTCGACGCGATGCGTGTTCCGTATGTAAAGCAAGACTACGCCATCGCATCATCAGACGTAGTCTAAACGCTCCTGGCAATTTTTACTAACACATACCATCTTGTCGGAGTTCCATAGATACTGTGATGCATGGTGTACGGGAGGAAAATAGTTCGGGTTCTCGAAAGGCTAAGCGCGTTGTGGACTCAACTTCGCGCCGAGCTTTGATCTTACACTCTCGAACCACCTTTCGGTCACCGAAGCTCAATACGCTGGCATCGATGGCTGAACACAATATACGCCAAGGGATTCATCGGATAATGTGTGAGATGTACTGCACGATGGATCCTGTGCGGGCTGACAGGTCATCGCGATCTGGCTAGGCCAATCACTGTCTCTGGAGCTCGCCCATACGACCGTAAGATGCCTAACTCCATATTCATGCCTCAGCAATAAAAGACCTATATGACCATCGAACGCTCTCCTCGAAGATTACCTCGAGTCAACGCCCATAGAATCGCTGTGACGCTCAACATGGCGCCCTCTACTCTCGACATCAAAATCATCGGTGGCGGCATCGCTGGGCTTGCCAGTGCTCTGTCTATCTGTCGACGCCAACAAGGCCACCAAGTCACGGTCTATGAGTCCTCTTCAAGCCTGTCCGAGCTGGGTGCCGGCATCCAAATGTTCCCAAATGCCACGCGCTTCTTTCGTACCTGGGGCATCGAAGACGAGGTCACGAAAGTCGCGAACAAACCTTGCGCCATGCGAATCACTCGCTACGCCAACGACGCTGTCATCGCAGACATTCCATACAACCCAATGTCCGCCTGGGAGTACGATGGTCTGCCAATCTTGCAACTCTCCCGCCCAGATCTTCAGTCAATCCTTGCAAAGGCCTGTCACGAACAGGGAGGCTCAAACTTCAAACTCGTCTTCAATAAATTCGTTCACAGTGTCGACCCCGAGGCTGGAAACATCTTCTTTGAGGACGATACATCTGCAAACGCAGACCTTGTCATCGGAGCTGACGGCATCCGCAGCCGCTGTCGAGAATCCATGCCAGTCAATGCAGGTTTCAAGCCAAGGGCATCCCAAGAGTACTGGTTCCGCGCAACGATAGACCGAGAAGTCATGATGCAACGAGAGCCGGATGTCGCCGCTCTCATGGAGCCAGACAAGTACAGCATGGCATGGGCTGGACCCGGAGTCGTCGTGCTGGGCTATCCCATATTTGGGGCGACGAAGTATAATCTGGTCATCATGACTCCTCGTCCAGCTAATTCAGATGACCTTGGTAAGTGGAGCACGGAAGGCGACATCAACGAAATAGCCAAAATCCTGGAGCCCTTCAACGAACGTCTAAGGAAAATTGTGGAGCCTGGTGACCAGCTGTAAGCACTGGACAGTTGGTGACATCCCACGCCTGCCTACATACTCGAGCGAAAGCGGTCGATGCATTTTGATCGGTGATGCAGCACATGCCATAATACCTCATGTCGGTGCTGGTGGAGCCATGGCAATCCAAGATGCCGCGGCGCTCGGCACTTTCATCGAGTCCCTTCGCACGCAATCCGATTTGCCCAGCTACATGGCAGCATAGGGCATACTGCGACAGCACCGTGTCGAGAACATGCGACGCTATGCTCAGGATGGCCTGAATTGGCTAAACACTCACGACGGTCCGGAACAGGAACAGCGAGACAAGTTTTGGGCCAGCTTGACCACTGGCATACATCAAATGATCGATGAGATGGGTCCGGAAGGTTTCAAGAACATGCCCAAGGCTGAGCAGAACCCTGACGGTACTGATATGCAAGATCCGGGCTGGAGACGTTACCTATGGGCTTATGACGCTGAGGAAGAGGCCAAAACCGTCCTGCAACAGTTGGCTGCGAGCGGCCAGTATTCTGCGTGAAATATTTCGGTTCATACAATGTCTGTAAGCATGATCTTCCCATAGCAGCTTTCCACAATGCATCCGAGATATCTCTACTTGTAGTACGGACTTGCGGATCAATTTGGCCATCGCAGGGTTGGGGTTGGGGTTGTGTGTTTTCGCTTCTAAACATATTAATGAACACCATATCGCGTTTTCTAAACCTAGAGCATATCTCGGCAGTGAGAATAGTTTTCATGTATTGCAGTATACAACCTATAAGGGTTGCAGAGCTTGAAGCGACGACCCAGAACGTTGACTTGAAATCCATTTCCACAAGGCCGTCATCTGATTGCAGATATTAGTTCATGATTCAAATACTCATAATCGACATAATAACCAAGAACAAACATCATACAGCATTTCATAGTCATAACTCCAACCTCACTCCGCCCCTTCAACAGGCCTGTCTACCGCATCCTCGTCTGCCCCTGCCCGCCCTCCACTCCGCGCGCCTTTCCGCTCTACTCTCCGCCCAACTCCTTCTCTCAGCCCTCCAAGCCACCCTCCTCTCCTCACGCTCCATTCTCTTCTCTTCCTTCTTCGCCTGTAAGCGTTGAAAGAACCCCATCTTCACTCTCTCCCGTTCCCCACGACCATCCCTCACACTCTCCCCATCCTCCCCCGGCGCCAAAAACGGATCCTCCTCTTCGCGATCGTCGTACGGTCCAAGATCAGAATCCTCGGGATCTGAGTCATGGTGCAGAGCACCTTTGTCGTTCCTGATAACGTCCTCGTAGTCCGGCGGCGAAACGCCTTTCTCGTGAAGGGCCCGTCCATCAACACCGTCTGGGTGGCTCTGCTGAGGGACAATCACATACTTTCCGCCTTCCAACCCGATGTCCTGAGAAGACGCCGAGGCCCTCTTCTCTTTGCGGGTTTGGTAGGCGCCGTAGATTGCCCCAGCTAGAGCGACGATGGGAGGTTGGCGGCGAGCTCCGTGGCGGCAGCACATTGTCGATGGTAGGTAGGTGAGATGAAATGATTTGGACGAAATTGGATTCGAAGGAAATGAGGTCGACACTAGTGTTGGCCAAGGATATTGTACAGATTCGACAAAGAGATTGCTCAAGAGGTAGTTATATGTTTCTGGTTGCTGTGGCACTTGTGTTCAGAGACAATGGACGTTTGAGCTGGGTGTGATGACAACGTTTCAGCGATCTTGTGAGACAAATTGTGTAGCTGCATGGGAGCCAGGCAACGGCATACTGTACCTGTACATATATACTGTTAGCGCCAGAGAGAGAAATGGTCGCTTGTATCATTGGTTCACTTTCGGGGCGCGTTCGCTTTCGTACGAGACGGGATACAGTCTCCCCACCTCGCAGACACACCTGTTTTGAGGAAAGCGCGGGCTGCACATAGCCGCCATGCGGGTCGTCATAGCATTGCTAGACAATCAGACTTGGATTGTTCACGATTAAAGGAAATTATTAGTACGCGAAACTAAATCTACCATACGGCCGACAACAACAATAACCGATGACGTCTCACACCATCCTGCCCTTTCCCTTGCCGCCACGAGCGCTTCCAGCAGGAATTCCATGCACCTCAAACCCAGACTCAGCCCGACTCTGCTCTTCCGCAAGGCTGAGCTGAATGGCGAAGTCGAGATCGCTCATCTCCGACTCACGGCTGCTTCCAGCCGCCATGATTGGTGAGCCCTTTGGCGAATTGAAGACCGACGAACCCTTTCTCCTGCGCTTTGGCTTTGCTTGACGGAACGGAATATCAAATGTCGAGGCATTCTGTGATGCAGCAAGACTCAATCGGATTGCTTCTGCTACATCCGCGTCGTACTCGTCGTCTGTTTTCGGGGTCAACGTATTGGGAGAAGCACTTTGCGCCGGAGTGGCAGTATCGCTACTCCATGCGGAACCGCTCTCACCTGCAGTGAAAGGTGTACTATCGGTAGCGCTTGCCGGGTCAGAAGTACGTCTTGATTGTTCAAGCTGATGCGAC
The DNA here is from genome assembly GCA_023634325.1 of Cladosporium cucumerinum. Lineage (NCBI taxonomy): Eukaryota > Fungi > Ascomycota > Dothideomycetes > Cladosporiales > Cladosporiaceae > Cladosporium > Cladosporium cucumerinum. Next base: position 1,957,310 of record JALDQA010000002.1, read on the forward strand.
TCCTGACTGAGCATCGCAGCGTACGCGATCATCTCCTCCTCGCTGCCGTCAAGCAGTGCAGTGCCGAAGCGCCCAGCGAATCGTTCACTTTCTTTCTTTCGAGTCTGCTTCTCTCTTTCCATCTCCAGCTGTTCGTTGGCGATGTAGTTGTTGAGATTCACGCGAGTTGCGCCGGAGAATTTCTCGCCACCGTTGTTGCTACCTCTTTCGGCGCGGCGTAAACGGCGCTTATTTGACTTGTACTGGTCGGCCGCCGACGAGCTATAGTACCAGTAAAGCAGCACAGTGCCGAGTGACACCACACCACGGAGGACAGTAGGATCAGGATCTAAGCAGATCGCTGCGGCGGCATAGTAGTTCACACCTTGGACGCCAGCTGGTAGAGGTTGTGCTTGCATGGCCTGTCGATGATAGCGCGAAGCGAACTTGGAGTTCAATGTGCGCACAGGAGAATTTTTGGATGCAAGAGGGTCCCACGCCTGTACCAACCCGTCGCTGCCGCCATGAATCAGACAAAGCGATGTCAGAGCCAGAGACGCGATCTGTGGAGATTGTGTGAAGATGATCCGAACGGGATCAATAGAGGTGACCACATCAGCTCTCTTCGAAATCGGAGAACGAACATCCCACAGGATCACGCTACCAGTGTGGGTGCCAACAGCAATCAGTCTTGCACGTTGCCCTGGAATGTCTGTGCTGCTGGCAAATGGTCCAGTAGAGGACATGGGGGTATACGAGGGTGACGATGCCGTGGAATGACCAGTAAAGCCGAGCAATGGATCTTCAGCCTGTGTTTGGGCGGCGTGTGTAGAGCAGTCGATTGTGCTTGCCGTGACCTGGCAATTCTTCAGCCTGCCAAATGACAGTGTCGAACTACGCCACTCTTCAAGCATGGGCCTTGGGGTCAGTGAGCCTCCAAGCTCTTCTTCGGGAGAGGAACTGCCAGTGACCGTTGAAGCGCCAGATTGAGTCACACCCTTTCCGCCAAATATCGATGTCGCGACCGCGGATGTGGTATTTGTACGGCTCGAAGTCGGTGTGGCAGGCGTAGCAGAAGTATACCTTTCGTCAACCCGACAGCGAGTGTATCTTTTCAGATCAGCGCCTTGATCGTCTTCAATACCACAACCAATGACTACGATGTTCTCCCCAGCGTTTTGCCCATCGTCGCCAGCAAAGTCAACCTCGAGTTTTCTGCGCATGTCCCAGCCAAGGCAAGCCTTCCGATAATCTTTCGGCTTACGTGTCGCGAAATCAGCAATCTCACGAGTCTCGGCGATAACCTGATCCTTGCTCAGACACATGCCATTCCAGGATGTCCGCGGAGGATAGCTGCCATCAGCACCAGCTTGGGCGTATGGATCGGGCTTTGCAGTGCGCCTGCTGGGTTCAACAATGTTCCAGTAGACAGAGCGTCCAGTGAGCCAAGCAGCCCGCTCTAGGGACTCGTCATCCAAACGAGGGCCGCGGTCAGACTCGGAGCAATTGGGGAACTTTGTGAGGTAGAAGACTTCTCCAAGTGCATTGAGTACGACAGCCCAGATGCGATTCTGTGTTTGCCTTTTTGCATTATACTCGTTGTCAACAGCAATAGCAATGATGGGCACGCCCGGGCTCAACACCCAGCGCGCAGTCATCTCGCCGCGTCCAAAGCGTTGGTCGCGATTGTTTCCAGCTATTGTAGTACCGACGCTATAGGACGTGAGCACACCTAGAGACGATCCGGACAACATTCCGATCAGGCCATCAGTCATCGAAGGTATGACTGTAGATTTTGCGATCCAGACAGCGCAGATTGCCTCGTTTGTTGATGATATGCGAGGGATGCCAATTTCCGGATCGCTCATTGAAGAGGAGAAGGGCAGGAATCGACCGCGCTTTTCTTCGGTAGATCGATAGTAAACCATGCCTGCTGGTGAACCCTCACCGTGGATCATGCCGTACGGTTGGCTGACGTCCATTACGTTGGGCACTCCGATGATTTCGCCAGGCCCAAGACCATATTGGGAATCTCCTGGGAAGCGCTCATAGAATTGAAGGAACATCTGGGGATCACCTGATCCCCAAGCATCGATCTTGCCAACATAAGGGTCGCTACTCGAAGCAGTGCCTATGTCGTCCGAAGCATGTATGAATCGTGGCATGCGCTTGTTGAGTCCAGTTCCAAAAGTAGCGTGGAGGTGACTGACAGGGTGAGTCAAGTGCGAGCCATATCGGAATGCAGACTGCGCAGTATGGCTTTGACCACTCCTCGATGCGTGAGGAGAGGCGATGGACTGAACAGGCTTCCCGCGTTCTAGCGAACGCAGGAGCCTCGTCCTGAGGATATACTCGCTCCTCCACGAAGCGAGCGGAGTAAGACGCGTGAACACACGGCGCTCAGACCGCACCACAGCTTCCGACTCATCATCTGAATCTCTTTCGAGTGCATCGACGGAGTCAGAGCCAAGGAAAAGCCTGGCAAAGGCACTTCGCCAGGCATGTGGTGTTGTGACCAGTTCATGGAAGCGCCTGGAGACTGATGCAACTGAGGCCAGATCATTGGGTGCTAGGTGTGCCAGTGCATGAGTCAAGATCTCGTTTGGCAGCTCTGCGATCGGGCTGCGGTTATCCGTCGGATCTCTCTGCTTCTTGATCACCTCGAAAGCGGGACCCTCCCTCTTCTTTGTAGGAGGTGGCGTTGATGCTTGCTCATATTCTTCTATTCTGTTTTTCGCGGTACGCAAAGGCGTGGATGGTTTAGGCGAGACTGACTCGCTCGGCGAAGGAGGACTCAGTCTGCGTTCATCGCGCCTGACAGGGCGCTCTTCTTGCAGAGAAGCAGCGAAAGCAGCATCGGCGGCGAGCTGCTCGGCTGGCGTCCCGACTCTGTCTTCAGCACGTACTGTGCTGAGAAGAGGCAGCGAGACTCCTGCTGTGTCGTGGCGTGGAAGGCCATGCTGGGTGGGTGATCCTGCGGTATGGGATGGGGCAACGGGAGGCGCTGGTGTTGAAGCCGTGGGAAGCTCGGGTTGCATAAAATGAGGTGGCGAGGAAGGTAGACAGGTGTGAGACGGCGCCAGTATCCTGAGCGCGCGCGTGGACGTTGATGTGTGGTGGCAGAGCGTCGGCGAATGTCTTGGTGGTGGGAGGCGAAGACCTATGGGTGTGGCGTGTTTGGGAGAGGATGCTTTGCTTCACGACTGGACTCGAGATGGAAACACGAGATTGCCCGCGCTAAGATCGGGATCTGACTTTATCTTATCTAAGGTGAACTTTCGGCTTTAGTTCGATTCGATAGATAAGGTAGTGAAGCCTTGAGATGCGTTGTTATTGAGGGTGTATGGGTGATTGCAGTGGCAAAACGATTACTGATGAAGAGAAAGTCATGTATCGCTAGATAACGCCATCCATATATAACACTGCACTCAAGGCACATACAACCGCGAGTACGCAGAAACGTCCGTCCTGCAACATATGCACTTGGAATAACTGCGTACGGCCAATCCCAAACGGCAATCGTCGCACATGCTCAAGCAGCCACATGGCCACACCAAGACGGTGCGAGGAGAAGTCTGACACACAACACACTGCGGTCCGCCTTCGCCCATGCCCTCTCCGCCATTCTCCCAGCTCCCAGCTGCCTGTGATGCCTTGGCTCTACCCTTCGACCGTTGCGTCAGGATGAACTGCTCTAGATCGCGCTCTTCGTCTTCTGATGAGCCATGGGCAGCTGCAGAGCTACGGAGAAGCTGGGCCTGCTGACGGTCTGTGGCGCGTCGGAACTGCGCACGTGTCATTGGGCGATCGGCCTGCAGACTGTAGGACAGCAAGCGAGCCTCTTCGCGTTCCGCGGCAGACTGTGGGTTCAATAGCTTTGACAGCAGACCGACGTCTAAGGCCCCATCTGCTGATGGTGTGACCTCCCTGCTTCGATCGGCATACGGGTCGCGCTGAGTTGGGGTCCTGCGGCCACTCTCTTCTTCCTCCATGTCTGACCAGTCATCCGCTACGCTCGCATTGGAGGACATAGAAATCATGCTCGTGGTATCGTCATCGTCATCCCCGACTCGGGAGTAGTCGCCGCTGCTGTCGATATCACCAAACCATCCGCCACTACGCCACCAGCTGTACACATTCTCACCAAGAGCTTCCTCTGTCGAGTAAGTGCCAGTGCGCTGATGCTTCCTTCTCATTTCTGCTTCGACGTCAACATTGCGGTCTTTCGGGAGGCCCAGATCGCCATCAGGTCCAACCATCCAGAATTGTAAATTATCCGTAGCCCTGTTCGGGCGCGTTGCAGTCATCTTAGCCGGGTCGTCTGTTAAACCAGCGGCCTTGAGCAACCACCTCGGCCGACGTGAAATACCTAGCCTCTGTAGAGTGCTGAGCATCAAATTCGCTTGCAAGCTGACAGAGAGCCAGAAAATTCCGACCACAAAGTCGCCCGTCAGATGAATTCTGCTTCGCTTTTGCTTAATGCCCAGCCCGCTGTCGATTTCTGTGGCATTGGCCCGCTCAGCCTCATTTCCCTTTGGCCTCGACTTGCGCTCGCGGGCATAAGGAGATATCCCAAATGCAGCATTTTCGTGATCGATGAAGTCCACTCCTCGAGCAATCTCTTCTCCAAGAAGCTCGGCCGGAACTGGAGACCTCTTTCGAATGTCTGAGCGCACTGTGAACTCGTCGATGCGTTTTCGTTCGAGCCAAGTCATTTGCGCAACATGGATTCTGCTTCCTTCGTTCAGATACACCGCTTCGCTTGCTGCAGTCAGTACGCTGAATCCGACTTTGAGCAGCGTTGTATAGAAGTCCTCCGACATCTTGATGCGAATAGCAGAGGCCTGCGAGAATTGCACGTTTGCTTGCAAGTTTTGGTATGCCCAGCCAAAGCGCTGCCTAAAGCTCATTCCCGATGCTACCTCGTCTGGGACATTGCAAACAGTCAAGACGAGCGCCATGCCGTACATTGCACTGCAGAATAAAATGCCAACCAGGATCACCAAGTGAGGAATGAAGCCGACTACGCAGACGGTTGGAAATCGCAGCACACCAAGATCATTGACACTTTCGATTGGGGACATGAAGATCCTTGCAAAGCTCCAGACAAAAGCAGACATGTAGCAACATGCCCAGATTCCAGTGTTGACCAGTCGAACCTTTTCTCGTAGGCCGCCTACGGCTAAGAGGGCACTGCTGAGATGACTGAAACAGGAGATAAGGCAAACTAGAAGGACTTCTGGTGGAACATTCAGACGTTGCAGTATCTCAGCTCTGGTATACAGGGGTCCGCTAGTGTCTGAAGAGCTGGAGCTAGCCGCATTGTTAGATCTTGGGATGCCGAAGAAACCAAAACCGAGAGCGCTGCTGATCATAGCTTCGCATTCAGCGAAAGCAAGAGAGTGCTCGAAGATGGTCATCCCGGTCTCTGGTACGGGCTGTCTTCCTTGTAGGGCGCATGCTAGAGTCTCAAAGAGCTGACTTGCACATAGAGTCAAGAAGAATACGAAGAGAAACGACATGGAGCCACGGAGATGCGTAGTGTCGCCATCCAGCGCTGGTATTGACATATTCCGTGCAGTACAGCAGGCAGCGTCATCTTTCCAGAAGAGCAGGGTAGAGCTGAGCTTGTAGAGGAAGTCATCATCACCACCGAAATCTAGAGAAAGCGACTTCAAAGGATCGCCGTATCGCAGTAGAGCAAAATCTGGAGACGTTTGGCAGCGAAGAGCTTCCAGGACTATGATCAATTGCCGGAGTATAGCCCCAATTGGTACCGCGTACACGCCCATACGAACGTACCAGTTCAGGCGCAGATGCTCGCGTGAGGAAGCATAGAACTGGGCACGGTTCAGAATGATAGCAGCAGTGAACGTCGCTAGTGCCCATCGTGAGGTCAGATAGGTAAAGATGCCTCCGAAGTTCTTGATTCTCCCAAAGGTTTGTAGGATCGTGCCGAAGATTGAGGATCCTTCTGTCGTAGTTCCCTGTACCCAAGCTCTTTGAAATGCTGCTTGCATGCCATCTGCAGTGGTTTGCGCGATAGCTTCCTGCACAGTTGCGCTGGTGATATTTGTGGACGTGATGTTGGCCGCAATGTCCTCAGCCGTGGCTTGCACAATCGTGCTTCCTCCACTCCACACCTTGTCCATGATATCTTCTACTGCGTCCGGGAGGTATAGTCCCGCTCGTTGCGCCAGGCGCGGAAACACCATAAGGAAGTCCATCGCGGAGGGAACGACTGAAGCGTTTGAAATCGTCGAAGTGTCCATGGTTGAGGTGGTCGGTGTTCTATCGTTCTATCAAGGGTCCAGCGTGAGCGATCCAGTGATTGCTGTTTTGAAGGTCGTTGTTAGGTGCCTGGTGAGCTGTTTCGTGCTCGGAACGCGGACGCTCTTCAAGGAGGCATTGTCTCGCGAGCGCGTCAAGGAGGTTGTAATTGCGACTGCCAGTGACGGAGTGCAGTGCGGTAGTGGTGAAGTGGTAGAGACAATGGGATGAGCAATTTAAATGATGGCGTCCTTAGTTATCCGCGCCGTCCGTGTCACATGCTTGGAAGCCCCGGACAACGTGGAAGCGCGAGCAAGAGCAGCAACCCCACTTGCCGACTTCCACATGCAGTGAAGTCCATACCAAGCATCATCATCAGCCACCGGATCATTCAAGAAATACAGTTGCCGAGCAAGCCTGCTACGCCAAAGACATACTGAGAAACAGCAACGAGATACTAAGAAAGACGCCTCTACTCCCGAGGCGCTGCGAAACACTTGCTAAATACACCCTCAGACGCCACTTCACATGAGCCTAAAATCGTGTTTCTAGGAGCCACAAATATGAGTGGAAGAGCCTAGGTCGACTCTCAGCTAGGCCACGAGCCTGTGTGATCATGGACCAAGGGCCTGTAGATGCTGGACCCAGCACACACAGTGAGTATGAGGTTCCGGCTAGTCGGCCAGAGTCACCGGCCTACGAACGCCCAGCTCCCGTCAGAAATGCATCGACTCGCCAAGCAACTGCCGACGATGTGAGCAACATTCGAGGCACGGCAGTGGAAGGCGCTGCTCTAGGTCGTTCGGGAGAGTCAAGCAGCGACTTGCTTCATACCCCAGATGACCCACCACTGTATCCGCGTGTAGGAGCCACCGCGGAAGAACTGAGGAGTGGCGATTTCTCTCCCGAGGAATGTGGACATTCCACTACCGAGATCGAAGAGACAGACATCCCGGAACACACGGATGGAGATGCTCCTCATCGCATACATAAATTCACACTCTACGAAACAAGCACCAGGTACTGGATCGCTGGTGCCGACATCAACGACAATCTTTTCAAATTGCTGCGTGTCGATCGTACTTCTGCACCTGGCCAAATAAGCATATTCGAAGACAACACCGTCTACGAACGGCAACAACTAAACGAGGTCTTGACCAGCATCGACGTTGGCAACAAGGCAACTGGTGGACTCCGGCTCAAATGCGTCTTCTGGGGCCTCTTGGGTTTCATCCGGTTCACGGAGTCATATTACATGCTGATCATCACCAAACGTCAGCAGGTAGCTATGATTGGCGGCCATTACGTCTATCAAGTCGACAGCACTGAGCTTATTCCACTGTCGACCGGCTCAAGTTCTCGATTCTCCAGCAATCGTAATCCTGAAGAGACCCGTTTCCTCGGCATCCTCAGCAACCTCGATCTGACGCGTTCGTTCTATTTCAGCTATTCGTACAACATCACACGATCATTGCAACACAACATCATACGCCAGAGAACATCCTTGAATGAAGGCAAATATGCTTGTGGTCACGACTTTAACAGCATGTTTGTGTGGAATTCTCACCTTCTGAAACCCGCGAGAAATGCTCTGAAACGGCCTCATGATTGGTGCTTGCCAATAATACACGGATTCATTGACCAAGCAGCCCTTGACATCTTTGGACGCTCAGTCTACATTACCATCATTGGACGGCGGTCGCGCTTCTTCGCAGGTGCTCGCTTTTTGAAGCGTGGCATCAATGATATGGGCTATGTGGCAAACGACGTTGAGACCGAACAGATCGTGTCAGAAATGTTGACAACTTCTTTCCACGCCCCGGGTCCTCGCCTATTCACAAACCCTACATGGACATCCTATGTACACCACAGAGGCAGCATACCGCTCTACTGGACACAAGACAATACCGGAGTGACACCTAAGCCAAATATTGATCTCAACCTCCAGGATCCGTTCTATCAGCCCGCAGCGCTTCACTTTGACAACCTCTTCGAGCGTTACGGCTGTCCAATCTACGTCTTGAACTTGATCAAGTCTCGAGAGCGTACACCACGAGAGTCGAAATTGCTATACGAGTTTCAACACTGTGTAGAGTTCCTGAACCAGTCTTTGCCAGACGACAAGAAGATATATTACAAGGCATTCGATATGAGCAGGGCATCGAAGACTCGCGGTGGGGACGTCATTGGCAATCTTGAGGTAATAGCTGAAGAGATTCTGAACGTCACAGGTTTCTTTCATAACGGGGACGCGGACTACGACAAGCCACAAGTCCAGAATGGCATTGCGCGAACGAATTGCGTCGACTGTCTGGATCGCACTAATGCAGCGCAATTCGTCATTGGGAAATGTGCTTTCGGCAAGCAATTGCAAGCTCTGGGTGTCTTGGGAGCGGGCGAGGTCGAGTATGACACCGATGCCATCAACCTCTTCACCCACATGTTTCACGACCACGGAGACACGATCGCAGTGCAGTACGGAGGATCCCACCTTGTCAATACCATGGCGACATACCGCAAGTTGAATCATTGGCAAAGCCACTCGCGTGATATGGTCGAGAGCTTCAAGCGCTACTACCACAATTCCTTCCTCGACAATCAACGACAAGAAGCGTACAATCTGTTCCTTGGAAATTACATTTGGGCCAAGGGCCAACCAATGCTCTGGGATCTTGTAACCGACTACTACCTGCACCACTCAGATCCGCGAGCGTGGCTTGAGCGCCCACGGCGCGACTACTTTTTGTGGTATACACCAGCATTCCTCGAGCCACGCGAACTGCCGCCAGTGGAATACCCCGAGAACAATCAGTTCACAGACAAAGTCTACGACTACGACGACTACTGGATGGAGTACTACCGCCCATACACGCTGTCCTCATTTCTCAAAATGTATCCTTTCCGGATGAACAACACAAACCGTTATCTGCCCGACCGTCCTCACTCCCGCGACGCCAAAGCATTCGATTTCAGCCCTTTCAAGCCTCGCCTCGAACAACACCGCCACCAAGGACAAGACTCTCCCGACAAAAGAGCACCTCGTAAAGGCGTCAAGATCATCGACCCTTCCGAGCAACACCCAGGCTCAACATCTCCCAGAGACAACCTTCGCCCGCCAACCGCCCCAGGCGACGAGAAGCCCAGCATTCTCCGCGAGCCAAGCGCGCGACTCTCCCTCCCCGGCGCCGCACTGGACAGATCCTTCGACCCCAGCATGTCCTCCAGCCTGCGCACCACAGCCGCCGACAAAGCCCAAATGCACCTGTGGACGCTCAACCAGTTCCACACGCAGTCCCTGAACCCCAGCGTCACCGAAGACGAAGCCGCTGAGTACAGTCGCTACATCACGCACCCTCTCACACTGCCTCTCGTGACAACGTCCGATCTACCGTCGGATGCGAATATCGAGTACGTGGAGTACGTGCAGCGCAACGGGTCTGCGCTACCGCAGGCTATGGGCGATGAGCTGCGGTGGGAGGAAGGAGGGACCGAAGGCGCGGAGGATCAGATTGACGAGCAGGATTTGCGCGATTTCGAGGAATTCGTGGCGGGGAGGGAGGAGCCGCTTACGGTTACGGACGAGGATGGGAATAAGAAGCGGTATAAGGCGTATAGGCAGTGGTTGAAGGGCAAGAGCTTGTTCAAACAGAGCAAGGTCGATCCTGAGTATGTTGCTGGAGTTTGAAGGTGGGAAAGAAGTCGAGCGATTTTCATTTGTTCATGTGCTCCTCATTTTTGACTCCTATCACTTCTTCTCTTTTTAGCACGGTGTTTGGGTTAGATCAAGAATGCATAAGAAGGCGCCTTGGGATGATATGTAGTGATTCTCAGTTTCTGGCTTTTCAACGCCAAGCTATAGTTTTGTATGTTATGTTGTGGGTATCAGCAAATCATCGCAAGAAGTACACAAAACCATGCGCGATCTATCATTGATCCGAGTTTGGCTAGACCAGATCACAAAAAGTAGTCCGCGACGGGCTTCTTCGCCGGCATGCCTCTCGAATCCTGCGGCGCGGCCTCGAAAACCCTGTACCGCCTGCCTGGCCCCATCTTGCGTTCCTGTTCTCTCGGCTGGAGAACACCCGTTGAGCGATTCGCATCGCCGTTTCCACGGGCGTTGTAGCCTGCGTTTGAGCCGTCTTCGCCGAGCTCCAAGATTGCTGCAACATTGCCGCAGCGGTAACAGTAGTTCGGTGCGCTCCAGACTGTGACGATGGAGCTGTCAAACATCTCCTTGAAGCCTTCCATCACAAGCTGATGGGCTCGACAGATAAGGCTGAGATCGTTCTTGTGGTTGAAGCATTTGACGATGTCGGCACCGAAGAGGAACCCAGCGCCTCGTGGTGAGAGGCCCCATCCATCGATCTCGTCTGGATCGGACCAGAGGAGATCACACATGGCGCCTTCGTGGGGTACTTCTTGTTTGCGGTCAAGAAGGCGAATCTTGTCGATGCTGTCGATCAGCGGTGATAGACCACCGTGAACGCACAACACAGCGCCACCTTGGTTGCCAGTTGAGCCTTTGCTTGAGCCAGATGCACCTGTGCCGGGCGGCCCTGTAGCAGAAGGTGACTGGTCAGGGGATGAGGGTGCGTTCGAAAGCTGTGAATACTCGGGCTGCTGTCGTTGGCGCGGGAAACGGTTGACGATCTGACCAGTTGAATTGAGAATCTCAATCTCCCACTCCGCTTGCTCTTCCGAAGAGATGGAAGCTTGGGTCGCAGAGGGATCTGCGAATGAAGAGTCGGACGGTTCCAGATCGGTTGCAGCTCCCTGCACCAGCGCACCGAGAGCTAGATAGTCAAAGACCTCGCAACAGTATCTCCACACGTTCGCACTGCCGTATTTGCGCAAACATTCGTCGTAAAAGCCATAGACGGTCGTGATTTGTCGTGATTCGTGGTTGCCTCTGATGAGTGTGATTCGGTCTGGGTATCGGACCTTGAGGCAGAGAAGAAGTAGGAATGATTCGAGAGAATAGAAGCCGCGGTCGACGAAATCGCCTATCATCAATCAGCACGGCTCGCCTCTGCGAAGTTGTAGACAGGCAAACACATACCCATGAAGAGGTAATTTGTATCTGGCACATCGCCGCCGACACGGAACAATTCCATAAGATCATGGAACTGACCGTGGATGTCACCGCAAATCTGTCACCGATCTCAGTCAGCAGCGTCTTCACCTTGCGTGCAGCACAGACAAGCCTACCGTCACCGGCGCATCCACGCTCACCACGTTACCCTCTTCGATAAGCAGCTCCCTAGCCTTGTAGCAGACTTCGCGCACTTGCGCTTCTGGTATAGGGCGACATGCTCGAAGCTGTTCTATGTGCCTGGGGCGTGTCAGGAACTTGCTCGCAGAACATTGATTGCGCGTGCGTACTTGTCCAGATCACTCATCCTCGCGACTGCGCCTTGCGGCGCTGCAGTGGTATTATCCGACTTTTGCTCCGGTGCAGTATTGCGTTCGCGCGCCCTCACTTCAAGGGTCTTGAATGGATTGAGATGTCTGTTCCGGTGTGTGGCGACACTTGGGCTTGATGTGAATCGTGAGGCGGTATCGGGATGAGTGCGGAGTTGTTTAGGCGGTCAGCTTCAATTGAGCCTCTCAGAGGGCGAGGTGGTAGTAGTGAATGCGCGCGTGTGTAGTCGGTCGTTTGCGACGGCGATCTCTTGTGAAGTCGGTTACTGTAACTTTATGCGATAATGGATGGCGCGCGAGGCACAGACCAGTTCCAGGGTGCCTTTCCTAGGGTTTACGCTTATCGTTTCGGGTTCTCTTTCAGCCTGTGTTCAACATTACAACACCTTGAGCAAGATCTTTGTTCTTTCGGTGCATGCACTTGTCAATCAATCTCCCATGCATAATTGCAATATGATCACATCACACTGTTCTAGCTCAGTGGAACTACTAGACCCACGTTGCTACGCCGGTTTTACCGTTGAGCCCAAGTGTAAGCTTGCTCCGCAAATAGAAACTAGAGAGTACTTCGAGACCTCGAGCACATTCATTACCGCGACGAATCTTGATGGCACGACTGTCTGCCTAGCTGGCGATCTCGACTTTGTGTTCCGCTTCTGGGCTTCTGCAAAAAGACGGAAATCACTTGATTTGTATACAGGTAAGCAGGATGGCACTTACATCAACTCAACAGCGACAAGTGCTCTCTTCCTGTCTCGAGCAATCACTTGTCACAATCAAGGATGGACTCAGACGATGATACCCGTCGAAGATAGCAACGCGGCGTGCTTCGGCTTTGAATTTGCATTACCCCGCCTGCATTCGTCGTGACCATCGTGAGGAGCAGCACTGTAGTCTGGCCCAGAATGAAGCCACCGTCAGCCTTGCCGAAAGTATACAGACATCTTTTTGGGTGGCGAGAGACTTGGATGTCGGGAACGGACAATTGATCGGCTCAAACCCCGCAAGCGCAAGCAGTTCGGACGTCTGGAGCTCGAATGCTACCTACTTGAGCTCTAGAGGTGGAGCAGGGTATATGTATGCTGCTATTCCAACGTACAGGCAGACTATTCTCCTCTTCGCATTGAGATAGAACCAATCCAAAGCATTGTGTACGTACACATATACTTTTTAATACCAACATCATGGCTTCCAGTATAGACTACGACCTCGTCGTTGTTGGCAGCGGTTTCGCAGGCTGCATGGCAACCCTGAGCTTCTTGGAAGAATGCTCGAAGAACGGCAAGCAAGGCAAAGTAGCCCTCGTCGAGGTGGGCCGCGAGGGCGAACGAAGCGGCGCTTCTAAATGGACCATGGCCTACCTTCGCCTGGACAAAGACCTCAACTTCGACGCCGATTGGGTCAAGGAGATGAGACTGGTCAGCAATGGTCTGGCAGATGAAGAGTACTGCCATAAGCTTGAGAAGGAGGCACCCATTTCGGCGAAATACCTAGAGAAACATGGAGTCAAGTTTGTGCACCATGACGAGCCGAACGTACTGTTGGAGTTCAAAACTGCCCAGCACTTTGTCTTCCCCGAAGGCGGTGGGAAGGCTATTATTGCAAAGCTGTTCGAGCACATGCGAGGATACAAGGACTGTGACATTCTATACCAGACTGAAGCCATCAAGCTACTGACTGAAGAGTCTGGAGCGATTAAAGGATTGAAGGTCCGTAAGACTGATGGCCTCTTGCATGACTTGATTGCGCCCAACGTGGTTCTAGCATGCGGTGGATTTGAGGGTAGGTCTGTTACATGCCACCTCCATCGATGTCTTGCTAAACCTTGAAACCAGGCAACCAAGAAATGCTGGCGAGATACATCGGCCGCGACTCACACAAGCTTCCTCTCATCGCACCTGGCCTGAAGTACAACAAAGGTGCAGGCCTGAGGATGTGCCTCGAAGTCGGCGCTGACACGGCAGGCTCTTTCGACGGTATGCATTGCGAGCTTGTCGACACCAGGGCCAAGAAGCCCGATGCTGTGATTTGGGGTCACAACTACGGCATCGTAGTGAACAAGAATTGTGACCGCTTCTACGACGAAGGCAAGCGCCATCTCTTCGCCACTTTCGAGATGATCGCGCTCGAGTGTTGGAGAGATCAGGACATGTCCTGCTTCTTCGTGACCGACGACACCATCATGCAGAAATTCAAGGGAAGTTGGGTCTACGATACTACAGATCAGCCACCAGAGAAGGCAAACACCATCGAGGAGCTCGCTAAGAAGATGAATCTGGACCCGAGGGCCTTGAAGAAGACTGTTGACGATTACAACGCGGCCGTCAACGACAAGGAATTCGATCTGATGAAGCTCGACGGCAAAGCCACCACCGGCCTCAAAGTGAACAAGACCAACTGGGCGTCGAAGATCGAAAAGGCGCCGTTCTACGGATATCCTATGACATCCAACCTGACCTTCACGTAAGCATCTCCCAATCTCGAATCCAAGAGCCCCACTAATACCTATCAGATACGGCGGCGTCAAGACCGACCTCCACGCCCGTGTACTTAGCACAAACGACGTGCCCATCCCCGGTCTCTGGGCCGCCGGCGAAATGACCGGTCTGTTCTACAACGAATATCCGCCGGCTACATCATGCTTGCGTTCCATGACTTTCGGGCGCCTGGCAGGCGCCGAGATCGCGCAGAACTTGGGCAAGCCGCAGGGAGAAGTCGGCGGCCAGAGTATCAAGGCGGAGGTCGAGGCTAAGCGCTCGGATAGTGTGATGTTGATGGGGGAGGACCTGTTGATTGGCGAAGGGAAGGCTGCTTGAGGGGACTGGTTAACTTGAATGTTGGTGCGCGGGAGTAATGACTTGGAATATTGAGTATGTTTCCTTTCTTCTATGTGCAGAGTACCGCATGTAAATGCCTGATCACGTGTTTGATAAGCAGCGGCCTGTATGCTTTTAGTGACTTACTCTTCACTAAGTCGAGACTACCCCTATGTACCGTGACCAGAGAAGAATCGTTCCAAGGCACATCCATCGGTAAGGAACCGCGGCAACAGCATCTGCAACATCATCGACATGCGCCTCCCGATAGCGAGTCTACTTACTACTGCAGCCTGCAGCTTCGACTCCTGAGCCATGGGAATAAACGCTCGGCCACCGAAGCTGATTCGCGACTCGTTTTCGGATCAGCCACGACAGCCAAGCTCGCGAGCGCTTATTGCTGCTCTGGAGTACATCGTGTCATGCAGCATTAGTATATTCGTGCTCCACTCCGATATATCGGCAGCGCGGCAGTAGTTTGATGATATGTGGAATTCTTGACCTGTCATCCTTGCGTGTCTAATGAGTAAGCGATAAGGCCGTTGGTGGGGGGTCATGCTGGGCATTTGGGAGGGGATGGAAGCAAATATTGTCTAACAGCATTGAAGGCGAGACTCGGATTGATGAGACAGGGAACGGATTTCGCCTTCTTCCCGCTGCATCGTTGACACACCATCGCATGAGTTCCCGCGGCCATCACCTATACCCACGCGTCCTCTTCGTAAAGGAAACAGGTGATGTGGAGCTGTAAGTAGGTCGCTGGTAATGGTGGTGCTGGTACAAGGCATGTACATGTAGTGGTTGCTTACATGTCCTACACATATGCTACAGGTCGCATGGAAAACGCATATCAAACCAAGCACTATAATCTCCGATCCACCCCCAAGACGTGATCCTCGCAGCGTATCGCGCCAGTCGGAAGCGCCCCTTTGCACTTCCGCTCCCCTATAGGTACCCACCCACATCAGGTGTGTGGCGCCCCGGAGTGACTTGGGACTGTATACATGTGCCTGCCTGTCAGATTCTTGCAGGAGGATGCAGGTCGCAGCGAGTGTCGGTCATGTGATGGCGATTTGTTTGAAGAGTGCGTGCAGGTTCTGCGCATATCGAGTGAGGTACAGTACATACTGGCGCGTAAGTATTGGCTTCTGATTATCTGCCTGGTCAGCCCAGCCGTTGGAACCACAGGCAGGCAGCGAGCGAGCGAGCGACTGGACTTGATGAGAACCAGCCACACGTCGACGTTTCGCTCGCGTCGTTTGGTAGCGGGCGATTGGTCATTTCTCGGCAGCATCCCCGTGCGATCGTCGCCCTTCAGGTTTTACTATAGGGGCAGACACCTACCTGGCTTGACCATGTTTGGTCGGTCGCTCCGAGTGCAGACCAGACTCGTTCATGTACCTTGCGAGACGCTGTTTGTGAAGCGCAAGCGAGGGCACGCGAGATGATGGCATTACACATTACGATGGTTCTATTCGCTCGCGAGTGGGGTTGTACCATACAGTTACCATGTGAGGTCCATGTGCATATGATCGACAGTGCTCGCGAGCCGCGGACTTGGCTCAACAGGAGGCCACGAGGGCATCACATCGCAGGATGAAGAGAAAAAAAAAAGGGAAGAAAATCTCGGAAGCCATTATCGTGCTCCTCACATGTCAAGGCGATTTTGAATATCAACAATAACAAAAGGAGACGGCACACGCGCAAGACCACGTTGGTATCTTGGGTCTCGCGTTATCACCGTCATTTCGTTAGATTAAGATTGAGCCTGCTGGCCTCGCAAGGCGAGTCAGAGCTCCCGGAGGTAGCGTCCCAGCGCAGCGATGAACGGACGCACATCCTCATCACCTTTTGCCCAGTGGCAGCACAGCGCAGAGTGGCAGCAGCTCGCTCGCCTCGCCTCGCCTCGCCTCGGATGGCCTCGTCTCGTCCCGTCTGGGATGGACATGTGTGTGTGTGTGTGTGTGTGTGTGTGTGTGTGTGTGTGTGTGTGCGTGTGCGCCAGGGTGGCGGGTAAGGGGAGGAAGAGGGCAGATGCGGCCGCTGCCGGCGATAATGACAACAGACAGGAAGCATGGTGTGCCGAGTTTCAGCAAGTAGACGTGACATCTTTCCGGCGTCTGCACCGGGTACAATTGGATATTAATTATTGTTGAATCTATCGTAGGATTGCTATGGGTCCAAAGGTGCCACAGCTTCCTTCTGGAAGATTGCACTCAGCCCTTCCTCCTCTCTCTTCCCGACGCGGGCCGCTACCCAAGCGGAGAGTTTTGCTTAGCGTGGACTCCTCCCTGAGCGAGAGAGAGAGAGAGAGAGAGAGGGAGAGATCGCAAACAGCCAGCCAGCCAGCCAGCCTGCCAGCCTGCCTGCTTGCCAGCATCGCCGCCGCTAGATACCTGACCCTGCAACACCACACCACACCCACACCCTCACCCTCTCACCACCACCACCACCACCACCACCACCACTACTACTACTACTACTACTACTGCTGCTGCAACCCATCGCCACGCATAGCGCAAATACACCCTCACACACACACACACACATCCCACCATTCACGCCGACGCGTTACACACTCCACCCTCCAGCAATAACACCAACACCACGCCCTACGCCCTCGCCGCGCCCCCAATCCTCCTCCACGTCCGCCGCCGCCCGCACGCTCGCTCGCCTGTCCGCCCGCCTTGCTGCGACTGCAATCACTCCACCAACCCCTTGCATCGCCAGTCGTCGTTGTCGTCGCGCCTCACAGTCTCCCGTGACTTGCGAAACGCCTGCGCTCGCCTCATCCCTTCGCCTCTCGCACAACCTCGCCCTTCGAAATGGCGTCAAAAGTATGCATGCTCCACCATCCGCCGCCCCTCGAAGCCATTGGCACTCCGCCGTGTGCGACCGTGCAACGCTGGCGCCTAACAAACCAAGAAATCCGCTAACCGTGATTTATCGCAGTTCCTCCGGGAATACAAGCTCGTGGTAGTCGGTGGTGGTGGTGTCGGAAAGAGTTGCTTGACCATCCAGCTCATCCAGAGCCATTTCGTCGATGAATACGACCCTACCATCGAAGGTGCGCAATCGCCGCAATACGGCTTGATGTCCCACTGCCGTCAGCGCTAACTCGCGCCTACAGACTCGTACAGGAAGCAATGCGTGATCGATGAGGAGGTCGCGCTGCTAGACGTCCTCGACACGGCCGGCCAGGAGGAGTACTCTGCCATGCGCGAGCAATACATGCGAACAGGCGAGGGTTTCCTGCTCGTCTACAGCATAACATCGCGCCAAAGCTTCGAGGAGATCGTCACATTCCAACAACAAATTCTGCGCGTCAAGGACAAGGACTACTTCCCCATCATCGTTGTCGGCAACAAGTGCGATTTGGACGCCGAGAGACAAGTGAGCACAGAAGGTTCGTACTGATCTTTTCCTGAAACGTGAATCCACGTGCACGCCACGCGTGAATGCATCATCGCGCACGTCTGCATTGCGTATTTTACCACGAGGCATGTGCTAACTTCAAACAGAGGGTGCCGCACTCGCACGCGGTTTCGGCTGCAAGTTCATCGAGACATCCGCCAGGACCCGTGTCAACGTCGACAACGCTTTCTTCGACATTGTCCGTGAGATCAGGAGATACAACAGGGACATGTCTTCTCACCCTGGCGGCAGCGGCTCCGGCAACAACAACATGGAGAGCCTCAAGATGGACGAAGACCAAGAGGGTGGCTGCTGCAAGTGCACAGTAATGTAATGAAGTTCCTTTTACACCAGGAACCATCAGGAACACGGACAGCTGGTGCTTACAGCCGAAAGCACTCGACCAACTGCTAGCGGTGGAGGCACCGGATTGCATTGGGTAGCATATTGCGCCTTCTATTAATCACGCGCGACTCTGGCCTCGCTACTCTGAGGACCCAGGGGAAGAAACGGAAATGTCTTGACCTTTTTTTGCCACAGGAATGAATGATGGCAAGGGAAAGAAAGACGGAGGGGGGAACTAAAACTGATCTCTCCATGGGAAGAGAGCAAACGGAACGGAAACTCGCATTATATCCTCTTTTATTGATTGTGGCATTGGTTTCCCCTTGGAAGCGGGTCGAGGGAAACTACTACTTATTTTACTTAACCTTCTGCGCTTTCTCTTTTATGTTTCCCTTGGCAGGTCTTCGAAAGGCGCACTTGTGATGGTGTAGCTCAAAGAATCTTTTTCTCTTCTCGAATTCGGAATGCCATTCTGCATGCCTTTTTTTCCCTTGTGTGTTTTCATGAGAGTTTGGTTTTGATCTTCTCGTGTAATGCTTCATTGTGATATGTCGCCTCTAGGCCCTCCTCGCTTGCCTTGCCTTGCCTCGCCAGCTATGGGAACGCTCCTTCCTCGCACGCAATCAACACTGCATGTGTCCTTATCTCAACCTCGCATCCGATCTACCACGTCGGCTCCCTCCCTCACCCAATCCAACATCCAGAGCTCTCAAACTCTAACCTCCCATCTCTCATCTCCTCCTCAATCCTCCGCCTGCAACCTCTCCTCAATACTCTCCACCTCCTCCGCATCCGCAATCTCAATAATCCGCCCCGCCTCGCTCTGGTTGCGCATCAGCTCTTTGGCGCCCGCGTACAGCATGCGCGTCTCCTGGTTGCACGTCGCGGGTAGGTAGGCCAGCATGACGTACGGCACGCTCAGGCGGCCGGAAGCCAGCGTCAGCGGGTACGAGAGCAGGACGAAGCGGGGGGAGTTGTCGGGCAGGTCGTCGCTGAGGTCTTGCATCGAGGTGTAGACCTGCGCCGGGGTTTGCTGGTGAATTTCGAGAGTGGATTTCGAGATCTGGTCTTCTTTGGGGGGAAGAGGGTTGGAGGTTAGCTTTTATTTTGGGGGGTTTTTTTTTAATTTTATTTTGATTCTTTTTTTCCTCTTGTGGGTTTTGCTTCCTTTGGCTTTTTCTCCTGGCTGGGTGGACTCTCTCTTCTGTGTTAGAGGGATCATGGCGGTCGTGGTGCTGGCTCACATATGACTGCTTGAGGGTCTTTGGCGCGCGAGGTGCTTAGGCGGAACTTGCGGAGGGCATCTTTTGTTGGTTGCGAGAAGGTGTAGAGGCGGGATTCGGAGGCCTGTTGGGTTAGAGTGTGGTTGAATTGTTGGATGGATGGATGTGTACTGACCATCCTGGGAGAGCTTGTCGATCTGACAAGAAGTGAGTCTTGTTATTATGGTACAGCTTCTTCGAGAGGTATTAATTGCTGAAGCTCTTGCTTACTTGCTTGCTTACTTACTTGCTTGCTTGCTTACTTACTTGCTTGCTTGCTTGCTTGCTTGCTTGCTTCTGGTGGGTCAAACCAAACACAGATGCAAGTGGGATGTTGCTGTAGATGGCTCGAGCCCTCTCCCCCACACTCGACTCACGGGTTGGGTTGCGTTAAGCGCGAGAGCAGCAGCATCATCATCATCATCATCATCATCGCGGCGCCGCTGTAATCAGTGCAGCCAGCGTCCGCCTTCGCCTTCTGGGATAATACCCGAACATCTTCAACTCTGCGCCGCCAGCACCGTCACATGTTTTCTCGACTGAACCAGCTAGCCAGACATTTCGCCCGTCCTTTGCCCAATTACCTTCACAACTCTGCGTTTGCCGCATCATCAGTAATGGCTCAAGAGCGCAGCAAGAGGACGATCAACACTGCAGCTTGTCTGATCATTGGAGATGAGGTGCTTGGTGGTAAGGTGAGTGAGAACATCCGAAAGACTTCCGAGTGCACCTCAGACAATAACATACTAATGCCTAACCCCAAGACAGTAGACACCAACTCCGCCTACTTCGCAAAGTACTGCTTCTCTCTCGGTATCAACCTCAAGCGCATCGAAGTCATCGCCGACGATGAGAGCGAAATCATCGAAGCCGCCCGCCGCATGTCCGCCAACTACGACTTCGTCGTCACCACCGGCGGCATCGGCCCCACCCACGACGACATCACCTACCAAAGCATAGCCCGCGCCTTTGACCTGCCGCTCGTGCTGCACGAAGTCGCCTACGAGAAGATGAAGAAGTTGAGCAGACCCCATCCGAGCAATCCCACTTTCGACTGGAACGTCGACTCGCCGGCGCGCACGGCCAAGCTGCGCATGATCGAGCTGCCGTATAACAAGGACTTGCCGGATGAGGATCAAGTGATTTTTGCTTCGGAGGATCTCTGGGTGCCGATCAACGTGGTGAATGGGAATGTTCATATCTTCCCGGGCATCCCACGGCTATTCGAGAAGATGCTCACGGGTCTGAAGCCCCGTCTGCTTCCTAGACTTACGGATCCGGAGGGCAAGGGTGTGCACAGGATCCTGTTCAGCACGCCGATGGCTGAAAGTGAGGTCGCTGGTTATTTGACGGAGCTGTCTGGAAGGGTAGAGCCAAAGGGCGTCAAGGTGGGAAGCTATCCCAGGTGGGGCAAGAGTAAGAACACTGTTACTCTAGTGGGTAGGGATCAAGAGTTCATGGAGAGCCTGGTCGCAGAAGTTGAGCAGGGCGTCAAAGGAAAGAGGATACAGAACGAGGGTGAGGACGATGATTCCCAGAGTGACAAGGAGGCATAGGTGTTAATTGGCAAAGCTAAACGTGTGAATATAGGGTATTCTCGCAAGCGCAGACGGCATGAGTGAATCCGGAACCTGCACAACTCAGGTGTTGGGTGCGTGCCTAGCATGCATGCTGCGAGCTGCCTGCATTACTCTTCTGTGAACACTTTCCTCCACTTGCCATTCGCCACAAAAAACCAGACATTGAGCTACGGGATTTGCATCTTGGCATCTCGGTACTGCTGCGCTCTGGCGAATTGAGTAGCCCTCCAACATCTTGGGAGCTCACTTCGAATTCTTTGGTGTACGTGATGCTTTGATCGGAGTGCTTGGAGTTGACGAGTGACGCCCTCTGCGCTCTATTCTAAGTAGGGACGTGTTCTGCATTTGCGAAGGTAATGCCTCTTTCTGGATGAATGTCCAGCCTGTGGATGCTGTTGCCCCTGTCTCGATCACATTTCAAGCGGTGAGGCACAGTCGCACTCCACTCTCTGTGCGTCGTTGGCCTTGATATAGGTAGGATAGAGGCTTTCGGTCGGCCCAGGATGCCGCTTGAGAACACCGAGAAGAAAGGTTTGGCGCGGGGGACGGTGGCTGGGATTACACTCACTTGGCAGGCGAGTATTGACATGACTTGCAACCGGATCACGGAGTTTGCTGGGTTGGCATTGAAGACGCTAGAATGCATTGGACGGAGTCGGGAGGCGCTGGGAGCGATCAGAAGCAGACGCAAGGCAAATGCGATGACGACTTTCGCTTTCGTCTTTAGGGGCATGTTGATGTCCCATACTAGGTGAATCGCGCCGGCGAGCAGGGGAAACTCTAGGATCCAGGATGTGACGGCGGTGGCGAGCCTATGGCCCCACTGTATCAGGTTAGTATCTTTGCTTTCGCTGGTATTGAGAACGCACAACCTACTCGATCGTAGCAGACATTATGCGGCGAAGTATCCCACGGACGCGGGTATCTGCACTGGAAGACCGTAGACATCTGGGCCTGCAGCATCCACATCGTCATGGCCACCATGAGTCCGTACACGACCGCCAGATGCTCTCGCGTCTTCGTCATCCGCGCGAGCATGAAACACGTCGACATCTTCGAAAAATAGCCAGCGAGATTGAGGCGCATGCCGTTCGCCCAGCCGATGATCGCCATGGTGTTCTTTTCCGCTGGTGATAAGTGGCGCAGCGCGGATCCAAAGCCTAGGAAGACTTGCACGACCACTACGATGGAGTACACGAGGCCGAAGAATGTGCTCAGCGCGCACGTCCAGTCGTCTTTGCCGAAGGGGCCGTTGACTTTGAGGCGTAGGAACAATCGGATGCTGAAGACCATGACAAGATAGATGGCGGATGTGATGGCGAAGAGTAGGAGATAAGCCTGTCCGGACTCCAGGTGGAACACAGGCATCACTAGGTGATTCCTGTCGCTCGAGGGCTGGACCATATTGGCTGGGGTGCATGTTCCGCTGAAGTTTGTCACGCAGTTGAGAGGTCCGCCGGGAGCCATGCCGGAGGGAAGTAGTCATAGGGCAGGATATGAGAGCATGCCATGGAGATTCGGTATGCCGATACGCATGAGCCTGATTGAGTGATATTCAGGTATGCCGGTACTACGTGTAGGTAAGAGTCAAGAACGTGCAAGATGAGGTAGTTGCGAATCGATGCCGACCCGACCCACGAAGGTAGGCACGCTCACACTCGGACTGAGTGAGTCCCTATCCTGCCGGCAATACAACCCACGTATATCTTGCATCTTCATTCAAGACACTATCGTCATCGAGACCATCTTCCCTATCTTCACCGAGCTCATCCTAACCACATCACCATACCTCTGTCGCTCCTCCCATGTACCCAACGAGCAGTCGTCTGACACTCGATCTCGAAATGTCAAGCAGGAGTCTTCGAAGGACGCGCCCATATTCTTCACCTCATTCACCCTTGTCGCCGCGTTCACCGCTTCGTGGTTTGTTCGATGGCCGCGTTGACCGCGACTGCTTTGGTCAGAAGGACGATGTATCTGACATGAAGGTCAGTGCCTGATACCTTACACAAAGGTATCAAGTTATCGGGTCACTGACTATGACGTATAGCGTATGGGAAAGTCACAAAGCCTCGTGCGAAAGTTCGAGATGGTTTCAACCATTGGCTTCACCTCATGCGTGATGGGGTACGTAAGGCGTCCTATCTCGAGCTGATGCTCAGGCATCAGGAAAGATTGCAAGAGAGACTGACTTGTCATTTTCTCAGCACCTAGGAGGTTCTCCTAGCCACCAGTGGAGTCTGTCTGCAAAATGGTGGACTTGCCGGGCTTTTCTGTTCGATGGTCTGGGTCACTTGTGGACAATCCTTTGTGAGATCGTTTCAATGTTTTACTCAAGCGCATGAAACTACCTACGAATCACTCCCAGACTGCCGCGCATTCTGCCAATGTCCTTGCTGATATCCTTCAGGTAGTACTCTCCCTTGCCGAGCTCGCCTCATCTGCACCAACAGCAGGTGGACAGTATCACTGGATTTCCGAATATGCTCCAGCCAAATGGCAGAAAGTGCTTTCATACTGTTCTGGGTGGCTCTCTATGGTCTCGTGGCATAGCATGGTTGTCGTTGAGTGCTACGCCATCTCCGACATCATCCAAGCTATGATCTCAGTGGTCGACGCGTCCTATGTTGCGACGAGATGGCGAGGAACATTACTCACAATGGCAGCCGCCCTGGTTGTATCGACTTTTAACATCGTTCCGGCCAGCCATCTCAGCTGGTGCGAGGGTGTCTTCGCCACAATACACTTCTTTGCTTTCGTGCCGGTCCTGTTCGGTCTACGAAGCCATCAGCACCGGAAGTTTTCCAACAGTTTACCCAGACTGGTGGCACCTGGCCGGACACCAGCCTCGCGTTATTCGTTGCTCAAGTCTCCAATCTGTTCTTCATGCTTAGGAGCGATGGAGTGGCACATCTGGCCGGAGAGATTGAGGATGCTGGTGTCGTCTTGCCGCAGTCTATGCTCTGGAGCTATTATGTCAACGCTCCACTTACCCTACTGATGGTTTTGGTATACTGCTTCAGTGTTACTTCCGTAGAGAAGTATGAGCACCTCCGCTCCAAGTGGCAACTGTATTCTTCTAACGCGACTTCTCCTCCCAGGGTCTTGTCGAGTCCGATGCCCTTCGTCCTCGTTTTCCAAGACGCTTTCGTGGACACAGACCCGACTGTCGCCTTCACCACAGTTGTCCTGTCTCTCATCATCGTCGTCGCGATCAGTCCACTCGCTGCAACTTCCCGTTTGGTCTACGCATTTGCGTAAGCATGCATTTGTCTTTCGCCGGCGCCGCGAACCTACAACCGACGAGATCTACAACAGCCGCGACAACGGCCCTCCGTGTTCAGATTGGCTCGCAGTCATCAGCCCTCGGCTCGAGGTTCCCGTCAACGCCATACTATCGACGCTGCTCTTCACATGCTGCATGTCATTGATCAACCTTGGGAGCAAGGCCGCCTTCGAAGCAATGCTCAGTCTTGCCACCGTTGCACTCATGGCGACCTACATCATCTCGATTGGATGTGTACTTCTTAATCGTCTGCGTGGCGAGGTCCTCCCTTCGGCTCGCTAGTCACTTGGCCGATACGGAATTGTTGTCAATATTATTGCCTTGATCTACACCAGCTGGTCGGCAGGTTCATGGTCTACTGCAAAAAATCTCGATCATTCAGCTGATGCTATTTCTAGTTCTTCTGGGCGTTCTGGCCCTCTACGCATCACATCGACAGCTCAAC
Organism: Cladosporium cucumerinum; assembly: GCA_023634325.1. Taxonomy (NCBI): domain Eukaryota; kingdom Fungi; phylum Ascomycota; class Dothideomycetes; order Cladosporiales; family Cladosporiaceae; genus Cladosporium; species Cladosporium cucumerinum. The sequence goes on from JALDQA010000002.1 coordinate 1,982,128, forward strand.
ATTCAACTGGGCGTGTCCGCTATTCCTCATTTTTCTGGGATGCGCGCTTCTGACGTTCCGCTTTCACGGTAGACACGCCTATGGAGGACCAGTGACCATAACAGATACCTACACTCCTGTGGTACAGCATTGATGACAAGTAGTGAGAGATGATACATCGGCATTCGCGATGGGCTATGCTAGACAACTAAACTACTCATTGTCGTCGCCGAATTCATCCATCGAATTTCGTTGGTTAATCGTAAAATGGTTACTCCACATCGACGTCCAAAGTGTCGTGTGAAAATCAGTAGTGGTACAAAACTGAGCCATCACGAGGTATAGCTCAACTATGAGACAAGAGTCGTGCCTGAGGTCGGAGTCGGATTGCCAACAGAAGTCTTCTGTTTCTTCGACAGCGGCATCATCTCCTCTGCAGGCGTCTCAGCCTCAGAGATGGTGGCAGGAGTGCCAGTACTGGTCTCCACACCTTTGTTTTCGACACCTGACGCGGCCTCTCTCGCAGCCGCAGACGCTTTCAGGAATTTGCTGAACTCTTTTTCGATGAGAGCCTTCTGCTTCTGGACGAATTTGTAGTCTTCAGCGTCTTCCTTCCAGTGCTCAACACATGCCTGGCACTCCACGAACCAGGCGTTGTTCGTGTAACAGTTGAGCATCTCAAACTCCGGGATACTGCCGTCGATCAAGTTGACAGTGTCCCAGTCCATGCAATCCTCGCAGTAGCCCTTCTCGCACCAGCGGCAACGGTAAATCAGTCCACCCGCCTCGGCTGTCTTCTTCTCACAGTCGAAGCACTGGTGTTGGGAGCAGCGCATCTGACCAGTAGCCGATGTGGACTTTGACAAGATGTTTTTGTCGAGGCACTTGCTGTGGTATGAGCGAGGGCAGCCGCTGCACAAGATCAAGCTGCCACCATCCCAGCAGATCTGACAGTGCTCTTGGTTGTTGATCGGTTCTTTCTTCTCTCTTTTCGGCTCGGCCAGACGAGGATCCTTGCCAGCGAGCGTGGGCACGGCTTCCCAATCGGCGCAACCCATGCTCTCTTTGCTAATGGCATAACCTCCCACCATGACTGTAGTATTCTTGTTCGTGCGACGGTCAGCGCGAGATAGGACATCAGCATTCTTAGCGCTCTTGGCGTCTTTTTCGAGCTGCCGATGGTGCCTCTTGCCGTCAAAGATGGCCGTTTCCACTTTCTCCACGCTGTTCAACCAAGCCTCTTCGTCGACCTCGGCCTTCACGTCGCCGGCAGAAGCTGCGACGAGGGGATCGTTAGGTCGATCTCTGCACTTTTCAAGTGTCGTCTGCCAATCCCAGGTAAGCATTTCGTCAATGTCGATCTCTGGCGCTGACAATGTCTGTGCACCTCGACGCAGCAGCGTCTTGAGTTCCGATGTATCGAGCTGCGGCTTGTCGTCCTCAACTTCCTCCTTGGTACCTCGCTTACGCTTCTTGTGCTGCTGCTCGGCAGTGTGCACATTGCGCATGCTCTCGGTGATTTTGGCGGACAAGTAAAGCTTCTTGCGAATGCGACCCATCATCTGCTCCTCAACCGTGCCTTGAGTGCATAGTTTGTAGATGGTAACCTTTTTGGTCTGGCCAATGCGGTGCGATCGGGCCTCCGCTTGAAGCGTGACTTGCGGGTTCCAGTCTTCGTCCATGAAGATGACGTCCGTCGCAGATGTGAGGTTGATGCCAAGTCCGCCTGCTCTGGTCGAGATGAGCATGATCCGGAACTCTGACTTCTGATCGTTGAACATGCGGATGGCCAAATTTCTTATGGCACGATCAGTGCTCCCGTCAAATCTGAGGTGACGAAGCATGCGAGAGTCGCTCACACTGCCCATGAACTCCAAAAGCTCCTCTATCATATCGAGTGTCCTAGTCCATCCTGAAAATATCAAAACCTTCTTGCGATTCTTGACCACAAGCTCTTGTAGAATCTTTTCCAGTACGATGAATTTGCCAGATGCGATGCGGACATGATTTCCGATCAAATAGGGATCCGGCCTCGACCCTGGTAGCAAGTACGGGTGAGTGCACGCCTTGCGCAGCTGCAGAACAAGCATCATGAGTTTCTGATACTTATTGCGTTGTTTGTCATCCGCTTTCAGCACTTCCGTCACGATCTGCTTGCTCTCTGCCCAGACACCTGTGCCATCGGATCCATGTGCTGCCTGCTCAAGGAGAGCAAGTTCATGATCTCTCGCCTCTTCCTCTTTGATGTCTTGCTCTGCCTTGCCCTTCGCACCCCGGAAGAGGTCCTCGAGAAGCAAATTGTCGGCTTTGGTCAGCAGACGAGTATACCAGAATCTCTGCATTGGCGTGAGAGGGACAAACAGCAGCACTTCCTCCTTTGGCGGTAGCCCAAGATCGACACCAGGACTGCTCTTCATCCTCCTGAGCATTACTTCTTCAAGGAGTCGGCGGGCATCGTCCATGAATGAAATGGACGCTTTGCCCCGGGAGAGATCAAAAGCTTGTCTGAAGTTCTCAGCAGTATCTTCGGTGAAGACTTCGGGGAAGAGCCAATGCAGAAGTGCCCAGAGCTCCTGAAGATTATTCTGGAGCGGAGTTCCGGTCAACAGTAAGCGGTGCTCAGCGCGTATCGTCTGCAAGGCCTGCGAGACATTGGACTTCTCATTCTTCAGCTTGTGACCTTCGTCAGTTACGATGTAGCGCCAGGCAAAAGCTCTCTTGAACCAACTCTGCTCGGACACAAACGTTTCGTATGTGGTGATGACAAGATCCACAGGCTGTGCATCCTCGGTGAGATCGATCACTTCGACTTGCTTTCCGTTTCTCTTCCCTGTCGACTTTGTGGTTTTGGCTCCATATCGATCAATGAAGCCCATGGTTTCTTGCTTGAGTCTCTCGCGCTCGGCTCTCGGCCCATGGAATTTGATGACCTTGAAGTCTGGTGTCCATTTCGCTGCTTCGTTGGCCCAAGAGGATAGCACACTTAGCGGGCAGACAACAAGGAATGGCCTGTTCTCTTCGGCAGATATGGGCTCCGAAACTTTCAAGTGTTGAAACAGGGCCAGAGTCTGCAAGGTTTTGCCGAGGCCCATCTCGTCGCCCAGGATGGCTGACATGCCGTTGTGGTACATATGAACGAGGAATGTCAAGCCCTCTTGCTGATACGGCTTCATGGTCGCAGTGATTCCGCGCGGCTGTGAGAGTAGCGTGTCACTGGGCACAATGTCTACTGGCTTGCCACTCACTGCGCGGTCCTTCTCCAGCTTCGTGATGTAGTTCACATTGGGCAAGAGCGGCAAGAAGAGGTCCTTCTTGGCCAAGAAAAAATTGTCGCGCTTCGGTTTGGTGTTTTCCGCGATATCTTGACGGATCTTGTTACGCGAGGTAGCCAGCTTTGATGTTGTCTGTGCCTTATTGGTAGCAGTCAAGGTATCGGACAAGATTAATGCGCGTTTGCCGGGAGACCTGCTGGGGCTTGCCCTGCCAGCTTTCAGTGCATAGCTCGTGGTCTGACGAGCTGAGCGTGCTGGAAGCTGTCGGGTGGCCGGACTGGCAGTCTGCTTTGCTGCACGTGGTGGCAATTGGCGACTGATTGAAGTCACGTTGGTCGACCTTGGAATAGCTGTGATTAGTGGTCAGTTGCATGTTCTTCGCCAAAGCCGTGTAAGTAGCACTGTACCATGGATCACATCGCCACTGTGGAGTTCATCGTCGGAGTGCGACTCTTCCTTGCGATCAGTGACGCTGGGTGTTTTGGCCGGAGCAGAATTAGGCGTGGCAACGGGTTTGTCTGCTGTGGTACTGCTCGCGGCCATGTTGGTGACTTCGGCGCGAGACTGTCTTTGTTTGCGCAGACTGCTTGAAGACGTCGGCGACGGTGAGGCGCCGAACGCGGTCAGCAAGTCTGAGAGTTTTCGAGGGGTTGAATTGCCACCAGCGATGGGTCGCAAGTTGTCTGGCGGAGACTTCGCATCCATGGAAACAAGAAGAAAGTAAGAAAGAAGAGGTTGCGATGTCAGCGGCCAGAAAGGTGGCAATCGCAAGCTGCGTTCATACAGCGCATGCCTTTTGACATGTGATACTTGGTCCTGTTTCAATGTTGGTGGCCTTGACGTGTTATGAAGAATGTAGCTGTGAGCCAAGACGCCAATGTATCGACAACGCTTTCCAATGGGTCCAAATGTTTTGTTGATAAGCAGGTATCAAACCACCGAGTAGGCCAACATCAGAGTCGGTCGAGTGTGCCAGAGTGTCCTTTGGTCGTCGTCGCGAGGGTGTGCGCGACTCAAACAATGGTAACGCTAACTTTACGAGCCGACGCTAAGCATGCAGGTACCCGTATGCGCTCGGTCGCTCAGGCATCACCGCATCAGGCAGCAAGACATGCCTGACAGTCGAGTTGGATGAAGCATTACGGACGACAGTAGACTCGAGCTACACCTCATCCATACGAGGAGACGAAGATGCGATGAATAGCCGCGCACAATCGTTTGCGGATCTGTCGCGCCGTTCCAGTTACGCCACCTCACTCTCCTCCCACCCGAACACTATCAACCGGCGATTGTCAGCTTTATCCACCGCCGAACAGGGCCATGTCGATTCAATATCTCAGGCCGACCAGGCTGTGGCCGAAGAGCTAGACGAGATCAAGCGATATGAAGACTTCACAACCATCGACTGGGTGCAAGATGCTGCGCGAGAGCAACAACGACGTAAAGCAAGGCTACAGGAGCGCGCGGGCTTCTTCGAGCGCGAGGGTAGACTGGGCTGGAGGCGCAAAGTATGGGAAGCATACGATGCCGGGCAGGGTTGGATTGTGGTTACCTTGATTGGTGCTGCTATCGGGTTGAACGCGGCCTTCTTGAACATTGTCACCGAGTGGCTTTCAGATATCAAGCGAGGATACTGTACTACCGCTTTCTACTTGAACGAGTCCTTCTGCTGCTGGGGCGCCGAAGACGGTTGCGCCGAATGGCACCACTGGAGCACTTTCTGGCCTATCAACTATGTTCTCTACATCCTCTTCTCGACCATGTTCGCTTTTACTTCTGCACGCCTGGTAAAGAGCTTTGCGCCGTATGCCGCTGGCTCTGGTATTAGCGAGATCAAATGCATCATTGCCGGCTTCGTAATGAAGGGATTCCTTGGCTTCCGGACGCTCATGATCAAATCTATCGGCTTGCCGCTGGCCATCGCCTCAGGCTTAAGTGTAGGAAAGGAAGGACCAAGTGTGCATTATGCTGTCTGCACAGGCAATGTTATCAGCAGGCTGTTTGAGAAGTACCGTCGAAATGCGGCCAAGACCCGCGAGATTCTCTCTGCTTGCGCCGCTGCTGGTGTGGCAGTCGCTTTTGGAAGTCCTATTGGTGGAGTGCTCTTCAGTTTGGAAGAGATGAGCAATTACTTCCCACTCAAAACCATGTGGAGGTCTTACTTCTGTGCCTTGGTTGCTACAGCAGTGCTAGCCGCCATGAATCCCTTCCGTACTGGTCAGCTGGTCATGTTCACTGTGAAGTACGACCGCAGCTGGCACTTTTTCGAGATCATATTCTACATCATCATTGGCGTCTTTGGTGGACTCTATGGTGCATTCGTCATCAAGTGGAACCTCAGGGCCCAGACGTTCAGGAAGAAGTATCTCAGCAAACACCCAATTTTGGAAGCTACATTACTAGCAACATTCACGGCAATTCTCTGTTACCCGAACATGTTCCTGCGAATTGACATGACGGAGAGCATGGAAATCCTCTTCCATGAGTGCGAGGGCGGCCACGACTTCGACGAGATTTGCGATCCCAGCTATCGTGCATCCACAATATTCGCTCTGCTCATTGCTACATCCCTTCGAACTTTCCTGGTCATCATCTCGTACGGTTGCAAAGTGCCTGCTGGCATTTTTGTGCCATCCATGGCTATTGGCGCGTCATTCGGCCGAATGGTCGGTATCATGGTCCAGTCTTTGCACGAGACTTTCCCAGAAGCCACCTTCTTTTCTGCCTGCCAGCCCAATCAGCCATGTATTACACCCGGTACATATGCATTCCTTGGCGCCGCATCTGCTCTGAGTGGTATCATGCATATAACCGTCTCAGTGGTCGTTATCATGTTCGAACTTACAGGAGCGTTGACTTACATCCTGCCAACAATGATTGCTGTCGGCGTCACCAAGGTCGTCTCTGAGCGGTTCGGGAAGGGCGGCATCGCTGACCGTATGATCTGGTTCAACGGTATGCCTTTCCTCGACAACAAGGAGGACCACACCTTTGGCGTTCCTGTTAGCCAGTCTATGAAAGCGAATCCCACCTGTCTGCCGGCCGTAGGCCTTCGTTTGACGGAGGTCGAAACCATATTGGCCGAGTCACAGTATCAAGGATTCCCAATTGTGGACGCTATGGAGTCGAAGATGCTGCTCGGCTACATTGGACGTACCGAGCTACAGTATGCCCTCGACCGCGCCAAGCGTGATTCCATGGTCTCCTCACGGGCAAAATGTATGTTTGCATCGGGCAAACACGATCCGCGCTCAGCGACGACACCCTCGGCTGCTGGCCCATCCGTCACATTTGACGACGCAGCTGATGGCTTGAACGCGTCTACCGTCGATTTCAGCAAATTTGTTGACCCAACGCCGTTGGCTGTGCACCCTCGCTTGCCGCTGGAGACTGTGATGGAGCTGTTCAAGAAGCTCGGCCCGCGTGTCATCCTGGTCGAACATCGAGGAAGGCTGGCCGGTCTGATAACCGTGAAAGATTGTCTGAAGTATCAATTCCAAGCAGAAGCACATGAGAATCCTCGCGATGATGCTGGCGTGAACGAAAGGCAGGAAAAGCTTTGGTTTGCGATGGAGAGGGTGTTTGGATGGACAGCGAGTAGACTTGGACGGGTCAGTGGCGGGCGACTGAGGCTTGGTCGTTTCGACGATGGTCAGGCATCTCGCGATTTGAACCAGGGCGGTGGTCGAGGCGTGGAGCTGCACGATCGAGATACATAGTTGACCAAATTTGTAATGATAAGCCTATCTCAGGTGTTGGTTCAATTAATTTCACGCTCTATGTGTGTTGGCCTCTTAGAGTCGATTGTCTTACTGAGTATCATACCACGTTTGTTTTCAGTTTCATTGATCACAGTTTTGTCAAGGCATACATGTCAAATACCCACACTCCATCTAGTTTGCCTCATCATTACCATGTACAACGAACAGTATCCTTGCTAATAAAACCGACCATACCAGATTACAGAGTACCCGAGCACGAAGCTTATAATCATTCCGAGATCTATTGAACATAACCCCAGACCCTATCTTGACAATATTGAAATCTTGATTGATCTCCTTCGATTTTGAGGACGGACCAATCCCTGCTCCTGCGTCGGAGACTCAGATCCAACCTAACCCACAAGGCACAAGCGCCAGAAGAGATCGATCGTAGCGCGGGATCATAAGATCCCTCATCTCGAACCATAACGTCATACACCTGACCTTTGTAAAGACCGCCAAAGGCACTAAATCGCAAAATGGCAACTGATCACTTTGCGATGGGAGCCTCTGCTTCCAGCTTCTCTGCTTCATCCCATCGACCACCATGAGCTGGATTCCTGTACCGGACTTCGTGCATCATGCGCTGCACTCGACACTTACATCAACGCCTCGGCCAGGCCTGAGACCGATCCCTGGAACGAGTCCTTTGACTATCGAGGCGATATTGTGCCCTGTGATTCTATATTACTTGGCGCTCTTGTTTCTGCCTCCGCCTCCGCCTTCGGCGCTCGACAAAACCTCGATCCGTATCCTGCGGAATGTCCTAGCGATCTCGGCAGCCTTTCTCTTCTTGCGATTGCCTCTGGCTTACTATGTGCCTCAGAGTATTGGTCTCACGTACCAATTAGGACTTGTCGGCTTGTACGGTGGACTGAGAGTTCTCGACGCCTTCTACGTGAGCTATTACCTCTTTGGCCATGTCCCACGCAGAGTCCGCTATGTGCACAAGCCTCGACCGGAGACGCCTTGTGGCGAGACCGCACCGAGACCCTGGGCGGATGGCGGTGCCAACGGAATATTAGACCTTCCTGAGGAATCGAGCCTAGGGAAGAAAGCACTTGAGAACCAGTTGAAGAAGTCAACGAATTCCCACGCACCTAGTAACGACAGCTCTTCCCTCAGCAGTGCCCGTGAGGACGAGCTACTAGCGCCAACAAGGCCTCGTAGGCCAAGCATCCAACGTGGTGTTTGGCGCTCGGATATGGTCGAAAATATGGACAACGACTCTTTCACACAGCGACTGAGTACCGACGACAGTTACACCGTCCTTATGCAGAAGATGATACAGGGTCCTAGACCTATTCCGGTGACCGAGTCTGCTGAAACAGAAGACGACTGGCCTCACAGCTTTGCAGGCCGCGCATCATGGGCTCTGGAACTGGAGCTCTCTATGCGAGGAGTGGGATTCACTTGGACTACAGCGGACGTCCGTCACACTAGAAAGACATGGCTACCTACAGTACAGAACCGGGTGCACTCTATCCTGTTCAATGTCGGGCCTGTGATGGTCGTTGCTTTTGCGATCATCAAGACTGCATACGTGAAGCGAATTGCACCACTACTACAGAGCTCTCACCCACCCGACTCGCCTTTTGATGAGCTCTCTTACCCTGAGCAGTATATCCTTACGGCAGCCTTGGGTGCGTTCCTGATGGCAGCTTTCTCGCTCGGCCATTCGATGTTTGCAATCATGCTTGCTCCATTGGCGCCATCTCCTCTTGCATTCTTCCCACCACTCTATACCACAAGAGTCTGGGACATCACGTCTGCACGCCACTTCTGGTCTTTCGGCTGGCACCGTCTGTTCGCGCGCCTCTTCCTCGTGTGGGGCGTGTGGCCTGGTGAATGGCTTGAGCGGAAACTCACAGGCAAAGGTGCAGAGGAGCATGCAGATGTTGGGAAAGTCCTAGGAGGGTTCTTGAGCTCTGCATTTGTGCATTCATTTGCTGTTAGATGTACGCTGGGTGGAAATTGGAAGGATGCTACTGGCGAGGCCAAATTTTTCGCTCTAAATGGCGTAGCGGTGATTTTCGAAGAGGCTGTTAAGGTCATGGTGAAGCGTTCGAGGAAGAGTCGTGGCGCGAAAGAGTCGCAGTGTTATGATGCGTGGATCGGTAGGGTGTGGTGGATTGCCTTGCTCTTGACGACTGGGAGGAATTTTGCTCGAGGCTGGACAAAGGCTGGTTTGGTCAGAGAGATGGCTTTCATGTAGACAAATGCATTCGGGCCCGGTGATAGACACAGTGGATAAAATTTGCTATGTACCACTCGCATTGGTCCTAGGGTGTTCATGGTTGGAAGACCGTATTGGACAACAGGGTTTGTGTATCAAGGCCAGGTCCACGATCAAACCGTTAGACACAACACGTTCACTCAATCGATGGGAACGACGGTATGTCTTCCAATTCTCCATCCACAGAAAACTAGAGCATCATTGTATAGTCGATGGATGTATTCGTCGCAAGCACACGCAATCGTGTCTCTGCGTGTATTCATCAGACCATTCGTTGGCATCGAATCACTCCTTCGTCGCTTCAACTCGAGTCGGATCCAGAGTTAAAACGTATAGCCGTCCCATTCAAAGTGTCAGACCCGATCCAGTCTCGACATAGAAATCGGACTACCCACACACGCCTTTGCAAGTTGAGAGCAGAAGACAAAAAAAGTATTATAGTGAACAGAGTGGGGTTCGACTGTAAGAGCAATTAGTACAAAGTCGGGTGCGAGAAATCGAATGATTGACTTACACCCACGCTCTTTCGAACTAGCGAATTTGGTTCAAGAGAAACCTAAAGCTAGCGCCTTAACCACTCGGCCATCTGTCCGTGATCGCCCGCTGCGGTATCTGTAGAATATATGGCTAGTTGCTCGGCCAGGATGTCGCTGGGCAATTAGGAAACGAGAGCATCTACGACAAACAGCGCTCTATAGTAAGAATATTGACTCGAAGGAACGTAGTTTTAGCACGGCAAAGGTTTGTTACCGTCCAAAATCGTTGGGCTGATATATACCAAAATTGCTGCAACATATCGAAACTCAGCGACACAGGACGAAGACCAAGGCTGTTCTCAATGCACGCCCTTCTGTCTTCAATGACCGTGATGTAGCATCCCTGGATGAAAGAGCGGTATGTTGAGAGCATTTGTCATTTCACTTATGAACGACGAGGGTTCATCAGACTATACAGTCCCTATAGAGCTATCCAGGACCTACTCAACGAACCCACTTCTTCGCAGCATCCAGTATAACCTCAGCGACAACACCGGGCTGCGTAGCACACCCGCAATGTCCCACATCCCTCTCAACAATCACCCACTCCACGCCAGATCCATCGATGAACGCCTGCGCCGTCTCAGGTGTGAACGTAGCGTCCAGCATCGCCTTGAGCCAAATCCTGCGTCCATCAAGAGCACTTTCAGCCCAGAGCGGTGGCAACACTGGAGTCGTGATGCACTGCTCCGCGTGCGGGATATGCGTCTTTGCCAGAGCTTCTTGCTCGGAGGAATCGGCGTCGTTGAAGAGGTGAGGGATGATGGGATCGAACACGAAGAGGCCAGGTGCAGGCTTTCCCAGTACGAGTGTTAGTACTCATGGTAAAAGTGCAGCGCAATTAATTTGACGTACGACGTTCGCTTTGACAAACGGAGGCCAAGCGCCACCCATATATGTCAGCTGGTCCACGCCCGTGGGGACCGGAGCACAGCTCATGTACACGATGCCAATGGCTCCGCCTTTCTCTCCGCGCGCCTCACGATCGGAGAAGACCCATGACGGGCCATTGGTGCCAGTCTGCGAGCCGCCCGAGGAGTAAGCGTAAACTAAGACCTGCTTGCCAGCGTCGAGAAGCGGTTGGACGTAGTTTTCCTGGACGTTGAGAGCCATTGTTTCGGCCGTGTGAGCGTAAGGGTCCTTTGGGTTGGCGCTCGTGTGTGAAACGGCGACAGTCTCGTAGCCGGCATCGTGGAGGTATGGGCATAGGCGATCGAAGCAAGAAGCTGCGGTGCAAGCACCCGGGATTAAAACAACCGTCGGTTTCTTAGCCATTGTAGCTTTGCGGGTTGGGTGGCGGTTGTATTGACGAAATTCTTGGCCAGCGTCGCCAGTCTTATAAACATTGCGAGCTGTCGACAATGCCGCGCCCCGTGGATCGAATGTGCAGCCGTGCAGTAATTAATGCAAGCTTACTCCTTCGTGTATGCGGCTGACAACCCAAAAGATGCTAGGGCACATTATAGCTTACCAAGCTGATGTGGCTTCTGACTGCGAACAAGGATTCAATGATGCCTCTGAGGCATCATATCATGACCCTACGCAAGCCACTGGTACCACCGAGCACTCTACGGCCTGTTACCGCATCGCGCCCAGCACCGCTCTCCCATTTGCCAGCTCGGCTCCCGCCGCCTTCTTCCAACCATCCCTTCGCTCCCTCTTCTTCTTCTTCCGCGCTGCCTTCCATGAAAGCTTCTTGTCGCGGATGCGTGCCTTCAACCCACCTGAAAATACAGGTGTAGCAATAAACGTACCCAGTCTGCGCCGCTGTGGCAGTCTTGACTTCGGAAACGCAGATCGGGCAGACTGACGTAGTGTTTGATGTCTCATCTGTAGCACGAGCTGGTGCTGGGACTGTGAGTATGGGCAGGTGAGTAATGCTGGAGATCGGTGGTCCAGCAATGCCAGAGTCACGTCTCATGGCAGACTTCTCTGGCTGGTCCTTCTCATTGGTTGCGTTCTTTTCGTTGCTCTTAGATGAAGGACGTGGCACTGGCAGACCAGATACTGTCGGTGGAGGAAGCTCGAGGCCTTCATTCGATCGACGTGACAACTGTCGTGCAAAGTCCGAGTTATACCACCATTCCAAGAACTTGAGCGCAAAAATAGAGGTTGGCAATAATATCTTCAGGCTGCCGAAGAGCTGTGGCATGATGGTATCAGTCACAATTCGTCGGCTGAAGATAGAGTTCGTCTGGCCTGGCCTCGCGCCCGGCCGTGTAGGTGCTGCTTTCGGCTGAGTCGCAAGGTCAATTGCTCTATGATCCGCACCGTTCATACGACGTATCCGCGAGCCTATCATCCAAAGCCATGGCGAATGGTACTTCGACCCATCAAAGAGGTACGCCAAATTGAAAGCCAGCAGCGAAAAGTAATACGCAGCGTTGAGGCTCGGGTACACCCTTCGCAAAAACCACTTGTACAGCCAAAGCAGCCGCTGCTTCACGGTGCCTTCAGTGGGATACCTGTCTCGATCCTGGTACGAAGGGCCAAGCAGGTTCACACCAGACGCGTGTATCTCATACGCTTCATCCAATTTCCTCTTGATGTACGGCAGTCCAACCATGATAGCCAAGTTCTTCCAGACATCTCCATCTCTGAGCTTTAATGTCTCTCTGATCTCGCTCGGCGCGCCCAGTTGCGCTCTCGGTACCTCACCGCTCTTCACCCTCAATACCCGCTCGCGCTTCAGGCCATAGAAGTTCTCCGTGAAGCCACCGCCGTAGACTTCCAGGTAGTAGCGCTCGACGACCAGTGAGAGGAGCGCGTATAGTTCATCGAAAGAATTCAGGACACGTAGCAGGTATCGTGGGTGGCGATGTGTTGCGACGGTAAGAAGATAGCGCAGAGAGGGTGGTATGAGTGAGTTGAGCTGTTGCTCGGAGAGGACTTCGAAGAGAGACGGCTTTTGGTCGTCAATGCCTCCCTGTAGGGAGGTCATGAATTCCATTTTGACTGGTAGTGAATTGAGCGCGTTATCATGTTCTTCCAAGAAGGAAATGTATGTAGTAAGAAAGGTTGTTCTACCACTGCCAAAGGCCGAGCATCAAGCAGCTCGTGGCGAGACCAAACCTCGGCTCCTTTCGCTTTCGCTGACTCGTGCCAACCAACAGCCAGACATCGCGAGCGCGTCGTACTTTTGTTAGAGCCCAACACCCGTATTGCCAACCTCGACCCGTCCACGATAGCGATGATGGCCTCCACCAACGGCGCACCGACCGAGAAATCCTACTTCGAGCACCAGCGTGAACTCCTCATCGGCGATGTCGCAGCAAGCCTGGAGAACGTGCTGCAAAACATGAACAGGCTCAACCGCAGTTTGGAGGGTGTAATTGCGGTATAGTCTAATCTTGAACAATGGACACACGAATATGACGCTGACTTCAATGCGACAGGTCGGCCACGAGTTCAGTCAGGTCGAAGGCCTATGGTCACAGTTCGAAAACGTGATGGCCAACCAGCCCGAAGCGCCTAAAGATGATACTAGAGAGGGAGCCCAACACGAACGCTCATGATCAGACGACAAGCACATTCACTATACACGCGGGAAGGAGTACTTTCAGAAAGATATTGCACATGCTTCTCATTATTGGCCGTCAAGAAAAGGAAAACGAACACAAAAGAACCTGTCTAAAGAAGCTGTCGGCGCGTGTCTGGAATCCAGCCGCCTTGCCTCCTCAAATCGTCGTCAAGAAAAAACCTATACTCGCTCAAAACAAGTCGACAAAAAAAGAGAAAGAAATTCCCAATAACGATGCCCTCTGTTCAACGCCGGAACCCAAGCCACAGATATTCACTCATACTGCGCACGAAAAAGCGCAGATATCCAACATCTCGCATCAGCGCTGACGCCGACGGAGCTCCGACCTCACCTACTCGAGACAAATACAGTCAACAAAATGGGTTCAGCCGACACAGAATGACGTACAGAAGAAGGAAAAGGGAAATGTATCAGCACGCCCTGCTTAGAGTATGCTGCACATCTTACTCTTCTTCTTCCGCGCCGGCATTGCAGTGCCTGGTCTTGATGTGCTGCCGGAGCTCGAGGTGGGCTCTGCTGCGACGTCCTGACCACGGACAGTGATGTCAATGGCAGTGTCGAAGATCTCGTGCACGCCGTTCATCTCCTTGGATGAGCACTCCATGTACTTTGCGCCCATTTTGGTCGCGACGGATTTGCCTTGCTGCTGTGTAACAGGGGTGAGACCCTGTGTTTTGAGGAGCTCGATGCATGTGCGCTTGTTTCGGAGATCTGATTTGAGACCGCAGAGGATAATTGGAGTGGTGGGGCAGAAGTGGAGGACTTCGGGGTACCACTGGAAGGAGTTAGTAGAGTCACTTGAATGAGGGATGTGTTGCCGAAACGTACCTTGTCCAAGACATTTTCCAGCGAGTTTGGGCAGTCGATGGCGAAGCAGACGAAAAGCAAATCGGTCTCTGGGTAGGAGAGGGGTCGTAGTCTGTCGTACTCTTCCTGTCCCGCAGTGTCCCAGAGTGCGAGCTCGACGCCTTTTCCAGATGCCTTGTGCTCGACTTGTGTGATGTAGTTCTCAAAAACTGTGGGTACGTAGCGCTGGAAAACATGTCAGCACATCCCGAGGGATGTCGTGTCGCTGCTTCCATCAGCTTGCACTCACCTCTGGGAACACTCCCTGGCTGTAGCCGATCAGGAGACAGGTCTTGCCACATCCACCATCGCCGACCACCACGAACTTCTTGCTGTACTCCGGAGGCGCCGTGATGTTTGTGCGCGCGCTGCTGGAGGCAGTGGTGTTTACGGTGCCATCTGATCCCCGGGTGCTTCGTCTGTTGTAGCTGTCTGCGCGCGTTGTTGCAAAGGACCGGGCGCTGGCACTGTTCTTGCGACTGACGTTGTCGTAGTTCTGGACGGCCTGCACCGACATGATGGGCGGAGAGACCGGGGGTGGTGTATATATGCGGTATGCTGCGAGGTGTGCTTGATGCTGTTGCTCGCTGCCTGCTGCTGGAATGAAGACGATGATGATATGCTGGGTCGGGTGGCCTGGAATGCTGCTTATGTGTGGGAGATGTTGAAACGAATGTTTCTGTGGTGGTGAGACGGCTTCAGCAGCGAGTCGCTTTCCAAGGTACCCCCAACATCGGGACGGTCGCGGTTGCCCCGAGCAACCCTCAGCCCAAGGGTGACCCTTGCCCAATCGAGCGCAGTTGGGCAGTTTTGAGTGACAATTTGGCGAAATGGCCACGATGGCCAGGTGAAACGTGATGATTGCGGTGTTGCCTGACTCGTCTAGCCCTACGAAGAGGCTGGTATTTCAGCCAAATGCCATGTCCGGTGCTTCCCAATCCTCCATGCGCAGTCATAAGGCCAGCAGCGACTTGTTCGCGCTCGATTCGATCGCCCATGCGCTGCCAGCTCCACTCCACACTTGGGCCAGCACACGCAAAACGGTGATCTCTCCAGACCGAGAGAGTGTGCTTGAGCCACCCGCTTAACCTTAGCCTCGTCCTCTTCCAAGAACACCGCCGCATATACGCGAAATACCGCCATGCCCGCGCTCTAGAGGAACAAGTGTCGTCACCGCAGTGCGTGCATGGAACATCCAGCGCGCCGACCAGTCCATCCCGCCCTCGCCAGACCAAGGAAACACCCTATCAAGCCTGTGTCATCTGTCTGCCTCTCATCCGGCGTCAAATGCCCCGCCGGATTTTCATATCACATATATGTCCCAAATTAACAGCGATGAGCGCGCCTGGTCGCGCACGCCGTCGCCCTTCAAGGACCCGGATGCTGGACTGAAAGGCGTCGACCATTATCAGACTCGCCTGCCGCGATGGCGATACCGCATACGACAGCATCTGATTCCCATCGTCCGCGCGGAAACGCCGTCTCTGGCGGCCGTACAGCGGATATGTCGTTCGCCAGTGCTGGACTCTTACTTTGCCATGTCTGCTAATCTCGGCACGCACACTTTCTTCATGGCTGCGCTGCCAATATGCTTCTGGTGCGGTTATCCTGGTATCGGCATTGCGCTCGTGCATATGCTTGCTTTGGGAGTGTACTTCAGCGGCTACGTCAAGGACTTGCTATGTCTGCCACGGCCGCTTTCGCCACCTTTGCAGAGAATCACAATGTCTGGTTCGGCTGCATTAGAGTATGGGTTTCCTTCAACACATACCACGAACGCTGTGTCCGCTGCTGCCTTCTGCTTGTATCAGCTATATGGTGCCAAAGATGATATGTCTTCATCAACCTACAACATAGCTACTGGGGTTTTCTACTGCTACGCCCTTTCCATTAGCATTGGTAGAATTTATTGTGGCATGCATGGATGGTTCGACGTTGCTGTTGGAGGCATACTTGGAGCTCTCATCACTTGGATGCGAGTGAGCTTGGGCCCGATGTTTGACGCGTGGATCATGAGCGGCGACTGGTCGAGACCTGCGATCGCCTCTATCATTCTTGCACTCGCGATTCGCTTCCATGCAGAGCCAGCGGACAACTGTCCTTGTTTCGATGACAGCGTGGCATTTCTAGGTGTCCTGATGGGTATCGAGATTGGTGTTTGGCATCACAGCGCGGGCGATCTCACGTTCTTGGACAACACGAGTGACGGGAATTGGGCTGACAACACGCCTGAAGGCTTAGCCAAAGGAGTTATTAAAGTTGTTTTCGGGATCTTCGTAATCTTCCTATGGCGAGCGATCATGAAGCCATTGTGCTTACGAGGCTTGCCACCCATATTCCGATTTGTGGACCACTGGGGGTTCCGTTTGCCTCGGAGGTACTTTTTACAAGCGAGGTAAGCTCAATACAAGTTGGCGATGACAACATCAACGAACACTAAGCTAACATGATCAGATACTACAAGAGCGTGCCAAAACTTCGCAAAGACGACAATGTCCTGCCTCCTGCTTCTGAGATCCCTGCAATGATCTCAAACACGCGCAAGCGGACCATCTCTGTCGGTCCTCAATCGGAAGCTGATGTGAGAGAGTACATCGCGAATAGAGAGCAAAAGCGCAGAGAGAGCCTCTCATCTGCTGCCGCGACCCGTCGACCTGACTGGAAGACAGCGAATGGTCACACATCAGGCGCACATCCCCAGACTCTCTTCAATGAGTCAGCAGACGGCCACCTCAGCCCGTCGTCTCTGCAGTCGTCGCGTCAGAACCCACGAGACGCATTGTCGGCTTCTCTACAGGCGAACGTGGACGAAAAGAAGGTCCACACGAGAACTCCGAGCGAAACTGGCAGGGAGGAAGAGGTGCAGGATCGCAATATGTTCTCCGCATTGGAGAAGCCTCGTATAAGATACGATGTGGAAGTCATCACGAAGGTGGTTGTATATGCGGGTATTGGGTGGCTTGCTGTTGAAGGAGATCCTATTTTGTTCAGATGGCTGGGTTTGGCTTGCTGAGCGACGACGAAGGTGAGGATAGATAAATGTATACTTTCAACGTGATTTTGTTCACGGAACTGGTAGTAATCTCATTGGGTGCTATAGCTATTTTCGGATCTATTATCAATAGCACTAGCAGCGTGATCACCGTGCTGTATATACACTTACGCCTGCGAGCTTCATTTTTCAAGGCACATACTTCATCTGGCTTATTGAAACTGTTGCATGAACGCTTCCATCTCCCCTGCATCTCCTTCATGCAGGTCCATCTTTCAAAATCTATCGCTGGCCGGCCTCTCACATGTTTGTTCCAATTCAAGATTTACGTAAGCCAGGGATCAATTCCGCAATGCACCGAGCTGACGCCTGCACTGCTTCAAAGTCATGACGCTCCTTCTGAGGGGAAAGAACGTCATTTTGCTGCCACCAAAAGAGCCTCTCCCAATCATGCGCATGCATGTGTGCATACTGCAGCACGCCTGATGAGTTCTGGGCGTCTGGAATAAACAGACTGCCCAATCTCGTTACAATATCTTGTGGATCTTGATGTACCGTTTGTCAGATCGAGGAACGTATAGCCCTTAACTGGCCACCGGAGCTCCGTAGAGAGGGGCATCCTCCGTGATCAGTCATCGCTATGCGGAGAGGCTAGAGACGCAACTTGGTCAACTGGACAACATGTCTGCATGCCCGCAGCGAATACGGCAGCTTCGGCCGGCTCTTCACAGCAATCCATCAGCCACCAAGGGACCACATGCGGACACCCCTCCGCCCCGGGCTCCGTTTTGTTATGCCGACTTACGTGCCATTACGCCGACATTGTAAATGCCGCTTAAGCATGGACCTTGTCCGCTGTCGATGAGAACAAGCTGGCAAGTACTGTACCGAAATGTCAAAGAACAACATCTCTCTCTAAACCTGCATCGACATCCCCAGCCCTGATATATATAGCTTTCCCCTCTATTGACCACCCTGACGTAACTTCATCCTCTCGTGCTTATTGCGTGCTCTTGCGTGCCTCTTTCGCAACCATGGGATCCATCACTCCAGACAACAGCGGGGGCTCAAACATCATCGACATCAGGTCCGACGCTGCCAGTATCGAGCTCAAGCAGCTGATTCTTGACGGCTTGCAGCCCAAGAATGGAGAGCCAAAGACTCTCCCCACGCTGCTGCTGTACGACAGCGCCGGGCTGAAGCTGTTCGAGAGGATCACATACCTCGACGAGTACTATCTCACAGGCGATGAGATCGAAGTCCTCGAGGACCATGCCGCTCAAATCGCAGAAAGAATCCCGGACAATGCGATGGTCGTAGAACTGGGCAGCGGGTGAGGCTGTCGTTTTCCTTTTATTTTGGTGTGGCTTTGATCACTGACCCTACACAAGCAACCTTCGCAAGGTGAAAGTTCTACTGGATGCTCTGGACGCGGCTAAGAAGAATGTGAACTACTATGCTCTTGATCTGATGCGGTCGGAGCTCGAGAGGACTCTCGCCGCAGTACCGAATGGGGCATTCAGACACGTGCAGTGCTTCGGCTTACACGGCACATATGATGATGGCCTCGAGTGGCTTCAACGAGCAGAGAACGCAGGCAGACCCAAAGTAGTTCTGTCACTGGGCTCTAGCATTGGCAATTTCACACGCGACGAGGCTGCCGGGTTCGTCAAGCAATTTGCCGACATCTTGTCCCCAGCTGATCGCCTTCTGATTGGCGTGGACGCCTGCCAGGAACCGGAGAAGGTCTACCATGCATACAACGATTCTGAAGGGATTACGAACCAATTCACTTTGAACGGATTGAACCACGCGAACAGGCTGCTGGGCCACACCGCCTTTGACCTGTCCGAATGGGATGCCATTGGGCACTACGACGAGCACGATGGTCGTCACCAGGCCTATGTGTCGCCCAAGAAAGACATGAAACTGTCTCTGTCCGGGAATGTGCATGTATCTGTACATGCAGGTGAGAAGATAAGGATCGAGGAAAGCTACAAGTACAGCCCCGCGCAAGCGCAGGAACTGTGGCAAGCATCCAACGTTATCGAAGGCGCGAGCTGGACTAACCACGCCGGGAGCTACAGTAAGTCCTGTCTTCACAACTTTTAAGCTTTTTTTTGTAAAGTGTTGTGAAAATATCAAAAAAATTGCTAATCATCAACAAGGACTGCACATGCTCAACAGGCCATCCGCCATGTTCGCCACCGCGCCGGAGAAATATGCCGCACATCCCGTTCCCAGCCTTGATGAGTGGAAGAACATCTGGAAGGTTTGGGACATTGTCACCAGACAAATGATTCCGGACGAAGAACTTAACGAGAAGCCCATCAAGCTCCGCAACGCTTGTATTTTCTACCTTGGCCACATTCCGACGTTCTTGGACATGAAGATCGTTGAGGGTACGAAGTTATCGCCAACCAACCCAGCCTACTACACCCAGATCTTCGAGCGAGGAATCGACCCTGATGTCGACAACCCTGAGCAGGTTCACGCTCACAGTGAGGTCCCTGATGAATGGCCGCCGCTCAACGAGATTCTTGAATACCAGCAAAGAGTCCGCCAGAGAGTGACGGAGCTCTACGAGACTGGAAACGCGCATGGCGATGCCTGGACTGGACGCGTGATGTGGCTTGGCTTCGAGCACGAGGCCATGCATTTGGAGACGCTGCTCTACATGCTACTTCAGAGCGACAAGACGTTGCCGCCGGCCGGAACGGTGAAGCCCGATTTCGAACAATTGGCCGCACAGGGTGAGCAGGTGGCTAAAGACAACCAATGGTTCGACGTTCCTGCACAGAAGATCTCGATCGGTTTGGACGACCCTGACAGTGCAGATGGCCCGCTGCGGCACTTTGGCTGGGATGTTGAGAAACCTGTCCGAGAGGTAGAGGTAAAACCATTCAAAGCCAAGGGACGACCTATCACGAATGGGGAGTATGCGCAGTATCTGAGCCACACTGGGAAGGCTGGCTTGCCTGCGTCCTGGAAGTGTGACGATCTAACCAACGGCGCCAATGGTTTCACGGACGAAGTAAGCAAGTTCGCGTCTTTCCTGCATGGCAAGAACGTCCGCACAGTTTATGGATCGGTGCCGTTGAAGCTGGCCCTCGACTGGCCTCTGTCCGCTTCCTACGACGAATTGGCCGGCTGTGCTGCTTACATGGGTGGGCGTATCCCTACGGTGGAAGAGGTCCGCAGCATCTATTCTTACGCGGAGGGCTTGAAGAAGAAGGAATTGTCTCAAACCCTGGAAAAGACGATTCCAGCTGTCAATGGGTAAGTTCGATGCTCCATTAATAGGAAATGATACGTAATACTGACGGGTAAGTAGGCATCTCGTGAACGACGGCGTCGAAGAGTCGCCGCCATCCAAGCCTTCTCTCAACGGCTCCTCCAGCACCGCAGCTGGTCCGGACCCAAACGAACTCTTCGCAAACCTCGACAAGGCGAACGTCGGATTCAAACACTGGCACCCAATGCCTGTCACCCAGGACGGCGATAAGCTCGCCGGGCAGGGAGACATGGGTGGCCTATGGGAATGGACCAGCTCAGCGCTGGAGAAGCAAGACGGGTTCGAGCCGATGAAGCTTTATCCCGCGTATAGCAGTGAGTTACTTGCGATCAATCGCGCGATCCACGTGGCAGGGACTGACATGGAAACAGCCGATTTCTACGACGAGAAACACAACATTGTGCTTGGAGGATCTTGGGCGACTCACCCGCGTATTGCTGGTCGTAAGACATTGTAAGTTCACGAGAAGTCTCAATTGGAAAGAAATCCCGACTGACTTTTTTTGTGAAGTATCAACTGGTATCAGCGCAATTACCTCTATGCCTGGGCCGGCGCCAGATTAGTGAAGGATGCTTGATTGAGACGTAGCTCCTAGCCACTCTTCCTCAAAGGGAAGACTGATCGATTGCTTGGTTCGCGAGGATGATGAAGAGATGGAATGATATGTGGTCTGTCATCTGTTTGAGATCTGGACGACGCTCGCTTCAAAATAGCTCTTATTCATATTGTGTATTCACTGGCGCTTATGACTTCGGACATCAGCCACTCTACCTTGATCCCAATGTGAACGACCTTCAAACCCCTTCCCTGCAGTACCCTGACGACGCCTCGTGTAACCGCGCGGCGTGACTGACCTTCAAATCCTCGGCTTCCCGCAGCAGACCATCAGTCACCTTCAAACGTATTTTGTTTACACCAGCAACGTGCACACACACAAAACACATCCGACGGCGACACTGCAAATCACAATTTTCCGCTTAACCGACCAGACCAACACATTCATCTTCTTGTACCACCGCCCGACACACGAAACCCACGACTCCGACGCTCTCACATTCAACATCTGAATTAGGAGTTCTCGTCGCCTGACTTGTCTTCACGGTCGCTTCGCTCGGGGGGTTTTCCTTTGAAATCCGTCGTGAAGCACCTCCTTTTCGGAAAACCTCTTGTCTTGAGGATGCAGATTGTCTCTTCGCTCATCTTTTCTCCTCGCAGCACCATCTCGGCCACCGCAAGGCCGAGTACCACCAAAAGAAACAACAAACATCCGCCGAACCATAAACGAGAGCGAGTGCTCCGCTAAAGCAACATGCCTAAAGATTTCTTCCGCTGGGAGGAAGGTGGCGCCTTGAGTGAGTTATTTCTCTTGTTTTTGTGTCTTTGTGAGAAAGCTCGGAGTGGGTATTGACTTCGAATAGTCCACCACTGTTGGTTGTGCCAGACTCCTCTCACCAACGGGCGCACTAAGCGGTACTGTTTGGGTGACCACATCGAGTGGTGCAAGAGATACCACTGTCAGCTGTTCAAGAAAGGTAACTAGATTCGCTCAATGCTTGTCGTGCCGTTGCTGACTGTAGCAGGAAACAGCCTTACTTGCATGGGGTGCAAGAGCAGCGATGAGCAAAGGTACCTTCGCCACAGGGAGATCGCCGAGTTGTTGAAAGACTTACGTACCATTGATGCTGAGCAGTCCCTCTCATCTCCGATCACGCCAAAGGCTCACGAGTTCAACTTTGCTGTTCTCGATGGCTCGGCAAGCAAGAAAAATCGCAAAGAGGCGAAGAGACAGGCCAAAGCCGCCGACCGAGTGCTCGAAATAAAGGCAAAGGACGTTGAGCGCATTGGCAAGATCCTACATCCCGAAGAGCCTGTCGATGAAGAAATCGAGCGGAATCTCGTGATGGACAAGAGCATCATTGACAATGTGTACTACCACCCGCAAACATCAAACACTCGCGAGGAGAGGCAGATCTTCATCAGTCAAGGCCGCCGTGGTAAGGCCGAGTTCAAGGTCACTGCTGTTGAGATCGAGCGCATCTTGATCGAGCTTAGGGTCCACGACATGTCCCATGTGAAGGGCAAAAAGGAGCGTGCTCTCGTCGGTCGACTTCGCGACAAGATTGTCGAGGATCTCGAGCATGAGCATGGCGAGGCAAGAGAGACTATGATGCGTAAGGCTGGGTTTTGGCGCTGGGCGAGCCGCAAAGCGTACAATCGGCTGGCAGAGAATGGGCGCATCTGGGACTGGCAGAGCGGCGAAGCTCTCGCACCGGTTGTCGAGCACGAGGCAGATGTTGTCGATCCGCGAGAACCTACCGCTGCCGAAGCAGCGGCCGAGGACGATGAAGGAGCCGTTGACTATGGATCGCTTGTGGTCAAGGAGGACGGGGTTAACGACGATGACTTACTGAGCGTTGCGTCTCTCACCTCGGAAGCCTCCCGATCTCGCCCAACGTATTCATCGAACACCTCTCGCGACACGTCGATATCATCGGCGTCACGCACCACATTCTCGAGCCACGATGAAAGTGCCGATGAAAGCTGGACCACAGTCGGCAGGCCAAAGGCACCCAAGGCTACCAACTCGTTCACAATCAAGCTTACCGCACATGGAGGCTTGAAGCACCTCGAGTCCAAGATCACGCCACGTACGCCGAGAGCTTCGACCAGATTTGCAATGCTGTCGATTGTAGACGGTGAGAAGGAGAGCGTGAGCGACGGAGAGGAAGGTCTGCTTTCGCCACGCACACCGAGCCAGTGGCGCCGCTAGATGCGGTGCCGTTGTGCTTTCCCATGCCCGTTGACCGCGGAGTGACTTGTTGCATTACCTCCAAATCACTCACTGTGATTACATGAGTACGTATGCGGAGTCAGAATCGGGGTGGCAAGGGAGAGGAGCCATGCAAGCAACTGTGCTATTGTCGGGCATCGCATTGAGGGCGTTTTTGTTGTTTGCTTCCGCATTGAACGGGATTTTTTTGCAATTCACCGTAGATTCATCTGCTAAAATCGTCGGGGAGAAATGAGAATCATCGCGTTCAAATAAAATATGAATAATTGCATAGTTTCCATGTTGCCTCGCCTTGTTCTTTCCTCGAAGCCTAGTTTTAAGTTGGGCGGCAAGAAGGGACCTAAAGTCCGTGCACTGCTTATCGATAGAAAGTGGCGGCTCGTCACAGAGAGAGGGACTTTTCTGAGTTGGTGACAAACCAAGGGAACTGACACACGCAACACAAGCAATAAAATACCAACACCTTCCTCTCACGCAACACTCTTGACTACCGGGCAGTCCGAGTCCGAGGACAAATCCAGACACATATACATCCCACCCTATTCGGCGAAACCTCTACATCTCGCCTACCATGTCGATGGACATCGATACCGTCCACCTCGACGTTGTCGGCAGACAGCAGACAGCGCCCACCGTCCTCTGTTACAATTGCGGTGCTCCGATCGATGGCACACAACCTGGTGGCACCCTTTGTGGTGACTGTTTGAAACTCACCGTCGACATCACCGAAGGCATCGACAAAGAAGGCGTGCTACACCAGTGCAAGGATTGCGACAGATGGTTTGGCCCGCCCGCCCAGTGGTTTGTCGCCGCGCGCGAGTCGCGAGAACTGCTTGCTCTGTGTCTGCGAAAGCTCCGTGGCCTCAACAAGACCCGCATTATCGACGCTTCATTCATCTGGACAGAGCCGCACTCGAGGAGAATTAAGTTGAAGATCACGGTTCAGCAAGAGGCTATGGAGAGCACAATTTTGCAACAGACTTTCGATGTGGAGTTCGTGCAGCACTCGAAGCAGTGCCCTGATTGCGCAAAGTCATACACACACAACACCTGGAGAGCCGCTGTGCAGGTGCGACAGAAGGTTCCGCACAAGAGGACTTTCTTGTACCTGGAGCAGGTCATGCTGAAGCAGGGCGCGCACAACCAGTGTATCAACATTAAGGAAGTCAAGAACGGTATTGACTTCTTCTTCGCAGAGGTCAACTCTGCTCAGAAGTTTGTCGATTTCCTGATGTCGGTTGCGCCCGTGAAGTGCAAGAAGAGTGAAGAGCTCATCTCGTTGGATACCCACACGTCAAAGAGTTCGTACAAGCACACTTTCTCTTGCGAGCTTGTGCCCATTTGCAAGGACGATCTCGTTGCTTTGCCTCTGAAGATCGCAAAGTCTATTGGCAACATTCCTCCTCTCACACTCTGCCACCGTGTTGGTGTCGCCGTATACTTCATCGACCCCAACACCATGCAAACCGCCGATCTCAGCACACCGGTATACTGGAGAGAGCCTTTCTCGCCTATCGCAGACGTGACCAACCTTACTGAGTTTATCATTCTTGACATCGATATCATTGGTCCTCAGAAGGGCCGTTTTATCCTTGCAAACGCAACAGTTGCCCGCGCTGTAGACTTGGGCGTCAACGACAACACTTACAACATCCGTACACACTTGGGCAGCATCTTGCACGTTGGTGACAGTGCAATGGGTTACTTCTTGGTTGGCAGACAGTTCAACAACGACCACTTCGAGGCTATCGCCGAGTCAAAGCAGTACGGTGGAACCATCCCAGACGTGATTCTTGTCAAGAAGCACTACCAGGCTCGCAAGAAGAACAAGGTGCGCAACTGGAAGCTGAAGCGCATGGGTCTGCACGATAACGACGAGATGAAGCCTCGCAAGCAGGATGCCGACCGTGACGCGATTGACTACGAGCAGTTCTTGCAGGATCTCGAGCAAGATCCCGAGCTGCGACAAGGCGCAAACCTGTACCGCGACGAGCAGAAGAGGAAGGCGGAGGCAGAGAGTGAGATGGATACGGATGCTGACAGTGATGATGACGAGGGATTGCAAATACCCATGGACCAGCTTATCGATGAGATGGAGGAGATGGGCATGCACGATTAATGACGTTCATAGAAATTCTCATGTAGATATTGAAGTCCATGAGTTGAAACCTGATCTGACTGCTTCGTTCGTCTTTTTTGAGTCCATTGTCTGTTTTCCCGCGGTAAGAAAAATTGTAGTGGGACATCATGTTGAAATGTATTGAGGGCGTGTCAAACACCGCGGTCCGTGCTTCTCTTCCCCAATTTACACCCTGTTCCTATACACTCACGGCAACCTCGCCCATCAATCGGTATCATCTCGAGATGCATCTCAACTAATGCTCAAAGCGACATCGAAGTTGTGGCAAGCTGCCGCGTTAACTGCTGATCTGCTGAAAGCGAACCTCCCACAGCAATGGTTCGGCAAGCTCGCGAGGCCTCACATTGGTACGATACAACTCATGATTCCCATCGCCTGGGAAAGCAAAGCAGACTATCTGACCCCATATCAAGGCCTCGCTATCAGTGGCGGCGTTGATTCGATGGCCCTCGCCACGTTGTGTAGCAAGTTGCGCCAAAGGCCGGAAGGCAAAGGACTGTCGTTCACGGCATTTATTATCGATCATGGGTTACGGCCTGGTAGCCACCGTGAAGCACTCACAGTCGCGGCATATCTGAAAGAGATAGGTGCGTTAGAAATGCTAGCCACGCATTGCAGTGCTAAGACGCGGCAGATATGCCTTCGAAAATCATCACCCTTGACCCACGGCAATATGGCGACGCCCACGCCACGCGAAAAGTCGAAAGTGTTGCACGTAGGCTCAGATATCGAGCCCTAGGAGCGGAGTGTCGCGACCATGGTGTTACCAATCTCTTGTTTGCTCACCACGCAGACGATCAAGCCGAGACAACACTCATGCGACTGACCAACAACTACCTAGGCAGTGGCCTCGCGGGCATGCGACGAGAAGCTCGCATTCCTGAATGCGAAGATCTATACGGCGTAAACGAATCAGGCTCTCCGCGGCTGCTCCGCCTTGAGTATGCGCTGCCGACTGCAAAAGTTCAAAATGTCGATATGCTCGTTGAGAGTGGCGGGATCATGATTCTGCGGCCTTTGCTGGGTTACACGAAAGACAGACTGGTGGCGACGTGTGAAGAGGCGAGCACGCGATGGGTCGAAGACCACACTAACAAAGATCGATCCTTGACTTTGCGAAACACTGTTCGCTACTTACATGAGGCGGATTTGTTGCCAAAGGCACTTCGACGACCCAACCTATGTGCAATCGCTGCCCGGACGTCGGATCGCGTTGCCAGTCTGGAAGATCGCGTCGATAAGATCTTCCGCAGCCTCGAGAAAACTTTCGATCCAAGGTCGGGGCATGCTATCTGCAAGGCCTCTTCCCAGACGGTGAAGGAGATCGAAAGCATGCCTGACAGCGACCGCATAAGAGCAATGCTCCTCCGTAAAGTACTGATGCTAGTGGTGCCCACCGAGACAATAGATCTTTCCACTCTCGAAGCAGCGTCTCTAAATTTCTTGCACTTGGACGGGAGCCAGCGTGGCATCAAACAATTGGCGCCTGTCGTGGCCGCAGGCGCCATCGCCGTGAGACTGGAGAGCGGCGACGGGGCATTCGTGTACGAGGTACGTCGGGCTCCTCCACCAAGCAACGCGAAGGAATCACGCCTGGATCTTGAAATCAGCTTGCTGCTACAGCAACAGCACGAAGCTGACATGGCCAATGTCTTGTGGAGCGACTGGAAACTATGGGACAAACGATACTGGATTCGAATCGGCAGCCCTCCTCGAGACGATGCGCAGACGCTGGACGTCGTCATGCGTCTCATGACACCTGAGGACATCGGTTCTCTCAGGCAGGAATTGGGACGAAAGAGCTCTTTGCTGAACAGGTTGAGCAGCATCAAAGGGCATCTGCGATTTACCCTACCGGTGATCGTACAGATCCTGGAGGACGAGCAAAGTCGTATCGTTGCACTGCCGTCACTCGGTTGGAGTCGAGATATGTGGTCCTCGAGAGTTGGGGAGCAAAACCATCAACACGCACAATACTACGACATACGGTACAAGCACATTGACGATTCGCTGACAGTTCCGGTGGGAAACGAATCAATTCTATAATAATAATACCAAATCCAAAAACCTTTGCTGGGTATATGTGTAATCGACCTATCTCTTCTTGCCTCTAGTGGGACTCGCCTCCAGCAAGTCTTGCAGCAATTCGCGTGATTTCCTCTCTCGAGCGTCGAATTTAGTGTTGTAGATCGTTGGCAGTATTCGCGTGGAGTCTGTGAATATCTCGTTAGCTTGATGTAGAAGTACTTCAGCGCAGCAAAACTCACTCGCATGATCATCAGCGAACTCGAGACTCTCCGCACTCTTTTTCCTCGCTTCCTTCACAGCATCTTCCAACAGAGCTGCTCCGACGCTTTTGCCTCTGTACTTCAGCCTCACAGTCCACGCCCGGATCTCTCCCCTCCAAGCCTTCTTCCTCTTCTGTCGACTGCTCTCCCCAGAAATCCAATCCACAACCACAGCCCCGATGATCTCGTCGCCGAACTTCGTCACAATGACATCCGAGCCCTCAATCCAATCCCAATTGATCGTCTCCGCACAGTGCAAGTAGCCCTGCGTGCACCATCGATATCCCGCCAGCATCGCCATGACCACGCCCGCGCACGACGTCCCCACTAAACTCCAATCGCGCTTCGCATCGTACACCCAGCGCGCGACGAACGTCATCAGCCCCACGGTCAAAGCCAGATTGAGCGGGTGGAAGATCAATGCTCGATTAGCGGCCTGGCGCATCTGCGCGACGCTGTCGGCGACGAGTTTGAGCGCTGCGGTCTTGTCGGCTTCGTCGCGCGCCATGTACGAGTGCAGTTCGGGGATGTCTGCGAGGGGATCTTCGGGCGCTGCGGGCTCGGAGATCTCGGAGGGACCTGATGAGGGCGAGGGCGGTGGGAGCGAGGTCAGGGAGCCGCGCATGCTGGGTGATGTCGACATTGGGCTTGAGGGCGGAGAGGCGTGGAGGCGGAGGTTGGTTCGGAGGGAGGCGAAGAAGGCTGTTGATTGACGGAGTCAAAGTCAGCTTTGATTATAGAAGGCATTTGCGTGGTGTTGACGTTATCGATCAATCGCAATCGCATATGCGGTATTGATTGAACTGCATCGACAAGCATTCGCCAAATCCGCAGATGAATATAAAAAGCTCCCAAGAGAACACTTACCAGCACTTGTCTTTAACCCAGGGATTCGGTGTCCAACAATGCTCGCGCTATAATGACGCGACTCGCCAACTCTCTGCCTCTGCAATTGCACTCGAGTGAAATCCTCGCTGCCAGTCAAACGCAGCGTCGTGATAGCAGCAGGAGCAAGAAGCTGCTGCTGCGTCGTCGTCGATCTCACATTACGATTATTGAGATGACCTGCAGACGGCACGACGAACGAGCCTCCGTAGCCGACATAGCCGTCCGCCACAAGTTGAGAGAGGTCGAAAAGACCTTTAGGAGTGGCGCTAGAGGGGGTGTTTGAGGAAACGTGATGGTGATGGTGGTGGTGATTGGGCTGGCGAGCCATGGTGGTAGCATGGACCACCGCCGGGGCTTGTGGTGCCGCCAACAAAGTCATGCATGCTCCCGGGACTCGCGATGAGGCCCTGTCATACAAGTGATGCTCTACGACGAGGGGGAGAGGGACGCCGGACGATATAGTTATAGGGATATAGAGCAAACCGAGGTGAAACAAACGGTTCACGCAAAACGCACACGCCAGACAAGGGCGAGATCAGGGCCCTTAAGAGCAGCAGCCAGTGCGGCGGCAGCAGGGAGGATCGGGCATACAGTAGTCCATCATGCTCGCGCGAGCGAGGCAACGGTTGGGTTGAGCTTGGCGACGGTCGTGGAAAACGGGCATGCTAACTAACTAACTAACTACGAACAGCACCAAAACGAGGCGCAACAAGGTTTCTGGCGCTGGCGGCCTGGTTGGCTGCGTCGAATGAGTTTTCTGTGATGGCCTCACTTAGCTGCGGTCTAGCTTGCGTGAGCTGGTGGTCTGTCGGGGACGCTTAAGCACACAAGCAGCTTGTTCGACACCGCAGAAAAGCAGTGGCAGACAGACTACCGCTGCCGTGCCACAGGGATGCTGCGCGCGGCGCGCCCTCGGGAAAAAGAAAACGAGAGCAAAGAGAATTTGGGTAGAGGCTGATTGGCGCGAAGGGGGGTGCGCGCCGTTGACACCACCACACACGCGAGACAGACAGGCAGGGCAGGGCAGGGTAGGAAAGGCGTGGGATGATGTGGACATTACTATTCGCCCACCCAACAGTAATATTGCATCCACCGGCGTTGGCGAGTGCTGTGCCGCTCGCTCGTCTGTGTAGGGTAGGGAACGGGAAATTGATAGAGAGGGCCATATCGCTTAGAACCGCCCTCGCAACGACCATCACATGAAAACCGTCGACTGACTTGTGAGACTCATCCTTATCTAACACAAACCCTCGAAAATGCACCAGAGGTCGCCATAGCTATAGCTAGCTAGCTATATCGCACCGTTCCTAACCAATCGATCCTGTCGCCACCAACCGACAAACCCTCCTCTTGGCTCATCACTGCAGCGGCCACGATACCGAGCTCTCTACGCACGCAAGCAGAACAGCTGCTCGCTATCGGCCACCGATCGTTGGCCGGGCTCGAGGCCGGCGAAGCCGTAGGAAGGAAAGCTCGCTCGTCTGTGGTTGGAGGCAGAAGATACGACGATACACGGTACATACCAGCTAGCTACATGTCAGCAAATGGTGAAACACGAAACTGTGGAGTTGTGCTCGAGGTAGTCAAGCGAGTCGAGCTGCTGTCAACGTCACAAAACAACTGCCGCAGAAAACGCGCGGCGAATGGAGTACACACTCTGTACATGCGTTGCAAGCTCGTCTAGCTCTGACATGAGATCGACAACTCTGTTTTCTGGTAGACTTCTGCATCTACAGTAGCCCCCTCCGCGCAGCCTATAGGAAGCTGTGGAGGCGGGCACGAATAAGTCCCTTGGTCACGATGTAGCTTATCGCTCCGTCATAAACCCACTCGCTTCTACCAGGCATGTGCTGTCAGAGTCACAGATTGAATCGTTCCGTTCGTTAAAGCCTTCACAAAGGTGGGGAGGGGAGCCTTGCATTATCTTCTTCGCCTCCAGAGTCCTCAATCGGAGATAGATGTGCGAGCCGTTTTGGTTGTCTTTCGTCCGCGAGGGACAAAGAAAGATTTTTGGCTTGACATTTGTATCTAATGTGTTTTTTTGGTGGTCTCTCCAGGAATCGCAGATCCCGTACGTAAGAATAAGAAGTCGAGCCTGATATGTATCTTGTACAGAATTCCAACCCTCACCAATCATCCACATCCACATCCACACTACCAATCAAATATGCAAGCAAAAAGCACCCTCTCGCTGTGATTTACATCGAAGGAAAAAAGACAAAAGAAACTCATAAATCATCGTCAAGATCGATTTCAGCGTCGTTCTTGACGCCGTTGCCAGCCTTCTCCGAGTCCTGAGGCTTCGGCCTGTTGCCTCCCTCGGGGCCCGCAGAAGCAGCGACGAAACCGACAGGTGCGCGCACTTGTCGCTCCAGCGCGACCATGGCGTCTGCCTTTTCGGGGTCGATATCGGAAGCGGTTTCGCCGCCGGCACCGGCGTTGATGCTTTCCTGGGCTTGTTGGCGGGCGATGGCTTGGGAAGCGATGAAGTTGACGTCCGTACTGCGAGGTGTTGTTAGCATGGTGTATTTGAGGGAAAGAGGGAATATGTAAAGGCGAGACATACTTGAATTGTGCCTGGACGCTCCGTTTGATGCGCAGCATCTCCTTGAATGTGTCTTCGTTTCCGTGCTGCACCTCGAACTGCTCCCATTTCTTCCAGAACGCAGCGTCGACGCGCGGGTCGCAGAATTGACTGGCGTGACCGTAAATGGCTCTGGCGCGATCAATTTCGCCCAGTCTCCTCTCCATTTCTGCAAATTTAATGCACATGCTTGCAGCTTCCTTGTCCGGCAAGGCAGCGATAGCACGCTCGTAAATCTGTCTGGTCGAAGTGAGACCGAAGTTAGAGGCTGACTTTGTGATGTAAAACTCAAACATGGAAGCCTTGTCTTCGTCGGCCACGGCACGGGTTGCGCGCTCGTAGATGCGCATAGCGTGTCGTGCAAGACCACGTTCTTCCTCCAATGCGCCGTACATGAGATAGAGGGTCTTGGCGAATTTAGGTGGGCAATCCTCCACAGACTGCTCGAAAAGATCACGAAGACGCTCAATGCCAATCTTGCGGTCGACAGCTTTTGTGAGGTAAAGGTTCCAGAGTTCGAAGGCGACAGGGTATGAGAAAAGATCGAGACCACGCTCGTAGATCTTGAAGCTCTCCTCGAAATAGCCGTTTTCCTCAAGCAGGTTGGCGTAGTTGACGACAGTTTGGGGTGTGGCGATGCGGAGCTCGAAAATGCGCTCGTAGACCTTCTTTGTTTCCTCCAAGGTCGACACCGACTCCACCAGATCAACGTAGAAAGACCACAGCTTCCAGCTCTTGTGTACTCTTTGTTGAGGGGTCAAAAGCTCATCGAAGTAATCCACGTTGCTCCGTTTTGGTGCCTTGGTGGCAGTAGCCATGATGTTCACAGCTTGGTCGAAGTTCTCGTTTCGAAGTTCCATCTCTGCCCATTCCGTCCACATCTCTGCCAGCTCCGAGACTGATTTGAAGGGTACCTTCACTGCCTTCTCCATAATCACTCGCGCGTTTCTCAAATCACCGCCAGCTTCGTAGAATTTGGCATAGCTTGTCCAGAGCTCGTGCAAGCGACCAACAGCTTTCTTGGGCCCAATGGCGGCGATCGCATCCGCATATGTCTGTACCACCATTTGATTGTTATCGCCCCACAATGCCACGCGTTTCTGCCATTCGTTGACGTGGTGCGGGTTCTGCCGTAACAGCACATCGTTGACCAAGAAAGGTCTGCGATCCATCAGCTGCTCAAATCGCATCATTCGGATGTCCAGGTCCAGATCTGCGTCAGAGTCTGTCTTGTTCTTTTGTTGCCGGATGGCAGATTCCTCGAGCTTGATGGATATGAGCGCCTCCTCCGCTTCTGAATAAGTGTCAAAGACAATCGAGAAGTCCCGAACGGTCATCACTGTTGTTACGCCCTCCTCGAAAATATCTCTAGCTCTCTCATACGCGCCCAGGTTGATATAGTATCTGGCAAGACCGACCCACAAGATACCTCGCTGGTCAGGGAAGCGCTGCAGCCCAGATCGGATGATTGTCTCCACAGACATTGTAGTACCGTTCTTCAGTGGTAGAGGATTCGGGATAGATTTCGCATGGTCGATCAAAACTTCAAGCATTTCGGTCCAATGTTGGAACGGACCCTTTGCTTCCTTGGACTTGAATCGTGGATTGTTGAGAATCTCCATATAGCGCTGCACAGCCTCGGTGTACTTGCCCTCTTGCACCAACAGATCGACGTAGTCCTCAACCTGCTCCGGGTGGATTTGGATGTACCGTCTCCAGATCTTGACCGCAGTCTCTCCACTCGCAGAAGACGCGAATGGTCTGTAAAGAGCCCAGATCCGATTGTGCTGTGTGGTGGGCAGAGCTCTGAGCGCGCGATCGAAGGTCCGTCGTGTGAAGGTGATCAGAGGCTGCTGGCAGAGGAAAGACAGGTACATCTCCCAGATCTTGGGCATCTTGTTCAGCAGAACCAATGCACGCTCATAAAGCGCGTTGACCTTCTGGAATTCTGTCTTGTTCCGCGCCGGGTTCGTGCCCTTCAAGTGTCCGTTGCGCAGCTCCAGGTATGCCTTCCATAATTTGTAGCTCCTCGGCAGAGCCCTGCACGCGCGTTCCAGGACGAAGGACTGCTCGAGCAGGGTTCCATACTGGCGCTTGAAGTTGGCGTAATCCAGCCAGGGCCGTGTCGAGTCCGGATTGCGCAGAATGTCCTGCTCGTAGATCTCGTCGGCGGGCGAGATCAGGAAGAGTTGCGGGTGGTTTGGCGGCGACGCCTCGAGATTGGCCATTGTCGCGGACGGCGGCGAGCAGGCGGCGAAGTCTCTCTTCGGCTTCGACTTGCCCAGGGTGACGATGAACGGCGGCGTCAGGTTGCGCAGCAGCTCGCCGGGCATAATCGTCGGGACAGGCAAGTGGTGCAGCCTTGACAAGCACAAGCTGGCAGACAACGAAGAGTGAGCGCACCGTCCGTCGCGCGCGCCGGGTGTGCAGAAGTGAGAGCAGCTCGCGTTCGTTGTGAGACGGCCCGAGCTGGGGTTTGGTTAGCGGCGCCCGGCTTGACGTCGCGCGGCTGGCATAGTAGTGGGAGAGCTGCTTGCTGCTGCTGCATGTGTTACCTCTGGAACAACACCTTCTTCTGCTATACAATAGCTGGTAGTATTAGTAGTAGTCGTCTACGGGATCACTGCACCGCGCTATCACAGGGAATACCCGTAACTAATCAATCCATATACACTGCTCTCGGCGAGGAATAGCCTATCATGTCGGGCAAGGTACATCTCAACAACTATGTGCATCTGCCTCACACCAACACCAGCTAATGCCACTCTTCCCTCCAGGACCGCGAGCCCGTCTTTCCCACCCGTCAATCCCTCGGCCTCATGAAATCGAAGCTCAAGGGCGCCCAAACCGGCCACGACCTGCTGAAGCGCAAATCTGAAGCCCTCACCAAGCGCTTCCGCGACATCACCAAGCGCATAGACGAAGCGAAGCGCAAGATGGGCCGCGTGATGCAGATCGCCGCCTTCTCGCTGGCCGAAGTCACATACGCGGTCGGCAACAACACCATTGGCTACCAGATCACCGAGAGCGTGCGCCAGGCCAAGTTCCGCGTGCGCACCAAGCAGGAGAACGTCAGCGGTGTGTTCCTGCCGCAGTTCGAGAGCTTCCAGACGGAGGGCGGCAGCGATTTCCAGATGACGGGTTTGGGCAAGGGTGGACAGCAGGTGGCGAAGTGTAGAGAGACATACACGAGGGCTGTGGAGACGCTGGTTGAGCTGGCGTCGTTGCAGACTGCGTTTGTGATTCTGGATGAGGTTATCAAGGTTGTGAACCGGAGAGTTAACGCTATGTATGTGTTTGATGCGGCATTCATTCGGTATCAACCAAGAAGTACTAACACAAGGCCACAGTGAGCACGTCATCATCCCTCGCACAGAAAACACCATCAAGTACATCAACGGCGAGCTTGACGAGATGGATCGTGAAGAGTTCTTCAGACTGAAGAAGGTCAAGGGTGTCAAGGAGAAGGCTCAGGCTGCCGAGGAGGCCGAGAGGAGAAAGAAGCTGCAAGAAGAAAAGGAGAGCAACAAGGAGAACGGGGGCGAGAAGAAATCTGAGTCGCAAGAAGAGACTAGGAATGTTCTTGGTGATGAAGGTGACGAGGATTTGATTTTCTGAGCGAGCATATTTGAGCGTTGTTTGATACCTTCAACTGTAAGATTCACTAGATTTCTTCTGCAAGTGTGGAGCGTTGAGTGTCACAATGTTAGGTTCAGCGCTCACCGTGTATGCTAAGAACAACCGATTGGAATGCTGGCAGGCACAGGAAGAGGTTGATTCACTGGGCAAAGGACTGAGATACGGCCACGCATGTCCGGCAAATGCCATCTGCTATGAAGACTAATCTGCCTTCAAGTCAAACTTGAGCGAGAAGAGATGCCTGCTATTTCGGTAAATCGGTCGATCAAAGCACGACGACCGTTACAACACGCGTACATAACAACCATTGGCGGTCCAGCAAGTCGCGGTTCATGGTTGTTGACATGTTCCCTCTGACGACATTCCGTTTAGTTCACACTGAACATCACAAAAATAGTAGAAACGATAGGTTCAAAAGTCATGTTTTCATTCGCAACCGCTCTGGCTAATCCATGCACTGGATGTAATCTGGACTGCAGACCGCAATGCTTATACACGTTTCTTATTTAAGAAGTCGCACGCTCCTTGTTGCCTTGCGTCGCATTTACTGCTTGCTAGACTGCTGAGCCTGCTTGGCCTCTTCTGCCTGTCTCGCGAGAAGGGCCTCGGCCGCAAGCTGCTTCTCGGTCTTGTCGTTGCCGTGCGAGATCAGCCTGTTGAGGAAGCTGTTTGGGCGACCGGCGTAATGGCCCTCGGCCTCTGCGCGCTCGATCTCGCGGTGGAGGTGGCCGGTGGTCTCCTCGTCGACGTCGTTCTCATCGTGGTCGTCGTTGAAGTCGGCTAGTAGGTGTCAGTAAACCGGATATCGACTAACTACATGCGAGATCGGCGCTCGTACGGTTCTTGTCGTGCATGGAAAGCTTGCGCTTCAGCTTCTCTCTGATGCCGGACATGATTGCTTTTGCTGTGTGTTGAGAAAGGTGTTATTTGGTGTAGTGACGAGTTGTGACGTCGTCAAGATGGATATATATCCGATGGTGGGGAAGCTGGTCAGCCGGGAATTGGTGTCGTGGGTATGGAGACGCTGCGGATGTCAGGCGTGGTATGTGGCAGTTTCAGACCAGCTGATGATGTTGGGTAGGAAGAAGACAAGAGGCAGCTCCGTGGAGGAATGCAGGTTGGTGGTGGCTCGGGTGGAGCACATGCAGCGACAAGTGGCAATGGGTGTGTGACGAAGCCATGCGTACCTTCTTCCCGTCTAGAACGCTACACTGCCCCGCCATCGAGAACGCTGGAGCGCTGGAACCTCCACACTGCCTGCCTGCCTGCCTGCCTGCCTGCCTGCCTGCCTGTCTGCCTGATCCGTCTTCCGCCACCAATCGAAGATTCACTTCCGTGGAACAATCGCGCCACATCGCCAACTCACGTGCGCCCATCCGCGTTGCCGTCCACCTGCTTCGGCGACCCCGGCCTGAGGTGTTGCAAAGGGCAGAGGGAGAGAGACAGCCTGTCACGCAGCGTCGTAAGGACTCAAGGAGCACATGAACGGTAAGCACGATTGTCGCACGCGACGCGCCAGACACCCACTTCAGACTCCACTCACGCGAACTCGGATCTGGGCGTCACACATCGCCAGTAACCGGGCACAGCTACAGCCCTATCGAAGTATGTTTGTTCCACCTCGTGGCCCAGGCCCAATCGCTTGCATGTGGGTGGCCTTTTTGGCGTGATCACCGAGGCTAAGGAAAGTGTCTGCAGACAGATAATAACAAGCTTTTTGACCGGTTCCTGAGTCGTCCCCAATAATAATGATACACGAGGTTTTGCTGGCCCTTTCTGGCCACCCGTCACCACTGTTCGATAAGGACACTGCTGGCGAAAATATCTCGCACGATGGCGTCCCTCTTCTCTCGCCGTCCGAGCAAGCACTACTGAAGTCCATTGGACGGCTGTCAGAGTTGCATCGCGAGCTGAGGAGTCACTTGGACGCCATTGCACTCTCGCATCACTCGGCAGTATGCCGTGCAGCCGCAAATTCAGTACGCCAGACTCACCTGGCACGGTTCCAGAAAAAGATTTTGGACGTCGAAAGCAGGATCCTTACCAAAGATGCGAGCATCGTGGGTGCTTACGAAATTGTGCCACTTGCATCGGTCGTAGGAGAGTTTGATGTGTGGCACAGGCGAATGGGCTGGTATTGGGATCTGACGTGCTTCATGCGGCCGGCCCGCAGCTCACAGCGCGGCGAAGAATGCTCTGGTGCTTCTCTTATTGACAAGTTACGTGCTGAGGCTCAGACTGGTTTTCCTGACCTCGAAGAAAGTGCAACGGAGCTATCCAGGGTCGCTGAAACAGCTTGGCTCCGACAAGTCTCTTCGTGGATCATGCACGGCAAGCTGCCTGTTCATGGAGCGAATGACTTTTTCATCAAGTCCGACGGCGACAGCATTGATGGTGGAGTCGCTCGCTTCAGGAAGGACAACAACCTCTTGCCAAAATTTGTCCTGCCGTCTACAGCTTCCTCAATCTTATTTGTCGGAAAGTCAATCCATCAAGTGCGACACTATGATCAGCAATCGCAGGTTCATGCCAAGATGCAGGCTCCTGGTGTCCAGTACAGCCAGCTTGCAAACGCTCATCTGAAGCACCTTTCTTCTCTGTCACTGCCGATTGTACCTGCACAGATGGCGCGCGCTGTGTCTGTCATCCGCAGGTCGCTCTCCCAGAACATCCTACAACATTTGTTGCCACTTGAAGATATCATGGTCCTACTGTCGTGTCTACGCCGGTACTTCTTGCTGGAAGATGGAGAATTCACTCTTGCTCTCGTACAAGAAGCTGAAGCACGAATTCAGGCACGCTGGCAAAGCATGGGGAAATTGCTCCAGCAAGACCCGATCAAAGCACTACAAGGGTTGGCAATCAAAGAGGCCGAGCTCAATCAGACTCTTGGCCAGGCATGGAGAACATTGGCAATGCGCGACGATACTGAAGAAAATCTCGCCTTTGACTTTGCGAGGAAGAACATCGTTTTATCGCTTCCTCGAAAATCTAGCTCCCGCCCGACAACATCAGACTCCATCACAGCTGCCAGCGTACAGGTGTCGAGCATTGCGTTCAATGATACATTGTTTCCGAGTGCTGCAGACCTCATTCTCGAAATTACTCCTCCGCTCGATTTGTTTATCTCAAAGCGCGAGGTCGAAACATATTCCGCGATCAGCGCTTACCTCATGTCTGTAAGACGCTGTCATCTACGCCTGGCAGATCTGTGGAGGCGAACACCAGTGAGGCGAGAACATCCAGCTCCACCAGGGCCGCGCAGCAATGCCACGGAGGCTGGGCGTGCAGCACAGGCGCCTGCTAGGAGGCGGGCCACGAGACGTGCCGTAGCAGCGCGTAGAGTTTGGGCAACCTGCAGTGCTGCCATGTGCCTGCTCTCAGAGACAGCGGCTTATCTAGAAGGCGAGATCATCAGGTGTTCTTGGGAGTGC
The DNA here is from genome assembly GCA_023634325.1 of Cladosporium cucumerinum. Taxonomy (NCBI): domain Eukaryota; kingdom Fungi; phylum Ascomycota; class Dothideomycetes; order Cladosporiales; family Cladosporiaceae; genus Cladosporium; species Cladosporium cucumerinum. The sequence continues at coordinate 2,020,350 of JALDQA010000002.1, forward strand.
TTCGAGGCTTGGTTGAAAGAGCCTGCAGACGCAGCCGACAAGTCCACGGGTGCACAAACAGATGCCGATGCCATGTCAAAACCCGCCCAGCGAGATCCCGAAACTCTAGCTGCGGGACACCGTGCATTTCTCGCGGCCCTCACTTACGCCCTGTTTTTGACAGATGTTCCATACACCAAAGAGCTACGCTCGCTACTCAACAACGTTGACCAGCTGATCGCACTATTCATTCGCTTACTGGACGTACAGCAGAGGATCGACCTTGACCAAGACGCCGGTCTTGAAGTCGCACACATCGAAGAGGATGAGCGAAAAATTGCTCTCGAGCTCGATCGTGCCAGAAAACGAGTTGACAGTGATCTCAAGTCCGTTATTAACAGGCTGAGACAACTGGATCATGAACGAATTGGAGCTGGCAGATATCTTGATCTCAGTCGCGTTGATACCGGCGGGTTTGAGCCGTGGAAGGGAGGTGGAGTGGATAGGCTGCTGATGAAGCTGGAGTTTGAAAGAATCCGAGATGATGGATATGGATACGATATCATCTGAGTAGATAATGAGTAGAAATACGCTCGGCAGTGCGTCAAACGAGCTTTCTCGACAGCGATGTTGGGGTTAAGTTAGTGTCTGCATTCAGAAGTGGTAGCACATGAGATCAAAAGTTCCAGATTACTTGGGTCAATATGTTTGCAAACACTGAGTAATGTGATGTTCAACGAAGCATTCACTCGAATGATTGAAGTCCAGAGGAGCCGGCATGCCAAGACATCGATCTGTACCACGAAGTCATCTGCCTTCCAAAACGACATCTGACATTTTAAAAGCTTCACAACTATACACGTTTCAGCCAACATTGTGTTACATAGTCCGATCAAATACGGATCGCGGTGACTTCGAGTCTGGCGCCTCCGTCGAAAATTGTCGCAAACAAAGTGGCCTGGACCTGTGGCCGCACCACAACACCAGAAAGATAGCTCAAAGCATGACCCCCCAAACTCCAAATCTCATACAAAGCTCTGAGTTACCGCCTGCCCAGCCAGACTATGTTTTGCGTGGCCATACCGCTCAAATCCACTGCGTCCACTTTCTCCGGCAGAATCTGCGCTTACTCACCGGCGACGCTGACGGCTGGGTCGTCTTGTGGGATTTTGCGGTCAAGCGGCCTGTAGCCGTCTGGAAGGCTCATGGAGGATCCGTGCTCGGAGTTGGCAGTTGGGGGTCAGAGGAAGAGAATATCATTACGTGGGTTTGCATGAGTGCTGCGACGTGATGAGTGGTATGGCTAACTGAATGCTCGCAGACACGGAAGAGACAACAAACTCCTGGCATGGCAGTTGCGAGAAGCAGACGAAAAGACATTTTCCAAAGTACTGCCCATAGACGATACGACGACGGAACGAAAACAGCCTTGGCTGCTACATAGCTTGGATGTGAACGCGCTGAACTTCTGCTCCTTCGCTATGAGCCACATGCCACCGCCACCACCACCATCCGAGGACAACTCCACTCCGCCCACTAGTTCAACGCAACCTTCGACCCTAGTCGCTGTCCCCGGCGTGCAAGACGGCCTCATAAGCATCACCACCCTCCCGGCCGCAACTCGCTTCGCCACAATCCCGCCTCCCAAAGACACCAGCACCGGCATGCTGATGGCCGTCAGCCTCCACTTTCCATCCAATGCGACCTCACCCCTCGTCGGCGCAGGCTACGAAAGCGGCCACGTCGCCCTCTGGTGCCATAACATTTCCACAAACAAATGGGAAACCACTTATCTGCACAAATCACACTCGCAGCCCGTGCTCTCGCTCGACATGGCGCCGAGCATAGGCTGCTTCTTTTCTAGCTCTGCAGATGCGATTGTGGCGAGACATCCACTCATTAATAGTGGTGAGACAGAGACGAAAGTCTTGCAGACAAAACATGCGGGTCAGCAGTCGCTGTCGGTGCGAGGGGACGGGAAAGTCTTCGCTACGGCGGGCTGGGATGGACGGGTGAGGGTGTATGCTGCAAAGGGGTTGAAGGAGGTTGCGGTGCTGAAGTGGCATAAGGAAGGGTGCTATGCTACTGCTTTCGCAGAGATCTTGGACGATCGGTCAGAGGCTTCAGCGAACGACGACGGCACAGTGGTCCGACGAGAGCTTACAGTTGCGCAGCAACGAGCGTTCAAGTCACAATCTACACATTGGCTTGCCGCTGGTAGCAAAGATGGAAAGGTGTCTTTATGGGACATATACTAGATTGATGAAAATGTACAATGATGATTGGATTTTGTGCAACGAAGCTATGGGTATCTTCAGTGAGCTGGCGCCAGATAAGCGAGCAAAAATAAGAAAGCAAAAGGACTATGACTATGTTGGCATGCGAATTTAGCCCAAGTTGAACTCGCCGGCTCCTCCCATTTTCCTTCCCATTGCGTGCATCTTCCTCCTCGCTTCTTGCTCGTCCGTCATCTCCGGCACGTCCAGGTCGGCTTCGGCGTGCGAACGCTTGCCCTCGCCGTTTCTGGCGCTGGCCTTGCCGGCCTCGACACGTCGGGCTTGCCTCATCTTTGCTCCGTCCTCCTTGCCGGGTCTGAGACCTGGTACGCGGATGGCGCCAGGCTTGTCGCGGAGCGCGAAGGCTTTCGCCAAGTGTCCGAGGTGCAGCTGCTTCATATCGAAGATGCCGCGTTCTGCAGCAACATGAGTAGTGTAGGCACGGATGTGACTCTGGTAGGCCCTGCGCGCTTGCTCGAGGTGTCTGGGGTGTTCTGTTGTCCAGCGTTCGCACTCGATTTGCCACTCGGTTGCTGCCTGCTCCCACTCGCGGTTGTTCACAACACCAGACGTGGCGGAGAAGCCCTTCTTGAGCAGCTCGTCGGCGTCGTGGTGTGTGAGGTTGCGTGGGCGGCCTTCCTTGAGGATCTCGACATAGCCTTCTTCGCAACCAGGCTGGAGGAAGATCATGGCACGACCTTCCTTACCCGCACGAGCTGTACGACCCACACGGTGGAGATGGTCTTCCTTGCTGAACGGAGGATCGTATTCGATGACGAAGTCAACGTTCGGCAGATCGAGACCACGGGATGCGACATCGGTACAAACCAGCACTGCAGCATCGGTACACTTGCTGAAGGCTTTCAAAGCGGCCGTACGGGTGCTTTGCTGCAGTGAACCATGAAGACGGAAGATCTGAATAGGGTTTTCCTGGGTCGAGAAAGCGGCAGCCGGTCCGTGGGTGCGCGTTTCGGGGATGGTGTTTCCTTGGGGGATCTTGTCTGTCCGAGCCTGCTTGGGCATCCTTAACTCCTCCTTCGGGTCGTCCTTGTCGCTCTTCTTCTCTTTGGATGTGATGTCGTGAGAGAGAATCTCGAAATGGAAGTCCACACTGTCTGCGCAGCTGATGAACACGATACATTTCATGACGCTACCCTTTCTCTTGAAAGCCTGCTTGAGTGCAGCCACCAGCGTCACAAGTCTCTGTTTGGGTGGAACGATGGCATAGCTCTGCTTGAGCTGTGCGGGCGCAGAGAATGCCTGGTCGGGGATCGTTCCATCCGCGCCTTCCACACGCTCCGAAGCGTCTACTGCAATGGTGACCGGGTCGTGGAGTGCGATAGACTTGAGCTGTTCGATGTCCGCTTTGATCGTAGCCGAACAAAGCACGGTGTTTCTCTTTTCGGGCAGTCCAGGGATCTCAATCTCTTGTGCTTTCCTGGATCGCAAGTTCAAGTTGCTGACAATTTTCTGAATATCCTGGTCGAAACCAAGCTCCATCAAGCGATCACCTTCATCGAGCACCAACCATCTGACTCTGCTCACATCCAAAACCTCGGTGTTGTGCAAGTGATCCGCCAGTCTACCAGGCGTAGCCACCAAGATGTTCACACCCTTCCTTAAACGTGCTTTCTCTGACTGCTTTCCCTCTCCACCAATGACAGTGCCTCCGACAATCCAGTTGCAACAAGAAAGAAGACCCTCCAGAACGGTCTCGATCTGCCTGCTCAGTTCACGGGTGGGAGCCAGAATCAGCGCAAAAAGACCGCTCTTCCTGTCGAAGTTCCGGCCTTCTGCCTTCATCTGTTTTGAAATATCGCAGATTCGCTGCACAATGGGAAGCAAGTATGCCAGTGTTTTACCAGAACCGGTCTCTGCCTGGATGAAAGCATCGTTGTCTGTTTTGCATAACTCTTGTAGGGATTTCCGTTGAATGCCAGTAGGGGCCTTGATGTCCAGTTTGTTCATGAGATGACCTGCAAGTCGTGTTGAGAGACCAAGATTTGTGAAGGTGGCCAACTCGTCGGTCAGAGGTGCGTTCGAAGGCTCAACTGGGGTGTCGTCTTCAGGCGCTGCAGCTGGCCTTGGAGCCTTCGCAGCTGGGTTGTATGTGAACAAGGAGGAGATGACCTCGCCGGTAGTCGACTTCGGCAGCACCTCGCGCTCACTAGGAGCTCTTCCTCCAGGTCGTGGTCCAGTCCTTGCGGGTTTGAATCCATCGTCGTTCTTGTCTGTCCTCGGCCTCTTGGAGGGCTGTCCGTCGGAGCGAATGTACTCTTCCTTCTGGCCACGCGCATTGCCATAGTCCGGTGTCTTCCCCGTAGCCCTCTCCTCGGCCTTCATGCGTCCCCATTGCGCCGACTTCCTCGCAGTGAGGCGGTCCTTCCAGCTGCCGCCCTTGAACGCTTTCTTGGGCGCCTGGAAGGCGTCTGTGGGCAGCTCAAAATTGAGAAGCATGCCATCGTCAGCCATCTTGCTGGATTTATGATCGCAGTATGCGATATGTGTTGGTAGTAGAGAGAGAATATACTCGGGCGCGCAAAGGGCAAACCTCAAAAAAATGCGGATGGAAGCCTCTTTGGGCTAGACCCTCGCCCCGCAGGCAGAAAGTTAGAACATTGAAAGCTTCAGCCGGCGCATGTACACTTTTGGCCTCTGTTGATCGACTGAGCTGAGCTTGAGCATTGAAATGTTGTTGCTATGCTCGAATGTTCGGCGTATACAGCTTCACAGACACACATCAAAGCTCACACTAAGGCTCGTAAGATATTTGCGCGCCATGACATGCGGTGCCTGTTAGGAGACAGTAGGTCATAACTTCACTTCATCATATTCTTATCTTCCTTTTCATAGCCTTGCATTGGGCCAGACTCGTCAGTCACTCTTCTACCATGTCGACAACCATGGCCCAGCGCATGGCCACAACGACTGCCTTCGCCAGCACCATATTACCGAGGAGTCAGAGGAGTCAGCGCATGGCCTTTGCGAAATCGAGCTTCTTGTCGAGATCAATTCACATCTTTCGCGACATCCTACCTTTGCGCTCGCACCGCCGCGAGCTCCTCCTCAATGGAAGCACTGTAGGCCTCGTGCCCACCATGGGCGCCCTCCACCGTGGCCACATCTCTCTCGTAAGGCAAGCCGCCGAAGAAAACAGTCACGTCTTCGTGACGGTTTACGTTAATCCCACACAATTCGGAGTGAACGAGGATCTGGACAGCTACCCAAAGACATGGGACTCGGATCTGGCACAACTGAAAGAGCTGGATGCGGAATTGGAAAAGGCTGGCAAGGGTAGAATCGAGGCCGTGTTTGCGCCTACGACTAAGACCATGTACCCCACCCTGCCACCGGACTCAACACTGCCTGGCACAGGCTCCTTCGTCACAATCACTCCTCTGGCAAACCTGCTGGAAGGCAAGAGCAGACCAGTCTTCTTCCGCGGCGTAGCAACTGTCTGCACGAAGCTTTTCAACATCGTTGAGCCAGAGCGTGTATACTTCGGCCAGAAAGATGTGCAACAGACCGTCATCATCAAGCGCATGGTCCAAGATTTGCACCTGAACACGCAAGTACGGATCGGCCCCACAGAGCGAGAGAAGGACGGCCTAGCGATGAGCAGTCGCAACGTCTATCTTGGAGAGCGCAGAAGGAAAACGGGAATCGTGCTTTCTGTAGCCCTGGGAGCTGCTAGAGCTGCGTACAAAATGGGCAAGACGGAAAGAGACGATATATTGGCATTGTCATGGGATGTGACAAACATGATGAACATCAAGCAGGACGAGCTTCCAGAGATAGAGCGGGCGCAGTTCGAGGTAGACTACATCTCACTGGCGGATCCCGATACTCTTGAAGAGGTTGAAAAGGTGGACCCGAAGAAAGGTGCTATTCTCAGCGCAGCTATCAAAATGTTACCATTGGAGGCTACAAAGGAAGGAGAGAAGCTGGGCTTGGGTGGTGATAAGGTGCCTGTACGGCTAATCGATAACCTCATCTTGGAGCCTCGTGACCTTTGAGTGCGAGTTTTGCGGTGGAGTGAAAGTGGTTAGCATAATCTGTCAAGTATCTAGATCTGATATTCTGGAGCAGTATCGATTACAGTAGTTGAGTAACCAGTGGTGTCTTGTGAATAAGCATCGATATTTAGCGTCCCCTATTTTCTTCAAATCGTAAGCATTCAACCACAACGCGCATCAACTTCCAGCCAAGAGCGAATCCAAGGATATGCTCGAATCGAAATGTCGGCGAACAACGGACTAATCCTTGTTGTCCACATGCGCGACCTCCTGCCTCTCCTCAGACACCGTATCTGCGTGGTCGGCCTTCTTCACGCCAGCTTCAGGATCGACCACTGAGTTGCCACGGCTGGCAGCCAGGACGCGGTTAGGATTTTCTTCTAAGAGCTTCGCGAAGTGCTTCTCGGCATCCCAGACCCAGGGCGAGTCGGCTTCGAAGAGGAGGTCGATTTCCTGTAGTGTGTCAGTGGCTATGCTACTTCAAAGTCTCTTTGAGAAGAGATGTTGGTACCTCGAGTGTTCTCTGGTTCGTTTCGGGGTATAGAGCCCACACCATTGGGATGGTGATGACGTTTGCTGCGCCGAAGATGTAGCTATGAAGTCATAAGTCAGTTTCACGGCGGCGAGGTGGAGTGAGCGATATCAACTTACAGTGTCTTCTCTCCAATCGCGTTAAACATGACCGGGCACAGCAGAGTAAGCCATCCATTGCCAATACCTGGGTGGTGTCAGTAAAGTATACCTCGACGGACTTCAGTTATTCTGAAACTCACTCCAACCAACAACACCAAAGGCGTTGCCCTTTGCGCGAACTTCCAGAGGGAAAATCTCAGCCGGGTACAGCCATGGAACAGTGAGCCATGTCGCGCCGAACACAAACGTGAAGATGTACACGAAGCTGGCTGCAGCAGCACCGTACGAGTTGGCCGCTGAGATGTTGCCGGCTTCACGCGCGTCTAGACCAAGACGAGACATACCGCCAGCGAGGAACATTGCGATTCCTTGGCCGATGGAGCCCCAGTATCTGCTAAATGTTAGTGATGTGGACATATGACCGTGCTGTGAGCAGCGGTGGCTTACAGCGTGTATCGACGACCAATTCGATCAAGCGTGAAAACGCAGATGAGTGTCGAGAACATGTAGAAGATGTTGTTCAGGCCGCTGATCCATCTGTGCGAAGGTTTTTGTGTTAGCAAGAGTCTCTACTGCTTGGATTCCGTCAAAGAGGGGACGTACTGGCTTTTTTCACTGTCGAATCCAGCAATACGGAAGATTGTGGGAGCCTATTGATTGATATTGTTAGCATGACAGATATAATCGACAGCAAGCACTCATTCTCAACTCACATAAACAGTCACGCCTGCAATGCCAACCCATTCTTGCATGATCTGCAACCAGATGACAAGCTGTACGCGACGACCAGTGTGCAATTTGCCACTGCCGACACCAAACAGCATGGAGAAATAAGTGTTTGAGCGTGCCGTCTGGCGCTCATGAATGACGCTGTTCTTGATGTCCTGGAACTCTGCTTCCGCCCTGACGGCATCGTTTCCTTCGCTGCCGCGCAAGCGGCGGAGGATGTATCGCGCCTCTTCGTCTCGTCCAACTTTTGCTAGCCAGCGAGGGCTTTCCGGGAAGAACCAGCAGATACCGAATAGGATGAGTAGAGGGATGATTTGAAAAGCGATGGGAAATCTCCATCTGATGGCACTGTTGCCGTTGTCGATAAAACTCAGCCCAAATTCAAGCCAGTACGCCACCTAGAGCCTGTCAGTATTCTCTCAAAGTGTGCGCTTCAAACAATCGCCTCTCTGGTCTACTCACCACTACACCAAAGATGTTAAGCGTGAATTCAATAGCAATGAATTGACCTGTAAGTCGAAAAGCACGAGTCAGCCAAGCGTCTCAGACAAGCATTGTGTTGCCACATCATCCAAGCCAGGATCGTCACGCAATGATGCAAGGCGACAGATCGAGGTTACAGGGATGGCAAATCACTAGTGATTGCATCCCTGATGCAGCGGCGCTCCGATGCTTGGGCATAGATATACAACGGGTCACACTAGCCACTGAGACGCTGAAGTTCTCGCAACAGTATCACAACGGCATTTGTGCCAGTACCGCCAGCCGCGGGCATCGAAATATCCTTGCTTGCTGCTGAGATACGGCTATACGAGGTTTCATTCTCTTACCTCTGGAAGTGTGCTCGGCTGTCTCAGTCGCCCATACAGGAACGATGGCGTTCTAGATCAAGGACCAACCGTTAGCTTACGTTCAACCCTGTTCATTCCCATATAGACGACCCTCACCAGTACTCCGGTTCCCCAGCCATTGATCAGACGCGCAAAGATCATCCAAATGTGGTTCTGAGCTGAGCATTGCAGCACAGCACCAAGAATCGCCCAGGCGGCTCCAAAAGCGATTGTACGCACACGTCCGATCTTGTCACCAACCCAACCGCCAATGAGACATCCGACAAGGGTTCCTAGGTAGTATACGGAGACCTGGAGAGATTTGTTAGGCTTCATGTGGAAAGTTCGACCAAGCTCGGACATACAATTCCTCCTTGAAGAAGCGAATCCGTAACAACAACCTCGCCCTGCTCATCGATAACTCCGAACCGCATGAGCCGAACGTAGTCCTTCGCGACATTAACTCCCTACGTACGCGTCTCTGTCAGTCTCGGGGATCTAGCGATCGGGAGGAAGCAGGGAAGTCATACGCCCATCATACCCCTGCGTTCATTAGCGATCGTCAACATCCAGAATCGCCACGGGCCCGTCTTGCTTACTGATCATAACCAAAGAAGAAGATCGAAAGGGCCGCAACTGAGTTGATAGCAATCAGTAGCGACCTCTTCTCTAGCTTGTCGGCTACACGCCATCCCGATAGTTGATCCATGATAGCCTCTTCAGCAGTCCGAACAACCAATCCTGCTCTAGCTGGCAGGAGAATAGAAAGGAAGACAAGATGCGCAATGCAAAAAGATTACTCACGTCACGCGTGCGCACGAGGGACTACATCGCGCACTTTATATTGCCCGTCTCCACGTGCGCGAGCGCGAGGGGAAAACCGTTTGTTCCCGATGACATGTGGTTCCGGAACATGGCCTGGTGAGATTGATCCCAAGGAAATGGGTTCGACATGCCCAAAGCAGGATTCTGGGAACCAAGCTCGCACGAATCGCAGACAAGCGAGTCGAACGAACGCTTGGTTGACGCCGATGACCCACTCGACTCCACTAGGGATCAGCGCGGAGCGTGGAGTTTTGGATTTCCTCAAAAGCCGATGTTACATGGCCGAATGCCGATGATGGGCTGGGGATTTCGAGATTGAGTTTCGTCTTACCTCCAAGTAATGACATATGGCATCTAACTAAGCTGTCAATCGATGTATATGTACATGATTGGAACTTGACATGTATACCTGGCATCCTTGCAATTTCTTTGAAGTAGACGGCTGCAGACGGTCGGAGTTCGCCATTGCTTGAGTTAATATATGCTGGACGACAGTATTTGGCGCCACCGACGTAAGCCCACATTCGCTCATCGAAGCCGACGGCCCTTCGAACGATAGCAACAACCAAGGATCGTTGCAGCCTCAAGTGTGTCTGCTAGCAACGTCTTCGAAAATGTCTACTTGGTCTTGCGGTGACATGTTCAACAAAAGCTGTTGGGAAGCCATTAAAGAGACGCTACTCGACAGCATCTAGAGACAAGGCGTGAGATTTCCCGAGCGAAGGGTAAACATACGGGGAATCTGATACCTCAAAGCTTTCTTGCTACGCTTGTTGGTGCCATGGAGATAAAAGACTAACATGTCTGATAATTGGGTCAGATTGTGTTGATGTCCACCATTTGAGCAGAGCGAATATGAACATGCCACATAATCATCCTGCGTACAGCAGGTCTCATGGATGTGAGCAATAATGGTTTAACTTTCTGTATACTAGATCCTGTTACACTGATCGCTAAGGCTCACGTAAAACTCAAGGTTACATGATCTTGGAAGTGGCTTGGTGTTTTGATGTAAAGTGCGCCACACAAGCCTCGCCAACACAATGAAGATCAATTTAGCTTTTCGCAGTGCGTCGAACGAGTTAAGCGTCCACTCGATGAGCTAGCCAAAATACCATTCAGAAAGCTCTACCAATGGTCTCTCCAGGTGAGCTGTATCATTGAAAGACTCCACATCGTGCTGTTCACCAAGAATAAAACGTGATCACATGTATTCGCGAACTAGAACGAATATCAGGCACCCCAAGCCCTAACCCTTACCCTCTTCGCCCACTGCTGCGTCCCCGTGCACTCATTTTCCTTCTGACAAGGCCAGTCGCTCGCCAAAGGGTCGTAGGACGGATGCATGGTGGCTGACAAAGCAGAAATAGTATCAGTATTCAAGCAGGTCAAAGTGTCTGGTCCTTCTGACGAGGCTGAGGGAGCGAACAGGACAGAGGCGCAGCCAAGAAATGCAAGGCTGTATTTCTGGCGATCTTGCTCGCTAATGCGTCTTGCTTACCTCTACTATTGCACTACATCCATTATTTACGATCAGGGCTCACTTTGACTGATTGAGCAACAGTACATTCTCAGCGATCTAGAACATGGCGCATGGTGTACGTCTATGTCCCTCATCTTGAAGCGACGACCCTTTAACGATGACGAATGGCCGCGGCATGCGCCAGGCTGAAGCGCGCAATTGCCCGTGTTTACATTTTAGGTGCTCGTGTAATAGATAATGAGAGTAGCTTCCAACCCAACACCAAAACCTGTCCTACATCATAATCGACCACGACTGTAAAGCAGACGAGAGAGTGAGTTGATGGACAACAGGAACTCACATTGCCACTCAAAGGACGGAAACAGTACATGCAGATGTTCCACAACCGCGAGTCGCCAAGCTAGCCTAGAACTCAATTGCACACCGTCACGCTCGTTTCTTTGGTCTTCCCGACGGACATCCTCACGGTTGAGATCGGATTCCTTCAGACGCAAGCATGCAATTACGCGATTATGTTCTCTAAGCAGCGAAAGGCACGTGGCCAAGATCACGAACCGCTCGCAGACCGCTCGCAGAACGGTTCGCGTGTGAGGAACGAAGAGCTGCCCTTCTCCAAGACTTTGCCCAGATCCGGAACTCCGCAGTCCTTATACAACCGTGCTTAACATTGAGCCGCATATCCACCTGAACATACGAGCCGGCGGCTTGTCTTGCTTTGCAAGCCTCAGGAATGACTCTTTGCGGCTACAGCCAAGGCAGTCCCAAGAGCTGAGTTGTGGTGGAACCGCCACAGACTCCCAATTCTGGCAACTAACCCAAGACCATTCCGATTTTCTGTCTCCATGTACATGCAGATCTATGCGAGTCTTGACGCTTGAGTTTGGAAATAGCCACGGACACTACAAGAATGAATATGGTCGACGAGAAATAGATCCTGCTGTGTGGACTTGAGGGCGCCTAAAATCTTAGTGAGGAATAGCCTTGCTCGAGTGCACCGTCGTGGAGAGAGTGCTATATATGAACAGGTATGTCAAGACGTAAGTGTGTCCAGCTCTACAACCGCCTGTCAACATTCTGTTCTTTCGTTTTGCCTCAGTACTGCCTTTGCACAATGAAGTTCTCGTCAGCCTGCCAATTTGGCAGTGCTTCCATCCTTGCTTTCAGCAGTCTCATCTCTGCTGCTCCAAATCCTCATGCTGTTGAGCCGCGACAAGCAACCAGCACTCGTGTTGCTGACTCTGCATGAACCAATGGGCCGTTCTCGAGAGCTTGCTGGCAAGCAGGCTATAGCATAGCCACCGATTTTGACAACAAGATCCCTCCGACTGGCCGCGAGCGTGTCTATGACCTCGAGATCACCAATGCTACCATGGCCCCTGATGGTTTCGAAAAGATTATGTTCCTGATCAATGGGGCCAGCCAGGGCCCGAACTTGGAAGCAAACTGGGGAGACACTATGGTTGTCAACGTCAGGAACAGTCTGCAGCACAATGGCACCTCGATGCACTAGCATGGCGTTCGAATGCTCAACAGCTGCCAGTAAGACGGCGTCAATGGCGTGACCGAATGCCCGATTCCACCTGAAGGGACTGTCCAATACAGGTTTAGATGCACGCAGCACGGTACCAGCTGGTATCACTCGCATTTCTCGGCGCAATACGGTGAAGGCATCGTTGGAGCTATCGTGGTCCATGCACTTGCACCTCAGAACTACGACCACGATCTGGGACCGTTGACTTTGACCGACTGATTTCACGATACTATCTTCGCATTGAACGTTCGGGCTCTCCACAGCACCACTGGACCGCCTGTACCTGATACTGGCCTCATCAACGGCACGATGAAGGGTGCGTCTGGTGGCAAGTATCACGTCACGACGTTGAAGAAGAGCAAGAAGCACCGTCTGCGACTTATCAACATGGGCATCGATAACAACTTTCACGTCTCGATAGATAACCACCTGCTCACTGTTATCACAAGCGACTTTGTTCCTATCAAATCTTACACTACCTCATCTATATCTATTAACATTGGCCAGCGATACGATATTATTATCAATGCAAACCAGGAGTCTAGGAACTACTGGTTAAGAGCTGATGTAGCGACAGGATGCGGCAGGAATCGGAACCCAACTAACATCAAGTCGATCATCCGATACGAAGGCGCCCCGGAGGAAGAGCCGACGACACAGAACACTGTGACGAAATCCACTGCATGCTACGATGAGAACGTCGTGCCGTACGCACCGAACACCGTCCCACAAGCCGCATTCAGGAACGCTATTAGCCACTTGACTATAGACTTCAACGTATCTACCGTCAACCGGCTCCTTGTCCAGTGGCTCATCAACGGTTCAGACATCCGCGTCGACTGGAGCAAGCCGATGCTTGAGTACGTTTAAGACGGCAACTACACTTTCGAAGACAAAATAAATATCTTCGAGATCAACAAGAAGGACGAATGGGTCTTCTGGTACATTCAGACAGTGCAGGGAGATCCTGTCAATATTCCCCACCCTATGCATCTTCACATAAGTCTCATCCTACTGCTAGCAAGTTGAACATTACTAATACTGTCTAGGGTCATAGTAAGCTCTTCGGTTTCCTACTATAGAGGACTCTACATCATCCAGGTGAGGTGAGCACTGGGACCACGCTGACATGTTGTTCCAGATTACTATATGATCGGCCAAGGCTCTGGAGTTTGGCATGGTAGTGAGACCGGTCTCAAATTCAATAACCCACCTTGCCGCAATACAGCGTTTCTCCCTGCAGGCGGCTAGCTGATTATGGGCTTTCCTGCCGACAACTCAGGAGCCTGCCTCGTCTATTGCCAGTAAGTGTAAAAGGCGTATATTTATTGCATACCGAATGAAGATTAACATCTCTCCTAGCATTCTATGGCATATCGGCTAAGGCCTAAGTTGGCAATTCCTCGAGCAGAAGGATGAGATTTTGAGTACGCTCAGCGACTTGTCTAGTTTTGATAGCAACTGCAATAGCTGGCGGAAGTACTGGGATGTTCCTGCTAATCCTAATCGGCCCTATAGGATGGACGATTGAGGCTTATAGATAGTCTATAGGGCAAGTTTCTACATCTTAGGCTAATTTACTGAAGTTAATAAAAGCATAAGATTCTAGTATATTAGTGCTTGCTATGCTTAGTAGAATTATATAATATTATAATACTAGACTCTACGCCTAAAGTAGAATTCTATATTCTAAGATAAAATTCTACCTAATTACATAGACTTCTGATACTTTGAATAGATTTCTATACTATAGGAGGAATTCTATCTCCTTTACTAACATCAGTGTAGGAGAAGCAGTCAGGTAGGCGAAGCAGTCAGTTTTTTTAAGTTCCGAATTTCTAAAGTTAATAACTCCTTAATTAATGCCTATTTTGAAATTATGATTAAGCTAATTTATCCTTGCTTTCTTCTTCCTCTTCTTTTAAAGAATTTAGAACTATAGGAGCTTTTTTTTATCCTTTTTTACTCTTTTTTCCTTAATAACTTTTTCTATTTTTTTAACTTCTCTTAAGATTAAATCTCTTAAAAGGATAATGCAGCCTTTAATTGCAATCTTCTTACTTATTTTATGCTTTTTATATGTATTAAGTAGTAACATTGTGGTAGGGGATATAGCTTGGTAGGGGATATAGCTCACTTTACTAAGGTTATTTACTTATACTCTTCTTCTTCTTTCTTTCAAATTCTTCTTCCTTTCTTTATGCCTTTATATACAGAAGAAGATATTCAAAATGCAATAGCTACCTATAGGTGTAGTAATTATATATTGATTTTGCATACTTTGGCTATTTTTAATATTCCTATTTCGACTCTTTGAAATTAGCTTTAAAAAGTTAAAACACAAAATTAAGAGCATAAAAAATAATAATTATTCTCTACTATTAAAGAAGAGGAGCTTATAGCTTAGATTACTAATGTAAGTAAATTAGATATCTCTATGCTACTTCCTCTTATAAAAAATCTTACTAAAGAAATCTAGACTAATCAATTTGTAACTTGCTCTAATTCTCTAAATATGCCTATTTTGTAAAGATAGATTAATTGCTTTAGAGTGTATCACTCTATATTAGAGATATATTTTATGCAATCTATTAATATATTGCACTTTAAAGGGCTTAATTACTTGATAGTAAAATCCTATTTTAATAGCTTAAGCAAGGCTATTTAGAAAGAGTAATACTTTATTTTAGTAATCTTTAATATTAATAAGACTAGTCTTAGCTTTAGATCTACTTAGCAATTGCTTATACTTTTTAATAAGAAGTATAAAAAGTGTAGAAAGAAGCAGGCTAGATAGCAAGAATAGATTATAGTAATTAAATATATCTCTGCTTTAAAAGTAACTTTGCTACTAATTCTTATCTTTAAAAAGAAAAATCTTAACTTAGACTGGATTCTAGACCTAATATCCTTTAAGTAGACCTTCTCTATATTGAATAAGGGCTAGACTTTAGATATATATATTTATAAGTAGCTTATAATCTAATTTGAGCCTTTAACTTACTAAAATAATAGAAAAAGATAACTACTAGTTATAGATAGGCACTCTTTGCACTATATAATGTAATTTCTAGTATTTTGTATTATAAAGAAGATCGACTTAGCTCTACTACTGCTACATACTTTATATATTATGCAGCCTTTTAATATTGCATATTTTTTGCCTTTAAGCTTAAAATTGCAATTACTTCTAAAGTTAATACAATCTTTTAGAAATCAGTAATAAGTCTCCTATATATTAAATAGACTTCTATATATATTTGAGCTAGAGCTAAGTACTATAAGCCTTATATTATTAAATCTGTATTTAGAAAAGCTAATATCTTTTTATTAAATTCCGAAATTATTCTTTTAATTTTTTCTATTCTTTAAATAATTCTACTTTCTAAATCTAATAATATAATTCTTTTTAAGAATATGCTTTAAATCTTAAGAAAGTAATTAAGAAATAAGATACTATTAATTATCTCTTTTAAAGACTTTATTAAAGAATTTTTTTATAGAATTTTAAGCTTTTAAAGTAAGGCCTTTATTTAATTAAGAGCTTTTTATTTTTGTAAAAAAGAGGAATATTAAAGTAATACTATTATAGAAAGAGCTATATAAGAAGGATACACTATTTAGTATATATAAGAAGCATAAGATAGATAAATGTATTATAATTAAAAGCCAGATTATCCTTTTTAGAGACTCTATTTTAAAAAAGATTAAGAAAGCAGAAAAAATTATTAAGAGAAAAAAAAGCAAAAAAGAGTAAAAGAAAGGCTACTATAGTTCTAAATTCTTTAAAGAAGGAAGAGAAAGATAATAAGAATGAACTAGCTTAATTAGAATTTTGAGATAGGGATTAATTAAGGAGTTTTTAATTTTCAAAATTTAGAACTTTAAATTTCGAGCTGCTTCTCCTACCTATCTAGTTCTCCTACTACAATGTTACATATTCTAGTCTTTTATAATAGTTTAGCTACTTCTCTTATATCATGTATCAGTAGAGGAAGCTAGCTACTTTCAAGATTCAAAAAAGTAATAAAGCTGTATCTTAATATTTGGGGTAATTAGCCTAATTCTAGTATTTAGTATTTAAATTTAGAGTCTTTTATTTAATAAATCATTCTTATAATAATTCTAAAGAGCTATTTTATGTCCAGATTTTAGCTTCTTTTTTTCGAAATAGCTATATACATATATATATAATATAAAACAAATTCTTTTAATATAATTTAGTCTTATATATAATAGACTTAAAAATTATTATTCTAAGCATAGTTCAGAGCTCTTAACTTCAGAGGCTCTACTAGTATAGATATCAAATTATTGTTTCTTAATAAAAGTAAAGACTTAATATAATATTGTAGTAGGCAAAGTCAGACACTTTTTATAGTCTCGATTCTTAAAATTTGAAAACTCCTTATTTAATGCCTATTTTCAAAATCTGATTAAGCTAGTTTATCCTTGCTATCCTCCTTTTCCTCTTCTAAAGAACTTAGAATTATAGGAGCCTTTTTCTTATTCTTTTTTGCCTTTTGTTCTTTAATAATTTATTCTGCTTTTTTAACTTTTCTTAAAATAGAGTCTTTTAATAGAATAGTCTAATCTTTAATTATAATTATTTTGCTTATTTTATACTTCTTATATATATTAAATAATATATCCTACTTATATAGCTCTTTCTATAATAATATTACTTTAGTATTCTTTTTTTTTATAAAAATAAGAAGTTCTTAAATAAAAGTCTTACTTTAAAAGCTTAGAACTCTATAAGAAATAATCTTTTTAATAAAGTCTTTGAAAAGAATAATTAATAGTATCTTATTTCTTAATTGCTTTTTAGAATTTAAAGTATATCTTTAAAAAGAGTAATATTATTAGATCTATAAATATTATAGAAAGAAGTAAGCTAGATGCTAAAACTAGTCTTATCTATATTAAAAATTACTAAAAGAGGATATTGCTCTTTTTGAATAATTAGTTTAATAGATTCAGCCTTTAGAATATATTTTAAGGCTTTATTAGGATAAGTGGATATAACAAATAAAACAGGAATCTAGAAAAAAGTACTATTTAACTATAATAGTTATTCTTGATTAACTATATTTAAATACTTAGGCTCTTAGTACTTCAATAGTAAAATCCTATGTTTTAACTCTATTATCTGATTTTAGAGTCAGAATTCGAAGATATATATTACTAATTACTTAATACTATTATTTAGCTAGTTTTGTTTATTACTTCTAGAGATATAATAACTTTAGGATCAAAAGTTGAATCTTTAGATTAGGAACCCATTTTCAAAAATACTAATTTAAACCCTTAAGATTATAATAATAGGCTAAATTCCCTTATATTAAGAAAAAAGGACATAGATTTCTAATAAGCTTACTAGGATTATACTAATTAGCCGTAGTTAGTAAGATATGATCTAATAATAGCCCTCAATCTTAAATCCTAACTATCTTTCTTACCAAACTACTCCTCTCTCTAGTATATCATTTAGAAAAGAAGGCTTATTAGAATACTATTACTAAACAAGTTTCAAAATGAATATCTTCTACTACTTAGCTGCCCTAAAGATTTAGGACTATTAGGATTTCCTAATATCAAAAGCTAAATAGATTGAATAAGAAAATTAACTTATTCTAATATCATCTGAATTATCTAAGCTTATAAGAGCTAATAGTAAGAGAGCCTTTCTTCTTTCGAATATTTCTTATAGAGATACTAAGATCCTATAATCTAGAATCCTAACTACTTTAACTTTAATATTTGAATTAACTACATTCTTTTTTATCATTATTCAAGCTATTAAGACCTCTAAGTTTAAGAATCCTATTACCTTGTTAAATCCTATTACTCTAGCAAATTATTAAAGAAAATTAAAATTCCCTTATCTTAAAAGCTAATTAGATTAACTTTAGAATAATCGGCATATCTTTGAGAAGTATAGTACTATTAGATCCAGAGGGTAGGATCATTTGAGGGATTAGGAGAGTTAAAAGAATAACTTCAGAATCTAGCAAGTAGATACCAGCCTTCCTAAATGCAGCTTTGATAGTATAGGGCTTAAAGCATCTAGCCCTTGCTCAGATATATGCAGAAGTCTACTTAATGCATAAGAGACTTGTTACTAATTTTTGAAAGATTGTATTGATTTTAGAAGTAATTGCAGTTTTAAAACATAAAAAATATGCAATATCAAGATGCTATATGATATGCAAAGTATGCAGTAGTAGTAAGGCTAAGTCAATCTTCTTTGTAATACAAAATGCAAGGAATTATATAGTATAGTACAAAGAATGTCTATTTAAGACTAGTAGTCATCCTTTTCTGTCATTTTATTGAATTAAAGGCTCAAATTGGATTATCAGCTACTTATATGCATATAATACTATGGTAGGAGAAACCAGTTGGTAGGGGAAGCTGGCTGTTTTTTGAAGTCTTGATTTTTTACAAATTAATAACTCCTTAGTTAATACCTATTTCAAAATTCTAATTAAGGTAATCTATACTTACTATCTTCTTCTTCGTCTTCTAAAGAATTTAGAACTATAAGAGCTTTTTTCTTTTTCTTTTTTGCTTTTTTGATTTCTCTTAAGATTAAGTCTCTTAAAAGGATAATAATGCAGCTTTTAATTATAATCTTCTTATTTATTTTATATTTCTTATATCTATTAAATAATGTATTCTTCTTATATAGCTTTTTCTATAAAAGTATTACTTTAGTATTCCTCTCTTTTATAAAGATAAGAAGTTCTTAGATAAAAGCCTTATTTTAAAGGCTTAGAATTCTATAAGAGATAATCTCTTTAATAAGATCTTTAAAAGAGATAATTAATAATATCTTATTCTTTATATACTCTTTTAGAATTTAAAGCATATTCTTAAAAAGTATTAAATTTTTAGATCTAGAAAATAGAATTACTTAAAAAGTAGGAAGAATTAAAAGAATAATTTTAGAATCTAGTAAATAGATACTAGCCTTCTTAAATACAAATTTAATAATATAGAGCTTAAAGTACTTAATCCTTACTTAAATATATATAGAAGTCTATTTAATATATAAGAGATTTGTGACTAATTCTTAAAAGATTATATTAATTTTAAAAGTAAATATAATCTTAAGAAGCAAAAAATATATAATATTAAGAGGCTATATGATATATAAAGTATATAATAGTAATAAAATAAAATTAATCTTCTTTATAATATAGAATATAAAGAATTAAATAGTATAGTGCAAAGAATGCCTATTTATAATTAATAGTTATCTTTTTCTATCTTTCTAGTAAATTAAAGGCTTAAATTGAATTATAAGCTACTCATACGCATATTTATCTAAATTCCAGCTCTTATTTGATATAGAGAAGGCTCATTCTGGCAGCATTATATCTGAAATCTAGCCTAAAGTTGAATCCTTATTTGATATAAAAAAAGCCTACTCTAATAATATTTTATTTAGAACCCAGCTTGAATTAAGATTTCTCTCTTTAAAAATAAGAGTTAATAGTAGAATCACTTTTAAAGTAAAAATGTATTTAATTGCTATAATCTATTCTTATTATTTAGTCTGCTTCTTTCCTTACTTTTTATACTTCTTATTAAGAAGTATAATCAATTGCTGAATAAATCTAAAATTAAAATTAGTTTTATTAATATTAAAAATTACTAAAGGAAGGTATTACTCTCTTTAAATAGCCTTACTTAGCCTATTAAAATAGAATCTAATTATTAAGTAATTAAAGCCTTTAAAGTATAATGTATTAATAGATTGTATAAAATATGTCTCTAATATAGAGTAATAGGCCCTAAAGCAATTAATTTACTTTTATAAGATAAATATATTTAGAGAATTAGAGCAAGCTGCAAACTGATTAGCTCTAATCTCTTTAGCAAGATTTTTTATAAGAGGAAGCAGTATAGGAATACCTAATTTGCTTATATTAGTAATCTAGACTATGAGCTCTTATTCCTCAATAGTAGATAGTAGTTGCTATTTCTTATGACTTTGATTTCTCAGCTTCTGATTCTTAAGCCAATTTAAGAGAGTTCTTCTCAGGATATTGAAAATAGCTAAAGTACGCAAAATTGATGCATAATTACTGCACTTATAGGCAGCTATTGTATCTTGAATATCTTCTTCTATATATACAAAGGCATAGAGAAAGGAAGAAGAAATTAAATGAAAGAAGAGGAGTATAAGTAGCTAACCTTAGTAAAAGTGACTGCTTCTCCTACCTCACTACTTCCCCTACCTGACTGCTTCTCCTACAATAATGTTATTTAGACTAAAATTAGGAAGTTCCTTTTTTTAAGAAAGTTTATTAATCCTTTTCTTGAGGCCTTCTTATTTAGATTCGAAATAACTTAACTTTAAAGCTTATATTTATTCTATTATTTTTCTTAAACTTTAAGCTAGTTAATTAGAGCTTAGAATTATAAAAGGCTTTTTATAATATTACTATAGGTCAAGGCTAATTAGCTTAATCTTCAATTTGCTTAGTCTACTATCCATCTAACCTTTTAGATTATTTTATCTTCATTTATTCTATTTAGCTTTAATTAAACTTTAGTTCTAGTAAAGGAAAAGAAAATTCTATTTTACTTTAATATTGTGGTAGGGGATATGGCTTGGTAGGAGATATGGCTTAATTTACTAAGGTTATATACTTATACTCCTCGTCTTTTATTAAATTTCCTCTTCTTTTCTCTATACCTTTATATATATAAGAAGATATTTAAGATGCAATAGCTGCTTATAGGTATAGTAAGTATATATCGATTTTGCATGCTTTAGCTATTTTTAATATTCCTTCTTTAACTCTCTAAAATTGCTTTTAAAAAGTTAAGATATAAAATTAAGAGCATAAAAAACAGCAATTACTTCCTACTATCAAAGAAGAGGAGCTTATAGCCTAGATTATTAATGCAAGTAAATTAGGCATTCCTATATTGCTTCCTCTTATAAAAAATCTTCCTAAAGAAATTAGAGCTAATTAATTTGTAATTTGCTCTAATTCTCTAAATATACCTATTTCGCAAAAGTAGATTAATTACTTTAGAGTGTATTACTCTATATTAAAGATATATTTTATGTAATCTATTAATGCATTATACTTCAAAGGGCTTAATTACTTAATAGTAAAATCCTACTTTAATAGCTTAAGTAAGGCTATTCAAAAAGAGTAATATTCTGCTTTAATAATCTTTGATATTAATAAGACTAGTTTTAGCCTCAGATCTATTTAGTAATTACTTATATTTCTTAATAAGAAGTATAGAAAGCATAAAAAGAAGTAAGCTAAATAGCAAAAGTAGATTATAGTAATTAAATATATTTCTGCTTTAGAAGTAATTCTACTACTAATTCTTATTTCTAAAGAGAAAAATCTTAATTTAGATTAGATTCTAAATCTAATACTCTCTAAATAGGCCTTCTCTATATTAAATAAGGGCTAGACTTTAGATATATATACTTATAAATAGCTTATAATCTAATTTGAGCCTTTAACTTACTAAAATGATAGAAAAAGATAACTATTAGTTATAAATAGGTACTCTTTATATTATATAATATAATTTCTAGTATTTTATATTATAAAGAAGATTAATTTAGCTCTATTATTACTATATACTTTATATATTATATAATCTCTTAATATTATATATTTTTTATTTCTTAAAACTATAATTATTTCTAAAATTAATATAATTTTTAAAAAATTAGTAATAAATCTTTTATATATTAAATAGACTTTTATATACATCTAAGCTAGAATTAAGTAATTTAAGCTCTATATTATTAAATCTATATTTAGAAAAGCTAATATCTATTTATTAAATTCTAAAATTATTTTTTTAATTCTTTCTATTTTTTAAATAATTCTATTTTTTAAATCTAATAATATAACTCTTTTTAAGAATATACTTTAGATTCTAAGAAATCAATTAAAAAATAAGATATTATTAATTATTCTTTTTAAAGATTTTATTAAAGAAATTATTTTTTATAGAATTTTAAGCTTTTAAAATAAAGCCTTTATATAAAAGCTTCTTATCTTTATAGAAGAGAAGAATACTAAAGCAATATTACTATAGAGAGAACTATATAAGGAGGATATATTACTTAATATATATAAGAAGTATAAGATAAGTAAATATATTATAATTAAAGGCTATATTATCCTTTTAAGAGACTCTATCTTAAGAGAAGTTAAAAATATAGAAAAAATGATAAAGGAAAAAAAAATAAAAAAGAAAATAAAAAAAGCTCTTATAATTCTAAGTTCTTTAAAGGATAAGGAAGAAGATAGCAAGGATAAATTAGCTAAATCGGATTTTGAAAATAGGTATTAACTAAGGAGTTATTGATTTTTAAAGTTCGGAACTCTAAATCCTGAGCTATATCTCCTACCAAGCTATATTGCCTATCATAATGTTACTCTAGTTTACTCAGCTTTAGCTTAATTGAGATTATACTAATCTTTCCAGATTTTTTTCTACTAGTAAGTTAATACTATAATAAAATAGAGAAATTAGATAACTTTATAGAGTCTAATTTAGTTAATTAATAATTAGTTTTGATTCTAAGGTATTTAGGATAAATAAGAAATAAGCAATAATTTTTTAGACTAGTTAGGAATATAGAGAGATATTAATGATTAGTATCTCCTTTTTTGAAAATAAAAAACTAGCTAAGTTTATTATAGATCTGGTACTATTCTTAGTTTATAAGTATTAAGAGTAAGTTAAAACTAGCTTAATTAGATATTATTAGGAGTTATAGGACTAGACTTTTATCTCAATCTTAAACATTACTTCAATTCGAAGCTTATCTCTAAAGAGCTTCTAGGTTTGTTTAAGTAGAGGGTCCTATAATTAGACTTCACTTATTATCGCTCAAATTATCTAGTCTTCTCTAGCCTTATTATACTTTCCCACGCTATTACTATTATTACTCTTAACTTTCCTAGACTCGATAGTATTCTATACCTATAGCATAACTACGAACGTCTGCTTATCATCGCTCGATACTGCTTAGTCTTCTACAGCCTCGTTATTCGTTACCCATCCTCTCCTTCTTCTCTCGCTGCCTCGATAGCATACTGCATCTGTAGTGCAAACTCTTCTCATTCAAGCTCGAGCGCCTGCTTCTCAGAATGTGTATGGCTATCCAGCATCATGTCCTCGCTGACGATTATCAGAGGCTCCTCTATCAACTTAGACTTCGGCTTAGCCAGCTTGAATGGGTTGACGTACTCCTTAACCTCCCTCGCTCTCTCATTCCAGCACCAGGTGTAGAAGGTCCCGTAGCACTCAGACCAGCGATCGATAAACCAGATGCCTGAGTTGATTTTGTGGATAGTGGCAATGAATTTCATGCCTGTAAAGCACTTCTGAAGTGTTTCATCGTCCAGAAGGAATCCGAGTGATTGCGGGCCTTCCTTATGGTCGGCGGGAAGATCGAGAGGCGTCGCCTTCTGGAAGTGTATGCGTTTGCAGAGCATTTTGCCCAAGGGTTTGACGACAGTGCCTTTGAGCTTGTCGAAGAATGCTTGTACCCACTCTGATGTTTCTGCCGACGGCACGATGTCAGTGACTTCGAAGCCGACTTCTTCCTCTGTATCTACAACATGATGATCGGCGACAGTCTTCATCTCTGCTGGTACTCCGAACGCAGCAACGCCAGCATTGATAATCGAACGAGCTTCGGACTTGCTGAACCCAGTTTTCGCTACCTCGACATCTTCTGTGTCCATCCAGGTGCCCTGATACCCAATCTTGGAAAAGTGTCCATCCAGCAAAGTGGAGCAGGCGATATTGAATGCGCCAGGAAAGCTGATCTGCACCTGCGCGAGCTCAACGTATTCGACCTCTATGAGCTTCAATGCATCGCTAGCCGCATGGATCTGGTCAATGTACTCTGCACAGACGTTGTGGTAGAGGAGATAGTTGAAGAAGTTGCGAAGTACGTTGCAAGCCGCTTGGATGACACCTTTGTCGTGTTCGAGGTCATCGTGCCACAGGAACTGCACCGGGAAAGGTGTGGAAAAGAAGCCTTTGGTGACGCCCTCGAAGTCGACGACCCACTTGCCGTCAGCTTCTTCGAGGCTTTGGATCACATCTTGCGAGACGTAGTTGACTTGTTTGCGGATGGCCTTGTCCTCCTTGCTCAAACCTTCTTCATCCTCTTTTCTGGTGCCTCCAGTGAAACCAGAGGGCCGCTCGTCGAAGCCGCCATAGTTCAGAAAAGCGTGGAAGAGACTCAGCGTGTCTTGATGGAACTTGCGGTTCATCTTGTACCTCAGAACCGCCTCTTGGAGCCTGTCGTGGATCGGAAGCTCGATGCTGTATCTCTCGAGCTCAATCTGCTGTTCTTCATTGGTGAGATTCGGCTCGACGTAGTCATACTCGAATCCAGTACGCTTGAGCATGCCTTTGGTCAGCCATGGCTTGGCTTTCAGTGTTGCTGTCTGGATCTGCTTGCGCTCCTCCTCATCCACACGCGGTTTCACCTTCGCCTGAGTCATGTCGAATGGTTCAATACGCCTGATGCGTTTGTTGTTGACGATCTCGATGACTGTGCTCTCCTTTAGTGCTGCCTTGACTGCGCTCAGTGGTCTGAACTTTCGCATACGCGACCAGCCGGTCACTTGGGAGATGCTGATGGTACCGTTGCCTTCTTCAAGTTTGCCTAAAGCGTGGGCATCTCTCTCAAGATTTTCGTCACTGAAGTAGTATTCTACTTGCCGGAGAAGCTCAGCTTTATCGAAAGGCCGAGTTGTGTTGCTGGTGGCTGACGTGATGTCGTTGCTCGTGATGCCGTGGCTCGTATTGTCGTATCCCGTGATGCCGTGGCTCGTGCTGTCGTTGTTCTTATTTCCGTGGCTCGTGATTTCTTGGATAGTGCTGTCGTGATTTGTGTAGTAATTGTGAGTCGAGTCGTGGGTCGTGGCATCGTTACGAATAGTGTCGTTGTGAGTGGTGTCAATGGTGGCAATTGCAGCAGAGAGCGTTGACACAGGCGAGGCCGCCATGTGATCAGAGATCCCCACGCTCTCGTCTCCTGAAAGTGGATTCATGGTTGTCGCGTGGAGCACTTTGGGTTCGTCAATGTTAGTTGTAGCGAGATTGGTAAGGGATTGTGAGGGAAATGAAGATCCAGCGTTTTCTGCTTGCGCTGGTTCTGCATGTGGTCGTGCGAGTGAAGCGTATGCATCTACCGTGCAACGAATTGCGAAGCCACGTTTTACCGTCACTCGTCAAGAGAGGCGTTTGACATGTGTTTGAGCTTGTTTAGGTATGCCTTGGGAAAGCACGAGGCGAACTGTTTGCCTGAACTGGCCGCAAGTCGTCAAAAGTCTGCACTCGCTAGGAGATGAGATCCATGTCATTGTCACATGTGCGCATCGCACAGGACCTTAGTACTATGAGGCTGGTTATAGCATTCGATGGAGCTTCACTATGGTTTCAAGTTCTAGGGATCCATTTCAATACTGCTTTACGGCTTAATGGCCTGAGCCGCGTGAAGACTTATGAACCGGCCGACACTTCGACCCTGCAGCAGCGAAGACGTCAGGGCTGGGCGCCTGCCTTCTTTGTTGTAGGCCAAGCATTCGGCTCGCGATACACATATAGTACATTGCAGCCTCCCTGCGGTGTTACCATAGACAACATATACAGACTCCCGCCTCTCGTCTCTGGCCAAGAGCCCTTCTAGTTAGCATCAAACCAACAACAAACGCACAGTCATAAGCACAAAACAAGCCAAAAATGGCCACTCCAGCTCCAGGGCACTCCCTCGACCCTTCAACTCTGAAGTCTTACGGCAACGCAGCAGCAGGCCACGATGGTGTACTCTCAGACGAATCGGGCGAGATGGTCGTGAAGCCCTGCGTGCAAGCTGAGATCGATTTCTACCAAACGACGGCGGCCGAACACCCCGACTTCGCAGAGCTGATGCCAACCTTCATGGGCACGCTAAGTCTCGGTGCGCCAGCGCAAGTCTCCGATGAGCAGGTCGCTCAAATGGGTGGAGATGCTGCCGCAGTACAGGCGCAGAAAGACAAGAGGCTACACGGCTTAAAGATCGCCACCGAGTCAGCGATTGTGCTCGAGAATCTGACCTCTGGATTCAAGCAGCCCAACGTGCTTGACCTGAAACTTGGCGCCAGACTCTATGCTGATGGCACAAGTGAGGAAAAAGCTGCCAGGCTCGACAAGGTTGCTTCCGAAACAACCAGTGGATCTCTGAACTTCCGCATTGCTGGAATGAAAGTCTGGAACGGCAAGCAGTCCGAGACGTACGACAAATTCTACGGCCGCAAGTTCAGCGCGGAAAACGTTAACGAAGGCTTCGAGACATTTTTCGCGTCCCTCTTCACACCTCTCGCAAAGAAGGAGGAGTCGATTGCGTTGCTGGAAACCATCCTGGCCGAAATCACAAAGGCTCGCCACATCCTGGAACGCAACGAATCCAGAATGTACAGTGCCAGTGTCTTGATTGTCTACGAAGGTGATGCGGAAGCCCTCAGCTCAGTCATAAAGGGCGAAGATAAAAAGCCACGGATGAAAGAGAAGGCTCCTGCAACCCTGGAACTGCAGAAGAGTGAAGCAGAGGAAGAGGATGAAGAAGAGGAAGGTCCGCCGCCTGCCTACAACGTGAAAATGATTGACTTCGCGCACGCACAGTGGACAGCTGGTAAGGGCCGGGACGAGAATGTGATCAAGGGCCTGAAGAACATCGAGAATCAGATGGATGCTCTCATTGCAAAGCTTGAATAGAGCATAGCAGCAGATTAGATTACACAAAATGGATGGAGAGCTTGCATTTCTGACGTTCAACACAATTTCTTGCGAGTGAGTCTACGTTCGACTTTACAGGGAGACTTGAGACCGCTTTATCTAGGATTTTAGCTGGTACGATTTGTATACGGGACGTCACAGCCGCTGGATGCAGTTCGCAAGAACTGCATACCAAAAGACTGCTGGCACGTCAAAGCAACTCGTGAAATACCACAGTTGCTAAGACTTACTGGGAGAATCTACTTGAAATTCATTGCTAATAGAATGCAGATACAGGTGCGTGATATTTCTGCGGTACTTCACCGCACAATGCCGAATTCTTTCAGAATTGCCTCGCCATGCTGGTCAACATCTGGTATGGGATCCATCCTAGCTTCCATACCATCAGCAGCTCCAGCTGGTCTCAATGCTGGGATAGTCCCAACACTCGTTTCGACCTCGCGCCACCTGTTCCTCGCCTTCAGCTGAGGGTGGTTCCACAGACCCTCCATGTCGTTCACTTTCGCATTCGCAATGCCCGCAGCCTGCAATCGCTCTAACCAAGTCTCTGCGTCCGCGCTTTGGAAGACTTCCTCGATGATTCCTTTAATTTCTTCCCGGTTCTTGCTTCTTTTCGCTGTCATGCTGAAACGCTCCTCTCCGAGCAAATCTTCTCGACCAAGTACATCCCGGCAAAAGATACTCCATTCGCGTTCATTCTGCATCCCTAGCATCACCGTCCCGTCTTCACCGGTCTTGAACGGTCCGTAGGGGTAAATACTCGCGTGCTCGGCGCCGCTCAGCGCTGGCGCCTCTGCTCCTTCGAAAGCGTAGTACATCGGAAAGCTCATCCACTCGCTCAGACTTTCCAGCATGCTCACATCCAACCTGTAACCCCGGCCAGTTTTGTGTCTCACTAACAGTGCTGCAAGAATGTTGTTGTACGCTGTAGTCCCAGCGGCGATATCGGCAATGCTGATGCCAGCTTTGGCTGGTCGGTCGGGCGAGCCTGTAATACTAAGAAATCCAGCTTCTGCTTGGATAAGGAGGTCGTAGGCTTTTTTATTACGGTAAGGTCCTGTTGACCCGTACCCCGATATGTCGCAGACAATTAGGCCTGTGTGCTCTTTCTTGAGCGTCTCGTAGCCTAATCCCATGCGCTCTATGGCGCCTGGTGCAAGGTTCTGAACCATCACATCTGCTTTTGCAAGAAGCTGTTTGAGCGTCGCGAGATCTTTGGGATCCTTTAGGTCGAGAGCTAGGGACTCTTTGCTGCGATTTGTCCAGACGAAGTGGGAGCATAGGCCTCTCACTCGGATGTCATGGTCGCGGTTGAAGTCTCCCCGACCAGGACGCTCGATTTTGATCACAAGGGCGCCTAGGTCTGCAAGTTGGCGCGTACAGAATGGGCCAGCGATTGCTTGCTCAAGAGCTACTACCAGTGTGCCTGAGAGTGGCAGTATGGCGTTCGATTTTGCTGCGGTTGCTTGCTGGCTCGACTTTGTCGACGAGAATGGTCGACTAGTGAAGTTTTTCATCAAATGTTCCCTCGTCCTCTTTAGATGTGTGAAGCTACGATTCAATGGCATTGTGTTCGACTGGATTGTCGTTGCAGGTATCCGCCGTAACTTGGGAACAACGCGTTCCACCGTGAGGAGCGACATGGGTACTGTGGGCTAAGATTAGCAGTCGCAATTCTTAATAGCTACTTGTTTCTCTTTGCTCATGTTGATATGTCCGTAGGCTGAGTATCGCCAACGACAGGACCACCCGCCCAGATCGGCACTAGCCAATACCGAAGTTTGCCGAGAAGGGAGAGGAAGTTGCACAACATTGGCACTTATCACAATGCCTGAGCTGATTATGTATTCAGTGCCATAACAGGTTAGAACGGCAGGCCAGGTACTATTTGGTGTGGACACCAAACTTATATTTACCTCTCATTGGAACACGGTTTAAAGCCTATTGGCACTCTAAGGTCAGCTGTGAGTATCGTCGACTACGAATATCGCCTTCGTCAACCAAGGATCGGTCGCAATCGTACTCATGAAGATTAGCCGCACCTACCTTTTATACAATATTCGCTGCAGTATACATTCTTCTCATTCGGCGAAAATCTGTAACTTCGTCCAGTTCCGAGGACAAAGTGACACTCCACAGTCAAATACGTCATCTGAGCAAGGTTGAGGGTTTCATCAAAAGCTCTTTTGTCTCCAGAGAGAAGAATTATTTAAAAAACTTGCTGAAAACAGTAAATGTACACTTGTATACAACAGACAGCCATGAGATGAGAGTGATGACTCCGCACAAAAGCTGCCCAGACTCCGGCTCGCAGGAAATGCAACCCATGCTAGATCCCCTTTTTTCCTTCTAGACCAGACACCGTAAAGAGTGGCCTCTCGTTTGATGATATAAAATGTCATGTCCGAAGTCGCTATTCAGCAGACTTACTCGACGTTGGCAGAGTCGCCGCCGGCGGTGGAGCTGGAGACGGATATGCTGGGGTCGACGGCGATCATCTCGGCGAGGATGTCAAGAATGGGCTGAGAAGTGAAGTGTCAGTAAAATGTGAATGTGTTCGATTGCAATCCGTTTCAAGCATACCTTGGGCACAGTCTTGTCGTAGATGGTGATGAGCTCTCTAGGCTGAGGGTAGACCTTGAGCGCCTTGTAGAAGCACAGCGCAGCGTCGACGGGATCGGAGCCGTCCTGGCACATGCCCTCGCCCTTTGCGACCTCTTGCATGAAGTAGCCCTCGGTCTCCTCGGGGTCTCTAGGGAAGCCATCCTCGTTGGCCTCGATGACAGCCTGCTTGATCCTCTCCTTCTGGCCCTGCTCGGCGGCCTTGCCCTCCTCCTCCTTGGCCTTCTGCACCTTCTTGTGCTGCTTCTTCAGCGACCTGCGGAACTCGGGGTCTGAGCGACGGCGGTAGTCGAAGTAGACGGCGTAGGCGAGCGCACCAGCGGCGAGAGTGCCGGCGGTTGCGAGGATGACAGTCGATGTCGAGATCTGCTGGGACTGGGAGGCCATTGCGAAGGGTTGTGGCGCGGACCGGATGTGTTTGATGGAATTAACCGGTGGAGTAGAATCGTGCGACGGCGTTCAAAATGCAATGTGAGGTGGGAGATGGGTGTTGTTGTGGTTTGGTGGATGTTGATCTGGTCGTGGAACTTTTGGCGCAAGCCGCAAGAGCACGTTCCAGCAGCGTCTCTCTCTCACCAAGTCCACCTTGGTCGGAAGCCCGCGTGAGCTACGTAAGTCAACATGCGCCGAGCTCTCCGTCCAGCTGGGGATGCCTTGTGATTAGCCTCCACCACACATTATCTCCACCACCTGCCGCAAGGCCATACCACTGCAAAGGATGTCGGAAGAGAAGAAGGGCTTGTCGCTGCGACGCAAGAAGACTACCACCCGCCCTACCATATCCGCACCACGCCAGATTCAGCCGCGCGATCGCAGTACAGACTCAGGATGGGACAAAGAAAAGACAGGCTCGAATCTCGCGGTTCCGAGGCCTCGAGAGACTCGCCCGAGCGTTGCCAGTGGCATGAGCAGTGGTGACACGACTAGCGATCTTGTAAAGCGAAGATACAGCACTCGCTTTGCAGCCCCTCAAGATGCCAGTGGAGGATTCGTGCCGCCTATGCCAGCTGTTCCCAACATCCCTGCACAGTATGCCCGCGACCGCAGTAGAGGAGGAAGCAAGAGCCCGACTCGAGGCGCACGGAGTCCTAGTCGAGGGCCTGCACCTCTCAAGGTCGACCCAAGAGCACTCGCCGACCCGAAACTACAGGCGGAGAAGTACGTCCAGAACCTACTGGCAGACGCATCCGAGAGCGACATACAAGCGTACCAGAACGAACTGCAAAACTTGAAAGCACACACCAACGCCGATCTACAGCACAATGTATACCAGAACCGAACCCAGTTTATCAGGATCTCCAAGGAAGCAGAGAAGTTGAAGTCTGAGATGCGAACCTTGAGGACGCTCATGAGCGAGCTCACAGGAACTCTAGGCCATGCGACAAACGCAGGCGGTGCCGATCTCAGTACATCCAATGCCATGTCCCTGGCCGACAGGAAGCGTGCGAATAGGAGTAGTGTCGCGAACCTGGAGGCCATGTGGAGCACACATCTACAGACGTTGTGGAAGCGGGTCGAGGGTAGTCAAAAATACTTGCCTGCATTGCCTGGTCGACACATCATCATGGAGAGTCAGAGATGGGTCGAATTGAACGCTGCAACCTGGAAACCTCGAAGACGAGTCGTTCTGGTGCTCCTGAACGACCATCTTCTGATCGCGAGCGAGAAGAAACGGCACGACATCAACTCGAACGCAAAAAGCAGCCGCCAAAGCGTTTACAATCCCCAATCGCAGACCATGCTGGTAGCGGACAGATGTTGGAATTTGCAGGACGTTTCTCTTGCGGACCTCAGTGGATCCCACGCACAGTCTGTGGGACGTCAGAAAGAGAATGAAGCGGTCCGAAACGCCATCAACATTCGTGCTGGAAATGAGAGCTTCACATATGCAACATCGGACACGGCCGAGAAGGCTGGTATGCTCGTAGCCTTCCGCAAAGCGCAGGAGGACCTACGCAAGCAGACTGCGATCGAACATGGCGAGCGGGAGAGGGCTGTGGACGAGCTGGCTATGCTCGCAGGCAAAGATCCGCGCTCGTTGAAGAAAGCTGCAACTGCAGCGCTTGAACGGACAAATGCAGATCCAAAGGCAGGCGGCTTGAACAGAAGCAACTCCATTCTCGTTGATGCAGAGGGCCGCCAGCAAAGCATTCGCTCTGTCGAAGCTCAGATTGACGGCCTGGATATCGACATTGCCCTACAACGCTTCGAAGATGCGGTGGGCAAAGTGGAAAAACTGCGCAAGCTAGGCCGCGACATCAGAGGCTACCCAGTTGCCCAAGAGATCATCCTTTCCAAGGTGAATGAACGTGCTTCTCGCCTCGCGTCCTCGGTCGCTCGTCAGCTGAGCCACACCTCTGGCGGTGCAGAGAAAACGAAAGAAAACGTACAATGGCTACTCAGACTCGGTTTCGAGGAGCTTGCGCGATCACGCTACCTGGATGCACGCACCGAAACGCTGCGCTTGCGGACCCGCCAGCTTCCATTCAGAGGTGCCCTGCCACCCTATCTACACGCTCTGGCTTTTGTCACATTCAACATGCTTGTCCACACCTTCCGTACATTCAGTGCCAGTTTCCCATCGACATCAGGCTCCGCGGCCGTCAAGTGGGCAAAGGAACGCGTGGACGAGTTCAATGGCACACTGCAGAGGCATTTGAGCTCAGTCGAGTGGGGCAGCGACTTGTGGGAGGACTGCGTCAGTGTGGTGAGAGAGCAGTCACTCGTTCTGAGCGAAGTTGGCGTGGACTTCAAGGGCTTGGTGGCACAGGGCTTAGATGAAGTGGCTAAGGTGTCGAGGAAGGAAGGCAGGGAGAGAGTGCGGAGGAGCATGGGCGGCGCAGGCGTTGGTGGCGGTCTTACCAGTGTTGGCGCATGATGCAGGACAAAGCGAATGCATGGCATTTGAGCTGCATCATGGCCGGTCCAGAGAGCTTCGTCGAAGGCCTTACATGAATAATGCACCAGCATCTTCGCTACAGCACAGCAAACATACCATCGCCAACTTGGCGCAGATTCCCCGAGGACGGACGATATTGAGTCGGTAGCATAATTACAGCAGGCCTGCTAGTCAGGAAGGGGTTTCAGGCAACCACTCCGCAGAGATATATATCCCAGGCTGAGGCATTAGAACAGAATGACGTCCCCGGTTGGACGATGGGGACTCAATCCGTGTGACATGCATACATACATACATACCACAAGGCCCATGCCTAGCTACTAGGTCGTCTCACCCGCCAGAGGAGGCGAATGCCTCGATTGCGCACTTCGCCGAACATCGATCGCATCTGGCATGGCGCACTTTTGCTGCAGATAATGCGCCCCGGAGCGTCCAGGCTGGCAATTTCGCTGCATTGCATAGCATAGCCGCCTGCCAGATTAAAGCGCGTGCTGGGTAATTTGCTGGTTGGCTCGCTCAGTGGGAAATCCTTCCAGAGGGGTGACGCGACGTCGCACGCAAGCGAATCACCCCAAAGGAATTTTGATTGAGGAGTTGCGACACGTCGACTCGCTCGCTCGTCAAGAGACAGACTACTCGCACCGCACAGACAGACAGACTTGACGGAGTTGATTGTGGATCCACCGCCCTCCGCCGGACGGAGACCGGCTGCTTGCCTGCTTGCCGCGGACCACACTACACGTCGGCTCGTAGTGCTCGTGCCCGACATCCTCTCCGGCGGTGGCCCCTCGCTACTGCTGTGTGTTAAGCGAATACTTGATACTTGTCAACTGTGCAATCTCGAGCATGCTCGTCATGCATGTCTCTGAGCGTCTTATAGCGACTAGACGTGCATGCAGGTCCATCTGCTCGACCATGTACACAACGACTCCTTTCCGGTGAAGGAGCTGCCTCATCCGCGAAGGATCAAGATCATCGGGAGTGCTAGGATCAGGATCATCTGTGCGCGACTCATGCACGACCAACACATGCACAGCCGCATGACTGGAGCATCAGTAGCAGCAGCGGATAACACTCCTTCTACCTAGCAGCAAAAGCAGCCAGAAAGATGTGATCATCTTGCAATCTGCATCCCGATGCCGACCGGCCGTACCTTGCGGCAGCCGGCGCTTAAGGCACAAGGCACATCCAGAGCCCCCCTCCCCAATCTCGACAGTGCGCGCGATTCACCGGATCATCCTACCTCCTAGCGAGATGTGCTTTGCTGCGGGATTTAGAGGCTGCAAGTGTCTGGAAGCCTGCCTGGAGCTTGCCTTGCCTGCCCGCCTGCCCGCCCGTCTGGCTGGCTGGCTGGCTGTCTGTCTGTCTGCCGACTCTGCCCTGGTTTGCTTCTTCTGAGAAGAAGATCCCCGAGCCACACGCATCATCCTTCTGTACCCGAGCGTAGCCTTTCGTCTCAGTCCCTGGTGGATTCCTTTCATCGGTAGAGCGTGCCGAGCACGACACGCAGACTGGGCCGCAGTAGCTTGCGCTCATGTGACCGCGGGTAGACGGGCGATGGACCCGTCGAGGGCAGGTCATGTGCTCCCAGATACGTTACGAAAAGGCGATGGCGGGTGGGCAGAGAGCGGCGGACCCGACGTGTAAAGCTCTGAGATAGCATCTAGAAGTACGTCACGCCGGCAAGCACCGATCGTGATGCAATCGCATGTATGTATGTTTGTATGAATGCTACAGCTTTCCGCTCATGTCACGAGGAAGCACTCGATGGCGTATGTGGGATCGCAGGCTTGAATCATGTATGCCACACACCCTTGAGGGTGGTTGTTCCTTCTGCTGCAGTAATAAATCGCTAGCCATCCCATACCCTGTATGCTCCAATCGCTTCGCCGTTACCAAATTACCCGCCCCGGTCGCTCGCTCTCCACCAGGCGACATCCATTGCTTGCTCCATTGACTCCCGCAGGCTCTACGTCACATCAGTCGCAGTGGACGCCGAAGCGGCGACGTAGCAGGCGATGGAGAGTGCACGTATGATGAGGAACGCCTTGATGATGAACGACGGGATCGCGTCGTTGCTGTTCTGACCTGTGGTCGTCTCGAACACCCGTCGTCGACGTGCCTATGTCAATGTTAGAGTGTTGCTTGCAGGGATTGTTAATCAGTGGGGAGGTTGCATACCTTCTAAGCGTATCTTTGCGCGCAAACGAGTATCCACATTGGTGACAAAGGAAGTTACGTTCTTTCAGATGCACCTGAAGTATATCAGCAATGGTTCTTTGAGAGTGTCCGGTAAGTCCGAACTCACACTCTGCTCATGCCGCACCAAGTCTGTCTTCCTGCCAAAGGCGCGACTGCAGTCCTCGTACTCGCACTTGTGAGGTTGGCTTCTCTGGGTAGCATGCGTCTGCATATGTGTCTTGAGATTGTTGGAGCGCTTGAAAGATTGTCCGCAGATGTCGCAGGAGCACGTTGCTTCCTCAGGTGTTGTGTATCCGCGCTTAGACTGGCTCTCTGATTTCAGCATCCGGGGATCGCCGGATAGGGAAAGTGACTCTAGGTCGTAGGAATCAAAGTCGTACTTGACATCTTCGGCCGGGTGTCCGTAAGAGGCCAGTGAGGTAGTGAAGGGTCGGTGAGATTGTGCTGAGATTATCGGAGCGGTCGTTGTGCCCATTGAGATTGGTGGTTGGAGCGCGGCATTTTCGAACGCAAATCGGCTGCCGTAAGGTGATAGATCGGGTTGGTGCTCCAGCTTGATCAAAGGAGATGGGTGTGTGTATGGTGAAGACAGGCTGGAGACTTGCGTGCTCGCGCTGCCATCGGATCGACTTGGCGAGTGCTGTTGGTAGGCGCCAAAGCCCATGTTGGATCGCTCCCACCCAGGCTGCTCGGCGGACATTGGTGTAACTGTGTCGTACATGTTGTTCCAAGGATCCGGGTATGGTGTGACGTATGAAGACTTGATCGTGTGTGTGTTGCTGGGGCCGGCAAGCGGTGCAGTGCTTGCAGTTGGATAGCTGGGAGCCATAGTTCCCATGCTTCCCATGTTGTTCCCATAGCTGCTACAGCCCTGTTCCGGGATAACGTATGGGTAGACAGCATTTTGCTGTGGCCAGTTTTGTGGAGAGCCCATCATCTGATCTGCACGTGCTGCTGCAAGTACCGGGTAGGCCTGGGCAGACGTTGATACCGTTCGGCTTTGATTGTAAGGCGGCATCTGCTGTGAGGAATATCTCTTTCTCTGGTTTTCGGTGGTCGGAACGAAGCTCATTTTGTTGTCGTCGATGGGGTTGTCGTAGTGTTCTGAGCGTGTGATGGAAAGATCGATGTAGACTGAACTGTAAATCCCGACGGTCGGACTCTTATCAAGCATGGAATTACATTGTCAAAGACCATGATGCTGCCAAAAATGGAGTGGGCAGTGCGAAACTGAACATGATGGCAACGAACAAGGTCATAGGCAACAACACATCTCAAGAACAATGCCGCATTTTCAACTCGCCTAGGCCTGACCCATGTGAAGACGATCAGGTCCAGGTCCCTGAGCACACAGCAGGTCTATGCATTGCGGCGGACGGTACATCATTCGGGGTAGCGCATTTCCTAGGGTGTGCATACATAAGTCAGTTGCTATGCGGCTATCGTCTCCACAAAGACGTCGGTGCGACATGGCTCAGTGGCCAGCATCGGTTGAAAGGCAATAACTCGGGCTATGCTTGGGAAGGTACTGGGTATGAGGACACCAAAATTTTAGCTTGTGTTGTAACGACTTCGCCCACTATTATGCAACACACCATGTATGCCATCTCTGCACGGGAGCTGTGCCGTTGCCCTCGACGCCCAGCGCAAGAATGGCGCGCTGTTAGACGCTTGGCGGGCCCGACAGCGTGGTGCACTTGGTGCTCGCCTGGGCGTTGCAATCAGTGTCGGTGCTTTTCCGACTGCGTTAGACCGGGGTAACCGCGCCGCAGCAATAGCCTTGCGACTAGTGACCAGTCGAATACCTGCGCTGCAGACGCAACGCGCTTGAGATGCATCAAGAGCACATGCAGGCCTAGCCGGGCGGCTAACTGTCACCTCGACTTCAACGGTTTCCGACCACGGAAACCTTGTCCGTTTCGACAAGCCTGAATATGCAAATTGTTGGTGTCCACATAGCTCAAGCTTCACGCAGATAGCTCTGCGCTCTTCTCGCTCGCGATCATGGAGTCTATCGCCTGCAGCTGTTCTCTCAGATTCGCCGCTAGCTTTTCGAGGGTCTGGACACGGCCTTGAGGCCGTGACTGCTGCTCGCTGTGTGTTGCTTGACCTGTGTATAATTGCCCGCTTGGTGGAGACATAGACGCTTTGATGTTGAGACGTGTCTGCACAGATCGAGTCGATAGAGGACGTCGCATCAAAGCAGAGCGTGGCCTTGCAGATGTCGATGCAGTCAACGGTTGTCCGGCTCCTCTACGACGATCGACGGCCCGTCGACCACTCTCGTAGGCCAGAATAAGCGCCACCAACGGCCAGTGGGTCGCCTTGAGTAAGGCAATGCGACATGCACGCAGGCTATCAGGTGCAAAAAACAGCCTTAGCGGACGGAGCAAGAGTGGCAGTAGGTTCTGGTAGTCTCAATTAGCAATGCGGAGATACCTCGATGCTTTGAGGCCACATGGGATGTTGTCTTCGGCCAGAGCGATGTGACCAAAGGCGACACGGCCTTGCGGAACCAACATCAACTAATGCAGCTTTGCGCTTCATTGGCTCAACATTTCGAACCTTGCGCGGTATCGAATGCGATTTCCACACCGATGACGAGATGGTGTTTGGAGAGGGGAGGGGTTAAACTTACCAAAGGCGGTAGGTAGTAGACCATTCTATTGGAAGTGGATGCCTCCAAAACGTACACGGCGTAGCTGCAGACACCTTCATTAGCATTCGAAGGCGCAGCAATGTCTAACTGGGCACTCACACGAAGAGATACTCGTCACGAGCATGCTCCATGACCTAGCGAAACGAGGCGCAAGCTGTTAGCTTAGGTTCGCAAGCCGGCGCTTACAGGAACGCCAGACATGGATTATACCTTATCGTAGCTTTTGCTTAGCAGGCAGATCAGGATGGTGAGCAGCAAGAAATTCGTGGCAACACAGAATATAAGCATGAGTGGCGGACCCATCGTCGGCGATATCTTCGTGAGGTTAGCACTCGATTGGTAGAAAATGTGTACAGTGCTGCAAATACCTGTTCAGCAACATCCTGCGGGTGAATAGCGTTAGCGAGGCGTGGAAGATCAGGCAAAAGAAAACAACGCCTACAAATCCTAGGTAGCTCGAACCAAAGAATACTTTGATCAGAATCCAGCTCATCTCACGGAAGGTGAATGTTCCTCGGGCAAGAAATCCGAAGGTTGTGTTGAAGCCTGTTTTGTCAGTCCGGGCGTTTTGGTAAGCAAAAACTTAGAGTGAGACTGACCGAGGTAGAGCACAAACACCAACGCGAGAAACTTTACAAAGTCTTTGGTCATCTCTTTGAGGCACGGTAACAATGTTCCGAAATAGGGATGCAAGCTCAAGAGTGAGCATATCCTATAGAGACTGTTAGCAGCATGATCTGAAGTATGACAAGCAGGACGTTGTGGCCAGACCTGGGAACAAGCAAGAGAGCTTCTAGAGCAAGGATGTCGAAAGCTGTATCGGTGACCATGTGATTTCCCGTACTCAGACCGACCATGCGTGAAACGAAGAACGATATTCCGACAGCAATGATTCCCAGATCCCATACGGCCCAAAAGTCCGCAGCGTAGAACGTGAAGCCTGCATCCCAAAGTTCGACGAGCTCTGTCAGACAGCGTTAGTCATGTGTGTGTGTGATTTTCGATTCCCGCGAGGCATACCATTGTAAGTAAAAGCCGCCAGCCAGACGTAGAGCATGACCTCCGTACCAGTCACCGTATGGAAGGACTTTTGGACCAGCACAACGTAGTAGAATGCTAGAAATGCCGCGAAGAAAAGCACCTCGAACGCTTTGAGATATAGCGGCACGCGTAATCTGGTGAAAGGATCGCATTTTTGGGAGTGATACAGGGTCGCTCTCTTGACAGCACGTGGACTCATTGTTTGCCACAACATGATGTCGCCCTTCCAGAGGCCGTCGATGATACGTTGTACGGCTCTCTGGCTCATGAACTTCTTTGCTTCACACACTGTAGCGATCTCTAAGGCATTGAGTTGCTGATAGTCTTTGGGAGAGACAGCGTCAGCCTGAGCATCGGAGACTTCTTCGGTTTGAAGATCATCGGGCTGAAGTTCTCCGTTCAGCAGCGGAGTCTCTTCTCCACTGCTAGATTGCTGAGACTCGTCGTCATTTGTACTATTTCTTTGCACAAGATCAGTGCACAAGTAGTCAATCGCGTCTCGCTCGCTCAAATGTGTCACAAATCTCCAGGCCACAAGCTCACACGCAAGGCCGCGAGTCGAAGTGATGCCACGGTCGTCCTCGCCTTCGATGGCGCTGAAGTGACCTTTCAGAGCCCTGTGATCGTATCATCAGCAAGATCACTATGCTGGTCCGATTCAAGATGCTGCCTACAAGAGCGCGTGAACAGTCGCAGGGTGGTGGACATCATCCGCAAGGTACGTTACCAGAGGTTGCAACGCTTGCGAGTACTCCGTAGTCCTTAGTTCCTCAAACGTATACGAGGCTGTGATTGCTCTGGTGATGTAACTATCCAGCATCACAAGATCAGCACCGGACGATTCTCTGGCTCCATGGCATAACCGCGGGCAGGTATGTGTTCGGGCGTTCCGTAGGGCTCACATACCGGGCCAGCTTTGCGACCACGACATCGAAGTCATCCGACGCGCCAATCACTGGTACGTCCAGACGGGCGGGTGAGGCCATGTTGCACGGATGTTAACGAGAGTACATATGCACAGCAAGGTAGATCAGGAGGGCGCGCAGGAGCTGGGAACAGGAGACTTGGACGGCGCCTCGCAGCGCGCTTAGGCGGCTATTTAAGCGACAGCATTTGCCGCGTTAGGCGCGCGCTCATGGAAGGTTTGCATATAGTGTCTCGATCGCGCGCAGCCTTAGTTTCCACCTTCCATGCTTCGATTGCATTAGCATCGCAGTTCCTGGGATACACCAATCAAACGCTCGGGTCCGGCATATCAAGATCTATGGCGCACGAGTTCTGACATAAGCAAGGAACTGCTTGCTCACCCGCCGTACCCAGGCTTGCGCTTGCACGCGCGCTACTCCTCCACCACGCAAGAATGCTTTACATCCACTGTGAAAAGTATACAAGCATGCCACGTTGCTCGGAGCCTCATCTTGATCTACAGGACACACTTCCAATCCTATAGCCTCACGTGCAACTGCTAGGATGGGCCAGCCACGCTACACCCCATGTTGACGG
The DNA here is from genome assembly GCA_023634325.1 of Cladosporium cucumerinum. Classification (NCBI taxonomy): domain Eukaryota; kingdom Fungi; phylum Ascomycota; class Dothideomycetes; order Cladosporiales; family Cladosporiaceae; genus Cladosporium; species Cladosporium cucumerinum. The sequence continues at coordinate 2,060,377 of JALDQA010000002.1, forward strand.
ATGATGACCTACCTGACTCTTCTCAGCAGGCCGCCCCTCAAGTGCTGCAACATTACCAAGATTTAAACCTATGCACAGAGCCTGCTGGCTAAAGGAATTCAAAAGTGCGAATTGACAAGCTACACCGTTGTTGGCCGAGCGCCTCACGAACCAATGCGGACTTTGGGGTGTTGAAGAGGATGAGAAGCTTTGTGTTCTACACTCGGCGATATCATCGCTGCAAATCATTTTGATGCCAAATTGTTCGTTATCACAGCTCTCCTGCGATTATGTGGTGTCTTCGCCTCCGCTTTTGCTGACCTTTGCGCCGGTCGGATAATATGCAGAAGAGCTAGTGATGGCGGCTAATCAACTATCCATCCTTGCTATTGGTTACTAACCTCAACACCGCGCCAAACATCCAAGCTGAATTCAAGCAGAACACCAACACAGAAAATACAGCGAGAGTGACAGTATGAGGCCGATGCGCACGCATAATACATGTGCAGTGATGTAGCTTACCGGTAGCGCGGTACTACATCACAATCTCAAAGAGACGCAGCTCCTTGCGCTACAAGATTATATGTCAACAGTGGGACCACCTCTTTTGCCCCATATATCCAGATGCTAACCGACTCGGGCACAATCCCAACGAGTCCTTTATTCCCAAACATCATCACAATACCAAGGCACACTATTTGCCTTTGGCTCGGAAGAAAAACTGGATAAGATCCTTTTGGATACTGCTGAGGGGGCTGACCTAGTCAAGGTATTGAAATTCCTCCCTTTCATCTCCTTTTTCTCTTTTTCGCCAGGCCCTCTCCTACACCTTACTCTTTACGGCTTCCACTGCCATCAACACATTGACGATGTATCTCCCGCCGCCGCTCATGCTTGCTGGAGCGGCCTCGACCGCTTTCTTGGCGATCGTTGCAGCTCACGAGGAGTCGCTGGGAAATGTTATGAGGAGGCAACTGGACGCAAGCTCGGTATGCTCGACTTCCGGAGTCGACTATCAGGATGGCGGCGATTACTTCATCAACACCAACTCGAACCAAGCATTCTTGATTGTGTCGACTTTCCAAGGGTGTATCAACAACACTGCAGACGTCTCACTCGTCAACGAGAGCACGGGAGATCAATACGATTGTGGACAGGTACTTACCGTGCCTAATGGCGTCTCTCAGACTGCTACCTGCCCGACCCTCAAGAGCCAATTCACCTCCGGCACGTACCTGATCATTACTGTTGGCAACAATGGTAACGGGGAGCCTTTTGCCTACCAGAGACAGATCACGATCAGGACCGGCACGCAGCAGACGATCACACGCTATTCCACGGCAACACTCACGATCACTCCGACCATCACAGTGAACTGTAAGTCAAGATAACGAAAATAATCAAGCAATGTCTCATGCTGACAACATTTCCCGGCAACATACTACATCCAACAAACCACCACGATCTCCAACTGCATGACTCTCACGGCGCCGCCCGTAACTCGCGTGACAACCAAGACGCCTTGCGACCAGACTCTGGCCCTGAACGAAACTATCACCACACTCGTCGAGAACTCAACCACAATCGACTTCACCTCGACAACTACCGTGACACCAACCTGTCGCGTATCGGATCGCGTATGCACCCTTTCCGCTCCAACAGATAAGGCGATGTCCATCCACCGTCGCATACTCATCTACGCACCCGCCGACAAACCCAGCACCCGTAAGAGAGCTCCAGACACGAGCGCGAACATGGTCTTTGCAACAGCCGCCAACGCGACCACCGTCACCGTCACAGCGTCGCCGACAGCTCAGCGCAATATTGTTACGGGCACGGTTCTCGTCCCCATCACTGGATCGCCGCAGACTGTGCCCGGTGTAGAAGTTGTCAAGACGATCATGGCTCCGGGGTCGACTGTTACCGTCCACCGCGACGTGTACACCACGATGTACGTGACCAAGACGTTTACCCGTGCGACATCGACGACGACCGCCATCTATGTGCCGCCTGCTCTTACGTTGGAGTGCCTGGAGAATGGAGGCGTTCTCGAGTTATGAAGATCAGAAACCTGTTGTATGTTTCATCATGGAGATTAATACTCTACCGCTTGTCGGAGCTGGGATTTTCCAATTCGTAGGAGGTAAAGCGACGACATCCCCGACGGTGTAACGACAGTATTTGAAAGCTAGTAGGAAGGTCCACTGCTACAAGTGACAGAGAATATGTGTGGAAAGAAGGAGAGGTAAAGAGAAAACGCGGGGATTTTTTAGGTAAGATTGGTTTAAGACGATGATATAATTAATAGGTACATATCATGATTCTACGTAATTTAGAATGCTGCGGCCGCTTTGCTTAGGCCTTGACAGCACCCTTCATCTCAAAGTTGCATTGCCTGTCCCAAATCTTCTCGTGAGATAGCCTTTGGTGGAGTAAACATTAAACGTCAAGATTGGAAACGACGCGCTTAGTGGGTGAGGGTATGCTCGTGCTCTGTCTTGCGAGCAACAGATTTGGGCTCGCCAAGGAAGCCATCCTGGCGCTCCTCGCGGCCGACGAGGGAACCACCCTGTGCCTTGAACTCGGCCATGGAGACGGCAGGAAGAGCTGAGGCGGCGTGGTGCTGGGCGGCGTTGTGGTGGACCTCATGAATAGGGACAGTGGTGTGGGTGACGTGAGGCTCAATGGTCTCTGTTGTTGGCATTAGTACTTGGTCGGACTTCAAGTGAAATTCAAGAAAACTTACCCTTCTGGATCACGGGCTGGATGGTCTCGTGGACGTGGTGGTGCTTGTGTTCACCTGCAATGACAGGAGCGATCTCGCGGGTAGTCTTGCCATCAATCTTCTCGGTGGTGTCGACGTAGGCGGCACGCTCCTTGGCGAGACGAGCCTCAACTTCGTCGTTGTTGCCGTGCTCGTAGCTGCGGTGCTCAACGGGAATGACGTTGGTGTGGTGCTGAGTAGGAAGAACCTCCTTGTCGAGGATAGGCTGCTCGGTGGTGTGGTAGTGGTCCTGGTGAACCTCCTTGTCGATGGCGGAGATGTACTCCTCGTGCTGCTGCTTCTCGATAGTCTCGTGCTTGACAGCAGGAGCAACCTTCTCGTGAACAGTGGTGTCGTGGTGGCCAGACTTGGACATGAAGTCCTTGACGGCAGCCTTGGCAGAATCCATTGTGATTTAAGTTTGTTCGGTGCTGGTGGGTGGGATGGAAAAAGGTTTAATAGATTGATTGATGTGATAGAGTGTGACTGGAATGATGGAGAGTTTGTGTACCGTCGTGCATGTATATATACAACGGTGATGCGCATGGGGAGGGGCACAACGTCATATCTCGGTGAGCAACCTTTTGACCGACAAAGTCAATGTACCCGCATTCCTTGGTCTATGCTGGAAGGATCGAAGACACAGGTTCGTCATTGGCATGATTGGGCACGCAACGGTCGCATGAACGGTCAACCAGATCTTCTCAACCAGTGCGAGGCGTCCACGGTTGCGGCGAGCCTCGAGACCCCGTGATCGATAAGGCGCGAGTGCAGCTGACAGCAAGGCACAACGGCGATGTTCGTGGACGGGGTCACATATAACGCATCATCGGTGATCTCAAAGCACCGTTGGGAGCAAAAGCAGCGGCATTGTGGCGCCTGAAGAGGGCAAATGAGTGATTACCATGGCGTAGTGGCTCAGTAGTGGCGTCTAGAAAGCCCTTGGTCACAACTCGCCCGCCATACCAGCGAAAACAGAAACGCTTGTGCCTTGAGGGTGGAACACGGGATGTGTGCGAGGTGTAGAAGGCAGAATGATTGGGGCGCAAGTCCCGTGAAGACTCCCGCAGCTCGCGCAGCTGCCGCATTGCTATGGCTGTTGCAGAGACGGCACGAAGAGTGCGTTGTGGCTTCAGCAAGACGGGCGGTATCGAAGTGGTCGTTGGTTGACGTTGACAACAAGCAACCCTCCCGCGCTAGCTAGCGGAAGATTCACACGGGAATGATCGTTCGAGAACAGCCCGCTGGAAGCGAGAGACATAGCTCGAGCCACCTTAGCCACCCCACCACACATAGCCACCACCACACATAGCCACCACCACACAATACGGTCAAGCCAACGGGAGTGGCGAGTAACGAGAGACATCCCCAGCAGACGTGGCATCGATCGACTGACTGCGTTGACGCAAACCTCCGCCCAGTCGCTCATGCAAGACTGGTGTCCTCCGCGAAAGGTTGTCATGGTCTACCTGGCAGTCTGTTACTTTGCCTTCCCTCCATCAAAGGATATGGCGCGGGGTCTCGCGTAGTCATCGCATAAACTCCAATCCAGGAGATCTGCTCCGCTGCGTTGCGCGGCCTGCCGGGTCAGATCTCGAGGATTATCACGGTGATGGGCCGTGCTGAATGCGAATCTCTGATGGCGGTATGTTCCCACCGCTACCCTAACTCCTTTCGTCGTCATCGTGGCGCAACCTTCATCCTCCAAGAAGGACAAGCTCTGCGTGCTTTACGAATAGCCGGGCCAGACCCAACTCTCAGGGATCAGGGGGAAGAGACATCTTCGACAAGGCAAATACCGATAAAAAGTACAAGAGTACTGTACTGTAGACTCTCCACACGACAGTCGAGACCTCGCTAAAGCTCTATTTCTCATGCGTCATGGCTAAGAGCTCAAGCCGCTCCACGCCTAAAGTGATGCAGAGCACGGGTCTGAGCACGTCTGCAGGGTTGTCGAAGAAACCCATGGACCATTGTTTGGCGTCCGGGCTCGCCGGAGGTGCCGCGGGGACACGAGAGACCAGCGCATTATTCTGAGGTTGAACCATAAGAACCGTCATTATGATCTACTAAAGCTCCGGTAGGTCAGTGACGTATGCGAGCTACAAAATCGGTGGTAGCATTGCTGATGATCATTGGCATGGTCCAAAGAGCGAATGCAGCATAGGCTATCATGTACATAGCCCTTCTCGAGTAGATCCTGCAATTGGCCACGACCTGTTGTTGATTCCCTTGATTGTTGAGTGACTATACAGTGTTATTACCGATTTTCGAGCTCCACACCGTTTCCATAGTCTCGATGGCGCTCGGAGAGATCAAGGAAAAGCTGAAGGAAAAACTGCACCTATCAAAGCACCAACGAAGCAATAGTACATCAGAGAGCACATCTCACGCACCAAATCAATCCAGCGTCGCGAGTAGCATACCGGCTCGCGATCGCCTCTCATACGACCGCAATGCTAGATGTACGTTTGTGTCCGGGCGTCAGCTTTGAGAACCTACTAACAACCGCAGCAACCGTACGAACATCACATATACTGGCTGCGGCTGCCACACCTACCAGCAAGGACTCGTCGGGCAGGCGAAGCTCTATTTCTGCCGACTCTCTAAACGATAGTTCCCTCAGCCGTGCAGGAGCTCCTGGGCTTCACAACACGGAGTACAAACTACCTCAGGTACCGATCGAACGTGACTTCTCCTCAGACTTCTCCGGACTTACATTTGGTTCTCAGAATGCCGAAAGAAACAGAGAAAGTGTCGATGGCCGATTTTCTTCACAACCCGACCTTGACGAGGGACGCAACGGTGAAAACATAGCTGATCGCAATATTCATGCATCCGCACAGAACGGGACTTCTGTCCGAATCGTGCCCCAATTCGACGAGCACTCAAGGAGTCAGCCTCTGATTCCAGGTGTCGACCACCACTCCAACAACGTTGCTGAGTGGAATATGGTTAGGAACGACGACCCGACGGCGGCATCTCGCAATGATGCTCCGGAGCCACTGAACGTCAAGAAGCGGACCTCGTACCAGCCTGAAACGGGTGCTTTGACAAACGATTCATTGAAACATGATCGCAACGACATGCGGGACCCATCGTGGTCTGTCACACCACTTGCAACGGAGGGCTTCAACGATAAGTCGCCGCTTGATGCTCGTGGAAACATTTCAAACCTGAACCGCGAAGTACCTGTTGTCTCTGACTCTGGACTTGCGCCGCAACGATCAAGCTTGGACAAGCCGCTACCTCCGACGCCACGCGCAACAATTCCTCAAAATCGACCCTTGAGCGCAAATGGCAGAGAGTTTGGCGACACATCGAAAGACGACGGAAATCTCCAGGCACACGCACAACAGGATTTGCCTGGCCCTTTCGATCTGAGCGGCGTGGCTGTAAAGAAGGAAGAGGATACCGTATCTCTACACGAGTACCACGCACCAGCAGTAACTCACGAGGTCATCAAAGAAGACCGACACGAGGTTGTCCAAAAAGTCATCACCCGCGAGACCCACGACTACCACATATACCACCGCATCCTCCCAATCATCGATGTCGAAGTCTTGCCCGCACGCCACTTCGTGCCTGTCCAGGCTGGCTACGTGGAAATCGCCGAGGAAGAGCTGCCAGGACGCACACGCGACAAAGTGAACTGGGCGATCGCAGAAATGGTGTCGAAGAGAACACCAGCAGAGAGCCGAGAAGCTGCGATTGCAAGAACTTTCACTGCTCGAAAGTTCATAGGCACGGAAGAAGATGACAAAGAATACATTGGACCTGAGGGACACCCAATCACAGAGAAGTGGTGGGTGTATCCTCCGACTGTGGCTGAGGATTCATACCGGGCCGGTCAATCATATCCGTTCCATTTTGGTTCGGCGGATGCAAGGGACGATGGCCTCAATGCGAGGCTACCGGTTGGCAACGTTGTTGGGGTTTCGAAAGCTCTGCTTGAGAAACGGGAGCGCCAGGCCAGGCAGATGGCAGCTGCGGATGATGAAAGCGTAAAGGTCATTCCCAGGAAGCCGGTACTCTCGCAAGCTTTTGTTTGAGATGGGTGCTGCGACGAATACTAGCGCAAAAGCTGTACGATCCTGTCGAAATGCATTGGGGCAGGTCGCAGTGCTTTCGGGCAATAAGCAAGGCGTTCTGCACAATAATGTATACTGTAGGCGCTGTTATGCGCCGGACTTCCAACATCTATTCTATTCACTACATTAGACCCAGTTTCTGACTGAATACAAGTTTGACTATTGTCGTATATGCCATACGTTGTTCTAAGGTTGGCTCCTCGCCGCCTCGTACTTCAACCGACCAATACTCAAAGATCATTGAAATGTTCGTACATGCAGTCCAGAACACTACCATAAATGACTGTCAATCATATACTGTGTGCTAACTTCCTTCGTTACACGTACGATTCACACCCGTCGAGCAGAATAGTAAGTCTTACTTTGAGGCAATCATCGACACAAAAACGCCTACCAATAACCAATTGAAGATCAATTAACAGGTCCCAAGCACTATATCTCTCTTCACACAACACCAAGAAAAATAGGAACCTTGCCCTGTTGCGTCCTCGCCAACCCACCTCCGACATCTCAGTAGCATCGCAGGACGATGCTTGTACCGATAGAACTACATCATAGATGACAAAAAGAGGTGCCTGACACCTGCAAAAAAAGTTATTCAGTCCATGATAGACCATCTGTTACAAACCCCCGGAATCGAACCGGGAACCGTCTGTGCTGCCAATAGAGCTAATGTTGCAACTAATTGTTAGACAGAAATCATAACCGTTAGACCAGGCTTGCGGTAACGTGATAACTCGTCGTTATTGATGAGATCTGGGACACTGCAAAATATATACAGCTTGATGTCTGGCGGGGGAAGCAATATGATCAAGTGGGAAACCCGATAAATCAATCTTCCACCGTGCTATCAACGTAGAACCGTTACACTAGGCTTTTAGTAACGTCATAACTCATCGTGATTGATACCAAAAGTCAATATCTCACTCATGTGTTACTTTGATTACACGTTACAGCAGTCCTCAATGCTATCCGGGTTCATAAGTCGGACAGATCAGACGAACTGTGTATCTGATCTCGTATATTGCAAATGGGTGGTAGATATGGTTCACACTCTCAAGAACCAGAAAGATGCAACCGATATATGGTTGTTGGTGGGTTTACATTGATAACGTCTAGTGGTTGCGGCTACGTTCCATGGTTTCATGAAGATGGAGGGTTTCGTTCGAGGCACGATAGTTACCAAGAACATTCAAACCATGTCTGACCTTTTCGGCATCTAGCACTCTATTCTCACTGATGATACATTTGGGCTATGGCCTTGTATGGTGGTATGGTATTGATTCAATCGCATTTCTAACATTCGTTCGCCACTGTATTGGTTGGCGATGGGAACCCAGGCGTTTAAAGTCAGCAACTTTGTGAAGTCGGAGCACCAATGATAATTCCACGAAACTGCTGCCGTTTCTTCCCACACAACCATATCGCTATTGGGGGGTCATAAATATCACCCGATAACCTACACAGACATGTTTAATTGAGATTGTGAGCCATGTTAGGCTTCTTAACGGATATTCTACCAATCCTGTCTGTCGACAAACAAACCCAACCCTAACCCTACTGAAGTCAATCGATCTACACATGTGTGGAGACGCACTGTGTGCATGTATCCGACACGATTGTCCCATATCTCCATACGACTTGTACCACGAATGACTGCATAGAAAGAGTACAATCCTGAAGCACTCAATGCCAAAGAGGAACGCCATTTTCTCGACACAGATCACACATGACAACACATAGGGTGATTGAAATCCTTCATTACCTAACAACAATCGACTGCGTTTGCGATTCGAAGAGAGCAGCGTCGAGCAGAACTCACAGTAGGACATGTTTAGAAACGAATATCATTGAATTGTGATGTACCCTCAGTAATAAAACCACGCCATCATGTATAATCAGGCACGACTAGATCGGCAAGGTTCCGCTGTTGCATCAACTATAGACATCACCTCCATTGAAAGGGGAGTAGACGTATATGCTCGTGATGCGTGAGTCCAACGGTCTGGACGGAGAAGAACTGAGATTGGAAGGAAAGGAAAAGAGATTAGACTTACTACCGCGCGCAATGCGTCGACCCTCTCTATTCTGAGGCGAGTTGACAGACAACTAAGAAGCGAAACCATGTTCATACTCTCGTGTCGTTGCTCATATGGCCCATCCAGCAGCCTTCTTCTTTGATTTGACCTTCCGTGCGATAACGTCAGGGTCATGTGAAAGTTCAAGCGGCATCGTCCCGAGGTTTGCAGGTGTGCTCTCGGGCTCTTTGGGCACCTGGCTGTCTTCCACAGAAAGCGAGCCAAGCTCCTCGGCAAGTTTGGGATCATCCACCTGAAGCTCTTGCTGGGTTGAGCCATCTTCTGTGGCCAAGGGCTCTGCTCCTCCTTCAGCCACTACTTCTGCTGCCGGCTCATCGTGGTATTCTTGCAAATTCTCTTGCTCGAAGTCTCGCTCGAAGTCTTCCTCTTCTGCTAGTTGAGTCTCGTCAGCGTCGCCACCGGTGGCCTCGACGTACTTCTCAAGCTGTTTCGCCATCTTTTTGCTAAAGCCAGTGGCTTCAACCTCCACGTCGAGTCTCTTCTTCGGGTCGATCGTCTTGATCGCGTCAGCGAAGAATGGACCTGGTTCGTCTGAAGTGTACTTGAATTTTCGGCCAAAGTAACGCTTAATGCACTCCACATCGCGATCGAAGTAGTACTCAGCATTCGCGTGGTTGGTCGAAAGTGTTTGAGGGAAATCAATCAAGATGGGAGTCATGATGATGTTCTCTGGTGGCGTATCGTCATCGACAGGAGTTCCGTCGACGCTCGACTCCTTGAGCAAGATGTTGAACTCGTTGTAGTCACCGTGAATAAGACCGCGCGAGGCCAGTTGCACAATCATAGCCATGAGTTCGGCGTAAAGCTTGCCAGGGTCTGGCACACTGTCAACCATCCGCATTGGGAAGGCGTCGATGAACTCCATGACGATGGTGTGTCTGCTCCATGCTACAGGCTCGGGAACTGGGAAGCCCTCCCTGTGCAGAATCTTCATGAAAGCATACTCCTTCTGTGCTGCAAGAGTACTGAGGTACATCCAGCTTCCTGCATTGCGACCACGGAGGTAGTCACGGTTCGCCTTGACAGTACGGAAGGATATGCGGCCCAGCCGGTGAAGCTTGAGGACCAGCTGACGGTCTGTTTGTGAAGCGCAGACATAGATATCAGACTCCTTGCCAACACCAATCTGGTTGCCGAGACTGTAGAGGGCATCGCTCTTCCTGTGGGTGTTCATGGCGAGGTAATCAAGGCCACCATAGGTGAGACGGTAGCCGTCATACTTGGCGTTCTTGACCTTTGCGATCAAGTCGTCTTTGGCGAGGGTCGAGATGTTCCTGTGCACGGCACCTCCACCACGCTGGCTAGAAAGCTGCTGGATGAGAGGTGTGGGGACGACTTCATGGTTCTTGCTGCCTTGCTCGACCTGTTCATCGCTTTAGCTTGTGTCAGTCGAAAATTCGTGAGAGCCACCAAGGTGCTGGAAACGTACTGCAGCGAGGACGCGCCAATCGTCGGCGGTAAGGTAGCGCAGAGCGCGTGTGTCCAACTTCATATTGGCGAGGCACCAGATATGTTATCGCGGTGCACACTGTCCTATATGATGTCTAGACGAGAGTTGGTGGTAAGTGAATGAGTGCATGTGGCAAGAAATTGTTGCGACTCAAATCTTTGGTCTTCTTTGCTTCGGAGCATGACTAGCGCATGGCTTGGCAGACGCTGCTCGCTGGCTGGCTGGCTGACTGGCTTGGCTGGCTGACTGAGGGCAGGAGCTCGGTCGGTGACGGACGTGCTAGAAACGCGACATCATCCACCCTCTTGTCCGCTTTGCCTCTCACCACCACCACCACCACCACCAACAACACCCTCAACATCCCATCCCATCATACAACACTCCCACACAGAGCCTCATCCCCCGGCTCGAAATACTACTCGATCAAGTCTAATCCCGACTTCCACTATACAACACTCCGACATCAGCTCGGCAATCCACCACACACCCTCTCACAAGCATCATGGCGAAGGAGGAGGAGAAGAAGAAGGCGCCCATCCAGGATAAGGGCAAGGGCAAGGGCAAGGCCGAGGACGCAAAGCCTGCAAACGGCGAGAAGGGCGAAAAGGCCGATAGCAAAGATGGCAAGAAGGACAATGACCTCGACCTTGCGCCCGAGGAGCTCAGTGAAGAGGACCAGAAGCTCAAGGACGAGCTGGACATGCTGGTCGAGAGGTTAACAGAAGACGACAAGTCGCTGTATAAGGCTGCGCTCGAGGCCATCAAGGAGAGCATCAAAACCAGCACAAGCTCAATGACTGCTGTTCCCAAGCCTCTGAAGTTCCTCAGACCACACTATGAGAAGCTGTGCGAGGCATACGAGAAGTGGCCCGCTGGAGATGAAAAGCTCTCACTCGCAGACACCCTCTCGGTTTTGGGTATGACATATTCCGATGAGGAGCGCCTGGACACACTAAAATACCGTCTGCTCGCGCCCAACAAAGATATCGGCTCGTGGGGTCATGAGTACATGCGTCACTTGGCTCTGGAGATCGGCTCTGAGTACCAGAACCGCATGGAGAAGGATGCAGACACCGACGATATTAACGACCTGACTCGCGTGCTTGTACCTTTCTTCCTCTCTCACAACGCCGAGGCCGATGCTGTCGACATTCTTTCGGAGCTCGAGATGATCGAGGACATTAAGGGCTTCCTTGACGAGAACACCTACTCAAGAGTCTGCCTGTACATGGTCTCGATGGTCCCTCTTCTTGCATACCCCGACAACGATCGCTTTGTGCGCACAGCCCACGACATTTACCGACAGTACAAGCAATTCACACAGGCCATGTGTCTCGCCATCCGCCTCAACGACATGGAACTGATCAAGTCTGACTTTGCTGCTGCCGAGGATAAGGCACTCAAGCGTCAGCTTGCCTTCATCTTGGCCCGTCAGAGGATATGCCTGGAGCTCGAGGGCGAGGATGCTGAGGACACTGAGCTGCAAGAGTGCTTGAACAACACCAAGCTGCCGGAACACTACAAGTCATTGGCCAAGGAGCTCAACGTTCTGGACCCCAAGGTTCCCGAAGACATCTACAAATCACACCTCGAATCTTCTCGCACAGCCGGTCTCACAAACACCGACTCAGCGCGCCACAACCTCGCATCTGCCTTCGTCAACGCTTTCGTCAACGCTGGATTCGGCTCCGACAAGCTCATGTTGGTAGAGGGCGGTGTCCAGCAGAGCTGGATCTGGAAGGTCAAGGAGGACGGCATGACATCCACCGCGGCATCTGCCGGTATGCTCATGCAGTGGGACGTCGAGATGGGCTTGGACAAGATCGACGCATTCACCTACGTGAGTGAGGATCAGGTGAAGGCCGGTGCAGCTCTGGCGACTGGTATCATCAACAGCGGTGTCAGGTTGGACGGTGACCCTGCGATGGCGCTGCTCGGTGATCTTGAAGGCAAGACTGTGGCTGTGAAGGTCGCAAGCATCATGGGTCTCGGTCTCGCTTACGCTGGATCAAACAAGGAGGATCTTCTGGAGTTGCTCTTGCCATACGTTACCGACACTTCTCTTGATATGCAGATTTCCGCCATGGCTGCGCTCTCGCTCGGATTCATTTTCGTTGGCTCCGCGCAATCGGATGTGTCTGAGGCCATTATCCAGACCTTCCTTGACGAGGACCGCGCCAACCAACTCAAGGACAAGTGGACCAGGTTCATGACTCTCGGCCTTGCCCTGCTTTACTTTGGACAACAAGAGGAGGTTGACGTTGTGCTTGAGACGCTCAAGGTCATTGAACACCCTATGTCGAAGCCCGCATCCGTGCTCGCTGAGATTTGCGCTTGGGCTGGCACCGGTGCTGTGCTCAAGTTGCAGGAGCTTTTGCACATTTGCAACGAGCACATCGAGGACGAGAGAGATGATGATGACAAGGACAAGAAGGACGACGAGGAGACGAGGGACCGCTCTGGCGACCAGCTTGTGCAAGCATATGCCGTACTTGGTCTCTCCCTCGTCGGCATGGGCGAGGAAGTCGGCCAGGAGATGGTCCTGCGTCAATTCGGCCACCTCATGCACTACGGCGAGGCCAACATCCGCAAGGCCGTCCCTCTTGCGATGGGTCTCATCAGCCCGTCCAACCCTCAGATGAAGGTTTACGACACACTCTCACGATACTCTCACGACAACGACATCGATGTCGCTGTCAACGCGATCTTTGCCATGGGCATGCTTGGCGCCGGTACAAACAACGCTCGTCTCGCCCAGCTCCTCAGGCAACTGGCAAGCTACTACCACCGCGACCCCAACGCCCTGTTCATGGTGCGCATCGCACAAGGTCTCGTACACATGGGCAAGGGCACGCTTAGCTTGAGCCCCTTCCACACCGACCGTAGCGTCCTCTCGCGCGTTGGTGCGGCAGGTCTTCTGACCGTCACCCTGTCCCTCGTCGATGATCCTAGACAGTTCATCCTGGGAGACCACCACTACCTCCTTTACGTTCTCGTAACCACGATGCACCCTCGCTTCCTCATCACACTCGACGAGGACCTCAAGCCCTTGCAGGTCAACGTCCGCGTCGGACAGGCAGTCGACGTGGTCGGCCAGGCCGGTCGTCCCAAGACCATCACCGGCTGGCAAACACAGAGCACACCCGTGCTCCTCGGCTACGGCGAGCGCGCAGAGCTCGAAGACGAAGAATGGATCTGTCTGACCAACGTCATGGAGGGCATCTGCATCCTGAAGAAGGTGAGTTCCCAAATATGGAATCCCCAACGTTTTTTTTTCCAATCTTACTGACATCCTATGTTTTTTTTTTAGAACCCAGAGTGGGAAGCCTCATAGAGCGTTGTTCTCAGACACCCCTGATGAATTATGGAGCGCAGCGCATGGGCGGGCGCTGCATGGTAGCGGAAATAGCGCAACAAAAATATAGACTTAAGCCTACTGCTGCCATCAGTGAGGACAGGCTCTTCTGTATAATATAACGTATTTGCCACAGCAGTTCAGCTCTCTCATTAAACATATGTCCTTATCTTCATGGCACTGCTTGTAGAGTGAGATGAATCTTGTGTCGCATGATAGTACGTGGGATGTAAAAGGAAGGGCCATGTGTACGAATACGATGGGTGATTTCAACGTCTTATTAGCAGCAGTAATGTTGTTCTACGTTCCGGATTGGCCAGTTGTTGGAGAAATCAGCTTACTTTCAAGTTTCTCGCACCAATACCACAGAGCACATGGATAGTATTTCGTACATCAGTTGATTACATCAATCCGACCTCATCTCATTCAGCGCAGCGTACTACTGCGAAGGAAGCAAGCGGCCCAGCCACATCACACCTTGGCTGAACAGCCATGCGTCCTCATGCTCCGCCATTTCTGTCAAACAATCTCCACGCATGTCAGACTATGCCATACATCAACGTCTTAATATGTACCGGCACACATTCAAACTCCAAGAGTTGACCGTCAGAGTTCGAGAACAGACCTCAAGCGCTGCTGGATTGAAGCAGCCTACTCTCTTCAGATTACGTTATCGCTGCTGATTGTCCAACCGCACCGCCTTCGTATTCCGCATTTGTGGGCCTGGGTAAAGTTACAGATGATTGAGACGATTGCTGAACGGGTTGATCGCTGCCTCCAGGCTGCTGCGTATTGACAGGTACGAGTGGAATGGGGGAATCAACACCGTCAGAAACATTGTGACCATGCTGTTCATCAGACTTTGTCTGCTCCTGGGAAACGGAAGTGTCCGAACGCTCTCTTTCCGATATAGGCAGCTGAGAGTATCCGTCGTTGAAGAGTCCCGGTGAATCATCATCATGATCGGATTGCGAATGAGTCTGAGTTCCAGCCATCGCTTCGTCAAAGAAAGAGGGGCTGTGATCGTCTGGCAGAGTATCACGACTGACTTGCCTTGAGACCTTGGCGGTGCATACATCGCTATTCTTCTGGGATGCATGAATCTGTGAGGAAATCCCAGAAGAAAGCTGGTTGGTGACTTCTTTTGCTCGAGCGGTACGCGCTGCGTCTTCTGAAGCATCACGCATAGCTTGTCGGGAAGAGTCACTGAAGCCGTCACGTTGCTGCTCTTCCGGATACGGGTCTCTACCTCCCAAGGATTCTGCGTCGGGATCAGGGCTAGAGGAAGATTGCGCAGATGCAGTCGATACCTCGAAAGAGGGCTGATTGAGGGGCTTGGCCCGGTCGAGCTTCTGGAGAAGTTCATCGCTGCTGGAATTTCTGGCTTTGTCAGGCGTCAAAATCTCTTCGTTGACATTGGAAGGGTTTGGCTGGGTGGAAAACTTTGGCAGCGTTGCCATGTATGGGTGGTTGATGGCTAACTGAGTCTTAATCTGTGTGCATACATTGTTTGGCGTTGCCATTGAAGCGGGAGTCACCAAGGCTGTTGGCGCCGTGGTAGCAGGTGGTACGACGATGGGTACGTCAGGAGTAGCATGTCCGCTACTGGTCAAGCCTGAATTGGTGGCATTGGGCGTCGCAACACCGTCCATCAATGCACTCATAACTTCTCCGATCTCTCGGGTGCTCGCATTGGCAAAACTAATCACTGGACCATCGTTGTTTGGCACTTTAGAATCAGACTGCTCGGTCACTGCCTGCGAGCTGTGCCGCTTGCGGGAGATGTAGCTGCCTTGAACGATAGTATCAGCTCGGTTGAAAGTAGTTTCATCGTGCGGTAACGGTGGCACACTGCCGCCATTTGGAGACTGCTGACCGAGACCGTCGCCGTGAATATGGTAAGCATCAGGACTGTTTGCCTGACTTCTGGAAGGTGAGGCCGCGTCCGTTGGTGGATGGTTGGCCAGTGGCTCATCCTCATCGCTTGTCTTGTCGCTTGACAAAGCAATTGGGCTGGCAGGGGTAGGCTGCTCCTTGCCCTTTGTGCGAGGCTTGTCTGCAGATGGAACGCGCCTCTTACGCTTTGCTGAATGCCGGTATCCCATGATTGCCCAGTCCTGGGGATGGTGCGCTTTACTGTAATTAATTTGCTTCTGAGCTTGAGCTCGAGACGAATGGCGCACTGCACGTGGGTCCGGCGTTCTAGTCCTAGTCGTAGGCGTATCGGAGCCCTCACTCGGTTCATCAGCATCAGTGCTCTCGTCAGAGGAGAGTTCGGGTTCTTCCTCATCGCTGGTCTCAGCAAAAGAGGTAGGAGGCCGTGACCCTGTGATGCGCGCCGCGCGCCTTGGGCGGGTAACTTCGTCCATGGGATGGTATTTCTGGCTGTAGTTGACATTCGCTCGGCCATTTCTCGTTGAACGTGTCGCGTGGCGTGGTTGGGTGTCGACTGATGCCTCGCCACCAGTGCCTTCCATAGAGGTCTCGACGGCAGGTTCATCGAGCATATTGTCGAGATCTAGGTCACGTAGAGGACCGCGAAGGCGTGGCTTCTTGAGCGATGCGGGTGACGAGGAGTGCTGTCATTTATGTCAGCTCGGTGTGACCACGCTGTGAAGTTCGTATTTACCGTGTCTCTCATGTGGCGCTCCACGAGACCAGTGGTGAACGGCATGATGTTGCTCGCGATGGTAGTGGTGGCGCACCTGAGACGATTTATCGGGTATGTCTCTTTGCGCTGGTGTGTGAGAGAGATCATGGCGAAAAGACTGCACCAGGCACGGTTGAGCGAAAGCCTTCCGGAGACGCGTTCTGAGGAAGGTGCTGGACCGGTGTGCAAAAGATGGCAGGAGCGACTGGACATTGCGGGAGTACAGCACAACCTGCGACACCAATGCTGCGTCTCCACGAGCCAGCTGGGAAACGCGAGACATCGTATATGGACAACGTTGAATGCTTCGTGAGAGTATCGGATGATTTCATCTATCATGCCTTGTATTTGGGTGAGTCTTCTGCGCTGGTCAGTAGGGTGTTCATGTGCACGCCCAGGTGAAGAAACAGGCCCGGCAGCAGTAAATTGACAAGCGACCAAAGAAGTGAAGCATTGCAGGTAATTGGAAAAAAAACAAAGAAGACTTGTTGAGACCCAATAATATATCTCCAAATGAAATATGTTGCCGTTAACATTGCATCCAGTGGTATCGTGATCGCTGAGGCGCCCAAGCGACCTTGTCTCCCAAAACTCCATAGCACCAACTAGAAATTCAAGAACCAAAAAGTAACAACAAAACGCCCGCTCATACGCATCCACAAATCAATAATTTCCAACGGGACAACGTGTCTGCATTAGCAGGCGGTCAGCCGTGTACTTCGCATGGTATATTTTGCCAAATTCGGCGGCAGCCTCAAGGCTGTCATGTCGAGCTCCGCGTCACTGTCATCGTCATCGTCATCCACTTCGAGAGTATCGTTGGACGGCTCACGGCCGAGAAGCTCAATCTTCTCGCTGTCAGCTGGTGGTGGTGGTGGCGGCTGTCTGGACCTCTCCAGTCGCTGCTTTTCTTCAGCGCGGATACGACGCTCTTCGTCTGCGGCGGCAATCTTCTCCAAGCTGGGCATTTCACGCTCAGCACATGCTCTCGCCTGAACCAAGAGCTCCTTCGCCTGTGTGACTTCCAGCGCACAGTCACCATCGCGTAGCACTTGATGCGCGGCGTGCTCACACAAATTTTGCGACTGCTCCAACAATCCATCAACCTTGCTGAGTGCCTGGCTTCCATCTGGTCTGCTTACAGCGCTCAGATCCTGAAGCCGTAGCCGAGTCGTCTTGTATGTGAAGGTACCGATGCTTTTTGTAGTATCCTCGCCAAAGCTGCCAGCACTGTCGCTTCCACTGCTCGAAGACCTACTTCGGGCGAGGTTGTCGACTTTGGCGTTGAGCTTTGACCTCCGGATGTCGTTGCGAGTCGAAACCATGGCGTGCACAAACTCGGTGAAACTCTTCTGCACGTCACCGTCATAATACACGACCACCAGGGCTCGTGAACGGTACTTGGAAGGTCCAGACTGATCTCCAGAGCAGTTCGAGAAGGTTTTGCGTTTCCGCTGGGAGAGCCTCAAGGCGTCTGACTCTGTCATGTGTGGTAGCTGGGGACGAAGTACTGTCGGTACAGGCGTGGCCATTTGGTTGATGGTCTCTCACAGTAGCGTTTGTTCCGGTAGCTCGTCATGCTTGCTTCTTTTTGACCTCAGCGACGATGATTTGGGAGATTTTCGCACAAGCGTTCGATCGGGGTCGGCAGGTTGGTTGGCGGACAGAAGCTCGGTCTGGCGCTGTGTCGCGTTCTCTAGTATGGCGTCCAGACCGGCGATCCAGCCAGGTATCTTGTCCAAGAGAGAGCGGAAGCTGTTTAGTGCATCCTGAGGCATAATGGTAGGCTTCGGCGGCACTGCAGCCGACCAGCTGAGGGTGGGAGCATACAGTAGGCCGAGCTCGGGTCGCAAGCGGCTCGTGTCTGCTCTGCTAGACGGAGCACTCGGATGTTGTCACGTATGTCCCAGGAAGTGCGAGCGAGCGAGTGGTGTGGTGGAGGTGTGTATGCAAGAAAGGCAGAGGAATATTGAGTGGGAGAAAGAAGCCACAAACGGGCGATGAGGTGCAGATATGTGGAGAGAGTGACTAGTGGTGGAGAGTTGCGACGTTAAGGCTTCCGGCTTCTCCTCCGCGCAGGAGCGAGCGAGGGGTGGGCACGCGACTAGCTGGCTCTGGCGGAGAGACTAAGAGTCTAAACTACTGTACTCTACTCGAGGGATCGATGACATGCTGCTCGCCGCCGCTGGCCCCAGGGAGTGCAGGCAAGCAGGCAGGGCTCCGCATGCAGCATTACAAATCGGTTGAAGCCCTCGGAGCATCTCGCCAGCTGCTCCTGTTCCATTACGATGCTGTCTGCGTGGCTCTGCCCATCATCATCAACATTATTACGACGGGTTGTACTGTAGTACCGTGAGAATCTAGACCTGGCCAGCATTGGACTACAGTGCAGTACCACTGCTATAGGGCGAGACACTGCTGACCGTTGCGCAACGATCGACGCCGTGCATATGTCTCTCTGTAAAGATTACCAGAGACCCTTCCACTATGCAAGGTGATTTGACATTATTCGAGATTGGCCCGTGTCTGTCAAGATTGAGTTCGCTCTGCTCGGCCCACGCCTGTCTCCGCTCGCGATTGACATGCACGCATGCATGCATGCATGCGTCTGGTCTGGTCTCACCTTTGCTTGAGCTTTCATGCCAATAGCCGGTCCATATAATGTATGCGTTTCTTTGGCACTCTGCTTCGCACAGTAGTAGTGAGGACGATCATCAGCCAGCCCGTGGGAGCGCCGTTCGTGCTGCCACGGCCATCCCGTGGTCCAGGTTGCATGACTGCATCACTGTGCCACACACCCACCTGGCGGCATGCGCCGGCGTCTAGATGCAAAAGAAACATCGGGTGCCGTATCGCTCCCCGAGAAATACAGAGAATCGGCCCGCGGCAGCCACTCGACCCTTCATAGGAGGTGGCAAGCCCTTTGTCGCACTCTAAAGTGGACCAAACTAAAGACCAGCCTCGCAATTAGTAGCACCCTGGCGAAAAGGAAACCATCTTGATTCCTCTCTATTATGCACGCAAGGACCCGTGACGCCCACGTCCTTTTCGTATTATCCCTGCTTGTCTCGTGCAGACCACGATCGCGCCAATCCGATCGCAAAACGGCATGCATGTTCTTTTTGACAATCAGCCAGTCAGGCAGCCAGCGCGACAGCAGCGACAGCCGAGCCCAGCGTAACAGGGATGATTTGTCAAGACAACCGCACGATGGAGGCCACTTGCAGATATGTATGCACAGCGCAGTGCGAGAGACGAGCAAGTGTACACGCAACCGTGACACAACCACTCAGCTCCAGCGGTCAAGCCGGTTGTGCGTGTGCAACGTGAAAAACAGCCAGCGAACGGCAAGTCGACACGACAGCTTCGCAGACTCTAATGCAGGCAGAAGCTGGCATGAAACATGAGGGGCTGTTGATCACTAATATATCGCTGCACGCGTGAGATGGGCACAAACGCACCGACATTGTCCGTCCATTTTCTCTTTTGGGCAGCCGCCTTCCCAAAAGACAGCAAGCGAATTTGTCGGCGCATCCTGCCGATGGCTCCGAGCGCGGCTGCGCTTCGCCCTTCCGAGCCACCCGGTGACCCGAGCGCTCCTGCGAGACAGACATATGTGATATAGCAGGGATATTATGAGGAATCGTGGAATGATCTGCCCGGTTTTATCCTGAAGACAGAACGATCGTCTTGGTGTTACAGGAACGATGCATTTCAGAGTGGGGTGTAAAACGACGAGGGGAGTTTCCAGATCAGAAAAGGCTTCGTTTCCGAGCAACACAGGGAGCTGGCCACTGCGAGGCGACCAACCGCACACTGTCGTGTGGCCATTCAGACAATGCACTGTAATGATAGTGATGAGCAGCCAGCCGACAAGCCCTACAGCGCACCAACCATCAGACAGGCGCCTCTAGATCTGGTATCACGCTGCCACATAAGCCCACTATCGCTTTCAATGCGACGGCAACCAAAAGGAGCTTACGCCGCCCTTGGTCCTTTGGCACCCCAGTAGCTGCAGTCGCTTACGGTCGCCATTTGTGCGTTTGCTACCTCCGTAGGGGAAGCGGAGAAGCATGAGCTCTCTAACAGTGCTAATACGCACAGAGTGCTTTCAGATGAGTGACGAGTCGACCCTTTCTTTTGCTGGCCAGGGTTGTGTTAGAAACGCTAGCATGCAACGCCAATAATAAGCAGTCCTATATGCAGTCTCGCACGAGTAATGGGTGCGTGAAATACACGAGAGTATACCAGCACTGGTCGTCGAGATTGTCGGCGACAAAGGCACAGCCGCTTTATGGCGTACAGACACAAGTCATATCTCTGGATTCTATTATCATCTGTGGAGTAAAGTCGTAGTGTAGTATGAGCAGAGCTTTTCAAGGCCAGCACTCGGTGTGAGTCCACTGGCCGTTGCTCTCATCAAACTTGTACACTTGCCTCCTCGCCTTCGTAGGGTCGCTCAAGTCAACAGACTCCATCTCCTCAGGCTTGATGATGACCACACGGAAGTTAGCCCTCGCAACAGGGTCTTCCAAGTCTTCCACTTTCTGCCCAACAGAGAGGTTCTTGTCATCATAAGGCTGATCCACAGGTTGTCCAGGTGGCGGGTTCTTGAACGTGCCTGCAAAAATCGTGTCAGTAACATCACCAGCAAAGTAATCAGACATGATAAATCCCCAAAAGAACCTACCTCTCAGTCCAGGCGAATTGTTTCCAAAGTGCCCCGTCAACTCCCTCTTCCAGCTCCACTCGCCCTCCTTCTCAGCGTTCACAACCCTCATCCTACTCCCCACCTCGCTCTTCAGCGTCCTCACCCCCGAACTCTCCGTCTCACTCTCAACATCATTGCCCACCACAAATGCCTCCCCCTTCATCCTCCACTGCACCTGAGCATCTTTAACCCACCAAACAGCCTCACAAGGCCCACCGCCACCGCACCCCTGCGCCTGGCTCGCGTCTGCCGCATGCCCGCTGCTCGAGCCAAACAGCTCAAGGGGCTTATTCATACGGACGTCAGTCGTGAAAGCCGGCATCTCACTCTCATACACGCGCGGGTTCATGGGTGCATTGTTGTGCTTGTTATCCGGCAGCTCCGCCCAAAAGCCGCGCATGATACAGTAGCGTGCTCGCGGGAGGTAGGGTGTAGGGCTCTTTTGGCCTTCGGGCGCGGCGTGCAAGCTGCTGAAGACGAATTCCGGGCTGTCCATGCGGGAGATGTGGTTGAGGAAGTCTGCGCGCCAGGGCGCGGCCTGGGAGGGCGCGGAGTGGGAGGTGGTGGCCATGGTACGTGAGGTTTGTTGTATGGTGCGCGAGAGGTGCGCGAGGCGGAGTTTTGCAGCTATGGTTGCTGTTGATTTACCTGAGTGAGGGAGTTTGGTGAAACTCTATGTATGTATGTTTGTTCTGCGGAAGTGAAGATGGAGAACAGTCCAGTCTGATTTTGAAGTAAGTAATTGCAGGGCAGCTTATATCATGAGCTCATCGATCGTGTAAATAAAAGAGCCAGTGCTTTGTCGTTTATGTTGTCAATGACGATATCTACATCGATTTTGGCGGGGAGATGTGGGTCGATCGATCCTCTGCGAGCTTTTGACGGATGGCTTCTCATTGGTCCCATCATTAAGAAATGCGTCCTTCGTGAGACATGGACGGCTGATGATCATGTAGACATGATGTGCATTCTGTATTACACTACACGTTGCGATGAAGGAGATTTACAAGAGAGCCATCCACACATTGAATGAATAAATATATCGTGCATTTCAAAACGAATAACTGTAACACTAACACGCTATACTAGCACAGTAGCGAGGACCATGCTCTGCCAAACACTGCAGATCGCAAGAGCCCGAAAATGAATACGTGCCATTCCCGTCATTGCTTCGATGTGAATTCATGGCAACATTGAATTCCATCGCCAGTCCTTGTGTCCACACTTCTGCTCTCATCATATAAATACATGCTGCACTCTCTGGAACCGGACAGTTGACCGTGTCTTACGTCGACTTGATCGGCGCCTGTCCACGGCCCCGAGGCGCTTTGAAGCCACCCCTCTTGCTAGGCGCGGCATTGTCGGAAGCAACGGGTGCGGGCGACTTGTGCTGCGGTGTCGCTGCGGTCGAAGCAGCCGACGTCTTCTGGGAGCTGGCTTTTCTAAAAGCGGCATTTGAACCGCCGTTTGGTGCTGTCGAAGTCTGAGGATTCGCGACGTTCTCCTTTGGGAAGGCGACCTTAGCCCTGGGCTTAGTAATGCCCTTGCTCGATCCGCTCCTCTTCCAAAAGATAGGGTTGTGCTTCGTCTTCACTCCGGGCATCTTGACGAAACATCCCTTGTTGTTTCTCCAGTGCACCTGAGTAATGTCGTACGGAGCTTTGCTTTGCGACCATACTGACCTGGGAAGATCCTCCACTCGTAGAGCAAACATGTTATGCTTTGACGTTGAGTTTCCTTCGGGATAGCTCACGTTGCGTGGGATACGTGTCATTGGCTTCGAACCAAAGCTCAGTTCCTCGTTGAATGTCTGTTCGATGGTGTCCTTGCTGGTGATATCCTTGCTGTAATCAATGGCGAAGCCTTCCGCGGTGGTGTGTCTCGTCACCTCCTGAATCTGAGGCAGAGATACTGTTGCTCCAGTGCGAGCTGAAAGATCTCCGATGGCGGTCTTTGTCGAGCTTGCCACCTCCGAAGCTGGTCCTTGGATCTTAGGCGGAGTCTTCGGGGGCGATGGAGGAGTCTCCGTGGTAATGTTAGCGCGGCCGAATAGTCCATTGAAACGAGCTTGCCAAGCCTCGTTCTGCACGAGTGGGCGCATAGCGCCTGGTGGGCCCCAGTGCTGACGCGGCGGCATCACGACGGATGGCTGTGGTGAAGTAGCGACTGCGCTCTGGGGAGGCAGCCTGACCACAGGTTTGGACCGAGGCAGGCGAACGTGAGGATGCTTGGCATTTCCGGCATACGCAGGGTGGGCAGACGTCTCTGGAGGTGGCTCTCGCGAGTTCACTTGTGGAGGCAGCGGCTCTGCAACTACGTTGAGTCTGCGAGGAGTGCCCACGGGTGCAGGCTGGGGTCGGGCTTGTGGGTGTCCAATGGGCAGTTGCTGCATGTGTGCGCCTCCGTGTGCTGGGTTCATTGATCCGTTGGGCAGGCGAACAGTGTTCTCTGCAGTCTGCTTCCATGGATGGCTCAGTGGAGATGCAGTTGGGATAGGCACCGCAGGCTGTGTCTGTGTGCTTGGCGGAGCCGGTGGTAGACTTGTAACTGAGCGTGAGCCTTGAGCATCATGAATAGTGTACTCTGCCTTCTCGAACTTGCGAGGTCCACCGAGTCGTCCTTTGGTTGTCTGCTTGAAGGTTTCCTTGAAGGTGTCCTCCCTTGGCGCAGGAGGGGCATCATCTTGGGAGTTTGACAGCTTGGCAGCATTTGCATATTCAGCTGGCAACGTCTGAGCCGCTGATTTCCATGCATTGAGTCTACTGTCATCGCCCTGCTGAGCCTGCATAGGCGGCTGTGCACGAGACGGAGGTGCGATGGGGCCAGGAATCCGCTGTTGTCGGCCCATGCTAGGGCCCGGTGATGCGCCATTCGGTCGAGCCTGGGACATGAAATGGTCCGGACGACCCTCCATACCGGGGGGACCAAAGGAGCGCGTCTGATCAGCTCCGTGAGAGGGTTGGATGCTCTGGCTTCTCGACTCCGAACCTAAGCCCTGTGGCGAGATGCGATTCGCGGTCTCCGGGCGGCCCATACCAGGTGGCAGTGGCAGAGAGGATCCTTGTTGCGACATCATTGGCATTGGGGCAAAGGCTGATGCACTCTCGAAGACACCATTGCCAATACCTGCCGTACCCCAAACGTTCCCACTTCCAGCAGAAGGCCATGGAGAGAAGCCATCACTGTTGCCAACCATAGGCGAGCGTCCGAACGGCTGCTGTTTGCGCTCACCAGGAGATGAGAAAGCGGAGTTGGGCGCACGGTATGGCGACGAAACTGCTTGTTGGAACGGTGCACGGGTGTTCGCCTTTGGCGACAAGGGTGCGCGCGGAGCATGTCGCTGCACGTGTTCAGAAACCGATCGAGGAGGCATGTCAGCGGGTTCGGGTTTGGAGTTGGAGGAAGGCAACTCGATCTTGTCGGGCGCGGGCACCTTGGTAGTGGTGACCTCGGTAGGGTTGGCGTGAGATGCATCGGCCGGTCCTTCGGCGATAGGTGTGCTTTCAGCGGCTTTCTCAGAAAACTTAGACGTTGTCGCTTTGTCGTCGGGAGTATCAGCTGGCTTGTTGCTCTCAGTGGTCTGAACAGATGCAGCTTTGAGTGCCAAGGCCGCGGCCTTTTCAGCAGCCTCACGCTCCAGTCGCGCCTGTCGCGATTCACCTGCATTGGCCAGACTAGCCATTTTCTCCCTCAGTCGCTCTTTCTTCTCAGCTTCTTTCTCGTCTTCTTGTTCCTGTTTTCTCTTGCGTGCCAGCTCGCGTTTCTCCTTCATAATGCGTTCTTGCACCTTAACGGGATCCTCTAGTTCCTCTCCAGTACCCTGTTGGGCACCAGCTGGTGGTGGCGCAGGCATTTGCTGCGACCACGCGTCTTGGTGAGTGAACCTGTTGTGCATCGGCTCGGCCTCGCTAACATTTGGCGAGCCACGAGTGTCATGGCTGATTGCCACACTTGGGCGCCTGCCGTGAGTTGGGAACTGCTCCGAGCCTCTGTTAATGGACATTCTCCTAGGCGCCATGACACCACTCTGGCTAACACTCGATCCTCTGCGGCGAGCCGCCCAAGAGGGTGGGCCATCTGTTTGACTGCCGGAACGAGTCTGGAAGGCCGGCGACGGCTCAGGATGCTCTGTGCCAGTAGAGCGAAGTAGTACTGAAGGCTTGCGACCATATGGGTCAGGCCTAGAACTGCGACGACCTTCAGGTGCTGGCTCGTAATGGCCACTGACAGAGTTGAACAGCTCACGTCTTTGGCCCTCGCCTTGTTGCCAAGATCGGTCGAATGTATCAGCAGCGATCTCACGTGCAGGTGCATGCGCAGGCGGTGGCATGGAAGAGTCGTAAGCACGGGCATCTTGCGAAGCAAATGGAGGGGCTGTCGTCGCTGTTTGTGTTGGTAGAATGATTGGCGAGCTCTTGTCCACGGGAGGCAGGACGGCCCAGGGTGACTTCGCAGGAGGCGCAGGGCTCTTAGCTTTCAGAGTAGCCTTTTCGGGACCAGGTGACTGTGAGCTCGTGCCGAGCTGCTTAGCTTGCGCTGCGGCGCCGGGCTTCAGAATAGTCTTCGGAGGTCCGGATGGCTCTTTCTTCGGCGCTGCAAGGATCGGCTTCGCGCTTTCAGCAGGTTTCGCTGTGGCGGTTTCGGCAGACTTAACGTCTTTCGGCGCAGGGACGTTATCCGCAGGCGTAAGAGCAGACTTTGTACCATCGATCCACGTGACTGCTTCTGGAACCCAGTCATCTTCGTCTTCGTCGATGTCCGCCCATTTAGACTCCTTGCCGTTCTCGTCGGACTGCAGGCGCGTGGCTAGGTGGATGCCGTACTGTTGCTTGAGTTCTTCGTCTGTGAATTGCTTGGGAGGTGGTGGGGCCGTGGGCCTGTTCTTATTCCAGACCGTGCTAGCATCCGGTCCACTGAGAGACTCCGCGTTCTGGCGCGCCTTTTGAAGCTCTCTGATCGACGCACCGGTTTTTGCGATAAGCCTCGGCTTTGCGACGGGAGCAGTAGCCAGACTCACTGGCGAAGCTGTAGATGTGTCAGTTCTGCTTTCACCTACTTCCACATGTTCCTTACCTCGCTCTCCTGTCTTAGCCGTGGCGGGCGCTGCAGATGCTGACTTGGCCAAGAAGTTTTTGGTGACAGATATCTTGCTGAAAGTTGCTGGCTTCTTCACCGAGTTCGCGCGTACGTGTAGATGGCCGTCCTTGGTTTCTCCCTTGCTGATTTCCGAATCTGAGTTCACGGCGGATACGTCCTGTGATCCCCCATCTTCGATGGCCGAGCCCTGGCTTGCTCCATCGTGTACTCCATTCAAGGTTGTGGTCTCCTGGTCTGATCTTCCCTTTTCGCTGACATCCGGAGGGGTCGCAATCGCGGGTACGTTATCGGGCTTAGCCGCGGCATCCCCAGCACTTGGCTCAGCCGCAGCTTCTCCTGCGTCGACCTTCTTGTCTTCGGACGGTTTGGCTTCTGTCGAGGGGTCGGTTTGCGGTTTGGAGACGTCGGATGCTTGGTTTGGGTTGGGCGCAGTGTGTTTGTTGCCGGATTCGGCGGCGGATGTAGAAGTGTGGTTCGCAACAACGTCGACAAGCGGAGACGAACCGCTCGCCGACTCGGGGACGTTTACCACATTGTGGCTAACCTGCTCTGCCATAACAGACTGTCGGACTGTTTGCGCAATATCACTCTTGTCAGCCGACGGATCTGGAGCGGGTGCTGACTCGGGTAATGACGCGAGCATCAAGGGGCGCGCAAAGACGCTTGCTGCGCAAGTACAAAGAGAGTAGACAGAGGAGCGATGGCCGTGGAGGCGGGTGCAGAGTGGAGGGAGGGAGCAGTACGTTCAGCAGTATGAGCTCGCCACGTTTGAGGTTGGAGGTGTAGTCGGGGGTCGGGGATCGGCGTGCTCGGTGGTGTCGCCGGCGCAGAGTCCAGCACTGTGAGTGTAGAGGGCGCGCGCAAAGGGAGGGGGTGGTGGTGACTTCCTCTCTGGCGGGCGGTGTCGCGAGGCGGTACTTCGGCGGCGGCGGTGGTGGTGGTGGAGGAGGAAGAGAGAGGTTGACGTCGTTGTCCGTGAGCCACAGTCAAGTCGTCGCCTAGTGATCGCGGTTGCGCCGGCTTCTGGCTGGCTTCGGCCTAGCCCGCGTCACAAAGAGACATCTAATGCGACATACATGTATGAGGTCGTTGCCAGCACAGCAACACGAAACAACAATTACGGTCACACGTCACTGGGTGTGACACATACGACGGGTGCGTGGGCAGTAACAGTCACATATGTGTGCTGTCTTTACATCTCGAGTCTGGCCAGTCACGTGACAATTACCAGCAGCCGTCAACGCAACACCCTGAAAAACACCAGGAACATCACTATTGAAGAGAATACTGAACGAATTCTTTACCCTCGATGCTCTCTCATTCAACATATTTACAGATACAAATGCTTCCAGTCACTCTCCCCCATCATGGCGTTTGGCGCATCTAGTGGGCGTTGTTCTTGTGGTGACCTAAGCTGGCATTAGTGGCGACCACACAAGCAAGACTCAGCAATTACTTACGCAGATGGAAGTAGTAGTTCTGTGCGTAACCGATGATGATGAGGCCGCCGACGAGGTGGGCGAGAGCTGCGCCAGAGTCAGTATCCCTGCATCTTCCTTCGCTTTCCGATGCTGATATCTTGACATACGCATGGCACGAGCGTTCTTGCCGTTCATGTAACGGTGCTGGTATCTCTGGAGGAGGCCCTTGGGCTGAGGAGCAGGGGCAGGGCCGCGAGGGAGCTTCTCGTAGAAGGCGACAACCCTCTGCATGCGCGCGGCATCCGCGGCACCGCCAATGGCCTGTAGTTGTGCCTGTCAGCATTCCGACATCTTTCGACCAGTAGTTCATCCTCTGTATATCGTGTCCAGGTTGTCCGTCGCGGGTTTGAATGCGCATTTGACTGTTCGAGTGGTGGATCGGAGGAGAACGGGAGGGGACTCAGGAGCACGTACGTTGGGAGAGGCGACCTGTATCAACCGTCAGCATGATCCATGAATATTTTGCTCGAGCAACATACCTTCGGGGGGACGAGAGTAGAGACCATGATTGCTGTGTATAGGTATGGATGGGGTGGGTAGTCTTGCCTGGCCGTCGTCGCAAGGTGAAGGTGAAGCTGATCGGAAGTTCAAAGTCTCGCTAGTACCGGCCCGAAACGCGCCCGAACGCTGACCTCCAACCTCAAGCCAATGGCTATAGCAGCGATAAGTTACGCAGCGTCGACGAGCACCGCGAGCCTTGCGACCTCACTCACACACAGCAACACCCTCGTCGCCCGCCATGACGACCCTCCACAGATTTGCAGCCTCGACGCTGCGTGCGTCCACCCGCCCGGCGCTATCCCAGCGCGCGCCTGCCCTCGTCCGCCGCGAGACCGTCGCTCACAACCCCGGCATGGCTCTTGGTGGCCAGAAGGGCCGTCCTTCGTCTGACCACCAGCATGCGCCCACATCCACTCATGGCGATGCTGAGATGATCACCCAAGAGGCTCCGGCTCACCGCCAGGCTCACCAGCCCGACTACGACGTCGCCACAGACTACAGAGTCTCGTAAGAATCACTGGGAGAGATAGGACGGAGGGATTGGCAGGAGTGGATATTGATGCGTTTGACAGTGCTTTCTCACCAATCCCCAAGAGAGTCATGGACGGCTCCGAGCCTGGTCTCGACACTCCCGCCGCTGTCCTTTCTGGCGCACCCACAGACCTTCAGGCCAGAACTGTCCGGTACAAATGATTCATTCTCTAGGCACCTTTCCAGCGACAGACCACTGACTAGAATCCAGCATCTACCGCCCCACAAAGACCGCCACTCAATCCGGCGATTGGCACGGACACAAGTGGCGCATCGACTGGGACGTCCTCTCCAAGGGCCACAGATGGGAGAACCCGCTTATGGGCTGGCAGTCTTCCGCCGACGCCATGCAGGGCACCCGCCTCGACTTCAACTCCAAGCAAGACGCAATCGACTTTGCGAACAAGCAGGGCTACGAGTACTTCGTGCAGGAGCCCAACGAGCGCAAGCGTGTGCCAAAGGCCTACGCGACCCAGTTCGTGTACAGCCCTGGCAAGCTGAAGCAGGTGAGGACGAAGTAAAGGATATCCAGAGCGAGAGAAGGTCTAGAGTGTACATACTGTATTGCATGGTCAGTTTACGTCACTTTCGTTGTTCGTGGTTGCATCGCGAAGACGTTTCGATACATTTCGAACGTAGGGGGTTGGAAACAATTACCGAAGACATAGAACGTCTCTCTAGGTAGAAATATGTTCTATATCTTCAGATGCTAACTGCAGCGTTTGACTCGGACTTTTGGACTATTCAGCACGCTGCAATTCATTGGCTCCCATGCGATTACCACTGGATTTGCAATCACCATCCATAACTTAGGAGAGGTTAGAACAATGAGCAGGATCCTTCAGCCATCGACTTTTGCTTGTTGATGAAGAGGCTCGCAGCTTCGTCTTTCCCTCAGGCATGATTTCTGGTTCACAGGATGATTTGCCGCATTAGTCCATTATGACACTACCGCTGCAATGGCCTTTGTTGACTACAACTGATTTGCTTCGATATCATTGCTGCCGAAACTATCTACCTTGTCCAGACTTCTGCTTTCTCCACGACTTACACTCCTCAAAGCGAGGCCTGAAGAGAAAAAGTCAAGCCAGGGAAAGACTCCACGCCACGCTGCTTGCTGCCCCAACAACGACTTCACTTTCGCCTGGCCTAGCACCTAGTCACTGGGTAAGAAAGTCGCGATGGAAATCGACATAAAAGCCGTGTTTCATCTCGTCAGGATTCTGGATCCACCACCGCATCCACCTTCCCTCTTTCTGTCATACCGACCGCGGCCAACCTCACCCTCTATACCTCCGCCAACCCTATAACATACCTGAAACACGCCTACATCACACATACACCACAGCAACACCCAACATGAGTGCTCCACCGTACCAGTCGGACACTCCTGCTCCTGGCGCCCTACATGATCCGGACCCGACACGCCACCTCAATGCTCCGCCATACCCACCGCCCGATCAGCAGCCTGGTCGTCCTCCGCGGCAGTTCCATGCGGCAGATCAAGATACTCAGCAACCCACCGTGAGCCAGAACGACATCCACGAGACTCAAGGTCATGTCCAGCTTAGCGGCATCCAACGCAGCTCTGCCTACCCCAACCAGCTCCACTCCACATACGACTCCTCTGCCCCCAGGTATCACGCGCAGGGTGAAGTGACTAACAGTCTCAAAATTGACCCTGCCCTGTTAGCAATGAGACAAGGTGTACGTCCGCAGCCTCCTATCCATCAATTCAATATGCATCCTGGATCCCACGTGACGTTCGCCGGAAATGCTTTCCAGCAGAGCTTTGACGGCAACGCCTTCCAGCAGAGCTTGATCACGCAAGGAAACAGAACATGCGCATCGAGGGCACCGAGCCACAGGCTAACAATGCCGACCAGGCGAACGAGGATGCTCAAATGTTTGACGCATCCTCCTATGTTTTCAGTGACAATATCACTTCCTTCAGCAAGTATGAATGTGCGCCTACAATGCCAGCATATAGCCTCGACTCTCTCTACAGAAAGCCTGACCACTCCCGCGGTCTTATGCTTCCGTCGCCCAAAGCTCTCGCCCACAATACTGGAAGTAACGACTATGTCGTTTACACTCAGCGGGACGATGTTCACTCTGCGGCTTTCTTTGACGTCTTCAGCCCTGAACTTATGAACAGCGGCGATGATCACACCCTTGGCGCCGCCAGCGCGATGCTAGAGAGCAGCGGAGACTCAAGCTCGAATATCTCACCAGAAAAGAAGCGCGGTAGATCTTCGAGCGATGACGGCAGTAGCAATGTCAGCATGGAGGGCTTCCACAAGCCTCAGCGCCCTACGACACAACGCAAACGCGCGAGAAAGTCAACGTCTAGCGCATCTTTCAGCTCGAGCGAAAGCCAAGTATCAATTAGCATGAGCAGGAGGGAGTCTCTTCTTGCCGCGGATGACAGTGACTTTAAGGTTGCCTCCGGCCCTCTTCAGGGGACGTCGCGTGACAGGGCGGCAGAGATGTGCATTAAACGCGTTGACTTGAACTTCATTGGTGCCGACAATGTTGACGAAGTCAAAGCGGAGCGTGAGACGTGGACTCGCTCTATCATGCAGGCATTTGATGATCCTTACAACGTAGCGCCAAGAACGAAGAAAATTGACCTAGAGGAATTCCAGCAGTGGCAGAAAGAGCATCACGCTCTCACAACGGAGCAGTTTCGAGAGGACCCGACGAACACACTCGCAGAGGCTGTTGCCACACACTTATACAACCAGGTCGTTGGCAGTCACGAAAAAGGCTCTCTGGTCAAAAGTTCTGGCAGTAGCTTCAGACACGATGGCAAGCTGAAGTGCAAGGAACGTCTTGAGAACATAATCAAGGCGCTGACGGGCTTTGCCATCATCCGCTTTGATCTCGTCACTGGCGCGCGTGTGCACGAGCTTGTTGCCAATCCAGACGCCGTGTTCAAGCGCAAGGAGGAGAACAAGTTCGAAAATGACAGGAAGAAGATCGAGAAGGAGGCGGCAAAGGCGACGAACAAGAACAAGACATCAGCCGTGAAAGCGAAGAACGGCAAGGCCGAGACCAACAACAAGGCGAAAGGCGACACCAAGCTCGATGGCCAGAGCGAATCTGCTGTTGTCGAGAACGACGAGGAGTCCAGCAGTGGGTCTGATGATCTCTCTGACCCCGAAGAAATGCCCTCGTCTGCTCGTGTCTCCGCCTCTATCACAAAGCCGAAGCCGGCCAAGTCAGTCGACGACGTCGAGTTCAGCAGCGGGCCTGGTGGCGAGCATCTCGCCGCCGAGTCCGAAGCATTGGCCTCGTCTGCTCATGGAGTCTCCACCTCTATCTCAGCGTCGAAGCCAGTCAAGCAAGTCTACGGCGATGAGTCCAGCAGCGGGTCTGATTGGTGAATCCGATTTATTCGAGAACAAGCGATGTCTTTTTAACTGCATGGGATGAGTTTTGATGTGCTCTCAGTGGCACGCGCGATGGCTTTGCGACGGAATTTGAGGGCATTTGCGTGCACTGATTGAACGATTTTCTTTTTGGATATCTGCGCGATGATACCCTCACGGTATGGCTTGGACCTGGAGTTATGGCGACTGACTCGCATGCTTTTGTTCTTTGTTTATGCTGCGCTCTGTTAAAAAAACACTATAGACAGGAGTCGATAAGACAACAAAATGACAAGGGAGAAGTCATCAAAAATCGTACTCCCATGAAACCTGATATTCAGCTGCATGCAACCCGAAATAGATTGGGCACTTAGGTCAGATATGGGTAGGCAGACGATTCACACAAATTGAGTCTGGCGATCGAAGTGTTTGGATCAATTGGGAGGGATATGTTGTTCAGTGTTCATTCATTGCGCAACTTGTTTAGCTCGGAGTATGGAGCTAGTGCAATCAGCAGGAGAGATAAAGTGTTGGTGCTCTCGATGGCATCGAAGGCGACGACTTCTTCCGCAGACGTTGGTACTACCAATTGTGAGAATTAAACGCAATACTGGGTTGGTCAATTCCCAGCGGTATTGTCAGAGAAGCTATAGACGGTAGTCGACATGAATGGTACGTGTGGCGGCGTTGGGATGGGCTGCGAAGTTATCGCTCTCGATGGCGTGCATGTCTCTTGATACACATCGTCGCCGTTGGTGTTGGCTTCGTTAAATTCCAAAAGGTAGGAAGTCAAACGTTTATCTCACATCACGAGACTGCAAAACACACCATAGAAATTGCAGGATTCTGCATACGAAGGTGTTGGTGCATACATGTAAGTTACATGTAACGTACATATAGCGAGTGATTGTGAAGAGGGTTGGGGTTGGCCCTACGCCAAGCGTGAAGCTACTTTATTACTAGCCCGCAATCCTTCGTCCTCTTTGCGAGTGTCCTTATCTTTCGCAAATCCACCCTATAGCAGCAACATAAACCCTGTCTACACAGAGAGCTAGCAGATTGCCATCCCACCGTCGGTAAGTGCTCTCGCGTCGCTGGCCCAAGGGAGGCTTTCAGTCCAGGGATAGCTCCGACTCCCAACAGCATGGACAGAAACAGACACTCTCCGTCCCTTGGTCGCAGGATGAGGCGGCGGGGAGTTCCTCCGCCTGGGGTTGCGCAATCACCTTAGAGGTAGGGTATCACAACGATAACAGCTTCTCAGCATGGCATCCTTCCAACACCCTGTGCAGCCGCTGTAATATCGTAAGCGCCAGCGCTGCATGGTCGCATCTGATACTCACGAATACGACGTCCAGCGACCCCAGCCTCATAAAGAAAAGTGTTCTTCACGGCCGCATTATGCCGTTACCAACGCGCGTTCATTGAGATGGGTATCAGGCCTCATGGTCCTTATCATGGCACAGCAGATAATCGTTTATGCACGAGCGCCACAAGCGAACGCCTCTCCAACGACATGGGTAAGATGCCGGCCTGCCTTAGATTGCTGCCTTTGTCTGGAGCGACTCCATTTGTAGACTCAACAAACCTGACCAGTAAGCACAAATCATTCATCGGGCAAGTCCACCGTTGTTGATAGCTACGAAACAAGTTTGGATGCCAAGATTAACGTAGCATTGCTGCATCCTGCTCAGGCCATTGCGGCGTTGGTAGCATCTAAGGAGCCAATCTCGAAGTTGTGGCGAGCATGTATTTGCTCAATCACGGCACGTCGGTAACCGACGGAAAGTGTTTAGACGGCCATGTCCACAAGCTAAGCTTCGCTGCAGTGAAGCGATATGAAACCTAAAGGCAACTAGTGTAGAAAGAGGATTACGAGCGTCTGGCCCTAAGCTCGGCTGCTGGCGTCTTGAAGGTGTATATCAGCAAGGAGCGACTCGTGCGAGTTCTTTTTTCGCTTCTCCTAGGCTTGCTTATCATTGAGGTCTGGCATATATCCCCTATATCCTTCTTGCTTGCGCTCTTCCGCTTATTTGTTCGATTTTACTTCTACACTTCCACTATGTCGTCGACCGTAAGTACGCTATACGGGTCTGATAACACCTGCCTAAATTGACAATGAGAAGCCTGAGTTTGACCCAGCGCAACCGCAAGGTGGCGACGCGACGAAGATCGATGTAAATGCCCTATACGCTGGTGTCGAATATCACTATGTTTATCTGGTCATCTGCGCCTTCATCGTCTGGCTGATCATCCCGGGCATTGGTCTGCTCTATGGTGGCCTTGCCCGACGAAAGAGCTCGCTCTCACTGCTCTTCCAATCCATCATGGTAGTAGCAGTGACAACTTTCCAATGGATGTTTTGGGGATACACTCTGGCCTACTCCAGGACCGCCTCTGCCTTCATCGGTGACATGGCCAACTTTGGCATGAAGAACGTCTCGGTGGCACCCTCTCCCGGTAACGCCAACATTCCGGAAATCGTCTTCTGTCTCTACCAGCTACTCTTCTGCGCATGTACAGTGCAGATCGTGATTGGTGGCTCCTTCGAGCGTGGCCGCATTCTTCCTAGCTTGGTCTTCGCCTTCTTCTGGGCAACTATCGTATACTGTCCCATCGCCTGCTGGACTTGGAACGCTAACGGATGGCTCTTCAACCTTCCTTCCCTTGACTATGCCGGAGGTGGACCCGTTCACATTGCCTCTGGATGGGCAGGCCTGGCCTACGCTTTTGTACTGGGCAAGCGCAAGAGCGCTGGCCAACCATCACACGGCAAGCCACACAACACTACCTTGGTATTCCTCGGTACTGTCTTCATTTGGTTTGGTTGGTTCGGATTCAACGGTGGCTCTACCCTCAATGCCACCGTTCGTGCAATGTAAGTAAAGCTGTTCAAGTACCACATCCAATTGACAGCTAACGCAATCTATAGGTATGCCGCATTCAATACCAACGTCGCCGCGTCTACAGGAGCCATCGGCTGGGTTGTCGTTGATTACATTCGCACCAAGGGACGTTTCTCCGTCGTCGGCGCCTGTGAAGGTGCTATCGCTGGCTTGGTGGGCATCACCCCCGCCGCTGGCTACGTATCTGTCTGGCTCGCAGCCGTCATCGGATTCCTCACAGCTGTCACCTGCGCTTCGCTTCAGGATCTCAACAACTGGTTGAACATTGACGAAGGTCTCTATGTCTTCAAACTTCACGGCATCGGCGGTATGATGGGATCTTTCCTCACCGGTATCTTTGCCGACCAGAAGATCGGTGCTCTCGATGGTGCCACCTCCGCTCCTGGTGGTATCAACGGCAACGGCATGCAAATTGGCAAGCAGTTCGCCGAGATCACTGCTATCTCTGCATACTCTTTCGTTGTCTCTTGCATCCTGTTGCTCATCCTCAAGTACATTCCCGGCATGCATCTGCGTGTCAGTGAAGAGGCAGAGATGCTCGGATTAGACCTTGATCAATTCTTCGATGAGCAAATTGGCGACTGGGAGCACTTCGAGAGTATGGAAAAGATCACGCACGGTGCCGTCCGTGAGCAGCAGATAATTGGCGTGGAGGCAGACGTCAGCTCCAGCTCTGCCAGTGTGCAGCGCGAAGCTGTGGCCACCGAGCAGAAGAAGGATTGATTGATGAGCAACATAGTTTTTATGTAGCCCGGAAGCAGCGTGAATTAGGTATCAAGATTAGTACTTTACATCTTTGTTCTTGGGCTATTACCTGTGGCAAGACTATGTGTGAACCGACGTATGCCATTGAGAGCTATAGCTAGAGTCAGTCTCTTCCCTACTACATGTGCAACTATCATGAGACGTTGTTTCAATCTTATGAACGAGCTGTCCGTGAAAGCGTTTAGCGGGTCTTTGTAAGCCAAATCGGTGCCCCTTAGTGCGCCGCCCCTGGTGTTGCTGAAGCTCGTCCGGGTCATGATACTGCTTTGGTTGATAAACTGACGGGATCCAATCCCTTGAATGCGTCAAGTATCCTCGTACGTATCAAGAAAAGTGACGCCTCCATAGAGGTCCGTCATGAGCTGTCCAACACCATCTAGGACAGTACTATTCGGT
Organism: Cladosporium cucumerinum; assembly: GCA_023634325.1. NCBI lineage: Eukaryota > Fungi > Ascomycota > Dothideomycetes > Cladosporiales > Cladosporiaceae > Cladosporium > Cladosporium cucumerinum. The sequence continues at coordinate 2,096,527 of JALDQA010000002.1, forward strand.
GACCACAAGAATGGACTTGGGATGAGTTCAATAGTACATCTGTCACCTTGTAGACTGCTGGCATTCGTCGATCAATTTATATGATCTGTGCGTGACGATAGGAGGGTGACGACGTCGCGATCCGTGATCTGGATGGGCAGGCTCACGAAAGCAGTAGGGAAATTACAGTCGCGTACACTAATGATGTCTGTGTCTATGTCTCGTCGTAAGTAGCTTCCGTAGCCCAGGATTGTCGGAGGTAAACATTGATCTAGGCCCAAGTCGAGTTGACTGGACACAAATCGTCTGACTGCGGAAGCATGATGGGTTGGCGTTGTTGCAATTCTTCTGCGAATTGAGCAAATACTCCATCATACGGCTGAGCGTTCCAGTCAAAACCGCTACTCGATCCGCCATGAGTTGTCAAGTTCCACATCGGCTCACAACGAAAGGAAATAGATCCCGCCCAAGCTGTTGACTCAGTGTCGAGTTCGGTAGTTATGGCTCGCTGGAGAAGTGGTCCGACTGCGGCCATGAGCAACACCAAGGATGCAGTAGATCGTAACAAAGGTTGGAGGCTTGCCTTGAATGAGCTTGGTGCAGTAAGCGATGTTGGGTTGTAAGCGATGTCCCAGATGGCATGCAGCTCTTGCATGTCGGCACCGCGCTTGGAGCAAACAAAGCTCCACCAGAAGATGTTTGTCGCCGATTCCGAAAGCCGCCCGTACCATCACAGTTGAAATAGCAGCGCACACAGATAGCAAGACTGTGGGAGCTACCGACCAAGTATCGACTTTCGATTGATTTGCCTTGATGGTGATGACAAGCGATGCAGCCATCCCCAATGATCCCATGAGCATGCAGAGCAAGGTGAGATACGGGATCCTCCGCCATACATGAGAGCGCCATGGCTGTTCTCCGGGCATGTCTTCGTTCTTACTCGCTTGTAAATGTGATAGCGGCTCAGGGCGCTGCGCGCCACGTGCTGACACGCCGTTGATAGACATAGAGAAGCCCTGGAACAGAATGAAAAACCAAACGCAAGACCTCAAGTGCCTTGAGTAATGAGAAAATCTTATCTTCTAAAATCACACAGGCGACTCAAGTTCACCAGACTGAGATGTCACAAGAACTCTACAATGACAAAGTACCATGCAGCCTCGCCAGTCAAATTTGGTTGCAGTGCCGTCACGATACGATAGTCTCCTGTGTCCTGACAAACCACAGTGACAGGCATCGCGGTGCTATTGCGTGAAACGTGTGAGATGGCTGTTGACCGGTCACTCGTGAGATGGAACCGAGCCGCCGTCTTCCTGGCGCCAGGCTTTGCGACTCGCATACCCAAAAAGCCATCAAGCAGTCTGAAAGAACAAGACCAGCTGCTGTTGCCGATATGGACTCAATGTATACTGTATGTGAGGACGAAAAACCTGCTTGTAGCGCAGCGTTATTGCTGTATTTTGCAAGTGCCCTGAGGTCCTCTAGTCAGGTCAAATACTGCGTGACAAGTCCTTTGCTTACCGGCATGAGAAGCTGGGCCATGTAATCTACATGTAGGCTCGTCGCTCGACTTCTATCACGTTCCAGACCATAGTGACTGCATGCAAGTCTGCTTTTCCACTGCAAGGCTGAAGAGATTTGCGGCGAGCATGGCTAGGCTGCTGTATCGTGGCCTGACATTGATGGTACCGTACCCCTTGGTAGACCGAGGACTTACGGTACAGTAGTATCTTCGGTCAACTTCGAGCTTGAGAGGACCTCGTGTCGATGGATATGTTTATGCGTAGCATTTGCGGTCTGATATCTGAGTGCATTGGGAAACTCATTGGGGTACGTAGACTTGCCACTTACCCACGAACACAGTCTGAACTACAGAGTAAGTAATCGTTCCTTGAGATTGTCTCGTCCCGTCATTTCCATGCCTCCAGGCGGACCTACCAATTCGGACGACAGAATTGAGACGCATGCCGTTCGATAAAGTCTTTGATAGCCATTATGTATGGCTGACTGACACGTTTTAACCTGACGACTCCGCCAGACCCTTTCCCATCGGCGGCATCTCTGCAAGATACTGTTCAACCTGTTCAAAATCGGCGAACTCTGGACCACAAACGCGTTTCCTTCTCTCCCGGAACTCCTTGTATAGCCACAACCACGCATTTCTATCAGCACAGTCCAATCCTTCAGCTGCCTTTCCTGGGAGCACTTCGCAGCTCGGCATGAGCTCCGACTTCATCGCCTCGGAGGCACCCACCCACGGCTTGGGCAAAGGGTAGTCTGAAAAATGAACGTACTTGGCTTGTTTCATCACACTTTCCACGTCCCACAGCTCTTCCTTCGATCCGAGGTATGCTTCGTGGCTCTTCGCGCGCATATCGCCGGTAAGGAGCAAGTAGGGCTTGTGCGGGAACACGAGGCAGCTGTCGCCGTACAAAGCGTTAATGATCTCCATGTCGTACTCCTCCGGTTGGCTTTCTCGCAAACGCGCTTGTAGACGTCCAAATTCGAACTCTGAGGGCGACACGAGCATCACCGCCGCGCACAACTTGTCTTCGAGCCAATATGCTCGAGGCATGGCTACTTTGGAGTCGGCCGGTAGAAGGAAGAGCTCGTCCATCGGCTGGAGCAGAGTCGCATCGGAATCGAGGCTAAGGACTTTTTTGTATCTCGTCTGGTTGAACGCCAGTAGCTTGGTGAAGCCTTGCGACCACATTGTATCGGCTTTGCTGCTTGGGCTGTTGAGCACTTCGACGGGCTGTATGCGAGCGCCGTACATCTGAGTTGCCTGCTGCAGGAGGCGCGCCATGGAATCGTTCGCTTGCGTATCAGGAGTTAGATCCATGGCATACAGGATGAGCGTGTCTGGTCTTGCGCCGAGACGATGCAGCGATTCGGCTAGCATAACCGAATTGCACAGATGGTCTGCCGAAGTGGCATACGAAACATAAGCATACGAGCTCCAGTCCACCCGGCTCCAAGACGGAAGCAAGGAGCCGCCGAGTCTCAGTCGGTGAAGAGATTGTGTCCACATTCGGGAGGCAGGCTTAACAAACTGGTCGTGATGGCATACCAAGTATGCGGCGCATGTGAAAAGAGCTAGTAGGAATCCCAGGCGTTCTATCAAACGCCCACGGAGGATGCGCAAGTCTTGGAACCAGGAGTCTTGTGAGGCAGGAGTTTGGCGTGGACGGGCTGTATCGAAGCGACCTCGAGATGAGATTCTTGGTGAACCTGTAGGGGAGGGAATCCAGGCTCGGCCAAGAGCCTTCGTCGCATAATGATGGGACATTGTCGATGCTGAGCGATTGTAAACGTCTGCGCGCGTTTTGCGTACTTAGAGAACCCCGTGCGCAAGGGACCGCATGGGAGGGTGGAGGCGTTCTGTGGAATGCTCGAACTCCTGAGAGTGGCCGGATCCCATTGGCGAGTACAGTCAGTCTTCCACCCATTCCTAGTTGTACTACAAAGTGTTTACTGTAGTGCAGTTGAAACATCCTAAGGAGAATATCGATCGAGCTGGTGACTACACCTGGAATTATTAGTACACCCGCTTTTGAGATAAAAGTAGAGACTTGCAAGCATCTCAAAGACGATCGGCATCCAAATCACCGGTCCAATGCGATAAACACTTAGATCGTATGTGCTATCGTAGAGCACACTCATGCCGAGTGAGCTATACCTGTACCCTACTTCAAGTTTATTGGTTGAATCAAGATTTGCGACCTATGATGAGATGCAATGTTGGGGTATATTTACACTATATTGCGCTCGCTGAATATGCTCATTTCTTGCCGAAAAAGGACATGATGTTGCCCTGTCCAGGTTTGGCGGCTCCCTTCTTCGCTCCCTTGGCTGCTGGAGCCGGCGTAGGCTTGGCTTTCTTTGGGGCAGGTTCGTCTTCGGAGAAAGATTCCCATGCTGCTTCCTCTCTCGTCACTACGGCATGTCAGTATTATGTGGTTTATAGGGGTGTGATGAACAAGAGCTTACCAAGATATCCTTCGTCGTCCTTGACGGTCTTCTTCTTCATGACTCGTCTCCTGCCACGACGCCTGCCGTTCTCGACTGTCATGGTCTCCTTGGGTTCTTCCTGTTTAGCTCCTTGAGAATCCTCCACTTCGCTCTCTTTAGGGGTATCAATAGCACCTTGGTTAGTGTCCTCCTCAATGTCCTCCATGGGCTCATCATCCATGTCCATCATGGCCTTCAAGTCTGCTTCGCGTTCTTTCTTTGACTTGCCACTGCCCGCATCCACCTCCATTTCTTCGTCCTCAATTGGGTTGTCGGGATCATCATCTGACATGCCGCCCATAGACTCATCCTCTTTGGCCGGAGTTGTCGCTGCCGGCGATGCTGCTGCTGAGCTTTCCGCTGAGGCGGCCTTCGCTTTGTTGGCTCCCCTGGCAAATGACTTGAACAAATCTGTCGGCTGACGTTTGACTGTAGTTGGCTTGGTCGCAGTCTTCTTTTTCGTGGCGTCGGCGTTCTTCTCCGGCACAGGCGTTGCCTTGGCTGAATCAGGCCCAGACTCGTTAGAGGCCTTGGAAGCTTGCTTTTCGAGCGCAGGTGTAGGTTTGGGCTTTGGGGCCTCTTTGGGTGCAGGTGCCGATGCAGCCGGCGGTGGTCGTTTTTGTGTCCTCCTCTTTACGTTTGGGTTCTGTATTGTGCCGTACTGTTTCCAGGCCAGCAATGGATCTTCTGAAGCATACTCCACAGCGATCTTGCGGTTGCACTCAGTCAAAGAGTTGACATCGCTCAACCCTCCAGCTGCCAGACTGTACACATGAATACCCGTGATCTGTTCGAAAGTCGCCTTCGCCTTTTGTAGGTGCTCCTCTTTCACAATGAGTATGGATCGTATCGGGGCAGGCTCAGCGACATCTTCGGCAGCTTGTGGAGCAGAGCTGTTCGGTATAGGCGGGCTGCTTTGCATGACAGCATCCTCGCTGTCTTGTGACTCTGCATTGTTCGACCGTTGCGATTTGGGCGGCAGGCGAGTGCCAGTAATGAGGTAGGTAGCGTGCACGCTGCCAGGCTTCTTTGCGTTCTGCTTCTGGTGGAATTCGAAAAGCATCCTGGAAATTGGTTAACCACAAGTCGTGGAGGAATATAGAGGTCAAATACATACTGCTTTGCCAAGTTGACATGAACCTTCAAGGCTCTACTCAGCGAGCGGTAGCTGACCTGATGAATTGTTAGTATAGAGACGCATTGCAGGTGTGTTGATAGAATAGACCAGCTGCTGCTCACTGAGCACATTGACGGCAAGGTACTCTGTGTATTCTGCCGGCATCTTGTTCAGTGGTGTGGATTATCTGGTATGATGTTCGAACAACGGTGGAGGAAAGATCAATAGAACGCGTAAAGTGGCCGCCGTGTTGTTCGCGTCGCGGGGCCGAGCGCTGGATGAACGAAGCGAGAAGGAGGAATTCGCGATGTGACATGAGATGAGACAGCCAACATCAACCCATAAATATACATACTGTACCCATTGCACACAATGGAAGGAAACGACGAAGACGAAGACGTCAAGCTCGCCAGAGCGTCAGCTGGCTTGCTGTCAGATCTCGAGTTGTGTCTGCAAAAGGTTCTGTGGAAGAAGTCTGCTCAAAACGACACAGCAGCACATGGCCGAGTTCACTCGTGCGTGCGTCAGAAGGACCTCGATTATATCATCAACCTCGTATGCTCAATACCATAGACCGTATATAGAGCCACAGCTCACGGCTCGCCATAGATCGAACCCTTCCAAGGCGAGCCTCACCTTCTCGATACAAAACTGAAAGCATTGTTGCCGCCCATCGTTGAGGCCTACCTTGAGTCATTATTGCAGCTAGGCACCCACAAGGCTTCAAATCATGTTGATATTCAAACCGCTCTGTCATCCATCATCTACACTTTGTGTAAGGTCCGCGGCGCCAAAGTGATTGTGGGCTTCTTCAACAATGAGCCTCGCTATCTGGACCCCATCTTGACCACGTTGGAGGATGTGACATTCAACGAGGGCGGCGATGAGGTCAGCTGGAAAGTGTCTTATGTTCTACTACTATGGCTCTCGCATCTGCTGCTCACGCCATTCGACCTGGCATCCATCTCAGCCAGACCAGCACGAGCGGAAAGCCAGACAGCTCGCATGTCACTTCATACCGACTTGCCCACCGTTGCCCAACGTGTTATTCAAGTCGGCGCAACACATTCATCTGCGTCCACAAGAGCACAGGATGCAGCAGCAGCAATGCTGGTGCGGCTCACAATAAGACCTGACATGCAGAGGTTTCGACTTGCAGATTCTATGGTGGATGACGCTGTTGCAAGACTGGCACCATCCGCCGAGTCACCAGTGACCATACACCAGCAGCTCGGTCCACTGCGTTTCCTCGCCGGTATTGCAATCTCCGCGGATGTGAGCCATGTGCTACCGGATATCTACCGTGCATGCGAAAAGCTATCTGAGGATGGGAGCGCATCTCCTGTTACTGAGAACGCTGTTGGCAAGAAGCTTATTGTGAAGATCTTCCGGAACATCGCTATACTAACATTGCGACTACCATCCGTCTCTGGCCCTCTCCTCAGCTTTCTCGAGACAGCCAGCGTGCTGGAAGATGTTATCGACCACCTTCTTCAATCCTTAGGTGACCGAGATACTCCAGTCAGATATGCAGCCGCTAAAGCCATCAGTCTCATCATCTCCGAGCTTGAGCCAGAAATGGGACATGAAGTCATCCAAGCGGTACTGGACACATTCAAGGAGGACATACCTCGCAGCGCAGTAGGCATCGACTACCAGACTGTCAATGCTCTGAAGTGGCATGGTCTCACGCTCACTCTCTCCCACGCACTCTTCAAACGCTCAGCATCGCCATCGCAACTACTCGACATACTCAATGCGCTAGTATCTGCGCTCAATTTCGAGCAACGCACGGCAACAGGTAGTAGTGTCGGCACAAACGTGCGCGACGCGGCAAACTTTGGCATCTGGTCGCTGTCCCGAAGGTATACGTCTGATGAGCTTTTGTCCGTGGACATGAAGGACTTGCGGTCCGCAACCAGCTCATCAAAACAGACGACAGTCATCCAGGTCATGGCAGTCCAACTTCTACTTTCGGCCTGCTTTGATCCAGCTGGGAACATTCGACGAGGCTCCTCGGCAGCCTTGCAAGAGCTCATTGGCCGTCATCCAAACCAGGTCACCGAGGGTATTGCTATCGTGCAGATCGTCGATTACCAAGCTGTCGGTCTGCGGAAGAGAGGTCTCATCGACGTTGCCGGCAAAGCTGCGTCACTCGATCGCGTGTACTGGGAAGCTTTGGTTGATGGTTTGATAGGATGGAGAGGGCTTAGCTCGGTTGATGTCGTCTCACGAGAAGCTGCAGCATCTTCCCTGGCCAACTTCGTTACCATTGCCGGTGATTCAGAAAGCCAGTCATATATTGATAAGCGACTGCTTGCAGGCCTCGAGGACTCAGACATTGAGTCTATGCATGGCATTATTTGCTCCTTGTCCAATCTTTTGGATCTGCCGACGAACAATGGGACTGGCAAGGAGCTTACCTTTCATCGCCAGTATTGGCATTCTTTGCAAAACTGCGGCATCCTGCAGATTGACTTCAATCCCAGGACGCTCAGATCAGAGCTTCCAGTCGCCATCGCAAAGCTTATCACCAGCGTCTGTCGTCTCGAAAGTGATCACATTGAGAAGCATGGTGTTGAGGGCTCTTTGAGTTTGGATGACGTTGAGAGTATCGTCGGGCGACTGCTTGTCCGGCACGAGAAATCAATACTCCGAGTTGTGCCAGCCATGGCCAAGCAAGCGAACAGATTGACTATACTCACAGCTCAGCCACCCAACTGTCTCGACATGCAATCTTTGGGCCGAGCAGTCGCTGCCGATAGCTCAAAGGCTGTCCTGTCTGGCGCTGGAAGGGCTATCGCGCTTGGCGCGATCACCCTTCAACAAGGACAAGGACTCACTACCGAAGAAGCAGCTTTGTCGATATTGACACTATCGAATCTCGTCACGGTGGCCAATGTCGACTGGCGCATCATCGGGCTACGAGCGCTGCATCTCGTAATTCAAGATCTGGATCCTAAGTCATATTGTGAAACAGAACCGCTCACGATCATGATTCAAGCCCTTCACACCGGCTTGACAGATTACACAATCGACGAGCGCGGTGATGTCGGTTCGCTGGTTCGCCTACAAGCCCTAACGTGCACCTCGAGTCTGCTTTCGCTAGATCTTCTCAACCCGCAAAACGAGCAATGCCAAATCTTGCTATCAGACACTCTTCGACTATCATTGGAGAAACTCGACCGTGTTCGTGGCCGCGCCGCAGCATGCAGACAACAATGTCTGCCTTCCAACTACCACGTCCAAGACCACGACAGCATCAACAGCAAAGCCTACCTGCGCTCCGCTCTTCACCCTATCTTCGACCCCAGCAGCCAACCCTGGGTTCGCCGCGCCCTAATAGAAGGAGCCATCTCCTGCGCCGGCATCAGCGGCGAATCGCTCCTCCAAGCCTCCCGCGAAGTAATCACCGAATTCTGCACTCCAGCAGAAAAACGACACCTCCACGCCATCCTAGCAACCTTCTCCGAAATCCTCCGCGACATCCTCTCGTCTTCCACCCCAAACGCCACAAACCTCATGCTCCCCGCCCTCGATCTCCTAGCCTTCCTCCTCGACATGCGCATCCCACAACAGCTCGCGAGCGCACAGTCGGGCTTCAAATGGCGCACTCTCTTGTCCACCGTGCAGAAATCACACCACAAGAGCTCCGACGTGCCGAAGTTGCTGGCAGCCGTGGGCGTCTACAGAGGCCTGGCGGAAGTAGAGAGCATTCGAGGCGAAGTCGTGAAGAAACTTTTAAGCATGCTTGCGACGAATCCGTATCCACGGATCAAAATCGCGGTCGCAGATGTGGTATTTGAAATTCTCGGTGCAGAGGAGATGAAAGCCGTCAACTGGGCTGAGAAAGGAGTGGCACAGGCGAAAATCGTGGGCGAACTCAAGAGTAGATACGTCGAAAGTAAATGAAGAATGTGCAAGTGGCACTCGACATCAAACGAAAAAGAAATGTGTCTCAAAATCGTAGTGAGTTCTCCGTGGGTATCAGATGAGTATATAGTTTACACACGCCGTTTCTCCGTCCCTTGCCACCAAAAGCCAAAGCCATTGCTCCGTCCCGTTTCGCATACGATCACAAACAACTTACAACTTTTTGGGGTTTTAATAAAAGTACACTGCCACTGTGACTCCTTCGAACGCCGAGTATTAATCTTTCTCTCCTCCTGTTATTCCTTTTTTTTCCATCCTCAAGGTTCTGCGCTCGCTGGGCTGAGCCAAGCAGTGGGTACCTTTGGCACCTTCGGGCTTTTAGCCAGCGGATTTCCATGGCTTACCGCTTGTCCCCTGATCGCGTCCCTCACCTCTTTATTTCCCGGATTGCTTGTGAGTCTTCGCAGCCCGCTGCGCCAGCCTGTTTTGATGTTACCGCCACCACCTGGCTTCACGGTTTGGTTCATGGCGTTGGCGCCTCGCATGTCATCTGCAGTCTGCGCACGACTGATGTGGAGCTCTTCGTCTGAGAAGAGATCGTCGCCAGTGTCGTCGCCGGAGCGATAGTTGAGATCTAGCCGAGTCGGGGTGTGGTTGTTCAGTGGGATAACCGGCGATGTTATCGATCGGTTGTGCACGCACGGTCGAGCTGTCTCTTGAGCAAATGCTCCTGGGTTCATGATGCCGGGGCTTGTGGATTGGTAGCGTGGTTCTACGAAGCTTTTCTGGAACGATGCGACGCTGACGTTTCGTTGGAGTGAGTGGTGCAAGATGGGCAGAGCTTCTTGGTCGTATAAATTCTCGCGCTCTTCAATCAGAGCGCTGGGATATCGGCGTCTGCCATTGGAGTCAAGTGTTTCGCTGACAGACTTGTCGTCATCATCAAAGAAATCGTCCAGACTGTCAAGCTTCATTGCGAGCTCGCCCATGTTACTGTTGAGCCTTGTATCATCCGTCATCATGGTCGCGGTCCTGTCCGAGAAGGCTCTGTCGGAGAAGTTTCTGTCCGAAGAGAACGAATCGTATTGGTAATCATCCTTGTGGAACTCGATCTCAGCGTCGGCGGCTTCTTGTGAACCGTTGGCGTTGCCAGCGTATGCAAGCGTGTAGAATACTGCGTGCACGTTGTTCCGCGTCTGCGCAGAGTGAATAGCAGGCATAGGGATTGACCAGCCCGACTCTTCTGGGATACCGTACAGACTCTTGGTACGGTCGTACTCTTTCCTTGTTGCACGAGTCGAGTGTGAGCCCGCCATGCTCATACGCAAATGCTTGTTGTCCATCGGGGTACCTGCCATGTCAATGACGTTGTCCAGGACATCGAGTGCCTGTTGGCAGTGCTCTGTCTGCAGCAAGCGCAACAGTGGCGAGATGAGATCAGGGCCTTGGGACGCGATCTCTGGCTTGCGCATGTCGACGTCTGGTATGATGACACATAGCACTTGCATAGTTTTGACTTTGAACCAAGAGCACTGGTTATTAACCATAGCCAACATGAAGACGAGACTTTGGAACTCGAAGTTCGGGAAGAACGCGGTACGAATTGCCAAGACCACATGCGATAAGAAGTCTGCTTCGCTGCGATACTTGTACTTTGCAAAGGTTTGTAGTGCTTTCGCCAATGCATGGTACTCTTGAGCCTCAGCCGCTGCTGCCAGCGTCTCAGCCGCAGCGATATGTTCCGGATCTTCGCCAGGGTGGTCGAAAGAGTGCAAGAAGCGGGGCAGATTTGCCAGTAATGTGAACAGAAGTCTTTCTTCGCTGCCCACCAAATCACCGGAAGGCAACTTAATCAGACGATCCATGATAGCCAGTGTGCGACCCATGGAGTTGCTGGACCGCACACCCTTGTACATCAGTGCATGAAGGCCTAGGAAGCTGCCTTCCCACTTCGCTGGTTGATTGTCTTTGAGGATCTTGAGCACAGCAGGATCGCTGAGATCCATCTTTGTCAGCAAGTGATTTAACATGCTCAAACCCTCTTGGAACTCGCGCTCGAAAATCGTGTCTAGACAAGCGCAAGTCGTCCAGAACAACTGCGGGTATTGCAGCAGATCAAGTGGATCTAGCGCATCAATGATGCTGCGAAGAGTGGTGAGAATCTCGAGAGAGAAGATGAGGTAATCGTGATTCTCGTCGTCAGCAATCGTGTTTGACAGGCGTGCCAGCATATCAGCGAGCATTTGCTGGTCGAGAGTCGTCGAGATACATCGGAAGACTTGGAAAGATCTGCACGCCACATGTCGTACGGCACAGGAAGTAGCCCAAGCCATGGTCACCTTGCCCCATTCTTCGCGAATCATGGGGCGTGTGATTGAGAATATCTTGACGGCTTCGTCAACGACAAACCCCATTGGCTGAGAAACTGCACGGCTGTCTTCCTCGCCAGCTTTGATCTCACTGTCGCCGTAACCCCATGCGATCTTCGGGTCGTGTTGACGGATCGATTCGATGAACTCTTCAATGGATTCCTTGTCAGGATCCGTGCTTCCAGGCTCGATCTGGGAGATGACAAGCTCGTGAATGAGATGGACCAGCAACTCACGTGCTTGGTCCTGCACGATGGCGATGTACTGGTCCCATTGCACGAGAATGACTTGCAACAAGGTGGCGAGCTTGTCCATGGGCAGCTTGTCAGGCGACACAATCAGATCGACAAGTAAAATCATGCTGAGCTGGCCAAGCGAGAGGCCACTCTGTTTGGCGCCGCTCGGCAACACCACAGCCAGGTCGGCTATGTATGGCAATCCAGTAGTATCAGCAGGCGACACGATTGGATCCCTGCGCTCTGCGACCATTGTCTTCGGGCAGATCTGAAGTAGTAAATATTCCACAACCTTCGCACCCGCCACTGTGCCAGACAAGAAGACGACGATCTGCTTGGCATAGATGACAAAGTTCTGCTCCTTGCGGTCGAGGCAAACGTCGATAATGAAGTCAAGCACGAGTTGAACATTGCCGGCATAGGGTCCGGTGGCAAGTGCTTGCCACAGTGCTTGAATCTCGTTGTGCAGCGTGATGCGGCTCTTCACCGTGATTTCGAACAAATTGACAAGCAGCATGTACGATGTAGCAGTAGGACCGCCACTGGGGTCGAGTTGGAGCTCGATCGTCTGTATCCAAGGCAGCATACCAGATACCATGTTGCGCTGATGGTCTGGCTGCAACTCGTTGAAGTATGCAGAGAATTCAGAGAAGACATGGAACGCCAGCTCAGGGTGCTGCTTGGCCAGTCGACACGAAACGTCGAATTGCGCTAGCTTGTAGACCGCGGTCGTCTTGTCTGACACGCTAATGTCAAGATCCTGCAGCTTGGAAGTTTTGCCCTGACGCTCTTCCAGCGTACGCAGTAAACGAGCAGACTTCATTCGAATCTGGCTGTCTTCGTTGCCCAGAGTATACAGGCCAGCACAAAGCACTTTCCAGAAAGGCATGTGCACGTTGGCGTGCTCGGTGAGGACTTTTGTGACTACTTCGAAATAACTCGTGAGTGCTTTCGGCAAACGAGCAATGTAGCACATGCGCAACGTCTGGCCTACCAGATACTGGTGTTCTGGGTTGTTGACAATGAGGTTCTGCAATGCTCTGCGCCCAATAGCATGCGTGCGGTCGCTTGGGGTTTCAAAGATAGCATTGAGCCACTGCAGTAGTCGCTTGATATCGAAAGACATCAATACCTTGTGGTCTGCGACGAAATTGAGTGGCCCTGCGCACAGTGCAGCCATGGAACTCAATGCAGCGGTCTGTAACTCGTTCCTTTCTTTCTCGATTGCTGAGTTGATGATTCCTCTGTTCCGCAGATCGTGTTCTCGATCCAGCATGGATCGAGCTACGTGGTTTTCGTGCGCGCGCAAGTTGGTTTCATTAGGCGAGAAGCCACACCAATTCTCCATCAGAGCAAATGTCGCCTGACGTGCCTGGAACGACATCCACCTGGAAGCGTCCTTGAAGTCCTTGGTGCAATCGTACAAGCCATCGGTTAGTGTGCAATAGTACGTTCTCAACTTCTGGTATTCCAGCTGACCCTGGATCTCAGAATCACTGAGGAATAGTCGCAAGTGCTTGGAGTAATTGGTCATGTATTCCAGCACGTATTCGTCGCCACTGATTGCAGGGTGCTTCAACAGATGACAGGTGAGACTGAGCAGATGTGTGAGCTCGAGACGAAGGTAGTCTGTGCGGCGACTTCTGCGGGGGCTGCTCAGACTTCGCTGGTGGGAAGCGATCCTTTCCTTGGCATCCTGACGGCACTCTCGCACGAGATCATGCAGGGATTGTAGCAAAGTGTTGAACAGTGTCGCGTTTGTGGCGCCGAGACCAACGACTGCAGCCTCTCTGACAGCTGCGTGCGGCACTGACAGCATTTTCTGCACTTTTTGGAAAAGTTCGGATGCCGTGTAGATCTTCTCGTGGCTGCTGCTTGTGGTAGAAGATTTCGAACTCTTCCGAGTGTGCAACGACGTTTGGCTGGTCTGAGGCGCAGCCAAGTGAGTAGTGTCACCTGCATTTGTAAGGGTGGTGCATGCGAAGACGAGGTGCAATTTCCACTGCTCGATGATGATGTCAGGAGATGAAGTATTGACTCTTGGGGCGGAGATCAGTCTGCTCGTCATGAATGCTGATTCGAGATGTGTTTGTTTGAGCCCGTTGCCTTCAGCAATGGCGGCAATCGTGTTGTGGCTGTGCGACAGGCGCATGCATACGATCTCGCGCGTAAGAGCAACTGCGTGGAGGCAAATCTCGGAGCTCAGGCGGACAAGATTGGGGAAAATCTTGAACCAGAGATTGGAGTCGTGCGGAATGTCGCTGCTGCACAACTCGACGAGAGTACTGTTGGCGCTACTTTTTCGTAGTCCCTTCTGCAGACGAGATCGTTCAGCAAGCGATAGCCTCTCATCGTTCACGTCAATGACTTGCTGCGAGCTACCCTCCAAAATGCTGATGATACGCGTAGATGGTTTTCCAAGAGCGATGTCGAATTTATTAATCAGTCGTAGTACGTTGACTGCGATTGCGCGCACCGCTCTCGAGGGCGAACATAGGAAGAAAAGGCCGTGAGACTCCACTTCATCCACGTGCGCAAGGACTCCGGACAAATCCAAAGGTAGGGGACGAACAGTCTGATCATCATCGTCATGCGGCTCTGCAGCAGCCTTGCGGGTCCTCTGTTGGATCTCATCAATCCAAATCTGCAAAAGCTCGACGTAAAGCTCCAAGGTCGTCTCGATATGTCCGGGGCCAAGAAGTCCACCATCCGAGACGGTCGCGTAACGATCGTCGAAGTTGAAGATGAATCTAGCGAATCCAATCGTGACTTGCTGTGCGTGCGATTGGCGAGCAATGGACTTGAGGGCGTTTGCTGATGATGCTGCAATGTGTCCCTGAACGTGAGCTGTTCCTGTGCAAAGGAGGTTCACAAGCGAATTAATCGGTAGGTGAGGTGACAAGCACCTCGGTAGCGCCTCGACAGCGACATGCAATAGATCATAATAGTGTTGTCTCACATCCGTAGAATTCATCAATTCATCTCTCCGGAAGTTGAACGCCTCCGCCATGGGCGTCTTTGGTGTATGCGACGCGAATTTCTCGTCGAGCACAGCCTGGCCGCCGAATGTATTATCGCAGATGATGGTCAACTGACCAAGGATCTTGCAGAACTTGTTGTAGTAGTCCTTCGTAACGTCGTTGAGGTTGTTCGTCATAACAGGTCGTGATAATCTATCAGTCCGGCCAGCGGAAACAGCGAAACCCTGCGACCTCGTACGACGATGTGTGATGGGGGCGCGTGAGGTCGGGTCCAGGAGTGAATCACACTCGAATGCAGTGGGGAAAGGTGGAGGTTCGTTCTTCTCAAGATCTGACATGATTGCCAGGAACGCACGGATTGCGATCACGGTCTTCTCGGGGTCGAGGCTCTCGATCTTCAATTGGCTGTCCGGGGCCGTAAAAAGCTCCGAGTTCATTAGGGGAAAGATGATCGTTCTGAAGCACACGTCCTGGTGTTTGTATCCAATGATGCGTATGAGCTGAATCAATGGGTCTGCAATGGCTGGATCTGTGGAGATTAGAACTCGCTTCGCCTGGAAAACGAGCTTGACGATTTCGTCCAGTTTTCTCGCGACCCCGATCGGCGAATCAGATAATCTATAGAGATAGCGCCAGACGAGTCGACAAATCGCCTTGAGGTAGTGTGATCGGCCAGCACGATCTCTGCGATTGGGCTGGAACGAGGTAGCAATCGACATCCAATTAGCTGCGAACGTATCAACAGGCGACACGCAGAGCAGTACCGCCTGCAGAGGGTACACATAAGGCCAATGGTCGGCTTTCGAGATCATCTGGGTGACCTTGGGCCTGACAGCTGCCAGGACGTTCTTCCACTTTTGCGCACCAAAGTTGGAAGCCGTGCCGATACCCGCGAGTGGGAGCATCAGTCGCTCAAATAATTGCGCGTATGCGTACTTCATCTGGCGGCCGTGTACTTCCGCAAAGAACTTGGCCAGCAATTGCATTGTATCACATGAATGGCCCCAAGCCTCGTCGGACGTGATTTTGAACTTCAACCATTGCATGCTCTGAACCAGAAGCGCAGTCTTCGCAGCCAGTCTCGGCTCGACGATTCCTTTGGTTGATAGCGTCTTTTGCGCGAAGCCCAGATCTTGAAGAAAGCGATTGGATACATCCTCGAAGCGAAGTCCGCTCATGACACCAAGAAGCTGCCCTCTGATCACCCAATTCGCATGCTTCAAAGCGCTTCTTTGTAGTTGATCTGGTTCCTGTCCAACAAGGTGATCGTAGATGACGCTTTCCAGTTTCTCTGCCGTATTGCCACTGTGATCGGAACTGATGGCAGCGAGTGTCGTTTGCCCAATGATTTCGATGAGAGCTCTGCATAGGATGTAGACAGATATTCCAGACCTTCGTTCCGCGGTAGCCATGTTGCACTCCAACATTGCGATGTCTTGTCCACCGGGAGAAGTCGCCGTCGTGGCACTGCTAACATGATGGTTGATGTGCCTTTGCGTTGTGATCGTAGAATTTCGTAGCATCTCCAATTCCATTCGAATGTGCTTTGCCTGATCGCTTTTCCTCTTATGCCACAGAATGACCGAGTCAATAACGTACTTTGGCCTATGTCGATTGATGTGGCCCAGAGATGATATTAATTGATCAAAACTGGGGTCGGCACGTGGACCGCAAATGTCCTCAAGTCGTGGCTCGGGTTCGCCGGGACGTGTCATGCATCTTTCAATCTTCTCATCCGCCTCCGCAATGAAAGAAGTGAACAAGTGGTGCAACGCATATTCTCCCACGGTCCTCGGCTCCTGCTGTTGGATTTGTTGACGCGATTGTGCTCGGTGGTGTTCATTCGGTCTCTTCACTCTGCCACTATGCATTCGCTCCGGCCTTCTGAGTCCTGTTGTTGTGCTTTCGAAGCTCCGAGCTGGCGCTGCTAGTCCATTTCCTACATGTAAGGTCGACATTGACGGGCTCTTCTTGAGCGGATGAGGCACCGCGGGCACAGCATGATCGCCAGTGCCACCATTGGTATGCATGACTTTCTGTGGGCTGAGAGGGCTGACGCTTGTCGAATTGCTGAGATTACTAGTATTGCGCGAATGCTGTACTCCATGCACTATACTCGTTTTCCGATGGTGTCCATATGAGACTGAAGGCTTCCGTTCCACGTCTAGACTCTTCTTTGGTCGTGATTGCGACGATGGACCGCGTGGCGAGGCATTGCGTGCGCTCGCGGCGCTTGCAGCACGACCTCGTGTGACGGATGGATCGCGGGAAGCTGGGGGTGGGAATGGCGCGGTGTTTGGGGCAATGAGAAGAGGTTCGGGTGGTGGACTGGTGCCTGTCAGGTCGAGAGTAGCGATCGACGGCGAGGTAGAGTGGCCGCGGCCATCTGAGGACACCTCTCGCGGCGCAATGGGCAGGACTGGTCAACAACAAGTCAGCCAATGTTTGCTCGCTCTACCACATCATAACCAGCTTCGGCAGCTCCACGATACCGCTCAACAGCATGCAGTACTCGGCCCGAGAAGCTCCAAGAAGAACAGACAGACAGACGTACCCATCTTATCACAGCGTCGCAGCCTGGCGCGATCGTCATCATAGTCAGCCGTGAGAGCGCATCTTTGCTCAGGCGAGGCGACAAGGTGAGGGTCAGGTCACGGGATGCGTGGGTGTTGAGAGGGTGCAGAATGCAGGAACCGGGAGTGTAGTTGGAGCAGTGAAGAGATAGGGTCCGGCGGCAGTAGGAACGACGAGCACATGTGCATGAGGATAGCAACCCTACCCTACTCTGCCCTGCCCTGCCCTGCCCTGCCCTGCCCTTCGTTCACGGTCTTGGCGGGTTGTACTGTAAAAGCTAACGGCGATCGGCACACACTACTATCCCCTGTGCAGCCGGCCTGCTGGCTCTGCTGGCACGCACTCTCTCTTCAGCGGCGCAGACGGCTGTACACGCAGCGGTTTGCAGGGCGCATAGCAGACGCGTTATGGCCTATCATATGCATGTGCTGCCCCGGCCAGCCTGATCACGCGTGAGCAAGGCGAAACACACATGGCTTGCGAGTACCCAGTGTCCGTCCACCACCACATCATTATCAGCCACCGGCCCGGAAGCAAAGGACGCAAAGGCTCCCCTCCCCACAAGCGCAGGTGTCAACTGCTGCTGTTGCTGTTGGCTGCAGGGACACGGCCGCTACAGAAACTCAAATAATTCACCACCTCGGCCGCACTGGCGTCGGTGCGCTCGTCCCCAGCAACGATACGTGGAGGGGGGATAGATTAGGAGAAGCGAGCTTGTAATCTTCTTCTTTGCATGGCTTGAGTCCTCACCGTGTCGTTGGCATTACTCTTGCACCGGACGTCAACACCGGAATGTGATATACAGCCGGATAGGCGTGCATGGTAGAAGACTCGCTCCAATCCGGGAGGAAATCCATATAATGCTGAAGTATAATTGATTTCCCAGACACTAACGGCCGATCACATGGCTGCGGGAGCATGTGCATCATGTCAGATAGCAAATAAACACTCGGTGATTCGCGGCGGAGGTTTGGACTTCTAGCACGCGCGTCCACAGCTCTGTGCTACGACTAGTTGCGATGTACTGTGGGATCATCACGGAACGTAACTCCGCTATCATCAGGAGACATATGTGCCTGAAGATCGTGCATGAGAATGCTGGGCGATGCGATGCTTGGCCTCTTGCAATGATGTGTAGCTTCACAATCTCTTAATTGCTTCGAGAGTGTTTGACATTCAGACTCTGCTGCCTATATGTCGGAGTGGCACAGGGCACATTATTACGTTCTAGAGCTTGGGCCGCATAGCCAGCCTCGAGTCAGCGTCTTTGCACGGTGGGTGCCGCATCCATAAGGCAAGTATCGAAGACCAGACAAACTCAAAGCAACAAGTATCATCATTGTGTATCTACTTTCTGTCTACACCATGTCGCTGAGAGGAAAGCTGGCAAACTGACAACAAAAGTACCGAATTACCATTACCACCATCCCGAATTGGTGTCATCATCCTCATTGCTCGCGAGAGCACGTGTCTGAAGAACAAACAGATAACATGCCTAACTGCGCGATGTTGAAGCTGAAGAGCAGGCATATGGATTGGCACCTCAATTAGCTGGTTAAAGAGCACTGACAGAAGAGCAAAACACAAAAGAAGCAGACATAACAGAAATGCGGTCCTTGATCAGGCCCAAGGTGGGCCAGTCAGCACATGATGCTCGATGATGATGGCTGACAGATACTCTTCTACGACGATGGCGATGGCTGTCATGTTTCGCTGATGCAAGTGTAGATGCGATGCAAGCGTCGTCGAGGACAAGTGGGTGCCGCTGTCTGTCAATATGCTGGATGTCGGGCTCACAACGTCGTAAGCTCATAGTTCATTGTCGTCGTGCAGTCATGGTGATAAACAGTCAGTCCTCGCGCGGACAAAACGAGCGGTGTTGGTAGCAATGAAGAGCGTTTTGCGAAGAACGGTGAGGAAGTGAAGTGCTTTACTCCTGATCGGGAGCAACAGTAGAGGTGGCGACGGGGCTGTTTGCATGGGCCGTGGCAGGCGACGTAGCCAGAGGCTTGGTGTCGACGGCGGAATCATCACGAGAGCTGGTGTTGGCGTCAGTGGTAGGGGTTGCCTCGGTTTCGGTAGACTGTGTCTGCGTCTGATTATTGGTGAACGGAACGGCACCGAGTGGGCTGCGGCCAGGAGCATGGCGGGCAGCAGATTGAGCCCAGCGCTGGTTCTGGAACGGGACGGAAGCGTTGTTGCCCAGGTACTGCTCGAACTCGTTGCCTTTGGCGGCGGGTGTATTGTCGTTGAGCGTGGTGCCGGCGTAGGGCAGCCTGCCTTGACGCCAGGCCTGGGTTGCATACTCGTACTCAGCAGAGCGGAACTGGCGAGCAGCCTGGGTTTGCTGCTTGAGCGACTTTTGCTCCTGGGTGTCGGCGTAGCGGATCTGCACTTGGAGCTCCTCAGTGGCAGTCGGGATGGTACGGTTGTTGAACGTCTTGATGACCTCTTCGCAAGCGTCGCGGTTCTCGAAGCTGCAGAGACACAGTGTCAGCATTGCTGATGAAAGGTAGGACCCGGTCTTGGCTTACCGTGCGAATCCGACACCGCGGCCGTGGCCGTTCCTGTCGCGAAGAATGCGAGAAGAGCACACCTTGTGCGGTGCAAAGAAGTTGCTGAGGTCATGCTCATTCATGGTCTTCGGGAGGTTGGAAACGTAAAGGTTGGTATTCTGTTCGTCGGCAAACGTCTTGAGCTTCGAGTAGAAGGATTCCTAGTGACGGTAGTCAGTGACGGAGCCAATTGAGTAGCCGGTCGAGCACTTACCCTGGCAAAGCTGACTTCGTAGCCAAGGTAGTGGAAGCCACGAATGCAGTTCTCTGCGTCCTCGTAGTTGTGGTACTTGACAAAGCCAAAGCTATGATGTTGTTAGCATGATGAACAGAGCAGAAAGAGCAGACGACGACAAACATACCCTTTGCAGAGTCCAGTGTTCAAGTCAATGATCGATTTGGAGCTCTTGATGTCACCAAAGCGGGAGCCCCAGGCCTCGAGGTTCTCATCGGTCGTCTCCGGAAGCAGTCCACGGATGTAGACGTTGGTCTCACCACGTTGGTTCTCCAGTGCGCGATCAAGCGGCTTGAGTGGTGAAGACGGAGCAGGGATGGCACGGGGGATGGCAGGGTCCTGAGACATGAGAAGCTTCAAACGAGGTGAGACGTCGGTCTGCTCAGGCTGCTTCGGCGCTGCCATGCCGTACGGACCCATCATGGAAGTCGGCGAAGGGGTGCTGTGAGTGAAGACGCCGCTGGGAGATCGGGTGATGGCGACGTTGCCGTGGACAAAGCCTGGATAGCTGGCGTAGGACGGGGTGACAGGCTGGTCGTTCTCGTTCGACGAGATGGAATCACGACGAGGAGTGATGAGCGTCGGCACGTCGCCAGTCGCACCTGCAGTGGTGGGAGTCCAGTTCTGCGACATCGGGCTGTTGTCGTGCTGCTGGTAACCCTGGTAGTGCTGGACGTACTGGGAAGCGTGCGGAGTGTACATGCCAGGCGACTGAGTGGTTGCCGCTGCTCCGTAGCCGTTCGGGTACACGTACTGGCCAGCGGTTCCGTACGCCATGTTCGAGGCAACAGGCATGCCGGTGAACTGGCCTCCGGTGTTCGACATCATAGGGTTCTTGTGCTGGGCCGCAAAGGGTTGGTTGGCGAGGTTCATGCCTTGAAAGCTATGAGCAATGGTGGCCATGTCGGTGGAATTGTGGTGCATGCCGTATGCTCCTCCGCTCTGACCGCGGCCACCGTGTTGGTTGTTGTACATGGTGTTGGCGTTGCCATAGCCCATGTTGGCACGAGCGTACCCGTTCTGGCGCTGGTTGTTGTGGTCGGCCATGGTCGACATCTGTGTGGAAGATCATCAGCATCGTGGCTTCGAGAGGTTGTGGAACGACATCCTCGCATGTTTGCAGACTCACGTCCTGAGCAGATGCGGGAGCTTCGAGCAAGCTGGTGCCTGGTCGGTGCGGAAAGGGTGATGAGACGGCTTACCTTGCTGGCTGGTTGATGAAATGGAAGGAAGTTGAGCCTTTGAGGGCCTGACAGGTCGGGATTTCTGGGAGAAAGCATGTTAGCCATATGACCCATGAGATGTGTGCGCGCCAAACCAGACGGCACATCAGTGGCGTGGGCACCCAGCAGACGGAGAATACTAACCTTGCAAAGAGCTGGAAGAGCAATGCTCACTGTTGCTGGCGAAGAAGAGTGAGAAGAGCGGCAAGGCTGCAGAAAGTGGGGATGGAAGTGTAGAGGGAGTGGGAAGAAGGAATCTGGCGCGAGGACTGATGCTAATGAGTGAGCCGACGGCCAATGCAAGGGAATGAAGAAGCAGATGGTGCTGTGTTGTGGTCTGGCTGTATGAGTTGGAGGAGGAGAGGAGGAGGAAGAAGAGAAGAAGAGGTGAGCTGAGGGAAGAAGAGAGAGGGCGAGAGGACGAGGTAGGAGTGAGATTGAGAGTGAGGAAACCACTCGACGTCGAGCCGAGTCCGTGTGGTGAGTTGGAGAAGGAAAGAACCAACTGAGGTCGGTTTGGCTTGCTCGCCGTGGAGAACTCACGCACCTTGTAGTGTGCAGTAGCGACTGCGATGTCTTTGAACTCGACCTTTCTGGATGTGACTCTGGCAAGATCAATGCGGTGTTGTGGACAGGATGGCAAGGCAGATGTGAGCACGGCTGTGGTTATTGATGGGCTGGTGGCGGTTTGGGAGAGTCGAGTGTGGTGATAGCAATGCCGCAGTGGAATGATGATATAGCAGCTACGCACAACGAGAACCAAAGCAGCGTGATGAAGTAAGGTAGTAGGAAGATTGATGAGCCCGTCTGTTTCTTCAGACAGGCAGACGTACCGGGTTTTGTCTGCTCTTGGGCTTGCTTGCTCGCTTGCTTGCTTGCTCTCTCTCATGTCCCCTTCATTCGACCCCTGGACGTCACCCGCTCTCACAGATGCAATGCTCTGGGTCCACAGAGGATTGTCATCAGGCCCATGCAAGCCGCGCCGTCCTTTGTTCATGCTGCAGCCCAATGGTTATGCAAAACTCCCGTTCATGTGTCACAGGCACGACCGCCACAAACGCCCTCGTCTACTTTCGAGCCGGCGCCGAACGCAGGCATTCTGCTCGGGTACTAAGGAGCTGGCATGGCTGCTATCGCTGTGCTCTCGTCGAGGGACACTCGCATTGCCACTGCTGCCGCCACTGCGAAAAGTGAGCTATTACTCAGGACGACCGTTTGCCCCCCGCTCGGGGATGGCATCTTGCATCTTCAGCACCCCATGACAAAGCACGAGTGCTGCATATGCACCGTCGTTAGTTTGCAGTCTGTGTATGTCCGGGGAAGGGGAGCAAAGACAGGTTTAGACCAGCAGCCTAAGCGTTGGACGCCGCCGTCTGCACCAACGCACCGTGTCTCTGGATCGCTGGTTTGTCAACCAGAACCTCTGCAGACTCTGAGACGCTGCCCTCTTGGTACCTGCAGACGAGGCGGTGCCAGCCGAGCCTGCGAGCTGCAACCCGGTCGAGGGATGCGTAGGTCACGTACCCTGTGCCCGATCTCACGTACCTCGACAGATCAGGAGATCCAAGATCTTGCAGACATGCTGGGATCGGTCTCCACAGCATATGTGTCCTCGACAAGCAACATCAGTCCTACGTGCGGTGCTTCTGTACAGCGAGCCACCAGCCAAAATGACCTGTCGTGTCTGACTAGGCGTCGAACCCCATCTTCCCCATCGTACTGTATTCTCAAGGCTCCTCTGCAAGCATCCCTAGCCAACGACGTATGCATGGATGCGTTGTCCTCGCGCCTTCGGCACCATCCCTCCCTTGCTAACGTGCCGGGCGGCGAGCATCATCCGGCATAAGCTTCAGCAACGCGGTGCAACAAGCACAGCTGTCATACCCAAAAAGTGCACAACTCTGCCGCCTTCTGGAAGCATTCGAGGGATTCGGTTGCAGATCTTCTTCCCAGCCGCAAACACTCCTCGATGAGCGGCATGTGGACAGTTTGACCCATCGTAAAAAAGTGCTCTGATGTACGTCTCCTAAGGGATGTCTCCATGCTCCGCTCCATCCCCTGGATCAGCCAACAAGATCTCGCCAAGATCCGATCTTCCCCACTGCTCGCTCGCCTCGCTGCACCTCACACGCAATCTGTACCTCACACACCACGGCCGCCAAACGGCTGCGAACCACAACCTTCTGGGCGTCCCCGGTACTTAGGACGTGGGCTCTGGCAAAAGACAGACCAAACGGGCTTCCCGCATGAAAGTCCTGTCAAAATCGCCGAGTCATGCGATCATCAGGGACCTCCCCAGGCTGCGGCTGGCCGTCCTTTCACAGCAGCATGTCCGTATCGGCCGCGCGAATGCTTTACATGGGAGGTGGTGCTTGGAAGGAAACTGCTGAACAAACGTCACGCGTCACGGGTGTAGATACATGTGTCTTGACCAGTGCGTTGGACGTGCCGGATGATACGAAGACACGAAGTCGCGTTTTCTTGCGTGGTTTTCCACTTCCTTTGCCATGTCCAACTTTCGCATGTGATCGTGGTTGAGACATGGCATCACGAGCTTGTACGTCGAGTTCACAATGTGTCATGCAGTGTGTGCGTTTCCAAAACGATCGAAGCATCTCCCAAAGACATCATACAGTGACTTGCCCCGAGCGCAGGATAACGCCGCCTATGTACTCGAAACGTTACAAATCTTACATATACAACCCGGCTAGACACAACCCCAATAACAACAAAAAGTGACCGCTCACATCTCCAACCTACATGCATGCTCTCTGCCTTCCCGGAAGAAAGCAAAGCAACAAAAGCGGAGCACATCCGACGCGGTTGCGTGCATGAAACAACTTGCCTCGCTCGCGCGCTGCGGAGATGTTCGGCCAGTCTTTGCACATCACAAGCGGACCTCGCCTTGCCCATGCTCATGCCGTTGCATTCATGTTTTTTTTTGTTGTTGTTTTTTTTTGGATGTTACCAGGCCCGCGCAGCCTTGAAATCGAAATGTATGATGTAACAAAAGAAAAAAAAAACGATACCTGTTAGTGATGTTTGTTTGTTTTCCTTGGACCAAAGTTGGTGAAATCGAATTGTTGCACACCTCAAAAAGCGGGCATTTCTCAGACCATCGGTCGAAAAAAGGCCACAAACAAGGCAAGAACAACCACGATGTTCAAATCAAAACTCCTCAAGCCTGGCTTTATACACCAAAGCGCATACGAATCTGATCAATCACCACAGGCTGAATATTCGAGCATGCCACATTGGGTAACTTATACCATGTGTAACACTAACCCTTCTTACCCACAGTAGCATGTATACATCTACGTTACACATGTATTTGTACATATCCATTGCCGGGATCACGCTGACTGTACACATTTAGTCACCTTCTCTACCTCGAGATCATGTCTGAAAGCTGTACTATACTGTACGTACGTGCAAAGAGTATATGACAAAAACAAAGTGCGCCCACCAGACAGAGCAAGAAAAACGGGATCTACAATTCAAGTCATCTAAGCCTCCACACCTTCCCTTAACAACAACAACATCATCATCATCATCATCAAACACATGCGCATGCACATCGCGACAACACATATCTATGACCAAACGTCCTCCTGATACTGGTTCGCACTCCTCATGCTCTTGACAATCTCCTCGCCCTTCTTCTTATCCACACCGCGGTGCTCCGCAATAATCTGGCCGAGGATCTCGTTGACCTCGCGCGCCATGTTGGCGGCGTCGCCGCAGACGTAGAAGTAAGCCTTTTGCAGGAGAAGCTCATTGACCTCGGCCGCGCGCTCGCGCAGGCGGTGCTGCACGTACACTTTCTTGGCGGTTTCGCGGGAGAAGGCGGTGACGACTTCGAGAGAGTCGCCGAGGGCGGACTTGTATTCCTGTTGAAACAATGTTGGTTAGTATCTGGGGTGATTTTTGGGGGTGTTTGGGGCTTGGTTGTTCGGACTTACCTCCCATTCCTTCTCGTAGAGGAAGTCCTCGCTCTGCTTCCTGCAGCCGAAGAACAGGATGGTCTTGCCGACGTTCTCGCCATTGCGGGCCATTTCCGCGCGCTCCTGGATGAAACCTCTGAAAGGCGCGACACCGGTACCGGGGCCAACCATGATGATGGGCTTCGAAGGGTCGGAGGGAAGCTTGAAGTTTGAGTGGCGGACGTGGACAGGCACGTGAATGCCGTCGTACTTGTTGCGAGGACCGGTGATGGCGTAGTCGAGACCGTGGGGATCGGGGTTGGGGTCGCCGTGCTGCTTCTGCTTGAGGGCGAGGAGGTAGTTGGTTGTGACACCCTTGACCACGTGAGGAGCACCGGGGACTTCGACGGATTCGACAACAGCTGTGATGGAGATCTTCTTGGGCTGGACGAGCGAGGAGGACGAGATGGAGTAGTAGCGAGGCTGGATCTTGTGGAGGCCTTCAATGAAGATTGAGAAGGGGATCTTATCCCAGGACGAGCCGCCAGAGCATGCCTCGAGGAATTGAGCGATGTTGTAGTGCTTGCTTGCGACCTTGTCGTGGAAGTAGTCCTTGTCGCCTCCGATCTTCTGCATCTCAGCCTTGACCTCATCATTGGGAGAAAATTGAGCGAGGGAGCCAATGAACTGGCGAGAGAGAGGAGCGCAAATTTCCATGTGGAAGCGTACGGCGGCATCGTAAGTGGTAGGCGAGGGGAAGGGAACCTTAGCAGTAGCATCGAGACCCTTGACAGCAATGACAGTGTGCCTCTTGTCGGCGAGGTTCAGCACGTTGAGGAATCTGTCGACTTCCTTGCCAGCGTTCGTGGGCCAGATAGCGATGTGGTCACCAGTAGTGTAAGAGAGGTTAGAGCCAGAGACGTCGATTTCCATGTGCAGGCAGTTGCGCTGAGGGTCGTTGAAAAGCTCCTTGGACTCGGCAATTGGTGCAATGTAAGGGTTGTGTGCGTTGTAAGGTCCCTTGGAGGTGCCCTCGAGGTGGTTCTTGTTCGGTTCTCCAAGGTAGACAGTGTCGTCTTCGGCGTCAAGCTCAGGCTTCTCGGTGACCTCGAAGACCGGCTCGTACACTGCTTCGCGCTCTTCCAAGTCCATTGCGGCAGAGAGAGCAGCCCACATGGGCTCCTTCCAGGCCAAAAAGTCCTCTTCCATTGTACCAGCGCCATCGTCACCCTCGCCAGCCTCTCCAATGCGCTTCGCACCGAGACGATCGAAGAACTTGACGAGGTTGCGGACCATGGAGTTGTAGTGTTCGTATGTGTTGTTGCCGAGACCGAAAGCGACGTACTTGAGAGTCTCAAGTGCGTTCTCATCGGCGCCGCCCTTCTCGCTGAAAGAGACCTCCTCGCTGCTGATGAATTCGTAGAACTCAACAGCGTTGTCCGTAGGCTCGCCCTCACCGTAGGTTGCCATGACGAACATGGCGACCTTGTCGTCGGGGAACTGGTCCAGGTTCTCATAATCGTAATCTTCCAAGTCCGCGGTCATGGTCTTCAGGCCGAAGCGCGAAGAGCCCTCCTTGGCCAAACGAGCGGCGTAGTCCTCAGCGGTACCGGTCTGCGAGCCGTAGAAGACGACGCAGTTCTTGCCAGTCTCGTCCATTTTCTCGAGGATGTTGCGGCTCTTGCCCGACTTAGCCGCGGAGCCATTTGCGAAGGAGGAAGCGTAGGGATCTTTCTGGACGGCCCAGTAAGTACCCTTGGTGAAGTAGGCGACTGTGCCGAGAAGCAGGGCGGTGAGGACGACGATGTCCAGAGTGTCGAGTTGCGCCATGGTGGAGGCTGTGTGGCTCTCAGGCCAGAGGGTAGTAGAGTGATGTGTAGGAAGACGTGGTGGCTATGACTGCGATATGGCTATATGCCGAAATCTGGCGTCTCCGAAGCGGCGGCTGACGATGGGCCAGAGATGCAGCTGCTAAGGCGGGGAGGATTTGAACGCTCGTGCTGTATGATCAGACAGACGAGCGGATGATGAGCTGGAAAACAAGCGGTCGACAGCAAAGTGACCACGTATCCAGCCAGACAGCGGTGTTTGTAGATGTCCAAAAGCACAAACAGAAAGTTGTTGTTCAACCACGTCGATCGCTCGCTCGCTCGCTCGCTCGCTCGCTCTCCTACTAACGTGGCGGCGGGGCGGAGATGGTCTCTGATCCGATGCAGGCAGACTCGTGGCTGGCCAGCGCAGCAATCTTGACGCCGTTGATGTCGGACGATCCGAAACCCTCTTCTTCTGCGTTGAAAGTGCCCGAGCTTCTTTCTACTTATGAATTCAATAGCGATGAGAGGGGGAGATTGAACAGATGCGCCGAACAGCAACAGCCAAGAGTTGTATATGAAATACGTAGGATAATAATAATAACAATAATAATAATAATAATAATAGGATTCAAAAATCAGCACCATCGATCACAGGGCGAAAGAAACACGTCTTCCTCACCCCCTCGGCTCTAGCCAAATATAAGAATAAATCGACACCGTCATCAGCCTCACATCAGTAGCACAAGGTAGGACCCTCACAACTCTCGGTTTCGAAACGCGGAGCTGACAAGAGACCTGATCGAATACCGCTCGAGGAAACCTTTCCGCCTAGCATCCTCCGAATGTGTAGGTTGCTCTCATTAAGTGTGGTGTAACGAGAGAAAGAGAGAGAGACAAACTCAAACCCACACATATACATAGCATAATACCCCAAATAAGCCGACACGAGCGCGACACCCCACTGGAGAGACTGCACAAAAAAAACCCACGCCGATTCCATGATGCCACGACTCGGAGCCTCGATCATTCGCAATCAGCACATTAACTGACTGACTGACTGCCGTCCTTCGGGCCCGTGCCTGGCAGAGCTCGGCTCCGAAGACCGCCGTTGCCGTTGTGTGGTTTGGACTCTCACAAACTTTACATAACTTACAGCTGTAAGTTAAGTTACATGCATACAAACCACTCCACCTTCTCGGGCCTTTCGCGTTGCGGCTTAAAGAGCGGGCAAGAGGGGTGCGAGAGCGAGGTGAGCGAGAGTGATACATGGTGCATGCATGTTCGCCAGACACGCGACATCGTCCGTCTGGGATCAGCTGACGTTGATTCCGATCGGGCTGCTGAGAAGGATTACTGCATGTGGGGATTGTGACGGGCAGGGATAATGTGGTATCGTGGAAGTAGTTACAGTATTTGGCCCCCACTTCGCCTGGGCACAGTACTTCATACAGCTAGTCTACTTGGCAACAAACGTACGTCCTCCGATGCTTCTCCAGCGCTCTCTCACTCACTCACTCACTCTCTCTTACTCTCACTCTCACTCACACTCACACTCACACTCACACTCACACTCACACACTCACACTCACACTCACACACTCTCTCACTCTCAGTCTCTCATTTGGGTATCAAGCGACTAAACAAACAAAAAGCGATCTAAGACATAGTAAAAGCCACCCGAGTACTTGGACATGCCTGCCTTCCTTCACAAATCCGGATCCTCGCTTACAGCCCTACGCTTCTTCCCCCCCGGCACTTGAACTCCCAGTCCGGTGTCTTCGGCGATCCTGACCTGCACGTTGCGCGCGTGGCAAACCATGATCGCCAAAGCGAGAGCGTTCCATACATCGTAGTTGCTGTTGGTCATGTCGAAGAACACGACGGGCTTTGCATCTGGCGTTGGGTCGTCGGGCTTGTATGCCATCAAGGCGATAAGCGTGTGTGAGGCGACGATTGCGTAGAGTGTAGGCACTGGGTAGGAATATTGAGTGCTTGCTTTGGAGGCAGGCGAATTCTCCGTGGACTCCAAGACGCGGAAGGCAGCACGATAGCGAGCTGCAAGGCGTGCTAATTTGCGGTTCGCGTTCTGGTGGAGTTCAGTGACAGAGTAGCTAGCGGGCTTGGCTTCGAGGGCGATCATAGGGATGGCAGTGTGTGGGTCGAGGCCAGAGTCGAGTGCGGCCCATTTCTGATAGGCTTCCATCATTCGACGAATTTGCATCTCAGGGCGAGTGCGTGAGCCGACAATATCGCTGTCTCTGACTTGGCCGCCGAGCTCCATGAGCTTCTCAAGCGCTTTCTCGGCCCGAAAATGTTCGTTGCAAATGCTGCCAATGAACGCATCGTTGTCTATCGCGAAGAGAGCGTCTGGGAAGGAGCGAAAGTTGAAGCGCCAACTCTGAGGCATGAGCGGTTCACGGCCGCGCATCTTGGTCTTCTGGACGAGGGTGATGTAGTCGTCGTCCCAGCCAGCGGCGCGCATCTCACTTGAGTCGACACCAAACGCCTTCTGTTCTTCGGGCAACGTGGTGATCTTGCGCTTGACGGGCGTGTTGTGGTATTCGCCGTCATCAAGGACCCGAGTTTCGTCGACATCCAACTCGGAGTCGTATTCGTCTAGGAAGTCTTCTGGTGTAGGCGAGCCATCGACACGGACGGTGGAGAACATGCTAGATAGCCCCTCATCATCGCGCATGACTTCGTCTTGGATGGAGCCGTGTTCATCTTCGGCTCCTACATCCTCCGCATCGTCTTCATCCTCCTCTTCCTCTGCTCTCAGGGCTCTCCCGTTGTCCAGCTTGCGCATCTTGCGGCTGCCATAGGCATTTGATTCGGGAGTCACCGACCTCTTCTTGCGACTTGGGCTTGTCGAAGCAGTCGCACGCCAGCTGTCGACGCGCGAGTTGGGACTCATGCTTTTGGTCGTGCGTTTGAGCTTTCTGAACGCACCAGGGCGAGCGGGGAGAGCGGGCTTCTTGAATGGTGGCGGGGCAGTTTTAGGGGTATGCGAGTGAGCGGTATCCCTGTGCGGTGAGACATAGGACCAAAAGGTGTCGGACAGGTAATTGAAGATTGGCATGGCTGGCGGTACTAGGCAGGCAGCCCTGGGACTCGCGCGGAGCTAGCTGGAGGGTGGCGACAGGGGATTGATTGGTGTCGAGGGTGTTTCAGACGGCGATGCGCCGGGCGCTGGCTGTGAGGTGCATGCTGGTGTATTGGTGGAGGGACAAAGGGAAGGAATGTTTAGTGGGAAGGAAGGTGGACTGGACTTGCTCAATGCGACAATGGGAAGGTGGTAGGTATTGTGACAGCCAGATCCGGTCGGACAATGGGCGAGCAAAGTGAGGGCTGCTGGCAACATCAATTGAACATGTGAATGTGAGGAATGCGCGCTAGTGCTGCGGGGATCTGCATGCATATCTGCCCGCTCTGCGTCTGCGTCTGCGTCTGCGTCTGCGTCTGCGGTGCTGTGCTGTGCTGTGCTGTGCTGTGCTGTGCTGTGCTGTGCTGTGCTGTGCTGTGCTGTGCTGTGCTGTGCTGTGCTGTGCTGTGCTGTGCTGTGCTGTGCTGTGCTGTGCTGTGCTGTGCTGTGCTGTGCTGTGCTGTGCTGTGCTGTGCTGTGCTGTGCTGTGCTGTGCTGTGCTGTGCTGTACTGTACTGTACTGTACTGTACTGTATTGTGCTGTGCTGTGCTCTACTCTACTCTGCTCTGCTCTGCTCTGGCTCTGAGCTGTTTCGCGCACCAATCAATTGATTGTTGACGCTCGAGTTCACTGCGCTTCTGCCTCGCACCCTCACCCACCCACCACTACCCACTACTATCCATCAAACACCAAACACCAAACACCAAAAAAAACACTCGACAAACCGACAACAACCACCACCACCGCACACCCAAGTCTGCACCACCATACCACAAATTAAAGCAAGCACACCGTCCGCACGCAAAATACCACCGCTACGTCACACTGTTGATCGTCCAACCCTAAAACGCGGCGGCAGCCATTGCGAGTGAACGGACCCTTGGATCCCCCAACCTTGTCACGATGCAGCGCGGGGAGGATTATCCGGACGGCTCGCGCTTCATGCCCGGCGCCTTTCCACCACCACCACCACCATCATCATCATCATCATCAGCATCATCCTCTTCGAGCCACACGTTCCCGCACAATCAGCCGTACGACCAACGCCCCGTCACCCACTATTGGCACACTCCATACTCGCGCCCGTCCCGTCAGACTTACTACACTCCGCGTGATGATATAATGGAAATCGACTCCCCGTTCCGCTTCAGCCCCACCACTCCGCCGCGCAGCCTCGCCCACCAGCGCGGTGTCAAGCGCGCAGCAGAGGACGCCGCCGAAGAGCTGCTCCAAGCGCAACGGCTGCTTGATCCCCAGCAACCGTCCACGCGACGTGTCGCAGGCATGTTGACCACCATTCCACACCAAGTCTGGGCCATCGGCTCCAATGCCTTCACCGGCTTCATCAACTTCTTCAGGCCTGCTCAGGTTCACACCCAGGCACAAGCCGAAAACACATATATCGACGCCTTCGAGACAGATGAGAGCGGCAGGAAGCGTCGCGCCATCCATGTTACACCCTTCGGCCCTCCCTCGCAGCCTCGAGACCTCGACGGCGACTCAGAGCCCATGTTCGCGCCCGAGTACAATGCGCGTGAGGAGGAGCGTGAGAAAGCCCGCCAGGAAGAGCTCGAGAGGAAACGCCAGGAAGAGGACACGAACGTATACTCTTCATTCAACAGATCACGCGCCGAGAGAGAAATCGCGAGGAGAGCCAAATGGCACAAAGAGTACTACGGCTCGCAAAATGTGGACCGCATCCGACTGAGGCCACAGCAGCCAATCGCATCCACCGCCCATCCATCCACCTACGCCAAAACCATTCCACTTAGAGACCGACAGGTCAGCGCACTAGTCGCCAAAGCACACCGAGCCCAAGGAGGCAGTTTCGCGCAAAAGGCGGCGGCACTCAAAGCCCAAAGAGAAGCTGCAGAGAAAGAAGCCAGAGAGCAATTGGCAGCGGAGACGGCCGAGAGAGAAGCGGCGCGCATCGAAGCCGCACGCATTGAAGCCGAGAAAGAAGCCGCTCGTATCGAAGCAGAGGAAGAAGAGGCGCGCAAGAGAGCCGAGGAGGAAGCAGCTCGCGCCCAAGAGATCATCACCGAAGTCCCACAAGCAATCAACACCAGGCTACAGAACAGCCTGAACAACACCGTCGACGATCGACACACAATGGTCCAGCTCGGATCCATCCCACTCCAAAAATTGACATTCAAGCGCATTCTAGCCTCCGATCGTGGCACCGAGAACTGGCTCGACGACGATGCAGTCAACGCATGGTTCAACTCGATAGGAGAGGCCAAGAAACGCCAGACCAACTACGTCAAGAGCGAAACCAACCCACCGCCATTTGCCAACCTCCAGACAGCGTGGTACGAGAAGCAAAAGAAGGATGGCATTCCAAGCCTCAAGCGCTGGATGAAGCGTTCGGGTGTTGGCGGCGTCAACATCTTCAAATGCGAGCGCCTGTTCCTGCCGATCAACATGGGCAGCCACTGGACATTGCTCATCATCAACGGCACCCACAAGACTATCGAGTATCTCGACTCGCTTGGCGGTGATGGTACCCGCTTTTTCAAGCTCGCCCGCGACTTGCTTCAGGCCGAGCTCGGCGCCAAGTACGACGCGACCAAGTGGAAAGATTCCAAGCGCGACCGCAGCTCCAAGCAAGACAACGGCAGCGATTGCGGTGTCTTCACCTGTTTCAACGGCCTCGCTGCTGCCAAAGACCTGGCATACAAAGAGGTCACCGCGAAGAAGATGCCCGCAGCCCGCAGGATGATGGCTGGTGTTCTGATCAACGGCGGATTTGATGGCGATTTCGACCTCTAGCCGAGGCGTGAAGGTGAAGCTATTCGTCGCAGCCGCAGGTTCCGACTCGATTGAGAGAGAGTGTTTTTTTTGGGGGGGAGGGGGTTGCCGAGTACTGGCTCCTGCGAGGTGAATTCATTTTCGCCCGGGAGTTTCAGGAAAGGCACCCCCTCACCAAAATCCGATTTTTTTTGATCGAAGCAAGCGAGGAGTTTTTGAATGGAAATAGAAGGAAAAGGATTTTCATGATGGCGTTTTTTGGAGAGAGATCGGGAGCATAGCATTGCATGGCGTTCCAGGGAAGGAAAAGAAAACAAAATCGATACCCCCTAGTGCATTTTTATTGCTGCACATACGAATGATAACGAATTGAAATCGCTGAGAGAGAGCGTATTTTTTTGTCTACTTTGTCAAATCTTCTCGCTTTGCGGTGTTGCCATTTACTCTCGTGTCATGTTGTCGTGTAATGTGCTGCTGAGAGTTGTTGAGTGCTATTCAAGATATGCATGGTTGTTTTTGAGCCCTTTAGGATGATGTAGAGGATCGCACCTCCGTTGTTAGCAGCCTGCGCGTAAGAACAAGGTTATAGTCACGTTCTATCGGTATCCATAGGTAGTAGTATGTGTGATACTAAGGGTACCCACGAGATAAACTAGTCATCTGGAGGACAAGGTCTCGGTACCTTGAAACGATAGCTTGAGGTAGCAGTGCTTGTACCGGCTAAGGTATTCGTAGGCTATAGTAGTCATCTCGAAAACCAAGGTCCTAGGCATCTTTTATCGGTGCTTCGAGGTAGCAGCGCGTGTACCAGCTAGGATATTCATGTGATCCTATTAGTATCTCGACGGTGCCCTGTTCTCTTGTAGGACTCGTGCCAAACTGTACTACTCGTAGACTGATTCTCAGAGATAGATACGCCCAAAGTCGTGTGCTAAACTTCCTCAACTACCCGAAAGAGTTCATTCTAATCCGTTTCTACCGATTCCTCCTCTGATCTCATGTTTCCAAGAAATCAGTATATGTCATTAGCACTCGACGGGAAAGAACCCACAGGCGCAAGGCAGAAGTAGAAATTAAGCCAATACATTATATTATGATTATAGTTATAACCCCCCCCCCAAATGGCGCATCGTTTTCCTCCAGCGGAATACTTTGCCATCCTCACATACTGCCACACTTCCAACTCCTTCACGCCATTCTCGCATAGTTCCCCCCCCCCCCCCCCTTCTTATCTAATTTCTGAGGCCTCATGTCAACGTTTGCCATGGCCACACGTGATCAAAAGCAAAACGCAGGCCGGTATTCCACTCGGAGCATTCTCCCTCTACAAAGCCATCATGATGGCAGCCACGGCGGCAGCGAGGCCAGCGGCCAAGACATTAGCGTTGACCTCAGCGGCGGCGCCGGCGGCTGCGGGCGGGGTGGCTATGGGAAGAATTGTGTTAGTTTTGCTATTGTCAATGGACGGCGGGAAGGGCGTGGACTTACTCTTGGGGCCGGGAATAGTAGGCGTTGGAGTCTCGGCAGGGTGCAGAGGGCCGGTGTAGGAAATCGAGTAGGTTGTTCCTGCCTTGGATGGCTTGGGGATGGGCTGCTCGGACGAGGCAGTGATCGAAGGCTGCTCGGGAGAGACAGGGACTGAGGGCTGCTCAGGTGAGACCGGAATTGAAGGCTGCACAGGCGAGACGGGCTTTGAGGGCTGCTCGGGCGAGGCAGGGATAGAGGGCTGCTGAGGCGAAACAGGGACCGAGGGCTGCTCAGACTGGGTGGGCGACACTGGAGACTGGCCAGGGCGGGTTTCAGTGACGGTCACGTCAATAGTCTGGCGCGATGTAGTGGTGATGTGAGTTGTCTGAGTGGTGTCCGGAGCCACGGGAGAGGCCGGCGAGGAACCGGGAGCAGGAGGCTGAGAGACCGGAGCAGAGGGCGACGAACCAGGAGCCACAGGCGAGCTACCGGGAGCAGAGGGCTGGCTAACAGGAGCCACAGGAGAGCTAACAGGTGCAGACGTCTGGGGCACGTTGGTAGGCCCAACAGGAGTGTTTGGCACAGGAACCAAAGTTGTGGAAGCCACGAAGGTGCAAGTCTCGAGACTGGTCGAGTTCATCTTGGAGACAGTCTTTGTCGAGGTAGTAAAGACGGTAGAGGTGGTAAAGCGCTGCGAAGACGTGGTGTTGGCAGAATTGTTAGGGCTGGAGGGAATAGCACGAGAGGTGGTGTCGCAGGAGGAGGTTGAAGCTCTGGAGGTATTGTTCGGAGACACGAGAGTGGTGCTGGAAATCTTGGGGGTGCTGTTGGCGGATCTGAGCGAGCTGCTGGTAGTGTCACAAGGAATAGGATAAGTCCACTTCGTAGTAGCGGGCTTTGTGTAGGTGTCGCAGCTCGTAGTGGTGATGGTGCTGTTGGAGCGCGTAGTGCGAATAGTCGAAGTCCTTACCTTCACGACGGCCGGGATAGTAGTGCAAGAAGCTGTGATGGGATCGACAAGAGTGATTTTGTGAGAAGTCACGGCAGCAGTGGCGCTCTTGCGGCAAGACTTCTTGGTGCAAGGTTCTGTCACGGTTGTGGGAGTATACAGAGTCCTGGTGATGTAAGAAACCGGAGGGGTGACCGTCTTGGTGTGCGGGACCAAGGAAGTCTTGACGAGAGTGGTGGTTCCATTTGTGCCTATCTTGGTTAGAGTGAGAGTCTTGGTTTCAACGCTGGTCACGACCTGCGTGTGGTTCTGCGTGTGCGTGTGATAAACGGGCTTGTCAACCGTGGTCGTGTAGGGGATCTTCTCAGTGTGGACAACAGTCGTGGTTCCGTTGTGGCGGGTGATTACTTCAGTAACAGGGAGGAGATGAGTAGCAGTCACGACTGGGCCCACAACGGTAATGGTGTGAGGAACCTCACTAGTGTGAACCGAAGTCAGGTAGGAAGTGGTGGTGCCGTTTCCGAGCATCACAGTCTGAGTCTGGACGTCGGTGTTGGTCACGGTCTGCGTGGTCACAATGGTCCTCTCGCTCGCTGAAGAAGACGCAGAGGCAGGATCAACGATAGTGCTGTTCTGGAACAGTGCACTAGAGCTGGTGGAGGAATAACCAGTGGCAGCGGTGTTCATAGACACGCTGGGCATCGCTGATGAAACGACGCCAGTGGTGCTGTTCTGGAACGGCGCGCCAGAGGTGTCCGGTGTCGGGACGACACTGCCAGAAGGAAGGGAGCTGGTAGTTCCGTTTGACGAGGACAACACCTGGAAAGCAGAGCACATGTTGGCAGTGTTGTCGCCGGAGACGAACTCGCCAGTCTCACTCTTGAGGTAGCAGATACCCGCAGCTCCTCCAGAGGTGACGTACGTGAAGCCCTTGCACTTGGACTCAGAGTTGCAGAGACTGAAGCAGTTCTGGATGGTGGCCGCATCAGTGCCGCTGTAGGAGTTGATTGAGCTGTCGGCGCCAGAGCGAACCTCGTAAATTTCGCCATTGGGCCCACGGAAGTTGGATCCTTCGGTTCCACCGCAAGGGCCCGAGGAAGTGCTGGTGCTGATAGCGTTCGACGAAGATTGAGTGGTGGTACCATTTCCATAGGGTGCGACTGCTTCACTAGTGCTTTCGCTGAGCAAGCTGGAGCCCGTACCAGTGACACCCAACCACGGCAAAGAAGTAGGAGACGTCGTCACGGTACCATTGCTGTAAAGCGCGGAAACGACCACCTTCACGTACGCGGTGGAGTAGCTAGGAATATTCCACTGCGATAAGTCCGGAGGATCAGAAGTGGTAATTGAAGGCAGAGCACCAGTCCACTCAGTCGCCTGGGCTCCCCTGAACAGAGTGTTGGCATCACACAGACCATCAGTGTTGATGTACGAGGTGAAATTTCCGTTCAAGACCTTCGTAGCGGTGATCGTGGAAGCGCTGGTACCCTCAGGCACATCGCCTGTGATACATGCTATCTTGGTCTCCGGTGTGGGCGTTGCATCGCTTTCTGTCACACGGTGTTAGTGATCACAATCTAGAATACACTTCGATCGTCAGGATACTTACGAGCAAGCGAGAGAGCAGAAAGCGCAGCGAGCGCGATTGAGCTACGGAATGCCATATTGACAGACGAGAAAAGAGACAAGCGAGTGTGGGCTACGGG
Organism: Cladosporium cucumerinum; assembly: GCA_023634325.1. NCBI lineage: Eukaryota > Fungi > Ascomycota > Dothideomycetes > Cladosporiales > Cladosporiaceae > Cladosporium > Cladosporium cucumerinum. Next base: position 2,133,433 of record JALDQA010000002.1, read on the forward strand.
TGTTGTGGAGGGAGGAAGAAAGGAATCGCAGCCGCGAGGGAAAACTCGAGATTACTTGAATGAAGCCACCACCACATCGTTGAGGGGGAGCTTCTCAAGCTCTCCACCGTGAACCACGAATGTGAACACTGAGCGCAGTAAAGATTCGTCTCGCACACTTGCAAAGACGGGTGTTGACAAACTTTCGACGGAAATAGCCAAGTCGCCAGAGTATGACAGTCGAGAGTCCATCTAGTGGCTGTGATTACACCGAAGTGCTGTGGGCAAGTTATGGCTCGCATGGTAATCATTGGTGCAGAAGTGCAAGAAGAACCTTCAACTCTAAAGGAAATGACCGTATAGACGAACAGCTCCAACGCTGTTGCTCTAGAATCCTGAGGATATGGTTGACGATTGCAGCACTTTATCGGCGCAGCAGTCAAGCCCAGTCGTTTGCTGGTTCGATAATATCATGGAGACGGAAGCTGGTCAATCCGTATGATACTCGCGTCGTACATCGATAGAACTCAGGTAGCCAACAGGCTGCGATTGAGATGCTATGTGAAGCCATACGCTGGACATTGTGCTCCGAGGATTGCCGCCCGACAGACGAGGATCCTCGCGGGTCGGGATGGAAATGTGGCAGACATGATGCGCGTTGAAGAAGTCTGATGCTGACGTGAAGTCGATGTGAGGAGTGTTCATGGTAAGCACGTTTCATGCCTTAAAGCCTGATGCCTGAAAGCCTGCCCCGCCAACAGGGTTTGTTTTGATCGGCGTCTGCGTAGCGCAAAGTGAGTGAGCCGAAGCGGAGGCTTTGGAGGAAACAGTACAACAAATCATCCATCACCACCATCAAAGATTCGGCATACACAAAGATGCCCAGTATGGATTACAACCCTCGGATGAGTATGGCACGAAGTTCGCAACCGCAAATGAGCCAGCAAAAACACAAAAAGGATGACGATGAGGACGCATTCATGAAACTGGTATGCTAGGAGCGACACGTGCAAAGCGACGCGACACCGTGCTAACCAGCCTTTTAGAAAGACCCAGAGATTGCAGGTTGCATCAGCGACATTGGCATCAGCTTTTCGGTAGAGGATCTGCGCAAACCCAACCCTCAGCAGATCCAAAAAGTCTTCGAGTGGTTCGCGGAACTACTCACAAACACCACGCGCGATGTAGTCGCGCCAGCCATGAGGTTCGCAGCCGATGACTTCTACGGCGAGGATGCTGATCGCATCTTCACTGCGGACACCCGCGACCTAATGGGCTTCTTCACGACGCTTCGCAAGCTGCTGCTGGAATGCGGCGTCAAGGATTTCACGTTCGCGGACCTGTACAAACCTACGTACCCGCGTCTGGTCAAGATCTTCAGCTATATAATCAACTTCATCCGCTTCCGCGAGTCGCAAACGAGCGTGATTGACCAGCACTACAACTCGTCCGAGCGCACAAAGAATGATATCGAGCAGCTACAACAGGCAAACCAGGAGAAGGCCGAGCAGCTGGAGGACATGCAGCAGAACCGCAAGAACGTCGAAATGGCACTGAAGGAGAAAGAGAAGCGCACTGGAGAGCTGAGAACACGCCTTTTGGAATTGAAGGCAAGCCAGGAACGCGTGACCGACAAGCTCGAGCGCGTGAAGGGCGAGCAAGCAAAGCTAAAATCCATCCTGGAAGAGCGCACAGTCTCGGTCATGAACACACGCCAGGAAGCGAACAAGCTGCGTCCATACGCTGAGCAGTCTCCGGCTGCACTTGAGCAATCTTTGCGCGAACTTTCTGGAAGTCTAAATCGCGACCGGGCTGAAATCGACCGTCTTGATAAGAGGAACCGTGCACTGCAGACGAGCAGTGACAGCTTCTCCCTGCTACAAGCCGATATCACATCACTCACGCGCATCCTTAGCGACCTTTCGGGAGAACTGCAGAAGGAGGAAGAAGAGGGTCAGAAGGCTGGCAAGAACCGCGATGCGCTAGCCGAACAGACCAACAGCGTGCGGGAAGTAGAGCGCAAAGAGAAGATGTTGCGAAAGCAGCTGGAGCAGTGGCAAGGCCGGACAGAGAAGCTGCGATCAGACACAGAAAGGAAGTCTGCTAATGCGCACCAAAAGGTGGAAGATCTTAGGATCGTCCACAAGGAGCTTTCGGCAGAGCGTAGAGACAGAGGCGATGAGGTGGAGAAGCGGAGAGTGAGGATCGAGCAGACGGAGAAGAAGGTGAGTTTGGCTCGTACTACGGCACTCGCGGTGACCACGCTGACATTTCCTCCCAGATGATCGATCTCAAAGAGCAAATTGAGCACGAAGTGCAGAGTGCTCGTGAAGAGTACATGAAGATGGAAAGCCATATCAAACTTTACATCACGGAGATGGAGCAGAGCATTTGAGCTGGCTGCAATTAGCATCGCAGGGCTTGACATGCATTGACGACGGGTTTGGCGTTTGGGAATGCTTTGATGATATCCATGGCTTGTTTGTTCCCTTTCTCTTGGGAACATTTCATAATTCTCTTTTAGTTGTATAGACACTCTGCTACAGCAAAAACCCTTCAGCCTGGGGGCGCCAACAGTGGCATCTAATCCCATGAAAAGTGCATGAGCTCCCGGTGCTGCTTGCCATATCACACTGACATCAAGCGTGCTCTCGCGGGGGCTGAGGGGGACTGAAGAAACACCAGCGTTCCGCTATCCTTCTGATAGTAACCGCACGCCCAACCCACCCACGTTCTCCAGCGCCGAAACTCTTCGTCGTCACATTCAAAATCGAAACTTCCTCATCCCAAGTATTGGCCGAAGACGTCGCAGGCACAGCATCAGACTCGAGCTCGAGCCCTTCGAAAGCTTGTTCCGCTTCGCGATGTTGGAACTCTGGGAATTCAACCATGACCAAATGCTTGCGGGTGGCGTGGGCGGCTTCGACGGCGAGGGCGATCGTGCGGTTCAAGCCTTGTGCTGAGAATGAGGTGGTGAAGCGGTGGATGTCGATTGGGTTGAGGATTGCAAGCAAAGATGGCTGTTGATTGCTTTCTTCAACGCGCATGGCGGACTCGAGGCGAGGTTTTGGAATGGCGAGTGTTGCCAGATAGGCTCGGAGATGCGTGAGGTCGTGGCAGAAGACTAGCTTTACTTTTCTTGAGTTGGCGAGCTGGAGTAGAGACGGTGGTTTCAATAGATCATGTGTCTCTGGTGCGGTAGGCTCAGTCTCAGCAGTGTCGCCATCTGATGGTTGTTGTGCTTCATCGACGGCGGAGGGATGAGTATCAACGCAGGCAGCCAATATTTGCTCTGTGAACCTTTCTTTAGTTGCACATACGACCAGAATTGCCGGCTGAGGATCTTCATTGAGGAGGTGTTGGATGAACTCTGCCAGTCGAATGTCTGTGATGATTTGTGGTCTTGATGAAGCGTCGGTAAACATTGTGTTCAATAACCAGTATTATTACCCGCAGGCTGAGGGTGCACTTCCATAAATGATTTGCGTCTGGAACGTCGAGTGCTGTACATTGTGGACGATGCGGCCTACCAAGTTAGCCCAGTGAGGATGGTTGAAGGGTAAAGAGGGCTCAGATCAGATATTTGACAACCTCAAGAAACATCGGCTTCTTGGCAGGCAAGCTGCGCCATCACCATCTCCCCATCGCCATCTTACAGTAACTTCCACCCCACGTCTGATGTCGGTGGCCGAGCTTCTTTGCCCGCGCGACCAAGTCCCGACTCACTATCCACTCTCCAACTCTCTGCGGCAGGCCATAGTCGCCAACGATGGAGTCGATCTCTCGCATTAGCGGACTGCTAGAAACAGGTAAAAATCACTACGATCAGCCTCTGTAATCACTGCTGACACACGACAGCACGCGACCTCACCCTCGAAGCAGCCAAAGATGTCGGGCCTCGAAGACCAACTCGTCCTCTGCCCGCGCAGCAGATTAAGAAGCTACTGGACAGCCGGAACGAGCGAGAAGTTCTGGACGGACTGAGACGAGTGATCGCCGTATGACACCATGGAACACAAATTCTCTGGAAGAGCTGTGCTGAAGGAACATCCAGATGCAATATGCAAACCCTCCGCAACCCACCCTGACCTTCTTCCCGGCCGTCCTAAAGACGCTCTCGAACCCCTACCCTTCGACGCGCCCACTGGTATACAACTACCTCCTACACCATGCCGAAGCCGACCCCGACACAACACTGTTGTCAATCAACACCATCCAGAAATCGCTGTCGGATTCTAATCCTAGGGTACGTGCCATGGCTCTTAAGACCATGGCTGGCATTCGTGTGCCGATGATTTCGCAGCTTGTGAGCTTAGCGATCAAAAAGGGCACCAGCGACCTGTCACCTATAGTACGGAAAGCAGCCGCGCTGGCATGCGTGAAATGCGTTACGCTGGATCAGAACACGAGACCACAAGTGGAGGAATACCTGGCAAAGCTACTGGCAGATCAACAATACTATGTCGCGGGAGCTGCTGTCCAAGCATTCATGGAAGTGTGCCCGGAGAGGCTAGACATGATTCACCCTGTTTACCGGAGACTATGCAAGATGGTAGTGGACATGGATGAATGGGGTCAGCTGGCGATATTGCGTCTCATGTCGACTTACGCTCGCAGGTCATTCCCGAAGCGAACAAAGCGTGTCAAGCGAGCTGCCACTCGCGAACAGAAAGCGCAAGACTTCTACGACGACCTGGAACCGAAGGAGGAGCAGGAACAAGACTTTGAGGATGTTGAGGTCCTCGATCCTGATCTCGAGCTTCTCCTCGAGTCGATTCAACCACTTCTACAAAGTCGCAACTCAGCTGTCATTGTCTCAGTCGCCAGGCTATATCTCTACCTGTCACCCACACACCATCTACCCAATGCGATCGGCCCTCTCATTGCTCTTCTTAGATCGCCAAAGGATGTGCAGCAAGTAGCACTGTACAATATTGTGCAAGTTTGCTTAGCTACACCAACACACTTCCTCCCTTACGTACGGCACTTTTTGATCCGGACCTCGGAGCCACCACAGTCCTGGCGCCTAAAGCTCGAGGTCTTGACCTTATTATTCCCATACTGTGAGAGGAGCATGCAAGACCTCATACTTGCGGAGCTCGAGCACTTCTCCAAAGGACACAATGCCGACCTTGTGCGCGAGAGCGTTCGTGCAATCGGTCGTTGCTCGCAGGCATCCGACGCGAAGACTTCGCGACGTTGCTTGTCGTTACTACTCAAGCAAATTCATAGTGCCGATTCCGTCTTGGTCGGTGAAGCGATGGAGGTCGTACGGCACATGATTCAACGTTCGCCTGAAGAACATCGCAAAACTGTGGTAAGGCTTGCAAAGAACCTAGATTCGCTCTCGTCTCCCGCAGCGCGTGCAAGTATCATCTGGCTAGTCGGCGAATTCTCTGGAACTGATACAGACACGAACATCGCGGCAGATGTGCTGAGGATTCTGGTCAGAGGCTACGCTGATGAGACCGACCAAGTGCGAGCCCAGATCGTTCTCCTGGCGGCGAAGGTGTACCTTCACGATCTTAACGCCAAGAACGTTAAAACAAAAGCGCTGGATGCTCTCAAGTCACCGACCGAGGAAAAGCAGCTGGAGAGCCAGGTGCTATCGCCGCCACTCGAAGAAGGTGGGTTTCAGGAACACCGACCCGAACAACAAGACTCGTCAGAACAACCGCAACCACAGGAAGACACTATTACGCTGCTGTACCAGCACACCATGCTCCTAGCTCGATACACACCATCATATGACTTACGCGACCGCGCACGAGTATACCGCGCACTGCTGGCCCTGCCAACCAGCACCGAACTCGCCAGTCTACTCCTACTCGCTCCCAAACCAGTCCCACAAGCTCCCTCACCCAGCGAGAGCCACAAGGGCTACACACTCGGCAGTGCAAGCCTTGTAGTCGGCAACGCCGCCGGCGTCAACGGATTGCGAGGCTACGAGCCTGTTCCAGACTGGGTTGCCGAAGGCGACGAGCCAAGCGCCAAGCTGAGAGATGCCTATGGCATCAAGGAAGAGCCGTATCAACCACAGAAAACTGTCTCCGCTGGCCAGATGCTGGACGACGCGCTCGAAGCAGATCCAGGCTATAAGGCTAATGGACGCAAGGCTAAGACGCTTGACGACTGGCTGGACGATGAGGATGACGACGACGACGAAGAGCAGTCAGAAAGCGAGAGCGGAAGTGGAAGCGAAGGATCGGAGGAGGAGTCCGAGTACGAGACAGACGAAGACGCAGAGAGCGAGGAAGAGGAAACTGAAAGCGAAGACGACGAGAAGGCCGGTTTGGTCAGATGATGATGAATCTTGCAAATACGTTGATGGCCCAAAGAGAAGAATTGTCTACGGATCTATCCCTATGATGAAACGCAGGTGTATATCTCTACTTTGTTTTCATCGTGTGCGAAACGTGTTTCGTCGTTCACTTCATAAATGCCAGCGTATGCATCTCCGCAGATTGCACGTGTTTGGATTAGAACGATGTGATGCAATTAATGAATTAATACTAATCTGGCTAAGACACCTGAGGTAGACAGATCAAGCCTCTCGCTTATGGTTTTAAGAAAGTATGGGAAAAGGGCCCGCGACACAATGCGCACACACAGTGTAACGCAAACGTGTGCGAGGACTAACCGAAGTAGCCGTGAAGTAAAGAGACATTACCACTGCGTAGTATGCAGTATTACGTTTGCTTTGATCCCCAATGCGTTTTCATGCGCCGCGCTTTGCAGAAAATGCACTCCGAACATGTAAGCAGCCGTGAAATAAGAAAGATATTATGGCCGTGGGACGACGTGAGTGGCCGGCCTAGATGATTTCCTCGACGTCATTTTCAGTTGAGAGGTTACCAGCGGCGTCCGTAGTTCTCGACAGCGCGGCCCTGCTTGCGACCCTGTTTCGGGGTGGCTTCGTTGTCACGTGCGCGCTTCTCCCTGCTCGCGTCGTGGTGATCGCCCTCGTAGTGACGCTTCAGGCCGTGAGATCGGTCGCCCTTGGGACGGGGCGTGGCGTCCGGGTCTTCCATGATGGTGAACTCCGAGCTGGTCAAGTTGTAGTGGCTGGAGCCGGAATGCTGGCGGTATTGTTGCTGGCCACCATTAGCACCCCACGGGTTGTTGAATGCAACGTCCTGAGGGCGTTGATGGGGCTCGGAAGGTGCGCGAGAAGTCGACCTGAATGGGTTGTCTTGGACGCTAGCAACGGAACTCTGACGGCTCGAGCGTCCGGATGTGGGTGGTGGACCAAAGGCAGGGCCAGGAGTCTCATAGACAAGCCTGGGAGAGCCAGTGACACCAAGTTTGGCGAGGATATCGTCCTGCGCCTGATCACGAATCGGCTCAAGAGCCTTGGGGCGCTGGTTGGAGTAGCGTGAGCAGACAGAGCTTGCCCGAGAATGGTTGGAGGCCGCGCTCGAAGGGCGGTAGTTCGGAGCCTGACTATTGCTTCTGCTGCTGGCTTGATCATGGCGTTGGAGGGAGTTATCACGATGTCCGTTTCTCGATCCGGTGCGGCTTGCTGGGCGGGATCCTTGTCGGCGGCTGACGTCGACGGGTGCTGAAGTTTCGATGCTAGCGCGCGCAAGGTGTGAGATTGAAGCAGAAGAGTCGGATCGGACCCACTTAGCATCAACGCGGTTGCGGTACTTCTGGGTCATCATGTCAAGTCGGATAGTTTCGTAGCCAATCTGGAGGAACTCCTTGAAAATCAGATCGTCTTTGATCTCGACCCAGGAGTCTGACAATCGCACAGTGTTGAGCTGCTCCTGGCCTTTCTCAGCGGCGAAGTATTCTGAGATACAAATGTCGCCATTCGTGGGATAGGGACGTGGTGCCAGAGCCTCGAGCTCAGCTTCGCTGAAAGTGGATGGAAGAGGGCGAGGAGTAGGTAAGGCTGGGTGAGATTCGATCCACCCTATGCTGAGATCATTGTCGATTTCCTCAGGATGATCGAAATAGTAGCACTCGTCATCGAATTCCGCTTCGAGTAATTCCGGGCAGTCGTCAAGAGAGGCACCTGGATAGGCCTGATCATAGAATCCAGCCTCTTGTCTGGCATAAGCTGCAGCGTAGTCATATGCGACCGACGGGGCCGACCTGTGGCGGGTGAGGTGGGAGCCTTGAGTAGAGTTCGATTTCGAGTGACTGACTCCTTGAGGGAAGTATGAGTCAGTTGGAACGCTGTATGCATCTGCTACGGAGCTGTGGCGTGCATGAGTCGAGACGACTTCGGTTGGCGGTGATTGCTGGAAGTAGTTGAACGCCGATGGATGCGCACTATCAGGGTAATCGAGGTCGCCTTTAGAGGGAATCGCGTAGCTACCGAGTGGTGGAGAGGCTTGCTGAGCGTAAGACTGGCTAAAGCGTCCCGAGTGGTCTGAGTGGGAGCGTTGCGCCTGCTGGGGAGCTCCATAAGTCGATGGTGGGTAGCCGGAATACGCTTGCTGAGGCGCGGGTGGCCATGATTGATTCTGGCTCGATGGTCGCGGTGCCTGTGCTTGTTGCCCATTGTAGCCTGGTGGAGGTGCATATTTTGTCACCACCATTCCACCTGCCTTTCGAACAGTTGTTGGTCCGAATGCCTTTGACGGCGGAGGACTAGCTGCATATTAGTGACGATATTTTCGGGTCGTGAAAGTCTCATTCAGATGCGTACCCAGAATGCTGTCGCTGCATCTGCGGCTCACTTGGTTGCATATTGATTTGCGGACGGTATGCTCTGTTTGTTGTTCTGCGCGTGAGATGCGAGTGCAAAGAAAGTATTTAGAATAAAGAATTCAAAGAGACAGTGGAAGGCGATACACCGTCACCATAAAGCAAGATGGTTGTGTCTTGTTCGTTGATTGCTGAACGCGGTGGTATTGTAAGAGTTTGTTCGTCGTCTGTCAATGGGTCTTTAGAACCCCAGCAAGGGGTCTGTTGACACGGTGACGAGCCTTTTGCGCAGGTGACCAGTGGATGATGAAGGCAATATGGTGGTCGGCCTGGGCAGCCAGAGAGATAGCAAGATGCTCTGTGCAATAACGGCTAGCGTCCAGGCACGCTGCGTTAGAACTCGTGGAGTGGAAATGCTGGTCTCAAGTGAGGTTCAAAGCCGTGCAACCAACAAACGGCCACGAGCGCAACGCCAGCGGATGCCAAGGCCAGCAGAAGTCGTGGGGTTGATTGAGAGGCAGTTGGTCGATTCCAGTGCGACTACGTTATGATTTTCCTTGACGAGAGTGGAATTGGTATGCAGGAAGAATGGAAACCAACTGCTTTTCGTTCTGTTGGAAGAATACCCCTTGCAACTGTTTCTTCAGGCATGCGGCCGGGTGCAGGGATAGGGAGAATTTGGACGTTTGGGAGGGTGAGACAGATTACCAACTGGCTCCAACGGTCAGCTGCTATCGACAGGGCGACGGGGAGATGATGTCTCGAAGGTATTGTGTTGCGTTGGCACTTGGCCAGTGTGAGTAATAGCGAGATGAATGATGAATACATTGTATTCTCAGGCGATGAAACGCTGTGCATAGGCTGTAGCGAGCGGAAAGGACGTTACCAGATGTAATAAAGGTGCGGAAGGGAAAAGAGAGATGAACCTGATATAATGAGGCGAGGCCCAGTCGTCTACTGTACAACATCTCGTCAGCCTACCTTGATGCGCATAGGGTAGAGTGGTCGTCTACAAGATGCATTGCCACCTCGTCCATGACTAGCCAATGCATTATAGACCCGTCGTCCGTAATACACGGGGCTCGGCTTGCTAGATGCTCGAGAAAGAGCTGTAGATCTTGTCGGAGTGAGACAAGCGTTGAGATGACGCATCGGTTGCCTTGTAGACGGTTTATAGTAGGGACTGAGCTCGAGTAGTCGATGCGTTATCGAGATGGTCTACGGAAGAGGAGCAGCGAGCGAACCAAGGCCCAAGGCCATGAACGAACGCGAGGGGTAACTACCTCCTACTTCGGCCCATCAGATCAGCGGCCACAAGTCGCAGCCCGCGCCAGGACTTTCACCGCCCACCATCATCACCTCTTCGTCCAACGTTGTCGGCTCCGCGGCAGAGCATTAGCAATACTCGTATCTTGGTACCATCGCCGCCCTGCTTGTTATGCCTGTCCGCTGCTAAGGATGATCAGACCGGGTTGAGCAATTTGCGTGGTGCCAGATGCGCCATCCTGTAACCGAAAAGCCGTCTTTATCTGGGGAACCAACTCCCCCTCTACACCAATCTTGAGCAATGCCTGGCCTACCAGGTACGTGGCCCTGTGATTGCATGCAGTGTCTGGCCTCTGACTGACAACCCTGTGTAGCCAGCGTAGACCTGGACGAATGTATCGAACGGCTCTACCGCAAGGAGCTCCTTGCCGACTCGGTTATTGAAGCGGTGTGCGCGAAGACCAAGGAACTGCTTATGAAAGAGAGCAATGTCGTGCACATCCAAGCGCCGGTCACAGTGGTTGGCGATATCCATGGACAATTCTTCGACATGATCGAGATATTCCGAATCGGCGGCTACTGTCCAGATACGAATTACCTCTTCTTGGGTAGGTCACACGAGCATGGAAAGCATGGTTGGCACGGCACACAGGATGCCGAGGGCGGAGTATGTCAGATCATGGCTGACAGGAATAACAGGCGACTACGTGGACCGTGGACTCTTCAGTATTGAGACCATCAGTCTCCTCATATGTCTCAAGCTCCGATACCCCGACCGAGTTCACCTCATCCGAGGCAATCACGAGAGCAGAGGTGTCACACAGTCCTACGGCTTTTACACCGAGTGCTCTAGAAAGTACGGTAATGCGGCAGTCTGGCACTACTTCACGGACATGTTCGACTACCTCTCGCTGAGCTGTGTCATCGACGATAAGATCTTCTGCGTACACGGCGGATTGAGCCCGAGCATTCACTCCATTGATCAAATCAAGATCATCGACCGCTTCCGTGAGATTCCTCATGAAGGCCCAATGGCCGACCTGGTGTGGTCGGATCCCGACGCTGAACGGGACGAATTCAGTCTTTCACCTCGAGGAGCAGGCTACACGTTTGGCGCACAAGTCGTCAAGAAATTCCTGGAAGTGAACAGCATGAATCACATATTACGAGCACATCAACTGTGCAACGAAGGATACATGGTTATGTTTGACGACCAACTATCAACAGTCTGGAGCGCGCCGAACTACTGCTACAGGTGTGGCAACCTGGCGAGTGTCCTCGAGGTTGGACCGGGTGGTGAAAGGAAATGGAACGTGTTCGATGCAGCGCCAGAAAATGATGCGCACCGACAAGAACAGCAGAACCAAGCGCAACATACTGGCAATGACCCAGTGAAGGATTACTTCCTATGAGAAGACGATAGCAACTGGACTGGCTCATGGTTTATGGTTTATGGTGCATACAAGGCGTTCGGGGGGGCATTTGGGGTCGTTTGCGCAAGATACCACTTCGCAAGGTGTATTTTCATGGCGTCGTCAATTTCGCGATCGCCGCTATAGATGTTTAGTAGACGCATCTTGTAGCATTAGAATTACCTGATTATTGAGAGATCACTTTAGCTTTGACTGTAACGTGCACATGCGGTCTCGCGTTCCCAACTGTCACTGCCACCGAGGCTCACGAGCATCGCCGACTTCAACCGCCAAGCGGTTTCACCTGGTCTCGACTTCATCTCCAGAACAGGCCACCTGGCTGCCCAATGCGACACTTTACGATCGGTCGGAGCTGACACCTGTCACTTAAATCACACCACTTCCCCAGCAAGTGGCCCAAACTACAATAATGCGCGCCCCTTCAACGGCAGCGCTGTGCGTGCTGGCCAGCCTATGCATCGATCAGGCGTACGCCGATGAGACCAAACAGAGCCCTTTGGCCGCCGCCAGAGCGCGCGCAAAGATCCTCGCAGCATGTCCGGCATACGAGCACTACGCACGCTTCCCTCATCATCCATACAGTGACGGACCGCTCGAGCTGCCGTTCCAGCGACCCGCGAAGCAATGCAGGACGTTCGAGTCTCCGCTCGTGGAGAAGGTGATCAAGGATATGAATGAGAAGATGGTGGACAAGGACCTCGCGCGGATATTTGAAAATGCGTTCCCGAACACGCTGGATACGACGGTGAAGTGGCATGTGGATGGCACAGAGAAGCCCTCGAAGGGCCATTCTTCGTGGTTGGGAAGTACAGGGGCTTGGGAAGGAGCACAGTCGTTCATTGTAACAGGTGATATCTCGGCGGAGTGGCTGCGCGATAGCACAAATCAGCTGGCACAGTATCAGCGGCTGGCGAAGAAGGATAAAGCAATCGAGACCCTTCTGTTAGGAGCAATCAACACCCAGGCCGAGTACGTGATTGCGTCGCCATACTGCAATGCTTTCCAACCGCCACCTCCAAGCAAGATCAAAACAAGTGACAATGGCCAAAGCGACTCGGTGCACCCTACGTACGAGCCGAGTCAGGTCTTCGAGTGCAAGTACGAGATCGACTCCCTCGCACACTTCCTGTCCCTTTCCAACCAGTTCTACAACCACACCGGATCGACAGCATTCATCACAAAGCGCTGGCTGCAAGCAGTAGACAGCCTGGTCGAAGTCATCGACCAGCAGAGCAAGTCGACCTTCGACCCAAATACCGGCTCCTTCCACCCCCAAGAATACCGCTTCCAGCGCAACACCAACACAGGAACCGAAACTCTCAATCTGGCCGGCAACGGAAACCCTCTCAACTGGGGTACAGGTCTCGTCCGTTCAGCCTTCCGACCAAGCGACGATGCCACAATCCTGGGCTTCTTCATCCCCGGAAACGCCATGATGGCAGTCGAGCTCATACGAACCGCAGACATCCTCACGAAAGCCAGCAAAACAAGCCTCGCCAAAGAACTCCGCGCGCGCGGCGAACGCATCGAAAAAGGCGTCTGGGAGCACGGTGTCGTCAGCCATCACAAGTTCGGCAAAGTGTTCGCTTTCGAAGTCGACGGCTACGGTTCCTCCATCCTCATGGACGACGCCAACCTCCCGTCGCTCCTCGCCTTGCCGCTGCTGGGCTTCCTGAACACGGACGACAAGACTTACCAGAACACGCGCAAGATGGTCTTGGCCAAGGAGGGTAATCCTTACTTCATCACTGGGTCCGAGTTCGAAGGCATCGGTGGCCCGCATATTGGGTTCATGAATGCCTGGCCCATGAGTCTGCTCGTGCAAGCCATGACGAGTGATGACGATGCTGAGATCAAGAAGCTCTTGATCGCGGTGAAGCAGGCTTCGCCGCTTGGTTTGGTGCACGAGAGTGTGAACGTGGAGGAGACCAGTGACTACACGAGAAGCTGGTTCGCGTGGGCGAACTCCGTCTTCGCTCAGACCATCCTCGATATTGCAGAGAGGAAGCCTCATCTGCTCTTTGGCGAGGGTGCGCAGGCGTATGTTATAGGATAGAACGACGGGGTGTTTGTGAGACATTACTTTACGATTGACGATTTCCAAGCGTGCAAGTTGTTGATAATGATACAGTGGTTGAATTTGAAAACACTATGCTGACATTATGAGCTACGTCTACCACCGTTTCCTTCCATTTCCTTCGTCGAAGTCTCTTCCTGTCCTCTCGCGCTCGAGGCGGGCATCAAAGTCCCTTTGCGCCTCGCTCTTCTCCGGTTGCCTGTCTTCGTCTCCTTGAGCGAAGCTGAAGCTGTCGTCGCCAGTCGAGCTCTCAGACTGTGACCTCCTGGGCGTACCCGAGATTGAAGGAGTTCCCGCTGCTGCCCTTTGCCTCAATCGCTCCCAGGAGCTGCCTCCTTGCGGCGCAGATGCCACGCCCTCTCCCTGGTTCGCTGCTTGTCTGTCGGCGCTAGGGCGTTGAGGTGCAGCCTTGTTCAAATCGACAGTGTTGGCTCTGCTCTCTGTCGGACTTGACCACGCGTCTGCTTGTTGCTTTGTCTGTCGTTGGATCATTTGTGCGTCGTCCAAAACGCCCGTGTCGCTGGATGAATCCCCGTAGTCGTTGCTGAAAGCTCCACCTGTGGGTGAGGCATCATCCCAGTCGCCAGTCTCGCTCTGTGTGTTGCTCTGCATGGATCCTCGGTTCTGGGCGCTCTCGCGGCTCATGCCTTGCACAGCACGCCTCTGCCTCCTTTGCTCGAATGTCTCTTCTTGAGTTGTGTTCTCCACATCTTGCTGACGCCTTATAGCCTGCGTGCTCACACCGTCCTTCTGCAATTGCCTCAGCTTGTCCGAGAAGTCCTTCAGTCGTGGATCCATCGCCCGGCCGGCCAAACTCAGGCTCACAGCATAGCTACCAAGGAGCACAGCTCCCGCTACAGATCCAAGCAACCAGTATGACCCGAGCCGCAGCGAATGCCATCCGATCCTCGCGGCAGACCCTTGTAATGGCCCAAGCCTATCTTTGCTGAAATTGCTCTGATCCTTGAAAGGCGACCAACCCGGGAAGCGGAACTGCTCTCTCGTGCGGAAGAATTGTACAGACGCCAATGCCATTCCAAGCGGACTACCGAAGCTAGCAACTCTGTACGTTTTCGCGGCATGATACGCGAACGCGTCTGCTTCTTGCTGGGTGCAGGGCCGGCCCATGACCTGCTGAGCGAATCTGCACGAATCCTGGATCGACTCGATCAAGACTGGAGGCTGTGGCCGGGTGCCAAACAGGCTGAATGGTTTCGGAAGGTTGGCGACATTGACGAAGATCTTGCCCTGCGATCCGTCCCGGGCTACAGAGGCGAAGGATGGTTCGCGGGTCGAAGTGTATGGTGGGTTGCGGTCTGCGTATGGGTCGGCATCGTTGGAGGGCGGAGCATCAGAGCCAAAAGACTCTGTTGGCCTGACGGCTTCTTCCAGAACCATGTTGAGTGACAGTCGGGTTTGTAGCAATCGCCCGTCTATGTTTGTCTGTCTGGGTAGAGGAGTGGAGGAGGATCAAGGTGCATGGAGGCGCAGATTGCAAGCATCACTTCGTCCGGGGAAGCTGCGTCATTTTGCTTTTCGTAGCTTGAGCAAAGGCCGTCTTGTGCACGCACCGTACATTTAATTGTCTACTGTAGATCATATTATTCGCTACTCTGTCTTGTGTTATGCTCCTTCTGGACAGTGCTGGGCCCAATATGTTGGCTACTCACATACAATAAAAATGTTGTGCCGATTAGGGGGGTTTAGGGTAACATGACAGCAAGGAACAATGCATAACTTGTCACGCACCTCCAGTTCCAACACTATTGACTCTTCACGAGGCAATTCATGCCTACTTCTTCATCACTACCTCTTAGCGCCACTCACGGGGCGAAGATGGTACTGGCCATGGAGAAGGCTTCCTTATGGTTGCCGATGCAGTCAAGAACCATGGTGCCTACGGTGTGAGCGTCTCTCATACATTCCACGACGAGGTGGATAGCTATCGAACTCATATTTGGGAGTGCGGCGGACCTTGCAAATGAAAGGCGCCATTCTTTGGCCTCGTGAAGCGGGCGATGAATCGTGCTCCTGGGCAGAGTGATTCGTGGTGGTCTCAGCATCTCGAGGAGTGTGGAGGTTCTTTCGCGAGGATCGCGGAGCCTGAGATGCGTAAGGAGCAAGTCGAGCGACTGGGTGCATTGCAGAGGGCTGGGAAACAGAAGAACAAGATTGACGCTTGGGTCGTGGGACAGAAGCGTATGAGATCGTCAGATGAATTGGTGGGCAGTGGTGACGAAATACAAAAGCCGGGCGACAAGGCAGTCATAGAGCATAGGAATAGGGAGCGGCTCACAGTAAGCTGTCCAATATGCGAAGCAACAATTCCGGAAGATGCCATCAACGAGCATTTGGATGAGTTGCATGCATTTTGATTCATACAGTATCGTACAATACGCATCCCTGCTAGGCTTAGCCGACCATCGTCAGCAGCACGGCGCAGATTTCCGTAACCGAGCAAGCACGCACAGTCTTGCCTGATAGAATTTCACTACCAGGCCTATTGTCTCTGGTAGGTAATCTTGATCTTCTGCCCGCTAAGCTCGAGGTTCGCAAGGGCCTCCTTGGCCGCAATCGCACCAGCCTCGTCCTCGTACTCGGCGAAGGCGATGGTATTTCTGCCGGGCACCAAGCGGATCTCGCGGAAGCCTGGGTAGCGTCTGAAGACGATAGCGAGCATGTCTTTGCCGTAGTCCTCGGGCAAGTCGCGCAAGAACAGCGTCTTGTTGGGCGGGAGGTATTCGTCTGGCACCAGGCCGCCAGCGGCAGCCGATGGCTTTGCACTCTTGCCTGGACGCTCTGCGAGACTGTCTTCCGGTGCGCGCTTGGCTGGTGCGGCGGCAGCGGCGGCGGCTTCTTGTGCTTGCTTGCGTTCTGAAGAACATGTTAGTGATCGTGCCATGTTCACCTGTAGAGATGTTGAGCATACCCTTCTCGGCCAGTCTCTGCTTCTTGTGTGCTTCCAAGCCCTGCTCTCCATCCTCTCTCTGCACAGTCTTGTCCGACCTCGTCTTTGCAAAGTCCAAGCTCATCTGCTGTCCGAAAAGGTCGAAGCCTTGAAGGTCGTCGATCGCATTCTGCGCGCTGTCCACGCTGTCGTAGACGATGAAGGCCTGTCCCTTGCGCTTAAGACTCTTCTTCGCAACAATCTCAACAATGTTGCCGAAGTCGTCGAAGAGTCCGTGGAGCGCGTCGATCAGGGCAGGGATCTTGATGTTCTCGTCAAGGTTGCGAACCTAAGGTATTTGTGTTAGACATTGAGGTGGGAGAGGCTGAGTGTATCATCCTTGACGTACGTAAACCCTGTGTCCATAGTTAGCATATGATCTTGACCTCGCGCTGGTTCGTACGGTGTGCAATGTACGAACGTTGCGTTGGGTGCGATCTCTTCGTTGTCCGCCATGGCGATTGTGTGCTTGCTTGCTTGCTGCCTGCCTGTACGTGGATGGAATTCCAATAACACTTGTCGCGCAATGTGTGCGACCGGTTTTGCGCTTGACTTCTTTATAGTGGTCAAGAGGTCGCGAGTGTCACAGTCACAGTCACAGTATGCGATGCGGATGGTCGGCGGTTGCACGTGAAAGTGACAGCGCGGGAGGAGGAAGAAGCGCGAGCCAACAGGCGAGCTGTGTCGCAGATCGATCTGTTTATCAGATATACTGTACTGACTGTAGGTAGTAGCCCTTTGGTCGATCTCCACTCGTTTGAACTTCGATGTCGTCGTCTCTGAAGGTGGTGATGTCACGTGGTAAATGCCGCGCCCTTCGCGTGCAGTGCATCAAATCCTTCGATGTATGTGCATGGATGCACATACGAGACGCAGCTGAGTCGCCTTGCTCCTTCCACTCCCTTTACAGCCCTTCTTAGTTTGCGTGTGATTTCTCGCTGGCGAATGATGATTTTCAGTTGCTGAACACGAAGCACTGGCCGGACTCATGGTGACAGCCTGCAACTTTATAAAGGCACAAAACATGCTCTCATTCGCGAAAGACTACACGAAAAGACCGTACGGCCTGAAATGGCGGAGCAATACCCTATTCATCGTTGCAACAGTCGGTATAGGACTGTTCACCGACCTTTTTCTCTATGCCCTGGTGGTTCCCATACTTCCTTCCATCCTGAAAGACAAAGTCGGTGTCCCTGATAAGGACATACAAAGCGACGTGTCTGGTCTCCTGGCCGCATACGCAGCTGCATCTGTCATTACGAGTCCATTTGCAGGCGTCATCGCGGACCGCATGTCCTCACGCCGAGCACCCTTTTTAGTCGGCCTTCTGGCGTTGCTTCTGGCTACCATTCTACTGTTCGTTGGGACAACTTTGCCCGTACTTACCATCGCTCGTGTCCTCCAGGGTGTCAGCTCTGCATTTGTCTGGACTGTTGGCCTGGCGTTATGTCTCGAGACGGTTGGGCCGAAGAATCTAGGCAAGACTATCGGCACGGTATGTATTGTTGGATGAGTGGCTAGATTGGAAACATGAGCTAATCGTGCCCAGATATTCTCATTCGGTTCAGTTGGCAGTCTGGGCGCTCCAGCGATCGGCGGAGTCCTTTATGAGAAGACTGGTTATCCTGGTGTCTTTGGCGTTGCCTTCGCACTTTTGGCGCTCGATTTCCTCATGCGAGTGTTGGTGATCGAGAAGAAAGTTGCGAAGCGATACGGGGTTGAGACGAGCTCGGAAGGTGACGCTAGTTCAGCGTCTCCTCAGCAACGAAACGAAGACCGCAACAATGAAGAACGACAGCCCGATGAAGAACAACCTCTACTCGGCAGCAAGAAAGTTACAAACGAAGACGATGCTTGGAAGCTCAGTCCGAATCAACCTAGAACTGCCCGCATCATCCCAATCCTTCCCTGCCTCGCCAACCCCAGCCTTCTAGCATCACTACTCGTGGCCCTAGTGCAAGCAATACTCCTCGGAAGCTTCGACGCAACCGTGCCTCTAGTCGCACGCGAATACTTCGGCTTCGACTCACTCAAAGCAGGCGTTCTCTTCCTGCCTCTTGGAGTATTCGACCTCTTGCTCGGCCCAGTCTTTGGCTGGGCAGTCGACCGCTATGGAACCAAAATCGTCGCCGTAGGCTCCTACACCTACCTGATACCCGCCTTCGTCCTCTTACGCTTGCCACACGCCGGCGATCTGCATCAGATTCTGCTCTACGGTGGTTGCCTCGCAATCTGCGGTGTCGGTCTCGCGGGCATTGGTGCCCCCAGCCTCGTCGAAGCCGGTGCAGTGGTGGAGAAATACTATGAAGTCAACCCGGAGTTCTTTGGCGAAGAGGGGCCGTACGCTCAACTGTATGGATTGCAGAGCATGGTGTTCAGTGCGGGACTGACATTGGGTCCTGAGATTGCGGGACAATTGAGATTGGCGATCGGGTACGGGAATATGAATGCTGTGTTGGCGGGAATTTGCACCTTTACCGCATTACTTTGTTTTGTGTATCTTGGTGGAAAGCCTAGATTTCTAAGTAAAGCTTGACTATAGACGGGTGCGCGTATATACGGAGGCTGCTTCCAACAATGGCAGTGTCAAACGATGGCAACAAACCTTCAAACCCGTTGAGGAGATTGAGCAGGAAGGTCGAACAGCGGCAGTGCCAATTGAAAAGTAATCGCGATGTTCTCAATCTACGCTAACTTGATAAGCTCTGTATCCCGATTCTCCGTAACACCCCAGCATACGATGATATGCTCGTCTCCACCCGAAATGTAGATGCAATGTCCCGGTCCATGTATCCAGCCACCAAGCATGTCGCAACGCCGCGAAGCCATGTGCAGATGATCCAATGTAAAGTATGTCGTAGCATCGTCGTGCTATTGGTTGTCAAAAAAAACCCTCAAGATGCGGCCTCGGCCTCTTTCTCTCTGCTTGAAGCAGGCTCAGCAAACTTTGGCGTAACCTCTTCCTGCTTCTCGCCCACAGCGTCCAGCTCCGCCAATCTTCGCTTCGTTTCTTCTGCCTCCTTCGCTTCTTTGGTCTCGCGCTCTTTCCTCTCCGCAGCCTCGACCTTCCCTCTTTCGACGTTCTCCATAGCCTCCAACTCGTCCTCCACTTCGCCCTCGTCGATTTTGCCTGCACTTTCCTCGTCGATGACAGCGGTGACATCGTCGACATCCATCATTTGAGATCTGAGCTCTTCCATAACATCTTGTACTCTCTCCACACCGCCAGTCTTCTTGTTCAGGCTGCCCAGCGTCTGCGACGACATTTCCATAACGCGGACCATCTCGACTTGATCGGCGGCTTGCTCGATCTTAGCGTATACATTTTCCAGCTGGGTCAATGTGGTGATGCGTTGCTGGAGTTTTGTGTCTGTGAGCTTCTTCGATCGTAGTGCGGACCTTGCGGCTATGGGATTCTTTTTCGCCACAGCTTCTTTCGCTGCTGTTTCGAGCTCGGAAAGACGTGCAGTCAATTGCTCGATTTGTGGCTCGATCGAGGCGATAAGCGCCCGGATAGATGCAATGTTGGCATCTTCTGGCGTGATAGGGGAAGGCTCTAGTTCAGAGGGAGACTTGAATTTGACGGTGTGATTCGTGGGAGAGAATGCGATGGCTGCTCGGTCCCGAGCCAGATGGGTCAACAAGACTGAGAGGTCGTTGCTGCTCAATGTGTCCACGCCGATTGCCGGTGCGAATGTGGAGGCGAAAAGCTCTTTGGAGAAAATGCGAGATGTATTAGAGGTTGCGACGCTTGACGCCTCATCCAGTATAGCTTTCGCGGCGGCCTAGAACATGTCAGTAATTCTGCGTGGTACAAAATGGCAATCTGCCTTACCTCAACATTGGCCATGACGACAAAGTTGCCCGCAACCAATTTGTCCTCTACTGATTCTCCTCCCACAACACCCAGTTGTTTCAGTCCCCAGCTGACAGCTTGCCATGGTGTAGGTATCCAAGTCTTTGCGTATATGCTCTTCTTCGCGTTCAGAAACTCGGCAAGCGGCACCAACTCTTTCCTTTCCACCGCATCTTGAAGGACTGCGCCGAGAGCCAGAGGTCGGCCAAACTCTTGTGTCTGCAATGATCGGGACAACTCCTCGCCTGTCTTCAGTACGAATCGATCACTGTTCGCACCAGCAGCTTGAGAGGGAATTAAGCCTTTCTTGGATGCTGCCGACAAGGCTCGTAACCAGGCGCCTGCGTTTGCCTGGTATCCATCGGGGTTGGTCTGTCTTTGGTGTCGAAAGTCGGAGTATAGTGAGGCTAGCCGGGTGCGACTGTCAAGGTGTTAGACGAGTGGGTATGCGACGGGAAGCGGTGGGCTTCACCTACGAAATGCTTCCTCGTGCGTGCGAAGGAAGTCTAGGAGGTCCGGCATATTGTGTTGTAACGTGCGTGTGTATCTTTACACAGCTGGTGTGTCGAAAGAGAAGAAAGACGATACTCTCATCAGATAAAGTTCGCGTGAGGTCATGCTGTTTCTCAAAATGCCCTCACGCTGCCCAAAATGTGAAGGTAGACCCTGGCTCGTACTTGACCCCACTTCCTCCCACTCCTGGCGGGCGACGACGCAGCAATACAAATCCCCACCAAACTGGGCTGGACTGCTGCTTGACCGCCGTGCTTGAACTCTGTGTTAAGAAGGATTATTACCCACGCTTGCTAGCTTGGCCTCACTCTTCACACCTACATACAGTCTATCCCATTCGAGGCCCACAGCAATCATGTCCAACGAGGCGGCCGTCCACGACGATCTCGTGCCCGAGCAAACAGAGGGCTTCAAAGTCGGTGAGAAGAAGACGATTGATGAGTACCAGAAGCTAGGTAAGTCACGGAAAGCAGATATAGACTGAAGCACGCCACATGTACTGTCTCTCTATATGAAAGAGGACCATGGCGGCGAGCACTCCAAAGAAGTCTCGCCATTCATCCCAAACCCTCCCTCGCCACTCCTCACTCACACTTCCATCCCCACAGACCAAAACGATGAGTCCCTCCGCAAATGGAAAGAGTCTCTCGGTCTCGGCAGCGGCCAGACCATCTCCGATCCCAACGACCCTCGCAAGGTCATCCTGCTCTCCCTGGGTCTTGAAGTCGAGGGCCGACCGGACATCATCATCGACCTGACCCAGACCGGCGCCCTCGAGTCCCTCAACAAGAAGCCCTTCACCATCAAGGAGGGCGCGACCTTCCGCATGAAGGCCCGCTTCCGCGTTCAGCACGACATCCTCAGCGGCATGAAGTACGTGCAGGTCGTCTCGAGGATGGGCGTCAAGCAGAAGATGCAGGAGATGATTGTAAGTCACGCAAGCCATGGAATCGTGATTCTCTCACTATTTTCTACTCTTGCTAATATTTGTGCCAGGGCTCCTACTCGCCCAATACCACCGACAAGCCCGAATACGAGAAGAAGTGTAAGTCGCCGCGTCTCTTGCCTTTCAGAGTAGCAACAGCCAGTAATCTGACATTTGTTTCCTCGCAGTCGAGCCCGAGTCCGCACCCTCCGGCATGCTCGGTCGTGGCCACTACGAGGCCTCCTCCATGTTCACCGACGACGACAAAAACGAGTACCTGAAGTTCAAGTGGTCGTTCGACATCAAGAAGGACTGGTAAGCAGTATGAGAATTTACGAATAGCATTTTCCCGCGCAGCGCCGATCGGTGCTGCGCACGAGCAATTGTGTCCCCTTCTTTTTTTGTCTTTTTTGTCCCTTTCCAGCGTGCATTGCGCAACGGGGCCGCAGGACGGCGAGCGAGGAAGTGAGTGAAAAATAAGACGAGGCAATGAGAGCACGAACTATTGAGACTGCATTGTTCCGTCCGTTGTGAGAGGAGAAGCATTTCTTTCATGGATTTGTGGGTTCCTCTTGAGGTTTCGCTTCCTTGCTTCCCTGCGCTTGAACGGTGCATTTGATAATCTCCGGGGCTGGACGTGCCCAAAAGAATGTCAACTGCCTGGTATCTTCAATCTTCAAACTCCTGGCCCTTTGAAGGCTTAATGCCATGGATATCACTGCGAATCATGTGTCAGCATTCATTCCGAACAACATTCGGAGCACTCATAAACTTACTCAAACCGCCTAATAAGAGTGCCTTCTCCACCTTTCTCCAAATCAATACTGTAAACCAAAAATCCACCTTCGCTAGTCGCAATCATTACAGTCGGCGCCTGGTTGCCCATCGCCACAACGCTCTTCACAGGCTGGCCTCCACTGCCCCGCGGCACACGCACCCACGCGAAGTCTCGCTGAGGTTCCCACATCTCCGTCACTGAAGATGGTAGGTAGCCTGCAGCGCGCGATACCAACGACGTACTAACGTTCTGCGATGTACGGCGCATGAAGGACATGAGATTTGGTCTGCCTGCTCCAGCTCTTGGGGGAGGATTGTCCGACGACTCGAAGTTAGCGCTTTCGCTTTGGTCCTCTGATGTTGAAGGGCTGACGCTGCGGTCTCGCGACCAGGGCGCGGAAGATGTGGTTTGGTTTGGCGATGAGGGTGGTGAGAGGGAAGAAGACCCGTTGTTGTTTGGGTTGTGTTGTGGCGCCGACAGCTTGAAGATGTGTACTGTTTCCGTTGCGGACGAAACGCACAATAGTGTCGAGGCGGCATTGAAGCTCATACTGTAGATCCGCGCAGGCATGCTGCCTCGCCGGAACTGGAACAATTTCTTGCCGTCCGGTATTGAGAAGATGCGGATTACGGTACCCTTTTCTGAAGACGTAGCCATGAGGGTGCCGTCGTTGTTGATCGCTATGCAAGAGACTTGTGTCTGGTGTGCTGGTATCACAGTGACCTCCTCCATCTTGTTAAGATCGTATAGCAGTACATCGCCGCTGATCGCTTCCTTGACGATCGATTTGGGTACATGCGAGGGTTGCGACTGTGGATTCGGTGGTGCCTTTTGGTAGTGAGGGAGGGCGAGGTAGTTGTTCTCAGAGTTTGGGCTAATCGCGCAGATACCGGCGGGGTTTATGGGCGTGAGTTGTGAGTGGAGCATCTTCATGTTGCTGATGTCGTATATGAATACCGTCTCTTCCAGGATGACGACCAGTCGCTTGCGGTTCATTTTGACGGCGACGACCATGCCGTGGAATGTGAGCTCGCATATTGTTGAATGTCTCTGTTTCTCCATGAGCATGCGTGCAACCTCCCTGACTCCAGCTCTTTCATGGGCCGTACCTTGGTGTTGACGATCCGGAGCAAGCGGGGTGTGAGGATCAAGGCGACCAGCGATGTGGAGAAGAGCTGCTCGACCAGCGAAATGTCGTCTTCGGATGTGGAATTGGACAGCTCGAAGGGATCGGTATTGAATATGCGCAGGCCACGTGTGGTAGCTGCTTCCGGTCAGCCAGAGTTGTGCAGTGGGCATAACTTGCAAGATGGAACAAAGCGAATTACGCACCGACGGCTAGTAGACTGTGGTCCTGGTTGAATGCGACATAGTTGAGGCCGGCCATGTCGAAGGTGGTGAGGGTGAGTGTGGTGGTGGAGAGGAGGGAGAATGCGAGCGATATCAGAAGCAAGGTATGCGCGCTGGCATCACAAGACACATGCACCGCGCAATCTTGGGAGCAATAGCTTGCAAGGTAGGCAAGCAAGCTATGGAAGGAAGCTAGCAGTAGCAACATAAAGCGTCCGAGCGTGCTAGGGCAGATGTGGTTGATTTGGTGACGATACCTCATCTCGCCTCGGATCAACAACCGCCGTGGTGCCCCGCAAATAGCTTAACTTAATTTTGACTGACAGATCAGACATGTCATCGCTTGTCAACAGCACATGTGCATTGAATATCAAAAGTGAGGGGTCATTCCGCTTCGAATCACTACCACCAGAGCTACGCAGTACAATCTACAGCTTTGCAGTATACCACGAGTCCCAAGTCAAAGTCACAGAAGATAAAGAGCATTGGGGAGGTTTCCCAATGCTACGATAGATGAGACTTTGTGAACCCGTAAGATAGCGCCTGTTGCGCCGAAATAAACATTGCACACCACTATAGATTTTCTACATACCCGTCATTACTCATTTACAGCATTGCCCTGTGGACGTCTTTTCAACAGAGTGCTTCCGCCGCTGATAAGCAGCACCGCTACCAGTAGTATCGCGTTGAAGATGGCCATGATAAAGAAAGGCGCACCAGGGGTCCAGCTGTCGAAGAGCGCTCCCCCAAGCTTGGTGAGTAGCAATATACCTGCACCTCCCGCCAAGCTGTAAATGCCGGCGATGCTGCCTTTTAGCTGGCTGCGGTCTTCTGTGACGTCGTCCTTTGCTGGCTCGGAGTTTGACAGGAGAGGGGCCGATTCGCTGCCATCCGCATCGGTGGTCCCCAGCGTGCCAGGTGTGCCAGATGTGGTACTCTTTGCAGTGGAGCCTTCATTGACTCCTCGCCCGAGCAGGCTGAGCGAGCAGACGATCGATCCGATCTGACTGATACCGATCAGGACGACCGCCAACATTGCCCATTTTCCACCATCATCCTTCCCATGGAACGCATCTGGACTTTTCAGGAAGCCGAACAGCACGTAGCCGATGATACCAACAGCGCTCGCAGCCAACAACGGCCACTCAGCTTTGCCCTTGCCGACTCTGCCACCCAACCAGCCGAAGATGGGTGCGCAGATCAGTGCTGCTGTTTCCGCAATGCCGGACAAGGCAGCTGCGAGCTTGTACGCGCGCTCGCATTCCTGCTTGATGTCGGGCAAGTTGTGTGGGTTGGACGCACACAAGCCGGTCCGTACAAAGTACGCATTGACGAAAAGTGGAATGAAGAGTGAGATTGCCACTGAGGATGCACGAGCGACGAACCCGCCCATGTATGCGAGAGAAATCGTCGAATCGGTCACGCCTAGCCTGAGAGACGTGAGTAGTAGAGTGAGGTAAGACGGTCGCGGAGCAGATGTTGTAGTGTTGGCCTCCGTGTCGAGCTTTGAGTTTAACGGCCGGAAGAGGGCTGAGATCGATTTGCCGTCTTCTCCCAGTAGGTTGCGAAGGCCGAAGAAGATCCCGATCGCGACAATGAAAGCAATGGCTGCGACGATGTAGAAGCTGTACTGCACGCTGTGTGCTGGCGTGGCATGGCGATACTGGAAGTAAGCTGGTAGAGGAAGGAAGACTGCCAGTGCAAGCAGAGCGCCGACACCTGTGAACATGCCAACGAGACCAGCAAGTTGTGAAGTGCCCGCGTTAGACGTAGGCGTATGACCTTTGTTAGGTCCCGGTGCCTCCTGTGTTGGTCGCGTGCGAGACAACGACTTGTATCGGACAGGCGTGATGGTGATTTCGCTGCTCACGCTGGGTGTTGGACCATGGCCTATGCTGCCATTCCTGCTCGACCTTTCCTCGCCTCTCAGTCTGCCTGCTCTGCCGCTAGGTCCATACGGATCGTGTTCTGGGCTTTGTTCCCGCTCGCTCTCTCGCTCTGAATCGTCACCTTTCCCATTCTGCTTCTTCGCGACCATTGCAGGTAGCACAGCTGTGACCATCGTCGAACACGCAGCTCCACCAAGGCTGAAGCCTAGCCTTCCCATCAAGAGCTCCGGGAACACCGTATTGCTTTGCACCAATCCGACAAGACTGATGCCTACAATCACGTATCCCAGCACTGCCACTGCTCTCACTCCAATTCTGTCGCTGAGCAGGCCCCATAGTGGACAGGCGACCAGTGCGAGTAATTCGTCTGCGAAACCGAGCGTTCCGACAGCAGAGCCGACATTGTGCTTACGGCCTATCACGTCCGTGACGACGAAGGAGATACTGCTGTTGAGGAATACCAGGAATGCGATACTGAAAAGCGCGATTCCAAAGAGATAGGTGGATGCTTGGACTCGCGATGCCGTCAATGTTGGGAACAGGCGAGCCATGACCATGGTGCTGACGATGTCGATTTCGTGGGTGCTACAAAGAGCTTACGAGCTCGTCGGAGGTAGGGGATGTGTGTACGTTGCACGAGAATCCCATCGCTTGGTCAGAGAAGCATTGATAAGTGTTTATCGGCCAGCAAGCAGTGTGATGTATTTTGTTGTTCTATTTGAAATGAGCGTGGACAGCGATCTAAACATAACCATGCCGGGGCAGCCTTACGAGTAGCTCGCCCGTGTTTCACTTTAATGATGCGGAGATGGCGCGCTCGATTGGGAAGGATGCAATGGCTATGCGCTCATCCTCCATCTTAACCCCTGCACAAGACGGACAATTTTAATACTAAGGCACCGGTGACCTGTGCCGCCTTGTTCACATCGACTCTTGGGACCATCATGTCGACAGCCACACAAGCTTCAAAACCAAACAAGCCTTCGCCCACGTCGAATACTAAGCCCAGCCGTCTGCCAGCGCCCACTCTCTTCGTCGGCCCGCCATCTCGCAATACCTCACAGCTCTCTGTCTCGCGCCAGCTAAACCCGGATGCATCTCACGGAAAACCCAGTCGCGACCCTGTACCACGGCAGCGTAGTGCTCTGTCGCGGCCTTTCGAATCAACCGACAGCCCGTCCGAGGAATCCGACAAGAAGCAGGAAGGCAATACCCGCTTGCGCAAAGACAGTGAGAAAGAAACAGAGGCGCGATGGAGGGAGATGCAGAGTACCCTGAACGAGGTGGAGCTGACGGCGCAAAGCTCTACACACGTGTTTGGGGAGAGTCACGCCAAAGCATTGGACGCGCTTCGTGATGCACAAATTGCTCTTGCGTATGCTTGGGGTCGCGGGAATGAGGAGAGCGGTATGCTGAACTCGGTCTCGCTTGACAATACGATCTCACAGTTCAGTGTGGATGGCGAACGCCGTCAGAGCGCTACAGATGCGACGGGAGTGCATGGGGAGAGTCGGCGAATGCGTCCGCGAGCAGATACACAGGCGTCCATGTCCACGGTGTTGTCAGACGAGAGTGTGCGGAGCGATGACACGGCTAGAGAAAGCAAAGTACAGATGGAGGATGAGACCGCAGAGGACATTCGACGAGCTAGCGAGAGGAGAGGGAAGAATGAAGAGTACTTCCGTATGGTGGAGAAGAGTGTAGGCGATGTTGTGGGAAAGCTGGACATTGTCGCAGAGGCGATGCGAGGCGTTGAAGCAGAGAGTCGAAGCCTGTGGAGCGGCAGTTCGGTCACGGGAAGCAGTGAGCAAAGTGGACGAGGACGTGCGGCATCTACGGAAGCTGTTGCTGTGAAGTGAAGTAATGAACGTTCGCTGCATGTGTACGACGAACTAGCGAGGCGAATGCAGGCTTCTGATGCAGATGAAGGCATTGCCAGGACTGAGATGGGAGCCGAAGGTCATGGGAAACAGCACTTGACCGCGGCAGTCTCAGTTCCACGATGTGTAAATATTTTGATACAGGCTATGTACCGGTATGAGAGCGAACCGAATGCTCTTGGAATGGGGTGTACTCAAAGTCATGCCAAGAGCTGAGCTTCGTGATCCCTCATGTAGTTGCCTTGACCGAAGACCGCACCCTTCGCGTGGAGACACGCTCATCTTGAGCCGCAAGATGGATATCAAGAATGGCACCTAGGAACAACCAGTCGAGCACTGTATCGTGTGACAAATGTCGGTCCTTGAAAGTCAAATGCGTGCGAGAAGATACGCAGGACACATGTGCAAAGTTCGTCCACACCGCGATGCTGCTCATCCTGCTGCGAACACTTCAATGGTCTGCTGGGATAGCTGACAAAACACTTGAAGATGCATCAAATCTGGTCATCGATGCTGCACTACAGAGCGACAGCGTCATCGAAATCAAACTACCTTGAAGCGCGTGTTAGTTCCATCGGCTTCAACATCGGCTTTTGATAGCCTTGCTAATTGAGTTTAGCAACCTTCGTGATCTGACTTCCAGACTGGACGATGTACTAGGCTATCTTACCAGACCAGCTGAATCACGACCGACCCTAAACACAGATAGCGAGACATCCGACGCCACATCCTTGCAAACACCAATCTCTACGGACACCGATCAGGACGATTCTGAGGAAATCATCATTGATGTGCACAATCATGAGCAGCACGAGACCGGGAAAACTTCCATATCTCGTGGAACCTGGGCAGACCGGCTTGGTCTAGACTGGTGGCTACTGGGACATCTGCTACAGCGCTATCGTACGATGCAGCATCGTTTCCCCTTCGTCGTGATTCCTGGAGCCTGGGACTTCCAACATATGCTCACATCGCGGCCGGTGTTGTTACTCGCGGTCGTCTCAAGCTCAGCGTATCATTACCCTCAAATACAGCGAGCCCTCATCAAAGACCTGAAAGACACATTGACTCGTCGAGTCATGATCGGTGGCGAGAACAGCTTGGAGTTACTTCAAGCATTTCTAGTACATCTAGCATGGTGGGTTGATAGTATGGATCACGATTCGCAACGACTACCTGGCACTAATACGATGGCAGGTCACAATATCACATGGAAGCACGGAGTCAGCTCATCTACAGGTATCTGCAGGTGGCTGCCAGTATGGCAGTGGACTTACACCTAGATACAGACCCTAGCTTGATGGTGCGGGAGGCAGATTCTTGCGCAGGCGAAGCCGGTGTCCAGATCGGTTGTGGCAAGTCCTCGAATCGTTCACACGAAGCACTCCGTGCCGCTTTGGGGTGCTTCTACTTGTCGAGCGTGTGAGTTTCTCACCTCACCGGACTTTCTATGGAGCTGATACTGACTTCAAACTTTTAGCCTCTCCTCATCCATGCTGAGACCAAACACCCTACCTTTCACTGACAACACACTCGCGTGGGCTGCTACACTTGCTCAATCACCAGAAGTACCAACAGATCCCTCCGCTACCCTGTTGGTCCAGTATCAGAGACTACTTGAAGGGGTCTTTGATCTGTACCGGAAGGAACGAAATACAAATGACTGGCCACGAATTGCTATGCATGCGAGGCATATGGCAGCAATGCTAGAGAGCTGGTGGGTGACGGTACCTACACATCTGCATCTCTCAAGTATGAATCCTCTGCTTTCAGTAGCTGGCCACTCGCTGATTGACATTAGATCTTTTCGCCAGCAGGTACCACTACGCGAAAATGCGTATCTACGAGATGGGCCTGCTATATCACTATCGGACGCGCGATGAGGCGGTTGTGTCTGCGTTAGACACTCCCATCCTGCACACTAATCTCATGGCTCTCGTGGGTGCCATCAAGAACTACCTTGACGCTCTTCTCGCTATCGATGGCGCCGAATGGAACGCACTGCCTTACGAGGAATGGAGTCGGAATATCGTTGCATTCTTCATTCTCTACAAGCTGGCAGTTGGCCCACGAGAGATACCGGGCTGGGACGTTACATTGTGTCGAAGCAGTGTCGATCTGGCGGAATATCTTGACGTCTTTGCGGAGCGTTTGTCCCATTCGAACCTATCGTTCAAGCCTAGACAACGTGCCAACGATGGCGTTTATTTTGTGCTCCCTGCTATACTACGGAGCGTAAGGAAAACATTCCTTCTTGTCAGAGACGCACCGCATCTTGTCGTGCCAGGTGATCGGGTGCACATGGATTTGAGCAAGGAGCAGATTGCGCAAGAACTCACTAGACCAAAGGAGCAAGCACGATGTCCGGCAGCTGCTTTCTTCACTGGTCGGGCTTTGGTGTTGGATCAAGAGATTGACTGGTGTGGTGTGGAACTCAATGGCGTGTTGGATCCTGCGGCGCAGTTGGAAAGGAACGAAAGATTGTGGAGCGATTTGCTGGACGTGGATTCTGTGGGTGCTAGCTTTTGATTTGTCCATGGTCTATAGACAGGTGGCGCTCTGAGCCATTACTCTTCCTAGCTTGTGGACGATATTCATGGTGTCGAGACCTGTTCGTGTGATCAATTTTCAGTGTAGGGTCAAGACACGAACCCAATGCATCTCGAGATTCATCGTTTCGATTGACTGTCCAACCACAGGCTCCTTTGGTTCTTCGAAATTGGATCTCGTTGGTTGTATAGTGGGAATCGCGGCGCGGCGCACCAGGATTCATCCGACTGCAGGGCGAATTTGCGTGAGAAATCGCGGAGCGGAGCTCAAGGTCCGGCCGTCACAACCCAACACCTGCCGTTCGCCATCACCCTTTCAAACAGAACTCATTTGCTATATCACGGCGCGGCGCTCAATTTTACGCCGACGGACTGATGCCGTTCTATGAATGGAACATATCTGCAAGGCAGCCGGATTTCCAAGCCTGCTACTGGTGCTCTCGCCCGGATGGATCATGGCCATGGCACTGATGGCAACTGCGTTTGAGCACGTTTACACAGATCATGTTGCTCAGTATGTCTCCTTGAACAGCATATAAGACCAGGATGTTTCCTCGAGATTCAATGCGATCGATCATAAGCCGCACTCTCACAACCCTAAAAGCCAAACCAAATCAACATTCCAACATGCAAGACATTATCGATCTCAAGAACCCTCACCGTACCATTCGGGTCGGTGTCATTCTCCTAAACTCGTCAGTATAGTCGCATTACACTTTCAAACAAGGCTGACTCTCAAAGCAGTAGGACGGAAATCCTGGACGTGGCGCCCCTTGACGTGTTCACGGGACTGTCCAAGGAAATCATCCAAAACTTCCTGCCCGGATTCGTCACGGATGAGATGGCCAAGCAAGCCCTCGATATCGAATTCCACTGGGTGACCGAGCACGGTCAGGACGGTGTATTGACCGCAGGAGCTACTGTGAAGGCTACAGTGAGTGTTGCGATGTCATATGACTTATTCTCGGGTGCTAACTTCGACAGCACGATTTCAAGTCATGCCCCCAGTTGGACGTTGCCCTTATGGGAGCCCATGAGATGGCATACACCATCACTCAAAGCGAACTCGACTTCATCAAGAAGACCGAGGAGGGCTGCGCCGCCTTCATGTTCATTTGCGCCGGCATGCTGTCAGGTCTGCAGGCTGGCTTCTTGGAGGGCAAGACTGCCACCGCTCCACGGTTCATGCTTGAACAGCTTCGCAAGGACCATCCTCAGGTCCAGTGGGTTGAGAAGAGATGGGCGAATGACGGGAAGATCTGGACTAGTGGTGCTCTGTTGAACGGGACGGATATGACGAGGGCGTTTGCTCTCCAGACTTGGGGTGGCGAGGGCAGTCTGGCTGAGTTCGGCATGCAATTGGGTGGATACCCGGACAGAGATGTCGACTATGCCGATGTACCGTACAAGCTTTAGAGCAGTATGGATGGAGTGCATGTACATGAGGCTTATGTATGTACATGTGTTCGATGTCGATGCTTAGGGTTAGTGGTCTGGGGTACAACTCTGCTTAGCATTTGTGAACATTTGTGTGTTTTCAGACACATGGCGCGCTCTTGGGCTGCTCTATAACCCAGTTGATGATTTCAGGTGTGTGTTTGCTGCGTTGGCTATGGAAAATGCATTTGGTCGGAGTCATTATCTGACTGGTAGGAGCCAGTGTTCAATCCAAATCGGGTTTTGCAGCACATGTATAGAAAGACACATCACGACTAATGTGGCCATCCCAATAGTCGGGTTGAGGATTTACTTCGACTTAGTTTGTCCATGTGACTTTAGGCAGAGAGGACATAGTCGCTGGGCAAGTGTAGCATGTACAGTATACCACAGTACTCAGACGATATACTCTCGAGCCTCGACTTGACTTGGCCTACTAGTCCAAACATGGCAAGGATCAGGGACTTAGCATAGTGGGGGCCCGCCATATCTCCGCTATCGATCTTGACACACGGCGGTTGGTAACAAAGGTTAAAGGAGACAGAATGGATGTCGAGCATGAGCAGCCAAAGCCACGGCAGTCCAGTAGACATTCGTAGGGCAATGCCGACATTGGGCAAATCGAAGCGAACGGGGGTGCAAGAAATACGCATGATGTGTTGACCGGCCAATTTTTCCTCATCCTCGCCGGCATGACTGCAGTCCATTTGGGCCCATCGAAATGGCGTGATCGCATTTTGCGGGGACCAGCCAACCACAACGCTGCAGTTACGACTGAGCAGCCCGCAATCGGCGTCTGAAGGCGGGAGAAGTTAACAGTGGGACTACACTTTTGCCATCTGCCCTATGATTAATATTACAATATTCTCACTCGCCCTCTCAACATCTCTCCCTCTCTGTCTCCCTTATTGCCTGTATCCCTAGAGGCAACGGGCTACAGAACATCATCTCACCACCTTCCTCTCTCAGCCAGAATTGCGGATAGATTGGCTTCTTCTTCGCGAATATGGCTTCCATCTTGACTGTGGGCGAGGCAGGTAAGCATGAATCCTTCCATGCACAATCGATTGATGAGAATAGCAATACTGACTATCCTCTCCAGTCGCCCGCGTTGCCTACCTCTCCTCCGACGTGATCATATCCGTCCAGCCCTCCCTTGCCACCGACTCCGAGTTCTCCAAGTTCCTCACCCAATACGCCACCAACAAGGCGAACTCAATCGTTTGCCAGACCCTCCCAGAGATCGTATCCATCCGCAAGAACGCAGACCCGCTTCTCTCCGCATTCCAGCCTCTGCGCGACGGAAAGCTTACAAGCGTTACCACCACAAGCGACATCCTTGTTAAGAGCATACCCCACCTCTACAAGCTCGCCCAATACCCATTGGTCATTCACGTCTCCCTGAGCCCTTCAGGATACCCCGACTATGGCGACATCACAAGCATCAGGAACACCGGCTTCACATTCCTGCAGAGTAACTCCCTGCAAGAAGCGCAGGATCTGTCAATCACCGCACACTCCCTGGCTATCCAGAGCGGCCGCGGTGTGATTCATTTCTTTGATTCGGCCAACAGCAAGGCCGACAAGGCGATCCAGCACGAGAGCAGACAATTGGTCTCGGATGTGCTGAACGTCGGCTTGGCACGCGCATACCAGGGCACAAAATGCGAGGAAAGCACAATCTACGCCAACGAAGGCAGGCGGGCGATCAAGCCATCTGCTGCCCCGTCAGAGGAGAGAGCGCGTGCGCTTGCAAGTGGCACCCTTTCGCCACCCACAGCGAGCACTCGCGATCCCTCTACTGCATCCTCCTCCACCGACAACAAGGTCTCGAGCTCTGCAGCATCCGAGGCTGAGTCCGCTACCACTTTGGAGTCTCAGGCCAAGCCTGTCAGCTCTGACGACGTAGAGGTCATCTGCTCTTCCATCTGGTCGCAGATCAAGGCCGCTACTGGCCGTAGCTACAGCCCCTTCCACTACTCTGGCCCTGCAGACGCCAAGGCCGCAATGTTCCTCTTTGGCTCCGACCCTGGTCTTTTCAGCGCCGAGTTCGACCAAGCGACATCGAGCGACTACTTTTCACACGTCGGCCTGATCACACCTGTGCTTTACAGGCCCTGGCTCAGCGAGAGACTGATTGAGGCGCTGCCCTCTTCCGTTGAAAAGATTGCTGTTTTGGAACAGATCAAGAGGAAGACCACCAAGTGGGGACCGATCCTTTTGGATCTGCTGATGTCCCTGCGCGGCTCTGGTAACGGCCAAGGTCCGCAGATTGTTGGCTACCAGCTTGGCTACGTCGAGTACTCGACTGTCACTCAAGCGCTTTCCGGAATTTTCCAGAACTTGCGCTCCCAGAACCCCATCCAAAACTTGGAGATCGGCCTCCACGAGAGCCCGAGCACTGGTCTTGCCAGCGCACAGAAGGATGTTGATCTTCAGCAGCCCGAGCTTGAGAATGCTTACATGAAGGTCCTTGATCAGCTCTTCGGCCAGAGACTGCACATCGCCAACTCTCTGGCACACAAGGATGCCGGTGTGAGCAGCTCCATGAAGGCAACTCCCGAGTACGGCTTCGGTTCTCTGCTCGCTCGCAAGGAACACAAGAAGCGCTTCATCTCTGAGGTTCAGCAGGCTGCCAAGGACAAGTCATTCACTACCGATGCACCTCTCAAATACCTGAGCCAGTGGGCATTGGCAGCCGACAAGGCCGAGGAGGCCAACACTCTCGCGCCTGAAGTCATTTCTCATTTGAAAAACGACGGCTCACCCAAGTCTAAGGAGCTCCTTTCTCACAAGGGCTTGTTCTACAACGAGTCTCAGTGGCTCATTGGTAGTGACGCTTGGAGCTACGATCTTGGTAACTCTGGTGTGCACCACGTCATTGCGTCTGGCGAGAATGTCAACATGCTCGTTGTCGACTCTACGCCCTACAGCGAGCGTGCAGCACAGGACGCTGCTCGCAGAAAGAAGGATATTGGTCTCTACGCGATGAACTATGGTAACACATACGTTGCGTCTGTCGCTGTGTACAGCAGCTACACTCAGGTTCTGCAGGCCTTCATGGAGGCTGAGGCATTCGATGGCCCCTCGATTGTCCTCGCTTATCTTCCCTACAACCGCGAGGACGACAGTCCCCTCACTGCTCTCCAGGAGACGAAGAAGGCTGTTGACGTTGGCTACTGGCCTCTCTACCGCTGGAATCCCAAGGCAGAGGAGAAGGGCGAGGAGTCTTTCAACCTCGATTCTGAGCGCATCAAGCAGGAGCTCCAGGACTTCCTTGCTCGCGACAACAAGCTCACTCAGATGATGCAACGCTACCCTGACTTCCACGCAAGCATTTCCGAGAGCTACGGAAGCGAAGTGCGCAAGGTCCAGAAGCGTAAGGCGAAGGACGCGTACGAGACTCTTCTGGAGGGTCTGCAGGGCGCTCCCGTTACCATCCTTTTCGCATCTGACAACGGTAACGCCGAGTCTCTGTCTAAGCGTCTGGCTTCTCGCGCCAAGGCTAGAGGCCTTAAGAGCATGTTCATGGCCATGGACGACTACCCGATCGAGGATCTTGCCAACGAAGAGAACGTTGTCTTCATCACTTCCACCGCTGGTCAGGGTGAATTCCCTCAGAACGGTCTCAACTTCTGGGCTGCCGTGAAGGACTCTACTGATCTTGACCTTGCAAACACGAAGTTCTCCGTCTTTGCCCTTGGTGACTCCCACTACTGGCCTCGTAAGGAAGACAAGCACTACTACAACAAGCCTGGTAAGGATCTTTTCTCGCGCATTACCACCCTTGGTGCTCAGCAGCTTGTCGACATCGGACTGGGTGATGACCAGGACCCCGATGGTTACCAGACTGGTTACAACGACTGGGAGCCCAAGCTCTGGGACGCTCTTGGTGTTGGCAATGTCGATGGTCTGCCTGATGAACCTCCACCAATTACCAACGAGGACATCAAGATCAACTCCAACTTCTTGCGTGGTACCATTGTGGAGGGTCTCAATGACCCTTCCACTGGAGCCATCAGTGCGTCTGACCAGCAGTTGACCAAATTCCACGGTACTTACATGCAGGACGACCGTGATTTGCGTGACGAGCGCAAGGCACAAGGTCTGGAGCCAGCATACTCCTTCATGATTCGTTGCCGTCTCGATGGTGGTGTTGCCACTCCCAAGCAGTGGACTCAGATGAACGCCATCTCTGACACCCTCGGTAACGAGACCATCAAGCTCACCACCCGCCAGACCTTCCAGTTCCACGGTGTGGTCAAGGGCAAGCTGAAGCCTGCTATGCAAGCCATCAACCAGGCGCTCATGACTACTATCGCCGCTTGCGGTGACGTGAACCGTACCATCATGTGCTCTTCCCTGCCTGAGCTTAACGCCTTCCACCGCGACACCACCGAGTGCGCTAGGAGGATCTCTGACCACCTCTTGCCATCCACCACTGCTTACCACGAGATCTGGCTCCAGGAGGGTGATGGCAAGAAGGAGCAGGTTGCCGGCAACGCGGTCCAGGACTTTGAGCCCCTTTACGGCCCGACCTACCTGCCCAGAAAGTTCAAGATCACCATCGCCATTCCTCCTCACAATGACACCGACGTCTACGCTCACGACATCGGTCTTATTGCCATCAAGGGTGACGATGGTAACCTCATCGGTTTCAACTTGCTTGCTGGTGGTGGTATGGGTGTTACTCACAACATGAAGAAGACCTACCCTCGTACTGGCAGCAACCTTGGATTCGTCACGAAGGACAAGGTCCACATCGCTTGCGAGAAGGTCATGCTCGTCCAGCGCGACAACGGTAACCGTGCCAACCGCAAGAACGCTCGTCTGAAGTACACTATCGATGCCATGGGCGTCGACGTCTTCAAGAGCAAGGTTGAAGAGTACTGGGGTGAGAAGTTCGGCGAGGCCAAGCCTTACCACTTCGACTCCAACGTCGACACCTTCGGCTGGCAGAAGGATGAGGATGGCAAGTGGCACTTCACAATGTTCATCGAGAACGGTCGCGTTGAGGATACTGCTGAGTTCCCCATGAAGACTGGTCTCAATGAGATCGCGAAGGTCCACAAGGGCGAGTTCCGTCTTACCGGTAACCAGCACTTGATTCTCTCGCGTGTTGACGAGGAGGATCTGCAGGAGATGAAGGATCTCTTGGCCAAGTACAAACTTGACAACACCAACCACTCCGCCCTGCGCCTCAGCTCTGCCGCCTGTGTGGCTTTCCCCACCTGCGGTCTTGCTATGGCCGAGTCTGAGCGTTACCTTCCTGTGCTTATCTCCAAGCTGGAGGGCACCATCGAAGAGGCTGGTCTTCGCCAGGACAGCATCACCATGCGTATGACAGGTTGCCCCAACGGTTGCGCGCGTCCCTGGCTTGCTGAGGTCGCCTTCGTTGGCAAGGCTTACGGCGCCTACAACATGTACCTGGGTGGTGGCTACCACGGACAGCGTTTGAACAAGCTGTACCGCAGCTCGATCAAGGAAGAGGAGATCCTTGAGATCCTCAAGCCCATGATCAAGCGCTACGCTGCTGAGCGCAACGATGGCGAGCGCTTTGGTGACTTTGTCATCCGCGTCGGTATCATCAAGCCGACTCTCGAGGGCAAAGCCTTCCACGAAGACGTAAGTGATTATGATGCATTGTATCTAAACGACCACCTAGCTAACACCTTTTCTCAGACCGCCGTGCTCGAAGAAGACGACGAGTAAAATGCCCAGATTTGTCCTTTTTTTTTTTTAACGAACATGTAACAGGTCACATTCAACCTTGAATTCAAAATTCGGCATGGCGTTTCGCATTTGGGGGGTTTTCTGATTGCATAGCTCGCGCGCGGCCACGGCTGGTGTTTTCTTTTCGATTTATTGCTTTGCTTTGAACAATCCAACGCTGACGGCCGTTTCGGGGATACCGGATGGCGTAAAAGGATGCTCTGCTGACCAAATGAGCCTTGGAAAAACAGGATTGATTGCTCATTGGGACGGCTGTGACGGAAAATCTGTTCATGTACATATTGACTACTTCAACGTTTGACAATTTCAATGACAGTTTTAACTCATTCTGTGGTGCTGCTGGGATTGTATCTCGTGCTGTAGTTTGAAGCTATCTGATGTAATAGTGTGTGTGTTGGCGAGCTCCCTATCGTGCAGAACACTCGCAGTGATTTCGCCATCGAGACGACTTGTTTTCACGTATATTACATGATGAAACCGAGCTGTGTCCATTCTGAAACCCGATCGCGAGAAATCATTCTTGGTCATGTACGGGAAACGTAATCATGGTTACGCAGAGCAAGTTGCATCGTTGTTGATGTGAGAGAAGCAAAGCGGCCTCGGCGGTCCGGAGGCGCAACGCTGACCTTCAAGCCGACCCAATACTGGAGCTATCCATTTATATATCTTCTTCTCCTCCACCTCCACTAAAACCACCAAACAACTCACAACTAATCTACAACCATGGGCTGGCTTTGGGGAAGCAACGACACCGCCAATGGCGCAAAGCAAGATCCCTACAGCAAACTAGATCCAGCCCTGCGCGAGTTCCTCGAAAAAGAATCCCCACTCAAATACAAAGACACCCAACCCGCCCAACAACAACGACCCGACACCACCGAACCAGACTATCGCTCACAAATCGGCCTCGATAAACCCGGCCTCACACAAGAAAACCAAAACGCCCTCCCGCGCGAAGACAAGCCCGACGTCCCCCCCGAATCCCTCTACCAAGACGGCCGCTATGCCCACCTCTGGAAAACCTACCGCCCGGAAGCCGAGATCTCCACCGCCTCGAAATCCGACCAGGACCGCATGCGCGACGTCTTTGACGCTTACAGCGACCGCAAGGCGGCCATTGGCCGCGCCGCCATCGAGAACTGCGTCTTCGAGCAGCTGGCCGAGAAGGAGTGCTTCATGCACGGCTCGTGGAGCCAGCGCATGGGCATGTGCAGGGATGAGAACAGGGCTTTCTTGCGCTGCTATGAGATGCAGAGTCGCTTTATGAAGGCTCTGGGTTACTTGAGTCAGCCGCGCAGCGCGGACGAGGAGGAGCGCATCCAGATGCACGCGGACAAATTGTACGGGCAGATGCTGGAGCGCGAAGCAGCGGCGGAGCTAGCGAAGACGGAGGGCACTGAGGCGCCGAAGTTGGCGCCTTTGATCCAGGAGGAGGCAACGACGAAGGCGTTGGGAGCGGATAGTGCGTGGTCGAGGGTGAGGAAGCAGGCGGCGGAGCAGAATGTTTCGACGGCGCTGTCGAGTTATTCGCCGGAGAAGCAGGAGGTTATTCGCAACAGGATCAAGGATATGAACCCGCAGGAGAAGGAGCTGGAGCTACAATTGATTGCTGCGGAGAGTCGGGCACAGCTTGAGTATGCGGATCAGATCAAGGGAGCTATGGAGCAGGATAAGATTGAGCGCGCGGAGCGGAGAGCAAGAGGTAAAGAGACCGCCGGAGATCGATTGAAGAGGTTGTGGGGCTGGGATAAGGACAATTGAGAAATGGAAATCAATGCGAAAAACCATCATTGTACGATTGCAAGAGAAACGGAGAAATGGCACAAATGTATCATATATTTCAAAGTCGTGTCTACCTAAAAGCCTCGCCGAACATGTTCGAGTGTTGCCGTCAAATCATTTCTTTCCCTCTTCAGGCCTTGACGTCCAGCCTGAACTTGTTTTTCGGCACGCCTGCCACGCCCACATCCACCTTGAAGATCGCGCCCTGGTACTTTGTGCTCCATGGGAACTTCTCTGGCTCCTCCTCGGTAGCAGTAGTAATGATCAGCTCTGTGCCGCACAGAACAGGGCAAGTCACACAACGTGTAGGCACCTCGACCTCAGCAAGCTTCTTGCCCTGCGGGTCAACGCGAATGACCCGGCCAGTGCCAAAGCAGGCAATCCAGTAATTGCCCTCCTCGTCCTTACAGTGCCCGTCCGGCACGCCGCCTTCGTATGGGCAGGTGAAGAACGGCTGCTGCGACGAGAAGTCGATCTCGCCCGTGGAAGCGTCGTAGCTGTATCTGAAGACCTTCTGCGTGGGCGAGTCGGTCAGGTGCATTTTGGTGCCGTTTTCGGCCCAGGACATGCCGTTGGGAATGGTGATCTGGTCCTTGACGCGGTGAAGCGACAGATCGGGATCGAGGCGGAACAGCACGCCCTCGTCAGTGAGATTGCCGTCGACTACAAGAGGGTCGTTCATGGTTCCGACGAAGAAGCGGCCCTTGAGGTCCACGGCGCCATCGTTGCTGCGCATCCTCTCCTCGCGCGTCTTGCCAACACCAGGCTTGCCACCGCCATCCTCCTTCCTCTCCTCGTCCGTCCAGAACTTCTTGATCCAGCGCGTCTCGCCAGTCTTGCGTGTGAAAATGCCGTAGCCGATCTTGCCGCCGAAAATGAATTCCTCGTCGTTGCCCTCGATGTCGGCGGTGATGCCGATGGAAAAGTCGAGCTGGTGCTCTTTCAGCGAGGACTCGCCTTTGGTGAGGTCGACGAAGAAGAGCTTCTTGTTGATGATGTCGACGAAGCGGAGGGCGTTGTTGGATTCTTCCCAGAAGGGTCCCTCGCCGATGCCGCAGGAAGTGTTGAGCCAGGGCTCGGTGATGGTGTATTTCTTGACTTGTTCGTTGCCCATGGTGGCCATGGTGGCGATTGTCTGTTTGGGATGTTTAGGAGAAGAGGATATAGAATTATTGACTTGGGAGGCGGAGGGTGAACGATTGGCTGGAACAAGCACTACTTATCAGAAATATCAAGACTGTGAGCATTGGAGTCGTCATGTTTGAAGCTACGGTGTCAATTTAGACTCCACCTCTTTCCGGTGGAGGGGTTCAAATGCCGATGGAGGGGCGGTCCGGCCGCCGGAAACATTGTCTACAGAAACTATGGATAAAGTCACTCCGTGATATGTTGAACGGTATAAAGCATAACTCAACTCATATGAGCGCGGCGTCGAGCGATCTCGTAGCTGGCAGATTTTACGTTTATAGTCCGGACCGTTGAATGACGACCCTGAATAGGTTCGGACTGAGCTGCAGGATGCAAACAAACAAGGCAGTTGGCGAGACCCCAGGTACCAGATCTCAGTGGCCAACCAGCTTCGCTCTGATGAAGATGCCCAACATCGTTCCCTGGCGCTTGCCGATGCGTAGCTCGCAATCTGTTGGGCTCGCCGCCCAGGAACCGTGGGATGTCGGTGTTGCTCGGTTTGTGATTGCTCGGCTCTGCTTTTGTCAATACCCAGCCATGAAACGGCCGGCTAGATACGTGTAATCATCGAAGATGGAAGAAGCGCTGTCATCCAAAGACTTACAACACGATTACCATCCCTCATCCCACTATATGTATGACATCCCACACCGGGTTCAGGAGAGTGGGGATCGAAGGGGAACGTGGGATGGTCGACAATCACAGATCCAGTAGGCGCCGGGATCATCGTTAGCGCCAATCCACGGCCATCCTGACATGCATGCCATCACGCCTCGTTCGGACGGAGACAGCAGTTAATAGCCAGGAGAGGGTGTGCTATATGTTGGTTCAGAGCCGGAATACCAGCTGATGCACAACACACAAGGCGCCGGCCCTCCCGCATGTCGACAGACAGACGGCCGGGCGGACGGACGTGGTGCAGGCCGATCCTGCAGTTCACTGCATGATGCAGGCTACCAGCGCCTCGCTTGCGAGCGTGGCAGCTCTCGATTTGATCATCACAAGTGACAGCTGCAACCGCATCCGAGAGCACATGCAGTTGAGCTGTCGCCGCATACGGCCGCAGCTGCGGTCTTGTGTGCCCGCGACAACGTGGATGGTTGCAATTATGATGGATGGTTCACGCGGTGTCACCCAGGCCCGTAGCACCGGTAACGCATCCACAGCGGTCGCATATTCGTCTCGTCCTGTGACTAGGTGGGTGCGTCCTGATTTGGGGAAACACTGCGCCCGACACTTTTCGAAACAGAGTCGCAAATTAAACTCGTCACACGCCGGGATCGTCGTCGTACTTACAGCACTGTAGCCTTGTCCCAAGGCGCTGAAGCTTGCATCCACCGGCCTGGAACGCGTGCGAGAAATGCAACAATGCCTTTGTGTGCGATATGTTTTGCGCGACGACACACGAAACGTGTTTGACGAGAATGGATGTTACGTGGTCCTGTCATTCGTGTTGGCGTAACGTGCGCTGGTGGGCCAGTGAGACAGGGCGCAAGGAGGTGACATGCGGCTAGTGGTATTAAGGCGAGGCCACCGTTGTCGTTTGGTGTCCTGTCGCTCCTGTGTGCTTCGAGGCCAAGGTCTCTATGTCATGCCATCCACAAGATGGAAAGCCGATGTCGTCCTTAACGTATGCATGTGTACCACGTGAGCGGTCCGGTGCGTCTCGCTCCAATGAAGGCAGCTGTGGCAGGAATATGCAATAGATTCAATGTTTCTGTAAGATTGATATCGACACATCATACGCCGCACACTATTTGCTCGCTACTCCCATCGACGCATCACGACTATGCATGAATATGCATGCATATATTTGGAATTTCATACGTTTCGGCGCCATCAATGCACATAAGCGCGTGCGGGAGCTCAGGATATAGAACCAAAACTGCCGTTCCTTCCCACCGGCTAGCTGCATCGCAAACTCGTGGCAAGTGGAGAATGGCAATAAATGATGGGAGACTCACGGCGGAGTGTCCGTTGGTATCCTAGTAGTGACATTCCAAATTTTACCTTTGCACCGTTTCGACGGGGAACCACTGTGTTGCTGTATCGAGCAATATATCCGAGGCCACGTTCAGAGCCAGGATGCTTGCGAAAAATGAGCTGGCTTGGAAGGGTATTTAGCCAAACGAGCAGGGCGCATTCTCGCGTGCTTCGGTAGGGCGAAATGCACAACAGGGATGGCTTACCTCGGACACACCACGCAATCCACCGGGTATGGGCAGGCATCTTTCCTACTGCACCCGTGGCGTACCGACTGAACGACTCTTCTGATGGTTGCATTCGAAGATTCGAGCATCGCGTCATCGCGTCAGTGGCGCTGGTATACTTGGGCTCGCAGTCACTCTGCCCCAACTGCGAATACTAGGGCTGCCTTTTACCTGTGGTAGAGAGACGGCCCACGACGGGCAAAGAGGAGCGCTGGCCGAGTGGCTGGAGGGCTGTTGCCAGCTTGTACCAGAGGATGATCGTATACGTGGAGCAGGATGGCGTACTTTTTTCATGCAGGTCACCCATCAATGACGGGCGGCGGCAAGCCTCTTACACGTGGACAACGCCTAGGATCACGTTTGCCGTCTCGCACATCCCCGCTGCATGCATGCAGCCATGACTAACCCCTGTCGTATACGACCTCTCGTCATATATGAGCTTCGATTCATGGTGAGCAGCGAGGAGGCGCAGGAACGGTGAGCTGCAGCCTGCTGCGCAAGCTGCTTCATTCGCTCGACACCAGTGCGTTCGCTGCTGCGTTGACCGTCTCTGATTGAGCCACGTTGCCGAGTTGCGCGGCTTTTGGCAGCGCCAATAGTCCATCAGGCGCTCCGTGGACCGTCAGGCGACTCGCCGCTTCTCCCATTGCGATCAACTACTGGCGCCATCCGAATTGACTCCTCGCCTGTTTCTAGCCGTCACACATATACGATGGGCGTGTGCGCATCCCGGCTGCGCAAGAGGCGAGCGTCATCTCACTGGCGCTAGAAGGCATAGAACAAACGGTTACACATAAACGAGATCACCTCGCGCGCGCAACACCACAAAGAGTGCCCAAACGAGGTTCAGAGGCCGTGAGACACTCAATTTCCGGCAGAGGCCCTAGGGCTGAAGTCGTGCCTGGCCAGGCTGCGATGGTGTACCGTGTGACGGAGCCGGGTATCCATGCGTTGAGTCCTGATTCTCGCGCTTATCTTAGAGTTCGACCACGTGCTCGCGCCGTCATTGCGGCAGTAGCCATGTTCTAGCACGTGCTTCCAGAAGGCTTGCGAGCGCGAGGAGTGGCCAGTGAGCCAGTCAAAGTGGGTTTGGCACTAGAGACTGCGAAAAGAATGGTACGGGTATGTGACGGCCGCGCTGGCAAGGCATGGAGATTGCCGAGACCTTTGGCTGCACGGAGGGACACAGCTCGAGATCTGGCTATGGTTCTGTGGAAGGCCCAAGGTCCAAGGTGCTTGTCTGCCAGTGCCAGTGCCAGTGCCAGTGCCAGCCAGGTAATTTGCCATGCGATCCTTCCTGCTGACTCGCAGCATGCGAGATCGGACGAGCATATGGCGATAGCCAAGGGACGAAACGAATTACGTGCGCAGGCGGGCGGATCGAACGGTCTACATATGACTACACTACACTACACTACACCAGGCGGCCAGTGATCGTGACGAGACGTGACAGCATCGAAGTCGTGCATATAGTGCGTGCAGATATGCAGCTAGATGTGGCGCGATGGCCTGGTCTGGAGTAGCTCTGCAGTGCTTGCACGTGTTGGAAGAAAATCAAGCACAAAGAGCCAATGGGAAAAAGTTGTTAGGCGAGGGCTGTGTGGTATGCACTATGCGCTGTCCAGCGCGCGGTGTCGTGTGCAACCTCACAGACTGCAGCGCTCCCGGCCAGGCCTGC
Source organism: Cladosporium cucumerinum (assembly GCA_023634325.1). Taxonomy (NCBI): domain Eukaryota; kingdom Fungi; phylum Ascomycota; class Dothideomycetes; order Cladosporiales; family Cladosporiaceae; genus Cladosporium; species Cladosporium cucumerinum. The sequence goes on from JALDQA010000002.1 coordinate 2,177,561, forward strand.
TACTACCACCACTAGCTAGCACTCCTTTGGCGAGCACATGATCACATTCTGATGCATGTAGCCTGTAGCAGGCGAGGCTACCAATTGCGCTTGCAGTCGTGGGAATTAGGATTGCGTCCCCGGTACGTTTCAGCAGCGTCACCGCTTCTCGCAACGGCATATGCCATGCTTTTTCGTCTTCACGGACCGCGACGAAGCCTACCCGTCGCGCGCGCATATGCCGTCACCCCTCGTTCGTTGCAGCGTTGCCCATTCCAAAACATGAAGCGTGCACGTTAAGAGTTCGTTCAGGCCTCCAGGGGCCAAGTCTTGAAGTGGCTGGCCGGTTGCCGTCTCACGAACGAACGGCAACAGTGGCGTCTGGACCCTCAGCGTGCAGTGTCAGCGAACGACGATACATGACGAGCACGCATATGATGCCTCGGCTGACTGCTGGCTGCCCATAGCCAGCAAGCCGCTCTGGTGGTGGTGGTGGTGGTGGTGGTGGGCACTGATGCCCAACCTCGCTGGCTTTTGAGCAGAGCGTGTGAGCGATGCCCTCAAGCGAGGCCATCATTAAACCCCGTTCGTTAGCTGCACTACAGGCACCATCAAAACCTCCTTAACCACCGCGCCGCGTCTCCGCTTGACCGTGGGGACGTCCGTGGAAGAAAGGGTGTGCAGGTGATTTTGCAACAGGCAGATTGTGCATGGGGGGCTCCGGCACATCCTTCTCCTAGCACTGCTGATCTTGCTGCTTGCACTGCACGCCAAAGCAAATTGGCTCCCGGTCCCTGTGGCTGGTCCCAGCATCGCTGCAGTGGCACCACGATACCATCGTGGTTTGCCTCGCGCTCGCATCCTCGAGGCGCAGCAAAAAGCAACATGCTCAAAGGCTCCGGGGACCGCCGAGCAGTGTACTGCAAGTCTGCAACTGAGCAATGAGCTGGCATCAACTTATCTCCAACGCAAATGCGTCCTGTGGTCCCTTGGTCCAACGGTTGCCAGACGAAGGTCGAGAGTTCTGCGGCACAGCAGCGACTCCATCCTGAAGCGGCCAGATGACACACATAGCGCGAGTGTGTGCAGCACTGCGCGGGCGCTGCATTGGCACATCATCAGGCAAAAGCGACTGGTTCCAGCCTATCGCAAAAAAGTCACTCTCGCGCGCACGCAGCAGAAATTAACCTTGCACTTGGCTCTGCGGCTCGTGCTAGCGGTTCGGCCACCGCTCTGGCACGCTAGCCTGCTGTCTGTTCTCCCTTGTGCCTCTCCACTGCCGCAAGTCTCCTGGTCCGGCATCTGCTGGCAGAGGCCTATGTACTGTATGCTGTACCCTGATGATACCAGTGCATGTGCCTCGTCCAGTCCCGATGCGATGGTCCCGGCGGTCTGATCCCCACTACGCAGCGCGCCGCAATGGCATCCACCTTCCACCCTCCGCCCATTCCATCGCAACGGCGTGCTGACTATATGTCGAGTCACGTCCGCCTGTTCTCGGTGATTATCGACTCGATTGCATGACGCTCGCGCGCGTGGAGCCCGCGACGACGGCAGTTCGCCATCGCCTACTGCAGCTGCTGTCCATGATCGCCGACCGCCACTACTATTATCTGGCTGTGCTGGCTCGTGTCCCTTGAGCGTTCGAGGCCGTCGACCGCTGACAGCAACGGCGGTGCCTGGGGGCAGCGCGTCGCCAGAAAGGCAAGCGGATGTTCACTAGTGAGTAGCACGGTGGGACAGCAATAGATCTGCACCGCTCGAGTGACGACTGCCCATAGTAGTGCCTAACTTTCCGTGATGCATGGCCGAGAGGATGGAACAACCTATCCCGGCCCCCGCGGCCCTGGTACAGTAGTAGACAGACCCCAGTGAAGTCTTTTTGTTGTGTGCCTGCCTGGGGCTGCACACGAAGTGGTGCCGCCATGCTTTTCGAACCCATGTCGCTGGTTCGGGCCTCAGCTGGCTCTCGCGCACGCTAAAGAACCACGACCCGCCTAACCCAAACAAACCTGACAGAGACGTCGACCCTTGGCTTGATGGAGGGTCTGTCCGCTCGTCAGCCATCACACCGCTCTGGTATATCTACTGGCCATGTCCAGGGCGCGGGCGGCCCATTACCCGTCTTTCAATCCTCCTCTGCCCTCCTATAGGTGCTCTAATCTCGACAACTGCGCCTTCTCCAAACCCTCAAGCTTGTCATCCTCCAACAATTCCCCGATCGATTATCCTTTGCCGCACTCGTCGACCCTGTCTTCAGACTCGACTCACTTGACCACTTCCTGACTCGACATGAGTGCTTTGCCCCTCATCTGATTGTCGTCATTCATCAATACCATTGTCGCTACTGGAGAGCGGCGCCTAACGAAACCTGTACATAAGCTCCTTGTCCGTGCCGGGCGAGCGAGCTGTTCGTGTCATCAGTCAACGTGGCTGCCACCGAAGTTCAAAGCCTTCACCGGGGACCCTTTGCCTACGATCGGTCGGCGCCGTTGTCTGCTCATTGCCCAACTCGTTTTGAGCCAACACATCGATACAGCAGCAGCCGCAACTCCACCAGACCCGAGCTGATACGCTCATGGTCGGAGAAGACCGGTAGCGAAGGGTTCTACGGAAAGGACTTCATGTCCAAGCAGACCGATGATCGTGGTCTGCAGGGAAACTCAACCAGACTAGAGACTGACGCTGGACGTCCTTCGACATCCTTAGCAAATTTCTCTCAACATGGTCAGCAGCAAGCAACTATTCAATCTCAACAGCAATCCGGAATCCAGCTTCCACCTTTACCTCAAGCGACCAATGTAACATCTGGAAGCTTCCCCCCTCCACGGTTGGGTGGAATGCCATCGATTCTCAACCCTTCACCCGAGCAGGAGCAGCCTCGTGGCCAAAGGCGCAAGGCAGATCAATTGGACTCACCACCTTCGTCAATCGGATCTCTTCCACCGCTAAATACCAGCTTACAACCAAGTAGGCCGGAGACACGATCTGACACGCCTGCGAACCCATACGGATCCACGTCACAAGCGCCTCACAACCGACCCACCATCACACCAAGATCTCCTGGTCTCCATCGACCTGCAGCATACCAGTCTTTCCACCCACCGACTGGCACCATTTCTGCGCTCAAATCGCCATTCCCGACATCTCCACGGACGCGGAGCTATACCCTTGAGCCTGGTGCTCAGAATTTCCCCACTCCACCTGCTGTTTCTCGACCTTCGTTTGAATATTCAGCTCCCCCAAACGATCCGGCAAACGCATCAAGGGGAGCCAGTCTCGGTGGAGCACGATTGAACCGAGCACCGTCTTCAAGCGCCAGTCCCAGCACGGTATATTCGAGCTTCAGCCAGGCTGGTGGGCTCGATGAGCGCCATCGTCAAATGGGCATTCCAATCTCATCTTCTTCTGGACAGAACGTTTATCAGATGATGACCCTGGAGACGACTTCCGGCACAGTGCAACTTCCCGTCGACGTGCAAGCAGCATCCAAGGTCGCGGACGAGAAACGCAAACGCAACGCTGGTGCCAGTGCCCGATTCAGACAGCGACGCAAGGAAAAGGAGAGAGAGTCTTCCACTACCATCTCCAAGCTCGAACAACGCCTGAAAGCCGCTGCTGAAGATGCCGATTTCTACAAACGCGAGCGGGACTATCTGGCTGGCGTACTCTTGCAGGTCCCTGGCGGCGACCGTCACTTTCCACGTCCGCAATCGCCTAGACATCGTCGATCTTCAACCATCACCAGCGCGATGAGCACCAGTGGAAGCGCAGGATATTTATCCGGGCCGGAGCAATTCGCATCGCGCAGTCCAGAACAAGGCCGCAATGTTCGCCGTCGCACATCCGTGCACTCTCTACCACCTCCACCGCCACCTCCTCCGATGTCAATGTCGGGTCCACCCACGCCGGGCTATGCCGGTCCGCAGTACGCGAGAACACCACTCGCTGCCCAGCCACCGCAATATCACCCGGGATCTTCAACGCTGCCCTCGCCGCTGGGCGGCGCGGGTACCTCACAGCTGCCTCCACCGTCTCAGACCCCACAGCATCATGGCTCATCGACCCTGATGCAGGCACCACCTCAAACGGGGCCGTGGAACCCATACGCCTCCCGCAACTCGCAGCCGCCGCGAGGGCAATCTTAGTATCCTATATACGACACACGACACACGCCGGAAGCAAGGAAACAGAGATTCACGAGTCTCATCGCATCCAGGCCAACGCCAACCACCATCTCCTTTGTCCTAGAAAGCTAATTCGTTTCGCTTCAAATCTCCCTCCACCATCGGAGTAGACCTTTACTGGTGAAGGGAGACAAAGATACCCTTTTGTCGATTATCTCTCTATTATTTGTGTTTTTTTTTGTGTTTGGGATATATATTAAAGAAGGACTCAATCGCTTCCAACATTTTGTCCCTGGGAAGATTTTGCAAGAAGTCCAGATTGTACAACCCTCGAAGATACCCAATTCCAGATCGCTTGGATCTTTCTTTTTCTCTCTCTAATTCTTTTTACATTTTGCGGCCTAGCTGCATCAATGTTTCGCATACAATTACCTACATAGACTACTGTACCTAATGTAACAATACATACTACATCACTTCTCTTCCAAAAACAAGCGCACCGCTATTGTTTCACATCTTAGACTCTCCTGCCGATATTCCGACAGAACTCTACTGCTCTCTCTCTCTCTCTCTTTCTCTTTCTCGGGGTCAGTCCCGGTTCTTGAATCTCACAGACAAACGGTCAGCCACACCTTAATATCAGCGTGCACGTCATCCACACTGCAGTCACACCTCAACAAACAGACCGTCCACGTGACAACGGGACGAATGGGCGGTGGTGGAGAGGTCTAACATCGAACCAATTCGAATTCCCAGACCACCGAGCACATGCCCCAGAGACTCTCGTCTTGCGTTCAAGCGATATGAGCTATACGACACAGAAAATCTGCCAACGCCCTGGAGAAGCACGCAAAAAGCGGGTCATACCGCAGACGGCAGGTCTCAAGCAGAAAAAAAGGAAGAAGAAAAAAAAATCGCCTTTTGCTCGGGTTTCTTCCGAGTGGTTTTGTGGGAGGATCTCACCACGATCTGCGGCCTACTCAGCCAGCCATGGAAATCGGCAAGCCGAGAGCGCCCGGGAGTCCCAAGTGGGAGCGATTGCTCTTCGCGGCATAGGAACAAGGTTGGGAAGTTGGTGACCTGGTTGGCGCGGCGCCGAACTCTCGCGAGACGGGTCATGAGTGACAGCCACGTTGTTTGTCGGGCTACCGTCCATGGCGCGTCAAGCACAACTCGACTAGTCTTTTTTTCGCCCGTCGCTGGCGCTATGGTGTATATGGTAGTGGGGAGCAGAGTTTGCGGCCAGCAGCAGCAAGCAAGCAAGCAAAGCAAGCAGCAGGGAAAGATAGTTGTGTGCTAAGGTAGAGAACCGAGGAGACGGAAGTGGAGTGGAGTGCTGTAAGCTCACCTTTGCTTCTGTGACAGGTCTCATGCAGAAACTCTACACGCGCGCATACTGGATAGTACCGGCACATGCTCTACAAGCACCCTTTGGGTGTGATAACAGGAGGTGTTGAGGGCAGCGCTGTACAAGTGCGAAGTGGAAACCCCAAGCACGCTTACACTTGCCAGTCACTTGCAGGTCAATAGGGGGATGATCCGTCTGGACCCAGAGGGTCCAAAAGTGCCCTAGGGCTCCCTCCGTGAACTTGAAGAAAACGCGAACCAGACGGTCCGCGGCCGAGGCAGATCGTCGCCTCTCCCGTTAGGAGGTTTATAGAGACGGCAGGGCCATGCGCATGTGAAGGTTTGGGTGATTTGTATGGGCTTGGGCCACGTTCGTCTGCAAGCAATGGGGGTCCAGAGTCCAAGGCCGGTATGGGCCGCGGGTGGTGGTCTTCACCGCGCGAATGAGACATCGCTGGTACCTCCCATGTAAAGTATGGAGGCATGTTGGGCTCAGCTTGCGAATTGGCGGTAAAGCGGTCTGATAGCATCAGCCGTGCCGAGTAAAGGGATCTTTGGGGCAGGGTTCGGCTCGGCTGAGGCGGTGTTGTCATTGTTCGACGTGTCGAGCAGACGTGATGTACAGTTTTGCTTCGGCAACGAGCCGAGAAAACTCAGTGTCTGGGCGCGATGAGCGTTTAGGCAAGCGTTGAGTTAAGCAGAGGCCAGATTAACTTCAGCTCCGCATTTATTGAGTTGTGATCAGGTGGACGTCAGCACTGTGCTATGGCGTAAGCAAACCGTGACATCGAGATGTCGCGAGTGGAGATTTAGGTGTGGTGCTTGGGGGTTGGGCAGCGGGAAATATGATTGCGCTTGGAGGAAAGTAACACAGCGATGCTTCCGCCTCGACCTGACTACCCTCGCCCCTCGACACGTGCGCGTTGGAAAGCATATTTTGGGGGTGGTTGGTAATCTGGTACGAGTACCTTCCTTCCCCTGAGCTTTAGCCTAATTGCCGCCGAGAAGTCCGGTACGCTTGAGCAGTATGTCGTACACAAAACGATAGTACTTGTCAAAGGCTTTCCAGCTAACGAAGTGAAGTCTAAGATGTGAAGCAAGGTTACTACAGTACAGTCTTCAAGTGGAGAGCTGCTTTCTTCAGCCGGGTCGCCGAACTACCTAGCTTCCGGAGCGCCTCGTCCAAGGGCATATCAGACACGATTATACGAAACGACCTCTTCAACGTCCACGGCAAATATCACGCAACATCGAATTGTCCCATTGGCAGTAAGAGGTTCAGGGGTGCCCATTTGCCAACAATGCCCCGCAAAGTGGGAGAATCTTAATCTGCAAAGTGGGTATAGCTCGTCTTCAGACTGCTTGGACTAAAGTATGAGCGCTTTGACTGGGCTTCTCATCACGCTTTCGTGTAGTAGCGGAAATCAAAGCAGACGTCAGCGTTGTGTTGATGCTTTCTCGTGTCGTTCGTATGTACACAACAGTTGGGCAGTGCGAGTCTCAGCCATGAAGCCAAAAACGCGTGTTGATCCTAAGGATATCATCGTCGATTTATAAACGCACACCATGAAAGCGGAATACAACATATCGATTGGAGAACGTTTCGTTTCATGCCCCGGCCCTCAGCTGCCCCTTGAAAGCCCTCCGCCAAGCCCGCCGGCATTTGCTGACCAACAACGACGCAGCCATGTCATCCCGTCAGCAGTTCGCCGGCGGCGAGTCCGTCGACTCTTGCGACTAAGTCGTCCACGTCGATATCGTTTGCGCTCTGGACGGCTGCCTCCTGTCGTGTCTTGGTAGCGGGTTGCCTTGATGTCGCAGGTTTTGGGCGTCTAGACTCTGGCTTCTCGAACAGCCAGTCCAGATCTTCATCTGCCGATATCACGCGTCTTCTCTTTGAAGACGTGGTGGTCTCGTGAGACGTTCCTTCATTTCGAGGGCATTTGGGCTGAGGGAGCAGCTGCGCCTTGCCAGCATGCATGCTATCGACCCGAGTATCCGATTGCACCGCCAATTCGTTCACCTTCTTGAGAGCTTTGCTTTGCTGGATTCTGGAGACACTTGCAGAGTCAATGGCAGGCGGCACAAGTTTCCTGCCCTCCACTGTTAATGACTTTCTGACGATGTTACCGTCGAAGTCCGCGAGTGCGCGTCGTTGCTTTGTCGGCTGCTCTTCCATGGTCTCACGGGATGACCCTCGAGAGCATTGTTTTGCTAGTGGACGAGAAGGTTCACTTGCCTCCTGTGGAGGCTCGGTACTTCTTGCATCCTCGTTCTCCTCTCGCGGCGTTTTTGTAGCCTGTGGCTCTGAGCCGGTATCAATAGAGTGTTCGGATCTCATTACAGTTGATTTCTTTCCCTTCGTCACAAGTTCTGTTATAATTGGTTCCACAGGAGGTTCTACAGGGATCGTTGTGACTTTTCGATTCTTGGAACCTGGTTTTCGACCTCTCTTGGCTGGTATTTTGGGGGCTGGTGTTGATTCATCGGCAGGCACGTAGTCATTCTTTTGTGCAGGTGACAAATGATTTGACGCGGGCTCTGTGACAGCTGGTGCTCCAGTAGATTCCTCGTAATTTGTCGCAGCAACGATTTTGCGATTCTTCGACCCTGGTTTCCGACCTCTCTTAGCAGGCAGCCTGGGTGAAAGTGGTTGTTTGTTGTGGGACGCGTGGCTATCGTCCTTTGTAGGTGACAAGTGCTCCGCTGGCTGAGGTTGTATTACTTCCTGCGTCTCATCTGCCGCGCATGTGCGTCTTTTCGCAGCCTTGACACCCGGCTTTCGACCTCTCTTTGCAGGCACTTTGGGCGAGAGTGGTGGATGATCAGCGGGCACATGATTGTCATCCTTCGTAAGAGGTACGTGCTTCATGAGCAGGGGTTCAACTACCTCCGGCTGCTCGTCCGATTTGCAAGCACGTCCTTTAGCAATCTTCGTACCTGGTTTCCGACCTCTCTTGGCTGGTAACTTGGGTGAAAATGGTGGTTCATCGTTAGGCGCGTGATTATCGTCCTTCGCCAACAATACATGCGTTTTTGGCAGAGGCTCAGTTACCCCTAGCTGCTCGTCTGAGTTACATGCACGTCCTTTAGCAGTTTTCACACCCGGCTTGCGACCTCTCTTGACGACCACTGACGGCGGAGAGGGCGCTTCATTTCCGTCGCAATATTGAATATCTTTATTCACCAACTCAGCTTGTGCAGTCAAGGACGGTGATAACAGCGCGTTTGCAGGAGATCCATAAAAATCACCTTTTCGTGATGTCTTGGGTTTGCTCTCAACATCCGGTGCGCGTCTGAGCTTGTCCACCGGTATCAGCTCGTCTTCATAGCCCATGGCGACTTTTTTGGTAGCACTGATGGCTGCTTGCCTCCTGGGTCTCTTCGTCGGGTTCTTCGGTGCTGCAGAGTTCGTGCTTTCGACGGCAGTCATCGCCTCATCGATTGATCGCTTCGGGGCTCTCTTAGATGCTGGCTTTGTCTTGGCAGATTTGAGTTCCTTTCTGATGGCCTCCGTCACAGGTAATAGTTTGCCGGAGTCGTCGGGTCCACGATCCGCCTCGTTGTCGTTCAACAGTTCAATCGGGTCATCAACCTTTATCGCATTGGTCGCAGCGCCTTTGCTAGCCACAGTCTTCTTCCTCGTGGTCTTTACCTTCTTCTCAGGCCTTTCAGCTTTCACGGCTGGCTCTGGATCTTGATCGACCTCAAGCTTGTCCTCCAATTGTTTCTTTGCTTTCGTTGTTTTCCTGACTTTAGGTGCCGCTTTCTTCTTTTGCTTCGACTCATCTGCAACAGCGCCCTCTTCCGTCTCGGGTTTGGGTTGCCGCTTCTTCGGCGTGAAGCCAAATATGAATGTGTCCTCCAAACCACCAGTCTGCACTTCCCCATTGTTCTGTTGTGCTTCTAGTTGTTCCACTATGTCATCCAGACACAATTTCCGACGAGCTCCGGGAGCTTTCTTCGTGGCTCTGGGCGCTTGCTCTGTAGATATAACTCCGGTAGTGGTTGTACTGTTGTCCCCAAGAATTGCCAGCGCAGCGTAATTGTGATCTTGTACGTGTGAGTGCGCAGGATCTGGCTGCTCGTCCGTTTCTGCTGAAGGTGAAATGTTCCTCTGTGTTTTCTCAAGTGTCTCATTGCTGCGTCTCTCGGGCGATATGGGTTCGCTCGGCCTGCGACGTTTGGTAGGAGGCTCTGCAGGCCGATCTAGTTGTTGCGCGATCGACGGCGGGCAAGGGAGGGCGAAAGAGAAGCCAAAGTCTGCCGTGATTGCTCGTACACTGTGCAAGTATTAGTTTGCGATAACAAAAATGCTGCATATCCACGTGCTTACCCAGCTCCTCTCTGTCGCATAAGATGTCGTTCAATTCTGCCCTCTGCATTGGAGTTAGCTTGGGTAACCTGCAATGCGCTGGTGTGATCCACCTCTGCTAGGAGTGCCCTGTGACATGATACCGATATGGTATGCTATATGCGCCGCATGCGCTTGGAGTGCTGCCCTTGGAATGCTTCAATATCGAAGTCTTTCGAGATGACGCTGGGTGTTGTTGATGAACTTCCTAATTGGGAAATAACAAGGTTTCGGCGGCGAGCTTTGGTTGCCCCTCCGGCCGGCCGGTGTTTGTGTACAGCGAGCGAGCGCTGAACGCATCGTCCAAGATCGTCACGTTTCACGCCGCGCGCGCGCCGTGGAATAGCAAAGACGGTGATATTGACCCTCGACACCAGCGCGAATAACGATCAGCAACAGTCAGAGTCATCTGCTAACATGGTGTGTATATGCGTATCGTACACGATACAATGGCAGCAGCAGCATTGATTGCTAACCAAACACCCTCACCAGTCTTCCTTCCGAGCAGCAACACTATCGCCCACTGGGTCGGATACAGGCAGCGTCCGCCAGTCGCCATTCCGCAGACAGAACTCTCACGCCGGCCAGAGAGATACGAGAGAGACTACACCTACTAGCTCACCTACAAAGACATCTACACCCGGCTCACCACTCAGAATGGGGTCGCTATCCCCCGAGAAGGCCTCACCCTTCGTCCGTAGACCGAGTCAGATGAGTAGCCAGGCTACAGGAAGACCCTCTAGTCCTCTCGCTCGCCCACCGAGTGGCTTTGGCCCACCGCTTAGGGGATCAGCAATGAGCAAACAAGCAAGAGTAGAGAGCGGCAGCGATATAGGCGCAGACAAGCTGGAATCACCATCTGTATCACCAGTCCGTCGCCTGTCCGCTATCGACCTCCCAAGCTCGCCGCCAGATTCTCCTTCACCTCTAGACGGCATGCGGCCGCCACCTGCTCGCGAGCAACCCATCGTCAGCCTAGCAGTCCCAGCCCGACCTTCAGCCCAGCGCGTACCAACATCCTCCTCAATCGCAACCCTCCGCCAACCAAACTTCACCAGCACCAGCAACAAGTCACCCTCCTACACCTCAAATTTCACCAGCAACAGCAACAAGTCACCCTCCTACACCTCAAACTCCCCCCAACAAACCCGCCCGGCCCGCCCAGCAGCCCCCAACCGCGGTGCAAGCGCCTACACCTCCCTCCCACCACCCCTGCTCCACGCCCTGCGGTCCAGCTTCGAGATCCTAGACCCTTCAGCAACAGGCCACATAACCCCAAGCACCCTCCCCGAAACCCTCGAGCAAATCGGCCTCCCCGCGCCCAACCCCTCCCAACTCCTCGCGCACTTCCCACCACCCCACCAGTCCGGCCTCAACCTCGCAACCTACCTTGACACCCTCTCCGCGCCCCTCGCCCAGCTCTCTCCGCCAGACGAACTCCTCGCCGCCTTCGCAGCTTTCGACATCGACGACAGTGGACAAATCGACGCCCGCGAGCTACGCGAAGCGCTGCTCAAGACTGGTCCTGAGCCGGGCGAGGAAGACTACCGGATGTCCGAGGCGGAGATCGACGGCGTGCTGGGCGAGTTCGTGGGCCGGAGGGCGTTCGGCGCGAAAGGCATGAATGCTGCCAAGGGCAAAGGAGAAGTGTTCAGGTATAGAGACTTCATGGGCAATTTGAGTGGAGGTGGTGGTGCAGGACAGGAGCAGGAGGTCATGGGATGATTTTTTAATTTTTAATTTTTGGTTCTGGCTTTGGAGTTGATTTTGGGCTTTACGATCGGTAGATTTTGCTAGGCTGGTGAGACGAGCGCTATCTCGAGAGGTTTTACGACGGTACTCTTATGATACGGGGGTCCTCCCACCTCGTTTCCATTTCTTTTCCATTCTCAACTTTGCTTGGCATTTTCCTCTCACAAATCGTGCCGGTCGATTTACCACGATCTGTTCGCGCAAGCGAGGAGATCTGTGATAGCAGCTGCCACAGAAGGAATATCTCGCTACTGGACAGGGAAAGCTCGATGTAGAATCTTCTTCACGGAACTTGCATACAATGTCTGACTCTACAGTCCTTTTACAACTATAAGAAAAATCCCAGTTGTCATATGTTCGACGCTAGTTGACAAGAAACCTCCAAAACTCTCTTGCCGCCGGCCCTGCCAGCATGCTTTTGTAAATTCTGTTCATAGCCCTGAGTGACATGCCCCAGGTGCTGTTCGACCTTCCTGCAACTCCGGAATTGCACGGGTATCCTTTGCGCTGTATGTAAAGAAAGAAAGAAAGAAAGGAAGGAAGGAAGGAAAAGAAAACGAAAAAGAGGATAGAAAAGGAAATTTGGTGGCGGGTTGTCGTTCCGCTGGGCGCTTGTCCTGTACAAGGCGATGAGATGGAACGGGGAGAAAGAAGAAGAGGGACGAAAGTACAGGAGAGAAAGGAGAGACATGAACGAAAAGGAAAGAAAGTGACAGGTCGCCAGAGATCAGTATCCGCCCAACTCTGTGGCTCGCACTCGGTCTCTCAGCCCGGCGATGCCAGCCATCTCAAAGACTTTGCGGCAGCCTCCGCACATCCTGAGCGCGCACCAGGTGCAGTTCCAGTGCTGATTCTCGTCGTCAACGTGGCAGACTGCGCACTCTACGGGTGCGTGCTTGTTGCGAGAAGGCATAAGGCGCTGGTGTGATTGGTAGCACTTGAGTTGTGTGATCGAGATGGGCGGGGCGTAGGCGTAGCCGGACGATTTGAAGGGCTGACCTCTGTTGCGGTTCGTTGTGTCGATGCTGAGGTCGAGGTCTGCTTCGGTAGCTATTTGTGGGAAGGCAGTGTGAGAGATTGAGGAGTGTGGGTGGATAGTCGAGGCCGTAGCGGAGGCTGGTAGATTTGCTAAGGAAATTTGGGTGCCGCTGAGATTTTGTTGGTAGGTTGAGTTGTAGGGTGTGTTGGCTGTGTCTTGAGAGTTGTCGGTTGCGTTGCGAGACTGAGCGCGAGACTCGGCGCGACGGCGAGCGGTGCTCAGACCATTGAGAAAGGACGAGGCCGATTGGAGGTTTTTTGCTTCCTGGATGAAAGTTAGTGTGGCGTTCGGTTGAGGGAAAACAGCGAAGAGTGGACACATGCCTTGAATATGGCTAAGCCACTGCTGCGGCGTCGGGCTTTGGCGAGCTCTGCGTCTGGTTGCGGCGGAGAATTTGCTTCTGGAGTGTCCATGCGGTCTTTGAGACCATACTTGTGAGGACTATCTTCTGGGATGTGCTCCGGCAATGGAAGTGTGGGCGATAGTGCCGAGACGCGCGTGTGTGCTGGATAGTCCTCTTCATCCTCGAGATCGGTGTTGCCTCGTCGATCCGTAATAGTGCCACTGGCGCTGAGCGGTCTGGTCGCGCTCTCTTCTGTGAGTGTCGCTGTTGGTGATGCAGGCTGCATTGGCATCGAAGGTGAAGGAGCTGAGCGACGATGTGCGTGTCTTGCTCTGCTGCGCTGCCGTTCGTCATCTTCGGTCTCGTCATCGTCAACCATGTCGTCAAGGTTGGGCGCGGTCGCTGCTCTGGGCACTTCTGTGACCGGCCGAGTGGAGTCCGTAGGCAAAGGAGATTTACTATCGAGGCGCTTGAAGACGTTCATCGAACTCCGTCGCGGAAGTCGAGCGGCTTTTGAGAGTCGAGAGGCTCGCAGTACGCTATGCGTCGAGCGGTCGTCGGCACGTTCGAATGCGCTATCATCAGTGGTATCATGATGCGAATGCTGGTTGCCCATGGTGGCGGCGCCGAGACCGATCTGCTGCGCTGGTGACCTCCGGTGGCGAGTTCGTCCTCTCTCTGGCAGGATCAAGGGCAGAGTGCGGTCAAGAGGCTGCAATGTATCGGGAATGAGACGGGTGTCGTGGATCGCCTGCTTCAGTTCATAGGCTGGTAGGGTAGAGGCGCCGTTGGTCTCGTCGACGGATATAGTGCTTGGGCGATGTGAGCGCGAGAGCAGACAACGTGGCTCTTGAGGAGGAAGTGAGGTGTGCGAAGTAGCAGCGGATGGCGAGTGTTTGGATCTGCGCACGTGGGTTTCGCGCGCCTGCTGCGTGAAGTTGCTAATGTTGGCGGTCGTTTGCACGGAAGGCGTTGTGCTCTGCGACTTCCCAGATAAAGGTGGACACGCCGGCTCGCTGGCAAACCAATCGTCGTCGTCTGGGCCGTTGATGGAAGAGCTGGTGCTGTCTTGGCCGTTTGCAGAGGGTATAGTTGCATTGTTGCTCCCATCTTGATCGACACTTGCCGACCTGGGTATCTCGTCTTTGTTGAAGGCATAATCTTCTCTGCATGGAGACAGCGAGTCTGTTGGCGACGAAGGACGCTGCTTGTTGCTCTTGCCACCCATCATCATAGACAAGATGTCCAGACGAGCGGACTGTGGGCGCGGCTTGCGTGTCTCGGACGGCGCCTTGATAAGCATACTGTCGGTGCTGGTATACATATTTCAAGGTTAGGAGACCACACTGCCGGATCTCAGACATGAAGCAGCAGAGGCGGATCCGGGCTCGCACATATACCTCACCGTACCCGCCTGGCGAGCATGACGCCGGACGCACAGAAGATGCTGGGATCTGGACACGACGTATGCGGCATGTCAGCTCGAGCCGATCTGGCAATAGATGTTGCGTCACGATGCAAAACGAATCACCGGAAGGCATAGCGACATCCGCTGCACAGCAACAACAGGCATCGAAATCAGCATCTGGCCGTGCTCCTGGGACGCGCATGGCGTAGACTGCATGCGCTTCTTCGGTGGTCGCGCCATGCACTGCAGGCCTCCGGTGCACGAGCAGTGAGGCCTACATGGGGGCACCCGGTTGGAGGGTATGATTAGAATTGATGGCCAGGTGGTACAGTGATTAGCAGCAGGATTAGCACCATTGCCGAGCGAGGGCTTGCTGCTGCAGGGCTGGTAGCACGCTGTCATTTTATTGCCCAAGCGTCTTCCATGCTGGGATCAAGAGTCTTCCTGTAACACAGCCAATCTCGCAAGCGCACAACGACCCGCGACGCACCACGTTGGTGACAGCCGCACGAAGTAGCCCCGTCCACAGCCCTCCCAACACGTGATGATCAAAGCGAGCGAGACCATAGAGACCGCCAGCGACGCGCGTGTTCCTCTCCATACCAATCAAAACTTTGCCTGTTGTCCACGCGTGTGGTGCTACTACTACTACTACTACTATTACTAATATTACTACTATTACTAGAGATCTCCCAGCTACTAGTAGTGCCAAGCATCTCATGCAGGAACATCGATCGCCGTCAGCCTCGCGCACCAATCAAACAAAACACCGCCCGGCCGCGTTCCATCCTGACCAGTGGCCGGCCGGTGACGACATTCTGCTTTGCCTGGCCCGCCTCTTCTTGGACCTCTCTCACAAACCACCACATCTTCGCGATGAAGATGTCTTCAATAATTGTTGCCAGAGAGTGTGCCAGGCATGCCGTTGATGCGCATCCCATACACTGCGCCTTTGCCACCGCCCACAATCATCCCAGCATCCGCTTCCACCACTGAGGGCGCCCTCGCAGCACTGCAAAGCTTCCTTACATCCACCAGCCCACGACGCAACGGAAATGGTCGCACTGTCCTCCTCACAGGCGCTGGCATAAGTGTCGCTAGTGGTCTCGCCGATTACCGTGGCAGCAATGGCACGTACACCTTGAACAAGACCTATCGTCCCATATACTACCACGAATTCTGCGCCAACCACGAAGCCAGAAAGAGATACTGGGCTCGCAGCTTCCTAGGATGGACAAATCTGAACCGCAGCAAGCCAAATCCAGCACATCGCGCTGTCGGTGCTCTCGGTGACCTAGGATTGTTATCTAGCGTCATCACGCAGAATGTCGACTCGTTCCATCCACAAGCACATCCCAACCTGTCTACACTCGAACTACACGGCTACCTCCGGAGCACAGTCTGCACTTCCTGCCGCACAGAATATGACCGCGCCAAATTCCAATCAGACCTCGCCGCTCTGAACCCAGCATGGGCAGCTTTCCTCGCAGAAATGCTCGAATCCGGCGCCCTCTCCACCGAAAACCCGATAGAAAGAAGAATGAAAGGCCTCAAGACAAACCCAGACGGAGACGTCGATGTCCCCGGCGTAGAGTACAACACGTTCCGTTACCCAGCATGTCCCATATGCTTGGACAAACCGCCCGAAGGCACAACAGTCGACGTTGACAGCGACGGCGCCTG
Source organism: Cladosporium cucumerinum (assembly GCA_023634325.1). Taxonomy (NCBI): domain Eukaryota; kingdom Fungi; phylum Ascomycota; class Dothideomycetes; order Cladosporiales; family Cladosporiaceae; genus Cladosporium; species Cladosporium cucumerinum. Next base: position 2,193,593 of record JALDQA010000002.1, read on the forward strand.
GACCGCCAAGTCAAACTCCACAGCCGGCATCCTCAAGCCCGCGGTTATCATGTTCGGCGAATCAATCCCCGGCGCAGTGAAAACCGCCGTTGAGAAGTCCGTCGATGAAGCCAGCCGGATTTTAGTCCTTGGGTCTTCGCTAGCGACGTACTCTGCGTGGCGGCTGGTCAAGCGGGCGAAAGAGCAAGGCATGCCGATTGGCATTATGAACATGGGCGGCGTGAGAGGCGAGGAGCAGTTCTTTGCTGATCTTGCGAGTGGCAATGATGGGAGGGAGGGTGTGAGGTGTGCGGAGAGTTTGGAAAGGGTTCTGCCAGAGTTGGTGGAGAAGATGAGGCACGCTGGTGTCGCTGGTCCTGAATCATCGTCCGGAGGTATTTTGGAAGGAGTGATGAGGAACAGCAATTTTGTGCCTGCGCCTTGGGCGTAGAGAGTGCTATTTGTAGCAGTGACATCAATTAACATAGATCTTAAAGAGTCCACGAGCACAATTCACATTCCAATCAATTTGAACACACAATACAATGGAGCAAGAAACATGAAGCCAATGAATCGTCTTTCAACATTCAATCTTTGACAAAAACAGCCTCTACCAGTGTCTGGGAGGCAGGATCCTTTCTTGAAAATTCTCGTTACAACGCCGTGAACGCCACCAGCCTGAATCCCCCACCAGATCAATAGTAACCTCCTCTGCCCCTACCCCTTCGGCCTCCTCTGCCTCCTCCACCGCCCTGTCCACCCATAGCATTCTGCTCTTGCTGCATAATAGCAATCTGCTGCGGGCTCATCCCATCCATACTCATGTTCTGCCCGAAACCTTGCCCACCACTAGGCCCAGACGGAGGCTGGAACTGGCCCTGCGGATGAGGAGACTGGCCTCCAAATCCTCCCGGTCCACCAAAGCCCTGTCCTCCTGCCTGCGGCGTGCCGCCTCCACCGCCCATCATCGCCATGAACTGCCCCATGTCCATCTTGCTCGGGTCCATGCCCTGCGACATCATCTGCATCATCTGGTTCATATCCGGCATCCCGGGCGGCGCGGGCCCAGGCATGCCAGGCATTCCACCGCCACCGCTCGGGTCGCCGCCCATGCCGAGCATGGCTTTCATCTGCATGTCCTCGTCGCGCTGCTGTGCGATCGTGCCGGCCATGCTCTGCTGGCGCACGCAGTACTGCGTCCAGGTGTACTCGTCGAAACCGTAGTTGAAAAAGTCCGTCTGGTCGGTGCCGGGCAGGCGCCATAGCTTGGAGTTGTCGGCGAGGTCGGCGTCGATGTCGAGGAGCGTGATGGGTTTGTTGACGCCGGGCCAGTTGGGGTTTGCGGTCAGGTTGACGGTGCTGGTGCGGATTTGGGGGAAGTCTTTGCCTTCTTTGCCGGCGTGGGTGGGGGCGCCTCGGAGGGTTGTTGTGATTGTTGAGGGCGCGCCGGGGGTGTGTTCTGTTTTGAGGGCTTTGGAGGGTGGTGAGGGGTCGATTGAGGCTGTGCGGTCGTGGGGTGCTTGTGGTTTTGCGGATGTTGCGCGAGGTGGACTGCGCGATACACCGGTCAGATTGAGGCATTGGAATAGCGATTGTGAACGAGGGGAGCTACTTACACCGACTCTGCTTTTACGCCTTCTGGTCGCTCAGTTGTAATCTGAATGTCCTGTGCGGTCACGTGGATTAGACTTGATTCTTGAGCTATATATTATGCGATGGAGGTCCCATACATCGTCGCTGTCCTCGTCGCTGTCTTCGCTCACGTCCATCTGCTCGGCCTTGATGGGCGCATTGCCGTTCGCGGGCGCGTCTTCTGCAGCGTCCGGGGTGGCAGTGCCGTAAAGATCATCATCCTCGTCCTCCATGATTGTATGTGTGCGCTTTTGTTGTTGCTGAGTGCTGGTATTGCTGGTCGAACAAGTGAAGGTCGGGTCAAGGTTGGTGTTTAGCGTCGGGCGGGAACGCGCCTCGTCAAAGCTCTCTCTCTCTCTGTCTCTCTCTCCAGTGTTCGCGCGTGTGAGTTGCACGCGGCGAGCTTCGCAGCCAACAATCTGCATCTCGAATTATCAACCTCCCTCAACTTCACTACCCAAACCAAACAATTGTCTATTCATCCCCGCAATCTGCGTTTCGCATCTCGTCTGCACCGCCACCGCTCCTCCATCCCATTGTGACAATAGGAAGACCGTCCTATTGTATCTGACCGAGTCTTGAGAGACGTAAGTATCCTCGCCCAATCTTCGCAAACAACCATAAAAATCACATAAACATCAAGGAGGAGAAGGCTGACCATCGCTATGGCAAATCAAGCGTTTCGAGGCGCAGGACGTCACGCAGCCAACACCATGTTCGGTCGCTCCAATTCTCTGAGCATCAACACCGGCGCAGCCAACTCCACCTTGTTAGTATCTTCTTCTACCCTCCCTTCTACCCCTACATCTTCTCCCCGGAATCCTCCAAGGGCAAGGCCTTCTTTGATCGGCCAGAGCATCTACAACCACCAATCTACGCCGGCTGGTCCCTCCAAATTACGCAATGAATGGAAGGACGACGCTCCCTCGACATTTACGACAGACAATTGTCGCAAACGCCCACCGCGTCCCGGCGACAGTACCACCATTCGACGTGATGCCAGCGCTGCTGAAGCGCCCTGGCTCGATCCTAATTGGAAGCCACCTGCCGGACCAGATGTGGCGACGACTAGGAACAGTTTCACTCCCAATAACAGCAATGTTGCGCCACCTGCTCCTGCTCCCCAGGCGTCTTTCAATTTTGCGTCAAATCCAGCAAATCCGTCTGCGCCTCGGGGGTGTTTCAACTTCACTCCAGCTCTGGCAACTTCGTCTGCGCCCCAGGGGTCTTTCAACTTCACTCCTGCTCCCGCACCCTCTCCTGCTCCTCCGGTGCCGCTCCACTCCAAACCGGCGACACAGTCTGCTCCACCGGAATCAGAAGGCCCCACGAGAAAGCGTACTGGAGGAGTCAAGCGCAGCGCGCGCAACGTAACTCTTTACGACGCTCCTTGGACGGATCCGAACTGGACACCTCCCGCTGCACCAAAGATGCCGACACGCGAGGAAACGGGACCGACTCTAGCCGACGAAGGATGGACCATCGCTGACCCTACTAACCCTTTTATACGACCTGATTTGCAGAGACCTGGTCCAAGAAAAATGCTAACACCACGAAGTGGATCACAGCAGCAAGCGGGCGGCTCACAGCCGCAGCAAGGGGGTAGCCTTTTCGGCAATAACAATAACACCACCGCTACCACCCAAACGACTCAACCTCAAGCTGGCGGCAGTCTTTTCGGCGGAAGTCTTTTTGGTGGCAACCAACAGACCCAGAACCAACAGACTACTCAGCAACCTTCAAACGGTGGCCTTTTCGGTAACACCCAGCAAACTCAGAATCAACAAGAACAAAAGCCCGCGAGCGGCGGTCTTTTCGGTGGAGCCCAGACGACCCAGACTCAGCAACCAGCTGGCGGTAGCCTGTTCGGCGGCATGCAGTCTACAAACAAGCCAGTCGGCTCACTGTTCGGCAACACTACCACTCAGCAGCCCTCAGGAGGCTTGTTCGGCAACACTGCCACCCAGAAGCCCTCCGGCGGCTTGTTTGGTAACAGCACAGCCCAGCAGCCAGCATCGGGGGGTGGCTCCTTGTTCGGTGGCTTAAACCAGTCACAAAGCCAACAGCAACAGCAGCAACCGCAGCAGGCCACTCAGCCGTCACTCTTGGGCGCATCTCGCTACCATCAATCTCAATACCAGCCCTTCGTTACAGGCAGACTCACAATGGGTCAAGGGCAAGGCGGAGCACCACAGCCTACTGCTACACCCGCCACCAAGCTCGACTGGTCAAACGTCAGGAACACCACCCGCTTCAACGACTTGACCGACGAAGCAAAGCAGGACATCGAAAAGATCGACAAGTTGATCTCTGAGCAAGAACAGTTCTGCAAGCAGATCGAGGCTTTCCTCCCCAACCACGGCAGCAAGCTGGAGACTCTCGGACCTGACGTCGACCTAATTACAGAGAAGCTTGATGAGGTGGATCGCAGTCTCGCTATTGACGCTCAAGGCGTTCAGCAAGACAAGAACATCACCGAGAAGGACGAGATCGACATCGCGCGCTGCATCCGCATTGTTGACAACTTGCGCATGCCTTCGCAGTACGTCTACCACCCGGCCGCCAACAGCGGACGTCAACCGCAGCCACCAGCCTGGGACGAGACTTACGACGTGGACCTCGTTGGCAACTACTTCCAGCCTCTTATCCAAGACATGGCCAGGCTGCTCGCCACCTACTCAGGCAACATGTCAGAAATCGAGAATCACATGGGCACCATCGAGCAGTCTGCAGTGGCTCAAGCACAGCAGCTCGGCGCTCAGCGATCTGGCCTGGGAGGTCAGCGCGACGTCGGTGCTGACAGCGTGAGACAGCTTGCCGACACCCTCAGAGGATTCGAGGCTAGTATCCTCGCCGCTGCAGGCAAAGTTGGCTCTTGTCGTGAGGGCGTCAATGAGCTCCTCTTGGGCAAAGTCGGCAGCTCTCAGGCTGCGCGCAGGGGTTGGTAAAGCCGTTGCAACAAGCTTTGAGACTGCAGAATTGAATTGTTTTATTGTCTGTTCAGCTGCATTAGCCATCAACTGCACTTGGAGAACCGAGAAAGAATGTCTTTGTGAAATGAACCGGCTGGCCATATGCTAGCTGGAGGGGACATGAACGTACGAGGGTTGGTGCTTTGTACAATACGAACTGTTGTCTGGATGAGCGAAGACATTGAGGTTGATGGTCAGATGATCAAATGACCCCAACCAAGAATAAACAAACATTAGTTCTTTGCTGCCAAATGTCTTCTGTCGAACGATGTGCTATGTAATCTTGAGGCTCTGTTCCGTGCTCGTGTGCTCCACGTGTAGTACATGTCCCGTTTCGAGTACGGAAGCGCACAGATATTCCATTCCACCTTCATGTTGTTCTGGTGTAGGTAGGGTTAGTGTATGTTGGTGCGGTTCTTGCTATCTTTGGGGCTATGATATTGGTTTCGGTGTCTATCGATAGGTTGAACTGATCTTTTTCCATGTGGTTTGAATCAAACAATTTCTTGTTATGTGGCAATCTTTGCTGCGATATTTCGTGTTGAAGTTATATCCGACGACATGGCTGGCTTGCAGTGGATTGGCAATTGCAACCGAAGTCAATGGATTCATTCTTGTGTGTAGTCAACCGGGTATTCAAGGTTATCCATGCCTCAATAATTAGGAGATCACTCCGACACAGATAATGCACTGCAGAGCCGTAACGACGATGTGCACCGGTTGCCCAAGCCATCCAAACGAATCCGATGTCGGTTGATAGCTCGGCCCTTTTGACGGAGAGCATGATGCGCTCGGTCTACATGGATGGACTTCATGCGGGCAAAGCAGCACCCAATGGCCGCAATCACCTCTCCCCCTGTGACTGATAATCACACCTACATGTAACCCAATCGCTCCAACACAAGTCCCCATATACAATGGACTCCTCCACCTCACGTCCAGCGCTGGTCGAGTCACCCTACCTCCGCTCCCTCCTCGTACGCCCTCCTCCATAACCCAAAAAAATATACTCCACTAGAGCACATACTCTCTCTCTCAACATCCAAGAACCCCCCCACCTAACAACCCCAGGCAGGCGCCCTAGCCGGCACAACAGTCGACACCTCGCTCTTCCCCCTCGACACCCTCAAAACCCGCCTCCAATCCTCCACCGGCTTCTGGGCCTCGGGCGGCTTCCGCGGAATCTACAATGGCATCGGCAGCGCAGTCGTGGGCTCCGCGCCCGGCGCCGCCCTCTTCTTCGTCACATACGAGAGCGTGAAGAAGCAGTTTGACGACGGCAAGACGACGTCCGCGGGCGCGCACATGTTGGCTGCATCGCTGGGCGAGATTGCAGCGTGCGCGGTGCGCGTGCCGACGGAGGTGGTCAAGCAGCGCGCGCAGGCGAAGCAGCACCCTTCGTCGCGGGCGGCGCTGGCGTCCATCCTGGCGCAGCGCAAGAGCCACGGCATCGCGAGGATGTGGGCGGAGCTGTACCGGGGCTGGGGCGTGACGGTGATGCGCGAAGTGCCGTTCACGGTGATTCAGTTCCCGCTGTGGGAGAAGATGAAGAGCTGGTCGCTGGACAGGAGGCTAGGGAAGGGGGTTGGGAAGGCTAGCGATGTGACGGCCGCGGAGAGCGCGGTGTTTGGCAGTTTGAGTGGAGGTGTTGCGGCGGCGTTGACGACGCCGTTGGATGTGCTGAAGACGAGGTTGATGCTTGCGCAGAAGAGGGAGAGTGCGGTGAGCATTACCAGCAGGATATGGAAGGAAGAGGGCCCGAAGGCGTTCTTCAGTGGACTGGGACCGAGAACGATGTGGATTAGTATCGGTGGAGCAGTGTTCCTGGGCAGCTACCAGTGGGCATCAAACATGTTGGGAGGATTCTCATGATCACGTGGATACACATAATTGTCAAACAAAGGGACTGCATTCGAACTTGGGATAGAAAAGGAGCATATCTGGCGGAAGAAGAACAGCCTGACTGATGCAAGGAGGCTGCAGTGTATACAACAATCCTGTACGAATAAGAAAGAGCCTTGTATCCCGAATGACTAAGTGATGTTACACCCAGACACAATCAATTGCCAGGCGCAGTGGCCACCAAACGCCTAAACTCCACGCGATGTAGAACGACCTAGAAGGCAGTTCGTTCCAGTCAAAGCCTCCTCTTCAATGCAAATGCAAGGCCTTCTTGGTATTCTCGTAAACAACGTACGTCTGCAAAATGAAGGTTAGCAAAGATTTAGTATCTACCATTGACGAACGTCAACTTACGATTGAAACCGCCGGCACGACCTTCAGCAAGTTCGGCGTCAATCCCTTGAACAGGCCGCGCCAACCCTCGTGCTTCAAAGTCTGCCTTGTAACGTCCATGATGCCGGTGTAGGTCCTAGGGTGGCCCGCAGTGCCCTGACTCTGCAGTCTCGTCCGCAGCAAGTTCAAAGGGTAGACGATACTCGCGCCGAAAGCGCCACTGAAGCCACCCATAAGCGCAAGCGTGAAATTTCCAGGAAGCGCATCCTCATCCTCCTTGACGCCCAGCTTTTTGGCGTTCCTCGCGATCATTTTCTTCTTCAGCGTCTCGAACATGAACAGGTCGACAGCAGCGTAAGGGAACATGCCCATCAGACCCATGGGTAGTCCGCGGTAGAAGGAAGCGATTCCGTTGCGCGCCCACATCTTCTGTGCTGTATGCCAGATGAGCTTGTTGCCGCGCTCGCCGCCAACGACGGTCTCGCATTGCATGCGGAATTTCAGTGTGTCCAGGGGGTAGACGACGGCTTGGCTCATCATGCCGGCCATACCACCTGCGATGAACTGTGAAGGTGCTGAGATGTTCCTCGTGTCGCTGTGACCTTCGAATCTTGCAACTGCGCGTTTTGAAGCCTGCGAAGTGTAAGTGATTTGTGTGACGTGTGTGAATCTACGCGAATGGGCGGACGAACCTCGTAAGAGCCGAACTTGACCGCAGATTCCGGCATGACCTTGACGACGTTGATACCGTTGCCTGGGATGATTGTCAATACCAGAAATCCTCGACCAGAGCAAGAAATACTCACCCGCAAACAAACTTCTAATACCACCCGCGGCCCACAGGTCTTTGCAAGCGTTCACCAAGGTTCTCATGCCTTGTCTACCAGCTTTTATCGGAGCACCACTCTTCGCAGCCTGGAGCGCATCATTGCTGTTCGTCGTCTGCGCAATCAGGTATACTTTCAATCGATCCAGCGGCGCAGTCACCGTACGCGACGTAATGCCACTAACTCCACCCGCAATAAAGTAGCCTACATCGGGCACAAGATCCGTCAGTTTAAGCTTCCGTCGCGCTGGCTTGATCGCGATATATGGGTCATTCTCCACGCGCACTTCCTCGTCCTCAACGTCGTGGAAGCCAGCTGAGGCTAGCTGCGCCGCTTGCGATGCGTCCGCGACCGCTTGACTGGCTGCCTGCGCCGGTGGGAGCTGCTTGTGAGAGGGATTTGAAGGTCGAACGAGCGAGGTTATCGCGCCGAACGCCGAGGTCTTAAGGAAATCGAGCGTCGTACCAAGACCCTGTAGCGCTTCATCGCTGATGTGTACATCTCCCTCTGGCGTGATCTGTGCGGCGGATTGGTAGTATGAAAGGACAGCGTGAAGGCTCGGTGCCTGGGTTGGGATGAATAGCAGGAAGTCTGGGGGATGTGAGCATATTGTTCTGAATCATTGGTAACGCTCACGGCAGGTGACGAGTCAACGTACCTCTCCACTCGTTGTAGTCGATCAGACCATCGTGGTCCTTATCGATGTAGGAGAAGAAGCGATCAAGTCTAACGTTCGAGACACCGACGCCAGAGCGCTCAAACGCCGACGCAAGCTCGCTCTTATCCAAACGGCCATTCTTATCTTTGTCGATGGAAGTGAACAGTGTCCAGAGTTCCTTCTCAGTCTCCTGACAAAACTTGCAAAACTCTTGAAGACCACGTTAGCTCAAGCCGCGCGATTGGTGGGTTGGCCAGCTGATAGACGGACCTTCGTAGGATATACTGCCGTCTTGGTTGATGTCTGCGGCGTGCAAGATGTCTTTCACCAGGTTGTCCGCATTCTTGAGCGCTGCGAAGCATTTAGCGGCGCCCTTGCCAGGATGCGACCAGCAAACTCACGGTGGTTCATCTTGACCAAGCCATTCTTGAGCGCAGGCAGATCGACATTGCCCTTTTTCTTGGTATCCAGCTGCTCCCACAGCGCCTTGATCCTGGCATCCCGCTCCTCTCGGGACTCGCCATCCATAGCCGTGTATTGTTGTGCTATCTTGGTTTCATGGCTAGCCCGCTCGGCAGGTCGCAGTGTGCCAGGGACCTCTGAACAGGGTCTCCAGGGGATTCGCTAAGGTCAGATCGCGTTGCTGTGTGGACGTGTAGGGAGTAATTTTTCGAATGGGAGGTGGAGGTGGATCTAAGGGATTGCCGTGAATATGCGAGCTCTCTTTACCAGAGCGTCCTCTGACGTTGGTCTGTACCCAAAGCTTCTTCCTTCATCGGCGCGGGCGGCGGCAATAACCGAACCTTGAGCTGGTCAGCAATATGCACGGGCTTCTGGACAGCACATCACCCCAATATTGGGCGATCCAAGGCATATCAAAGGACGAAACATTTGCTGCTGAAGTAATGAGAAGAATCGGCGGTCTAGTATATTGACTGTGGAAAAAGTCCTCAGTTGGCTGCATTGATTGACAGAATAAGACAGTTATGGGTGACGTTGACCAACAACAGCAGTCCGACTGATTCTTACTGGCTCACCCAAGCTGATTCTACTTGATCAAGCTATCGGTTGGTGAAGAAGCTACTTCTGAACAAGCTCATGTATATGTTCTGAGCTGTCAAAATCAATCCTGCCAGAACGGTGGACAATCGTACATTCAGGAGACAAGGTTACCCTCAGCCTCAATAGAGCAATAGTCAGCAAACCAAGTGTTCGTCAAGATGGCCGCCAACTACTGGGACTCAACACAAGCCAAATACTGGACTTTTACACGTACGGAGCTCGCCACTCTGCGCTCCGACATGGCCAAGGTGAACTCGCCCTTACACGCCAAATATCCTCTTCCCGACCCACGCCACCTGTCCATCTATTTCCAGACCCAATTTGCCAAACTAGGCAAACGTATGACTTTCCGCCAACAAGCAGCTGCAACAGCGCAAATCTACGTCAAGCGTTTCTACCTACATGTGGAGGCACGCAAAACAAACCCTTACCTCATTCTTGCCACGGCGGCCTACATGGCGTGCAAGATGGAAGAGAGTCCTCAGCACATTCGTCTACTCGTGCAAGAGGCTGTGCGCACGTGGCCAGAGATCGGCGCGCAGGACACGAGTAAGATAGGAGAATGCGAGTTCGCGCTCATTAGCACTCTGTCTAGTAGGCTTATCTTGCACCATCCATACCGCGCGCTCTCTGAGCTACAGGGAACACTTGGATTGACGAGCGAGGAGAGCGGACTGGCGCACTCGATCATCAACGACTCTTACAACACCGATCTGGCCCTACTGTATCCACCACACGTCATCGCCATTGCAGCCATATTCCTTGCGGTTGTGCTACGCCCGGCGCATCCTGCTGGCCTGCAAGCACACAGCTCACAAGCTGCGCCTGCAATGGGTACACCGGCTATGAGTGGAAGCGCAGCTCAGACCGCCATGTCGCAGAGCGCACTAGCAGGATTTGGGTTTAGACAAAGTCCCCAGAAAATGGGCAAACTGGTTGATTGGCTGGCGGAGAGCAAGGTTGACGTTGAGGCTGTCGTGGATTCGACGCAAGAGATGGTCAGCTTGTATGAGTGCTGGGAGAGCTACAATGAGAGGGCTTGCAAGGAGGCAATCACGAGGATTGTCAGAGATGTGGCGAAGTGAGGATTTGTGGCACTGTCACAAGCGTCAGCGCATCGATGCGGACAGGAGCCTCCAAATTATGGGTCTTCACGTGTGGACGGAGCACGTTACCGGCACGAAAGTACGCAGATATACTGGACGAGGCCTGCCAAATCGGCATCGAACGAGGCTGTCATATCTGCCAACCATACCGCAAAGAAGTTGCAGCAACACCACCTCGAAGGGACTCGCCTCCAATAAAAAGGATTGAGAGACAGGCGCTACATCTATTAGAGCGACCCTCTACTGTAAGCGTGGAGATCAACTTGAGGCTGCGCACGTAGGAGCATGTGCGCAGACCGTCTACATCGTTGCAACACGAAGAGAATGCCTTCACCTTCCACCATGCTCACGGGCAAATTGTTTAGCAGAAGGAGGAGCCTGGTCACTTGAAGCGACACCAATGCAAATATTCAAATGATTGGCACAAACATTGCCTAAGGCCGAGACATGATAGAACTGCGTACGAGGAAACAAGTGGACGCAATGGCGAAGTAGGAGCAGCACACAGCACCGAGAGCATTAGTCAAGGCAACTCTGCAGCTAAAGCGTAGAGTAAGTGGACCGGTTAGGGCGAGGACCTGGTCAGTGTGTGGAGATCAATAGTGCTCAGTGCCTTTCTGAGCTATCTTTGTACATATCTACACACTAGTAGCAAACATACTGGAGCATTGCATCTTCCAGCCGCATACCACTCAAGCACCAGGATGGATGTCAAGGTTGATTTTCGAGATTATTTAGATTCTGTTCAGAGCACTTTGTCCAGTGTGCAGGGCTGTGAGCACCGCACCTTCCAAATCGAAGGCAATCTGCTGGCAAATAGCTTGCCCGGCAACGGGAGCTTCCCTCGACCACACCGCATCGATTTTCACAAACTCCCACTCACATGCACCACCACAACAAGTCTGGCCACTACACAGACAGGGCGACAGCCCACTAGACTGACTATTATAAGCCATCATCCATCGACAGCCCAAAGTGGGGACGAACATGATCAACACAACAGCGCACTCGTTGTCAAAACAGCGTCGACCAGGAAGTATGCCGCTAAGAGTAGCGTCTCAGACACGTCAGGCTGCCTGCGTTTGCATGCTTCTACACGTAAACAGCCTGCCTTCCAGCGCAACTCCGAGTCAAGCACCACCGGTCCAACAAGAACATACAGTGCAAGTATGTGCAACAAAACAACCATGATTTGACACCGAGAGCTTGTACCTGAGCGCCAAATCTCGCCAAAACCCCTGGTTTGAAATAAGGCAACGCGCAAGCAGTACGAAACAACAATTCCCCGCTCTACCACCCTGAATGCTAGAGATCTCCAGACGGGAGATTCCTCCTGCAGCACAAGCGCGGGATGTCATTCGGGCGCTTCGTAACGCCACCAGTGAACCTTTGCGACAGCGAGAAAGAGGCTTGCCGCCCTCGCCGCCGGACACGCGCGAGCCACCTGGCTGGTCCCGTATGCCGACTTGACTCCTGACGAGAGCACATAGGCGGCGAGGGGTGCGGAGGCGGGGTGGAGAGGTCGGCGGTGGTGGCGGATGTATGAGCTTCAGCCGCCAGGAGCGGTGTACCAGCACCACGGCAAGGCGCAGTGCAGTCCGAGCGTGCGCAGCAAGCGAGCACCTCAGGGCGAATCGCAAGCGCCCGGGCACGCACAAAGGCAAAGAGGGAGCGCGGGAGGCAGGCAGGCTGACAGCAGAGCCACACACAGAGCGAGCGCCAGGGCAAGGCAGGGAAGGAGGCGGGCCCTCTGCAGCCAAGTCGACGGCATGCAAGCGGCGTCGTGGGCGTTTCTGCATGCAGAATGCAGCACGAGTCCTCAGAAGGCTTGCCTTTGCCACAGTAGTGCGCGCGCACTGATGCTGCTGTTGATGTAATCTCAGCCAGCGGTGTCTGCTTTTGCCTACCATGGGACAGGCCTCAGTGCGCAGAGCAACGGCGAGAGGCAGTGTCTACCACATCTCTCACATCGTCAAACAAGAGGACGGGGTCTCAGGCAGCGTCACCGTCGACTACCGCCCTGCGCTATCTTGAGAGATCTCGAACACTCGAACCGCAGCGCTGCATCGATCGGCATGCATCATGCCCAAATACTCCCTAGCCTCCCTAGCCTGCCAGCAAACGAGACGAATGAAATGCTAGCTCGCCATGCTAGGGCGGCGTCAGTGCGTACTACCCGCCCGTCCAATGATTGTCACCTGCTCCCACACCCGGCTCCATCGCCATTTGCCTTCTCCCACCTCCCTCAATTCCATTCCGTCCCGTTCGTACAACACCGCACCTTCAGCATCTCCTTCAATCCAGCATCAACAACAACACTCTCCATACACACGACTAAAAGTCTCTCGAGACACTCAACTCTCTGCATTTCCACCTCGCCTCACCGACTCGTCACCCTCTCGGAATCAGCCGCTAGCTAGCGCTTTGTTGTTGGCTAATTTCCGGCCGTCTTCAGCTCCTCCCACACACAGCGCACACACACACACACATCGCACACCCACATCGCACAATCGCAGCTCCTCCATCACCAAAACAAAGAATCCATCACCGCAACAATGTCTAACCAATACCACTACGGCGTGCCTCACTACCCTTCCATCCCGTCGCATGCGCCGCACAACTCTCACGGCCACCACGGTCGCAGCCGGAGGGGCCCGAGAATCACTTCGCAGAATGCTCACAGGCAGTTTAAAGCGCAGCGCAACGTCAAGGAGATCGCGCCCGAGCCCCCTGCGTACTCGGAGTACCTGCAGCGCATGGAGGCTGCGAAGAGCTTCGAATTTGACGACGACGAGCTCTTCTGCCCCTTCAACCTCTTGACTGAGGACGACGTATGTCCACTTGATTGCCCACTCGTGCCTTGCGCTTGACTGACAGCTCCCGCAGCTCCAATCTATCCACTCGTCCTCCGCCTCTGACCGCGGCTCGCTCTCGTCTGGCTCTCCAGAGAGCTCTCCTCTGCAGCAGCAGGTTCAGCCCACTCCTTCATTCCTTCTCTCCACCGCCCCGAATACGTTCAACCCTGCGCCTGCCGGCTACCAGCACAACATGAAGCTGCACCAGCCGATGGCCCAGCGTACCCGCAACGCCATCCCTATTGTCGACCCGTCGACCCGCTCCGTTGCGAGCCCTCCTCTCAGCGTTTCGCCCGCCCGCCAGATGCAGCACCACCACATGCAGCAGCAGCGTCGCTGGTAAATCCAGTGTGCGCGCTGCCTGTGCTGTACTGCTGACCGCGTGGTAGTATTGGCGGCTTGAAGCCTCCATTACTTTTGAGAGGCTGTTCTGCTTTGTACAAACTCACCACGAAAAACGACTCTTACTCTTCTTGATACCCGGAAACTTCGGCTTCACAGTACCCTTTTTGGACAACGGCGTCAGCATTACTAGCAGCAGCAGACAGCACGCATCATTACGACTTCTGCTTTTCTTGCGAGCGGGCATTTATCACGGCAATATCGGCGAAGGCATACACGACTTGCGACAGCATATCTGGATCTTTCATTTGAGTTTAATCTCATTGGCGGCGAAATCTTACGGCAAACTACAAAAAAGGTTTATTTCTTTTTGCACTTTAACTATCTACCTCACGAAGCGCGACACGACTCTGGAGAAAGCGTCACGGTCTGGGTGTTTTATTTGAACTACTGGGCTATTTTCGATACAGCGAAAGGTGTCTTCCTTTGGCTGGATGAGCGTACATGTTTGATCTTGTCTTTTTTACAAAATCTGCTTTGACCGACGGCGCAGGCTGGAAGTCAGGCAGTGGTGTTATATTGGGAGTGCGGAATGGGCGGATGACATGGTCGATACCACTTTCTTCTTTCTCTGCCTTGGTCACGGGCGAGACCTCTTTATTGTTACCCATTTTCACATGCACGGGAGACACAGGATGGGGAAAATCTTGTTCGTTGGCTGGCGCAATGTAACTGCGATATGTTGGGACATTTGTTTCTTGTTCATGCTATCTACTCTCGCTAGATCTCGTGGCGACTGTCTTGGTCGTCACTACTACGAAATCAGATCATCTGCTACTTCATTTGTTCGCCATCCGTTCGAGTTCGGACGTATCCCAGACCACCGAGTGATATGAACATGAGTCGCCTACTTGGACGAGCTCATGTGGACGTCTCTAGGCAGTTCATTGCCAAATGATCCTCTTGTTGCAGAGCCATCAGGGTGAGCAGTCTGGCCCAGCGAGCGAGCGCGGGTGTTTCTGAGTCTAATAATGGGCCAGAAGCCGATGGCGTGCTCCTTGATCGGCTGACGGTACAAGAAGAGGCGCACATGACATTCTGATCCTGTTATGCATTGCGCCTCGTCTCGTTTCTCCTGCCCCTGCAAACCATCCTATGTCCGAGATGAGACTCTAGACGTACCATCACTCCGTCAGAACGAGGCCTACCGTCCGTAGATATTCGTCCTGCCGTCCCATTGTGCGGCAGATACCAAGCCCACGTGCCCTCATGTAAACTAGGTCGAAAGATGACGTCGTGCTGAACCGGAACAGCACCCTAGGCCCGTCATCATCATCATCATCCTCGTTGCTCGGGACAAAGGGCAACGCAAAAGCCACATACGGCCAGAGTGTTCGCAATCGCGCAAGCTTCGATCTACAGGTTCACATCATAGCTTAGCTGGCAGTGTTTGGGTAGACTTTTAGCATTACGTCCATTGACTTCCTTCCTCTCGTCTCCCTCCCATCATCAATCTACCTTGCTTCCCGTCTCTACTGAAAGCTCCCATCCACAATACCATCCATCCTACCTGTCCCGCTACCTCGGCTCTTTTTGTGACTACTTGACTTGACATACTTGGAAGCTCTCTTTCCTCTGCAACAGCAACATCGCAATGCCTTCCATCCGCCTCAGCCCTTTCGCCCTTCGCGCACCCGTGTCGCGTTCCATTGGCGCGTCCAGGACTTTCTGCGCCAGCGTTCCTCGCACCATTGGCAAGGAAAGCCAGCTGAGTACGTCAGACTTTCCCGTTTGCTTGGAAGCACTGCAAACAAGAGGACGATCAAGGTCGAACTTATGCTAACCTCAACTCCGACGCAGACTCTCGCACTCCCGAAGAGGCCGAGCAGCTCAAGCAGCAGCAGCTGAAGGAGCAGAAGGAGGGCAAGGGAAAATGGCACGAGGGTCTTGCTAGCGACAGCGAGAGCGCGGTAAGTTTGATCCTGTCGGTCAGGCGTGGTGTTGCTATGTGCACTCGCGCCAGGCTCGAAGAGAGAATATCTTTGCTAACGCTAGTCTATGACATAGGTCAAGGCCGACCGAGGCGATCAAGATCACTCGAAAAAATCGATTAAGGAGCTCCAGGATGAGACTGCCAAGGCGGCGAAGCAGCAGAAGTAGAAGAATGATACGAATGCGACCTTAGGAGAGGGATGGGTAAATGATTCGACTGAAAGCAGTTTTTTTGACGCGCTATGGGAGCTAGGTCAACGAGCATGAAACGCACGATTATCATAATACCACATATTTACACGATTACAATACGAATTTTGCTATGAAAAGATATGTGCAGTGTGCTGTAGACCTATACTACGTAAGTGGAAATGGCGGAGCGTGCCTTGAGATTGTGGGTAGTGTGGATTCTAATGGAAAGTGTGTTTGACCTTAATATAGTTGTGTACTACAATCTCCATGGTAGCGTGTGTACATCCAGGTCCTTTTGGATGTAGTCAATAGTACACACTCTGGTATTGGTTGAGTTGTTGGTGGTAAAGACCATGCCTAAGGTGTATGCACAGCACAGTGAGATTTCGGACTTTCAAAATCACTGTTAGAGCCTCTTCCAAATGGTAATTCATCATTTTAGCGTGATGTTCCGGGCGAGCGAATGCCATTGGCAGAAGACTTGCAGTTCGATTGCCGTCAGCTGTGGAAAGCCGTTCACTTTCGTAGCAAGCAAGACCGCAATGCGAATCTCGGCAGCTTCCCGGCTGGCTTGTCTGCCTTCACCACTCATCATCCTCTTCTCTACAACAACTCATAGCTTTATCGGCAGCATAGAAATCGAACCCGAAATCCGCACTCATCAAAAAAACCTAAGCAAACTCCACCATGTCCGAAGAAAGCGAATACGTCACCCTCATCTCCTCTGATGGCTACTCGTTCATCGTCCAGCGCTCTTCAGCCTGCATCAGTGGCGCAATCAAGCGCATGCTTGACCCATCTTGTACGCTTGAACAACACCTTACCTGTAGCCAAATATCTAGCTGAAATACGGTTCCAGATGGTTTCGCCGAATCTAAGAGCAACACGTGTCGTTTCGAGAACATCAAGTGAGCATATACCACTCATCTTATCCTGGAGAGTGGCGGCGGAGCTAACATATTCTGTTTGCAGCGGCCTCGTGCTAGAGAAGGTTTGCGAATACTTCTACTACAACGAGAAGCACAAGAACTCCAAGGATGTGCCCGACATCGATGTCCCGGCCGAGCTGTGTCTGGAGCTGCTCATGGCGGCGGATTATCTCAATGGTACGTTTCACGCTGCGAGCTGGAGAGTTGTGGATTCTGCTACGTTTGCTGACATTTTCTTGCTCACAGTCTGAGTCGGTGAGGCAAGAACTTTGACGGACTTGGAAGGGTTTGCTGCGTTTTAGCGACGATTCTGGCGTTTTATGGTGGGAGGGTTACTGCGGCATAACGCTCAAGGCGGTTTGGAGTTGACATGCGGCAGTGGCAGTGACATGTGTGCATCATGACGTGTTCTACTGGCACAAAGACGCTACGCTGTTGATGGGATAAACATTTCTATGTGGCTGTGTATACATTTTCCTGGTCCAAGTGACATTGACACCGCTGAGCTTCTGCAAGGTACATTAACCAGCCTCGTTCCTCTTGACAGCCTCCTCGCTCGCCTTATGCCACGAGATGCGGGTGATATAAAATCCCGTGCTGCCAGCCACTAGGCCCAGAGCGACAGCAGGGCCAGCCCATAGGCCATACAAGTCCCAATGCAAGCCAAATCCAGTACCGAAGGAGATCGGCATGGCAATCACGTAGTACGCAAACAAGTTGATGTAGCCGCCGACCTCCTGCTTCCCTAGTCCGCGAAGCAGTCCATTGCACATCGCTGACAGAGCATCGAAGAGCTGGAATGCTGCACAGAGTGGAAGTACTCCTGATGCTAGACGGATGACATCTGGGTCTTTCGAGTACAGGAGTGGGATGTAGTTCCTGAGAATGCTGAGCATGAGCATGTTGAAGACGCCGAGCACGGCGCCGACGATGAGAGTCACTTTCGCGGTCACCTTGGCGGCTTCGGGTAGAGTAGCGCCGATGAGGTTCGCCACGCGCGTGCTTGCTGCAATGCTGACAGGGAAAGGCAGTTGGTAGGTCAGCACACTGAGACTCTGCAAGATGGTGTTTGCAGCGAGGTGCTCGGCGCTGATCCAGCTTGAGCTGAGGGTAAGAATCTCGAAGGCGAGGAACTCGGCGACCACCATGACGAGACCAGGCAGTGCGAGACGAATCATGGGACCCCAGTTCACGAATGCTTTACGTGAGAAGCCAGGCCAGCACTCCATGCCGCCAACGAAGCGTACATAAAGGAAGAGCATGATAGGCATGAGTGTCTCAGTCGTGACGACGGCGATGGGGCAACCAATGAAACCCCAACCCAGTCGCCATACAAGCAGCCAATGAAGGAAGACGTTGATGGGTGCGCAGATCAGTAGCACGTACATCGTTGCAGAGAACCGACCTTGAGCCTGAACGTAACGTTTGGCGCTTTCGAACAGTGCGTAGCTAGGTGCACCGAAGACAAGTACCTTCAAGTAAAGGCCTGCGAGTTCTGCTGTCTCCTTCTCCGGTACGATGGCGCCCAGGATACGGCTTCCGGCCAGCCACACACCCGCAATAGGGATAGTAATCGCCCACAAGAAGAAGACCATACGCTGGAGCTGCAGGCCGACCAGCTTCTTACGCCCACTACCGTATGCTTGCGCACAGAGGGTATCCAGACTAGTTGCCAGACCATGATAGACCGCGTAGCCAGTGATGTTGGCCGTCATACTTCCAAGGGAAACGGCACCTAGCTCAATCTTGCCAATATGGCCGACGGTGAACACGGATGTGAGAGTGAGAGAGTTTTGCAGGATGAATGTGAGCATCAGAGGCGCCGAGTATTGAACGAGCACCTTGGCTTCACGACGCCAGGTTGTCTGGATCTGTCCTTTCAAGACGGCTTCTTCCCATTTAGCGTCAATGTCTTCCGGAGATTCTTCAGGTTCTTCGTCGTCGTCGCCTGGGAGAAGAGTGGTGGCTTCGGTGGCATCACCAGCTTCAGCAGCATCGGTTGGCTCCTCATCTGTTGCAATATCATCCAGTCGGGCGCTCTTACGACGAGAAGTAGAAAAGGCAGATATGGACGCATATCGTTTGAGATTCTTTCCAGAGGCATTGTCAGATGCAGCGCTTGCTCTACGCTGCGATTGCTTGCGAGGCAGTAGATTGTTGTCGCGAAGAAGACTGCGTTCTTCCCGTATAGCCGCTTCGCGCTCCTGGTCCAGCGACGGTCCTCTTTCAGGCTGCTGCGAGGCCATGAAAGACCTCGGAGCGCCACCAATATAGCTCGGACGACGATAGCTTCCCACCATTGAGTGCTGCGACAGCCCAGCCCGGTCTTGGGAAGTTGTACGGCTCAACGCATTTTCAAGGTCCTCGTATCCTCCAAGCTCATCGTCGCCTTCGCAGTCTCTTGCGATTGATCCCTCAGCAATATCCAGCGCATGTTGTCCAGATTTGTGTGATGTGCCCAAGCTCCTGGCAGCCTGATCGGCCGACTGCCCACGCTGCTGTTTCTTAATCGGCCTGCTCATGCTGCCTCACGCACGATGTCCCAGCTCGCCAGCTTCTCTGACCCAGAGTATGTCTCGAAAGAATGTATGTGATGAGAAGAAAAGAAAAAGCGAGACAAGCTTGCCCGACCTACCTTGAGATATTTCGCAGGGCAAAGGATTACCGCGCATCCATAAACATGCAGGGTGCTAGCCCATTGCCTGCTACTGCTGCCGGTGACTAAGTGGAGAGAGTTTACCGCCTCGACCTTGGGCGGAAGCGAGCGAGCCGAGGGCCCTCGTATCGTCGTTGGGTGGTTTGACTGCTGTTGATCGACTAGTGGGCGTAGTGCGACGGCATCCGCGGTATCCGCCGCGATAGTGCTCGGATATCAGACCCTGTTTTGGTTACCATACCATGCGATATGTAGCATCTTCATGCGATTGTCGTGATATATCGGCGTCTGCGCACCCCGAAGCACGCAGGTGACGCAGGATCGTCCTGGCGTACTTTTGGGTATCGTCATCTATCACAGTCTACATAGTCGAAGGCTTGGAATGATTTCGGGGAGCCGAAAGCTGAGCTCTCGAGCATCAGCTGTCTCTGTCTCTTTTAGGCAAGTGTGAAGAGATTACCAAGGAGATACTCAGAATACATGAACCTCGATGTCCACTATCGGGCAAACTCTTCTGAGCTTCGAGATCTTGCTCACGAGACGCAGGTACATGATTCTTTCCGCACAGTTATAGCAGCTTCACAAATGCCACATAGCAGCCGAGGACCTCTAGATCGAAGAGCCTACGTATTGGCTGGCAGGACTGTATATGACAGCCACCGGCAGGTTGACTCTGTTAAACGCCAACGACCATGGAACAGCTCAGATTATGAACGTTGCACTGGCATGTTCTTTCTATAATCTGCTTATATGATAGCAAGGCACCATAACTACATCTACCGGCTATCCCTACCCAATCGCTCCTCCTCGTCCTGTTCCAGCTCGTAAGCCGGCCTAAACGTCCCCTCGCTATTCTCCTTCAACGCCGGGTTCGGATGCGTATCCGTCGTCCCGCCTAAACTCGTGTATCCCAGGTCGTACAGCTTGCAGTACGGAATGTCCAGCTCTTTGATAAACGTCCACACCTCGGCGTAGTGCCAGTCTATGACGGGGTGTATGCGCATGAACGACGGCCAGCCTCCATCTGTAGGATCGAAGAACTTCAGGTTTGCGCCGTGGGGGTCTGTTCGTCGGGTGCCGACGAAGATGGCTTTGATCGGTGGGTAGTCGGCTAGGTAGTCTTCGAAGGCTTCGCGCATGGGTTTGGCGTAGCGGGCGAGGGAGAGGTGATAGGTGTTCATGGACACGTTGACGAAGTCGTCGACCTCAGGGAATGGGTGCGGCGAGATGATGTACACGGAGGGTAGGGTGTTTGGTAGTGGACGCGGCGTGGCTGGCGCATCAGTGCCTATGGGCTGCTGGGAGGGTCTGCGGCTCGAGGCTCGCTTGTGCAGGGCAGCCAGGTAGAGGATGAGCAGGACGAGGCAGTCCTTGCCGCCATTATAGGAAAGGGAGAGTTCATCTAGACTTGAGCGCTCAGCCGTCAGCGTTCTCGTCCTCGCAAGCTATGCCAGGTGGCCTGTCAGGCACGGGAGGGCCATGCTCACCTGTATTTCTCCAATGCTTCTTCTATGATTCTGAGACTCAGGCGACTCTGCTCTTGCACTGCTCTAATCCGCGCGGTTTTTGGCTCAGAGACCAGGAAAGTTTCAAGTCGGTCATGGACTTGGGCGCATATGATGGGCAGCGAAGGCGGGTCGGACTGCGAGATGGAGGATGTGTTTCCAAACTCATCGCTGGAAACACCAGCTAGCGAGGACGTGGGCATTTCTGTGCAGCGGCATGGGAGATTATATAAAGGAAAGGTAGAGCATGACGGCGACTGGACTCGTTTCAAATGCGGATGCGCGCATCAACTGCGTGACTTCATCGATGTGGGATGAGTCGCCCCGCCATTTGATCGGCTGTGTTCGACGGCTTATGCTGTCTGGCGGATAAGGGTCATGGTAAAGATAACTGGAATTAAGCTGCATAAGCCAATGGCCACGCACTGAATGATTGAGGAAAGGCACGCTCGTCGAAAATGACCGTATGATGTATCGTGCATTCGAATGACAGCAATTTGGAGTCATAATGTCGCTACATATTCCACTCAACCTCTGTTGATGGTGTTTCCACTGCCCTTAGGGTTTGCCTCAACATACTCGTCCCATTCTCTCGCCTTCATTGTTGCCGCATCCGAAACCTCGTAGTCATCCTCATC
The DNA here is from genome assembly GCA_023634325.1 of Cladosporium cucumerinum. Taxonomy (NCBI): domain Eukaryota; kingdom Fungi; phylum Ascomycota; class Dothideomycetes; order Cladosporiales; family Cladosporiaceae; genus Cladosporium; species Cladosporium cucumerinum. The sequence continues at coordinate 2,215,173 of JALDQA010000002.1, forward strand.
AACCTCGGGCTTGATGCCGCTCTTCTCTCCACCACCTTCGATGATACCACCCCGCTTCCTCTCCTCCTCCAGATACTCATCAATCGACATCGTAGGAAGACTGTGGCCCGGCCTGAACACACCGTCCTTCACCTCTTGCCTTCCGCCACCCAGCAGAGTGAAAGGTCGAAGAGGCTTGCCCTTGCTGTCAAGCAAAGGCCCCTTCATTCCAGCTGAGAGATGTTGCGGGTCAAGCCGCTCAGAGTAGCCGTCTGACTTTCTATCACGGTCGCGCGCATCTTCTGGTCTCGGTTGTGAGTAGTCCGGAGGTGGACCAGGCGGTGCGAGCGACAAGATGTGTAGCTCCTGTCCTATCGACTCCAGAGAAGCGAACGTTTGGTGTGTGCAGTATGCAAGATTTGTGAGTTGCAGCTCGCGGTATGCGTCGTCGTCATTCTGTAGCACGGAAGGGTTGTTGCGCAGGTATTCAAGCTTCTGCTTGAGTGTCTTCTCTTCCTTGAAACGTCTAATCTTGATGTCGCGTTTCGTAGCCGGATCGTTGGTTTGCGCGGTTGAGAAAGTATCCGGTGACTCGCGATAGGCCTCCAGCATGTTGACGTCGCTCTTCTCGAGGATGTCATAGTTGTCTAGTAGCTTGAGATAATCCTCGTAGTGTCGTTGAGCGGCACGAAGAGTCTCCTTGCGATTTTGTCCGTTGATTCTCATGCACAGCTCGGCGATGCGGTAGCGAAGAGCGAGGAACTGGAGGTCGGCGGATGCGATGTCCTCGAGGGACTCATTTGAGCTAAAGAGCGAGATGCGGTCGGCGATGCTCAAACATTGTTCGTATAGAGTGAGGGAGGCAAGCAGGCTGTCTTGAAAGGCGGGCGAGTTGTATGGAGAGTTCTCGAGGATTGCACGCTTCTGCTCTGCATCGGCATAGACCGCGCGGATGCTGCGTGGTTCGTCGGCCATTTTGAATGTGTTGCTGGTCGCAAATGACTAGGATCAATCCCAGATAGGCAAGAGCGCATCTCGCACGTGAAAGCTTGCCCGCAACATGCACGGGCCTTGTTGCTCGATGGACCAGTGCTGATAGGGTCCATCTGGCTGGTGCAACTCACACTTGAAGTCATAAAACAAACAAACAAACAAACACGCACAAATATCTCAAGATATCACTCTAGACAAGATGCATCAAATCGAATGTGCTCTTGACCCGCTCCCACGTGCCCTGCTCACAAGTCGCAGGCGCTATCACAAGCCTGCAGCAGCTGCTCGCTTCTGCACCGCGCGCGTTTGTTTGTTTCAACCACAAACACTTGACCATCCCACCCCTTCACACTCGCAACCATTGATCTCAAACCCTATGCCATGATTTTACCCTCGATCGTTGCGCGCTCCATTCTCTGCAGGTAGAGAGACACTGCATTCTCTGCTCTGATTTTGTTCTTTCACTAGACTGACTGCTATTACTGCTCACTACATCACAAATGGCGTGCGAGGAGCCCGAGCCAACTCGGGCTGATGCAAACATCGCCGTTCTGGACAACGACGGAGACGTCTTGTCGGCAGACGAGGACGATGACGAGGTGTCGAGCGCCAACTTACCAAGCAACCGAGCCGAACAGCGTCGCGAACAGAAAGCAATCTTTGAGGCATGGCTACGGACCGATGCCGCGCAGCAGCCCATGCGAAGGCGTAAGCAGGCCGCCACAAATGAAGCCGAGGACGAGCGACTCAGCATCAGATCGCTCATGGCCAAACAAGAAAGCGCCGAGATCGTAAAGAACCCTCGCGAGTACCAACTGGAGCTCTTCGAGAGAGCTAAAAAGGAGAACACAATCGCTGTGCTCGACACTGGTTCTGGAAAGACCTTGATCGCTGTGCTTCTCATTCGTTGGATAATTGATCAGGAGCTCGAGGCACGAGCAGCAGGGCATCAACCCAAGATCACGTTCTTCCTCGTGGCTTCTGTGACTCTTGTATTCCAGCAGTACGCTGTCCTCGACGCGAATTTGGACCACAAGATCGCCCAGCTGTACGGTGCCATGAATGTGGATACATGGTCGCAGGCTGTTTGGGGCCAGCACTTCGCCGAGAACAGAGTGATCGTCTGCACGGCTGACGTCCTGCGACACTGCTTAGCTTGCAGCTTCATAACCATTTCACAGATCAACCTGCTTGTCTTCGACGAGGCTCATCATGCCAAGAAGGACCACGCGTACGCGAGGATCATCAAGGATTTCTACCTGGCCGAAAAAGATCTGAACGCGCGCCCCAGGATTTTTGGAATGACGGCCAGCCCTGTCGATTCAAAGGCTGATGTTCAACAAGCAGCAATCGAACTAGAGACACTACTTCACAGCCGCATCGCAACAGCGACTGATCTGAGCTTTCAGCAAATACTCAGGAGGAAGGATGAGAGGATCATGATGTACGGACCGCTCAAGCCAGCGTTCGAGACCGATCTTTTGAGCGCTACGAAAGCGCGCTTCTGGCATGTTAGAGTCTTCCAGAAGGTGTTCAATATGGCCAAGGATACAGTTGCAGAACTCGGACCTTGGTGTGCCGACTTATATCTTGCCAGCGCTCTTGCAGAATCGAATCTGCGCAAGTATGAGGCACGTGTGGAGAAGGAATTCCATGCGAACTCCGCTGGCAAACCCATTTCTGACCTTGACAATGAAATTGCTCAAGTGCGCAGAGCATCAGAGTACGTGACTGGGCGATGGGACATGCGGAAAGAGAAAGATAATGATTTGAGTGACAAAGCCCGTGCGCTGGTAGCATTCCTGTCACAGGAGTTCAAACGACCCTCGACTTACAGGTGCCTCGTGTTTGTCAACCAGAGGCATTATGCACGACTGCTATTCAAGCTTTTCGAGCGCCAAGAGTACGAGCACCTCCGCCCAGGGTTCATTACCGGAGCTGGCAGATCAGACCAAGGGGAGGCAAACTACAGTCTTCGAGAACAGGTGGTGACCATGACAAAGTTCCGAAAAGGAGAAATCAACTGCCTTTTTGCGACATCCGTTGCTGAAGAAGGATTAGATGTGCCTGACTGCAACCTGGTGATTCGCTTCTCCTTGTACAACACCATGGTTCAGTACGTTCAGTCTCGTGGCCGGGCAAGGCAAGCCAATTCGAGATTTGTCCACATGGTTGAGCGTGGTAGCTTCATACAGGACGACATTGTTCGCACGGTGCGTGAGCAGGAGGAGAGGATGAAGAGGTTTTGCCAGGCGCTCCCCGAAGACCGCTGCATAACGGGCAACGAAGATGCTTTAGACGCAATCATGGACAAGGAGAAGGGCTTGAAGATATTCGTCGACAAGATGACTGGGGCGAGACTGACATACGGAAATGCACTCGTCATACTGGCCAACTTCGTTACGGCCCTTCCAACAGACAGCGAGGAACCACAGTATCCGACTTACGCTGTCACCGGCTTCGGGGCGAAGTTCGTTGCTGAAGTCCTGCTTCCTGCTGGAGCTCCGTTCCACTCTACAGTTGGAGAGCCTCATAGCAGAAAAACGTTGGCGAAACGCTCTGCTGCGTTCAAGGCTTGTATGGAGCTGAGGAGGAAGTCTCATCTGGACGGCCATCTCCTGCCAACCTACGCTAAGAAGCTCCCAGCCATGCGCAATGCACACCTGGCCGTGACTTCGAAGAAGACACTTGCTTACGACATGAAGACCAAGCCGAGTATCTGGGAAGAAAGCAGAGACGAGCTGCCCGTGGAGCTTTTTGTCACTGTTGTTGATTTTCCAGATGGCCTCGACCGAGAACATCAGCCCTTCGCCATGCTGACAAGGACATCGATGCCTCAATTCCCAAGCTTTCCGATCTTCTTGGACAACGGAAAAGAGTCCCGGGTCGTCTCGTACCCACTCAGCACAACACTGTCACTCGACGATGCAACCTTGGAGTCGATAACGTCGTTCACGTTGAGAGTGTTCAAAGATATCTTCAGCAAGAAGTACGAAGTCGACCCAAGCAAATTGTCTTATTGGCTAGTCCCGATGAACAAGGTCCGTCATTCGCGTGAAGACGCTCCTTCACATCTTCTGGACTGGAGCCTCATCCGAGAGGTCTCTGAGCATGAGGTATACGATTGGACTCCCGACATGCCAGAAGAGGCCCTGGTTAACCGTTTCATCATTGACAAGTGGGATGGTGGTCGCAAATTTTATTCGAAGAATGTCAGCCAGACTCTAAAGCCACTGGACCCTGTTCCTCAGGGTAGCGCAAAGTGCAAATGGAAAGCAAACATTCTGGACTACAGCAACAGCATGTTCAAGAAGACCCGGGAGAAGTTCAAGGACACATGGGACTTGACCCAGCCAGTGATGGAGACAGAGAAAGTGCGGGCTCGCCGCAATTTCCTGACCATGCCTGTGCCAAAAGAGCTCAAAGATTCAACGCAGGCCTTCCTCTGTCCACAACCCTTGCAGATATCTGTCCTCCCACCTTCTATGGCAGCTCCTCTGTTCACCTGGCCCGCGATCATCTGGCGTTTCGAATCGTATCTCATTGCGCTTGAAGCGGCCGAGATGGTTGGGGTTCAATGTGAGCCTGCTATGGCACTTGCGGCTATCACCAAGGATTCAGACAACAGCGGCGACCACGAGGCACATGAGCGCATCAACTTCCAGCACGGCATGGGTAACAACTATGAGCGCTTGGAATTCCTGGGCGATTGTTTTCTCAAGACTGCAACGACTATGTCGACCTTCATACAGAATCCTAACGAAAACGAGTTCGAGTTTCATGTGAGACGTATGTTGATGCTGTGCAACAGGAATCTGTTCGAGGTGGCTAAGGAGCTCAAGCTATACGAATACGTGCGCAGTACAGCCTTCTCTCGTCGTCTCTGGTACCCCGAGGGCCTGAAGCTGCTGGAAGGCAAGGGCGTCCAGAAGACTGAGGAGACTGAAGAAGAACGTCGTGTAGGTTCGATGCACAACTTGGGAGAGAAGACCATCGCAGATGTGTGTGAGGCCATGATAGGTGCGGCTTTTTTGTCTCACGATCAACCCGGCAAGTGGCACCCTGATCAGTGGGAGAACGCTATTCGGACTGTGACCAAGTTGGTGAAGAATGATGACCACAAAATGCTCAAGTGGGACGATTACAGAACTGCATATGCGCTTCCGGAGTACCAAACTGCACCCGCGACGGCCTCACAGCATGACATGGCCGAAAAGGTCGAGAAGGAACACAACTACCACTTCCGATACCCACGCCTCCTTCGCTCGGCTTTCATACATCCTTCGCAGCCATTTCTTTACGAGCATGTACCCAATTATCAGCGACTTGAGTTCCTCGGGGATGCCCTGCTCGACCAAGCCAGCATCACCTACCTCTTCTACAAGTACCCTAACAAGGATCCACAGTGGTTGACCGAGCACAAGATGGCTATGATTGGCAACCGCGCACTCGGCATGATCGCAGCCACCACAGGGTTCCACAAACATATGCGACACTGCCATGCGACTGTGGAGCAGCAGGTGCGCGACTATGTTACCGAACTTCAAGAGGCAAAGATTGTCGCTGGTCCGGGTGTGGCAGACTACTGGACCACAGTCTCAGACCCGCCAAAGTGTCTTGCCGATATCGTCGAAGCGTACGTAGGGGCGGTGTTCGTCGACTCGGACTTCGACTACAAAGAAGTGCAGCGTTTCTTCGACCAGCACATCCGTCCGTACTTCGAAGACATGAGTCTCTACGATGGCTACGCCAACAACCACCCATGCACGCACTTGCACCACTTGCTCGACCAAACCTACGGCTGCAGACAGTACCGTATCATCGCGAAACCAGTCCCGATGGTGGGCGCTTTCGACTCAAAAGGTGTTGTTGTCGCTGTGATGATCCACAACGAAGTCTTCGCACACGACATGGGCGAATCTATGAGATATGCGCGAGTGAGAGTAGCAAAGATGACGATCGAGATGATCGAGGGGATGGGGCTGGCTGATTTCCGTCAGCGCTTTAAGTGCAATTGCTCGGACGAGACGCAGGCAGATGGGAGCGGTGCAGGCGTGCACGCTGATTGCGCCGTCTGAGACGTGGTGGTTGATGTCTGTGGTGAATGGACGATGAACGGTCGGCCTTTTCTCCAAGCAGTGGATTGGTGCTAGCTGACCTGATGAGTAGGTACTGATACACAGTGACCCAAAAGAAAGAACATCACGATTGGGTTGGGTTCCCTGGCGAGTTGCTCACCTTTCGTTTGATTCCTCGATATGCCACGCCGTTAGAAAGCCAATGGCAGCCAACGCAGTCATAATTTGGTACATCGGAGTCAACTCCATCGAATGGCGTTGTAGCAAAGTGGTTAATGCGATTGACTAGAAATCAATTCCCTTCGGGGGCGTAGGTTCGAGTCCTGCCAACGTCGACGTTTCTTTTGTCTTTTTTCGAGCTCCTACACGATGATAAGAACTTATCCTACGGGCTATCGTTTTGTCTTTTGTTGTAATTGAACGAGAAATTCCTCAGTCGCTCCGCTTACCTGTGCACGCAGCGACCGCTTGACAGTGTCCGGAATAATAGACACGTATTTTTCCAACTCAGGCAGGCCTGACGAGATGCAATGAAGAGTCTATATTGCCTGCTTCGTATCTTTATACCTAGTATGCTAATAAGATTGACATCGAATTGACAAAAACCCGCGCAATCAGATAGTGTGCTTGCAATGACCTCAGTCTATCGTATTCACTTTGGAGAAGGCATAGCAATCTTCAAGCCGACTTCTCGTATTTCGACCGACTCCGTATCCATTCGCCATACCTGAAGAACAAGAAAGGCACCGGTGCCATCAATAACCCAATGAAACCTAGAATCGACGTCGCCCATCCTACTCCCAGCCCTTCGTAAAGCTGCAGTGCAAACAACGGAAACGCAGCGGAAAAAGTGTATCGCGATATCATGGCTGCTCCAGCTGCTGAGGCTCCGTATAGTGGACCATACGAATCGATCATGTACAGGTTTGCGGGCGCGTAGATCATGAGGTTGCAGAGCATTGTCATGCCTTGGAACATCATCGGGCAGATCCAGTGGATTGATGGGCGGGTGGTCCAGGCAAAGATGAACAATGATGCTGGTAGGCCGAAACAGGCGAGCATGGCTGGGTATAGTCGGTGCTCAGGTGGGTATTGTGTTCCTGGCGGGCAGTGCTTTTCGAATTCGCGTAGTCGGGGTTGGTAGAAGTAGTGGTCGATTAGGACGAGTGGACAGGGTACTACGACTGTTCCGAGGATGAGACCTAGGAATGATAGGTTGATTTCCGTGGCGTTGAAGTCGTAGTAACGCTCATAGACCCAGGGTAGTGCAATGATGAAGGTGTACATGAGCCCGAATATAAAGCCGTTGTATAGGCAGACGAAGCCGACGATCGGTTCGGTGAACAACATGTGCACTGGCCGGATCAACAGTGTCGTGGCGAAGTAGCTGATCTGCTGTGGCCAGGTCTTAACCTCTGTGGCTGGCTCTACCATGCCCGCCTTTTTGGCTCTCCGCTGCAGTATGGTCTTCTTGTACGTCTCTCTCGTGAAAAGTATGGGAATGTAGCAAGCTCCCGCCGCGATCAAGACAACCCATTGAGTCCATCGCCAACCGCGCGCTTGTACCACGAAACCTCCAACCAAGGGGCCCAGTGAGGATCCGAAGGTAGGGACGGCGTAGTAGAAGGCCATCGAGACCGCTCTCTTGTTCCCGGAAGTGTAGTCGCAAATGGATGCTGATGCGTTACCGACGGCCGGAGCCGCGAAGACGCCGGCGAAGAAGCGACACACCGTCAATGAGACTATATCACCAGACAATGCCGCTCCCATTGTAAACACCATGAATCCAGGCGTTGTGACGAGGAGAACGATCTTGCGTCCCCATGTCTCGCTTAGTGGCGACCCGAGCAGTGGACCTGCAGCAAGACCCAGGTTATATAGCGATAGTGGGAGTACGGCGACAGAGTGTGATACATTGAACTCTGCTGAGACGCCTTCAATGCCAGGGCTGTAGATGGACGCCGCGAACGTTGTGACGAAAGCAAGAACGGTCACAGAAACCGTCGAGTAGATGCGTGTCCTGCGATGGAAATTCCTTGGATTGTCTGGATCATCGATTCCTGTCCAATCTGATGTGGAGCGGATGGCTGATGATGGGATCTCAACGTCGCCTCCCATGTCGAGTACTGGTCCCTTGTCGTGGCGGTTGAATGTTATCGCTAGATGTGATGATGGGTCTTGAATGCCCACGTCTTGGTCTATGTTCTAAATTTTGCGCACACATTTGCGGTGACATTTCGTTTTAGCATGTCGTCGACCGGCAAGTACGATGCTACGTGCATGCCAATTTGTCTCGCCTGCCTTGGCCTGGAGATCGCAGGGCGTGGAGCATTTGCAAACAGAAAGTCTATCGGACAAAATATGTCCGTGCCGGTATCCGATCGAACTTAGGGTTTGGGGTTAGACACACAAGTAATTGGAGTCTGGCTCATAGATGAGATACAGAAACACGCAAGCTCAATGGCTGCTAGGTTGTCGGGAGGTATTGGTGGTTGCTGCATGGACTATGCAGAGTTTTGTGGAAGTGTGAAACAAAAATTGGCGACATTGTTCGTTTCTTGGAGGGGATCCTGGGAGACGCTTGGTTATAGCCTTGCCGGAATTCACGACGTCTATCTACTAAACACCTGAGATCAACCAACATGAGACTGCCTTTCCCAGCGTTTAGGGGACAGAAGATTAAACATGCGGGATTTGTGTAATATCATCATCGTTAGCAAGCCCACGACTTCGTTCTACGAAGTCCATGGTCATTATGCAAGGATTATGTGCAATTTCGTCGTAAATCTAGTGCCTTCATGTGAGAGAAACTCACAAAGTAAACCTGATCATTATCATCCTCAATGAATCCTCTTCAATCCCTCCACAATCTCCCTAACCTCCTCGAGTTCAACCTCCAACCCGTCAACAACCTTTAGCTGCGCTTCCACGTCAAGGTCCAAGAACGCCTCCACCAACTCTCCATCCACGAAGCGTACCGGGCCCTCCTCGCCCATATCCCTCACGCCAGAACGGAAGCCTCTAAACTTGTTGAAAGGAACGTGACCGGGGCTTTTGACCATCTCCGCCATCTTCGCCTGCATCCTCATGAGTAGGTCCTGCTTGCCCGGCGCGATCAAAGCGAACAGGTAGATGCTACCGTCCACCGTCGCCAGGAACGCACGGGGGATCACCGTGGCGTTAGGAGTAGGCTGCACGTCGATGCGGCGGATGCGGTTGACCATTTCGCCGAGCAGCATTTCGCTCGTGACGCGCAGGCGGCGCTTGTCGTCTTGTGAGTAGCTGGTTACATCGCGCTGCAGGACGATCAGGTTGCCTTCAGCGTCGGCTTCGAGGTAAGTGTTGTCGGCGACGTTGGCGATTGCGGTGCCCCACAATGTTTCATAGTGGCGGGAGACTTCGGATAGGGTGTCGGGGAGGCCAGCGCGGCCTTTTGTGTATTCGACTAAGGATACGGATTTCATGAGGTCTGTGACGGCGATGATTTTGTCGGTGACTGTGATGTCGATTGGTGCGGTGGCGGTGCGGTAGGATGCCTTTTTGGCGAGGAAGGGTGAGCTGGGAGTTTCGTATTCAAAGGCGAAGATGACGACCTGGGAATGTGTTAGTATGTTGCAATGCATTTGGCAAGAGGCTGCACTCACGGTCTTGATCAGAGCAGCGACGATGTTTCCTTGACACATGCTCAGGCAGCGACATGCTCCTCTGAGCGCCTGCTCTGCGACAAGTTTCAATTGTCTGCTTTCGGTGACTTCGAAGATGAGTATGCGGCCGCGTGCGCTCTCAGCCGAGTCTTCGTCCAAATACGCAGTGCCAACTACGAATCTCTCGGCCAGTCCATCAGCCCCGTCGTTCAGCTCGCAACGCATGCAGCTCTCAATCAGCTCATCAGTGTTCAGCGCAAAAGTGTGCAGTTCCTGGAAAACCACCTCGTCCACCAGCTTGAAGTGTGATTGCACCTCCTCGACACCGGCCTTCAATGTACGCTTGATCGTACCGAGACCAAAGGCCTTCAGGGATGAACTGTACGCTATCCTGCGTACGGTCTCGTTCACGGGCAGCGTTTCCACGTGTGTGGTCCTCTCCTGGTCTACCACGGCAAGCTTCAGCTCGCCAGTGTCGGCAGTGGCTATCGCAATAGCACCGGGGTAGGCCGTACTATCGAATGAGGACACGCAAGTCGCACCCTCTGCAGTGACGGCACTGTAAACCATTCTGCCCTCACTACTGTAGATCAGAGATGGGTGTTCGCAAATCGCAAGAACATTCTCCAGCCCATCTTCGCGCGACAGGGTGGTGAAGTTTGCTTGCTGAGTACCCAGGATGATGCTCTTGCGCGCAGAAAATAGCTTGCTCTGTGACTCGATAGAGTACGTGACGACGTTGCCATCCGCGAGTCCAACGAACAACGTAGGTGGGCTGTTTGGAAGGATATTGGCAATCGCCAATGAACGAGGCACAGCCAGTGTATCCTCTTCTGCAACTTGCTCCGTCGCCACAGCCTGTAGCGTTTGGAGATCCAGGAACGAGACTTTACTGTCTTGCCAAAAGCCTACCACACAAGTGTTGGGGACTGCCGAGCTCAAAGTTACACATGATACTTGCTCTTCAGCAGAGAACTCGCGCTTTGCTCCAACGCTGATGGCCGACCCCGACACGTCGAGCACGACCAATGCAGCGCCCTTGAGCGAAAACAGTATCGTGTCGAGATTCGAAGCGACGGATGTGATGGAAGTGCCTTCCGGCGACCGCCATGTATCTGTCACCATGCCAGATTCAGCATCAGTCAGTAGAACCGACGAGCTTGTGACCTGCACAGCTCTGCCATCGGCCAAATTACCAGCATACAATGTAGCCTCGTTCAGATCGAAGCCATGGAATGATTCCACTTCCTCAACCTCACCTTCCGCATCGAAGACGAATATCCTGGTGTCGCTTACAAAGCTCACAACCAGGGTATCTGCCAGCTCGGCAGACGCACTGCTGCGTAGACTAAAGAGAGCAGAAACAGGCGCACCCATGTCTCCAATTGTGCCTAGATCTTCCAGACCAACGCCTGATCGCACACTGCGAAGACTGCCGTCTTTGAAAGCACCCGAGCCTGTCACGATTCGAGCTTGACCACTAGAGAATTCGTTGACTGGGGCGTCTGAAGATCGGTTCCCCATGTCCATTACGGTGAAGTCGAGGATCGGCGCGATATTCGAGAATGTCTGCAGGACATCGAGACCTCGCTCTCTGATTTGGATGATCTGACTGTCGCCTTGGTTGCTGCCGACGAAGATCCGACCTTCGTCCAGGTACACCAGAGTTGATGCTCTTGAAGTCTCGCCAAGAACATGAATTTGATGTCCAGCATACTCGCCCTCTGAGTTCTGCTGGATGAAGAGTAGGTAGAGCTTTCCATAGTCGTCGGCCAGAGCGTAACGCTGATCGTCTACGGCACACCACGAGACGAAGACGGTCGCCTCTTCGAGAGGCTTTGTTTTGGCGACCCTGTACTCCCACTCTTCAACGTAGCTGATACTCGTCTCCCCAATTACCATGAAACCATACATGGGTGGCGGCAAAGGAATCAGATGGCTGGCGCCAAGCTCTATCTCTCCTTGCACATCACGTCCTTTCTCCAGTTCCGCGGTTGCCGGCTCTTCCTGAGGTCTCAACGATGGTGCATATTCCAGCTCCCTAATCTTGATCCGCAGCTTATGCTGAGGGTCCTCTTCGAGCAAGGCGAAAGCTGGATCTGATGGTCGTGGACCGGCCTGGCGCTTGTGGAGGAAGCATGTGCTTCTCACGAACAGCTCAGGCACACGCACAGGTATTGGGTCACCCAGCTGACCAATCTCATTGTCCGCTGCTTTCCGCTTACCCTTGCCTGCGTGTGCGATAGGTAAAACATTGACCACTCCTTCGTAGCACTCCAGCGTCATGAAACGGTTGCTAGGATCAATGTGTACTCTGTCTCCCGTTTGGTTGTCCCTGGCGGCTTTCTCGGCAACATCAACATGACTCTTCTCTGTCACGAGGTCTTTTGTTTCGGCATTCCAGCTCAAAGTGAAATAGTGGTATTTGTCGGTTCCAACAAAGAGGTGGTCGGTGCGTGATGTGGCTGGGCGTATCTTGTGTAGCAGTGTGATCTTGCCGTAGATGGTCTTTGCGTACCGTAGCAGAAGTTGCTCTGGTGCTTGTGGGTTGGGAGAGTAGATCTCGAGGCGATTGGCTTTCGCTACGATCAGGTCGTCGCTGGCCGGAGCGAGGAAGGAGATTTTGAGAGCGTGTCTGACGCTTGATGGGCGATGTATGGGTGCGAGATATGCCATGGTTGCTTATCTCCTCGGCGTGTTGGATGTGTTGTGAGACCACGCTGAATTGTGCGAGACGGCAAGCAGTGGTGGGAGCTGGAGGTGGGTGGGTAGGTGGGTGGATGTGGGATGGTGACGTTTTGCTGGCGTTGGAGGTCTGTCTGATCGATGGAAAACTACCTTAAGCGTGTCCGGGACTTGTTGATGGCAGCAAGAGGGGAGGAGTTGTCGCAAGATTAAAGTATTATCACGTGTCCAGAGAAGAGTGTCGTCGGAGGCGTGCCAGTATGGCAAGTGATTGGTCGAAATAGGTAGAAATAATATATATATATATATATATTATTTATCCATCCATCCATCCATCCATTCACTTCACAGCACAACATGGCAGGCGTGATGGCAATCGCGTGCGTTATCGCTGAAGCTTCCACTTCCACTTCCAACGCGAGCGAGCCTCGGTTGGCTTCATGCAAGCAAATTTACACTACGCAAAACTCACGCCGCGACACCCACCAGACAACCTGCTTCCACCATGGCACGTAAGTTGCTGCACAACATGGCCCGACATCTGCAGACGAGCATGACAAACAAACATATATACTGACACGACCACCTAGCCACCAAGGCAGAAGACGACGACGACCCAGTGACCGCCGAGTACGATGTCTACCTCACTGCCGCCCAGCAAGAGCAAATCTACTTGCTTCACTACCTCAATCGCACGCGCGAAAGGCCCTACAGTCAGCGCTTCGGTGCGCAGCCCGTAGATGTGCGCATCAAGCCCAACTCTGGCCATCTGGAATTGGACGTCGAGCTCAGCACAAGCTACAACTTCAACAAGTACCAGGGTCTGAAATGGGGTGACGCGGTTCAGGCTGCGAAAACAATCCAAAACGAGTCTGGAACTTATGGCCCAGCCTCAGGTCTCGGTGTGCCACGCGGAAAACCTGGGGGAAGAAACCACTTGAAGGACAGAGCGGATCTGGAAAACCAGGTCGCCAATGATCTTGCGTCGTTCAAGGATGCGGTGGAAGAGGACAAGGTCATGCACAAGCAGACATTGGGTGGTCAGATCTTCCGGCACGACAACAAGGGCGAAGACACGACGCAACCGGTATACTTCCTAGGCGCGTTCTTGGGGAACCAACTGCATCTCAGCAAAGTGGACGGCACTGTACAGATGCGACCACAGTTCCACCACATCGACGCCGAAGCCCACCGCAACAGACTTGCCACCACGCGCGCCACTCAAGAGTCAGAAGGTGCCCCGGCTCGCCCGGCACCAGTCGCTAGAGGTCTCCAGCAGAGTTACAAGGAGACGACAGAGGACAAGGACAAGGATGCTCCGGAACGCCAGATGCGTAGAGCTTTGCAGGACGCCGAGGAAGAAAGCTGGGTATCGCTGGAGTATGTGGATGAAGCAGAGGAGGCTGCATTCGAGCTGTTCCATGAGAGGATGTTCTTGCACGAGACAGAGCAGGCTCCGCAACTGAACAGTGGCATGGACAACGACGAGTTTTTGGACGCAATCAGCATGCCTAGACCAGGCAGCCCGACCAGGAAGAGGAAAAAGCAGCCCCGTAGGAGAGAGGGCGATGGACACGCCGAGCATGCCAATGGGGACGCGGATGCTGACGCTCCTGAGGTAGTGGAAGCCAACCCAAATTCAACTGAGGAAGTTTTGGAGCAGGCGGAAGGCGATGCCATGGAGGGTGTTGCTCAGACGTGAGGAAGAGTCTACTAGATGCCTCAAATGAGGTTTCTGCTCCATCCCTTGAATTATTGAAATTTGACGATCTCCACGACACTCCTGACTGCCTCGGGGAGCTGGACAATTGGCTCAATCGTCGTCCCTCTCGGACAAGACGCAACACACGAACGATGAACTTGTGCAACGTCTGCCCGAATAGCAGTGAACTGTCCTTCGCTGCGTACACTGAAGATGCACTAACCCACCGCAAGTGGGCATTATTAGTGCTGGACGTTCGGCCTCTTCACAAGCTTGAATACCTAGTCACAAAATCTGGCATACCTTCTGGGACTGCCAGCTAGGTCCAAGCCGTTCCTTATGTTAGATTCCAAGAAGCGATTGTACAAGGACACAGCGCAACCGGTATGCCCATGTAGCCAATTGAGTTCATAATTCGCACCCTTGACTAACGACTTGCTCTTCACGACCGTCACTTTATGCACCTCCCGTGCTCGCAACCAGCCACAACGAGAGTTCGTAGCTGCGTATGTCATCTCACCGGTGACAGTCGCTCCGCGTATTTCATCATATCAAAATCATATGTATCTCATCTCTACACTCCTCGATGCCGCATCCATGAACTATTAGACACTACACTCAAGTAACCTGTTCCCAGCCTCAAAGAGGTAGAAATCGCCATAAATCAGCCCGCTGTCGAAGTTCTTCGGGTTCGCTCCTGGGTTGTTATTGCTGGTGGCATGCATCAATATGCTTTCGAACCCTTTCGACACGTCCGTGTTCGCTGGAGTGTCGATGGACGTTTCCGCACCGAGTGGCGTGCTCTCCGCGAAGCCGATCTCGCCTGCCAGTGCGAGCTTGACACTTGCTTCGAGTAGGTTCTCTCCGGCTTTGAGATACTTCTGGTGGTTGCGGTGGCGTTGATGGCTCCTTGTTCTTGCTCTCCCTTTACTTCTGTTGATCTGCTCCTGCAGCAAGATCATACCGCTCGCGGCAACGGTAGCCGCACTGCTATCTCGCGGCGTCACGTTAGGAATATACTCTGCGTCGAAGTCCCAGAACGGCAATCCATCGTCTGGCAAATGCTCAATAAACCAGTCCGCCATCCGCTGCGATGCTTCCAGATACTTCGTGTCGCCGGTCAGGGAGTAGAACTCTGCGAAGCCGTAGATGCCCCACGCCTGCCCGCGAGACCAGGTGCTATTGTCCGCGAGACCTTGCGCGGTGCGACAGAGGTAGACTTCGCCTGTGGTGGCGCTGTAGTCGCAGACGTGGAAGGAGGAGCCGTCGGGGCGGATGTGGTGTTGGATGGTTTTGTCGGCGTGGGAGATGGCGATGGCGAGGAGGGTTGCGTTGTGGGTGTAGGTTGATGCTGAGCGGGCGAGGAGGGCGAGGTTCTGGTTGGAGTGAGTTAGTTGGATTGCTTGGATGCTATGGTATTGGGTGTTATGGATCGCCTACCATCATGTTGTCGATGATGACCAGGACTGAGTCCTCGTGCGCACACGACTGGCCTCCGCTCACACAGTCCCAGGACCTGATTATGCCGGCGTCAGGCTCGAATCGTGCTGCCAAGTTGAAGGACATGTTCTGCAGTACTGGCAGGTAGTGGTCATCTCCCTGGATTTGCATTGCGCTTTCGAATGGTTTAGCAAGGAACCCGAGGTCATGTGTGTCCGTCAAATTGATATTTGTGACAAGAGGCTCTGTCTATGCTTCTGCCATGGCAGGCCACTCCTCAGACGATGGCTCGCCTAGGAAAGGCTCACGATGTGTCACTTCTGTCCTTTGTCGGTAGGCTTGCCACAATGCATCTGCGAAGAATCCTGAAGTCCACCCGGAAGCCTCTGTGTCGACGTAGGTGCCAGGTAAGATGTCTTCCTGCGGTGTATTGTTGTGAGCTCCTTGAGTGTAATGCGGCCATCCTTGAGTGTCTCCAAGACTTGGAGTTCCAGTCAATGCTGTTCGCCATAGACGCGCGAGTATGTTCTCGGCAAATATCGGCGCGAGGTCGCTAGGGCTCGCCCAAGAGGCTTCCACAAGCCAGAAGACGACTAAGTTAGTCAACATTGTTGCAGGTCCTTGAAGAATTCACACACACTCTCTCTAAAAGTGTTCATACTGATATTCCGATCGAGTACATAGCAGCTTGATGTCACTGCATCGTTGACAATCATTCTGGGTGGGGTTGTCTGATTGATCTGCAAGTCGGATGTAACATTCTCCGCACAGCCCTCATGGTTCTCTCTTGGTATTAGAGAGTGGTAATGTTCATTGATGGTTTAATGGTCAAATTTGTCCGAGCGGAATATTTCCATCGGCATCTTGTAGTTGTACTGAGAGGCTTTCATCGAGTGAATGCATGTGTAGCTTGACTACTCTTGCGTCATCGAAGAGACATTGCTTTCTCTATCGAAGCGACGAAGCCCTAATCTCTGGATCGAGATGTTATTTGGCCGAGTTGTGAATTCAAATGATTATGTCGCAACAGTGTAAGAGTGGAAGCCGTTCCGAATTTGATAGAGTGATGGTATGATCGCGCTGATGAACGTCATAGAGTTGTTGATCACATATAGTTGACCAGATCACTTCCCTCCGACGGGCAGAAGCACTAAGAAACGAAACACTGCGTCAAGATCCGATGTGAACGAAAACCACACCTCATGGCTTCAACGAAAGTTACGAAAGGCCGCTGCCTCTGCGGTAGCGTGCAGGTGAGGCTACTGTCGAAGCGCATCATCGTAGATCAATTCTAATGCAATGGCAGGTCTCAGTGGACGTCCCTCTATCCAAAGTCAATTCTTTGGTTTGCCACTGCTCAAATTGCAAACGACGATCCTGAGGCGTCGCTTCATATGCCTTCATGGTTCCTAAAGAGAATGTATTCTTCGCTGGAGATACTCATGTTTATCGCTCCGATCCTAATACGAGCTCGGACAAGCCGATGCAAAGGAGCATGTGTGCTGAATGTGGGAGTCCAGTGAGAATCATTGAAGGTCATGCACCGGATACCTGGTGCTTACAGTATGATTTGTTTGCAGACTAAGTCGATTTACCGAAGCCCAAACTGGAGCTGTTCGGGAGCAAAGCATGCGGATAGATTGATGTTGTCGGTGAGGATGTGAAAGGAACACAGTAGGCTGTTTTGAGAGAGGCTTCATCTTCAATCATCTTAAGGAGGTAGTTTGATGGTTCTTCCATGAGATTCGGAACAGACGTACACCTGTGGCCACTTCTGGAGATTATTTACTTATTCCATCGTACGTAGGTATCCAATTCAATCGCTTGTCTCCGGAAAATCACAAATAAAGATAACGACATCATTGAAGTGATTGATATCTGTAGAGAATTGTTAAACTGCTAGCTTTTGTCTCAAACAGAGACGCTTCTACGGCACATGCGACAGTTCACAGCAGCATAGCATAAAACCACCCAAGATTACCTTTACCACCACTCTTATTCGTCTTGGATCTTCTCCTTGCTTGAACCGCATCTGATGCTCGGTAACCCCCGCACAGTTGTGCACACTTGGGTGGTGCTTGGCCATTTGAAGTGCCCCCGCGTCCTCGATCCTTCACTCGCTAAGGTTCACACTAGTGCACCCCTCTCAGTCTCCAAGCCTCGCCCTCCCCTCTGGATGCTACCAAGCTACCTTCCCTTCCATGAGTGTGGCATGTGACTGAATACGCGCTCAAGAGCTCCGCGCCGCGTCAGGCAGGCTAAGACAGGCTAAACAGGGTGAGTGTGAGTGGTACCTGAGTTCGATGTGCAAACTCCCAACTTTCTTTCCGTCTCTTCTTCCTCTTCTTCTCCCACAATCTACTCTTCAGTCGAGGGCTTCACTTTCACCTGCAGTATCATCACGGGTACTTGCAGCTTGCAGGGCCAACGTGCGTGAACTGCTTGCGGACACCTGCAGCTGTTTGTGACACCGAGGCTTCCAGAACAACACAAACATAGCAGCAGTAGCTCACGCGACAGCGATCCCGACTGCTATCGTATCGCTCTAACCACAACTTCCCCGTCCGATTCCATGATAACCACCTGAACCCGCGACCACCATGTGGTCTTGTTCGCGGCCCTCGGGGTCGCCTGCCTCGCGTCTTGGCCTCAGATTCCCTTCCGTTCTAAACAATGCTGTCAGATGCGCTTCGGGCAGATCGTTCTACACTACATCAAGATGCCTTCAAGGCGCTTCGCAGTCTTCGCCCTCGTCAACCGAGCAGGAGCCAATCGAATTGATTCCCTATGGCGACCTCACCATTGGCGTGCCTACAGAAGTGCGCTCTGGCGAGCGTCGAGTTGCGATGACACCCCAGAATGCCGCACTTCTTTTGAAGAAAGGCTATAAGCAAGTGCTTATTGAGCACGGCGCTGGGTTTGCAGCACAGTTTCCAGCTCACGCCTATGAAGAAGCTGGCGCAACACTCGTCAACGCCAGCCGCGTGTGGTATGACAGCAACATCATCCTGAAGGTCAGACCACCGAGAATCTCAACCCGTGGTTTGATCGGCGTCAACAACTATATTGAGGGCTTCCGCGAGGGAGGTGTACTGATCAGCACTCTACAACCGAGTCTCGACAAGAACAAACCCGTAGTCGACTCGATGCTGCAGAAGGGAATCACAAGCTTCGCAATGGACATGATCCCCAGAATTACTCGAGCTCAGACGTTCGACGTACTGAGTTCCATGGCAAACATTGCTGGTTACAAAGCTGTTCTTGAAGCCAGCAACCACTTTGGACGCTACCTGACGGGCCAGACTACAGCAGCTGGCAAGATCCCGCCATGCAAGGTTCTTGTCATTGGCGCTGGCGTTGCTGGTCTCAGTGCCATCGCTACTGCCAGAAGAATGGGTGCGATCGTCCGAGGCTTCGATACGAGATCCGCTGCAAGAGAACAAGTACAATCTCTTGGCGCCGAGTTCATCGAGGTCGACATACAAGAAGACGGCTCAGGCGGAGGCGGATACGCAAAAGTGATGTCTAAGGAGTTCATCGAGGCTGAAATGAAGCTCTTCATGGAGCAATGCAAGGAAGTGGACATGGTCATCACGACCGCGTTGATTCCCGGTCGTCCGGCTCCGACTCTCATCACTGAAGAAATGGTCGATGCGATGAAGCCGGGATCTGTGATTGTGGATCTGGCGGCCGAGGCTGGCGGAAACTGCGAGACGACGGTTCCTGGTCAGCTCATTGTTCACAAGGGTGTCACGGTCATTGGCTACACTGACCTCCCATCGCGATTGCCGACGCAGGCATCCACGCTCTATTCGAACAATATCACGAAGTTCCTACTTTCCATGTCACCTAAAGAAGGCCACTTCGGTATCGATATGAACGATGAGGTTGTCCGCCGATCCATCGTCACCTACAAGAAACAGATGGTCCCTACACTTCCACCCGTTGCACCTCCCCCACCACCTGCGGCTAAAACAGCGGAGATAGTCAAAGAGGAAGTCAAAGCTGTGACGCCATGGCAGAAAGCTGTGCGCGAAGTCACTACAGTGACCGGTGGAATGGGCGCTGTTCTTGCACTCGGAAAGTTCACAGGTCCGCTGTTTATGAGCAACTTCTTCACTTTCTCATTGGCTTCATTGATCGGATACCGCGTCGTGTGGGGTGTATCGCCTGCTCTACACAGCCCGCTGATGTCTGTGACCAACGCAATTTCGGGCGTGGTTGGTATCGGTGGATTCTTCATCATGGGCGGTGGCTACCTACCTCAGACCATTCCACAGTTCTTGGGTGCTGCATCCGTGTTGATGGCTTTCGTCAATGTTACAGGGGGATTCGTCATCTCAAAGCGCATGCTGGACATGTTCCGCAGGCCGACTGACCCTCCAGAGTATCAGTGGCTCTATGCTGTGCCTGCTGCGCTGACGGGCGCCGGCTTTGTAGCCGCTGCGAGCACTGGAATGGGTGGTATCGTGCAAGCTGGCTACCTTGTTAGCAGTGTGCTCTGCATTGGATCACTGACAGGCCTCGCCTCTCAAGTGACTGCCAGAGCTGGTAACATGCTCGGTATGTTGGGTGTGGGCACTGGAGTGGTAGCATCACTTCTTGCCGTTGGCTTTGCGCCAGAAACTCTTGTCCAGTGCCTAGGTGTCGCTGGGGTTGGCAGTCTGATCGGCGCGTTGATCGGCCGTCGCATCACCCCAACAGATCTTCCACAGACAGTCGCAGCGTTGCACTCTGTCGTCGGTCTTGCAGCCGTACTAACGAGTATTGGCTCTGTTATGGCCGCCGTGGACCATCTCGACAACCTTCACATGATCACAGCGTACCTGGGCACCCTCATTGGTGGCGTGACCTTCACAGGTTCGATCGTTGCTTTTATGAAGCTTGCTGGCAAGATGTCTTCACGACCGTCGATTCTTCCTGGAAGGCACCTGATTAACACGGGACTTCTGGGAGCCAATGTGGCGACTATGGGCACATTCCTGGCTCTAGCGCCTGGAGCGCCAGCCATTGCAGCCACTTGCCTGGTAGCCAACGCAGCTCTGAGTTTTGCAAAGGGATTCACGACAACTGCGGCGATCGGTGGTGCGGACATGCCCGTCGTCATCACGGTGCTTAATGCATACTCTGGCTTCGCTCTTGTCGCGGAAGGCTTCATGCTCAACTCACCGATTCTTACTTCCGTCGGAGCGCTTATTGGCACGTCTGGTTCCATCTTGTCGTACATCATGTGCGTTGCCATGAACCGCAGTTTGACTAATGTCCTCTTTGGAGGCATTGCGCCGCCACCGTCCAACAAAGAAGCGAAGAAGATCGAGGGTGAGATCACGAAGACCACTATCGAAGAGACTGTCGACTCCCTGAGGAATGCGCAGAAGGTGGTCATTGTCGTTGGCTATGGTATGGCCGTGGCGAAAGCTCAATACCCAATTGCTGAGTTCGTCGCCGGCCTCCGCAAGCAAGGCATTGAGGTCAAGTTTGCGATCCATCCTGTTGCGGGTCGCATGCCTGGACAGTGCAACGTGTTGCTTGCCGAGGCAAGCGTGCCATATGAGATCGTGCTAGAGATGGACGAGATCAACGAGGAAGGCTTCGACGATGTGGACTTGACCGTGGTTATCGGAGCTAACGACACAGTGAACCCCATCGCTTTGGAGCCTGACAGGTAAATTAACGATGCCTACACCGCTATTGTGAGAGCCTTCTAGATGCTGACAATCCTCGCAGCCCCATTGCAGGCATGCCAATCATCGACGCATACAAGAGCAAGCAAGTTATTGTCATGAAGCGTGGCATGGGCAGTAAGTGAACCCGGTTCCAGGGCAACTATATATTTTACCGCAGTGCTGACCAACTTGAACTAGGCGGATATGCGGACATCCCGAACCCGATGTTCTACGCCCCAAACACGAAGATGTTGTTTGGAGATGCGAAGGCGAGCTGCGATGCCATCAAGGCAGCCCTCGATGCTTCGAAGTAGGCGATCCCAGTTCAACGAGATGGGACGTGTGAAGAGGGAGAGATCAATGCATGTAGATATGGGAGTAAACCGGGTATTCAGGTTTCTTTTTCCGTTGGTGATTATCTGTCTATTTCCCGACGAGATTCGACCATATAGGCTATGTCATTGGGACATGACTATGAGGTCTTGAAGAGCGCCGGGAAGTGGATGGCGGCGGAATACTCGATCGAGGGTATGTTCCTCCACATGCACCCGGCCTGGTGATGATGAAGAGGGCGTTGTGAAGCCTCTCTCCCAGCCCTACACCAGCCCCGCCTCCACTTGTTGCTTTGGCCATGCGAAACGCGCGTGTTGTCATATACTCGCGACACCCTGTCCTCGTACTCAACTGACTACTGACTGTTGCGACTCGACTCTTCTGACCACTTCACACACACACACACACACCTTCCTTCCTCCACAACACATATACCCCTTGCAAAATGGTCGTCGGCTCTGTTCTCGTCACCGGGTAGGTCACATATCATTCCTCACCAAGACTACCCCTCCACCTCGTAGTGGGGTCGTACCACCTCGATGCGACAACCCACGACAATGTCGCACACCCTCAACAAACCCATTGTTCAGCTCTGACATCTGTTCTCTTCCCAGTGGCACCGGCTACATCGGCTCTTTCACTGCCCTTGCCCTTCTCGAGGCCGACTACAAGGTCGTCATCGTCGACAACCTCTACAACTCGTCCGAGGAGGTCCTCAACCGCATCGAGCTCATCTGCGGCAAGAGGCCCGAGTACTACTCTTTGGACATCACCGATGAGAAGAAATTGGATGAGGTGTTTGAGCAACACCCGGATATCGACAATGTCATCCACTTTGCTGCGTTGAAGGTGAGTCGAGCTGTCGCAAGCGAGATGTTTATATTACACACGTCGCGACAACAAAAAGAGTCTATTCCGCTGGCTGCGCAAACACCGGGCTAACAACCATACTAGGCCGTCGGCGAGTCTGGCGAGATCCCTCTCGAGTACTACCGCGTCAACGTCTTCGGCTCCCTCTGCCTGCTGCGCAGCATGCAGAAGCACAACGTGACCAACATCGTCTTCTCCTCCTCCGCGACCGTCTACGGCGATGCCACCCGCTTCCCCAACATGATCCCTATCCCCGAAGAGTGCCCTCTCGGTCCCACCAACCCTTACGGAAACACAAAGTTCGGCGTCGAGACCATGATCACCGACCACATCAACGCAGAGCGCAACGCGGCCAAAAAGGCTGGCAAGAGCGGCAACGAGCACAACGCAGCTTTCCTGAGATACTTCAACCCTGCTGGTAGCCACCCTAGCGGCATCATGGGCGAGGACCCTCAGGGCGTTCCTTACAACCTTCTTCCTCTTCTTGCGCAGGTTGCGGTTGGCAAGCGGGAGAAGCTGCTTGTCTTTGGTGATGGTGAGTGGAAGCCATGACATTTGTACAACGAACCTGCTGACATCATCCTCCCCAGACTACGACTCCAAGGACGGCACCGCCATTCGCGACTACATTCACATCCTCGACCTCGCCAACGGCCACCTCGCAGCACTCAACCACCTCCGCCAGAACAACCCCGGTGTCCGCGCCTGGAACTTGGGCACCGGCAAGGGCAGCACCGTCTACGAGATGATCAAGTCCTTCTCCACCGCCGTCGGCCGCGACCTGCCCTACGAGGTTGCCCCTCGCCGTGCAGGTGACGTCCTCAACCTCACCGCCAACGCCACCCGCGCCAACACCGAGCTCGGCTGGAGTACCAAGTTCACTCTCGAGGATGCTTGCGAGGACCTGTGGCGCTGGACCGAGAACAACCCTCAAGGCTACAGGCAGCAGCCTCCCAAAGAGTTTATTGATAAGCTCAAGGCTAGCAAGGCTTGAATTTGGATTGAAAGTGAAGCTTTCTTCTTGAAATGAAACAAGGGAAAAGTAAAAAAAAAGTTATCTTTACGAGATGAGATCACGCAGGCTGGGCATGGAAGGAGGGGTTTATCTGGGATTTACGGGTTACACGAGCATTATCAGGATGCAGATATATACTGATGATTATTTTTCTGTTTTTGAGATGATGGTGCCAAGTGCGTGGAGAGTGGCTACCTCAGCCATATCATACATGGTTCGCGTGTTGATTGAACAGTTCCTCTGTTCGCGCAACATGAAATCCCCTGACAAGGAACGCTCAATATGCTTCGAGGGCGCTTGTTGAAGCGAGGCAGGCATTGCCGCCACGCAGTCGCTGCACACGATGCTCTGGACCACCACTTGGTATACTATCTAAAGGCGTGGATTCGAGACTGGTTAGAACTACCGTCGAGAAATACATTGGAACTGATCTCACAGCCATGTGAGCCATATAATATGCTGGTTTAATTAGATCCAGTTTTGAGATGGCAGCATCTGCCATTGAGATCGAATGAAGTTGTAGGCAGATCTGCTGGTCTCGCGATGGAGTGGCCGAAGCTGTACGCAAGTCCTTGCGCGGAGAGCGTCGATAAGTTGGGAATATATGCTTTTCCTCGATTTCTGACGGCATTGTTCGACGTGAAAACTACATGTAACCTTGTACACATGCATCAATTGATGTACAGGGGGACTGGAGTTCTTCAACGCAACGATGACGTCAGCGGCGTCCACTCTATCTATCGGTCCCAGCTCTTCGTCGAGTCTGAAGTTCCCAAGCAAGTATTGAGACCGGAACCCGCCTGTGATTGCTTGCACGTGCGTCTAGACACTCGCGCGAGGCGTGGAGCCCCCACTGCTTCCCCGAGTGGGCGAGGCGACCTCGAACGAGCGAATTCTTCGTTCGGAATCGGGGCCGTGTGGTGGTGGTGGTGGTGGTGTAACATTCGACTCGCCCGAGTTTTCAATCAATGGCAGTTGTGGGAGTGGAGCTAATCTAGGGTCGGACTCTCTGGGCTCTGTGCGATAGGCCATGCGGAAGCGTACGTTGGTTCAAGTGGTTCAATGGCGTACGCCGGGGGTCGTCAGTAAACCGCTATGCTTCGGACAGTCAACGAAGAATAGGCAGTGCTCCCACCGTATTGCTCAAAGACCACCTTACATAGAGAGCAGGACATCTGACTTCTTGAGGAGCTGTCAGAAACGGTATGTCTGGTCCCAAATCGTCCGGATTTAGCAGACGAACATCTTACTATTGCTGGCAGGAGAGACCAATTCAGACTGGACCAGATCTCCACCTTTGTGAGAGCTTTTTGGAAGCCCTAAGTCGATTCGACGTGTTGAGGTCTGGTCAGATATTCTTCTTATACTGGGGCTCGGACTGTCGGCGCTCGTGGAGGCGCCACTGGGGGCTACCCACGGGGAATATCCAGAGGAAGCGACATTCGACTCTGCACGAGCCTTCTTTCGGCCATGTACTCTGGAGTCACGTACGAACTGGAGCGCAGAAGTTCGTCTGAAGCTCAAGTATTACCTACAATTCCTTGGCTACTCGTGTACGCTAGTATTGTGTGCACGAAATGTTATGTAGGCTGCTGAAATACTATTTATAGCGCCATCCGAATTCAGAAGTTAGTGAGCTTTTGCCTTTGACCAGAAGGACGAAGCATATGTGCTTTACTCATTGGAGTTTGTGAATATTTTTTAACTGTGCCATGATCATTCATCGCTCATTGGATAATCGAATGCCCGATCTCACACCTCGAAACGGAATGGAAACGATCTTGAATGCTCTTCAATCACAACATGAACATCCTCTTCCGCCCTATCCACTCGGCGGAAGACAAACTCAAGAGTCTTCCAGATACGCTCCCGATTCTGCAGACCCTTGATATTCTTCCACTCCCGGTTTATCTCACAATAGAGCCAGTACCAGTCGGTCTCCAGTCGATGAAGCCGTTGCGCTGACCGTGGTTCAAGCAACTCGGCGTACTGTTTCTTGTGTTCAAAGCATGCTTCTTCAATCGCTGTCTGCTGATCTCCCGGAAGTGCCTCCAATGCCTCAAGTCGCGGGTTTAGTGCATTTTCCGCAGCATCGAACTCATTTCGCGTTGTACATGCCAACGCGGGGTAAGGCCGATCGCTCCAAGCCTCCCAGATCCAAGGCAGCTCTTTCTTCATGAGGTCATGCCACAGCGTGATAGGAAGATGGTAGAAAGTCTTACTAGCTAGCCGTAGACTCGCGATGTCTTTTGAGCCCAATCGCGAAAGCACTATATTACGCAGTTCTTCGGGTAGCCGTCCAAACAGATCGCTCTTACTTGGGGATGTCTTCGAGCAATTCGTGAAGGGACTGCTCCTCGCATTGAAGGTCCCTTGTGACCGACTTGCAGCTTCGAAAAGCGCAGTTAGTGCAGATATCTGTAGCGGGTTTGCAGCAAGAAATTCGTCTCCTGCACGATGCTGCCACCATTCAGCTCTGCCACGTCGGACCGCTGCATGTATGGGCACCGTGGACCCTTCCAAGCACTCATTCCACCATTCAGCAAGGCCATCAATATCCACTGTTCCTACGCGGCATTCAGATACGCGTCTGTATATCTCAAGACAGTAAGGGTGGAAGGGCATGTCACCGCTGAGAAAGCCGCGCCTGTTGCCCAACGCTAGATCCAACTCGCCGACATTGTGGCGTGTTGGGGAGCAGAATCCCTCATCTTCCCATGAGCCAATTCTGTCGCCGAGACCGGAGAGGAAATAATTGCTTTCTCTCTCGAAATCTTCATCGTCTGATTCCGACTTCCACTCCGGTAGCCAGTCTCGCATCTGGCTCGCTTTTTCGATAAGACACTGGACTGTAGTGCAAGTTCTCATTTCTTCGGAAGAAATATAGTGGCCGTTATATCCTTGAGGATCCTTGCAATTGGGCCCGGCAATGTGCTCGCCAAGGACGTTACCGTGAGCTCGCCAGTCGATCTCTCGTATAGGTTTCGCCATGCTAGAAGAGACCTTGCTACTATTTGGATTGATTTCAGAATGTAAAACATCGTCGAATGTTTCGGCTGTTGTGTCGTTGGACAGTTCCGCAGAGTTCGTAGTAGGGCTCCCTCGCCTAATTGTAGTCTTACACCCATACTGTTTGCATTTTCCTTCCTCTGGCCAGAAAGACCTGGAAGAGGATAAGGCCGCATTGCGAGACTCAAACTGCGTCCTGAATCTGCCAATTTTGAACGGCACTTGACATAGTTGGCAGGAGATCTGTGTTGGTCAGCCGCTTCGGACAGCTGTTCGTGCGAACAAGATTGACTCGGACATTTTGGCACTCACCTCTAAGCCGCTCATCGTGCGACCTTGCTATGCTTACGATGCGGTTCTATAACTTCTCAGTGGAAACATCATCTGCGTAATGCTGAGGTGGAAGGATATTCAGACATGATGTCCTCATTGGGGAGGTAGGAGCGCCAAGGTCTAGCTACTACGAGATTGCTCCGTCACGCATGCTTCGCCATATTGGAATTAGTGTTTAGTCGACTACGCTGTCTCCAGCACACTTACACGCACTGCACACGATGATGTGATCCCGGATACCTTACTCTCGTAGCCACATACCCAGGATACGATGTACGCACGTTGATCGCGCCCGCAGGACATTCGCTTCGCGTGTATGCGCCGCGCCTCCGCAGCTACACACAGCCATACTTGAGCAGGAGAAATATGGCACGGAGACTCGTGAGAAGAAAAGGCTGATGAGACCCAATGGCTCTTGGACTCGATAGCCACGGCGTCAGCCACCGTCTGCCCAACGTCGTCTTCGTGCTTGCAAGATAGCCAAATTTTCCTGGCACCTTCGTGGAGCCGCAGTCTTTGTTTCAAGCGAGAGGCTGAATTCTAGAGGCTTTTGTCTCGACTGGCGGCACACATGCAGAGAGAACACTAGGAACCCTAGCTATGTACCACGTGGCTCTTCAAGGTTTCGGGCACCGCATGCGATAATGCGGAGTATTTGAATTTCCGCCATAGCTGACCAGTGTTACCCATTTTAGGAATGTAGTGGCAATTGTTATCAATGCGAATTTGTATTTGCATGAGTAGAAGCGATGCAAGCCAAGACCAAACACACCGTGCTAAATTTCGTTCTAGCAGGAATGTATACAGCTGAACGAAGTAGAGCCTTTGGACCAAATGACAGCTGACGCCGGGCTGAACGGGCGGGCGTGAGTTTGATGTCGGTGGTATAGGGCGCCACACTGGGCTATCATGACGCCAAGTATCTCGTCAGAGCTTCATATCTCTTAGATCTCGCGTGCACCGAAGAGCTCGAGACTAACCAACGCAAGCCAAAGATTGTTACTTGGACCTCAATTCGACAATCTTGATCAGAGATGGCTTTGAGTAACCCGTTCCAGCTACGGATTTGCTTGGATCACCATATCTTCGCAGGCACGTCATGCGAAGCACAGATCTCAAAGCAACAAAGGGTTTGGCAGAGCTCGGGGTGTGCAAAACAACATCTCTGGTATAAAGTGAACCTGCCAACTGAGGTTCAGCCAGAGCTCTTCTGCACTTGCGATCATCTGCTTCACAATGTATCTGTCCTCGTATTCCTTCCTGCTTGGTAGTCTTACATCGACTGCTAGCAGTAGCAACATGCCCTTCCCAAACTACCTGCAAAGGCGTGACAGGAGCAGTCGCAACTGCTCTCAAAGGCTACGCTCCGGCTGAGAAATTCTGTTCCACGAGGTTTCCTGTGCCTCGCCAGACTTGTACGAGCACTGCAGCAGCTACTACCTTTTTCAGCACAGTAGCTACATCTACTTTGACCACGACTGTAGCAACGTCCACGGTCACGTAAGTCATGAACCTGGAGATCTATTGCTGCTCATCAACTCATTTTTGTTTCAGCGCTAGGGGTTTGCCATCAACTACCACTTTTACCAATACGGTCACGCCGACATCGACTGTAACCGAGACAGATACAGAAACGGTAAGTCTTTATACCTCTGGGCGGACCGGCATACTATTCTATGGAGTGCAAGTACGCAACCGATATACTAACGCTATGAGAAGGACACTGCGACCGCGACGGCTACTACCATAGTCACAGTCACGCTGGCTGCGCAAAGGAAGCGCGCTGAGGTTACGGCACGCGCTGTCGATTCAAGGGATTCACAGCTAAGCAGCCTGAAGGCGTTGGCCTCGTCGGCTGTTGCTGCTGTGTGCACATGTCTAGAGAAGCTTGCATCCACTACGGCGACGACGACGACGCCTAGCATAACATCAAAGGTGGCCGCCACGGTGACTCAGAGCGTGATTGCTACATCCACGACGTGAGTATTCTCTCCCACACCTAAATGGCTGACACCTTTCATTCATCTGACTCTCCTTTAGCACTGTTACGCCCATCGAATCAACGACGATCACGATCACGGCTCCCGCGGTCACAAGGACTCAAACTGTCACGGCGACGACTACAACCACAGTAAGTCATGCCAATCAGGCATGGTAGCACAAAGCTAACATTACTAGACAACCACTACTTCTACCTTCACCGAGGCTGTAACCCCAGCACCTGTACAGAGTAAGCTCGCCCTATCCATAAGCTCTAGAAGTCGTTCATGCTTGTTGCTTTGGGGGATCATTGTTCTTCAATTATGCAAAGCTCCATCTACAACCGAGGACTAACCTCTTCTGCTTAGACGATCCTCATGGCGCGCGGTGCGACTTCATTAGTGGCACTGGGTGCTCATTGAACTGTGGCTGCGATCCTATCTTTAGTGGACCTGACATAAACACTGCATACTGTACAACGTTCAGCACCGCCGAATCCTGCAACTCCAACGCCGAATGTGCTGCTGGTTTCTTCTGCGACACAGACTTTCACACATGTTACGAAAGTACGGGATGTACTAGTACGTACGTGCTCACGAAACGAGACCTCACAAGTGGGAATTTCGCGGTTGGAAGGGTGGGACGGATGAAGATGAAGCCGCGTGGTCTGGTACCGAAGGTCTGAGTAGTATACGTAGCAGCACCGATTGCGCTGTCTTCCTTCTTTTCTGATTTTCTTCGCCAATGCGGTGCAACTTGAGGCGTCTACGCGACTCTTCTTCGTCAGCATCTTACCTAACTCTGGGGAGAAGGATGTTCGGGCTACGGCAGTCAGATACAGTTCATTTACACATTTGCGGTGATAGCAGCAAGTACTCAACAAGGCAGTGCTGTTTGAACCAATGACTGCCATCCCACCCGTTTGTGTGGGTTGCTCGACAGAATCTAGTTGACCTCAAGACCTTGATTGGTCCAGACAATCCAATGCACAACAATTTTTTTCTTTTTGTAAGTTGGAAGAGGTTGCCTCGGTAGGGTTTCACTAGGCGTAAGTGCTAATATATGTCAATTATACATGTACGTAGGTGCTTGGCGATGTTATCTCAATTCTTACTCTAGAGGTGTGGCTGTCAGCAAATTAGAACGCAGCAAGGCCGCAAATACATGATCCGACGATCGGCTATATTGGGTGAGTCTGTGGTAGGAGGTAGAACTACAGGTTGGTAGGGTAAATAACTCGAGAGGCTATGCCTGTCGATACAGGGGTCTTTACGAGGAGCGGCTGTTGAAACACCAGCTTCTTTCTCGACGGTGAAGGAGACATTATTTGTCCGAGTACTTATGCCACGGCAGTGGTCTGTCTCGATCATTTTCGCCCCTATACGCGCTAGAACTCCTAATCGTGCTACACAGCAAATAGACTTTAGATCGCCGAAATTGTCGCTCGCTGGAATTCTCCTCCGCGCCTGTCCACGCCACTCACGACTGATGGTATGCCCCAACAAGTTTAAGCGACACCATCTTCACCAACCACACATGCGTGGCACTCCATACCACAAGCTCATACAAGCATTGACACTCTTTCCTACCCCATCTGGGGAAGTGGGTCAGAGTTTTTAGATCACCTTGGGGTCCCAGAAAATGGCAAGACATCCATCTTAGCATTGGCTTCAACACTTGGCACACCGGCCCTTAGGCACCTCCAGAACTACATCTTCATACCACCAGCTAGCTGCAAAAATGGCGGATCTCCAATCGTTCCCAATTACTCCCAACGATGGCTCTCGCCGCAAAAACAGCATCTCAGCTCATGATGCCGGCCACCTCGCACATATGGACAACCATGTCGTCGAAGAAGCTGCAAAGGCTACACAGGCCGAAGTCTCCATGACCTTGCTGCAGGGCATTAAGACCTACCCCAAGGCGATTGGCTGGTCTGTTGTTTTGTCTACCTGCATCATCATGGAGGGATTCGACATTGTCCTCATTAACTCCCTCCAAGCGCTTCCGGCATTCCAGATGCGTTTCGGCGAACCGTTGCCTGATGGTAGCGGGTATCAGGTCAGCGCAGCCTGGCAATCCGGGCTGTCCAATGGAGCCCTGGTTGGCGAAGTCGTCGGCCTCCTCTTCATTGGCTACATCGTGGAGAGGATCGGGTACAAGAAGACCATGATCGGCGCCCTGGCTTTGCTTACCGGATTCATATTCATTGTCTTCTTCGCACAGAGCTTACCCATGCTCTTGGTCGGCGAGATCCTTATGGGGATACCGTGGGGAGCATTCCAGACTCTTACGACCACCTATGCCGCTGAAGTATGCCCTGTGAGCTTGCGTGCATATCTTACCACTTATGTCAACCTCTGCTGGGTGATCGGTCAATTTCTATCTTCCGCAGTGCTCAAGGGTGTTGCCCACGAAACTGGACCCATCGGCTACGAACTACCCTACGGCCTACAGTGGATCTGGCCCTTGCCACTGATCATCGGAATCTCACTTGCGCCGGAATCACCTTGGTGGCTAGTCCGTATAGGACGTCTTGAAGAAGCCAAGCAGTCCCTACTCCGTCTCACTTCGCGAAACCAAGGAGAGAAGTTCAATGCTGATGAGACCATCAACATGATGATCTACACCAACGAGTTTGAGAAGTCAACCACCTCGGGGACCAGTTATCTGGACTGCTTCAAGGGAACTGACCTACGTCGCACAGAGATCGTTTGCATGGTGTGGGCCATACAGACACTCTGTGGAGCCTCCTCCTTCACTGGCTATTCTACTTACTTTTTCGAGTCTGCTGGTCTTGACGTGAGCTCTGCATTTTCGCTGTCGCTGGGCCAGTATGCTCTCGGTGCTGTTGGCACGATTCTTTCCTGGTTCTTGATGATCAAATTTGGACGCCGTACGCTATACATTTGGGGCCAGATTGCAATGGTGGTACTCTTGATCATTGTGGGCGCCTTGGGTATTGCACCAGATTCCAATTCTGGAGCGCAGTGGGGCATTGGAGCAATGGTTCTCGTCTACGCCTTCGTCTACGATATGACAGTTGGGCCGGTCTGGTGAGCAATGTCGAGTCCTACTACGCACAGAATCATATTGACTCTCATATAGCTATTCCCTTGTGGCCGAGATCTCTTCCACCCGTCTGCGTAACAAGACTGTGGTCCTTGCACGAAACCTATACAACATCACTGGAGTGGTTGCAAATGTCCTTACGCCACATATGCTCAACCCGTCCTCGTGGCACTGGGGCGCCAGAGCCGGCTTCTTCTGGGCTGCATCTGGTGCTTTGTGCACAACTTGGACATACTTCAGACTTCCAGAACCAAAAGGCCGGTCTTATGCTGAGATGGATATGCTCTTCGAGGCACATGTCAGTGCTCGCAAATTCAGAGAGACGAGCGTGGAGTCTTTCGGGACAGCCGGGATCGAGGTTCTGGGCGGCGAGAAGAGCAGCACAACAAAGGTTGCTTTGCAGCAGGTGGAGAAGGTTGATGCTTGAAGTGTAAGTAGGTTTCACCTGAAGGAGGCATAGCGTTCACACGGACAATATAAGACCAGACGATAGTGTTTGTTAGTAGGGAAGAGTACTAGGAACACCCAACTATCCCCTTCGCCATGTTCTCCGGATCGGCTAACCATGCAACGTATCTCAGAAACTCTTGGACCAACTCTTCCTTCTCGGCCGAGGGCAGCATGCCTTTGTTCATCCCACGATACACGCTTAAATGCATCACTGTTACTCCTCGTTCATCATCGTGCTGCAACATCGGGTACCACACCCACTCGCTCGGGCTCAACGAAGTCCTCCGAAGAACCTGTAACGGAGCGTCTTGTGTCTCACGATACGGCTAAAGGAGCCAGTTGAACATTTGCCCCTTAATCAGCTTCCGAAGAACCATGGCATCTTCCTGCTGGAGATTATCCAAGACGTGGTTCGTTGGCGCCTGAGAGTGCAGCATCGTATGGTCCTGTTCGTTTCGTACCCGTAAGAGAAGGTCCCGAGCCGTGTCATCTTGCGACCGAACGCTTATTTTTGGAGGCACAGCTGTCATGGTTGAGCCGTCTACATCGAACAGTGACGAGTCACCTGCTGCGGCTGTCGACCAAGAGCGTCCTCCCGAAGCTTTGGTGTAAAGCTTGGTATCGATTGATGTTGTCCAGTTCTATCCACCAAGCTCGAAAATTCATGCCGATGGTCGTCGCAGGTGGTGCCTCATCCTCTGCCTCCAGGTCGTTGTCTCCGTGGGGCCAGTCCGCTGAAGAATCTTGCGCAAGGGCAAGAACCCCATCAGGACACACAATATCTACACCACCTGGATAGCGATCTATGAGAGACGGTTCGAGAAGCTCTCGTAGCTTCTTGAGCTTCGACTGCATGATATTACCATTCTGTGCCAAGCCTACAGGGAGTCAGGGTTGATCATGCCGAATGGCTAAGCTGCAAGCTGCGGCAGTGGAACCACTCGCCATGTGGAGACAGTATGCGGAGTTTCATTCCAGTAGTAGACTGCGTCATATCGAAGGTGAGCAATTTCACATCAAAAGTCGAGATGTAGAAAGCTATGTGTGTGCAAATTCATTTGCTCCGGGTGGTGCCTAATTGGGATCTACAGCGTATGCTATACAATCTCAAGAGAACTAGTGCTTGACCATCTTGATCTCCGTCTCATCTTGGGAGATCCATTGAAGCCTGATAAGAGGGTGTCAGTAATATAAAAAAAAGAGCTTTGGCTCTCATCTTCAATACACTCCTGCATATCAAGATGGAGTTGATATCTTCTTCCCTGAAGTGCGCAATGCTTGTTGACTATCGGAAACAGATTAGGGCTCGCCAACAGATCGCTCATGTGGATCCGGATGATACAACTCGCTGTGTTATTACGCAGACGCTATCACTATGCTCATTGCGATGTCTGCTTTTGGTTACTGACGTGTCGATCGTTGAGCGAGGGTCCCTGCACCATCAACTGCAGGGCCTGACTTTTTGCATTTACCTGAAGTGACAACTCTACTCCGATCTTTTCACTAAAGTGGCCCATATGTGTCTTATCACATTTTCAAAGCCACACGCAGACGTTGAGAGCAACAAGCCGGCTCTAAGGTTGGTGGCGGACATGTGGCTGCCGGGTGTGATCACATAGCATGGTCGAGGAAGGAAGGATGAGAACCTGAGGTTTTAAACATTCAGGATCTAAAGAAAGCTTATGTGGCCAGGGCTCCTCGGACAAGAAGATATTCTTACTGCAAAAGGCCAAGGATTCCCGCAAGCACACGAAGGAAGGAGTCCTTGCCTCCTGGAGCGGAGACGTCGATATGCGGCCAATTCAGAGTCCGATTGATTTGATGGTAGGCGCGACGAAATCAGGATTAGGGTCTGTCTTACAACGAGGCCAAAGATATGTACATGTATAACGAGCGCATTGGCATCGGATCAACGACGTGATCTGGCTTCTCTGGCTGAAGTGACGAATCGACAGAGAGCTTTGCTGTCAACACGGCTAGATCTGCGCTAATGCAGATGTTTCTGCCTTATCGCCACGTGTTGGCGTTAGTTTGAAAGCAACGAGGCGCGAAGTAGATCTGAGCGGCGCGAAAAAAGCTCAAGCTGAGTCCAGATGTTAGCGAAAAGAGAGTTGGAAGAAACCTGTGCATGATCCTCGAACAGGCTTTCTGCAGCAGAAGTTCTAGATCTTCAGCAGGCAGGCCGACGGAGATACATGATAAGATGTAGAGGATAGAAGCGTGCTAGGCTGGAGTCTTATCGTCCAAAGAGCGGGGGTGGAGTGGCTAAGACCGCGCTACTTACGCCGCTCGGCAACAACACCCTATTGCGATACTGTTATTATTGCGCAGCTTCAAGCAGGCTGCGCATTTAACATCTGGTGGCGTTCATGGGAGCCAGGGCTATCGCCTTTGGACGGGGCTGGCTACGCAAAAGCCTCATACCATGGCGTTGATAAATAGCGCGGCGTGCCTACGCCTTGTATGCCTTTCGCTGGCGGTTCATCATCATTCTCTACTCAACCATGGCATCATACAAACATGGCGAGAAGGTCGATGACTTTGTATCGTCGGTACCGATCACCCGCGTCGACAGCCATGAAGAAGGGGAGATCGTTGAGAACAATGATCACCTCCAACGACGTCTCGGAAACCGACAGATTCAACTCATGGCCATTGGCGGCACCATTGGAACCGCTCTCTTCGTCAGTATTGGCAGCGGTCTCTACAAGGGCGGCCCGGCCAGTTTGTTTCTCGCCTATACGATCTACGCTTGTTTCCTAGGTCTGGTAAACAACTGTATCGCCGAAATGACCACCGCATACCCTATTTCTGGTGGCTTTATTCGTCTTGCTGGACACTTTGTCGACGACGCGTTTGGTTTCATGGCCGGCTACAACTGTAGGTGGAGGATACGTCGCGCACGCTTTATTGAAGCAGATGTGCTAATTGTTACTTTTAGTCTTCATCTACGAGGCTCTCCTTATCCCCTTCGAGATCACTGCTCTATCTACTGTTCTTGACTTCTGGAGTGACGACATACCGCCATGGGCAATCCCTCTGGCTTGTATCGTGAGTTTGAATTGAGCTTCTTGCTTGCTACGATAGCTAACATGACTTGCAGATTCTCTACGGGTAAGCAATTCAACGACTCTACACTGCGCATAACAGTATCTCGACACAGCCATTTGTTCTATCGTGGCGAGCTTGTCACACCCTTGGCGCACCAACGATCACATCTGTTAGTTCTCTCGCTGACACAACTTCACAGTATCCTCAACATCCTTGCCATCAAGGTCTTCGGTGAAGCCGAATTCTGGTTATCCGGCGGCAAGGTCATCTTGATCTTCATTGTCTTCTCCTTCACCTTCATCACAATGTGCGGCGGCAACCCGCAGAAAGATGCGTACGGCTTCCGCAACTGGAAACACAATGCTTTCAAAGAGTACAGAAGCACGGGCACCCTTGGTCAGTTCGAAGGCTTCTGCGCTGCTCTGTGGTCGGCCTCATTCTGCGTCACTGGTCCCGAATACCTTTCCATGGTTGCCGGCGAAGCAAGACGTCCTCGCATCTACATCAAGAACGCTTTCAAGACGGTGTACTGGCGCT
The DNA here is from genome assembly GCA_023634325.1 of Cladosporium cucumerinum. Taxonomy (NCBI): domain Eukaryota; kingdom Fungi; phylum Ascomycota; class Dothideomycetes; order Cladosporiales; family Cladosporiaceae; genus Cladosporium; species Cladosporium cucumerinum. The sequence continues at coordinate 2,251,010 of JALDQA010000002.1, forward strand.
TTGCGATTTTCTTCATGGGCGGTGCTCTTTTCGTCGGTATCGTCTTGAGTTCTTCTGACCCGACCTTGACTGCCATTGTCACCGGCGAATCGAGCGGTTCCGGCACTGCCGCTGCCTCTCCGTACGTTATCGCCATGGCCAACATGGGCATCACCGGACTGCCACATGTCGTCAGTGCTCTTCTAGTCACATCGATCTTCAGCGCCGGCAATACCTACACCTTCTGCGCCACTCGCAGTTTGTATGGACTCGCCATCGAAGGCAGAGCACCCAAAGCTCTTCGCTACTGCACTAAGAGTGGTGTGCCAATCGTCTGCTTCGGCATCGTCATGGTATTCCCTTGCCTCTCTTTCCTGCAGGTCAGCAATGGATCAAACGTCGTTCTGGGCTGGCTCATCAACTTGGTCACTGCTGGAGGTGTCATCAACTACTTGGTCATGAGCGTCACTTATATCTTCTTCTACCGTGCTTGCAAAGCACAGGGCCTGGACAGAAACACTCTACCATACAAGGGCTGGTTCCAGCCGTACTCTGCATACCTCGGAGCTGCTTGGATGACTATGATCGTCTTCTGCTACGGCTACACGAGCTTTGCGCCATTCTCAGTCAGCAACTTCTTTATCTTCTACACTCTCCTGCTCGTTGGTAAGTCACGCTTCCTCCTATGCTGTAACAAACAAGCAATACTGACGCCTCGTAGCCCCAGTCACCTTCATCTCCTGGAAGCTCGTCAAACGTACACGCCTCCTCAAAGCCCACGAAGTCGACCTGGTCTGGGAACGCCCTACTATCGACAACTACGAGATGACGTTCATCGATCCTCCCAATAGCTTCTGGGGAGAAATGCTCGGCCCGTTGAGGTTTGGCAAGCAGAAGAAGAGCAGCGATAGGCAGATGAGCATTTCTACATAGTCAGCTCCGATTCCTTCAATTGTCATTTATGATCGAAAAGACATTTGCCGTTCCATATGTATGTATATGATGCTACCTACCTTCATGAACGCGTGCCTCGGCGGCCAAGATTCTTAAAGTCTCCAATAATGCCTTCCACAGTATCGCGAATCGCTCTGCGCCCATCCCATACCGTATATATGACCACAGCTAAGACTGCGAGAAACTGCCACGCTACCGAGACCGCCACCCATCCACTACAGAATTGCTTCCCGAAGATATAGTCTCTGCACAGCGGCATTGGCCATAACAGGATAGTCACTACGACGTTCAAGACCAGAAGGTAGCCCGCGATCCTCTTCCAATTCGCCCATGTAGCGCGGTGTTTTGGCATCAAAAGGATGGACGACTCCACCAGAAGATGCGTTCGCTGATAGCGGGCCTGACTCGCGGTCTGATCCGGTCCCCAGGTCCAGAGTCCCTGCAACTTGGCAAGTTTTGTGAGCTTCTTCTCCATGATCCCGTGCTTTTTTTTTTCTGCGGCAAACCTACGACTTCTGAGGAAGGCGGCGAGTTCGTGTCCTCTGTATCTTTGGTAAGATCGATCTCGAGGAAAATGTGAGTCCGATGACCGTTCCCACGCCCCAAGGCACGGCGATGATGGCGGCAGATGCAAGGTTGTAGCCTGGTACAGTGGCGCGAACATCTGAAGCGAAGCTTTTCTGCCAGAACGCAGTATCCTGGGTGATGTTAGCATGATAACCGTCAAGGATTATGATTTGTCTCACCATCACAACCAGAGCGAGATTTCCAATGCGTAGCACCACTGACCGAACGATGGCATCGTGCGATTTGAAGGTGAGGAGCGAACCAGCGTAGTTGCCGTCAATCTGTACATCCAAGGCGCTAACTTTGTTGTAAAGCCCGGAGATGCCACCTGCGTGTCCGTTGGTGAGAACAGCCACCGTGAAGTAAATCAGCAAAGTGAGCGCGATCGTTTTTTGCGGGAAGTCGGTCAGAAATGAGGCTTTAAGCCCACCTACTGCGGTGTAGATAACCTCTAAAACAGGAGTCAGCGCGCGAGAGCTGCGATACAGTATTGATAAGATCAAGACTTACCACCCACAGGAAGCAGGAATGCTGTAGCTGAAGGGTGCGTGCCACTAGTGCCCATCCGATCAGATAATCCGTCATCGTCACACTCTCGTAGATGGCATGACCGACGTGATATTCCGGAAGAGGAAGATGGCCGTCAAGAGCATCGAAACGCAACCAAGAACATTATTGATGAGGTTGAGAACAATGTACACCACATGCCCCACGCCTCCATAGCGTTTGTGAATGAACTCAATCGATGTGTGCGCGTGCGGCACTTTGATCTTCGCGATGATGCCCATGAATATGCCATCAATACAATTTTACAGCTGATGCCGCTGGCATACCATACCATACTGGAACCGCGAGGCCCCAATTGTAAGAGAAAGTCACCGAGACGATGATCTCGTCAATCCACATCCACTATGAGAAAACGGCGGATGCGGTCAGTCCGACGCCCACGGATCAATTGGCTACCATGAACCTGGATCGCAATTTCCATGTCAGTGTTGGCTCTTCGGAGCAATGGTTGGAAGAACGGATAGGAAATCCAGGCTTTGGACGTACATGTTAGAGCAATCGGGCTTTTCGGATAGATAACGCTCTTGCATCCATCCTGCCACAATGATGATCAGACCAAAAAAACAATGGAAAGGCTGACTAAGATGCCGTAGCCGAAGCCTTGGTCAAGCAGCGTTTCAGGAGAAGACATGGCAGTCTGAGAGACCGGGTATGTGGCGACAAGATCTCACTGTCATCGTGAAGTCGTTTTGTTATATACCGTGGTAACGTACTAGGCAGATCCACACGTGGTAAAATGTGATTGGAGTCCATAGTTGCACCATGCTGCATGCCTGACGCCGCTGCAGACCGTGGCTCACTCAGTACCAGGTACGTACGAGTTGGGGGGGACGATGTCAGTTGTAATCCCGATGCGGAATATTTTGTGAGACGCCCGATAATCAGGTCGTTTGAGGTATGGAGATTACCGGATGGATCAATGCATGATCTAACTACAAACCACGTGCCAACCTTGTATGATATGCACGCATGACAGTATAGCGCGAAACGGATTTGGTTGGAAAGCACGCGATCATGGATTTCGCGTTCAACCGAGGCTGTCTTTATCTTAGCCGGTATCAGCGCTGTACTATTGCTTTGGAGTAATTTCGGCGTATAGCTATTGCGCTCACATTCGTGGATGAAATCTCAATGGCAAGTTAAGACTATACTCTCGCTCCATATCCCAATTAGGCACTTTGCACAGTGTCTCAATGGGCCGCGTACTCTGAGATGCACACATTCCCTATGGTACTAGCATGTCCGAATAGTTGAGTTGCACACAGGTCCTGTACTCGTAAGGCAGGTGGAATGAAGTCGAATGAAAGCTGGGGCAAAAAAGAAAAAAAAAAAAAAGAAAATCGTAAATACATAAAACGACAAACGGTCATTACTCCTTTCAAAGTCCGAGGTTGCTCACAGCGGCTCCGCGCGTATCAGACCACCTCACAAGCGGCTCTCAATACCACTCCAACCTCTCTGTCCAGGCCATGTAGCATCCGGCCAAACTTGACCCAGCGCCTCCCAGATGTGAGTGACATGCACGATCTCCAGACCTTCCTTCACCTCGTCCGGCAACTCCTTGGCATCCTTGCGGTTGGCAACAGGGAGCAGCACCTTCTTGCAGCCCGCTCTCAAAGCGCCGATCAACTTCTCCTTGATGCCGCCAACAGGCATGACTTTGCCACGGAGCGAGACTTCGCCGGTCATAGCAAGCGTAGGCGGCACAGGCTTGCCGCTGAACAAGCTAATGAGCGCAATCGTGTGTGCGAGACCAGCCGATGGGCCATCCTTGGGAATCGCGCCAGAAGGACAGTGGACGTGTATGGAGCGAGACTTCATGATATCCTCGCTGGGATCGTGCGTGAGAGCGAGTTCATAAGCGTGCGATTTCACCCACGTTAGCGCGACTTCGACGCTTTCTTTCAACACATCGCCGAGCTTGCCAGTGAGCTGCACACGGCCTGAGCCCGGCATGTCTGCAACTTCGATGAAGAGGATACTGCCTTGGGCGCCGGAGCTGTATGCTACGAGGCCTGTGACGACACCAGGAGCGAGGGAGTGAGCAGCGAGTTCTTCCTCGAAGCGTTCAATGCCGAGAATTTCTTCTAGATCGTCGACGCTGACGGCCGGGGAGTAAGCAGGAAGAGTGTTCGTATCGCGTGCTTCGGCATATTGAACCGCTTTGGCGCGGCATACGCTGCCAATCTCACGCTCAAGGTTGCGTACACCTGACTCTCGCGTGTACGAGGTGATGACCTTATCAACTACTGGGTCAGGTAGAGCGATGTGCTCGGGCTTGAGGCCGTTGGTAGTAATTTGCTTGGGGATGAGGTGACGGAGGGCGATGTGGCGCTTTTCGAGCGTAGTGTAGCCTGAGAGCACAATTGTCTCCATGCGGTCCAGGAGAGGTGCAGGGATAGTGTCGAGTGAGTTTGCAGTGGCGATGAAGAGGACCTTGCTTAGGTCTATGGGAATGTTGACGTAGTGGTCGACGAAAGAGTGGTTCTGCTCTGGGTCAAGAACTTCCAGCATGGCAGCGGAAGGGTCGCCATGGTTGGATTGTGCGCCGACCTTGTCAATCTCGTCAAGGAGGAAGACAGGGTTTGCAACGCCGACCTTCTTCAAACCGTTGACGATCAGACCAGGCATAGCGGCAACGTATGTACGGCGATGCCCTCTGATCTCGGCTTCGTCGCGAACGCCGCCGAGGGACAAGCGGTGGAATTGTCTGCCAAGTGCAGTGGCAACTGACCTAGCTAGTGACGTCTTACCAGTGCCTGGCGGTCCGACCAAGAGGAGGATAGGCGACTTGTCGACCAGCTTCTTGCGTTGAAGAAGTTGAACTTCTTGGGGACTTTGCTCTCTTGGTCGCTCGATCTTCTCTACAGCTTTGCTAGAAGATGCATCTCCATCCACGCTGACATTTTCGGCTTGCTCCTCTGTCTTCGGCTGTGTAGCCTCTGCAATGGCCTTAATTTGCTGCTCCAGGTCCACATTGACAGCCTGCTTCAGCTTCAAAACGGCAAGGTATTCGATCAGTCTCTTCTTTATCTTCTTTAAACCGTAGTGGTCGTTATCGAGCTGTGTCTTAGCCCTCGCTAGTGTCACCGCGTCGAGGTTGTCCTCTGTGACCTTCGACCATGGAATCTCAGCCAGATTCTCAAGATAGTTCCTGATAACCTGGTGTTCGGCCTGTTGTGGGTTCATCTTCGCGAAGCGCTTGAGTTCGCGGTCGGCAACCTTCTGTGCATCGGGTGTAAGCTTGGCATCGTCTAGCTTCTTCTTGAGTTCATCGGCTTCGTTCACTTCCTCCTCTTGGCTTCCGTTACCACCAAACCCAGCTGGGAACCCAGATCTGTTGCTGGTCCCCTGACCAAGTGCTCTAGCCATCCGAGGGTCCCGTCGGAGTCTGTTTAGTGTCTCCGGGTCGACGCCGCCGTTCTGTGGAATGTTGTTAGTTGAGATTGCCATAATGCGGCTGTTGCCCTGTATGCTTCCGATCTGTCGCTGTAATATTTCGATGGCCTTCTCCAAGCGTTCTTGCACTCGCAGCGCAGCCAGTATCCGTAGTTTATCCTCGTGAGTGCATTCAATTATGTTCGTCATGAAGTCTGCGAGCACGCCGGCATCCTGCAAGTCCTTCCTCACAATGTAAAGCTCCAACCGTCTTGCCAGTATGGGTGAAAGAGACATGCTTGGACCGCGAGGAAGCAATGCCGACAACCGCACGAGAGCAATGAGCTCGCGTGACAGCTGCTTAAGCTGTGCGAACATCTCGACAACATCCGCATTGGCTTCCGACACGGCTTCATCCTCGTGTAGAACAATCTTAGCCTCGAAGTATGGCCGTTCCCTCACCATCTCCTCGATCTTGAATCGGTTGATGCCCTCTACCATCAGGCTCAGCTCGCCAGGTCGCTTGCCTTGCACACCTGTCACTCTCGCCATAGTGCCATACGTGAACAGATCCGCCTTCCCAGCAAGAGCCGGATCGGTCTGGCCTGCTGCGCTCTTGTTGTCCTTTGCGTCTCCATTTTCGACGATGAGTTGTTTGCCGTCGGGGCTAAGGTATGGGCTGTTGAGTGGCACGCAGCCGACGGTGACGCTTGATGCTTCAGGGCGTGGTGTGGAGGCTTTGCTATAGATGTTGGCGAGGATGGCGGCGATATCGGCGCGGTTCTGAAGGGGAATGCGAGTGACGACGCCGGGGAGGAGGACGGTGGGGTGTGGGAGAGGTATGAGAGGAAGGGTGCGGAAGTTGGACATTGTAGGAGTGGTGGTGGTGGTGGTGGTGTGTCAAGGCAGTGAAAGATTGCCTGGGATGAGATGGAACAAGGAGATGGAGAAGTGGAAGTGGAAGACGTGGAGAAGGGGGGATGTGCCTGTGGCAGTCAACCTACAAAATGGCATATCGGTCTGGGGGGATAGGGTCGTTGCGGGGGGTCGGCACGACGTGAGAGAGTCGCTCGCTCGTCGGCGCCACCACTGCTGCCAGCTGTGTCATCAGCCGTGGCCGAGGTACATACGCAGGGAGGAGGGTCCCTTTCCTAATGAGGATGCGCGTTGCTGATGTGAATGCGGAGAGATGTAGATCTTTCGTGATTGGTTCGAACCACAACGTTTCTTCTATTGTAAGTTATGTGTGTCAATGACTTCTTTTTTATTATTTTTTATTTTATTTTTTATTTTTTGGAGCGGTTGCAGCCTGAGCTTGTCCACATACGACATTCTAGTCCTACCAACACAGCGCCGACCTGTCTGCCCTTCGAGGGCTAGGTAGTAGCGATGCCACGCCGTCTCAACGCAAGGCCTCGGCTCATGATGCCGCCGACCGATATCGCGTCGCGTACGTCCTTGTTGCACCGCCGGCCGGAGAGACCCACCTTTGATCTGATACGCACGCGTGACTACTGTAGGTAGCAGCAGCGGTATATCGAGCTCCAAGTCATGGTCAAGCCTTGTAGCGCAATTCTATTGCAAGCACATGAACAAACAGTACTTCCAACTCTGTCCAACATCTTCTACGTGATCGCCCATGTCAGCGAGCACAAGCTGGACCGAGAACGCAGTCCAGGCCAGCTGGCATCTCAAGTGTCGAACGCATCAACCGTGATCTCGAATTTCTGAGCCTCAACATGTTGAATGGTATAGGACGTTAAGGCTTGTGGCAAGGTGTAATAGATTTTGTAGTGGGATCAACAGATGATCATTCCATCATTCTATCTAATCCGTCACTGGGAGTTTTATATACCTCACTGTTGACCTGCCTCAGGCATCAATATTTTAACACAACATTGGGGCAGGGACTCAGAGGAACCATAATCAAACTGGCACCAACAATACTCAATACAGTGCGCATACGCACATACATATTCAATGCGCCTCCGACCGAGGCGGAGAGTCGAGTTCAAGCATTTCAAGATGCGCTACTCGACGTACGCCCCGACGACCAACGAGCAGCGCTAATCAGCGCAAAGGGAGACCGATGCTCCAGAGCTGCTTGTGCGGCTTTTTGCGCAATCCCAACAGGTACGAACGACATTTGCCATGCCCACAAGCTGAATATCGGATATCAGCCACTTCGGTCCAAAGATCCAGCCAACTGAGCCCACCTGCTGTGATGACACAATTTTCTTCGCCAGAGTATTGTGCAACATTCCCTGTCATTCGAGAGACGTGGGCGGCAGCCGCCTTCCGAAGGCCAAGTTGGCCAGTGAAAGGCAGATAGCTGTTGTCTTCTTTACTTGTCAAGGCTCTGGTGGTAGCCTTGAGCGCAACGGGACTAGGCGGAACATCGGTGTCAAGTTTCTCCGTTCTGAGCGATTTGTCGTGCCCATGTCCAACTTCAGGCTTCGTGGCAGACAGTCCTTCTTGTCGAGCTGTTAGTGCGTCGTTGTGCCATCTTCGACTTCCTTTTTCCTCGCCGAGCGGAATAGAGGCAAAATTTAGAAGAGTCACAGTTCTTGAGAGGTGACCGTTACAGCTTCGTCAAAACGAATCAGCATCTGGAATATCATTGCAGAGAGATCAAGTATTCTTGCGTACTGTCGGGTGACCGTTATAGCTTCGTCAAAACGAATCAGCATCTGGAATATCATTGCAGATAGATCAAGTATTCTTGCGTACTGTCGGGTGACAACGTACTCAGATCGATGAATATTTACTCTGTTGGTTTGAAGCCGTAGGCATTCAACATCTCCTTAACCAGCCGCCGAGGATACAACTCCAAGCAGCAGTGATAACTTGGTTACCTGGTGCTGAGCGAGTGATGAGCTTTCATGCAGCGATCGACATCGGCCACCAGCCGAGTATCGAATTACCAGCGAAAGTTCCTGCGTAGGATGAGACGACTTATGTCCCAGGAGCCATCAAGGGCCAAGGTGATTCGCTGAATCAATGTCCTGATCTGTCACTAGTTCAATTCTGGTAACTACAAAACCCACAAGGTTGATTGAAGGCCATGATGACCTATGGATGATTAGCTTCGGTAGGGTCCAACACTGATCCGATGGCTACCATTCCATGATTGGAGAAGTGATTCCTTCATGGTGAACGAGCTGAGGTGGAGAGTAGATATGATGAGAACGAACTGATTCATACATGTAGTGAATTTTGTGTATGCAAACTTAGATAAAGTACGTGAATTTTCATGTCATTTCACATGCGAAGCTATCGCGGGGCAGACGCCGAGCTCTGACGTGCCTTTGGCCTCACTCACTTGCTTGGTAAAGACGCGAGGAAGCAACATAAGCATCAATCATGCCGTGCCATTGCCACTGATGGTCTATACCTTCTCACCCACAGACATGCCTCGCACGCCAGATTGACAAACAACTCGCCAATCCATCATACCGTCAAACACACAACTTTGCCTTCAAACCACACGTCCCAGCTACCACGACAGCTGCATCAACCTGCGAACATGAAGGGCAACTTCACCACAAAGATCCTCCACCGGGAATCCTCCGACTACGTAATCAAGAACCGCTCCTACCGCAAGCTCTATAGCGACCCGTCGCTCATCGCCAGCCTCGACATTGTCAACGAGCTCGACGGCCACTCTGGCTGCGTGAATGCCCTGAGCTGGTCCAAATCGGGCAGCCTTCTCGCTTCTGGCTCGGATGATCAGCACTTGAACATCCACACATACCAGTCAGACCGCGAAGGAAAACAGTTTCAGCTCGCCTGCACTGTCGCTACCGGGCACACACAGAATATTTTCTCGGTCAAGTTCATGCCGCATAGCCATGACAACACTGTGATTACTGCTGCCGGAGATGGAGAGGTTAGGATTTTCGATCTGGAGCATTCCGGGCAGGCAAGAGCAGCTTCTACGGCCTCCACGATGGCAGCGGCAGGAAGGAGAAGAGGTCGGAACAATGTCTTTGAGGGAGTAAAATACCTGAGCGATGGGGACACCAATTGCCGAGTATACCGAAGCCACGGAGACCGGGTCAAGAGGATTGTCACGGAATCTTCACCATACTTGTTTCTTACATGCTCAGAAGACGGCGAAGTCAGGCAGTGGGACTTACGGCAACCTTCGTCAGCATATCCATCTCCACACAGCGACAGATCTGGAGGAGACAGCAACGTGCCACCGCCTCTGATCTCGTATAAACGCTACAACCTCGATCTCAACTCGATCTCCTGTTCCGCCTCGCAGCCTCATTACATTGCCTTGGGAGGAGCCCATCTCCATGCGTTCCTTCACGACCGACGTATGGCAGGCCGCGATCGACTGAGCGAAGCCGGTACGCCCATGTCATCGCCTGGCCGGATGTCTTTCGATGAAGAAGAAACGATGGTTCAGGCGACCAAGTGTGTGAGGAAGTTTGCGCCAAACGGACAGCAGAAAATGGGCAGGACGGAAAATGGACACATCACAGCATTGAAAATCAGCGATGCTCGACCAGACGAGATGATCGTCAGCTGGAGTGGTGATCACATCTACTCGTTCGATCTCCATCGTAGCCCAAACCCTGGAGAAGATAAGTCGGCGGAGTCTGTAGGGAAGAATTCTGGTGGCAGAGTCAAGACCGGGAAAGAGATGAAGAGGAAACGTCGGTCAAACGAGAGTGAGAGCTCTACGGCCCAAGCCGAGACATTAAGGGTGACCTCTCGACCAAGAACTGCAGGCAATGATAGTGGAGAAGAGGGTGGAGGTACTGCTCTTCGCATACGTTACCAAAATGGCCAGCATGAGGACATAATGCTTCCAACCCGTGAGCAAGCCCGACGACCAATTGTACAGCTTTCGGCTAAGCAAAGGGATGCTCAAAGGATCGCAAAAATTACCGTGAGGATACGATCGTCTCTCTTCAGTGCAGAACATGAAAGTCACGAGCCTGTAAGTGCTTTCACATCCGCCTTGGGTTTGTCGGCGAGCATTTTATCGGACATGGACCAAGTGATGCGAGACTGGGGCTATCCAATAGATCCTCAGCCAAACGACATTCACTATCAACAGACTCTGCGCCGCAATCGTGAGAGTGGCAGAAGACTCGTACAAGCCGCTGGAACACTTGCCAGAGCTCTTGGCGGCAAGATGCAGACGCCCTCGGGCGCCACGAGTCCGCTGATGTCCCAATTCTTGACCGTAGAGACGCGGAGCAATGATCTACCACTGACGCAAAGCGAACACTTTGGATACGACTTCCTCAAAGCCATCCTTCTCTGGCTAGAATCGGGCATCGGGAGCCTTGTCGAGGGCTTCACGCGACCAGGCGACCTGTCGCCATCCTCAAAAGCAGCGGAGAGACTACCGATCCCAGAGTCGGAAGCCACACCAGAAGCAATTGACGACATCCTCATTCCATACCTCCTCGGCCTCGCGCAAGAGAAGCCTATCACCAACCTCGAAGCCAACAGATTCGAAGTCAACGCGCGAAGACAGCTGTTCACCTCCGAGCATGCTGCTGTGATCTCTTTTGCTGCTGCGGTCAAGATTCCGTTCGCTGATCTATCGTCTGCAGTTTCTCCTGGTGAAGGCGCAGAACGCATGCAAGCACAAGATAGGCAGACAGCCTTCAGGTTCTGGGGCTTGAAAGCCGCTCGTGGTGTGCTGATTAATGCTGCTGAGGGGGTGAACTACACCTTCGTGGATCGCGCATTCGGTGGGCTTGGTCGAGTGGTCAGAGGAATTGCGGAGCAGGAAGCCGGCATGGATTCTATCAGCGAGGATGAAGATGAGCTTATCAGTGAGTCTGAACTTGCAAGGTTCGCTGTAGGTCCTGCTGGCGCTGGCGATACTGGCGCACCGCCACCCACAAGTGCGATCACACCTGCTGCCGAAGATCGTCGCAGGGCTGTGGAGCGTGAAGCCATGGCTGAAGCGGTATCTGCAGATATGGTCGCCGACATGATGGAAAGTGACGGAGATGCCGTCGGTTCTGATGAGTCAGAAGAAGATGACGATGATGAATACGATGAGGTTTTCGATTCAGAGGAGGGCTTTGACGATGATGAAGACGATGACGATGAAGACGATGACGACGAAGACGACTCCTCCGACCCAGACGAGGTCGACGGCGTGCCCAACCCCGGCCTCCCTCGCTTCATGTACAGGTCCGCGTTCGAACGGCGCCAAATGCGCGAGAAGGTCGCGTCGGCCATTCCTTGCGGGTCTCATACACGCATCTACCGCGGGCACTGTAATGTCAAGACCGTCAAGGACGTGAACTTCTTCGGTCTCGATGACGAATATGTTGTCTCTGGCTCCGACGATGGCAACCTCTTCATCTGGGACCGCAAAACATCACAACTCGTCAATATCCTCGAAGGTGATGGCGAAGTGGTGAACGTAGCCCAAGGTCACCCTTACGAGACAATGCTGGCAGTAAGTGGTATCGATCACACGATCAAGATATTCTCGCCAGACGCGCGAGCACGTGAAGCAGCGCGACTTGGCCGTGGAATCGAAGCTCATGATGCAAGCGGGTTCTCGTCTCTTGCTTGGCCTCCTCGCTATGGCGGTCGACGCCGCGCCGCTCGCCACAGCAGTAGTAGTGCCACTTCCGAACCAGCCGTGGGCCGCACTGGCCATGAGAATGACGATGACGATGACGAAGATGACAATGACGACTATGTAGCGCCTTCGGGTCTCGCGAGCCGCAGGCGCCTGCACCAGAGCTACCAGATCACGCAGCAAAACGACGTTGAGCGCATGGGCGGGAATCAGGACGCTTTTATCACGGTAAGCTCACGATTTTCCTAACACTTTCGATTGTCGTTCTCCTATGGAAGCTCAGACATGCTTCTACTGCCTTCGCTACATGGGTAGCACGAAACACCACATTCTTACAAGCTGATCCTCCCAGCTTCCCCACCGCCATCTCCTGCAGCTGCTATTCGGACGGCTGGGCAATGTTAACATGTTTCCCGAAGAGGAGGAGTAGGGAGCTGAGCATTCGCTTTTAGCTGGGATCCTTTTCGTTTCTGGGGTAATGAATGCTCGATGATGCGGATCGCATTTTGTGTTTCTCATCGATGTGACTATCGTGCTGACTCGAATGGAATGATAGCGTTCGATGCTTGCGCAGCTTTCGGCTCGACTTATGGCTACGCGTGCTGCGGGGATGCAGCCTGGCAACAATGGTCTTGGGGTGCAGTTGCTTGGTGGTGGTGATGGTGGGCCTGAGGATGAGGTTGCGAGGCTTGTTTTGGGGGATGAGTGTAGGGTTATGTAGGATGCCATGAGTGACGTCTCGATTCTGCCGAGAGATCTTCCATGACCAGTAGGGTAAATGGCCGGAATTCTGAACGAAAGTCCCTGAAGGTTCAAACACGGAGTCCGTTTAGCAGACCTCGTCCGTTTCACTCCTAACTATACCAAAGTTGTCCTGTGTGACCGTGGTCACAAATGCTGACTGAAACGCCATTTTACCCTCTCTGCGATGTTGTTCTCTTCTTCAAACAAACCCAAGAAACGCTCCAATACCCTGCTCAATCCACACGAACCCTAGACTTTCACTGTCCCTTCGCCTTCGCAGCCTTGGCCGCTCTCTTCCTATTACTCCTAACCATCACCACGCTCAAGAAGCTTCCGACCACAGCGCCGCCGAGAAGAAGGAGGATGACCGGGATGCGAATGGCCCAGACGCGGGGCGGGAAGAGGGATTGGATGAAGTGTGAGTCGTCGACGAAGGGCTGTTTTGAGTGTTAGTCTGGGTCGTGGTATTCCCTTGTTCCTCTATGCTTGATTTGCGTCCTTCGCTCGAATTCGATTGCTTGATACGCTTGGACGCTCATGTACGTACCATAAGAAGAGTCCAGACAGTGTAGTAGGCGAAGACGGTGCTGGCGATAATAAGCATTGCGAGGCCCACGAGACGGTCGAGCTGGTGGGGGGGTTGTATGTTAGCTTGTGCACTGGTGCGCTGGGTGGTTGTGAATAGGTAAGTCATACAGGATTGCTGGCGCCCATTTTTAACGTATTGATTTAGTATTGAGTTCAAGGTGTTTCTGGTTCAGCTGTTTCGGTTGTGGTGTTTGCTACTTGAAACGTTAATGTCAACTATCTCGCATCTCGCATCTCGCATCCCCGCAAGTCAGGGACCGCGAACCAGACCAGCTGGCAGTGAAGCCTGCGACCTTGGCATCGCCTGGCTTTCCATGTGATAGTTCGCCATCCGTATACATCACCACATAAGCCGCGGTCGTCCCTTTACACTCCACCTACCACGCAAACACCCTCAGCGACACTCACTCACTCACTCACTCACTCCATACCACCGACAACAGACAAATCCGAGGAACCTACAGCACAACATGTGGATTGTTGACTGGTGTATGTTGATGCCCTTCCACCCATATACCCACCCACACCTTCTGGCTAGCCAGGCGCATACCTCGAATACTACAAATGAAAAAAACAAGAAACACACGCTGATGAATCCTCTTCCACACAGTCTGGGACATGCTCGCCCAGCTTGGGCTTGCCAACAAGCACGCTAAGCTGCTCTTCCTTGGTCTCGACAACGCCGGCAAGACCACCGTACGCCTACTCTCTCTCCAAACCTTCCACCACCCGCCCGCCAACTAATACCCTCCAGCTCCTCCACATGCTCAAGAACGACCGTGTCGCAATCCTCCAGCCCACCCTCCACCCGACATCCGAAGAGCTCTCCATCGGCAGCTGCCGCTTCACCACCTTCGATCTCGGCGGTCACCAGCAGGCCCGCCGCCTGTGGAAGGACTACTTCCCCGAGGTCAGCGGTATCGTCTTCCTCGTCGACGCCAAGGACCCCGAGCGCTTCGCCGAGAGCAAGGCCGAGCTCGATGCGCTGCTCAGCATGGAGGACCTGAGCAAGACTCCCTTCCTCGTGTTGGGCAACAAGATCGACCACCCCAACGCTGTCAGCGAGGACCAGCTTAGGCATGAACTTGGCCTTTACCAGACCAGTAAGTTTGCGGGCGAAGATTTGGACTGGGCGCTAGAAAGGTGTATACTGACCGGGTTTCTTCTGCAGCCGGCAAGGGCAAGGTCCCTCTCGAGGGCATCCGCCCCGTCGAGATCTTCATGTGCTCCGTCGTCATGCGCCAGGGCTACGGCGAGGGTATCCGCTGGCTCTCGCAGTACGTGTAAGCAACACGTGGCTTTGAAAACGAAAGTTCCGAATGAAGTCTGCGAGTCCGCTATCTGCACAATACGCGAAGCAAGACTCAGCTTCAACCAAGGAGACCGAGAAAGGCCAATGACCTATCCAGTGACGGAGGAGATAGAGTCTCACAGGGATCAAACGGGTCACAAAGACATGGAGTTAGCAGTCGAAGGGCACAGGGAGGATTCTGTCGCGCTGGATTATTACATGTTCCTTCTTTTGAGTAAAACTTTACGCAGCGTTGTTACGATTGAGATGGTTTATTTGACAAGATGCTTTCGTGGTGCGAGAATTGATGGAGGCACGTGTGAGATGTTTCTCTGCCTGCTATGACGTTGAACATCCTTTCTGCAACTCAATCCAATATTGACCGGAAACATGCGCCCTCATGCGTAGTAGACTGGATGTGCTGCTTACACGGCACAGCGGTGCGTTGTGTTTGGCTCCAAAGAACGTGATTCGGCTTGACTTACATGAATCGCCCAAGATCTAAGATCCATGAATCGATTATATGATGACATAAAGATATATTGACTCTAATGCCATTCGTACTTGAAAGCACTTCCTTAAAATTCGCCGTCTTTCGCGTGTTTCTTAGATTTAGAAAAGAGATGAATAGACCACTGCCACTCTTCTCGCACACATGCAGCCAGCCAGCCAGCCAGCCAGCCAGCTTCCCAAAACCACAACCACAAACGTCGACGACTCCAAGGGTTAACCCCTCGGCCACCGCATCACAATTTCAAACCACCAGCAATACCAGTTACTCTGCACGCACAAGGCCACCATGGCCGAGCCGTTACAGAAAATAGCCATCACATCTGATGCATCAAATACTCCTATAAATGCTGCCGCGCCACCGGAAAAGGCAAGCGCAGTCTGGACACGCCGCTTCATCATCTTCGCTTTCTGGGCCGTGGTAGCGACGCTCGGCCTGCCACATTGGATATGGACGACTTCGATCCATCGCGAGGAGTTACCTGTGGGTGAGATGGCGAGGTGGGCGGAGGGGAATGTAAGTTATAATTTTTGTGTTCTGCTGGGAAGATGGTGTATACTATATGCTGACTTGTATGGGCTAGGCGTGTGAACTTCATTATCCCATCCGGGTGGTATTGGAAGCTCCGAATAGAGCGGCTGAGCAGTTGCAGAGTTTGGCTGGGGAGGTGCAAAACGCGCTGAGGCGAGATGGAGGAGGGGATGTGTATGACTTTGAGGTGTCTGCGAAGGGTGCTGACGTGGATGGCACAGGGGAGCCTGCAATCACGGTCGTATTGAAGGAAGACGAGACGACGACAAACCCAGTGGCCAAATTGCTCTCGATGACCCCAACTCTGGAGATTACACATGGACCTGCAGGAAGCCATGCCATTTCCGCCTTCTTGGTGCAAGAAGTGAGGCGAATCTTCCATGACGAACAAGCATCCATTGCCCATCTCCTCCAAGGCAGTTCGTTCAGCAAAGCAGGCAAAGACTTTCAGCTTGACCATGAGACAACACAGGCGATTGAGAAGCGGACTACACGTGCCTTCAAGTACGCTTCGACATACCACGTCACATTCTCACTCTTTGCGGCCTCAGCATCGCCTTCGGCCTGGGACATCGAGGAATCTGTTCAACAATACATCAACCCACTCTTCCGCCAACTTGCCAGTGTCAGTGACTTCTACGTCGACACTCAGGTCCAGCTGTTTGCTTCATTCTCTCCTTCAATCGCTGCTCCTCAGCTGGACGAAGCAAGCAGTACGTACAAGCTCCTGCACTCTGATCTCAGCGGCTTCATCAACGCTGCAGAATGGCCCTTGAGCCCAAGTATCGGCTCCGGACCTACCATCAACATGGTCCTCTACGTGCCATCCCCTTCACAGAGCCCTCTTCTCCTCGAAAACGGCGGCAACAGCTGGACTATCCCACAATGGGGCGGCGTGCAAATTCTCAACCCAAACAATACTCAAACAACCCGCCTGACAACCACCGACCTCCAGCCCGTCATGCTTACCTTCGCCGACCAACTCATGTCCCTTCTCGGCGTACCTTCAACACCACACTCCCTCGCCCTGCGAATCTCACGCCTTAAACGCGAACGCGCAACAAGCCTCATTCTCTCCGCCTCTTCCACCCTAGGCGCCTTGGTCCGCCTGACCCACAAACTCGAGAGTATCGCCATCCCAGCATCCGTCGCAACCTCCGTCGACCTCGCTCTGCACCACCTCGAAGCCGCATGCAGCAGCCTACGACAAGGAGAATATCAGCTTGCGCTTGAGAATGCGCGTGTCGCTGAGGCGGAAGCGGAGAAGGCGTTCTTTGAGCCTTCGATGGTGGGACAGGTGTATTTCCCAGATGAGCACAAGGTCGCGGTGTATGTGCCGCTGTTGGGACCGATGGCGGTGCCGCTTGTCATGAGTGCGTTGAAGGAGTTGAAGGGGTGGAGGCAGGGGAAGGTTAAGACTTTGTGAGATATCTCGTATCAGGGCTGAAATTTACAAGTCAAGCAGTATAGCTGACATGGGCACGAACATCACAATCAATGGTTTCACCTGATTCTATCACTGATCTTTGGATTTTACATCGCCCATAAGCGTCCTTTTCCGAGATCAATCTTGTCTTGAAAATTCATGTTACGCCTAATTGGCAAGAGCGGCGGCTTCCCTTACAGCTTCCAGCGCTCGTTACCGCCCATCATCGGAGGTCGATAGATGAACAATTTTATAATTCGTAATGCTGCATCTGCGAGCACTAGGTTATGCGTGACGCCGAAAGGTTTCGTGCTTTCGCTAGGATGGAGTCCGATGGTGCACAGATATGTAGTAAATGAACCAGACTCGACACGCCGCATGCTCGCAGTGTTGCAAGCCAGTAGAAACTGCCATGATCGACGTGATGGAAGAGTAGAAGAACATTAGCCCGGTTGATGTCTTCCCTAAGCGCCAAGCACTGAGGCAAGAACAGGGTACAGCACCAACAAGCTTCTGACGTCTCCAGTGGTGGCGTGCAGCTTGCAGCTCTCTAATGCAGGCTGGACGGCTATGCGCTTCTGGTTGGTGTGGCCCGGGAATCACAGCGCTTACATGAACCACCTAACGGGCTGAGAAGAGCTGAGGGGACCGTCAAGGCCGCACACGTGCATGCGCTCACCATGTAGCATCCTGCTTATCCGTGAGCCCTGTTCCCATCTCCCTCTCCTCTCCCCCCCGTCTCTTGTGTCTATACCAAGCCGTTTCAGGGCTCGAATGGGTACCTACGTCTGATTGAGCTCCTGCGACGACTGCACAACTGCGACAGCATACACCATTTTGAGCCTCTCTTGCTGGACGGAAAGAGACAATTCACTGCGCGGTGCGCACGCCCTGTGGCTCTTCTCCCGCGAGACGGCCCACCAGATCTGGATAATAGCATATACATATATCAATACGTACTACCCACGACCATCTGGCCAGGATGCCTCGATTCTTCGTGACCCGACACTGGCGCTATGCCAGGATAATGTACGCCTTCTTCGTCGTCGAGTTCCTCCTCACAGTCGCCGTCCTCACCCTCTACGGCATCGCGGACCCCAACACATACCGCACCAAACTCTGGCAGAACGGCGCAAATGCGGGCTTCAATAGCGATCCTAGCATTGTTCTATATAGCTTTGCCAATTACCGGCCTATCAAAACTCCACTGGTTTGGAGTCAATAGTATGTCTACAGCGAAACAGAGGAAATACCCTGTCCAGTCCAGCCCCCTCAACTAACTCCCAAAAGCACAACAACCTTCAACATCGCCATCTCAGTCCTCGGCACGTTCATCCTCCTCTGCAAAGTAGTCATGTTCATCATGCACCTCTTCCTCCCTCTGCTGGCATTCTTCGTCCACGGTCTCATGCTAGCTCTCTACGCCGTATCGCTGCGCAATCAGTCCGCACCAGACATGAGCGATCCCGACAAGCCCAGCCCAGGCTTGCCATGGTACATGAGTAAAGGCTGCAGCTACGCCACGCCCTCGAACAAAGGCTTCTGCATGCAAGCCCGCGCCAGCTTCGGCGTGACATGCGCTATGGTGTAAGTCAAGAAAACCCTCAACACTACCTAAACCGAATTTACGAATCTAACAACCCTTTTTTTTTAAAAAAAAAACAGCGCCTTCTTCGCCATCTTCCTCATCTACTCCGCCCTCTCCATCATCCCTACGCAGCGCGAACGCTCCGCCCGCGCCGAAACCATCGAAATGGCCAAGCTCTCCGAGTACCGCCCGCAGACCATGACGCGCGACGAGCAGCGAGATATGAACCGCCAGATCTTCCTCAACCTACCCAAGACGCCGACAACGCCTTGGGGCAGGGACCCTTCGAACCCGATGACGCCTAGAACGGTCGCTTTTACACAGCTGAATGGCGGTGCCCAGAGCGGGTACCAGCATGGGACGCCGCAGGTGGTGGGGTCCGGGCAGGGACCGAGTAGGTCGTTGCCGTTCAGGCAGCAGTATGGGGATGGGGTGGATGGGAGCTAAGATGGGTGTGCTTGGTCAAGGTGGAATTTCAGGGTAGGCTTGGTGGCGATTAAGGAAATCTGTGATTAATTTGTGAATACCCCCAAAGGAAAAGAAATGTACGAATTCATGAATCTATTTCGACAGGATCGGCTCTTCTTCTGTATCTGGAACGGAAATAGTATCAGCTGCTTTCCTTTGGCTGATAGTCTTTGCAGCCATCCAAGCTTGGCCGCCGCCCTCACTTTGACAAATCAAACAAGGCATCGGAGAGGAAGTTTACGGTACGATGGCCAAACACACTTCCGCCATCAACAAGAATGACCTCCCGTGCCAACAGGCGTCAAAAAGCAGGGTACATGCCCATACAATGGTCCCCAATCCGCACCTCTGTCTGGCTAGATCGACAAGCGGGCTTTGCACCACGAGCATCATCGCCAACGCAACTTGATTGTTTCCTATCTCACAGAAACCTTCTTCTGTTGCCTCTTGACGGCGGGCAGGACAGCGGCAAAAGGACAAAAAAGAACTAATGCCCTAAGACGGAGTTGAACCGGCGACCTCGTCATTACTAGTGACGCGCTCTACCAACTGAGCTATCAGGGCTGAAGAGAGCTGGAATTGCTCTGATTCGATGGAAGTGCACGCCGCTATGCCGATTATGTTCGCTTGTTCAAAACATGCTCGTCTCAGTCTAGAATAATGAAGCATTTCTCGCATGGTAGAAAGAGTCTCCGTCCAGCTTCCGTTTCACTGCAAATCCCATGATGTACAAACGTATAATACAAGTTCAAGCCTACAAGTACAATCCCTCCGTCAAAACCCACACAGACTTGCCCCTACTCCTTCAGCCTCAAATGATACGTCTCCAACTGCCCCTCCGTCATCCGCGTCGGACTCTTCACAAGCATATCCTCTCCCCTCCCACTCTTCGGGAAGGCAATGACATCCCTCACGCTCTCCTTGCCCATCATAACAGCCACAAGCCGGTCGAAACCCAGCGCCAGACCCGCGTGCGGCGGACATCCCGCGCGTAGCACTTCGAGCAAGTGCGCGAAATCCTTCAAGCGCGCATCGCTCATCTGCAAGACTTCCCGCATGATGAGCTCTTGCATTTCTGCGCTGTGGATTCGCCGGCTGCCGCCGCCGAGCTCGACGCCGTTGACAACGAGGTCGTAGTGGTCTGCGCGCACGCTGAGGGGGTCTGTGAGGAGGAGGTCGACGTCTTCGGCGGTTTTGGGGGAGGTGAAAGGGTGGTGGGTCGCTGCGAGACCGGCGGCACCGCCCTGACCTGGCTCTGTATCGTTGCTGGGCGAGAAGAGCGGGAAGTCGTTGATCCAGGTGAAGGCGAAGCCTTGCGGAGGTTGGATGAAGTTGTGCTTGACGGCGGCTTTGTGCAGGGCGAGGCGCAGGTTGCCGATGGGCGTCGAGCCGCCGGAGAAGTCGGCTCGGGGCCGGGCTTGGATAACGACGAGGTCGCCGTCTTCGAGGGAGAGCATGTCTTCGAGGGCTTCGGCGGCTTCGAAGCCGAAGACTTGGAGACCTTGGAGAGGTTTGCGGGTGTCGAAGATGAAGATGCCGGGTTGGCCGTGGGGGTTTTGAATGAAGGGTTGGGCTTCGGGTGAGTCCATGAAGGTGTTGACAAACTTTCTGGTGTCGTTCGCGTCTTCGGCGATCGAGAATTTCATCACTTCGACGATGGGGTCGTTCAAGGGTCCGATCTTCTTGACGAGGTCCACGGGGATCATGTATTCGATGCGTTGAATCTCGGAGCCCAGTCGGAGATCAGGTTTATCGGAGCCGTATCTAGACATGGCTTCTTCGTACGACATGCGCGGGAAAGCTTCTGGTAGATCTGTGGCGCCCAGTAGCTCTGTCCATAGCCTTTTGACCACAGATTCGACAGTGCGCATGACATCTTCAGCCGAGGCGAAAGACATTTCCAAATCGACTTGAGTGAACTCAGGCTGTCTGTCAGCTCGAAGGTCTTCATCGCGGAAGCACTTTGCGATCTGCATGTAGCGAGGGATTCCACTAGCCATTAAGATTTGCTTGTACTGCTGGGGGCTCTGAGGCAAAGCATAAGCCAGGCCTGGGGCTCGTGTGGGCACCAAAAATTCTCTCGCGCCTTCTGGTGTGGATTTGAAGAGCAATGGAGTCTCGATCTCGGTGAAGTTGTGCTTCTCGCATAGCTCGTTGCGTACAATGCGTGCGGCTTTGCTTCTAAATGCGAGGGCGTTGCGAACGGCAGAATCGTTTCGGATTTGCAGATGGCGTTGTTCGGGAGGGAAAATGGTGTCTTTCGACATGATGATATCGCTAGGGAACGCGTTCAGAGGCGTGATGTTGTCGACTTTGACTTCGACACTCGTGATGAGACCAGCTCTGGGATTCTCGCGATTTGCCCCTGATGGGACTTTTCGTGCTTTGATCGTGCCATTGATGGCTACTGGTGAGTGCTCTTGTAGCTCACGCAATGTGGCATGAGGCGAGTCACTTCCGTCGACGCCTTTGGTTGGTGTCGAGACGAGCTGCACAGTGGCACCAAGATTCATGTCGTGTAGTTCAGCAAATGTGAGGGACTTGGAAGCATCGCGACGAGTACCGATGTATCCATGCAGGACGACTTGGGTATCATTCAACTCCGTGCCCTGTGAAGCGAGCTTTTCGAAGGTACATGATGCTGGAGGGAAGTGCACTGATGTGATTGTTAATGTTATGCAAGTGCTGGCCAATCAGTATAAATATCTTACAAGATTTCTTGAAGGTGTCCAGTACACTGGCACTTTTAGCCGTACTATACAGCCTCGTCTGCTCTGGTCTTTTATCTATGGGTCTAGAGAGACTCCCCAGTGAGTAGACAGACTCGATGCTCAGCGTTCTACATGTTGCAGGCAAATTGAGCAAACGAGCTCGCCACACGGGCGATGCAGCAGTGCTCAGCGCACGCCTCTGGAGTGACATGGAAGAAAAATTAGACACGACAATTGAAGTCGATAAATCGTCTCTCTTCGAAGCTCTACAGCAGCATCGCCGAGCAGCGAATGGAGTCCGCAGCGGCTTCCCAAAGCAGCTAGCGCGCGCGTCGCAGCAACACTTTTCTCGCAGCGCAGCGCCGCTTCTCTTTCTGCTCTCTTCAATGACCCTCCTATTCAAAAGGATGTACGTATTGTTTTCCCCCCAACACCCGCGCACAAAGACACCCGCTAACAAATCTCTCAGGTGATGAAAGCTTAGCGTGTATCAGATGAAGCAGTGTTCCATTCAGGGTGCTCGAGCTCTCCCTTCACCGGGCCTAAGGGCTTGAGTATCCGGATGGGACCAGCATGATATCTGCGTTCGGCACACCTCCTTGTTTATCAACGGACGCGACGAAGCAACTCTGACTTACTTTTTGAATCCGAGGGTTATTCTGGCTGGCTGCCGGCGATCCTGTGCCGTTCAGCCTCTTCCTTGCCGAGATCTTGGAATCTCGTGTACAGCTATGATAATCTTAATGAACTCAGTTACCACCAGTTATTTTCTTTTCCAGCTCAAGCACGAATGTCAAGCTCCATGGTGCTTGATCTCATCGTGACACACACCGTCATTCGAGGTACTTACAAGAGGCCGAATGTTTTTATCGCGGCCTTTTGCACCTCGGCGCGGTAGAGCAGAAAGCCGCATCAACAAGTTGAGGTCAGCCTGTCAATGCTGCCTTGACTGTAACATGTTCGCGACAGTATGATTTCCATTAGATATGCTGTGATATAGCACGCCTTATGCATGCCTGTCCATGAAGACGAGACATTACCCTGCCAAGGCTCGTCAAGCCGGATGTTCAGCCTGCGTAGCTTCCGCGCAGCAACGTAGACTAGGTTACTTGTTCAAGGGCAACCAATCTCCCGTATACGACTCGCAACAACCCACGCCCCACAGCCTGCCGGGATACAACTGCGCGTCCATCACCACTCCTCACAGCGAACAATGTTACTGCTGCCACCCTGAATCGCGCCACGAACCACGCCGTCCACCCTCGCCAATACCCTCATCATCATCATCACCGCCCCGCTAGCACCGCCGCCCGCCAGCTCACGTCTCCCAGCTCATGTCGAGCTCCTTTGAGAAGTCCGTCAAAGGCGGCACCAAAGTCAAGCTTGCACCGCCCAAATCAAAATATGTCGAGCACATTCTGCTCGCGACACAGTCCGGCGAGGCTGGTGTTGCAGAGGTGTTTCGAACCCTGACCCACCGCCTCCGCGACTCGACCTGGACTGTAGCCTTCAAGTCGCTCATCATTGTGCACTTGATGATCAAGGAAGGCACGCCGAACGTCACTCTTAGCTACCTGAGCGCTGCGCCCACACACAGGTTGGCGATCAACAGTTTCACGGACGTACAGACACAAGGCCACAACATTCGACGGTACTCTGAATACCTCCTGGCCCGCGCGCAGGCGTTTGAGGCTGCAAAATGTGACTTCGTTGCCAATGGACAGGAGCATGTGAAGAGGTTGACGGTGGACAAAGGCTTGCTTAGAGAGACGGAAATTATCCAGGTTCAGGTCAGGTCGCTGGTAAAATGTAACATGCTGGATGATGACATGGAGAACGAGATCTCGCTTACAGCTTTCCGTTTGCTCACGCGCGATCTCCTTGATTTGTACGCGGCGGAGAACGAGGCGGTCATGAATGTGCTGGGCCACTACTTCGAAATGTCAAGGACAGATGCGGAGCGCGCTATCAAGATTTACAAGACATTCTGTAAGCAGACGGATTTGGTGGTGCAATTCCTCGGCGTAGCGCGCCAGTTCGAACACGCTACGCGTTTGGAGATCCCGAAGATCAAGCACGCACCTACGAGTCTAGCGACTAGTCTGCAAGAGTATCTAGACGACAAGGAGTTCGACATCAATCGTAGACAATATCTGGCAGAGCAGGAAGCAAAGAAGGCAGGCAAGCCGTTCTCCAACCATGCAGCACAACAGAAGAGCCAGCCAGCAGCTTCGAACCCCACGCAGAACACGCCTGCGATCGCGGCTCCAAGTCAGCAGCCCAAAGGACCGGCTCCCGATCTTATCGATTTCTTCGACAGCATCGAGCAGAAACAGCAACCAATGGCTCAGCCCGTGCAGCAATTTCAACAACCACAGCAACAAGGATTTGTCACAACTCAACAGAGCAGCTTCGGAGCGCCACAGCTTGGCTTCCCTCAAAGCTTTCAACAACCTATGCAAGGATTCCAACAGCAGCCTACTACGAATGGATTCATGGGCAGCGATCAGTCAACCAACCCATTCGGTCAACAGCAGCCTACTATGACAGGATTTGCTGGCAACGATCAATCAACAAATCCCTTCGGTCAACCACAACCGCAACAAATTCAGCCTCCGCAAACGCAGCTGCAACCTGTGCAAACCAACTACACAGGCGCTGGGTTTGGTGGTTATGGCCCGCAGCCCTCCCAACAAGCGTTCGCCACCGGCGGCGCATTCTCACAAGATGTTCAACAACCATTTGGAAACACCACAGTGCAATCCCCAGCTCAACTGCAACCTCAACAAACAAATCCCTTCAGGCAAAGCATGATGCCTACTGGTGCCATGGGAGTTCAGAACAACGTCGACAACACTGGAAGCATACAACGACAGAACACCAACCCTTTCGCAAAGCATGCCCAGCCACAAATGTCTGCCTTCCAGCAACAATCGATACCAGAAGACGGCGTGCCACAAGTTTACCCTCAATCGACCTCACCTTTCGCCCAACAACAGCAGCAGCAGACAGGGCTTCAACCACTACAGGCACAAGCGACTGGCACAAACCCCTTCGCGCGCCCACCGACAGCAACCAACAATGCTGCACCTCTACAAGTCCAGGCCACTGGCACCAACCCCTTCAGGCAATCAATGTTCGTCAACCAACAAACAGGCCAAGGATGGCAAAACGCGCCGCAAGCCACCATGGGTGGACTAGAGCACTTGGAGACCATTTCAGTCTTCCCGAGGCCCGGCCAGCCGCAGCCACAGCGGCAACAATCACCTTGGGGTTGAGGCTGGGTCCATCTGGCATGGACGGCGTAACTTTGTCTAAACATTTATTTCGTTTGTGTGTGTGTGGACTTAGCGATGGCGTTTTTTATTTTCTCCTCTTTTGTTTAAGACAAGTAGGCGGAAGAGAAGGAACCGGCATAGGCGAATGACTTCGCGTCTCTCTCACTTGCATACCTGGTGCGTTTGCGTTGATAGCGTAGAATAGCGACGGGCTGAGCGAATTACATATTCTCGGTCGCGAAAGACACATCTGGCTTTGTGCATTCCCTTGATTTCGAAACAATCTCGACTCGGGGTGTTTTTCTAGCCAAGTCATGCGAAGAATAAAAATAAAAGGATTTCTGCAAGTCGATGAACAATATTTGAGGATCAAATCATGGTGCTCGACAGCCAAACGCTGATGAATCCGTGGGTTTAGTGGTTTCTTTGGTGAGGATGGCCACAATTCAACCATTCGATCGTTTTAATCAATGTGGTATATGTAATAAAAGCCTGTTCGTGTTTGGACTAGCTGGGATCATTGTTACAGTCTATATAGTACAATGTCAGGCCTTGTTACATGTGTGCATGCGATCAGACTCTTAGAGACACCCTAAACACTAACCCTCCTCCAAGATCAAAACATTCGGACAATCGAACGTCAAAACCAACGACGCTATTCATTTCAAGCAAACTTCAATCCGAGATGTAGAGAGTCACATTAATCAACCCGATAACCAACTTTGTAATGGTCTGGATTGATTGTTTGATTGTCTGTCAAGACATATACTCTCCGGGATCTCCACTCAGCTCATGCACGTCGGCCTACTCGTCACGCTCATGAGACGATTAGTATATTATTTTATTCATCTGACAATCTGACATCCATTGGTGTACAATTCAGTACACCACATCCCCAATGGTCTAGTGGCTATGATTTCCGCTTGTCATTCACACCGACAAGTCGCGGGAGACCAGGGTTCGATTCCCTGTTGAGGAGCATCTCGTGATATGACAGTTCTTCAATATCAGCAAGTCTTCCGGTGCTGGCTCACCAGCCTCGATCAAAAATGTTTAACTTTTTTTTTTTTGCCCTTTTCGTCTCCCTTTCTTTCCTCACATGAAACGCTTGTCTACTTACTACACGTGGTAGAGCTGTCGAGAACTACTGGTGGGGAAAGAGTGTCGCAATGCTACTACCATGCTTATTCCGCGTAGCGTGGAATCGCTGTGAGGAATATAATGTGCAGGAATATACTGTGCAGGAAAACAAGAAAGAAAGAAAGAAGTAATTCCGTGACAATCTGTCCTTTCATTTTTTTCCCCTTCCTTTTCCTTTCGAATAAAGAAAATCTCTCATGTGAAAATCGGTTATCTAACCCGTCCGTCCGTCGTTATCGTGTTCTCCTTAGCCGCGAGGCTTGATGCGTCTGAGTCTCTGATTCTGGTGCGGAAAAAGCACATTGCCTAACACGAAGAAAAAGAAAAGTCGACGAAAAGTATCTGTTCGAAGAAGAAGAAGATGAAGATGAAGAAGAAGACGAAAGAATGCTACTACCTCAGCTTCCGCCTCAAAGTAAGAGCCAGGAACAGCCGTTTGTCTCGTTATTTAAAGGGAATACGAAATGGTTCCTCCCAAGAAAAGAAAAAAAAGGGCCAGCCCTGTCATTATTTACATGGTATCGTGCGAGCTTCTTGAAGCCCGATGTCAGGCTCGAAAGCAGAAGAATGAAATGGAAAACCGCTGAGTTGCGAGATAAAATCCAGGGGCCGTGGAGTAAAGGATCAGACAGACTTTGTCCGCCTGCGAGGCTGAAGAGGCTTTTGCGCACAGCAGATGAGCAGGCGGAAACTGGTTCCTTGCTTTTCGCACTCGCGCAGCAGCCCGTGTTCTCGCCAGACGCTCTTGTCGTTCTCGAGTAGAGGTTGTTCGTAACACGCTGAGTACCACCAGCGACCGACACGTGCAACCATCTTGGTGATACCTTCGTCATTGGCACGTCCGGGCTCGACGATCTGACTCTGGCGATTCTTCTGCAGCAACATGGCGAAGTTGATATTGCTTTCTTGCTGGTCGGTGCCGCTGCTGTTGGCTGTGCGTGGGCGGCCGCTGGTAGAAGTGGATGAGCAGCTGGAGCTGCGCAGAACATCGTCGCTGCGAGGGATGCGACCAGCGGCAGGCACGCCAACGACACATCTCTGCACGTCCTCGAACCCACGACGCCCGATCATACGCACGAGAGTGTCACTGAGGTTTCCCAGGCAGACGTCCTGGTCGGTCTGTTGCATGCGTGTTTTCAAGCCTCGGAGTGCTCTGCGGCCGCGAGTACCCATGTTCATCATATCGATGTCGAGAGCGACAACTTCGAGATGTCCGCCAGGGCGAAGCACGCGCTTGCTTTCAAGAATGCAGGCTTGGTACTTGTGCTCTGTTGCTGCGACTGGGAAGCGGAAGACGACGGCAGTAAAGAATCCTCTTGGGAACGGGAATGGCGCCGACAGCGAGGGATGGTTGAAGTGTCGATAGTTCGTGAGTGGACCCCAACCTGACGATTCGGAGGAAGTGGCTGGTGTGATGCTGAGGTTATAGACGATAGCGTTGGGATACGAGGTTGCAACGTAGTGTGACCAGTCGTCTCCAAGGCCGTCAACGACAAGGATGCGTGCTTCGTCTGCTAGGCGCACCTCGTTGTGGGCAGGGCTGAAGAGGATTCGTCCGAAAGACAACCACTTGCTAGTCATTAAAGCTCCAAATCGAAGGTCCGAGCTCGCCGTGCTCTTCTTGTCAGTGTTGTGCTCGGGAATGTCCAAAAGGTGTGTGTCACGAGCCAAACGGTTACCAGCGCCACCCAGGCTGATCTGTGAATTGCGCACGTTGGCCTCCGGGAGGGAGTTCGTCCTTGAATGTCTGGAGGTTCGGCTGTAACGAGATGAAAGACTACCCCGTGGTGTGAGGAGATCGGTTCGGGCCTGGGGAAGACTAAGACGGTTTTGTACAACTGAAGAAGTAGCACTGCGATCCCCATATGTGCCGACGAAGCGAGCGAGCGTGTCTGGTGTTAGCGGAGACACTGGGCGGCTTGTGAAGCGGTCATCTTGTCGCAAAGTAGCGAATGGCACTGCTGCATCATCCTCCGGAGCCCTTGGCGATACAGGAGGCTGCAGGACATGAGTATTTAGTGATGCCTGAGCAAGCATCATATCCTGATCACGCAAGCCTGCCGATGCGTTCAAAGCAGACCTCGTCGCTTGTGATACGGAACGCTCAACATTCAGCGGCGCAGGAATTGTTGGGCTGCGGTTGTCCTGTAGCAAGTTGGCATATTGAAACGGCGCACCCAGTGATGAGCCGGCCGAGATTGGTGTCTTGTTCGGCATGACATCGTCCATCAAGTCGTTATATTCGTTCCAGATCTCGTCTTCTAATGCATGGGCGGGCATCATCGACCGCCAATTCGAGCCGCTGGAACTACTCGAATATGTATAATCTGAATTCTTTCGCGGCGCAAAAACGATAAACTCGTTTCCAGCGTAAAATTCAAAGCTAGAACGGTTGGTCGATGCACTTGGCTGGTCTGGGTTGATGCTGCTCCGGTTGGCCGCAGAGTCCGACCCGCTACTGTTGCTTGACACAGGTTGTGATGCTGAGTCGGTTGGACTCGCGAGATCCCTGATTTGGGTGTAGAGCGAGCCTGGTGGACGAACTGTGGGACGAGGCTGAGTGCTCGCAAAAGGTCGCGAGAAAGAGTTGTCAGGGAGACGTCTGTCGCGATCACGCTTTGATACCACCATAGGTATCCTCCCTATAGGCGAGAGTCGGGGTTGCCTGGCAATCTCGATGGAATGTGGTGTTTCAGGGGTGTCGTCTCTTTCGAAAACTAGCTCGGGCGTGGCAATAAACGGCGATATCTCAGGTGACTGCTTCGAATGGTTGATGGGCTGCATGCTTAATCCTGGGGCCGCAACCATTCGTACGGCTTGTCCAGTCTGTTGTGGAACTGCGGCACGTGATTGCAATAGTTCGGGTGACTCAGTCAAGACCTGGCTGGCTAGGACGCTGGGTAACAGATCCCTGACTTCAGATCGGTGACTTTCACGTGACGGAGCTGCAGCTGGTGAGGACCACTGGTTGCTGTGTCCACTTCCGAATGAAAGCACACGCGAATGGCGCTGTCCACTGTGCAGGGTTCCAGTAGAAAGCGTGTCGTGTTCCTGAACGATACGCTCCACCTCTGCAAGACCCACGGGCTCAATCGCATTGAATATACCGAGGTGCAAAGCGTCGTGGCACGACTTTACGGAGGCATCTATGTCAATAGGTGCGTGTCCATTCGCGTTGAGATGTGATGACTGGGCACGCTGGAGGAAGTTCCACTTGTGCTTGAGCTTTGGCGGCGACTGATCTTTCCGCAGAGGGCGCAACCACAGACCTTCTTTACCTTCTTGGGATTCTTTAGGCTTGCCGTCATTTTCGCGGATATTCCTCGAGCTTTCTGAATCGTAGGAATCGTATGAAGGGCTTTGTCCGTACACATCGTCCCGGTTTAGGGACGAACCGCGAGGAGGATGCACTTGTTGAAAGGATTCGTCAAAGCCAGTAATCATCGCGGAAGGTAAGAGCTGTGGCTTAGGAAGGTCCTCCACCGAAGGAGAACTGCTAGATTCCTCATCCTTACCCGCCCAAATTGACGTCTGATTGCCCAAAGGAGTACGGCGGCCACGGAGCACCACAGGGTTTAGCCGATCACGCAAGAATTCGTCCATGTCCGACTTGTCGTCACTGGCAGTGCTGCCCATGCGACCAGCACCAGGCTTTGTGGCACTGCTTGCACTGCTATCCGCGCTCGGCGAGCGACTGGAAGTCTGCGAATTCGCCGTACTTCCACTGCGTCCCCGGAAGCCGAACCTGGCATACTTTTCGTGGCCGGTCCCGGCTACCGGTCCCTTCCTTGCCTCACGTTTTGGCTTCTCGATAGACTTTTCCAAAGCAGGTTTTGATTTCCGAGAGAGGAAGCTAAATCGTGGTGATTTGCTTGGAGGGGCCGGTGAGGGTGGTTGCTTAACGGCTGGTGAGTCTTTACGAAGTAATCGGGGATGTTCCGGCAATGCCGAGTCCGGTGTAGCTAGTCGTAAAGGTCTCTTCGAAGAAGGCGACGGTGAAAAGGCAGAGTCGACGCGGGGCGATGCCTGTTTAGACGAAGCCCGCGGCGAGAAACCGAAGCGACTTCGTAAGCTTGCCGAGGTGGCAGATCCATTGGTATCTTGCGATGGCGTCCTTTTGTGGTATGTGGTGTACAACTTTGGCAGATCGCTATGTACGACTGGCGATGGATCATTGAGGTGTGTGAGGCTGGGTGTGCGATCCCGGCTTGGCCTCCTGGGTTGGTATGCAGTGCCAGCTGTGCGCAAGGGAGAATCTACATTCAAGTGCGCGAGTTCGGGCGGCACTCTCACGTCCGTGTGAGCTGAGTATGTAGGTAGCGATGATTTTCGACGCCCTGACGAAGACTTGTTACTTGCAGCTGCTTGGTTTGAGGTTGATAGAGTAGCAGTACTAGGTGCGTCTGAAGTCGCTTTTGCTGACTTGGTTTGTTGAGCCTTGACAGTTGAATTTGATGAGGATGTGGATGATTCGCGAACCGGAGGGAGAGCACTACGAGTGGCTTCACTCGTGCTGGCACCGGTAATGCTCGAAATAGGCCGCGGACGAAGTGGGCTGTTGGTTTTGTACTTTGCGTCGCCCACAGCAGATGTCACAACACCACCGGAGTACGATGACGCAGAGCTAGGTGTCGGAACATGGCTGTATGGAGAGTCTGTATACCTGGATGAAGGTGTAGCAGAATGCGAAAGTCCAGGTACAGGGGGTGTGATGTCTCTCATTGGATATGTATTCTGTGTGTCCAAGTATGGTAGCTTGCTTGCAGGCGCTGCAGAGCTGAGATACTCATTTCGATACTCAGATTTGCCAGTGGGAGGCAGTGCAATGCCCAGCACAGCATCGTCGAGCGCCTCGTTGTAACCTTCAGCGCGACTGTGCATGGTTGCACGATCCGCCTCTATTCTTGGACCGAGCGCTCGCGCCTGCGCTTTGTACGAGTCGATAGTCGAAGGCTTCCGCCGCAAGCCATGAGAACGTGGGCTGCTCAAAGATGGAGCAGACGATCCCGAGAACAGTGACGGTGTTCGGGTATTGGGAGGTGGTTGAGTGCTCGTAAAGCGGCTTGGTCGACTCTGATATTGCGCAGCTGAAGCCGAGTGTGGTGATACTACATCCTCTTGTGGCACGTTCGCTTTGCGATGCGGAGCTTTCATCGGAATGGAAGGCGGTTTAAGATCGCCGTCAAGACGAATGGCTGCATCGTGCAGAGGCTGTTCTACTCGACTTGTCCTCCTAGCCGACCTAGATGTATGATGTGTGCTCTTGCCTGATGATGCATCGACGCTGCCCAACTTCGCAGGAATGCGACTAGGCGCAAATTGTCGTTCGTCTGTCGTTGCGCGGTCGTAACGTATAGGCGGCGGTCTGTGCTGTGGCCTTATTGGTGCGGACATGGTCGTTTAATGCGACGCAGTAATGATCTAACACCAGCTCCAAAAGTCCAGTTTGTGCCTATGTCGCGGACATGGGTGTTCCGGCTTGCATGGGATTGATTATAAATGATACTGCGCCCAGTCGTAGATGTCGTCGAAACGCCCAAAATGGCTTTAAGATTGTGCAAGTAGGCGTCCAGCGCGAACCCAGAAATCAAGTACAAAGAACGAAACAATCAAGATAGGCGCAGAGAAGATGGTGCAAAGTCACCTTTTGGTAGAGTGCAAGAACTATTCCTGTCCAACATGCACGACAAGCTGCATGTCCGTTGCCCGTAGTGGATGATCGAAAGTTCGCCGCGCGTGCACCGCCACTGCGGTTCTGTCGGAGCTGCCGAGGTGCCTTTTTGCGGATGCAGGGCAGATGGTGCTCAGCTGGCAGCAACAGGCAGTCATGCGACGATGGTGGCAAAGGCGTGCTACGTGGTCGACATATATTGGACCGGCGAGGTGCGAGCTTCTGAAACACTTTCTATAGCGAAGTGGAAGTGCTTAAGTGCTTTTCGAATCTGACTTTCAAGGGTTTGCGTGCGTGGGGGGTCGTCCGCGCGCGAGAGGGAAGGGACGGACGTGCCGAGGGCGGATGATTCGCCTCTGTTCCAAGGAATCGGTCGGCAGAGTGGAGCCTTGGGTTTTGCTTAGTG
Organism: Cladosporium cucumerinum; assembly: GCA_023634325.1. NCBI lineage: Eukaryota > Fungi > Ascomycota > Dothideomycetes > Cladosporiales > Cladosporiaceae > Cladosporium > Cladosporium cucumerinum. Next base: position 2,283,379 of record JALDQA010000002.1, read on the forward strand.
GCGATGCTGTCACTCATTCGCTGTGATGGCTGGGAAGATGGCGAGGACAGGCGCTGGAGTGTCGGTGGTGATGATATCGAAGGAAGAGTCTGTAACGTTAGACGAGGGAAGGAGGAAGAACGAAGTCGATAGGGTCAGACGACGGCCTTCTACCCTGCTGAGGTGCTGGTCGCTGAGAGGTGCCGGGTAGAGCAGGGTTGACTTTTGCCCCCTTCACGCTATACATGCAGGTAGACGCGCGCGACCGCAGGGTTGGATGGGGCCCTTTGCCTTTGTAGTATGGCGCCTGTCTGGCCTCGTGCGCGCTGCATGACAGAGGAAGCAAAACACGCCGCCGTCCATCGCCACGCAGGCCCACTGACCGTGAAGACGAGCCCACGGCTGGCTGACATTCGTCGCCAAGCTCGACTATTCTGCCGTAGGATTTGTTGGCCTTTTCCCTGCTGCGGCGTTGCAGAGACGCCTCGTACTGTTGACACCACAGCTCTCCTCCTTTAAGAGACATAGCTGCGTACCAACAGTACTAAAAGTCAAGACTGCATCCACCGGGACTTTCACGCGCTCGCCTCGACTTGTACCGCGCGGAGCCATCGAAAGCCAAACGAGACGGCACCTCCAAGCCGTCTGTAAAGGCTGCGGGCCGCCAGATTGCTTTGAACTACTCTCGCCGAATCATCGTCCGAATCATGGTTCGGTGCGGACGGCACTCTTTTGGCTTCAAAGCACCTCGAGCGGTCCGTAGCCCGTCGAGAGCGCGCAATGCCGAAACACGCGAACGCGTGAAGCTCTTTGGACCCGGCGGTGCAAGTGCCATTGCCTTTCTGGGGCATCTTCGCGTCCCCTATATGTACAACGAGCATTGCAGCTATACGACAGGCCTACGACTGCTGGCTACATGGGGAATCATGTTCTTCAGCTCTCAGAGGACAGGAGATTCCACAATCCAGCGCCATCCTTGACAATCGCCACCTGCCAGCGCACGCAGATTTTATCTTCTGCATCACGAGAGCTGTCTTCATAACAACCTACATGATATTCTCCTGCATCATTACAACGTGCAACATGAACTGTGTCGACATCTGCACGATTGTACTCGTCACTGCTACATGCACCTCACCCCCTTGTCTCTGCAACGCGCTTACCCACCTGTCCCGCTTCGGCGCCACCCAACCCAGCAACCGCAGAATCGCACAAACCACTGGCTGACATTCGTCGACGCTAAAAAGCACCCGCATGATGATTCAGTCACATGATCGCGTAGTCGTCCTTTCATCCTCGAGTCCACCACACCATTCTGGACTTCATGTTGATTGCGACGGCTTGCGCAGCCTGTCTCTCAACACTTTGGCAGAGATCCAACCGGGTGTGTAGGCACGAGATTGATGTACTTTTGTTGACGGTTTGGTAGATGGTCTCGATGCGAGAGGCTCGATGCAGGCTGGGTTTTGCTAATGTGTGTTGCGGTATATATTTGATTGTAGTTGTAGGAAGTGGTGTGGCCTCTGTATCGTGACACAGATCGAACGAGACATTCTGGCATCGGCCTAAGAATCGGCTTCCGGTGAACGATCACGCACATGCGCCTTGTCAGTACATCTAGAATCTGTTGGTCGAGTAGTTGCTTTTACTGGAAGTCGAAGCGCACTGATCATACCAATCGCGAGCATGGCAGGTAGCGTTATCACCTTCGTTGTTACTGATGTCCAGCCGTGGCAGAGGTCTTAGTCATCAGCCTGCACACGTCTTCAGAAGCTCTCTGTGCCACATCTTTCTCATGCATCAGAGTTACTAGCATACGTCTTTCTATCCTCGAGATATCTATAGCAGGATGCGAAAGCTTTGGTGGTATCGACACCAACACTATCATTTCGAGTATTTAATGACAGTGTTTCTGTCACTGACATAAGAGATTCTTGCTATGTGCAACCTTGTGCCGACTTGCTATAATGTAGTTCGGCAAAGTAGACGTCGTTTGTAGGTAATCCGACCCAAAAGGTTAAAACTCCTCACAGCCAATCCGCGAACAGTATACATCCTATACAGGTCGTCAGAACAGTTATTCCCTATTTTTTTCTATATATATTAAGGTGCGATCTGAAGTCGATGAAAGAAAAGCCATTGCCTCATCCTCCATCCCTACATCCAAACGAGAATGATCGCGAACAGTCTCAAACCGCAACAATGCAACTCACCACTCTCTTCCTCAGCCTCTTCCTGGCCACCATGGCCCTAGCAGCACCACTACTCACCAAGAGAGAGCTCTACAACATCGACGGCGAACCAGTTCCCGACTTTCAAATGGAAACCGACAAGACAGGCCGCATCATCCCCCCTGCAGATTGGCCCTGCTACGACAGCCTCGACATAAAGTGCGAAGCCCACAGGAACTACATCCCGCGAATCAGCGTGGGCAAGTGGAGGAAGGAGTGCGTGTCAAGTATGTTGAGCTGCGACCCTTCGGTATGATCTGTCGTGATGCTGACAATACACAACAGAGATCTACCAGTGGAAAGTCGACCACAACGTCTTCGAGTCGCGCGAGCTGGCCGCCGAGGCCAAGGCGAACGAAGAGCAGAGGAGACAGATCGAAGAGCAGAAGAGACAGAACATGCTCAGAGACTGTAGGAGGACGTCCAAGACTGCGTGGTGCAGGACTCTGCTGGCGAAGGATTCTAAGAAGAAGAAGGAGGAGGAGGAGGCTGAGAAGCAAGAAGCGAAGGCAGGTGAGGAGGGAGGCGATGGCGTTAAGGAGGCCGTCGCTTAAGTTCTGTTCTGTTTTGTCGTTGTCTTTTTCTTTTCGGTTCGGTCGCGCGAGTGGTTCTCCTTTTCCTAAGATTTGGACGCTATTGGGCCTTGGGGATTCTTCTCGTCTCAGATCGAGCTACCGATGGAGTTGATGGCTCGAGAAGCTAGCTGGGTCTTTTACAGACGCGCGGCCAGAGGGAATCGCTACACAATACATCTCATGTTCCTTTGATCCAACCCATCACCCTCCGTCGCACTGCCCACTTTCTCAACCTTGAACTTCTCCATTTTCGCCATGACCTCCAATAACTCCTCTTCCACCCCATACCGCCCCACACAGCTCAACATCACAAGCGGGAAATCCACCCTCCTCTCCGTCCGATTCCCATAATCCATCGAAGTAGTCAAACAACTCTCAAACCCCTTCCACGGCAAATCCGCATCAGCATGGCACTGCTCAGCATGGCGTTGGGCCTGCCCGGCGGTAGCCTGGAGAGCTCGATGACGAGATCCACCTTCCCGCTCGCCCCATACCGATAACAAACATGCGCCTGCAGCGCCACACACCCTCCAAACCGCCCCTGCTCGTGTCGCCGCTTATCGCACGGCCCGACGCCTAGAAGCTGCCACGACGGACTTGCTTTATTGAGAATGTAGTCCAGCGGTGCGGCCGCCGCGATGATGGCGTAGAGGTCTACTGCACAGCCCAGCCTGCGCGAGAGGAATTCTCTGGCGAGAGCGACGAAGGCACCGAAGAGGGTGAGTTGCAGAGTGTCGGCGCCGCTTTCGCGGGTTAGTTTGAGGAAGATGCAGGTGGGGAGGGTGGTGTTTTTGAGGGATTGCATTTCGAGGTTAGAGCTCTACATTGTCGAAGCAATTTTGTCTGACGATCTGTCTGATGTCGGAACGAAGATGAGCTAGGAGTTAGCAACTGTCAGAGGATGCGTACCGCGCGCGATCCATCGTGATGACGGAAGAGCAGTGCCGTTGCCAAGGCTGCAGTGGTGATGTACAAAGCGATAGGAAATGATATTAATGCTAGGAAGCGTATACAATATGATAGATCAGGTGATCGAGCTGTAGCTGTGAGGACCTAGGCGATCGGCGAAGGTGTCTACCAAAGCTGTTCGGCGGTGTGCGGTCGAAATCTTGCATGAGCTTGACACTTGCACCTGAACCACCGAGAACCTCACTCAATACATCGTCACGTTGGACAAACACTTGCGCTCCCAACATATGGTCAGACCAGCAGCGACGCTGCACTTTTGATACATGTACAAGCTCTCCAAGAGTTCGAGCTAGGCCCATCGATCTAATACCGCATCTGCAAACCACCACCACAATCACAAACAAGAAAAAAAAAACAAAGGAACGCCTTTTTTGCGCTAAATGCCGAAGGGAAAAACAAACAACAACCCAAAAACAGGAACCCGATATATGCCATACGCCATGCAACTACCCCTGCCGCTGCCCCTGCTGCTGCCGTGTACTTTTCGCCGCCAAACAACTGACGTCACGAGGCACACACAAATAAGACAGGAAGCAGACTTACCAAAGGTATATTCATCCAGTTAATCGTGTCGGGCTCATTCCTTGGAAGCGGTCGAGTTCTGGCTGCTAGCACAAGGGAGCCAGCTCTTGAGACCCTCTTTGGGGACCTTGGTCTTGCCGAAGCCGAGATCGAGGTCGAGAATAATTTTGAGAGCGTTCCTGCTCCTGAGGTAGGGCAGGGGAGCGGTGGCTTCTTGCAGACCGGTAATGGGCTCAACGGTACCACGGGGACCAAGCTCCTTCTCTGCTGTGGCCTCGCCGTGCATGGGGAATAAGCCCTGCAAGACTTCGTAACCGGCAAGAGTGAAACCGAACTGAGGCGATGAACGCAGGATACGGGCAGGGCCACCCTTGAAGAATGCCTTGAAGCCTTCCTCCTTGAAGACTGTCTTGGCGCAGTGGCGGAGGGAGGTGTATTGTGTGTCACCCTTGCGGCTCTCGACTTGCAGACGGGTCTTGATCACGTCGAAGGGAGTTGTGAGGTATGCAGCGGGCATGCCAGCAATGGCACCGGCGGTGAGCAGCTGCACAATGCCGAGCTTCTTGGTGGGAGACTCGCCGAAGAAGTCCTTCTTGAGGTGGCTGTAGGTGGGGAAGTAGATGGCCGAGAAAGGCATATCACGCATCAAGCAAGCGGAGGCGCCCTTGTAGAGACCGACAAGACCAAGGTGGCGCACGATCCACATGGCAGAGCGCTTGGTGACTTGCTCGCCCTCACGAGCAGCGGCCTTGATGGCCTCACCCTGGACTTGGAGACGAATCTTGACAATCTCAAGCGGGTTGGTGAAGACGACCTGGCAACCACCAGCAGTACCACCAGCCATGATCTCAGCCCAGAGCGGAATATTGCCGGACTGCAAGTCGGTGAACTTGCCGCGCACAAGATCGTTGACAGTAAGCTTGATGGCCTTCTCGGGAGCAACACCGACCAGCTGGGGCAGGACACCAGAGTACAATCCGCGGAAACCTTCGTTCCGGATGACCTTCTGGAAGCAATCGATGCTGTTCTTGTAAAGCTGCTGACCAACCACGGAGCTACGCTGGTTCTGCATGCGGGTCTTCACCAGGTCGATAGGGTACACCATGAAGGCACCGAATGCACCAGCAATAGATCCGAGGGCGAAGTGATGCGCGGAAACCAAGATGGATTGGAGGACAGAGCCCGAGGCGGCCACGGCTTTTTGCGAGACGTCGGAAACGACCGAGTCCGGGCGACTGCTGAGACCAGCAGCAACAGCGTGCCAACTCGCGTCGAGCACCCTGGCGAAGTCATTCATGGTGAGACGACCAGAAGGTTGGTCGAGAGAGGCGAAGTGGAAGAGGATGTCGACCTCCATGGGGGTGAAGAGGGTGAAGCGCGTGATGCGCGCAGCCTCGTTGAGGAAGTCAGTCCTGGTAATCCTGTTGTCGGAAGACTTGGCGATGGCGTTCTTGATGACCAGCTCGACAAGATCCATCTCCCTGATGACATTTTGGAAAGCGCGGACGTTAGCGTAGCTGATCCTGCTGCCAGGGCTGATGTTGCACAGAGTGGGCAAGTTGGACAACAAGTGGTCGGAAAGCTTGTGCGATGCAGTCTCCCGGATGATGCGGCTGAACTCTTCAGGCTCGATGTATCCGTCGCCGTCCTTGTCGAAGAAGAGGAAGGCCTGGCGCACGCGCTCGCCCTGCAGAGCGCGCAGCATCTGTGCAAATTGTGGGTAGGTCATTGAGTGTCTGTTCTTCTTGCCACCGAGGTAGAGCTGTGCCCATGAGCTGTCCCAGTTGAAGGGAATGTTGTCGTGTTGGCGGTGACGAGCATATTGCTCCTTGAAGGAGTTGAAGTCGACCAGGCCGGTCTCTTCGTCTGCGAACAGCTGGAAGGCAACATAGTATTCGGAGTCTGCCTTTGCGAGGAGATTGTTGAAGACGGACCAGTCGTGGATGTCGATGCGGTCCTTCTTGCGACGATCGGCAACGGTGAAGAGGATGGCGTACTGCTCGCGCTTGATCTTGTGCTGTGTTGCTGTCAGTATGCGTGCGATTGGTGGATTGTAATGGCGCGCTGGAAGCTGCAAGCATTGAGCTCAACCAGCGCCGTCAATTGTACTTACGTAGTCTTCACCCTCTGGCGCAATTGCGTCGACGAACTCGGTCTCGGTCATGTAGTATTCGCCGGAGGTCTCATCTTTTTTCGCGTATTGCAGGAAGTTGTTCCTGGTCTGCGCCGACAGCTGCGGCTCGACTTCTGTGCCGAGCACCTTCTCCTTCAATGCCTCTGTGACTGTCGCCATGACTGCAAGTCGATTGCACTGCAGCTTTTCTGTGTCGGCCTCGACGGAGGTGGGTGAGGAGTGGAGTGGGAGTGGGAGTGGGAGTGGGAGTGGAGGAAGGAGGTGGTGGTGGTGGTGGTGGTGGTGAGAGGGTAGGAGGCGGGTCGGAGTGAGGTGTGGGATGGGTGAAGAGTGCGACTTCGGCTTCACGTGCGCGCGCGCGAACTTCCAAGTGTCTCGCGGGCGAGGAGGATGCGATGATGCAGCAGTCTGGAGATGCGGTGGTGGTTTGCGGGTGCGCACAGATTGGCCGCTAGGGAGGAAAACGAGGCGCTAAACGCGGACGAGATCCACCGCGCTCTCGGAGGCCGATGTGGAGAGAGAGAAAGAGAGAGAGAGAGAGAGAGAGAGAGAGAGAGAGAGAGAGAGAGAGAGAGAGAAAAAGAGAGACGAGGACAAGGTGCAGCGGCCACAGCACAGATGAAGTAGTTAATGAGGCAGTCAATGTGTGGTCGGGAGCAGGAGAAAGACGAATAGCAAGGAGGAGTATGCAGTAATAAAGTAGTATGTATGTATGCTATGCGAAACACGAGAGAGTCGGGCAGGGCCTCTTCCTCCCATGCAGCTCAGCGAAAAAAAAAGATTTGGCTTTGGCCGGGTATTCACACGCGGCTCTTCCGGGTAATACGCTCTATCTTGTGAGAGCTCAAAACTCGCGCTTTTCCTCATTCAGAACAGTCTTTCCTTCGCCGTGCTCGTAGGGCTGAAGCATCGCGAATTCATCCTTTTGCCTATGCCCAATCGGCGTGTCGAAGGCCCTCAAGCGTACGCAACCAAGTAATCAACCACCCCATACTCGGTCGATAATACCGGCATCATGTCCTTCGTACGGCCCATGACACCCATGGACCTTTTGAGGTTCAATCCCTGCAACCTCGACCACCTCACAGAAACTTACAACATCGGCTTCTACCTCGAATACTTTACCAAATGGCCCTCACTATGCAAAGTCGTCGAAAGCGAGGATGGCGAAATCGAAGCATATAGTATGTAGTATTTGTACATATGTCATCCAGAGACACCATACTGACAGCAATAATAGTTCTCGGCAAAGTCGAGTCATCACCATTCCCAGCACCAGTAGAGCCTTACGACCCTAGCTTGACCATCTACCGCAAGAAGTTCTCCAACTACCTACCCTGGCATGCTCACATCACATGTCTCACGGTATCGCCTGGCGCCCGTCGTCTCGGCCTGGCCACCAAGCTTTCCGAAGCCTTGGAGGTGGCGGGCGACGAGGCTGATGGCTGGTTCGTGGACTTGTTCGTGAGAGTGGAGAATGTTGCTGCCATCAAGCTCTACAAGAAGATGGGGTGAGTCGATCTCTCAATCTTGGCGGTGCTACTGTTCACTGACCACGCACAGATACTCCGTCTACCGAAGGATAGTCGATTACTATGCTGATGGAGCCGATGCATTTGATATGCGGAAGCCACTCAAACGAGACAAGCAGCGCAAGACTGTCCGCCCGAACGGCGAAAACATCAAGGTCGACCCTTCAGAAGTCTGGTAGTCAAAGCTGGTGCGACGGACACACGCCGCCAGGTAATACAATTTACCTCCAGTGAAAGGCTATCCAAACATACTTAAGATCCGTTTTCACCATGACTCCGGGAATAGACATGTCAATTCGCTTCATATGACAGCAGTGTTCCACTACAATGCTAAATATACGTAGGCCTTCTTACAAAATTCGTCAAATGCCCAACCTCCCCAACCAACTGCGGCACAATCTGAATCGCCGAGCTCCCGTCCCCAATAACAGCAACATTCTTCCCCCGGAAATCATACCCACCATCCCAAACCGCACTATGGCACAAACGCCCTCCAAAATCCTGCAATCCCTCGATCCCCGGCCACCGCCACTTGGACAGAAACCCAGTAGCAGAAACCAACACATCGCACTCATCCTCAATCACCTCCTCCTCCTCCTCCTCCTCCTTCTCCTCCCCACGCCTAACCCTCAACACCTCCTTCCCCCCTCTCCTCATCAAACACCGCTTTCTCAACCCGATGCCCGCACTTCACATCCCTGTCCAGCCCATACTTCGCCACCGTCCTCGTCAAAAACGCCAGGGATCTCCTCCCCGCCCGGCATAGTACGCGCTCCAGTCCGGGTTCGGCTTCGAACGGGAATGTGTAGATGTACACGTGTTTGACGAGCCAGGTGCCGCCGATGCTGGGGTTTGCTTCGTAGATGGTGTGGTCTAGTATGCTGTCGAGGGCGTGCTCGTGCTGGAATTTGTGCGCGAGAGTCATGGCGCTGATGCTGGCACCGATCATGACGACGCGGAGTCTGCGGGTGGGCGTGTGCATGGGTTGGCGGTAGAAGGGGGATCCATTCTGGGCGGAGGGGTTGGTTGTAGCGGAGGCATCTGGGGGGGGGGGGGGGGGTTGTGGTGGTCGATTGTTGGGTCGGATAGGTAGAGGGTTGAGGGAGTGGTGTTTGGGGACATGTATGCTCCTGCCATTGTGGTTATTGAAGCTGATATCGATATATCGATACTTTTATCGAGGCTGGGGAGTGATGGGATGTGCTCTGAGAAATGATGCACGACTTACTGCACTTGGCACAGACTATGTAGGATATCTCACTGCTTTTTCGCTACCTATGTATTGTTTGCGATCACTGTTGATTTGTTGCCGAAATCCGAGATGGAGGTGAGGGAATCGACGTCAAGGATCCGCGTCGAAAAGGTACAACAGAAAGCTTGTCGATCACTGCCCAAGACTGCTAGATGTAGTATCGATTCTGGTACTCAAGCTCACAATCTTTGACATTGTTCGTTTGTGGCAAGTCGTGGCCTCTGTAGTGAGAGCTTGGGCTCTGACGCGGGCCGTCTACAAGTATCTCACCGGCGGTTAGGTGTTCATACTGCTGGATCAGGAAGCAACACCTCAAGGTTCTCTTCGCTATTTGCAGTCCGCACAGTCTATCGCAGGAGTTGCCTTTGTTTCTGTCTGCTCTTGAGCTGCCACCACGCCAGCAGCATCAGATGACTTCGCCTTCTCCTCGCCTCCCTCCGCACCGACCTCGTTTCCCTTCACCTTATTGGCAGGTTTGTCAGAGTGTCCTAGATCCTTACTAGGCTCAATGTGATTGCGCACTCTCTGCTTGAGGATCTTCGTCTCAGGGAACCCTCCCTCGGCTTTGCGGTCCCAGATGAGAACTTCCTGTACTTGCACGTCTCCCTCCGCCGCGGCGGCGCCCTCGCTTTGCTGAGGCTTGTAGGTCAAGTGAACGGTAAAGAGACCGCCGGCCGCGGGTATGAGGGCGACTTCGCCAATGCTGCCGCCGAATGTTGATAGTAGTTCTTGGGCGAAGTAGGCGGCGCGGAGCATCCAGCGGCATTGGGTGCAGAAGGTGATTGCCACCCGGGGTAGGTGGACGGGCGCTTTGTGTTGGACGTCTGACATATTGTTCAGAGGCCGTTCTCAGTGATTGGTTGTTGTGCAAACGACTGGGTCTGTTCGCAGTTGCTTGCTGTATTGAGAATTGGTGGTTTCAATATTTTTTTTGAGGCGTGCATGCGTCGAGCGATGACACAGCAAGTTGAGATGTTGGGTTTGCCTGCCTCCGACTCCGCGAACTTCGAGCTTTCCATCGATCCCACTCTCACACATCACGTGTATCCAGCAAAAACATACTTTCTGCCCTGGTATGCCCTAATTGTATACATCAAGGCCTCTTGGAGCGATCGATATGCATGTCCCTAGTACTTCGGGCGCAAGCGTCGAGCTCTGTGCCTTTATTTGAACGGTTGCAGCCACGCAGCACTTTCTGCCTGTGCAATGGATTGCCGATAGAGATGTACACTGTATTCACATATCAAAATCCTAGTAATTGAGTAGGAGTACGTTCTGTTGACATTTACACATGCATGTATTCCGTATGTTGTTTTGATGTCTCGCGAATATTGAGAGGGTTAGGGTTGGGTTTAGACTGTCCCATTGATCTCTATAGATATGGACACTTTTTACACCTTCTTATGTGTGGACATGTATCTCAAGCATATCTGGTGACTCTTGGAGATAGTTTTATCTGTATTGGACCTGTCAAATGCCCGTGGTAGGCCTGGTGTGCCGTTTTTATACCGAGTGCCTCGAAATCCGGGAGAGTGCAACGCTCGCCATACAATTTTGGTTGCTACTCCACCGGGATTGCCACAGCACAACTCACTCACACATGAGCACGTGTATTAACGTCACACATACGAAGACGACTACATTTGAAAGCCGGGCGACAGCCTATCCAGATATTCGCTGTGGGCCAGGTGCATGGCCCTGCTAGTGCGTGGTCAATGAGAACATGGAGGGCGTCGCTGAGACAGGGACAAGACAATACGGAAGATCTGGAAACTACAATCAATGGCACGCGTTCAGACTGTACAGACTGCTTCAGCTTATGAGAAAGCGGAGAGCAAGGCCAAGCTTGGGATTTCAATCACCTCAGTGACCTGGAGGCGTTGAGAAGTAAGCGGAGGTCACGTGCCGAAGCATGGCTCCCTCTCAGCCCTGCAAGGTACCAGGGCGACAGCATGAGGTACGATTAAGCTTAATCTTTGCCATGCGGCCGGCCTGTGGAGAGGCCAGGGACCATTTGAGGTTGACGGAGACGAGGTTGTGGTGATGTTTGTAGAGCTCGATATCTGGTATTTACTTTGTCCGAAAAGGCCCGAAAATGCTTGAGAGTGATTCCGAAGACACCGTCATATACCACAGCGACTTTTTTGTGATCTCAATGTACTGAAAGATAGCAATATCCTAATGGCCATTACCATGTGTGAATTGGCTCTCCTCCAGGGCGAAGTTCTAGACGATGCATCCTGGGCGCTAGCTGCTTTAGCGCTATCAACACGGGGCTGGCTGAGCAAGCACGCGCTGCCGGCTGCGGGCAAGCCAGCGTCGCCCAACACACACACACACACACACACACGCACACACGCACCACCACCACAACAACTCTGCCCACCCTGAGCGACCATTCATCGCTCTTTCTTGTATACCCTGCTCTTGGAAACATCACCTTCATTTTGTATCGAGTCACCTGCGCCATCATACATCGTACGCGACACTTTTGTTGATGCTCTGCATCGATCTGGCTGCCCGGGGAAGGAGACGCGCGACAAATGCGCCCGTGTGGAGGAGAGTGATCGCGTACGCTGCTCCGACGATCCAGTAACATCGCCACACACTTTGTTCCATCGCACGGCTGTTGCTGGGCACGACTCCCATCAGATACCACATTCACCTGTACACCGAACGACTCCCAGCTGTGCCAATGAGTAGGTACAAGCGCAAGATTGAGGATTTCGATCCTAATCATTCCGACTCCGACGACTTGGACTACGGCGCCGAGGCATCGTCTCCAAGACGTCCCCAGAAGTCCCGGTCGCGCAAACCCAAAAGCGCATCATCACGACCCAAGAAGCGCGCGAAGAGGCAGACGTACGGCGACTCAGAAGACGACATCGAGCTCGACAGTGACGCTAGCAGCGAAGAAGAGGAAGCAAGCTTTGGCGAAGAGGAAGAAGAAGAAGAAGAGGTAGAGCGCAATCCGAGGACTGGCAGAGGCGTCAGGAGTGTTGCGAAGAAGGCAGTCAAATACGAGGAGCCTAGCGAGGACGACATCGAGAGCCCAGGCAGCCCTGACTCTGCTGCCTCGCCTACCAAGAGAATCAGGCGCTCACCGTCGCCTGCACAGCGCATCGTCAAGCTGAAGGTACCAAGCTACTTCACAGACATGGCGTCTTCAGAAACACACAACACAAGCGGGCGGCCCTTAAGATCTCGCACTGGCAGTAAAAGCACAAATGCGCGCGCATCGACACCCAATGCTCCAAGTGGCCTTGGTACACGCAGGAGTAGTCGCATCTCACACACGGATGAACCCCCGCTTCAGTCACTGCCTACATCAGGCGAACGTGGGCTGAGATCTCGCCGCGGAACCGCTACACCCGAGCCTGAGTCAGTCGCAAATAGACGACCAACTAGGGGAACTAAGGGTCTGCCTAGCATGCCCAGTGCGATCATGGAGGAGTCGCAGGAAACTTCACAGGAGGTGTCGCAACCGAACGGACAAGCGAAGCTGATATCACAACTACAAGCCGCCGCCGCTGCCGGCCAAGGAGGCGTCGCAGCTACACCTGGCTACGCTTCCACTGAACCTGTGCAGGAGGAGGACGAGGAGATCCAGATGGAGCAAGTGGTCGAAGAGTCGCAAGACGACGAGGATGATGCGCCCGTGTCTAAAGTCAGCACAAGACTGCGCACACGCGGTGCACGTCAAGCTTCTACCCCAGCCCCTGCTCAAGTAGAAAAAAGACCCAGGCGTGGTCTGACCAACAACCGCAAGGCAGCCGGTGAAGTTAGCGACTTCGAGCCCGATGCCGAGGGTGAGGATGATGCTGACGTTGCTATCTCGAGCGGCGATGACTCAGTGCAAGCCGCTCGCCCAGATAGCAGAGCAAGCGGTAGAAACGCCACCAGACGATCAGGACGCAACAAGACCAAGGCTGGAAGCAAATCACGGCGAGCTTCGTCTGAGTCGGAATCCGAACTGGACCTTGATGAGGTTGCAGATGAAGCAGCTGACCTGGAAGACGACGAGAAGCGCAAGAGGCGTGAAAACAGAAGGAACAAGCCCTCGGGAGGTATCACTTACGAGGCAAAGAAATCGCTGCGTAACAGGGGAAAGGTCGACTACCGCATGAAGACTCTGGCCGAAGTAAACAACAACGATCTTCTGCTAGAAGAAGCTGCAGAGTACCAACTCATGGGCTCACAGCAAGCAGCGGCGCCAAAGTCCAGAAAACCCAGAGCTGATAGAGACGGTTACAGGAGCCTGTTCTCGACCACTGGTCCTTTTGGAGGCTTCTCTGGTCCGAAGCCTGTACTTGGCGGCAAGGAAAAGCATGAGATGGCTGGCGGTGCCGACTCTGACAGCAGTGATGACGAGAGAGCTGCGCAAGGGTTTGGTGGAGCTGCCGGGATGACACCAATCAAGCCTTTGCAACCGCAGAGTGCACTTACAGGTCAAGGCGGCGGGCCGCCTGATCTTGGAAGAGTCAAAGACAGGCAATCGCTTGCTGATGCGGATCCCCTCGGTATTGACCCTAACATCAACTTCGACAGCGTTGGTGGTCTTGGAGGACACATCGAACGTCTGAAAGAGATGTGCATGCTTCCACTACTCTACCCAGAGATCTATTCACGATTCCACGTCACGCCGCCGCGAGGAGTGCTATTCCACGGACCTCCAGGTACGGGTAAGACGATGCTTGCCCGTGCGCTCGCGTCGAGCGTTGGCTCGCATGGCAAGAAGGTTACGTTCTACGTACGCAAAGGTGCGGATGCACTTAGCAAATGGGTTGGTGAGGCCGAGAAGCAGCTTCGTCTTCTGTTCGAAGAGGCAAGGAAGAACCAACCCAGTATCATCTTCTTTGACGAGATCGACGGTCTCGCTCCAGTGCGATCAAGCAAGCAGGATCAAATTCACGCTTCCATTGTATCGACACTGCTAGCCCTCATGGATGGCATGGATGGAAGAGGCCAGGTCATTGTCATTGGTGCAACGAACAGACCAGACTCTGTTGATCCAGCGCTTCGACGTCCTGGTCGGTTTGACAGAGAATTCTACTTCCCGCTCCCGAACCAGGAGGCAAGACGTGCGATCCTCGATATCCATACTAAAGGATGGGACCCACCGCTCGCTCCCGAGTTCAAAGACAAGCTTGCTGAGCAAACAAAGGGGTATGGAGGTGCTGACCTTCGTGCGCTCTGCACAGAAGCCGCACTCAATGCCGTTCAGGGAACATACCCACAAATCTACGCGAGTGAGAAGAAGCTCATCATTGATCCTGCTGAGATCAAAGTCTTGGCCAAAGACTTCATGCTTTCGGTCGACAAGATTGTGCCTTCAAGTGAGCGGTCGGCAACCTCTGGAGCAGTTCCGCTGAAGAAGGACATCGAGCCTCTACTGCGCAAACCCTTATTGGAGATCACCGCGGCTATCGACAAAGCAATTCCAAGAAAGAGAAAGGCCACTGCACTTGAGGAAGCCATGTACGATGACCGCGACGATGAGCATGGCTTCGAGCGCGAGAACATGCAACGCCATTTCGAGTCGTCCCGCATCTTCAGGCCCCGACTCTTGATCAAGGGACAACAGGGTATGGGTCAAAGTTACCTGGGTGGTGCTGTATTGAGCAAGCTTGAGGGTTTACATGTACAGAACATGGGTCTGAGTACCTTGATGTCAGATACTACGAGGGTATGCGTTTTTGTCTTAACCTGGATGACTTGTTTGATACTAACACTGCATAGTCACCCGAAGCCGCCGTCATTCAGCTGTTTGAAGAAGTGAAACGTCACAAACCGAGCATTATCTACATTCCCGACGTCGAGAATTGGTACACCACCCTGTCCGACTCCACAATCAAGACCTTTACAGGTCTGTTGCGTGGTATTCAGCCCAGCGAGCCAGTACTCTTGCTTGGCTACATGGAGCTTTCCAGCGAAGACCACAAACCCAATCCTGCCATGCTGCGAGACCTGTTCGGCTACTCTTTGAAGAACCAGTACGAATTGGACAGGCCCAGCGCCGCGGAACGCCAGGAATTCTTCGACCAGATCATCACTATGGTGCGAAAGTCACCCAAGGACTTCCCTGACCCCACGCAGCGCAAGCGCAGGAAGCTCGTTGAGCTACCGGTCGCGCCAACGCCACCGCCAGCGCCTGTTGAGCTCACCAAAACCCAGATAAAGGCTCAGCGGAAGAAGGACCACCTGACTTTGAACAAACTGAAGATCAATCTCCAACCAGTAATGGACCAGATTAGGAAATACCGCATTTTCATGAACTCACCGATCGATGACTCGGTGATTCGATACCTGTACGATGAGCAGGACCCGAATGTTCTTTCGACAGATCTCAGCGAGGAGCAACGCCAGGAACAAGCTCTCTTCCGTCCGTACGAGATCGATCAGGACGAGAAGGGTGTGCAAGGGTTGCGCGAGACCGCGTCCGGGAAGTTCTATTACAACTTGAACACCGCTGTTCTTGAGCAGCGTCTTTCGAATGGTTACTACAAGCGCCCTAAAGACTTCATTGCGGACATCAAGAACATCGCAAAGGACTCCAAGACGATGGAAAACCACGCTCGTACGCTCAAGGCGAACGAGTTGCTCACAAACGTCGACGTCGATATGGCGATGCTGACAGAGGCAAACCCTCAGCTCATGGCCGAGTGCGAGGCACTCTACGAACGCGAGCAGGAAAGAGAAAGGGAGCGTCTGCGCAAGGTCGCAGAAGCCAAGCAGAGAGGAGAAGACGTGCCGATCATTGTACCCAATCTTCCTCCTCAACATGCTTCACGCACAACAACCGAGGGCTCTGGTCCTATAATGCTTGGCCAAGAAGTGCCAGGTGTCAGGTCACTGTTCCCGGTCACGCCTAGTAGGCTGCCGGGTCCAAGTCCGATTTCGAATGACTGGAGTAACACGAATGGCACGTCCAACCAAACCAACGGCTCGACAGCTCCGTCAAAACCTCACGACGATTCGGAGATGTTCGACGTCAGTCCTCACAACGAATTTCCACACCAGCATCACTTCAGCCAGCAGAATACTCAAGGTCAGCGCTCACAGAAGAGCGCTCACACGCAACTTGCACACGGTTCGCAGCTCAACGAGTATCAAAACAGCGCTTCAACCACCACATCTGGACATAAAACGAGTGACCGCAGCAACAGGAGCAGCGGTCCATACTCGAACAACACCCAGCTGTCTAATAGTGTGCGCCACGGCGCTGACCACCCTGACTTCTCGGCTGCACCGCCAATTAGTGGAGGCAGTCAGCTAGAGAACACGCAGGAGATCCACTTCCAATCATCGCAAGATCCAGCCTCCCAGTCTTCTCAAAACATGGGCCCGCCACCCCATCGCGCCTCGATCCACAATTTGCTCAATTCGA
This sequence comes from Cladosporium cucumerinum, assembly GCA_023634325.1. NCBI lineage: Eukaryota > Fungi > Ascomycota > Dothideomycetes > Cladosporiales > Cladosporiaceae > Cladosporium > Cladosporium cucumerinum. The sequence goes on from JALDQA010000002.1 coordinate 2,299,960, forward strand.
ATACACCAGAAGAGCCAGAGCAGCCGCCACCTACTTACGTCATCGACCAAAGATTTGCCGAAACCCTGCACGTTGAGCTAGTGTCCCGCTCGTCAGGTCTCACAGTCGAGCAATTGGAGCAGGTGAATGCCAGTATCATGGATGCTATCTACTCCACCAGAGAAATGTGGAACCGCAACCTGGCCATCACAGCCGTCATGGAAGCTTTCAATACGACGGTGAGCGATATTGAGGCCTGCCAGAAAGTCTTGCAGTGGAGCCAGGAAGATTAGAGAGAGAGTGAGGTGGTTGTTGCAGGATTTGTCGCTGTGCAACTGCACAAGATTTCGTAGTCGATCGGTCAATTTAATTGTAACTTGTCTGCAGTTGCCCGTCGTTCTCGGATCTGTGCTTTCCCCTTTTCCTCCACCCTTTCCGACGCTTTGTGTGATGTTATGCTCACCTTCACAATTGCCGGGCAAAAGGGTTCCGGGATACTGAAAACGTGACGCTTACATACGCTGCTGCGCACGATCATGTTGAATTAGGTGTGAAGTCTTCCCCAGAGATGGTTGACTCGCGTCCGCATTGAATAGATGAAGTAGTTAATCTATTCGTCGACACGGAGCACTCTCCGGCGTCGCGTAGCGTCACTGAAACGTTCTGACACCGAATCTGGAGCACATCCTCAACAACTACGCGTCCGTGCGCTTGCACAGCCATGATCACAGACCGCAGATCTATGTCTATCTCTTCACATTATAGGGCAATTGACTTTGCCAAGACCTGCGACACGCGCTCTATAGTGCACCCCAGGAGGCTTCTGTACGATTGAGTCCACGAGGACCCATTGGTCGAGCTTTTGCACGTGCGTTTCACCACGGTGATGACCTCGCTGTCCGACATTGAGGCGAGTTCATGGAATGGGGAGATGTCGTACGTGCAAGCGGCTGTTTTCGGTTGACTGAATGTTCGAGGGCTGGATGGATCCTGGCTACCGCGTCGTATGTTCTCCTGTGTCGTCGATATATGAATTGTGTATACAGGTACCCGTCGCGGGATAGATGCCCTATTTGCTAGGTGTGTATTTAAGACCTGACTGACAGTCGTTCGTATTCGCTTCTTGCTTGGATCTATACAAACAACTTCTTCTTCAAGTCAATTCATTCGTTCGATCTTCCTCTCAGCAACGCGACTGGTCGCTTTCTGAGTCTTTATTCTACATTCGTTCTCTACGCCCAATCAGTTCCGTTCATCAAACACCCTTCATATTTCCAACTTTTACAGTCAAGATGAAGTACACTCAGGTCGCTCTTCTTGCTCTCGCCCTCGGCGCCAACGCCCGCAGCCAGCGCAGGCAGTGGGGCAGCGCTGGTGGCAACCCTTGGGCCCAGGGCAACGCGGTCTCTGCTGGTGACAGCAGCAGCGAGAGCAGCAACCCTTGGGCTTCGTGGGGCCAGATCAAGAAGACCTCCAGCGACAGTGATGACAAGGACAGCGACGACAAGGATTCCAGCAGCTCCGACAAGGACGACAAGGATAGCAGCAGCTCTGATGAGGATGAGAGCAGCTCCAGCGACGCTGACTCCAGCGACTCCAGCTCCAGCTCCAGCTCCAGCAGCGGCAGCGGTCTCACCAGCAGCAACAGCACCAGCTCTAGCACTGGCTCTAGCTCTGGTTCCAGCGCTCCCCTGACCACTGGTGCCGCCACCCTTTCGTCTGGTGCTTCCTCTGATGGCAGCATTCCTGCCGCCTCTGGCACTTCCGTTCTTAAGGCTGCCCAAACCATCGCTGCTGGCGAGACCTTCGATGGCGGCATGGCCTCTTTCGACCGTGGTGTCTCTTGCACTGGTCAGTCTGAGGGCGGTGACAGCGATGCTGTCTTCATCCTCGAGGTAAGCAACAACAATCAATCTACACACAAAGTATCGAGCTAACGCCAAACAGGCCGGCGCCTCCATCTCCAACGTCATCATCGGTCCCGACCAGATTGAGGGTATCCACTGCATGGGTGGCTGCAAGCTGACCAACGTCTGGTGGTCCGCTGTCTGCGAGGATGCCTTCACTATCAAGAAGCAGGAAGCCGGCGAGACCACCACCATCTCCGGCGGTGGTGCTTTCGGCGCCGAGGACAAGGTTCTTCAGCACAACGGCGGCGGTACCATGAGCGTTTCCGGATTCACTGTTGACAACTTCGGCAAGCTTTACCGCAGCTGCGGCAACTGCAAGACCCAGAGCGAGCGCCACGTCATCTTCTCCGACATCACCGCCACCGAGGGTAAGGTTCTTGCTGGCATCAACTCCAACTACGGTGACACTGCCACTTTCAAGAACGTCAAGACCAGCGGCGTCAAGGAGATCTGCGACGAGTACAAGGGCACCGACAACAACGACGTTGAGCCTGAAAAGGTCAGCTCTGGCCCTAGCGATGCTTGCATCTACAGCGAGTCCGACGTCACCTCTGCCTAGACGGCTGTTGTGACAAGAGTCTTGTTGGCGAACGTCCAGCTCATTGCTGGTACGTCTTGTCAGCAAAGTGACTTGAGAGGTTGAACGAGACGAAAGACTTGAGCGTCAGAGACGTTTGTACAATTACGTAGATCTACAAAAAAAGCTTCGGCGCTGGCGTTCGAAAACAAAAGAAAGTGATTCGGAGTGCCGTGTGTTTGTGCGTAGTGAGTGTTTTCTACTGTGTGTGATTCCCATTAATGGAGTCGAGTGAATGAATGTTCGTGATGTAGGTCTGCCCTGGTATTGAAGACCCAATAGCTAGACCTGTAGAGCTCTCTAAGAAGCATTGAGAGGGGCCGAGCAGCCGAGCTCGGCAATCGTGTCGCCAAGCAAAGAGGTGACGAGTGCCACGGCATTCTTACCGATGTTGAGAATGCCGTTTGCTGGACCGGGGATTGGCCAGGCCAAGAGCTGGTAGACGAGACAGAGGGCGCCGTTGACGCTGAGGCCGACATCGAGCTTGCCTTTCTTGATAGCACCGAAGTCGATGCCGTCGAAATGACCGTCTGCTGTGTTTCCTCCAAAAAGCACCGGATTCTCGACGTACATAGCGAGAAGGTTCTCCACCACTTTGACCAATCCATAGGGCTCTTTGCGGTTGTACCAGCCATCAGGGATCGACTCGTTGTGACCGTAGACCCAGGATCCGCTATCGTCTTGGTGTACGCCGAAGAATGTGGCGATGGTCTCGGTAGAGGCAGATTCACCGTCGCCGTAGAGTTCGGGAAGGAAGGCTGAGGCTGCGTAGGAGATGAGGCCGATGGGTCCGTAGGAGAACTGATCGTTGTGTTTCTGCGAGTCATGCCATCTGTTGTATTTGACCTTGGAGATGCCAGACTTGGTGAATTTGCCTCCGGTGGTTTCGACCATTTGGCCAAACAAGGTGCCATTGGGGGTGAAGACGTCACCTTCACTGGTGAAGTAATCGTCGCGGCTCATCGAGGCGTCGACTTCGAAGTTGCCGTGGCCGTTGAGACCTGGCTGGCTGCCTGTAAGCAGGTTGAGGTCGACGGCGGCAGTGCGAGAGGTCGCGTCGCAGCCAATGGAGAACTTCTGTGTGATAGCATCGCCATCCCCAAGGACGGTCGCAATGAGCGTGATGACTACAGCAAGATCCCAGTGCATGTTGAACACGTTCTGGCAGGCATCGACGGCTTCTGCGAAGTTTGTGATTCCGTCTCTTGCGATGAAGCCATGGTTCGCCAACATGTTCATGCCAGGGCAGCTTATGACAATAGTCAGTGAGATGTGTAACGAGTATGACGAATGAGAGTTACTCACGGGCCTCGAATGTCGTTTGGTCCAGGCTGGATGAATCTGTGATCATGGTCGCCAGGCATAGGGACCTGGAAACCACCTTTGCCTTTTCCAGGAAGTCCATTCTGTGCATGGTTGTAAGGGAACTTCGAGTTCCACTTCACAGCAGGCTTGTGGTCCTTGTTGAATGGGCAAGTCGCGGGATCGGCTGCAGGCCATGTGTTGGCTTTGGTACGCTGTATGTTAGCATCGAGCACGGAGAGGTTGGCTACTCCGGAAAGGTCGAGTATCCCGCCCTTTCCAGTCAGCCCAAGCAAACCGCCATCGCCATCACCGATACCAAGTGTTCCACCGAGGTCCAGTAGTCCTCCGTTGCCTTGAAGGTCAAGCAGTTTGCCCTTGCCGCTAAGATTCAACAGGGCTGGAAAGGCGGCAGTGGAGACAGCGAGTAGTGAGAACGTGGCGAGCTTCATGTATGCTACTATACTAGAGAATTGTAAGAGAAAAAAGGAAAGAAGAAGAAGAAGGAGTGGAGCGCAGCCTGTGCTGCTGGCAGTAGTAACGGGATAGGCATCTTATGTGTTGGGTTACTGTTCGCTCATCATCCAACCAGAAGCCCAGCGTAACAAGTAATCGCAGCAGCACCACGAGTAATTGACAGCGTACTGGCAGGAGGAAAAGTGATTTTGTGGCGAATGGTGCCAGCGAATGCCAATTGTTGGTTTGTGACACCCTGCAAACCGCTTACCGCATGCAGTGCAGTGGTGGGTTAGCGCTCCTCAAGCGTGTCGTCCAACGGCTCCGACTGGCGAGATATTGGCACCTCCTATCTTCGTCATACACATTGCGTGTTCAATTCCAGGGAATGATACTGCCGACGAGAGGATCCTCAGAGGTTCGACCACTGCCCAGGTGCCGTGGCTCGCGTGGCAGCCAGTTAGGGCAAAGAACCTGAATAGACAACTCGAACATCCTTGATAGAAGATGCAGCTGACTCGAGATTTACCGAATGACCCTGAAGAAGCGTCCCGGTTTCCGAGATTTGCAAGCTCGTGGCGTGTTGATGCTCCCGTTTTGGAGGAGTCTAGTGAGCTTAGTCTGAAAAACGCTCTGAGCACAATGAAGCTGAAATAGGCACAACCACAATGGCTGATACCGCAATTCATCGCCTGACAATGACCAGCCGTGCATTCCCTCGATCTAAAATCGTGTTTGAAGCCATTCGCACTTGGGCGTGCGAGCATTGATACCTGGTAACATGTAAAGAAGAGGAGTAAAGTCGTGAACTCGATGCTGACTCGAATAAAGCTTTCCGATATTTCGCCAGGTCCACTAGGAAGTTTGCCCGACTGTTTGGCGTAACGATCGGCAAGTCTATGTGGGGAACCTTGTGAAGATCTCGGTAAACAACATGGTTAGTACATTATTGGCAAATGGAAATGCGACAGAGGTTGGTTGTTGGTCGGAGATGTGGCGTGAGAAGCCTAAGGTATTTGGAGAGTCAGACGAAAAGCACTCTAGATTGACATTCCTTCTGGTGAACTAAGCTATATATGACATGCGACCGTATCAGCAGCTAGAGTATTCGATCAGATTGATTGTACACTTCGCGCCATTGCCAACTTAATCTTGTGTACCAAGTCTGTTAACGTGAATCCAATCTTAGCAATCACATCGTCCGTGCTCGTGCTTATGCTTGCCCAAAATTCCTGAGACCGAGACACAACCAGAATAGCGATCATGGCAGTGCTGGCTTGCAAGTTGATCGAAACCATGGCTGACATGCCGAAAATTTGCAACCATGAATGTATTAGAACTGTACTGTCTTCAAGAATCGCATTGGTGGTTCTAGTGAGAGATTGGGACCTGGAGCTTTCACTTCTGGCATCACTTCCTGAATCGGAAGCAGCGGACCCCACCAAATCTTTGCTCATTATATACTATGACATAAAATGCCACTTTCGTCAAGCATTGGTGGTTTAGTGGTAAAATTGGCCGTTGCCATTCGAGGATGATATCCTCAGATGATTCGGCCAGCCCCGGGTTCGATTCCCGGCCGATGCATTTTTGTCCTGTCGCCGTGGGTGTCGGTTTCGTTTTTGTTTCACAAGCCTAGTGAGCGGCCAGAATGTGCCTTGATTAAGACGCTCTAGTCCAATGTATGCGTGTGGATTGTGGAATTGACGATGTCGCTTCTCACGCTGTCGATACACTACCGGAGCCATGCAAGACAGAAACATGAATCGAGAATGCTCGTTATGTGTTTACAACGACTTGTTTTGGTAAGGTGTCTGCGGTGATACGTGGAGCTAAGCTAGTTATCAACCCATCACAGAAACGACGACAACAAGATAGCTCGCTCCAATAAATCAAGATATCATTCACTTCAGAGCAATAGCTTTGTTGGCAGTGGCCCAAAACCTCTCCTGCTCGCTTCCAAAAAGCGGCGGACCCATGCCCTGGATCCTCCACAGCCTACGATCTGTCTCGTCGACATGAAACTCCTCGTAGTACCGCCTGTCTACAATATACGGGTTCAGAATTTGACTGCTTTTGGTTGTGGCTCGATGATATACCTCGTCCGTATCCGGTTGCGTGATGGCGATGTGGTTGATCACGATCCCGATGGAAGGTGTTTCTGTATTAGGACGGCCGCCAATGTACACGTCATTACTGGCCAATCCGATGAAGTTCACAACGACATAAAATGCTGGCAAGCCTCTGTCGGTGTACATGGCTGTGATATCTCGAGACAGAGCTTTTTTCGTGGCACTGTCATCGAACGTGCCGGTCGGGTGGTAAATTTAACCAAAGAGGCATTTTGGTGCAGAATGATGGAGTGTGGCCTTGATGAGGACTGTTGCAAGTACGAGAGGGTGCTGTTGCTTGGACTAAGTTTGATGATCAGCCTTTGATGAGGGTAAGCTTTCCTTCCAGCAGCTACAATGACCAGACTAATGAACTTTCGTGTATCGCAAATACTAATCTTGACTAAAGAGAAATTTCAGGGAGTTGCTCTGTTTGGCTGTATGTCAGCTGTTCTGCGCAGTAACATGCTTACAAAGAATCGATCGAAGTGTCGCGTTCACTGTCTAGATGTGTCGCTTCGACGTAGTGTAACAGCACATCTTTGACCAGCTCCGTAGGTCACTTCTGGCCCTGGTGGCCTGGCCTGTGTACGATGCTTTCCTTCACGCAAGTTCCTCGTAGCTGCCTATCGTCTTGACTCAAGCGCTATTCATTGTACGCTATGCTGGCTGTATGCAGAGCGGCAGAGCTAAACAATACGCAGTCAGTCGTTAGAAAGGCATATTTGGTTTTGATAGGCGACACTTGAAGGTTTGCGTCATGATATCATCATGCGTTCCTGTATTTTGGCGATTGTTGTTGTTGTTGTGGAGAGTTAAAGTCGTTCAGAATAGCCTGACTGAGGTTCTGCCGGAGGCGGCCGTCTTGACTGATATGCCATGGCGAAGTATCTGGGCAATGTCGTTTTCACATGCACGGTTATATACACGCATCATAGCAATGTTGCCATAGTTAGGCGTTATCAGGCGCGCCATGACTGCGGCCGCCCAGACATGGTGGTTGGCAGTAGGAAACGAGGTGTGCATTGTGCTGGGCAATAAGAGCATCAGCTCGAGAGACGAGATAAAGACTGTTCTTATCGGCCAGACTGCTCTCGATGATGTCTCATGTCTTGGTGCTCAGTTTCACGTCGCTGGCATCAGCGAAGTACCATGGCGCCGAGACGATCAAGACAAGATGTGCGACACGTGATTGGTCGAGTGCCCGCAACCGCGGACCACTTCCAACTGTGTTTGCGCCGCCGAGAGCTCTTCCTCTGGGCATGCCACGACATCCTGAACCATATGCCAGCCTTAGAGGATCCGGTACGTGAATACCAAGATATGATAATGCCGTGGCTTGTGAAATGGTAGGTATATTATTTCCATTTGATTTCTCGCATTGCTCCGCAGCAGTTGGGTAGTTGTCATTCATTTGCGCACATTGCCATAGCAGGCATGCCCGAACACGACACTCAGCCTGCAGAAGAAGCGTACTGTGGCGCACACGATGTGTCCAGCATTGAAGTCGCGTCCGAAGAGTACAAAGTTTTGACAGATGATGAGATCGAAGCATTCTTTCAAGATCTTGACAAGGACAAGAATGGATACGTTGACTTCGAGGAGCTGGAGAAGAAGCTACACGAGGTCCACAAGGAGCTGGCGCCAGACCTCAAGAAACACCACATCACACATCCATCAAGGCGAGACCTGGAGAAAAACGAGATCCACGATCGGAAGGGAGATGGGCTACACGCTTTTCTTTGCCAACTGCTCCCAGCATGCGACGCGAAGATTGGCAAAGAGGACTTCATTGCGCGAGTGCGCAGGTTGAGGATCCCTAGTCAGAAACAGACGGACAGTGATGAACAAGATAAAGGAGACAAGGAGAAGGAGCAGGAGCTACCAATGCGCCGACGAGTTCGCGCGTATTGGGCGGTCCATGGTCCGACAATTCTCTTCATGACGTTCGTCGTAGCCTTGACGCTCGGTTTCAGTCTCTGGCAGGGCCTCACATACTTCCTGGGCCAACGATATCGCGATGCGTACGGACTGGGTGTTGGCTTCGCAAAACTAGCGGCCGGCGCATTGTACCCTGTGCTGTTCTTCATGCTGCTGAGCATGAGCAGGCATTTCTCTACCTTCTTGAGGCGGAACTACCTGATCAGCCGCTTCATCAATTGGGACTTGAGCCAGGAGTTCCATATTAAGATGAGCATTGCTGGTCTTACCCTTGCAACTGTTCATGCCATCGCACACCTAAGTGGGACTTTAGTGCAAGGGTCGAGCGCATCAAGACAGGATGCTGTTGCTCGTGTCCTTGGGCCAGAGTCTGTACCTCGCACTTACGGATCCTACGTACGTAGCTTACCAGGCTGGACTGGGATCGTTGCACTGCTCTGCTTTTGGATTATCTCGCTGTTCAGCATGCCGTTCATCCGCAACAAGAGCTATGAGATTTTCCAGCTTGGCCATTTGCTCATGTTCCCAATGATCGGCATGTTGTGCGCACATGGTACTGCTATGCTTCTACAACACCCAATGCTGGGCTACTGGCTCGCCTTCCCGACACTTTTAGTTCTCTTCGAGCGTAGCTGGCGTTTCCTCCGTGGTTTCATGAAAGTCCCTGCGCGTGTGAAGATCCTCGACACTGACGCCGTACTTCTAACATGCAAGCACCCGCAAGGCAAAGACTGGAAGTACAACGCCGGCCAGTATATCCTCCTCCAAGTTCCAGATATCTCCTTCTTCCAGTGGCATCCCTTCACCGTGTCATACTGCAAAGGAGACGTGTTGCACGTCCACATCAAGTTCGAAGGCGACTGGACGACTGCGCTCAAAGACTCGCCAGAAGACAGGGACATCCGTGTCGGCATTGACGGACCTTTCGGCGCCCCAGCACAGCGTTTCTACGACTACTCGCACAGCATCATTATCGGCGGTGGTATTGGCATCACCCCTTTCTCTGCCATCCTCGCTGATCTTGAGGATCACTTCACGGGACTTTCAGATCCCTGGGCAGAGCGCAGGCGCTCACGGTCTTTCTCGGTCAGCCGTAGTCGTAGTCAGTCAAGAGCTCAGTCTAGAGTTCGTGGCAGCACCTCAAGACCTGGCTCGCGACCTGGCTCGAAACCTAGCAGTCACCGTGTCTCTCGTGCACGAGAAGGTAGTAGCATTACCTTTACTCCAGACGATGAGACACCTGGCTCTACCTCGAAACAAATCGCAGGCAGACATCCCAACCCCACCAGGCGGGTGGACTTCCACTGGACGGTGCGAGAGAAGAACAACTTACTTTGGTTTTCGGACCTTCTCAATCGCACGATCGACGGTGCCCGTCCTCTTGCGCACAACGGCGACTTGGAACTCAACATCAACACACACATCACGGCGAAGCGCAAGAACATCTCCACTCACGTCTTCCGCTACTTACTCGACAGCTACCGCACCGAAGCAGCGCCATACTCGGCTCTGACTGGACTGAAACAGCCCAGTCACTTCGGCAGACCAGACTTTGATGACATTCTCGAAAGGCATTTCGAGGACATCCTCGAGGCAGGGATCACCGAGAAGAAAATCGGCGTCTTCGTAAGTTGTTACCCTCAATCCACTTATCACTATCATACATTTGCTGACTTCCTTTCTCAGTACTGTGGCACGCCCATCGTCGGCGAAATCTTGTCAGACCGCTGCCATTTACTCACTGCGAAAGCACGCGACAAGGGCTTGAAGATAAAGTACGATTTCATGATGGAAGTCTTCGGTTGAGTTTTACCAAGTGATGCCTCCGATGCGTGCGTACATGCATGCCAATGCCAATATACTGGGTCTTGTCATACGTCAGGCATGCTTGTCCGTGCATTGTTAGCGTGTAATGGCTGAGCATGCCAGGATCGTGAAGCTGGGAACGTGTAATGTAATGACAATAATTCCAATCTTTGATCCCAAAACCGCACGGCCCAAACTCCATTCTCGGAAAAGACGAATGATGCGTGTCCATTTGGTGTCACTGCTGGCCGTCGCCGGTCAGGCCCTTGCCCAACTCCAACCAAACTTCACTTCCAGCGCCGGCGTCGAAATCCACAACCCCTCCTCCTTCTTCAACACAACCGGACCATGGAGTTTGATGTCCCAAGCCGGCGACACCCTCTACATCGCGGGTACATCCTTCTACCCACAGCGAAATCCCCAATAAACGCCAATACTAACCAGACCCCACCCCCAGGCATGCGCGGCATCTACCAACAAAACAGCACGCTCGCGCCAACCGGCCTGCCGCGCATCCGCCAGGCCTACGAGAACATGCGCGACCTCGCAGCGATGGCGGGAGCGGAATTGACTGATTGTGTGCGCCTGGTGGTCTACACGACTGATATGTTCAGGTACAGGCCGATGTGTAATCAAGTGCAGGTGGAGCTTTGGGGCGAGGATCCGAGTCGGTATCCGCCGAGGACGATTGTGGAGGTTGGGAGGCTGAATGATGACGATATTGTGGAGGTTGAGGAGACGTTTTGGAATCCTAGGGAGAGTGGAGGGGAGGGGCATTGAGTGCGATAGACGAGAGAGCAGGCAGGTGGCGGGTGTGCTTGTGCCATGAGTGGTGGTTTCTGTACATAGTATTGAACAATCTTACCATTTTTTCTTTAATTTGTTTATCTCGACAAGTCCAAGATTATTCTACACCAACTTCTTCAAGACCTGGACTCCAACACCGAGCACCTCGGCATTCTTCGCCTTCATCAAACCCTCCTTCACGGCCTGTGCTCCTCCCTCAGCTTTCACCTTCTCCAAACCTTTTTCTCCGACGTCGCCAGGTGCACTGATGATGTTCATCACAACGACGAAGCCCCTGTGCATGATCTCCTCGCTGTCGTCTTTGCACATGCCAAGCACGACTCGTACTCCCCGCTCCTTCTCCAACACCGCGCTGACAGCCGCGTCCCATTCTGTGAGCATAGCCAGAGCACCACCAGCTGCGCGTCGCGTGGCGAAGTCTTCGACATCTGCAAGAGCGAGCAAAATGTGCATACGACCGCTAGCTTGCTTGGAACCGTCGGCGAACTTGGCAACGCCAGCCGGTGAAGCCATGAGATTGCAGACGAGCTCGACGCTGGCGCGCTGGACAAGTGCGTTGCTGGAAAGCAAGAGCTGGTTTTCAAGCGTAGGCCAGGCGGCACGGAGGAGGAGATTGCGTGGCGTTTCGTCGTCCATGGATGCTAGATTGGTGAGAGCCAGCAGGGCTTCGAAAGTAGGCAGGAGGTTGCGCTCTTCACTTGCCTGGTCGAGGTCGAGGAGCTGGATGAGAGCTGAGACGGCGGAAGTTGCTGGGAGTGAAGTGCTGAAGGTGTGGGCTGGGTTGATAGAAATCAACAGACGAGCTAGAGCGTGGGAAGCGGAGTGCTCGATAGAAGAAGCGTCCGGAGTTGACTTGTCTGTTTTGGCAATGCGTTCGCGAATTTGGAGTAGAAGCTTCACAGCACCTTGCTGGGCCATCTGAGCGCGGTGCTTCTGTTCCTTGGAGAGAGAAAGCAGGATGCGCACGATTAAAGCAACAATTGCTGGCGAGGGATTGTTCTTGCAGCAGGATACCAGTGCGGGCACAACGTTGGCATCGAGCAACTTCTTACAGCGTATAGTGACCTTGTCATCGTCATCTAGTGGATCTCTTTCTGCTGGTTTGGAGCTGTTGGCGTAGGCTTTCAGGTCCGCCATCTTTTGCTGCTCCTGAGATTGAACAAGCCTGTAGGCGGTGAGATTACCGAAAGTCGTCAAGCAGCCGAAAGCCACACTTGAGCGTTCTCGAAGAGCCGCGACCAAACATTGTACCAGCTTTGTGTTCGAGGCGATCCCTTCTTTCACCTTAGGTTGAAGTGACGTGTAGGCAAGACCCTCAATGGCTTGGTCGCTTGCATCAGGCTCACTCACGACGAGTGCTGAGAGCTTGTCCGCGATATCACTGTCGGAGGAGTCACTTGATACTTTAGCGAGTACCAGCGATGCAAGTGCCTTATGAGTACCTGCACGATCTTCTGCAAGAGCCTTCAGCCAAGGCGAGCAGTAACGCTCAATTGCTTCTCGGCATGCCTTATTGATGCAGGCAGCACTGAGCAACTCCAGCGCCGCTTGTTCCAGAGTGTTGCTTTTTCTTGGTAATATTAGTCCTTGCTTCTCCATACGATTATGGCAAACTCTCACGATGACTTACCTTTTACCAGCAGCAGCGGCCTCCGAGTTCTTCTCGAGGTTCGGCACCAGTTGTTGGACAAAACCATCGGTCATGAACAGTTTCGATACGATAGCGGGGACCATAGGGAATACAGCCGATGCAGCCGAAAAGGCCATGATAAGCTCATCATTCGTACCTTTGGCAACCCTCGTGCCGATGTATTGAGAGAATATCTCCGCACCTTCATCCCCGGTGGTCTCGAGTGTTTTTGCGATAGCAAGCATCGACTGGCTGCGCAAATTTTGCTCTTGCCTAATGTCCAAAGATGACAGCAGCACATCGAAGGTATCCTCGTCAAGCAGATCGGCAACGTTCTCTGGTGCAAGAGCAACCTGGCGGGCAACTGCCTTCATGGCTCTGTCAGGAGATTCGACACCAGCGGCAATCAAAGTAGCAATGTTGAGACGGAAGACATCTTTTTGCGCCTCGACTTGATATTTCTTGGACGGCCAAAGCGTATCGTCAGACGGAAGGGAAGCAAAGGCGTTGAAGGTGGCGTCGCCTTTGCCATAGACTTCGTTGTAGATATGTGTGGGATTACTGACAAGGCGATCGGCCAGCACCTTTCTTGCCTCTTTGTGAGCAATGAGCAGGATCGAGGCCAATTGATCAGAAAGTGGCAATCCCGGGTCTGAATGGAGTAGCAAGCCAATGGCCTCGAGGGACTCGTGTGGTCCAAGTTGGCTTTCTTTCAGGTCCTGGATAGCTTTCTGGCCGATTTCTTCTTGCTGGCTACCGATGTAGTTACGGATGCTCTCGACGGCATCACGGGTGACAGAATTGCTTTGCAGCAGCTTCCAGGCGTCTTGCACCTGAGGGTTATGAGGCTCGATGTGTGAGGCTTCTCTCAAGGCCTCGGATGCTTTGGCATAGCTGCCGGCGGAGATGCTCTCATTCACCGTTGCGAGCAAAGCAGTCACGCGTTCTGAAGCAGCTTGGACGGCCATTGTGGGAGTGATTGGGGTGAAGTTCGCTCATCTTCAATGGCCATGTCAGTAGTGCGAAGGGCCGACACCTCGGAAGCCCGTGGATTTGTTCTAGCTCCAGTGTCGCGTGCGTGCGTGCGTGCGGAGAGAGCTTCGAACGCCAGAACAGGGTTAGGGTTGAGATGACCGGGGGCCGTCGATGACGGAAGGAGCGGAGAGCTTAAGCGCGAGATGACGAGCTCTCCTTCTGCATCCGTCACGGCGTCGATCGAGGTCACGCTGAGTCTCGTGCTCGTGCCTGCCTGCCTGCCTGCCTGCTGGCTGCTGCACGGTGGTGTATGTATCGTATCATTCGCGCATCCACCAACTCTCTCCTACTCCTTGCTGTCGACAACGTATCACGCTATCTCACGAGATGCGTTAGAGAAGAGCTGTCATTCATACGATGCATTCTATATAAACCACCGTCCCTACCGATCCCTGCCCGTCATCATCCTATCACACACCCAGCAGCAGCACCACCACCACCACCGCCACCATGCCCTCCTCCAGCAGCCGGCCCGCCAGCCATCGCAGTGGTACTCTCACCGCCACAATCGACAAGCTCGAGTACAAGCCAGGCGGCCGCCCTCTGCTGCGTGCCGACCACGACCGCAACCGCTCTCCCTCCGCCCGTCCAAGCACCACTTCGCCCAGCTACGCCGGCAGCTTCTTCGAACAGGTCGTCGAAGGCGTCATGGACAAGGACCGCTCGCGCATGACCCGCGAGGCTACCCGCTATTTCGCCTTTGCCTGGGCTATAGTCAACTGTCTATGCGCCGGCAGCATCACCGCCTACTCGCTCTACGCGCCGCTCTTCCAGAGGAGATTGGGATACACCCAGTTGCAGGTCAATGGCGTGAGCATTACTGCGGAGCTGGCTATGTATTTGCCAGTGCCGCTGTTTGGCGTGTTGTGCGATAGATATGGGCCTGGTCCGCCATCTCTGCTCGCTGGTATCTTCTTCGGCGTCGGATACGTACTGGCTGCATTTGCCTATAGCAGTGGGCCACCAGCGAGTGCAGGAGGTGACGGCTGGCCATACGCGATCATGGTTCTTGCATTCATTCCAATCGGCATGGGCACGAGTTGCATGTATCTCTCTGCTGTCACAACTTGCGCGAAGAACTTTGGACGTGGGAAGTACAAGGGAATTGCATTGGCTTTGCCTATCGCGGCGTTTGGACTGAGTGGCATGTGGCAGTCACAGATTGGAAGTCGAATTCTTTACGAAGAATTGCCCGATGGAAGCAAAGGGCCCGTGGATGTGTACCGCTTCTTCGTTTTCCTGGGATCTCTTTTCTCTGTCGTTGGCGTGATTGGTTGCTTTGCTCTCCGCGTGGTAGGCGAGGAGGAGCTCGTCGATGAAGCTGTTGACGAGCTTGAGCGTAGTGGCCTACTCGAGGAGAGCGAGTTCTTCCGCCGCCGTGCTGTAGGAGAGCACTATGGCACAATGAGCTCCAATCACTCGCTCAGCGATGAGGAAATCGACGAACTCCAGCGCAAGGCTGCCGAACACCAGGCACAACTAGAAGAAGAACATCGCAAGAAGAATTGGCTTCTTAACGCTGAAACAAGATACTTCCTCGCTGACCACACTATGTGGTGGCTCGCTGCTGGCTTCTTCCTCGTTACTGGCCCAGGAGAAGCATTCATCAACAACCTAGGCACCATCATCGATACGTTCTACCATCCCTCCGACTTACCAGAGGGCGGTAACCCAACCAGCGCAGCAACGCACGTCTCCATTGTGGCCGTGACATCAACACTAGCTCGTATTCTAACGGGCACTCTCACCGACATCCTCGCGCCTACAGCTCCCCAGCACCAACATCGACGCGGTCCTCGCAGCCTCGAAAACTCCATGGCTTCACTTCCACCGCGAGACACCGAACCTTCGCGCTTCCAGCTTTCCCGCGTCACTTTCCTCCTCGCATTCGCCCTCCTCTGCTCCCTGGGCCAAATCCTCCTAGCCACGGGCATCGTGCAAGAGCACGCCGAGCGCTTCTGGCTCGTCTCCGCCTGCATCGGTGCCGGGTACGGCGCGACCTTCTCACTGACACCCATTGTTGTCAGCGTCGTATGGGGTGTCGAGAACTTCGGCACCAACTGGGGTATCGTAGCGACCGTTCCTGCTATTGGCGCTACGGTCTGGGGCCTGGCTTTCGCGGGCGTATATCAGCGCGCGGCCGGCGGTGGATCTCCAGGTGATGAAGCGGGAGACGTGATGTGCTATGGCAAGATGTGCTATTTGCCCACTTTCTGGGCGATGGCGGTTAGTGTTTGGGTTGCTTGCGGGCTTTGGTTTTGGGCTTGGAGGGGGAAGGGCGGATGGGTTTCGAGGGGTGTTTTGGTTTGATTTTGTGCGTATTTGTGGGTCTGGCGTAGATCTACGCGTATGGAGTTCTGGTAGCATGCATCGCATCGCATTGGGTCGCGTGGGCGGCTTTGGCGTAATGGAATGGAACATTGTTAATCCTATGACTGCATTTCCATTTGCTCGAAAAGTACTGACGCGTCGTATAGACCGGCTGGTCTGACAAGCAGAAGTACACAGATATTTCAATTCCTACCACTGAAGAATTTTCAAGCTCTCCTTTATCTACGCGCATCTTGCATCTTGCAAGTGTAGTCGATCATAAATTCATGCGGGTCCAGCCAGAGCAATCAGCTATGTTGCATCTACACTAAACGATCCCGAGCTATACGCCACGCCCATGCACTGCCCGCAAGTAGATTTGAATATTGCAGCAACGCCTCGACTCATCAGCCTCGCTTCAGCCTTGCGCATCACTTTCCACCTCTTCGCCCGTTCACCAGACATTAGCTCGCTCCTTCCATTTGTCTTTCATTTCCAACACTCACCACTACGATGGCTGAAATCTTTGGTGCCGTCGCCAGTGGAGCTGGCCTTGTTTCGCTGTCCATGCAGCTGTTGGAGAGTACGCAAAAGCTCAAAGGATTCTACGACTCGTGTCACGATGCTCCTGAGGCTGTGAGGCAGCTCTACTTCGACCTGGAGACGATGTCTATGGCGCTTCGACAGTTCGAGCAGTATCGTCAGAACGACATTTTTGGCAGCGAGCTGCTCAACCGGTGTATCACGGCGTGCGACCAGGCTGTTATCAAGATCAAGGCTGCGGTTGATAAGGTCGATCGGCTCTTGTCAAGAGCTCGCTTCGCTGGAAGAATGTATATGGGCTTCAAGGAGCCTGAGGTGAGGAAGCTTCTGGAGGAGATGGAGCATGCGAAGAGCTCGATGTTGCTCGCGTATACGAGCTACTGCCAGTCAGTCATCTTCATTGATCATACGAGATATTCGCTCCACTAACTGCAACATAAAGGTCGTGGAACATGCGACAACACATGAAACAGGCCACCACCGCTGCTCTGCACAGTGAGCGGTTGTCAAGGCTGCAGGACACCCTTGAGTCGGGGACTTCACAACTTCTTGGACACGTCACAGCTCTTGAGCACAAAAATATGGAGCCATCGTTGCTCAAATCCGATCTGGGACAACAACAAACCAAGCCAAAGAGACTCCCGCACAGAGAACTTAGGCGGAAGCAGGTGTACAAATTCCGACTTTCTTTACCACGATGGTTTTCTGAAAGCGTCTGGGACTTTGGGTTGTACGCTTCAGAAGGCACCTGGGCAATATATTTGCAACATATGAACTTACGGCCCTGGAATGCGTACATCTTCGAGGTTGTGAAATCTGGTGACGTTGAAGCTGTGCGTTGTCTGCTACAATCAGGCCGTCTATCGTTTCAGGACTGTGCAGGCGGAATGGGGTTTAGTAACACCCTTTTGGAGGTAAGCTTACAGATGCTGCTCTAGTGATATTCCTCAATCGCTCACCCTTTGCAGATTGCAGCTAGTGAGGGTCACGTCGATCTCTGCAGATTTTTACTGGACAACACTTCACTATTTAACGACAACTCCATTTTATGCTCGGCCTTCCATATGTTCCTCTTTGGGTGCTCCCTTTCCCAGTCTCGCTCATCCTCTATGCAGTCGCAAGATCTGAGCCCGACTATAGAAGCACTACATCATCTCTTTGTAAGAGATCATGGCATGGATAGGAGTTCTAGACACGGTGATGATATCAACGAGGTCTCCGCGCACAATCTCTCCGACTTTCTGGAAACTGAGTCCAGATGGCTGACGGAAGATTGCCTGTCTCTGACGAAGACTACCCTGCAAGATATCCTTGCGGTGCAGTCTACTTCGTTCACAAGTTTGTCTTTCCCTGAAAGATTTCAAATTGCTATACGATCAAGAGGCTGGCCAGCTGAGTCTTTCATGGAGCTTCTCACTAGCGAAGAGCCAGAGAATGCCATCACCACAAGTGCCGGATGGGGCGGCAAACAAGCACTGCATTGGGCAGCAGCGCATTTTGGGCAATGGGCAAGATCCACCGTGCCCAAGAATGTCGCTGAAACTTTCGCGCAAACCACATCGTATGCAGAACTTGCTTCTCGGCTTATTGCGGATGGGGCCAATGTTCATGCTCTCGTCCGTGATCTGCAATTTGATTGCCCGACGGCCGATCCATTTCTGTGCTTTCTACACGGGACAAGAGACTCGCCCGAATGGAGTTTTTCCCTCGAACATATCCAATCTAGATGGAACCAGCACGGTCTCTCGATGGCGGTGAGGCGTTGGGGTGAAATGCTTGTCAATGCTGGTCAATCATTGCTGCAATATGCAGAGGCGGAGAACCAGTTTCTCAGGACGTCGGAATTCAGCGTGGATTATTCGCCAGGCCATAGGCGACTCCGTCCAAAAAGGCTTGCTGTCATCGAAGGGTCAGGTCTGGCGTTGTACGCAACGGCATTCTTCACAATCACGAAATGGAGCCAAGAGCGGACGCACGTACCAGGGTCATGGTCAGACCCATACAACCCTGCCCCAAACACAATCATCTGGAAGCCGGAAATCGAAGACCAGTGTGAAGGCTTTCGCTGGATGGAGAAGATCGAAACTTTCACTGTAGAGTCAAAGCCTTTTCTTGTGGAGCCTATAACCAGTGATACTTTGACAACAGCTCTCCTCGAGGCAAGCGCGGAGTTAATCACAGGTACTCAAGACGATCATGGCCCTGTCTCGCGCATGGTAATACAGGAGTCCAACCCTCGCCTGCGAAGACGCGCGCGCAGAGGTCGCCGCGCTGCATCCATGCCTCCTTCACTTACTATATGGGGAGATTCCGCCCAGATGAGACCGCGCGACATTTCACCGGATCCAATGCAAAAGACGTCGGTCGCATTCGGCAACGAAAGTTTTTATGGGGTTGCCAACCACTCCCGGGCTCATAAATGCCCCTTCGACGGGCGTTGGAGGATTTGCGGGGATGGTTTAGATAAAGTGTCGTGGCGAAGGTGCATGCGTGGTTACAACAACCACAACACATCGCCGGGCTACGCCAATTTTGGGCACGGTTTCGAGTACATGATCTGGGAAAAAAAACTCTTCTCAAGCGAAGATCACGTCGACGTGGCAGAACGCTATAGCAGGCGGTTTCATCCGGAAATGATGGGCAGAGTAAAAGGCTCACGACGGAGAGCAAAAGAGCGTGACGAGCTCAAGATTGCTTTCCCTGCAATGTCATTTCCACCGAGCGAATATAGCCTCGCTTATTTGTGAAAGTCTTTGGTATGGTTTTACTCTTGCATTGGCTTTATCTACATAGTTTTGCTGCTCTTTACATTAGATTCGCTTTGATGATCAACCTTATAGTTGGGTAGTGCTAGAGGTCAGTGTTCATTGTCCCGGGTGAGGATCTGATCCACAAAACCTTGTATCGCGTAAGTACTCTAGCAGATGAATAGGACCGAAGATGTGTTCATGAGCAAACATTGCAATGCTAGACAGAGTTGAGGCAAAGTACGCATGACCAAACTACATAATTTTTGTACCTGCTGTTCCACGGGAAGAAGTATGCGTGATGACTTGTGTGTTGACTAGCCCAAATCAGATCAATGAGTACGCCTAGCACTCTGTCAGATCCATCTTACACACGATTGTGTCGTAACAAAATGTGCAGCTCACCATAGCCTGTGGAGTTATGTGCTTGATCTACTTCTGCTCCTCTATTGCATCATAGCATTTGTTGAGTGTGTATAATCACAACAAATACGCTCGCTTCCATCAATCAGCATCCTCGCTGGCGCAATTGGTAGCGCGTTCGGCTGTTACTCGATTCCGCAGTATCTCAGATACTGAGCTTCATAGCATACCGGAAGGTTAGTGGTTCGAGCCCACTGTGAGGAGTTCAATCGGGAGATTTGAGCTCTGTTCTTTTGTAATTTTTTATTTTTGCCAGAATGAGCGAATATCGTGTTTTCCCAGGAGCATACCAATACCGGGCTCTGTTTTGGTTGTTGATGTCGTCGTGTGGAAATCTTCTAGACGAGATGCCGATGGCTGGGGTCCCGACCCACTACAGCAAATGGGATGTTGGAGTCACGACCATCCAGCTCAGGCTATTGCAGTGAGTTGTCACCAGTGGAAAGAAGAATTCTATTTGTGCACGCAAATAATGAGGTGACTCCTCAACATTGTTCCTCATGGGTACAGCAACGTCCAAGGCCGTCGATGGGCCAAACCACGCTACCGCTACTGCCATCGTAACTGCGGTCAACGAGCAGCAGCTCACCCACCTGCTGCCGCCTCTCCTTGCCGAACTTCCCAGCAACAATGCTACAGAAGAAGATGCAAGCTCTGGAGGACCACTTTTCCTCCTAGATCTGGACTGCGGCACCGGTCATAACACCCTCACTCTCGCCGACCTCACGCGCCAGTGGCGTATTCCGGTGCAGCTCGAAGGCTGTGATCGTGATGGGGACAAGCTTGAGATCGCGAGAGGTCGTTGTAAAGATTTCCAGTGACAGAACACAAACAGCAGCGTGACATTCAGCAAGGCCAATCACTGGAGACGCTTGGAAATTGGACATCCGGGCCTCAAATATTTCATGCACATGTATGAGTTTGTTCTAAGCGCTCTGGTGATACACCGTATGCCACTGGACGTTTCTTTTCTTTTTCAAGGGGATTGAAGGGCTGCTGAGTCGCGATAGCGTGGCGCTGATTACGTGTGTGCATTCGGAGTTTGGTATGGCAGAGCGAGACTTGACCGGAAGCGAAACGAAGGATGAATCAGGATTCAGGCATGATATACAGTAGGTCTTGAATGCAGCTAAAAGATGTGGCTTGACTTTGCAGGGGCCTGTGAAGGAGGCGAAGCTCAGCACTGAGGTGATAGAAAAGCTTGAGCAGAGTGTGAGAGAGGACGCAAAGAAGTGGATTGGGTGTAAGGTCTGGCTCAGTGTTGTACTGGGGAGAGTGACAGATAATAGGTTCTAGAGCAATAGTGGATCAGAGGTGTTCAGTAAGAAGGACTCGCTAGTAGGATGCCCTCTGTTGCGAGAGAGCCTGGATCGGGACACATGGACTATCGCGATCAGTATTCTCGCATCTTTGTCAATTCGATATGATCGATCGTTTGGGGATTCAATGGTCCCATCTGAGCTTTTGTAATACTCTCAAAGGACATGACATCTTTTTGGGAGAAGTCACTTAAGTTATCGTTGACCATTCTGCTAGCGAACGTAAGACCAGGTGAGTATTTCGGTCTGATCGATCGAACCAACCATTCCACATGAAATACATAGAGAGGTAACCATCATCGATCACTATCATCGACAATCTTACGGACTGAAGTAAGTACGCTGACTACCGAGATACTGCGCTGGTGTACACAGACTTCAGCAGAGCAACTCTAGATATCTGACACCAATAATCAATCGCTTATCGATAACGCACAGACCACTTCCGCTTCTCTGGCCCGTTCTTCGGCACTGAGAGGCCGGACCGAAGCGGAAAAAATCCTGGAAAAAGACCCACATCCCCTGCGAGTCTACAATATCGGCACCACCACATCCTCACCATCAATAACACCCTTGCCGGGGTAGCTCAATCGGTAGAGCGTGTGGCTCTTACAACAGCAAAGAGATCAACCTCAAGGTCGTGGGTTCGAGCCCCACCTTCGGCTATTCCTATCATTAGCTCATCAGAGCAGCTGTTCTTTTTGGTTTTTGGGCAGTCTCCCACTGTATGTGTGTATGATGATGACAAACATGCTTGTTCGATCGATGGAAAGCAACCTGGCCCTAGGTATCTTCTGCGACTTGGATGGGATGGTCGCAGAAGTTGAAGCCTATTGTGTGAATCGCTTAGAATCGCTCGTCCAAATTGACAGACTTCTCGTTAGCATCTTCCCCTATCAACTCATGGATAATAGATACCTAATGATGTTCGGGGTTTGGAACGTCTGCCTGCTCTTGATCAAGTTCGATCAGTGGGACAGCAGCAGGTGTATACGTTAATTGCGTCTCGAGGAGGGTGATGCATATATCCGAGCCTCTATGTGATCTGGCTTGGTTCAGTCCATAGTCGTACGCGACACTTGTCTCGAAACTATGTATGTGTTTTTTCTTACTACATTCCTCGCTATTATATCGATACAGTTTTCCAGGTTCGAGTTTGGTTTTGACAATGTGGCGTTCATATCGTTGGGGTGTGTGGAATGTTTGCGGCGTGTATGGGCTTTGCTGGACTTCTATGATCAACAACCAAATTGTACATAAACACAGAGTTATGACACAAAAAGCATGAGATTGATAGACAGTAGCTGCTTTTGAAATCACCCATACCTTTTGGATGCATAAGTAACGCAATCGTCAGTGTTTATATCGATTTCCAAACATCAGTAACGACGGAGCAGGGTTGGAGTTGGGGTTCGGCCAACTTTGACTGTAGTGCTGTCAAATGTCTCGGCCCAAAAGCGGCATTACACGGAGAGATTTCGGGAATTGGCGGGATTCAGGGGAAAATGAGCCTTAAATACCCACCAATTCTGTAGTACTGAGAAAATCAAGCGATTGTCAATTACCTTATCACCCTATGCCCCTTGAGATTCAACAGTTATGAGCCCGGAATAGCGCTAAACCTCTATGCAAAACTCGAAACATAGCAACTAGGGTGTCCTATCGCTTCAAAACACCAGAAAGAGGAAGACATGATGTTGTACAAATACGAATACGAAACAGAAGAGTTGAGAGAGAAAGAGTACAGGAATAGGGAGATCATCTGCGAAAGCTACTACGACTACGACGATTATCGCATTCAAAGCAAATCGAAGGCAATAACTCTCGGATTATGGAAGTACATGCAAGACGATGACAAAGACTCCGACACTCCAATGAGAGAATTGGAACCAACCTACCCTCAAAAGCCAGAACTTCCAATTCCACCTCGACTAGATGCAGAAGATACAGAATGGAATATGTTCTCACGACAACACATGATCTATACAATCAGCATGATGGCCTGGAACGCTGATATCAGAGAATACGACAAATTTGACAAGCTAAAACTCGTATGGAAGTTGTACCTCGACCGAACCATCCCCAGAATGTATATTTCAGAACTGAATGACGAGGGTGATACCTTGGCAACTTGGTGGGACTTTATCACTCGAAAACTCGCTCCACAGAGGGAGGTTCGACTGGCTCTTCTCGCAAAAGAACACAAAAGGCTGATGCAAGGACCTAAATCGGACGATGTGGAGACATTTGACAAGTGTGAAAGATGTTACGTACATACACGGGCACCAAAGCCTAGCAAGAGCAATCAACGCTGGAATTCTGCATACGCGAAGAATAAACGGCAAAGTCGGTAGAAGAGGAGACCCGAAGAGTACAAAGATACGAGCATTAAGGTCGATTAGTGAAAATATGACTTTTTACATAAATGCAGACATCATTTACCAGGAAGTTCAGCCCTTGTATGGGGAGGCGACAGTGTCAAGAGTTTGGAGACTCTGCTGTTGCCGTCTACCTCATAAAGAGGCGAGTCCATCAGCATCAAAGCCTTTGGCTGCTCATTCGTCCCCGAGAGCACCCAGGTCCATTCGTGTTCGGCCCGTACACTTATAAGCTGTCGCCTCGTTCGGCTTGTTCTCTGCGCACGCCGCCTGAGAAGCAAAAGCGCTCCACACAGCATACCGATGGCCAATACTGCTCCGACAATCGCACCAACGATCACGCTGACTGGAAGAACGGAGTCTTGGGCTAACGTGGACCTCTCTCGAGGGATCTTAGGCTCGTTCGATACATGTTCGTCCTTCGATGAACGTTCGCCGATGTACTCTTCAATCAACGTCAGCCTGCAATTACACTTGGTCATGTAAGGCTTCGCTCGCTGAAAACCGAAGCCAGTGTAGCATTAGTCCAACTGGGCTCTTCATAGCTAGTGGTACAGTAGCGCTTGACAGGACCTGGTGTGTCGTACTTTTCGGCATTGGCATTGTAATGATCTTGCCAACGCAACAGGGTCATGTCAAAAATGCCGATGCTACTGCTCCAGGGGTCTGGCTTCCTTCCGAGAGCACGTCTACTGCTCTGCATGTACGACTTGCTCTTCTCACATCGACGGTGGTATTGGCTTGAACCATCGGAAGGCAGGCAAGGAGAGTACGTATACATTCTCGTAGCCTTCGTCATCAGGTGATGCCAGATCGAAGGCCGTGTTGACGGCGCCGCCAAAGATAAATCTGACGAAACGGCCAGTACACGGAGCAGAAAGTGCGATTTCTGGTAGGGTCATACATTTCGAAAGTCTTACCATCATCTGATGGGCTCCCAACCGCACAGAACTCCGATCGTATTGGAGGGACATTTCCAGTCGCAGTTTGAACGAACCGATCTTTGTTGGTGATGCCGTACAGTGTGATGACCGACATATCCACCATAGAATGGCCCTCATCGTTGCTTGAAATGACCGTTAATGGAGCTGCACCGCCTATGGCAACCAGACACCCGTCCAGGCCAAAGTTGGGGCTCAATATGGCATGAGCTTGCGTGCGACGCGCTCTCTGGCTATCGGAAGCCGTGGAGTAATTATCCCACGTTTCTTGGGCAAAGTCATGAACGACAAGCCCTGATACGACGGTATCCGGCGATTCCGCATCGTCTCCGTCATAGCTCCCACCGAGACTGAAAAATGCTTTGTCTGAGTATGCATGCGTCGCAGCGTACGGTCTGGAAGAATCTGCAGATAAGCCTTTGAGGAAGCATTAGGGCCTTGCTCCCAGTCCATATTGGCTGATCCGGCGGTGAAGGACCATACAGTGGAAGGCCATTGGATATGCGATTCGTAAGGCCAGCCACCGTATCCATTCACTGTGTTATGCTCGGTGTCATAGAACAAGAGCGGCTGCCTGTTAGGAACAATTCCTGCAGGTCTCGCGGTAACGTTGGCCGGGGCCAGAGTCTGGTTCGTCCATAATTGAGACAAATCGATCACGTATGCGTATTCGTCTGCGACACACCAGGAGAGCAATATGTACACTCGGGGTCGCTCGAACTCACCAAAAGCAACACCGTACTCGAGATTCGGATCATAGTGCTCGCCGCCGATCACGTACAAGTAGTTTCTGACCACGGTTCACTGTGTGTGGGCATCTGTCAGTCCTAGCCAACGAACCGCGACACAGAGGACTTTCTTACAGGACTGCCAAAAACTTTGGACAACGGTGGTGGGAAATAGATTCGCGTTCGCGGGACTCGCTGAGATGGCCAGGCCGAAAAAGAGAAGGTATGCCATCTTTTGCCATCGAAGCAGGAAGAAAGAGCGTCCAGCGGCAGCCTTCAGCCCTCTCCTATAAGTGCGACATTTGTCGTTTGGACCTCTTCAATGCCGACGAGATGCATTGTGACGCCCGAATCGGTGACGAGATGACTCGTGATATGCCTAGTCGATTACTGAATTGTATGGAGGATGCAATAGAGTCAAGCGATGCGGTCCGAAGGGTGGACGATAGTGTTGCCAAGGTCATATTTTTATGCCGCTGCCTTTTACCGTGGTGCTTGTTAGTCGCTATCGTTGCTTTGTAATCTTTAGTGCTCAGTGTTAGCTACCAGCTAACAGCTCCTCAAACCTGCAATCACCGTCGGTGATGCGATCGTGTCCATTATAGCTCTGCCAAGCTTGCAAGCTCTGGATTTCCGTGAAGGGTGCATCGGTGACTCTACAATCTTCAATCAACTGGAAGACGCTATCGAGCTCAGCGTCTGCGGCTTGTTGTGGATCTGCCCTCTCGAGAACGGGAAACCCTCCGAAACGTATCTTCTTCAGCAGTGGGAATGCATTCTCGTTGAGCGCCGTGAGTGTTTGTTCAAGGAAGAGTTGGGCCATCTTGATGCGCCACGGACGATAGTAACCTTCCAGGAAAACACGATTCGTTCCGTATAGCTCAGGAGAATGGCTTCTGTGTAAGCTGTGCGACTTTCCAAACACGATCACGAGAGACTGCAGGGTTTTCTCTGACTTTGACGACGAAAGATGCCGTTTGCCGGAATAGGGTTTGGTAGCTCCGGAGGTCAGTATACATTTCGAACGGTCGCAATTTGATTTGAAAGTGTGAGAGCGAATCTGTCGCATGCGTTGAAAGCAGGTACAGAGGTAGCTACATCGGACCAGGGAGTATGGAAGCCTTTCCGGTCTCTTGGCGCAGGACCAAGTCGTAATAATAGATGTCGGAGCCATCTGTAGTCTTGGGACTCGGTTGGTGAGTGGTGTCTCTGCGCTTAGCATGGTAAGCAAGGCCTGTCACGGTATCCTCCCCGAGAGACCCGCCAGTAGGAAAAGCACCTTCATCCGCAAGATAGTCTAGTCTCAAGCTCTGGAGCTTGCCAGGATCAAGAGATCCGATTATGGCTCTGACAAGGCCGCGATGCATCCAGCCGAGAAGTCTCAGATCTTTGACTTTAGGGAACATCACTGTGGGATTTTGGCGAATGTACCCATCATCCTCGTTGCAATGTAAAACGCCAGATCCAGATATGTGACATTGACCATTCTCCCGAATAAGTCCCATGTCTGATGGTCGATCTCTGTCAGATCCACCTCGTCGAAGTTCAGCCATAGAAGCGTCCAGGTGAAGGACTTGACATATTTTGCGAGCTTTTTCCCCATGAGACGAAGGAAAGCTCATTGGCGTGAGACCAAATTCTGCGGCCGGTACTCGCCATTTTAGTCTGCATACACGAGAGGCAACACCTCACACTCGAGCTGAGGCTGGCGGCCGTTGTTGTGGAAGCTGATATCCACTGCATGATAGACTGATGGCAGGGCCAGTGAATGCTAGGCGCTGCACGTAATTTTGACGTTCAAGAGCATCTCATCATCACCGACAAGCTCCTTGAATACAAGCTGGAGGATGTCTGCTGGTAGTCCTGACATCTTACGCGAGTCAAGGGCGATCATGTCTGGACATTAGAGTGTCTTGCATCGCAGGTATTCGCAGCCTTGACAGTCTGTATGCCATAGCAGGTCGAGCTAGGTTGTGAAAGGTGCGCGAAACCATGAGCTGTGGATGTACCACCAGTTAGCAGCCCATCCAACCATGCTGCTGGGATTGGGTGACAGGCGAGGTAGCCATCAACGCTCCAAAAAATGGGAAAGATCGCGTCGACAGATACCACTCACTGCAGCGATTCAAAGAGCGACCGCACCAGGATTGAGAAAAAAAAGATGATGGACGATGCTGGTGAGCCAACATCGGAAGACGGTGATATTGAAGAACTGTCATATCATGAGATGCTCCTCAACAGGGAATCGAACCCTGGTCTCCCGCGACTTGTCGGTGTGAATGACAAGCGGAAATCATAGCCACTAGACCATTGGGGATGTGGTGTACTGAATTGAACACCAATGGATGAAATGTTCATTGGCTACGCTGTTTATGTTCCATGCGCTGGACAAAGCCGAAGTATCTCTGCCATTCGCCACCTTCTCTGCATCTCATTTATTCATTACTTCATGTGTACAAACTAGGTTCAACGCCTCCTCGTTGCAGTTGCAGGAGGCGTCTCGAAAGCGTCGTCGTCACTGATCTCATCGTCGTCCGGTTCCTGCAGCCTTCTAGTAGAAACGGTAGCCCGGGCTCCGGCCACGCGCGAGGGACGGCTGCTGGCAGCTGGTATCTGACTGTTGAAGCTGAGCTGGGTCTGACGAGACGGAGCAGCCTTCCTCGTTGTGGTCGTGGTCGTCTTACTCGAAGCGGCGGTCGCCCTTTTCGCGGGTGCGCGCTTTGGTGGAACTGACTCCTGTGTCATGAAGAGACCTCCTTCCTCGTCGTCATCGTCGTCCAGGTTGATGACTTCGTTCGCCTCTTCTTCCTCTTCTTCATCGGACGGCGTGGCAGCTTTCTTCTTGCCGCGACCTTTGGCAGGAGCTTTGGTAGCTGGCTTCTTGGCCGAGGCAGCAGTCTTGCGTGTCGTGCCAGCCGCAGCCGTGCGACCACCACGGCCACGTGCCTGTGTACCTCTACCTCTGACTGCAGTTGTGCGAGGTGGTGCACCGCTGTCGGCATCGTCATCGTCGTTGTCGACATCCATCGCATCTTGGTCCTGATCGTCACGAATCACCGAGTCCGGATCATCCTCCCAGTGGCCGTCGAAATCAGAGTCCCATCCGTCCGGTTTAGGCTTGCGATTGATACGCTTTCTAGCCATACGATCGCCCTTCTCGAACTTCTGCTCTACCCTGTTCTTCAGCTCCTCCATCATGTCCGCAATGGCGTCCTCATCTTCCATGTCGCCATCGTTGTTAACCAGATGGTCGACTTGGTCACCCATGGTCGTCATGATGAACTCTTCCATGGCGTGTTTGTCATCCTTTTGCACGAATTGTTGCACGGCGTCGCCAAAGGCACTCTGGGGGAGAATGGTGAGATTTTGTGCCGCGAGGAACTCCTTCACCAGTTCGTCGATCTTGATGGCGTCCATGCTGAGTTGTGCCATGGATTCGGCATCGGGTACCTCGATAGCCTCTTTGGGCTTGCGTATGCCAGCGGTTTTTTTGCGATGATATTGGATGACGTCGTTGGTGTTGGCGACTCTGTCGGCGTATCTTGCGGAGAACCGCTGCGGATTATCGATGATGTAGCTCCCGCCTTCAGGCGCTGTGTACTCGACTCGCAGTCGGATGAGAGGTAAAGGTGGCACCAACTCTTCGTCGAGCTCCTCGTCGTTTTCCTGCTGTAGTTCAAGCCACTCAGCGTTGGCTTGCTCGATGAGTTCATCACAATGCTTGATGCAGAAGCGGTCCACAGCAGCTTTGTTGTCGCCGCCCTCGAGGCCTATTTTGCGCATCTGACGATCGTCCTGAAGCACGACTTCTCTCATCACGAATGGACGGACAGATTTCAGTCTGATGGGTTCGTGTGTGAACTCTTTACCGGTAATGCTCAAGATAGTAACGTGCTTGGGTACTGTCTCTGGCTGGCAAAGAGATGTAGCGACAGAAGATCCAGGCTGTATGACTTTGAAGCCGCGCTCGGTGTTCGTTTCGGGTTCGATCTTACACTCGTGTTCGTGACCCCAGATGATGAGGTCAAGGAACTCGGGCAAGAAACTCTCGGGAAGGTAGCCTGATTCAGTGTATGCATGATGGTTTTGATGCACACTTGCAAGGTTGAACCATTCGTCTTTGTGCACGTTGGGCTGAAAGAATTTCACGTTTCCATCGCGAAATGTGCGGAAGAGGCGCTCATCTCTGACGTTGCTCATGCCGTACAATGCGAGCTTTGTGGAGCCTTTTTGGAGTAGGACGGGCTTGACTTGAATGTTATCGGATTCTGGGGTTCGGCCGTAATAGTTGAGAAGACCAGACATTTGTAGTATGTCGAGGGCAGCCAGATGTCCTTCACCAGACGGGTCGTCGTGGTTTCCATGGATGGAAAATACAGGGATAGCGACATTGATGTTTTCGTCCTCGTAGTTGACATGGTTGAAAGCGCTATGGCTGTCAGTGGATTGCACCGGGTTGATCCAAGATTTCAATGAATGCTCACCCAGCGAACTGCTCGCTTGCATCGCTCAGCATCTCGATCTCACAGGGCTTGTCGCCGTAGCAGTTCTGCCTCAGACTGCGCATGACCTGGTACATCGACTTGCGAGACGGTTTGTTCTCGTGGAAGAGATCTCCGGCCAAAAGAACCATGTCGACATCCCGTTCCTTGGCTAAGCACATAATCTCGTCGAAGGCTTTCCAACTGTCGTCGCCCCTGATAGGGTCGCGCTCGTTGTAGCCAACATGATTGTCCGTGGAGACAAGGACACGGATTGTGTCAGCAGCTTTTGAACATTAGCTAAATGCAAACACTCGTATGGCGATCGAATACTTACAATTGGCGGACGGCATGGTGGGATGCAAATCCTAGGGAGGAAGGATTGGCAAGATTTGTGTTGTGGTTACAGCATGACAGGAAGAGTCGCGTGTTTTATGTAGGCGGTGCACCGCTTCCTGTTAACGTTCGCGGTTCTGTAGCCAGCGAAGTCGAAGTGATTGATTCGCTGCACCAAGCCCAAGCTTCTGGCACCCTCCAGGCAGGCGCGAACACGCGCGATCACGTGCGCTTCAGCGGATTCCCGAAGGAGATCCCACCCCGCAGTCTTGCATCTGGACCATCACTACAGCAATCGACGAGCGGCCTGTGAGAAGTGTATATTCATAGATTGAGATGCAATGAGACCCTCAGGCGCATTGTTCGCGCGCTCAGTCTGGAAAGGTATGGTCGACAGAATGCGCTCTCTTGCTGATCGCTCGCTGACATTGTTTAAACAGGCCCTCACATTGTCCCGTACGTTCGACCATGACATTTCGCTTTTCGTCCAACAAACACCGCCTAACAATACAACTTCAGTTTGCCCATAGTCAGGCCAAAGGGTGGTGAGCGCGTGCCTCCGATCAAGACCCAAGCGCGATCCGCGACGATTCTTCCCAACTTTGTTGGTCTGATTTTCCAAGTGCACAACGGCAAGATCTACAACGACGTTCGGATAACGGAAGACATGGTGGGTCACAAGCTCGGAGAGTTCTCAGCGTATGTACGATTCTATCGAAGAAGAAGGAACGGCCGGTCTGACACTCAGCAGCACAAGGAAGCGCTTCATGTACAAGCAGACGAAGAACAAGTAGAGGGCAAGAATGGACTGCATGGGAACGGCGCAAATGCATCTTTGGACGATTATACCACCGGAGAGGACAGTGTAAAATATTTGTATACTATGGCGCTTAGGATTGAGGAACCTACAGCAGTTAAGAGGGTACAAGGACCACAGAAACCAGGCATCTCTCCACAACACGCTTTATACATGTTATTATAGGCTTGCGATCTCGATCGGTCCCATCATTTCGAATTTGCTACAAGTATGAGCTGACTTCGCAGGAGATGGTGGGCTGGGTCAGCTTTTATCGAAGTATGGCGAGTATCGGCTGATCTCTGCACTGGACTACGCGAGGGCATTGGCGAGATGTGAGTAGATTTCCTTCTAGGCGGCCATGGCTTGAAGGTATTTCGTCTGAGTCCATTGGAGTTGCATGCAGGCTGGGACAGCTCTTTCCAGCCATACAGTGCTTGGTGGGTGACTTCCAAATGGTGGACTCAATCGCGAAGCTCTTTCGCATTGCTAGTAGAAATACACCTGACCATCAGCAGGAACCATCACAACAATGTGCAGTGGTGTTGCCTTTGCAAGGCATCCTGTGTCTTCATCTCATCTCGTCGAGTCTCTCCACCTCCACCATACCATACCATCAACCACCACACTCTCGTTCAAGCACTCGTTTCGTTTCTCATCGCAACCCCGACCATTCCCAACTCTTGCTAATTGTCTGTTCACCACTCGTTACAACAAGCGTTCTCGCTGCTGCTCGCTACTGATCCGTGTTGCCCTGGTACGTTGATATTTTCACATATTCATCCAGTGTCGATTGACTGACAACGTGTACAAGCCCGCTCGTTGCCCCTCGGTGCCCTCTTGCCTCGACGTATCACACCTCACTACTCTCGTCAGCCGCCTGTATTCTCCGATTGCGTCTGCTCCGTCATGACGCTGGCAGACAGGACCACGAGGCGGGTCTATTCAGCCGAACAGCTGCACAAGCTCCGTGGGTCCTTCTCGGCGCCCAAGCTGCGTGAAGCAATCGAAGAGCACGATGGTGAAGATGCAGAACTTGTCAAAGGTACTTTGCTGCAGCTATCCCTCCGCCAGTCCTTCCGCCTCCTCTTCCGCCTCCGCAGTCCCTCCCTCCCGTCCTCGCCTCACTGCAACTCTGCCTGAGGTGGAGCCGCTGGTCAACAACGCGTTTGGCACTGCGCGATTCACCCCTCGCGCTCACTCAATAAACCACATCACTCGCCCCACATCCATTCAATACCATCATACCATACTGCCATTCACCTTCCCTCTGCACCATGTCGAGACTGCCCCGAGAGCCGAGTTTCAATATCCACAAAGAATGGGTGTCGAACCTCCTTGAGACTCCATCGCCGAAACCCAAACATGCGTGTGAGTCTTCGCTAACCCACGACGGATCACCAGTCCATGTCCTGCGCGAGTCCAAGTCCTTCGCAGCACGGTCTTTCCGTTCCCGCACGCATGCAAACAGCGTGAACTTTGCATCAAACAAGCTCAACGATGAAAACATTGCCGTCTTCGTCGACGCCAATCAGGACCCGCCGCCACCCGTGATTGCAAGCAACAAGCCCCACGTCCTCGGAGAAATCGCAAACAATGGGCAAGCTCCGAGATACGGGCCCTGGCGACATCGCACCTCACCTACACCCTCCATCCGCAAGTCCAAAATCGAAGCCCTGGTCAAACACCATGGCTCTCCCCAGCATGTCCGGGTCACTGCAGGCGGTCGCATAGTGCCCAGTGAGCAGTCCCCTCTTTGCCACCCGCGCTTTGGCTACAGCGCAATCAAGAGCAACGGCACTCTGATCAAGGTTGCTCCGAATCACATCGGTAAAACACAGCAATGGATCAGCACCACCCAGGATGGCTACGTCGCTCAAGACGAAAGCGGACGTCTATGCCAGATTGTCAACGGCATGATCTTGCCACTCAACGAGGAGAATGGTGCAGTGCGTCTGTACGTGCCAGCGCCCAACCTCAACATCACTCACCGCGGTCCTTCTGCCGGCACGCCTCTCGCCTTTCAAGACAGTGCGCCCCATGACATTCAACCTGACGAATCGCGCGGTGCACTCTCTGCTGCTGCACAGCCGACTTTCGCCGCGCAGAAGAATGCTTTGGAGCTCGAGTACTCCAAGCTCGAGCAAGAGCTCAAGGATCTCGACAAGACAGAGGTCCTGCACGGCGGCACAATGGCGAAGACTGCAAAAGACGCGCTATTCACAAAGCGACGCGAGTTGGTCACTGGTATGGACCGCGTGCGCAAAGCTCTGAAATCTTTGAAAGAGCTTCCTCAGAGCGCACAGGTACCGAAATCTCCAAGGGCAATGCGTGACCGTCAGCCCTGGTCGCCGCAAAGAGACCGCCTGCCACCGTTCCCCCAACGCAGTCGTCAGGTCAACAGTGTGAGCGCACCATCAATGCAGCCTTTTGGACATTCCGTCTTTGGTCAGCTTCCGCCACTGCAAGCTGGGGCATCGTTCGCTTTGCCAAACGCGATGGCATCGAGTGCGCCGTTTACTACCCTGCCGTACCAGATGCCTCCGTCCGGAGCTTTCATGCCACCTCCACCCTTTGATGGCACCATGGGCGCACCTTTCTCTGCCTATCCAGAACCGATGGTGACGCCTGCTGCAGGGACAGAATTTCAACCCATTGCGAATGACAGTGCGCACACTGAACACACAATTCCTCAGCAAGACGGTTCCAGTTCTGCTTCCGACGTCAAGGTCGCTTCGCCTCGCCAGTCACATGCTCTACCCATCAGAGACCCCGAGACGAAACAGATCACCAACATGAAATCGATCTTGAATCCGATGAGTCCCGTCTACAAGCCAAGCGGTGGCATTCGTCAGCCGAGTGGCCTGCCTTGCGAGAGCACGAGCCACGAACCTTTTGACACGAGAGGTCCCACGCCACTCGGCTTCATGCACACTTCTAAACCTGTGGCGAGAGCTTCGTCCGGCACTGGCGATGACAGACCAGCTAGCCCAGCAAAGAAGAAGGTGGTCGTTGACAGCTCCAGTGTGTCTAGCGTCAGGACGGCTGACTTCTTCCCTCGGAACACACGCGACTACTCGATGCGCAAACATGAGTATCCAATCCCGGCCAGCGACTCGGAAGACAAGGAGAACGTCGAGAACTACCGCGACATCAACACTGGGTCACAGTCGCCAATCACCCCAAAGCGCGATCTTCACAACACCAACTGGAATCCTGATATCCCAGACGGTGCTTTTGTGAAGTACATATCTCCGCAGACAGAGAGCTACGCTGCTCCGACAGCGCCTCCTGGTACTCCAATCAGCGGAACCCATGGCGATGAGCAGAGACAACCGACTCTCAAAGTTGGTGGTGCAGCTTGGAACGATCAGCTGCAATACCTCAACATTTCGCAGATGCCTGACCGAGTGGCGCACAACCTCAGTCCGAAGAACAAGCGCAGTTACCGCTTCATTGAGGAGCACCCAAGCCGCTATGGAAGTGAGGAAAACTCATCCCCTGGACCCGAGCACCAATGCCGCGAGGAATTGTGTACCACAGGAAGCCCCTACAGCACTGTCGACTTTGCTGGCAAATCTCGGGACTGGATCGAAGGCCACCAAGCTGGTCTCTACCGCAAACCAGTTGGATTCGACCGCATGGGTGACTTTGTCGATGGCTACTGTGCAGGGCTGCTCAAGTCGCAACCTGTCACCACCGTATCCATGGGCTTCTCCGATGGAAGTCCAGCAAAGCCATCTTCACGCCGTCCCACCCCTGGTCCCACCCACTCTGTTCTCCAACAGAGTGACCGGATCACTAGTGGTGACCACAATGCAAGACCCCCAATGGAGCTCAGCTTGAAGAGCCTGGACTCTCTCAAGCAAGCTGTCTTCGCTCCGCAGAACGAAAATGCTCTCATGACACCCGTCGCAGACAGCTCCAATGCAGAAGAGCCGATATATCACCTTGGTGCTTGGCAGAAGCGCCATGAGAACAGTGGTGATCTTGCCACGCACAAATCAACTTTGCCACAGCGTGCCTCTTCTCTCGCTGGGCACCAGTCTCTCCAGGCACGGCCAGGCAGTGGTCGCTGCGATTCAGGTCAGGACTCGATCACGAAAAGGCGCACACCCTTCGCGCAAGGTGCTCATCACCCGCAGGCTCCCAGAGCTCCGACTTTGACCGCAGCTCAGCCTCGTGTAGCCAGTGGCCCTGTGCACCCGAATGAGCGCGTGAACAGCATCACCAGCATTGACTCAACCATCCACCGTCCATGGCCCGGAACTGGCCCTCGCGTGATAAGTCCTTTCGGTTGGAAAACGCCGAGTTCGGTGGCACATGCCGCCAACCTTGCCACCGGATACTTCGCACAGTCTCAATATGACGGTACGGACATGGATCTTGATGCCGACAGTGATGCCATGCTGACAACCGGCATCTCAGGCGCACCTAAAACTGATGCGAACAATGCTTCAGCCAGTGACTGGAAGCACCAGCATCGCAACGCCTCGCTTGATGGCATGTCTGGACCTACCAGCCCGGGAACTACGTCTCCAAACCTGTCGCCCACCACCTCCCCTAAATTGCTGCCCACACGCAGTGAGAAGGGTGCCGACAGTCCCGGCAAGAAACATTCGCCTACAAAGAGTCCTTCGCCTGCCAAAGCCAAATTTGAGCACATTGCCAACAAGGTCGGCATCAGCGTGTCTTCCGAGAAGAAGGACAATCACGATGCTTCGCCTACGACCAAGAAGAGATGGAAGGACATCTGGCATGGCTCGTCGAAGAAGACCGGTAACAAGGATGAGGGCAACAGTGGCCCTACATCTCCGGCGCGTTGATCTGGATGGTATTCTAGCAGCAGCACAGCAGTTGCACCTCCGGTGGCGGGTTTGCTGTCGACCTTTTGAGCTCTTCCACCTTTACCTTGTCAGGATACTCATCAGAGCAACTTTGACTACGCGGCACGATTCTCGCACCAGCTTCAGCGCACTTCTTCCAACGCATGAGCTGAAGAGTATGTATCATGGCATACATGCCCACACTGGATCCTCGATACAATAACCGCCATGCTCACGCATTATTATGACAACAGCTCTCATGCACGCGCCAGCGTTTTCTCGCATTATTCTCGGCAGATTGAGCATCTTGATCGCTAACCATGCCGTCGCAAGCGGTTGACTTGATACGGTATCATTTTCGAGCATCCTTCGACAGCAGAGTATTTCCTTTGTGCACACAGAATGTTGGCTTTCGAGGCTTTTCTAATGATTAATGTTGATGCGACAGCTTGTTGTCTGTAGTTTGTAGATGTAGTTTGGATCAATGCAAGTTCATCTTTTGGAAACCCTCCAATTCTTTTCAGGTCTTGAAATGATATTTGACCATCGTGCAGCCGGCCGGACTTGAATCTTCAAGCGCGAGTCCTCTTCGGCACTTGAAGATCGATTCGACTAAGATGGTGGCACGGTCCAAAAAGGGGCGGCTGAAGATGGTTGTTGTGGGGAAGGATTGAAACCTTAGCGATCAAATCAAATCCTATCTCTCCATGCTTGGGCGAGCTGCATGCCTTCGTGTTTCACCACTTACCTGCATACTTCACTATTTGCTGCCCTGGATACCTATCGCTTGGAGCAAAGGAACCGCTGGATATCGTGAAGAACAAGTGCACGTGCGCTCTGATCTTGCACGTGGTATTATTGTCGACTATACTACTGCACAAGCAAGCGTACAGTACCAGCTGTCCGGACGACGTCGAGCGCAAGCGACCAAGGGAACACGTACCCGAGGCAGCCAGCAGCCAGCAGCACGTCGCCGAAGGGAGGTCTCGTGAGCCCTAGCTGCTGTAGTGCAGCGACACATAACTGTAAGGCGACGTGCCGAGTACTCGGTATTTGAAAGATCTCACCCTCAACTGATATCCTAAGCCACTCCGCCGGCTGAGCCATCACCCTCTATTGCGCCACATATCAGAACATCACCGCAACGTGCAACTCGTGGGGTCCCGAGCACAATGTCATCATATCCACGCTCGTCCTCGCGCCCAAGCGCACACGCCTCCGCCCAATCCTTCCAGAGCATGTCCAGCAGCAACTCCACAGGTCACACAAGCCTGTCGCCCCCGCTACCGGATACGGACGGCCGCAGGAGCCCTTCTGGCGGCACCACCACCAGCGTCTCGACGCAAATCGCCCTCCGCAACATGCGCAGACTCGAAGCCCGCCGCAACATGGAGGAGACTCACTACTTGACCCAGAAGGCTCGCAACTGCAAGCTCAACCCGCCCGTGGACCTGCGAGCGCTGGACTATGTCTCCACATACGACGACAATCTGGTGTGTCCGATTTGCCGCTGTCCTTTGGTGGATCCGGTGCTGCTGATGGACTGCGACCACTGCTTCTGTCGTGAGTGCATTCGTCAGACGTGGCCTCATTCGCCACTTGGCCCGAAGGGAGACTGTCCGACATGTCGGATGCCGGCGAAGCTGGGCCCTCGCGCTTCAACGACGAAGATTCTTGTGAATATTCTGGATGATCTGGTGGTCAAGTGTCCGAAAAGCGAAAACGGCTGTAAATCTCAGGTTAAACGTGGGGAGGTGCAGGATCATATTGCCATCTACTGCAGCTACTCGATGGTGGAGTGTAAAGACTCATCTTGCGGACAGTCGATTCAGAGGAAGGACTACGAGCAAGGATGCTTGCACTACACTGTCAGCTGTGAAAGCTGCAACCAGGAAATGCCAAAGGCTGAACTCGAGAGTCACTGGCAGATTCAGTGCCCAGATCGACAGATCAACTGCGACTTATGCAGTGCGCTCATACACCACCGAGACAGGGATCAGCATCGCAGAGATGCCTGCCCTGCTGTCAGTGTACCGTGTCCCGGTGCATCATTGGGGTGCGTGAACAAGAGCAAACGGGCACATCTTGAAATCCACACCAGGGGATGCGCGCTTGCAATACTCGGACCTGTGTTGGATGCGCAGAAACAAAGAATGGACGAGCAGGAGTCTGCCCAAAAGACCATCAACCGTAAGCTGGAGATTCTGGAGACCGGATTCAACGCAATGCAGGACATCCTCTTCGCCAACCAGACCAATCCACCAGACAATGCCAGCACAGAAACCTTGACCTTGCCGTCACGGCACCACAGATCGGATACCACAAGTACCAGAATCGGACCAGCAGACGATTATGACTTTCCAATACCGCCATCAAACCGAGGCTCTGCAATGGAGGTCCCATCAACAGCAAGCACAGTAAGGTCCGCTAGCACAAGCAGAGCAGAACCACCCAGGAGACCAGCGCCCGGAGCACCCGGCCCACGGCCATCAGATCTACCGCCCTCAATTACTCAAGATTTCGATCTCGTATCGCCGTTTGCGCAGAACAACGCAGATGGCCCGTATACTTCGCCTCTCCACCATCTACTATCAATGCACGAAAATTTGCGCGAAGAAATGGCTCGCATCTCCACCGCACTGCAAGAACTCGACGGCCGTCACTCCATGCAGATCTTGAACGAGAACCTTCGCAACCGCGAAGAAATCGCTTACCTAGGTGGTCAAGTCGCCGGCATGAATCGGCAAGTCCACTGGCTCACTTCAACGCAGCTACAGCGGCAGCAAGGAGCCAGCAGCCCTCGTGCACCCTCTGCAAGTGGTGTCAGCCATCGAGAACGTGGCGACGCGTCTGACTCAAGCTCAAGCGCAGCCGGTGCAAGTTCAGGCGTTCAAGTCGCCGTAAATGCCATGAGCACCGCAGCTACCGCGCTCCGGGGAGCCGCCAGAGTAGTCAACGTTGGACCGCAGAGCCCAAAATCTCCTAACATGAGAAGAG
Organism: Cladosporium cucumerinum; assembly: GCA_023634325.1. Lineage (NCBI taxonomy): Eukaryota > Fungi > Ascomycota > Dothideomycetes > Cladosporiales > Cladosporiaceae > Cladosporium > Cladosporium cucumerinum. The sequence continues at coordinate 2,338,339 of JALDQA010000002.1, forward strand.
GGATGAGCGAGGAAGGGCGCACAAAGCTTTGATCTTGTCGCCGTTTGAAAGACCATTTATTTCGGGAAGGAACATAAGAAGTTTTGTTTTTGGATGACATGTCTATGTATGTGTATGGCAGGTTAATATTAACGCACGGGTACGATTTACCACGGCTTTGCTTTCATTTTGGTTGTGTGTGTGCACTCACTCTGACTGGTCTGACCGTTGTTTTGCAGCTTAAGCTGCGTTTGCCACGTAATGACCGTCTCCTTTCGAGTATTGCCAAGGGCTTGTGGCGGAGACGGACCAGCCTGTTGATTCACGTGTGATGCTGCTGTGTACAGTAGTGCTGCCGACATACAGTAGCTCCAAGGCGCAAGGGCCAAATGCGTGAAAGCAGTTCATGGACAACGCATCGACGCACAGCAAAAAAAAAAGGTTATCAATGCCAGCATCCACTTCTCCGCCACAAAAAGAAACAGCTCTGGAGTAGGACGCGATTAGGGACAGCCTTGTAGATCCAAACGCTGCTGAGGTTTCGGATGGGACTCCCGGACGGTTGGCATGGCCCATGTCAGAGACGGTCTAAACTCTTCGCTCGAGTTTGGCATATTATGTGTCAATGTTGAGAGCTTCGAATGCGACTGCCCCGCGGCTGAGTCTACCGACTGAGACCTTGAGGTCTATTCTTTGGGTTGCAGTCTGGGCAATGTCTTGAGAGAGAGAGAGAGAGAACCGTTCAAACGAGGGTGGAGAGCAGCGCCGAGAAGCAATAGTAGCAAGACTACTTGCGGCAGAGATCCATGGCTATCTCGATTACACTGCATCTAAGCGATTCCTCGGGTCGTTCCCTATACATACATGTTCCCTGAACTGATATTACATATTGCACCACGCCACGACCTATCCGCTTGTTATCTAGACGGCATGTGCCTTGTGCCTGGGTGACTGCCGTTGGCTAGGGCTGCAGTAGCGCCGGGTCGCCGATGGCCGAAGCCGTCTTGGCCTGGTCGCGGCTCTAGGGCTAAACTTCAAGAAAGGAGAGTTCGCTGAATTATGTCTCCGCGCCGATGTTGTCATTACATGTCTCTCGTTCGTGCAGATGGCGTGAAGCGCGAGCAAGGCTGAGATGAAAACTGATAACGGAAAGCCACTGGATCCTTGGTTGATAGTTGCGATGGAAGTGATCGTATGTGTTCGCCTCTGGTACCGTATTGTTATTTTGGTCATGTAATGCTAATAATTGTTCCGCGGAGCGAGAGATGGCATACGCTTCAAATAGTGGAGCGTCTCGTGTTGCCTCTCGCGCGCTCACCTTGTGGTTGTAAAGTGATCACCCGATAAATGATATTCGAGATTTCTGGTGCTGGCTCTGGAGACTTTGATGGCTCAAATTAAATATACAACAATGTCGAGATCGATGTATGCTGACAAAAAAAAAGAAAAGAGATCTAAAAGTCGTGAATATATCCATGCCATACGTATTACAACTGGTTGTGTGTTTTTCGAATGATCTGCGTCTTCTATCGCAACGCGTCCTGCGCCTGCCCGCCGTTCATCAGAGCAGCAGCATGCCGACGAAAGAGGTGACGCCCAAAAGGCCCATGCCGATGGTCAATCTGACACCGGCGCTCTCGCCGTCCTTTCCGTTCTTCTTGGTGGAGGCCTTGCACTTGCCAGTGTTGTCCAGCCTGTCGGCGCCGTCGGTGATCTCGGCAGAGTAGGTGGCCATCGAGGCGACGTTGAGGGTGGTGGTTTCGACGGATTCGGTGGAAGTTGCGACAGCAGACCAGCTGGTGGAGTCGGTGCAGGTGGCGGAGCTCTCGGCGATGTCGCAGGTCATGTCCATTTCGAAATCGAGGCCTGAGGTGGCGGTGCTACCGTGGAAGTGAACTTGGCTGGGGCCGACGGTCATGGTCATTGCCTGTTGGGTTTAAGTCAGTATACATGTTCATATAAGGCTCGTCGCATTGTAGTGAAGTCTTACCGGAGCGTCGGTGCCACAGAGTTCTGTGAAGCTGTTACCAGATCCAGATATGCATTGCAGAGCGAGGACAGTGGTGCCGGGGCAGGCGTCTACAACGGAACCAGCGTAGGTGAAAGCGCCTGCTGAAGGGCCAGGTTCAATCCATGTGACCTGGGTGGATTGCGCGGTGGCAAAGCTAAGGAGGAGCGAAAAGGAAAGAGTAACGAGTGAAAGCATCGTGGCCGGCGATATGAGAAGCAAGGCCGACTCGATGCGGTTGTGATAGAAGCGAAACGCTGCGTGTATGATAGGCTGCAAAGCAAAAGCAACAAAAGAATCTGGACCTGGACTGCGATCTAGGACCTACAGAAACGTTTTCTGGAGAGAAGCAGCAGCACCAAACTACTAACGAAATGACCGTTGAGAAAGAGAGGGCTCCCCCATCTCGTTGCCCCCAAGCGTGGGCCGTGACTCGCTAGGTGAACTAGACCAAGGCGGCAGAGTCGGGCAACTGGGATTATTGGCGCCAATGCTGGTGGACTTTGTGATATTTCGAGCGCGGACCTCTGACTTCTGTGGGACCCATCTCCCGATCAGCCACGCCATCAGCAGAACACGCGAGATTGAACCCACCCAGCAGCGTTGTTAGCTCATCGGTTTTTACCAACCGACGATTTTCCCCAAAAAGCGTCATTGCAGAGATGCTGTAGGAGGCTCGAAGACTTGCCCTGCGACGAGGTCCGTCGCATCAGCTGCGCCGAAATATTGATACTTGAAACCGGGGCCGACCGGAGGCATGTCTGAAAATGCGCTCGGCGTGGCAGAGTGGAATAGCCTGTTATCATCACAGATCCTTCACAGCTTGGCCCCTGTCGCCGAAACAAATGGCCAGCAAGCACAAAGCGCGCGCATATCACTCGTGCATGCTTGTATTATAATAGGTGAGGTCAGGTCTGGCAGAACGCTTTGAAACGCCATCCACGATCGACGTCGACCGAAGTTCCGGTAAGGCTGGAAGACGCTTTTTTCACGAAATTCAAAGTTTCTTCATGTGCTGTGTCTCGCCCTACGCCTCGGACTCGAGTCCGTGGGCACGGATGCAAGAACTATGACACGCGACGCGACGCCTTTGCCGGGGGCGTCACACTGTACCTCGAAATGCTCGATTATACACGGTAGTCAAGAGCATTTTCCATAATAATTCGAGAAAAGAGTACGACCTCACTTATGATGAACCATACGATGTTTTAACCAGAACAAAAATAAACCTTAACTGGACTAAGCGGATCTCAAGCCAAGATCCACAAGACGAGTTCGAGAGGCGATTCGATCAACACGGCTGGTTCTCTTCAATTCATGATAGTAAAATTTCCACCACCTTTTTCGATAGACTAAGATCATGTACCTGAAGGCCCGCTGTTCAAAGTCGGCACGGTCCAAAAACGCTACATCGCCCTCCGGCTCCGCTCTGGAGGGGTGTACAGTCTCGACAGCTTGTTCCTTGTCCCTTCTCTTATTTTCCATGATGTTCACGATGCGTATCATCAGGAATACTACCGCAGCGGCACCATACATGATCGCGACCATGAGTTTACCGTGCAGGTAGCCTGGCGCGTCTCCAGATCGGAAAGTCTGTGGACCGATCCAGTTGCCGCGCCATGTTCTATGTGTGGACCAATCCGCGATCTGACCGAAGCCCGGGGACACGATGTCAGCGCACACAATCTTGCATCGTTCGGAGGTGCAGGCGGACAGCATGCATGCGACATCGCTCAAATTCTCGGTATCAAGCGAGTGCTTATTCATAAGTATTCTTTTATCTTGTCAGCTCATGGCATAGGCCTCGTAGACGTGGTTGAGGACTAGCAAGAAGCATACTTGAAGCGATACGATTCGGAGACGCTTGCAGTCTTACCCGGAGACTTGGCCCTCCTGAAGGACAAAACCCAGCAGGTCTTGGTTTCTGGCGGGGTTTTCGGACACATCGACTCTACGTGCTTTCTGAGAATGAGGTATGATGGTAGCGATACGGCTCTCATGGTTCCTCTGGAGACTGGAAACGATTCACTTGAAGCCTTCATTAAGCTGCACAAGCAAGAGTTCGGATTTTCCCCTGATCGAGATGTTTTCATCGACGAGATCCGTGTCCGTTCGATTGCCAAAGGGTCTGCGGATGACACCGTTTCTTGGACCAAGGAGCTCGCTTCTCTACAGCAATTAGACGTTGCCAGTAAACCAGCCTCATCTCAACGTGTCTACTTCGGTGGAAGTGAAGCTGCTGAGACTCCAGTCTACATGATTGACGCACTTACGGCGGGAACTCAGATACCAGGCCCCGCGTTGATCGTTGATGGAACCCAAACACTTCTGATCACTCCCAGCTCGAACGCCACCATTCTCAGTAATCTAATCGTCGTCGATATCGCGACATCCGAGCAGAAGGAGGAAAATAGCTCCACGATCGACCCCGTTCGTCTCTCCATCTTCTGGCACCATTTCTTCGGCGTTGCAGAGCAAATGGGACGGACACTACAGAAAGTCAGCGTCAGTGCTAATATCAAAGAATGATTAGACTTCAGCTGCGCCATATTCACGCCCAATGGTGAGCTCATTGCAAATGCGCCGCATGTTCCTGCCATGATTGGAAGCATGTCATTTGCTGTAAGATCGCAGATTGAACATTGGAGCGGCAAGCTACAAGATGGCGATGTATTGCTGTCGAAATCGCCGGAGTTCGGCGGTGTCCATTTGCCAGACCTGACAGTCATAACTCCGGTTCTCGACGAGCAAGGTGTCAGCATCGTATTTTGGGCCGCCTCTAAAGGCCATCATGCCGACGTGAGTCTTTGTTGATCACTCTAAACATGTATTACTAACATTATAACATCAGGTTGGGGGTATCGTCCCTGGATCAATGCCTCCGACTTCTTCGGAGCTCTGGCAAGAAGGTGCTGTCGACTACATGGACGACGGAACACCTATAGCGCTCAAGATTGTCATCAAAGGCGAAGATGGCTCGGTCACATTCGACTTCACCGGTACAGGACCTGAAGTGCTTGGTAAGCACCGCAACCATCTTGATTAATTTTCCTGGAGACAGGACTAATCAAGCTGTGTAGGAAATTGGAATGCACCCATTGAAATAACAACCTCCGCCATAATATACGCGCTGAGATGTATCGTCGGATCGGACATCCCACTGAACCATGGCTGAATCAAACCAGTCAAGGTTGTGGTTCCCGAAGGCTCATTCCTGAAACCTTCCAACGGGGCCGCGGTGTGCGCTGGCAATGTACTCACATCACAGCGGATTGTTGACGTTATCTTCCTGGCACTAGAAGCATGCGCTGCCAGCCAAGGATGTATGAACAACCTCACCTTTGGTCTCGACGGCGAAGGCGGCTTTGGGTACTACGAGACCATCTGCGGTGGCAGCGGTGCCAGGCCAACTTGGCACGGAACCAGCGGAGTGCACACGAATATGACGAACACGCGCATCACAGATCCGGAGTCGCTTGAGCGTCGTTATCCTGTCATTCTCTGCCAGTTTGCCTTACGGCCAGGAAGCGGAGGTCACGGCAAGTACAACGGAGGGGATGGCATCGTTCGCGACGTCGAGTTCCGCATTCCAATGACTGCTTGCATCCTCTCAGAGCATCGAGCATTCCGACCCTACGGACTAAAGGGTGGAGGGGACGGTGAGAGTGGCAGAAACCTTTAGATCCGTTCGGACGGACGATGCATAACGTCGGCGGCAAGAACTCGGTCAAGGTCAGCGCTGGAGACCATTTTGTTATTCAATCACCTGGTGGTGGCGCATATGGTCCCGTCAGCGAGGCAACGGATGCTTTTTCTGATTCACTACTCCGATCGTCGTTCGCGCCGCTTGCGGGCGGCAGCATCGCAGCTATGAAGAATCTCGAGGATCAAGTGTGATGGTTGCCAACGTTCTACAGAACTTTAAGAAGCGCCTGTGGCAGCGATAGTACTAGCTGCTTGTGCATATTGGAATCCCCTGCCTTGGATACAACGCGTTCTTCACCGCGAAAAGTTTCCACTTCTCTCCAAAATATGCCCTTACTAGCCGCAGCACCACTTCCGGTGGACTCTAATCTAGCCACGACTCCCTCCTCGACTCCTCGAAATCAGGAAAGAGACCCTGATTGACAACTGCCCTGCTTCGTAAGTGTTCATAGCAGTCGCGGCTTTACAGTTCAGGAGGAATTGATATCATGGCGTTGATAGTGGGAGCGTAGCAAAAGGCCATGGTTGTTGTGCAGGAAATATGATAAAACTTCCTATAGCACTTTGATCTGCGCGAACTCTGTGCGCGTATTATTGCTAGAGATCTTGGACTCAACGTGGTTGATGCTTATCTCTGGCGATATAGCGGCTGAGGACCAAACCAGTGCGTTGACGTCCGTCTGTCGGATCGAGACATTGCAGGGATCGGTCACTACTCTCTGCTCGACATACAGGATTGTCAGCCCGTACACCTTCTCCGCTTGGCATTTACTCGGACTGAATCTCCTTGAAGTCCAAACGATCGCGTCCGGCTGGTGCCCCAATCATGTGCAAATGTGTCGTCAGGTGTTCGGTCCGTCCGCGCAACGGACACACCCAAAATTCTCAAAGCTGTAATCCGTCGCATACAAAGTCGAAAACAGGAATTATAAACAAGCATATGATATTACGATATAGACTGCAACCAAACACATACGACCATAGGTCAGTGAAAACTGGGCATCCCGTCCGCTCTGCCATACATAAGCACTGAACCGGGCGACTAGTACTAGAGTGGGTGACCATCTGGGAATCCCGCCTGTTGTGTGTTTTTGTCTTTTTGGCGTAGTTCGACTGTCAGTTTAGAACTCTCGCAATCATGTACTTGCTGATCGTACCAGGTTCTGAAGCAGTGAGAGATGGCTGCCCGATGGGCCATTCTCTAGGAACATCTATCTGTCCTGAATCGAAAGAGCTTGCAGTTGACCGGAGCGATATATGGTCGGTTCATCGCCATCCGAAGCCCTCAATATGTACCTTTCGCCCGTGGTGATTGAATTTGTCTTTGGATCGACTCGTAGGTATTCGTTGTTGGCCACGGATTTTACAGCGACCATGTTGGCATCGTCGTTGTATCCAACCACCCACCTCTGATTGTCGCCATCGTATTGCTTCTCTAGGACACAGTTTTGGCCACTCTTCTGGGCAGTTTCGGCGAGGTTCCTCTTCACACTGACCAAATAGTAGACAGTTGAGCTCCTCATGCTGAAAGCCAGAAGTGGGAGCATATACAGGTTGATATGATGTTCGAAGATGACGAGAATCGCTAAGGTCACAGAACGAGTAAGTGCGGGTGATAGGCTTGTCTATTTTTGCATCCGGATGGACTCTAACAGGTACTCTGCTTCGTAAGGGACCATTGCCGTCGTGGATTTCGCTGTACAGCTCAGTAGAAATCGACATCATAGCGTTGATGGCGGGAATGTAGCAAAGGCCACAAATGTGCAGAAAACATGATGCAGCTTCATAGAGTAGTTGAATCCCGCTACTCGGTGAAGCCTGTGCGTGTATCGTTGCTGGAGATCTTCCTGATCGAATTTTGCGCTTGGTTCCGACTCGCCAGCCAGGACTCGATTCGTTGATTTCTGCTGCTATGAGAAACGCACGACTTGACATAGCCGGCTCGGGTGGATACCACTTGCTTGTGCTCTGCCCGATCTACATGTCATCATGATACTCTTGTATACGTCACGTATCCACAGGGCCCTTGACCAACATTCCATATGAAAGGAGGTTTTATCACATTCTCCGATCGAGCTTCGTTGTTTCATTCTCGAAATGAGGTCGCCGTCGTTCTAAAAGTGCAATTTTGGTAATTTTTATCGAACGATGACCCCAATACTCTAACCCTTACTGCATATGATTATTAGTCTACATGTCGCGTGTAAACGCATGCACTGCCCAATTTCGTTGGACGTAAATTGGTGATGGTGTATTGAATTTAGTAGGCTGTGCATACCTTTGACGCGATGATGTCATTTCATCCGTTTTCCAATCGCTATTCGTCGAAGCTCACCGAATTGTGTTGGATGACTAAGTGCACAATGGACTCTCTGGCTACTGATTAATATATCCGTAGAAACATACATGCGTACAGTCGCATGCAAGGGCGTTAATTTAAGACGATACATCGCGATTGTCCCTGCGGCAAAAGTTCAACCTTTGACGAAACAACCAGAATGAAAGTTTGAGAAACTCGCCTATTGAACACCCCCCACACACATTTCACCTGCATACATCACGGCCAAACAAAGATATACTGCAAACACCAAACTAAACAGAAATCTTACTGAATATCGAACCACGCGAACCGCCCCCCCCGAAAGAACAAATCACACAACATGGTCGCCGCCGACGCTCCCCCAGACTCCCACATCGACACCGCCACCGCGCTCGCATACTGGTCATCAACCGAACCCACCGTCAACGGCGTCCTCGGCGGCTTCCCACAAGTCTCACGCATCGACCTGCAAGGCAGCAGCAACTTTTTCGCCAAACTGCGCCGGGCCTCGAAAACTCACCCACCGACCGCCGGCAAACTCGCGCGAGCAGCAGACTGCGGCGCCGGCATCGGGCGCATCACCACCGGCTTTCTTAGCAACGTCGCCGAGGTGGTAGACGTGATCGAGCCCGTGAAAGAATTCACCGACGTCCTCAAAGCAGGCGAAGCAGGCGTCGGCGAGATCCTGAACGTCGGCCTCGAAGCGTGGCAGCCCGCGCACACGTACGATCTGATCTGGAACCAATGGTGCGTGGGCCAGTTGCCCGACGCGCAGCTCGTCGCGTATTTGCAGCGGGCGACAGCCGCGCTGAGCCCGGGCGGCTGGATCGTGGTTAAGGAGAATCTGAGCAATGATCACCGCGGCGAGGATGTGTACGACGAGACTGACAGCAGCGTGACGCGGACGGACGAGAAGTTCAGGCAGATTTTCGGGGAGGCGAAGTTGAAGGTTGTAGCGACGGAGCTGCAGAGGGGCATGCCGAAGGGTTTGTACGAGGTGAGGGCGTATGCGCTGCAGCCGATGTAGGTAGATTATGTACGATGTTTCACGACATGAAAGGTGCATGTGGAGTTGAAGAGTACATATGGATTTTTCGTGAATGCTGCGAGATATTGCTAATGTTCACTGCTGTTGTTCTATGTATGCGTCGTGATCTTCTCTCGCGTGGAATACCATCATACGAAAATTACCGAAGAGGAAAAGAGGCCTCTAGTGAAGCCTCAAATGAATCGAGCGGACTAATCCACCTGCGCCATAATCTTGCCATCCTTGAGCGTCAAGATACCAGTAAACATCGCGCGACCTTTGCCGTAGTTCCTATTCCCCACCTTAGCTTTTGACTCATGATTTCCAAAGGGAAGGGGGTATACATACGCATGCCAAACCGCATGATCGCCGTTGACAGCAACATCCAATCCACCCGGAGCCTGGAAGCCAAGCGGTCCACCAGTCTTAAATAGCGTTCCCGAGCGCTTGTACGGGCCCCTGATATCGTCTGCAATGGCATAGGCCACAGCATACTTGGGCGTCGTGTAGCACTGAGGCGAGTAGAAGAGAACGTACTTGCCGCTCATGTAATTGAGCGCAGGAGCTTCGACGTACGGACCGTCGGCTAGCCTGTCGTCGTTGTTGAAAATCTTGAGTGGGGTTCCGATCTTGGTGAAGCCGTTGTGTACGTCGACTTGCTGGATGAGGATTGGAGTCTCAACGACGGGTTCGACGGTGTTACCGCATTCGCCGCCGTGGCCGATGGCGTTGCCGTCGATTTTGTAAACGATGTAGCGTTTGTTTTTCTTCATGTCGAAGAAGCCGCTGACATCAATGGCACCACCCTGCTTCACAGGACAGATCCAGGGCTGGGCTGAGTTGTCGACGAAGGGTCCTTCAATGTTGTTGCTTGTTGCGTAGCCGAGACAGTGAATTGCACCGTTGCTCTGCAAAGCCGCGGTGTAGTAGAGTATGTACTTTCCACCAGGCAGCGCAACGACATCTGGTGCCCAGACTCTGGGGTGCTTCTTGTTTATCCACGGTGCGAGTTTCGGCATTGCGTCTTTCTGGCCACGGAACTGCCAAGTTTTCCAGTCCCGCGTGTATGCCATGGGAACGTAGACCTTCTTGCCGTCAACCGTCACCTCGGTGGCGTACGCTCTCCAGCCATCGTCTGCTCGGATGATCGCAGGATCAGGAAAACTTCGGCCATCAAGGCGTGGTGAGGCGGCAGCGTTGGCGAGACCGAGGAGAGCTGTGGTCGCAGCAAGAGCTGCGGTTAGTGTTGTGCTGATCATTGTTATGTGTACGCTGTTGTGTGAGCGATAGTCTGTTTCAGAACCCAGCGAAAGTAGGGACCCTCGAATAGCAGAATCGAGCGTAATAATTCTTTCGATCGGAAACGGTATGGTACAGACAATGTCGTGTTACCAGTGACGGGGACAACGCCCAAGGAAGCTACCTTATACTCATTGTTCCTCGAAGCTGTCAGCATTGCCCAGCCTTGGACACTTCTCGGCACGTGAGCCGAGTACAAAGGACTTCACTTCACAAGTCCTTTGATGGAGAAAATTAGCGGTACGAGAATTCCCTTATTGTCGAGTCAGGTCGGGCTCAGAAGGACAAAGGCTATGATGGCTACACCTCGTCGTCGTTGACGTATGGATGTTGGAAGTGTGATGTTTCCTGTGGCTTTGGAGCAGAATATCTCCTCGCTTCGATAGATTGATTATCTAAAATTGTATGTACAGAGCGTTCGTGTCTATTGCATGGTAGCTATCGTGATTGCGAAGGATATTGGTCATGACTTGCCAAGCACTGCCGCATTCCTCGGTGCCGCAAATGGAAACAAGATCGGCTGTTCTTCCTAGTCGATTTTGTGCCAAGTTGGCTTCGGCTCTGAATCGACTCCGAGAAGTAAGGCATATCGCGGCGCTGTGCCATACAAATATTCATTTGATATGGTGGCCAGGTTTCATTCACTAGCTTTTCGAGAAGCCACCAGAAGTGTTTTGCGGCAAGGCATGGCGCCAGATCGCCTCGTACGCGCATGCGCTCATACTGTGCATGCTGCTGGGTACCCGAGGTGCCAGTGGGTGCTCGGGCATAACAGTCGAGCGGTATAACAATATGCGTAATCGTGCATAAGTTCGGAGGGAGAGACGCCTCTCCCATCGTAATGAGCTCGTAGGTGAAACCTCTTTCATGTGAAGGCCAAGATTTCTGTGAGCAGATGCGATGTCATGTGATGCTCGTAGAGTGTCAAGTTGGTAACGTGCGAGTTCAGTGCCATGGGCGGTCACGGGATTCATCGTCCTCGTGATCAGGGAGAACACTGTCGGGGTCCAGACCCATCGACTCGCCAGTCCTACGCACGACCTCTTTAAGTGCTTGACAAGCTGGCGAGTCGCCAAAGTTATCGAAGAAGCTCTCTCCAAAGTCGCAGCTCATGCCAATCCTGGGATCCAAAGGAACAGCACCAAGGAATGGGATGTCTGTGTCCTTCGCCAGTTGACGACCGCCACCAGTAGTAGCTCTGAAAATCTCTGATTGATGTGTGCAGTTCGGGCAGACAAAGCCAGACATGTTCTCGACGAGACCAAGAATCCGGATGCCGGCCTTGCGGCAGAAGTCGATCTCTTTCCGCACGTCCAGCAAGGCGACTTCCTGTGGTGTAGTGACCAGAACAGCACCGTCAATACCAGACTCCTTGAGGAAGCTGGTCACAGACAAATGCTCGTCCGAAGTACCAGGAGGCGTGTCCACCACAAGGTAGTCCATTTCGCCCCATTCCACATCCTTCAAGAACTGCTTGATCAGACCATTCTTCTTCGGTCCGCGCCAGATGACAGCATCGTCACGGTTGGGCAGCATGAATTGCACGCTCATCACACCGAGGTTGTCGCTCACCCACACGGGCTCCCATCCAGTGTTTGTGACATGAATTGTTTCCTCCTCCACTCCCATCATCTTCGGGATGCTAGGTCCACAAATATCGGTATCCATGATGCCCACCATACTATCCGCATTACTAGCAAAGGCATGTGCCAGCATAGTCGTGAATGTGCTCTTTCCCACTCCGCCCTTTCCACTCAGAACAAGAATCTTGTGCTTGACACCAGCCAGACGCTGCGTAATGACTGGGATATCAGGATCTGGTCCTTTTGGCGCGGATGCACAAATGGCCTGATTAGGGCATCCTGCGCATGCATCGCCTTTGCCTGCGTTCTGTGACTCGGGACCAGGACAGTGTTCGGGTTCTGGAGCGACGAGTGCAGGCGCTTTCTTTAGGTTTGAGTCGAGAGCGTCGTCCACTGGCTGGATCGGTTCTTCCAGTGAAGGTGCCATGTTTGCAGTGATTTGTAGTCGCACTACTGTCCAAGTGCGCAATAATTTGTCTATGGTGAGGAGAACAAAGTATGGACCTCAGTCATTTGGAAACATTTGATCTTTGTCGCTTAGCAATCGTCCAGCGATAACGGCGGGGCTTACGCGCCCGCCACCGATGAGGTCAGCGGAATCATGACTCGCCTGGATGGACGCTGTATCCTTGAGAATACATGTAACATATCGATAAGGCATCTCACACATACTACAAATATCGTTGTGTATGCGTCTCAATATGAGCAGATGTGCTTGTCGTCCCGGTTGATGGCACAAGATGCTCGCACGAGCTGCGTCCAGGCGTTTTGTACGCGCTGGCCGGATTGAACACCCTCCCAATCTACAACACATTCGCCTCAGATCCTATCTCGCTCCGCCCTTCCTCCTTGATGACTATACACCTAGATATCAGCTTCTAACTTCTGTGCAAGAGTCGAAAAAGCGCTCAGCAGCATATGCTCACCTCCGCAACTGCAATCTTTGCCCACGGCTGTGTGGCGTCAACCGATTCGAGAAGACGGGAGCATGCCTTATTGGCGCCGATATTGTAGTCAATACCGTCGCACCTCATTTTGGAGAGGAGCCCTGCCTACAAGGACATAATGGAAGCGGCAGTGTGTTCTTCAGCGGCTGCAACCTTCGTTGTGTCTTCTGCCAGAATCACGACATCGCTCACCAGAAGAATGGATTCAACATCTCGCCTGAGGAGCTTGCGGAATGGTACATCAAGCTGCAAGACGTTGGCGATGTGCACAACATCAATCTGGTGACACCAGAGCACGTTGTACCCCAAGTGGTGCTGTCAATTCTGCACGCGAAGCAGCTCGGCCTGAGGCTGCCGATAGTCTACAACACCTCATCATTTGACTCACTGGCCAGTATTGAGTTACTGGACGGACTTGTTGATATATATCTGCCTGACTTCAAAGTCTGGAACGCAGATACGTCCAAGCGATTGCTAAAAGTGGAAAATGATGCCGACGTTGCAATGGAGTCCATCAAGGCCATGCACGATCAAGTCGGAGATCTCTGCTTCACCAGTGATGGTATTGCTAAGAAAGGCGTACTACTGAGGCACTTGGTCATGCCTGGGTGCGAGGAAGAAGGTAAACACATTGTTCGTTGGCTTGCTGAGAGCGTGAGCAAGGATTTGTACATTCATGTCATGGAGCAATATCACCCACGCGCACATGTTGGCAAAGAAAAACGGGGCAGGGCATCGGCTCTTGCAGCCGAGAAAGAGGCCTTCAGTGGAGAGCCACCTCCTTCACCAGCGAAGAAGCAGCTTCGATATGCTGACATCAATCGCGCTGTCAGCCTTGATGAGGTTGATAGTGTGCGACGAGCAGCCGAACAGGTAGGTGTCTGCATCACATGTTCCAACCATGTGCGTGATCACTAGGACTGACAGTATCAGGCTGGTCTCTGGCGTTTCGCCGAGGCTGCCGGACACGGTGGATTCAACATCTGATGACAATCTTGAAACAGATGACTGATGGGAGTCAACGTGCTTCGTGGTCACAGCACGTGCGGCGACAAGTGTGTCACGAGACCTTAAAGTTCCGTCTTGCACTGAGCACATGTCATCGGATGCTCCCAAGCACAGCGGCGCTTTGTTGTTCTCCTGGCCCACATGGTTCGGAAACTTTCTTTGTTCGCTGCGGGAGCCGTGACGTTAAGCCAGATGTACTTGCCTAAGCTGCACATGATGACCAGCCACTGCTGATTTCTACCTACATCAATTAATACTTTAGGGACTGACTGTTGAAACTCTCCGTATGTTGTGATAAGGCTATAGGTACAGCGTACTGCTGCAGAACACACTCGATACCGAAGCCACGGTGTTGGTAAACTTTCCTTTGTCCGCTTGCAGTCGCCTGATAATCTCGGCAAACAGGACCGTCAAAGAAATTCATTGAAGCTACCAGCTTGAGATTATCAACCTGCCGAGATAGCTATACCTTGTCTCAGTAGATTGGACCTCAAACCAAGCGCAATGGGCGGCTCTTCAAAACGAAGCTCGCAATCACAAATCCTGCAGAATTCTACTATTAAGCTTACCTGAACAAGATCACATTCACCTTGCTGAGCGTCAGAGCCGGCCTCTTGCGCTAAGATCTCTCCAACATCGTGTACGAGCGTTAAAACTAGATCGTGCATGATGTCTTTCTTCCCAGTCCAGTCAGATATGCTATCACTGCTTCACTATCAGCAGCGCCTCTACACCTCAGAACTCGCAGCATCGCACCGCACGCTGAGCAAATTGTACAAGAAGCTCGAAAGGACCGAAAGAAACTTATCTGACTGGAAACACCGAGGTCTCAAGCGCAAAGACAAGAAAAGACTAGAATGGAGTCGCGCAACGACAAAGACTGCTGTCAGGGACGCAGAGGAGCATCAAGCGCTTCTTCACGATTACCTTCATCAGTGCAGCGATCTTATCGCTTCGTACAGCCCGCAATTCTTTCAGAGCGCGCAGGTGCCATGGAGTGCTTTGCCTTTGTCACCGACTGCTGATGCACTCGCACCTGGAGGCGAAGTGCCGCCTACCCCTTGGACAGCGGGACCCTTCGAAGAGAGAACGGCTTGGAGCCTTGAAGAGCCTCAGTACTGGGATTTGTCGATGCTCAGGGAACGACAACCGCGTTCGACTGGAACCCCAGATTCTGGCCACAATGAAATCGCGAATGAGATGACTGCAAGTGTCAACGAAACAGCCTCATCTCGGATCAGAGCGCCGAGTAACAGGTCATCAGTTTCAGACAAAGACGAGCTCCCCGAACTGGCACCCTCATCTCCTGCCAAGCTCGGTGCAGAAGCGCCCAAGAGCCCGCATCGACGACGGTACTCTGAGAATGCCATAGCGACGATCGAGAGCCGTCTGACCAAGGCATCACGGGTCGAATCTGTGCCGCCGTCTAACCGAACCTCGTCCGAAACAAGAGTCAGCAAGGAGTGATTTGAGAATTGTACAAAGAAGCGGGCAGGTGATGTGTTCTGTTCTGGATCTAGTTCAAGTTCAGGTAAGCTCGGGTTATCTAGCCAATGCATATACAGTAATGATATTGCTCCCAAGCCTTCTCGTCCAATGCCACAGCTTTCTTCCATCGGACTTGCTCGCTTGTGAGCAGTCGCTCATCTGGTTGGACAGGGAGCGATGAAGACGAAGCAAATTTGCCATTTTGCTACCTGTTTTCTGAATGGAGGCAAGACCCCGTTGTAGCAACGTGATACCAGCGACCCGGCTCCATTTCTTCATCAGAATAGGGTTGCAGCTGGGCTGCTGCAAACCGCTGTCGTGGCGGCGTCACACAACGTGCGCTGCCGATCGTAGAATGCAGGCCCAGTACGCCACAAAAAAGCCACCCAGCCAAAAACACTGCAGCCCCAGAATCTGTCCCGTCCGCCTGCAGGCAGGCGGTGCCAGTCTTTGCTTGTAACTTAATGTGCACACGGCGACAACGGGGCAGAGGTGTGCCGCGGGAACACAAATTGTGACGAAGGTGTTCAGCCGCTTTTCTCCGATGCGGATTGTTCTTTTCCTGCTGTGAGACGGACATGTTGTCTTAGAACGTGTGCACTGCTCCGCTCTCGCTCCTTGCAGGAAGGGACTGGGGCAATAGTGCCAGGCCTGGGTCATGTCTCGAAGACCTCTTGTTTCTCGAGATCTGACTAGTCGTCAAGCTGCTCTGGGCAAAGTCGCTTCGACCCGCGGACCTGGTAAGGACCTTGTTTGTGCGATGCATCGATGGAGTACACCCCGCAGGGACAGCTGCACTCAACTGCCTCGCCGGATTCCGCGTACCGGTCTTTGGCGCCGCAGCGTTTCGCTTGTTGGGCTGTTGCGAAACGGGAGTCTTCGCTGGCAATGCACGGCGTTATGCAATCTGCCAGAGTGTTGCTGAGCTGTAAAATGGACGCGCCGAAAGTAAAGTACCAATGTGGCTTGGTAGCTTTTGGCAGAGCTCTAGGACGGATTGGGAGATTTACTCGCTGGAGGGTTGATGTGGCTGGCTGAATGAGGCTATACGGCGAGTGTATGTACGTTGCTACCGCCGACTATCCAGTGGGAGTACCCCAGCGGCTCAAAGTCAATTTCACGTGGACGGCGATGGGTACATGTATCTTGCACCGCCTTGCAGCCATGGTGCAAGTCACGCTGGACGGGAATAGCGAGTGGGAGAAAGGCGCACCTGGCTCTAGGTCTGCGCAACGCCTTCACCAACTCTAAAGTTGATACAACCCGATTATCGAGAGCGATTACCACCATGACAGCCTTACAGCGAAGCCACGATTATCCATACAACTCATTACATCTTACTACTATAAGCATCTCCCCGTCCACTGCATGTCCGTTCCACCCTTGCTCCACCATCCCCATCCACCTCCTCACCATCCAGCGCCCATCCTGCAGGCCGACGTTGACAGCCGTTAAAACCCTCCACGTCTGTACCACCAAGCACTCTCCCTCGTTTGCCCTTCGGCTGGACTACCGCATGTGAAACCCCTGCAAGTTTCGTAACTCCGCCACTTTGGAGCAAACGCAGCCAGACTCTACCAGACTCGCATGCAGCCTGCCAACGTGACACCTCATTTGGCCGAGGAAAAGAATAACGTCACTGCCGAACCTCGTTCTGATTCTTCCCACGCTGTTCTCTTCCACTTTTCTTCCGGCCGATAAAATTGTTGTGATCACAAGTTGTTCTTTCGTCTTGCAGAGGCACCTTTTCTGCTTTTGAGCTGCTATACAGCCTTTTCGATCGTTGCACACGAACAGTAATCCGGTCGTACTTGTTCTGAAGATCCCACTGCAAAGGCTGCTCAGCTGGCCCCAAACAAACGCCGCGAAGTCATCAGAGGCTTGAGCATCGTTGCTCACGATGGATCAACCGGGTGCCCACGATGTCTTGTCCCACAGAGATTGTTCCTCGCTCCCGTCGCGAAGGCCAATATCACTTCCCGATTTGCAGGCAGATCCCAAAGTCCCCAGCAACGAAGTGCATGACAGTCAGAGAGGCACGCCATATGCCGTTGCAGAGCCGACGTTCTTGCTTGCCCATCAGCAAACGATCCAGAGCGTGAACCGAGATCTCGTGATGAGATATCCGGCCGCAGCAGAGCCTTCACTTGCCAGTCCCAGCACGCATTATGATGCACATGGTGCAATATCCAGATCATCTTCACTTAACAGTGAGCGACGAGTGACTTTGCCTGTGAAAGCGTCCTTGGATGGCAGCGTGAGCAGAGCAGCATCTTTGAGAGAACAGGCCAGTGCTTCGCGCCGCTCATCTCTCGCAACTCTACACGAACACGATCGATCATCGGAACAGACTCCACTCGTGAAGAGTCTACAATCGGCACAGCCTCCAGCGTCCTTGACCGCGCTTCCTAGAAAGCAAGCAGTCAAACGCCACTCCTCATTGCGTCACCAGACCAGGCCTTCAGAAGTGAATCTCGACGTGCCGCCTCTACCCTTTCACACTCTCGATCACGCCGCATCGGACTCCCAGCTCTCACCAGGGAAAGTTAGGCCGAGGAGCCATCCACCAACAAGGTCACCAATGCCTGGACATAGCTCCAACGACGACGACAACTCTGTTGCCATATCATCTCTGCGTTCCGATGATCCATGGACTCTCCCGCCCCTGCCTCGAAGCATGCCACAGACACCGAGACTCACGCATACGGCTCCAACCCGTGCGCCTAGTCTCACATTCAGAAGACTGTCGAGTCTCGACCAGCTCATCACGTACCGCGAGGACAGGGAGTCATGGAAGCGAGAGTCCTACGCCTCTGCACAACAGCTTCCACTTCCAGTTGTCGCAACGTGGGAACCGAAAACCCCGGTGCCGTCGACGGCAGTAAGTGAGACCGCTTACTCATGCGTAGAAAAGGAGAAGAGCCCCGATACAGTCGCGACAGAGTTCCACTCTGCGCCTGATGTCCCTGCCCGCGCCAGCAAATTCCGACACTTTGCAGCAGAAGTCGGATTCTGCTTCTCCATCGCAATGACGCAGTTGCTCGCTGAATATTTGATCTCCGGATTCGCAGTAGTGCTTCCCAATTTCTTCGATGAGAGTGCCAGCAGTGGTGCAGGCATGACAGGCCTTTTCTGGCCGGCCGCTTTGCTGACATTGATCCTGAGCGCCTTCTTGCTGATCTTCGCGCGCATTTCTGACATGTACGGCGGCTACGGTCCGTTCATGTTCGGTCTCATCTGGCTCGCAATCTGGACGTTGATCCCCGGGTTCATCAGCTCCAGTCTGCTGCTGAATGTTTCAAGAGCCATGCAGGGCCTGGCCATCGCCGCGTACACTCCGTCCACGTTCTCGATGGTCGGCAGCATATACCCGGAAGGGCCGCGGAGGAACGTTGTCTTGGGCTTATACGGTGCATGCGCGCCGCTGGGATTCTACACTGGATTCTTGACTGGAGGCGCTTTGCCAGCTGTGGAGTCCAGGTGGTACTTCTGGATTGCCTCAGCGCTAGCCTTCGTCACGGCTATTACGGCGTACCTTTCCGTCCCGCAAGACAGCACCGACAGGAAGGTTCTGAACTTGAAGATGGATTGGCTGGGAGCATTTCTGATCACTGGAGGACTGATCTTAGTCACGTATGCTCTTTCGGTCCAGCCATACGCGAACGTGAACCATCCGGACATCAATGGCTTCGCGTTTCGGATCGTCTGGGCTCCATTGTCCAGCGGCACTGTGTGCCTTGCGATTGCCTTCTGGGTGGAAGGCTGGTATGCGAGCTGTCCTATGCTGCCGTTCGAGTTCTTTAAACCGCGAGGCGTGAAGGCGCTTTGCTTTGCGTGTCTGTTCTTCTATGGGTCATTCGGAGTTTGGTTATACATCTCCGCCGAATAGTAAGTGATCAATGAGTCCAGTGAGGTTCAGTCCACTAACGAGTGTGCTAGTTTCGTCTCTCCCTCGGCAACGTCAGACCCGGAAAGCGTCAAGGGCATCATGTTGTCGCTGTACTACACACCAATGGCCATCGGCGGAATAGTATTCTGCGTGGTTGGCAGCTCCTTGCTTCACATCGTGCCAATCAAGCTTCTGCTCCTCATCTCTGGCCTCGCATGGATTGCTGCACCTCTCATCTTTGCAGTTGGGCCGGTCCCACTGCACTACTGGTCTGAAGTCCTGCCTTCAATGATTTGCGGCACGCTTGGCATAGACTTGACGTTCACCATCGCCGCCATCTTCCTGTCTTCCTCGCAGCCGCTGAAGTTCCAGGGAGTGGCGGGAGCCGTGTCCTCGATTCTAGTCAACCTGGCCATGTCCTTTTCACTGCCGATCTCTCTGATTGTTAAAGAGGCGGCTGTTGCACATGTGGCAAGCGACACCATCGACAGCGAAGCCGACTCGACTTTATGGGGATTTCGAGCTGCTTTCAGCTACGGTGCTGCATCGGCGGCTTGCGGCTTGGTTATTGTCATCTTCTTTGTGAAGATCTCGCGGTCGGTCTTCAGTGGAGAGAAGCAGGAGGAGGATGAAGCCGGTCCCAGGATCTCATCTTCGGCATCCTCTGCGCTTGTGTCCGCAGACGGTGAAATACGCTCGCAAAGCGTGTAGAGCAACAAGCACTTCGGACCTCAGGGCTCAGTGGTATTGGCTGCAAGGAAGGTGAACTTAAGCGGCATTTACGATTTCAGGGCCCGGGCCCGGGGCATCGGTTGAAAGTGAGGTTGGACTTGGTTGGGAGTGGAGGCACGTGAGGTCCCACCGACTGCTCCCTTTCGGGCAGGTGATGTGCCCATGCATGTGGTGACAAGCATCGTGCACGGTATATTTATTTTGCTCCTTCGAAAAGTTTGCTTGCGCAGGCAGTCGGCATATTGGTTATTATTGCAGCAGGCAGACAGACAGAGGGGCAGCTTCACAGCGTGGCATCTCGGCTTTTTTGTGATGATGATGATGATATAGGCAGCCTGCATCAACGATATAGATATGGAAAAAAAAGAATACAATGCATGCATGAACTATATGTAGTCAGACTCGCCATTGTGACCATCATTGCTGCTGCCTATATACCCGCAAGCGAGGTCTCTCCACGGATCATCCCACGCACGCTGCTGCCAAGTGCCACCTTCTCGCAGCGCACCGGCCCTCTCCGTCGTGTTTCCAATAATGATATTCCAAGCCAATCGTAGCCAACGACAGACGACTAGAAGCCGGCAGAAGTGAAGTGAAGACACGCACAACGCACATGAACGCTAGTAGTTCCCTTCACGCCCGAGCTCCTCGTGCTGCCGCCCCACTTTGCCCTCTCCAGACGCTCTACATTCCCACCGCGAGCCAGAAGATGCACATCTGTCTTCTGCCGGCCACACATCAATAAAGACTTTCGCTCTGCCGAGAAACCTTGGGGAGCTCTCCCATTCTTTCCGTACCTCGACTCTCTTCCTACAACAATCATACTCAACGTACCTGATCACTCAATTGATCACTCTCTTTTGGTATACGGCCCTTGCGAACCGACGGCTTCAACAATCATGCCGTCTGGAGAAAGCGGCCTCGGCGTCAACGTCGATGGCCTGCGCGAGAGGCTGCCCCACCACCCTGAAGCTCCCGTGAAGGCTGCCAATGTGAACGCCTCCCAAGATGTTGTGACCGTGCTCAATGAAGAACAGGCTAGCAAAGAGAAAGATGAGAAAGACAAGAAGACGTTTGGCAGGACACCGGATGGTACAGGTGCGTACAACATACCCTCTTCCTCCGATGGCTGTCGAGCCGAGCATGTGTGGAGTAGCAAGTATACATACAGCAGCAAGCCAAATAAGCCCACCCGATCGAGCTCACTTGCCTGCTTTTTTCCCACCCACCCTCTTCCAGCTAACAATACTGATGCCGTGACGATACAGTCTTCACCGTGCCTCACACGGAAGACATGGTGTCCCAGCTCTTCGACCCAACGCAACCAAAAAACGGCTCCGACATCGCCATCGTCACCGTGCTAGCCTACCTGTGCGGCCTCCTGTACTTCCTGCCCGAGCGACTCCGCGTGCCCGTCTTTGCCGTGATATTCCTCTTCTGGCGCACATGCTACAACGGCGGCATCGGCTGGCTCCTCCACCAGCAATCTACCCATATGCGCCTAACGAACTGGGCGAAACGCTCCGGTATCTTCGAACACCCTGACTCCGGCAAAAACTCCCGTCCTTTCCTGTACAAGTTCCTCAAGCAGGAGTTTGAGTCAAAGATTCCAAAGGACTACAAGTTCGAGGACGCTCCTCTGGAGTACAACACCTGGCTCCTCTTCCGTCGCGTTGTAGACTTGATTCTGATGAGCGACTTTGTGTCGTACTGTCTGTTCGCGATTGCCAGCGGCGGTCGTCCAGTGGGTGAGAACTTTCTGATGACCGCTGCACGCTGGGTGTGCGGAATCGTTCTCGTCCTGTTCAACTTATGGGTCAAGCTCGACGCACATCGCGTGGTAAAAGACTTCGCATGGTATTGGGGTGACCACTTTTATTTAATCGACCAGGAGCTTACCTTTGACGGAGTGTACGAGCTCGCTCCCCACCCGATGTACTCTGTCGGCTACGCCGGATACTATGGAATCTCCTTAATGGCAGCGAGCTACAAAGTCCTGTTCATCTCGATCATCGCTCACGCTGCGCAATTGACTTTCCTTACCTTCATCGAGAACCCGCATATTGAGAAAACGTACAACTCGCCACCGCCTCTGCCCAAACGCGCCGAACTCGACCAGCTCTCTGGATTGCAAGACCGCCCGCAATACCAGTCTCGCCTATTGAGCGTAGGTAATGTTAACGAGCCCTCTCCGCAGCCTTCCAGCAGTAGCCCTTTGCAAGGGCACAACCTGCTTGGCCTTCAAAACATCGACCTTTTCCGCGTCACAGACACGTCTGTGATACTACTACAGCTTTACATGTACAGTGTCGCTTTCCTCACGCCTGCAAACCTCACTTGGCAAGCCTTCTTCCTGCTTGGTGCCATCGCCTGGCGTCTCTGGTACTCTATCGGCCTCGGCATCATCCTCGACCGACAATCGAACAAGAAGCGCTGGACTCGCCACTTCGTCAAATACGGCGAAGGCATCGATGAAGCTTGGCGTCAATGGAAAGGCATCTACCACCTCAGCATGGTCATGTGCTACACGAGCTTCATCTGCGCCACCTGGAAGTTCTACTCTCTACCCGCCGACTGGACATACGGCATGACCATCCTGCGTCACGTCATCGGAATCGCCCTCATCGCGCTTCAGATCTGGACTGCTACGAGCATCTACGAGTCGCTCGGCGAGTTTGGCTGGTTCTTTGGTGACTTCTTCCACGATGGGCCTCAGAAGCTTACTTACGATGGCATCTACCGCTTCCTGAACAACCCTGAGCGCACCATCGGTCTCGCTGGCGTCTGGGGCGCGGCCATCTTGACCTGGAGCAAGTCAATCTTCTTCTTGGCGCTGTTGAGCCACACTCTTACGCTCTGCTTCATCCAATTCATCGAGCGTCCGCACATGGAGAAGCTCTATCGCCAGGGTCTCCGTGAGACATCCGGTGTGTCGAAGAACATCCAGCGCTCTCTCCCGCCACCTCTCCAGAAATGGTCGGGCAGCGTAGACAAAGTGCTTGACGAGACCCTGGACTTTGTTGAGGATTTCATTGATGCTGCTCGACCTAAGCTGGCGGCTGGTTTCAGCAGCTTTGTTAGAGACTCCAAGACCTTGATCAGCAACTATCCTGCTCGCATTAGTATCACAAGACTCGCACCGGATCTTGCTGGCCTCAACCTGACGGACTACTCGCTCGAGATTGATACATCTGCTGCAGCTGTACACCCTATGAGCCCGAGATTGAGTGGCCGTGAAGGTGAGGCTGGTCAAAAGCCGCAGAGCCGTACCGATAGCTTCAAGCGTCTGGTCGTCGGGTACGGAGCGCCGATCAAGGTCAAGTGGACAGCACCGCTCAACCACAGTAAGAAAGATTGGGTCGGCCTCTATATGATCGCCGACAACGCTTCACGCGAAGTCACAAAGGTGTCAGCTCAGGGCAGATGGGTCGCCACCAATCCCGCTGAGATCGACTTTGCCCACGCCGACGAAGGCATTCTTATGTCAGACACGCAGGTCTCGGCTTCCGAGCGCAAAGACGGCGAACCGCGCGACTTCTTGGCCGGCGAAATGGAGTTCTCCGGCGACAAGCTGTGGTGGACGCAAGGCGTCTTCGAGTTCCGCTACCACCACGCCGAAAAGCACCACGTCATGGCCATCTCGCACCCCTTCGAAGTCCGCATCGACCGCTTCGACGAGGACGACGTCGAGGTCGACGCGCACGGCATTGTGCGCAGCGCCGTCGAGCAGGCCGTCCTGCCCGTCGTCCAGAACTGCTTCGACCGCGACGCCGATACGGCACCGCGCTCGGCGGAAGAACAATTTGGCCCTGCACTTGAGCGCGAGGGCAAGTATGCCAAGCGCGTCGTCTATGCTATCCAGCAGATGTTTGGCATTGAGTTTGCGCCTGAGGTTGTGCAGGCGGATGGCAATGTGCGGAATTTGGCGTGGCGGATTTGTAATGCGAAGAAGGTGCTCGCGCCTTACAGCATGTCGCATTCGAAGGGGAGGGCGACGCCGACGGGGTAAGTGGCGTTGCTCGGAGAGCCAGGCGTCTTTTCTCGCAGTGTCATCACGCATGTCGTGGGTAGTGGAGAGGGGTGATGAAGTGGGGTGGCAGAGGATTGGTATGCAAATAAATTGGACGTGTGGGGTGTACATGATGAGATGACGATAGAGGTACATATGCATTGTCAGAAAACAGTAAAAAGGATTGTTGGGTAGCGATAGTATAGTCACTTGCAACGGCAGATAGGGTGACGAAACTCGCGCGCACGCTTCATCATGTGATCAGTTGGCATGGTGCTTGCGTGCTGCATGTCATGAACTGCAGTTCACGTTCAAGTTAATGCACACACTTACATGACAGGTATACCCACTGACACGGTAGTCGCTTTCAAGGGCATTGATTGCATGAATTGCGTTGATGTTATAGTGCCTGAGCGATGCGTGTACTGATTCGGACTAGCGTGGAATCTCGACTCCACTTGCGATATTATGAGCACAACACCAGAATATCTCAAATTAGATGTAATGAGCGTTCTCTACTCCTTCGTTGATGCTAGTTCGAGTAGCATGAACTTTCTATATCAAACCGGTGACTGCTCATCCTCGAATTCAGACTTCGACGTAGCGATGATGGTGAAGCCGAATTCGCAGGCCTCGAGCGCACGGCCGGGCATTATAACGCACGCCAGCTGCTCTCGCTCGCGTTGCCTCCCAATGCACGCACTCACATGACATGAACACCTGCTGACTACGGTAGCTACTTACTCTCCAAGTGACCACATCGCTGTCAGGTATCATACGTTACATGTATAGTACTACCACACTTTCAAAATCAAACATTGATGACGGTCGCCTAGCACACCAAGCGAACGCATTATCGAGAACCCCATGTCCACAATTCAGATACCGCACAAGAGGCGAAGTAACTAATATCAAACGCAAACAATGCATTCTGTCTGTGCTTGCCATGGAGATCGCGGATCGCGGCCGCTATAGGTTGTCGCACGCAACTAACTCTCGCACCACGGTAGATCTGCGGGGACACCCGCCCTTTTCTGCCCGTGTGCCGGGAAGCACGTACACCACAAACGATCGGTCACCGAGCATTTTGCCAGTCCCGTGCCTTGGTCACTATCTTCAAGATTTGCAAATCGTTGCCAGCTCGATCAGCCGCCATCTAACGTTCGCTCCAATAGTAGCGCGCAAGAGTCATGATAGCACTACTTTGGACTAATGCAGGTCCTGAGACCGAGAACCGGTTTGCCGGGCAGAAGCGAACATCCCTGTCAATATATTTCAAACGCTTGCGTACCGTATGCATCTCGTGCTGGAAACAGGCAATCCAAGTGACAAGAAGCTTTGCCGATGGGCCAATGGGTTTACGCCATTCGGCACTCCCGCGCACGGCTGTGGCGTGTATTGGCGTTTCGAATCGCAGCCCATCTCAATCTCGCCCAGCGCCAGCGCTAGAGATCAGGCCAGCGCGCTATAGCAGCGTTACCAACACCTTAGCTGAGCCTGACCTGGACCAGCCTAATCCACCTCCTCCTTTTCCAAGACCTGGAGACCGCGCGCGTTGGGACCCGACGTCTTGCACTGTCCGCTTCGCTGACGATGTTGTAAGCGGGTTTTTGTAAAACCCGTTTCTTCACTATCTTGAATATCCTTCTACCATTTCTGCCCGTTTTCCTTTGCTTCGTGGAAAGCACACACGCCTATTTACGCATCACTGTTGGAGCATCGTGCTCTTCTTATGCACGCAGTTCCTTCTTAATCAGTTTCGTTTTCTTGTTATATATACCTGTTCTCCCGTGGGAGACATGCCGGTCTTTACCACCATGAGCCTTCGCCGGGCGATCCAGGCGTCCATTCTTTTCCTCGTTGCGACGACAGCAGCGCAGAGCTGCTACTTCCCGGACGGAACACTTTCGCCAGATACACCTTGCACCACAAGCAGCGGGCACACATCATGTTGCGGATCTGACGCTCTATGCATGGAAGATGGGCTATGTTTCCGCCGAGGAATTTTGAGGAGAGGGAGCTGTACGGATAAGGATTGGGAGAGCGATGCGTGCGCTGGATATTGCAGAACAGGTAGGTGGACGAAGCTTCGGACAAGGATCGGGGATCGTGAGCATTTGGGACTGACTAGTGGTGTTTGATTACAGAAAGTCCGGGCGCGGGAATAGCGATCACGGCTTGCAGCGATGAAGGTGAAGATAGCAAGTTCACTTGCGGTCTCAATACGAAGGGTTGCGAATCGCAGGATAGCACATGGACACTGCGTGGCAATGTCTCACTGCTACTGAAACCTTCACAAGTTGCAGAGCTTGTTGGGCCAACGGTGGCAAGCTCATCGTCATCAAGTGCTACAACATCAGAAGCAGCACCAAGCAAAATATCCTCGAACGTCGGATACAAGCCAACTCCGGCTGCAGATGCCACAAAGATTTACACTTCAGGCGACATGGCCGGCCTCGGATGCGGACTCGGACTCCCTCTCGGTTTCTTCCTCGTCGTAGCCTTATGCGCTCTATACAAAGAGCGACAAAACCACACAGGTCCTAAGCTAATGTACAAGCTTCCGGACAACCACAACGAATTTGGCTTGCATCAACGACAACAGCTACAGCAGCAACAACAACAACAACAACAACAACCCCACCACCACCACCAGCAACAATATCTACAACCACACATCACACGCGGGCATTCAAATTACTCAAACTCAAACTTCTCCGTCGACTCGCGCATGACGTCTCAGACCATGGACGTCGCCAAACCCGCAATCTCGCATTCCTTCCTGGATCCCTACGGCAGTATGAAGAGGGACGACAAGGTCTCGTCGGACTTCCAGGTGCACGAGATGGACGGCGTGTCGCCGCACGAGCCTGCTGTGCGGCATGAGCTGTCTGACAAGCGCTTCTCGACAACTGCGGAGAATTGAGAGCTGAGTAGGGACTGCGGGAAATCAGTTTCCTGGATTTTGGTACGACATGACAACGGCTGGCTGTTGGGCACATGTGTGTGCAGGACGGGCACGTGCTTTTGGCGGAAGGCATTACTACGATATGATATAATTTCAAGATATGATACCTATTTTCTCTTCTACTCTTTGATGTTTTTGCTGAGATGCTACGGCATGGCGGTTGGGTACATGCATCTTTTATGAGTGTACGACTGGGCGTGTCACGTTACGTTGCCGGATTTGTATGTGGGATTTGTTTGCTACTTTCGTTTTGCTGATGCTGACATTAATCATTCAGGCTAGTACCACATATCATATGGTTTATGCGAAGTTGATCAAGGTCGACTCTGTGACCATGTGAAAGCAATTGCCCTCGCTCTTGCTGTACCATCATAACGCGCAACCAAGCACCATCCCTCTTGCCTTGCTGGATACGCACTCCGTAGCACCTTTCGCCTCAACGCGAACGGGACCATGCATCTGGTAGCACAGGCGCTCTGAACCACTTATTATCACGCGTAGCTGAACTTCGACATATGTACATCGTCGACTCTTTGCAAAGCATCACACGCCATGCAATCTTGCACAGTATGTTTGTCTTCAAATTCAGCGCAATCTGGCTTCTCACCAGCATCACATCCGCACTTCCTCTAAACACGCCCTTACTGGCAGAATACGACTACATCATCGTCGGCGGAGGACCCTCAGGCCTCGTGGTGGCGAACAGACTTTCCGAGAATCCTAACGTCAACGTCTTACTCCTCGAAGCTGGTCCTGCGGATGTCGGAGAGGACATAGTTTACATTCCTGGATTCATTGGGCATGACATTGGCGGGAGGTACGACTGGAACTTGTCTACAGTCCCGCAGGCGTATCTCGACGGCAACGCTAGATCTATCCCTCAAGGCCGCGCGCTGGGCGGAGGCACTCTTCTCAATGGCATGCTCTGGAACAGAGGCGGTAGAGCAGATTACGACGACTGGGTCCAGCTTGGAAATCCTGGATGGAGCTGGGACGACATGCTGCCGTACTTCAAGAAGAGCGAAACTTATTCTCCGATTCAGTCGAGTGCTATCGCAGAGCAATATTCTACCCGCGAGGATACGAGCGTTCATGGCTATGCTGGCCCGGTCAACGTCAGCTTTCCGAATTACACCTGGAATGCATCCATTAATCTTTTCAGCGCCCTCAATGAGCTTGGTGTTCCTACTGCTTTTGATCCGAATGCTGGTGATGTGGCAGGCGCGAGTTACTTGCCGTTCGATCTTGAGCCCGTCACACAGACGAGAAACACTGCTCGCCGAGCCTACTTCGACCGCGTTATCAGCAGGCCTAACTTGTGGGTGTCAACAGAGAAGACCGTGACGCAGGTCTTGTTCAACGGAGCAGATGGCAATCCGGATGCATCGACCCCGGTGGTGCAAGAGCTGTCACTCGGCCAGGGAACTTCTCCTGGAATCATTGGTGGCATCTTTGGCAACGGCTCAGTTTTGAACATCACCTCATTACCGCCGGTTCCACCTGTTCGGGGTGGCCATGTGAAGCGAAGTCGGTTGAGAACCGCGTGGGTGAAACTCGGAAGAACATTAAGGCTCTTTCGGCGCCAGAACCGTCCACCATCGGGATCATCCTTGACTGCTACTGGCGTTGAGTTTGCTTCCGATGCGCAAAGTCGACGACAGACTGTTCGAGCCAAGCGCGAAGTAATCTTAGCCGCAGGAGCAATCCACACGCCTCAACTCCTAATGCTCTCTGGAATCGGACCAGCCGAAGAACTCGATAACTTCGGCATCCAAACTCTCGTCAACCTGCCAGGCGTAGGAAGCAACCTACAAGACCACATGCAAGTATGGTGCTGGGCTCCCTACCACGACCCCTACACCTCCAACCCAACAGCCCTCAACAACGATCAGATCTTCGTCAACACCGCCTGGAACGACTACTGGACCAGTAGAACCGGCCCATTCACCTCGGGCGCCATCGCCGGCGTAGCATTCCCTTCCCTCCC
Source organism: Cladosporium cucumerinum (assembly GCA_023634325.1). Lineage (NCBI taxonomy): Eukaryota > Fungi > Ascomycota > Dothideomycetes > Cladosporiales > Cladosporiaceae > Cladosporium > Cladosporium cucumerinum. The sequence goes on from JALDQA010000002.1 coordinate 2,367,288, forward strand.
AGCCATCACCCACGACGCCGCTGCCCTCGCCAACCTCGCAGCCGCCCAGCTACCCTCCATGTTCCTCCACGACTCCCCCGACTCCACCCTCATCGCAGGCTACAGCGCGCAGCTCTCGCTCCTCTCCGCCGCGCTACGCGACAGCTCCCGCGCAGCCTTCGAGCTCATCAACGCTAACGACGGCGACCTCACCATCGCCACAATGCGGCCTCTCAGCCGCGGAACCCTCCGCCTCGCGTCCTCCCAGCCCTTCACTCCACCCTTAATCGACCCCCGCTACGGCAGCAACCCCATCGACATCCAAGTCCTGCAGCGCGCCATCGCCTTCAACAAGCGCATCATCGCCACAGATAGCATGACGCAGCTGGCGCCGCGGCAGATATTCCCACCCGCGGACGCGAGTAGCGATGAGGTGGTGCAGTGGATCCGGTCGAAGGGCCAGACGGAGTACCATCCTAGTGGTACAGCGGCGATGATGCCTTTGCGGCTTGGAGGAGTAGTGGATCCGGAGTTGCTGGTCTATGGCACGAGGAACTTGAGGGTGGTGGACGCGAGTGTGATGCCGCTTGTGCCGGCGGCGCATTTGCAGGCTGTTGTTTATGGGGTTGCGGAGAAGGTATGGCTTGCTGCTCCATGTATATGTTGCTGACGTGTTGAATCGAGAGACTGACCGGAGGATCGCAGGCTGCGGACATCATCAAGGCTGTGAATGGCGACTCGAACGCGGACGTAGAAGACTCGGACTCTGTTGATATTGCATCACCATCGCCGCCTGGAGAGAGGCCGAACCCAGTCACAACGCCACTGCCTACGCCGGTCAATGTTGCTGTTGTGACTATGACCACTTTTGTGACTGTGTACGTTTAGCATGTTTCTTGAAGGATATGTTTCGTGGAGGAAGAGTGACCAAGGCCAACTCAGCTGCTGTTGCGAGCCAGTTGAATGGGCACTGAATGGGTCAAGTTAATGTGTAGGATTACGAGATGTATGCGAAGCCACGTTATAAGCGAAGTGACCTTGCCATGTCACACGATTTTGTAAGAGTAAAAGTTTCCTTCAAGGTACTACAAAAGTAAGTTCGATCAAAGGTTGCAGTCCTGTGCTACCTCTCCTCGCGGGAAGAAATGAAATACGAAATGAAGCCCTCCGGATCCCCTTTGCGACTTAGCCAGGTGTCGATGATCGGAGGTCCAGGGCGAACGTATTGTTGAGCAAAGGCTCTTAATCTTACTCTCCGGAGCCGACAGGGTAGAACCACGCCGCAATGGCTGCGAAGAAAGTTAGTACGTATATAGAAACTCCCGCAGGAAGTAGTGGAAGACTTACCAATAATCAGGTAGCACATCATCAGCATCACTCCCTCGAGCCAATGGGACTTGCCATCCTACACGAAGGTCAGTAAAGTTCCTCCAGTATCAAGCATAGTGGTTGAGTTTACCTGGATGAGATAGTTGACGAGGATAATAGAAATGAAAAGAACGGCGATCTGGAATCCATCAAAGTTGAGTGTCATGTCCGCCGGCTGGCCAAGACCAATCCAGCCAATGACAACCATAAGAGGCAAGACGAGGAGCGCGATTTGCAGACTGGAGCCGACGGCAACACCAATGGCGAGGTCCATCTTGTCCTTGATGGCGACCGTGACAGCAGTGGCGTGCTCTGCGGCGTTTCCGACGATAGGGAGCAGGATCAGACCAACGAATTCCTCGGAAACTTTGTCGCCGGCGGTGATGGCGTCGATCGAGCTGACCATGTATTCTGCGCAGAATGCGACCAAGACTGTAGAAGCGGCGAGTGTGACAAGAGCGCCAATTCTTGTCAGTTGTGGGACCTCATCCTCTTCCTCTCCTTCGTGGACCAGGTGCTGCTGGTTGACACCGCCGCCGGATGCGGCAGCGGTGCCAGCGCCCATTGTAGCAATACCACGCATAACATCACCAGACTCCTTCCTGCCCGATGGCTTTTTGGGGACCTTCTGGCTCGGTTCGTTGTACATGGCGGCGTGTGTGCTCAGCTGGAAGAGAAGGTAGCACCCATACGTAACAAGAAGCAGAATGGAAGTGCCTCGCGATAGAGGTGCTACGCCAGTGGTCGTCTCTGCAAAGATCCGGAATGCGGTCGGAATGATCAGACTGCCGATGGCAAGAGCTAGTAGCGAGGAAGCGGTTTGTGCCACGGTGATGTTGAAGAATTGTTCCTCTCTTCTGAGACCGCCGAAGAAGAAGCACATGCCGAGGACGAGTAGCAGGTTTGACAACATTGATCCGACCTGAGAGTTGTTAGCAAGGCATGAAATGAGGAAATTGCAGGGATGTAACCCACCAAACTGGTCTGGACGATCACGATCTTCTTCTGAGCCAGGGCGATAATCGAGACAATAAGTTCCACAGCGTTTCCAAAACTGGCGTTCAAAAGTCCACCAAGCGTTTCTCCAACGTAGAGTGCCAATTCCTCGGTAGCAAAAGATAACATTGCGGCGAGTGGAATGATGGCCAAGAAGTTGATGACGAAAACCACGATTCTGCTCACGCTCTCGACCTCGTGCAAGGCGATACCGACAGGCACAAAGACCAGCATGAGGTTGATCCAGGATCCAAACACGGCCTTGATTTGCGAGCCAATTGTGAGTTTAGGGTGCTTCTTCTTTCGTGATTCGGAGGTATCAGCGCGCTGGAGTCCTTGCTCCTCTTCGTCGTCCTTCTTGCCCATGAAGGGTATGAACTTTCGCATCTTTCGTTTCCGAGGTCCAGCGTCGGTGCCTACTGATCGGTCGACAATGCCATCTGGTTGGGATTCCGATGGCAGTCGCGCGGAACCGCTAGAGTTGCTTCCAAGGCCGTGCTCGTCTTTCTCGTTGGGACTCTTCATGGGCTCACTCGCTTCCTGTGCGCGCGAAGGCATGTTCCCTGGCGGACCTGCAGGAAAGGTGCCAGCCTTTTTGGTGCCGCCATAATCTTCCATATCGGGATTGTGATCAGCGGATCGCCGTTGGTCGAGAGGTGAGGACATTGTTTGTGTCAACGCTCCGCCATCCTCTTCATCTGACCGCCGTCTGGGGTTTGCGTTGAAGCGACCAAAAAAGTTGTAGGTTTTGTTATCGCCATCCTGCTGGTTATACCAGGCTTGCCGTCTTGCGGCACTCTTGATGGAGTCTAAGGTGCATGTTAGTTATTGCTTCTTGCCGGAGGTGGAGAGATCATGAGCAAATGATGACGCCAGCGAAACATCAAAATAAGCTTGTGAACATTGCAATTGAGGAACTCACGCATGTTGTGGAATATCTGCAGAAGATATGAGAGTGACGCGGGTTTCGAGTGCGTGGAGAGCTTCAAGGGAGCAGATGTGATGCTGGTTGCTGTCAAGTGTAAACACAGAACGGCTTGAGGGGTGCGGTCTTCCAGAGAACCACTTTCACGCTCGTGTGGCGACAATTGTGGACTGAGCAGCGCAAATGAGGCGCAGCGTGTGAGTTTGGTCAACAGCGAGCAATGATGATGTATTTGGAAGTGGGAGGCGGGAGGCGGGAGGAGTCCTCCAGAGAGACGGCTCAGTCGCGTGTTGTATCAAGGTTCTCCCTCCTTTCGCGCCGTCAACAAAGTAAAGTGGAAGATGGGCTAGCGTGGCGGTGCAGTTAGGTCAGTGGCGTTTGGGAGATCAAAGCGCTTGCGGACGTTTGAGCGACGCACGATGATTTCGCTTAGGGGAGGAGGAGGGTAAAGTGGGCGCGACAAGCGTGTTCGAACTCGTCACGGTTGACAACACGCGCGGGCGCAAGTAGTAAGAGGTAGGTGACGTGACGCTGGCCGAATTGCTTTTGCCGGCAAGGCGTGCCCATCAGCATGTCCATTCACCAAACATTTTCACGTCACCATCAAGCGTTGGCAAGGGGAGGGAGACCACCTGCATGCCGATCTACATGTGTTGTCATTGCGCATCGCCGCCGGCAGACTCGCTCACGTGTAACGTGCCGCCACCGCAGGTAGAGATTATTTCCATCGCACGGCCTTCGTTTCTGTACGTACGTCCCTTTCATGTTTCATAATGGGCACTATGATCCCGTCGAGTACTTACACGGAGCTGGAATAACAACACTGGACATCTGCAGTAAAAACGAAGGAATCACTAGCGGCGCGGAGAAGGAGAGATCTCGATAGAAGCTCCATTAAGCCCACCTTCTGCCACCCCTTGGCGATCTTGAGACTCTTGACCAAAAAGCTTGGTGGACTTCCCAAAAAAAAATCCGGATTTCAGGCCAGCCAACTTACCACATGTGCGTATGTTGCAGCGCTCAGCAGGTTTTGTGCAAGGTGGTCTGGCCACATATACTTTGCACCATGCTAGCTAGCTACTGTGGCTTTTACTTGTCACGTGCTTGTCTGTTATACAATAATGCTGAAGCGAAGTTGGCACATCCGACAGATCACGCCACCTACGAAATCTTGTGACATGCACTGCAAATGCCAATTCGGAACAATCACAAGGTCATGGAATATTGTGTCCAGATGCCAAATCAACAACAAAATCCTCACAATCGCTAACAGCAAACCCGCAGCTCTCAGGTATACTGCCACAACTCTGGGTCTAGATCAAAACCAGACCAATCCGTATTCATCACATCTGCCACTTCCAGAGGTACACCCTCAGCAGCATTTGCTACCGCTCCATCTTCTATTCCATCTCCCGAAGCTCCCATTCCGTTCTTTCGTTCAATCATAGCCGCCAGCTCGCCCTGCGGCCTGGCATTTGTGTTAAGAGCGACTCTTTCCGACTGCCCAGAGATGCAATACGAGCACTCCATCGGTAGCACGACACGATGATCGCCGTGAACCACTGTGAAGCAAACCCCCGTGGCTTCTGCCTGGGCGCACTTGATGATTGGGAGGAACTCGCCGTGGCCGCAGGAGCACCAGACGATTTCTTGAGTGCACATTGTTATCTGCCGGTTGGTGCTGAAACGATACTTTTGTTTTTCTGTGGGTAAATGATTGGTTGGCTGTGGCCAAGCACGGCAACGAGTGCGAACAGGTGGGGGTGGGTAGTGCAAGGGTTCTGTTGAAGTGATATTTATGTTCAAATCAGCAAACTAATAATTCTATCACGCACGCTAACCACTATCCTTGCAAGATATTGCCGCGGCTCGATCTCCCAAGACGATAGATGAGTCAGTATGGCAATCAACGTGTTGATGTCTATCACACCTTTGCATACCGAGCTGAGTCTTGGTTCACGGCGACCATAGTACCGCCGTATGTCTTGAGAAATTCAGTATGGCCGCGGACTTTCAGCGCAGTAGCGTTGCGTTAGGTCATTCATTCCAGTCTCCCAGCGAAAATCCTTTTCCAGTTCGGTATCTGACATGCCAGTCTAGCGGTCAAGCATAGCGAGCATCATGATTGTTTCCATTTCCCGAATGCGTTGTAGACACGCCGGGCAGAGTCCTTCTTCGATCGCCGCGGTGAAAGTTGGCTGCTCACAAGGAGATTCGCACCGTTCGCGAAGAACGAGGGCAAAATGACAGCATGTCGCAAAGTAAATCCGGAAGTATGAGCACATTTTCCTCGTTGCTTGGTGTTCGTTCGCGATTTTTCTGGCTTGTAGGTTCTCCAAGGCTTTTTTCCTGGCTCCAGAGAGAATGTGGCATATTTCTACCACGCCAGGGCAGATCTGTGGCTTGTAGAAGGGCTCCGGCTGATCGATAATCTCAGATTCGCGACTAGGTTTGCTGGTCAAGTCGGTTTAGTAGGCTCCATGTCCAGATTTCCAGTAACCGTAATTGCCACATCAGCCTGCTCCAACTGTATATCGATCGATGACATTGAAGATCCTAGAATTAGGTACATTACAGTCCTCTCCTGGTGCGCGACAGCCAAGCTCCTGCTCCAGCTCGTAGCCCGCCGTCGGACTGAAAGTGCGGATCGTGTTCGCAGCAATTTGACAAGATGACTGTCCGCTGTAATCATTGTATTGCGCATCCGTGTGCGGAGCAATTGGGCCTACTGCAGGGGCTTGGTGGCCACCCATACTCGTAGGGTGTGCTCCACCTTGCATGCAGTAGTTCTGAGGGAGGAAGTGCATAGGTGCTTGGGTCGACGGACAACAGAGAGCGCCGGATGTCTGAGTGTACTCCACGTTGCTCGCAGGACTCGGTAGTTGATTTAGATACTGCGACGTAGACACAGCCGACTGAGATCCAGCAAAAGAGCCCTGCCGTGTTGCAGGCTGAGAGCTCAGTTGTGACGGAACAAAAGGTGCTGCAGATGGCTGCAGCTGCTGGTTACGGTCTGTTGCCGGCTGACACCCATCGCCTGGTCCGCATGGTGTGCGCGCACTCGCCATCACTTCCAGCGTATCTGCAGCGATGGAACCCTGGTTGCCACTCGCACGATCGATTTCGGCATCAGAGACTCCATAGGCCTTCAACAGGTTGCGTAGGCGCCTGTTTTCTTCGACAACGCCCTTTGCCGCCGCCTGGATTTCTGTAGAAGCCGAAACGCCCACTTGCTCGCAGTTGCGATATCTCGTCTCCAGTTCCTTGAGATAGTCCTTGCGCCTGGCGCGCGAACGTCTCTGGTTGTCCCTGATACGTGCCAGATTGGCACTTTTCTGGGTGGCAAATCTTAGCGGCTATAGTCATCACTGCGATGTACTGCTTCGCCTACCTGACTGCCAACCTCTGCATCCATTGCGTCTGCCATGGTCCTGTTATTCCGATAGGTGTATCGTCCAGCTAGAAGTGCTTGCTCGCTCACGTGAGTACATGTAGCACTCAAGAACGACGTCACAGTCAGCAGCTGCCGGCCTTAAAAACTCACGGTTCGCAACGGCAAAACACGCGGATCTTGACAGGTGATCGTAGTTCGGCAGATGGCTAAAATGAGGTAGGCTTGCTAGATGGTAGAGCGACCCCCCAAAACGTCAATGCATTGTGGCTTAGCAGCTCAAAGTTCTAGTGGTCCATTCTAGACTGAGGAGTTTGCCGGTGCAGGTGGCGTCCCGCTCGGCGGGCAACGTTATCGATAACGAATGGCGTTGACGGCAAGAACACACTGGGTTGTATACCAAGAGCCAGATATTGTTGCGCTATATCACAGCCTGCTTTGTTGCGTACTTTCTGCATTCGTGGGAATCACACTCACCTAAGAATGGAGGCTGGATTCTGATGCGAATGAAGTTTGTCTTGTTGCCCACGTCAAAATCGGTGATAAGGCTCTCTCTGTAATCAATCTGATCCAGAAAATTCACATCCCTGTCCGACGAGCCACAGACAGGCTACCACTCGTCTGGAGCGGTCCCAAGGGAGATACGATGTACTATGCTCCCCTAATTGACAATAATTCCTAAGGTCATCCGATATAGATTATCGAAAGACAGCAGCATGACGACTAATCCACCCTAACTCCAATCCTGTTATCAACAGGCGATGTCTTCGATGAATGTCAATCCTCCACGAGTAAATGCACATGTACCCGTCAGCGTAACTCGCAGCAGCCATGTACTGGACCCTGCCTGGATGTCAGATCAAGGTACATTTACAGGGGGGTGCTCAACTTGCATATCACCATTACGTTGCTCAAAGTAGAATTACATATTTTCATACAAGGGGTATCACAAGTAATTACATCCCTGAGCTCCAATCCACCTCTTAGGTCTAGCTAGAACGCCAAATATTCTTCTCTTTTCTCAATTCAAAACAAAACATCAACGGTACCATTCCTCCTCGTCGTAATTCATCATATTTGTATACGGATTCGCTCCGTTCATCCAGGTCATCATAGCATATGGGTTCGCATTGTCAGCATTGCTGGTAGCGCCGCCATTGGGCATGCTGTACGGAGGCACAAAGGGGGCGGCGGTGGCAGCGGCGGGTGGCACGGGTGCTTGAACCTGCTGTTGCGGTATGGGGAAGGAGACATCCCCATCCCCGTTGGTAGCGCTTAGCCAGTTGGTAGAGGGATCGGGCGGGTCCGACGTGTTCCAGTTCTCGAATCCTGTCGCAAGCTGGGCTTGATCTCGGTATGCCCAGTCTGAGCTGTCGCGTATGAGTTGCTCGACGCCGCCGAACATACCGCCTGGACTGTTCCCAATGGGTCGAGACTGTAAGGAATGGGATGGTCTATGTTGTCGGTTGGTTGTATGCTGCGGGTTCAGCGTTGCTTGGGTGTATTGCTGCCCTCGTACTTGCTCCACGTCCGTGTATGGCACATTCTGGACGGTCTCGCTAGTCTGTGGCCGGACCATTACCTCTACAGCAGCCTCGATGGGATAGTATCCGCTCTGTGCAGGCATGGAGATTGGCTGTCTCTGCCACCCTTGTGGTGCAACTGGCAAGGTCGAGTTGACCACAACGCCCATAGCACGATTCTGCTCGGAGGAAGGTGACGAAATGTCTCCAGTGTAGCTCCCGTACTTTGCGTCGGTACGAGCGAGCACTGTCCCGGCTTCTTCAGGTAACTCGATGTTCCACTTACGCGCAAGCACAGCGAGTATACTGAGGGTGCGCCTGGCTCCAAGCCAGCCCTCCGCTATTTCCTCTAGGTGCTTGACTCCGTGAATGATGTCCCTTCGTGCGTTCTTGTCCGGCAGGTTGAGGAGATGGATAGTACAAGCGGAATGTGCAATGTACACCGCGATATTGCATATTTGCCGTAGGCCGTGAGATCGCTTGTATAGGCGCAGAAGCTTTGAGACCATAGCGGCAGCTTGCGTGCACAGCTTCCGTGGACTCACGGTGTGTGGCAGAGGCGAAGTCGCCTGAGTGTACTTGAGGAATGGCCTGAAAAGATGGATGAATAGCAGTTGGAAAAACATGCTAGATCAGGGTCAGCTATCGTCCCGCCAGCCGGATTGGGGGATACTCACTGCATGACAAGAACGCTCGACAGACCACCTTCCTTAGGTTCCAGCTCCTTGGGTAAATCGCGCCGCCAGCTCTCAAGGCGTGTATGAATGTCGCTCAGTTTTTTAAGTTCAGCAGATTTGCCCTTAGCCCGAGCGAGGTCGGAAGGGTTGTAGAAGTTCTGTAGAAGATCATTACTGATTTCACAGAGCTTCGTGATTTGTAGAGCCACGGCCCTGGTTCGCGCCGGCTGTGAATTAGCCTGTGTGAAACCCGAATCTGTGTAGGGACACCAGGGTGAGGCATCTTCATCCGGGAACACCTCTGGCTTCGGCACAGTGATCATTGTTGTGGGTAGTTGCGGTAGACGACCGAGGTAGTTTGACCAGCACTTGTCGAAGAGGTAACATCCCCAGAAGGTGATTCTCCGCACATCTTCTTCCGCCTCATCTCCATTGACGTGCTTGTTGGAAGTCATGTTGCCAGAGTCCAGATTAAGTCCCATGTCATTCGCCATACGGAATGACATACCACTGTATACCCAGCCCTTAGCTTCCCTGCCGCAGCCTGCTTCTCTGACAGACATCAATGCCATCGCTTGTACTGTAGCCATGCGTGGCTTCTCGTGCTCGTCGTTTTCCATGATTAAACGCTTCGCTTCGCGAAAGAAATGATCTCCAGCAGTTGCCGAGTCGTCTGGGTCGTCTCGAGCTCCTGGGTGGGAAGTGAAATGGCAGCCGAGTGCAAGAACCGCATTGACCAGAAGAGGAGTACAGTAGTATGTTTTGCCTACGGTATTCGCTGACGGTCGGCCTCGCGAGAAATCCCTCCAGAAAAGAGTCTTGGACATCTGTTCTAAGGTCAGCAAGACATATAAAATCTCATCCTCAGAGATCTGCGTACGGTAGTGAAGAACGTGTAGTGCCACGTAAAATACATATTAACAAGATGTAGAACAAGCTCTGGGTCATCAGTAACAGTCGTCCAGGACGTAATTGGATTTTCTTGCTGCTCAAATTCGTCCAAGTCTGTTGTCAAGTCGTTCTGAAGGTCTGTCGTGTGGATCAAGGTCGAGGTACCACCAACGTATTGCCTGAAGCCGCTATCGTCCAGTCTGAGATCCCCCATCTTTCCGAAAAGCTGCGACTCGAAGGTCGTCCCATCGGCTGATTCGGCGTTGTATGTCCCTGAATCACCATCGTCTTCTGCAGTTACGCCATTCTCTTTTGCGACGATCTTCTCCGCGACATCGTCCAGGTTCTCACAGGAGCGGATGTCGCTCACAAGTCCAGGTACGTCCTCTTCCGACCAGTTGAGAATGGCTTGTATCAATGTTTGCAGTGTCGTGTTCTTCGTCTTTAGCCCGTCCGCATCATGCTTATACACGCCTTTGCGTCGCTGGTCTGTCGCGACAAGTCAGCGACATGACATCTCAGCATTGAAGTTACGGCTTCCACTTTCGTACCTGTCCAAGGCGAATACACACAAGGTGTGTTGTATACCTGCGCGCAGGCGGCGCAACTCGGCTGGTTCCCGTCACACTTGCTCTTGCGCTTACGACATGCTACGCAGGCCGTAGAGACACAGCGTCTCTTTGAAGGATCGTCCTCCTCTTGCAATGTGTGCTTCCTCCGACTCCGTTGCTTCGACTTTACCGCAGCAGGTTGGAGAGCTGAAGATTCCGGTAGTTCAATGCCGACCTTGGTATCCTCCGCGCCCGGGTGCGCCATGATGCTGCTCAGGACATGTGCAGCTAGCTATCACAGATGTAGCATCTCCTCGGAGATAGGCGTGCGGATGCGCTCGCGGGTCAAGAAATGGTGTGGCGGCCTCGTCTCGCTTGATCCTATCGACGGGATATTGCAAGACACGGTGGCGCAGGATGACGTTGCAAGGCCTTATTTGGGCATGACTATTCTCTACCAGCATGGATCTCAGGCCGCTGACACAAGACACGGCCTGTGATGACCAAAGGCTCGGCCCACGGAGATCTTCGGAGAAACATGCTATAGCAAAGACGATCCTTGGTACACACCGTTTCCCCTCCTTGAGAATCTGGATCCTTGAGGGGTTTCATGACTCGCGTGAGCATTGACGACTCCAAGGAGTGGATGATCTTCACGGATAGCAAGACAAACCGCCTCAACAACCTTCTTGGACCAGATGGCACCCTCCGATCGAGAACAGCCCCTTCTTTCCGTAATAGGAATACCGAAAGGTTCTTTGCCTCTCCATGAAGAGCTCGATCATCAAGCAAGGGATTCCACCGAGATCGCATACAAGTATCGATAATTGGAAGCCGACGGCAAGAAATACGGGCATCGGCTACTAGTATGGCTGAGTATCGTTCATATATTCCCACTGGGGAGGACGGCTTGGTTCACACTGTGCTTAGTAAGAATAGCTTGTCGACTACTCGAACAATTAGCTGTTTACAAAGCCGTGCACAAGAGTTGTACGCTCCACGAATCCTCATGAGATACCCATGAACAAGAATTTGGCCCCTGACTCTCTAATGGCTTCGGGACTGTTCCTAGCTACCAAGTGGGACCATTAAATTGGAGGCGACAACTCTATGATAAGATCTAGTTGTACAGGTTGTACTACGTACATCTCGTGGGAAGAGTCATGGCATAGCAGAGACAAGTCAGCATATACCGTGACATCTTCAAACCTCCCGACCGGAGATGCTACATCAAGATCAAACACTCTCACTGGCAAGCAGATTCTGCACAGTCATAGGGAGGTGCTGATACTAGCATGTACGGAGACTCTTGAAGCTGAGATTCCGAGTACGAATTGCTCAGTCCAGATCACTTGTACGCTTTCAACTCATCTCTGTTGTCACCCGGTAGCTTCACCTGCGGTTGATATACTCACTTCGGATGGTCCATTTAGAGCTTTCATCTCATCAACCAAGCATCATCTACGGCTGATATATTCACTTCAGATGGTTCATTTGCGTCTTCATCACGGACATCACTATCACATGCAAGCACTGCCACTGCCACTGCTGCTGCCACTGCAGCATATACTTAAACACCCTATCCTTCTCATCTCAACCTCTTCCACAACATCCACTTCCCAACTCCTCCTTCCTCCTTCTAACTCCATCATACCACATAACCCACACCCCAGCAAGCACTACTCGGCGACACCAACTATGGGTGATCCGCCAGGCTCTCCGACCATCAAGGCGGAGCCGCAGGATCACTCCGACGGTGCTCTGCCGTTCAACACCGGTGAGATAATCAATCTCATCTCGGACGACGAGGATGAAACCACAATACCTGCCGACGTTCGCACCCTGGGCTCTCCGTTCCAAGAACAGCCGCATGATTCTGACGCGGTCAATCTGGGCCCGTCTATGCTGTCTACTAAACCGAAGCCTGTCAAGCCGAGCGAGAGCGAGAAAGATGCTCTCAAAGCGAAGAGAGCAAGGCTCCAGGCAATGGTCGCAGCAAAGCGACGTGAGACGACCGAAAAACACTGCATGGCTGCTCGACCTGTGCAGCGCACGCCTCTCGTTGGTAGATCAGATCTCTTCGTGACGGAGAGTAACCCTGGCACCCCGGACCCGGCGGAGACATTCAGAGCCTTTCAGCGGGAGATCGAAGAAAAGCGTCGCGATGGAACTCTTACTTGGGAAGAGGACATCCAGTCCAAGAGGGCCGAGGTCGCTGAAGAAGCACGAATCGAGAAAGAACGTCTTGATAAAGCATACGATGGCCCTGGAGGTTCACCTTCGGTCGAAGGAGATTCCCGTATGAGTCCCAGCGTTGCCAGTCTACCAGATGACTATGTGGAGGAGCCGAAGAAACGCGGCCGAAAGCGTAAGGCAGACCCAAGCTCAAAACTACAACCCAAAAAACGGCGTGCGGCTCCAAAGTCTGCAGAAGACATTCTCGAGGTTGCGCGCCAGAAGATCGCTGCCAAGGCAAAACCCTCAAAGAGCGGGAAATCGACCGGCGCTGGCTCCACCAAGAAAGGCCGGAAACCGAAGTACACCGGGCCCTCTATGCTGAATTCTGCCAGTATGCGAGGTAACAATATCTTCGAGGACGCTGCGAAGAATCGCGACCTGCCTGCCCAGCCGACATTCAACCCAACGTCACGCAAGGATGAAGCCTTAAAGGGACTCATTGCTAGTGTTCCTGAAGAGTTTCGACCGATTGCGAAGACGGACCGCAAGTTCCTGGACGATGCTATCAAAAACTTCACCGGACATGCCTCTGTGAAGCCTGCCGATGATGGTAACTGGTCAGTAAAAGGCATGAAAGCCACACTTCAAAACCATCAGGTGCTCGGCGTAGCCTTCATGCGCCAAAGGGAGAACGGCTCTGAGCCCCGTGGAGGCATTCTTGCGGATCAAATGGGCCTTGGAAAGACGATCACTATGCTCGCGAACATCATCAACGGAAAATCTCTGGAGAAGAGGAATTGCCGCACCACTCTCATAGTCGCCAGTGGAGCCCTTGTGACTCAATGGGCCACAGAGATCGACGACAAGGTCTACACGACCAAACAAAATAAGCACGGGATTGGACGGGTTAAGGAGTACCACTCGACAGCGCAGATGAGAGGCAATCAAGTGGTCGAAGAGCTGCAAGACTGCGACATCGTCCTTACGACCTACTCACAAGTTCAATCCAGCTATCCCAATGCTAAGATCCCGCCTGAGTATGTCACTGCGGAACAGAAGAATAAGTGGTGGGCGAAGCATTACGAAGAACATAGGGGCCCGCTTCATAGGGTCAAATGGCATCGAGTGGTGTTGGACGAAGCTCAAGCCATCAAGAACCACAAGAGCATCACCTCTATGAGTTGCAGAGCGCTGGACGGAAAGCACAACTGGGCGATCTCAGGTACTCCTATTCTCAACAAAATCGAGGAGTTCTTCAGCATCTTCAAGTTCATCAAGGTAAGGGCACTCTTCTCTGATGAATCCAAAAGATATGCTAACCACTGAGAGCGCACAGGAGCCACATTGCGGTAGCTTACGCATGTTTCGTGCGAATTTCTGCTCACCAAATGATCCGGATGGTCTTGCAAAGCTTGACGTGTTCCTGCGCAAGTTCATGATTCGTCGAACGCACATCGACATTTTGTTCAATGCTCGACTTCTCGATCTCCCGGAGCCCAAGGAGAACGTCATATGGCTGGATTTCAACGAGATCGAGAGAAACGTGTACGAGATCGTCAAGTCACGCTTCATTATGCGAATCAACTGCATCTCGAAGGCAGGCGGCCTGGATAAGCAATACGGTCACATATGGACCATGCTACTGCGCCTGAGACAGCTGACATCCCACATACTCCTCGTACAAGGCACCATCGCCGATCTACTGGAGCGCGAGGACTTTGAAAGGCTTCACCAAATTTCTTCAGAAGACCTTTCTGACGAATGCAAGGCGCTTCTCACCCATCTTCGCGAGAAATTGAAGGACACTGTCGATGCGAAACGACTGGATGGCAGGGAAGGACGCATAATCGTGACCGAGACAGAGACTGTCCCGAACCACAGGCTCGGCTTTGACGCCCCTCCGGCTAGTGTGGGTGGCGTCCACGGACTCACGTACAAGTTCGACCGCTATCTACACGATCTGATGACTTCGGAATCATGGGATGCCATAGTTGCACGCACTCTCTGCTGTGGTTGCAGACAGCCGCCACTGGACCCAATGGTCACTTCTTGCTACCATATCTACTGCCATACCGTAAGATTTGGACTACACAATATTTTGGTACAAAAATGAGCTAACGTTTTGCAGTGTCTACAGGAGTTGCAACAGAGCTTTGCTCGCCGTGCGATGGAACGCCATCGATGTACCGAGTGCGGTTCATACTATAACGAAGCCAAACGCTGCCAAAGATCTCTGGACAAGTTCTCCGATGTCTACGATAACATGACCTGCAGCAACGATAATGACAGCTCGAGCTCCATTGGCAGAGGCAGGAAATCGAAGATGCAGAGCTGGATGAGCATGCGCGGTGATATTCTGCCCTCCGCAAAAAGCATTGCCGTCAAAGCGCAGATTCTGGAGTGGATCGAAGAGGACCCGACTGTCAAAATCATCGTATACTCGCAGTGGATCCCTATGCTTCACATCCTCGGTCGGATCTGCCAGACTGAAGGGTGGAAATTCGAGAAGTATACAGGTCACATGTCCCAGGACAAGAGAGATAGAGCGGTCCAGAATTTCGGTGATGCCAAACAGAGCAAGCGTATCTTGCTGGCCTCTCTCAAGTGCGGCGGTCTGGGTCTCAACTTGACCATGGCTTCGCGCGTTATTAGTTTGGATCCGTAAGTCCCTGCCCTCATACCAAAAATGTCGTGAAAATTCAGCTAACAAGTGAGAAGATGGTGGAACCTCTCTGTCGAACAGCAGGCGTTCTGCCGTGTCTTCCGCATCGGCCAGAAGAAGGAAACTCGGATGGCAAGACTTTGCGTCAAGAACACCATCGACGCTGCAATCTGTGCGCTACAGACAGCGAAACAAGTGCAAATTGACGCAGCAATGGACGACAAGACGCGCAAGGAGAAGCTTGACGTCCAGGATCTTATGCGTCTCTTCGGGCGCGTGCACGAAGACGAGAATGGCCGCCCGTTTATATTTGCTCACGATTACAAGCACGACGACAATGATGAAGAGCCTCCCCGTTCTCCTCCACGCTACGCTGCTGACCGCGACAGCGACGATGAGGGAGATCCTCTGATCAACGATGATGTCTGAAGCTGAAATCGAAAGCATCTCGCCGGGACAAGTGTACTTCTACTATCTCTGCACGGTGCGAAAAATCATAAGTAGCACCAGGGAAAGCAGAGATGACGACATAATGACCAAAAGGAATCGGTGTAACATTATGTGACTCAACGGTTCGGACTAGCCACAAGGAAAGCCTCTGGAAAGGACAGGAGTTATCACAGGGGCATCTCTGCGGGATCATCAATTGTACTTATATACTAACGACGCGCCAAATGGCTGCAAGATGATCCCAAAGAGAGCAGAGATAGCGATATAGAAACGGCCATGCAGAAAACCATACATCCACAAGTTTTGTGCACTGATCAAAGTTCGGAGGTTGTGAGAAAGTTGAAGCGGAATCTATCCTGAGCTTCATGTACACAATTGAAACACGACTCTGTATCCCAATGGCAGACGGATCGATGCTTTGGAGAAGGCATACGGTAGCACCGCATTGTTAAGAAAACACGGTCGCCTCGAGCATTGTAATAGTATCTCATTCAGTCTTTGCGCTCGAAGTGTTGCGGCAGGAAGGAGTTTCTTCGTCTCCTTAATCTTATACTGCTTACTTGGAAGTGCGACCGGAAATGCAAATGACTGTTTCCAATGCGATGCCTCACATCTCACCGTGATAAATCGGATGCCTCGTAGAGATTCATGAACCCAAGAAGGGGGGAGAAGTTTTGCGCGTGTTGAGATGTATCTCGCCCTCAGTGGCAATGATGTGTTTTCCTGACGAGAACAAGTCTCCACACCTCAAGACGCACCTTTGGCCGCTGAGATCACCGTCTCATGGCATTTTGCCAACTGCGTTTCTCAAGAGCCGGTATGCTCAGCATACGTCAAGATCTCGCGGCAGTCAGCAGCACGTATCTCAATGGTTCACATCGTAGTTTATGTGCCAGGAGATGACGGGAGCACCACACAAGATGAGCAGATATATGCGCTCCAAGTATCGCGGAGGTCGCCCTCGAATATTGGTTTAGCAGCATCTCGATGGTGGACGTATCGATTCTTTGAAGGTTGCATAAGATAATAACACACTGCTTCAACAGGGCATTACCAACGAGGCAGGAGGAAGCATACAGTTGGCAACATGATTTTTATTCCTTGCCACCAAGGTATCTATATACGACACTAAAGTCCTTTCCCTTACACTTGCTGTCCTCAGACACAGCAGTATAAAGCTCTCGTGCCCGCTCGCCAAGGTAGGGTGAGACGCCAGCTTCCTCAGCTGCCACAAGCGCCAGCTTAAGATCCTTCAGCATAAGTGCAGTACCAAAGCCTCCTTCGTAGTCACGCGAAGAGGGTGTGTCCGGATTGACGTTGGGTACGGGCACGTTAACGAGGGACGGCCAACAGGCCCCCGTTGCTGTGTTGATCATGTCCGTGAGCTTCGTCGGATCAAGGCCCCACTTGACGCCCATATTCATCGCCTCACAGGTGGCGATATTGTTGAGAGCGAGCAGGTAGTTATTCGCCAGCTTGCCCTTAAGTCCACTCGTGGGAGGACCTAGGTGCACGACTCGCTTGCCCATCAGCATAAGGATTTCGCTGACACGGGCGACAATGTCCTCTTCCGCACCAAGCATAAATGTGAGCTTGCCGGCAGCAGCGCCAACGACACCTCCAGACATGGGAGCGTCGACAAAGCGACCTTGGCCGCTGCTGTGTGCTTGTTCAGCGACACCTGCTGAGGTCATTGGGTCGATTGTGCTGCAGTCGATGAAGAGACGTTCCTTCTTGATGGGTGTCGCTGTGAGAAGGTTGTTCTGGTCGAGGATCTGTTTGTAGACAGCCTTGACATGTTGAGGTTCAGGCAATACTGTGATGATGTTTTCCTGCAAAGTATATTGTCAGCGTGATGATCTTGAATTGCCATGCTCGATATACAGTGTGATTTCCTCTCGGAACTTCAGATTTTGTGGATGGTTAATATATAATCACTATGCAGCATTGCGCTGAGGATCATTGATAGAATAATTAACATCATTAGAGGGAGGTTGGGAAGAGGCGGGACATCATACTCTGCCCTGAACTTAGTGCGACGTACCGTTTGCTCTGCGACTTCTCGTACCGACTTCGCAATCGTCACATTGCCGACCTCTTCCACAAATTTCTGAGTGGCGGCATCGTTCACGTCGTTGATGACCATGGTGTCGGACTTGTCAATCTTCTCACGAAGGTTCTTGGCCATTGGATAGCCTAGCAAGGATCGTCAGCAACAATGCCCTTATACAAGTCTTCAATACCCAAAGGTACTCACCCATTCTGCCCAACCCAATGAAGCCATAACTAGCTTGCAACCTGTTACCAGTTGCAAAGCATCTCCGTCCAGTCTGCACGCCCAAAGACCGCACGCACTGCCTCCAAGGCGCAATTGTCCTTGTCGCTCCGCTCATGTTGCTTGTGTACGTGTGCTTTTGCGTCGGAGTGTCCAGTCGCAGACACACACTCCATATGTCGTCCGTCGGTAGACCGGTTACTGCCACGCGTGGTCGAGCGGCATTAATTGGGTTGGAAGCCGTCGGTTACCGAGAACACGTGAGGGGTTGCTCCCTCGGCTTTGTCTTGTTCCTGCGTCATGACGGCCAGCGCCAGACAAGTGGGCTTGTCGTTCACTCCATTTCGAAGGAGAATGACGCTTAAGGCGTGATTGAACGTAATTGACGTCCTGATGTTTGATGGTTCCTTTCTCCCGAAAGACGGACGGCGAAAGTCGAGAGGCTCGCACGCGCGAAAACCCAATAGTGCCAAGAGGATTGCATAGATCCACTTTCGCACACGTGACCTGTTGATAGCTCGGACGACGGGGCCGTTTTATAGACAGGTCTTCAAGAACGATATCGAGATGTGACTGAAATTTTATATATGGTGGTCCGATCGATACAGACACAGAAAACATGTATACGATAGTCAAATAGGAGATAGCGCCAAAAAAGCAGCCAGTATAATTCCATATAACATTCCATTATTCCTCCTCCGAATTCTACACACTCTACCAAAGGGCACCTTCACGATGCGTGGCAGTTCGCTCTGCATCACTTCGAGGCCATAACAGCCTCCAATCGTACCATCCTTGTCCAACAAAACATTTGATTTTCCGTGCCTTCTGCACAAAACACACAGTCGAACAAGCACAAGCAAAACAAACAAGCTGATTCCCCTACAAGAAGACGAAAGTGAAAGAAGAACAACCTGGACAAACGCGACAAGAGACATAACAATGGTATCTTCCGAATAAAGGTCAAAAAATGGGGAGGCCGAGGTTTGTTCTCGAATAATTGGAAGTATGAAAAGTTATTGTGACTTGGTGGGTTCTCTTTATGCCCAAGGGAAAGCAGCCAGGAGGCTGGGAATTAGCGCGCTGTTGGAGGAATGTCAGTAAGAGATGCGAATATCAAGTTGAATGTCGGAACGTACCCAAAGGCCAAGCCGGCGGCAATGCCGGTGATGGCTCTCCTCTTGATCTTCTCCTTGCGCAGCTCGGTCTGCACGGCCTTCACCCTCTTGGGAGGCAGTAGCTCAAGTTCCTCTTCGTCGTCCTCGACCATCTCTTCTGCCTTCCTCTTGCCCTTTGCAGAGCTTGAGCTGGGACCGTTGATCTTCTCGGCTTCGTGGACCATTGCGCGGGCTTGAGCGAGCATTTCTTGTGCGTCGTTGGGAAGTTGGAGCTCGGGAAGGCCAGCTGGCATTTCGATGTTGACTTTGGTGCTCTCAATCTCCTCATCACCTTCAGGCGAAGGCTTCATGACAGTCTCAACTTCGACCTTGACGTTCTCGGTTGACTGGCGTGCGTTGGCGGTGGCGAGATCACCGTTGATGGACTCCGCGGCTTCTTCAGCAATCGCAGCGGCTTCCTCTTCGAACTTGAGAGTGCCACGCGGCTTGCGGGTCTTGCGAGGCGTGGCAAACTTGCGCGTAGAGGGGTCCTTCTTCTGAGGCGAGGCGGAGCGCAGGCTGCGACCGCGAGTGGAGCGACGACCGTCGGGCTTCTCAGGCGATCTTCCAAGTCCGTTGACCGGTTCCTTCAAACTGAAAGGTGGTGGCGATTGAATGCTCTTCTTAGGGTCGCTAGTGCCGTGGGTGATGGGCTCGGGGTCGAGAAGTGCAGCAATCCAGAGCTTAATGCCGTATTCGTCCGCCAAGTTAAGGGCTGAAGTTATTATGTCTTGTGAGCGCTCTGCTGCAAGAAGCTTGTGAAAGTCGCGATGGAAGCTTACCTTGCTCCGGGTTGATCCAGACATTACCCGCAACCTCTTCGCTCGAAGCCTCAGGGAAAGACTTGATGTATTCCTTCTCGCTGGTTTCCTCCTCCACTGACGCGTACGGGAAAGCGGCCTTGAACATGCCCGTGGCACTGATGTATCCATCGCTTGATCGCCTCTGTCCTTCTGTTAGTGCCAAGAATCTTCCATTCTTTTTTCACGCGCATTTCCGTACCATCAAGAAGTATGCCTCGGGGTATTTCCTGTTCGGTCCCTTGATGAAGATTCCGCTCGAGCTCAAATCGCTGGGGAGCGGCACGCGCAGGTGCGCATAGTCAAGGACACCAAGGTTGTCCGGCTTCGTCGCGTTGGAGGTGCCGATTTGACCAGGCTTGACCTTCAATTCGGTCTGGCCAAGGCAGCGGCGCTCGACAAGGATTTCATCTGTAACGCGTGCGCGCAGTTAGCGAAAGGTCTGGCGGTAGTGGTCGCATCGAAGGATCTGACGTACGACTAGGCGCGCGCTCCTCGACCAGCATTGGGTTCCTGTCCTCAGGAAGAACACGCTCGGATGCC
The DNA here is from genome assembly GCA_023634325.1 of Cladosporium cucumerinum. Classification (NCBI taxonomy): domain Eukaryota; kingdom Fungi; phylum Ascomycota; class Dothideomycetes; order Cladosporiales; family Cladosporiaceae; genus Cladosporium; species Cladosporium cucumerinum. The sequence goes on from JALDQA010000002.1 coordinate 2,387,654, forward strand.
ATTGTGATTATTGTGTAGTGCGATTAAGTTGGTATGGACTGCGCGTAAGGTGTTGTAATGTTTTGCGATAGACCGCGACGCGCTAAGTCTGTGTCTGTATGTTTCGGAGGTGTCTCTGTTTGCTTTGTGGGTCGCAAACGCGTTGGTAGATGCGCGTCGAAGAATTATTGTACAGTCGATGAACAGCTGTTGTTACAGTCTTTTATGGTTGCTCCTGAGCAGTGCCGGATGTATGAATGGTGATGCGACGGATGTGCAGTGAATAATGCAGGTGGTGGCAGCGGCAGCAATTCGCAAAAGCAAAGGCAGGGTAGAGCTCGCGCGGGTGCGGGACCACCAAAGCACCAAAGGTCCGGACCAGGGGCGGATAAAGGCCACTTGGGGGACACATGACCTTCGAATTAAGGTTGCGCTTTAGGATGCCATCAGTGATTACATATATTAAGGACCATGCTTTCCAGACTGAAGGTAATTCGATTCCATTTTCAGTACGACGGCATCCTGCTCATGCACACACTATAATGTACAGCCCGCGCTCTCAAGCCCTGTGCTATGATATCCCTGCTTATCGCGTATATCAGAACGCCATGCGCCTACGCTAAATGCCCAATCACGCTTCGAAGAATCCATTCCATCATTCAAACCCATCATCTCTCGTCTGTCCACCACTGGCATTTGCCAAACCGGCTTGATCCGAATTCATCGCTTCTGCTGGTGCGCTCTCATACGCGCTCTGCACGGCCCCCAAAGGATCGAAAGACGTGTTGACAACTGGTAGATGTGCTGTGTTTATGCTTATGCTCTTACGATGACCCATTGGCGAGTGCAGACCGGACTGGATGTCTTGCTGTTGCATGGACTCCACGAGCGTCTGTGTATCGTCGGTAAGATCAAGGTGTTGCGGTCCAGCACGATTTGCCTTGACGCTTGTCTGCAGCGTGGCGAGGAAGTTGTGCATGTTGCCAAATTCGATTTTGTCGCCGCCGGCAGTGTACAGATGAACAGCTTCGGCAAGGCAGCTTTCGGCTTGGCTGTTCTTGTCCTGTTTTGACCATGCGTCTGCTGCCAATGTATGCCAGAATGCAGCCTTGCGCTTCCGCTCTCCTGTGCGTAGACCGACAACGCCAGGTCGCTCACCAAAGCATTGCGCCGAACGTTCCAGCACTAAAGCATAGCCTGTAGGCCCCACCAAATGGTCTTCCATGATCTTGCCCAGCCAGCGAGCCGAATCATCCAATGCACTCCCGCCTCGGAGCTTCAAAAGTTCGGTGCCGAGAATCAGCGTTCGGAGCGCATTGTACGGCGCATTTGAACGCGTAATATATGAGTAGTAGGCCGTCTCCAGGTACTGGTCCACTGTTTCTGTTCGAGTCTTTGTGCTGAGACCTCCAGCAGCTAGGAGTGTGCTGACTGCCGCCATCTCATTTGCGCCTGCGTAGTACCTCCAGGCTTTGTCGTTCTTGAAATCCTGACATAAGATCTCATATGTACCTTGGGCAAGCTTGAAGTCTCGGAGCATCATGGAGTGGTCTGCCAGTCTCCGCATGACTGCTTCTGGGGCATCTGGCCGGTAGTGACCCTGTATGCCGTCAAAATTACTGCCAGCACCTCCCAGAGATGGCCCAGATGACGAGCGTCCGCCAAAGGTTGTGAAACGCTTCGATAGCGACATGAAACGACCACTGATGCCGCGCCTTCTAGACGCCACCTGATCGTTCCATTGTGCAGAGGCACGTTCCATGCTAGGGATCAGCGACTGTGTGACCATCTCGCGCACGAACGATCGAATTGCACTCGCATCGGATTCGAAAATGAAGGGAGTCGGATCCTCGTCGTCCTCGCTCGTCTCCCGTCTGATAATTTCTGCAAGCTCCTCGGCTGCAGACATCCACTCGGGATGCGGTAGCTTGACACTGTCGTCGTCCGAGGGCAGACACTGTGCGCTCCGTAGTCGCAAGAGATGGCAGTGTAAGCCAAAGTGTCGCTTCATTTGATCGTAAAGGGCCATTGATTTCGAGATATCGTCGTAGTCTTCGTCGTGAACAAGAATGTAGTATCGTAAGAATTCGTTCAGCACCCAGGGTGGTAGCCTGTGCTCGCCAGTATTAGATGATGCATAAAGAGTCCTGAGTTCCTCGATCGGGTTGGGCGAGCGAGATGAGATCGCTATCACTGTTGCGACAGGGTGGCTCATCGTCTCTGACGGAACCATAGGCATGCCGGATAGAAGTCGTCGCAAGTACAGCATGTAGAATGGAGAATCGGACTGTTGATCGGGCATCGGGTTCTGGCTCTTGTGGTTGAGGTAGTCCGCTTCGACAGGTCCGGATTGCTCCTCCGCGAAGGTGAGATGGCGCTCTACCAACTCCTCGATCTGTGCGACATCGCCACCAGACCGTAGTCTGGCGGGCTTAAATTCCAGTGTTGACAGCCTGTTCGGTCCATTTTGTGTGTGATCTCCAGCGGATTCCATGCTCCTCCTATCCACCATGCGCGGGCTCTCCAGCCCATCCTTCACACCTGTGAAGCGCACTGCATAGTCGTCCCAAGATCGACTCGCGCCAACACTATCCCTGATCGTGACCTTGCCCTGCACATGCTCGCCAAATGGTCGCAGAAGCTCCAGAAGTCCTCCATTGATTCCCTTATGTCTGATCAACTCTTCTGTGTCTTGCGAAGCGAGCACAGACACATGCGGCGCAAACGCCCGCAAGATGAGATCCTTAGTCTCGCCGCTGATGTTTCCTCCTGGCATTGCTGGCGATGATGGTCGCACGGGACCAGAGCCGCCTGGCGAGAATAGGAATCCATTTGGAGGGCCAGCAGTGGGTGTCACTGCACCAGATGCTCCAGGCGAGCCCGTTGCGGTAGGCAGTGACGTCGTCGACTGGAAGAGTGTAGAGAGAGATGCATTGGAGCGACGGTATGGGATGCTTGACAAGGACGCAAGAGGCGATCTGGCAGGCTTCGAGAGCTGGCCCTTGGAGACATGGAGGTTGGTGTCCGAGTCGGAGTCCTGCGGCGATTGCAGTGGATCATCTGGCGTCGGTGTCATGAGAAGGACTGGCTGCGCCCCGGCAAGGCAATCGGCTATGGTTTATCGATCTGGGCATTTGTATGCGGGAGCAAAGGCTGGAAACTGCACTGGGTGAGTAGGACTTGTGACGGGCTCGGGCTGATCAAGACATCGTTTGTGTTGCTTTCGTGGTCTTGCTAGATAGGGAGCAACAGGGCGGCCCGTGGAGGTCCTCAGGCTTGCTCCGGGCAGAGGCAGCCGAACATTCACCCATACACATTGTTGCAGTGTACATGGAAAAACAGACCAGCATTTCTGCTACAGTGTGACCTCATCAAAACCGGACTCACATATATTGTCAGAAGACTTCTTCACTTTACTTCTCACTACACTGTGAATGCCGGTCCGCCACGTCGTTTTGAGTCACCGGCTGCACAACTTTCTTTCTTTGAGGTTCAAACCACCAACGTTGAACAAACAATCATTGCCTACGCGTGCTCTCCAATGTGCAGCACTCCACCCGTACATGTCTCCTAGCCGCATCATCACATCACCCAAAGGAAACAAGCGACGCAAACTCTCCACAAGCCCGCCACCAAAGCTCCCCTCCAAAAAGGCAAAGATGGGTCCCATGATGATCCAAGAAGTCCAAGACGACGCTGGCCCTCCGCAAACCCTCGAACTCACAGAGATCGAACAGACTCTCCGCCGACTTCTTCTGGACGTCGCCAACTATGTCGACCAACTGCCATCACCCTCCGGACACGATGAGGTTGCTCTGCCAGAAAAGCTCGCCAAAGAGCCAATCATCCTTCGCTTCACTGGCGGATGGGTCAGAGACAAACTTCTCGGTGTGCCTAGTCACGACATCGATGTTGCAATTAACAAGATGACTGGTTTACAATTCGGTCTGCGGCTGAAGGAGTATCTTGAGATTCCAGGCAACCCGGAAAAGTACGGGCTTGAGGGCGTCGCCACCACAGAGAAGCAAAGCGCCAAAGCTGGAACGACCGACAAGTCAAAAACAGTTGGAGGCCTCCACAAGATCGAAGCGAATCCAGAGAAGTCGAAACATCTCGAGACTGTGACGACGAAGATCCTCGGCCTCGACATCGATCTTGTCAATCTGAGGAAGGAGACCTACACGGACGACAGCAGAAACCCTCAGATGGAGTTTGGCACGCCCGAGGAGGATGCAATGAGACGTGATGCAACCGTCAACGCCCTCTTCTACAACATCAACACAGAACAAATCGAGGACTTCACCAACCAAGGCTTCGATGACATGGCAAAGCGCATCATCAGGACTCCGCTCGAACCCTACCAGACCTTCAAAGACGATCCCTTGCGTGTACTCAGACTCATTCGTTTTGCGAGCCGACTCGATTACACCATCGACTCGGAAGCACTAAAAGCAATGGGTGACCCGGATATCAAAGACGCTCTGCGCAAGAAGATCAGCCGCGAGCGGGTCGGTGTCGAAGTGGAGAAAGCGCTTCGTGGACCCGACCCTCACGATGCCATGCGCTTAGTGTACGAATTGGGCCTGTACTTCACAATCTTTTCCGACCCGACTGTCGAAGACTCCAGACATTATCGCCCAGACGAGGATGGCACTATCACTCTCATCGACGAGCTCAAGTCACTGCTCAATAGTGGCAGTGATCTACCCGAGCTTCTCGTCAGAGATGCCGATGAGCGTCATATGGCATGGTTGCTGACGGCAGTCGTTCCCTATCGTGACGCTCCTCAGCACGAAGCGCCAGAGCCTGGACGTAAAGTGCCACCACCAATTCCCACAGGAGTAACCAGAGAGGGAATCAAAGCGACCAACAAAATCTGTGAAATCGTCACAGCATCCGTGCGCAACCTGAACGAAATCACGAGGCTCGTAGATGGCGTCGACACGCAGAAGCGTCGCGCTCAGAAGCAGCCTGGAAGCGAAGACCTCACCGCTCGCGACACGCTTGGCATGGCCGTGCGTCGCTGGGGCCCAACATGGAGGAGCCAGGTGATGTATGCATTGCTTGTCGAGCTCGTAGACCATCGTGATAATGTTGATGGTAAGTCTGCTCCGTTTTCATAGGATACAAGATTTTGTGCTAACCAAACGCAGCCATCGAACGCAAGTACACAACATTCGTCACGCACCTACGCGACCTCGACATCCTTGACACATATACCTTGAAGCCTCTCCTTGACGGCAAGGCATTGGCTAAAGCTTTGGCAACACCGCCCGGTCCTTGGATGAAGGACGCCCTCGACGTAGTCATGGCCTGGCAACTACGCAACCCTCACGTCAAAGATCCAAGTGAGGCGATCGAAGAGGTGAAAAAGCATGGTGAGCTCACCTCCGCCCTCGCAAGCCACTTTCTCAAGCTTACCATCCGTCCGTTGTTTGTAAAGGCCAGACCGGATAATGTCACCGAGCAGGGCCGCAAGAAGGAGAAGTCCGCACTGCCAGCGAAGATGACATCGGAAACCTCAGATGAACGTATCACCAAACCATGGAAGAGCGAAAAAGACAAGTTTGCCTTGGCGTTGCTTAAATGGATTGTGAGTAGCCTCGAGGAGAAATCGACCGAGCAAGTCTGGCCTCTTCTCGTCCCACCTATCCTCACACTCGTCGATGATTGGGAGACGCAGTACAAACAACTCGGTGCAGAACTACTGCATTCCCTACTACGCGCAACATCGCCCACTCTCCTCTCACGCACTGGTCTCGGGTCTGTCTTCGAAGACGCCCTCATGCCTTGCCTAACATATCTCCCGTCTCTCACGCCCGAGCCAGACTCAATTTCCATTCTCGCCGCCACATACCCTGCCCTGTTCACTTTGATCAAGACCCGTTTCCCCACCACAACATCCCCACCGCCCACAGACCCTACCCGCCTAAACCGCATCAAATCCCTAGACTCCATCCTCCGCAAAGGCATCCTGCACGCGTACGCACACTGCGGCCAGTACCCAGGCATCACGCGCGTCCTATTCCTAAATCTCATCCCGCTGCTCAACGAACTCGGCATCGACTCCGTCAAACACCTCCAATACATCCTGCCCATGCTGAGCGAAACTCTCACCCAAGCAGCGAAGGCCCAACAAACAGAACTACTCATGGCGACGCTGCAAGCCCTGCAAGCTGTTATTTTCAATGGATGGCCACGGATGTTTGAGCATAGGATGGAGATTATGAAGGGCGTGACGATCGCTTGGTTGGTTTTGGTTGAGAGTGGGAAGGATGGTGTGGGTGAGGTTGTGGAGGTTAAGAAGTGTATGGTGGAGACTGTGCGGGTTTTGCACGCTGCTATGGGGGAGAAGGAGTCGTTTGGTGAGGAGTGTAGGGTGTTGGTGGAGGCGGATGGGAAGTTGGTGGGTTTGCTGGGTTGGGCGAACACGGCTTGATGCTGTGTATCCTGACTTTTAGATTACCTTCGATTGTGACTGTTCACGATCATGTAGCCGTGAGAAGTTCATCCAACACCATGGTGCGCTTTGAATGTCTCGTTGGTACTCTCTTCTTATTAATCCCTGCTATGAGCACTCTTGCATGTGCCGTGAAGACCTCATCGTGTACGCTATCGGTGGGACAAGCCATGGTGCACTTAGCCACTTAGCCTTCAAGCTTTGCTTGTCTCAACGAGATAGAACCGATGAAATCGTTGTCTTTGGTTTGACGAGACTAATATATTAGAGATGGAACCCGTTGTTTGGTAGAAGAGTTTTTACGCCTCACATGTGCCAAAGGACCGGCAACTGCTATCGCACGGCCATTCCGACTGTATGTCACGCTCCTACACACTGATCGCCAGATGTCTAGTTATATCTCGCGAAACTCTTACCAGAGTTGCGATCATGATTCCACGATTACGATTACGACTGTGGCTCCTTATTGATACTTTCGACCAGATTTGATATTTCATCGCTCTGCGTCCAATCACGACGTAGAACTTAATCAATCACCTGCTACGAACGACTTGTCTCGACCCGGCAGTTCCATCCCTCGCACCACATCTTGTTTACCAGAACACTGGAGACTTCAAGCCAAGATCCATTCCAAACCAAACAATCCTCTCTTTACGCAAAACCCGGCACCCAGTCTGCCGGTCGCCATCATGAAATGACAGGTTCTTTGGCTCACAGCGAAAGCTCTCCCGGCTGGCGAAGATCCGTTTTCCCACACAGCCAGCCCAGCGATCGTCGAGGCAAGATTGAGCAGCGCAAGCGAGCGTTGTGATTGGGGGAAGCGAGCCATGGAGCCAAACGGCCACAAACCGATAAAACCCAGCAAGACCACGAGGCCAGCCGGCCGGCCGTTGCCCGAGCCGAGACCTAAGCTCTCTGCGGTTAATCCTGCCTGCGCCCGTGGCCTGGGATACGCTGACGGACGCCTGCAGCCCAATATTGCCTGTAAGGTGTACCTCATGCGCGGGCGATCATGGGAAATGATGGAAATTCCCAAACAGGCAACGAGGTCAGGACGTTGGGGATGAGAACATGCTCACTACAGTAGTTGGTCGCTCGCTTGCGTGGTCTTTTCTTGTGTCTCTTTCGCAGAGGCGCAAATTTGGCCTCGCGACGATCAGTGGGTATAAGAAAGATCCAGACCTGGGTAGACCCGAATAGCTCGAAGGTGCCTCCACCTGCTGGGCTGCTAGGGTCACGGGTCCCTTTCGTCACACACCTCAAGCTCTTCCTGTCGTTTGTCCCAATTGTTTCTCGCGCCTGCAAACACTCTATGGCCTGGACGGGAGGCGACGCCATGTTAAGAGCCGTCTGTTGATGGCCTTGGTGGCGTCGTGTTCCGGGCGAAGCGGTGTTGATGACCCCCCCAAGGACCCCCGGCGCGGCGGAGGAATGGCAAGGTCGGTAGAGCGTTTTCGAGGACATGAGACGCGATATGGACCTGGACCAGGACCAGGACAGGGCCGTTGGGCACGGCGTTGTGATATATTAGAGTCGCAACGGCGAGGATTTGACGGCCGGCGACCTATCCGCATACAATGCACTGTTATGCTGGTGGGCTGCGTCTGCGAGCTGTCATCTGCCCTCCTTGCAGAGAGCAGATGGGTGTGCAGTTTATTGGCAGCTGCCCTCTCGCTGCCCTGTCAAATAATAGAGGTACGCCACCGGATATACATAGCAAGGTACCTTGGTTGACCCGTGTCTTTGAGTTGGTCAAGCTGTTCCCTCGACTAATTCGTGAGACTCATCTCTCTCTCTCTCTCTCTCTCTCTCTCACACACACACACACACACACACACACACACAAATCGCCCTCGTAAATACTACTGTACTACTGCACATACCAATAATATCATTATTGTCGCCGCGCCGCCAGCTCGGATCGGGCGTTACGAGCTGCGTCTCTCTCGTGCCTTGGCTGTCTCTCCAGAGGGCCCTGGCACGCACGCCGTTTAGCTCGAAGCCTCATTCTCTCTGGCCCCTGTTAGCGCAAGGGTAGACTCGCATCGAAGAACGCACGGCTAGCCTTTGTGCATCGGTGACCGCAGAGCCAGGGCCCACGACCAGGGAGGGCACTTGAGCGCAAGAACGGCATCCAGAGCGCACAGTGCATCGCTGCATCTCTCTCCAATTTCACAGCATTCTGCATTGCTGCATTCGCTATTGCGTCGTGCCCGTTGCGCTACCACGACACGCGCGCCGTGCAAGAAAGAGTGTATGCTACCGCACTTTGTGTGTGGGTCTTGAGCTCCTCCCATCATTATCATCATCAACATTAATCCACCTGCGAAAATAGACAAACCATTGCCCAAGCCGGGAATGACTGCCTTATTGATCCATCACCCGATTTCTACCGCCTCAAGCAATGCCCTTGTGGCCCTTCAAAAAGCGGCGGAGCGCTCCACCTAACAAGGATACGCCTGCGCCGCCGACAACCGACTGCAGCGACGATATTGTCAACAACATCCACCACTTAACCACCCCAGCAGGCCGTCCAAGCACTACTATTACTCAGCGCATACACCGCGCATCACAACAAACAGAAAAGGTCGCCGACGCAGAAACTCTGACACGCCAGCAATTGCAACGTCACGCGACTCCCACGCCCGACGAAAAGCACACTAACCACTCCACTACCCAACTCCGAGGTAGCGTGAAAGAAGACATTACCGCTCTCCCAGCCAGCTGGGACCTGGAGCAGTCACCTCACTTGCGTCCCATTGATACCGGACGCCCGCAGATCCCTTACAGTTCCAGAGATCATTCCACCTCGCAGACTAGCGTACCTCGGACGGATCTCTGGCCACCCTCACGACCCGGGACTTCGCACACTAAGCGTAGTGCACACGATACCTTGCCCGTTCGTCGTCACTCCAGCAAAAGGCGCAAGGACAGCGATCGCCTTCGCGAGGAGGAAATCCGCGGGATGAGTGCGCCTATCAATGTGCCTAAAAGGCACGGCGACGGCGTCTTCCGCCGTGACAGTAAGAAACGACGCAACTTCAGCAACCTCAAGGATTCCAACATCTCGCTACCATATGGAGAGTCACTGCACTCGATGTCGACAGTGCCCGAGCAACGAGGATGGGAACTCGGACTATTCGACATGTTCAGCCCTCGACCTGCTATCAGACTTTCCGGTGCACCTCAATACCCACAACCTTCGCCTTTTGCACAACCACCACCGAGTCGTCACACATACGGAGGAAAAGAGAAGGAGCCAGTGGATGCCTTCAAAAAGAGGACACAGAGGATTGGAGAGACAGCCGACGATATGGACGCCAGCGACCTCAGACTGCTCATGGAGCGCGACGCGAAGCGGAGGGAAAGGCGGAAGCGAGAGCAGCAGGAGAAGCTAGATCGCAAGCTGAAGGCAAAAGCTGCAAGGGACCGATCTAACAGCAACAAGAAGCGTCAAGAAGCTGAAGAGGCAAGCCGGGAGCAAGAAGTGAGGTCACGAGTGGAGGAGGAACGACGAGCACGCGGGCCATTGGCTTCACCAACAGCCGTGCACCCTGCGCTTCGAGACCAACCTCACCTTGGTCCTGAAGAAGTTATCGGGCTCGGTATTGATACTGACAGAGAGAGGCCTGACGAGCCCATGCAGAATGTTGAGGATCCGTTCCGCGATCCTCTCCCTTCGCCCCTTCCCGAGCATGAACAGCGACAACCAGAGATGTGCCAGGTTGAAGCTCCTCGGTCTTTCACACCAATCGAAACCCCCATGGAGGATCCTGTCGTCGAGACCGCGCAAGCTGTGCGTTATTCGCAACATACGCCGTTGATGGCAACCCCGCCACTCTCACCATCCTACAACAGGGCGACCACGCCTTCTTCGTTACTATCCAACACGATCGAGCGACAAGAGAGGACTGCATCGCTACCCGAGTCTCCGCCCGGCATGCCTGCTCTTTTGGAAGAGCGCAGAACCTCTGAGCCACAATCGGTTGAATCAAAACGTGCCGGAGGCTGGGCTACGCTTTTTCGACGTGGCGGAACAAAGAAGGAAGTCAAACAAGCACCGCCTTCGGAAATGTCATTTACCAACACTTCACGGGAATCCATGTCTCGTGGGGCAATCCCAGCACATCTCGTTGGCGGCGACCGTTCGCCCTTTCAGCGTAACAAGACCGGCACGCCAACCCGCACTCAGAGCAAATTTAGGGAAGACCTGCCCGAGATGCCCGTGTCGCCACCAGATTCTCGTGTGCAATCTCCGGACGTGCCAGACCTGCCTGTTGGTGCTGCAGCTATTGCAGCTACCCACAGAGGTAGGGCTTCACCTCGGCCCGTCGACCGGCTGAATGGCCACAGTCGCAGTTCAGATGTCGATGCCCGCGGTGCGCCCCGTTTTGATACGCCTATCGGTCCAGGTGGTCGTGGCGCTGGTTTGGTGTCTGCCTCTCTCGCATCCGTTGATTCCGAGGGCTCTTGGCTTGCCAGCGGTGGGTCTCTCAAACGCGGCTCGCGTTCATCACAACTGAGCCGAAGCATTGGCTCTCTCAGCAAGCGCCCGCAGGAATTTGTTGGCAGCTACGAAGACTTGGGTGGCCAAGACAAGGATGCTGAATACATTTCCCGTGGCGATCGCAACCCGGACGCTCCGAAGCGCCAGAGTCGCCGCCCCATCAGCACATCGACCATCACTGGTGCCGACGAAGAAAGCATTTATGACGAAACGCCGGATATCTCTGGAGCCAGCGCGCCATTGACCATGCACGGCAGCGTGCGCCGCAAGCCCACGCTCGTCCACCGCGAACCCATCGCACGCTCACGAGAGGGCTTATTCGCCGAGTACGCCACCGGCGAGGTTGCGACTATCGAAGGAGGTAACAAGGACGATGATTTGGAACCAGTGACCCCAGGCACTGAAGCACAAGTGCACCGCGCCACATCAGTACACTTCGGCGGACGAGGGCACGCAAGAAAAGTGTCTGCTGGCAGCGCAATACTCCTCGACCTCCCACCTTCAAGGCGACACAGCATGTCCCCCGCTGAGACGAAGCGAGCAAGCTCCGCGTCTCTCTCGAAGATGGATTGATATCCCAGATTCAACAACAATTTCAACAGCAACAAGCTCGACCCGCCATACCACGGCCACGATGTTTACGGCCACAATGCATTTTGCTTTCTATCTTTTTTTTTCGTAACTCGCATTCGACAACTCGACATTCATACCTTTTCTACTGTTCGCGGCGGCATGCATCCCGCTGTTCTTACCTTTTACTAATGCGTTTTATACCCAATCGGCTTTTTCTTTTGGGCGGATTCTTTTTTTTTCTTTCTTTTCAAGGTCACTCGCCTGTGTGTGATTCCTACGAAATTTTCGCGTTGGGAAAGCATGGAGAGACCGGGAGGTACATGTACTATTTGTGAGAAATAAGGAAGTGTCCTTGCCCCGGCATACAGAACGCCGCGAGGGCGAGCTTATTGATGCCGTGTAAGGCAGAGACCCTCTTTGGTAGCGATCCAAGAGGGGACTTTTTGTACAGAAGACTTTATAGATTTTGGAAAGGCGAGAGTGGGTGGAAAGAGACTTGGATTCATGTCATGAGACGGGTGCAAGTCTGGCCATTTCGATGGGAGAATTTGTGCTTTGTGAAGTGTCTACGTCGATGTAGAATCGAACGGTTTATTTACCATTTGTGCCTACCTGAACACTTTGTGACTTTCATCTGTGTCGTTTACTGTTTTTTTCTTTTCTTTTCTTTTTTTCCCCTTCTTTCTTTTTCCTTTCTCAATCGCAATTTGCAGAGCTGGACAAACATACTCGCCACGTCGACGTACCGTAGTGCCATGATTCTACTCGGCACCACTCTATGCTTCTCAAAAAATCGTGGCAACGTGCCTTCCCAATCGGGCGAGCCACATGTACATATATTACAGTACATGCATGTTTGCGCCTCTGCGTGCATTTGTACATCATTGTGCATGTATCACTGTCAGCACCGCAGGGAACGCAGCTGTCCACGCTTACATGCATACATGCATACACAGTGTACAGTACAAGTACCGGCGATCCGGGCGATGGGACGTTTGGTGGGATTCGACCATGGCATGCACACATGTGCATCCTGCTTGTAGATGATCACTACCCCTCCTACGGCGGCGAGGCATGGAATGGCAGTGGTGCCACTGATGCGTCTTTCCCTTCCACGCATGTAATAATGCATGGAGGATGCAGCATCTCTTGCACGCGGTGCACGTGCGGAGACTTGCACGGACACGTACTGTAGCAGGGTTGTCTTCACGGGTTGGTGCCCCTCTTCAGAAAGCGCGATGAGGTGTGATGTGTGACCAGGCATTCGCACGTCATGCGCTTGTGTTATACGTTACCGGGTGCTTCGGCGCGAGGGGGACCGGTTGCAGGTAATGCGTGGCGAGTGCATGGTGGGCCTGTGATTCTTTTTTTTTTCTAAGCCTCTCTGTAGAGAGATTGGTGGATTGTTCTATAAGAATAGATATCTAAATTGAGCAGTGTTTCGGAAATAAATAATAACGCAATCATTCAGGTAAGTTACTGAGAGGTAAGCAAGCAAGCGTTTTGATTGACGCTGTGCCGGCGAAACACCCCCGAGAGTGACGGATTTGTAAGGCAATCCATTGTTGTCAGCGGGCGAGTGAGCAAGCAAGCAAGCAAGCAAGAATCATCACCAACACGACAACGAGGCGCATCTGTCAAATCATCAAGGCATTTCCAAGCAGCCCCTTACAGCATTCGCCACCCTCATCTAATTCATCTCCTTCACGCATCGCATAATTACATTTGTATATATCATCCATCCCAAGCTCAAGCCCACGCACGCAGCCGAGCATGTCTACCTCCCGTATCCTTTCTCGCACCTTCGCAAGCTCAGCGCTCCATCGCAGCCTGACCCCACCTACATCTGCATTCAGATCCGCCACTACTACTACTACTACTACTACTGCTACTACTGCTGCTGCCACTACTACTACCACCACCACTACTTTCCACTCCCGCACTTACAACATTACCAACCACAACATCAACAACTACACCAAACGCAACTTCTCTTCCACCTCCACCATGTCCACCGGCGTCCACAACCTCACCACGTAAGTCTCGTTGGCTGGCATCCCGCCTGCCCGCACTTTGCACCAGCCTTGCCCTCGAAACGCACAGAAAACTGACTCTACGTGATTCACAGCAAGGCCGAATTCGACGCCGCTCTCGGCGAGAAGGGCCTCATGGTCGTTGACTTCTTCGCCACCTGGTGCGGTCCCTGCAAGGTCATCGCTCCTCAGGTCGTCAAGTACGTTTCTTCCCCATCCTTTTCCCACGCATGTCCATCCCAGCAAGCCCACCCGATTACAAATCAACCCAAGAAGAAGAAAAAAAAACAGAAACACGAACAAAGAGCCCATCTCATGGAAACAGACACACGCGCAATACTACATGAACAGACACACTAACAAGCTCTCTCTCTCTCCCTCCACAGGTTCTCCAACAACTACACCGACGCCCGCTTCTACAAGATCGACGTCGACGAGGTCCCCGAGGTCGCGCAGGAGCAGAGCGTGCGCGCCATGCCCACCTTCCTCCTCTACAAGGACGGCAAGCAGGTCGGCGAGGTCGTCGGCGCCAACCCCGTCGCTCTCGAGGCCGCTATCAAAACTCACAACGCTTAAGCGCCTCGTTTTCACTTTCGTCTTCTTCCAACCCCCAGCAGCAATAAGAGATGAACTAAAGGGATATCTTAAGAGCTGGGGCACACGATGACAACACGATGACGTTGGAGAACCTTTTTTTTTGCGTGTGTGTGTGTGTGTGTGCTTGCATTCTTGCAATGAGAGCAGGTACCTTATAGATGCGCTGTGTGTGGCCTGGCCTACTGGGCGCCGCGCGAGCGAAAAGAATGAAGGTCATGAATACATGTCTTTTTGTCTCGCTGTCATGTGGATGATTTCATGTGCTTTGGTTAGATATCGGAAAAGTCCAGCTGATGGACTGCAGTGCTTCCTGCGCGCAGACACAAGCTGAGCATTGGTCAAGTATCTGACACAATCGTCGTTGACTTCTCGATCATACATAAGGAATCCAGACTCGGCATCCAGTATATCTCTCTGTAAAGTTCCCGTACTGATTCTAATCTATATGTACAGTCCTGTTCACCAATACGATTAATCACTTATCACTCCCCCAAATCTCAGCCCAGCCCTCGGGATTCAACTCCAGTGGCCCCCCCAACTCGCCTGTCCTAGGAGCCTTTTGCTCGCCAGGCTCCGGCAAGCAAATCCACTCACGAACACACCCAGGAACATCTTCCTTGGCGTGGCTGATCACGAGCAAGGCCTGCTCTTCGCCCAGCCCAGCCATAACGCCATCGCCACCGGGACCGCCTTTCTCGCCGTGAGAAAGGAAGGTCAACGCGCGGTCGCGAACTGCCTCGTCGATACCGCTGAAAGCTTCGTCGAGAATGATCAGCGGCGGACGATGCACGATCGCTCGCAAGAAAAGCGCCAGACGCTGTGCAGAGAATGAAAGCTCGCCCAAGCGCGTGTCCTCCGCCCAGATGAGGTCTGTTTCGTCCGAGGCATGGCCGCTTTGGACGTGAGAGCCTCGCTGCTGCTGCTGCTGACGCAAATCGCTTGCGAACCAGCGTAGAGTGGCGTCCACGCGTTTCTTCGCCGCTTCGTCTAACGTCGGTTTCGCGAGCGGTGCATCCGCCCATGCGGATTCAAGCGTGCGACGCAGCGACAGGCTCTTCGGGAAGAAAGCGTGCACTTCGGGACTCGAGTGGCCCATCTTACGCTGCAGGTCGAACACGCTGATGCCAGGTTGTCCTGGCGTGGGCAGGCGCGAGCGGCCGAAGAGTTTGATTGGGAGACCGTAGGTTTGGGGGTGGTCGGAGGTGATGAGGGAGAGCATGGTGGTCTTGCCGCTGCCGTTTGGGCCGAAGATGCCGCAGCGCTGGCCGCGGTGGAGGGACCACCAGAGGCCTGGGTGGGCGTTGTCGGGTTGCTGCCAGTGTCCTAGGACGGTTTTGGGGCCGTAGGAGACGCGGACGCCGTTGAGCTCGACGAGGGC
Organism: Cladosporium cucumerinum; assembly: GCA_023634325.1. Lineage (NCBI taxonomy): Eukaryota > Fungi > Ascomycota > Dothideomycetes > Cladosporiales > Cladosporiaceae > Cladosporium > Cladosporium cucumerinum. The sequence goes on from JALDQA010000002.1 coordinate 2,403,181, forward strand.
TTCGCCCTTTGGGAGCGGTGGGGAGTGTTTGGGGAAGGCATCGCGGGAGAGTTGTTGTTGGGCCTTGCTCGCGTCTGGTGCTGCGGTGCTGTGCTTGAGGAAGGCTTCGGAGGCTTTCAGGACTTGGGCCTTGGGGCCTTGGTGCAGGACCTTGAGCTTCTCATCTACGACCACCACATGAGATATCCACTCGGGCACCGCATCCTCCGGCCGCAGACTAAGCACAAGTCTAGGCTGGCTCCTCTCAGCCAACCTCCCCAGCACGCCGGACAACCTCTTCAGCGTCCTCGGATCCAACCCCATAAACGGCCCGTCCAACAACAACACTTCCGGCGCTTCCATCACAGCCCTCGCAATCCTCGCCCTGCGCGTCTGCCCATTACTCAGATTCGCAACCGGCATCTCCATCAACCGGCCCAACTCCAACTGCTCCGTCACCTCCCTCAAAGCCTCCCTCTCCGCAGCGCTGGCTTCGCGCTCCAGCGCATTCAACTCCGTGTGCCCCGTCAGGTAGTCCAATACTGTGAAATCCGTCTCTTCGCGCCTGCTCTCGTAGCGCGCGCTCAGGTAGGCGCCGCGGACGGCGGTGCCGCTGACATTGCTGCCGCGCTCGGCGTCGAAGCCGACGTATTTGATTGCATGTTTCAGGGAGAGGCGGGCGGAGGAGAGGGCGGGATAGCGGCGGGAGGTTGGCGGGTGGGCGATGTGTTGGCCGGAGAGGATTTGGAGGAAGGTTGTTCGGGCGAGGGAGGAGGGGGAGATGACGGACCAGTTTTGGTTTGTGGTGGTGGTCTTGTTGGTGGTGTTGGTGTTGGTGTTGGCGAGGGTGTAGGAGAGATTGGGGAAGAGGGGTGGGTTTGGGGTTGTGGTGTTTGTGGTTGATGGGTGGTGTTTGTAAAAGGTGCCGTTTTGGATGGAGATTATTGGGTTGGTGGATGTTGATATTGATATTGATGTTGATGTTGATATTGATGTTGATGTGTAAGATGGACGAGGGTTAATGTGTTGTGATTGCCATTGGACTTGTGTACGGCATGACTGGGTGCGGACCAGCGCTCTACTCAACATGCTGCGTGTGGATGTTTATGTATAAGTTATGTGTACATGCAGGCAGTAGTATATAGATGCATGTCCATCGGCTGTCAGATGCATGCTTTGATAGGGCATCGATCTCGATTAGAGAGCAGTTAACTTATTGTTCCTCGGCCTGGGCGAGACTTCGCGGGGTTTGTTGGAGCTTTCTCGGTGCCATAATCCCGAAACCCCATCTATCTCATCATCTTTACGGCGAATGAAATATATATATATAAGTTATATACACTTCATCACCACATCTCATCTTTCACGCCGAAATCTCACTTTTTTTTTCTTTTTTTGACAATCATGTTCCCATCCATGCAACCCTCGAGACCAAAAGTAAGACGCATGAAATTATACTCCCATCTTGTACAAACCCCCTCTGACTTCATACCAGCTCGCTGGCCAAAAGCCGATGCAACAACAGACCCGTCAACCGAGTACGAGCCAATCTCCAAGTCAAATGATGGAAGCCATGCCACCGCATCATAGTCCGCACTTCAACTCGCCATCGAGCCATACCGCCTCTCCGCTCAACCCTGCCATCGTGCATCCCGTCTTCTTCTCTCAAGCCTGGCGAAAAGCACCCTACCCTCTGCCAGGAACCACAGGCTTCAGCCCTGTCGCGACAGGATATGTCTTTGGCGGCACTGCTGCTACTCGGAAGGAACCTTCGACCAAGTTGTGAGATCCATCCTTGGTCTGCCTGAGCAAAAACCCCATCAATCCAGTCGCCACATCGATTCCATCAACCGCCCATTGTCGACATCTCGCCTCAGATTCGCCAGCTCCCATTCCATACTCCTCTCCCTCATCACTTCCCTGCATTCTCCACAGGCATCGTCTCGCATGTCCTGGAGAAGGTCCAGCAGGCATCCTTGGCAGCAGGCTGTCGACTCGACCCTCATGAAGTCTTGCTGCAGGCATGATTCTGCAACGCTGGGTCCGTTGCCCATGTTGCCACTTCTCGCGAGGTCGCAAACGAATACTGTGTCGTACTCTGTATGGTTGCAGAATAATCGGGTCTCTACGGTGAGGCACATCTTTGGCCGCGATGTTCGATACAAGGTTACAACGGCGCAAGAGCTGCATGACAAGCTGCAGGTCGTTTTATTACCTGACTGGTCCGTTTGCTACAGTCAATTATTCAGAGATTGCCCTTACCCATCGATGCGATACACAGATCTCAACATGTCATACATATATCTAACAGGCTAGCCGAACAAGCAAACTCCAAAATAGCAGTCCTGAAACCTTGCCACAACGAGCCTCAGGCCAGACAATGCCGTATGATCATACCCTTGGTGAATGGTGTTTTCCGGACCCACGTGTTCTGCTTCCACAGCTAGGCTCCAGCCACGTCTTCGCCACTCGCTGTCATTCTGTGGCCGCGGCTGACCTTCGTCTGTTATTCCACCCTATTCGTTCTTCGCGTCTTTCTTTCTATGGGATGTCATGGAATACCTGGCGTGAAGTATTTGACACCCGACTTCTCCACCGTCTCTCTCTCTCTCCCTCTCTCTCACGATCAAACATCACTTAAAAGTCAATTTATCCCCCAATTGTCGACCAAGTCCTCAACCAATCCAGAAAACATGGGGAGGCCCATAGCCCTGTTGGGTTCTTCCAAACACTACTACTAAACATTGTGCATAATCAACCCTTGCGACGATCTCAAGACCAGTCTCATCCACTCCGAGATGCAATTCTCCAAGCCGCTGCCTGAAGGACGAAAGTCCTACTCAGTCCCCAAGCAGGAACTCAGAGCAACCAGATGCTTCACATCACTCCACGTTAAGCGGGCGGTAAATGAGCCCGCTTGCGACAATGCCCTCGAAAAGCTCCGTTATGACTTGGCACGGCAACTCAGCAAGAGCAATGTCAAGGTCCCCGTCTCTACAGAGAACAAGATCAGCGGCAACTGGGTTGCTCTAACCATGCCTGATGCTATGCCTGCCAGGTTGGGATTGATGACTCGCATTGCAAGCCTCATAAATATGTGCAGCGAGGTTGATAGCAGATTGTCGCACAAGGATGCTACTTGCGACACTTTTACCCAGCCATTTGCCAGGGATCTCGCAGAAACATTGCCTGCCACTCTTGACTACCATCAACCTTCTGAATGTCGCGGCAACAGGTCAGTCCATCAAATATCCTACCGCCGCATCTTCAATGATCAAATTAAGCCAGACTTGTACAACCTGATCTCTACCGACCGTTCCAAAGCTCTCGAAGCACTGAACGCCTGGTACAGCCACTACCATCAATCTGCCACTGTTAGCCCCGCCGCCGCCGAAACACCTGCCGGCCTCGATGGTCACATGCACGACCATTCGCGCGTCTTCCCTGGCAATCCATGGATGTCTACACTCCGCTACGCCCTCGGACTCCACCTCCAAGACGCCGAGCTCGAAATCATCGAGCCTGCTGTCGCAGCAGCAATGCAGAGCGTGGCCCTCACACGAGACTACTGGACTTGGCCGCAAGACTCTTGCAGCACCAACAACATCAAACGTCTGAAGAACGCGGTCGCCATCTCGATGGTGGAGAGGCAGTGTTCGGAAGCACAGGCTATGGTTGTTGTGAAGAACGCTGCCATCGCCGCTGAGAGCAGGTTTCTTGAATGTAAGCGGGACTTGGTCGAGGCGATTGGAGAGCAGCACAGCGAGGTGGTCATGTTCTTGGATGCTGTGGAGCATTTTGCTGCGGGCAATAGTCTGTGGTGCTCGACCTGTCCGCTCTACCATGGAAGGCGCTGAATGTTGATCATTCTGGTCATCAGTGGCTGCTCTTGTTTTTACTTCTGTGCGATTGTTTTGTTCTGGTATTCGCGGTATGTGTGATCCCTGGCGGCCACAACATGAATCATGATTGCATGCTCGGAAGCGACAGACTGTCTGGAACGGTTTGCTCTTTCATGCCAATACTTCGATGGCCGCTGGAATGACTTGCTGGACAAGCGTCTCCTGCAATAGATAGCACTTGAACTTCAATCATGTAATCCCACAACAAAGAGGCTCTCAAGCGCACGTCCGACGAGCTCCATTCAGTACTATAAACTTTCTTGGCCCAAAACTCTCTAAGCCTTCCACCTCGACTCAAACATCGGCACGGGCTCGTACTCCGACACCACATACTCGCTGGACGTCTCATTCCCGACCGTCACATTCACCGCGAAATACTCCACGCTCCCCGTCAAGCTAACGCCATACAGCGAGAACAGCGCCGCCGTAATCGTTGCGCTGCCTTCCGGTCTGCTTGTGGGAATGCTCACGTTCGCAGTGATGTTGCCGATGATGTTTGAGTTCTCTGCGTTCACACATGCATATGTCAGCAATCGCCCATCTCGGTGCTTGTTTGCTTGCTTGCTTGTTTGCTTGCTTGCTTGCTTGCTTGTTTGCTTGCTTGCTTGCTTGCTTGACTCTTCCACGGAACGAAAGATACGAGAGAGGTACAACCTACCAGGACCCAAGAACTTCTCTCCCATAAACGTGCCGAGCGAGCGAGGGTGGTGCTGCTCAGTGGGTGTGATTCCAAAGGCTACGGCGACGTCTTGGACGCGCTGGATGTAGTTTTCTGCTCGCAGGCGGATTTGAATGGGAGCGCCGGGGACGATTGTTGAGGGGGCTGAGAAGCCGGTTATGCGGGCTGTGGTTGTGGTGACGAGAGAGGTCGCAGAGGCGAGGAGGGTAAGGAAGCGCATATTGTGGGTTTGGTTGTGGGATTTGGGATATGGCCAGGGGTGGAGGTAAGGCTCTGGTTGGGACGGCAAGTAATTAAGTCGATGTTATAGACGGGTGAAGTAAGATCGGTAGCTAGAGAATGATCAAAGAGGAACGAACGGAGGAAGAGTGTCAACGTTTTATCAATGAATTGTACACATGTGATCTACCAAGCTAACCATGTGTGAGTGATGTAAAGATAGTCGCCCCTACATTGCAAATCGTCGTTAACGGATCGGCTTGTATGTCTAGCTCATGGTAGTAGTGAACACGAGCCCTCGGTACTCCGCGGTGGTACTGGATTCGATCGTGAGGAACAGGCTCGGGTGAACACACAATGCAGGGTCGGAGAGCCTTCATGTGAAACATTTCTCGTCATAAGGTATGGTCGATCGCTTCTCTCTTGGTCAGGGTCTGAATCATGTCACGCTTGGAATCTATTCCGCAAATCTCTGAGATGCAGATACGATCGCGCGCCCTTGGAAGGTAAGTAGACCACAACTTCACTGGCAAAATCATTTTCTCGGCGGCTCGGGGATCTAAGTAGCTTTCTTATGGGCATCCTCTATACAAGTGCAGATTATAAGCCTTACTCCAAACGAAACCATCATGGACACATCATAAAATGCATGTGGCACACTTCACACCTTATTGATCTCTTGAAGATTCCTGCGGCAGCGAGAACATGGGCACTTTTCGTACCGACGAGGTTGCGAGATGTGATGGTAGCTCGCAGGGCTCCGATCCGTCATGTTCATTGACATGGTAGTCGTGGCTTTCCTTGGGAGTGATACCAATCGGCACTGGCGGTACCAGCGTGTCTTGAGCAGTGGCTGGTGGTGTCCGTTCCTGCTGAGCGGAGTTCAGCTGGATGTTGTGCCTGAAATATTCTGAAGTGCTCATGGTATAAGGACTCTGCCCGTTGACCTGTGGAGGCTGCTCTTGTTTGACGTCGGGCTGCACTTGAGCTGCTTGTTGGTCAGAAATTGGGGCGGAAGTATCTGTACTGTGATCGGGTTCTTCGCTCTTTTCATGCTCAGGTGTGGGCGCAGGTTTCTCTCCTTGTTGGGCGGGTTCTGGATATGATGGAGCGGCCGTCTTCTTCCGACGAGCATCAGCTATTAACCTGCTGAAATCGTCCTTGTTCTTGTTCGCCCAGCTGTTTCCATCAAAGTCCTTGCGCATGATTCCATAGCCCTGGTTTGTTGTTGGCGCTCGTCCTCCCTGTGTTCTCTCCCATGTGTCCAGATCATGAAGAAGCTCCCTCTTGGTTCGCGCGTTACTGGAATCGCAATTCGCATTCCACAAATTCACCCATTCGGTATGTCGCCTCACCATGAGCTGTTTGCTGCCAAAACTCGGAAGCCCGAGCTCGTCCATCTTCTTGCGCATTGCTGTCTCTTTCAGTAAAGAATAATTCAGCTCCGATATTCGATCTTGAGGTCTTGGTGTGCTTCGTTGTGAAGCTCTCGAGCTGTTGATTCCGCCTGTTGCTTTTCGCGATTTGGCCTTTCTCTCTGCCTCTTTCTCGTCCTCGCACCTGTCGAGATGTGGTTCGACTGCTTCGAGCTTCATGCGTTTCCCACAACCAAGCGGGCATTCGATCAGGCCGTCGTCTTTTGGTTTCTCTGGCTCAAAGCTTCCATCCTCATCCGAATCCTCCACTTCGATGAGTTCCTGTTGGGAACTTTGCGATGCGACTGTGCGCCTGCTTTTGCTGCGAGTGGTCCTGCCTCCTCCTTCTGCCTCAGCTATGTCATCAGAGTCCAGTACCGCGCGTTTCCGTTTCGCAGGGTTCTTGTCTTTGTTCGCTTCATCTCGCTCTTCTCTTGCAATCTTCAAGGCTTGTGGTCGAGCGGCCAAGAATGTTGATACAACTTCTTGCAGCTGCCAGTTATTGCGCAACTTGCTGGCCTGGTCGGATGCTCGACAGGCCGGACAACGACCATCAGCTGATAGCGACGTCCGTATGCATCGTGAACAAAATGTGTGCGAACATGATGTGATCATGGGCGTGTCGTAGAATTCCTTGCATATTTGGCAGTGCAGTGCGCTTTCCAGGTGAGAGAGAAGAGCGAGTGGCGTGTTCAACCAGTCCGTCGAGTCCGGAACATCGTATGCGGAATCCATCAGTGAGGCGTGGGCATGTGGGTAAGTGGTCTTGCGACAGCTCGATCTGGTTGTCGCGACGGGAAATCGGGCAATTGTTACACGTCGCGAGCGAACAAAGCGTTGCGCGTCGGCACGTGACGTAAGTCATCTACTGTGCCGCTTCCTCCGCTGAGAGTTTCACTTCTCCTCCACCACCTTCAACTCGCATGGTGCGCTAAGAGCAAGCGTCCATGGTTGGACCCCTTCGGTTCCCCGAGATCTGCAATAAGAACGGGAACCTCACCTCACGTCACCGGATCTTCAACAGACGCAGGTTCTGATACAGACTTGAATTGGTGGTATGCGCTCAAAGTTGGATTGAAAGTCTCGAGAAACTCAAGGTGTGGCCTCAAACCCCACGGGCCACGGCAGGCACCCCAGTCGCACCATGTAGCAGATTGACAGGGTTACATATGCCATTGAGGCAGCCGCAGATGTCGGGTTGCAGTGCTGCCGATCCGACGACGATGCCTGCGAACTGAAGTTAGAAGCGTCGATTCCTCTTCGTTACACCAAGGCAATCGGGAATGTGTTTGCGGGTCTGGTGACGATGTCCTACGTATCCCGGGAGGAGGAGCAACCTACTGCTTGATAGAACTCTCTCGGACTATAAGGGCATGCACGATCGCAAGACATGCGCTCTTGCTTCAGTGCTGTATTTTCCTCGCGATTTGTCCCTACCTCAGACATTTGTCTTCCTTGTGAACTCCATTTGTGCTAAGACCATTGAGAGCAATAACGACGAGACCATCGATATCACCACATACACTCTACTACCATGTACGGCTTTTCAACTCTCGCGCTCCTTGCCATCATTACCTCTTCGGCTGTCGCCGCTTTGAACGACACAGGCGAGTACCGTCTGAAGACGGAACTGAAGCCTCATCAGAGGAACAAGCGCCTCTTTGAGAACCTTGTGGGTGATGGACTGTCTCTACCACACGTGCTTGAGCTGATTGGATAGTACGTCATCTCATACCACACTGGCGCCGGTTTGGGCGATGCGACATTCATCAGAAACGCGTCTGCAGCACCGACCGCTTTCTTGAACGCGACCAACACGTCCACCGCTGAGGCCCCAAACTATGTTCAAGAGTTCGACCTCGGAACTCAGTTCCCTTGGTAAGACATCCGTAGACTATACTGGGCGGAACAACCCAACTGACAAGCGATATAGGAGCATGAACCTGGCACTGGCCGACACCGCATACTCTGGTTGGCAGCCTGTTCGCATCGACGCTGGCGCAGGAGGCTCTACGCGAGGTGACGGCGACGGCTTCTTCATCAACTCTACTGGACTGCAATGGAACAGCTCTCCGGGAGGCGATCCTGCTCTTAATGCCTTTGGAGGATGGATCGTTTGTGATTGGTGGCACGGTAAGCCAGGGCTACAGCTTCTCGTCTCGACGGACCAGTACTAACCTTGTCGTTTGTGCAACCAGGTGTCCCGCAGCTCTTCTTCCGCTTGACCTACTACGATCTCTCGCTTCCGTCCAGCTGCGCTGACATCTATCTCCGACCCGAATACGTCTGAGGTGGTGGTCATAAACGAGTGCTCACAAGAATTGAGTAATTGCGCAAGCAAGTGTTGGAACACAGATGTACACGACCTTAATGATGATGCACGAGCAGAGCGATGCTCAAATCGCTGCTGTACGAAACGATAATTGTGACCGGATACTATCCCCATTTACCCTGATTGAGGTCCCTTGAAGACACGAGTAGCATGTCCGTTCGACTTGAACATCACTGGAAGATTTAGCGGAATGAAAACTGCTATTCTTCCGAGAATGGAGAACAAGCATGAAAGTCAATATACCTTAAATTGTGACATGTAGGGTTGGGGTTGGGGTGACGGGAATCTGCATTTTAATGCATCAACATGTTGTTCACCCACCCCCAAGACGCTCAGTGTGTTCACGATTAAATGATAATGGTACTTTGATCATCGCCAGTTGCGCTTGTCATACCCGGGCGTATACGTGCTACTCCCCAGACCATTTTCGCAAAGCGACGTTTTCGTAACGTCATTGTAGGGGAGACCGGACAGTAGGGGATGCCGGACAGTCAGTGTAAGTATGATACTGCCCTTGGGATATTTGATCATACGCGGCGTATATTTGGTCCTGCCTGCGTACTGTCCGGTTTCCCCTACAGTGACGTTACGGACGAAAACATCAACAGCCCGTAGTAGTTGTAGCGACACGCGCAATACATTATCCTTGACAATATGTGTTGGGGTCGAACGTCAAGATGAGGTAATCGCGGCTCTATAATCGGGGGATTCGTATAGGTCGAAAGTAAATTATGATCCAGAGGTTGTATTTGCTGCCGACTAACACCGCCCATCCTCGTCCGTTAGTTCGCACACATCAAACCGCTGGTCCGATTCTATAAGAATCCAATGGAGATTCTGACATTGCACAGTCGATGTAGCCATGTGCTCACATATCTCATTGCATTTCTAGAGAGTATCCTATTTTTGGCACTGGTGTATGCCGTTCTTCGCGCTGTATCGATTTCATGGTTCGTTGCACTCCGCCCGTGTTTACTCGGAGTTTCCCGGCAAATGCGACAACGCCCGGCTCATATTCGCAGCCCTTAGCAGTTGACCATAATGCTCAAAAGTTAGAATTCGTTATAGTGAATAAATGATGAGGATAGAGATCGTGTCCGTTCGCATAGCACACAGAGCTCGACGGAGGAATGATGATCTCCAAGAAGCACAAACAAACTACCGCTCTGATCGAACTTTCTCTCGCCGTGCTGCACAGCGACAGCTTCATTGCTCAAGTTTTGATAACGGATCTCTTGAAGCGCTCCCAAGAGGTAGAAATCATCATCGTAAAATTAGAGTAATGACTAGCTGGCACATCTCACAAAGAGCAAATGCTTGCCGTGTCTGTTGTTTGTAGATCTGTGTATGCAATTATACTGTATGCTTGCGATGGCGTATTGGCGCTGGCTTTGCATCTCGTTTGAACGTGGAACATGCTGTGATGTTCCCAACAGTATGGAGTACTATCGTAGAGGACAGGTATCACGACAAGCGAAGCACTAGGTCAACGTATGTAGGTTGCCTTGCGACATGAAACAGGGAGGTGGATTGTCAAGAATACTCATGACATCGCTTGTCGAGTAAATTGCGATGATAGAGGATTCTAGAATCTGACATATCGGTTGAGTGGGCTTCTCGCGTTATAATATTTAGCATTGGGCGCACAACGCGCTTGGTTCTTGATCTGCGGGCCAACTGCGGTGGGGGCAATGATGTGAATTCGATCATCGACATGAGGGCATCTGATGACATCACATTGAAGGACACCCCCACTACTACATCAAAAGGTTCTGCTGCGCGTGTCTTGTGCTCTCTTTTCCCTCCATCCATATCAACAACATCTCAATTACTCTTCAAAGTTCTCTAAAGACCACCCAAACACCAACCACCCTTTCACAACCACTCAAACATGTCTAACGTCGGATCCCGCAGCACCTACGAGGCTGGTGACCAGGTACGATACATCTTCAAGTCCAATGATGGTTCACGTCAAGTCCAATGATGGTTCACGTCAAGTCCAATATACTAACAGTGTACAGCGCACCGAGAGTGACGCTACCATCCGCGCCCAGCAGGAGGCCAACCGCTTCCACGAGGGCAAGGAGAACTCTCACAAGGCCAACGACTCCAGTATGTTATAAGATACGAACCAATGTTACACGAGACCGAAGGCTAATACTGGATACAGAGGACGAGCGCACCATTGCCAACCAGCTCGAGCGTGAGGAGAAGCGCGAGAAGGAGCCTACTCCCGAGCCCCAAGAGGTTACCGAGAGCAAGAAGGACGCCACTCTTCCCGTATGTGGTACCCGTTCCAAATCGTGACCCATCACGCATCTCTCTAACAACACCACAGGCTAAGAACCACGGCAACGAGCCCAGCAAGGGCGCCAAGATCGATCAGGAGCTCCGCGAGGAGGAGGAGGCCGAGCTCAAGAAGAAGGGCACCTTCGGCCCCCAGTAAGAAGTTAGCATTGACTCTTTGACTTTACAAAGCGAAGCGCGTGCATGAATGTTACGAATCACACTTGGGTACGAAGCATTGGAGGATTTTGAAAATTAGATACCAAAGCAATATTTAATTCTGAGTGCACATATTTCCATTTCCGATGATGCAAATGTGTTCAAGGACTGAGCTCCGATGTAATCATGACGTTTGGAAGCAAACGCGATCCGGTGGGGCTCAAATCGGGCCGCGCGGCCCGAAAGTCAGCATGTGTGCCTTACACTAGCGCATGTGCCTTACGGAGACGACGATGGACGTTACAGTCGTCCATCGTCGCAGGACAAACGAAGCGGACTTTCCATCAACAAACCCTGTGGCTCTAAAGCCGTCACTACGGTGCGGAGTTGATTTCATACGAACAAACAAATGACGCCGGACTCATCTCCTTATCCTGGCACCTGAGGCCGGCCTCAACACTGTGTCACCTGCTGATATCGACTCAAGATGGGTCAAGGATACTCTCTCACGACGCTGCCTGCAGGCCCAAGCGCCATCGAGACACCAGAACTTGCAGACCTGACCTTTGAGAAGGCTCTGGGCGGCCCTAGATTCCTCAGGACAGTGCGCGCTCAGCACAAAAGCGGCATCGTGGTGGCCAAAGTGTGCATGAAGTCGAGCGCCAAGGTCTCTTTCAGCAAATATGCCACGGCTCTTCGGAAGGAGAGACGCATGCTTGAGAACGTGCCGAATGTGTTGACCTATTCACGAGTGCTGGAGACGAGCAACTTTGGCATCTTGGTCAGACAATACATCCACAGCTCACTTTATGATCGCATGAGTATTCGCCCCTTTCTGGAAGGCATCGAAAAGAAGTGGATCGCTTTCCAGCTGCTGTGTGCTGTTCGTGACTGTCATGCTCATGGTGTGTTCCACGGCGACATCAAGACGGAAAATGTGTTGGTGACGTCTTGGGGCTGGGTGTACCTTACCGACTTCTCATCGGCCTTCAAACCAGTCTACCTCCCGGAAGACAATCCAGCGGATTTCACATTCTACTTTGACACGACATCCCGGCGAACATGTTATCTGGCGCCAGAGCGTTTCATTGCACCAGGTCACCAGCCGAGCGATCGTGATGCTGTGCAGTGGAATATGGACATCTTCAGCTTGGGCTGCGTTCTTGCTGAGCTGTTTACGGAGACACCAACATTCACACTCAGCCAGTTGTTCAAGTATCGGAAAAAGGAGTACGATCCGGCCTTTGCACTCCTGAGCAAGATCGACGACGTGCATGTTCGCTCTCTCATCAGCAGCATGATTCGCCTTGATCCCCAAGAGCGTTGGCATGCGCAGGACTATCTCGACGAGTACAAGGGAAAAGCTTTCCCTCTTTACTTCTATCAGCATTTGCATACGCTCACGCAAGAAGTCACGGACCCAAGCGTGGGAAGAAAGGCTTCAGCCGCCCCTAACAGCAACAACGGTGAAGCGGATGATCGGATTGATCGTATCTATCATGATTTCGAGATGCTGTCCGTATCGCTCGGATATGAAAAGCTGCCGGATCACCAAAGTCGCAACAAGCATGGATCTGCTCAACTACAGCCGCTGTTCCCGTTGCAAGTCGATCTGCCGAACTCGCGACATCCTGCAGTATCCGCTCCACCTTCGCAAAGCGACGATGGTACCTGTATCCTCTTGAACGTTGTCACTGCTTCATTGCGCAGCACTGCGCGAGCCACATCCAGAGTCCGCGCCTGTGAGCTTTTGCTTGCGTTTGCTGAACGCCTGCCAGATGAGGCCAAACTTGACCGCGTTCTACCGTACATCATGCCTCTGCTAGAAGACACAAATGAAATGGTCCTGGTAGCGGCATTGCGATCCGTCACACAGCTTTTGGCGTTAGTCACGGTCGCCTCACCCGTGAACTCACCTTTGTTCACTCAGTACATCTTCCCTCGGCTGCAGACATTCACGAAAAGTGCCAGCTTCCGCAACAACAACATCGTACGTGCAACATATGCAGCATGTCTCGCTAGTCTGTCCGAGACAGCCGCTCGATTCCTCGACATGATCCAAGCTCTCAGAGCAGATGGATCGATGCCCTTCGCCAACGCCGGTACCGAAGACGACGGAGCTGGACTGTTCGCATTGGATGCGTACGATGCCACACGGCTTGAGCTCATAGAGCAATTTGAGGCCCAGACAAAAATATTCCTTGTTGACCCAGACAATTCTGTCCGACGAGCATTTCTTTCGTCGGTCACAAGTCTCTGCGTGTTCTTTGGAGAATCGAAGGCCAGCGAGGTCATCCTGAGCCATCTAAATACATATTTGAACGACCCGGACTGGATCTTGAAGTGTGCTTTCTTCAAGACCATCGTTGGCGTTGCGGTCTACATTGGAGGCGCCAGCCTTGAAGAGTTCATTTTACCTTTGATGCTGCAAGCGCTATCAGACCCACAAGAATCGGTTGTTGAGCAGGTTTTGCGCTCGCTTGCGAACATGGCCGAATTAGGACTACTACAACGAACCAAGACCTGGGAGCTTATCGACACCATCGCACGTTTCTCCATGCACCCCAACCTCTGGATTCGGGAAGCTGCATCGCACTTTATCTCGGCGGCGACGACCTTCCTCTCTGTAGCTGACATCCGCATTCTGGTCACTCCCTTGGTCTCGCCCTATCTCAAAACTCCGGTGGCCAACATGAATGAGGCAGAGCTGCTAGACGCCCTGAAAAAGCCCTTGCCACGTGCAGTCCTAGATATGTGTCTTCAATGGGCAACACGGGCAGAAAAGGGGACCTTCTGGAAACCTGCAAAGGAGGCGAGACAGTTGTCTGGACGAACAACATTGTACATGCCACCCGTTTCGTCGGTTGCCGAGTTTGGGCCAAAATTCGTGGCCAAGATGCCAAAGATGGACGAAGACGAGCAATGGCTGGGTCGCTTACGCAATGCCGGCCTGCAAAGCGAGGACGAGATGAAGATCCTTGCTTTCAGGGAATACCTTTGGAAAGCCGCACACCGTGGACGCGCCAATGACTCAACCGAAACAAGCACCGCGTACGAGGAAGTCGTATCACTGGCCCGGCACAAGATCAGGCCACATACGGTCTTGTTTGAGAACGATGTGAACACTTACGAGGAGCATGTGCGAGGTCAAGACCATGACCGATCCATTGCCGAAGCTTTACAGGAAGCAGCGACTATAGTCAAACATGACAATTCTCAGGCCAGAGAGAGTGGTGGCGATGATGCAAGCTCGACCAGAACGGGCGGACGGAAAAGCTCGAATTATTTGGGCATCCAACCAATCAAGATTTCGACACTCCAGAAGCGAGGTTCAGGCAGCCTTTCTTCATCCCCGAGCTCTGGTCTTGATCTACTGGCCAAGGACAATGACAGCGCCATCCGCCATCGCACCAGTGGTGTTGGTCTTCTACCTGGACACAACCCTCGCAGCAAAGCTGCTCCCGAGGTCTCGACAGATGGCGCAATGGCGGCAGGCAGGTTGCAGGCCCCCATCAGAAGCCCTAGCCGGCAACCTTCACCTTCTGCAGGATCAGTGCAGCCACAACGTCAAGGTTTGGAACGAATGCAGAGTAGCAAGTCTTTCCACAATTACGATGGCAACGACCCAACAGTGCTGAAGCTGCTAGATGCCTTGTACGTGGACAATTATCCTGTTGACGTCGCCGAGTTTGGACCACTCATTCAGCTACCGAAACGTGGCCCGATACCTAGCAGTAGCAGCCAAACGACCCCAGGGCCCTGGCGACCACAGGGCAAGCTAATGGCTGTCTTGAGCGAGCACACTGAACGAGTGTCCCGTATACTCGTAGCGCCTGACCACACCTTCTTCCTTACTGCTTCCGATGATGGCACCATCAAAGTATGGGACAGTGAACGCCTCGAACGTAACGTCAGCCATCGCTCACGCAATACATATCGTCTGGCGCCAAACGCCAAAGTTACAGGCTTGTGCTTCATAGAATCAACACATGCTTTCGTTTGCACAGGCTCGGATGGCAGCGTGCACGCCGTCAAAGTTGACATCATTACAGAACCTGGAAGCTCAACTCGTTACGGAAAGCTTCGCTGCCTACGTGAGTGGCATATTCCTACTTCCCACCCTGCTGGCGAACACGCCTTGTGGGTAGAGCATTACCGAGGAGAGTCCGTCAGCACTCTCGTTCTGGCAACCAGTCTCAATCGCGTTTTGGCCATTGACATGCGTACGATGACACCCATATTCGAATTCCACAGCCCGGCACAGCATGGTGCTTTGACCTGTTTCTGCATCGGACGACGTCACGACTGGCTATTGACTGGTACATCGCACGGTGTGCTGGATCTTTGGGATCTCCGTTTCAAGCTCAAGCTTCGATCGTGGACATTCCCCACCGCTGCCCCTATCACTCGCCTTCAGCTTCACCCGAGCCGTAAGACAGCTCGAAGGAACAGGGTGTGTATCTCCGGTGGCACGAACCGGGGTGAAGTCACGGTGTGGGATATCGAGAAAGTCATCTGTCATGAGATCTATCGACCTGCTACATCGGAAAGCAGAGATCGGCTTCACCTACGCGATTATGAGCTTCGAAACCTCGACGATGAAAAGTATGAAAGCCAGCTTAGCAGAGTCGCCGATGCTGTGCGGACCGACTCCAGCATCTCGGACTCCGCCGCTGCTGCTCCTGCGGTTTCGTCTTCACTCTACTTCGGCCAACAACAACCCTCCAATGACTCCGAAACACAGTATGCATTTGCTGTGACTGGCGGTCCAGACGGCCGAGTACGCTTCTGGGACTGCGAAAGACTGGAAGGCTGCAGACTAATCAGCGGCGGCGCACCGGACGACAAGCCCACCTACACTTTCAGCGCTCTCGGCCTCGATACCAAAGTCATAAGCGAGAAGCTATCAGACAGCAACGGCAATGCTGCGGATGTGGTCGAGTCGAACAAGATTTCGGCAAATGGTTCCACAAAACGTGGGCCGCCAGCAAAGTCAAGATACGAGGCGATTCGTTCTTCGGCGCAGCAGTTGCTCGACGGGCATCTGGATACTGTTACCGATGTTGCAGTGTTGGAGCGGCCGTTCGGTATGATTGTGAGCGCGGATCGGTCGGGGCAAGTGTTCGTGCATCAATAGAAGTTGAGAAGATATATCAATATAACCATCGATTTCCATGCATTACGTCCCAGTGTTCTCGTTGCTTTCTGCTGTCAATATCTGCGTGCATGTATAATGCATATGTCAGTTGCATCTTTGTAAGCGTACACACAGGGTCAGTTTAATTTCATCAAAACATACACTCGACTAAAGCTTAGACCCAAGGTTGACATGCACAGCCTTGATCTGCGTGTAAGCCTCCAGACCCGCTTCTCCCAGCTCTCTTCCGATACCACTCTGCTTCACGCCTCCGAACGGAATGCGCGGGTCACTGTCCTGGCTCGAATTAATCCACACCATACCCGCCTCAATCTCCGATGCAACACGATGCGCCTTCTCGATATCGCGCGTGAACACCGAAGCACCAAGACCATACTCGCTGTTGTTCGCTCTGGCAATCGCTTCACTCTCGTCCTCGAACGTGCCGATGACAGCGAAAGGGCCGAAGACTTCCTCGCGCCAAATCGCCATGTCTTCTTGCACGTCTGTGAACACGGTCGGCTGGACGAAGAAACCCTTGCCGTTGATTGGACAGGCCTTGCCGCCGATGGCCAGCGTCGCGCCCTCGGCTCTGCCCTTGTCGACGTACGACAGGATGCGGTCGAGCTGTGCTTTGGAGATTTGCGGGCCCTGGAAGGTGTCCTCGTCCCATTGGGAGCCGATCTTGGAGACTTCTGAGACGGTCTCTTTGTACTTGGCGATGAATTGCGGGTAGATGTCACGCTGGACGAGAATCCGAGAGGTTGCTGTGCAGATCTGGCCTTGGTTTGACATGATGCCGGCGTGGGCCCATTTTACGGCTTGTTCGAGGTCGGCGTCGTTGAAGACTAGAAGGGGTGATTTACCGCCAGTTTCGAGGGTGATGTTCTTGAGGGTTTTGGCAGCGAGACCCATGATTCCTCGCGCGGTGGCGGTGGAGCCGGTAAAGGCTACTTTGTCGACGAGAGGGTGCTGGACTAGGGCTGAGCCTGCTTCGGCGCCGTAGCCGTTGACTACGTTGACCACGCCAGGTGGGAAACCGGCTTGCTTGATTAATTGTGCGAGGATGAGGGCACTGAGGGGAGTTTGCTCTGCAGGCTTGAGGACGATGGTGTTGCCGCATGCTAGGGCTGGCCCGAGTTTCCAGGCAGCCATAGAAAGAGGCTGTGATGTGTTAGCATTTGTGTGAGATTGTTTTGTGGTATATTGTTGGCACATACATAGTTCCATGGAATGATCTGTGCGACAACGCCAATAGGCTGGCGCAGTGTGTACGCGAATTTCTGGTGCGTAGTGCCAATGGTCTGCCCGAAGATTTTGTCTGCCCAGCCGCTGTAGTAGCGGAATGTGTTGATGGTCTCGGGCAAGTCCTCAGTCAAGGCCACGGAGTATGGTTTGCCTGAAGAAGAGTTTCAGCTCCGCGTGATTAAGGTGCTGATAACAAACGCATACCATTATCCCAAGCCTCGACCGAAGCCAGCACTTCCTTGTTGGCCTCGATGAGATCTGCGAGCTTTGCCATCAGGATACCTCTGTCGGTGCCAGGCAATAGCTTCCATGATGGGTTGTTCAGAGCCGCTTTGGCTGCTTTGACAGCAGTGTCGACATCTTTAGCTGAGCCGGCGTGCACCTCTGCGATAGTAGCCTCAGTTCTGGAGATATTGTCAGCAGCATATCTTGAAGATATCTATGTCGTGAAGGCCTTACGCGGGATCAATTGATGCAATGGTCTTGCCACCAGTAGCCGGCACCACCTCGCCATTGATGAACAGTCCCAGCGGCTGCTCGTACTTCCGCCCATTCGGCGCAGTAATCTTCTTGAACAACGACATGTCGTACTGTGCGCGTGTGCTTGTAGTCGCGAAGTGGCGGAAATGTTGTACAGGCAACTGCTGGCCGAGATCAGTTATGCGTATCAAATACTATGAGCAGACGTCTCTACCAGCGCCGGCGAGGATAGCTATCACCTGAAGCTACCACCACAAGCGATAGCTAGCTACCTCACCCCGGCCGGCAGGACATGCCCACTCGGTGCTAGCGACAATGTCACCCGCAGGATGGGGGAAGGCCAGGCGAGAGTAGTTCCGCAGATGCATCATACCTTAACTCTGCTGACAGCCTCACTAAAACGCGGCATGAGCATGATGAATCACAGGCCTGCTCTTTACGCAGCCCCAAGAAGCAAACCAGCGAGGACTTCCTTGGAAATAGTTCGGGAGCCGCGCACGCCAATAACGCACGAGGTTGGTTGGAGCGCAGTAGTAGGGCTCGGTCAGCGAAACGCTTGTTCTTGTCTTATCGGGGAGATCCACCCAAACTCCAGAAACAGGTATTGCTTGGGCCATACCCCATGTTTTCCCCACGCCAAACTCTCTTCGCGAGATCAGCCGAGCGCCGCTCCTGCCTGTTCGAGGGGATCCTGGGACCTACCTCACTTTGGCCTGCAGAGTTGCCGTATTGAGGTGGTCCAGCCGATAGGGCATTGCATACATCAGATCGCCGTTTGAATTAATGCTTATCTTTGCGCTGTTGCGGCCCGACTCCACAGCCTCGTTGATCCTTTGGATGTGGTATACACTCGCGATAAATGTTAGGGCTGCGGGTGTTGTAATTACGTCTTCGGCGTGGTCGTACAGTCTGCCGCTAAGGTCTTGAGGTTGCACGCGGGCAAGAGGTTGCATCGGGCAGTGTCAATATGGTCATGCGATCGTTCAGATGGATCAGTACTACGAATGACAATGAGGGCAGGGAATCAGGAGTGATATGTGATGATTGTTTGACCAATATGTACGAAAATGTACAGCTAGCTATGAAACATGGCCCGAGAACGTCTTCTTCAATGTACCGTCGTGGGCATCCTCATCGGCCTTGTAAGAGCTGGCAGGTCCATCCAGCTGGCCATTGACCACGCCAAATGTCGCTGTGTCGGTCTGCAGGTATGATCTGTGACCTTGGACGAACCAGAATCCAATAGCAATGACGAGCATCACGCCGAAGACGGCGATGGCCCAATTCATATCAGCGACAGTTGGGTTGGGATTGCCAGGGAAGAAGAAGAACACCGTCGTAATGCTGCAGTAGATGACCGAGACAATGTTGCACGTCATGCCGTATCGTCCTAGGTGGAAACCCCTGGATTCGGGAAGCTTGTTGCGTCCAACGATGAGAAGTACTACGATCGGAAGTGCGTAGGAAATAGTCAGCGCAATTGTGCTGACACTGAGAATGGCGCTCAGCACAGTGTCCGCGAAGAGGTAGAGGACACCAATGAGCGCGGCAATCCCGCCTTGAGCCCAGGTTGCGCGGACTGGAGATCGCCATTTGTCGTCGACTTTGGCGAAGTAGCGGTAGAAGGGAATACCTCCGTCACGCGCAAAACTCCATGTCAGTCTAGATGCTGTGGTTGCAAGACTGAGGTTCTGTCCGACACCGTTGATGATGAAAAGCGCCAACAAGACGGCGGCACCGTCAATTCCAAGCACACTTTGGCAGAGAGTGATGAAGGCGTAGTCGGCGTTGACGATATCGTCGTAGTTCTGCATGCAGAACAAGCAGACCACCATAAAAATGAAACCAGTAACAGCGCCTGTCAAGACTGAGAGCCAAATGATGCGTGGCCCTGACTTTGCCGGGTTGGGAAGCTCTTCGACCATGTGGATGCACGCGTCGAAGGCAGTCAAACCGTATGCTGCCTGGACAAGACTGATGAACCAAGTGACTCCTCCGGACCAGCTTGACTGGTTCATCCAAGAAGTGAAGACCCAGCGACCAGATTGGAAGTTCAAGTCGGGCTTGATGCCCACCGAGATCAGAAGTGCCAGACAGAACACCAAGAAAAGCAGGATGAACATGACACCAACTACACTGTTGATTCCAGGTAGAATACGGTCCTTGCGACAAGCTACGGCGTTGACCACTGTCAAGAATAGGATCACACCCACATAGATCAAGAACTTGACGTAGCCGTAGCTGGCCGGAGCCCATTCTGGATCATATAAAAGCTTGAGAGCCAACATGAACTCTGACATGAATGCTGCTTGCGATGCAGTAATAGTCCACCATCCAAAGGTGTTGATCCAAGCGCACATGTATGAACAGAAGCGTCCGGCAGGCGTGGTCCAAAGGCGATAGATCCAGTACGCCTGACCCATCGCAGTGGGCATGGCGCTTGTAAGTTCTCCCAGGGAAACGGCAACGCAGAGGTTGCAGATAGTCACCAGGACTAGTCCCCAGAGGATGGCAACCGGGCCTCCATTGGTGATGCCGTCAGACAAATTTTGGGAGAAGGTCGACCAGGTTCCTAGGACGGTAAAGGCAAGGGCGAACATGCTCCAGGAACTGAACTGCCGGGACAACTCTTGCGAGTGGCCCAAGCCAGCGAGCATGTCGGCATCGTGCTCATTCTGTTCCTCACGGCTGCCGGGGCCGTCGTCGAAGGGTGCTGCTGATATGTCCATCTGAGTGAAATTTCGGATGGGTCTGGTGCGTGTTCCCGCAGAGGCACCAGCGATGGCGGACGAGTGGCCTTTACATGCTCTGCTATCGTGCGACGCAGGCTGCTTGGCCGCGTGCTTGCCCGAGCTGTGTGGCATGCGTAGGGTTGGCAAATGGCAATGTAGATAACCAGAGACGGTTATCGCATTCTTGTCTCCACAACTGCCTCGTCGGGTCTAGTAGGCGATAAGGTAAGCTTCTGCGTTTGAAGCGTGGCTTTGACTCCCGAGTCTGCGGGGGACGGATGCAAGTCAGCACAGACCTGCGATTGGTCTTGAAGATCGGTCATGTGGTGCAATAATGTGCCCAAGGTGTCCGCGGATGCCATGGACCCATGCACCAGGGTGTCAGCTATCGCTGCATGTCTGCTTCGGCCTCTCTTCCACCAGTGGAACAGCTTCGTACATTAGGTTTGACTAACCTAAACGGCAAGTACATGCGGCTATGGCTACAGCTGTCTCAGCTCTGGACTGCTGTAGCATTGCGGTGTGTCCGTCCTCAAGAGTATATAATGTCTAGACAGCATCCTTCCACTGCCCTACTTTCTCCAACACCACACTGAGCAGCGAAGGCACAACCAGCTCTTCTTCATAAACACATTCCACTCAAGCATTCACAATGGCTGCCGATACCGAGATCATTGCCGGCTACGAGGTTTACACCCCGGAAGCAGCTGCAGAGCTCCCAACCGAACGAGCCCAGCACCCTCTTGGTAAGTAGACAAAATGGTTCATCGTATGATCATGGCGAAGACTGACGTTCATGTACTCAGACCAACTCACTGTGGCCGAAATCATCGAGGTCGCGGATATTGTTCAGAAGCATTACCAAGATGTGCGCCTGAAGTTCAATGTCATCACGTTGAAGGTGAGCAGCACCAATGCTACATTTCAAGCGGCAAAGATACTGACTCTCTTACCAGGATCCCATCAAGTCTGAATACGTGGCCTGGCGTGATGCCAATGGCCCAAAACCAGAACGCCGGGCCTTCGTGATTGTCCTCTTGAATGGCTCAGCTCAGGTCAACGAGATCCTGGTCAGCCTGCCGAAGAAAAGCATCATGGCTACCCGGGCCCTCGATGATGTCCTGCCTATTCTCACTCTGGAGGACCTCGACATCTGCGAACGCGTCGCTCGTGCCGATCCTGGTGTCACTGCCTGCTGTAAAGAGATTGGCATTGACAACATGGACGAAGTCTACTTCGACGGCTGGGCTGTAGGAGCCGATGAGCGCTACGGCTTTGACCGCCGCCTTCAGCAAGGTCTTGCCTACTGGCGTCCGTCAGCCAACGACAACCAGTACGCCCATCCTCTTGACTTCTGCATGGTCATCGACACCGAGAAAGAAGAAGTTCTCCGTATCGATATCCGCAGAGTCGACGGGAAGAGAGTGCCTGTGCCTCGAAAGTCGCACAACTTCCTCCCCGAATTCATCAAGGATGGCTATGTCTTTGACAGGCTCAAGCCTATCGATGTTACCCAGCCCAAGGGCGTCTCGTTCACCATGAACGGCAACGAGCTTTCCTGGGCCGGCTACAAGATGCACATCGGATTTAACTACCGTGAAGGAATCGTTATCTCTGATGTGTCTGTCGACGACATGTACGAGAAGCGACGCCGCATGATGTTCAACCGCCTCAGTGTTGCCGAGATGGTCGTCCCATATGGCAACCCCGATCTCCCTCACCACCGCAAGCATGCATTCGACATTGGCGAGTATGGAATGGGTCTGATGACCAACCCTCTGAAGGCAGGCTGTGACTGCAAGGGAGCCATCAAGTACCTTGACGCCGTCATGTCGACAGCTCGCGGATTTGCTGCGGTACTACCAAACGCTGTCTGCATCCACGAAGAAGACAACGGCCTTCTCTACAAGCACACCGACTACCGTGATGGAACCGTCGTGTCTGCAAGAGATCGCAAGCTTATCATCTCGCAAATCATCACTGCCGCCAACTACGAGTACGGCTTCTACCACACCTTCTCTCTAGATGGCACCTACAAGCTTGAAGTCAAGCTGACAGGCATCCTGAACACTGTGCCGCTCGCACCTGGTGAGGAGGCCGCACCCCACGGAACCCAGGTCGCTGAGGGACTCAACGCCCACAACCACCAGCATCTGTTCTCTCTCCGGGTCGACCCAGCTATCGACGGACCAAACAACTCTGTCGTGCAGAACGATGCCGTAAGCACGGATATCCCTGTCGGACAGACAGGCAACCTCTACGGCAATGCGTTCCACTGCCAGAAGACTCTCTTGAAGACAAGCAAAGAGGGCGCTTGCGATTACAACCACGAAACCAGTCGCACCTGGGACATCATCAACCCCAACAAGCTCAACCCGGCCTGCAAGAAGCCCGTAGGCTACAAGATCATCAGCCGCGAATCGCCGGGCCTCCTCTGCAGACCCGGCAGTCTCGTCTGGCGCCGCGCGGGCTTCACCCGCAAAACCCTCTGGGTCACAAAGTACCGAGAAAACGAGCTCTTCCCCGCCGGCAACTACGTATGCCAGTCGAACGGCCAACCCGGCTGGCCCCACAACGAGACCGTCGTCGACTGGGCCGACCGCAACGACAACATCGAGAACACTGACATCGTGTGCTGGCTGCAGTTCGGCATCACGCACTTCCCGCGCACAGAGGACTTCCCGCTCATGCCGGCCGAGCCGTTGAGCGTCATGCTCCGCGCGAGCAATTTCTTCGAGAAGAATCCCGGTCTCTGGGTGCCGCCGACGAGTCTTGACAAGGATAAGACTTCGAAGGATTTGAATAAATGCTGCGGTGGCGGCAGCAAGCAGGTTGGTCTTGTGGATAGGTCTGGCGCCGCGCCTAGACTTTAGATACCTCTTGATTGATTAGGGGGTTGTAGATACCTGGCATTACGATTAAGCATTGGATGTTATGAGCTTTTCCACGACTGTATGGTTCATTGTGCAATTGATGTTTGTTTGATGCGTCTTGATTATGTAGACAGCCTCCTCGATTCGTTGAAATAATCTGTTTGATTATAAGGCTTTCTTCCTCGATTGTGGTCCGCCTGGCGATGCATTGTGATGACGCTTCATCGATGTGGATGAATCTCGGGAGCTTAGCTGCATCGCAATCTTCCATATGGCGCAAGAAGTCGACTGTGAGATTGAGCGCAGCAACGCCGGCGACTCGTAGCACGAGAGACTTTGCTGACGATCGACTGCAGTCGCTTCAAGGTTGGTATTTAAGCCTATTGGAAGAAAAACATGCTCAACGGCTCCAGGTTAAGCTTATTGGAAAACATGCTCAGCGGGTCCATAGCCGTGCATGCCAATCGCCCAAAGAGGCTACGCTGGGGCGAGTGTTGATGGCAAGGCTTGACCGAGAAGGAATATGGCTCTGAGCTCAATGTGGTCTGGTGCCAGCTCTTTTTGCTTGGAAAGCGGACTGGAAGTTACGCGCGCGCTCGACCCCTGCTCTGCACATTGGTCCCGACGAACCTGGTCCTGCGATACATGGGTCGAGAGCCGGTCAAACCTTGCCCAGAATGCGACGAGCATGCAAAGTGTGCAAAGCAAATCAAAGCAAAGCAAAGCAAAGCAAAGCAAAGCAAAGCAAAGCAAAGCAAAGCAAAGCACAGTATCATCATGAAAGCATGCTTCCAGTAGATAAGAATAGCCTTCCAGCTTGGAAATGATGCAACCGAACACCAGAAACGCCAGGGCCACCTGCCTTTATGCCTGAAATGTTAGCAGATTATTAGAAGCGAAATTCGCAAAGCAGTGATACTTACAGTAAATCCAATCATCATCATCATCATCATCAAGGCGACCCGACATCTTCATCCCTGATCTCCTGCTGCAGCACGATGGAGTACACGCTGGCTTTCAGTAATGTGAACACTGTGGCCGTCTTCCGTTCCAGGCCGCGCAATGAGTCAAGGATTTCGATGGAGGGATTGGCTGCGAGCTCTGCTAAGATTCCAGAGAGCTGTGCTGTGGTCAGGAAAGCTCAACAAGGTGAAGAAGAAACGAATATGATAACATACATCGTCGAGGTTGCCGACCAGTTTTGCGTATTCGTCCAGAACCTCCTGCTCGAGAGGGCTGAGCTCGGGCTCGTTTTCTTGCGCATAGCGGCGAGAGTCCGTTGATGGGTCCATGTTTGTCTGGTTGCGATCAGATGTGTCCTCTCGGATTCTTTGAGAGATGTCGTCGTGTCCATTCAATGTCGTCCCAAACGCGCGGACGTCGCTTCCACGCGACAAATGCGCGCTAGCGGTCCGCACCTTAAAGTCCATTGGCCTTTAGCTAGAGCTCGACCTTGAGAAAGCACCCATTTACTGGTCGCAAACGCTACACCTCCTGCAAGACTCTCAACAATGAGCTCGATCGACGACCTCTTCAGAAAGCCAAACCTGCCCGTCGGGTCGGGCAAGCGTAAATTCGAAGAGCCCGACGCCCAGCAAGCATACAAATCGACAAAAGTCTCCGACTCCTCATCACCACACACAAACGGCAAAGCCTCTGTTGAAGATGCACCTGACGACGATGAAGATATGGAAGCTGGGCCTTCACTACCTCCCGATGATGACGAAGGCGACGACGAAGAGGGCCGATTCTTCGGTGGTGGAGTGACGGGAGAAACGGCGCAAGCACTGGACTACCTGGACGAGCAAGACGGAGAAGACTACAAAGAAGAGAAGATCGACAGCGCGTGGATGAAGAGGCTGGCCGCAAGCTTCGAGCGCAAGATTGCGAAAAACGCAGAACTAAGGGCCAAGTTCGAGAGTGAACCGACCAAGTTCATGGGCTCGGAGGCGGATCTGGACGCTGAGATTAAAAGCTGGAGTTTGCTGTCTGAGCACGCGGAGCTATATCCTGAGTTTGCGCAGAGTAATGCTGCGCCTCGACTTGTGGAGCTGCTGGCGCATGAGAATACGGATATTGCGATTGGAGCCATCGAGATCATTAGCGAGCTGCTGGATGAAGATGTTGAGGCGTCACAACCACAATGGGACGCTTTGACTACTGCGCTTCTGGAAGCCGATCTCCTTGATCTCCTCATGAGCAACCTGAACCGCTTGGATGAAACATCCGAGACCGATCGCTCGGGCGTGTACCACTCCCTCTCTGTCCTCGAGTCCTTAGCCGGTCAGCAGCCCGTTGCGGAGCGCATCGGCACTGAAGTTGTGCTAAACTGGCTCTGCAACCGTATACGCCTGCCGGAATCACCACTATCTCAAAATAAGCAATACGCCGCCGAGGTTCTGCAAGTGCTTCTTCAATCTTCGCCCATGTTACGCGCGAGACTGGCTAAGGAAGTCGAAGGCGTCGACCTCTTCCTTCAGATTCTAGCACACTACCGAAAACGCGATCCACCCAAAGACACACCAGAGGAGGAATACGTTGAAAATGTCTTCGACGCATTAACATGCGTCCTAGACGAGACAGCCGGCAAGACAGCATTCCTCGAAGCAGAAGGTGTGGAGCTAGTGCTCATCATGCTCAAAGAAGGCGGCTTCAGCAAGCAACGTGCATTGCGTGCACTTGACCACGCAATCGGAGGCAGTAGCAACGAGGTGAGCGAAGCCGCCATGGCCGTGAGCGTGAAATTGGTAGAAGCAGGAGGTTTGAAGAATATCTTCTCGCTCTTCTCCAAGAAGCCCACACCGGCGACGATGGAGCACTTGCTTGGAATTTTCGCTTCATTACTTCGCTGGTTACCTGGTGAATCAGCGGCGCGAATCCGTACTCTGAACAAGTTCACCGAAAAAGACTACGAAAAACTCAACAAGTTACTGCAAGTACGAAAAGAATACGCAAAGCGCTTGTCAGCAGTAGAAGACGAGATCAAGCTCGAGCGGCGGATGATGGACGAAGAGGACTGGGCGGAGCGAGAAGGCGAGTGGTTCTCCCGCCGGCTGGACCACGGTTTGTTCGGACTGCAGACGGCTGATGTTGTTCTTGCGTGGCTTGTCGCCGAGGAGGCGGGCGCGAAGAAGGCTGTTCTGGACGGGCTTGGAGGGTCGTTGGCGGCGGTGAAGGAGAGTCTGAACGAGCAGCTGGATGGTGTGGAGGATGAGGATTCGAAGGATATGCTTGCGACGCTTGTGAGCTTCCTGGGATGATGGATGTTATGATATACTGTATGAACTCAGGAATAGATGTGTCCTCTTGTTGAAGTGTGCCTGAATTACCTGACCAATGCCTTTGTATTACTCGCTATCATTTCGGGCCTCTATCGCAAAGACGACAATCCAGAACAGCAAATCACGACCCAAAAGCGCGATATGACGTCGATAGCCAAAATTACCTTACAAGCACGTGAACGCAGGTCGAATTGGGCAGTGTGACGGACGGAGTTTCACATGTGTTCATATGTGAGTATAGTTGCGATAGCACTCGGCGTAGTCTTGCTGCTTGCATTCACATTCACGTGCAGAGGTGAGAGCTCTTCTTGCGATGCAGGCGTGTATAGACCACCCCACATTGCGTAGTTGCGTAGAGGTGTATGATACGTGCTTCGAATATACCTTAGCTAGCTGCTGCGTAGGCATGTAATCTCGACTGGCTGCGAAAGCCACAACCAGCCAACCATGCGCCAAATCAGCGTGAACACCCGCATCGATGTCGTGCCAGGATACTGCAGGGACAACGACATCATCGCTAATGTCGTCCGTCACGCGAGAAGGAGCTGCTCCGCAGCCGCAAGACTCCACTTCATGCAGCCTTATCGGATGTTGATTGCTATGGCGCGGCCGCGCGTCCCGGGATCCCGTGGCCTGGGGCATTCTTCCAGATGAAACTGCACGTGTGTGGTACTGCCTGTTTACACGAGGTGCAAGGCAATAGCGATCGAGACGGCAGAAGACAGACATGATATGCGGAGTAGAATGCTACCCAGCTAGCTGCATGTAAGTGCTATCTATCTATATAGGATTCATGCGCTGTCCAAGGGTTTATGATGTATGTAGCCTCCTCGGTTGGCTGACTGGCTGGCCGGCTGGCTGCTGTTGTGAGCTGTCAAGAATTGCGAGTTATCACACCGCCGACTACCGAGTGGAGGATTCTAGTATGCGACATTCTACAGCGTAGATAACAGGATGGAAACATGTTCACGTTGCTCGTTCGGCAACGGCCATTGGCTTGAGATTGCGACGACGGATGTCGGTGAGACATGCAAGGAACTGCATCTGGTCGATGCGAATAAATCGCTCATCGAGGTGTTTTTTATTTTTTTTTATTTTTATCTTTTTTGATGAAGGTGTATCGGGGTAAATGATGGGTGATGAATGATGGGTTTTCGCGGCACGTGTAGAGGGTTGGACTGGAGCAGTGACAATATGAGGTGTTCTAGATTGGCAACGTGGATGCATGTGTTTTGCTTGCGATAGAGATTGGTGGATGCTTGCTTTCAATGGAGATTGGTGAATGCTTGCTTTCAATGGAGATTTGTGGATGCTTGCTTTCAATGGAGATTGGTGGTGGATGCTTGCTTTCAATGGAGACTGGTGGATGCTTGCTTTCTTCAATGGAGACTGGTGGATGCTTGCTTTCTTCAATGGAGACTGGTGGATGCACTGGTTAGCCCCCAGGCACACGATCGTGACGATCATCGGCCTTGCCCCTGGTGTTATTATTATTATTATTATCATCATCATCATTGTGGAAGATTAAGTTACTGGAGTGCCGCCTAGTGTCGGTGTCCTGGTTGCTAACCGAAATTCCGGGAGTGGTGGATCGCCCAAAGGGCTGTTGCTGACGTCGAAGGACACAGACCTTGGACTCTTGGACTCTTGGACTCTTGGACTCTCTCTCCAGTCCAGAACTCGTTCTCCTCCCAAGGCCAATCGCATCACAACGTGCACTAACAACCCGCGCACATAGCACCACATCCTGAAACACCATCACCAAAACCCTTCAATCATCCACGCTGAGTCCCACAACCCTGCTTGCCACCGTCCACCCAGCAAACCCAGTCCCCGTCCCAGTCCCAGTCCCAGTCCCAGCGCATGCGATTTCTGGCCCGCCGACTCCGACGAGACCAATCCCACCCTCTCCTCTGCCGGCGTGCGCGACTCCCAGGCTCAATGTCAGCCTCATGTCACCCGTCGCCGCGCACTCAGGGACTACTGTGCCCGCGCATCTGAATCATGACGCTCCCGCCAAAGGGAGCCCGCCTGCCGACCACGATGCACACCACCACCACCACCACCACCACCACGCCTCGTCTACCGGCTCCCGGCCCGTAACCAGACATCCGGTTGAAACGACCTCTGCCTTAGCGCCTCCGTCGCCATCTCGATTCACTCAGTCTGATCAGCGACGGACTAGAACTACTCCCAACAACATCCCTACTTACGACCCGTCTGCCGCCGTCCAAGCTGGCCGCGAGCTGCAGCATGCAGTTGAGCCTCTTCTTTCTGAGCGGGATAGCATCTTCGCGACACACTACACTGGAGGAGACAAACCAGTACCTACACTGAAAGAGCGCAAGGTCGAGCGCGAAGAGGAGGAGCAAACTCGGAGCGGGCACTCGGACATGGCGATCCCAATGCCTCGACAGGCTTTCATGGGCCCACAGTCGGCACTGAACAAGGACGCACCTGTTTCGCCGTTGTCGCCGTACTCTCTGCAGGAGGAGCTGTCGGCTACAATGAGACGGCCAGTCAGCAGGACTGGTTTGCCACCCAATTACCAACGCCGCTCACTATACGATCTGCACGATCTGGATGCTACAACCACCGATAATTCAGAAGTTCTGGAGGATGATGTGCCAACTCCCCGCGAAGCGCGGTCGCCCGTACCAGACACACCAGATCCAGCAAGCAAGCCAGGAAAAGTTGCTTTTGCAAACGATGTCGAGGGGAGCGCAGAAAGGCAGCAATACAGGTCTTGGAGGGCTGGCAAAGCCAAACTGGAAGGAATGTCGATTGCTCAGTCTCAGCGTCGACAAAGCAGAGCGGAGCTAGGCGAAGATCAGATCATTGATGCACAATTGCCGCCACCACCAGAAGTAGCTGCAGTCAATGTCAGGAGCCGCAAAGCTTCCCATTACCTGGGACTGTTCAAAGAGAACGAGGGATCTTCCCATCAACAGCATGTGACTCACAAACTGCAAGACCTCATAAACCAGAAGCAGCAACCTGTCGATGACCAATCTGGCCAAGCACCTTCTGGAAACCAGGACAATCAGCATCACGACAACGAAGAGATGCAGCGTATGCCATTAGATTTACTGGATGAAATCCGCAACCACCACTATATCGCTCCTGGCAAGGCACGCACAATTTCTTACCCCAAAACACTTTCTGGACACGAAGGCGAGCGTCTAGGTCATCAAGACCGCAACCGTAAAGCGAGAGAGGAAGAAGATTCTGACAGGGAACACATCTCGTCCGCGCAATACTTCCCTCATCAAGGTGTTGCACTTGGCGACTCTCCCACCGACGAGTCTCAGAAAGCGGCCAGGCAAGCTCGGGCGCAAAACGTGCTTTCGAAAGAAAAGCAACAACACACCGTTGATGATGCCCCATGCACGATAGTGTTGGAAGATACTGCCGATGGGGCTCTTTCTCTCTGCCGGGAACCGACAAATCGTAGCATCGACAGCCTCGCAAAGTCGGCCGCATCGACTGACAACATTCAATCCGACAGTGAATACGAATCCGGCTACTCAACAAGCGGTTCCCTTTCGCAAGCATCAGAAGATGAGGATACCACACCAACAGCGACACCAACAGCAAAGTCAGCAATTGCACAAGCCAAACGTAAACACTCGCATGCTCAGCCACCAGAAGCAATGGATGCTGTCGAGCTTAAACCATTCAGCCATCAAGTCGGCGGCCATACAACAATGTATCGCTTCTCTCGTAGGGCTGTCTGCAAGCAGCTCAACAGTAAGGAGAACATGTTCTACGAAACTATCGAGAAGTGCCACCCAGAACTTTTGGGTTTCATGCCCAGGTGAGTAGACGTGCAACATTTCTGGGAGCCACTGTGTGAGGTCGTCAAGATGCTAACATTCCTACAGATACATCGGCGTGCTGAATGTTACGTATCGCAAAGACAAGCGGAAGCAGGCGGATTCCGAGGAGGATCCAAAGGATGTCAATGGTCACAGCGCTTCTGAGCCTAACGGCGATTCTGCAGAGCAGGAAGGGAAGCAAGCTGAAGCAGAGACTCAGCAGCGTATCATCTCGCACTCGCAAAAGGCTACAAATGCTGTGCCGCAGGTGACATTTGAGAACAACCGACATCTGATTCCTGACAACTTGTTCCGCGTTCCTCCTCGCTCTCTCACGCCAGACTATGCCAAACGCAGATTCTCGTCGTCGCCCAGAAGCAGCTTTGTGAATAACAGTGAGGACAGCGGCACGGTCAAAACTCTGCAGCGTCCTCCGCTACAGCAATCGGAAAGTTGGGGCTACACGATGGTCAATAGAAAGCTCCAGGAACAGGTGTTGCGCGACGTCTTCTCGCCACCCGTCATACATCGCCATGAGCGACACGAGAAGCATCGCCACGCGCGGTCACTACGGAAGCTGCCGGCATCGCTCAAGGATAGCCTGTCCTCCAACAGCCTCAGCACTTCCAACATTGCCGCTTTGAAGGACGATGCTGCTGCGACTGACCAGACTAGGCGCCAAGCCATGCGCAACGTCCAGCGCATTCGCTTGGACGACGGCGACAGATCTGCCAGCGATTTGGGAAGCCTCGTACGCGACCGATCTAGCGGGCTCAGCAGGAGCGCTGAAGTTCGAGAAGCGGAGCAGCAGGCAATGGCACAGGCGCAGAGCAAGTCGAAGAACCACAGGCGTCGTCACAGTGGAGGAGGTTTGGTCAGAAAGCCGATTGATGTTGAGGGTGGCCGCGGTGATCTGGAGTTCCACGAAGACGACGCTTATGGCGGAGACGGGGAAGAGGACGTTTTCGCTATGGACGACTTGAAGAAGGACTTGCTTACTACGAGCAATGGCGCTGATGGCACTCCGGCCAAACCTGCGAGGGCCGAAAATGTCGTTGGGACAAATCTTGCCGATGCTGCTGGCGCGAATCCCACTCAGCCCAGATTGGGGCCTGCTATCGAGCTTGCGGCTGCTTACGAGCCGCGCAACCCCAAGGCATCACTTGTACAACATGACGAGCGTGTCGAGCACTTCCTACTCTTGGAGGACCTCACAGCAGGCATGCAGAAACCTTGCGTTCTGGATCTCAAGATGGGCACACGACAATACGGCGTCGAAGCCAACGAAAAGAAGCAAGCCTCCCAACGCCGCAAATGTAAGACGACGACGTCCCGCGAGCTTGGTGTCCGCGTCTGCGGTATGCAGGTCTATAACGTACGCCAACAGAGCTACATCTTTGAGGACAAATACTTCGGCCGCGACCTCAAAGCCGGCAGCGAGTTCAGGGAAGCGCTCAAACGGTTCTTTTTTGATGGCATCGGCTACGCGCAGGCCCTCAAGCACATCCCCGCCGTGCTCGAGAAAATCGACGCCCTGCAGCGCATCATCCGTGGCCTGCCCGAGTATCGCTTGTACGCAAGCAGTCTGCTCATGATCTACGACCGCGGCGATGCCGACGAAAACGGCAAGATGCGACCTTCGCCGCAGGACGGCTCACACAACAAACACGGCCACCACAAAGACTCCAGCCAGCCGTACATGGACATCAAGCTCAAGATCGTCGACTTCGCCAACTGCGTCACGGCCGAGGACCGCGAGCACTGGTCTACGCGGCCCTGTCCGCCTCACTTCCCCGATGATGTCGACAGAGGCTACCTGCGCGGTCTGCGCACCCTGCGCTTGTATTTCCAGCGTATTTGGGATGACTTGTACCGCCAGAAGTACGTTGAGCGCGGCGAGGGAGAGGGTATGGCGATTGACGAGAGGGGGATTTCGGGCGCGGTTATGCCGGCTGGGAGGGGCTGGATGGAGGGTGTCATGGAGGATCCTGGGGAGGTGAGCGTTTGAGTCCTCTCTTGGGGTTATTGTTATGGATTTGGGTTTGGGTACGGGATAGACTGTACGATGGGAGGGTATGTTCACGAAGGGACGTGGGCCTGCTATTCTTTCTTTGGGGGTGGGGCAGGTTGTTACTTGGGGGTTTTAGCACTGGCGCTGGCGGCTGATTTTTGGTTTTGGTTCGCGGTCATCCTTCGTTTGTTACGGTTGTCGGTTTTTGTCAAAAGGCGTGGTATATCCTGTGTCGGTTTTGGACTTATCATGTACATATACCCGCATGCGATCAGCCTGCTGTTTTTCTTTTTCTCTTTCCTCTAATGATAGATTCGGGCAGGGAGATAATATGCTTCTTTGAAGAGATTGTGCACGTGTGTTTGTTGTTCCATGTTGTGGGAGATTCTGTGGGCTTTCTGGTGGTGTTCAACGCTCAGATTGGGTTGTCACGGCGGGATGGTATATTTGACGGAGGCTCAACGGGTAGGCCGCAGGTGTTTTCTTTTTTGGAAGGACACATGACACTCCCCAGATCGTGAGCTACTTGTTTGCTCAAGGAGTAAGCCAAGATCATGTCCGGCAGCAGCGACCAAATTGGCTTCTCGGATCTTCGAATGCTCGCCATGACTGTTTAAGATGATGCCCTTCTTGCCCAAGGAGAGGCGCTGACCGTTGCTGCCAAGGATCTCGAGCAGCACGAGCTTGTACAATCCTACGAAGTCTGCGTTATGGACGCGGCCGTGGACGCTCTCTCCAACTTCGATGACGGAAGCTTTCTTCCTGTCGAGAACGGCTTTGAGGAGAAGAGTCTGGGCGCTCGATCGGTAGAAGATTCCCGTGCCGGGCCCGTACACCGTCGGGCTCATGATGCTGAGCGTGTTGACCCCGAGGGCGAAATCGCTGTCGATCACCCCGAGCTCTGTTGTACGATGGGCGTACGGCTGCGAGTCTTCCAGCGCTTTCTGGTGGTTGTAGATGCCGTCTGCTAAGTCATCGAAGATGCGGACGGGTATCCCAGGCTTTGTGATGGGTTTGTCGCCGATGTTGAATACGCCCGACGTGTGGATGATCCAGACTCCGTT
Organism: Cladosporium cucumerinum; assembly: GCA_023634325.1. NCBI lineage: Eukaryota > Fungi > Ascomycota > Dothideomycetes > Cladosporiales > Cladosporiaceae > Cladosporium > Cladosporium cucumerinum. Next base: position 2,436,796 of record JALDQA010000002.1, read on the forward strand.
GTTGGTCACGGCTTTGACGCTTCGCCAGTCCCTTGACCAGATCTTCTGAGGACAACGGATGGAATCCCATCGTGGCATTGATGACAATGTCGTGTTAGGCGGCAATGGCGACGATAGCGTCTAGGTCGTCATTGCCCTCGTCGAGGACGGGTACGACGCGATCACCATATGCCGACGACAAGTTCTCGGCGCGGTCAGCGCCACGAAGTAGGCAGGAGATCTGAATTTTGCTGATGGCTGCCTCTGGCGATTCGAGGAGGTGGGATAATATGCTGCTACCAATGAAGCCGGTTGCGCCAGTGAGGAGGATTTTCTTGTTGAAAGCCATGGTATTCGTACGGTACGCTTGCCGGTTGGTTTGAGGGGTGTCGAACTATCTTTTTAGGGCACTCACTTACCTGGTCGCCTGTGTCGTCCATATAACCTTCTACAATGGGAGACGGCGTGATCGGTGTGTTTGGTAATCGCTGCGGAGCTCCGTCTTGGATTCACCATCGTTTGCCTACGGGTTCGTAAGCGTTTGCTTCCGACCTATGTTGACGTCCAAGATTCCTCACCTTGTTTCACGTTAGGGGTGTGATGCGGCATAGTTTGAGTTCGTGGTCTGGCGCCATCAACCGGGGACGGATTCGATGGACGTTCCGATCCGAATGCATTTGGAGCTTTGTGCAAGCGACTGATAAATCCACTGCTGCGGGGAATGGAGCAATCTCGTGCCTAACCCTTGACTGATACTACTGCGCGGGTCAGATGTAATGATCGTTAGAGGAACCAACCTACTGTACAGGCGGAGAGACGACCTGTACGACCTGCTACCGGACCGGTATAAAAAAACAGGGCTGGGGATGATTGGTTCCTTCACCTGCCCGCAAAGACATAGGTCGCGCTCTTGTCATGATAGACACGTGTTGATGGTATTTAATTTGTTTCCTCGTGGCTTTTAGGTACGTCGGAACAGGCGTGAGTGGTACAAAAAGTGCAAAAGAAGGTGTGGTCCCACCGTGAATCGAACACGGGTTAAGCGCGCCACAAGCGCTTGTGATACCTCTACACTATAGAACCGTTTTTAGATATTAGGTTGATGGATTGATAAATTATGATCCCTTGGGAAGAAGGAATGGAGGCACGAAACTGGAACGAAGGCAATAGACCTTCAACCACCATGAGTCTTGAACCGCCTATACAACACTCAACTTGAAGTGACAAGCAATCTCTCTAGCTTGGCGCACTTGTCTTTTGTTCAGCGAGTTGCCTAGTATCAGAGACGTACAGCAAAAGCTGCCGACGTACATACCTGGTATGCGAAAAACGCGCCACTGGTAGCCGCTCGAGGTCACACGGGCTGTTCGATGAACGCAGCCTACAATTGATGACTTCTCAAAACCTACTACACCGTATGGTACCGTTGTCAGAGGCAGCGCGCCCTGTCGACAGTCAGCTGCGCTCAGTGGCTCGCAATATCGCTTGGAGTCTCTGAGCTAGAGCCGACGTGCGTACGCCAATGCGTCTGTACATTAGGGTCGTGAGAACATGCGTGGCTAATGCAGCTGTACATTCAAGTGTAGTCGAAGGTATGGTTGAGACAAGGCGCAGAGTGGCATGTTCTTGCGACCAAAACGCACAGGCGACTTAGGATTGCATCGCTTCACTCGAAGGTCTAGAAGCGCAGGACAAGCAGAGAGTGTGAAGAAATGCAGGACGCGATTACGATAGTTGATTACCCATGCAAAGGTGGAGTCACCTGATAGGGCGGTTGATTGGCTGGCAAGTATAGTGAAAAGGCGGCATGGGAGCGGCTGAAGGCGTTTATAGTAATTTCATATTCGACGCTTGAAAGGCAGAAGCACTAAGAGACAAGGACGAGTCGTAAGCTGGACTGAGCGCAGCTGGCATATCACATCCCATAAAACAATGTCTCTGCGAATCGTTTACAGTCAGGACTCCAGCCGAGGTATCGAAAGAGAATTGGCATCACGCAGGATGAGCACGGCAGAAATGTGCGACGACTCGAGATGTTCGATCGTGCTCCAGTAATATCGGTAACGAAAGGAGACGGCTGAAGAGATGAACAACCTAACAAGACGGACACTCCGCCACACAACACTCAGCGAGCCAACAAAGACACTGGAAATAATGCTTCTGCAGGCAGTGGCTCGGCAGATCTCTTGCCGTCTTACTCAGAGTCGCCAGAGCCAGGATCTGCACCACCAGCGTACAGCGCCCGTCCTTTGAGCGATTCGAACTGTACTGCACTGAGTTCCAAGATGGAGAGCTCGGATTTCTGTAAGTGAGTGTATCTGTGTGCCGGTTCTTAATCAGTTCGAGACATTCGAGACTCGAAAACTAACATTCATCCTGTATAAATGCGCGAAATGAGAAGCTGGACATGAAAGCGCAAGCCCAGCGCCTGCCATTGTTCACCACGTCGTATGCTTATAGCAAGAGTGTAGCGGACCTACATAGGCTGTTCATGCTTCACCAAGATTGCTGATGGTTGGAGTATTGCTGTTTAAGGGCTCGGGTAGTTGCTCGCTGCTTTGCTGAAAGGTGTTTTCGATTGTGCAATTGAAGCTCCGAGTCCACAAGATGCTGTGTTTCCGGCGGCGACGAGCCACTTGCGATGAATTTTTGCTTCCTTTCGTTGATCTCGTAAACCTCCTGCAGTGTGATATGGGTTCTTCTGGTTGCAACAATCCACGAGAGCCGACAGAACCTTAACGACGGGTACGGCGGGGGAGATTTGGGGTTGGATAAGACTTTATCCTCCGCCGATTCCGCAGCCGAGTGGGGGTCCATCATATGACTGCCTCCCCCGTTTGTCCTGATAATAAGATCAGATAAACCCATAGATCTCGTCCTGCTTTTCAATCAGCCCTTTACAACACACATCCAAGCCATGGCTTCTTCTCTCAAAAACATCATCGTCGTTGGGGCTTCATACGTCGGCCGCGTAAGTTTGAACTTCAACCAACGTCGAATGAGACACTGACCAAACCGCCTTCCAGGGTGCGGCCGCAGAGCTGGCACGCAATGTTCCATCAACACATAGAGTAAGCTACAGATATGGTATGGACCGCGGGCGTAAATATGCTGACGAGTCATCAAGGTGCTCTTGGTAGAGCCTCACAGCCATTTTCATCATCTGTTCGCACTTGTAAGTCGTTTCCCCAAGGGCTCTGCTCAAGCCGTAGAGTCTTTCCAAAAGCTGTGTAAATCCACTTATTGACAGCAATCATCAAGCCTCGATTCGCTGTCATTCCCGGCCATGAGGAGAAAGCTTTCATTCCCTACTCCGGAATGTTCAAGGACATCGCCAACAGCTCCAACCACGCCGTCGTAGCCGCTCGTGTCACAAGCGTGCAGGCAGACAGTGTAGACATCGACCGCTCATTCGAAGGCCAGCAGCGAATTCCATTTGATTACCTCGTGATAGCTACAGGAACACGCCTTACGCCGCCCTCCATGATGCCGAGTGACGAGAAGAGCCCGTCAGTCAGCTTCTTACAAGATCACCAGGCCAGAGCACAGAAAGCGCATTCCATCGTACTTGTGGGTGGCGGTGCCGTAGGCGTTCAGATGGCGCTGGACTTGAAGGAGCGTTATCCAGAGAAAGACATTACTGTGGTGCAATCTCGCGACCGCGTGATGCCGCAGTACCACTCAGACCTTCACGGCATCGTTGCCAAGTCATTCCAGGATGCCGGAATCAAGTAGGTACCATCTTCATGGCTCAATATTTCGCGAAAGACATTTCATTGACGATAACTGTCTAGGCTGATTACCGGCAACCGAGTGAAGATTCCACCAGGTGGAATCCCAGAGAACGGCGACAAAGTTCAGATCGAGCTCACCAACGGTGACAAATTGACTACAGACATGGTCATTATGGCCACCGGACAAAAGCCCAACAACGGCTTGGTCGCCCAGCTTGCAGAGTCATCGGGCGTATCACTCGTAAATCCTACTAACGGCTGCATCTTCGTAAAGCCCACATTGCAGCTCAAGAGCGAGAAGTTCCCCAATATCTTCTCCCTCGGTGACATCGCCGATACTGGATCTCACAAGGCCGCCAGGCCCGGCACCCAGCAAGCTGGTGTTGTGGCAAGGAACATTGTCAGCATGATTGAAAACGGACAGCCGGCCGAAGAGTTCAAGCCAACGCCGGCAGCGATCCATCTGAGCCTTGGTATCGTAAGTTATCCATTGTCAATTTCTGGAAACCATCAGAAGCTAACTATTGCATAGAAACGCAGTGTGATCTTCCGTAACCCGGCCTTCGAGGGCGACGCACCGGTCGTGATAGAGAAAGACGAGTGAGTCCTGCCCACAGCATGTACAAGAGTGTCAAGGAATATGGAATACTGACCAAGGGTACAGTGGCTCGGAAGACATGCACATCGAGGGTATCTGGGCACGCCACAACGTTCCCGTGACTGATCCCAAGCAATACCGCCTCTGAGATCTTTAACTGGCACGCAGCATCTGCATCTTCTTTCCAATTACTCCATCCTCGGCTCTGCACAAGTTTTAGTGCCAACGGGACCGATAGCAGCTCATGGTGTGCAAGTCATATTGTACACTACAGTCAGCTGGGCTAAATGAACCCACCAACCCTGATGTTCATACGACGAGAGTCATGGCAAGCCGTAAAAGTCGCAAACTATCGAGACGAGTCAATACTGTGTCATTTGATGCTCCAAGACTCTAGCGGTAACTCTTCGGAGGCCCAAAGCTAGCCACAGGCATCTCGTCTAGAGATGAGCGCCAAGTGCAGTATGGCCGCTCTTAAGACTTTTGTGGGCTCACACCGCTCATGGGACATGGAGGTGAGGGGAAAATAGCAACATAAGTTACGGTAGTCCTGATAGACTGTATCTCTACCCTGCACCACAGTAACTGCAAGAACCGCAACTCAGCGCTTGACCTCCCATCTTTTCCTGACGCCCCGACGATAGTGATTGCTTTCTTTGGGTTTGGTGTGCCTCTCTTCTCCTCCCGACCTTCCCATTGGGAAGTGACGACAGTATCCACCTTCCATACAGAACCAACCAGTTGGACACCACTCTGCTCAACACCATCAACATAGAAACGCAGTGCAATAAGCTCATCCTCGTAGGCCGAGCCGCTCAGATATAACCCTCTATTGTTAGCCGATTGAGTTTCGGTGGTATTGTCAACGGTAAGTCTAGATGGAGCGGATTCGATAGTCTTAGGCTCTGAAGAGAGTGGGATGCGGTCTGTTGGCAAGTCTGGTGTCCTTGAAGGGATCTGGTGTAGCTGACTGTTCTTCTCCAAAGCAAACGCATAGCGCAACAGGCTACTGTCATCGTAAGCCTTGGATGCGAACGTGAGGTTCATAGTAATCTTTGTATCGCTCATCACGCCCATCGGTACGCTGATCGTGGGAATGCCGTACTGTCGAATGGCGCAGTTGCCGTTGGAGAAGAGGACTCCGTTCTGCCACGCTTCATTCGCAGAAGCCGTGGTCGATTAATAGCTGGTAAATAGATAAGCAAGCTAGCGATAAGAGTCTTGGCTCTCGCCAGGCGCTTTACGCGCAATTTTGGCAGTGGTTTACTTGTGTACTTCTAGTTAATGACGGACTGCTTCACAGTATTACCCGGATAGTCGACACCGCCATATCACTTCCGATACCACATCCTTGTAACCTTTGTCCTCCTGATCTTACTTTGCAGCTGGAAGATCCCGTACAGCAGCGCCTCCGCGGTTGGAGGGCAGCCTGGTATGTAGATGTCTACCGGGATGATGCGATCAACACCCCGTACGACACTGTAGCTGTAATGGTAGTAGCCTCCTCCATTGGCACAGCTACCCATGCTTATCACCCACTTTGGATCTGGCATCTGGTCGTACAGTAATCGCACAGAGGGCGCCATCTTGTTGACAACAGTACCAGCCACGATCATGACATCTGCCTGGCGTGGAGATGCGCGGAAAATGATTCCCAAACGGTCTTGGTCGTAGCGTGGCATTGACGTATGCATCATTTCGATGCCGCAGCATGCTAAAGCGAAAGTGAGAGGCCAGACGGAACCGTCGCGCGCCCAGGCTATGAGTTTGTCGATGGTTGTTCTGGATGTGAAGCTTCGATCAATCTTATGGTTCGTGGCCTTCCACTCAAGTTCGTGCTTACACGGTGTATTCAGCTACACCCATCGGCTTGATCTCAGAGGAGACAGCCAATGTAGGAGAGATTTCATCAGGTCTTGATGGCTTCAATGAATGTCTCCGGTAGGATACTGCTTGGGCGTCGCTTGTTATCTGTCGTTGGAGGCAGACCTGTGGTGCTGGTTGGTTGAAGCGAAAAACGCCCCTTCCTGGACATGAAATTGTTCCTGATACTTGATCAGCATTTTTTGCAAGTTCTAGACTCATCAGTAGACATGATAATCTTACTTGCAACACGGTTGATCAACGCCATGGCACTGCTTTGTTTGGGAACGAATGATGAAGGTCAACGACCTGTGAACAAGAAATGATGTTGAATCTATCCTCGCTTGATTGCTTACCAGAGCTCCACGTCGGCTTATTCACACCTAAAGAAAACACTTGGGTCTTACCCGAAGGCACCGTCGGCCTTTTCACACTCATCCCACTTGTGTATGCATCGGCAGTACGCTTCGTCGGTCAATTGACACCAAGATATTGAAGGGTTAGGGTCATTCGCATCCGTCGTCGGGAAATTCACACCCCGACCTACACCGCGACCCACACCGCAGACCCGACCCATCAAGCACCAACTTCGCGATCTTGCGACATACTCGCTGTCACCTCAATTTCCGCACTAGGTATGATGAGGACTGGAGTGAGAACCTCGGTACTAGCCGCAGACAACCGACCTGGACCAAGGATTCGATGGAAGCAACCACGACCGACAGCCGCGAATGTCCGTTCTGCTCGGTCTGGTTCTCCCGAGTCGACGCGACGAAACGACATACCAAACGCTGCCCTCAACGGGAAGGGCGCCCTCTAGTCGATAGGAAACGCGGTCGACGCGCAAGGTCCTGCGCTCAATGCTCACGTGTCAAGGTGCATTGCAAGCCCCGAAAAGAAGGTCCTTGCGAGCGCTGCATCCCTCGAAAGCTACCATGCTCCTTCAACGGGCGCAGTACTGATACTGCTAGCCCCATTGTACCATATACAGAACTTCCAGAAGTCAGTGATCGTTGTGGTGATCGTATACCACTTTCGTTCCTACTCAACGCTACCGACGACCAACAGGACTTCCTTACTGAGAGAACGGTGGGAATGGAACCAGATGCCGCTCCACTGGGACCCGCGTGTCTACTACTGAAATCGTCCGACTCCGATGAAGGTCTAATAGACTTCCTGGATCCTTCCGTCTTGTTGCTGTTCGAGCATGAACCGTGTGTCACATCGATTTCAACAGAAGAGTTCCCCTCACACCATCCGGGTGACTTGACATTCTCAGAGCCGTGGAACATCACGATGTCTGCTCGTCTGGAGGCCTTGGAGACTGAACTCATCAAGCATGTTGGATGCAGCCCCGGGCGTCTGATTTCATTCGATATACACGCTTACCGCTCCTTCTTCAGTGCTCGCAATGCACGCGAATTTATCACGAGGTTCTGTCGAAAGCGACATTATCGCTATCAAATTATTCACTGGCCAACTTTCGAGCCGGAAAGCGCGTCACTTGCTTTGCTCATGGTAGTTTGCCTTACAGGAGCTGCTTACTCGTTTGGTGAAGACCATGGCGCTGCTTATGCAGTTCAAGCACGCAGCTTCTACCAATTGGCAGATTCATATGTCTTTCAACAGCTAGACAACCACCTATATGGCTCGCCGACAGATCTCGAACTCGTTACTTCGATCGAACTCTGTCAGGCTGCGCTTCTCATGTACGCTCTGGATGCTCTTCCAGCTGGCGATATGGTTATGCAACATACGGCAGTTGCCAGGCGGTTGCCTACGCTGATCTCCGCCTTGCGGACACTTGGATTTGTGGAAGTCAGGCATGGGTCTTCTCAGGGTTGGGAGACTTTCATTCATCATGAGCAGAGGATACGACTTGTCGCGTGGGCATTTTGCGCCGACTGCTTAGCCACTTTGTCCTGCAACAAACCGCCAGGATTCTCCATTCTAGAGATGCGTGGAGAGCTTCCATGCGATTCGAGGGTCTGGGACGCTGATGCGACGGCGTTCCCTAGACTTCGGGAATGCTCCAGGCAAGCCACGCCTCTTTCCCTAACAGAACTAATGTTCCTATGTTTGAACGATGGCTGGCGAGAGCCGAGTGGAAGCCTCAGACTTCCGTTGTTCCATCTACATGTCATGTTATGCGGTAAGTCTCTACCTTCCCTGCCTTCACCCTGTCGTGTTCACCACCACTAAAAGTGAGCGATCACTGACTCGGATCTACTACAGCCTTCCAACACATCATCTTCAACTCTCAGGTCTCGATGAATATCGTAAGACAGTCTAAAGGCCTTCTACATGCCTTAGAGACTTGGCAGAAGCTCTGGAGCGACGCTTTAGAGCGGCTTGCAGACGAAGACAGAAAATGGCTCGGCGTAGCGAACAATGTCTCTGACCTTGCGCATCTTACACGGCGCATCGTCGTCGTTGCCGCTGGGCCGCAAGCGGCTTCATCCCGCTACTTGCAAAGAATCCCGTCCTACGGGACGAGGGAGTTACATGAGTTCATGCGTGTATTCACGTCGGAAGGATGATGTTTCTGTCCCGCCATTATAGCAAACCACCTAACGAATCTTACATTTCGTCCGCGTGTCTCTTTGTATCTACACAATTTTGTTCCTGGATGGGTGGGATCAGGCGGCTGTGCGGCCGTATAGAATACGGTGCGCAGCTCACAAGGCGATACGGCCGATACGGCGGCGGAGCGAGGATTTGACCGTTCGGGCTCTTTGCGATCTAAGGCCCCCTGTCATTGTACTCTCACTAAGAGCTTTGTACCAATGGCGCTGTCTCATTGGACACTGATGCTGCTTCGCTTTCTTCGCAAACTGGAACCTTGAGAACACACATAGGGCCTGATTGGACATCTCAGCGGTACTTGATTTGATCAAAAAGAAGTGGCTACAACGCGTGAACTGGTCACGGGCGGTCAATGATTTTGATTCATAGATACAGCTTGCCTGAAACATGATGGGGTATATTTATACTGGTTTCCCCGAACTGGACAAACTAACCCAATCTCAAAGACTCCGCAAGACAAGTTCTCAATACGCATTTTCAGCAGACTCCTGCCGTTACACCTATACTCGCTCGCTTGCGCCTCGTTGAACCCGAGCAGACATGCAAATGCGTAAGCATCTGGACGACTTCGATTAAATGTTTATACTGACCAGGACACAGCTTCCCTCTGACGACTGTTGGCCCTCTTCCGATAATTGGGCGCAATTGAATGCTACTGTCAACGGCCGCTTGCTTCGTCCGAAACCTCCTGCATCTGTCTGTTATCCTGAAGAGCCGAACTATGATGCAGCAGCCTGCGAAGATATTGTCAAGCACTGGACGTCCTCCGCCTGGCACGCTGACGACTCGATCAGCCCTTCAAGCCCTCCGTCTGATGCCTGATATCCCATCTACACCAACGACACAAGCACCACCGGTGATTCTACCGCTGGTGCACGAGGCTGCAACGCCAGTTCGTATCCCATATACGTAGTCAATGCATCTTCTGCTCAAGATGTACGGGCCGGTGTGAATTTCGCACGCAAGCATTCCGTTCGCCTCAACGTCAAAAACACCGGCCATGGGCGTAGTTCCATCCCCGGAAGCCTCTCCAAATGGACGCACCACTTCCGCGAAAAGATCTTCCACAAGTCTTTCGTACCCGAGGGTTGCACAAATGGTACCAATGGTACCTTGGCAATCACCTTCGGAGCCGGCACCATGGCTGATATCGGACTCGTGTATGGTTGGTTATTTCGAGATGGAGTTGCGACGGGGAAGCTTGCCTTTTGGAACACCGGTGGCATGCCTACGGTACGCCTACGGTACGCCTACGGCATACCGCCGGTCGACCGCCGGGTTTTGCTTACACCGCCGCCATACCGACGGCTCAACTTGCTGTTGAGTATTGGTATAAATATATAGTTCTCTGATCGCTTCCATAGCTGAATTGTCAAATTAGCGCCCGACTCGGTTCAGAGACGTTCCTTTTCGCAGACCGTCGCATTCCTGCCTCCAACAGCAATCTTGAACGCTGCTTTGGAACGACATGGAGCAGAACACCCTCAACGAAGTTACGAGGGACGGATACGTCTGCTGGGAGTATGTCAATCAGCACTTCGCGCCCTATCCAGAGGAGGAGACGAGGAAGATCCTCCCGGGGGAGTTGAATGCGTTGTTCCGTGCATTTGGATACTCTGCTGATGAGATTGCGGTTATGTTGAGTGGTTTGGGCAACGGAACCAATGGTGTCGATAGGTAGAGGTTGCGCCAACATGATATCCACCCAAATAATTAGCTGGAGGGATCATTGCACTTCCATTTGGATACAAACTAGTAGCTCTACTCGTTGGCTCTATGCCAATCTCACTTACACGATTGCACACTGAAATGCACAATCTTTATGCTAGGCTGAGCCGACTCGTACGTCGCAACATGTCCGTACAGAAAGAAAGTGTTTTTTTTGCATCGGTTACCAATTGACGATGCGGTCTATGGTTAGGGAGATTTGACCTTTGTACAGGTTTGCATGAATCGTGTGGCAGGTGAGATGCACCTCTTTGACACCACTCCAAGAAAGGAAAACAGATGTTTCCCAGGCGATCATTAGCGGGACGGAAACGGCCGTTGAAGCTGAAGTACTTGCACTCAAGTTTGTGTACGAACTCTATCTCCGAGGCAGATGGTACTGGCACACCAGCTTCCGAGACACAGAGACGATTTGGATAGTATCTCAACGGCTAACATGCTCTTGAATACGCTGTAGCCAGCCTATGGTAACAATAGAGGGTGCTTGATGACACCGTAGCTTGTGCTTGAGTCGTACACGAACTTGAGCGCAAGCACTGTAGGCTTGCTATGTAAATTCTAGATCCCGAAAAAGGCCGGAAAATAAGTTACTGTTATGCTGCGTCACTGCTTGCAATCATAGATTGAAGACGCTCTTCCCCGATGCAATTCTACGACCTGACAACCAGATAACAACCTTCAATGTGTTCGTCGAGCAGGCTGCTCACCCAATGGCTGAAGATCAACCTGGTGTCTGCAGTATCGCATGGCGTACTAAGCCCCGAGACCCGTATCCCGCTCAAGAAAGACAGCTCTGATCAAATCGAATATCAATGATCAAGTGTAAGCGATCGGGCCTTGCATTCTGCTGCCTGCAGAGTGGACGGACTACTGTACTGCCATCCGACCTATTATTGGCTTCACACTAAATCCTTTGGCGCTGTTATGCAATTCCACCTTCGGCTAGGCCTCGGCCATGCTCAGCAAAGCCCTGTTTGCAATAGGTCTAATAGGTGAGCATCGTACTGGCAGACTGACAGTAGGCAAAAGCTTCATATTTTACACGCACGAGCGTGAGGCCGCCGGACAGCGCCTCCAATTCACACCCAGAGGAACATATAAGCAACACCTCGTAACGGCACACCGCTGGAGCGCGTTGAGATCTCGCCTATCCACCAACACGGCTGACTTGAGCACTATAACAGCTTAGTATCTGTGCTACCTCCTTCGGATGGACTTCGTATTCTATCTACTATCAGGGTATTTGAGCTCTGCACGGTATACCACATGGCTCCACAAATGACTTCGATCGCGGGACGGAGACCAAAATAACTACATGCTGACCTCACTAATTGTGTTGGAATGGGTAGGGCTGTCTACAGATAGTTATATATACTGCTGCACTTGCACGTCTGGAGGTGATTGTTCTCATCATCCACCAATACACCTCAGCTACCACTCACACTCGACACATACTCCACCACTTCAACACCTCCGTTCAAAATGTACACCAAAGCTCTGCTCATCTTGGCGCCCATCGCCGCTCAGGCCGCCCAGTCCGCTCGTTGGCCTGTCTTCAACCTCCGTGCCAATGTCGCAGAGGACTACAAGGGCTACAGTTCGAACAGCCGCGAACTCTGGCACAATGCTCCCCTTGAACTAGGCGGCGGAGGCCCCATCACCGGCCCTCTGGTCGACGAAGAGTGCAGTCAGCGTGCGAAACTGAACGATCATGGTAAGTTACCTCCAAACGTGGAAATGCCAGAGTGCTCCACTAACTCCGGCAGCTCCATACTCCATGCCTCTCTACTTTTACCCAAGAGCCACTACGACCGGCCAGTACGCACCCTCGGAGATGGTCGCCGGCACTTACAAGATGAAGATCGCGCAGAAGGACCAGAAGGATGCCAAGGGCCGTCGCGCCGTGGTCATGGCCGACTGCGGCGCCGGCTCGACCAGCATCTACATCAGCGACACCACGCCCTACCATCTGACGTACGACAACAAGGACGCCAAGAAGAAGGAGAAGTTCGGCAGCTTCTACCTCTGTGCCGGCAACGGCTACGGCGACGACCTCTTCTACCGCAGCGCCGACGAGACCACGCCTGAAGACTGCGGCGAGGTCATCTTCTACCCTGAATGGTAAGTCCAGCCAGACTGTAGCATGGTTGATCGATCGAGCGCCATACTGACTCTACGGCTCTGCAGCATGCCACTGAAGTACACCGTCACGACCACCCAGGGCACGTCTGAGGGCACCATCGACGACGGCCGCGACAAGCAGGGCCACTACGACGCCAACTGCTACGTCGACGTTAAGGATGTCAGTGGTGCACCAAACTCTGACATTTCCGAGTGGATGAGTGTGCCACGCACCAACTACCACACCGTCGGCAAGATCCACGTGTAGATCTGGCTCGAAAGCTGCTTTTATAAACACTCCGATGACAAAGGGAGGGTCAAAGACCTGTGGAGAGCTTGATGGACGACGACGAAAATGATACATAGGATGGTGACCGCGCGTTCCAAGACATGTAAAAGTTGTATTGAGCGTCAATGCTGCCAACGAGGTTGAGAGAGTCCTGAGCGCATTGAGCAATGGTACCAATAGTATTGACAATTGAAAAGCTTGGAGCATAGCACACAGTCCGGACTCTTGAAAAAAAAAACCTAGTCGAGAGACATTATAATCCCACTGTGTATATACCGCACACATTCCCTCCATACCAACCACGTTCATTTCCACGAGTAAGTGTCACTGGTACGCTCCCATGTTGTGATTCACAACCTCGATGTTGATTCCACAAACCGGATCTCTCACAAAAGCGCCATAGTACCCAGGGTGATACTGCGGCCTTGGGCCAGGCGCGCCATTGTCTTTGCCGCCGGCTTTGATAGCAGCTTCGTAGAATTTGTCCACGAGCTTGTTGTCTGCGCCTCCCGTTAGCACTTTTGCGGCAAATTGGCTGGAGCTACAAAGCTGAACACTAGTGATGTCACCTACCATTAGCCGAGAAGGCAGTGTGTTCGTTCTGCATGACTAGCTCCAAGGTTTTGGCATCGCCTTCAATGCCAGTGACCCAGAAGAAAGGCGTTTGGTCGCCCAAGCCTACGGAATTGGAGATTGGGCGCATCATCTCTTTGAGACCGAGAGGCTCGAGAGCTGCGAGTAGAAACTGGACTACGTCGTCGAGTTTGGCTGCCGGGACGACGATGGCTGTGTGGTCGATTGCGAGAGGCATGATGGGTGGAGGTGACACGTACTGCTGGGCTTTGTTGGTTGTGTCAAGATGCAAGTTAGCTGGAGACTATATTCATGGGCAAGACCAAACACTTTGCCGACCTGAGTTGTGGCCACGGCGACTTACTTATATGTAGTATCCCATGCAGTAGCACGCTCAGGCGGCATTGTGGCGTCTTCCGTTCAGCTGTGAACCTTGCAATGAAGCTACGTGAACACCGCATGAGCTTGATTTGCTGTGTTATGACGGAGATCGGCTTTTGTGGTTACGTATTTGGAAGGGGACACCTCTCGCCAGCTGAAGGATCGAATCTAGACGCTCTTGGCTTGCTTTCCAGGTACCATTGACGAGTAGATCATGTCTTTAGGCACCATTGGCGAGTAGATCATGTCTTTAGGCACCAGAGTCTAGTAGATCATGTCTTTAGGCACCAGATTCAAGTAGATCATGTCTTTAGGCACCAGATTCAAGTAGATTATTTCTTTAGGCACCAGAGTCGAGTAGATTATTTCTTTAGGCACCAGAGTCGAGTAGATTATTTCTTTAGGCACCAGAGTCGAGTAGATTATTTCTTTAGGCACCAGAGTCGAGTAAATTATTTCTTTAGGCACCAGATTCGATTGTACAGTGCCCTAAGGCACACACACACACACACACACATCCTATCAATACTGCGTGCAGCCTGATCAAGCAAACACGCAGCTGACGTCGTCATTCTCGTTGGCGGCGTTGACGTCGAGCATGCCAGCTGGCGTTTGCTTTCGAAAACAGCATGTAAGACGGCGCTTCCATATCTTCTGCTGCAACAATGGCTTTTAACAGGCTGCTATTGCCTGTCGGTATGATGATCATTGATTGAAAGCGGTCAAGTTGGAGGAACATGGGGAGAGCGTGAATGACAACATCAACATCCCAATTTGACGGAGGACTGATGTGCCCCACCAATTCGCGGGGGATTTGATTGAACACGCGAGACTTGTACACTCACAAACTGTGTCTTGATCGCAAGTGCTCCAGTCCAGCGCAAACAGCTTGATTCTAATCCCCAACAATCATCCGCTAAGCAAATCATAACTCAAGGCGCAGACGACGAAACACTCAATCCTCCTCTCCAGCAGCGACAGCTTCATCATGGCCGGCGAAGGTAGCGGCCAGCCCGCAGACAACAACAAGGGCAAGGCACCCGAGACAAAGACGGTAGCTACACCACAAGACTTTCAACAATTGCTGCAACAGCTCGCGCTCAGCCAAGGAGGTCCCAAGCCCGAGGGCAAGAAGCAGGAGGATTACAAGTTCTGGAACACGCAGCCCGTCCCCAAATTCCAAGAGCCCAACCTCTTGCAGACCACCGAAGGCGGCAGCGAGGGCAAGACACTCCCTGAAGGTCCCATTCTCCCCGACCACATCTGCAAGGCCAGCGCGAAGCCTGAGCCTGCGAAGCTGCCAGAGGGATTTGTCTGGGATTTGGTGGATCTTGAGGAGAAGGCTGAGCTCCAGGAATTATATGACCTGCTGTACAACCACTATGTCGAGGACACTGATGGCTCCTTCCGCTTCAACTACTCAATCGAGTTCCTCAAGTGGGCCCTGAAGCCTCCCGGATGGAAGAAAGAGTGGCATATCGGTGTGCGCGCAAAGGGTGCTGAGGGTAAGAAGGGCAAGCTCGTAGCCTTCATTTCAGGCGTGCCAGCCTCGCTCAAGATCCGCCAGAGCAAAGTGAACGCCGTCGAGATCAACTTCCTCACCATCCACCGCAAGCTTCGCTCCAAGCGTCTGGCACCTGTACTCATCAAAGAAGTCACCCGCCAATGCTACCGCAACGGCATCTACCAGGCTCTCTACACAGCTGGCACTCTTCTCCCCACGCCCGTCACCACATGTCGCTACTACCACCGCTCTCTTGACTGGCCTCATCTCTACAAGACTGGCTTCAGCCACCTCCCTCAGCGCTCGACCGAGGCCATGCAAGCGCGCAAGTACTTCCTACCTTCCAAGACAGTGACCAAGGGTCTCCGTCCCATGGAACCCGAAGATGTGCCCGCCGTGAAAGCCCTGCTAGTCCGCTACCTCGACCGCTTCCACCTGAAGCAGGAATTCTCAGACGCCGAGATCGAGCACTTGCTTTGCTCTGCGGCCGCCAAAGACGTCGTGTGGAGCTATGTTGTCGAGCAAGACGGCAAGATCACAGACTTGATCTCATACTACCTGCTTGCAGTATGAATCTCCCCATTACAACCTACTACTCGCCATAAAAAGATACTGACACAAACCCTCTAGTCCACCGTCCTCAAAGCCACCACCACCGAAACCATCCGCGCCGCCTACCTCTACTATTACGCCTCGGAGACCGCCTTCGCCTCCGGCCCCGCCGACAAAGTCCAAGCAGACCTCAAGACCCGCCTGGACTCGCTCGTCAACGACGCCCTCATCCTCGCCAAAAAGGAAGGCTTCCACGTCTTCAACGCCCTGACCCTGCTCGACAACCCACTCTTCCTCAAAGACAACAAGTTTGAGCCCGGTGATGGAAAGCTGAACTTCTATCTCTTCAACTGGAGGACGCCGAAGCTCGGTGGTGGCGTGGATGAGAACAACCAGATTGACAAGACGAAGATGGATGGTGTTGGTGTTGTTATGTTGTAGATGATGAAATTTACGTGAAAGAAAGGAAGAGGGGAGGCGAATGAGAGTATATGATATGATCTGCATATTATAGGGACTGTTTGACCCTTCCTTCTAGCATTATCCGCTTCTCAATACTATGAGATGCACAAACCATTTGCGATGCTCGCCATCATGCTCTCAAAGAAGTCTCCTTCTTCTCTCAACCCCAGACGCTGCTTCCTCGCAATATACCCTTAACCCATCAACGCCCACGCAGCCAATGGCAAAGCCGGCCAAAACACAGCCTCCGTGGCCAGCGCACCTGCTCCTGAATCAACTGTAAGCGACGGTCTCGAACTCGAAGTTGCCTCACTCTCATCCGCAGTCCCCTTAGCAGAAGCCGAGGCCGTTCCAGACGCGTTAGCATCCTCCTCGCCCTCTCCCGTCTTCGTCGCAGGTTTCCCTCCACAAACCTCGCCCAGCGCTTTGTGCGCAGCGTCAAACCACCGCTCCGCCATCAGTCGGTAGCCCTCGTCGTTGGGGTGCGTGCCGTCTTCCTGGTACATGTCGTGCGGCACGGCGTCGTACATCTCCACGTACCGGATGATCTGGCCTGCGGCTGTGGCGCTGGCGACGACGGAAGGCAGGTGCGCGTTGAAGCCCTGGATGCACTTGTCTTGCCACTCGTTGGTGTTATACGTGAGCTGGGAAGCAAGCACGAGGGTCTCCGGGAACGCGGTCTTGAGTTTGGAGAGGAGGTTGCCGAAGCGCAGCGCGGTGTATTTGCCGTCTGTGGCGCGCGGGTCGATGGAAGGGTCGGCGTCCTCGGCGTGCTGCTCGTCGGCCATGTACCAGCAGTCGTTGACACCGAGGTTGAGTAGGATGATGTTGGGGTTCATGTCGTAGGCGCCGGAGTTGGCGACTTTCTCCGCGTACTTGTCGATTGTGATGGCGAGGTAGGCTTCGTGGTGGTTCTGGGGCATGTCGCCGGATTCCTGAGTGCCGAGCATGGTCACTGTGGAGCCGTTGTTTTCGAGAAGTTGCTCGACACCTAGACGGAAGCCGTTGCCGTCGCTTGATTCGAGGCCGTAGACCAGGGAGGCGCCCATGGGCATGATGTTGAGGTGGAGGCTGTTGTTGCTTGGTTTGGTGCACCAGTCTGGCGTATCTGCGGTGGCGAAGGGGACTGATTGTGGTCGCGTTAGAATGTCTATATGGGAAACCAGTTCTACGGATATCGCGTACCGTAAAGTAGCAGGCCAGCGAGCAGCGTGGCAGCCTTGTGGAGGGAGATGCTTCCAAACGCCATGGCTGCGGATGATAGTTCGGTCAGAATATCAATGAATCTGATCTATTTTGAACTGCCCAGAGTGAATCCGAAGGCTGCGAACGCAGCTCTGCGCGGAGCAGTGGCGACCAAACAAGCCCAGCTCCAGCTGACAAGAAGTAGTAGACCTTATATGCTCCCTGTAGACACCGGAAGTCCTCACGCAAGCACCGTACGCGCGCCCTCTCGCTAACCCTGATTCAGATCAAAGCCGTGTGAAAAGTGGCCAGGTTTCTCCGAGCCTGCAGTGTTGCGCTGGTCGTACACAAGATCAGGTCGAAGGAACATGGAAGTGGATACCCCCCAAAAAAGATTGTGGGGACACTTTTGAGTAACCAAAGAATCAAGGCATTGCCGTGAAACCGGCTTGGGTATAGGTCGGAAGGCTTGGCTGCTTCGCGAGCGCGATTCGCTTGATAGACGAACGGCTATCGGATCGTGGTGGGTTGGAGGGTGCTTGGTGTGTAATTGATGCTGTTGATGAGACTGTGGGTTATGATTGGTGATACCTGCTACCTATTTGAGATGGAGTGGTAGAGACAGACCCAGTTAGCGTGTCTCCGCATGTTTGCGACCTACCTTGAGCCTACTTGCGTGAGGTGCAAAGAATTATCGACAAATATGGAACAGGGTGGTCGGAATATCAGTACATGCGCTTGAGAAGCGCTTCAGATGATTTTTGCTGGCCACAGAGATGGCATGCTTAAATCGCCTGAGCTCGGCCAATTTAAGACGCGCGCAAGGGATTAATCATAAACTATGCCATTGGCCGAGCCCAAACCAGAACCAGTATAGCTATGGCCGCATATTGTAGTCCAATCAAATACAAGTACATCGGTATATACGTCTCTATCGTTCTCTCTGTCTCTTTTCGTACACAGAAAAACGCCAAAACCCATGCTATGATATATATAATAATATACACAGAACGCTGCGCTGCACCGCGCCTGAGTCGAGATTGTTCGTCCTCGCCAATATGCAACGCCTGCGCCAAACTCTTCTTTTGTGCGCTCGCCAGGCCAGTCAGTCAGTCCTGTATCATACAAGCATCTCCTGAGATCTCCTGTCTAGCTCTCATTACTTTTTCAAGACACCAATCTACTTCTTGTTCTTCTCGGCTCTCTCCTTCTCGTGCTTGGCAACGAGCTCCTTCTGCAGCTGCATCGGCGCAGGGCTGTAGTGCGAGAACTCCATGCTGAACTCACCCTTGCCCTGGGTGGCGGCTCTCAGCTGAGAGCTGAAACCGAACATGCTGTTGAGCGAGCAGTCAGCGGTGAGGGTGAAGTCCTCAGGACCAATCTCGGTGTCGTTGATAGTGGCGTTGCGCTTGTTCAGGAGACCGACAATGTTGCCCTGGAACTCGTTGGGTGCGGTGATGACGGTCTTCATCAGGGGCTCAAGGACCTGGGGCTGCGCAGCAAGGAAAGCCTTGCGGAAGGCTTGCTGTGTGGCGTTCTTGAAGGACATTTCGGACGAATCGGTCATGTGAGTGGCACCATCGTTGATTTGCATGTAGGTACCAAGGACCTTGTGACCGAGCAGAGGACCAGTCATGCATGACTGGTTGAAACCCTTGTCGCAAGCAAGCAAGAATTTCTCAGAAATGGTACCACCAGTAATGGTCTGCTCGAATTCGTTCTCGCCGAGCTGGCCAGTAGGCTCAAGGAAACCGACGACGCGAGCGTAGTCACCAGCACCACCAGTCTGCTTCTTGAGGGTGTGGTCGAAGGCAACACGGGACTGGATAGTCTCGCGGTAGGCGACCTGGGGCTGGCCAGTGACCACCTCAACCTTGTACTCACGCTTCATGCGCTCAACGTAAATGCTCAAGTGGAGCTCACCCATGCCGGAAATAATGGTCTCACCAGACTCAGCGTCGTTGTGAACGCGGAAAGTCGGGTCCTCACGCTGGAAACGGGAGATGGCCTTTGAGAAGTTGGGAGTGTCCTTGGTGTTCTTGGGGGTGATCGAAAGCGAGATGACGGCATCGGGGACGAACATTGAGTTCATGCTGTAACCCAGACCGCCTTCGGTGAAAGTGTCACCAGATGCGCAGTCGACACCGAACACGGCGCAGATCTCACCAGCGCCGATTTCAGGCACTTCCTCCATCTCGTTCGAGTGCATACGGACGATACGCGGCACCTTGACCTTTTGACCAGTACGCGCGTTGAACACGTTGGAACCCTTCTTCAGGGTGCCCTGGTAGACGCGAATGTATGTGAGTTGACCGAAGTTGGACTCTTCCAGCTTGAAGGCCAGGCCGACGAAGGGAAGGGAGTTGTATGAGACGAGCTTGACAGGAGCTTCAGCACGCTTGCGGTCAAGGGCCAAGTTCTCAACCTCAGCGGGGTTGGGCAGGTAGTCGATGACAGCGTCAAGCATGGGCTGCACACTCTTGTCTGCCAGGGCTGAGCCCATGAGGACAGGGGAGAACTTGAGGCCGATGGTGGCGCGACGGATGGCGGCCTTGATCTCATCGATGGAAGGTGTGCGCTCGTCCAAGAAGATCTCTGCAATGTGGTCGTCCACGTCTGCCAGTGTCTCGATGAGGAGCGCTCTCTTCTCCTCAGCAAGGCTCTTGAGCTCTTCGGGGCACTCGGCCTCTCTGACAACCTCGCCCTTTGCTCCCTCAGAGTAGATGGCCTTCATCCTGATGATATCCACAACACCCTTGAACTCGTTCTCGGCGCCAATGGGGATCTGCACGGCAGCCGCGGGAATCTTCAGCTTCTGGTTGATACCCTCAACAGCCTTCCACGGGTTGGCACCAGCGCGGTCCATCTTGTTGACGAAGCTGACACGCGGGACGTTGTAGCGCTTCATCTGCCTGTCGACAGTGACGGTCTGCGACTGCACACCAGACACAGCGCACAGAATCATGACTGCGCCGTCCAGCACACGCAGCGCACGCTCGACCTCAATGGTGAAGTCAATGTGACCGGGGGTGTCAATCAAGTTGATGTGGTATTTCTCGTCCTTCAGCTCGCCAGAGACAGGGTCCGGAGTCTTCTTGATCCAGTCGCAGAATGTGGCGGCAGACTGGATGGTGATACCCTTCTCTCTCTCCAAGTCCATGCTGTCCATCTTTGCGCCGACGGCATCCTTGCCACGGACTTCGTGGATATCGTTGATACGACCAGTGTAGAAGAGCACGCGCTCGGTGACGGTGGTTTTGCCAGAGTCAATGTGAGCAGCGATACCGATGTTCCTGACTTTGTCCAGACGAGCGGCCTCCTTAGGGTCGAGGTTCTCGACGATGGCGTCCTGGGTCAAGTTGGTCGGGTCGAGCGCTGCGGCCTCCTGGATTGCGGCGGCAGTGGCATTCCATCGGCGGGTTTGAAGTTGTACTGTGCGAGGCGCGAGCTTCGATGTGGTTGCGAGGCGAGTGGAAGGGAAGGCGGAGGAGGCGAAGGAGCGCAGGGAGGTGCAGCGCAAGGACTGCTGGCGCAGGGCATTGCGCGCGAGGGCGGTGGCTCGCATTGTCAAACGAACGGATCAGCGAGACGCGCCGAAGAAATAAAGAAATATTATGGTGGTGATGGAGGATGAGTGGATGCTCCCTACATTATTTTTTGGTCGACTTTCCCTTGATGCACTTTGGGGAGATCGGCGTCGGTCGGCATCTCGAGAAGGGTAAGGGTTGGCAAGTGTCTACATGAACAATGTAGTTACATGTAGGGTCGTCTCGCACACTTGAATCTACATTGTTTACATCATCGCACGTGTGCATGTACATGATTCTTGTAAATTCCAGATGCAGGAAGCTATTCTCCGGCAAGGTAAGCAGACGATCGTCACTGGCGTGAGTGAACGAGCTTGGTGGAAAGGCGTAAAGCACAGCAGACACGCTCTCCCCCCCCCATTGGCGCACACTCCTTCGAATATACGCTTCAGAGCAATGATGTTGACGCCACGAAAATACTGCCACGTATCTCCTCCCACTCAATATACAGCCTGGACCAGCCCGACAATACCAAGAAGCACTCCCAATTTCCAACTAGCACTCAGTGCAACACCACTCGATGGTTTCGGACCAGGTCTCAACTCGAGTCCATTAGAAACATGGTTCTTCTCCTCCAACCGCCCAATCGCATTGCACGACTGCCCGAAACGATGCTCATCGACATGAACATTGTCGTACACGCACGTGGCCCAGCCTTCTAATTGTATCGCATGCGGCTCACACCAGTGGTAGCAGCCGTCCTCGGATTGTTGTACAGGTCCTTTGCAGCAGTACTGCTTCAGTCTCGATGCGTTTTCAGGTTGACTGCCGGAGATTGCGCAGAAGAAGGTCTTGCTGTTGTCGGAGAAGCCTGTGATCCATGATGCAGGGCTGATGGATGTGGGTTTGCACCAGTCGGCTGGGATACAAGTGTGAGGATTTCGTCTTTCAAGGTTGCTTGGATGGACTGTTGGACCTACACAAACCGTCTAGTGGTTGTTGAGCCATGTCTGCGGTATTAATGCCGTTCCTTTATGGCTGGTTGTGAAGTTTTTGGGGGGTTTTGGCTGTGTCTTCGTTAGAGACTGTGATCTGCACTTTGCAGCGAATGTGTATTTAGCAAGAAATGAAGTCGTGAGATACTAGGAGAATAAGGGATGGATGAACAGATTGAGAACTGCGGATTGAGTGAGAGAAGGGGGAGAGGAACTCAAGAATTACTATACTCATTGCCATGCTCGGCGACTCTAGGCATTTGGCAGCCCTGTGTGTTCATGGCAATACGAGATGCATTTCTCATGTAGTTTTTTTTCAGAAGTCAGCGAGCCGTCCATCAACTTTGAACTTATTGGTGCGCACGGCGAGTTTTCCTGGCTTGAAACACCAGATGAACAAGAGTTGCGTGCGAGAAGATACAGATGGATGTAGCAGGATGTCTGGCGCTTTGATGAGATGCCTATGCAGAGTTGACGCTTCCCAAGCAAGTAGTCGTATTACTGCGGCATGGCATCCTTGGCAAGTGCTGCGGACGCGACCTTATGCTTTTTGGCGTTGCGCGAGTTTCAGACGGGGGACATCGTATCATCGGGATGTCGGTCCATGGGGATTGCTTGACCACTGGTGTTGTATAGTCACAATTGGGAGGGTGAAAATGAAGATGTAGGGAGAAGATGCAGGAGGAATTGTCGCGCCTCTTGCTTGTGTCGAGGAATGTGGCTATCACTCATGTTCTAAAATAAATGATCAAACAAGATGAGCGTATGTTTCCCAATGCCGATTGTAATTGCAGGACATCAGACCTGTAGTTCCTGGTGTTGTCGCTGCTGATGTCCCCTCTATGCGTGTTCAAAGGTTGGATCAGCAGTGATGTTTCCTACTCCGTCGCTTGAAACAACCCTGACATTTCATTTGTTTCGCATCCGCATTCGCGCTAGACTCTTCTCGAACACGACCCGCAGCACCCGTAAACAGCCTGGACGGACGACTTCGATTCGTCATCGACCTTGTGATTTATCCAGATCAGTCAGCACGACATATTGACTCAACGCCGAATTTCCAAGCAGAATCCAGAGACGTTCACTCGATCAATCTGTGAGATATCCAGACTTGTGAGTATGACTCGCTTAATTTCCCAACATTTCGAGTACAAAGCTTACGCCATTCGCCCCAGAAAACTTGATCATCCGCTCGCCATTGGACGACGAGAAAGAAAAAGTACATTTGACTGGCTTGACCGGTCTCAAGCATCTTCCACGAGAAGGTCTCCGTCAAGATGGCCGACGACGAGATCAGGTGTGCTGTCGTTGGCGCAGGACCCGTGGGCGCACTGGCAGCGCTCTACGCGGCTCGCCGTGGCTACGAGGTCGACGTGTACGAGCTCCGAGGAGGTATGCTTGCGCCGCGCATTTGTTGCGTTTGGGTCAACATTGACACATCTTAGACCTCCGTGATGCCTCAACAACACCGCTAAATTTCACGAAATCCATCAACCTGGCTCTCTCCGAACGCGGGATCAATGCGATGCGCCACTCGGACTCGCCTAGGCTTCTGGATGCCGTCCTCTCAGAAACGATCCCCATGCACGGCAGGATGATTCACGGTCAAGATAGCTCCGACAATCTCACCGAAGAGTCCCAGCAGTACGATGTTCACGGCCGCTTCATTCGCGCTGTTGACCGTGCGAACCTGAACAAACACCTGCTCGACGAACTCGAAGGCTTGCCCAACGTGAGACTGCACTTCTTTAACAAGCTGACAGGAGTCGATTTCAACGCCCGGAAAGCCTGGTTCGAGCGAAAAGAGACACCGCCACAAACTCCGGACGGTGCCCAAGCAGACCAAGATCAGCAGCTTGTCAAAAGACCGCAGGAATTCGAGATTGACTTCGATCTCATTCTCGGCTGCGATGGCGCCCATAGTAGCGTTCGCTACCACATGATGAAGTTCCTCCGCATGGACTACTCGCAGACCTACATCGACATGCTATGGTGCGAGTTCAACATCCCGCCCGCGGACGAAGCAAGCAAGTACAACTCAGGCAAAGGCTCAGTATCCGCCACCGACGGCTTCGCCACCTCACCCAACCACCTCCACATCTGGCCCAGCGACGACAAGATGTTCATCGCGATTCCCAGCACCGACAAGACCTTCACCTGCACCCTTTTCGCCCCAGCAGCAACCTTCGACTACCTCAACACCCACTCAGACGAAGCCTCCATCCTCGCCTTCTTCCAGCACCACTTCCCCGGCGTCTCCCCAAACCTCATCGCCCCGTCCGCTCTCCACGCTCAATTCACCACAAACCCTCACCTCCCCTTAATCTCCCTAAAATGCTCCCCGCACGCTTTCCCCCAAGGCGGCGGCGTCATCCTCGGCGACGCCGCCCACGCCATGCTCCCCTTCTACGGCCAGGGCATGAATGCCGGCCTCGAAGACGTCCGCGTGCTCTTCTCGCACCTCGACGCCGAAGCCATCGCGCGGCGCAAAGGCACCCGCCAAGCCCACATGGAAACCGCTCTAAAGTCGTACTCGGCCGCGCGCGTCCCCGACGCACACACCATCAACGACCTCGCGAGCGCAAATTTCTGGGAGATGCACGCGGGCGTGCGCTCGCCGCTGTATCTCTTCCGCAAGCGCGTGGAGGAGTTCCTGTCGGACAAGGCGCCCTGGACGGGCTTCGCGACGCAGTATGCAAGGGTCTCGTTTTCCAATGAGCGGTATTCGGAGGTGACAAGGAATGTGCAGAGGCAGGGCGAGTTGTTGGTGCGGGGGTTTGTGGGCGTGGCGTTGTTGCCGGTGGCGAGTTGGGTGGCGTGGTGGGTGTGGCGGTATAATCGTGCGAGTGGGACGGGGAGGTTGGCGCTGAAGGGAGGTGTCGGTGTTGGTGCTTGGTTGGGTGGAGTTTGTGAGAGGATTGGGAGGATATTCACTTGAGAGATGGCATGTGGACTGTGTACGATATATGAACGAAGGGGAGTGTAAGCTGAAGACGGAAAGAAAAGAAGATCACACGATCGCAGCTCAACAGATAAAAGATAAACAGAAAAAATCCTTCAGATGTATTCCGTCGCATCTAATCCAAGACCTTACATCTACACACGGGCAGCCTACATACAGCACTACCCAGCGCCCACTCTCACTCGTCCCAACAACACCAACATCTACCAACGCTCACCTTCTCTCAACAAGCAAAAAGTGCAACGCCGCGAATCCTAGCACAAAGAACGCACCCGACACAATTCCCAGTCCCGCAACATCCCGCCACAACGCCAACACATTGAAGCCGAAACTGCTCAAGATCGCACTGCCGGGAACTTCGATGTTGAGGCCGTACTTCTTGTCAATGAGCGACAGGTAGCGGACTTCGTTGACGATCAGACCTTCAAAGCCGAAGTGGAAGATGGAGAGCTGTGGGAGAAGAGTGTTAGTCGCGGTATTTTGGAAGATGGAGGAGGAAGGAAGGAAAGTTTGATGAAGCGTACCGATTGCAACCACAGCAGACCCTTGGGGATGGTCTCGTGGTTGAGCAGGAAGCCGCCGAAGAGCAGGGAGAAGAGCATGACGAGCACGCCGAGCAGGTTGGCCACGCCTTGGTTGCGGACGACGATTCCGAGGAATAAGCAAATCATCGCCGCTGCCAGGTTGAAGAGCACAAGGAAGAGCATGAACTTGCCGAACTCGGGAGCGGTCGGCACAAGGCCTGTCATGGGGTACACGATACAGCCCATGATGGCAGGTGGGAGGATGCGCAGAGGCACGATGTCAAAGACGACCTTGGCCAGGTAATACGCAAGAGGGGTGTAGTATCCCTTTGCACGCTCTCGGACGAAGAGCAGGCGCTCCGGCGCAAAAGTGGTGAGCGAAGTCAGAGTGGAGAAGCCGAACAGGGCGAGCAGGAAGAAGAAGAAGCCAAGACGGTTCTGGAAGCCCTTCAAGTCATCGGTCAGGCCGTAGAAGAGGAAGCCGAGGAAAACAGCGAGCAGGATGGCAATGGCATAGTGCGTCAACATCAGCTGAGGGTTACGGTAGAGATTGCGCCAGGTGCGACGGGAGAGGATGAGGAATTGCGTGGGAAGCATTGGTTTGCGGTAGCCGCGAACTTTGCCATTGGAGTTGCCGTTGGGTGCGTGGAGAGGGTTGCCGTTAGAATCAGAGGCATCTGAGATTGCAGCCTCCATGTCAGAGTGCAGTTCGGTCTTGACGTCAGACGCTTCGTATGATGAGACGAGGACGTCGAGGTTGGTGTTGTTGCCTGCATCCGGAGGCAAGTCATGGCCATCTTCATTGATGGAAGATGCCTGGGCATTCTGTCTTGCCATCTTGACCCACTTGCTATCCTTGTCGATGATACTATCGCCGTCACTCCTCAAGCTGGCAGGAGTGTTGCGATCAGTGTTCTTGCGACTGAAGAGCTGCCTTTCCTGTTGTTGACGAATACTGGACTTGCGCTGCTTGTTCTTCGGTCGTATACCTTCCTCGATGCTGGGGTTGCTGATGATGCTAGGAATACTCTTCACTGCCATGGTCGAGCTGGCTACTGTGGCCCTGCCATCGTGATCATCACTGTATGTATGGCTGTCTTCAGGTATCGGGTTGTCAGGTCGACTCGCGTGCATGGTTAAATCGACCAAGTAGTCAGCGACGTTGAAGCCAGGGGGACAAGCATAGCCGATGCTGTCGAAGTAGCTTTGGCATTTTGAGAAAGGTCCGCTGTAGACAGTGCGACCTTGAGCAAGCAGGACCAGCTGGTCAAACAGAGCAACAATGTTGGAGCGAGGCTGGTGGATGGTAAACACGACGGTACGGTTGTAGGACTTGACGAGAGTGACAAGACATTCAATAACGTTGAACGCATTGTATGCATCGAGGCCAGAAGTGGGTTCATCCAGGAAGAGAATGGAAGGGCTGGTGACAAGTTCACAAGCGATGCCCACTCTGCGCTTCTCACCACCAGAGATTCCGCGTCCAGAGCCCTCTTCAGAGCCGATAAGTTGATGGCGAATGTGGTAGATGCCCAGCTGTTTTTCGACATCCTCGACCTTTTGTGCCTTGACAGCCCAGCTCATGTCCTTTGGAAGTCGAAGGAGAGCAGAATCCATGATAGTCTCGTGTACAGTGAGCGTGGGAAGCATGGTATCGTCCTGGTCGACGAATCCGATAGCGCTGCGGAAGTCATCGTCGCTGATCTTCTCACCATTGATCCAGAAATCGCCGAAAGCAGTACCGCGCTTGTTCTTGCGCGCAAGCAAGTCGAGGAAGGTTGTCTTGCCAGCTCCTGAGGCGCCCATGATTGCCATGAGCTCACCAGGATGAACCGCACCGGAAATGTCAGACAGGATTTGCCTGCCCTTGAGGTGGTAAGAGACATTCGCGAAGGCTAGAGATGCAGGCTTGTGGTCCGCAAGCAGCTTAGCTGCGTCATCCTCTTCCTCTTCGCCGAGTTGGATGGGCCCATAACGTCTTGAGTTGCGACGTGCCAGGAAGAAAACGATCAGAATGACAGCGACGACAAACAGCCCGCATCCAGCAATGACACCCGCGATCAAGGGTGTGTTGATCTTCTTGACAGGTCGTTCGTATCCAGGCACCTCAGTCTTGTACAGACACTCTCCACTGCCGCAGTTGAGGGTGATGGATTCGTCGCCGAAGATGTTCTGGATCAAGCCGTTCATAGCAGGCTCAGAGAAAGCAGAGTGAGAGCCGCTGGCGGTGCTCACAGAGCTGAAGCTAGCTGGGCCCTTGATCTCCTGGTCCAAGAAGTCGCCAATGTCGACACTTCCATCTTCTCCGCAGAGGAAGCGGTCCGCAATACAGGCGCACTTGATGTCCTTGCACTTGTAGCTGGTTGTGTTCTTAGTGTCCGTCGCTTCAACGCTCCACTCGCAGTTCTCCAATCCACAGTAGAAGCTTTCCCTCTGGTCGACCCAGAACTGGAAGTTACACTCGTGTCTCTCAGCATTGCAACTGAACGTCGCCTGTGCTTTCTTATCCTTGAGCTGATCCATGATCTTGCGGTTCGTGATGTCGCACATCTGGTAGTTCTCCTTCACGACCAGTCCCTCGCGATAGCAGACGCCATCTTCTCCGTTGGGCATCATGGCATTGCAGGCGTTGTCCGTCTTACAGACATTGCAATTTATCCCTTCCCATCCTTCGTGGCATTCGCACTCTGTCCCTTCTCTTGGAAGCCTGTCCTTGCCTTCGGGGAGGGATCCACAGAGAGGCTGGCTACAGTCGTCTCCGCCGAAGCCAGGAGGGCAAGAGCACTTGCCACTACTTTTGGTACAATTGGCGAATTGGAGACACGTGAAGTCGTCAAGGTTGCAGTTGAAACAAGGAGGGCAATCGGAAGGTCGGTCGCCGTAGATCGACAGGTAGGGATCGGAGGCAAAGAGATTCTCAGTGCGAACGAAGGACTTCTGGGAGCTCAGGCTGATCTCTGCGAGTGCTGAGGGGAATGAGAGCAGTGACGCTATCGCCACTGCTGTCGTCGGCCGCCACATGACGGTGTGTGTTTTATCGTCGCAGGCACCAGGCCGCGATGTGTTTGACGGTCGGCTTGTTGATGTTTGTGGTTACTGCATCAGGTTCTTAGGATGTGGAGGAGGAAGCGTTTGATGGAGCGGATATAGAACGGCGATCGGTCGTGAAAACGTGGAAGAGGGAGGATAGCGAGAGGAAGAGAGGCGGCGTAGTGAGTGAGGGACGATAAGGTGTTGGATGTCACTGCGCCTGTGCTTGGTATCTCCCGTCCCCGCCACCGCAACGAGTCCAAGCGAGCACTAAAACCTGGAGAGAGAGAGAGAGAGAGACAGAGCCTCATAGCTTCCGTCCAGCATCATCAAACGCCGAGGTCTGTTGAAGAGCTAAAGTTTGCATACGTGACAGGACAGATGCCAAACATATCCACGACTCCCAAACATACTATTCTCTTACGTGGCCATCCAATCAATGTTGTGTTTGCTTGCGATCACGCTTATGCGTTGATTAGATGTGGGTGACTGGCGTCTCAATCCAATTCCATGCACAAGGAACGTTTCAAGTGTAGACAGACTTATGCATCATAACGTCAAGCGCCACGTGCTCGCTATTGAGCTCTGTGGTGGTACGTTGCCGTCGACCAGCTGCCTGTCGTATTTTCATCGAAACGCTGGCTGTGCCCGGAGGGATAGGACGAGCGCCGTGTCGTAGCCTTGCGCGATGATAGCCAGGAACAGTACAGAACAGAATAGAACAGAACATAATAGAACAGAACAGAACAGTAATACACCCGAAGAAAAAAAAACCTTGATCGCGGCGTGCCACCGCAGACTCAGCTCGTGTTCAGGATGTGTGAGGGCCATTGCGGCAGACAAACATAGTCACGAATTTACTGTGCTCATTGTCAACTAGCCTCTTTCAAGTCTTGTGTCCTGCATATAGTCCAGAATTGACCTCGATCTCTTTGCAGATCAAGGCAGCTAGAGGAGTTCTCGTGAAAGGTACAATAGCGTCGCAAAGTAGGTTGCTCTCAATATGATTCAGTGGAGGTGATTTGATGATGTGGACGCTCTGTCACATTTCAAGGTGGTCCTCCAGTTTTGACCCGTTGTCTCGCCTAGACACCGATTCTCTAATCGACGCTATGACATCCATGGCGATCCAAGACGTGCCGCACTGCATTGGGATTTACACCGACACTAGACTATCCTCTTAGGGTAGGTACATGGGAAAGCAGGTTTGAAACATCCGGATGGCTACACCTAAAGGGGGATGAATGGCTTCATGTAAGTTACAGTAGCTCAGCGGCCGAATGCATCGGGCCAGATCCATGAGGAGTCGGGTGACGCGGGCGGCCGGCGCGGGCGGCTACGGCAAGCAACGACTCATGTTGGGCCAGGGCTTCCGAGCTACTGCACTCTGTTGGAAGAAGTTTTCCAACATCACACAGGGGACATGCAGGCCTCACGTCTCAGCGGCAGGAGTCACCCGAGGCGAGTTCCGCATGCACTTCATACGCTCCCAGAAACCTGAGGATTCAAAAGGCCATTGGGCAGCATTGGCGGAAGGAGGAGACGTTTGATCTTCGCGCCCAGGAGTGTGCGTACCGTTAGCTATACTGACTGTACTGCCGTAGCCGCTTAGGGACACCTGCTCAGTCCGTATACTGTAATGCTGGATTAAGGGGCTGCCTTCGAGACCATGCTGTATATTAACTTTGAGCCGCGTCAGATCTTGTAGGGTCGCACGCTGGCTACAGTACTACGGATGATCACAGTATAAAACCCCTTAGCCGAGTCCACCTGCAACCCTGTGAGACATCTTCACTCTTCACGGTCTTGACTGATCGGCTGCAAGCACAATGGCGTCAACCACGAATTCCAGCAGTTCCACTCACAAGTTTGCCGACGGCATACCACTTGAAAGACGGCATTCGATCCACTCTGTTGACAGTGATCCTGTCGGGGTCTACTTCGTAAGCTGAAAGCAATCGCTGTGTATCGAGTGTCATACTGACCTCAAGCAGCATGGTCCCCATGATACCACTCGTCACTCCCGATGGCCAATCTTTTTGAGAATCCGTGGCAGCGTGGTGCCCGCGATGATCCTACCTCTCACGTTCATATCCCTCTGGAGCACCTGCGTTACCCTTATATCAAAATTTGTATACGAAGCCAGTAAGTGTTTTTTTTTCTTCTTCCCAGCAGTACCTATGATCCCCAGTAGGTCTGGAGGACTACCGCGCCATATCTCCACCTCCGCAGCGCCCACAAAGCAATGTCATCGCCCTTTCCTCGTTCTCTCGATGGCAAGCACGAATTTTTCTCACACATGTCAAACAACACTACCACAACAACCATTGAGATATCTACTGGACCTGGCCCGCTAATGCTCACGTCTAACGCCTAATCTGTCGGATCTGGAGCACTCGTCGTCATTTGCACACCACATTAGCTGCTTTCCCTACATCACCTTGCTGCTGAGATACTCACTTCTCCGCTCAATTCACTCCACTTCACAAAAACATACTATAGAAGCATGCTAACAAGCCGGAGTCGGCATTGACAGTGTCCTGCTTACCGTCCTCGGTTTTGTCGTTGGTCTATGCCTTTCGTTCCGTGGCTCAACCGCATACGAGCGATACAGTGAAGGTCGCAGGTACTGGGCGCAGCTGTCCAGCATCGTGTCTAGTTTCGCACGACTCATCTGGCTGAACGCCGACGAGCGACCGGAATCCGCAACAGAAGACTTGCTCGCAAAGATATCCTTCTGCAACATGTTGGTGGCACTCGCCATCGCACTCAAGCACCGCATGCGCTTCGAGCCTTTCACTCACTACGACGATCTTCACCAAAGGGTACGTACACGGATGATACAACCCAACCTCGCGGTCTAGGTACAGACTCCCCAAGGCCTCTGACCGGCCGGGCGAGCAGTATGGACTTTCAAGCTAGATTACGAGCCAACGTAATGTGTGGGACACTGTACTGACATGAACCCTTCGCTCCACAGGTGTCACACTTGTCTTTGACCGCCCACCGAGCTGATGTCAGGGAATGGAAAGAGCCATCGCCATGGAAAAAGTTCGGCATGCTCTTGGGATTGCCAATGGCAGAGTCAAATCCGCGCAAGCTGATCAAGAACCCCAACAAACCGCTCGGCAATCCGCCCCTGGAGATCCACGGCTCAATCTGCGAATACATCAAGCACATCATCGACAATGGGACTTTCAAGACTCCTGCATGCCAGACCCAAGCTTACAACTGCCTGGCACAGATCAACGACGTCCTCAACGGCTCCGACAGAGTACTCAACACACCGTTGCCCCTGGCCTACTCAATTGCGCTGGCCCAGATCACCTGGGTCTACATCTTGATCCTACCATTCCAGCTGGTGAACAAGCTCGGATGGGTCACGATTCCTGGATCAATGTTTGCCGCTTATATCATTCTCGGTCTTGCCCTCATCGGCAAGGAGATTGAGAACCCATTCGGTGAAGACGTCAACGATCTGGCACTGGACAACTTCTGCAACCAGATCGAACAGGACGTGAACTTGATCATGACCTACATCCCTGGCTCAATGCCTGTACATATGGAACACCCTGACAACAATCTCCTTTACCCTCTGGCTTCTGGGAAGTACGAGGATCTGTTAGCGAAGTCGCCCGAGTACATCCGGTCAAGACTACACACGAGAGCGTTCGGACGACGTGAAGCTAGCAGTTAAAGACAGTTGACTTTGCAAGGAACATCCGAGCTCATCAATCCGACGGATCAACATCTTCTGCTCAGTCCGTCTCTTCTCATGGAAACACATGCACACACTACCAGCTCTCTTCTGCTCAATTGCACGGTGTCTGGCGCGAGTTGCATACGCACATATCATCCGCCATTCTCGACCTGCACAAGTCCTGGTCATCCATCCGACAGAGGACAGCACGCGTTCCAAGCTAGCGCGGAGTACACACCATGGTTTAGAAAAGGTATATCTATTGCCTGCTGCTTCCTGACGTGCCTTGCGCACCCGGCATATGCGTCATAGAGCAGCAGCTCATGTAGCACTATCTCGCCGTCATACCCACAGCCGCACGCGAGACGGTCTGCGTGCTTGACGCCAGAAGGGACAGGTGGGACAGTCATGGGCATCCATGTTAGAGTTGTGAGTCAATATCTTGGGTATAACACATCCTCAAATCATCCCTTCTGGAGAATGGATCGAACGGGTGCGCAGCTACAGCGGAAAACCAAGTGTGAACCCTGCGATCAAATTGCTCGGATTTCTGGACGAGAATTTCGTACGTATGTCTTGCGGTGGCTTGCTCTTGAGTACGGAATATAGTGTGCGAGACTCTAGGACCATGGCTGCAGTCGGTCCGGTAGAGGATCAGGTGATACGGAAATACTTCAAGGCCTGGCAGGAGATTGGATATCTCGAGATCTAGGAGTACAAGAGTGAGAGTTTTTAGAAGAAGAGAGTATCACCGTCACGAATTCACTGCCCTTGCCCTGATTCGATCCGTACCACTCGCCTACAGAGTATAGCTGAGAGGCGCGACATACCGGTACCGCCAACAAAGCTACATGCGCCGATGAGTATCATGTTCGCCTGAGCAGGCATGATGTCGATTAGTCCTTACTTTGTGTACAATAGGAATGTAGGGTCTTTGAGCTACTGTAGGCCATCTTGTCGAGTCGAAGAGAGTGAGTCAAACACGTGGCAAGATTCCCTACTGTCGATCGCATGTAGCGTGAGAGCTGAAGATATAAAATCCTCGCGCAAAATAGCGCCTGCAAGCCGATGTTACACGCATGTAAGCAGGATGCAAGCTAGTATTTCCGCACATAATCATCATCGAATCGACCTGCCTTTCGAATCCTTCGTTCTGCGCAACGGGCGTGAGCACTTGATGTTTACTCGTTCGAGGCAGGAGCGGCAACAGCGCTGAGATTACGGCCGGCAGAGACAGATGATACATCGCCGCCTAATATCCAAATCTAACGGACTACCTGCAACACGTTGTTGGTTGAAGACGGCTACAGCAGACACGTAACAAGACGCGTGATTGCATTCTGTGTGGACCATACAATCGGTACGCTTATACTGCGGCCTAAAAGCTCGCATGAGCCTCACCACTCATTATGGGCGTGTTTGCGCCACTCAAACGCGCTCTCGTTCCGGAGATCAACGAAGACGCCAGGCTCGACTCGGGAGGGAACTCCTCCGTTCATGGTAGGAATGACAAGGATTAGGCTTGATAAGTCTGAGAGTGATTCATGCGGCTCCAAGTCTGATTGCATCGTTGCAGCGTCATCAAATGGCAAAGTCCACAAGTTCACGGCCAAGTTCCCCACTATCTATATTTAGAAATACTTGCACGCTACACGCCGCACTCTCGTACTCTTGCACTCTTGTATTCCTCGCGCACTGTAAGAGTGCCGAGCATCGGTACAATGGATGAGGCAGGGAAGGTCAGGGTCAAATTTTGATCTGCTTCCAGCTACTAGGACCCTATCGTAGTAAAACTTCAGTAACGTCACCGTACGGGAAGTCGGTCAGTACGGGAAGTCGGTCACTTCCGCGCGCTAGTCTCGCGTTAAAAATGATTTTTTACGCGATGTACTAGTGCCGGCCATCCCTTTGTCTGGATTTAAACACACACACGTGCACAGCGCTAGCGTATTAGATCACATTAGCGCCAATGTAAGTGAGCACTAACGCTCTAATAGGCGTAGAATCGACGATGGTGGCATAGGTGCCTTGGCATTGCTGCCGCACCACTGCACGTTGTTGGTATGCCCATGTAGGAGCGTAATGTCGATATAAGTGACTTAATCATGGATAATAATACCAAAAAAGACTCTACCATTGTGACTCCGATCTCGTCCCCTATACCACAACCACTATAGACCTCGCCACTGCTATAGCCCTCATTTCCACCCCTAGGAGCTATAGAGCCTCACGCCCTTAGAGAGGAGCCAACCAAGGTTATAGAGCTATAAGAGCTTGATGCCATTAAGCGCCTACTGCAGGGCCTTAAGGCCAGCCTCGAGACGATCCAGCGTCAGGTGACTATGCTTAAGGAAGTTGTCGATATTGTAGTAAGTGAAGTCTTATACAGCCTCGTGCTATAGCCTCTGACAATCGTCACAGAGAGGATAGTTAGGGCCACAAATCATGCAGTAGAAGCGCGATCTTTGGATCTTATAGTTGCCTTAGTGTTGGTTAAGATAGCAGCAGTACACATAGGCACAGCCTTTGCATTGCTCGCTCCTTACAAGATAATAATAGCTAAGGGCATTGCGGATTGCTGGTAGTGTGGTTCTCTTAGTTACATAGCGAGTAGATAGTCGTCGTCGTACTGGCTTATTACCGCGTTCGAAGATGCCTATGGCCTTATGCTCCTGTTCACAAGATCCCTGTAGGATAAGGCACTATGCAAGTCGGAGCCTAAAGGCGCGTTGATTCTTATAGTAGGTGAGGTCATTATGGAGTGCCCTTGCAATGATGAATGCATTAATGACTGCAGCATCCACTATAAAGAAGAACAAGGGCCACCAAATCCTAAAGGCCTTAAGTTAGGTATTACAGTAGGACCTAAGCTGATCATAGATGTTGTGGCTGTGTAGGTCGAGAAGTCAATTTGAAGCCTGAAGTTCATACATCCATAAAAACAATCTCGACCCATGGGTCGAGAAAGATTCAAGGTAGTATGCTGAACCTCAGAACAACCACAACAGTACTAGAGTCACAATAGTCAAGTGGGAGAGCAGACTGTGTTTTTGGTGACCTCTGATTGTCATTGTTGCTATATGCAAAGTATGTAACTCTGATTTTATCTCTAAAAAACAAAACTCATCTCTGTATCTGAAAAACAAGGTGTCGCTGGTCTTCGCCCTTCAGGCAGACAACAGCTAATATAGCTGTCTCCCACCTTTCGCTTTGAACCATATCACGTGTTGACCACATAACCGCAGAATGCTTATGCAAGAACCCAGAGCCTTATGCTCCAGACTTGTACCAATTCCTATCCTGATATCGTACCCTATAACATTTCCTCCCCTACTAACTATAGCATCGTCCTATAATACCAAAAGAAGTTAAAGAAAAAGGAAAACAAGAATTCAAAAGTCATCAATCCTAGAATTCCGAGTGGAGCCTTTCTTAACCCATAGGTCGAGAAAGATTTTAGCCATACCTATTTTAAAGTTCCTATTCCTACCTGCTAGGAGATATGCTACTAGCAGAACTGCTAGGGGACTATACATCAGAGAAGTAGGGACTGCCAGATTAAGAGCGACGAGAACCTAAAGACTACATCGATCCACTACAGCCCTAAGTTCCCTACACCAGGTTGTTGTTATCGTCGGAAGAAGACAAAGATGATAAAGGCCTATCACTTGCTAACGAAGATAAGGAGCGAGTGCGAATAGTGATACCAGATTAGACAGGTGACACTAAACTATTATGAGCATTCTTAAAGACATCGAGACGCTTAGCCTTCTTGGTTGAGCGCTTCTCTCTATCTAGGGGAAGCTCATAATTGTTAAGCTCATATATGCAGTTCTCTTCGTTTATCTAGTATAGATCCTAAAGCTCAGATTAAGGGCGAGTATTACGATTATAAGTAGCATCTACAGCATCAGCTCTAAGAGTGATCACCTTCTACGCTAAGTTAAACTAAGAGTAGGCCCTAAAGAAGGATTTAGAACTGTAGGACATCTTCTCTAGCTCAACCATCTTGTCGAACAGTCTATCGCTAGCGAATGTGCTAGTGCTAACTATCTTAGCCAGAATGCGAACTCTATAGTAAGTGACAAAGTCATAGACTGTAGACTGGAAGTCGTTACTGTTATAGGTGCGGTCTTTCTATCTATAGAATACATTGCCTATCTCTAAACGAACAGCTCTATCATCCTAGGGGCGTTAAGCCACTAAGGCATCATAGACTGGACTCACATCCGTGATTCGCACAAAAGCTAAGAAGGGAGTGCTAACTTCGCCATATTTGTATAGGTATCCTAAGGGAGTCTTAGGCGGAGCAACGCTAGTAGCATAAGCAATGCGGAGCTCATCGAAGGTAGGGCCTTCAGGTACCTCTGCAGAACCCTTGCCTGCTAGGAAGCCCACATACTATAGATAGATAGTATAGTGAAGCTTCGTGCCACGAGCAGTAGAACTATGTAGAAGGAGAGGCGAAGTGAGGCGAATCTGAGCAGTAACACAAGGGTGAGGAGCCCAACGAATGTTTAGTGAGCTAACTATAGTAGCATCTAGAATAGTGTTATTCATTTGCTTGACAAACCTGTCACTCAGCTTACCCTTCTTCTTAAGGAGGTTAGCGAACCTCCTAATCTTTGCTATGTTGTTAAAGCCAGTGCAAAGCTTAGTGTAGTTGTTGTTGTCTTTGTCATCTAGAGAGAGGGATCCCTGCCACTGATCCTTGCCCTTGCCTTTAGCAGCGAGTGCACGCAGGTTCTGATCAAGGTGGCGGAACCCAGTGCTCTGTCCTTGTATGGCGTACTTCACGTAGTAAGGGCTGGTTGTGAGTGCAAACAAGTGGTCGCTGCGAGCTACCACATTAAGCAACCAGTACTCAGGATCCTGACGAACAACTTGTTAAGCAAGGCTCCCAAACTGGTTTCGTTGCTATCCTATCTCGATACATTGCTTATACTAGTACCAGTGGTACATATAGAACTCCACATGCATAAGTGCAAGCATTCCAGATTGCTTTAGGTAGTCCATTATGTTGTTCGATTTGAGGCTCCTATAGCTGCCTCGCAATCCATTTTCGTAGTTGTCCTTAGTTATGCCTATAGCTAGGGCGATCTTGATAGCGTAGCTCTCTATAAATCTGAAAGGTCTATCAAAAACCTCTGTACAGAAAGGCACACGCCTTAGGAAGAAGCAGTATACCCCTAGAGTGTCACCCTCAACAGTAGGACAGCATCCCTTACGCCACCAGTTGAAATGTCTGTCCTTGGTTTGAAGAGCCTCAAGGCCTCCCTTAGAGTCCTTTCTAGCCATTATAGTCTCAATTCGAGTAAGGAGTTCATCCCAGGTCGCCGAATTGGTCATTATACTAAGAGCGGCTCTAAGTCGCTGCGTGTGCTTCTAGCAAAGCTTCTTATTGTTCTGTCCACTAAGGCGACCAACCACAGAGACCTGCTTCAGAATAGCACAGCGCTCTGCAGTAGTCTTAGCCTGAATTAGAAGGTTGTTGATGTAGTCGATAATGAACTGTAGTACCTTTGCAAAGCACTTGAGGTCGCTACTGCTACAGGTAGATGTGTTGTGGTACCTACTAGTAGGCCCTATCATGTCGAGTCGCTGTTTACGCTTCTCAGGCGGCTGTGGTGTGCTATGAACACTCATGTTGGCAACAAAGTCGCTTAGGCTGCCGATAGAAGGAGAAGGAGAATCACGGAGTCCTACACTGCTAGCAATCCTACTGCTTAGGAAAATGCCTAGAGAAGCCACTCCTTGAGACGGACTGGTATAAACAGCAAACTCTAGATCAGCATAGATACCATCGTCATTCCGAATTAAGAGATGTTCCTACGCACGTCGGTCCAGGTTGGTAGTGCTCACACTGTTTAATGTGCTATAGGTAGCAGCCTTGTTATAATAACAGGTGAGAAGGATATACTTGCTTGACACTCCCTAGTTGCGTGTCTGACTAACGCTATTAAGCCTGTCTAGCAGGGCTATGTTCAAGCGCTTGATCACATCACTAGGAGTGTTCTTATTAGCGCGTACCTGCCTGCAGACTGCCTAAAGGGAACAAGTAGCCTTGTCTAATGTGTATGTTGACTTAATAGAGCGATTGCTCGCAATTGAAGGGTACACTGCCTGAATGCCATCCTAGGCCTCTTTCTTGCAGTTGCACGTACTCTTACTAAGCTCTGCTAATTAGTAGAATTCTAGAAAGTCCTTAGGGAGGCTGTTTAGGACCCGGCCACTAGGATTGTTGTTCTTCTATACAGTGTCGCAGTCGTAGTAGTCGTAGAAACGTGAGGCAAGATCCGCAATCTCGCTTAAAGCCATATAAGCAAGTTCGAATAGGCTATACTATATAGCTCCACGAACTGCTAGCGTTTGCTTGTTAAGGAAGGAAATGAGGTCTTCTAAAGTTACCTTCGTGCTCTTAGAGCAGAAGTTGCAGAGTTTGTTATGAGAAATGTTACCTATAGCAACAAGAGCATACACGCTATCAGCTGCTACATTGGTAGCTTCTAGGTTCGTAGGTCGCTATGTGATAGCGCGCCGAGGAGGATTCCGAGGGGTGCGGGGGGTTTGCGATGCCATAGTGGCTAAGGGAGGAAGCCGATAACCGCAAAATCGGCTAAGTGAGAAAGGTAGAGGGTGTGCCTTTGTGTTATCGAGTCGAGTCGTAAGTGCGAACAAAGGTAGGGAGGGAGAGGGTATTTGTTAATACAGTTAGAGAGAGGAAGTCGTTAGTATAGGAGGGCAGCTGGTTAATATGTTTTCCTAAACATCCAAACAGCGTTAGCGCCTTTTTTTTTATAGCAAACAGGAACAGTCGGCTCGTGACTATTAAATACGCCTTTTAAGGCTTGTGATTAGCCTGTTAGTAAGTCTTTAAGCAACAGTTGCCTCCTTTGAAGTGAAGGAGTTCCTTCATTACAACTAAAGGCTCGTGACTATTAAATGCATTAGCTCGTGACCATCAAATGCGCCTTTTAAGGCTTGTAATTGGCCTGTCAGTGAGTCCGTAAGCAATAGTTGCCTCCTTTGAAGTGAAGGAGTTCCTTTATCACAAATGAAGGAGTTCTTTCCTCACAAGTGAAGGATTCAGAGGAAGCATCCCTTCTTTTCATGTGACTTTGCCAAACCTATCCTTCACTACTATTAATTAAGGTATCAAACACCTCCCCTGCTAACTATAGTGTTCGCAGCATGTGATATTTCTAGTTCTCAGCGCTGTTCCTGTGACGTAGGGGCTTCTTATTGAGTTAAGGAGTGCTAAGCACCTTGGAGTGAAGTGTGAAGCACGCGTCGTTGGTTTACTACAGGTTTATTGCAGGCTGAGGAGTCTCCGATCAATGTCGACCTATAGGTCGAGAAAGATTGTTATAGCCGTTTCTTAGCTGATACAACCCTGTGCTCGCTTATCCGTTCTGTTATCGTTACGTTTAGCACAGTAAGGCAGTTCCTTGTCCCCTGTTCTCTTCCGAATGCACTATGTTCGTTTTACTCCTGTCTTTGCCTAGTCTGGCTGGTTCTTACATCCGCCATATATGCCAGTCTAGCGCTAGTTGCTAATAACTATATACCTGTCTCGAAAAGGAAAAAAGAAAAAAAAAGAAAGAAGAAGGGAATGTCTAGGAATCCAAGGAGGTTCTTAAGTACCACACAGGTTGGTGCTTGAAAAATGAATGAATGTCGATCTAAGGGTCGAGAAAGTTCTAACGCTAGTTGCCTAAGAAAAACGCTAGGTAATCAAAATCGGAGGTTACTAGGAACCTATAAGGAGTCATCTAACACACTCCTGTCGTCCATATCGACATCGCTATTCTCTCAGATTATCGGAATGTTCGCTAAGTCAGAGTGAGGCCGAGGAATCTCGACTGTAGGATGGCGACTATTATGTGCCCAATTTATGCGAGTCGAAGGCAGACTTCTCTAATCAGTTGCTTGTTGTTGAGAGTATTGATGCTGCTGAGGTTCTTCTGCTACTCTGTCTTCTTCAGTTCGTAACTTTAGAAGCTTTAATCGCTTTCCTGCAAATATTCTAGTCAGTTTAGTACCATCTAGCTCAGCCAGTCGATAACTACCAAATGTCTGAACTGTTGTTAGTATACAGTATAGACTAAGCTAGTGGGGATGAAGTTTCAGGGCCGAAGATTTGTTAACCTCTCGGCGAGAGTCCCAGAGCAACACAAGGTCGCCTACTTTAAACTCCTCTGTTCGAATGCGATACGAGTCATTATAGGATTCCTTATTAGCCTCTCGCTGCCTGTATACACGGAGCAGCACTTCCTCTAGGGCTTCATCCCGCCTATCTAGTTAAGCATAGCGAGCAGCGAGAAGATCCATAGTAGATCTTACAGCTTTCTAAGCGATTGTCTGCCATAAACTAACATCGATCTTAATAGGAAGTATGTGTTCAGCTCTATAGATAACCCGAACAGGAGTCATTCTAGTAGTCGACTTGACAGTTGTTCGATCAGCCTATAACATCGCAGGTAAGGCATTAATCCACCTAGCTCCTATAGTAGCTATGTGCTTAGCCAGCCCATTCACAACAGGCTGATGTCCTTTCTCTATCATGCTATTTGCCTAAGGGTGATACACTGATATCCAGGTATGCTTGATTCCGTACCGAGCAAGAAGCTCATCCGTAAGTGCTTTGTTCTCTGGACCACTGTCGCTTACTAAGCGTAACAGCATTCTATGCCTATAGATGATGTCCTCAAATATGAACTTTGAAACGTTCTTTAAGTCATTCTCGCGAAAGGCTCTTCCTTCAACCCATCCAGACAGATCCTCCCTTCCTAGTATAAGGTACGAGTATCCTATGCATAGTAGCATATGAACGATATCGATAGCCCACTTCTCTCCTATATAGGAGGACCAGGTAGGATAGAGAGCCTCGTCTGACCGATTATGTGCTTGGGTCTGGTAGGAGAAATAGGTGTTAATGTGCTTTTCCACATCCTTAAACAGGCTAGCCCAGTAGAATCGATCAGCAATCCTTTAGTACTTCTTATCCTTCTTCTGTATTAGGAACTAAGGATTGTAGT
The DNA here is from genome assembly GCA_023634325.1 of Cladosporium cucumerinum. Classification (NCBI taxonomy): domain Eukaryota; kingdom Fungi; phylum Ascomycota; class Dothideomycetes; order Cladosporiales; family Cladosporiaceae; genus Cladosporium; species Cladosporium cucumerinum. Next base: position 2,478,127 of record JALDQA010000002.1, read on the forward strand.
AAGGTCTGTAGCTTCATTCTAGCACAGAAGCGTCGATCCGTTGCTAAAGCATAGATACTACTTCATCCTAAAGTCCCTTTAGCATAGGGAAACTTTTCGCCTGCTAGGCCTTGTGTTCTACTATACGGATGACTTATAGTAGTACCACCTGTTCGTCATAGCGACCAATCTCTGTGAAATCCTATGTAAGGGCCTTCTCTCTGTTGTATATCATTTCTCTTAACATCTCCTTCTCTTAGGGCCAAATGTCTTTATCTATCACCATCTTCTCCTAGTGTGCTATAGTGATACAGTAACCTCGTGGTTCTTGCTAGTACCTCGGTTCGAACAAGTGGTCGTAAGGGCTAGGTGCTCTAATAGGGTTGAGAGCGCAGCGCTGTTCTGCTAGGAGGTCTTGCCTCCAATTCGGATTTCTATTAGGCATGCTTCCGTCTAGAAGCGCAGTATCTAAAGGCTTGATTTTGTCCGCCTTCTTCTTATACAGTGTGTTTAGCTCTATAGCTCCGCTTTCTTGCTATTGGTGCGAAATGGTATGCAGGCTGTATTTATCTCGTCTTCTTAAGCGTCGCCTAGTGCCTTCTCCTAGCGACGCCTAGAAGACGTGCATAAGGTCGACTAGCTCTATTGCACATGTTTTTGAGGTCTGTTTATCATTTTTTAAGTGTTTTTGTGTTTTGGTAATAGCCTATGCGCGAATGCGCTTATAAGGAAGTTTTGAACAATATCGACTTATGGGTCGGGAAAGATTATCCGGAGTTTCCCTAGCGCTAGTTAGTAAGGGAATAGAAGCGCGACAGCATTCATTAAGACATACATTAGCGCCATAAGGAAATTCTACATCAGCATGCGTGGTGTTATTATCGTCCGGCGATGGCGTTCGGTTAGGTGTAGCGCTGGTTACTACACTACCTCGCCTTCCCCCTGGCTGTCATCTTCTCTAAGCTCCTTCTCGTACCTATTAATAGACCTTATCTCGCAAGTATGCATACTGTCCTCTGTTGTTATCAGGATAGTAACGCGGCTAGATAGAGTCCGAGAGGTCGCTATAGAAGACTACAGTGCAAAGGGTTCTCTAAGAATCACTTCACTCGTACAGTCCTTAGTAATAAGGAAGGGCGTCCAGAAAGAGGTCCCTATCTCTCCAATAAACATGCGAGTCTCTACCATTCCTACAAAGGGGTTACTAGTTCTATTTGCTGAGATCAATTTGTCGCCCTTTATTATAGGAGGGAGCAAGTTGATTAGCAGTCCTATGCGCAGTGCGAAGCTCTCCTTTATAACATTGATTTCGGCCCTAGAGTCGACTAGTGCCTGTACTGCTTCTCTTCTAACCCATATAGAGATACGAGGACACTTCGCTCGGTACGTCTTAACATTCCTAAGGCGCTCGTCAAGCTGCTTAGTCGTAAGTAGGGCTATAGACATTGCGTTAGTAGCAGAAAATCTTTCTCGACCTATAGGTCGAGAAAGATTTTCGCTAGTAAGGCGCTCATCTAGAACGCTACTATCGCTTCCTATAGCATCCTGACTGTTTACTGAGACATTCCCTCGTCCTAAAGCCTTTAGTGCTTCTGCTGTCTCTTAGCGAAGAGGCTATATAAACAATTTGCGAACCCTAGGCATCAAGTTGATAGCATTTCGAACAGGGATGCTAACAGGCATATTCAAGATATGGTTCATCACCCGAATCTCTGCAGGAGCAGCATCCTCTTTGCTAAGTATGTCGCCTAGTCGCTAAGCTCGAGGAGCCTACCTTATATTATCAGGCTTCATAGGCGGAATGCCTATTAGGTGATCCTTATCGACATCTATAGAGTCCTGGGTTCTCCTCACATCCTAAGGAGGGACAGTCCGGCCTTACGTTTGTGAATCTTGTACCTTAGGAATGTACTATCTAGATCGATCTGCACAGATAGTTAGAATGCGATTGCGCTAAGGTAGTTTAGCAACCTTGCCTTTTCCCCTACCAGTTTATAGTGCGCGGATGGCTTTAATGCGAGTGCTATAGTACACTTCTTAATCAGAATCCTCTTCCCTATCAAAAGGATGCGACAGGGTAATAGCTCTACCTGATAGTCCTGCAGTTAGTTGCGCAGTAGCATCTACCTGATCTGCACTTAAGCTAAGGATGTTAAGCAGCGCATCATATCTGTTAGTTGGGGGCAATCTAGGCACCTCTCGGCCAGGATTAGCTATAGTCCCAAACAAAATATAGTTGTTCTAGCCAAAATGGATGTATCCTTGCTATACCAGCTTATCGACCTGCTAGCAGCGCATTACTGTATAACCAGTCTTACCACAACTGTGACATTTAAGAGGTAGCTGCTGTTCTGCGCTCCTGCTAGCATACTGCTGTTGAGGCAGAGTCTGCATAGCATTGTTCGTCTGAAATACCACCCTTTGCGTTCTTTGCAGGTATCCATTATAATCAGCAATTGGTGGATTCGGCTTTGGCTCTAAACGAAGGTATCGCATCAGTATATCCCCTCTTTGAATTGAGGTGAGGTACGTGAGATCAGGAGACTTAAACATCTTGAGGATCTCTATCTTTGTCAGCTTCATCTCCTTGAACTTCTCGACCATCTTATCGAGAGAGAGGGACTGCTGATCCTACACTCCTCTCTACAAGTCAGGGTACAGAGGTTCCTAGCGCTTTAGCAAGGAAGGCAGTGCAGATGCTATCTTTTCTGCAGGAAGGGCAATACATTAGGGGTTACGCTATCGATTTACAGCCCTCGAGACTGCTCTATCAATGTCCTCCATCTTAATAATACAGCGTGAAGTAGCAGCTTAAGTAATGCTATCTACGAAGCTTACTACTCGTTCAAAGTTAACCAGCTCTATATGCATAGCCTGAATGTGAAGCGAGCTGATTGCCTTTTCTATGATCTTCCTTGGGAGACTACAGAGATATAGCATCGTCTTTCGGCTAGTAGAGAGTGTGTTTCTAGCTTCTTTAATGCGGGAGGCAATGATCTAGAACTGCCTACTATATAATAGGAGGTCATTATTATAAGGATATTCCTTCGCTTGCAACACGAACTGCTCTAGAGTGCCTTTAGTTGTCAACATTCGCTTATTATTAATAGCTACGTACTTCATTTGGAGCAGGCCCTGAAGAGTGCTAAGGCTACTATTCGCTCGGGCGACAATTTGGCGAACCTCAGGTCTTACATCTTTAGTATAATAGTCTTCGAGGAGGTCACACGCTCTCTTATCAGATACTTAATATCTTTTGCAAAGCCGTGTATATTCTCGAAGGAAAATCGACAAGTTGTAACCATTAAAGGTTAGAGACTTAAGAGACCTCGGAGCAGGAAGTGGCTGAATTGCTATAAAGCTCTGCAAGTAAGATGTCGAAGGAGTTCTCTCTCTATATCGTTAGGAAGGCTGTAACTCAGTTGTTTGGGCTTGCTAAGTCAGGTCGAGAGGGATCCTGTTAGGTGTAATACCCTCTATAGCCTATAGCATAAATTTAGATAGAGCAGAAGGAAGAAAGTCCTAGTCCGCCATGATTGCAGACAGTCCTCTTCCTCCTACCTATAGTATAATAAAAAGACAAGAATAACAAACAGAAAGAAAGGTGGACTTAGTCTCAGGCTCACGCCTTCTCTGAATCCTCAGGTATCGCACTGTATTTGACTGCTAGTTGTATAGGCTGTTCCTATATGCTAGTTCTCGTGAATGTTTTTATCGGCTCCGTCGTCGTCGTCTCTGTCTCTATGTTCTTCCTCGAAATACGGACTGTTGCGCTGCTATTATATGCCTGTCTTAGAGGCATTTTCTTCCAGTAGCTGACTGCTGAAATAGGTAAGTCACACTAATTAAGATTGTGACTGCTGGGATCTATGCAGCTATCATCTGTATAATCTGAAACAGGGGGTAAATCTGGATCGCTATCTAGATTCCTTTTCGAGCTGTTATTAGTAGCTCCTAGTGCTAAGGCTCTTATTGCCTTTTCCTATAGTAACCTATGTTGGTTAGAGCTCTCTTAAAATTTGTGGGGTTTAAAAAGCTCCTGCTGTCAGGGTCAAAGGGATGCCCCCCTTTTCTGGCCTCGTCCCTCGCTGTATTGTATCTGTAGTTGATGTCGTTCTGCTTATTCCATATTATATTATTCAAGTCGTACTGTTCTAGAAGGCAAGGTCGATCCACAGAAGCAGCACCAAATATGTGGCTGTGTAGGTCGAGAAGTCAATTTGAAGCCTAAAGTTCATACATCTATAAAAACAATCTCGACCTATAGGTCGAGAAAGATTCAAGGTAGTATACTGAACCTCAGAACAACCACAACAGTACCAGAGTCATAATAGTCAAGTGGGAGAGCAGACTGTGTTTTTGGTGACCTCTGATTGTCATTATTGCTATACTTAAAGCGTATAACTCCGATTTTATCTCTGAAAAACAAAACTCATCTCTGTATCTGAAAAACAAGGTGTCGCTGGTCTTCGCCCTTCAGGCAGTCAACAGCTAATATAGCTGTCTCCCACCTTTCGCTTTGAACCATGTCACGTGTTGACCACGTGACCGCAGAACGCTCATACAAGAACCCAGAGCCTTATGCTTAAGACTTGTACCAATTCCCATCCTGATGTCGTACCCCACGACAATGTCGATGCCATTTATGTAATTGTTATAATCTACAGCATAGGATGGCTGTGCCATCTTTTGCTTCTGAACATCGCTCTAATACTTAGCTACTACCTTCTTTAACCATGCAGTTCGAGGTACTAGCTGTCGCTGTTAAGCTAAAGTAGTAGCTAAAGGATCATGTGAGGTTGTAAGGAACTGCACTAGGTTCTTATCTTGCTATAAGCAGGTAGCAACATCGTTGTGTACGACTTCAGTGAAGTGATCTGTGTATGCGAGCCGTGAGGTCTTACGGCTCTTAATAGCAGCCCTAAAGATCTAAGGCCAGTTCTTGCAAGTAGATCGTGCAGTGCCTGTTACTCTAATACCAAAGGCTCTTAGGACATGGAACAGCTGCGGATTGCTGAATAGGTTGTCTATATAAGCAGTGAAACAGTGCGTTAAGTAAGGGAGTTGTAGGAGCAGATAGAGGACCTTCTTCGATAGAGTATTGAGGACTTGACGATGCGATGCCTCAGGCCAATCCGGCTAAGGTGAGGTAACAGCTGCAATCACCTTCTCATCGGTCTCATAACTGCTTGTAAATAACCAACTAAAGCAATATCCAGCCGAGCAGAGTGCAAGAATGTGATACCCTTTAGGTACAGGCTTGCCACGCATCATTACTGTGTACTTAGACCGGCCCTTGAACAGTACCATCATCTCATCAATAGAGACCTCCATGGCTACAAGCATAGTCCTTTAGAACGACTCCTAAAGGTGAGATGCTAGTGGTTCGAGCTTATCGAATATTGACTTTGCAACACCACCAGGAGGAGATATATGGAAATACCTCTTGATCTGCTCAAAGCGAGTCTGGCCCATAAATTGAGTGATTAAGTGTAGTAGCCAATCGCTGTGGCGTTGCCAATACTCGGCCGGCCGTGAGTGCTTGAATACTGACATATATATAACGAGTGCCAACCAGATCTTTAACTCAGAGGCCTCAACATCTATCCACTCGCAGCCAAAGGATTTAGCGCTATGTAGAGCAGCATACGCATTGGTATTAGTAGCAAGTATTGAGAAGATTGGTGAGGTAAAGAACAAAGAGAAGAATAGCAATAGTAGGTCAAACCGACCACCAGCAGAGCTGCAGTGGTCACAATACTGATTACAACCACCTTCGCAGCCTTGAGGATTGCGGTGAAGCTCCGGTTGTTGATAAAAACCAGTAGGTAAGTGAATCTCTCGATCATGGTGATGACATGGTAGTGGCGAATATTTAGGAAGGTGGCCATCCTTACGCAATTGCGCGCGTGTAGTTGGTAAGACCTCTTCGATCTCAATAACCTCCTCATCCTCATACTCAAAAACCTGATCTATCTGTGAGATACCACTGGATTCGACGTTGCGTGTATAGACCACATCGGCATTGCTCTCAACATCGGAGGTCTCGTCTCGTTCGAGCAGAACAACCTTGTCTAGCTCCGGTAGGATGGCGGCATTGCGTTGAGAGGCGTGAAAAGCATCAAAAGGAGACACTAAGAAGCTCATATTTGAAGTAGTAATGCCTTATATGCCTTAGGAATGGCGGAGTCCTCAAAACACCTTGTAGGTACAATTACCACAAATACTATCGACACGGCCTTGGCGACGCTCCGCGGATGATTGGCGTAAGGAGCCAATTAGATGCTTGAAAACAGGCTTTCAGGCCCACCAAGCTATTGGCATACTAATGCACCTTTATATGAAGCTAATGTGGCCTTATTTGTCCGCGAAATTCACTGACGGATTAAGGGATGGCTCCGCGCGGCCCTTAACACTCGCGGAGCGAGTGCCGTGCAGCTCAATGAACATTGCAACTCAACGATAATCAAATTGATGCCTATCTGTTCGCACGGAGCTTATCCATTACATGGAGCTAGGGATGTAGATTCACATGATCACAATGTTTACAATCACAATGTGATCATGCTGTGAATGTCGTAAAGATGATCACCTTCACAGTGAATATAGAAGAGCTAATCCTAATATAGCTTAGTTTGTGAGGTTGGCGTGGCACCACAAAGTTGAGATGACAACGTGGCTTTACGTTTGTTTTGCCTACCAGCTTCACCATTTAATATCTATATGAAAACACCACCGATTCACTTACTTTCTGGTTCATTATAAAGCCTGAATATCAGCTATAGTTAGGAGTTACAAATCCGATCCATGTTGGAATGAGGTTTTTCGCAAATCCACGCTGACTCAGCATGATGAAATTACGTGCAAGCACTGTAGCCAGAGCTGGCGCTCGAACGACCGACTCCGCGTACTCAACCACCTCCAGCGGTGTACTGCCCTACCAGAACACCTCTTTACTCAATACCGGGCATCTCCTACTGCTCCTACTGCCAATCTACCTAATCGAGAGTTACTGCAAGTTCAGCCTAGGCAGCCAATCGACCGGCTCACCAAAAACGAGCAAATCTGGCTCTGAGAGCAGTGGGCTGAGTGCGTCTTTACGATTAGCCTACCACTCAATATTACAGAGCATCCAGCTCTTATTGCATTCTTTAATAAGCTCCGCTCTGCATTCAGACTCCCTACACGTAGCCAGTTGTTAGGATCACTCCTTGAAACAGTACTTCTTAAGACCACCAATCTTGTAGAGCAAGCCCTACACCAAAGTCAGCATATTACGCTTGTAACTGATGGATGGTCTAATCCACGCAGCGAGAGCATTATCAACTACCTTGCAGCAACAGATAAGAAGGTCTACTTCTTACGCTCTAAAGGGACCACCACAAATAGGCACACTGCACCAAATTTGGCTAAAGGAATCCTATGAATGGTCGATAAGATTAGAAGTGAATGAGTTGTTGGCCTTACTATAGATAACGCTACAAATATGAAGGCTGCAGCACAAATTATTACTATGCAATATCCTCGGATAATTACGCTTGGTTGCAGTGCTCATCAGATTACTCTTATAGTAGGAGACCTTTTTAAGGCCTCCCTTGTATTATCTTCGGCATTCGACCAAGTACTCCTTGTGGCCAAGTACTTCAAGAACCACGCTATTACAACAGCTCTCCTGTATGAAGAAGCAGCCAAATAGCAGACCAGAGCGATAGCAATTCAGCTCTCTAGCAGTACACGATGGCAAGGCAAACTATACTGTGTGCAGTCAATCCTTGCAAACCAGCTTGCTTTGCAATACCTTACCTTTAAGGATAATATGGTGCCTTCTCAAGCACGAGCAAAAGAGCATGATGCTTAGAACACTGTTCGAGATGCTCTTATCGATCATACCTTTTGGTCGAACTGCTAGCAATTAGTCACCATCTTAGCTCCCTTCTTAAAGGTGACTATTGCCCTTAAGAGTGATCAGGCCAAACTTAGTCATATTTGGCCTAATCTGATGTGGCTTAAGGTGCAGCAGTACGACACTATTCTCATGAATAGCAGTGAGATTAGAGCAGTCGTTCAAGCACGCTTTGTAAAGCTGTTTCATCCTCTTATGCTTATTGCCTTCTTAGCTGATCTACAGGAGCGCAAAGCAAGGCCAACAGTTAGTATTGAGCACTCACAACTTGTGGCCATTGCACAGCCCTTCTTGGTTCCCTTTTGTGAAGGTGATCAAGAGAGAGCAGGTGTATTGCTTGGACAGCTCCTTTGCCTTAAGGACCGTCGAGCACCATTCAACGACGATGTTATATGGGCAGCAGGGCAAGGGATGTCTCCAATCAGTTGGTGGGAGTCGTTTTTCATGGAGCAATACTCTGATTTGGCCAAACTGGCTATATTATCTTTGGCTATTACACCAACAACAGGTGCAGCAGAGCGTAATTGGTCAAGCCATGCTTTCATCCACAATCTTCGAAGGAATAGGCTGAACCAAGACCTTGTGAACAAGCTGATCTATATATACTGGAATCTCAGGGCCACAGATTGTAATCCTATACCAACTTTGAAGGTACAGGAGCCTGAGGAGCCTAAGGAGCAAGATGGTGTTTTACATGAGGATGAGGCTGCGGATGAGGCTACTGAACCATATGACTCCTTTGATTATATAGCATTATATTTAGAATAAGCGCCTTGGCATATTCACACACTCACAGTGAAGATTTACTGTAAAAATTTACATGGGGTTGTAAAGATGACCATATTTACATGTAAATCTACATCCCTACATGGAGCTATTGAGGCGTGAACTTGGTGCAGTGTTGCTTATACAATAGTCTCTAAACCACAGGTAGGATGTAAGAAATCACCTTCTTTGACCGTCGCCTATATTTAACCTCATCTGTACAGCGGATGAGATTATGAGCCTTCTTAATCTCATCATCCTTATGCGTGCATACTATCTTACGTGCACCTACAGGTGTAAGAACACTACCACGTTGAAGCTAAGTTCGCTTTTGTAGGCTCCGAGCCCTACTAGCTGCTTGTGCTACTATAGTGTATTATAGCTCATCGATTGCTTCAGCTCCTTTAAGAGCCTGAATCGCTGCACCACGTAAGATTGGCTCTAACCGCATACGTAATACTTGGTTAAGAGTCTTATCATCTAATATAGTTTAGAAGCAATGATTGAGTGTTCTTACAGTTCGAGGTGTTACTAGCCCTAATAACTGCACAAGCAGTAGCATTAGTGTTTGTTGCTGCCTAATCGCTGCAATGCATGCATGCATGTAATTAAGAATTGGAGTCGGATTATATAGCCAGATGCCAGTCTTCTCAAATGCTGATTTGATCATTGATAACGTCATCGTAGGGGAAGCGGGTCAGTAGGGGAAGCGGGTCACTCCCGCGCGCTAGTTTCGCGTTAATATCAGATTTTTACGCGATACTCCTCTCTAATCCTTAATTATGCCTACCTATTCTGAGGAAGACCTTCTTAGCGCTATATCGGCGTACCGTAATAGTAAATATACCTCGATTCGGATATGTGCATACGCGTTTAATATCCTGCATACTACGCTTACTTCCCAGCTTACAACTCGAACTTCTCGCTCTAAATCGCACGAATCACAACAAATACTCTCGACTACCGAAGAGGAGACTCTCCTAAAGGCTATTATACAGCTCGAAAAGTCGGATTGCCTAATTACTCTCGCATTAATGCAAGAGCTTGCTAAAGAAATCCGCCTTTCCCGCTTCTGCTTAAGCTCGACTCCGACTTCCTACCCTCCTATAAGCATACAGTGGATCGATAGGTTCCGGAAACGATATCCCGAACTAAAGACGCTCTACTCTCGATCCTGAGATGCGAGTCGCTTCGAGGGAGTTACTTATCCGATTGTAAATGCCTACTTCGACGCCCTTACTGACCTTTTCCTCAAGAACTCCTACCCTTCTAACGCAATCTTTAACATCGATGAGACCGGCTTCGCCCTCAGTACTACCTTATCTTCGAAAGTACTTATAAGAAGAGGGGATAATAAGGCATTTAAGAGAATAAGCAGAAGGCAAGAGTGGATAACAGCGATTGAGTGCATTAGAGCTTCGGGGATTGCTTTACCTCCGCTTCTTATCTTTAAGGCGAAATATACAAATACAGCATAGATACCAGCTTCTACGCCTAAGAAGTGGAGGTTCTCGACATCTACTAGCAGGTGGACATCTGATAATCACACCTACGAGTGGTTAACTACTTTATTCGAGCCCGAAATGCGCTGAAACGACAGAAAACGGAGGCTATTACTTCTCGATGGACACGGATCTCACCTTACAGCGAGGTTTATCGCCTTTTGCCTCAATAAGGATATCGATCTCGTAGTACTACTGCTGCATACTTCGCATATCTTACAGCCTCTCGATATTAGCATATTTAGCCCTCTAAAGCGGGCTTTATCAGTCGAAATCGAGAAACTCTTCTGCTTAGATACCCGACGAATACCCCGAATCGAGTGGACAGAGGCCTATATAATGGCCCGTACTAAGGCCTTTACAACTAGGAATGTCGAATCGTCGTTTCGGGCGTCTAGTATCTACCTGCTTAGTCCGATTACTATCCTCTCGACTCTCCGAATGCCTACACCTACCCCCTAGGTAACCCTGCTGCCAATTACGACCCCGAACGACCTAGACTGCTCCCTACTAGATAGTTCGCCACTGGCGGGTATAGAGTTATAGGAGGCGACTTCGCTAGTTAACTCGATCATTCGTTCTTCTACTCTCGAGAGTCCTGTAAAGCAGTATATCGAGCGAGCAGGAGTAGCTTTCGAAAGGACGACTTCAGAGAATACTCTTTTACAGAAAGAGCTTACCAAGGCTAGGGAGCTACTACAGGTATATAAGGAACGTAAGAAGGAGAAGCGCATTACAGTTAAGAGTAAATTTGTCTTTAATACGAAGGAAATCCTCGAACTCGTCGAAGAAGTAGAAGCAGAAGCGTCGAAGAGAAAGTCGAAAAAGAAACAAACGACAAGGGCTACGACTCCCGAAATCGAGGACGAGGAAGAGGAAGGTATCGATGAGAATATATATGAGAGCGAGAGTGATTGTATTATTGTAGCGAGTAGTTGATCGAAATCTAAGTAAAGAAGCTAAAATTGTGACCCGCTTCCCCTACTGACCCGCTTCCCCTACAATGACGTTAGTAAGAGAGCTTGCCTCCTAAACTACTCAAAGTCACTAAAGAACTCGAGCTTATTATAATTGCTATATCCGAGCTGTATAGATCGATTAACAGCTTCTGTATGCTAATGCTTATATAGCTAAAAGACTACAACATCAAGAGGCTATAGGAAGTGCATTAAATGCAAGAGTAAGCCAAAAGGGATAATGCAGTGTTCTTCGCAGTATGTAATAAACTCAAGTGTATAGTGTAAGCTATAACCATCGAGCAGTAGGAGCTGCTATAAGCCACATTAGTAATAAGCTGAGTACCTCTTAAAGTGCGTGATCTATACAAGCATAAGCTCGTCGTTTATGTAGCTAGTATCTGCGACTCCTATAAGCATATCATCGTGTAGACTCTTAAACCAAGAAGCTTAATGAGTTTTGGCTACAATTACAAGCATTGTAGGAGCTGTATAGCCAGCTGCGCTGATTGCTTCTAACGTCATTGTAGGTGAAGTCGGTCAGTAGGTGAAGTCAGTCAGAATTTCAACCTTTCCTTCTCGGATTTGATCTACTACTAGCTACAATAATACAATCACTCTCACTCTCGTATATACTCTCCTCTATATATTCTTCTTCCTCGTCCTCAATTATAGGAGTCGTAACCTGAGTCATTCGTCTCCTTTTCGACTTTCCTTTCGATGCCTCTACCTCTGCTTCCTTAATGACTTTGAGGATTTCCTTCGTATTAAAGACGAACTTCTCTTTAATCGCTACGCGCTTCCCTTTCTTATGTTCTTTACCTACTCGTAATAGCTCCTTAGCTTTAGTAAGCTCTTTCCATAAAAGAGCATTCTCTGAAGTTATTCTTTTGAAAGCTACTCCCAATTGCTCAATATACTGCTTTATAGGAGTCTCGATAATAGAAGAACGATCGATCGAATTAACTAGCGAAGTCGCCTCCTATAGCTCTGTACCCTCTAGTGGCGAACTATCTAGTAAAGAGCAGTCTAGATTGTTTGGAGTCGTAATAGGCAGCAGGGTTACCCTAGGGGTAGGCATAGGCATTCGGAGAGTTGAGAGGATAGTAATCGGGCTAAGAGGATAGATACTAGACGCCCGAAACGACGATTCGATACCAGCCCTGGCAACAACCAACCGACTTTTTTCAACGGTTGAAGGTTGACTGACAAATTAGGCCTTCAACCAACCAAAGGTTGGTTGTAATACCTTCAATTAACCTTCAATCAACCTTCAATCAACCATTCAAAACATCAGTCAACCTTCAGTAGTTGATTGAAGATCTTAATATTTATATTTTCTCATTTTTTATGTAGTAGTGGAGGAATATCCTAACCCCAAGTCTAGTATTTGGTGTTAAGGGTAAGGGTCACTAGAATACATACAGGCAGTGCCAAATTTACAGTGGGTTATGTGACTTCAGACTTCTCAAATTCCTCTCCAACTCTTCTGACGCATATCTCTCATAACGTCATTGACTCTGAAGTCGGACAGACCCAGAAGTCGGACACCTCTGCGCATAACTTTCGCACTATTATCTATTTTTACACGACAATCTTCTCTTCTCTCTTATTATGCCTACCTATTCTGAAGAAACCCTTACGAATGCTATAATAGCTTATTGTAATAGCGAATATACTTCGATCCGAAAGTGTGCTTATGCATTTAATATTCTAGCCTCTACCCTCTCCGACTGACTCTCGACTCGAACTTCTTATTCTAAATCGTACGAACTACAGAAGATACTCTCGACTGCCGAAGAGAGGACCCTCTTAAAGACGATTACTCGACTCTCTAATTCAGGATACCCTATTACTCTCCTATTAACAAGAGATCTTGCTAAAGAAATCTGCCTTTCCTGCTTCTGCTTAAGCTCAACTCCGACTTCTTACCCTCCTCTAAGTAAAAGGTGGCTTGATAAGTTCCGAAAACGATACTCCGAGCTAAAGACAGTCTATTCTCGATCCCTAGATGCGAGCCGATCTAATGGAATTAACTACCTGGTCGTAAATGCCTACTTTAGCACCCTTACCGACCTTTTCCTTAAGAACTCCTACTTCCCCAATGCCATTGTTAATGTCAACGAGACCAGCTTCGCCCTTAGTACTACTTTACCCTCGAAGGTACTTATAAGAAGAGGAGATACTAAGGCATTTAAGAAGATAAGCGGAAGGCAAGAGTGGATAACAGCGATCAAGTATATTAGAGCCTTGGGAGTTGCATTACCTCTGCTTCTTATCTTTAAGGCGAAATATACGAATACTGCATAGATACTAGTCTCTATGCCTAAAGACTAGAAGTTCTCGATATCTACTAGCAGGTAGATATCCGATAATTATGCATACAAGTAGTTAACTACCTTATTCGAGCCCGAAACGCACTGAAACAATAGAAAACGGAGGCTATTACTTCTCGATGGACACGGATCTCACCTTACAGCTAGGTTTATCGCGTTTTGTATCAATAAGAGTATCGATCTAGTAGTATTACTGCTGCATACCTCGCATATTTTACAGCCTCTCGATGTCGGCGTATTTAGCCCTCTTAAGCAGGCTTTATTGACTAAGATCGAGAAACTCTTCCGCTTAGATACTCAATGAATACTCCGAATCGAGTAGACAGAGGCCTATATAATGGCTCGGGCTAAGGCCTTTACAACTAGGAACGTCGAATCATCGTTTCAAGCTATTGGTATCTATCCACTTAGCCCGATTACTATCCTCTTAACTCTCCGAATGCCTACACCTACCCCCTGGGTAACCCTGCCGCCTATAATGACTCCGAACGACCTAGACTGCTCCCTACTAGACAGTTCGCTGCCAGAGGGTACGGAGCTATAGGAGGCGATATCGCTAGTTAACTCGATTGTTCGTTCTTCTACTCTCGAGACTCCTATAAAGCAGTATATCGAGCGATCGGGATTAGCTCTCGAAAGGACAACCTCTGAGGTCGCTTTATTACGGAAAGAGAATACCGAGTTTAGGGAACTACTAAGAGTATGTAAGGAACGTAAGAAAGGGAAGCGCGTAGCGATTAAGGGAAAGTTCGTCTTTAATACGAAGGAAATCCTCGAACTCGTTAAGGAAGCGGAGGTAGAGGCGTCGAAGAGAAAGTCGAAAAAGAGACGAACGACGAGGGCTATAACTCCTGAAATCGAGGATGAGGAAGAGGAAGGTATCAAGGAGAGTATATGTGAGAGCGAGAGTGATTGTATCATTGTAGCGAGTAGTAGATTCAATTCAAGGTAAGGAGTCGTAAATTCTGTCCGACTTCCGGGTCTATCCGACTTCAGGGTCAATGACATTATTATACAAAGATCGATGAATCATTATATTATACTGCTACTGTGGCCCTTTATTCATGCCAATGCTTCACTTACTTTGACAATAATTGGAGCAAGACTACTAGCAGTAGCTGCGCAATATTAATGCAAAAGAGGCCAGTAGCGCCTCTTCAATGAATACCTTACACATGCAATCACTGAGCGCGAGTCCTTATCGGAGCCTGAGACGCTGTTTGTGAGTAATACTACACAAAGCGATGACGAGGATGAAGATTAGGCTATAGCCTTTAGTAAGCGCTTTAAGGATCACGACTGCAATACGAGCCTTAGGCAGCAGCAAGAAATAGAGCTGAGTAGGTTCATGAAAGATGACTTAGATACCTACTATACCAAGCACCTTGATGGCAAGGTCATCACCATGTCATATGTGGATCAACTGCTCCATTAGTAGCATGAGCATAGCGAGGCTCTCTATCCAATACTCGCTTCTATGGCCTATAACCTCTTTGCAATGCCAGGTATGAGCAGCAAGTGCAAGCACGCCTTCAGTGCTGCTAAAAGGATGATTATTGATGAGCGCTATAGCCTTAAACCTGACATTATTCAAGCAGATCAGTGCCTGAAGAACTGGCTCAAGCATGAGATAATCGACTGCACTACTGCCTATGCCAGTATCTCAATCTATGCTGCTAACAACAACAACAATAACCACTCTGACATTACTTAATCTCACAACCTCACAAACACGACTCCAGCAGCATACCCTTTAAAAGAGCAAGGAAGGCAGGATCTACTGCAAAAATTAATGAAGAGCGCGCCTCAGAGGCTGAAATACCTCTAAGGGCCTTAGGACTAGCTATACCACTAACATGAATTGAGGGCAAGCTTTTAAGAGCAAGGGAGGCAAGGGTTTGGTGAGGATTACATAGAAAAGATGCCTTAGAGGCCTAATATCACCTGTAAAGAGCAGAAATACCATTTAGGAGCCTATACCACTTTCAACTATCAATCAACCATAGTGATTAGTCAATCAGTGGTTGAAACAATTCACTTCAATCAACCATGAACCAACCATTAGCTAACCAGCATCAATCAACCAAAAAAAACGATCAATCAACCAAAAAGTTGATTGATGACAGGGTTGTTCGATACTCCGAGGTCTAAAGGCTTGATCTCTAGCTGTTATATAGGCTTCTATCTACTCAATTCGGGGTATTCGTCGAGTATCTAAGCGGAAGAGTTTCTCGATTTCGGCCGATAAAGCCTGCTTTAGAGGGCTAAAAACGCTAATATCGAGGGGTTATAAGATATGCGAAGTATGCAGAGGTAGTACTATAAGGTCGATATTCTTATTGAGGCAAAAGGCTATAAACCTCGCTATAAGGTGAGATCCGTATCTGTCTAGAAGTAATAGCCTCCGTTTTCTGTCGTTTCAGCGCATTTCGGGCTCGAATAAGGTAGTTAACTACTCGTACGCATGATTATTAGAAGTCTATCCGCTAGTAGATGTCAACAACTTCCAATTTTCAGGCGTAGAAGCCAGTATCCATACAGTATTCGTGTATCTCGCCTTAAAAATAAGAAGCAGAGGTAGGGCTACTCCTAAGGCCCTAATACACTCGATCGCTGTTATCCACTCTTGTCTTCCGCTTATCTTCTTAAATGCCCTAGTATCTCTTCCTCTTATAAGTACTTTAGAAGGTAAAGTAGTACCTAGGGCGAAGCCGGCCTCGTCGATGTTAAAAATCGCATCGGAGGAGTAGGAATTCTTGAGGAAAAGGTCAGTAAGGGCGTCGAAGTAGGCATTTATAATCGAATAAGTAACTCCTTTGAAGCAGCTCGCATCTAAGGATTAAGAATAGACCATCTTTAGCTTGGGGTATCGTTTTCGGAACCTATCAATCCACTATACGCTTATAGGAGGGTAAGAAGTCGGAATCGAGCTTAAGTGGAAGCAGGAAAGGCGGATTTCTTCAGCAAGCTCCTGCATTAATAAGAGAGTAATTAGGTAACCCGACTTTGAGAGTCGAGTAACAGCCTTTAAAAGAGTCTTCTCTTCGGGGGTTGAGAGTATCTTTTGCGATTCGCGCGATTTAGAGTGAGAAGTTCGAGTCGAAAGCCGGTCAGTTAGAGTCGTATATGGAATATTAAATGCGTAAGCGCACTTCCGAATCGAGGTATATTCGCTGTTACAGGAGGCTGCTAAGGCGATCGTAAGGTCTTCTTCAGAATAGGTAGGCATAGTAAAGAAAAAAGAAAGAGCGTCGCGTAAAAATTCGATTATAACGCGAAACTAGCGCGCAGGAGTGACCGACTTCACCTACTGACCGACTTCACCTACGATGACGTTACTACTATAAGGCTCTTACAGTTACTAGCTATTAGCAAGCTGTATACTTATTTAGAGTGTTCTGTAAGGATATAGTAGCCTTTGCCAATCCCTAATCTAAAGCCAGTTTCATCTATATTCTAACAATCCTTAGGCTGGATGCTATATTCATCGAGCAGTGCACCAAGCTATATAAACCAGCTCTCTATGTCCTTAAGATCGTATGCAGCTACACATACAGCCTCCTGAGGTACCTACCTTCTCTTCACAAATGTCGGATGTCGCTTAAGGAAGCATGAGGTCTAGTTTGCAGTTACTGTTAGTGCCAGCTCCGCACCCTCATAACAGCAGCAGAGCACCGAGTTGGCGCTAATTGTGATTGCTTACATGCGCGCATAGACTCCGAGTCGCTCACAGCGATGTAGGTACGTAAGTAGTACTTCTTCTTGATCACTGCTAAGTCTCATAACGTCACTGTAGGGGAGTCGGGTCAGTAGGGGAGTCGGGTCACCCTAGGTATATCTGATCATGCTCGGGGTTTAGATCAGTATGCACTGCGTAGTTGTGATCCTGCCTGCGTACTGACCCAACTCCCCTACTGACCCGACTCCCCTACAGTGACGTTATTCGTAGGACTGCGTGTTGAACGACTCTCGGAGCCCTGAAGGCGCCTACGAAGGCATTAGTAGGGTACTTGGAACTCAGTAGCCAGAACAGTGATTAGCAGCGGCTGAGTCAGCTCGGATTGGTAGGTGACTGCATGCTCAATGCGAGCCTTAACTTGGTGGTATTCAGTAGTCATATTGGCGTAGATATAGGGCATATAGATAGCCTAATAGATAATAGATGAAGTATGTTCATTGAGCTGCACGGCACTCGCTCCGCGAGGGCACACGGCCGCTGGAGGCATAGCTAGCACGCGTATCTTCTTTCTTCCTTTTTATGCCTCCCTATACTGAAGATACGCTTACTACAGCTCTAACGGCCTACCGAAATAGCGAATATACCTCGATCCGGAAGTGTGCTTACGCGTTTAATATCCTGCATTCTACACTTATCGACTAGCTTTCTACTCGAACTTCTCGCTCTAAATCGCACGAATCGCAAAAAATACTCTCAACAGCTGAAGAGGAGGCTCTTATAAAGTCGATTACTCGATTATCTAAATCAGGAGTCCCTATTACCCTCTCATTAATGCGCGAGCTCACTGAAGAAATCTGTAATGCCCGCTTCTGTGTAATAGGGTATACTCGGTATATGAACGTAGAACGAGGTGCCAAGTATTTCAGGGTAAGGAAGAAGGTCTGAGTAGCACACTGATCAAGTTGCGTTATGAACAATGACTCCAATTGTATTACTTAAGTTGAGCACGAGGCTCCTATGAAAGATGGAACTCCAACTATCCTATATACCAAGGAGACTCGTGAGTATGTACTGCATGCAACAAGAGCGACAACGTCGCCTTGTGTCGCCTACATCGCTTGTCATTATATGACTTGTAAGTGAGTGATGCTGCTTAGCGTAGAGAGAAGTGTTGCTCGACAGACCAAGTCGTCTGTCGCCCTGAGCGTCATTACACTATCCCCTTCCTAGCAAGCGTCTATCCCGGATGTTTCCTTAATAGTGGGACTGCTCTGCTGATGTTCGTACTTCAGTTCCCTCAAGTCCTGAATTCAGAATGCCTAAATCTACCTCTGACATTTCCTAGAAAGAATGCAAACAACGTCTTGCGAACAACATCTCTGCTAACAGTTTTACTATACCAACAAAATGTTTCTATTGTGCCTTAGCCAATGTGGCCTGCATAATAGATCTCTGGACTAGTCGCTGCGCAGAATGCGCCTAATATAGTTAGTTGTGTAACTTGCTAGTGACATATATCGAATACGAAAAGATTCGAAAATCCTGCGAAAAGATTGTAGCATAGCTTGAAGCTGCTAAAGAAGAAGAGGATAAGTTGACAAGGAAGCTCCTTGAGCACTGCTTAAGAGTTCGTCGTCTCTGCAAGCAGTTGCAGATAAAGGAACAGAAAGAAGTATAGGCGCAGAATGCAGAAGCTACTTCTGCTGCTGAGGCGCAATGCCTCGAGGAAGAGCTCCTCTCTGTCTCTATAGAACTCAGGGTGGTCAATGACCAATCCAACCCAACCCGAGCGCTCAGGTTAAATTGGTCAATTACGTAAGGAGCCCTCGGATTGGTTGGATTGCTCGCATAAGTGAGGTTGGTTGGATTGGTTATAGGTTGTTTGTGGTATAGACGCCTGAGGCACTGATTTCGAAGTATCTGCTCCTTGCAACTGGTATTTGGCCTCCTAGGCATCTTTTGTATATGATCCTCACCAAATCTATGCCTCCCTTGCTCTTGAAAAGTTGCCCTTATCTTATGTTGTTGGTATAGCTGCTCCTAAGGTCCTCAGAAGTGTTTCAGCATCTGAGGCGCGCTCTTCACTAATTTTTGTAGCAAACCTTGCCTTCCTTACTCTCTTAAGGGGTATGCTGCCAGAGTTGTGTTTGTGAAGTTGTGCACTTGCTTGGAATCGTGTTTGTAAGGTTGCAGATAAGGTGATAGCTAAGTCGTCAGATTAGGCCTTCTGCATGCCACGAGCAAAGGCATTACACATGCTCAGCAATAGGCTGCTTCGTGTGAGGTTGCTGCTTATTTATAATATTGCCAGCAGTACTGAATAGATACTTGTTGGATGAGGTAGATGCAGGAGCTGCTAATAAAGTAAATGCGAGGTGTTTTAGTATAGAATAATCATCTTGGTATAACTTCCATCAATCTAAGGGATCTTGCATATCTAGCAGATCACTAATAGCCCTATACCTTACGAGTTCATCATAAAGATCAATAGGTTTAGGGCGACTGCATTTTTGGTTGTAGGCAGTGTATCCTATGAGTGCTTTGCATTGAGCCTATAGTGACATTAAGGCTCGCTCAGATATAGGAGCATCAGTATTGTATTTATGCTTTGCCTTTACATATTGCTCCTCAATAGTCTTGACTGCAAAAGCAATATCCATAAGGCTCTAGTGATCTTCAAACTAAAGATATCAGTAGTGAGGATTGAGGAATATAGCCATAATATAAGCTAGATTGAGGTCAGTGATCCTATAGTACTTCCTTAACTTCAATCAGCTAATATTGAGCAATGCTATGAAATGCTTGGTGCCAGGCTGCATATGCTGAGTCTCAAGGTAATTGAGTAAGTAATCCATTGATGTGAGAGTATTGTGAAGGGCACTAGCAGTCACTCTAATGCTCTGAACATGCATAGATACCTTATGGATAGGAGCAAAGAGATCCTTAAAGGCCATAAGCTCATTCCAATCTTCGCAAGTTAGGAGATTGTCCTTATGCAATGTAGCTTCCTCATGATTCTAATAAAGCATAAGGGCGTCATGAAGGTAGATGGCGCATTCGATCATAAGATAAGTACTATTCTATTGGATGCTGCTGTTAGTAATGAGCCTCAAGATCCTTCTTTGCAATGACTTGCTCTCATCAGGGTGTGCAACAGCCAAACCAGTATGCTAAGGTTTGTTTGAACTGTTTGCCAAGAAACAGTTCAAACCTGAGTTCCAGAGTGGATCAAACAGTTCAATCTTAAGGATCTGTTTGTTTAGTTTGTTTGATCTAGTGGTATAGGTAGATTTTTGGTGTGAGTGAGTGGTTCTTGTGATACTAACAATAACCCCAATCCTAACCCTACTTTCGTAGAGACTACTCTAAGCTAATCAGCGCACGATTTCGCTGTATACACATAACTTCGAGACCTCTAAGACCTCTATAAATAAGCAAATCTCGAGTATCTCGAAAATATGCTCTCCTAGCTTATAGTATATACTAATGCCCCTTTTGTGATATACTATAGCTAATGCAGTATGGTATTAGAGAATGATACTAAGTCATCTTTGACTACTAAATTAGATGATCTGATAGCGCTATATAAAAAATCTGGCTTACCTATAGAGTATCACTCACGCCGAATTAAAACTGGCTTTTTGATTAGAGCAGATCGACTTCTAGATTGTATACTACTCCCTACTAGTAAGATACCTACTAGATTGTAGATTTAGGACTATAGTTATACAATTAGACTTCTTACAAAGAAGAACAAAGTTCTCAAGCATTAGCTTCGCTAGATCTGTTATGATAAAGATCCTCTTCTAAGATTATCCTTATATATGATTAATACTAAAGTAACAACTACTAAGGTAATTAACCACCTTAAGGATCTTCACTAGTTTAACAGGCTTAATAACAAACTATACTAATATATATCTAAGAAGCGAAAGGGATAGAGCTTTAAGGCCTAGAGCTAATAGCGAGATACACATAACTCGGTATTTGATAAATGTTACGGGAGAGCAACGCATACGCAGAGACTCAATGTAGTATTCAACAAGTTCGATACAGGAGTAAGAGGGTTCTAAGGCGGAAGCCGATGAAAGGACAGCAGCTTCCAATTCGGAGCACAGGCTACGCCTGCGCTATACTCCCTAAGGGCTCGCCCTTCACATTACCCCCCCTCCTCCCTATTCCCTATCTGTAGGGCTTCACGCGTTTCCCCTCGGACACCACTCGTTACTGCATTATCTGCAGTTTTCGTGACATAGCAGAAATGAAGTGAAGTCGAATGTCGTCATATAATATCTTCTCTCTCACTCGAATGAATGACTCTTCTCGCGGATTCTGAGCATAATACATCGGATTTAGCAAAGTCGTTGATAGATTCTTTCTTTTTACGTTCATGTGAACCTTCACTCGATGTAGTTTGTCAGCTAGTGAATCGAAAGTGAATGTCCTTATTACAGGTTCTGCTTAAAAACTGGTGTATCCTGTGTAGTTTCTAATAGAAGCTGCATCTTTCATTCTTTAGAAGCCTCACTTCCTTATCACTTCTTGTTCTTACTGAATATAGTGCACTATTGCCTATAGACAGGAGCTCCCTGCTACTATAACATAAGTATTTGCTTCCGCCCCCTTTTCTCCTTTTCTTCTACTACACAAATCGATCAATATAGTAAGTCGCATCCCACCCTATTCCCCTAGCACTCCTCTAGAAAACCGATAGACTCCTTCGAAAAGCTAACAGGTTCTATAGAGAACTAACTAAGTCCTAAAGCAGGACTGCATTTACTGTATCTACTACGCTTCCTATAGCTAAGATTGCGAAAACAATTATAACGAGGTAAGTCGCAGTTCCTGAGCTCTTTTCAGCAGAAAACTAATGTTTCTAGCTAGCTTCTTAGAAGGACCTCACTAAAACTGCTCCTAAGAAGAGAGCCTGTCTCGCTTGTGCTGAGGCTAAGACCACCTATGTCGAACTATAGGTTATTTCACTCGGCCTCTGTCCAAAAACCACTGCTAACTGTTATTTTCAGTCTAGAGATAGCCTATATTGCCTATACTGCTTAGACTCGTTCTACTGATGCTGGCTTGTAAGTAGCAGTCCCTGCGCCTTTATCATTAGAAGCCTAACTTCTCTTAGCACTAATGCCCTTGCCTTCCTTAAGAAGACCCTAAAGGCCTATAAGCAGCTCTAACGTCATCGTAGGGGAAGCGGGTTAGTAGGGGAAGCGGGTCACTCCCGCGCGCTAGTTTCGCATTAATATCAGATTTTTACGCGATACTCCTCTCTAATCCTTAATTATGCCTACCTATTCTGAGGAAGACCTTCTTAGCGCTATATCGGCGTACCGTAATAGTAAATATACCTCGATTCGGATATGTGCATACGCGTTTAATATCCTGCATACTACGCTTACTTCCCAGCTTACAACTCGAACTTCTCGCTCTAAATCGCACGAATCACAACAAATACTCTCGACTACCGAAGAGGAGACTCTCCTAAAGGCTATTATACAGCTCGAAAAATCGGGTTGCCTGATTACTCTCGCATTAATGCAAGAGCTCGCTGAAGAAATCTGCCTTTCCTGCTTCTGCCTAAGCTCGATTCCGACTTCCTACCCTCCTATAAGCGTATAGTGGATCGATAGGTTCCGGAAACGATATCCCGAACTAAAGACAGTCTACTCTCGATCCTTAGATGCAAGTCGCTTCGAGGGAGTTACTTATCCGATTGTAAATGCCTACTTCGATGCCCTTACTAACCTTTTCCTCAAGAACTCCTACCCTTCTGATGCGATCTTTAACATCGACGAGACCGGCTTCGCC
The DNA here is from genome assembly GCA_023634325.1 of Cladosporium cucumerinum. Lineage (NCBI taxonomy): Eukaryota > Fungi > Ascomycota > Dothideomycetes > Cladosporiales > Cladosporiaceae > Cladosporium > Cladosporium cucumerinum. The sequence goes on from JALDQA010000002.1 coordinate 2,501,064, forward strand.
CTTAGTACTACCTTATCTTCGAAAGTACTTATAAGAAGAGGGGATAATAAGGCATTTAAGAGAATAAGCGGAAGGTAAGAGTGGATAACAGCGATCGAGTGCATTAGAGCTTCAGGGATCGCTTTACCTCTGCTTCTTATCTTTAAGGCGAAATATACAAATATAGTGTGGATACCGGCTTCTATGCCTGAGAAGTGGAGGTTCTCGATGTCTACTAGCAGGTGGACGTCCGATAATCACACCTACGAGTGGTTAACTACTTTATTCGAGCCTGAAATGCGCTGAAATGACGGAAAACGGAGGCTATTACTTCTCGATAGACACGGATCTCACCTTACAGCAAGGTTTATCGCCTTTTGCCTCGATAAGGATATCGATCTCGTAGTACTACTGCTGCATACTTCGCATATCTTACAGCCTCTTAACATCGGCGTATTTAGCTCTCTAAAGTGGGCTTTATTAGTCGAAATCGAGAAACTCTTCTGCTTAGATACCCAACGAATACTCCGAATCGAGTGGACAGAGGCCTATATAATCAGAGGTCGGCACAATCAATCAAGGCAAGGATCTTGGCGTCTCTTGCCTTGATTGTTAGTGAAGCCTCCTTGCCTTGATTGCCTTGCCTAAATCTCCTGCCTTGATTGATTGATTGTGGCTAGTAATGCTAAGACTCTGATATAGGAAAAAAAAGGTGTTTTTGCAGAGATCTCAGAGGTCTCGTGTAAGTAAAGTACTATATAATATCTTAATCTATAGGGTTATCGTTGCTGTTAAGGTATATAATCTCGTTATTGCTATATCTCATAATCTCATTATTATCTAAAGAGGTCGCTTCTATCGCCTCTTTAAGCATTGCTTAGTCAAGCGTGATTATCTTATACTAAGTCTAAGATTGTAAACACAGGATCCGCTCTACTGACTAGCTCTTTATCGTCCTATAGCATAGAGTGATTAGATTGCCTACTATACTAAAAACACGCTCCGGTTCGTCGCTCATTAGAGGCATTAAGAAGATATCTAAGGCCATCTATGCGAGTTATAGCCACACGGAGATCTTACTAATCTAGTAAGAGATAGATGAGTCGTGCGTAAAGATCTTAGGGCAAGGCTCGTGCTTGTAAAGCTATAGCTAGTCTACTACTATGGCATTAGGAGCATCAAGCTAATCTTCTTCCTCGTCAATCGTTAGTATTAGTGCTTTATAACTGTCTCTATATTATTGCTACAAATCATTAATAGCTGCCTTTACAGCTATAATCTAAAGAGGTTTAGTCTCCTAATGCTTCTCAAACCATAACTACTTTATGTGCAGGTATAGGAACACTGCAGCATAGTAGATTAGTGTAATGTTCGATATCGCATAGGGTTCAAAAGTATATACGACTATCAAGGGTTGTAGGCAGCGTATAGTAGATCGTCCTTCTACCAAAGAGAAGGAGACACAGAGACTGAAAGCTGCCGCTTTCCTTACGCAGCGGGCACGCTGCGTATATGAGGAAACGTACAATGCGGGGCAGTTAGCTATAGCTCAGCTGACCGCTCCGCCGTACGCAGAGATAGCTATTCCTTGTATGGTTGACCATTACAATTAGAGTCTAATCAGTGAGTTCGTAGTAATACCTGAGCTTCTGCTAGCTAGCATTAATGTTAGTGCTAAAGTAGTATTCGGTTGTAAGATAAGGAGCATCTACAGCGCTTATAGTATCGACAAAGTAGGCTATCTGCTCTATAGCTTGCATTTGATCAACACTACTAGTAGGGACTTCGGTAGTAGCAGAGCTTCGAGTGGTTACCTGTATCTGAGAGCTCTGTGTGTTACGCTTGGCTATAGGGGAAGGTGTAGTGAGTGGTGAGGTAGGAGGAGTAGCATCTTAAGAAGCGTGCTGTGACTCCTGCAGCTGATGCTGCATACGCGCATCCTCAAATCCCTTTAGGAGATCTTCGAATATTAATAGGACCTGCTAGATACCTGCTTTAACAGCCTTACCACGTCGTTTTGTCGTACTAACATTGCCTTAGAGCTTTATCTCATTCTTATACAGGACCTACTATTTTCTTTGCGGATCCCTCCTTTTCCTCCTTCTTCGCTCCCTCCTATCCCCTTTCCCTGTATTCCGCGCTATTCTCGAAGGTAATCCTTCGATTTAAGCTAGGGACTGTTAGTAGCTATCTTCTCCTACCTAGATCTCGGGCTATTGTGCTTATAGGGGTTGCTGTACTTTTCCTCGAAAGCATCTATTATAGTATTATCCGAAAGTTCATTTATAGGTTCCTATATTAGTTCCTAGTATCTAGCCTATTTCATAAGGACTTCTCTTTGCTAGGTTTATCCTCTTTTCTTCGTTCTCACATATAGGATTTCTTTAATAAAGTATTCTTTATGCAACTCTACTAGCACTAGTTCTGGCTGTTTGTTATTGGATTCCTAGCTAGGTAGTAGGTCCTAGCTTGCTAGCTTTAGGAGATCTAGGTAGAAGACAGGATAAATGTTCTTTAATATACCTGATAAGCGAATAGATACTAGTGAAATAACCTCAGCAACTGTGTACTTTGCGTGCTTGGTATCTAAGCTCCTCTTTAGCCTAGTCATGTAGTAGTTACACAAGTCTAGCCACACCTTATCCCCTTTCTAGTAGATCAGTGCTAGTGTATAGGTCTTATTTGCGCTTTCCTCTTGCTTTTGTGCAGCAGCTGCTATACTTGTTTAGCAAAGGTTGTTGATCTCCTTCAGTTTCTTGACAAAATTTGATACCCTCTTAGTTGTAGTGAGAGTCGATAATTCTCTAGACTCTGGTTTTAGTGCTATAGGAGATGTAGATTCGTAGCTATAAGTTGCGAAGAATAGGCTTGTCCTGAGTCCTGCTTAGTATCTACTATTAAGCGCGAGTTGCGCTACAGGAAGCCATTCCGACCAATCGGATTGTTCTTAATTGATATAATTGTATAGGTAAGCTTAGACTTCCTGGTTCATACGCTCCGGGCCTCTATCTGTTTGTGGGTAATAAGCAGAACTTAGCCTCTAAGTTACTCCTAGAAGTCGGCAGAGCTCCTTCTAGAAGGTACTAGTCTAATTAGTTCCTCAGTCGCTTGTGATTGCTCTTAGTATTCTATAGTGTTTAATTCAGCATTCTATGAACTTTCGCGCGCAATTCTTAGCTTTTATATTAGGCATCGCTTCTAGAACTACCTATTTGCTCAGTCTGTCTTTGATTACCCAAAGGTACCAGTTACCTTTGGAGTCCAGTAGGTTAGTAATAAAGTCTATAGAAATTTCCTAAAAGAATCGATCGGGAACTGGGAGTGGGCATAGGAGGCTGTGTTTATGTTCCCTCCAAACCTTATTCCTTCTGCAATAGTCATAGTTCCTTAGGAATTAGCGGATATGTCAGGATTAAAGAGGCTAGTAGAAGTCGCATGCTAGTATCGAAGAGGTGGCATCCTGTCCTGAGTGACTATAAACTGACGAATTATAGACAGACTATATAAGTTTTGTTCTTAATATGTCATTTTTGCAGATACTAGATTCCGTGCTGTTATACTCAGCGTCTGTTGCTGCTAGAACTCCTAGCACCTATAATTTCCCTCTATAGTAGAGGTAGTGTCACGGGCAAGCCGTGGCACATACGGAAGTCCAGCTGAGATCACGTGACAGGGTCACCCCAGCAGTGACCCTGCCTCAGGCATCCGGAATTGATATGACAAGAAGGTAAGCCGAGGCTTCGGCTTACTCCTGACTTCGCACTTTGCAACCGATACATAGCTCCTTGAGCTACATCCTGTCGATAGGACCAACATCAAGGTTGGCCTTCAGTCCGTAGTTAGCTCTGTATCCGAATCGTCACGCTCTTATACCTACTCTCCGCACGATCCGCCTCACGCCCGTGACATTACGTAGCTCCTACCTTAGGTATAGAAGCCTCCGACCCGCCTCGACCTCTGAGTTATCCAGGCTCTCTTAAAGAATTCCTACAACATGTTACTCAGAGCCCAGAAACTTAGTACGACTATATTAGTGTAGCCGATTCCCAACTGAACCAATCTACCTCCGATATCGTCGACCTCTATACCCAAGTTTCGAACAAGAATGCCTAACTGCAAAGTAAAGGAGAGGAAATCCAGAAGCTTACTCTCCAGCTTGAATTCCGCCAGAATGACTACGACCGCTTACAACAGAAACTTATCGACTCCGAGAAGGAAAAGGACTTAGCAGTCGCTCAAGCTAAAGCTACCGCTATCCTAAACGTACGCTTCTTCCCGAATACGCCTACTCCTATCTCTACTGAAGCGCCACCAGCTGCTCCGCTACCAACGCCTTCGCCTACTTCTTATGAGCCTTCCGAAAATAGCAGAACCAGTGAACGAATCCCTAACCCTGAAAAGTTTGATAGCGACTAGAACGACCTCTCCCGATTCGTAGACCAAATCTCTGCTAAACTCACTATTAACCGAGATCGCTTCCTAAGTTCCTGCGAGCAAAAGGTATATGTTGTCAACCGCCTCTCTGGACTAGCCTACCAACAAATTCGTCCTTACATTCGCCTTAGAGTCCTGCAATTACCCGATTATGAACAGATCTTAGAAATCCTCGAAAAAGCTTTTAGCGATCCAAATCGCTCGAGCCGTGCTACACAGAAACTCCAAGAAATCAAACAAGCGAATCGCGAGTTTAACACCTTTTACGCCGAATTCCAATGCCTCGCTCTCGACTCTAGACTTGATAAGATATCTTTAGTCCCGATCCTCGAAAAAGCTATCTCCCGAGAGCTTAAGCAACTCCTTGTCACTTCACGCCCTAATAGGAACGACATCTTCTCGCTAGCAAACCACCTTTAGGACTTAGACACCTGCAACTGCTACTTGTTTGGCGATCCCTCGAACCGCTTCGTTACATCTCGCATAGAGAGAACACCTTTACCCCCGAAAACACACTCGAACCAAGCTCCGACCTACACTAAAGCTATGCATCAGGAAACTCGAAGAGATCCAATAGATACTAGTAACGCTCGGCCGAGGACCAATAAGGAACGAGGCGCCTGTTACCTTTGCTACCGGACTGGTCACCTCGCTAGAGACTGTTCGCTCCCGAATCCGCGAAATCAGTACAGCTACTGCTGTAATAGCAATGACAGCCAGAAGTACTGTACTTAGGCCATAAAACCCCGTTCCCCTTCGCCCCTGCAGTCCCCTACGAACCGCTACACCGCACTTCAATCTGTTATCGATAGACCCCCGACTCCCGCTTACGCTTCCCCTACTATGTTCTATTCGGAAAACGGAGTAGGCCTGAACTAAGTCGCCTTCAGGCTACGAACTGTAATGCACCCGCTCGAACGACTAACTCGCAACTGACCCCTCGACCTAACACCTCTCTCGCAAAGCCAGTTCGCGTCTCGAACTTAGCAATTTATAGAATGCCTATCGAAAAGGAATTCACCTGAACCTCTGCGCCTATTATCGAAGTTTCGACAATCTAGGGCCTAAACTAGAAAGACACCTACGCTCTTGTAGACTCTGGTTGCGAGGGTTACGCTTTTATCGATCAGGATTATGCGAAGCAAGCTAGCCTCTCGCTAATTCCTGTTGACTGGCTGTTTCTATTATACGGCTATAATAGAGAAGACAAGCACTCCCAAATCATACGACACTATGTCCGATGCGAACTGAAGAGTGGGACTCATATAGATAAGGATGCGATCCTATATATCACCCTACTACTGCATTATCCGATTATCCTAGGCCATCCGTAGCTAAAGAAACACAACCCAATGCCGAATTGGGCTGATAACATCTGGGAATTCAACGATCCGTATTACACGAAGAACTGCAACCAGACACTGACACCTGCCCGACTTCGAGGACTCTATAACGTCCCGAAGAAGTACATCCCGGATTTGAACTATCGAAACATAGCTACTATGAGCCTACGTGCGTATTATGCATATGCTAGACGAGGATATCAAATCTTGATGGTCACTCTCGAAGACATCGACGAAGCCCTAAAGCAAGAGGGAGAGGAGATTACTATCTAGCTGCCTACAGAACTACGAGACTTTGTAGACGTCTTCTCGCCGAAGAAGGCTAACAAGCTACTACTACATCGAAGCTACGACCACGAGATTAAGCTTATATCTGACAAGAAGCTACCATTTAGTAGAATATATTCGATGTCCTGCGACGAATTAACAACACTCCGTACCTAGCTCAATGAAAACTTAGCTAAGGGTTTTATTCGCCCTAGCTCCTCGCACATTACCTCTCTAGTCCTTTTCATTAAGAAACCAGGTAGAGGCCTCCGACTTTGTATAGATTACTACGCACTGAATGACGTCTCGGCAAAAGATAGATACCTGCTCCTATTGATTAAGGAGACGCTGAACAACCTCGAAGGAATGAAGTACTTCACAAAGATCGACATTATCTCAGCATTCAATAATGTCCGTATGAAGGAAGGGCACGAACACCTTATAGCCTTCCTTACCTGCTTTAGTCTCTTCGAATCGCTAGTTATGCTATTTGGACTAACTGGCGCCCCTACTATATTTCAGAGGTTCATAAACGACTCGCTCCGCGAATATCTTGACTAGTTCTGTTCCGCGTACCTCGACGATATCCTAATCTATAGTAGAACGAAAGAAGAACATATTGACTATGTCCGAAAAGTACTCGAACGACTCCGATCTATAGGCCTCTTCGCTAAGCTCTCGAAATGCGAATTCTTCGTAACTGAAACGAAGTTCCTTAGCCTAATCATAGGCTGAGACGGATTTAAGATGGACCCCGAAAAAGTAAAGACTATCCTCGAATAGAAGACTCCGAGATCTGCTACTGATGTGCTCCGATTTAATGGCTTTTGCAACTTCTACTGATGATTTATCTATGATTACTCGAAGATTGTTACCCTATTAATCAATCTTACGAAAAAGAACGCCCTATTTAACTGGACTCGATCGTGCGAAGACGCCTTCCAGTTGTTGAAAAGTACTGTTGCTTCTGCTCTAATGTTACGACTGTTCGACTAGACTAAGCAAGTAGTTGTCGAAACTGATGCTTCCGACTTCGTGTCCGCTAGAGTTCTCTTACAGTACGACGAAGAGAATATCCTCTATCTAGTCGCCTTTTTCTCGAAGAAACACTCCTCAGTCGAGTGCAATTACGAGATTTATAATAAAGAACTACTTGCGATTATCCAATGCTTTAAAGAATAGCGCCCAGAACTTGAAGGCTCTGAGAACCCGATCCTTGTCCTGTCTGACTATCGCAATTTGGAATACTTTATGTCTACGAAGATGTTAAATCGCTACTAGGCCTGTTGGTCCAAATTCCTCTCGCGCTTTAACTTTAAGATTACGTACTAATCTAGAAAACAAGGCGAGAAGCCTGACGCGCTGACTAGGAGGTCAGAAGATCTTCCTAAAGAGAGGGATGAAAGACTAGAACACCAGAGCCGTACAATACTTAAGAGAGAGAATCTCGACTTACTGCCGACTCCGCTACAGATCCCCGAACCTATGCAGAAGAAAGTTCACTTCGCAGAGCCGATCTCAAAGTACTACCCTACTATAAATACGAATATCTCAGGATCCGATAAGCAAAATCAGACAAGACACACGCTGTTAGACCCGCAAGAACTAGGAGATTCAGACACAACAACAAAATCCGCTTCGCAATAGCAAGACCCGCTAAAAATCGTAAATACACTAAGTCCGAGCTCTGATCCGCCTCCCTCGATTAAAGAAGCAATACGACAAGAATCACAGAACGACGAGAACGTACTATCCGTCTTACACGCAGTCGAGCAAGGCAAGAATAAGCACCCATTCTTACAGCTATCTTAATGCTGAGCTCAAGAAGGAATCCTCTATTACTACGAAAAGATATACGTCCCTGATTCCGACGAGCTTAGGATAAGAATCCTTCAACAACATCACGATCACCTGTCTGCTAGCTATCTAGGTAGAGCTAAGACGTTCGAACTACTCTCTCGAAGCTACTACTAGAAAGGAATAAATACTGACACGCGCCGTTACGTCCAAAACTGCCGAACATGTAGAAGAACGAAACCACGACACGATAGATACTAAGGCATGTTACAGCTGCTACTGATACCCGAACGCCTATAGCAAGATATATCCATTGACTTTATTACGCACTTACTGAAGTCGAATGGATTCGATGCGATCCTTGTAGTCGTCGACCGACTTACAAAGATAAGACACTATGTTCCCTGCTTGATAACTGATAGTGCTGAAGAGGTAGCCCGACTATTCGTTCGAGAGATTTATCGCCTGCACAGCGTCCCGACTTCTATAGTATCCGACCGCAATATCCATTTTGTAAACTCATTCTGAGAACACCTATCAAACCGACTTTAGTTTGATACCAAGTTAACTGTTGCGCACTGCCCTTAGGGCAACAGCCAAACCGAACGAATGAACGCAGTATTAGAACAACACCTCCGCGCCTACGTATCCTACCTTCAAGATGATTGGGTAGACTGGCTCCCGTACGCCGAGTTCTCTGCAAACTCAATAAAATCCGAGACTACTGGAACAACCCCCTTCTTTGCAAACTATGGTTACCACCCTCGCCTCGGTATCGAACTGATTGAAGCCCCTAATACGCCAGCCGCCCGACAAGCCGATACATTCGTCGACCATATGTCTATGATCCTCGAGTTCCTCCGCGAACAGACCCTCCTTGCACAAGCTCGTTATAAGGACTCTACTAACCGTTCCTGATCGACTGCTCCACGCTTCGACAAAGGCTAACTCGTGTGGCTAAATGCTAAGAATCTGAAAATGCTCCGCCCAAAGAAAAAGCTCGACTGGAAGAACTTAGGCCTGTTCCCGATTGCCGAAGTTCTAGGCCCATACACGTACCGACTTGACCTGCCTAACTATCTCACGATACACGATGTGTTTAATATTGACCAACTATACCTCGCTGCGAACGACCTATTGCCTAGACAAGTCCTCGAACCGCCCCCGCCTGTCCTTGTTGAAAATACGCATGAATACGAAGTCGCTGAAGTCCTCGACTGCTGCTATAGAGGACGAGGCTTCTAGTACCTTATCCGTTAGACTGGATACGACGACCCGACTCTTGAGTCTGCCCGAACGATCTTCGAAGATGTCCCTAAGCTAGTTCACAACTTCCACTGTCGTTATGGTGAGAAGCCGCTCCCTCCGTTCGTCCGACAATAGCCTCGCTTGTTTGTCTCTCAGGAGATCGACCCTTGAGAGGGGAGTAGTGTCACGGGCAAGCCGTAGCACATACGGAAGTCTAGCTGAGATCACGTGACAGGGTCACCCCAGCAGTGACCCTGCCTCAGGCATCCGGAATTGATATGACAAGAAGGTAAGCCGAGGCTTCGGCTTACTCCTGACTTCGCACTTTGCAACCGATATGTAGCTCCTTGAGCTACGTCCTGTCGATAGGACCAACATCAAGGTTGGCCTTCAGTCCGTAGTTAGCTCTGTATCCGAATCGTCACGCTCTCATACCTACTCTCCGCACGATCCGCCTCACGCCCGTGACAGGTAGCCTCTGTTATTGATTACATAGTCTTCTGCTTAAACTTTCACCTTGATATCGCTTGATAGACTATAGGCGCTATCCTGTATCATATAGTATATAGTATTATACATTATGTCCTTTTCTGCTGTGACTTTCTAAAGGCTATTAAGTTTATAGTCCTAGAAGGGACCTCTAGCGTCCTGCTCATTCTGCGCGGATTCTAAGTCAAATTGTATAGCAAGGAGCTAGACTGACGAAGTAGCTACTTCCACCCCCTTCTTCCCTCTGGCCTCTAGCTAGTTTAGGGCGAAATCCGGGTTTAGGAACCTTCGAAATCAGGAGAGCTTATTGTCTTCCCCTAGCATGTCTTATTCTCAGTGGGATAGGGCATCTGGTAGGATTGCTTTAGTCCCTAGGTAGTACACTAGAGAGAACTAGAACTTCGAGAGGACTTCATACTAATGGATCTAGTGCTCTAATATTTGCCTTTTTACTATAAAATACTCGAGATTCTTGTAATCTATCCAAATTGTAAAGGAACTATACGCTTTAAGCTCGGGTTCCTAGAACTTTAGGCAGCAAATCATAGCTAGTATTTCCTTATTGTGAATATTATAGTTGATTTCTGCTTTGTTTAGTTTCTAGCTGAAAAACCTAATAGGTTGACGGATTCCGTTCTGTTCTTGTATAAGTGCGCCTCCTAGTGCGAACCTGCTATAATCGGTCTCGAGGAATGTAAGTAATGCCATATCCTAGTGAGAAAGCACTAGTGCCTAACAATACTAGTCTCTTAATGCTTTAAATGCTTTTTCTTCCTTCTCTCCCTAGGTGAATAGTACTCCTTTGCTAGTGAGCGACATCAATAGCATAGCAATCTTCGAATAGTTCAGGATAAACACTTAGTAGTAGTTAGCAAATCCTAAGAAGCGCTAAACCTCTTTCTAGGTCTTTAGGGCCTTCTAGTTTCGGACGGCCTCTACCTTCTCTTTATCTGGACCTACACCCTTTCTATCAGCATAGACAATGAACTCTAGGTACTTAATTCTCTTCTAAGCGAACTCGCTCTTCTTCAGGTTAAGGAAGAGGCCTCTATCCTAAAGGGCCTAGAGTACAGTGCATACCTTATAGAAATAGTCTTCTCTAGTTCCGTCTGAATAGATAATAACATTATCTATATATATAGAGGCAAAGTTATCGAGGTATTTCTATAACAAAGTATTGATATAGCATTAGAATATGGCTAAAGCCCCTAAGAGATCAAACAGACAGACTAGCCATTCGAAAGAGCTAAATCTCGTATGGAATACAGTCTTGTTTTTGTAGCCTACAGCTATTCTGATTTTGTTAAAAGCAGCGACTACATCAATCTTCGTTAAGTACTTAGCTCCTATTAGGTTTCTTAAGGTTTCTAGGATTAGTAGCAGGGGGTAGCAGTCCTACTTGCTAATTGCATTTAATGCATAGTAATCATAGCAGAATCGTAGTTCTCCTCTAGGTTTCCGAATAAAAAGGACGAGTGCTGCTGCCTCCAAGTTAGATAGCTGGATATAACCTTTCCTAAGGAGGTCATCTAGCGATTTACGTAGGACTAGCAGTTCCTCTTTTGACATCCCATATAGCAGGCCCTAGGGTAGAGTTGGCAGGGATCCGTCTAGGAGTTCGCAGAGGTTAATACAGTAGTCGATACCAGGCTAGTGAGGTAGTAACTTGTCCGCTTCCTGTTGACAAAATAGTAGTGCCATATTGCGAACTTCTAGAGAGAGTTTATTCCAGAGTTCCTTAATAGAAGGGTACTCCTTCATCTGAAGGGCCTTCTCGATGTCTGAGGCTATAGCTACAGCTAGTATTATTAAATCTCTACAGTCCTATTGATCCTTGTAGTTATAACCTTCTTTGATCCACTTCTGCGCTCTTCTATAGTAGAATCGTTATTCTTCTGGCGCAGTTCGTACCTTATTGTGCGCTTTCTATAGATTTCCTAAGATAAGTAGGAAGATAAGTTCTAGCACTACATATATATAGACTTTCTAGCAGAATCCAGTGATTCTTATATAGAATGCAACTACTCCTTCGATCTTAGAGCTCTTTATAAACGAGGATGTTCCTTTAACTTCTCTTACTTCGCGACTTATAAAACAGAGTCTAAGACCTTTTATAAGGTCTCTGTTGATTATAGCATAACATTGACAGCCTTTATCGATCAGAGCAGAGGTTCCTAGGTTATTCTGAAGGGTTATATCAGTATATACTAGGTTTCTATTTATTCTACTCTGCACCTTACTCTAATCTTGTGTTAATAACTTCTTCCCTCCTAGCTCCTGTCTTCGAGCAGGAGCTACTCTTTTCCCGACTCAAAATGAGTAGATTCCTCTATTTCGTCATTGTCTTCTAGTAGTAGTGCGACAGAGCTAACATAGATGCCTATAGATCGCACTGCTGTAGTATATAGGCATTCCTAAATGCAGTGTCCATCGCCTCCGCAATAGAAGCAGAGCCTTCTCTCCTTACGCCTCTTGCGCTTAGCAGAGTCGACCCATTTCGCCCTTTGCTTACTAGACGATGGCTTATAGTCTCTGCAGAGTTGTCGACAATCTCCTAAGGCTTGCGTAGGAGCTATAATGGTGTCTCTATCTACATCTATCCTAGCTACTATAGCAGGGCAATGCGAGTGCGCAGAGACTGTTATGATAGGCCGGGTATCCTTGTTCTTCTCTTTCGACTATTGCTTATTAGTAGCCTTGGACTAATCTGTAGTTTCGAGGTTAGTTATGATCCTCTCTACCTCCTCAAAGAAGGCATAATAATCTGTCGTTTTTGCTATAGCAGCTGTATAGACCCTCACTGTATTAGAGAACGTATTCTTTAGGTATCTAATCTTCATAATGTTGTTCTAACTGTCTCTATTTGCGCTTAGCAGGAGTCTGTCGAATTCTAGCTAGTGTTCGTGCTAAGGTTATCCTACTATGTGTTATAAGTAGGTGAGCTGCTCTAAGGCCTTTACGTATTTATTAGAGTCTATAAAAGCTTCTTCGAGTTGCGCGAAGAATGCTTCTGTTTCCTTACTCTTTATAGAGTGTCCTTTCTCCTAGAAATAATGTATACGACCTCGCTCCCTTGCTAGGAGGGTGTTATAAATGGTGTCCTAGTAGTACTCTTTAGGGAGCATCAGTTTTATCGCAGAGCGCACCTTGAATGAGCTCTTTATTCTTGATAGGTAATCCCTAAAAGTCTCTGCACGACTATCCTAGGAGGGCGGCTTCTATTCTCTGGAGCCTATTGCTTCTCTAGCAGGTCGTAGGGCTGAGTTCGTATTTAGTGTCTTAATAAGAGTCCGCATAAGGGAGCTTATTGAGGTTTCATCTGTTCAGTTCGCAAGGGGAACTGTGTATTAATGTGAGGATTCCGCGAGCTAAGCCATCTCTGCTTGATGCTATACTTCCTCTTCTTGTCTCAGCTGCTCTGCTTATTGACGAGCGGTTTCAGCTTACTAAAGCGCAGCGAGCATCGTGGCCATGTCGGCTTCTATACGTCCTTAGCGAGTATACATCTCTTGTAAGATACTCTATAGGTCCTCGTTCTCGTTACCCGACTGTGACGATCCAGTGTCCGGGGTATAATCGCTGAACTGCAGTAGATTCATTGGATCGAACTTAATGTTATGGGAGAGCGACGCATACGCAGAGACTCAATGTAGTATTCAATAAGTTCGATACAGGAGTAAGAGGATTCTAAGGCGGAAGCCGATGAAAGGACAGCGGCTTCTAATTCGGAGCACAGGCCACGCCTGCGCTGTATCCCCTAAGGGCTCGCCCTTCACAATAAAGAAGGATAGAAATCGACCTACTACTATTAGTTCATAAGTAGTAGTATATCTCTCTATCAGACTATATCTAATAAACTAAGAGACCTCCTATGCTTTTAGAACCCTTATATACAGGAGCTAATACTCTGATTACTAAATACTATGCATATGTAGATATTTGTAGAGTATACAAAATACCACACATTAATTATCTGATCGATTACTAATACGAAAGGCAAAGTCACAATCTCTTTCAATAGATAGAAGGCTAATAATGATATTCTTAACCTTCTTAGCATTATTATGCACTATCTTAGAGATGACTATAAGCTCTATAATATTATCCTTACATTGTGTGACACTCTTAGCAGTTATACTAATAAGAACATTATAGATCATCTATTCGACATCTTTAAGGATTATCAGATTAGTAGCAATTAGATTGCCTTCTTTGTAGCTAATAATATAATTAATAATAACAAGGCTTTAAAGCTATTATTAGACTATATTACTCTTGATCTAGTTACTTTAAGGATCCGCTATACTAGCTACTCGACTCGATAACACAAAAAGCACACTCTCTACCTTTCTCACTCAGCTGATTCTGCAGTTATTAGCTACCTCCCTTAGCCATTATGGCATTGCAAACCCCTTGCACCCCTTAGAACCCTCCTCGGCGCATTATTATATAGCGACCTACGAATCTGAAAGCTACTAATACAGCAGCTGATAGCGTGCATATCCTTATTGCTATAGGCAATATCTCTTATAACAAACTCTGCAATTTCTGTTCTAAGAGCACGAAAGTGACTTTAGAAGACCTTATTTCCTTTCTTAATAAGCAAATGCTAGCAGTCTGCGGAGCTATATAGTATAGCCTACTCGAACTTGCTAATATAGCTTCGAGCGAAATTGCAGATCTTACCTCGCGCTTCTATAACTACTGCGACTACAATACTGCATAGAAGAATAACAATCCTAGCAGCCGGGTCCTAAACAGCCTCCCTAAGGACTTTCCAGAATTCCACTAATTAGCAGAGCTTAGTAGGAGTACGCGTAACTGTAAGAAAGAGGCCTAGGATAGCATTTAGGCAGTGTACCCTTTTATTATAAGCAATTGCTCTATCAAGTTAATATGCATGTTAGATAAGGCTACTCGTTCCCTCTAAGCAGTCTGTAGGCAGGTACGCGCTAATAAGAATACTCCTAGTGATGTGATCGAATGCTTGAACCTAATCCTGCTAGACAGGCTTAACAGCGTTGGTTAGACATACAACTAGGGATTGTTGAGTAAGCGTATCCTTCTTACCTACGATTATAATAAGGCTGCTACTGTCGTGGGGTACGACATCAGGATGGGATTTGGTACAGGTCTTAAGCATAAGGCTCTGGTTTCTTGTATAAGCGTTCTGCGGTCATGTGGTCAACACGTGACAGGGTTCAAAGCGAAGGGTGGGAGATAGCTACATTGGCTATCGACTGCCTGAAGGGCGAAGACGAGCAACACCTTGTTTTTCAGATACAGAGATGAGTTTTGTTTTTTAGAGATAAAATCGGAGTTACACGCTTTACATGTAGTAACAATAACAATCAGAGGTTACCGAAAACACAGTCTGCTCTCCCACTTGACTATTGTAACTCTAGTACTATTGTGGTTGTTCTGAAGTTCAGTATACTGCCTTAAATCTTTCTCGATCCATAGGTCAAGATTGTTTTTTATGGCTAACGTCACTGTAGGGGAGTCGGGTCAGTAGGGGAGTCGGGTCACCCTAGGTATATCTGATCATGCTCGGGGTTTAGATCAGTATGCACTGCGTAGTTGTGATCCTGCCTGCGTACTGACCCAACTCCCCTACTGACCCGACTCCCCTACAGTGACGTTATATGAACTTTAGGCTTTATATTGACTTCTCGACCTATACAGCCACATATTTGGTGCTGCTTCTATAGACCGACCTCGCTATCTAGAATAGTACGACTTGAACAATACAAAATAGAATAAGCAGAACGACATCAACTACAGATACAATACAGCGAGGGACGAGGCCAGGAGAGGGGGCATCCCTTTAACCCTGATAGCAGGAGCTTTTGAAACCCCACAAATTTCAAGGGAGCTCTAACCAATATGAGTTACTATAGGAAAAGGCAATAAGAGCGTTGGTACCAGGAGCTACTAATAATAGCTCGAAATGGAATCTGGATAGCGATCCAGATTTACGCCCTATTTCAGATTATGCAGATGATAGCTGCATAAATCCCAGCAGTCACAATCTTAATCAATGTGACTTACCTATTTTAGCAGTCAGCTACCAGAAGAAAATGCCTCTAAGACAAGCATATAACAGCAGTGCAATAGTCCGTAAAACAATGAGGAAGAGGACGACGATAGAGCCGACAAAAACATTCACGAAAACTAGCATATAGGAACAGCCCATACAAACATCAGTCAAATACAGTGCGATTCCTAAGGATTCAGAGAAGGTGTGTGCCTGAGACTAAGTCTACCTTTCTTTCTATTTGTTATTCTTGTCTTTCTATTATACTATAGATAGGAGGAAGAGGACTATCTGTAATCATAGCAGATTAGGACTTTCTTCCTTCTGCTCTATCTAGATTTATGCTATAGGCTATAGAGGGTATTATACCTAGTAGGATCCCTCTCGACCAAACTTAGCAGGCCTAAATAACTGAGTTATAGCCTTCCTAACAACATAGAGATAGAACTCCTTCGATATCTTACTTGCAGAGCTTTATAGCAATTCAGCTACTTCCTGCTCCGAGGTCTCTTGAGTCTCTAACCTTTGATGGCTACAACTTGTCGACTTTCCTTCGAGAATATATATAGCTTTGCAAGAGATACCAAGTATCTGATGAGAGAGCATATAACCTCCTTAAAGACTACTGTACTAAAGATATAGGTCCTGAGGTTCGCCAAATTGTCGCTCGAGCGAATAGTAGCCTTAGCACTCTTTAGGGCCTGCTCCGAACGAAGTACGCAGCTATTGATAATGAGCGAATGTTGACAACTGAGGGCGCTCTAGAGCAGTTCGTGCTGCAAGCGAAGGAACGTCCTTATAAAGATAACCTCCTATTATATAATAGGCAGTTCTAGATCATTACCTCTTACATTAAAGAAGCTAGAAGTATACTCTCTACTAGCTGAAAGATAATGCTGTATCTATATAGTCTCCTAAGGAAGATTATAGAGAAGGCAATCAGCTCGCTTTATATTCAGGCTATGTATATAGAGCTGGTTAACTTTGAACGAGTAGTAAGCTTTGTAGACAGCATTGCTTAAGCTGCTACTTCACGCTATATAATTAAGATAGAGGACATTGATAGAGTAGTCTCGAGGGCTGTAAATCGATAGCGTAACCACTAATGCATTGCCCTTCCTGCAGAAAAGATCGCATCTGCACTGCCTTCCTTACTAAAGTGCTAGGAACCTCTATACCCTGACTTATAGAGAGGAGTGCAGGATTAGCAGTCCCTCTCTCTCGATAAGATGGTCGAGAAGTTTAAGGAGATAAAGCTGACAAAGATAGAGATCCTCAAGATGTTTAAGTCTCCTGATCTCACGTACCTCACCTCAATTCAAAGAGGGGATGTACTAATGCAATGCCTTCGTTTGGAGCTAAAGCCGAATCCACCAATTGCTGATTATAATAGATACCTGCAAAGAACGCAAAGGGTGGCATTTCAGACGAACAATGCTATGCAGACTCCGCCTTAACAGCAGTATACCAGCAGGAGCGCAGAACAGCAGCTACTTCTTAAATATTATAGTTATAGCAAGACTGGTCATACAGTAACGCGCTGCTAGCAGGTCGATAAGCTGGTATAGCAAGGATACATCCATTTTGGCTAGAACAACCGCATTGTATTTAGAACTGCAGCCAATCCTAGCCGAGAGGTGCCTAGATTGCCTCTGACTAATAGATATGATACTTTGCTTGACATCCTTAGCTTAAGTGCAGATCAGGTAGATGCTACTGCGCAACCAACTGCAGGACTATTAGGCAGAGCCATTACCCTATCGCATCCTTTTGATGATAAAGATGATTCTGATCAAGAAGTGTACTATAGCACTCGTATTGAAGCCATCTGCGCACTGTAATCTGGTAGGGGGAAAGGCAAGATTGCTAAACTACCTCAGTGCAATCGTATTCTAACTGTCTGTGCAGATCGATCTGGATAGTACATTCCTAAAGTACAAGACTCACAAATGCAAGGCTGGACTCTCTCTCAGGATGTAAGGAGAACCTAGGACTCTATAGATGTCAATAAGGATCATCTAATAGGCATTCCGCCTATGAAGCCTAATAATACAAGACAGGCTCCTCGAGCCTAGCGACTAGGCGACGTACTTAGCAAAGAGGATGCTGCTCCTACAGAGATTCGGGTAATAAACCATATCTTGAATATGCCTGTTAGCATCCCTGTTCGAGATGCTATCAACTTGATGCCTAGGGTTCGCAAATTGTTTATATAGCCCCTTCGCTAAGAGATAATAAAGGCACTAAAAGCTCTAGGATAGGGGAATGTCTTAGTGAACAGTTAGGATACTATAGGAAGCGATAGTGGCATTCTAGATAAGTACCTTACTAGTGAAAATCTTTCTCGACTTATAGGTTAAGAAAGATTCTCTGCTACTAATGCAATGTTTGTAGCCCTACTCACAACTAAGCAACTTGACAAGTGCCTTAGGAACATTAAGACATACCGAGCGAAGTGTCCTTATATCTCTATACAGGCTGGGAAAGAAGCAGTATAGGTACTAGTCGACTCTAGGGCCGAAATCAATGTTATAAAGGAGAGCTTCGTATTATGCATAGGACTGCTAATCAACTCGCTCCCTCCTATAATGAAGGGTGACAAATTGATCTCAGCAAATGGAACTAGTGACCCCTTTATAGGAATTCCAGAGACTCGCATATTTATTAGAGAGACAGAGACCTCTTTCTAGACGCCCTTCCTTATCACTAAGGACTATATAAGTGAAGTGATTCTTAAAGAACCCTTTGCACTACAATCTTCTATAGCGACCTCCTAGACTCTATCTAGCTGTATCACTATCCTAATGATAACAGAGGACAGTATGCATACTTGCGAGGTAAGGTCTATCAACAGGTATAAGAAGGAGCTTAGAGAAGATGATAGCTAGGAGGAAAGCAAGGTAGTACAGTAACTGGCACTGCACCTGACTGAATGCTATTGCTAGATGATAACAGCACTATACATACTAATGCGGAATTTCCTTGCAGTGCTGATGTATATCTTAATGAATGCTGCTATGCTTCTTTTCCCTTATCAACTAATACTAGGGAAACTCTAGATAATCTTTCCCGACCTATAGGTCGATATTGTTTAAAACTCCCTTATGAGCATATTCGTGCACAGGCTATTACTAAAACACAAAAACACTTAGAGAATGACAAACAGACCTTAAAAACATGTGCGACAGAGCTAGTCGACCTTATACATATCTTCTAGATGTCGCTAGGAGAAGGCTCTGAACGACGCTTAAGGAGACGAGATGAATACAGCCTGTATACTATTTCGCACTAATAGCAAGAAAGCGGAGCTATAGAGCTAAACACACTATACAAAAAGAAGGCGGACAAAATCAGGCCTTTGGATACTGCACTTCTAGATAGGAGCATGCCTGATAGAAACCCGAATTAGAGGGAAGACCTCCTAGCAGAACAGCGCTGCGCTCTCAATCCCATTAGAGCACCTAGCCCTTACGACCACTTATTCGAACCGAGATACTAGTAAGAACTACAAGGTTATTATATCACTATAGCATACTGAGAGAAGATAGTGATAGATAAAGACATTTGGCCTTAGAAGAAGGAGATGTTAAAAGAAATGGTATACAATAGGGAGAAGGCCCTTATATAGGATTTCACAGAGATCGGTTGCTGTAATAAACAGGTGGTACTACTATAGGTTATCTATACAGTAGAATACAAGGCCTAGCAGGCGAAAAGTTTCCCTATACTAAAGGGACTCCAGGATGAAGTAGTATCTATGCTTTAGCAATAGATCGATGCTTCTGTACTAGAACGAAGCTATAGGCTTTACTACAATCCTTAGTTTCTGGTACAGAAGAAGGATAAGAAGCACTATCTGATCAACTCTGCTACCAACATTGATGCTATTACTATTAGAGACGCTATGCTCCCTCCTAATATAAATGAATTCTCAGAGCATGTTGCTGGACGACCTGTATACACCCTGCTGGACTTCCTCTCTAGATACAATTAGATCATGCTCCATCTAGCGAGCAGGGACATAACTGCTATCTAAACTCCCCTTAGACTCCTTTAGCAAACGACTCTACTATAGGGAGCAATAAATTTAGTAGCTCAGTTCGTACGAGCTATTATACATATCCTACACCTGTACCTAGTAGAGAAGGCTAGCCTTTTTGTAGATGATATTATTGTGTATTCACCTCGGGCAGGGAATCTCACTGAACTTGCACTGCCTGGCATACAAAAGCATGTACTTTAATACTTACAATGGATTGATAGGGTGCTAGCTGATATTGAGCGATCTGATTGTACTGTATCTGGAGGAAAGTCACACTTCTGCGCTCCTGCCCTTAAAGTAGTAGGGTACATTTATGGCTAAGATAGGCAGAGACTTACAAATAGATATGTGAAAGCAATCTAATAGTGGCTAGCTTATAAGAACATCACTGCATTACAAGGATTCCTCGGAGCCTGTACATACTATTAGATCTGGATTGAGCACTTTAGCGACGTTGCATCACTTTTGTTTGCCCTACTTAAGAAGGATGTGGAGTACTGCTAGGATATTAAGCAGGCTCAGGCAATACAATCTCTAAAGGATGCTCTAATATCTGCACTAGCATTGATGCCTCTGGATTACTCTCCTGATACTAGCAAAGTGATTCTTGCTATAGATTCCTCTGTAACTAGGTTTAGTAGAGTTTTGATACAACTCAATCAATAAGGAAAAAGGCATCTATACAGATATAAGAGTGGACTCTAGACTGCTACAGAGAAGAAGTACGATATTGTGAAGCTTGAGTATTGTTCCCTCCTATACATACTATACAAATACAGACTATAGCTATATAGGATCCGATTCACTATAGAAACTGATATAAATACGCTAGTTGCCTAACTTAACAGAACTATAACTGACCTGCCTAGAGCCTTAGTAACTCATTAGCTTATATAGATAAGACTCTAGGATTTTAATATTCGGTATATACCTAGAAAACAGAACATTATTGCTAATGCATTATTGCGCATACGATAGGACAATAATACAATTAATATATAACAAGATGACTTAGATGCTTTTGTCGACTACGAACTTAGTAGTATATAGATCAGCTCTATAGCTACTACACTAGAGAATGTTCTCCTTCCTAAATATAGTAAGAAGTCCTAGCAATATGCTCTTTAGCTTACCACACTTTAGCAGCCTCTAGAACTCTCTATAAAGGAGTTTGTTATATTTAAGAAGGAAGCCTTAAAACATCTCGTATAGGGAAGGCATCTATTTAGAAGGCAGAACAAGAATGCTCTCCTAAGGCGTGTAATTAATAACTTAGACAAATGAAAAGACATCATTCGTGAACTGCATAATAAAAGTGGCTATCGAGGGAGAGGAGGTACCTACTAAAGGATCGCTAATCGATTCTACTAGCCTGGCCTATTTAAGGATGTAGAAAAGTACATTAACACCTACTTCGCCTACTAGACCCGAGCACATAATTGGTCAGACGAGGCTCTCTACCTAACCTAGTCCTCCTATATAGGAGAGAAATAGGCTATCGATATTGTTTATATACTACTGTGCGCAGAATACTTGTATCTTATACTAGGAAGGGAGGATCTGTCTAGATAGGTTAAAGGAAGAGCCCTTCGCGAGAATAACTTAAAGAATGTTTTAAAGTTTAAATTCAGGGATATCATCTATAGGCATAGAATGCTGCTATACTTAGTAAGCGACAGTAGTCTAGAGAACAAAGCACTTACTAATAAGCTTCTTGCTCAGTATAGAATCAAGTATACCTAGATATCAGTGTATCACTCTTAGGCAAATAGCATAATAGAGAAAGGACATCAGTCTGTTATGAATAGGCTGGCTAAACACATAGCTACTATAGGAGCTAGGTGGATCGATGCCTTATTCGCAATATTATAGGCTAATCGAATAACTGTTAAGTCGACTACTAGAATAACTCCTGTTTAGGTCATCTATAGAGCCGAGTACATACTTCCTATTAAGATCGACATTAGTTTATGGCAGACGATCGCTTAGAATGCTGTAAGATCTACTATGGATCTTCTCGCTGCTTACTATACTTAAGTAGATATGCAGGACGAAGCCCTAGAGGAAGTGCTGCTCTGTGTATACAGGTAGCGAGAGGCTAATAAGGAATCCTATAATAACTTGCATTACATTCGGATAGAGGAGTTTAAAGTAGGCGACCTTATATTACTTTAGGACTCTCGCTAAGAGGTTATCAAATCTTTAGCCCTAAAACTTTATCCCTGCTAGCTTGGCCTATACTATATACTAATAATATTTCAGACATTTAGCAGTTATTAACTAGCTAAACTAGATGGTGCCAAACTGACTAGCACATTTGCAGGAAAGCAGTTAAAGCTTCTACATTTACGAACTAAAGAAGACAGAGTAACGTCATTGACCCTGAAGTCAGACAGACCCGGAAGTCGGACACCTCCGCGCGTAATTTTCGCGCTATTATCTATTTTTTACGCAACAATCTTCTCTTCTCTCTTATTATGCCTACCTATTCTGAAGAAACCCTTACGAATGCTATAATAGCTTATTGTAATAGCGAATATACTTCGATCCGAAAGTGTGCTTATGCATTTAATATTCTAGCCTCTACCCTCTCCGACTGACTCTCGACTCGAACTTCTTATTCTAAATCGTACGAATTACAGAAGATACTCTCGACTGCCGAAGAGAGGACCCTCTTAAAGACGATTACTCGACTCTCTAATTCGGGGTATCCTATTACCCTCTTATCAATAAGAGATCTCGCTAAAGAAATCCGCCTTTCCTACTTCTGCTTAAGCTCGATTCCGACTTCTTACTCTCCTCTAGGTAAAAGGTGGCTCGATAAGTTCCGAAAATGATACCCTAAGCTAAAGACAGTCTACTCTCGATCCCTAGATGCAAGCCGATCTGAGGGAGTTAACTATCTGGTCGTAAATGCCTACTTTAGTGCCCTTACTGACCTTTTCCTTAAGAACTCCTACTCCCTCGATGCAATTTTTAACATCGACGAGACTAGCTTCGCCCTTAGTACTACTTTACCTTCTAAAGTACTTATAAGAGGAGGAGATACTAAGGCATTTAAGAAGAAAAGCGGAAGGCAAGAATAGATAATAGCGATCGAGTATATCAAAGCCTTAGGAGTCGCATTACCTCTGCTTCTTATCTTCAAGGCGAAATATATGAATACTACATAGATACTGGCCTCTATGCCTAAAGACTGGAAGTTCTCAATGTCCACTAGTAGGTGGACATCCAATAATCACGCGTATGAGTAGTTAACTACCTTATTCGAGCCCGAAATGCGCTAAAATAATAGAAAACGGAGGCTATTACTTCTTAATAGACACAGATCTCACCTTATAGCTAGGTTTATTGCATTTTGTATCGATAAGAGTATCGATCTAGTAGTATTACTGCTGCATACCTCGCATATCTTACAGCCTCTCGATGTCAGCATATTTAGCCCTCTTAAACAGGCTTTATCGACTGAGATCGAGAAACTCTTCTGCTTAGATACTCGACGAATACTCCGAATTGAGTGGACAGAGGCCTATATAACAGCTCGGGCTAAGGCCTTTACGACTAGGAACATCAAATCGTTATTTTAAGCTACTAGTATCTATCCACTTAGCCCGATTACTATCCTCTTAACTCTCCGAATGCCTATACCTACCCCCTGGGTAACCCTACTACCTATAATAACTCCAAATGACCTAGACTGCTCCCTACTAGACAGTTCGCTGCTAAAGGGTATAGAGCTATAAGAGGCGATATCACTAGTTAACTCGATTGTTCGTTCTTCTATTCTTAAGACTCCTGTAAAGCAGTATATCGAGCAATTAGGATTAGCTCTCGAAAGGACAATCTCTGAGGTCGCTTTATTACAGAAAGAGAATACCGAGTTTAGAGAACTACTAAGAGTATATAAGGAATGTAAGAAAGGGAAGCGCATAGCGATTAAGGGAAAGTTCATCTTTAATACGAAGGAAATCCTCGAACTCGTTAAGGAAGCAGAGGTAGAGGCATCGAAGAGAAAGTCGAAAAAGAGACGAACGACGAGGGCTATAACTCCTAAAATCGAGGATGAGGAAGAGGAAGGTATCGAAGAGAGTATATGTGAGAGCGAGAGTGATTGTATCATTGTAGCGAGTAGTAGATTCAATTCAAGGTAAGGAGTCGTAAATTCTGTCCGACTTCCGGGTCTGTCCGACTTCAGGGTCAATGACGTTAGCAGAAGAAACTCAGCTGTATCAATACGCTTAATAATAGGCAACTAATTAGAGAAGTCTGCCTTCGACTCGCATAAATTAGACACATAATAGTCGCTATCCTATAGTCGAGATTCCTCGACCTCACTCTGACCTAGCAAACATTCTGATAATCTGAGAGAATGGCGATATCGACATAGACAATAGGAGCGTATTAGACATCTCTCTATAGGTTCCTAGAAACCTCCGATTTTGGTTACCTAGCATTTTTCTTAGGACTTACTTAGTATTAGAACTTTCTCGACCCTTGTATCGATATTCATTTTTAAGCACTAACCTGTAGCCATTTCTGCCTATAGTGGTACTTAAGAACATCTTTGGCTTCCTAGACATTCCTTCTTTCTTTTCTTTTTCCTTTTATCCCTTTTCGAGATAGGTACACAGTTATAGGCAACTGGCGCTAGACTGGCATATGTGGCGGATATAAGGACTAGCCAGAGCAGATAAAGATAGGAGTAAATGAACACAATGCAGTTAGAAGAGAATAGGGGATAAGGCGCTGCGCCTTACTATACTAAATGCAATAATAACAGAATAGATAAGCGAGTGCAGGGTTGCATCGACTAAGAAACAGTTATAACAATCTTTCTCGACCTATAGGTCGATATTGATTAGGGACTCCTCAGCCTGCGATAAACCTGCAATAAACTAACGATGCGTGCTTCACACTTCACTCCAAGGTGCTTAGCACTCCTTAACTAGATAAGAAGCCTCTATAGAAGCCCTAGTGCAAAACTACTTGCTATTGCTTAGCCCCTACTTCATAGGGACAGCACTAAGAACAAGAAACATTACATACTGCGAATACTATAGTTATTAGGAGAGGTGTTTGATACCTCAGCTAATAGTAGTGAAGGATGAGCTTAGCACAGTCACGTGATAAGAAGGAAGGCTTCCTCTGAATCCTTTACTTGTGATAAAGGAACTCCTTCACTTTAAAGGAGGCGACTATCGCTTACAGACTTACTAATAGGCTAATCACAAGCCTCAAAAGGCGCATTAATGGTCACAAGCCGACTTGTTCTGTTTGCTACAAAAAGGCGCTGGTGCTGTTTAGATGTTTGGGAAAAACATATTAACTAGCTGCTCTCCTACACCAACGACTTCTTCTTCTAACTGTACTAATAACCACCTTCTCTCCTCTACCTTTGCTCACACACATGACTCGACTTAATAATACAAAAGGCACACCCTCTACCTTTCTCACTCGGCCGATTCTGTAGTTATCGGCTACCTCGCTTAGCCACTATGGCATCGCAAATCCCCTGCACTCCTCGGAACCCTCCTCGGCGCGCTATCACATAGCGACCTACGAATCTAGAAGCTACTAATACAGTAGCTGATAGTATGCATGCTCTTGTTACTATAGGCAATATCTCTTATGACAAACTCCGCAATTTCTGTTCTAAGAGCACAAAGGTGACTTTAGAAGACCTTATTTCCTTCCTTAACAAGCAAACGCCAGTAGTCTGTAGAGCTATATAGTATAGCCTACTCGAACTTGCTAATACAGCTTTAAGCGAGATTACAGATCTTGCCTCGCGCTTCTACAACTACTATAACTGCAACACTGCATAGAAGAACAACAATCCTAGCAGCTGGGTCCTAAACAGCCTCCCTAAGGACTTTCTAGAATCCCACTAATTAGCAGAGCTTAGCAGGAGTATACGCAACTGTAAGAAAGAGGCCTAGGATGGCATTTAGGCAGTATACCCTTCTATTACGAGTAATCGCTCTATCAAGTCAATATGCACATCAGACAAGGCTACTCGTTCCCTCTGGGCAGTCTGTAGGCAGGTACGCGCTAATAAGAACACTCCTAGTGATATGATCAAATGCTTGAACCTAGCCCTACTAGACAATCCAAAAATGTCGAATCCAACGCGTACGCATTGGATTCAGCCCGCATACAAATTTCGTTAGGGTTACGCCAGCAGAGGGCCCATTGGATTCAGGCCCGTTGGATTCATTTGGAGTAACACCAATTTCGCCCAAATTTTGATATGTTGTAGTACACATCAATGTAAGTAAGTTTTGTGTTGCAAGCACCGCCATAAGTTGTATAATCGTCGAGTTATCGTCGTCGGAATCGAGGTAAACACAGTCGTAGAATGCAGGGATCAGACGAGCGTACCAATGAGAAGTGTCACACCACCCGAGGCGCAGCAGTGGAGATTAGTATTGTTACAAACAAACAATTTTCCCAAGGACAGGATGAAAAATGTGAAAATATATATGTTAGAGAGAAGGGCGTCAAGTGAGAGCGCAAAAAATCGTCACCCATTCGTTTCATACCCGCAATCAGCAAGGCGACACCAAACAGTCGAACCGTACATACACCGCGCCCGGAACGAAAGAAATGGCAAGCAGCCATTTTCAGCATTTGACCGAGTGGGAGGTAGTCGTATGCAAGGAATGTCGATATGCGGTATG
This sequence comes from Cladosporium cucumerinum, assembly GCA_023634325.1. Lineage (NCBI taxonomy): Eukaryota > Fungi > Ascomycota > Dothideomycetes > Cladosporiales > Cladosporiaceae > Cladosporium > Cladosporium cucumerinum. Next base: position 2,527,380 of record JALDQA010000002.1, read on the forward strand.
GCCGAGGCAAGTAGTGGGTCATTTAACAAATAGGCAACATAGGATGCCCAGAAAGCAAGCCGTAGGGATTTCGGACGAGATCGAGCAATGGCATGGTATCGCACAATTTTCCGGCGAATTTAAAATACCCGAATATGTCGAAGAAGCCGTGGAAGGTTTGCCCGTGTACACGGACGGTGTAAAATGCGAGTTGGATGAAGGGCAATGTGCGTACGTTTGCCGCAACATGGATGTCATCAAAGAACATTGGCGGAAGACGCATGGACATTCGGTCGGTCAAAAGCGAGGCGGGTCAGGCATGTTGAAGAAAGAAGACATCGACCGTCAAATATTGCAGAATTGCCGACAGGTACAATGCCAGCGATTTTTCGTACAAAAAGAGCATTCGCAATATTTCGAGGTACGATCCAGCGAAGAGCGAAGGGAAGGAAGCATCAGACAAAGTAAGGAAGAAGATGTTTGGTCGCAGGCGTGGGAGCAGGCATCGCAGCATTACGACAAGATCCGATCAGACGAAACGATACGGCCGGGCCAGACAGACGAGGTCAATCCGTGGTTGAGACGGACAGGATGGATCCCGTATTTAGAGGGTTGCGACCGCAAAGACATTTTACGATGTTTAAGAGAACCCACCGTCGATGAAGAGATAGCCGAAGGCGAAAACGAAGCGAACGATAATGAGCGAGCAGCAGCAGCGATTTGGGAGGCGATAGGCGAGTTGGCGTCGGCCAGCCAGGACGCGGTATCCCGCAGCGGAGTCATGTTACGGTTCGAGGCGATCCGTACGGAAGCGCACCAGAACGTTTACCGTCCGTTGGAACCATACCAAAATCGGGACGAGATCAGGAGGCAAGGTCGATATTGGCAGCAGATCGTGACGTTTTTCGTACGCACGAGACGAGTCCATTCGTGGAAGAGCCCGTCGTACAAGTTCAACCGTAGGCAGGACCGGGCGTTTGCGCAGATGATGGCAGTTGCAAGATCGACGGTGAAAGAAGCAGATGAATCGAGTGACACCGAGAGCGACAGTACGAACACCGATAGCGAAGCAGAAGGTGAGGAGGGGAAACCAGCGATGACCGAGATACAGCAGGCGTGTTTGTCGTTTTGCATCGAGTTATTGAACCAGACGATTCACAATCGCGAGTACGACATGGCGTTGGTTTGCGGGTTGGCAGCGTTGGGTGTCAACCCGAGCGGTCGAGGGTTTCGAGGTGCCGATACGTATCCATCGATTTTGTCGGCGGTGACCAAGGTAGCCCATTTCATGATCGTGCAGCAAGCCGAACGATTAACGCAGCCAACAACAGGCGAGTGCGATGAGTTCAGCCCGGGTCGCAGCCCGTGTGAGTTCGAAGACAGCGGGTACGAGAGTGAAGGGACGCAAACCGATAGAGGCGAAGGCAGACGGAAAGTTGGTAAGAGCAGTTTTGAATGGGTACGGAAGATGATGGACGGATTTATGGTACGAGGGTGCGGTAGCCCGATGCAGTGGATGTTGGATTTACGGGGTTATGGGATGAAGATCGATTTCAACACGACATCGGCAGGTCACGTCAATTGGCGAGACGGCGACACGTTAGAGTACAAAGCGGTGAAGTTCAACATGGCGGAGTTTCGTGGCATGGTCGGGGGATTGCACCAAGCCACCCGTCGAGCATTATTAGAAGATTTGATGTTCGCGACCGATGAAGGAGGCATCCCGGCCGTGCCATGGCAGCATTTGTACGACGACCCAAGCAACGACGAGGCAGGTTGGAGTTTCATCCGCGATCAACGGTCCCGGTTGCCGGTCGACGGGCAGAGTTGGTTGCACGAGAGAATCGGAAGTCGGCCGGATTTACGCCAGCGGTTCGTTCGAGCAGGGACGGCGAGTGGGATCGATCGTGAACGGATGCGGAATTGGTTACGGCAGGTTGCAGCATTCCGCGGCAAGTTGTTAGTATTGATGCACATGACGGGAGGCCAGCCGGCGCGTGGCCCGGAGATATTGAGCGTCCGGCACCGTAATACCGTTCAAGGTGGCCATCGCAATTTGTTCATCGAAGACGGGATGGTAGTGTTTGTGACCAGATACCATAAAGGTTACGAGGTCAAAGGTGACGTCAAGATCATCCATCGATATTTGCCGCGAGAGGTGGGCGAGTTGGTGGTGTGGTATTTGTGGTTGGTTTTGCCGTTCGTCCAGCGGATGCAAGCGATGGTGTGGCAGCAGGAAACAATATCCGATCATTTGTGGCCGGCGGACGCCGATGGTCGAAAATGGACGACGGAACGCATGAAGCACGAGTTACAGCGGGTGAGCGAGGCAGGTTTAGGGCAGTCGATCAACGTAGCAGGATACCGCCAGATCGCCATTGCGATCAGCCGGCGATGGATTCGTAAGGGGGTGGAGAGTACAACAGACGAGCAGCACGACGACGGCGATTGGTTGCAGGACGACGCGTCAGGTGAGATAGCGGACGAGCAGGCAACGCATTCCCCACACGTCGCCGGAGCCGTATACGCAAGAGATGCGCAGGAGTTGGCAGGTGCGACAGCAAGCCGAAGACAGCAATTTCGAGCAATCAGTGTGGATTGGCACCGTTTTTTGGGGTTCCAGTCGACCGAGCAGGCGAAGAAAGAAGGATTAAAGCGTAAGCGTTGCCCGTTCGAGGACGAAGCCGAAGAAGCAAGGACGGAACGACAAGTAGCATTACGGCGCATGGATGCCGTAGCCGAATTACAGTGGATGATGCGTAAGAAAGTGACGATGCGTAGCGTACAGGGCGACGCAATGCATGCGATCCAGCAAGGCGAGAGCCCGATCGTCGTCGTTATGCCGACGGGATCGGGCAAGAGCGTGTTGTTTATGTTACCGGCGTTCGTACAAGTAGGAGGGGTGACAATCGTGGTCGTGCCGTTGAAAGCGTTGCGTGCAGATATGGTGGTTCGGTGCCGCGAGGTGAACATCCGTTGCGCGGTGTGGGAACACGGACATGCGGTAGACGGGGCATCGATCGTGTTGGTGACACCAGAGAAGGCAGTGTCGCCGGCATTTGGTACGTTCATCAGTCGCGTGAGACAGACGCAACGATTGGATCGAGTCGTTATCGATGAGTGCCATGTCATTTTGAACGACCGATGGGATTTCCGACAAGAGTTGCAACAATTGGGCAAATTGGCGTTCGCAGAGACGCAGATGTTGTTATTGACGGCGACATTGCCGCCGACCGAAGAGCAGACGTTGTTCGATAGGATGTACTGGCGCCGAGCGGAAGTGCGATTGATACGTGCGTCGACGGTGCGGAAAAATATCGAGTATAGCGTTGTCGACGGACCAGCAGAAATGTCAAAACGGATAGAGTGTTTGGCCGGGTTAGTGGCGAGCACGCTACGGGACGAGACCCAGCCGGATGGTAAGGTGGTCGTGATGTGTGAGAGCAAGCCCGAGATCAGTGCGATCGTCGAAGCCGGATTATTCCCATGCGAGCCGTTTCACGCAGACATGACAGAGGAGAGGAAGGAAGAGGTGTTGGAGGAGTTCCGGACAGGGCAGATCCAGGTGGTCGTTGCGAGTGGGTCGTTCAATATGGGGATCGACATCGCAGGCATTCGGTTGATCGTGCATATGGACGAGCCGCGCAATATGAGGGATTACGGTCAAGGTAGCGGGAGGGCGGGAAGGGATGGATTAATGAGCCGTGCGATCATCATCCGAGGTGGTTTAGGATTAGGAGACGACAGGGTGAAGCGGTACGTCGATCGCGAGCGCCGACAGTGTAGAAGGATCGACATCGACGGATATTTGGACGGCGATCGCACACGGCAGCGTTGCAGAGCAGACGAGTCGTGGTGCGATTGGTGTCAAGAACAGGGGAAAAGTCAGCGACCGGGATCGTATGAAGCGGTGCAAGCAGTAGTAGAGGCAGGGGCAATAGATGAGGAAGAGAGACGTATCAGGAGGGAGGTGGCAGAGCAGGCACGACAAAGATCAGTGCCGCAGGCCCGGCGCATTGGGCAAGTGCAAAGGCAAGCGACATGGCATGAGGAATTGTTGCAGCGATTAGAAAGATGGAAAGGGATTTGTGTGATGTGTCGAAGCCGAAATCAGACGAGTACACATAGCATCAGTCGATGCAGGCAAGAACACAGTCAGCAGGCAGAGGAGGAGCGTCGTAAGATGCAGAGATGGATCAGGTACGCGGCGAACGTGGTTTGTTACAAGTGCGGCGTACCGAAGGTCGTATGTCAGCGATGGAGCGCAGACGGACGAGTGCCAGCAGGAGAGCACACGGATTGCCAGTATTTCGGAGTATTGATAGGGGTCGTGGTTGGCATTAAGCATGGATACCCAGGAGTATGGGAAGAATGGCAGAGGCGAATGGTGCGACGCGGAGCAAACATCGAGCAAGTAGAAGGGACGATAAAGGTTTTAGGATCGGAGGCGGTAGGACGGGAGGGTGGTAGCGAGTTAGTACATGCATTCATATGGTTAACAGGTAGGGTAGAGGAGGGATAATGATAGTATAGAGATTATGCAAACAACAAGAAGACAGGTAGGTAGTAAAGTTATCGAGTGTCAGTATTAGGATCGAGATAACAGAAACAAAAGAAATCAGGGAAACCGATTTAGGTCGGATTCAACGCATTAGTATAACGTTAAACAATATTAAGTAATAGGAGGCAATCCAAAAATGTCGAATCCAACGCGTACGCATTGGATTCAGCCCGCATACAAATTTCGTTAGGGTTACGCCAGCAGAGGGCCCATTGGATTCAGGCCCGTTGGATTCATTTGGAGTAACACCAATTTCGCCCAAATTTTGATATGTTGTAGTACACATCAATGTAAGTAAGTTTTGTGTTGCAAGCACCGCCATAAGTTGTATAATCGTCGAGTTATCGTCGTCGGAATCGAGGTAAACACAGTCGTAGAATGCAGGGATCAGACGAGCGTACCAATGAGAAGTGTCACACCACCCGAGGCGCAGCAGTGGAGATTAGTATTGTTACAAACAAACAATTTTCCCAAGGACAGGATGAAAAATGTGAAAATATATATGTTAGAGAGAAGGGCGTCAAGTGAGAGCGCAAAAAATCGTCACCCATTCGTTTCATACCCGCAATCAGCAAGGCGACACCAAACAGTCGAACCGTACATACACCGCGCCCGGAACGAAAGAAATGGCAAGCAGCCATTTTCAGCATTTGACCGAGTGGGAGGTAGTCGTATGCAAGGAATGTCGATATGCGGTATGGCCGAGGCAAGTAGTGGGTCATTTAACAAATAGGCAACATAGGATGCCCAGAAAGCAAGCCGTAGGGATTTCGGACGAGATCGAGCAATGGCATGGTATCGCACAATTTTCCGGCGAATTTAAAATACCCGAATATGTCGAAGAAGCCGTGGAAGGTTTGCCCGTGTACACGGACGGTGTAAAATGCGAGTTGGATGAAGGGCAATGTGCGTACGTTTGCCGCAACATGGATGTCATCAAAGAACATTGGCGGAAGACGCATGGACATTCGGTCGGTCAAAAGCGAGGCGGGTCAGGCATGTTGAAGAAAGAAGACATCGACCGTCAAATATTGCAGAATTGCCGACAGGTACAATGCCAGCGATTTTTCGTACAAAAAGAGCATTCGCAATATTTCGAGGTACGATCCAGCGAAGAGCGAAGGGAAGGAAGCATCAGACAAAGTAAGGAAGAAGATGTTTGGTCGCAGGCGTGGGAGCAGGCATCGCAGCATTACGACAAGATCCGATCAGACGAAACGATACGGCCGGGCCAGACAGACGAGGTCAATCCGTGGTTGAGACGGACAGGATGGATCCCGTATTTAGAGGGTTGCGACCGCAAAGACATTTTACGATGTTTAAGAGAACCCACCGTCGATGAAGAGATAGCCGAAGGCGAAAACGAAGCGAACGATAATGAGCGAGCAGCAGCAGCGATTTGGGAGGCGATAGGCGAGTTGGCGTCGGCCAGCCAGGACGCGGTATCCCGCAGCGGAGTCATGTTACGGTTCGAGGCGATCCGTACGGAAGCGCACCAGAACGTTTACCGTCCGTTGGAACCATACCAAAATCGGGACGAGATCAGGAGGCAAGGTCGATATTGGCAGCAGATCGTGACGTTTTTCGTACGCACGAGACGAGTCCATTCGTGGAAGAGCCCGTCGTACAAGTTCAACCGTAGGCAGGACCGGGCGTTTGCGCAGATGATGGCAGTTGCAAGATCGACGGTGAAAGAAGCAGATGAATCGAGTGACACCGAGAGCGACAGTACGAACACCGATAGCGAAGCAGAAGGTGAGGAGGGGAAACCAGCGATGACCGAGATACAGCAGGCGTGTTTGTCGTTTTGCATCGAGTTATTGAACCAGACGATTCACAATCGCGAGTACGACATGGCGTTGGTTTGCGGGTTGGCAGCGTTGGGTGTCAACCCGAGCGGTCGAGGGTTTCGAGGTGCCGATACGTATCCATCGATTTTGTCGGCGGTGACCAAGGTAGCCCATTTCATGATCGTGCAGCAAGCCGAACGATTAACGCAGCCAACAACAGGCGAGTGCGATGAGTTCAGCCCGGGTCGCAGCCCGTGTGAGTTCGAAGACAGCGGGTACGAGAGTGAAGGGACGCAAACCGATAGAGGCGAAGGCAGACGGAAAGTTGGTAAGAGCAGTTTTGAATGGGTACGGAAGATGATGGACGGATTTATGGTACGAGGGTGCGGTAGCCCGATGCAGTGGATGTTGGATTTACGGGGTTATGGGATGAAGATCGATTTCAACACGACATCGGCAGGTCACGTCAATTGGCGAGACGGCGACACGTTAGAGTACAAAGCGGTGAAGTTCAACATGGCGGAGTTTCGTGGCATGGTCGGGGGATTGCACCAAGCCACCCGTCGAGCATTATTAGAAGATTTGATGTTCGCGACCGATGAAGGAGGCATCCCGGCCGTGCCATGGCAGCATTTGTACGACGACCCAAGCAACGACGAGGCAGGTTGGAGTTTCATCCGCGATCAACGGTCCCGGTTGCCGGTCGACGGGCAGAGTTGGTTGCACGAGAGAATCGGAAGTCGGCCGGATTTACGCCAGCGGTTCGTTCGAGCAGGGACGGCGAGTGGGATCGATCGTGAACGGATGCGGAATTGGTTACGGCAGGTTGCAGCATTCCGCGGCAAGTTGTTAGTATTGATGCACATGACGGGAGGCCAGCCGGCGCGTGGCCCGGAGATATTGAGCGTCCGGCACCGTAATACCGTTCAAGGTGGCCATCGCAATTTGTTCATCGAAGACGGGATGGTAGTGTTTGTGACCAGATACCATAAAGGTTACGAGGTCAAAGGTGACGTCAAGATCATCCATCGATATTTGCCGCGAGAGGTGGGCGAGTTGGTGGTGTGGTATTTGTGGTTGGTTTTGCCGTTCGTCCAGCGGATGCAAGCGATGGTGTGGCAGCAGGAAACAATATCCGATCATTTGTGGCCGGCGGACGCCGATGGTCGAAAATGGACGACGGAACGCATGAAGCACGAGTTACAGCGGGTGAGCGAGGCAGGTTTAGGGCAGTCGATCAACGTAGCAGGATACCGCCAGATCGCCATTGCGATCAGCCGGCGATGGATTCGTAAGGGGGTGGAGAGTACAACAGACGAGCAGCACGACGACGGCGATTGGTTGCAGGACGACGCGTCAGGTGAGATAGCGGACGAGCAGGCAACGCATTCCCCACACGTCGCCGGAGCCGTATACGCAAGAGATGCGCAGGAGTTGGCAGGTGCGACAGCAAGCCGAAGACAGCAATTTCGAGCAATCAGTGTGGATTGGCACCGTTTTTTGGGGTTCCAGTCGACCGAGCAGGCGAAGAAAGAAGGATTAAAGCGTAAGCGTTGCCCGTTCGAGGACGAAGCCGAAGAAGCAAGGACGGAACGACAAGTAGCATTACGGCGCATGGATGCCGTAGCCGAATTACAGTGGATGATGCGTAAGAAAGTGACGATGCGTAGCGTACAGGGCGACGCAATGCATGCGATCCAGCAAGGCGAGAGCCCGATCGTCGTCGTTATGCCGACGGGATCGGGCAAGAGCGTGTTGTTTATGTTACCGGCGTTCGTACAAGTAGGAGGGGTGACAATCGTGGTCGTGCCGTTGAAAGCGTTGCGTGCAGATATGGTGGTTCGGTGCCGCGAGGTGAACATCCGTTGCGCGGTGTGGGAACACGGACATGCGGTAGACGGGGCATCGATCGTGTTGGTGACACCAGAGAAGGCAGTGTCGCCGGCATTTGGTACGTTCATCAGTCGCGTGAGACAGACGCAACGATTGGATCGAGTCGTTATCGATGAGTGCCATGTCATTTTGAACGACCGATGGGATTTCCGACAAGAGTTGCAACAATTGGGCAAATTGGCGTTCGCAGAGACGCAGATGTTGTTATTGACGGCGACATTGCCGCCGACCGAAGAGCAGACGTTGTTCGATAGGATGTACTGGCGCCGAGCGGAAGTGCGATTGATACGTGCGTCGACGGTGCGGAAAAATATCGAGTATAGCGTTGTCGACGGACCAGCAGAAATGTCAAAACGGATAGAGTGTTTGGCCGGGTTAGTGGCGAGCACGCTACGGGACGAGACCCAGCCGGATGGTAAGGTGGTCGTGATGTGTGAGAGCAAGCCCGAGATCAGTGCGATCGTCGAAGCCGGATTATTCCCATGCGAGCCGTTTCACGCAGACATGACAGAGGAGAGGAAGGAAGAGGTGTTGGAGGAGTTCCGGACAGGGCAGATCCAGGTGGTCGTTGCGAGTGGGTCGTTCAATATGGGGATCGACATCGCAGGCATTCGGTTGATCGTGCATATGGACGAGCCGCGCAATATGAGGGATTACGGTCAAGGTAGCGGGAGGGCGGGAAGGGATGGATTAATGAGCCGTGCGATCATCATCCGAGGTGGTTTAGGATTAGGAGACGACAGGGTGAAGCGGTACGTCGATCGCGAGCGCCGACAGTGTAGAAGGATCGACATCGACGGATATTTGGACGGCGATCGCACACGGCAGCGTTGCAGAGCAGACGAGTCGTGGTGCGATTGGTGTCAAGAACAGGGGAAAAGTCAGCGACCGGGATCGTATGAAGCGGTGCAAGCAGTAGTAGAGGCAGGGGCAATAGATGAGGAAGAGAGACGTATCAGGAGGGAGGTGGCAGAGCAGGCACGACAAAGATCAGTGCCGCAGGCCCGGCGCATTGGGCAAGTGCAAAGGCAAGCGACATGGCATGAGGAATTGTTGCAGCGATTAGAAAGATGGAAAGGGATTTGTGTGATGTGTCGAAGCCGAAATCAGACGAGTACACATAGCATCAGTCGATGCAGGCAAGAACACAGTCAGCAGGCAGAGGAGGAGCGTCGTAAGATGCAGAGATGGATCAGGTACGCGGCGAACGTGGTTTGTTACAAGTGCGGCGTACCGAAGGTCGTATGTCAGCGATGGAGCGCAGACGGACGAGTGCCAGCAGGAGAGCACACGGATTGCCAGTATTTCGGAGTATTGATAGGGGTCGTGGTTGGCATTAAGCATGGATACCCAGGAGTATGGGAAGAATGGCAGAGGCGAATGGTGCGACGCGGAGCAAACATCGAGCAAGTAGAAGGGACGATAAAGGTTTTAGGATCGGAGGCGGTAGGACGGGAGGGTGGTAGCGAGTTAGTACATGCATTCATATGGTTAACAGGTAGGGTAGAGGAGGGATAATGATAGTATAGAGATTATGCAAACAACAAGAAGACAGGTAGGTAGTAAAGTTATCGAGTGTCAGTATTAGGATCGAGATAACAGAAACAAAAGAAATCAGGGAAACCGATTTAGGTCGGATTCAACGCATTAGTATAACGTTAAACAATATTAAGTAATAGGAGGCAAGAAAGATATAGATTAAGAATTAATTAATCGAATTGAAAGCGAGTATAGATTTATAGTTTAGTAAGTTAGTAAACAGGTATATATAAGGTATAGAATAGTAGAAGTAAGATTAGGAATAAAAGGAGAGTAAAGCAGAAGATAATATAATAATCGTATTAAAGATAGATAATTAAATAGATAATTAAATAGATAATTAAATAGATATAAGGAAAGATATATTAAGAATTATTAAAGGTATATAAAAAGAAAAGTATAAGAGAAGGAGATAGAAATATAGTAAAGAGATTATAGGCGTATTAAAGATTTAGATAATATTTAGAATTTAGTAAAGAAGATAAATAGATTAGAGTTTATATTATATAGTAAGAGTAAAATAGTAATAGGATTAAGATATTATAGTATAGAGTTAGGAAAGTTTTATATAGATATAATATAGAATAAAATTTATAAGAGTTAGATTTAGTTAGAGTATTTTAGAAAGAAAGAGAAGATTAAAATATAAGAATTTAGTAGTAGTAATAAAAAGGAAGGTAGAGAGAAAAGTAGAGAGAGATAGAAAGAGAAGTAGAAAAAGAAAGATAGAGAGAAAAGTAGAGAGAGATAGAGAGAGAAGTAAAAGAAGATTAAAGTTAGAATTTAGATAGTATATTAAGATTTTTAAAATAGATAAAAAGATTAGAAAATAGAAGGTATAGAATATAATAGAAGAGTAAGGAGTAATAGATATAGAATAGAGTTAAAAAGAAAAGAAAAAAAAAGAGATTAGAGGTTAAGGATAGTAGAAAATAATTGATAAAAAGAAGAAGAAAGGAAAAAGGATATATATAAAAGAGTAAATTAGGAGTAAAGATAGTAAAGGTAATAATATAAAAAAAGAAAAAAGAGTAGTTAGATTAAAAATAAATAGATAGAAGATAAAGAAGATAGATAGGAGAATAGAGATAGAGAGAAAAGAGAATAAGGATTTATAGAAAGTAAGAAGAGTAGAAGGATAGAGGTATTAAAGTTAATAAGATAGTTAAAGATTAGAAAGAAAAATAAGAAATATAGGATTAAAAAGGAAGTATTAATAATAGAGAGAAAGAAAGATAGGAATTAGAAAGTAAGTAGATAAAGATAGTAAGATTAGGAAGAATAGGATGATAAGAGTAATATTAAGTAAAAAAGAAGAAAAAATAGAATAAGAAGAGAATTAATAGAAGAGAATAGATAATAGTAGAATTAGATAAGATAATAAAGGTAATAGTAGAAAGAAAGATATAATTTAAGATAATAGAGAGAAAGAGAGAGATATAGAATAGTAATAGTAGAAGGAAATATAGGAGAAAGAAAGAAATAAGAGAAGAAGAGATAGTTAGATATTAGATAGAAGATAGAGGATTAAGATAGAGGATTAAGATAGAGGATTAAGATAGAGGATTAAGATAGAGATAAGAAAAAGAAAGAGGATTAAGATAGAGGATTAAGATAGAGATAAGAAAAAGAAAGAGGATTAAGATAGAGGATTAAGATAGAGATAAGAAAAAGAAAGAGGATTAAGATAGAGGATTAAGATAGAGATAAGAAAAAGAAAGAATTTAGGAGAGAGGAAAGAAAGATTAGAAGAGATAGATAGTAGATTTAATTTTAAGAATATAAGAGAAGAGAGTAGGATTAAAGAGTAAGGATAGTTATATAGAGGAGTAGAATTTTAGAGAGATAAGTAGTAGAAAGAGGAAAAGAAAAAGAGAAGAAAGAATTAAAAAAGAAAGGAGAATTAAAGAGTAGTAAGGATAAAGAAAAGAAAGGGAATAAGAGAAAAAGAAGGAAGGAGAAGATATATAAGAGAGATAGGTTTAGGGTTAGGGTTAGGGTTAGGGTT